>CAXAJV010000653.1:3823200-6497302 GCA_963969225.1 Xylocopa violacea | reverse complement strand
AACGTTATAGACGTATATAATGTTCCAACCGAGAAGTAGGGGCCGAAGTGACGGGAATGTTGTAAAATATTACATCCGAGATGTTAGGTTGCCTTAGGTTAGGATATATAACGTTATAGACGTATATAATGTTCCCACCGAGAAGTAGGGTCCAACGAGCCAGGAATGTGATCAAATATTACATTCGACATGTTGAGTTGTCTTAGGTTAGGATATATAACGTTATAGTCGTATATACAGTTCCCACCGAGAAGGAGTTGCCGACGCGCCAGGAATACTGTAAAATATTATATTCGACATGTTAGGTTGTCTCAGGCTATCACATATAGCGTTATAGACATATACAATGTTCCCACCGAGAAATAGGGGCCGACACGCCAGGAATGTTGTAAAACATTACATCCGAGGTGTTAGGTTCCCTTGGGTTAGGATATATAACGTTATAGACGTATATAATGTTCCCACCGAGAAGTAGTGGCCGAAGTGACGGGAATGTTGTAAAATATTACATCCGAGATGTTAGGTTGCCTTAGGTTAGGATATATAACGTTATAGACGTATATAATGTTCCCATCGAGAAGTAGGGGCCGACGCGCCAGGAATGCTGTAAAATATTACATTCGACATGTTAGAATTGCCTTAGGCTAGGATATATAACGTTATAGACGTATATAATGTTCCCACCAAGGAGTAGAGGCCGACGAGCCAGGAATGTTGTAAAATTATACGCTCGACATGTTAGGTTGCCTTAGGCTAGGATATGTAAAGTTATAGACGTATATAATGTTCCCACCGAGAAGTAGGGGCCGAAGTGACGGAAATGTTGTGAAATATTACATTCGACATGTTAGTTTGCCTTAGGCTAGGATATATAGCGTTATAGACGTATATAATGTTCCCACCGAGAAGTAGGGGCCGACGTGCCATGAACGTAGTAAAATATTACATCCGAGATGTTAGGTTGCCTTAGGTTAGGATATATAGCGTTATAGAAGTATATAATGTTCCCATCGAGAAGTAGGGGCCGACGTGCCAGGAATGTAGTAAAATATTACATCCGAGATGTTAGGATTGCCTTAGGCTAGGATATATATCGTTAAAGACGTATATAATGTTCCCACCGAGAAATAGGGGCCGACACGCCAGGAATGTTGTAAAACATTACATCCGAGGTGTTAGGTTTCCTTAGGCTCGGATATATAGCGTTATAGGCGTATATAATGTTCCCACCAAGGAGTAGAGGCCGACGAGCCAGGAATGTTGTAAAATATTACGCTCGACATGTTAGGTTGCCTTAGGCTAGGATATATAGCGATATAGAGGTATATAATGTTCCCATCGAGAAATAGCGGTCGGCGCGCCACGAATGTAGTAAAATATTACATCCGAGATGTTAGGATTGCCTTAGGCTAGTATATATAGCGATATAGACGTATGTAATGTTCCCACCGAGAAATAGGTGCCGGCGCGCCAGGAATGTTGTAAAATATTACGCTCGACATGTTAGGTTGCCTTCGGCTAGGATATATAGCGATATAGACGTATATAATGTTCCCATCGAGAAATAGCGGTCGCCGCGCCACGAATGTAGTAAAATATTACATCCGAGATGTTAGGATTGCCTTAGGCTAGGATATATCACGTTATAGACGTATATAATGTTCCCACCGAGAAGTAGGGGCCGACGCGCTAGGAATGTTGTAAAATATTACATCCGAGATGTTAGGTTGCCTTAGGTTAGGATATATAACGTTATTGACTTATATAATTTTCCTACCGAGAAATAGGGGCCGACGCCCCAGGAATGATGTAAAATTTTACATTCGACATGTTAGGATTGCCTTAGGCTAGGATATATAACGTTATAGACGTATATACTGTTCCGACCGAGAAGTAGGTGCCGACGCGCCAGGAATGTTGTAAAATATTACATCCGAGATGTTAGGATTGGCTTAGGCTAGGATATATAACGTTATAGACGTATATAATGTTCCCACCGAGAAGTAGGGGCCGGTGCGACACGAATGTAGTAAAATATTACATCCGAGATGTTAGGTTGCCTTAGACTAGCATATATAACGTTATAGACGTATATAATGTTCCCACAGAGAAGTAGGGGTCGAAGTGACGGGAATGTTGTAAAATTATACATTCGACATGTTAGGATTGCCTTAGGCTACGATATATATTGTTAAAGACGTATATAATGTTCCCACCGAGAAATAGGGGCCGACACGCCAGGAATGTTGTAAAATATTACATTCGACATGTTAGGTTGCCTTAGGCTAGTATATATAGCGATATAGACGTATATAATGTTCCCACCGAGAAATAGGTGCCGACGCCCCGGAATGTTGTAAAATATTACATCCGAGATGTTAGGTTGCCTTAGGTTAGGATATATAGCGTTATAGACGTATATAATGTTCCCCCCGAGAAGTAGGGGCCGGCGCGCCAGGAATGCTGTAAAGTATTACATTCGACATGTTAGGTTGCCTTAGGCTAGTATATATAGCGATATAGACGTATATAATGTTCCCACCGAGAAATAGGTGCCGACGCCCCGGAATGTTGTAAAATATTACATACGAGATGTTAGGTTGCCTTAGGTTAGGATATATTACGTTATAGACGTATATAATGTTCCCACCGAGAAGTAGGGGCCGAAGTGACGGGAATGTTGTAAAATATTACATTCGACATGTTAGGTTCCCTTAGGTTAGGATATATAACGATATAGACGTATATAATGTTCCCACCGAGAAGTAGGTGCCGACGCGCCAGGAATGTTGTAAAATATTACATCTGAGATGTTAGGATTGCCTTAGGTTAGGATATATAACGTTATAGACGTATATAATGTTCCCACCGAGAAGTAGGGGCCGAAGTGACGGGAATGTTGTAAAATATTACATTCGACATGTTAGTTTGCCTTAGGCTAGGATATATAGCGTTATAGACGTATATAATGTTCCCACCGAGAAGTAGGGGCCGAAGTGCCAGGAATGTAGTAAACTATTACAACCGAGATATTAGGTTGCCTTAGGTTAGGATATATCACGTTATGTACGTATATAATGTTCCCACCGAGAAGTAGGGGCCGGCGCGCCAGGAATGCTGTAAAATATTACATTCGACATGTTAGGTTGCCTTAGGCTAGTATATATAGCGATATAGACGTATATAATGTTCCCACCGAGAAATAGGTGCCGACGCCCCGGAATGTTGTAAAATATTACATCCGAGATGTTAGGTTGCCTTAGGTTAGGATATATAGCGTTATAGACATATATAATGTTCGTACCGAGAAGTAGGGGCCGAAGTGACGGGAATGTTGTAAAATATTACATTCGACATGTTAGTTTGCCTTAGGCTAGGATATATAGCGTTATAGACGTATATAATGTTCCCACCGAGAAGTAGGGGCCGACGTGCCAGGAATGTAGTAAAATATTACAACCGAGATGTTAGGTTGCCTTAGGTTAGGATATATCACGTTATAGACGTATATAATGTTCCCACCGAGAAGTAGTTGCCGACTCGCCAGGAATATTGTAAAATATTACATTCGACATGTAAGGATGCCATATGCTAGGATATATAACGTTATAGACGTATATAAAGTTCCCACCGAGAAGTACGTGCCGACGAGCCAGGAATGTTGTAAAATATTACGCTCGACATGTTAGGTTGCCTTAGGCTAGTACATGTAGCGATATAGACGTATATAATGTTCCCAACGAGAAATAGCGGTCGGCGCGCCACGAATGTAGTAAAATATTACATCCGAGATGTTAGGATTGCCTTAGGCTAGGATATATCACGTTATAGACGTATATAATGTTCCCCCCGAGAAGTAGGGGCCGGCGCGCCAGGAATGCTGTAAAGTATTACATTCGACATGTTAGGTTGCCTTAGGCTAGTATATATAGCGATATAGACGTATATAATGTTCCCACCGAGAAATAGGTGCCGACGCCCCGGAATGTTGTAAAATATTACATCCGAGATGTTAGGTTGCCTTAGGTTAGGATATATAGCGTTATAGACATATATAATGTTCGTACCGAGAAGTAGGGGCCGACGTGCCAGGAATGTAGTAAAATATTTCATCCGAGATGTTAGGTTGCCTTAGGTTAGGATATATAACGTTATAGACGCTCATAATGTTCCCACCGAGAAGTAGGGGCCAACGAGCCAGGAATGTGGTGAAACATTACGCTCGACATGTTAAGTTGTCTTAGGTTAGGATATATAACGTTATAGACGTATATACAGTTCCCACCGAGAAGTAGTTGCCGACGCGCCAGGAATATTGTAAAATTTTATATTCGACATGTTAGGTTGTCTCAGGCTAGGACATATAGCGTTAAAGACGTATATAATATTCCCACCGAGAAATAGGGGTCGACACGCCAGGAATGTTGTAAAACATTACATCCGAGGTGTTAGGTGCCCTTAGGTTAGGATATATAACGTTATAGACGTATATAATGTTCCCACCGAGAAGTAGGTGCCGACGCGCCAGGAATGTTGTAAAATATTACATCTGAGATGTTAGGATTGCCTTAGGTTAGCATATATTACGTTATAGACGTATATAATGTTCCCACCGAGAAGTAGGGGCCGAAGTGACGGGAATGTTGTAAAATATTACATTCGACATGTTAGTTTGCCTTAGGCTAGGATATATAGCGTTATAGACGTATATAATGTTCCCACCGAGAAGTAGGGGCCGACGTGCCAGGAATGTAGTAAAATATTACAACCGAGATGTTAGGTTGCCTTAGGTTAGGATATATCACGTTATAGACGTATATAATGTTCCCACCGAGAAGTAGTTGCCGACTCGCCAGGAATATTGTAAAATATTACATTCGACATGTAAGGATGCCATATGCTAGGATATATAACGTTATAGACGTATATAAAGTTCCCACCGAGAAGTACGTGCCGACGAGCCAGGAATGTTGTAAAATATTACGCTCGACATGTTAGGTTGCCTTAGGCTAGGACATGTAGCGATATAGACGTATATAATGTTCCCAACGAGAAATAGCGGTCGGCGCGCCACGAATGTAGTAAAATATTACATCCGAGATGTTAGGATTGCCTTAGGCTAGGATATATCACGTTATAGACGTATATAATGTTCCCCCCGAGAAGTAGGGGCCGGCGCGCCAGGAATGCTGTAAAGTATTACATTCGACATGTTAGGTTGCCTTAGGCTAGTATATATAGCGATATAGACGTATATAATGTTCCCACCGAGAAATAGGTGCCGACGCCCCGGAATGTTGTAAAATATTACATCCGAGATGTTAGGTTGCCTTAGGTTAGGATATATAGCGTTATAGACATATATAATGTTCGTACCGAGAAGTAGGGGCCGACGTGCCAGGAATGTAGTAAAATATTTCATCCGAGATGTTAGGTTGCCTTAGGTTAGGATATATAACGTTATAGACGCTCATAATGTTCCCACCGAGAAGTAGGGGCCAACGAGCCAGGAATGTGGTGAAACATTACGCTCGACATGTTAAGTTGTCTTAGGTTAGGATATATAACGTTATAGACGTATATACAGTTCCCACCGAGAAGTAGTTGCCGACGCGCCAGGAATATTGTAAAATTTTATATTCGACATGTTAGGTTGTCTCAGGCTAGGACATATAGCGTTAAAGACGTATATAATATTCCCACCGAGAAATAGGGGTCGACACGCCAGGAATGTTGTAAAACATTACATCCGAGGTGTTAGGTTCCCTTAGGTTAGGATATATAACGTTATAGACGTATATAATGTTCCCACCGAGAAGTAGGTGCCGACGCGCCAGGAATGTTGTAAAATATTACATCTGAGATGTTAGGATTGCCTTAGGTTAGGATATATAACGTTATAGACGTATATAATGTTCCCACCGAGAAGTAGGGGCCGACGTGCCAGGAATGTAGTAAAATATTACAACCGAGATATTAGGTTGCCTTAGGCTAGGATATATAGCGTTATAGACGTATATAATGTTCCCACCGAGAAGTAGGGGCCGACGTGCCAGGAATGTAGTAAAATATTACAACCGAGATGTTAGGTTGCCTTAGGTTAGGATATATCACGTTATAGACGTATATAATGTTCCCACCGAGAAGTAGTAGCCGACTCGCCAGGAATATTGTAAAATATTACATTCGACATGTAAGGATGCCATATGCTAGGATATATAACGTTATAGACGTATATAAAGTTCCCACCGAGAAGTACGTGCCGACGAGCCAGGAATGTTGTAAAATATTACGCTCGACATGTTAGGTTGCCTTAGGCTAGGACATGTAGCGATATAGACGTATATAATGTTCCCAACGAGAAATAGCGGTCGGCGCGCCACGAATGTAGTAAAATATTACATCCGAGATGTTAGGATTGCCTTAGGCTAGGATATATCACGTTATAGACGTATATAATGTTCCCCCCGAGAAGTAGGGGCCGGCGCGCCAGGAATGCTGTAAAGTATTACATTCGACATGTTAGGTTGCCTTAGGCTAGTATATATAGCGATATAGACGTATATAATGTTCCCACCGAGAAATAGGTGGCGACGCCCCGGAATGTTGTAAAATATTACATCCGAGATGTTAGGTTGCCTTAGGTTAGGATATATAGCGTTATAGACATATATAATGTTCGTACCGAGAAGTAGGGGCCGAAGTGACGGGAATGTTGTAAAATATTACATTCGACATGTTAGTTTGCCTTAGGCTAGGATATATAGCGTTATAGACGTATATAATGTTCCCACCGAGAAGTAGGGGCCGACGTGCCAGGAATGTAGTAAAATATTACAACCGAGATGTTAGGTTGCCTTAGGTTAGGATATATCACGTTATAGACGTATATACAGTTCCCACCGAGAAGTAGTTGCCGACGCGCCAGGAATGTAGTAAAATATTACATCCGAGATGTTAGGCTGCCTTAGGTTAGGATGTATAACGTTATAGACGTATATAATATTCCCACCGAGAAATAGGGGTCGACACGCCAGGAATGTTGTAAAACATTACATCCGAGGTGTTAGGTTCCCTTAGGTTAGGATATATAACGTTATAGACGTATATAATGTTCCCACCGAGAAGTAGGTGCCAACGCGCCAGGAATGTTGTAAAAAATTACATCCGAGGTGTTAGGTTCCCTTAGGTTAGGATATATAACGTTATAGACGTATATAATGTTCCCACCGAGAAGTAGGTGCCGACGCGCCAGGAATGTTGTAAAATATTACATCTGAGATGTTAGGATTGCCTTAGGATAGGATATATAACGTTATAGACGTATATAATGTTCCCACCGAGAAGTAGGGGCCGAAGTGACGGGAATGTTGTAAAATATTACATTCGACATGTTAGTTTGCCTTAGGCTAGGATATATAGCGTTATCGACGTATATAATGTTCCCACCGAGAAGTAGGGGCCGACGTGCCAGGAATGTAGTAAAATATTACAACCGAGATATTAGGTTGCCTTAGGTTAGGATATATCACGTTATAGACGTATATAATGTTCCCACCGAGAAGTAGGGGCCGGCGCGCCAGGAATGCTGTAAAATATTACATTCGACATGTTAGGTTGCCTTAGGCTAGTATATATAGCGATATAGACGTCTATAATGTTCCCACCGAGAAATAGGTGCCGACGCCCCGGAATGTTGTAAAATATTACATCCGAGATGTTAGGTTGCCTTAGGTTAGGATATATAGCGTTATAGACATATATAATGTTCGTACCGAGAAGTAGGGGCCGAAGTGACGGGAATTTTGTAAAATATTACATTCGACATGTTAGTTTGCCTTAGGCTAGGATATATAGCGTTATAGACGTATATAATGTTCCCACCGAGAAGTAGGGGCCGACGTGCCAGGAATGTAATAAAATATTACAACCGAGATGTTAGGTTGCCTTAGGTTAGGATATATCACGTTATAGAAGTATATAATGTTCCCACCGAGAAGTAGTTGCCGACTCGCCAGGAATATTGTAAAATATTACATTCGACATGTAAGGATGCCATATGCTAGGATATATAACGTTATAGACGTATATAAAGTTCCCACCGAGAAGTACGTGCCGACGAGCCAGGAATGTTGTAAAATATTACGCTCGACATGTTAGGTTGCCTTAGGCTAGGACATGTAGCGATATAGACGTATATAATGTTCCCAACGAGAAATAGCGGTCGGCGCGCCACGAATGTAGTAAAATATTACATCCGAGATGTTAGGATTGCCTTAGGCTAGGATATATCACGTTATAGACGTATATAATGTTCCCCCCGAGAAGTAGGGGCCGGCGCGCCAGGAATGCTGTAAAGTATTACATTCGACATGTTAGGTTGCCTTAGGCTAGTATATATAGCGATATAGACGTATATAATGTTCCCACCGAGAAATAGGTGCCGACGCCCCGGAATGTTGTAAAATATTACATACGAGATGTTAGGTTGCCTTAGGTTAGGATATATAGCGTTATAGACATATATAATGTTCGTACCGAGAAGTAGGGGCCGAATTGACGGGAATGTTGTAAAATATTACATTCGACATGTTAGTTTGCCTTAGGCTAGGATATATAGCGTTATAGACGTATATAATGTTCCCACCGAGAAGTAGGGGCCGACGTGCCAGGAATGTAGTAAAATATTACAACCGAGATGTTAGGTTGCCTTAGGTTAGGATATATCACGTTATAGACGTATATACAGTTCCCACCGAGAAGTAGTTGCCGACGCGCCAGGAATGTAGTAAAATATTACATCCGAGATGTTAGGCTGCCTTAGGTTAGGATGTATAACGTTATAGACGTATATAATATTCCCACCGAGAAGTAGGGGTCGACACGCCAGGAATGTTGTAAAACATTACATCCGAGGTGTTAGGTTCCCTTAGGTTAGGATATATAACGTTATAGACGTATATAATGTTCCCACCGAGAAGTAGGTGCCGACGCGCCAGGAATGTTGTAAAATATTACATCTGAGATGTTAGGATTGCCTTAGGCTAGGATATATAACGTTATAGACGTATATAATGTTCCCACCGAGAAGTAGGGGCCGGTGCGCCACGAATGTAGTAAAATATTACATCCGAGATGTTAGGTTGCCTTAGACTAGAATATATAACGTTATAGACGTATATAATGTTCCCACCGAGAAGTTGGGGCCGAAGTGACGGGAATGTTGTAAAATATTACATTCGACATGTTAGTTTGCCTTAGGCTAGGAATTATAGCGTTATAGACGTATATAATGTTCCCACCGAGAAGTAGGGGCCGACGTGCCAGGAATGTAGTAAAATATTACAACCGAGATGTTAGGTTGCCTTAGGTTAGGATATATGGCGTTATAGACGTATATAATGTTCCCACCGAGAAGTAAGGGCCAGCGCGCCAGGAATGTAGTAAAATATTACATCCGAGATGTTAGGATTGCCTTAGGCTAGGATATATATCGTTAAAGACGTATATAATGTTCCCACCGAGAAATAGGTGCCGACACACCAGGAATGTTGTAAAACATTACATCCGAGGTGTTAGGTTGCCTTAGGCTCGGATATATAGCGTTATAGGCGTATATAATGTTCCCACCGAGGAGTAGGTGCCGACGAGCCAGGAATGTTGTAAAATATTACTCGACATGTTAAGTTGTCTTAGGTTAGGATATATAACGTTATAGACGTATATACAGTTCCCACCGAGAAGTAGTTGCCGGTGCGCCACGAATGTAGTAAAATATTACATCCGAGATGTTAGGTTGCCTTAGACTAGAATATATAACGTTATAGACGTATATAATGTTCCCACCGAGAAGTTGGGGCCGAAGTGACGGGAATGTTGTAAAATATTACATTCGACATGTTAGTTTGCCTTAGGCTAGGAATTATAGCGTTATAGACGTATATAATGTTCCCACCGAGAAGTAGGGGCCGACGTGCCAGGAATGTAGTAAAATATTACAACCGAGATGTTAGGTTGCCTTAGGTTAGGATATATGGCGTTATAGACGTATATAATGTTCCCACCGAGAAGTAGGGGCCAGCGCGCCAGGAATGTAGTAAAATATTACATCCGAGATGTTAGGTTGCCTTAGGTTAGGATATATAACGTTATTGACTTATATAATGTTCCCACGGAGAAATAGGGGCCGACGCGTCAGGAATGTTGTAAAACATTACATCCGAGGTGTTAGGTTGCCCTAGGCTCGGATATACAGCGTTATAGGCGTATATAATGTTCCCACCGAGGAGTAGGGGCCGACGAGCCAGGCATGTTGTAAAATATTACGCTCGACATGTTAGTTTGCCTTAGGCTAGGATATATAGCGTTATAGACGTATATAATGTTCCCACCGAGAAGTAGGGGCCGACGTGCCAGGAATGTAGTAAAATATTACAACCGAGATGTTAGGTTGCCTTAGGTTAGGATATATAGCGTTATAGACGTATATAATGTTCCCACCGAGAAGTAGGGGCCGACGTGCCAGGAATGTAGTAAAATATTACATCCGAGATGTTAGGATTGCCTTAGGCTAGGATATATATCGTTAAAGACGTATATAATGTTCCCACCGAGAAATAGGTGCCGACACACCAGGAATGTTGTAAAACATTACATCCGAGGTGTTAGGTTGCCTTAGGCTCGGATATATAGCGTTATAGGCGTATATAATGTTCCCACCGAGGAGTAGGTGCCGACGAGCCAGGAATGTTGTAAAATATTACTCGACATGTTAAGTTGTCTTAGGTTAGGATATATAACGTTATAGACGTATATACAGTTCCCACCGAGAAGTAGTTGCCGACGCGCCAGGAATGTTGTAAAATATTACATCCGAGATGTTAGGATTGCCTTAGGTTGGATATATAACGTTACAGACGTATATACTGTTCCCACCGAGAAGTAGCTGCCGACGCGCCAGGAATGTTGTAAAATATTACATCCGAGGTGTTAGGTTCCCTTCGGTTAGGATATATAACGTTACAGATGTATATAATTTTCCCACCGAGAAGTAGGAGCCGACGAGCCAGGAATGTTGTAAAATATTACATTCGACATGTTAGTTTGCCTTAGGCTAGGATATATAGCGTTATAGACGTATATAATGTTCCCACCGAGAAGTAGGGGCCGACGTGCCAGGAATGTAGTAAAATGATACAACCGAGATGTTAGGATTGCCTTAGGCTAGGATATATAACGTTATAGACGTATATAATGTTCCCACCGAGAAGTAGGGGCCGACGTGCCAGGAATGTAGTAAAATATTACATCCGAGATGTTAGGATTGCCTTAGGCTAGGATATATATCGTTAAAGACGTATATAATGTTCCCACCGAGAAATAGGTGCCGACACACCAGGAATGTTGTAAAACATTACATCCGAGGTGTTAGGTTGCCTTAGGCTCGGATATATAGCGTTATAGGCGTATATAATGTTCCCACCGAGGAGTAGGTGCCGACGAGCCAGGAATGTTGTAAAATATTACTCGACATGTTAAGTTGTCTTAGGTTAGGATATATAACGTTATAGACGTATATACAGTTCCCACCGAGAAGTAGTTGCCGACGCGCCAGGAATGTTGTAAAATATTACATCTGAGATGTTAGGATTGCCTTAGGCTAGGATATATAACGTTATAGACGTATATAATGTTCCCACCGAGAAGTAGGGGCCGGTGCGCCACGAATGTAGTAAAATATTACATCCGAGATGTTAGGTTGCCTTAGACTAGAATATATAACGTTATAGACGTATATAATGTTCCCACCGAGAAGTAGGGGCCGAAGTGACGGGAATGTTGTAAAATATTACATTCGACATGTTAGTTTGCCTTAGGCTAGGATATATAGCGTTATAGACGTATATAATGTTCCCACCGAGAAGTAGGGGCCGACGTGCCAGGAATGTAGTAAAATATTACAACCGAGATGTTAGGTTGCCTTAGGTTAGGATATATAGCGTTATAGACTTATATAATGTTCCCACCGAGAAGTAGGGGCCGACGTGCCAGGAATGTAGTAAAATATTACATCCGAGATGTTAGGATTGCCTTAGGCTAGGATATATATCGTTAAAGCCGTATATAATGTTCCCACCGAGAAATAGGTGCCGACACACCAGGAATGTTGTAAAACATTACATCCGAGGTGTTAGGTTGCCTTAGGCTCGGATATATAGCGTTATAGGCGTATATAATGTTCCCACCGAGGAGTAGGTGCCGACGAGCCAGGAATGTTGTAAAATATTACTCGACATGTTAAGTTGTCTTAGGTTAGGATATATAACGTTATAGACGTATATACAGTTCCCACCGAGAAGTAGTTGCCGACGCGCCAGGAATGTTGTAAAATATTACATCTGAGATGTTAGGATTGCCTTAGGCTAGGATATATAACGTTATAGACGTATATAATGTTCCCACCGAGAAGTTGGGGCCGAAGTGACGGGAATGTTGTAAAATATTACATTCGACATGTTAGTTTGCCTTAGGCTAGGATATATAGCGTTATAGACGTATATAATGTTCCCACCGAGAAGTAGGGGCCGACGTGCCAGGAATGTAGTAAAATACTACAACCGAGATGTTAGGTTGCCTTAGGTTAGGATATATGGCGTTATAGACGTATATAATGTTCCCACCGAGAAGTAGGGGCCGACGTGCCAGGAATGTAGTAAAATATTACAACCGAGATGTTAGGTTGCCTTAGGTTAGGATATATAGCGTTATAGACTTATATAATGTTCCCACCGAGAAGTAGGGGCCGACGTGCCAGGAATGTAGTAAAAGATTACATCCGAGATGTTAGGATTGCCTTAGGCTAGGATATATATCGTTAAAGCCGTATATAATTTTCCCACCGAGAAATAGGTGCCGACACACCAGGAATGTTGTAAAACATTACATCCGAGGTGTTAGGTTGCCTTAGGCTCGGATATATAGCGTTATAGGCGTATATAATGTTCCCACCGAGGAGTAGGTGCCGACGAGCCAGGAATGTTGTAAAATATTACTCGACATGTTAAGTTGTCTTAGGTTAGGATATATAACGTTATAGACGTATATACAGTTCCCACCGAGAAGTAGTTGCCGACGCGCCAGGAATGTAGTAAAATATTATATCCGAGATGTTAGGCTGCCTTAGGTTAGGATATATAACGTTATAGACGTATATACTGTCCCCACCGAGAAGTAGGGGCCGGCGCGCCAGGAATGTAGTAAAATATTACATCCGAGGTGTTAGGTTCCCTTAGGTTAGGATATATAACGTTATTGACGTATATAATATTCCCACCGAGAAATAGGGGTCGACACGCCAGGAATGTTGTAAAAACATTACATCCGAGGTGTTAGGTTCCCTTAGGTTAGGATATATAACGTTATAGACGTATATAATGTTCCCACCGAGAAGTAGGTGCCGACGCGCCAGGAATGTTGTAAAATATTACATCTGAGATGTTAGGATTGCCCTAGGCTAGGATATATAACGTTATAGACGTATATAATGTTCCCACCGAGAAGTAGGGGCCGGTGCGCCACGAATGTAGTAAAATATTACATCCGAGATGTTAGGTTGCCTTAGACTAGAATATATAACGTTATAGACGTATATAATGTTCCCACTGAGAAGTTGGGGCCGAAGTGACGGGAGTGTTGTAAAATATTACATTCGACATGTTAGTTTGCCTTAGGCTAGGATATATAGCGTTATAGACGTATATAATGTTCCCACCGAAAAGTAGGGGCCGACGTGCCAGGAATGTAGTAAAATATTACATCCGAGATGTTAGGATTGCCTTAGGCTAGGATATATATCGTTAAAGACGTATATAATGTTCCCACCGAGAAATAGGTGCCGACACACCAGGAATGTTGTAAAACATTACATCCGAGGTGTTAGGTTGCCTTAGGCTCGGATATATAGCGTTATAGGCGTATATAATGTTCCCACCGAGGAGTAGGTGCCGACGAGCCAGGATTGTTGTAAAATATTACTCGACATGTTAAGTTGTCTTAGGTTAGGATATATAACGTTATAGACGTATATACAGTTCCCACCGAGAAGTAGTTGCCGACGCGCCAGGAATGTTGTAAAATATTACATCTGAGATGTTAGGATTGCCTTAGGCTAGGATATATAACGTTATAGACGTATATAATGTTACCACCGAGAAGTAGGGGCCGGTGCGCCACGAATGTAGTAAAATATTACATCCGAGATGTTAGGTTGCCTTAGACTAGAATATATAACGTTATAGACGTATATAATGTTCCCACCGAGAAGTAGGGGCCGAAGTGACGGGAATGTTGTAAAATATTACATTCGACATGTTAGTTTGCCTTAGGCTAGGATATATAGCGTTATAGACGTATATAATGTTCCCACCGAGAAGTAGGGGCCGACGTGCCAGGAATGTAGTAAAATATTACAACCGAGATGTTAGGTTGCCTTAGGTTAGGATATATAGCGTTATAGACTTATATAATGTTCCCACCGAGAAGTAGGGGCCGACGTGCCAGGAATGTAGTAAAATATTACATCCGAGATGTTAGGATTGCCTTAGGCTAGGATATATATCGTTAAAGACGTATATAATGTTCCCACCGAGAAATAGGTGCCGACACACCAGGAATGTTGTAAAACATTACATCCGAGGTGTTAGGTTGCCTTGGGCTCGGATATATAGCGTTATACGCGTATATAATGTTCCCACCGAGGAGTAGGTGCCGACGAGCCAGGAATGTTGTAAAATATTACTCGACATGTTAAGTTGTCTTAGGTTAGGGTATATAACGTTATAGACGTATATACAGTTCCCACCGAGAAGTAGTTGCCGACGCGCCAGGAATGTTGTAAAATATTACATCTGAGATGTTAGGATTGCCTTAGGCTAGGATATATAACGTTATAGACGTATATAATGTTCCCACCGAGAAATAGGGACCGACACGCCTGGAATGTAGTAAAATATGACATCCGAGATGTTAGGTTGCCTTAGGTTAGGATATACAGCGTTATAGACGTATATAATGTTCCCACCGAGAAGTAGGGTCCGACGTGCCAGGCATGTAGTAAAATATTACATCCGATATGTTATTTTGCCTTAGGTGAGGATATATAACGTTATAGACTTATATAATGTTCCCACCGAGAAGTAGGGGCCGGCGCGCCGGGACTGTAGTACAATATAACATCCGAGATGTTAGGTTGCCTTAGGCTAAGATATATAACGTTATAGACGTATATAATGTTCCCACCGAGAAGTAGGTGCCGAAGTGACGGGAATGTTGTAAAATATTACATTCGACATGTTAGTTTGCCTTAGGCTAGGATATATAGCGTTATAGACTTATATAATGTTCCCACCGAGAAGTAGTGGCCGACGTACCAGAAATGTAGTAAAATATTACATCCGGGATGTTAGGTTGCCTTAGGTTAGGATATATGGCGTTATAGACGTATATAATGTTCCCACCGAGAAGTAGGGGTCAGCGCGCCAGGAATGTAGTAAAATATTACATCCGAGATGTTAGGTTGCCTTAGGTTAGGATATATAACGTTATTGACTTATATAATGTTCCCACGGAGAAATAGGGGCCGACGCGTCAGGAATGTTGTAAAACATTACATCCGAGGTGTTAGGTTGCCCTAGGCTCGGATATACAGCGTTATAGGCGTATATAATGTTCCCACCGAGGAGTAGGTGCCGACGAGCCAGGAATGTTGTAAAATATTACGCTCGACATGTTAAGTTGTCTTAGGTTAGGATATATAACGTAATTGACGTATATACAGTTCCCACTGAGAAGTAGTTGCCAACGCGCCAGGAATATTGTAAAATAATATATTCGACATGTTAGGTTGTCTCAGGCTAGGACATATAGCGTTATAGACATATATAATGTTCCCACCGAGAAATAGGGACCGACACGCCTGGAATGTAGTAAAATATGACATCCGAGATGTTAGGTTGCCTTAGGTTAGGATATACAGCGTTATATACGTATATAATGTTCCCACCGAGAAGTAGGGTCCGACGTGCCAGGCATGTAGTAAAATATTACATCCGATATGTTATTTTGCCTTAGGTGAGGATATATAACGTTATAGACGTATATAATGTTCCCACCGAGAAGTAGGGGCCGAAGTGACGGGAATGTTGTAAAATATTACATTCGACATGTTAGTTTGCCTTAGGCTAGGATATATAGCGTTATAGACGTACATAATGTTAGCACCGAGAAGTAGGGGCCGACGTGCCAGGAATGTATTAAAATATTACATCCGAGATGTTAGGTTGCCTTAGGTTAGGATATATAGCGTTATAGACGTATATAATGTTCCCACCGAGAAATAGGGGCTGACGCGCCAGGAATGGTGTAAAACATTACATTCGAGGTGTTAGGTTTCCTTAGGTTAGGATATATAACGTTATAGACGTATAAAATGTTCCCACCGAGAAGTAGGGGCCAACGAGCCAGGAATGTTGTAAAATATTACGCTCGACATGTTAGTTTGCATTAGGCTAGGATATATAGCGTTATATACGTATATAATGTTCCCACCGAGAAGTAGGGGCCGACGTGCCAGGAATGTTGTAAAATATTACATCCGAGATGTTAGGTTGCCTTCGGTTAGGATATATAACGCTATAGACGTATATAATGTTCCTATCGAGAAGTAGGGGCCGAAGTGACGGGAATGTTGTAAAATATTACATTCGATATGTTAGGTTGCCTTAGGCTAGGATATATAGCGTTATAGACGTATATAATGTTCCCACCGAGAATTAGGGGCCGACGTGCCAGGAATGTTGTAAAATATTACATCCGAGATGTTAGGATTACCTTAGGCTAGGATATATAACGTTGTAGACTTATATAATGTTCCCACCGAGAAGTAGGGGCCGGCGCGCCGGGACTGTAGTAAAATATAACATCCGAGATGTTAGGTTGCCTTAGGCTCGGATATACAGCGTTATAGGCGTATATAATGTTCCCACCGAGGAGTAGGTGCCGACGAGCCAGGAATGTTGTAAAATATTACGCTCGACATGTTAAGTTGTCTTAGGTTAGGATATATAACGTAATTGACGTATATACAGTTCCCACTGAGAAGTAGTTGCCAACGCGCCAGGAATATTGTAAAATAATATATTCGACATGTTAGGTTGTCTCAGGCTAGGACATATAGCGTTATAGACATATATAATGTTCCCACCGAGAAATAGGGACCGACACGCCTGGAATGTAGTAAAATATGACATCCGAGATGTTAGGTTGCCTTAGGTTAGGATATATAGCGTTATAGACGTATATAATGTTCCCACCGAGAAATAGGGGCCGACACGCCAGGAATGGTGTAAAACATTACATTCGAGGTGTTAGGTTTCCTTAGGTTAGGATATATAACGTTATAGACGTATAAAATGTTCCCACCGAGAAGTAGGGGCCAACGAGCCAGGAATGTTGTAAAATATTACGCTCGACATGTTAGTTTGCATTAGGCTAGGATATATAGCGTTATATACGTATAGAATGTTCCCACCGAGAAGTAGGGGCCGACGTGCCAGGAATGTTGTAAAATATTACATCCGAGATGTTAGGTTGCCTTCGGTTAGGATATATAACGCTATAGACGTATATAATGTTCCTATCGATAAGTAGGGGCCGAAGTGACGGGAATGTTGTAAAATATTACATTCGATATGTTAGGTTGCCTTAGGCTAGGATATACAGCGTTATAGACGTATATAATGTTCCCACCGAGAATTAGGGGCCGACGTGCCAGGAATGTTGTAAAATATTACATCCGGGATGTTAGGTTGCCTTAGGTTAGGATATATAACGTTATTGACTTATATACTGTTCCCACCGAGAAGTAGATGCCGACGCGCCAGGAATGTTTTAAAATATTACTTCCGAGATGTTAGGATTGCCTTAGGCTAGGACATATCACGTTATAGACGTATATAATGTTCCCACCGAGAAGTAGGGGCCGACGTGCCAGGAATGTAGTAAAATATTACATCCGAGATGTTAGGTTGCCTTAGGCTAGGATATATAACGTTATAGACGTATATAATGTTCCCACCGAGAAGTAGGGGCCGTCGAGCCAGGAATGTTGTAAAATATTACGCTCGACATGTTAAGTTGTCTTAGGTTAGGATATATAACGTTATAGACGAATATACAGTTCCCACCGAGAAGTAGTTGCCGTCGCGCCAGGAATATTGTAATATATTATATTCGACATGCTAGGTTGTCTCAGGCTAGGACATATAGCGTTATAGACATATACAATGTTCCCACCGAGAAGTAGGGGCCGACGTGGCAGGAATGTAGTAAAATATTACATCCGAGATGTTAGGCTGCCTTAGGTTAAGATATATAACGTTATTGAATTATATAATGTTCCCACCGAGAAATAGGGGCCGACACGCCAGGAATGTTGTACAACATTACATCCGAGGTGTTAGTTTCCCTTAGGTTAGGATATATAACGTTATAGACGTATATAATGTTGCCACCGAGAAGTAGGTGCCGGTGCGCCACGAATGTAGTAAAATATTACATCCGAGATGTTAGGTTGCCTTAAACTAGGATATATAACGTTATAGACGTATATAAAGTTCCCACCGAGAAGTAGGGGCCGAAGTGACGAGAATGTTGTAAAATATTACATTCGACACGCTAGTTTGCCTTAGGCTAGGATATATAGAGTTATAGACGTATATAATGTTCCCACCGAGAAGTAGGGGCCGACGTACCAGGAATGTAGTAAAGTATTACATCCGAGATGTTAGGCTGCCTTAGGTTAGGATATATAACGTTATTGAATTATATAATGTTCCCACCGAGAAATAGGGGCCGACACGCCAGGAATGTTGTAAAACATTACATCCGAGGTGTTAGGTTGCCTTAGGCTAGGATATATAGCGTTATAGACGTATATAATGTTCCCACCGAGAAGTAGTGGCCGACGTGCCAGGAATGTAGTAAAATATGACATCCGAGATGTTAGGTTGCCTTAGGTTAGGATATATAGCGTTATAGACGTATATAATGTTCCCACCGAGAAGTAGGTGCCGACGTGCCAGAAATGTAGTAAAATATTACATCCGGGATGTTAGGTTGCCTTAGGTTAGGATATATGGCGTTATAGACGTATATAATGTTCCCACCGAGAAGTAGGGGCCAGCGCGCCAGGAATGTAGTAAAATATTACATCCGAGTTGTTAGGTTGCCTTAGGTTAGGATATATAACGTTATTGACTTATATAATGTTCCCACGGAGAAATAGGGGCCGACTCGCCAGGAATGTTGTAAAATTATACATTCGACATGTTAGGATTGCCTTAGGCTAGGATATATAACGTTATAGACGTATATAATGTTCCCACCGAGAAGTGGGTGCCGAAGTGACGGGAATGTTGTAAAACATTACATCCGAGGTGTTAGGTTGCCTTAGGCTCGGATATATAGCGTTATAGGCGGATATAATGTTCCCACCGAGAAGTAGGGGCCGACGAGCCACGAATGTTGTAAAATATTACGCTCGACATGTTAAGTTGTCTTAGGTTAGGATATATAACGTTATAGACGTATATACAGTTCCCACCGAGAAGTAGTTGCCGACGCGCCAGGAATATTGTAAAACATTATATTCGACATGCTAGGTTGTCTCAGGCTAGGACATATAGCGTTATAGACATATACAATGTTCCCACCGAGAAGTAGGGGCCGACGTGGCAGGAATGTAGTAAAATATTACATCCGAGATGTTAGGCTGCCTTAGGTTAAGATATATAACGTTATTGAATTATATAATGTTCCCACCGAGAAATAGGGGCCGACACGCCAGGAATGTTGTACAACATTACATCCGAGGTGTTAGTTTCCCTTAGGTTAGGATATATAACGTTATAGACGTATATAGTGTTGCCACCGAGAAGTAGGTGCCGGTGCGCCACGAATGTAGTAAAATATTACATCCGAGATGTTAGGTTGCCTTAAACTAGGATATATAACGTTATAGACGTATATAAAGTTCCCACCGAGAAGTAGGGGCCGAAGTGACGGGAATGTTGTAAAATATTACATTCGACATGTTAGTTTGCCTTAGGCTAGAATATATAGAGTTATAGACGTATATAATGTTCCCACCGAGAAGTAGGGGCCGACGTACCAGGAATGTAGTAAAATATTACATCCGAGATGTTAGGCTGCCTTAGGTTAGGATATATAACGTTATTGAATTATATAATGTTCCCACCGAGAAATAGGGGCCGACACGCCAGGAATGTTGAAACACATTACATCCGACGTGTTAGGTTGCCTTAGGCTAGGATATATAGCGTTATAGACGTATATAATGTTCCCACCGAGAAGTAGTTGCCGACGCGCCAGGAATATAGTAAAATATTATATTCGACATGTTAGGTTGTCTCAGGCTAGGACATATAGCGTTATAGACATATACAATGTTCCCACCGAGAAATAGGGGCCGACGCGCCAAGAATGCTGTAAAATATTACATTCGACATGTTAGGTTGTCTTAGGCTTGGATATATAGCGTTATAGAATTATATAATGTTCCCACCGAGAAGTAGTGGCCGACGTGCCAGGAATGTAGTAAAATATTACATCCGAGATGTTAGGCTGCCTTAGGTTAAGATATATAACGTTATTGAATTATATAATGTTACCACCGAGAAATAGGGGCCGACACGCCAGGAATGTTGTACAACATTACATCCGAGGTGTTAGTTACCCTTAGGTTAGGATATATAACGTTATAGACGTATATAATGTTGCCACCGAGAAGTAGGTGCCGGTGCGCCACGAATGTAGTAAAATATTACATCCGCGATGTTAGGTTGCCTTAAACTAGGATATATAACGTTATAGACGTATATAAAGTTCCCACCGAGAAGTAGGGGCCGAAGTGACGGGAATGTTGTAAAATATTACATTCGACATGTTAGTTTGCCTTAGGCTAGGATATATAGAGTTATAGACGTATATAATGTTCCCACCGAGAAGTAGGGGCCGACGTGCCAGGAATGTTGTAAAATATTACTTCCGAGATGTTAGGATTGCCTTAGGCCAGGATATATAACGTTATAGACGTATATACTGTTCCCACCGAGAAGTAGGGGCCGGCGCGCCAGGAATGTAGTAAAATATTACATCCGAGATGTTAGGTTGCCTTAGGCTAGGATATATAACGTTATAGACGTATACGATATTCCCAACCAGGAGTACGGGCCGACACGACGAGAATGTTGTCAAATATTACATCCGAGATGTTAGGTTGCCCTAGGCTAGGATATATAACGTTATAGACGTATACGATATTCCCACCGAGGAGTACGGGCCGACACGACAAGAATGTTGTCAAATATTACATCCGAGATGTTAGGTTCCCTTAGGTTAAGATATATAACGTTATAGACGTATATAATGTTCCCACCGAGAAGTAGATGCCGACGCGCGAGGAATGTTGTAAAATATTACTTCCGAGATGTTAGAATTGCCTTAGGCTAGGACATATCACGTTATAGACGTATATAATGTTCCCACCGAGAAGTAGGGGCCGACGAGCCAGGAATGTTGTAAAATATTACGCTCGACATGTTAAGTTGTCTTAGGTTAGGATATATAACGTTATAGACGTATATACAGTTCCCACCGAGAAGTAGTTGCCGACGCGCCAGGAATATTGTAAAATATTATATTCGACATGCTAGGTTGTCTCAGGCTAGGACATATAGCGTTATAGACATATATAATGTTCCCACCGAGAAATAGGGACCGACACGCCAGGAATGTTGTATAACATTACATTCTAGGTGTTAGGTTTCCTCAGGTTAGGATATATAACGTTATAGACGTATATAATGTTCCCACCGAGAAGTAGGTGCCGACGCGCCAGGAATGTTGTAAAATATTACATCCGAGATGTTAGGATTACCTTAGGCTTGGATATATAACGTTGTAGACTTATATAATGTTCCCACCGAGAAGTAGGGGCCGGCGCGCCGGCACTGTAGTAAAATATAACATCTGAGATGTTAGGTTGCCTTAGGCTAAGATATATAACGTTATAGACGAATATAATGTTCCCACCTAGAAGTAGGTGCCGACGCGACAGGAATGTTGTAAAATATTACATCCGAGATGTTAGGATTGCCTTAGGCTAGAATATATAACGTTATAGACGTATATAATGTTCCCACCGAGAAGTAGGTGCCGGTGCGCCACGAATGTAGTAAAATATTACATCCGAGATGATAGGTTGCCTTAGGTTAGGATATATGGCGTTATAGACGTATATAATGTTCCCACCGAGAAGTAGGGGCCAGCGCGCCAGGAATGTAGTAAAATATTACATCCGAGTTGTTAGGTTGCCTTAGGTTAGGATATATAACGTTATTGACTTATATAATATTCCCACGGAGAAATAGGGGCCGACTCGCCAGGAATGTTGTAAAATTATACATTCGACATGTTAGGTTTGCCTTAGGCTAGGATATATAACGTTATAGACGTATATAATGTTCCCACCGAGAAGTAGGTGCCGAAGTGACGGGAATGTTGTAAAACATTACATCCGAGGTGTTAGGTTGTCTTAGGCTCGGATATATAGCGTTACAGGCGGATATAATGTCCCCACCGAGAAGTAGGGGCCGACGAGCCACGAATGTTGTAAAATATTACGCTCGATATGTTAAGTTGTCTTAGGTTAGGATATATAACGTTATAGACGTATATACAGTTCCCACCGAGAAGTAGTTGCCGACGCGCCAGGAATATTGTAAAATATTATATTCGACATGCTAGGTTGTCTCAGGCTAGGACATATATTGTTATAGACATATATAATGTTCCCACCGCGAAATAGGGACCGACACGCGAGGAATGTTGTATAACATTACATTCGAGATGTTAGGTTTCCTCAGGTTAGGATATATAACGTTATAGACGTATATAATGTTCCGACCGAGAAGTAGGTGCCGGTGCGCCACGAATGTAGTAAAATATTACATCCGAGATGTTAGGTTACCTTAGGTTAGGATATATAACGTTATTGACTTATATAATGTTCCCACGGAGAAATAGTGGCCGACTCGCCAGGAATGTTGTAAAATTATACAATCGACATGTTAGTTTGCCTTAGGCTAGGATATATAGAGTTATAGACGTATATAATGTTCCCACCGAGAAGTAGGGGCCGACGTGCCAGAAATGTAGTAAAATATTACATCCGAGATGTTAGGTTGCCTTAGGTTAGGATATATAGCGTTATAGACGTATATAATGTTCCCACCGAGAAGTAGGGGCCGACGCGCCAGGAATGCTGTAAAATATTACATTCGACATGTTAGGTTGTCTTAGGCTAGGATATATAACGTTATAGACGTATATAATGTTCCCACCGAGAAGTAGGTGCCGACGCGCTAGGAATGTTGTAAAATATTACATTCGACATGTTAGGTTGTCTTAGGCTAGGATATATAACGTTATAGACGTATATAATGTTCCCACCGAGAAGTAGGTGCCGACGCGCTAGGAATGTTGTAAAATATTACTTCCGAGATGTTAGGATTGCCTTAGGCTAGGATATATAACGTTATAGACGTATATACTGTTCCCACCGAGAAGTAGGGGCCGGCGCGCCAGGAATGTAGTAAAATATTACATCCGAGATGTTAGGTTGCCTTAGGCTAGGATATATAACGTTATAGACGTATACGATATTCCCACCCAGGAGTACGGGTCGACACGACGAGAATGTTGACAAATAATACATCCGAGATGTTAGGTTGCCTTAGGCTAGGATATATAACGTTATAGACGTATACGAAATTCCCACCGAGGAGTACGGGCCGACACGACAAGAATGTTGTCAAATATTACATCCGAGATGTTAGGTTCCCTTAGGTTAAGATATATAACGTTATAGACATATATAATGTTCCCACCGAGAAGTAGATGCCGACGCGCGAGGAATGTTGTAAAATATTACTTCCGAGATGTTAGAATTGCCTTAGGCTAGGACATATCACGTTATAGACGTATATAATGTTCCCACCGAGAAGTAGGGGCCGACGAGCCAGGAATGTTGTAAAATATTACGCTCGACATGTTAAGTTGTCTTAGGTTAGGATATATAACGTTATAGACGTATATACAGTTCCCACCGAGAAGTAGTTGCCGACGCGCCAGGAATATTGTAAAATATTATATTCGACATGCTAGGTTGTCTCAGGCTAGGACATATAGCGTTATAGACATATATAATGTTGCCACCGAGAAATAGGGACCGACACGCCAGGAATGATGTATAACATTACATTCGAGGTGTTAGGTTTCCTCAGGTTAGGATATATAACGTTATAGACGTATATAATGTTCCCACCGAGAAGTAGGTGCCGACGCGCCAGGAATGTTGTAAAATATTACATCCGAGATGTTAGGATTACCTTAGGCTTGGATATATAACGTTGTAGACTTATATAATGTTCCCACCGAGAAGTAGGGGCCGTCGCGCCGGGACTGTAGTAAAATATAACATCTGAGATGTTAGGTTGCCTTAGGCTAAGATATATAACGTTATAGACGAATATAATGTTCCCACCGAGAAGTAGGTGCCGACGCGACAGGAATGTTGTAAAATATTACTTCCGAGATGTTAGGATTGCCTCAGGCTAGGATATATAACGTTATAGACTTATATAATGTTCCCACCGAGAAGTAGGGGCCGACGTGGCAGGAATGCAGTAAAATATTACATTCGACATGTTAGGTTGTCTTAGGCTAGGATATATAACGTTATAGACGTATATAATGTTCCCACCGAGAAGTAGGTGCCGACGCGCTAGGAATGTTGTAAAATATTACATTCGACATGTTAGGTTGTCTTAGGCTAGGATATATAACGTTATAGACGTATATAATGTTCCCACCGAGAAGTAGATGCCGACGCGCGAGGAATGTTGTAAAATATTACTTCCGAGATGTTAGAATTGCCTTAGGCTAGGACATATCACGTTATAGACGTATATAATGTTCCCACCGAGAAGTAGGGGCCGACGAGCCAGGAATGTTGTAAAATATTACGCTCGACATGTTAAGTTGTCTTAGGTTAGGATATATAACGTTATAGACGTATATACAGTTCCCACCGAGAAGTAGTTGCCGACGCGCCAGGAATATTGTAAAATATTATATTCGACATGCTAGGTTGTCTCAGGCTAGGACATATAGCGTTATAGACATATATAATGTTGCCACCGAGAAATAGGGACCGACACGCCAGGAATGATGTATAACATTACATTCGAGGTGTTAGGTTTCCTCAGGTTAGGATATATAACGTTATAGACGTATATAATGTTCCCACCGAGAAGTAGGTGCCGACGCGCCAGGAATGTTGTAAAATATTACATCCGAGATGTTAGGATTACCTTAGGCTTGGATATATAACGTTGTAGACTTATATAATGTTCCCACCGAGAAGTAGGGGCCGTCGCGCCGGGACTGTAGTAAAATATAACATCTGAGATGTTAGGTTGCCTTAGGCTAAGATATATAACGTTATAGACGAATATAATGTTCCCACCGAGAAGTAGGTGCCGACGCGACAGGAATGTTGTAAAATATTACTTCCGAGATGTTAGGATTGCCTCAGGCTAGGATATATAACGCTATAGACTTATATAATGTTCCCACCGAGAAGTAGGGGCCGACGTGGCAGGAATGCAGTAAAATATTACATCCGAGATGTTAGGCTGCCTTAGGTTAGGATATATAACGTTATTGAATTATACAATGTTCCCACCGAGAAGTAGGGGCCGACACGCCAGGAATGTTGTAAAATATTACATCCGAGATGTTAGGTTGCCTTAGGTTAGGATATATAACGTTATAGACGTATATAATGTTCCCACCGAGAAGTAGGTGCCGGTGCGCCACGAATGTAGTAAAATATTACATCCGAGATGTTAGGTTGCCTTAAACTAGGATATATAACGTTATAGACGTATATAAAGTTCCCACCGAGAAGTAGGGGCCGAAGTGACGAGAATGTTGTAAAATATTACATTCGACATGTTAGTTTGCCTTCGGCTAGGATATATAGAGTTATAGACTTATATAATGTTCCCACCGAGAAGTAGGGGCCGACGTGCCAGGAATGTAGTAAAATATTACATCCGAGATGTTAGGTTGCCTTAGGTTAGGATATATAGCGTTATAGACGTATATAATGTTCCCACCGAGAAGTAGGGGCTGACGCGCCAGGAATGTTGTAAAATATTACATCCGAGATCTTAGGATTACCTTAGGCTTGGATATATAACGTTGTAGACTTATATAATGTTCCCACCGAGAAGTAGGGGCCGGCGCGCCGGCACTGTAGTAAAATATAACATCTGAGATGTTAGGTTGCCTTAGGCTAAGATATATAACGTTATAGACGAATATAATGTTCCCACCGAGAAGTAGGTGCCGACGTGCCAGGAATATAGTAAAATATTACATCCGAGATGTTAGGTTGCCTTAGGTTAGGATATATAGCGTTATAGACGTATATAATGTTCCCACCGAGAAGTAGGGGCCGACGCGCCAGGAATGCTGGAAAATATTACATTCGACATGTTAGGTTGTCTTAGGCTAGGATATATAACGTTGTAGACGTATATAATGTTCCCACCGAGAAGTAGATGCCGACGCGCCAGGAATGTTTTAAAATATTACTTCCGAGATGTTAGGATGGAATTAGGCTAGGACATATCACGTTATAGACGTATATAATGTTCCCACCGAGAAGTAGGGGCCGACTTGCCAGGAATGTAGTAAAATATTACATTCAACATGATAAGTTGTCTTAGATTAGGATATATAACGCTATAGTCGTATATACAGTTCCCACCGAGAAGTAGTTGCCGACGCGCCAGGAATATTGTAAAATATTATATTCGACATGTTAGGTTGTCTCAGGCTAGGACATATAGCGTTATAGACATATACAATGTTCCCACCGAGAAATAGGGGCCGACACGCCAGGAATGTTGTAAAACATTACATCCGATGTGTTAGGTTCCCTTAGGTTAGGATATATAACGTTATAGACGTATATAATGTTCCCACCGAGAAGTAGGGGCCGACGTGCCAGGAATGTAGTAAAATATTACATCCGAGATGTTAGGTTGCCTTAGGTTAGGATATATAGCGTTATAGACGTATATAATGTTCCCACCGAGAAGTAGGGGCCGACGCGCCAGGAATGCTGTAAAATATTACATTCGACATGTTAGGTTGTCTTAGGCTAGGATATATAACGTTATAGACGTATATAATGTTCCCACCGAGAAGTAGGTGCCGACGCGCTAGGAATGTTGTAAAATATTACTTCCGAGATGTTAAGATTGCCTTAGGCTAGGACATATAACGTTATAGACGGATATACTGTTCCCACCGAGAAGTAGGGGACGGCGCGCCAGGAATGTAGTAAAATATAACATCCGAGATGTTAGGTTGCCTTAGGCTAGGATATATAACGTTATAGACGTATATAATGTTCCCACCGAGAAGTAGGGGCCGACGCGCCAGGAATGCTGTAAAATATTACATTCGACATGTTAGGTTGTCTTAGGCTAGGATATATAACGTTATAGACGTATATAATGTTCCCACCGAGAAGTAGGTGCCGACGCGCTAGGAATGTTGTAAAATATTACTTCCGAGATGTTAAGATTGCCTTAGGCTAGGACATATAACGTTATAGACGTATATAATGTTCCCACCGAGAAGTAGGTGCCGAAGTGACGGGAATGTTGTAAAATATTACATTCGACATGTTAGTTTGCCTTAGGCTAGGATATGTAGCGTTATAGACTTATATAATGTTCCCACCGAGAAGTAGTGGCCGACGTGCCAGGAATGTAGTAAAATATTACATCCGGGATGTTAGGTTGCCTTAGGTTAGGATATATAACGTTATTCACTTATATACTGTTCCCACCGAGAAGTAGATGCCGACGCGCCAGGAATGTTTTAAAATATTACTTCCGAGATGTTAGGATTGAATTAGGCTAGGACATATCACGTTATAGACGTACATAATGTTCCCACCGAGAAGTAGGGGCCGACTTGCCAGGAATGTAGTAAAATATTACATTCGACATGATAAGTTGTCTTAGATTAGGATATATAACGCTATAGTCGTATATAGAGTTCCCACCGAGAAGTAGTTGCCGACGCGCCAGGAATAATGTAAAATATTATATTCGACATGTTAGGTTGTCTCAGGCTAGGACATATAGCTTTATAGACATATACAATGTTCCCACCGAGAAATAGGGGCCGACACGCCAGGAATGTTGTAAAACATTACATCCGATGTGTTAGGTACCCTTAGGTTAGGATATATTACGTTATAGACGTATATAATGTTCCCACCGAGAAGTAGGTGCCGGTGCGCCACGAATGTAGTAAAATATTACATCCGAGACGTTAGGTTGCCTTAAACTAGGATATATAACGTTATAGACGTATATAAAGTTCCCACCGAGAAGTAGGGGCCGAAGTGACGGGAATGTTGTAAAATATTACATTCGACATGTTAGTTTGCCTTAGGCTAGGATATATAACGTTATAGACGTATATACTGTTCCCACCGAGAAGTAGTTGCCGACGCGCCAGGAATATTGTAAAATATTATATTCGACATGCTAGGTTGTCTCAGGCTAGGACATATTGCGTTATAGACATATACAATGTTCCCACCGAGAAATAGGGGCCGACACGCCAGGAATGTTTTAAAATATTACATCCGAGGTGTTAGTTTCCCTTAGGTTAGGATATATAACGTTATAGACGTATATAATGTTCCCACCGAGAAGTAGGTGCCGACGCGCCAGGAATGTTGTAAAATATTACATCCGAGATGTTAGGATTGCCTTAGGCTAGGATATATAACGTTATAGACGCATATAATGTTCCCACCGAGAAGTAGGTGCCGGTGCGCCACGAATGTAGTAAAATATTACATCCGAGATGATAGGTTGCCTTAGGTTAGGATATATGGCGTTATAGACGTATATAATGTTCCCACCGAGAAGTAGGGGCCAGCGCGCCAGGAATGTAGTAAAATATTACATCCGAGTTGTTAGGTTGCCTTAGGTTAGGATATATAACGTTATTGACTTATATAATGTTCCCACGGAGAAATAGGGGCCGACTCGCCAGGAATGTTGTAAAATTATACATTCGACATATTAGGATTGCCTTAGGCTAGGATATATAACGTTATAGACGTATATAATGTTCCCACCGAGAAGTAGGTGCCGAAGTGACGGGAATGTTGTAAAACATTACATCCGAGGTGTTAGGTTGCCTTAGGCTCGGATATATAGCGTTATAGGCGGATATAATGTCCCCACCGAGAAGTAGGGGCCGACGAGCCACGAATGTTGTAAAATATTACGCTCGATATGTTAAGTTGTCTTAGGTTAGGATATATAACGTTATAGACGTATATACAGTTCCCACCGAGAAGTAGTTGCCGACGCGCCAGGAATATTGTAAAATATTATATTCGACATGCTAGGTTGTCTCAGGCTAGGACATATATTGTTATAGACATATATAATGTTCCCACCGCGAAATAGGGACCGACACGCGAGGAATGTTGTATAACATTACATTCGAGATGTTAGGTTTCCTCAGGTTAGGATATATAACGTTATAGACGTATATAATGTTCCCACCGAGAAGTAGGGGCCTGTGCGCCACGAATGTAGTAAAATATTACATCCGAGATGTTAGGTTACCTTAGGTTAGGATATATAACGTTATTGACTTATATAATGTTCCCACGGAGAAATAGTGGCCGACTCGCCAGGAATGTTGTAAAATTATACAATCGACATGTTAGTTTGCCTTAGGCTAGGATATATAGAGTTATAGACGTATATAATGTTCCCACCGAGAAGTAGGGGCCGACGTGCCAGGAATGTAGTAAAATATTACATCCGAGATGTTAGGTTGCCTTAGGTTAGGATATATAGCGTTATAGACGTATATAATGTTCCCACCGAGAAGTAGGGGCCGACGCGCCAGGAATGCTGTAAAATATTACATTCGACATGTTAGGTTGTCTTAGGCTAGGATATATAACGTTGTAGACTTATATAATGTTCCCACCGAGAAATAGGGGCCGACACGCCAGGAATGTTGTAAAACATTACATCCGATGTGTTAGGTACCCTTAGGTTAGGATATATTACGTTATAGACGTATATAATGTTCCCACCGAGAAGTAGGTGCCGGTGCGCCACGAATGTAGTAAAATATTACATCCGAGACGTTAGGTTGCCTTAAACTAGGATATATAACGTTATAGACGTATATAAAGTTCCCACCGAGAAGTAGGGGCCGAAGTGACGGGAATGTTGTAAAATATTACATTCGACATGTTAGTTTGCCTTAGGCTAGGATATATAACGTTATAGACGTATATACTGTTCCCACCGAGAAGTAGTTGCCGACGCGCCAGGAATATTGTAAAATATTATATTCGACATGCTAGGTTGTCTCAGGCTAGGACATATTGCGTTATAGACATATACAATGTTCCCACCGAGAAATAGGGGCCGACACGCCAGGAATGTTTTAAAATATTACATCCGAGGTGTTAGTTTCCCTTAGGTTAGGATATATAACGTTATAGACGCATATAATGTTCCCACCGAGAAGTAGGTGCCGGTGCGCCACGAATGTAGTAAAATATTACATCCGAGATGTTAGGTTGCCTTAAACTAGGATATATAACGTTATAGACGTATATAAAGTTCCCACCGAGAAGTAGGGGCCGAAGTGACGAGAATGTTGTAAAATATTACATTCGACATGTTAGTTTGCCTTAGGTTAGGATATATAGAGTTATAGACGTATATAATGTTCCCACCGAGAAGTAGGGGCCGACGTGCCAGAAATGTAGTAAAATATTACATCCGAGATGTTAGGCTGCCTTAGGTTAGGATATATAACGTTATTGAATTATATAATGTTCCCACCGAGAATTAGAGCCCGACACGCCAGGAATGTTGTAAAACATTACATCCGAGGTGTTAGGTTGCCTTAGGCTAGGATATATAGCGTTATAGACGTATATAATGTTCCCACCGAGAAGTAGTTGCCGACGCGCCAGGAATATTGTAAAATATTATATTCGACATGTTAGGTTGTCTCAGGCTAGGACATATAGCGTTATAGACATATACAATGTTCCCACCGAGAAATAGGGGCCGACGCGCCAGGAATGTTTTAAAATATTACATGCGACGTGTTAGGTTGCCTTAGGCTAGGATATATAGCGTTATAAACGTATATAATGTTCCCACCGATACGTAGGGACCGGTGCGGCAGGAATGTAGTAAAATATTACATCCGACATGTTAGGTTGCCTTAGGTTAGGATATATAGCGTTATAGACGTATATAATGTTCCCGCCGAGAAGTACGGGCCTACGTGCCAGGAATGTAGTAAAATATTACATCCGAGATGTTAGGTTCCCTTAGGTTAGGATATATGGCGTTATAGACGTATATAATGTTCCCACCGACAAGTAGGGGCCGAAGTGACGGGAATGATGTAAAATATTACAATCGACATGTTAGGATTGCCTTAGGCTAGGATATATAACGTTATAGACGTATATAATGTTCCCACCGAGAAGTAGGTGCAGAAGTGACGGGAATGTTGTAAAACATTACATCCGAGGTGTTAGGTTGCCTTAGGCTCGGATATATAGCGTTATAGGCGGATATAATGTTCCCACCGAGAAGTAGGGGCCGACGAGCCACGAATGTTGTAAAATATTACGCTCGACATGTTAAGTTGTCTTAGGTTAGGATATATAACGTTATAGACGTATATACAGTTCCCACCGAGAAGTAGTTGCCGACGCGCCAGGAATATTGTAAAATATTATATTCGACATGCTAGGTTGTCTCAGGCTAGGACATATATTGTTATAGACATATATAATGTTCCCACCGCGAAATAGGGACCGACACGCGAGGAATGTTGTATAACATTACATTCGAGATGTTAGGTTTCCTCAGGTTAGGATATATAACGTTATAGACGTATATAATGTTCCCACCGAGAAGTAGGGGCCTGTGCGCCACGAATGTAGTAAAATATTACATCCGAGATGTTAGGTTACCTTAGGTTAGGATATATAACGTTATTGACTTATATAATGTTCCCACGGAGAAATAGTGGCCGACTCGCCAGGAATGTTGTAAAATTATACAATCGACATGTTAGTTTGCCTTAGGCTAGGATATATAGAGTTATAGACGTATATAATGTTCCCACCGAGAAGTAGGGGCCGACGTGCCAGGAATGTAGTAAAATATTACATCCGAGATGTTAGGTTGCCTTAGGTTAGGATATATAGCGTTATAGACGTATATAATGTTCCCACCGAGAAGTAGGGGCCGACGCGCCAGGAATGCTGTAAAATATTACATTCGACATGTTAGGTTGTCTTAGGCTAGGATATATAACGTTATAGACGTATATAATGTTCCCACCGAGAAGTAGGTGCCGACGCGCTAGGAATGTTGTAAAATATTACATTCGACATGTTAGGTTTCCTCAGGTTAGGATATATAACGTTATAGACGTATATAATGTTCCCACCGAGAAGTAGGTGCCGACGCGCCAGGAATGTTGTAAAATATTACATCCGAGATGTTAGGATTACCTTAGGCTTGGATATATAACGTTGTAGACTTATATAATGTTCCCACCGAGAAATAGGGGCCGACACGCCAGGAATGTTGTAAAACATTACATCCGATGTGTTAGGTACCCTTAGGTTAGGATATATTACGTTATAGACGTATATAATGTTCCCACCGAGAAGTAGGTGCCGGTGCGCCACGAATGTAGTAAAATATTACATCCGAGACGTTAGGTTGCCTTAAACTAGGATATATAACGTTATAGACGTATATAAAGTTCCCACCGAGAAGTAGGGGCCGAAGTGACGGGAATGTTGTAAAATATTACATTCGACATGTTAGTTTGCCTTAGGCTAGGATATATAACGTTATAGACGTATATACTGTTCCCACCGAGAAGTAGTTGCCGACGCGCCAGGAATATTGTAAAATATTATATTCGACATGCTAGGTTGTCTCAGGCTAGGACATATTGCGTTATAGACATATACAATGTTCCCACCGAGAAATAGGGGCCGACACGCCAGGAATGTTTTAAAATATTACATCCGAGGTGTTAGTTTCCCTTAGGTTAGGATATATAACGTTATAGACGCATATAATGTTCCCACCGAGAAGTAGGTGCCGGTGCGCCACGAATGTAGTAAAATATTACATCCGAGATGTTAGGTTGCCTTAAACTAGGATATATAACGTTATAGACGTATATAAAGTTCCCACCGAGAAGTAGGGGCCGAAGTGACGAGAATGTTGTAAAATATTACATTCGACATGTTAGTTTGCCTTAGGTTAGGATATATAGAGTTATAGACGTATATAATGTTCCCACCGAGAAGTAGGGGCCGACGTGCCAGAAATGTAGTAAAATATTACATCCGAGATGTTAGGCTGCCTTAGGTTAGGATATATAACGTTATTGAATTATATAATGTTCCCACCGAGAATTAGAGCCCGACACGCCAGGAATGTTGTAAAACATTACATCCGAGGTGTTAGGTTGCCTTAGGCTAGGATATATAGCGTTATAGACGTATATAATGTTCCCACCGAGAAGTAGTTGCCGACGCGCCAGGAATATTGTAAAATATTATATTCGACATGTTAGGTTGTCTCAGGCTAGGACATATAGCGTTATAGACATATACAATGTTCCCACCGAGAAATAGGGGCCGACGCGCCAGGAATGCTGTAAAATATTACATTCGACATGTTACGTTGTCTTAGGCTAGGATATATAGCGTTATAGAATTATATAATGTTCCCACCGAGAAGTAGTGGCCGACGTGACAGGAATGTAGTAAAATATTACATCCGAGATGTTAGGTTGCCTCAGGCTAGGATATATAACGTTATTGACTTATATAATGTTCCCACCGAGAAGTAGGGGCCGACGTGGCAGGAATGTAGTAAAATATTACATCCGAGATGTTAGGCTGCCTTAGGTTAGGATATATAACGTTATTGAATTATATAATGTTCCCACCGAGAAATAGGGGCCGACACGCCAGGAATGTTGTAAAACATTACTTCCGAGGTGTTAGTTTCCCTTAGGTTAGGATATATAACGTTATAGACGTATATCATGTTCCCACCGAGAAGTAGGTGCCGACACGACAAGAATGTTGTCAAATATTACATCCGAGATGTTAGGTTCCCTTAGGTTAGGATATATAAAGTTATTGACTTATATAATTTTCCCACCGAGAAGTAGGGGCCGACGCGCCAGGAATGTTTTAAAATATTACATGCGACGTGTTAGGTTGCCTTAGGCTAGGATATATAGCGTTATAAACGTATATAATGTTCCCACCGATACGTAGGGACCGGTGCGGCAGGAATGTAGTAAAATATTACATCCGACATGTTAGGTTGCCTTAGGTTAGGATATATAGCGTTATAGACGTATATAATGTTCCCGCCGAGAAGTACGGGCCTACGTGCCAGGAATGTAGTAAAATATTACATCCGAGATGTTAGGTTCCCTTAGGTTAGGATATATGGCGTTATAGACGTATATAATGTTCCCACCGACAAGTAGGGGCCGAAGTGACGGGAATGATGTAAAATATTACAATCGACATGTTAGTTTGCCTTAGGCTAGGATATATAGCGTTACAGACGTATATAATGTTCCCACCGAGAAGTAGGAGCCGGCGCGCCAGGAATGTACTAAAATACTACATCCGAGATGTTAGGTTGCCTTAGGCTAGGATATGTAACGTTATAGACGTACATAATGTCCCCTTTGAGAAGCAGGCGACGACACGCCAGAATGTTGTAAAATATTACATTCGATATGTTAGGTTGCCTTAGGCTATGATATATAGCGATATAGACGTGTATAATGTTCCCACCGAGAAGTGGGGGCCAGCGCTCCAGGAATGTAGTAAAATATTACATCCGAGATGTTACGTTGCCTTAGGCTAGGATATGTAAAGTTATAGACGTATATAATGTTCCCACCGAGAAATAGGTGCCGTCGCGCCAGGAATGTTGTAAAATATTACATCCGAGATGTTAGTATTGCCTTAGGCTAGGATATATAACGTTATAGACGTATATAATGTTCCCACCGAGAAGTAGGGGCCGGTGCGGCACGAATGTAGTAAAATATTACATCCGAGATGTAAGGTTGCCTTAGACTAGGATATATAACGTTATAGACGTATATAATGTTCCCACCGAGAAGTAGGGGCCGAAGTGACGGGAATGTTGTAAAATATTACATTCGACATGTTAGTTTGCCTTAGGCTAGGATATATAGCGTTATAGACGTATATAATGTTCCCACCGAGAAGTAGGGACCGACACGCCAGGAATGTTGTAAAACATAACATTCAAGGTGTTAGGTTTCATTAGGTTAGGATATATAACGTTATAGACGTATATAATGTTCCCACCGAGAAGTAGGTGCCGACGCGCCAGGAATGTTGTTAAATATTGCATTCGACATGTTAGGTTGCCTTAGGCTAGGATATATAACGTTATAGACGTATATAATGTTCGCACCGAGAAATAGGTGCCGAAGTGACGGGAATGTTGTAAAATATTACATTCGAGATGTTAGGTTGCGTTAGGTTAGGATATATAACGTTATTGACTTATATAATTTTCCCACCGAGAAGTAGGGGCCGACGAGCCAGGAATGTTGTAAAATATTACGCTCGACATGTTAGGTTGCCTTAGGCTATGATATATAGCGATATAGACGTGTATAATTTTCCCACCGAGAAGTGGGGACCGGCGCTCTAGGAATGTAGTAAAATATTACATCCGAGATGTTACGTTGCTTTAGGCTAGGATATGTAAGGTTATAGACGTATATAATGTTCCCACCGAGAAAGGGGTGCCGTCGCGCCAGGAATGTTGTAAAATATTACATCCGAGTTGTTAGGTTGCTTTAGGTTAGGATACATGTCGTTATAGACTTATATAACGTTCCCACCGAGACGCGGGGACCGACATGCCAGGAATGTTGTAAAATATTACATCCCAGAAGTTAGGTTGCTTTGGGTTATTATATACAACGTTATAGACGTATATAATGTCCCCATCGAGAAGCAGGCGACAACACGCCAGGAATGTTGTAAAATATTACATGCGAGATGTTAGGTTACCTTAGGCTAGGACATATATTGTTATGGACGTATACAATGTTCCCACCGAGAAGTAGGGACCGACTCGTCAGGAATGTTGTAAAATAAAACAACCCAAATGTTAGGTTGCGTTAGGTTAGGATATACAACGTTATAGACGTATATAATGTCCCCTTCAAGAAGCAGGCGACGACACGCTAGAATGTTGTAAAATATTACATTCGACATGTTAGGTTGCCTTAGGCTAGGATATATAACGTTATAGACGTATATAATATTCCCACCGAGAAATAGGGGCCGACGCGTAAGGAATGTTGTAAAATATTACACCCGAGATGATAGGTTCCCTTAGGTTAGGATATACAACGTTATAGGCGTATAGAATGTTCCCACCGAGATGTAGGGACCGACATGCCAGGAATGTTGTAAAATATTACATCCGAGATGTTAGGTTGCGTTAGGTTAGGACATACAACGTTATAGACGTATCTAATGTCCCCATCGAGAAGCAGGCGACGACACGCCAGAATGTTGTAAAATATTACATCCGATATGTTAGGTTGCCTTAGGTTAGGATATACAACGTTATAGACGTATATAATGTCCCCATCGGGAAGTAGGCGCTGTCACGCCAGGAATGCTGTAAAATATTACTGTAGAGAGGTTAGGTTGCCTTAGGTTATGATATATAACCTTGCAGACGTATATAATGTTCCCACCGAGATGTAGGGACCGACATGCCAGGAATGTTGTAAGATATTACATCCGAGATGTTAGGTTGCTTTAGGTTAGGATATATATCGTTATAGACTTATATAATGTTCCCACCGAGACGTGGGGACCGACATGCCAGGAATGTTGTAAAATATTACATCCCAGAAGTTAGGTTGCTTTGGGTTAGGATATACAACGTTATAGACGTATATAATGTCCCCATCGAGAAGCAGGCGACGACACGCCAGAATGTTGTAAAATATGACATCCGAGATGTTAGGTTTCCTTAGGTTATGATGTACAACGTTATAGACGTATCTAATGTCCCCATCGAGAAGAAGGCGACGACACGCCACAAATGTCGTAAAATAATACATTCGACATGTTACGTTGCCTTAGGCTAGGATATATAACGCTATAGACGTATGTAATTTTACCACCGAGACGTAGGGATCGACATGCCAGGAATGTTTTAATATATTACATCCCAGACGTTAGGTTGCGTTAGATTAGGACATACAACGTCATAGACGTATATATTGTACCCACCGAGACGTAGGGACCGACATGCCACGAATGTTGTAAAATATTATATCCGAGATGTTAGGTTGCCTTAGGTTAGGATATACAACATTATAGATATATATAATGTCCCCATCGAGAAGTAGGCGACGACACGCCGGGAATGTTGTAAAATATTACATTCGACATGTTAGCTTGAGTTAGGCTAGGATATATAACGTTATAGACGTATATAATGTTCCCACAGAGAAATAGGGGCCGACGCGTCAGGAATGTTGTAAAATATTACACCCGAGATGTTAGGTTCCCTTAGGTTAGGATATACAGCGTTATAGACGTATAGAATGTTCCCACCGATACGTGGGGACCGACATGCCAGGAATCTTGTAAAATATTACATCCCAGATGTTAGGTTGCGTTAGGTTAGGATATACAACGTTATAGACGTATAGAATGTTCCCACCGAGATGTAGGGACCGACATGCCAGGAATGTTGTAAAATATGACATCCGAGTTGTTAGGTTGCTTTAGGTTAGGATATATATCGTTATAGACTTATATAATATTCCCACAAAGACGTGGGGACCGACATGCCAGGAATGTTGTCAAATTTTACATCCGAGATGTTAGGTTGCCTTAGGTTAGGATATACAAAGTTATAGATGTATATAATGTCCCCATCGAGAAGTAGACGACGACATGCCAGGAATGTTGTAAAATATTACATACGACATGTTAGGTTATCTTAGGCTAGGATATATAACGTTATAGACGTATATTATGTTCCCAACGAGAAATAGGGGCCGACGCGTCAGGAATGCTGTAAAATATTACATCCGAGATGTTAGGTTCCCTTAGGTTAGCATATACAACGTTATAGACGTATAGAATGTTCCCACCGAGATGTAGCGACCGACATGCCAGGAATGTTGTAAAATATTACATCCGAATTGTTAGGTTGTTTTAGGTTAGGATATATATCGTTATAGACTTATATAATGTTCCCACCGAAAAGTGGGTACCGACAAGCCAGGAATGTTGTAAAATATTACACCCGAGATGTTAGGTTGCTTTGGGTTAGGATATACTACGTTATGGACGTATGTAATTTCCCCATCGAGAAGCAGGCGACGACACGCCAGGAATGTTGTAAAATATTACATTCGAGATGTTATGTTGCCTTACGTTAGGATATATAACGTTATAGACGTATATAATGTTCCCACCGACAGGAACGGGCCGACACGCCAGGAATGTTATCAACTATTACATCCGAGATGTTAATTTGCCTTAGGTTAGGGTATACAACGTTATAGACGTATATAATGTCCACATCGGGAAGTAGCAGCCGTCACGCAAGGAATGTTGTAAAATATTACCGTAGAGATGTTAGGTTGCCTTAGGTTAGGACATATATCGTTATAGACGTATACAATATTCCCACCGAGATGTAGGGACCGACATGCCAGGAATGTTGTGAAATATTACATTCGAGATGTTAGGTTGCAGTAGGTTAGCAAATACAACGTTATAGATGTATATGATGTCCCCATCGAGATGTAGGCGACGACACGCCAGGAATGTTTTCAACTATTACACCCGAGATGTTAGTTTGCCTTAGGTTAGGATATACAACGTTATAGACGTATATAATGTCCCCATCGGGAAGTAGGCGCCGTTACGACAGGAATGCTGTAAAATATTACTGTAGAGATGTTAGGTTGCCTTAGGTTATGATATATAACCTTGCAGACGTATATAATGTTCCCACCGAGATGTAGGGACCGACATGCCAGGAATGTTGTAAAATATTACATCCGTGATGTTAGGTTGCTTTAGGTTAGGATATATATCGTTATAGACTTATATAATGTTCCCACCGATACGTGGGGACCGACATGCCAGGAATGTTGTAAAATATTACATCCCAGAAGTTAGGTTGCTTTGGGTTAGGATATACAACGTTATAGACGTATATAATGTCCCCATCGAGAAGCAGGCGACGACACGCCAGGAATGTTGTAAAATATTACATCCGAGATGTTAGGTTGCCTTAGGCTAGGACATATATCGTTATAGACGTATACAATGTTGCCACCGAGAAGTAGGGACCGACGCGTCAGGAATGTTGTAAAATAAAATATCCGACATGTTAGGTTGCCTTAGGTTAGGATATACAACGTTATAGATGTATATAATGTCCCCATCGCGAAGTAGGCGACGACACGCCAGGAATGTTGTAAAATATTACATTCGACATAGTAGGTCGCCTTAGGCTAGGATATATAACGTTATAGACATATATAATGTTCCCGCCGAGAAATTGAGGCCGACGCGTCAGGACTGTTGTAAAATATTACGCCCGAGATGTTAGGTTGCTTTAGGTTAGGATATCTATCGTTATAGACGTATATAATGTCCAGATCGAGACGTGGGGACCGACACGCCAGAATGTTGTAAAATATTACATCCGAGATGTTAGGTTGCCTTAGGTTAGGATATACAACGTTATAGATGTATATAATGTCCCCATCGCGAAGTAGGCGACGACACGCCAGGAATGTTGTAAAATATTACATTCGACATGTTAGGTTGCCTTAGTCTAGGATATGTAACGTTATAGACGTATATAATATTCCCACCGAGAAATAGGGGCCGACGCGTCAGGAATGTTGTAAAATATTACACCCGAGATGTTAGGTTCCCTTAGGTTAGGATATACAACGTTATAGACGTATATAATGTCCCCTTCAAGAAGCAGGCGACGACACGCCAGAATGTTGTAAAATATTACATTCGACATGTTAGGTTGCCTTAGGCTAGGATATATAACGTTATAGACGTATATAATATTCCCACCGAGAAATAGGGGCCGACGCGTAAGGAATGTTGTAAAATATTACACCCGAGATGATAGGTTCCCTTAGGTTAGGATATACAACGTTATAGGCGTATAGAATGTTCCCACCGAGATGTAGGGACCGACATGCCAGGAATGTTGTAAAATATTACATCCGAGATGTTAGGTTGCGTTAGGTTAGGACATACAACGTTATAGACGTATCTAATGTCCCCATCGAGAAGCAGGCGACGACACGCCAGAATGTTGTAAAATATTACATCCGATATGTTAGGTTGCCTTAGGTTAGGATATACAACGTTATAGACGTATATAATGTCCCCATCGGGAAGTAGGCGCTGTCACGCCAGGAATGCTGTAAAATATTACTGTAGAGAGGTTAGGTTGCCTTAGGTTATGATATATAACCTTGCAGACGTATATAATGTTCCCACCGAGATGTAGGGACCGACATGCCAGGAATGTTGTAAGATATTACATCCGAGATGTTAGGTTGCTTTAGGTTAGGATATATATCGTTATAGACTTATATAATGTTCCCACCGAGACGTGGGGACCGACATGCCAGGAATGTTGTAAAATATTACATCCCAGAAGTTAGGTTGCTTTGGGTTAGGATATACAACGTTATAGACGTATATAATGTCCCCATCGAGAAGCAGGCGACGACACGCCAGAATGTTGTAAAATATGACATCCGAGATGTTAGGTTTCCTTAGGTTATGATGTACAACGTTATAGACGTATCTAATGTCCCCATCGAGAAGAAGGCGACGACACGCCACAAATGTCGTAAAATAATACATTCGACATGTTACGTTGCCTTAGGCTAGGATATATAACGCTATAGACGTATGTAATTTTACCACCGAGACGTAGGGATCGACATGCCAGGAATGTTTTAATATATTACATCCCAGACGTTAGGTTGCGTTAGATTAGGACATACAACGTCATAGACGTATATAATGTACCCACCGAGACGTAGGGACCGACATGCCACGAATGTTGTAAAATATTATATCCGAGATGTTAGGTTGCCTTAGGTTAGGATATACAACATTATAGATATATATAATGTCCCCATCGAGAAGTAGGCGACGACACGCCGGGAATGTTGTAAAATATTACATTCGACATGTTAGCTTGAGTTAGGCTAGGATATATAACGTTATAGACGTATATAATGTTCCCACAGAGAAATAGGGGCCGACGCGTCAGGAATGTTGTAAAATATTACACCCGAGATGTTAGGTTCCCTTAGGTTAGGATATACAGCGTTATAGACGTATAGAATGTTCCCACCGAGACGTGGGGACCGACATGCCAGGAATCTTGTAAAATATTACATCCCAGATGTTAGGTTGCGTTAGGTTAGGATATACAACGTTATAGACGTATAGAATGTTCCCACCGAGATGTAGGGACCGACATGCCAGGAATGTTGTAAAATATGACATCCGAGTTGTTAGGTTGCTTTAGGTTAGGATATATATCGTTATAGACTTATATAATATTCCCACAAAGACGTGGGGACCGACATGCCAGGAATGTTGTCAAATTTTACATCCGAGATGTTAGGTTGCCTTAGGTTAGGATATACAAAGTTATAGATGTATATAATGTCCCCATCGAGAAGTAGACGACGACATGCCAGGAATGTTGTAAAATATTACATACGACATGTTAGGTTATCTTAGGCTAGGATATATAACGTTATAGACGTATATTATGTTCCCAACGAGAAATAGGGGCCGACGCGTCAGGAATGCTGTAAAATATTACATCCGAGATGTTAGGTTCCCTTAGGTTAGCATATACAACGTTATAGACGTATAGAATGTTCCCACCGAGATGTAGCGACCGACATGCCAGGAATGTTGTAAAATATTACATCCGAATTGTTAGGTTGTTTTAGGTTAGGATATATATCGTTATAGACTTATATAATGTTCCCACCGAAAAGTGGGTACCGACAAGCCAGGAATGTTGTAAAATATTACACCCGAGATGTTAGGTTGCTTTGGGTTAGGATATACTACGTTATGGACGTATGTAATTTCCCCATCGAGAAGCAGGCGACGACACGCCAGGAATGTTGTAAAATATTACATTCGAGATGTTACGTTGCCTTACGTTAGGATATATAACGTTATAGACGTATATAATGTTCCCACCGACAGGAACGGGCCGACACGCCAGGAATGTTATCAACTATTACATCCGAGATGTTAATTTGCCTTAGGTTAGGGTATACAACGTTATAGACGTATATAATGTCCCCATCGGGAAGTAGCAGCCGTCACGCAAGGAATGTTGTAAAATATTACCGTAGAGATGTTAGGTTGCCTTAGGTTAGGACATATATCGTTATAGACGTATACAATATTCCCACCGAGATGTAGGGACCGACATGCCAGGAATGTTGTGAAATATTACATTCGAGATGTTAGGTTGCAGTAGGTTAGCAAATACAACGTTATAGATGTATATGATGTCCCCATCGAGATGTAGGCGACGACACGCCAGGAATGTTTTCAACTATTACACCCGAGATGTTAGTTTGCCTTAGGTTAGGATATACAACGTTATAGACGTATATAATGTCCCCATCGGGAAGTAGGCGCCGTTACGCCAGGAATGCTGTAAAATATGACTGTAGAGATGTTAGGTTGCCTTAGGTTATGATATATAACCTTGCAGACGTATATAATGTTCCCACCGAGATGTAGGGACCGACATGCCAGGAATGTTGTAAAATATTACATCCGTGATGTTAGGTTGCTTTAGGTTAGGATATATATCGTTATAGACTTATATAATGTTCCCACCGATACGTGGGGACCGACATGCCAGGAATGTTGTAAAATATTACATCCCAGAAGTTAGGTTGCTTTGGGTTAGGATATACAACGTTATAGACGTATATAATGTCCCCATCGAGAAGCAGGCGACGACACGCCAGGAATGTTGTAAAATATTACATCCGAGATGTTAGGTTGCCTTAGGCTAGGACATATATCGTTATAGACGTATACAATGTTGCCACCGAGAAGTAGGGACCGACGCGTCAGGAATGTTGTAAAATAAAATATCCGACATGTTAGGTTGCCTTAGGTTAGGATATACAACGTTATAGATGTATATAATGTCCCCATCGCGAAGTAGGCGACGACACGCCAGGAATGTTGTAAAATATTACATTCGACATAGTAGGTCGCCTTAGGCTAGGATATATAACGTTATAGACATATATAATGTTCCCGCCGAGAAATTGAGGCCGACGCGTCAGGACTGTTGTAAAATATTACGCCCGAGATGTTAGGTTGCTTTAGGTTAGGATATCTATCGGTATAGACGTATATAATGTCCAGATCGAGACGTGGGGACCGACACGCCAGAATGTTGTAAAATATTACATCCGAGATGTTAGGTTGCCTTAGGTTAGGATATACAACGTTATAGATGTATATAATGTCCCCATCGCGAAGTAGGCGACGACACGCCAGGAATGTTGTAAAATATTACATTCGACATGTTAGGTTGCCTTAGTCTAGGATATGTAACGTTATAGACGTATATAATATTCCCACCGAGAAATAGGGGCCGACGCGTCAGGAATGTTGTAAAATATTACACCCGAGATGTTAGGTTCCCTTAGGTTAGGATATACAACGTTATAGACGTATAGAATGTTCCCACCGAGAAATAGGGTCCGACGCGTCAGGAATGTTGTAAAATATTACACCCCAGATGTTAGGTTCCCTTAGGTTAGGATATACAACGTTATAGACGTATAGAATGTCCCCACCGAGAAATAGGGTCCGACGGGTCAGGAATGTTGTAAAATATTACACCCGAGATGTTAGGTTCCCTTAGGTTAGGATATACAACTTTATAGACGTATGGAAAGTTCCCACCGAGATTTAGGGACCGACATGCCAGGCATGTTGTAAAATATTACATCCGAGATGTTAGGTTGCGTTAGGTTAGGATATACAAGGTTATAGACGTATAGAATGTTCTCACCGAGAAGTAGGGACCGACATGCCAGGAATGTTGTAAAATATTACACCCGAGATGTTAGGTTCCCTTAGGTTAGGATATACAACTTTATAGACGTATGGAAAGTTCCCACCGAGATTTAGGGACCGACATGCCAGGAATGTTGTAAAATATTACACCCGAGATGTTAGGTTCCCTTAGGTTAGCATATACAACGTTATAGACGTATAGAATGTTCCCACCGAGATGTAGGGACCGACATGCCAGGAATGTTGTAAAATATTACATCCGAGTTGTTAGGTTGCGTTAGGTTAGGATATATATCGTTATGGACTTATATAATGTTACCACCGAGACGTGGATACCGACATGCCAGGAATGTAGTAAAATATTACATCCGAGATGTTAGGTTGCCTTAGGTTAGGATATACAAAGTTATAGATGTATATAATGTCCTCATCCAGAAGTAGGCGACGACACGCCAGGAGTGTTGTAAAATATTTCATTTTACATGTTAAGTTTCCTTAGGCTAGGATATATAATGTTACACACGCATATAATGTTATCACCGAGAACTACGGGCCGACACGCCAGGAATGATGTAAAATATTACATTCGACATGGTAGGTCGCCTTAGTCTAGGATATATAACGTTATAGACATATATAATGTTCCCACCGAGAAATAGGGGCCGACGCGTCAGGAATGTTGTAAAATATTACACCCGAGATGTTCGGTTGCTTCAGGTTAGGATATATATCGTTATAGACGGATATAATGTCCAGATCGAGACGTGGGGACCGACACGCCAGAATGTTGTAAAATATTACATCCGAGACGTTAGGTTGCCTTAGGCTAGTATGTATACCGTTATAGACGTATACAATTTTGCCACCGAGAAGTAGGGACCGACATGCCAGGAATGTTGTTAAATATTACATCCGAAATGTTAGGTTGCCTTAGGTTAGGATGTACAACGTTATAGATGTATATAATGTCTCCATCCAGAAGTAGGTGACGACACGCCAGGAATGTTGTACAATATTACATGCGAGATGTTAGGTTGCTTTAGGTTAGGATATATATCGTTATAGACTTATATAATGTTCCTACTGAGACGTAGGGACCGACATGCCAGAAATGTTGTCAAATATTACATCCCAGATGTTAGGTTCCCTTAGGTTAGGATATACAACGTTATAGACGTATCTAATGTCCCCATCGAGAAGGAGGCGATGACACGCCAGGAATGTTGTAAAATATTACATCTGAGATGTTAGGTTGCCTTAGGCTAGGACATATATCGCTATAGACGTATACCATGTTCCCACCGAGAAGTAGGGACCGACGCGTCAGGAATGTTGTAAAATAAAACATCCCAGATGTAAGGTTGCGTTAGGTTAGGATATACAACGATATAGACGTATCTAATGTCCCCATCGAGAAGCAGGCGACGACACGCCAGAATGTTGTAAAATATTACATCCGAGATGTTAGGTTGCCTTCGGTTAGGATATATATCGCTATAGACGTATATGATGTTTCCACCGAGAAGTACGGGCCGAAACAACAACAATGTTGTCAGATATTACATCCGAGATGTTAGGTTGCCTTAGGTTAGGATATATAACGTTATAGACGCATACAATGTCCCCACCGAGACGTACGGGACGACATGAACTGGATTCTGTAAAACATTACCGGCGAGGTGCTAAATGGGTTAGGTTAGGTTATATTACGATATAGACATATATAATGTTCCCACCGAGAAGTACGTTCCGCCCCGCCAGGAATGTTGTAAAATACTACATCCGAGATGTTAGGTTGCCCTAGGTTAGGATATATAACGTTATAGACGCATACAATGTCCCCACCGAGACGTACGGGACGACACGAACTGGATACTGTAAAGCATTACCAGCGAGGGGCTAGATGGGTTACGTTAGGTTATATTACGTTGTAGACCTATATAATGTTCCCACCGAGAAGTAGGGGCCGACCCGCCAGGTATTTTGGAAAATACTGTATCCGAGATGTTAGGTTGCCTTAGGTTAGGATATATAAGGTTATAGACGCATACAATGTTCCCACCGAGACGTACGGGACGACACGAACTGGATTCTGTAAAACATTGCCAGCGAGGGGCTAAATGGGTTAGGTTAGGTTATATTACGTTGTAGACCTATATAATGTTCCCACCGAGAAGTAGGGGCCGACCCGCCAGGTATTTTGGAAAATACTGTATCCGAGATGTTAGGTTGCCTTAGGTTAGGATATATAAGGTTATAGACGCATACAATGTTCCCACCGAGACGTACGGGACGACACGAACTGGATTCTGTAAAACATTGCCAGCGAGGGGCTAAATGGGTTAGGTTAGGTTATATTGCGATATAGATGTATATAATGTGCCCACCGAGAAGTAGGAGCCGACCCGCCTGGAATGTTGTAAAATACTACATTCGAGATGTTAGGTTGCCTTAGGTTAGGATATATAACGTTATAGACGTATATAATGTCCGCACCGTGACGTACGGGGCGACACGAACGGGATTCAGTGAAACATTACCAGCGAGGGTCTAGATGGGTTAGGTTAGGTTATATTACGATATAGACTTATATAATGTTCCCACCGAGAAGTGGGGCCGACCCGCCAGGAATGTTGTGAAATACTACATTCGAGACGTTAGGTTGCCTTCGGGTGGGATATACAATGTTATAGACATATATAATGTCCCCACCGAGAAGTATGAACCAACCCGAACGGGATTCTGGAAAACATTACCGCCGAGGGGCTAGATGGGTTAGGTTAGGTAATATTACGTTGTAGACGTATATAATGTACCCAACGAGAATGAGGGGCCGACCCGCCAGGAATGTTGCAAAATACCACATCCGAGATGTTAGGTTGCCTTAGGTTAGCATATGTAACGTTATAGACGTATATAATGTCCGCACCGTGACGTACGGGGCGACACGAACGGGATTCAGTGAAACATTACCAGCGAGGGTCTAGATGGGTTAGGTTAGGTTATATTGCGATATAGACGTATATAATGTGTCCACCGAGAAGTAGGGGCCGACCCGCCTGGAATGTTGTAAAATACTACATTCGAGATGTTAGGTTGCCTTAGGTTAGGATATATAACGTTATAGACTTATATAATGTCCGCACCGAGACGTACGGGACGACAAGAACGGGATTCTGTAAAACATTACCAGCGAGGGGCTAAATGGGTTAGGTTAGGTGATATTGCGATATAGACGTATATAATGTTCCCACCGAGAAGTAGGGGCCGCCCCGCCAGGAATGTTGTAAAATAATACATTCGAGATGTTAGGCTGCCTTAGGTTGGGATATATAAGGTTATAGACGTACATAATGTCCCCACGGAGAGGTACTGGCGGACACGACCGGGATTCTGAAAAATATTACCAGCGAGGTGCTAGGTGGGTTAGGTAAGGTTATATTACGTTATAGACGTATATAACGTTCCCACCGAGAAGTCGGGGCCGACCCGCCAGGAATGTTGTAGAATACTACATTCGAGATGTTAGGTTGCCTTAGGTTGGGATATATAAGGTTATAGACGTACATAATGTCCCCACGTAGAGGTACTGGCGGACACGACCGCGATTCTGTAAAATATTACCAGCGAGGCGCTAGATGGGACAGGTTATGTTATATTACTTTATAGACGTATATAACGTTCCCTCCGAGAAGTAGGGGCCGATCCGCCAGGAATGTTGTAAAATACTACATCCGAGGTGTTAGGCTGCCTTAGGTTAGTATATATAACGCTATAGACGTATATAATGTTCCCAGCGAGACGTAGTGACCGACATGCCGGGAATGTTGTAAAATATTACATCCCAGATATTAGGTTGCGTTAGGTTAGGATATACAACGTTATAGACGTATATAATGTCCCCATCGAGAAGCAGGCGACGACACGCCAGGAATGTTGAAAAATATTACATCCGAGATGTTAGGTTGCCTTCGGTTAGGATATATATCGCTATAGACGTATATGATGTTTCCACCGAGAAGTACGGGCCGAAACAACAACAATGTTGTCAGATATTACATCCGAGATGTTAGGTTGCCTTAGGTTAGGATATACAACGTTATAGATGTACATAATGTTCCCATCCAGAAGTAGGCGACGACACGCCAGGACTGTTGTAAAATATTACATCCCAGATGTTAGGTTGCGTTAGGTTAGGATATACAACGTTATAGACGTATATAATGTCCCCAGCGAGAAGCAGGAGACGACACGCCAGGACTGATGTAAACTACTACATTCGACATGTTAGGTCGCCTTAGGCTAGGATATGTAACGTTATAGACGCAAATAATGTTACCACCGAGAACTACGGGCCGACACGCCAGGAATGATGTAAAATATTACATTCGACATGTTAGGTCGCCTTAGGCTAGGATATATAACGTTATAGACGTATATAATATTCCCACCGAGAAATAGGGGCCGACGCGTCAGGAGTGTTGTAAAATATTACACCCGAGATGTTAGGTTCCCTTAGGTTAGGATATACAACGTTATAGATATATATAATGACCCCATCGAGAAGTAGGCGACGACACGCCAGGAATGATGTAAAATATTACATTCGACATGTTAGGTCGCCTTAGGCTAGGGTATATAACGTTATAGACGTATATAATGTTCCCACCGAGAAATAGTGGCCGACGCGTCAGGAATGTAGTAAAATATTACACCCGAGATGTTAGGTTCCCTTAGGTTAGGATATACAACGTTATAGACGTATAGAATGTTCCGACCGAGAAATAGGGGCCGACGCGTCAGGAATGTTGTAAAATATTACACCCGAGTTGTTAGGTTCCCTTAGGTTAGGATATACAACGTTATAGATATATATAATGTCCCCATCGAGAAGTAGGCGACGACACGCCAGGAATGATGTAAAATATTACATTCGACATGTTAGGTCGCCTTAGGCTAGGGTATATAACGTTATAGACGTATATAATGTTCCCACCGAGAAATAGTGGCCGACGCGTCAGGAATGTAGTAAAATATTACACCCGAGATGTTAGGTTCCCTTAGGTTAGGATATACAACGTTATAGACGTATAGAATGTTCCGACCGCGACGTACGGGCCGACACGCCAGGAATGTTGTCAAATATTACATGCGAGATGTTAGGTTGCTTTAGGTTATGATATATATCGTTATAGACGTATATAATGTTCCCACCGAGACTTGGGGACCGACATGCCAGGATCTTGTATAATATTACATCCCAGATGTTAGGTTGCTTTAGGTTAGGATATACAACGTTTTAGACTTATACAATGTTCCCACAGAGAAGTAGGGACCGACATGCCAGGAATGTTGTAAAATATTACACTCGAGATGTTAGGTTGCCTTAGGTTAGGATATACAACGTTATTGACATATAGAATGTTCCCACATAGAAGTAGGGACCGACATGCCAGGAATGTTGTAAAGTATTACATTCGAGATGTTAGGTTGCCTTAGGTTAGCATATTCTACGTTATAGACGTACATAATGTCCCCACGGAGAGGTACTGGCGGACACGACCGGGATTCTGAAAAATATTACCAGCGAGGTGCTAGGTGGGTTAGGTAAGGTTATATTACGTTATAGACGTATATAACGTTCCCACCGAGAAGTAGGGGCCGACCCGCCAGGAATGTTGTAGAATACTACATTCGAGATGTTAGGTTGCCTTAGGTTGGGATATATAAGGTTATAGACGTACATAATGTCCCCACGGAGAGGTACTGGCGGACACGACCGCGATTCTGTAAAATATTACCAGCGAGGCGCTAGATGGGATAGGTTATGTTATATTACGTTATAGACGTATATAACGTTCCCTCCGAGAAGTAGGGGCCGATCCGCCAGGAATGTTGTAAAATACAACATCCGAGGTGTTAGGCTGCCTTAGGTTAGTATATATAACGCTATAGACGTATATAATGTTCCCACCGACACGTAGTGACCGACATGCCCGGAATGTTGTAAAATATTACATCCCAGATATTAGGTTGCGTTAGGTTAGGATATACAACGTTATAGACGTACATAATGTTCCCACCGAAAAGTAGGATCCGACGCGCCAGGAATGTTGAAAAATATTACATCCGAGATGTTAGGTTGCCTTCGGTTAGGATATATATCGCTATAGACGTATATGATGTTTCCACCGAGAAGTACGGGCCGAAACAACAACAATGTTGTCAGATATTACATCCGAGATGTTAGGTTGCCTTAGGTTAGGATATACAACGTTATAGATGTACATAATGTTCCCATCCAGAAGTAGGCGACGACACGCCAGGTCTGTTGTAAAATATTACATCCCAGATGTTAGGTTGCGTTAGGTTAGGATATACAACGTTATAGACGTATATAATGTCCCCAGCGAGAAGCAGGAGACGACACGCCAGGACTGATGTAAACTATTACATTCGACATGTTAGGTCGCCTTAGGCTAGGATATGTAACGTTATAGACGCAAATAATGTTACCACCGAGAACTACGGGCCGACACGCCAGGAATGATGTAAAATATTACATTCGACATGTTAGGTCGCCTTAGGCTAGGATATATAACGTTATAGACGTATATAATATTCCAACCGAGAAATAGGGGCCGACGCGTCAGGAATGTTGTAAAATATTACACCCGAGATGTTAGGTTCCCTTAGGTTAGGATATACAACGTTATAGATATATATAATGTCCCCATCGAGAAGTAGGCGACGACACGCCAGGAATGATGTAAAATATTACATTCGACATGTTAGGTCGCCTTAGGCTAGGGTATATAACATTATAGACGTATATAATGTTCCCACCGAGAAATAGTGGCCGACGCGTCAGGAATGTAGTAAAATATTACACCCGAGATGTTAGGTTCCCTTAGGTTAGGATATACAACGTTATAGACGTATAGAATGTTCCGACCGCGACGTACGGACCGACACGCCAGGAATGTTGTCAAATATTACATGCGAGATGTTAGGTTGCTTTAGGTTATGATATATATCGTTATAGACGTATATAATGTTCCCACCGAGACTTGGGGACCGACATGCCAGGATCTTGTAAAATATTACATCCCAGATGTTAGGTTGCTTTAGGTTAGGATATACAACGTTTTAGACTTATACAATGTTCCCACAGAGAAGTAGGGACCGACATGCCAGGAATGTTGTAAAATATTACACTCGAGATGTTAGGTTGCCTTAGGTTAGGATATACAACGTTATTGACATATAGAATGTTCCCACATAGAAGTAGGGACCGACATGCCAGGAATGTTGTAAAGTATTACATTCGAGATGTTAGGTTGCCTTAGGTTAGCATATTCAACGTTATAGATGTATATAATGTGCCCAGCGAGAAGCAGGAGACGACATGCCAGGAATGATGTAAAATATTACATTCGACGTGTTAGGTTGCCTTAGGCTATTATATATAACGTTATAGACGTATGTAATGTTACCACCGAGAAGTAGGTGCCGACGCGCCAGGAATGTTGTAAAATATCACATTCGACATGTTAGGTTGCCTTAAGCTAGGATATATAGCGTAATAAACGTATATAATATTCCCACCGAGAAGTAGGGGCCGAAGTAACGGGAATGTTGTAAAATATTACATTCGACCTGTTAGGTTGCCTTAGGCTAGGATATACAGCGTTAAAGACGTATACAATGTTCCCACCGAGAAATAGGGGCCGACACGCCAAGAATGTTGTAAAACAATACAACCGAGGTGTTAGGTTGCCTTAGGTTGGGATATATATCGTTATAGACGTATATAGTGTCCCCATCGAGAAGCAGGCGACGACACGACAGGAATGTTGTAAAATATTACATGCGAGATGTTAGGTTCCCTTAGGTTAGGATATACAACGTTATAGATATATATAATGTCCCCATCGAGAAGTAGGCGACGACACGCCAGGAATGATGTAAAATATTACATTCGACATGTTAGGTCGCCTTAGGCTAGGGTATATAACGTTATAGACGTATATAATGTTCCCACCGAGAAATAGTGGCCGACGCGTCAGGAATGTAGTAAAATATTACACCTGAGATGTTAGGTTCCCTTAGGTTAGGATATACAACGTTATAGACGTATAGAATGTTCCGACCGCGACGTACGGGCCGACACGCCAGGAATGTTGTCAAATATTACATGCGAGATGTTAGGTTGCTTTAGGTTATGATATATATCGTTATAGACGTATATAATGTTCCCACCGAGACTTGGGGACCGACATGCCAGGATCTTGTAAAATATTACATCCCAGATGTTAGGTTGCTTTAGGTTAGGATATACAACGTTTTAGACTTATACAATGTTCCCACAGAGAAGTAGGGACCGACATGCCAGGAATGTTGTAAAATATTACATTCGAGATGTTAGGTTGCCTTAGGTTAGGATATATAACGTTATAGACGTATATAATGACCGCACCGTGACGTACGGCGGACACGAACGGGATTCAGTGAAACATTACCAGCGAGGGTCTAGATGGGTTAGGTTAGGTTATATTACGATATAGACTTATATAATGTTCCCACCGAGAAGTGGGGCCGACCCGCCAGGAATGTTGTGAAATACTACATTCGAGACGTTAGGTTGCCTTCGGGTGGGATATACAATGTTATAGACGTATATAATGTCCCCACCGAGAAGTATGAACCAACCCGAACGGGATTCTGGAAAACATTACCGCCGAGGGGCTAGATGGGTTAGATTAGGTTATACTATGTTGTAGACGTATATAATGTTCCCACCGAGAAGTAGGGGCCGACCCGCCAGGAATGTTTTAAAATACTACATCCGAGATGTTAGGTTGCCTTAGGTTAGGATATATAACGTTCTAGACGCATATAGTGGACCCACCGAGAAGTACGAGCCGACACGACCGGGATTCTGTAAAACATTACCAGCGAGGGGCTAGATGGGTTAGGTTAGGTTACATTACGATACAGACTTATATAATGTTCCCACCGAGAAGTAGGTTCCGCCCCGCCAGGAATGTTGTAAAGTACTACATCCGAGATGTTAGGTTGCCTTAGGTTAGGATATATAACGTTATAGACGTATATAATGACCGCACCGTGACGTACGGCGGACACGAACGGGATTCTGTAAAACATTACCAGCGATGGTCTAGATGGGTTAGGTTAGGTTATATTACGATACAGACTTATATAATGTTCCCACCGAGAAGTAGGTTCCGCCCCGCCAGGAATGTAGTAAAGTACTACATCCGAGATGTTAGGTTGCCTTAGGTTAGGATATATAACGTTATAGACGTATATAATGTCCGCACCGTGACGTACGGGGCGACACGAACGGAATTCTGTGAAACATTACTAGCGAGGGTCTAGATGGGTTAGGTTAGGTTATATTACGATATAGACTTATATAATGTCCCTACCGAGAAGTGGGGACGACCCGCCAGGAATGTTGTGAAATACTACATTCGAGACGTTAGGTTGCCTTCGGGTGGGATATACAATGTTATAGACGTATATAATGTCCCCACCGAGAAGTATGAACCAACCCGAACGGGATTCTGTAAAACATTACCGCCGAGGGGCTAGATGGGTTAGATTAGGTTATACCACGTTATGGACGTATATAATGTTCCCACCGAGAAGTAGGGGCCGACCCGCCAGGAATGTTGTAAAATACTACATCCGAGATGTTAGGTTGCCTTAGGTTAGGATATATAACGTTCTAGACGCATATAATTTCCTCACCGAGAGGTACGGGCCGACACGACCGGGATTCAGTAAAACATTACCAGCGAGGTGCTAGATGGGTTAGGTAAGGTTATATTACGATATAGACGTATATAATGTGTCCACCGAGAAGTAGGGGCCGACCCGCCAGGAATGTTGTAAAACACTAAGTTAGAGATGTTAGGTTGCCTTAGGTTAGCATATATAACGTTATAGACGTATATAATGACCACACCGTGACGTACGGCGGACACGAACGGGATTCTGTGAAACATTACCAGCGAGGGTCTAGATGGGTTAGGTTAGGTTATATTACGGTACAGACTTATATAATGTTCCCACCGAGAAGTAGGTTCCGCCCCGCCAGGAATGTTGTAAAATACTACATCCGAGATGTTAGGTTGCCTTAGGTTAGGATATATAACGTTCTAGACGCATATAATTTCCCCACCGGGAAGTACGGGCCGACACGACCGGGATTCAGTAAAACATTACCAGCGAGGGTCTAGATGGGTTAGGTTAGATTATATTACGATATAGACATATATAATGTTCCCACCGAGAAGCAGGTTCGGCCATGCCAGGAAAGTTGTAAAATACTACATCCGAGATGTTAGGTTGCCATAGGTTAGGATATATATCGTTATAGACGCATACAATGTCCCCACCGAGACGTACGGGACGACACGAACTGGATTCTGTAAAGCATTACCAGCGAGGGGCTAGATGGGTTAGGATAGGTTATACTACGTTGTAGACCTATATAATGTTCCCGCCGAGAAGTAGGGGCCGACCCGCCAGGAATGTTGTAAAATACTACATCCGAGATGTGAGGTTGCCTTAGGTTAGGATATATAACGTTCTAGACGCATATAATGTCCCCACCGAGAAGTACGGGCCGACACGACCGGGATTCTGTAAAACATTATCACCGAGAGGCAAAATGGGTTAGGTTAGGTTATATTACTATATAGACGTATATAATGTTCCCACCGAGAAGTAGGGGCCGACCCGCCAGTAATTTTGGAAATTACTACATCCGAGATGTTAGATAGCCTTAGGTTAGGATATATAACGTTATAGACGCATACAATGTCCCCACCGAGACGTACGGGACGACATGAACTGGATTCTGTAAAACATTTCCGGCGAGGTGCTAAATGGGTTAGGTTAGGTTACATTACGATATAGACATATATAATGTTCCCACCGAGAAGTACGTTCCGCCCCGCCAGGAATGTTGTAAAATACTACATCCGAGATGTTAGGTTGCCCTAGGTTAGGATATATAACGTTATAGACGCATACAATGTCCCCACCGAGACGTACGGGACGACACGAACTGGATACTGTAAAGCATTACCAGCGAGGGGCTAGATGGGTTACGTTAGGTTATATTACGTTGTAGACCTATATAATGTTCCCACCGAGAAGTAGGGGCCGACCCGCCAGGTATTTTGGAAAATACTGTATCCGAGATGTTAGGTTGCCTTAGGTTAGGATATATAAGGTTATAGACGCATACAATGTTCCCACCGAGACGTACGGGACGACACGAACTGGATTCTGTAAAACATTGCCAGCGAGGGGCTAAATGGGTTAGGTTAGGTTATATTGCGATATAGATGTATATAATGTGCCCACCGAGAAGTAGGATCCGATCCGCCTGGAATGTTGTAAAATACTACATTTGAGATGTTAGGTTGCCTTAGGTTAGGATATATAACGTTATAGACGTATATAATGACCGCACCGAGAAGTATGAACCAACCCGAACGGGATTCTGTAAAACATTACCGCCGAGGGGCTAGATGGGTTAGATTAGGTTATACCACGTTATGGACGTATATTATATTCCCACCGGGAAGTAGGAGCCGACCCGCCTGGAATGTTGTAAAATACTACATTTGAGATGTTAGGTTGCCTTAGGTTAGGATATATAACGTTATAGACGTATATAATGTCCGCACCGTGACGTACGGGGCGACACGAACGGGATTCAGTGAAACATTACCAGGGAGGGTCTAGATGGGTTAGGTTAGGTTATATTACGATATAGACTTATATAATGTTCCCACCGAGAAGTGGGGCCGACCCGCCAGGAATGTTGTGAAATACTACATTCGAGACGTTAGGTTGCCTTCGGGTGGGATATACAATGTTATAGACGTATATAATGTCCCCAGCGAGAAGTATGAACCAACCCGAACGGGATTCTGGAAAACATTACCGCCGAGGGGCTAGATGGGTTAGATTAGGTTATACTATGTTGTAGACGTATATAATGTTCCCACCGAGAAGTAGGGGCCGACCCGCCAGGAATGTTTTAAAATACTACATCCGAGATGTTAGGTTGCCTTAGGTTAGGATATATAACGTTCTAGACGCATATAGTGGACCCACCGAGAAGTACGAGCCGACACGACCGGGATTCTGTAAAACATTACCAGCGAGGGGCTAGATGGGTTGGGTTAGGTTATATTACGTTATAGACGTATATAATGTTCTCGCCGAGAAGTAGGGGCCGACCCGCCAGTTATTTTGGAAAATACTATATCCGAGATGTTAGGTTGCGTTAGGTTAGCATATACAACGTTATAGACGTATATAATGACCGCACCGTGATGTACGGCGGACACGAACGGGATTCTGTGAAACATTTTACCAGCGATGGTCTAGATGGGTTAGGTTAGGTTATATTACGATACAGACTTATATAATGTTCCCACCGAGAAGTAGGTTCCGCCCCGCCAGGAATGTTGTAAAGTACTACATCCGAGATGTTAGGTTGCCTTAGGTTAGGATATATAACGTTATAGACGTATATAATGACCGCACCGTGACGTATGGCGGACACGAACGGGATTCTGTAAAACATTACCAGCGATGGTCTAGATGGGTTAGGTTAGGTTATATTACGATACAGACTTATATAATGTTCCCACCGAGAAGTAGGTTCCGCCCCGCCAGGAATGTTGTAAAGTACTACATCCGAGATGTTAGGTTGCCTTAGGTTAGGATATATAACGTTATAGACGTATATAATGTCCGCACCGTGACGTACGGGGCGACACGAACGGAATTCTGTGAAACATTACTAGCGAGGGTCTAGATGGGTTAGGTTAGGTTATATTACGATATAGACTTATATAATGTCCCTACCGAGAAGTGGGGCCGACCCGCCAGGAATGTTGTGAAATACTACATTCGAGACGTTAGGTTGCCTTCGGGTGGGATATACAATGTTATAGACGTATATAATGTCCCCACCGAGAAGTATGAACCAACCCGAACGGGATTCTGTAAAACATTACCGCCGAGGGGCTAGATGGGTTAGATTAGGTTATACCACGTTATGGACGTATATAATGTTCCCACCGAGAAGTAGGGGCCGACCCGCCAGGAATGTTGTAAAATACTACATCCGAGATGTTAGGTTGCCTTAGGTTAGGATATATAACGTTCTAGACGCATATAATTTCCCCACCGAGAAGTACGGGCCGACACGACCGGGATGCAGTAAAACATTACCAGCGAGGTGCTAGATGCGTTAGGTTAGGTTATGTTACGATATAGACGTATATAATGTGTCCACCGAGAAGTAGGGGCCGACCCGCCAGGAATGTTGTAAAACACTAAGTTAGAGATGTTAGGTTGCCTTAGGTTAGCATATATAACGTTATAGACGTATATAATGACCGCACCGTGACGGACGGCGGACACGAACGGGATTCTGTGAAACATTACCAGCGAGGGTCTAGATGGGTTAGGTTAGGTTATATTACGGTACAGACTTATATAATGTTCCCACCGAGAAGTAGGTTCCGCCCCGCCAGGAATGTTGTAAAATACTACATCCGAGATGTTAGGTGGCCTTAGGTTAGCATATGTAACGTTATAGACGTATATAATGTCCGCACCGTGACGTACGGCGGACACGAACGGGATTCTGTGAAACATTACCAGCGAGGGTCTAGATGGGTTAGGTTAGGTTATATTGCGATATAGACGTATATAATGTGTCCACCGAGAAGTAGGGGCCGACCCGCCTGGAATGTTGTAAAACACTACGTTAGAGATGTTAGGTTGCGTTAGGTTAGGATATATAACGTCATAAACGTATATAATGACCGCACCGTGACGTACGGCGGACACGAACGGGATTCTGTGAAACATTACCAGCGAGGGTCTAGATGGGTTAGGTTAGGTTATATTGCGATATAGATGTATATAATGTGCCCACCGAGAAGTAGGAGCCGACCCGCCTGGAATGTTGTAAAATACTACATTTGAGATGTTAGGTTGCCTTAGGTTAGGATATATAACGTTCTAGACGCATATAATGTCCCCACCGAGAAGTACGGGCCGACACGACCGGGATTCTGTAAAACATTACCAGCGAGGGTGTAGATGGGTTAGGTTAGGTTATATTACGTTATAGACGTATATAATGTTCCCACCGAGAAGTAGGGGCCGACCCGCCAGGTATTTTGGAAAATACTATATCCGAGATGTTAGGTTGCCTTAGGTTAGGATATATAAAGTTATAGACGCATACAACGTCCCCACCGAGACGTACGGGACGACACGACCTGGATTCTGTAAAACATTACCAGCGAGGGGCTAGATGGGTTAGGTTAGGTAATATTACGTTGTAGACGTATATAATGTACCCAACGAGAATGAGGGGCCGACCCGAGTGGAATGTTGTAAAATACAACATTCGAGATGTTAGGTTGCCTTAGGTTAGGATATATAACGTTATAGACTTATATAATGTCCGCACCGAGACGTACGGGACGACAAGAACGGGATTCTGTAAAACATTACCAGCGAGGGGCTAAATGGGTTAGGTTAGGTGATATTGCGATATAGACGTATATAATGTTCCCACCGAGAAGTAGGGGCCGCCCCGCCAGGAATGTTGTAAAATAATACATTCGAGATGGTAGGCTGCCTTAGGTTGGGATATATAAGGTTATAGACGTACATAATGTCCCCACGGAGAGGTCCTGGCGGACACGACCGGGATTCTGAAAAATATTACCAGCGAGGTGCTAGGTGGGTTAGGTAAGGTTATATTACGTTATAGACGTATATAACGTTCCCACCGAGAAGTAGGGGCCGACCCGCCAGGAATGTTGTAGAATACTACATTCGAGATGTTAGGTTGCCTTAGGTTGGGATATATAAGGTTATAGACGTACATAATGTCCCCACGGAGAGGTACTGGCGGACACGACCGCGATTCTGTAAAATATTACCAGCGAGGCGCTAGATGGGATAGGTTATGTTATATTACGTTATAGACGTATATAACGTTCCCTCCGAGAAGTAGGGGCCGATCCGCCAGGAATGTTGTAAAATACTACATCCGAGGTGTTAGGCTGCCTTAGGTTAGTATATATAACGCTATAGACGTATATAATGTTCCCACCGAGACGTAGTGACCGACATGCCGGGAATGTTGTAAAATATTACATCCCAGATATTAGGTTGCGTTAGGTTAGGATATACAACGTTATAGACGTATATAATGTCCCCATCGAGAAGCAGGCGACGACACGCCAGAATATTGTAAAATATTACATCCGAGATGTTAGGTGGCCTTAGGCTAGGATATATATCGTTATAGACGTATACAATGTTTCCACCGAGAAGTAGGGACCGACATGCCGGGAATGTTGTAAAATATTACATCCGAGATGTTTGGTTGCCTTAGGTTAGGATATACAAGGTTATAGATGTATATAATGTCCCCATCGAGAAGTAGGCGAAGACACGCCAGGAATGTTGTAAAATATTACATTCGACATGTTAGGTTGCCTTAGGCTAGGATATATAACGTTATAGACGTATATAATGTACCCACCGAGACGTAGGGACCGACATGCCAGGAATGTTGTAAAATATTACATCCCAGATGTTAGGTTGCGTTAGGTTAGGATATACAACGTTATGGACATATATAATGTCCCCATCGAGAAGCAGGCGACAACACGCCCGGAATGTTTAAAATATTACATCCGAGATGTTATGTTGCCTTAGGCTAGGATATATAACGTTATAGACGTACATAATGTTCCCACCGAAAAGTAGGATCCGACGCGCCAGGAATGTTGAAAAATATTACATCCGAGATGTTAGGTTGCCTTCGGTTAGGATATATATCGCTATAGACGTATATGATGTTTCCACCGAGAAGTACGGGCCGAAACAACAACAATGTTGTCAGATATTACATCCGAGATGTTAGGTTGCCTTAGGTTAGGATATACAACGTTATAGATGTACATAATGTTCCCATCCAGAAGTAGGCGACGACACGCCAGGACTGTTGTAAAATATTACATCCCAGATGTTAGGTTGCGTTAGGTTAGGATATACAACGTTATAGACGTATATAATGTCCCCAGCGAGAAGCAGGAGACGACACGCCAGGACTGATGTAAACTATTACATTCGACATGTTAGGTCGCCTTAGGCTAGGATATGTAACGTTATAGACGCAAATAATGCTACCACCGAGAACTACGGGCCGACACGCCAGGAATGATGTAAAATATTACATTCGACATGTAAGGTCGCCTTAGGCTAGGATATATAACGTTATAGACGTATATAATATTCCCACCGAGAAATAGGGGCCGACGCGTCAGGAATGTTGTAAAATATTACACCCGAGATGTTAGGTTCCCTTAGGTTAGGATATACAACGTTATAGATATATATAATGACCCCATCGAGAAGTAGGCGACGACACGCCAGGAATGATGTAAAATATTACATTCGACATGTTAGGTCGCCTTAGGCTAGGGTATATAACGTTATAGACGTATATAATGTTCCCACCGTGAAATAGTGGCCGACGCGTCAGGAATGTAGTAAAATATTACACCCGAGATGTTAGGTTCCCTTAGGTTAGGATATACAACGTTATAGACGTATAGAATGTTCCGACCGCGACGTACGGGCCGACACGCCAGGAATGTTGTCAAATATTACATGCGAGATGTTAGGTTGCTTTTGGTTATGATATATATCGTTATAGACGTATATAATGTTCCCACCGAGACTTGGGGACCGACATGCCAGGATCTTGTAAAATATTACATCCCAGATGTTAGGTTGCTTTAGGATAGGATATACAACGTTTTAGACTTATACAATGTTCCCACCGAGAAATAGGGGCCGACGCGTCAGGAATGTTGTAAAATATTACACCCGAGTTGTTAGGTTCCCTTAGGTTAGGATATACAACGTTATAGATATATATAATGTCCCCATCGAGAAGTAGGCGACGACACGCCAGGAATGATGTAAAATATTACATTCGACATGTTAGGTCGCCTTAGGCTAGGGTATATAACGTTATAGACGTATATAATGTTCCCACCGAGAAATAGTGGCCGACGCGTCAGGAATGTAGTAAAATATTACACCCGAGATGTTAGGTTCCCTTAGGTTAGGATATACAACGTTATAGACGTATAGAATGTTCCGACCGCGACGTACGGGCCGACACGCCAGGAATGTTGTCAAATATTACATGCGAGATGTTAGGTTGCTTTAGGTTATGATATATATCGTTATAGACGTATATAATGTTCCCACCGAGACTTGGGGACCGACATGCCAGGATCTTGTAAAATATTACATCCCAGATGTTAGGTTGCTTTAGGTTAGGATATACAACGTTTTAGACTTATACAAAGTTCCCACAGAGAAGTAGGGACCGACATGCCAGGAATGTTGTAAAATATTACATTCGAGATGTTAGGTTGCCTTAGGTTAGGATATACAACGTTATTGACATATAGAATGTTCCCACATAGAAGTAGGGACCGACATGCCAGGAATGTTGTAAAGTATTACATTCGAGATGTTAGGTTGCCTTAGGTTAGCATATTCAACGTTATAGATGTATATAATGTGCCCAGCGAGAAGCAGGAGACGACATGCCAGGAATGATGTAAAATATTACATTCGACGTGTTAGGTTGCCTTAGGCTATTATATATAACGTTATAGACGTATGTAATGTTACCACCGAGAAGTAGGTGCCGACACGCCAAGAATGTTGTAAAACAATGCAACCGAGGTGTTAGGTTGCCTTAGGTTGGGATATATATCGTTATAGACGTATATAGTGTCCCCATCGAGAAGCAGGCGACGACACGACAGGAATGTTGTAAAATATTACATGCGAGATGTTAGGTTCCCTTAGGTTAGGATATACAACGTTATAGATATATATAATGTCCCCATCGAGAAGTAGGCGACGACACGCCAGGAATGATGTAAAATATTACATTCGACATGTTAGGTCGCCTTAGGCTAGGGTATATAACGTTACAGACGTATATAATGTTGCCACCGAGAAATAATGGCCGACGCGTCAGGAATGTAGTAAAATATTACAACCGAGATGTTAGGTTCCCTTAGGTTAGGATATACAACGTTATAGACGTATAGAATGTTCCGACCGCGACGTACGGGCCGACACGCCAGGAATGTTGTCAAATATTACATGCGAGATGTTAGGTTGCTTTAGGTTATGATATACATCGTTATAGACGTATATAATGTTCCCACCGAGACTTGGGGACCGACATGCCAGGATCTTGTAAAATATTACATGCCAGATGTTAGGTTGCTTTAGGTTAGGATATACAACGTTTTAGACTTATACAATGTTCCCACCGAGAAATAGGGGCCGACGCGTCAGGAATGTTGTAAAATATTACATTCGAGATGTTAGGTTGCCTTAGGTTAGGATATACAACGTTATTGACATATAGAATATTCCCACATAGAAGTAGGGACCGACATGCCAGGAATGTTGTAAAGTATTACATTCGAGATGTTAGGTTGCCTTAGGTTAGCATATTCAACGTTATAGATGTATATAATGTGCCCAGCGAGAAGCAGGAGACGACATGCCAGGAATGATGTAAAATATTACATTCGACGTGTTAGGTTGCCTTAGGCTATTATATATAACGTTATAGACGTATGTAATGTTACCACCGAGAAGTAGGTGCCGACACGCCAAGAATGTTGTAAAACAATGCAACCGAGGTGTTAGGTTGCCTTAGGTTGGGATATATATCGTTATAGACGTATATAGTGTCCCCATCGAGAAGCAGGCGACGACACGACAGGAATGTTGTAAAATATTACATGCGAGATGGTAGGTTCCCTTAGGTTAGGATATACAACGTTATAGATATATATAATGACCCCATCGAGAAGTAGGCGACGACACGCCAGGAATGATGTAAAATATTACATTCGACATGTTAGGTCGCCTTAGGCTAGGGTATATAACGTTACAGACGTATATAATGTTGCCACCGAGAAATAATGGCCGACGCGTCAGGAATGTAGTAAAATATTACACCCGAGATGTTAGGTTCCCTTAGGTTAGGATATACAACGTTATAGACGTATAGAATGTTCCGACCGCGACGTACGGGCCGACACGCCAGGAATGTTGTCAAATATTACATGCGAGATGTTAGGTTGCTTTAGGTTATGATATACATCGTTATAGACGTATATAATGTTCCCACCGAGACTTGGGGACCGACATGCCAGGATCTTGTAAAATATTACATGCCAGATGTTAGGTTGCTTTAGGTTAGGATATACAACGTTTTAGACTTATACAATGTTCCCACCGAGAAATAGGGGCCGACGCGTCAGGAATGTTGTAAAATATTACACCCGAGATGTTAGGTTCCCTTAGGTTAGGATATACAACGTTATAGATATATATAATGTCCCCATCGAGAAGTAGGCGACAACACGCCAGGAATGATGTAAAATATTACATTCGACATGTTAGGTCGCCTTAGGCTAGGGTATATAACGTTATAGACGTATATAATGTTCCCACCGAGAAATAGTGGCCGACGCGTCAGGAATGTAGTAAAATATTACACCCGAGATGTTACGTTCCCTTAGGTTAGGATATACAACGTTATAGACGTATAGAATGTTCCGACCGCGACGTACGGGCCGACACGCCAGGAATGTTGTCAAATATTACATGCGAGACGTTAGGTTGCTTTAGGTTATGATATATATCGTTATAGACGTATATAATGTTCCCACCGAGACTTGGGGACCGACATGCCAGGATCTTGTAAAATATTACATGCCAGATGTTAGGTTGCTTTAGGTTAGGATATACAACGTTTTAGACTTATACAATGTTCCCACCGAGAAATAGGGGCCGACGCGTCAGGAATGTTGTAAAATATTACACCCGAGATGTTAGGTTCCCTTAGGTTAGGATATACAACGTTATAGATATATATAATGTCCCCATCGAGAAGTAGGCGACAACACGCCAGGAATGATGTAAAATATTACATTCGACATGTTAGGTCGCCTTAGGCTAGGGTATATAACGTTATAGACGTATATAATGTTCCCACCGAGAAATAGTGGCCGACGCGTCAGGAATGTAGTAAAATATTACACCCGAGATGTTACGTTCCCTTAGGTTAGGATATACAACGTTATAGACGTATAGAATGTTCCGACCGCGACGTACGGGCCGACACGCCAGGAATGTTGTCAAATATTACATGCGAGACGTTAGGTTGCTTTAGGTTATGATATATATCGTTATAGACGTATATAATGTTCCCACCGAGACTTGGGGACCGACATGCCAGGATCTTGTAAAATATTACATCCCAGATGTTAGGTTGCTTTAGGTTAGGATATACAACGTTTTAGACTTATACAATGTTCCCACAGAGAAGTAGGGACCGACATGCCACGAATATTGTAAAATATTACATTCGAGATGTCAGGTTGCCTTAGGTTAGGATATACAACGTTATTGACATATAGAATGTTCCCACATAGAAGTAGGGACCGACATGCCAGGAATGTTGTAAAGTATTACATTCGAGATGTTAGGTTGCCTTAGGTTAGCATATTCAACGTTATAGATGTATATAATGTGCCCAGCGAGAAGCAGGAGACGACATGCCAGGAATGATGTAAAATATTACATTCGACGTGTTAGGTTGCCTTAGGCTATTATATATAACGTTATAGACGTATGTAATGTTACCACCGAGAAGTAGGTGCCGACGCGACAGGAATGTTGTAAAATATCACATTCGACATGTTAGGTTGCCTTAGGCTAGGTTATATAGCGTTATAGACGTTTATAATGTTCCCACCGAGAAGTAGGGGCCGACGTGCCAGGAATGTAGTAAAATATTACATCCGAGATGTTAGGTTGCCTTAGGTTAAAATGAATAACGTTATTGATTTATATAATGTTCCCACCGAGATATAGGCGCCGACGCGCCAGGAATGTTGTAAAATATTACAATCGACATGTTAGGAATGCCTTAGGCTAGGATATATAACGTTATAGACGTATATACTGTTCCCACAATGAAGTGGGTACCGACGCGACAGGAATGTTGTAAAATATTACATTCGACATGTTAGGTTGTCTTAGGCTAGGATATACAGCGTTAAAGACGTATACAATGTTCCCACCGAGAAATAGGGGCCGACACGCCAAGAATGTTGTAAAACAATACATCCGAGCTGTTAGGTTGCCTTAGGTTAGGATATATATCGTTATAGACGTATATAGTGTCTCCATCGAGAAGCAGGCGACGACACGACAGGAATGTTGTAAAATATTACATCCGAGATGTTATATTGCCTTACGTTAGGATATACAACGTTATAGACGTATATAATGTTCCCACCGAGAAGTACGGGCCGACACGCAAGGAATGTTGTCAACTATTACATCCGAGATGGTAGGTTGCCTTAGGTTAGGATATACAACGTTATAGACGTATATAATGTCCCTATCGGGAAGTAGGTGCAGTAGCGCCAGGATTGTTGTAAAATATTACGGTAGAGAGGTAAGGTTGCCTTAGGTTATGATATATAACGTTACAGACGTATATAATGTTCCTACCGAGAAGTAGGGACCGACACGCCAGGAACGTTGTAAAATATTACATCCGAGGTGTTAGGTTTCGTTAGGTTATTATATACAACATTATAGACGTATATAATGTACCCACCGAGACATAGGGACGACATGCCAGGAATGTTATAAAATATTACACCCGAGATGTTGGGTTCCCTTAGGTTAGGATATACAACGCTATAGACGTATAGAATGCTCCCGCCGAGACGTAGGGACCGACATGCCAGGAATGTTGTAAAATATTACATCCGAGATGTTAGGTTGCCTTCGGTTAGGATATATATCGCTATAGACGTATATGATGTTTCCACCGAGAAGTACGGGCCGAAACAACAACAATGTTGTCAGATATTACATCCGAGGTGTTAGGTTGCCTTAGGTTAGCATATTCAACGTTATAGATGTATATAATGTGCCCAGCGAGAAGCAGGAGACGACATGCCAGGAATGATGTAAAATATTACATTCGACGTGTTAGGTTGCCTCAGGCTATTATATATAACGTTATAGACGTATGTAATGTTACCACCGAGAAGTAGGTGCCGACGCGCCAGGAATGTTGTAAAATATCACATTCGACATGTTAGGTTGCCTTAAGCTAGGATATATAGCGTAATAAACGTATATAATATTCCCACCGAGAAGTAGGGGCCGAAGTAACGGGAATGTTGTAAAATATTACATTCGACCTGTTAGGTTGCCTTAGGCTAGGATATACAGCGTTAAAGACGTATACAATGTTCCCACCGAGAAATAGGGGCCGACACGCCAAGAATGTTGTAAAACAATACAACCGAGGTGTTAGGTTGCCTTAGGTTGGGATATATATCGTTATAGACGTATATAGTGTCCCCATCGAGAAGCAGGCGACGACACGACAGGAATGTTGTAAAATATTACATGCGAGATGTTATATTGCCTTACGTTAGGATATATAACGTTATAGACGTATGTAATATTCCCACCGAGAAGTACCGGCCGACACGGAAGGAATGTTATCAACTATTACATCCGAGATGGTAGGTTGCCTTAGGTTAGGATATACAACGTTATAGACGTATATAATGTCCTCATCCAGAAGTAGGCTACGACACGCCAGGAATGTTGTAAAATATTACATCCCAGATGTTAGGTTGCCTTAGGTTAGGATATACAACGTTATAGACGTATATAATTTCCCCATCCAGAAGCAGGCCACGACACGCCAGGAATGTTGTAAAATATTACATTCGACAGGTTAGGTTGCCTTAGGCTAGGATATATAACGTTATAGACGTATGTAATGTTACCACCGAGAAGTAGGTGCCGACGCGCCAGGAATGTTGTAAAATATCACATTCGACATGTTAGGTTGCCTTAAGCTAGGATATATAGCGTAATAGACGTATATAATATTCCCACCGAGAAGTAGGGGCCGAAGTAACGGGAATGTTGTAAAATATTACATTCGACATGTTAGGTGGCCTTAGGCTAGGATATATAACGTTATAGACGTATATAATGTTACCACCGAGAACTACGGGCCGACAGGCCAGGAATGATGTAAAATATTGCATCCGAGATGTTAGGTTGGCTTAGGCTAGGATATATACCGTTATAGACGTATAGAATGTTCCGGCCGCGACGTACGGACCGACACATCACGAATGTTGTCAAATATTACATCCGAGATGTTATGTTGCCTCGCGTTAGGATATACAACGTGATAAACGTATATAATGTTACCACCGAGAACTACGGGCCGACACGGCAGGAATGATGTAAAATATTACATTCGACATGTTAGGTTGCCTTAGGTTAGCATATTCAACGTTATAGAGGTATATAATGTCCCCACCGAGAAGTGCGGGCGGACACAACAGGAATGCTGTAAAATATTACATCTGAGATGTTATGTTGCCTTAGGTTATGATATACAACGTTATAGACGTATATAACGTTCCCACCGAGAAGAACGGGCCGACACGCCAGGAATGTTATCAACTATTACATGCGAGATGTTAGGTTGCCTTCGGTTAGGATATACAACGTTATAGACGTATATAATGTGCCCATCGAGAACTACGGGCCGACACGGCGGGAATGATGTAAAATATTACATTCGAGATGTTAGGTTGGCTTAGGCTAGGATATATACCGTTATAGTCGTATGTAATGTTACCACCGAGAACTACGGGCCGACACGGCGGGAATGATGTAAAATATTACATTCGACATGTTAGGTCGCCATAGGCTAGGATATATAACGTTATAGACGTATATAATGTTCCCACCGAGAAATAGGGGCCGACACGCCTGGAATGTTGCCAACTATTACATCCGAGATGTTAGGTTGCCTTAGGTTAGTATATATAACGTTATTGACTTATATAATGTTCCCGCCGATAGGTACGGGCCGACGTGCCAGGAATGTAGCAAAATATTACACCCGAGATGCTAGGTTGTCTTAGGTTAGGATATATAACGTTATTGACGTATATAATGTTCCCGCCGAGAAGTAGGGGCAGGCGCGCCAGGTATGTTGTAAAGTATTACAATCGACATGATAGGTTGCCTTAGGCTAGCATATATAGCGTTATAGACGTATATAATGTTCCCACCGAGAAGTAGGTGCCGACGCGAAAGGAATGTTGTAAAATACTATACTCCACATGTTAGGTTGCCTTAAGCTAGGATATATAGCGTTATAGACGTATGTAATGATCCCACCGTGAAGTAGGGGCTGACGTGCCAGGAATGTAGTAAAATATTACACCCGAGATGTTAGGTTGCCTTAGGTTAGGATATATAACGTTATTGACTTATATAATGTTCCCACCGAGAAGTAGGTGCCTACATGCCAGGAATGTTGTAAAATATTACAATCGACATGTTAGGATTGCCTTAGGCTAGGATATATAACGTTATAGCCGTATATAATGTTCCCACCGAGAAGTAGGAGCCGACGAGCCAGGAAAGTTGTAAAATATTGCGCTCGACATGTTAGGTTACCCTAGGCTAGGATATATAGCGTTATAGACGTATATAATGTCCCCATCGAGAAGTAGGCGACGACACGCCAGGATAGTTGTAGAATATTACATTCGACATGTTATGTTGCTTTAGGCTAGGATATATATCGTTATAGTCGTATGTAATGTTACCACCGAGAACTACGGGCCGACACGTCGGGAATGATGTAAAATATTACATTCGACATGTTAGGTCGCCTTAGGCTAGGATATATAACGTTATAGACGTATATAATGTTCCCCCCGAGAAGTGGGCGCCGACGTGCATGGAATATAGTAAAATATTGCATCCGAGACGTTAGGTTGCCTTAGGTTAGGATATATAACGTTATAGACGTATATAATGTTACCACAGAGAAGTAGGGACCGAAGCGCCGGGAATGTTGTAAAATATTACATTCGGCATGTTAGGTTGCCTTAGGTTGGGATATATAACGTTATAGACGTATATACTGTTCCCACCGAGAAGTAGGTGCCGCCGCGCCAGGAATGTTGTGAAATACTACATTCGAGATGTTAGGTTGCCTTTGGTTAGTATATATAACGTTATAGACGTATATAATGTCCGCGACGAGATGTACGGGACGACACTAACGGGATTCTGTGAAATATTACCAGCAAGGATCTAGCTGGGTTAGGATAAGTTATATTTCGTTATAGACGTATATAATGTCCCCACCGAGAAGTACGGGCCGACGCGGACGGGATTCTGTAAAACATTATCAACGTGGGGCAAAATGGGTTAAGATCGGTTATATTACGATATAGACGTATATAATGTCCGCACCGAGACGTACGGGACGACACGAACGGGATTCTGTAAAACATTACCAGCGAGGTTCTAGATGGGTCAGGTTAGGATCTATTACGTTACAGACGTTTATAATATTCCCACCGAGAAGTGGGGCCGTCCCGCCAGGAATGTTGTGAAATACTACATTCGAGATGTTAGGTTTCCTTATGGTAATATATACAAAGCTATAGACGTATATAATGTCCCCACCGAGAAGTACGGGCCGACACGACCGGGATACTGTAAAACATTATCACCGAGGTGCAAGATGGGTTAGGTTATGTTATATTACGATATAGACGTATATAATTTTCCCTCCGATAAGTAGGGGCCGACCCGTCAGAAATGTTGGAAAATACTACATTCGAGATGCTAGGTTGCCTTTGGTTAGTATATATAACGTTATAGACGTATATAATGTCCGCGACGTGATGTACGGGACGACACTAACGGGATTCTGTGAAATATTACCAGCAAGGATCTAGCTGGGTTAGGTTAGGTTATATTACGTTATAGACGTATATAATGTCCCCACCGAGAAGTACGGGCCGACGCGGACGGGATTCTGTAAAACATTATCAACGTGGGGAAAAATGGGGTAGGTTAGGTTATATTACGATATAGACGTATATAATGTTCCCTCCGATAAGTAGGGGCCGACCCGTCAGAAATGTTGGAAAATACTACATTCGAGATGTTAGGTTGCCTTAGGTTAGGATATACAACGTTGTAGATGTATATAATGTCCCCATCGAGAAGCAGGAGACGACACGCCAGGAATGTTGTAAAATACAACATTCGACATGTTAGGTCGCCTTAGGCTAAGACATATAACGTTATAGACGTATATAATGTTCCCACCGAGAAGTACGGGCGGACACGCCAGGAATGTTGTAAAATATTACATCCGAGATGTTAGGCTGCTTTAGGTTAGGATATACAAGGTTATAGATGTATATAATGTCCCCATCGAGAAGTAGGCGACGACACGCCAGCAATGTTGTAAAATATTACATTCGACATGTTAGGCTGCCTTAGGTTAGGATATACAAGGTTATAGACGTATATAATGTCCCTATCGAGAAGCAGGCGACGACACGACAGGAATGTTGTAAAATATTACATCTGAGATGTTAGGTTGCCTTAGGCTAGGACATATATCGCTATAGACGTATACCATGTTCCCACCGAGAAGTAGGGACCGACGCGTCAGGAATGTTGTAAAATAAAACATCCCAGATGTTAGGTTGCCTTAGGCTAGGATATACAACGTTATAGACGTATGCAATGTTACCACCGAGAACTACGGGCCAACACGCCAGGAATGATGTAAAATGTTACATTCGACATGTTAGGTCGCCTTAGGCTAGCATATATAACGCTATAGGCGTATATAATGTTCCCACCGAGAAATAGGGGCCGACGCGTCTGGAATGTTGCAAAATATTACACCGGAGATGTTAGGTTGCCTTAGGTTAGGATATATATCGTTATAGACGTGTATAATGTTCCAACCGAGACGTAGGGACCGACATGCCAGGAATGTTGTAAAATATTACATCCCAGATGTTATGTTGCGTTAGGTTAGGACATACAACGTTATAGACGTATATAAAGTCCCCATGGAGAAGCAGGCGACGACACGCCAGGAATGTTGTAACATATAACATCCGAGATGTTACGTTGCCTTACGTTAGGATATGTAACGTTATAGACGTATATAATGTTTCCACCGGAAAGTAGCAGCCGAAGCGCCAGGAATGTTGTAAAATATTACATCCGACATGTTAGGTTGCCTTAGGCTAGGATATACAACGATATAGACGTATATAATGTACCCACGGAGACGTAGGGACCGACATGCCAGGAATGTTGTAAAATATTACATCCCAGATGTTAGGTTGCGTTAGGTTAGAATATACAACGTTATAGACGTATATAATGTCCCCATGGAGAAGCAGGCGACGACACGACAGGAATGTTGTAAAATATTACATTCGACATGTTACGTTGCCTTAGGCTAGGATATACAACGTTATAGACGTATGCAATGTTACCAAAGAGAACTACGGGCCAACACGCCAGGAATGATGTAAAATGTTACATTCGACATGTTACGTCGCCTTAGGCTAGGATATATAACGCTATAGGCGTATATAATGTTCCAACCGAGAAATAGGGGCCGACGCGTGTGGAATGTTGCAAAATATTACAGCGGAGATGTTAGGTTGCCTTAGGTTAGGATATATATCGTTATAGACGTGTATAATGTTCCCACCGAGACGTAGGGACCGACATGCCAGGAATGCAGTAAAATATTACATCCCAGATGTTAGGTTGCGTTAGGTTAGAATATACAACGTTATAGACGTATAAAATGTCCCCATGGAGAAGCAGGCGACAACACAACAGGAATGTTGTAAAATATTACATTCGACATGTTCGGTTGCCTTAGGCTAGGATATATATCGTTATAGGCGTGTACAATGTTCCCACCGAGAAGTAGGGACCGACATGCCAGGAATGTTGTAAAATATTACATCCGAGATGTTATGTTGCCTTACGTTAGGATATGTAACGTTATAGACGTATATAATGTTTCCACCGAAAAGTAGCAGCCGAAGCGCCAGGAATGTAGTAAAATATTACATCCGACATGTTGGGTTGCCTTAGGCCAGGATATACAACGTTATAGACGTATATAATTTACCCACGGAGACGTAGGGATCGACATGCCAGGAATGTTGTAAAATATTACATCCCAGATGTTAGGTTGCGTTAGGTTAGAATATACAACGTTATAGACGTATATAATGTCCCCATCGAGAAGCAGGCAACGACACGCCAGAATGTTGTAAAATATTACATCCGAGATGTTAGGTTCCCTTAGGTTAGGATATACAACCTTATAGACGTACAGAATGTTCCGACCGAGACGTACGGGCCGACACGCCAGGAATGTTGTCAAATATTACATCCGAGATGTTAGGTTACCTTAGGTTAGGATATACAATGTTATAGATGTATATAATGTCCCCATCCAGATGTAGGCGACGACAAGCCAGGAATTTTGTAAAATATTACATCCGAGATGTTCGGTTGCCCTACGTTAGGATATATAACGTTATTGACTTATATAATGTTCCCACCGAGAAGTAGGGGCCGACGCGCAAGGAATGTTGTAAAATATTACATTCGACATGTTAGGTTGCCTTAGGTTGGGATATATAACGTTATAGTCGTATATACTATTCCCACCAAGAAGTAGGTGCCGCCGCACCAGGAATGTAGTAAAATATTACATCCGAATTGTTAGGTTGCATTAGGTTAGGATATATAACGTTTTAGACGTATATACTGTTCCCACCGAGAAGCAGGTGCCGACGCGCCAGGAATGTTGTAAAATATTACATTCGACATGTTTGGTTGCCTCAGGCTAGGATATATAACGTTATAGACGTATATAATGTTCCCACCGAGAAGTAGCGGCCGACGTGCCAGGAATGTAGTAAAATATTGCATCCGACATGTTAGGTTTCCTTTGGTTAGGATTTAAATACGTTATAGACGTATATAATGTGCCCACCGAGAAGTAGCAGCCGTCGAGCCAGGAATGTTGTAAATTATTACGTTCGAGACGATAGGTTGCCTTAGGCTAGGACATATAACGTTATTGACTTATATAATGTTCCCACCGAGACGCACGGGACGACACGAACGGGATTCTGTAAAACATTACCAGCGAGGGGCTAGATGGGTTAGGTTAGGTTATATTACGTTATAGACGTAAATAATATTCCCACCGAGAAGTAGGGGCCGACCCGCCAGAAATGTTGGAAAATACTACATTCCAGAGGTTAGGTTTCCGTAGGATAGGAAATATAATGTTATAGACGTATATAATGTCCGCACCGAGACGTAGGGCACGACACGAACGGGATCCTGTAAAACATTACCAGCGAGGGTCTAGATGGGTTAGGTTAGGATCTATTACGTTATAGACATATATAATGTTCCCACCGAGAAGTAGGGGCCGACCCGCCAGCAATGTTGGAAAATACTACATCCGAGATGTTAGGATGCCTTAGGTTGCGATATATAAAGTTATAGAAGTATATAATGTTCCCACCGAGAAGTAGGGCCCAAAGCGCCTGGAAAGTTTATAGTACCACAATCGAGATGTTAGGTTGCCTTAGGTAAGGATATATAACGTCATAGACGTATATAATGCCCGCACCGAGACGTACGGACGACACGAACGGGATTCTGTAAAACATTACCAGCGAGGTTCTAGCGGGTTAGGTTAGGTTATATTACGTTATAGACGTATATAATGTTCCCACCGAGAAGTAGGGGCCGACCCGCCGGAAATGTTGGAAAATACTACATTCGAGAGGTTAGGTTGCCTTATCATAGGAAATATAACGTTATAGACGTATATAATGTCTGCACCGAGACGTAGGGCACGACACGAACGGGATTCTGTAAAACATTACCAGCGAGGGTCTAGATTGGTTAGGTTAGGATCTATTACGTTATAGACGTATATAATGATCCCACCGAGACGTAGGGACCAACATGCCAGAAAAGTTTTAAAATATTACATCCGAGATGTTAGGTTCCCTTAGGTTAGGATATATATCGTTATAGGCGTATACAATGTTCCCACCGAGAAGTAGGGACCGACATGCCAGGAATGTTGTAAAATATTACATCCGAGGTGTTAGGTTGCCTTAGGTTAGAATATACAACGTTATAGACGTATATAATGTCCCCATCGAGAAGCAGGCGACGACACGACAGGAATGTTGTAAAATATTACATTCGACATGTTAGGTTGCCTTAGGTGAGGACATATATCGTTATAGACGTGTATAATGTTCCCACCGAGACGTAGGGACCGACATGCCAGGAATGTTGTAAAATATTACGTCCCAGATGTTAGGTTGCGTTAGGTTAGGATATACAACGTTATAGACGTATATAAAGTCCCCATGGAGAAGCAGGCGACGACACGCCAGGAATGTTGTAACATATAACATACGAGATGTTATGTTGCCTTACGTTAGGATATGTAACGTTATAGACGTATATAATGTTTCCACCGAAAAGTAGCAGCCGAAGCGCCAGGAATGTTGTAAAATATTACATCCGACATGTTGGGTTGCCTTAGGCTAGGATATACAACGTTATAGACGTATATAATGTACCCACGGAGACGCAGGGACCGACATGCCAGGAATGTTGTAAAATATTACATCCCAGATGTTAGGTTGCGTTAGGTTAGAATATACAACGTGATAGACGTATATAATGTCCCCATCGAGAAGCAGGCAACGACACGCCAGAATGTTGTAAAATATTACATCCGAGATGTTAGGTTCCCTTAGGTTAGGATATACAACCTTATAGACGTACAGAATGTTCCGACCGAGACGTACGGGCCGACACGCCAGGAATGTTGTCAAATATTACATCCGAGATGTTAGGTTACCTTAGGTTAGGATATACAATGTTATAGATGTATATAATGTCCCCATCCAGATGTAGGCGACGACAAGCCAGGAATTTTGTAAAATATTACATCCGAGATGTTCGGTTGCCTTACGTTAGGATATATAACGTTATTGACTTATATAATGTTCCCACCGAGAAGTAGGGGCCGACGCGCAAGGAATGTTGTAAAATATTACATTCGACATGTTAGGTTGCCTTAGGTTGGGATATATAACGTTATAGTCGTATATACTATTCCCACCAAGAAGTAGGTGCCGCCGCACCAGGAATGTAGTAAAATATTACATCCGAGTTGTTAGGTTGCATTAGGTTAGGATATATAACGTTTTAGACGTATATACTGTTCCCACCGAGAAGCAGGTGCCGACGCGCCAGGAATGTTGTAAAATATTACATTCGACATGTTTGGTTGCCTCAGGCTAGGATATATAACGTTATAGACGTATATAATGTTCCCACCGAGAAGTAGCGGCCGACGTGCCAGGAATGTAGTAAAATATTGCATCCGACATGTTAGGTTTCCTTTGGTTAGGATTTAAATACGTTATAGACGTATATAATGTGCCCACCGAGAAGTAGCAGCCGTCGAGCCAGGAATGTTGTAAATTATTACGTTCGAGACGATAGGTTGCCTTAGGCTAGGACATATAACGTTATTGACTTATATAATGTTCCCACCGAGACGCACGGGACGACACGAACGGGATTCTGTAAAACATTACCAGCGAGGGGCTAGATGGGTTAGGTTAGGTTATATTACGTTATAGACGTAAATAATATTCCCACCGAGAAGTAGGGGCCGACCCGCCAGAAATGTTGGAAAATACTACATTCCAGAGGTTAGGTTTCCGTAGGATAGGAAATATAATGTTATAGACGTATATAATGTCCGCACCGAGACGTAGGGCACGACACGAACGGGATCCTGTAAAACATTACCAGCGAGGGTCTAGATGGGTTAGGTTAGGATCTATTACGTTATAGACATATATAATGTTCCCACCGAGAAGTAGGGGCCGACCCGCCAGCAATGTTGGAAAATACTACATCCGAGATGTTAGGATGCCTTAGGTTGCGATATATAAAGTTATAGAAGTATATAATGTTCCCACCGAGAAGTAGGGCCCAAAGCGCCTGGAAAGTTTATAGTACCACAATCGAGATGTTAGGTTGCCTTAGGTAAGGATATATAACGTCATAGACGTATATAATGCCCGCACCGAGACGTACGGACGACACGAACGGGATTCTGTAAAACATTACCAGCGAGGTTCTAGCGGGTTAGGTTAGGTTATATTACGTTATAGACGTATATAATGTTCCCACCGAGAAGTAGGGGCCGACCCGCCAGAAATGTTGGAAAATACTACATTCGAGAGGTTAGGTTGCCTTATCATAGGAAATATAACGTTATAGACGTATATAATGTCTGCACCGAGACGTAGGGCACGACACGAACGGGATTCTGTAAAACATTACCAGCGAGGGTCTAGATTGGTTAGGTTAGGATCTATTACGTTATAGACGTATATAATGATCCCACCGAGACGTAGGGACCAACATGCCAGAAAAGTTTTAAAATATTACATCCGAGATGTTAGGTTCCCTTAGGTTAGGATATATATCGTTATAGGCGTATACAATGTTCCCACCGAGAAGTAGGGACCGACATGCCAGGAATGTTGTAAAATATTACATCCGAGGTGTTAGGTTGCCTTAGGTTAGAATATACAACGTTATAGACGTATATAATGTTCCCACCGAGAAATAGGGGCCGACGCCTCTGGAATGTTGCAAAATATTACACCGGAGATGTTAGGTTGCCTTAGGTTAGGATATATATCGTTATAGACGTGTATAATGTTCCCGCCGAGACGTAGGGACCGACATGCCAGGAATGCAGTAAAATATTACATCCCAGATGTTAGGTTGCGTTAGGTTAGAATATACAACGTTATAGACGTATAAAATGTCCCCATGGAGAAGCAGGCGACAACACAACAGGAATGTTGTAAAATATTACATTCGACATGTTCGGTTGCCTTAGGCTAGGATATATATCGTTATAGGCGTGTACAATGTTCCCACCGAGAAGTAGGGACCGACATGCCAGGAATGTTGTAAAATATTACATCCGAGGTGTTAGGTTGCCTTAGGTTAGAATATACAACGTTATAGACGTATATAATGTCCCCATCGAGAAGCAGGCGACGACACGACTGGAATGTTGTAAAATATTACATTCGACATGTTAGGTTGCCTTAGGTGAGGACATATATCGTTATAGACGTGTATAATGTTCCCACCGAGATGTAGGGACCGACATGCCAGGAATGTTGTAAAATATTACGTCCCAGATGTTAGGTTGCGTTAGGTTAGGATATACAACGTTATAGACGTATATAAAGTCCCCATGGAGAAGCAGGCGACAACACGCCAGGAATGTTGTAACAAATAACATCCGAGATGTTATGTTGCCTTACGTTAGGATATGTAACGTTATAGACGTATATAATGTTTCCACCGAAAAGTAGCAGCCGAAGCGCCAGGAATGTTGTAAAATATTACATCCGACATGTTGGATTGCCTTAGGCTTGGATATACAACGTTATAGACGTATATAATGTACCCACGGAGACGCAGGGACCGACATGCCAGGAATGTTGTAAAATATTACATCCCAGATGTTAGGTTGCGTTAGGTTAGAATATACAACGTTATAGACGTATATAATGTCCCCATCGAGAAGCAGGCAACGACACGCCAGAATGTTGTAAAATATTACATCCGAGATGTTAGGTTCCCTTAGGTTAGGATATACAACCTTATAGACGTACAGAATGTTCCGACCGAGACGTACGGGCCGACACGCCAGGAATGTTGTCAAATATTACATCCGAGATGTTAGGTTACCTTAGGTTAGGATATACAACGTTATAGATGTATATAATGTCCCCATCCAGATGTAGGCGACGACACGCCAGGAATGTTGTAAAATATTACATTCGACATGTTATGTTGCCTTAGGCTAGGATATACAACGATATAGACGTATATAATGTCCCCATCGAGAAGCAGCCGACGACACGCCAGGAATGTTGTAAAATATTACATCCCAGATGTTAGGTTGCGTTAGGTTAGAATATACAACGCTATAGACGTATATAATGTCCACATCGAGAATCAGGCGACGACACGACAGGAATGTTGTAAAATATTACATCCGAGATGTTCGGTTGCCTTACGTTAGGATATATAACGTTATTGACTTATATAATGTTCCCACCGAGAAGTAGGGGCCGACGCGCAAGGAATGTTGTAAAATATTACATTCGACATGTTAGGTTGCCTTAGGTTGGGATATATAACGTTATAGTCGTATATACTGTTCCCACCAAGAAGTAGGTGCCGCCGCACCAGGAATGTAGTAAAATATTACATCCGAGTTGTTAGGTTGCATTAGGTTAGGATATATAACGTTTTAGACGTATATACTGTTCCCACCGAGAAGCAGGTGCCGACGCGCCAGGAATGTTGTAAAATATTACATTCGACATGTTTGGTTGCCTCAGGCTAGGATATATAACGTTATAGACGTATATAATGTTCCCACCGAGAAGTAGCGGCCGACGTGCCAGGAATGTAGTAAAATATTACATCCGACATGTTAGGTTTCCTTTGGTTAGGATTTAAATACGTTATAGACGTATATAATGTGCCCACCGAGAAGTAGCAGCCGTCGAGCCAGGAATGTTGTAAATTATTACGTTCGAGACGATAGGTTGCCTTAGGCTAGGACATATAACGTTATTGACTTATATAATGTTCCCACCGAGACGTACGGGACGACACGAACGGGATTCTGTAAAACATTACCAGCGAGGGGCTAGATGGGTTAGGTTAGGATCTATTACGTTATAGACATATATAATGTTCCCACCGAGAAGTAGGGGCCGACCCGCCAGCAATGTTGGAAAATACTACATCCGAGATGTTAGGATGCCTTAGGTTGCGATATATAAAGTTATAGAAGTATATAATGTTCCCACCGAGAAGTAGGGCCCAAAGCGCCTGGAAAGTTTATAGTACCACAATCGAGATGTTAGGTTGCCTTAGGTAAGGATATATAACGTCATAGACGTATATAATGCCCGCACCGAGACGTACGGACGACACGAACGGGATTCTGTAAAACATTACCAGCGAGGGTCTAGCTGGGTTAGGTTAGGTTATATTACGTTATAGACGTATATAATGTTCCCACCGAGAAGTAGGGGCCGACCCGCCAGAAATGTTGGAAAATACTACATTCGAGAGGTTAGGTTGCCTTATCATAGGAAATATAACGTTATAGACGTATATAATGTCTGCACCGAGACGTAGGGCACGACACGAACGGGATTCTGTAAAACATTACCAGCGAGGGTCTAGATTGGTTAGGTTAGGATCTATTACGTTATAGACGTATATAATGTTCCCACCGATAAGTAGGGGCCCACCCGTCAGAAATGTAGGAAAATACTACATTCGAGATGTTAGGTTGCCTTAGGTTAGGATATATAACGATATAGACGTATATAATGTCCGCACCGAGAAGTACGGAAAGACACGAACGAGATTCTGTAATACATTACCAGCGAGGGTCGTGATGGGTTAGGTTAGGTTATATTACTTTATAGACGTGTATAATATCCACACCGAGAAGTACGGGCCGACACGACTGGGATTCTGTAAAGCATTATTACCGAGGTGCAAGACGGGTTAGGTTAGGTTATATTTCGTTACAGACGTATATAATGTGCGCACTGAGGCGTACGGCACGACACGAACGGGATTCTGTAAAACATTACCAGCGAGGATCTAGATTGGTTAGGTTAGGTTATATTTCGATGTAGAGGTATATAATATGCACACCGAGAAGTAGGGGCCGACCCGCCAGGAATGTTGTGAAATACTACATTCGAGAATTTAGGTTGCCTTGGGCTAGGATATATAACGTTATAAACGTATATAATGTCCGCACCGGGAAGTACGGGCCGACACGTCCGGGATTCTGTAAAACATTACCAGCCAGGGGCTAGATGGGTTAGGTTAGGTTATATTACGTTATAGACGTATATAATGTTCCCACCGAGAATTAGGGTCCGACCGGCCAGGAATGTTGGAAAATACTACATCCGACATGTTAGGTTGCCTTATGGTAGGATATACAAGGTTATAGACGTATATAGTGTCCCCACCGAGAAGTACGGAAAGACACGAACGAGATTATGTAAAACATTACCAGCGACGGTCGTGATGGGTCAGGTTAGATTATATTACGTTATAGACGTATATAATGTGCCCACCGAGAAGTAGAGGCCGACCCGCCAGGAATTTGGAAAATACTACATCCGAGATGTTAGGTTGCCATACGTTAGGATATATAACGTTATAGACGTATACAATGTCCGCACCGTGACGTACGGGACGACACGAACGAGATTCTGCAAAACATTACCAGCGAGATGCTAGATGGGTTAGGTTAGGTTATATTACGTTATAGACGTATATAATATTGCCACCGAGAAGTAGGGGCCGGCCCGCAAGGAATGTTGGAAAATACTACATGCGAGATGTTAGGTTGCCTTAGGTTAGGATATACAACGTTATAGACGCATATAATGTCCCCACCGAGACGTGCGGGACGACACGACCGTGATTCTGTAAAACAATACCAGCGAGGGGCTAGATGGGTTAGGTTAGGTTATATTACGATATAGACGTATATAATGTTCCCACTTAGAAGTAGGGCCCGACCCGCCTGGAATGTGGTAAAATACTACATTCGAGATGTTAGGTTGCCTTAGGGTTGGATATAAAACGTTATAGACCTGTATAATGTCCCCACCGAGAAGTACGGGCCGACACGACCGGGATTCTGTAAAACATTATCACCGAGGGGCAAAGTGGATTAGGTTAGATTATAGTACGGTATAGAAGTATATAATCTTCCCACTCAGAAGTAGGGGCCGAACCGCCTGGAATGTTGTAAAATACTACATTCGATATGTTATGTTGCCCTAGGTTAGGATGTATAAAGTTACAGACGTATGTATTGTCCCCACCGTGAAGTACGGGCCTACACAACCGGGATTCTGTAAAGCATTACCAGCGAGAGTCTAGATGGATTAGGTTAGGTTATATTAGGTTATAGACGTATATAATGTTACCACCGAGAAGTAGATGCCGACCCGCCAGGAATGTTGGAAAATACTACATCCGAGATGTTAGGTTGCCTTACGTTAGGATATATAACGTTATAGACGTATGTAATGTCCCCACCGAGAAGTAAGGGCCGACACGACCGTGATTCTGTAAAACAATACCAGCGAGGGGCTAGATGGGTTAGGTTAGGTTATATTACGATATAGACGTATATAATGTTCCCACTTAGAAGTAGGGCCGACCCGCCTGGAATGTTGTAAAATACTACATCCGAGATGTTAGGTTTCCTTAGGTTAGGTTATATAACGTTACAGGCGCATACAATGTCCCCACCGAGACGTACGGGATGACACGAACGTCATTCTGTAAATCATTACCACCGAGGGGCTAGATGGGTTAGGTTAGGTTATATTACGTTATGGACGTATATATAGTTCCCACCGAGACGTACGGGGCTACATGAACTGTATTCTATAAAACATTCCCAGCGAGTGGCTAGATGTGTTAGGTTAGGTTATACTGCGTTATAGACTTATATAGTGTTCCCACCGAGATGTAGGGGTCGGCCCGCCAGAAATTTTGTAAAACATTACATCCGAGATGTTAGGTTGCCTTAGGCTAGGATATACAACGTTATAGACGTATATAATGTCCCCATCCAGAAGCAGTCGACAACACGCCAAGAATGTTGTAAAATATTACATTCGACGTGTTAGGTCGCCTTAGGCTATGATATATAACGTTATAGACGCATCTAATGTTACCACCGAGAAATAGGGGCCGACGCGTCAGAAATGTTGTGAAATATTTCACCCGAGATGTTAGGTTCCCTTAGGTTAGGATATACAACGCTATAGACGTATATAACGTTCCCACCGAGACGTATTGACCGACATGCCAGGAATGTTGTAAAATTTTACATCCCTGAAGTTAGGTTGCGTTAGGTTAGGATATACAACGTTATAGATGTATATAATGTCCCCATCGAGAAGTAGGCGACGACACGCCAGGAATGTTGTAAAATATTGCACCCGAGATGTTAGGTTCCCTTAGGTTAGGATATATGACGTTATAGATGTATATAATGTCCCCATCCAGAAGTAGGCGACGACACGCCAGGAATGTTGTAAAATATTACATCCCAGATGTTAGGTTGCGTTAGGTTAGAATATACAACGCTATAGACGTATATAATGTCCACAACGAGAATCAGGCGACGACACGACAGGAATGTTGTAAAATATTACATTCGACATGTTAGGTTGCCTTAGGCTAGGATATATATCGTTATAGACGTATACAATGTTCCCACCGAGAAGTTGGGCCCGACGCGTCAGGAATGTTGTAAAATATTACGTCCGAGATATAAGGTTCCCTTAGGTTAGGATATATGTCGTTATAGACGTATATAACGTTCCCACCGTGACGTAGGGACCGACATGCCAGGAATGTTGTAAAATATTACATCCCAGATGTTAGGTTGCGTTAGGTTAGAATATACAACGTTATAGACGTATATAATGTCCCCATCGAGAAGCAGGCGACGACACGACAGGAATGTTGTAAAATATTACATTCTACAAGTTAGGTTGCCTTAGGCTAGGATATATAACGTTATAGACGTATATAATGTTCCCACCGAGAAATAGGGACCGACGCGTCAGGAATGTTCTAAAATATTACACCCGAGATGTTAGGTTCCCTTAGGTTTTGATATACAACGTTATAGACGTATAGAATGTTCCCAACGAGAAATAGGGGCCGACGCGTCAGCAATGTTGTAAAATATTACACCCGAGATGTTAGGTTCCCTTAGGTTAGGATATACAACGTTATAGACGTATAGAATGTTCCCACCGAGAAGTAGGGACCGACATGCCAGGAATGTTGTAAAATATTACATCCGAGATGTTAGGTTGCATTAGGTTAGGGTATATATCGTTATAGACGTATATAATGTTCCCACCGAGACGTGGGCACCGACATGCCAGGGATCTTGTAAAACATTACATCTCAGTTGTTAGGTTGCTTTAGGTTAGGATATTCAACGTTATAGACGTATATAATGTCCCCATCGAGTAGCGGGCAACGACCCACCAGGGATGTTGTAAAATATTACATCCGAGATGTTATGTTGCCTTACGACAGGATATATAACGTTATAGACGTATATGATGTTCCCATCGAGAAGTACGCGCTAACACGCCAGGAATGTTGTCAAATATTACATCCGAGATGTCAGGTTGCCTTAGGCTAGTATGTATAACGTTGTAGGCGTATATAATGTTACCACCGAAAAGTAGGGGCCGACGAGCCAAGAATGTTGTAAAATATTACAATCGACATGTTAGGATTGCCTTAGGCTAGGATATATAACGTCATAGGCTTATATAATGTCCGCACCAAGTCGTACGGTACGACACGAATGGGATTCTGTAAAACATTACCGCCGAGGGGCTAGATGGGTTAGGTTAGGTTATATTACGTTACGGACGTATATAATGTTCCCACAGAGAAATAGGGGCCCACCCGCCAGGAATGTCGTAAAATAATACATCCGAGATTTAAGTTGCCTTAGGTTAGGATATATAACGTTCTCGACGCATATAATTTCCCCACCGAGAAGTACGGGCCGACACGACCGGGATTCTGTAAAACATTACCAGCGAGGGGCAAGATGGGTTAGGTTAGGTTATATTACGTTGTAGACGTATATAATGTTCCCACCGAGAAGTATGGGCCGACCCGCCAGGTATTTTGGAAAATACTACATCCGAGATGTTAGGCTGTCTTTGGTTAGGATATATAAGGTTAGAGACTTATATAATGTCCGCACCGAGACGTACGGGACGACACGAACTGGATTCTGTAAAACATTACCAGCGAGGGGCTAAATGGGTTAGGTTAGGTTATATTACGATATAGACGTATATAATGTCCCCACCGAGACGTACGGGACGACACGAACTGGATTCTGTAAAACATTAAAAGCGAGGGGCTAGATGGGTTAGGTTAGGTTATATTACGTTGTAGACGTATATAATGTTCCCACCGAGAAGTAGGTTCCGCCCCGCCAGGAATGTTGTAAAATACTATATCCGAGATGTTAGGTTGCCTTAGGTTAGGATATATAACGTTATAGACGTATATAATGACCGAACTGTGACGTACGGGGCGACACGAACGGGATTCTGTGAAACATCACCAGCGTGGGTCTAGATGGGTTAGGTTAGGTTATATTACGTTGTAGACGTATATAATGTTCCCGCCGAGAAGTAGGGGCCGACCCGCCAGGAATGTTGTAAAATACTACATTTGAGATGTTAGGTTGCCTCAGGTTAGGATATATAACGTTATAGACGTATATAATGTCCGCACCGTGACGTACTGGGCGACACGAACGGGATTCAGTGAAACATTACCAGCGAGGGTCTAGATGGGTTAGATTAGGTTAAATTACGATATAGACTTATATAATGTTCCCACCGAGAAGTAGGTTCCGCCCCGCCAGGAATGTTGTAAAATACTACATCCGAGATGTTAGGTTGCCTTAGGTTAGGATACATAACGTTCTAGACGCATATAATTTCCCCACCGAGTAGTACGGGCCGACACGACCGGGATTCTGTAAAACATTACCAGCGAGGGGCTAGATGGGTTAGGTTAGGTTATATTACGTTGTAGACGTATATAATGTTCCCACCGAGAAGTAGGGGCCGACCCGCCAGGTATTTTGGAAAATACTACATCCGAGATGTTAGGCTGCCTTTGGTTAGGATATATAAGGTTAGAGACTTATATAATGTCCGCACCGAGACGTACGGGCCGACACGACCGGGATTCTGTAAAACATTACCAGCGAGGGGCTAGATGGGTTAGGTTAGGTTATATTACGTTATGGACGTATATAATGTTCCCACCGAGAAATAGGGGCCGACCGGCCTGGAATGGTGTAAAATACTACATTTGAGATGCTAGGTTGTCTTAGGTTAGGAAATATAACGTTATAGACGTATATAATGTCCGCACCGTGACGTACGGTGCGACACGAACGGGATTCAGTGAAACATTACCAGCGAGGGTCTAGATGGGTTAGATTAGGTTAAATTACGATATAGACTTATATAATGTTCCCACCGAGAAGTAGGTTCCGCCCCGCCAGGAATGTTGTAAAATACTACATCCGAGAAGTTAGGTTGCCTTAGGTTAGGATATATAACGTTCTAGACGCATATAATTTCCCCACCGAGTAGTACGGGCCGACACGACCGGGATTCTGTAGAACATTACCAGCGAGGGGCTAGATGGGTTAGGTTAGGTTATATTACGTTATGGACGTATATAATGTTCCCACCGAGAAATAGGGGCCGACCGGCCTGGAATGGTGTAAAATACTACATTTGAGATGCTAGGTTGTCTTAGGTTAGGAAATATAACGTTATAGACGTATATAATGTCCGCACCGTGACGTACGGTGCGACACGAACGGTATTCAGTGAAACATTACCAGCGAGGGTGTAGATGGGTTAGATTAGGTTGTATTACGATATAGACTTATATAATGTTCCTACCGAGAAGTAGGTTCCGCCCCGCCAGGAATGTTGTAAAATACTACATCCGATATGTCAGGTTGCCTTAGGTTAGGATATATAACGTTATAGACGCATACAATTTCCCCACCGAGACGTACGGGACGAAACGAACTGGATTCTGTAAAACATTACCAGCGAGGGGCTAGATGGGTTAGGTTTGGTAATATTACGTTGTAGACGTATATAATGTTCCCACCGAGAAGTAGGGGCCGACCCGCCAGGAATGTTGTAAAATACTACATCCGAGATGTTAGGTTGCCTAAGGTTAGGATATATAACGTTCTAGACGCATATAATTTCCCCACCGAGAAGTACGGGCCGACACGACCGGGATTCTGTAAAACATTACCAGCGAGGGTCTAGATGGGTTAGGTTAGGTTATATTATGTTATAGACGTATGTAATGTACCCAACGAGAATTAGGGGCCGACCCGAGTGGTATGTTGTGAAATACTACATTCGAGATGTTAGGTTGCCTTAGGTTAGGATATAGAACGTTATAGACTTATAAAATGTCCCCACCGAGACGTACGGGACGACACGAACTGGATTCTGTAAGACATTAAAAGCGAGGGGCTAGATGGGTTAGGTTAGGTTATATTACGTTGTAGACGTATATAATGTTCCCACCGAGAAATAGGTTCCGCCCCGCCAGGAATGTTGTTAAATACTATATCCGAGATGTTAGGTTGCCTTAGGTTAGGATATATAACGTTATAGACGTATATAATGACCGAACTGTGACGTACGGGGCGACACGAACGGGATTCTGTGAAACATCACCAGCGTGGGTCTAGATGGGTTAGGTTAGGTTATATTACGTTATAGACGTATATAATGTACCCAACGAGAAGTAGGGGCCGACCCGCCAGGTATTTTGGAAAATACTACATCCGAGATGTTAGGCTGCCTTAGGTTAGGATATATAAGGTTAGAGACTTATATAATGTCCGCACCGAGACGTACGAGGCGACACGAACTGGATTCTGTAAAACATTACCAGCCAGGGGCTAAATGGGTTAGGTTAGGTTAGATTACGATATAGACGTATATAATGTCCCCACCGAGACGTACGGGACGACACGAACTGGATTCAGTGAAACATTACCAGCGAGGGTCTAGATGGGTTAGATTAGGTTAAATTACGATATAGACTTATATAATGTTCCCACCGAGAAGTAGGTTCCGCCCCGCCAGGAATGTTGTAAAATACTACATCCGAGATGTTAGGTTGCCTTAGGTTATGATACATAACGTTCTAGACGCATATAATTTCCCCACCGAGTAGTACGGGCCGACACGACCGGGATTCTGTAAAACATTACCAGCGAGGGGCTAGATGGGTTAGGTTAGGTTATATTACGTTGTAGACGTATATAATGTTCCCACCGAGAAGTAGGGGCCGACCCGCCAGGTATTTTGGAAAATACTACATCCGAGATGTTAGGCTGCCTTAGGTTAGGATATATAAGGTTAGATACTTATATAATGTCCGCACCGAGACGTACGGGACGACACGAACTGGATTCTGTAAAACATTACCAGCGAGGGGCTAAATGGGTTAGGTTAGGTTATATTACGATATAGACGTATATAATGTCCCCACAGGGACGTACGGGACGACACGAACTGGATTCTGTAAAACATTAAAAGCGAGGGGCTAGATGGGTTAGGTTAGGTTATATTACGTTGTGGACGTATATAATGTTCCCACCGAGAAATAGGTTCCGCCCCGCCAGGAATGTTGTAAAATACTATATCCGAGATGTTCGGTTGCCTTAGGTTAGGATATATAACGTTATAGACGTATATAATGACCGAACTGTGACGTACGGGGCGACACGAACGGGATTCTGTGAAACATCACCAGCGTGGGTCTAGATGGGTTAGGTTAGGTTATATTACGTTGTAGACGTATATAATGTTCCCGCCGAGAAGTAGGGGCCGACCCGCCAGGAATGTTGTAAAATACTACATTTGAGATGTTAGGTTGCCTCAGGTTAGGATATATAACGTTATAGACGTATATAATGTCCGCACCGTGACGTACTGGGCGACACGAACGGGATTCAGTGAAACATTACCAGCGAGGGTCTAGATGGGTTAGATTAGGTTAAATTACGATATAGACTTATATAATGTTCCCACCGAGAAGTAGGTTCCGCCCCGCCAGGAATGTTGTAAAATACTACATCCGAGATGTTAGGTTGCCTTAGGTTAGGATACATAACGTTCTAGACGCATATAATTTCCCCACCGAGTAGTACGGGCCGACACGACCGGGATTCTGTAAAACATTACCAGCGAGGGGCTAGATGGGTTAGGTTAGGTTATATTACGTTGTAGACGTATATAATGTTCCCACCGAGAAGTAGGGGCCGACCCGCCAGGTATTTTGGAAAATACTACATCCGAGATGTTAGGCTGCCTTTGGTTAGGATATATAAGGTTAGAGACTTATATAATGTCCGCACCGAGACGTACGGGCCGACACGACCGGGATTCTGTAAAACATTACCAGCGAGGGGCTAGATGGGTTAGGTTAGGTTATATTACGTTATGGACGTATATAATGTTCCCACCGAGAAATAGGGGCCGACCGGCCTGGAATGGTGTAAAATACTACATTTGAGATGCTAGGTTGTCTTAGGTTAGGAAATATAACGTTATAGACGTATATAATGTCCGCACCGTGACGTACGGTGCGACACGAACGGGATTCAGTGAAACATTACCAGCGAGGGTCTAGATGGGTTAGATTAGGTTAAATTACGATATAGACTTATATAATGTTCCCACCGAGAAGTAGGTTCCGCCCCGCCAGGAATGTTGTAAAATACTACATCCGAGAAGTTAGGTTGCCTTAGGTTAGGATATATAACGTTCTAGACGCATATAATTTCCCCACCGAGTAGTACGGGCCGACACGACCGGGATTCTGTAGAACATTACCAGCGAGGGGCTAGATGGGTTAGGTTAGGTTATATTACGTTATGGACGTATATAATGTTCCCACCGAGAAATAGGGGCCGACCGGCCTGGAATGGTGTAAAATACTACATTTCAGATGCTAGGTTGTCTTAGGTTAGGAAATATAACGTTATAGACGTATATAATGTCCGCACCGTGACGTACGGTGCGACACGAACGGTATTCAGTGAAACATTACCAGCGAGGGTCTAGATGGGTTAGATTAGGTTGTATTACGATATAGACTTATATAATGTTCCTAACCGAGAAGTAGGTTCCGCCCCGCCAGGAATGTTGTAAAATACTACATCCGATATGTCAGGTTGCCTTAGGTTAGGATATATAACGTTATAGACGCATACAATTTCCCCACCGAGACGTACGGGACGAAACGAACTGGATTCTGTAAAACATTACCAGCGAGGGGCTAGATGGGTTAGGTTTGGTAATATTACGTTGTAGACGTATATAATGTTCCCACCGAGAAGTAGGGGCCGACCCGCCAGGAATATTGTAAAATACTACATCCGAGATGTTAGGTTGCCTAAGGTTAGGATATATAACCTTCTAGACGCATATAATTTCCCCACCGAGAAGTACGGGCCGACACGACCGGGATTCTGTAAAACATTACCAGCGAGGGTCTAGATGGGTTAGGTTAGGTTATATTATGTTATAGACGTATGTAATGTACCCAACGAGAATTAGGGGCCGACCCGAGTGGTATGTTGTGAAATACTACATTCGAGATGTTAGGTTGCCTTAGGTTAGGATATAGAACGTTATAGACTTATAAAATGTCCGCACCCAGACGTACGGCACGACACGAACGGGATTCTGTAAAACATTACCAGCGAGGGGCTAGATGGGTTAGGTTAGGTAATATTACGTTGTAGACGTATATAATGTTCCCACCGAGAAGTAGGGGCCGACCCGCCAGGTATTTTGGAAAATACTACATCCGAGATGTTAGGCTGCCTTAGGTTAGGATATATAAGGTTAGAGACTTATATAATGTCCGCACCGAGACGTACGAGGCGACACGAACTGGATTCTGTAAAACATTACCAGCCAGGGGCTAAATGGGTTAGGTTAGGTTAGATTACGATATAGACGTATATAATGTCCCCACCGAGACGTACGGGACGACACGAACTGGATTCTGTAAAACATTAAAAGCGAGGGGCTAGATGGGTTAGGTTAGGTTATATTACGTTGTAGACGTATATAATGTTCCCACCGAGAAATAGGTTCCGCCCCGCCAGGAATGTTGTTAAATACTATATCCGAGATGTTAGGTTGCCTTAGGTTAGGATATATAACGTTATAGACGTATATAATGACCGAACTGTGACGTACGGGGCGACACGAACGGGATTCTGTGAAACATCACCAGCGTGGGTCTAGATGGGTTAGGTTAGGTTATATTACGTTATAGACGTATATAATGTACCCAACGAGAAGTAGTTTCCGCCCCGCCATGAATGTTGTAAAATACTACATCCGAGCTGTTAGGTTGCCTTAGGTTAGGATATATAAAGTTATAGACGCATACAATGTCCCCAACGAGACGTACGGGACGACACGAACTGGAATCTGTAAAACATTACCAGCGAGGGGCTAGATGGGTTAGGTTAGGTTATATTACGTTGTAGACGTATATAATGTTCCCGCCGAGAAGTAGGGGCCGACCCGCCAGGAATGTTGTAAAATACTACATTTGAGATGTTAGGTTGCCTCAGGTTAGGATATATAACGTTATAGACGTATATAATGTCCGCACCGTGACGTACTGGGCGACACGAACGGGATTCAGTGAAACATTACCAGCGAGGGTCTAGATGGGTTAGATTAGGTTAAATTACGATATAGACTTATATAATGTTCCCACCGAGAAGTAGGTTCCGCCCCGCCAGGAATGTTGTAAAATACTACATCCGAGATGTTAGGTTGCCTTAGGTTAGGATACATAACGTTCTAGACGCATATAATTTCCCCACCGAGTAGTACGGGCCGACACGACCGGGATTCTGTAAAACATTACCAGCGAGGGGCTAGATGGGTTAGGTTAGGTTATATTACGTTGTAGACGTATATAATATTCCCACCGAGAAGTAGGGGCCGACCCGCCAGGTATTTTGGAAAATACTACATCCGAGATGTTAGGCTGCCTTTGGTTAGGATATATAAGGTTAGAGACTTATATAATGTCCGCACCGAGACGTACGGGACGACACGAACTGGATTCTGTAAAACATTACCAGCGAGGGGCTAAATGGGTTAGGTTAGGTTATATTACGATATAGACGTATATAATGTCCCCACCGAGACGTACGGGACGACACGAACTGGATTCTGTAAAACATTAAAAGCGAGGGGCTAGATGGGTTAGGTTAGGTTATGTTACGTTGTAGACGTATATAATGTTCCCACCGAGAAGTAGGTTCCGCCCCGCCAGGAATGTTGTAAAATACTATATCCGAGATGTTAGGTTGCCTTAGGTTAGGATATATAACGTTATAGACGTATATAATGACCGAACTGTGACGTACGGGGCGACACGAACGGGATTCTGTGAAACATCACCAGCGTGGGTCTAGATGGGTTAGGTTAGGTTATATTACGTTATAGACGTATATAATGTACCCAACGAGAAGTAGTTTCCGCCCCGCCATGAATGTTGTAAAATACTACATCCGAGCTGTTAGGTTGCCTTAGGTTAGGATATATAACGTTCTAGACGCATATAATTTCCCCACCGAGTAGTACGGGCCGACACGACCGGGATTCTGTAAAACATTACCAGCGAGGGGCTAGATGGGTTAGGTTAGGTTATATTAAGTTGTAGACGTATATAATGTTCCCACCGAGAAGTAGGGGCCGACCCGCCAGGAATGTCGTAAAATAATACATCCGAGATTTAGGTTGCCTTAGGTTAGGATATATAACGTTCTCGACGCATATAATTTCCCCACCGAGAAGTACGGGCCGACACGACCGGGATTCTGTAAAACATTACCAGCGAGAGGCTAGATTGGTTAGGTTAGGTTATATTATGTTATAGACGTATGTAATGTACCCAACGAGAATTAGTGGCCGACCCGAGTGGTATGTTGTGAAATACTACATTCGAGATGTTAGGTTGCCTTAGGTTAGGATATAGAACGTTATAGACTTATATAATGTCCGCACCCAGGCGTACGGCACGACACGAACGGGATTCTGTAAAACATTACCAGCGAGGGGCTAGATGGGTTAGGTTAGGTAATATTACGTTGTAGACGTATATAATGTTCCCACCGAGAAGTAGGGGCCGACCCGCCAGGTATTTTGGAAAATACTACATCCGAGATGTTAGGCTGCCTTAGGTTAGGATATATAAGGTTAGAGACTTATATAATGTCCGCACCGAGACGTACGGGACGACACGAACTGGATTCTGTAAAACATTACCAGCGAGGGGCTAAATGGGTTAGGTTAGGTTATATTACGATATAGACGTATATAATGTCCGCACCGTGACGTACTGGGCGACACGAACGGGATTCAGTGAAACATTACCAGCGAGGGTCTAGATGGGTTAGGTTAGGTTATGTTACGTTGTAGACGTATATAATGTTCCCACCGAGAAGTAGGTTCCGCCCCGCCAGGAATGTTGTAAAATACTATATCCGAGATGTTAGGTTGCCTTAGGTTAGGATATATAACGTTCTAGACGCATATAATTTCCCCACCGAGTAGTACGGGCCGACACGAACGGGATTCTGTAAAACATTACCAGCGAGGGGCTAGATGGGTTAGGTTAGGTAATATTACGTTGTAGACGTATATAATGTTCCCACCGAGAAGTAGGGGCCGACCCGCCAGGTATTTTGGAAAATACTACATCCGAGATGTTAGGCTGCCTTAGGTTAGGATATATAAGGTTAGAGACTTATATAATGTCCGCACCGAGACGTACGGGACGACACGAACTGGATTCTGTAAAATATTACCAGCGAGGGGCTAAATGGGTTAGGTTAGGTTATATTACGATATAGACGTATATAATGTCCCCACCGAGACGTACGGGACGACACGAACTGGATGCTGTAAAATATTAAAAGCGAGGGGCTAGATGGGTTAGGTTAGGTTATGTTACGTTGTAGACGTATATAATGTTCCCACCGAGAAGTAGGTTCCGCCCCGCCAGGAATGCTGTAAAATACTATATCCGAGATGTTAGGTTGCCTTAGGTTAGGATATATAACGTTATAGACGTATATAATGACCGAACTGTGACGTACGGGGCGACACGAACGGGATTCTGTGAAACATCACCAGCGTGGGTCTAGATGGGTTAGGTTAGGTTATACTACGTTATAGACGTATATAATGTACCCAACGAGAAGTAGTTTCCGCCCCGCCATGAATGTTGTAAAATACTACATCCGAGCTGTTAGGTTGCCTTAGGTTAGGATATATAACGTTATAGACGCATACAATGTCCCCAACGAGACGTACGGGACGACACGAACTGGAATCTGTAAAACATTACCAGCGAGGGGCTAGATGGGTCAGGTTAGGTTATATTACGTTGTAGACGTATATAATGTTCCCGCCGAGAAGTAGGGGCCGACCCGCCAGGAATGTTGTAAAATACTACATTTGAGATGTTAGGTTGCCTCAGGTTAGGATATATAACGTTATAGACGTATATAATGTCCGCACCGTGACGTACTGGGCGACACGAACGGGATTCAGTGAAACATTACCAGCGAGGGTCTAGATGGGTTAGATTAGGTTAAATTACGATATAGACTTATATAATGTTCCCACCGAGAAGTAGGTTCCGCCCCGCCAGGAATGTTGTAAAATACTACATCCGAGATGTTAGGTTGCCTTAGGTTAGGATATATAACGTTCTAGACGCATATAATTTCCCCACCGAGTAGTACGGGCCGACACGACCGGGATTCTGTAAAACATTACCAGCGAGGGGCTAGATGGGTCAGGTTAGGTTATATTACGTTGTAGACGTATATAATGTTCCCGCCGAGAAGTAGGGGCCGACCCGCCAGGAATGTTGTAAAATACTACATTTGAGATGTTAGGTTGCCTCAGGTTAGGATATATAACGTTATAGACGTATATAATGTCCGCACCGTGACGTACTGGGCGACACGAACGGGATTCAGTGAAACATTACCAGCGAGGGTCTAGATGGGTTAGATTAGGTTAAATTACGATATAGACTTATATAGGGTTCCCACCGAGAAGTAGGTTCCGCCCCGCCAGGAATGTTGTAAAATACTACATCCGAGATGTTAGGTTGCCTTAGGTTAGGATATATAACGTTCTAGACGCATATAATTTCCCCACCGAGTAGTACGGGCCGACACGACCGGGATTCTGTAAAACATTACCAGCGAGGGGCTAGATGGGTTAGGTTAGGTTATATTACGTTGTAGACGTATATAATGTTCCCACCGAGAAGTAGGGGCCGACCCGCCAGGAATGTCGTAAAATAATACATCCGAGATTTAGGTTGCCTTAGCTTAGGATATATAACGTTCTCGACGCATATAATTTCCCCACCGAGAAGTACGGGCCGACACGACCGGGATTCTGTAAAACATTACCAGCGAGAGGCTAGATTGGTTAGGTTAGGTTATATTATGTTATAGACGTATGTAATGTACCCAACGAGAATTAGTGGCCGACCCGAGTGGTATGTTGTGAAATACTACATTCGAGATGTTAGGTTGCCTTAGGTTAGGATATAGAACGTTATAGACTTATATAATGTCCGCACCCAGACGTACGGCACGACACGAACGGGATTCTGTAAAACATTACCAGCGAGGGGCTAGATGGGTTAGGTTAGGTAATATTACGTTGTAGACGTATATAATGTTCCCACCGAGAAGTAGGGGCCGACCCGCCAGGTATTTTGGAAAATACTACATCCGAGATGTTAGGCTGCCTTAGGTTAGGATATATAAGGTTAGAGACTTATATAATGTCCGCACCGAGACGTACGGGACGACACGAACTGGATTCTGTAAAACATTACCAGCGAGGGGCTAAATGGGTTAGGTTAGGTTATATTACGATGTAGACGTATATAATGTCCCCACCGAGACGTACGGGACGACACGAACTGGATGCTGTAAAACATTAAAAGCGAGGGGCTAGATGGGTTAGGTTAGGTTATGTTACGTTGTAGACGTATATAATGTTCCCACCGAGAAGTAGGTTCCGCCCCGCCAGGAATGTTGTAAAATACTATATCCGAGATGTTAGGTTGCCTTAGGTTAGGATATATAACGTTATAGACGTATATAATGACCGAACTGTGACGTACGGGGCGACACGAACGGGATTCTGTGAAACATCACCAGCGTGGGTCTAGATGGGTTAGGTTAGGTTATATTACGTTATAGACGTATATAATGTACCCAACGAGAAGTAGTTTCCGCCCCGCCATGAATGTTGTAAAATACTACATCCGAGCTGTTAGGTTGCCTTAGGTTAGGATATATAACGTTATAGACGCATACAATGTCCCCAACGAGACGTACGGGACGACACGAACTGGAATCTGTAAAACATTACCAGCGAGGGGCTAGATGGGTCAGGTTAGGTTATATTACGTTGTAGACGTATATAATGTTCCCGCCGAGAAGTAGGGGCCGACCCGCCAGGAATGTTGTAAAATACTACATTTGAGATGTTAGGTTGCCTCAGGTTAGGATATATAACGTTATAGACGTATATAATGTCCGCACCGTGACGTACTGGGCGACACGAACGGGATTCAGTGAAACATTACCAGCGAGGGTCTAGATGGGTTAGATTAGGTTAAATTACGATATAGACTTATATAGGGTTCCCACCGAGAAGTAGGTTCCGCCCCGCCAGGAATGTTGTAAAATACTACATCCGAGATGTTAGGTTGCCTTAGGTTAGGATATATAACGTTCTAGACGCATATAATTTCCCCACCGAGTAGTACGGGCCGACACGACCGGGATTCTGTAAAACATTACCAGCGAGGGGCTAGATGGGTTAGGTTAGGTTATATTACGTTGTAGACGTATATAATGTTCCCACCGAGAAGTAGGGGCCGACCCGCCAGGAATGTCGTAAAATAATACATCCGAGATTTAGGTTGCCTTAGCTTAGGATATATAACGTTCTCGACGCATATAATTTCCCCACCGAGAAGTACGGGCCGACACGACCGGGATTCTGTAAAACATTACCAGCGAGAGGCTAGATTGGTTAGGTTAGGTTATATTATGTTATAGACGTATGTAATGTACCCAACGAGAATTAGTGGCCGACCCGAGTGGTATGTTGTGAAATACTACATTCGAGATGTTAGGTTGCCTTAGGTTAGGATATAGAACGTTATAGACTTATATAATGTCCGCACCCAGACGTACGGCACGACACGAACGGGATTCTGTAAAACATTACCAGCGAGGGGCTAGATGGGTTAGGTTAGGTAATATTACGTTGTAGACGTATATAATGTTCCCACCGAGAAGTAGGGGCCGACCCGCCAGGTATTTTGGAAAATACTACATCCGAGATGTTAGGCTGCCTTAGGTTAGGATATATAAGGTTAGAGACTTATATAATGTCCGCACCGAGACGTACGGGACGACACGAACTGGATTCTGTAAAACATTACCAGCGAGGGGCTAAATGGGTTAGGTTAGGTTATATTACGATATAGACGTATATAATGTCCCCACCGAGACGTACGGGACGACACGAACGGGACTCAGTGAAACATTACCAGCGAGGGTCTAGATGGGTTAGGTTAGGTTATGTTACGTTGTAGACGTATATAATGTTCCCACCGAGAAGTAGGTTCCGCCCCGCCAGGAATGTTGTAAAATACTATATCCGAGATGTTAGGTTGCCTTAGGTTAGGATATATAACGTTCTAGACGCATATAATTTCCCCACCGAGTAGTACGGGCCGACACGACCGGGATTCTGTAAAACATTACCAGCGAGGGGCTAGATGGATTAGGTTAGGTTATATTACGTTGTAGACGTATATAATGTTCCCACCGAGAAGTAGGGGCCGACCCGCCAGGAATGTCGTAAAATAATACATCCGAGATTTAGGTTGCCTTAGGTTAGGATATATAACGTTCTCGACGCATATAATTTCCCCACCGAGAAGTACGGGCCGACACGACCGGGATTCTGTAAAACATTACCAGCGAGAGGCTAGATTGGTTAGGTTAGGTTATATTACGTTATAGACGTATATAATGTACCCAACGAAAATTAGGGGCCGACCCGAGTGGAATGTTGTAAAATAATACATTCGAGATGTTATGTTGCCTTAGGTTAGGATATATAACGTCATAGACTTATATAATGTCCGCACCAAGTCGTACGGTACGACACGAACGGGATTCTGTAAAACATTACCGCCGTGGGGCTAGATGGGTTAGGTTAGGTTATATTACGTTATGGACGTATATAATGTTCCCACCGAGAAATAGGGGCCGACCCGCCTGGAATGGTGTAAAATACTACATTTGAGATGTTAGGTTGTCTTAGGTTAGGACATATAACGTTATAGACGTATATAATGTCCGCACCGTGACGTACGGTGCGACACGAACGGTATTCAGTGAAACATTACCAGCGAGAGTCTAGATGGGTTAGATTAGGTTGTATTACGATATAGACTTATATAATGTTCCTACCGAAAAGTAGGTTCCGCCCCGCCAGGAATGTTGTAAAATACTACATCCGATATGTTAGGTTGCCTTAGGTTAGGATATATAACGTTATAGACGCATACAATTTCCCCACCGAGACGTACGGGACGAAACGAACTGGATTCTGTAAAACATTACCAGCGAGGGGCTAGATGGGTTAGGTTTGGTTATATTATGTTATAGACGTATGTAATGTACCCAACGAGAATTAGTGGCCGACCCGAGTGGTATGTTGTGAAATACTACATTCGAGATGTTAGGTTGCCTTAGGTTAGGATATAGAACGTTATAGACTTATATAATGTCCGCACCCAGACGTACCGCACGACACGAACGGGATTCTGTAAAACATTACCAGCGAGGGGCTAGATGGGTTAGGTTAGGTAATATTACGTTGTAGACGTATATAATGTTCCCACCGAGAAGTAGGGGCCGACCCGCCAGGTATTTTGGAAAATACTACATCCGAGATGTTAGGCTGCCTTAGGTTAGGATATATAAGGTTAGAGACTTATATAATGTCCGCACCGAGACGTACGGGACGACACGAACTGGATTCTGTAAAACATTACCAGCGAGGGGCTAAATGGGTTAGGTTAGGTTATATTACGATATAGACGTATATAATGTCCCCACCGAGACGTACGGGACGACACGAACTGGATGCTGTAAAACATTAAAAGCGAGGGGCTAGATGGGTTAGGTTAGGTTATGTTACGTTGTAGACGTATATAATGTTCCCACCGAGAAGTAGGTTCCGCCCCGCCAGGAATGTTGTAAAATACTACATTCCAGAGGTTAGGTTTCCGTAGGATAGGAAATATAATGTTATAGACGTATATAATGTCCGCACCGAGACGTAGGGCACGACACGAACGGGATCCTGTAAAACATTACCAGCGAGGGTCTAGATGGGTTAGGTTAGGATCTATTACGTTATAGACATATATAATGTTCCCACCGAGAAGTAGGGGCCGACCCGCCAGCAATGTTGGAAAATACTACATCCGAGATGTTAGGATGCCTTAGGTTGCGATATATAAAGTTATAGAAGTATATAATGTTCCCACCGAGAAGTAGGGCCCAAAGCGCCTGGAAAGTTTATAGTACCACAATCGAGATGTTAGGTTGCCTTAGGTAAGGATATATAACGTCATAGACGTATATAATGCCCGCACCGAGACGTACGGACGACACGAACGGGATTCTGTAAAACATTACCAGCGAGGTTCTAGCGGGTTAGGTTAGGTTATATTACGTTATAGACGTATATAATGTTCCCACCGAGAAGTAGGGGCCGACCCGCCAGAAATGTTGGAAAATACTACATTCGAGAGGTTAGGTTGCCTTATCATAGGAAATATAACGTTATAGACGTATATAATGTCTGCACCGAGACGTAGGGCACGACACGAACGGGATTCTGTAAAACATTACCAGCGAGGGTCTAGATTGGTTAGGTTAGGATCTATTACGTTATAGACGTATATAATGATCCCACCGAGACGTAGGGACCAACATGCCAGAAAAGTTTTAAAATATTACATCCGAGATGTTAGGTTCCCTTAGGTTAGGATATATATCGTTATAGGCGTATACAATGTTCCCACCGAGAAGTAGGGACCGACATGCCAGGAATGTTGTAAAATATTACATCCGAGGTGTTAGGTTGCCTTAGGTTAGAATATACAACGTTATAGACGTATATAATGTTCCCACCGAGAAATAGGGGCCGACGCCTCTGGAATGTTGCAAAATATTACACCGGAGATGTTAGGTTGCCTTAGGTTAGGATATATATCGTTATAGACGTGTATAATGTTCCCGCCGAGACGTAGGGACCGACATGCCAGGAATGCAGTAAAATATTACATCCCAGATGTTAGGTTGCGTTAGGTTAGAATATACAACGTTATAGACGTATAAAATGTCCCCATGGAGAAGCAGGCGACAACACAACAGGAATGTTGTAAAATATTACATTCGACATGTTCGGTTGCCTTAGGCTAGGATATATATCGTTATAGGCGTGTACAATGTTCCCACCGAGAAGTAGGGACCGACATGCCAGGAATGTTGTAAAATATTACATCCGAGGTGTTAGGTTGCCTTAGGTTAGAATATACAACGTTATAGACGTATATAATGTCCCCATCGAGAAGCAGGCGACGACACGACTGGAATGTTGTAAAATATTACATTCGACATGTTAGGTTGCCTTAGGTGAGGACATATATCGTTATAGACGTGTATAATGTTCCCACCGAGATGTAGGGACCGACATGCCAGGAATGTTGTAAAATATTACGTCCCAGATGTTAGGTTGCGTTAGGTTAGGATATACAACGTTATAGACGTATATAAAGTCCCCATGGAGAAGCAGGCGACAACACGCCAGGAATGTTGTAACAAATAACATCCGAGATGTTATGTTGCCTTACGTTAGGATATGTAACGTTATAGACGTATATAATGTTTCCACCGAAAAGTAGCAGCCGAAGCGCCAGGAATGTTGTAAAATATTACATCCGACATGTTGGATTGCCTTAGGCTAGGATATACAACGTTATAGACGTATATAATGTACCCACGGAGACGCAGGGACCGACATGCCAGGAATGTTGTAAAATATTACATCCCAGATGTTAGGTTGCGTTAGGTTAGAATATACAACGTTATAGACGTATATAATGTCCCCATCGAGAAGCAGGCAACGACACGCCAGAATGTTGTAAAATATTACATCCGAGATGTTAGGTTCCCTTAGGTTAGGATATACAACCTTATAGACGTACAGAATGTTCCGACCGAGACGTACGGGCCGACACGCCAGGAATGTTGTCAAATATTACATCCGAGATGTTAGGTTACCTTAGGTTAGGATATACAACGTTATAGATGTATATAATGTCCCCATCCAGATGTAGGCGACGACACGCCAGGAATGTTGTAAAATATTACATTCGACATGTTATGTTGCCTTAGGCTAGGATATACAACGATATAGACGTATATAATGTCCCCATCGAGAAGCAGCCGACGACACGCCAGGAATGTTGTAAAATATTACATCCCAGATGTTAGGTTGCGTTAGGTTAGAATATACAACGCTATAGACGTATATAATGTCCACATCGAGAATCAGGCGACGACACGACAGGAATGTTGTAAAATATTACATCCGAGATGTTCGGTTGCCTTACGTTAGGATATATAACGTTATTGACTTATATAATGTTCCCACCGAGAAGTAGGGGCCGACGCGCAAGGAATGTTGTAAAATATTACATTCGACATGTTAGGTTGCCTTAGGTTGGGATATATAACGTTATAGTCGTATATACTGTTCCCACCAAGAAGTAGGTGCCGCCGCACCAGGAATGTAGTAAAATATTACATCCGAGTTGTTAGGTTGCATTAGGTTAGGATATATAACGTTTTAGACGTATATACTGTTCCCACCGAGAAGCAGGTGCCGACGCGCCAGGAATGTTGTAAAATATTACATTCGACATGTTTGGTTGCCTCAGGCTAGGATATATAACGTTATAGACGTATATAATGTTCCCACCGAGAAGTAGCGGCCGACGTGCCAGGAATGTAGTAAAATATTACATCCGACATGTTAGGTTTCCTTTGGTTAGGATTTAAATACGTTATAGACGTATATAATGTGCCCACCGAGAAGTAGCAGCCGTCGAGCCAGGAATGTTGTAAATTATTACGTTCGAGACGATAGGTTGCCTTAGGCTAGGACATATAACGTTATTGACTTATATAATGTTCCCACCGAGACGTACGGGACGACACGAACGGGATTCTGTAAAACATTACCAGCGAGGGGCTAGATGGGTTAGGTTAGGATCTATTACGTTATAGACATATATAATGTTCCCACCGAGAAGTAGGGGCCGACCCGCCAGCAATGTTGGAAAATACTACATCCGAGATGTTAGGATGCCTTAGGTTGCGATATATAAAGTTATAGAAGTATATAATGTTCCCACCGAGAAGTAGGGCCCAAAGCGCCTGGAAAGTTTATAGTACCACAATCGAGATGTTAGGTTGCCTTAGGTAAGGATATATAACGTCATAGACGTATATAATGCCCGCACCGAGACGTACGGACGACACGAACGGGATTCTGTAAAACATTACCAGCGAGGGTCTAGCTGGGTTAGGTTAGGTTATATTACGTTATAGACGTATATAATGTTCCCACCGAGAAGTAGGGGCCGACCCGCCAGAAATGTTGGAAAATACTACATTCGAGAGGTTAGGTTGCCTTATCATAGGAAATATAACGTTATAGACGTATATAATGTCTGCACCGAGACGTAGGGCACGACACGAACGGGATTCTGTAAAACATTACCAGCGAGGGTCTAGATTGGTTAGGTTAGGATCTATTACGTTATAGACGTATATAATGTTCCCACCGATAAGTAGGGGCCCACCCGTCAGAAATGTAGGAAAATACTACATTCGAGATGTTAGGTTGCCTTAGGTTAGGATATATAACGATATAGACGTATATAATGTCCGCACCGAGAAGTACGGAAAGACACGAACGAGATTCTGTAATACATTACCAGCGAGGGTCGTGATGGGTTAGGTTAGGTTATATTACTTTATAGACGTGTATAATATCCACACCGAGAAGTACGGGCCGACACGACTGGGATTCTGTAAAGCATTATTACCGAGGTGCAAGACGGGTTAGGTTAGGTTATATTTCGTTACAGACGTATATAATGTGCGCACTGAGGCGTACGGCACGACACGAACGGGATTCTGTAAAACATTACCAGCGAGGATCTAGATTGGTTAGGTTAGGTTATATTTCGATGTAGAGGTATATAATATGCACACCGAGAAGTAGGGGCCGACCCGCCAGGAATGTTGTGAAATACTACATTCGAGAATTTAGGTTGCCTTGGGCTAGGATATATAACGTTATAAACGTATATAATGTCCGCACCGGGAAGTACGGGCCGACACGTCCGGGATTCTGTAAAACATTACCAGCCAGGGGCTAGATGGGTTAGGTTAGGTTATATTACGTTATAGACGTATATAATGTTCCCACCGAGAATTAGGGTCCGACCGGCCAGGAATGTTGGAAAATACTACATCCGACATGTTAGGTTGCCTTATGGTAGGATATACAAGGTTATAGACGTATATAGTGTCCCCACCGAGAAGTACGGAAAGACACGAACGAGATTATGTAAAACATTACCAGCGACGGTCGTGATGGGTCAGGTTAGATTATATTACGTTATAGACGTATATAATGTGCCCACCGAGAAGTAGAGGCCGACCCGCCAGGAATTTGGAAAATACTACATCCGAGATGTTAGGTTGCCATACGTTAGGATATATAACGTTATAGACGTATACAATGTCCGCACCGTGACGTACGGGACGACACGAACGAGATTCTGCAAAACATTACCAGCGAGATGCTAGATGGGTTAGGTTAGGTTATATTACGTTATAGACGTATATAATATTGCCACCGAGAAGTAGGGGCCGGCCCGCAAGGAATGTTGGAAAATACTACATGCGAGATGTTAGGTTGCCTTAGGTTAGGATATACAACGTTATAGACGCATATAATGTCCCCACCGAGACGTGCGGGACGACACGACCGTGATTCTGTAAAACAATACCAGCGAGGGGCTAGATGGGTTAGGTTAGGTTATATTACGATATAGACGTATATAATGTTCCCACTTAGAAGTAGGGCCCGACCCGCCTGGAATGTGGTAAAATACTACATTCGAGATGTTAGGTTGCCTTAGGGTTGGATATAAAACGTTATAGACGTGTATAATGTCCCCACCGAGAAGTACGGGCCGACACGACCGGGATTCTGTAAAACATTATCACCGAGGGGCAAAGTGGATTAGGTTAGATTATAGTACGGTATAGAAGTATATAATCTTCCCACTCAGAAGTAGGGGCCGAACCGCCTGGAATGTTGTAAAATACTACATTCGATATGTTATGTTGCCCTAGGTTAGGATGTATAAAGTTACAGACGTATGTATTGTCCCCACCGTGAAGTACGGGCCTACACAACCGGGATTCTGTAAAGCATTACCAGCGAGAGTCTAGATGGATTAGGTTAGGTTATATTAGGTTATAGACGTATATAATGTTACCACCGAGAAGTAGATGCCGACCCGCCAGGAATGTTGGAAAATACTACATCCGAGATGTTAGGTTTCCTTACGTTAGGATATATAACGTTATAGACGTATGTAATGTCCCCACCGAGAAGTAAGGGCCGACACGACCGTGATTCTGTAAAACAATACCAGCGAGGGGCTAGATGGGTTAGGTTAGGTTATATTACGATATAGACGTATATAATGTTCCCACTTAGAAGTAGGGCCGACCCGCCTGGAATGTTGTAAAATACTACATCCGAGATGTTAGGTTTCCTTAGGTTAGGTTATATAACGTTACAGGCGCATACAATGTCCCCACCGAGACGTACGGGATGACACGAACGTCATTCTGTAAATCATTACCACCGAGGGGCTAGATGGGTTAGGTTAGGTTATATTACGTTATGGACGTATATAAAGTTCCCACCGAGACGTACGGGGCTACATGAACTGTATTCTATAAAACATTCCCAGCGAGTGGCTAGATGTGTTAGGTTAGGTTATACTGCGTTATAGACTTATATAGTGTTCCCACCGAGATGTAGGGGTCGGCCCGCCAGAAATTTTGTAAAACATTACATCCGAGATGTTAGGTTGCCTTAGGCTAGGATATACAACGTTATAGACGTATATAATGTCCCCATCCAGAAGCAGTCGACAACACGCCAAGAATGTTGTAAAATATTACATTCGACGTGTTAGGTCGCCTTAGGCTATGATATATAACGTTATAGACGCATCTAATGTTACCACCGAGAAATAGGGGCCGACGCGTCAGAAATGTTGTGAAATATTTCACCCGAGATGTTAGGTTCCCTTAGGTTAGGATATACAACGCTATAGACGTATATAACGTTCCCACCGAGACGTATTGACCGACATGCCAGGAATGTTGTAAAATTTTACATCCCTGAAGTTAGGTTGCGTTAGGTTAGGATATACAACGTTATAGATGTATATAATGTCCCCATCGAGAAGTAGGCGACGACACGCCAGGAATGTTGTAAAATATTGCACCCGAGATGTTAGGTTCCCTTAGGTTAGGATATATGACGTTATAGATGTATATAATGTCCCCATCCAGAAGTAGGCGACGACACGCCAGGAATGTTGTAAAATATTACATCCCAGATGTTAGGTTGCGTTAGGTTAGAATATACAACGCTATAGACGTATATAATGTCCACAACGAGAATCAGGCGACGACACGACAGGAATGTTGTAAAATATTACATTCGACATGTTAGGTTGCCTTAGGCTAGGATATATATCGTTTTAGACGTATACAATGTTCCCACCGAGAAGTTGGGCCCGACGCGTCAGGAATGTTGTAAAATATTACGTCCGAGATATAAGGTTCCCTTAGGTTAGGATATATGTCGTTATAGACGTATATAACGTTCCCACCGTGACGTAGGGACCGACATGCCAGGAATGTTGTAAAATATTACATCCCAGATGTTAGGTTGCGTTAGGTTAGAATATACAACGTTATAGACGTATATAATGTCCCCATCGAGAAGCAGGCGACGACACGACAGGAATGTTGTAAAATATTACATTCTACAAGTTAGGTTGCCTTAGGCTAGGATATATAACGTTATAGACGTATATAATGTTCCCACCGAGAAATAGGGACCGACGCGTCAGGAATGTTCTAAAATATTACACCCGAGATGTTAGGTTCCCTTAGGTTTTGATATACAACGTTATAGACGTATAGAATGTTCCCAACGAGAAATAGGGGCCGACGCGTCAGCAATGTTGTAAAATATTACACCCGAGATGTTAGGTTCCCTTAGGTTAGGATATACAACGTTATAGACGTATAGAATGTTCCCACCGAGAAGTAGGGACCGACATGCCAGGAATGTTGTAAAATATTACATCCGAGATGTTAGGTTGCATTAGGTTAGGGTATATATCGTTATAGACGTATATAATGTTCCCACCGAGACGTGGGCACCGACATGCCAGGGATCTTGTAAAACATTACATCTCAGTTGTTAGGTTGCTTTAGGTTAGGATATTCAACGTTATAGACGTATATAATGTCCCCATCGAGTAGCGGGCAACGACCCACCAGGGATGTTGTAAAATATTACATCCGAGATGTTATGTTGCCTTACGACAGGATATATAACGTTATAGACGTATATGATGTTCCCATCGAGAAGTACGCGCTAACACGCCAGGAATGTTGTCAAATATTACATCCGAGATGTCAGGTTGCCTTAGGCTAGTATGTATAACGTTGTAGGCGTATATAATGTTACCACCGAAAAGTAGGGGCCGACGAGCCAAGAATGTTGTAAAATATTACAATCGACATGTTAGGATTGCCTTAGGCTAGGATATATAACGTCATAGGCTTATATAATGTCCGCACCAAGTCGTACGGTACGACACGAATGGGATTCTGTAAAACATTACCGCCGAGGGGCTAGATGGGTTAGGTTAGGTTATATTACGTTACGGACGTATATAATGTTCCCACAGAGAAATAGGGGCCCACCCGCCAGGAATGTCGTAAAATAATACATCCGAGATTTAGGTTGCCTTAGGTTAGGATATATAACGTTCTCGACGCATATAATTTCCCCACCGAGAAGTACGGGCCGACACGACCGGGATTCTGTAAAACATTACCAGCGAGGGGCAAGATGGGTTAGGTTAGGTTATATTACGTTGTAGACGTATATAATGTTCCCACCGAGAAGTATGGGCCGACCCGCCAGGTATTTTGGAAAATACTACATCCGAGATGTTAGGCTGTCTTTGGTTAGGATATATAAGGCTAGAGACTTATATAATGTCCGCACCGAGACGTACGGAACGACACGAACTGGATTCTGTAAAACATTACCAGCGAGGGGCTAAATGGGTTAGGTTAGGTTATATTACGATATAGACGTATATAATGTCCCCACCGAGACGTACGGGACGACACGAACTGGATTCTGTAAAACATTAAAAGCGAGGGGCTAGATGGGTTAGGTTAGGTTATATTACGTTGTAGACGTATATAATGTTCCCACCGAGAAGTAGGTTCCGCCCCGCCAGGAATGTTGTAAAATACTATATCCGAGATGTTAGGTTCCCTTAGGTTAGAATATACAACGCTATAGACGTATAGACTGTTCCCACCGAGACGTAGGGCCCGTCATGCCAGGAATGCTGTAAAATATTACATCCCAGATGTTAGGTTGTGTTAGGTTAGGATATACAACGTTATAGACGTTTATAATGTCCCCTTCGAGAAGCAGGCGACGACACGCCAGGAATGTTGTAAAATATTACATTCTACAAGTTAGGTTGCCTTAGGCTAGGAATATAACGTTATAGACGTATACAATGTTCCCACCGAAAAGCAGGAACCGACATGCCAGGAATGTTGTTTAATATTACATCCGAGATGTTATGTTGCCATACGTTAGGATATGTAAAGTTACAGACGTATATAATTTTCCCACCGAAAAGTAGCAGCCGAAGCGCCAGGAATGTTGTAAAATATTACATCCGAGATGTTAGGTTGCCTTAGGTTAGGGTATATATCGTTACAGACGTATATAATGTTCCCACCGAGACGTAGTGACCGATATGCCAGGAATGTTGTAAAATATTACATCCCAGATGTTAGGTTGCGTTAGGTTAGTATATACAAGGTTATAGACGTATATAATGTCCCCATCGAGAAGCAGGCGACGACACGCCAGAATGTTGTAAAATATTACATCCGAGATGTTAGGTTGCCTTAGGTTAGGATATACAACGTTATAGATGTATATAATGTCCCCATCGAGAAGTAGGCGACGACACGCCAGGAATGTTGTAAAATATTGCACCCGAGATGATAGGTTCCCTTAGGTTAGGATATATGACGTTATAGATGTATATAATGTCCCCATCCAGAAGTAGGCGACGACACGCCAGGAATGTTGTAAAATATTACATCCCAGATGTTAGGTTGCGTTAGGTTAGAATATACAACGCTATAGACGTATATAATGTCCACAACGAGAATCAGGCGACGACACGACAGGAATGTTGTAAAATATTACATTCGACATGTTAGGTTGCCTTAGGCTAGGATATATATCGTTATAGACGTATACAATGTTCCCACCGAGAAGTTGGGCCCGACGCGTCAGGAATGTTGTAAAATATTACGTCCGAGATATAAGGTTCCCTTAGGTTAGGATATATGTCGTTATAGACGTATATAACGTTCCCACCGTGACGTAGGGACCGACATGCCAGGAATGTTGTAAAATATTACATCCCAGATGTTAGGTTGCGTTAGGTTAGAATATACAACGTTATAGACGTATATAATGTCCCCATCGAGAAGCAGGCGACGACACGACAGGAATGTTGTAAAATATTACATTCTACAAGTTAGGTTGCCTTAGGCTAGGATATATAACGTTATAGACGTATATAATGTTCCCACCGAGAAATAGGGACCGACGCGTCAGGAATGTTCTAAAATATTACACCCGAGATGTTAGGTTCCCTTAGGTTTTGATATACAACGTTATAGACGTATAGAATGTTCCCAACGAGAAATAGGGGCCGACGCGTCAGCAATGTTGTAAAATATTACACCCGAGATGTTAGGTTCCCTTAGGTTAGGATATACAACGTTATAGACGTATAGAATGTTCCCACCGAGAAGTAGGGACCGACATGCCAGGAATGTTGTAAAATATTACATCCGAGATGTTAGGTTGCATTAGGTTAGGGTATATATCGTTATAGACGTATATAATGTTCCCACCGAGACGTGGGCACCGACATGCCAGGGATCTTGTAAAACATTACATCTCAGTTGTTAGGTTGCTTTAGGTTAGGATATTCAACGTTATAGACGTATATAATGTCCCCATCGAGTAGCGGGCAACGACCCACCAGGGATGTTGTAAAATATTACATCCGAGATGTTATGTTGCCTTACGACAGGATATATAACGTTATAGACGTATATGATGTTCCCATCGAGAAGTACGCGCTAACACGCCAGGAATGTTGTCAAATATTACATCCGAGATGTCAGGTTGCCTTAGGCTAGTATGTATAACGTTGTAGGCGTATATAATGTTACCACCGAAAAGTAGGGGCCGACGAGCCAAGAATGTTGTAAAATATTACAATCGACATGTTAGGATTGCCTTAGGCTAGGATATATAACGTCATAGGCTTATATAATGTCCGCACCAAGTCGTACGGTACGACACGAATGGGATTCTGTAAAACATTACCGCCGAGGGGCTAGATGGGTTAGGTTAGGTTATATTACGTTACGGACGTATATAATGTTCCCACAGAGAAATAGGGGCCCACCCGCCAGGAATGTCGTAAAATAATACATCCGAGATTTAGGTTGCCTTAGGTTAGGATATATAACGTTCTCGACGCATATAATTTCCCCACCGAGAAGTACGGGCCGACACGACCGGGATTCTGTAAAACATTACCAGCGAGGGGCAAGATGGGTTAGGTTAGGTTATATTACGTTGTAGACGTATATAATGTTCCCACCGAGAAGTATGGGCCGACCCGCCAGGTATTTTGGAAAATACTACATCCGAGATGTTAGGCTGTCTTTGGTTAGGATATATAAGGTTAGAGACTTATATAATGTCCGCACCGAGACGTACGGGACGACACGAACTGGATTCTGTAAAACATTACCAGCGAGGGGCTAAATGGGTTAGGTTAGGTTATATTACGATATAGACGTATATAATGTCCCCACCGAGACGTACGGGACGACACGAACTGGATTCTGTAAAACATTAAAAGCGAGGGGCTAGATGGGTTAGGTTAGGTTATATTACGTTGTAGACGTATATAATGTTCCCACCGAGAAGTAGGTTCCGCCCCGCCAGGAATGTTGTAAAATACTATATCCGAGATGTTAGGTTGCCTTAGGTTAGGATATATAACGTTATAGACGTATATAATGACCGAACTGTGACGTACGGGGCGACACGAACGGGATTCTGTGAAACATCACCAGCGTGGGTCTAGATGGGTTAGGTTAGGTTATATTACGTTGTAGACGTATATAATGTTCCCGCCGAGAAGTAGGGGCCGACCCGCCAGGAATGTTGTAAAATACTACATTTGAGATGTTAGGTTGCCTCAGGTTAGGATATATAACGTTATAGACGTATATAATGTCCGCACCGTGACGTACTGGGCGACACGAACGGGATTCAGTGAAACATTACCAGCGAGGGTCTAGATGGGTTAGATTAGGTTAAATTACGATATAGACTTATATAATGTTCCCACCGAGAAGTAGGTTCCGCCCCGCCAGGAATGTTGTAAAATACTACATCCGAGATGTTAGGTTGCCTTAGGTTAGGATACATAACGTTCTAGACGCATATAATTTCCCCACCGAGTAGTACGGGCCGACACGACCGGGATTCTGTAAAACATTACCAGCGAGGGGCTAGATGGGTTAGGTTAGGTTATATTACGTTGTAGACGTATATAATGTTCCCACCGAGAAGTAGGGGCCGACCCGCCAGGTATTTTGGAAAATACTACATCCGAGATGTTAGGCTGCCTTTGGTTAGGATATATAAGGTTAGAGACTTATATAATGTCCGCACCGAGACGTACGGGCCGACACGACCGGGATTCTGTAAAACATTACCAGCGAGGGGCTAGATGGGTTAGGTTAGGTTATATTACGTTATGGACGTATATAATGTTCCCACCGAGAAATAGGGGCCGACCGGCCTGGAATGGTGTAAAATACTACATTTGAGATGCTAGGTTGTCTTAGGTTAGGAAATATAACGTTATAGACGTATATAATGTCCGCACCGTGACGTACGGTGCGACACGAACGGGATTCAGTGAAACATTACCAGCGAGGGTCTAGATGGGTTAGATTAGGTTAAATTACGATATAGACTTATATAATGTTCCCACCGAGAAGTAGGTTCCGCCCCGCCAGGAATGTTGTAAAATACTACATCCGAGAAGTTAGGTTGCCTTAGGTTAGGATATATAACGTTCTAGACGCATATAATTTCCCCACCGAGTAGTACGGGCCGACACGACCGGGATTCTGTAGAACATTACCAGCGAGGGGCTAGATGGGTTAGGTTAGGTTATATTACGTTATGGACGTATATAATGTTCCCACCGAGAAATAGGGGCCGACCGGCCTGGAATGGTGTAAAATACTACATTTGAGATGCTAGGTTGTCTTAGGTTAGGAAATATAACGTTATAGACGTATATAATGTCCGCACCGTGACGTACGGTGCGACACGAACGGTATTCAGTGAAACATTACCAGCGAGGGTCTAGATGGGTTAGATTAGGTTGTATTACGATATAGACTTATATAATGTTCCTACCGAGAAGTAGGTTCCGCCCCGCCAGGAATGTTGTAAAATACTACATCCGATATGTCAGGTTGCCTTAGGTTAGGATATATAACGTTATAGACGCATACAATTTCCCCACCGAGACGTACGGGACGAAACGAACTGGATTCTGTAAAACATTACCAGCGAGGGGCTAGATGGGTTAGGTTTGGTAATATTACGTTGTAGACGTATATAATGTTCCCACCGAGAAGTAGGGGCCGACCCGCCAGGAATGTTGTAAAATACTACATCCGAGATGTTAGGTTGCCTAAGGTTAGGATATATAACGTTCTAGACGCATATAATTTCCCCACCGAGAAGTACGGGCCGACACGACCGGGATTCTGTAAAACATTACCAGCGAGGGTCTAGATGGGTTAGGTTAGGTTATATTATGTTATAGACGTATGTAATGTACCCAACGAGAATTAGGGGCCGACCCGAGTGGTATGTTGTGAAATACTACATTCGAGATGTTAGGTTGCCTTAGGTTAGGATATAGAACGTTATAGACTTATAAAATGTCCCCACCGAGACGTACGGGACGACACGAACTGGATTCTGTAAGACATTAAAAGCGAGGGGCTAGATGGGTTAGGTTAGGTTATATTACGTTGTAGACGTATATAATGTTCCCACCGAGAAATAGGTTCCGCCCCGCCAGGAATGTTGTTAAATACTATATCCGAGATGTTAGGTTGCCTTAGGTTAGGATATATAACGTTATAGACGTATATAATGACCGAACTGTGACGTACGGGGCGACACGAACGGGATTCTGTGAAACATCACCAGCGTGGGTCTAGATGGGTTAGGTTAGGTTATATTACGTTATAGACGTATATAATGTACCCAACGAGAAGTAGGGGCCGACCCGCCAGGTATTTTGGAAAATACTACATCCGAGATGTTAGGCTGCCTTAGGTTAGGATATATAAGGTTAGAGACTTATATAATGTCCGCACCGAGACGTACGAGGCGACACGAACTGGATTCTGTAAAACATTACCAGCCAGGGGCTAAATGGGTTAGGTTAGGTTAGATTACGATATAGACGTATATAATGTCCCCACCGAGACGTACGGGACGACACGAACTGGATTCAGTGAAACATTACCAGCGAGGGTCTAGATGGGTTAGATTAGGTTAAATTACGATATAGACTTATATAATGTTCCCACCGAGAAGTAGGTTCCGCCCCGCCAGGAATGTTGTAAAATACTACATCCGAGATGTTAGGTTGCCTTAGGTTATGATACATAACGTTCTAGACGCATATAATTTCCCCACCGAGTAGTACGGGCCGACACGACCGGGATTCTGTAAAACATTACCAGCGAGGGGCTAGATGGGTTAGGTTAGGTTATATTACGTTGTAGACGTATATAATGTTCCCACCGAGAAGTAGGGGCCGACCCGCCAGGTATTTTGGAAAATACTACATCCGAGATGTTAGGCTGCCTTAGGTTAGGATATATAAGGTTAGATACTTATATAATGTCCGCACCGAGACGTACGGGACGACACGAACTGGATTCTGTAAAACATTACCAGCGAGGGGCTAAATGGGTTAGGTTAGGTTATATTACGATATAGACGTATATAATGTCCCCACAGGGACGTACGGGACGACACGAACTGGATTCTGTAAAACATTAAAAGCGAGGGGCTAGATGGGTTAGGTTAGGTTATATTACGTTGTGGACGTATATAATGTTCCCACCGAGAAATAGGTTCCGCCCCGCCAGGAATGTTGTAAAATACTATATCCGAGATGTTCGGTTGCCTTAGGTTAGGATATATAACGTTATAGACGTATATAATGACCGAACTGTGACGTACGGGGCGACACGAACGGGATTCTGTGAAACATCACCAGCGTGGGTCTAGATGGGTTAGGTTAGGTTATATTACGTTGTAGACGTATATAATGTTCCCGCCGAGAAGTAGGGGCCGACCCGCCAGGAATGTTGTAAAATACTACATTTGAGATGTTAGGTTGCCTCAGGTTAGGATATATAACGTTATAGACGTATATAATGTCCGCACCGTGACGTACTGGGCGACACGAACGGGATTCAGTGAAACATTACCAGCGAGGGTCTAGATGGGTTAGATTAGGTTAAATTACGATATAGACTTATATAATGTTCCCACCGAGAAGTAGGTTCCGCCCCGCCAGGAATGTTGTAAAATACTACATCCGAGATGTTAGGTTGCCTTAGGTTAGGATACATAACGTTCTAGACGCATATAATTTCCCCACCGAGTAGTACGGGCCGACACGACCGGGATTCTGTAAAACATTACCAGCGAGGGGCTAGATGGGTTAGGTTAGGTTATATTACGTTGTAGACGTATATAATGTTCCCACCGAGAAGTAGGGGCCGACCCGCCAGGTATTTTGGAAAATACTACATCCGAGATGTTAGGCTGCCTTTGGTTAGGATATATAAGGTTAGAGACTTATATAATGTCCGCACCGAGACGTACGGGCCGACACGACCGGGATTCTGTAAAACATTACCAGCGAGGGGCTAGATGGGTTAGGTTAGGTTATATTACGTTATGGACGTATATAATGTTCCCACCGAGAAATAGGGGCCGACCGGCCTGGAATGGTGTAAAATACTACATTTGAGATGCTAGGTTGTCTTAGGTTAGGAAATATAACGTTATAGACGTATATAATGTCCGCACCGTGACGTACGGTGCGACACGAACGGGATTCAGTGAAACATTACCAGCGAGGGTCTAGATGGGTTAGATTAGGTTAAATTACGATATAGACTTATATAATGTTCCCACCGAGAAGTAGGTTCCGCCCCGCCAGGAATGTTGTAAAATACTACATCCGAGAAGTTAGGTTGCCTTAGGTTAGGATATATAACGTTCTAGACGCATATAATTTCCCCACCGAGTAGTACGGGCCGACACGACCGGGATTCTGTAGAACATTACCAGCGAGGGGCTAGATGGGTTAGGTTAGGTTATATTACGTTATGGACGTATATAATGTTCCCACCGAGAAATAGGGGCCGACCGGCCTGGAATGGTGTAAAATACTACATTTCAGATGCTAGGTTGTCTTAGGTTAGGAAATATAACGTTATAGACGTATATAATGTCCGCACCGTGACGTACGGTGCGACACGAACGGTATTCAGTGAAACATTACCAGCGAGGGTCTAGATGGGTTAGATTAGGTTGTATTACGATATAGACTTATATAATGTTCCTAACCGAGAAGTAGGTTCCGCCCCGCCAGGAATGTTGTAAAATACTACATCCGATATGTCAGGTTGCCTTAGGTTAGGATATATAACGTTATAGACGCATACAATTTCCCCACCGAGACGTACGGGACGAAACGAACTGGATTCTGTAAAACATTACCAGCGAGGGGCTAGATGGGTTAGGTTTGGTAATATTACGTTGTAGACGTATATAATGTTCCCACCGAGAAGTAGGGGCCGACCCGCCAGGAATGTTGTAAAATACTACATCCGAGATGTTAGGTTGCCTAAGGTTAGGATATATAACCTTCTAGACGCATATAATTTCCCCACCGAGAAGTACGGGCCAACACGACCGGGATTCTGTAAAACATTACCAGCGAGGGTCTAGATGGGTTAGGTTAGGTTATATTATGTTATAGACGTATGTAATGTACCCAACGAGAATTAGGGGCCGACCCGAGTGGTATGTTGTGAAATACTACATTCGAGATGTTAGGTTGCCTTAGGTTAGGATATAGAACGTTATAGACTTATAAAATGTCCGCACCCAGACGTACGGCACGACACGAACGGGATTCTGTAAAACATTACCAGCGAGGGGCTAGATGGGTTAGGTTAGGTAATATTACGTTGTAGACGTATATAATGTTCCCACCGAGAAGTAGGGGCCGACCCGCCAGGTATTTTGGAAAATACTACATCCGAGATGTTAGGCTGCCTTAGGTTAGGATATATAAGGTTAGAGACTTATATAATGTCCGCACCGAGACGTACGAGGCGACACGAACTGGATTCTGTAAAACATTACCAGCCAGGGGCTAAATGGGTTAGGTTAGGTTAGATTACGATATAGACGTATATAATGTCCCCACCGAGACGTACGGGACGACACGAACTGGATTCTGTAAAACATTAAAAGCGAGGGGCTAGATGGGTTAGGTTAGGTTATATTACGTTGTAGACGTATATAATGTTCCCACCGAGAAATAGGTTCCGCCCCGCCAGGAATGTTGTTAAATACTATATCCGAGATGTTAGGTTGCCTTAGGTTAGGATATATAACGTTATAGACGTATATAATGACCGAACTGTGACGTACGGGGCGACACGAACGGGATTCTGTGAAACATCACCAGCGTGGGTCTAGATGGGTTAGGTTAGGTTATATTACGTTATAGACGTATATAATGTACCCAACGAGAAGTAGTTTCCGCCCCGCCATGAATGTTGTAAAATACTACATCCGAGCTGTTAGGTTGCCTTAGGTTAGGATATATAAAGTTATAGACGCATACAATGTCCCCAACGAGACGTACGGGACGACACGAACTGGAATCTGTAAAACATTACCAGCGAGGGGCTAGATGGGTTAGGTTAGGTTATATTACGTTGTAGACGTATATAATGTTCCCGCCGAGAAGTAGGGGCCGACCCGCCAGGAATGTTGTAAAATACTACATTTGAGATGTTAGGTTGCCTCAGGTTAGGATATATAACGTTATAGACGTATATAATGTCCGCACCGTGACGTACTGGGCGACACGAACGGGATTCAGTGAAACATTACCAGCGAGGGTCTAGATGGGTTAGATTAGGTTAAATTACGATATAGACTTATATAATGTTCCCACCGAGAAGTAGGTTCCGCCCCGCCAGGAATGTTGTAAAATACTACATCCGAGATGTTAGGTTGCCTTAGGTTAGGATACATAACGTTCTAGACGCATATAATTTCCCCACCGAGTAGTACGGGCCGACACGACCGGGATTCTGTAAAACATTACCAGCGAGGGGCTAGATGGGTTAGGTTAGGTTATATTACGTTGTAGACGTATATAATATTCCCACCGAGAAGTAGGGGCCGACCCGCCAGGTATTTTGGAAAATACTACATCCGAGATGTTAGGCTGCCTTTGGTTAGGATATATAAGGTTAGAGACTTATATAATGTCCGCACCGAGACGTACGGGACGACACGAACTGGATTCTGTAAAACATTACCAGCGAGGGGCTAAATGGGTTAGGTTAGGTTATATTACGATATAGACGTATATAATGTCCCCACCGAGACGTACGGGACGACACGAACTGGATTCTGTAAAACATTAAAAGCGAGGGGCTAGATGGGTTAGGTTAGGTTATGTTACGTTGTAGACGTATATAATGTTCCCACCGAGAAGTAGGTTCCGCCCCGCCAGGAATGTTGTAAAATACTATATCCGAGATGTTAGGTTGCCTTAGGTTAGGATATATAACGTTATAGACGTATATAATGACCGAACTGTGACGTACGGGGCGACACGAACGGGATTCTGTGAAACATCACCAGCGTGGGTCTAGATGGGTTAGGTTAGGTTATATTACGTTATAGACGTATATAATGTACCCAACGAGAAGTAGTTTCCGCCCCGCCATGAATGTTGTAAAATACTACATCCGAGCTGTTAGGTTGCCTTAGGTTAGGATATATAACGTTCTAGACGCATATAATTTCCCCACCGAGTAGTACGGGCCGACACGACCGGGATTCTGTAAAACATTACCAGCGAGGGGCTAGATGGGTTAGGTTAGGTTATATTAAGTTGTAGACGTATATAATGTTCCCACCGAGAAGTAGGGGCCGACCCGCCAGGAATGTCGTAAAATAATACATCCGAGATTTAGGTTGCCTTAGGTTAGGATATATAACGTTCTCGACGCATATAATTTCCCCACCGAGAAGTACGGGCCGACACGACCGGGATTCTGTAAAACATTACCAGCGAGAGGCTAGATTGGTTAGGTTAGGTTATATTATGTTATAGACGTATGTAATGTACCCAACGAGAATTAGTGGCCGACCCGAGTGGTATGTTGTGAAATACTACATTCGAGATGTTAGGTTGCCTTAGGTTAGGATATAGAACGTTATAGACTTATATAATGTCCGCACCCAGGCGTACGGCACGACACGAACGGGATTCTGTAAAACATTACCAGCGAGGGGCTAGATGGGTTAGGTTAGGTAATATTACGTTGTAGACGTATATAATGTTCCCACCGAGAAGTAGGGGCCGACCCGCCAGGTATTTTGGAAAATACTACATCCGAGATGTTAGGCTGCCTTAGGTTAGGATATATAAGGTTAGAGACTTATATAATGTCCGCACCGAGACGTACGGGACGACACGAACTGGATTCTGTAAAACATTACCAGCGAGGGGCTAAATGGGTTAGGTTAGGTTATATTACGATATAGACGTATATAATGTCCGCACCGTGACGTACTGGGCGACACGAGCGGGATTCAGTGAAACATTACCAGCGAGGGTCTAGATGGGTTAGGTTAGGTTATGTTACGTTGTAGACGTATATAATGTTCCCACCGAGAAGTAGGTTCCGCCCCGCCAGGAATGTTGTAAAATACTATATCCGAGATGTTAGGTTGCCTTAGGTTAGGATATATAACGTTCTAGACGCATATAATTTCCCCACCGAGTAGTACGGGCCGACACGAACGGGATTCTGTAAAACATTACCAGCGAGGGGCTAGATGGGTTAGGTTAGGTAATATTACGTTGTAGACGTATATAATGTTCCCACCGAGAAGTAGGGGCCGACCCGCCAGGTATTTTGGAAAATACTACATCCGAGATGTTAGGCTGCCTTAGGTTAGGATATATAAGGTTAGAGACTTATATAATGTCCGCACCGAGACGTACGGGACGACACGAACTGGATTCTGTAAAATATTACCAGCGAGGGGCTAAATGGGTTAGGTTAGGTTATATTACGATATAGACGTATATAATGTCCCCACCGAGACGTACGGGACGACACGAACTGGATGCTGTAAAATATTAAAAGCGAGGGGCTAGATGGGTTAGGTTAGGTTATGTTACGTTGTAGACGTATATAATGTTCCCACCGAGAAGTAGGTTCCGCCCCGCCAGGAATGCTGTAAAATACTATATCCGAGATGTTAGGTTGCCTTAGGTTAGGATATATAACGTTATAGACGTATATAATGACCGAACTGTGACGTACGGGGCGACACGAACGGGATTCTGTGAAACATCACCAGCGTGGGTCTAGATGGGTTAGGTTAGGTTATACTACGTTATAGACGTATATAATGTACCCAACGAGAAGTAGTTTCCGCCCCGCCATGAATGTTGTAAAATACTACATCCGAGCTGTTAGGTTGCCTTAGGTTAGGATATATAACGTTATAGACGCATACAATGTCCCCAACGAGACGTACGGGACGACACGAACTGGAATCTGTAAAACATTACCAGCGAGGGGCTAGATGGGTCAGGTTAGGTTATATTACGTTGTAGACGTATATAATGTTCCCGCCGAGAAGTAGGGGCCGACCCGCCAGGAATGTTGTAAAATACTACATTTGAGATGTTAGGTTGCCTCAGGTTAGGATATATAACGTTATAGACGTATATAATGTCCGCACCGTGACGTACTGGGCGACACGAACGGGATTCAGTGAAACATTACCAGCGAGGGTCTAGATGGGTTAGATTAGGTTAAATTACGATATAGACTTATATAATGTTCCCACCGAGAAGTAGGTTCCGCCCCGCCAGGAATGTTGTAAAATACTACATCCGAGATGTTAGGTTGCCTTAGGTTAGGATATATAACGTTCTAGACGCATATAATTTCCCCACCGAGTAGTACGGGCCGACACGACCGGGATTCTGTAAAACATTACCAGCGAGGGGCTAGATGGGTCAGGTTAGGTTATATTACGTTGTAGACGTATATAATGTTCCCGCCGAGAAGTAGGGGCCGACCCGCCAGGAATGTTGTAAAATACTACATTTGAGATGTTAGGTTGCCTCAGGTTAGGATATATAACGTTATAGACGTATATAATGTCCGCACCGTGACGTACTGGGCGACACGAACGGGATTCAGTGAAACATTACCAGCGAGGGTCTAGATGGGTTAGATTAGGTTAAATTACGATATAGACTTATATAGGGTTCCCACCGAGAAGTAGGTTCCGCCCCGCCAGGAATGTTGTAAAATACTACATCCGAGATGTTAGGTTGCCTTAGGTTAGGATATATAACGTTCTAGACGCATATAATTTCCCCACCGAGTAGTACGGGCCGACACGACCGGGATTCTGTAAAACATTACCAGCGAGGGGCTAGATGGGTTAGGTTAGGTTATATTACGTTGTAGACGTATATAATGTTCCCACCGAGAAGTAGGGGCCGACCCGCCAGGAATGTCGTAAAATAATACATCCGAGATTTAGGTTGCCTTAGCTTAGGATATATAACGTTCTCGACGCATATAATTTCCCCACCGAGAAGTACGGGCCGACACGACCGGGATTCTGTAAAACATTACCAGCGAGAGGCTAGATTGGTTAGGTTAGGTTATATTATGTTATAGACGTATGTAATGTACCCAACGAGAATTAGTGGCCGACCCGAGTGGTATGTTGTGAAATACTACATTCGAGATGTTAGGTTGCCTTAGGTTAGGATATAGAACGTTATAGACTTATATAATGTCCGCACCCAGACGTACGGCACGACACGAACGGGATTCTGTAAAACATTACCAGCGAGGGGCTAGATGGGTTAGGTTAGGTAATATTACGTTGTAGACGTATATAATGTTCCCACCGAGAAGTAGGGGCCGACCCGCCAGGTATTTTGGAAAATACTACATCCGAGATGTTAGGCTGCCTTAGGTTAGGATATATAAGGTTAGAGACTTATATAATGTCCGCACCGAGACGTACGGGACGACACGAACTGGATTCTGTAAAACATTACCAGCGAGGGGCTAAATAGGTTAGGTTAGGTTATATTACGATGTAGACGTATATAATGTCCCCACCGAGACGTACGGGACGACACGAACTGGATGCTGTAAAACATTAAAAGCGAGGGGCTAGATGGGTTAGGTTAGGTTATGTTACGTTGTAGACGTATATAATGTTCCCACCGAGAAGTAGGTTCCGCCCCGCCAGGAATGTTGTAAAATACTATATCCGAGATGTTAGGTTGCCTTAGGTTAGGATATATAACGTTATAGACGTATATAATGACCGAACTGTGACGTACGGGGCGACACGAACGGGATTCTGTGAAACATCACCAGCGTGGGTCTAGATGGGTTAGGTTAGGTTATATTACGTTATAGACGTATATAATGTACCCAACGAGAAGTAGTTTCCGCCCCGCCATGAATGTTGTAAAATACTACATCCGAGCTGTTAGGTTGCCTTAGGTTAGGATATATAACGTTATAGACGCATACAATGTCCCCAACGAGACGTACGGGACGACACGAACTGGAATCTGTAAAACATTACCAGCGAGGGGCTAGATGGGTCAGGTTAGGTTATATTACGTTGTAGACGTATATAATGTTCCCGCCGAGAAGTAGGGGCCGACCCGCCAGGAATGTTGTAAAATACTACATTTGAGATGTTAGGTTGCCTCAGGTTAGGATATATAACGTTATAGACGTATATAATGTCCGCACCGTGACGTACTGGGCGACACGAACGGGATTCAGTGAAACATTACCAGCGAGGGTCTAGATGGGTTAGATTAGGTTAAATTACGATATAGACTTATATAGGGTTCCCACCGAGAAGTAGGTTCCGCCCCGCCAGGAATGTTGTAAAATACTACATCCGAGATGTTAGGTTGCCTTAGGTTAGGATATATAACGTTCTAGACGCATATAATTTCCCCACCGAGTAGTACGGGCCGACACGACCGGGATTCTGTAAAACATTACCAGCGAGGGGCTAGATGGGTTAGGTTAGGTTATATTACGTTGTAGACGTATATAATGTTCCCACCGAGAAGTAGGGGCCGACCCGCCAGGAATGTCGTAAAATAATACATCCGAGATTTAGGTTGCCTTAGCTTAGGATATATAACGTTCTCGACGCATATAATTTCCCCACCGAGAAGTACGGGCCGACACGACCGGGATTCTGTAAAACATTACCAGCGAGAGGCTAGATTGGTTAGGTTAGGTTATATTATGTTATAGACGTATGTAATGTACCCAACGAGAATTAGTGGCCGACCCGAGTGGTATGTTGTGAAATACTACATTCGAGATGTTAGGTTGCCTTAGGTTAGGATATAGAACGTTATAGACTTATATAATGTCCGCACCCAGACGTACGGCACGACACGAACGGGATTCTGTAAAACATTACCAGCGAGGGGCTAGATGGGTTAGGTTAGGTAATATTACGTTGTAGACGTATATAATGTTCCCACCGAGAAGTAGGGGCCGACCCGCCAGGTATTTTGGAAAATACTACATCCGAGATGTTAGGCTGCCTTAGGTTAGGATATATAAGGTTAGAGACTTATATAATGTCCGCACCGAGACGTACGGGACGACACGAACTGGATTCTGTAAAACATTACCAGCGAGGGGCTAAATGGGTTAGGTTAGGTTATATTACGATATAGACGTATATAATGTCCCCACCGAGACGTACGGGACGACACGAACGGGACTCAGTGAAACATTACCAGCGAGGGTCTAGATGGGTTAGGTTAGGTTATGTTACGTTGTAGACGTATATAATGTTCCCACCGAGAAGTAGGTTCCGCCCCGCCAGGAATGTTGTAAAATACTATATCCGAGATGTTAGGTTGCCTTAGGTTAGGATATATAACGTTCTAGACGCATATAATTTCCCCACCGAGTAGTACGGGCCGACACGACCGGGATTCTGTAAAACATTACCAGCGAGGGGCTAGATGGATTAGGTTAGGTTATATTACGTTGTAGACGTATATAATGTTCCCACCGAGAAGTAGGGGCCGACCCGCCAGGAATGTCGTAAAATAATACATCCGAGATTTAGGTTGCCTTAGGTTAGGATATATAACGTTCTCGACGCATATAATTTCCCCACCGAGAAGTACGGGCCGACACGACCGGGATTCTGTAAAACATTACCAGCGAGAGGCTAGATTGGTTAGGTTAGGTTATATTACGTTATAGACGTATATAATGTACCCAACGAAAATTAGGGGCCGACCCGAGTGGAATGTTGTAAAATAATACATTCGAGATGTTATGTTGCCTTAGGTTAGGATATATAACGTCATAGACTTATATAATGTCCGCACCAAGTCGTACGGTACGACACGAACGGGATTCTGTAAAACATTACCGCCGTGGGGCTAGATGGGTTAGGTTAGGTTATATTACGTTATGGACGTATATAATGTTCCCACCGAGAAATAGGGGCCGACCCGCCTGGAATGGTGTAAAATACTACATTTGAGATGTTAGGTTGTCTTAGGTTAGGACATATAACGTTATAGACGTATATAATGTCCGCACCGTGACGTACGGTGCGACACGAACGGTATTCAGTGAAACATTACCAGCGAGAGTCTAGATGGGTTAGATTAGGTTGTATTACGATATAGACTTATATAATGTTCCTACCGAAAAGTAGGTTCCGCCCCGCCAGGAATGTTGTAAAATACTACATCCGATATGTTAGGTTGCCTTAGGTTAGGATATATAACGTTATAGACGCATACAATTTCCCCACCGAGACGTACGGGACGAAACGAACTGGATTCTGTAAAACATTACCAGCGAGGGGCTAGATGGGTTAGGTTTGGTTATATTATGTTATAGACGTATGTAATGTACCCAACGAGAATTAGTGGCCGACCCGAGTGGTATGTTGTGAAATACTACATTCGAGATGTTAGGTTGCCTTAGGTTAGGATATAGAACGTTATAGACTTATATAATGTCCGCACCCAGACGTACCGCACGACACGAACGGGATTCTGTAAAACATTACCAGCGAGGGGCTAGATGGGTTAGGTTAGGTAATATTACGTTGTAGACGTATATAATGTTCCCACCGAGAAGTAGGGGCCGACCCGCCAGGTATTTTGGAAAATACTACATCCGAGATGTTAGGCTGCCTTAGGTTAGGATATATAAGGTTAGAGACTTATATAATGTCCGCACCGAGACGTACGGGACGACACGAACTGGATTCTGTAAAACATTACCAGCGAGGGGCTAAATGGGTTAGGTTAGGTTATATTACGATATAGACGTATATAATGTCCCCACCGAGACGTACGGGACGACACGAACTGGATGCTGTAAAACATTAAAAGCGAGGGGCTAGATGGGTTAGGTTAGGTTATGTTACGTTGTAGACGTATATAATGTTCCCACCGAGAAGTAGGTTCCGCCCCGCCAGGAATGTTGTAAAATACTATATCCGAGATGTTAGGTTGCCTTAGGTTAGGATATATAACGTTATAGACGTATATAATGACCGAACTGTGACGTACGGGGCGACACGAACGGGATTCTGTGAAACATCACCAGCGTGGGTCTAGATGGGTTAGGTTAGGTTATATTACGTTATAGACGTATATAATGTACCCAACGAGAAGTAGTTTCCGCCCCGCCATGAATGTTGTAAAATACTACATCCGAGCTGTTAGGTTGCCTTAGGTTAGGATATATAACGTTATAGACGCATACAATGTCCCCAACGAGACGTACGGGACGACACGAACTGGAATCTGTAAAACATTACCAGCGAGGAGCTAGATGGGTCAGGTTAGGTTATATTACGTTGTAGACGTATATAATGTTCCCGCCGAGAAGTAGGGGCCGACCCGCCAGGAATGTTGTAAAATACTACATTTGAGATGTTAGGTTGCCTCAGGTTAGGATATATAACGTCATAGACGTATATAATGTCCGCACCGTGACGTACTGGGCGACACGAACGGGATTCAGTGAAACATTACCAGCGAGGGTCTAGATGGGTTAGATTAGGTTAAATTACGATATAGACTTATATAATGTTCCCACCGAGAAGTAGGTTCCGCCCCGCCAGGAATGTTGTAAAATACTACATCCGAGATGTTAGGTTGCCTTAGGTTAGGATATATAACGTTCTAGACGCATATAGTTTCCCCACCGAGTAGTACGGGCCGACACGACCGGGATTCTGTAAAACATTACCAGCGAGGGGCTAGATGGGTTAGGTTAGGTTATATTACGTTGTAGACGTATATAATGTTCCCACCCAGAAGTAGGGGCCGACCCGCCAGGAATGTCGTAAAATAATACATCCGAGATTTAGGTTGCCTTAGGTTAGGATATATAACGTTCTCGACGCATATAATTTCCCCACCGAGAAGTACGGGCCGACACGACCGGGATTCTGTAAAACATTACCAGCGAGAGGCTAGATTGGTTAGGTTAGGTTATATTATGTTATAGACGTATGTAATGTACCCAACGAGAATTAGTGGCCGACCCGAGTGGTATGTTGTGAAATACTACATTCGAGATGTTAGGTTGCCTTAGGTTAGGATATAGAACGTTATAGACTTATATAATGTCCGCACCCAGACGTACCGCACGACACGAACGGGATTCTGTAAAACATTACCAGCGAGGGGCTAGATGGGTTAGGTTAGGTAATATTACGTTGTAGACGTATATAATGTTCCCACCGAGAAGTAGGGGCCGACCCGCCAGGAATGTCGTAAAATAATACATCCGAGATTTAGGTTGCCTTAGGTTAGGATATATAACGTTCTCGACGCATATAATTTCCCCACCGAGAAGTACGGGCCGACACGACCGGGATTCTGTAAAACATTACCAGCGAGAGGCTAGATTGGTTAGGTTAGGTTATATTACGTTATAGACGTATATAATGTACCCAACGAAAATTGGGGGCCGACCCGAGTGGAATGTTGTAAAATAATACATTCGAGATGTTATGTTGCCTTAGGTTAGGATATATAACGTCATAGACTTATATAATGTCCGCACCAAGTCGTACGGTACGACACGAACGGGATTCTGTAAAACATTACCGCCGTGGGGCTAGATGGGTTAGGTTAGGTTATATTACGTTATGGACGTATATAATGTTCCCACCGAGAAATAGGGGCCGACCCGCCTGGAATGGTGTAAAATACTACATTTGAGATGTTAGGTTGTCTTAGGTTAGGACATATAACGTTATAGACGTATATAATGTCCGCACCGTGACGTACGGTGCGACACGAACGGTATTCAGTGAAACATTACCAGCGAGAGTCTAGATGGGTTAGATTAGGTTGTATTACGATATAGACTTATATAATGTTCCTACCGAGAAGTAGGTTCCGCCCCGCCAGGAATGTTGTAAAATACTACATCCGATATGTTAGGTTGCCTTAGGTTAGGATATATAACGTTATAGACGCATACAATTTCCCCACCGAGACGTACGGGACGAAACGAACTGGATTCTGTAAAACATTACCAGCGATGGGCTAGATGGGTTAGGTTAGGTTATATTATGTTATAGACGTATGTAATGTTCCCACCGAGAAGTAGGTTCCGCCCCGCCAGGAATGTTGTAAAATACTACATCCGAGATGTTAGGTTGCCTTAGGTTAGGATATATAACGTTCTAGACGCATATAATTTCCCCACCGAGACGTACGGGACGACTCGAACTGGATTCTGTAAAACATTACCAGCGAGGGGCTAGATGGGTTAGGTTAGGTTATATTACGTTATGGACGTATATAATGTTCCCACCGAGAAATAGGGGCCGACCCGCCTGTAATGTTGTAAAGTACTACATCCGATATGTTAGGTTGCCTTAGGTTAGGATATATAACGTTATAGACGCATACAATTTCCCCACCGAGACGAACAGGCCGACACGACCGGGATTCTGTGAGACATTACCAGCGAGGGGCTAGATGTGATAGGTTAGGTTATATTACCTTATAGACGAATATAATGTACCCAACGCGAATTAGGGGCCGACACGAGTGGAATGTTGTAAAATACTACATTCGAGATATAAGGTTGCCTTAGGTTAGGATATATAACGTTATAGACTTATATAATGTCTGCACCGTGACGTACGGACGACACGAACTGGATTCTGTAAAACATTACCAGCGAGGGGCTAGATGGGTTAGGTTAGGTTATATTACGTTATGGACGTATATAATGTTCCCACCGAGAAATAGGGGCCGACACGCCTGGAACGTTGTAACATACTACATTTGAGATGTTAGGTTGCCTTAGGTTAGGATATATAACGTTATAGACGTATATAATGTCCGCACCGTGACGTACGGGGCGACACGAACGGGATTCAGTGATACATTACCAGCGTGGATCTAGATGGGTTAGGTTAGGTTATATTATGATATAGAGTCATATAATGTTCCCACCGAGAAGTAGGTTCCGCCCCGCCAGCAATGTTGTAAAATACTACATCCGAGATGTTAGGTTGCCTTAGGTTAGGATATATAACGTTATAGACGCATACAATGTCCCTACCGAGACGTACGGGACGATACGAACTGGATTCTGTAAAACATTGCCAGCGATGGGCTAGATGGGTTAGGTTAGGTAATATTACGTTGTAGACGTATATAATGTTCCCACCGAGAAGTAGGTGCCGACACGCCTGGAATGTTGTAACATACTACATTTGAGATGTTAGGTTGCCTTAGGTTAGGATATATAACGTTATAGACGTATATAATGTCCGCACCGTGACGTACGGGGCGACACGAAGGGGATTCAGTGATACATTACCAGCGTGGATCTAGATGGGTTAGGTTAGGTTATATTATGATATAGAGTTATATAATGTTCCCACCGAGAAGTAGGTTCCGCCCCGCCAGCAATGTTGTAAAATACTACATCCGAGATGTTAGGTTGCCTTAGGTTAGGATATATAACGTTATAGACGCATACAATGTCCCTACCGAGACGTACGGGACGACACGAACTGGATTCTGTAAAACATTGCCAGCGATGGGCTAGATGGGTTAGGTTAGGTAATATTACGTTGTAGACGTATATAATGTTCCCACCGAGATGTAGGTTCCGCCCCGCCAGCAATGTTGTAAAATACTACATCCGAGATGTTAGGTTGCCTTAGGTTAGGATATATAACGTTATAGACGCATACAATGTCCCTACCGAGACGTACGGGACGACACGAACTGGATTCTGTAAAACATTACCAGCGAGAGGCTAGATGGGTTAGGTTTGGTAATATTACGTTGTAGACGTATATAATGTTCCCACCGAGAAGTAGGGGCCGACCCGCCAGGAATGTTGTAAAATACTACATCCGAGATGTTAGGTTGCCTTAGGTTAGGATATATAACGTTCTAGACGCATATAATTTCCCCACCGAGTAGTACGGGCCGACACGACCGGGATTCTGTAAAACATTACCAGCGAGAGGCTAGATTGGTTAGGTTAGGTTATATTACGTTATAGACGTATATAATGTACCCAACGAAAATTAGGGGCCGACCCGAGTGGAATGTTGTAAAATAATACATTCGAGATGTTATGTTGCCTTAGGTTAGGATATATAACGTCATAGACTTATATAATGTCCGCACCCAGACGTACGGCACGACACGAACGGGATTCTGTAAAACGTTACCAGCGAGGGGCTAAATGGGCTAGGTTAGGTAATATTACGTTGTAGACGTATATAATATTCCCACCGAGAAGTAGGGGCCGACCCGCCAGGTATTTTGGAAAATACTACATCCGAGATGTTAGGCTGCCTTAGGTTAGGATATATAAGGTTAGAGACTTATATAATGTCCGCACAGAGACGTACGGGACGACACGAACTGGATTCCGTAAAACATTACCAGCGAGGGGCTAAATGGGTTAGGTTAGGTTATATTACGATATAGACGTATATAATGTCCCCACCGAGACGTACGGGACGACACGAACTGGATTCTGTAAAATATTAAAAGCGAGGGGCTAGATGGGTTAGGTTAGGTTATATTACGTTGTAGACGTATATAATGTTCCCACCGAGAAATAGGTTCCGCTCCGCCAAGAATGTTGTAAAATACTATATCCGAGATGTTAGGTTGCCTTAGGTTAGGATATATAACGTTATAGACGTATATAATGACCGAACTGTGACGTACGGGGCGACACGAACGGGATTCAGTGAAACATTACCAGCGAGGGTGTAGATGGGTTAGATTAGGTTATATTACGATATAGACTTATATAATGTTCCCACCGAGAAGTAGGTTCCGCCACGCCAGGAATGTTGTAAAATACTACATCCGATATGTTAGGTTGCGTTAGGTTAGGATATATAACGTTATAGACGCATACAATTTCCCCACCGAGACGTTCGGGACGACACGAACTGGATTCTGTGAAACATCACCAGCGTGGGTCTAGATGGGTTAGGTTAGGTTATATTACGTTATAGACGTATATAATGTACCCAACGAGAAGTAGTTTCCGCCCCGCCATGAATGTTGTAAAATACTACATCCGAGCTGTTAGGTTGCCTTAGGTTAGGATATATAACGTTATAGACGCATACAATGTCCCCAACGAGACGTACGGGACGACACGAACTGGAATCTGTAAAACATTACCAGCGAGGAGCTAGATGGGTCAGGTTAGGTTATATTACGTTGTAGACGTATATAATGTTCCCGCCGAGAAGTAGGGGCCGACCCGCCAGGAATGTTGTAAAATACTACATTTGAGATGTTAGGTTGCCTCAGGTTAGGATATATAACGTCATAGACGTATATAATGTCCGCACCGTGACGTACTGGGCGACACGAACGGGATTCAGTGAAACATTACCAGCGAGGGTCTAGATGGGTTAGATTAGGTTAAATTACGATATAGACTTATATAATGTTCCCACCGAGAAGTAGGTTCCGCCCCGCCAGGAATGTTGTAAAATACTACATCCGAGATGTTAGGTTGCCTTAGGTTAGGATATATAACGTTCTAGACGCATATAGTTTCCCCACCGAGTAGTACGGGCCGACACGACCGGGATTCTGTAAAACATTACCAGCGAGGGGCTAGATGGGTTAGGTTAGGTTATATTACGTTGTAGACGTATATAATGTTCCCACCCAGAAGTAGGGGCCGACCCGCCAGGAATGTCGTAAAATAATACATCCGAGATTTAGGTTGCCTTAGGTTAGGATATATAACGTTCTCGACGCATATAATTTCCCCACCGAGAAGTACGGGCCGACACGACCGGGATTCTGTAAAACATTACCAGCGAGAGGCTAGATTGGTTAGGTTAGGTTATATTATGTTATAGACGTATGTAATGTACCCAACGAGAATTAGTGGCCGACCCGAGTGGTATGTTGTGAAATACTACATTCGAGATGTTAGGTTGCCTTAGGTTAGGATATAGAACGTTATAGACTTATATAATGTCCGCACCCAGACGTACCGCACGACACGAACGGGATTCTGTAAAACATTACCAGCGAGGGGCTAGATGGGTTAGGTTAGGTAATATTACGTTGTAGACGTATATAATGTTCCCACCGAGAAGTAGGGGCCGACCCGCCAGGAATGTCGTAAAATAATACATCCGAGATTTAGGTTGCCTTAGGTTAGGATATATAACGTTCTCGACGCATATAATTTCCCCACCGAGAAGTACGGGCCGACACGACCGGGATTCTGTAAAACATTACCAGCGAGAGGCTAGATTGGTTAGGTTAGGTTATATTACGTTATAGACGTATATAATGTACCCAACGAAAATTGGGGGCCGACCCGAGTGGAATGTTGTAAAATAATACATTCGAGATGTTATGTTGCCTTAGGTTAGGATATATAACGTCATAGACTTATATAATGTCCGCACCAAGTCGTACGGTACGACACGAACGGGATTCTGTAAAACATTACCGCCGTGGGGCTAGATGGGTTAGGTTAGGTTATATTACGTTATGGACGTATATAATGTTCCCACCGAGAAATAGGGGCCGACCCGCCTGGAATGGTGTAAAATACTACATTTGAGATGTTAGGTTGTCTTAGGTTAGGACATATAACGTTATAGACGTATATAATGTCCGCACCGTGACGTACGGTGCGACACGAACGGTATTCAGTGAAACATTACCAGCGAGAGTCTAGATGGGTTAGATTAGGTTGTATTACGATATAGACTTATATAATGTTCCTACCGAGAAGTAGGTTCCGCCCCGCCAGGAATGTTGTAAAATACTACATCCGATATGTTAGGTTGCCTTAGGTTAGGATATATAACGTTATAGACGCATACAATTTCCCCACCGAGACGTACGGGACGAAACGAACTGGATTCTGTAAAACATTACCAGCGATGGGCTAGATGGGTTAGGTTAGGTTATATTATGTTATAGACGTATGTAATGTTCCCACCGAGAAGTAGGTTCCGCCCCGCCAGGAATGTTGTAAAATACTACATCCGAGATGTTAGGTTGCCTTAGGTTAGGATATATAACGTTCTAGACGCATATAATTTCCCCACCGAGACGTACGGGACGACTCGAACTGGATTCTGTAAAACATTACCAGCGAGGGGCTAGATGGGTTAGGTTAGGTTATATTACGTTATGGACGTATATAATGTTCCCACCGAGAAATAGGGGCCGACCCGCCTGTAATGTTGTAAAGTACTACATCCGATATGTTAGGTTGCCTTAGGTTAGGATATATAACGTTATAGACGCATACAATTTCCCCACCGAGACGAACAGGCCGACACGACCGGGATTCTGTGAGACATTACCAGCGAGGGGCTAGATGTGATAGGTTAGGTTATATTACCTTATAGACGAATATAATGTACCCAACGCGAATTAGGGGCCGACACGAGTGGAATGTTGTAAAATACTACATTCGAGATATAAGGTTGCCTTAGGTTAGGATATATAACGTTATAGACTTATATAATGTCTGCACCGTGACGTACGGACGACACGAACTGGATTCTGTAAAACATTACCAGCGAGGGGCTAGATGGGTTAGGTTAGGTTATATTACGTTATGGACGTATATAATGTTCCCACCGAGAAATAGGGGCCGACACGCCTGGAACGTTGTAACATACTACATTTGAGATGTTAGGTTGCCTTAGGTTAGGATATATAACGTTATAGACGTATATAATGTCCGCACCGTGACGTACGGGGCGACACGAACGGGATTCAGTGATACATTACCAGCGTGGATCTAGATGGGTTAGGTTAGGTTATATTATGATATAGAGTCATATAATGTTCCCACCGAGAAGTAGGTTCCGCCCCGCCAGCAATGTTGTAAAATACTACATCCGAGATGTTAGGTTGCCTTAGGTTAGGATATATAACGTTATAGACGCATACAATGTCCCTACCGAGACGTACGGGACGATACGAACTGGATTCTGTAAAACATTGCCAGCGATGGGCTAGATGGGTTAGGTTAGGTAATATTACGTTGTAGACGTATATAATGTTCCCACCGAGAAGTAGGGGCCGACACGCCTGGAATGTTGTAACATACTACATTTGAGATGTTAGGTTGCCTTAGGTTAGGATATATAACGTTATAGACGTATATAATGTCCGCACCGTGACGTACGGGGCGACACGAAGGGGATTCAGTGATACATTACCAGCGTGGATCTAGATGGGTTAGGTTAGGTTATATTATGATATAGAGTTATATAATGTTCCCACCGAGAAGTAGGTTCCGCCCCGCCAGCAATGTTGTAAAATACTACATCCGAGATGTTAGGTTGCCTTAGGTTAGGATATATAACGTTATAGACGCATACAATGTCCCTACCGAGACGTACGGGACGACACGAACTGGATTCTGTAAAACATTGCCAGCGATGGGCTAGATGGGTTAGGTTAGGTAATATTACGTTGTAGACGTATATAATGTTCCCACCGAGATGTAGGTTCCGCCCCGCCAGCAATGTTGTAAAATACTACATCCGAGATGTTAGGTTGCCTTAGGTTAGGATATATAACGTTATAGACGCATACAATGTCCCTACCGAGACGTACGGGACGACACGAACTGGATTCTGTAAAACATTACCAGCGAGAGGCTAGATGGGTTAGGTTTGGTAATATTACGTTGTAGACGTATATAATGTTCCCACCGAGAAGTAGGGGCCGACCCGCCAGGAATGTTGTAAAATACTACATCCGAGATGTTAGGTTGCCTTAGGTTAGGATATATAACGTTCTAGACGCATATAATTTCCCCACCGAGTAGTACGGGCCGACACGACCGGGATTCTGTAAAACATTACCAGCGAGAGGCTAGATTGGTTAGGTTAGGTTATATTACGTTATAGACGTATATAATGTACCCAACGAAAATTAGGGGCCGACCCGAGTGGAATGTTGTAAAATAATACATTCGAGATGTTATGTTGCCTTAGGTTAGGATATATAACGTCATAGACTTATATAATGTCCGCACCCAGACGTACGGCACGACACGAACGGGATTCTGTAAAACGTTACCAGCGAGGGGCTAAATGGGCTAGGTTAGGTAATATTACGTTGTAGACGTATATAATATTCCCACCGAGAAGTAGGGGCCGACCCGCCAGGTATTTTGGAAAATACTACATCCGAGATGTTAGGCTGCCTTAGGTTAGGATATATAAGGTTAGAGACTTATATAATGTCCGCACAGAGACGTACGGGACGACACGAACTGGATTCCGTAAAACATTACCAGCGAGGGGCTAAATGGGTTAGGTTAGGTTATATTACGATATAGACGTATATAATGTCCCCACCGAGACGTACGGGACGACACGAACTGGATTCTGTAAAATATTAAAAGCGAGGGGCTAGATGGGTTAGGTTAGGTTATATTACGTTGTAGACGTATATAATGTTCCCACCGAGAAATAGGTTCCGCTCCGCCAGGAATGTTGTAAAATACTATATCCGAGATGTTAGGTTGCCTTAGGTTAGGATATATAACGTTATAGACGTATATAATGACCGAACTGTGACGTACGGGGCGACACGAACGGGATTCAGTGAAACATTACCAGCGAGGGTGTAGATGGGTTAGATTAGGTTATATTACGATATAGACTTATATAATGTTCCCACCGAGAAGTAGGTTCCGCCACGCCAGGAATGTTGTAAAATACTACATCCGATATGTTAGGTTGCGTTAGGTTAGGATATATAACGTTATAGACGCATACAATTTCCCCACCGAGACGTTCGGGACGACACGAACTGGATTCTGTAAAACATTACCAGCGATGGGCTAGATGGGTTAGGTTAGGTTATATTACGTTATGGACGTGTATAATGTTCCCACCGAGAAGTAGGTTCCGCCCCGCCAGGAATGTTGTAAAATACTACATCCGAGATGTTAGGTTGCCTTAGGTTAGGATATATAACGTTCTAGACGCATATAATTTCCCCACCGAGACGTACGGGACGACTCGAACTGGATTCTGTAAAACATTACCAGCGAGGGGCTAGATGGGTTAGGTTAGGTTATATTACGTTATGGACGTATATAATGTTCCCACCGAGAAATAGGGGCCGACCCGCCTGTAATGTTGTAAAGTACTACATCCGATATGTTAGGTTGCCTTAGGTTAGGATATATAACGTTATAGACGCATACAATTTCCCCACCGAGACGAACAGGCCGACACGACCGGGATTCTGCGAGACATTACCAGCGAGGGGCTAGATGTGATAGGTTAGGTTATATTACCTTATAGACGAATATAATGTACCCAACGCGAATTAGGGGCCGACACGAGTGGAATGTTGTAAAATACTACATTCGAGATATAAGGTTGCCTTAGGTTAGGATATATAACGTTATAGACTTATATAATGTCTGCGCCGTGACGTACGGACGACACGAACTGGATTCTGTAAAACATTACCAGCGAGGGGCTAGATGGGTTAGGTTAGGTTATATTACGTTATGGACGTATATAATGTTCCCACCGAGAAATAGGGGCCGACACGCCTGGAACGTTGTAACATACTACATTTGAGATGTTAGGTTGCCTTAGGTTAGGATATATAACGTTATAGACGTATATAATGTCCGCACCGTGACGTACGGGGCGACACGAACGGGATTCAGTGATACATTACCAGCGTGGATCTAGATGGGTTAGGTTAGGTTATATTATGATATAGAGTCATATAATGTTCCCACCGAGAAGTAGGTTCCGCCCCGCCAGCAATGTTGTAAAATACTACATCCGAGATGTTAGGTTGCCTTAGGTTAGGATATATAACGTTATAGACGCATACAATGTCCCTACCGAGACGTACGGGACGATACGAACTGGATTCTGTAAAACATTGCCAGCGATGGGCTAGATGGGTTAGGTTAGGTAATATTACGTTGTAGACGTATATAATGTTCCCACCGAGAAGTAGGTTCCGCCCCGCCAGCAATGTTGTAAAATACTACATCCGAGATGTTAGGTTGCCTTAGGTTAGGATACATAACGTTATAGACGCATACAATGTCCCTACCGAGACGTACGGGACGACACGAACTGGATTCTGTAAAACATTGCCAGCGGTGGGCTAGATGGGTTAGGTTAGGTAATATTACGTTGTAGACGTATATAATGTTCCCACCGAGAAGTAGGTTCCGCCCCGCCAGCAATGTTGTAAAATACTACATCCGAGAAGTTAGGTTGCCTTAGGTTAGGATATATAACGTTATAGACGCATACAATGTCCCTACCGAGACGTACGGGACGACACGAACTGGATTCTGTAAAACATTACCAGCGAGGGGCTAGATGGGTTAGGTTTGGTAATATTACATTGTAGACGTATATAATGTTCCCACCGAGAAGTAGGGGCCGACCCGCCAGGAATGTTGTAAAATACTACATCCGAGATGTTAGGTTGCCTTAGGTTAGGATATATAACGTTCTAGACGCATATAATTTCCCCACCGAGTTGTACGGGCCGACACGACCGGGATTCTGTAAAACATTACCAGCGAGAGGCTAGATTGGTTAGGTTAGGTTATATTACGTTATAGACGTATATAATGTACCCAACGAAAATTAGGGGCCGACCCGAGTGGAATGTTGTAAAATAATACATTCGAGATGTTATGTTGCCTTAGGTTAGGATATATAACGTCATAGACTTATATAATGTCCGCACCAAGTCGTACGGTACGACACGAACGGGATTCTGTAAAACATTACCGCCGTGGGGCTAGATGGGTTAGGTTAGGTTCTATTACGTTATGGACGTATATAATGTTCCCACCGAGAAATAGGGGCCGACCCGCCAGGTATTTTGGAAAATACTACATCCGAGATGTTAGGCTGCCTTAGGTTAGGATATATAAGGTTAGAGACATATATAATGTCCGCACCGAGACGTACGGGACGACACGAACTGGATTCTGTAAAACATTACCAGCGAGGGGCTAAATGGGTTAGGTTAGGTTATATTACGATATAGACGTATATAATGTCCCCACCGAGACGTACGGGACGACACGAACTGGATTCTGTAAAACATTAAAAGCGAGGGGCTAGATGGGTTAGGTTAGGTTATATTACGTTGTAGACGTATATAATGTTCCCACCGAGAAGTAGGTTCCGCCCCGCCAGGAATGTTGTAAAATACTATATCCGAGATGTTAGGTTGCCTTAGGTTAGGATATATAACGTTATAGACGTATATAATGACCGAACTGTGACGTACGGGGCGACACGAACGGGATTCTGTGAAACATCACCAGCGTGGGTCTAGATGGGTTAGGTTAGGTTATATTACGTTATAGACGTATATAATGTACCCAACGAGAAGTAGTTTCCGGCCCGCCATGAATGTTGTAAAATACTACATCCGAGCTGTTAGGTTGCCTTAGGTTAGGATATATAACGTTATAGGCGCATACAATGTCCCCAACGAGACGTACGGGACGACACGAACTGGAACCTGTAAAACATTACCAGCGAGCGGCTAGATGGGTTAGGTTAGGTTATATTACGTTGTAGATGTATATAATGTTCCCACCGAGAAGTAGGGGCCGACCCGCCAGGAATGTCGTAAAATAATACATCCGAGGTTTAGGTTGCCTTAGGTTAGGATATATAACGTTCTCGACGCATATAATTTCCCCACCGAGAAGTACGGGCCGACACGACCGGGATTCTGTAAAACGTTACCAGCGAGAGGCTAGATTGGTTAGGTTAGGTTATATTACGTTATAGACGTATATAATGTACCCAACGAAAATTAGGGGCCGACCCGAGTGGAATGTTGTAAAATAATACATTCGAGATGTTATGTTGCCTTAGGTTAGGATATATAACGTCATAGACTTATATAATGTCCGCACCAAGTCGTACGGTACGACACGAACGGGATTCTGTAAAACATTACCAGCGAGGGGCTAGATGGGTTAGGTTAGGTTATATTATGTTATAGACGTATGTAATGTACCCAACGAGAATTAGGGGCCGACCCGAGTGGTATGTTGTGAAATACTACATTCGAGATGTTAGGTTGCCTTAGGTTAGGATATAGAACGTTATAGACTTATATAATGTCCGCACCCAGACGTACGCCACGACACGAACGGGATTCTGTAAAACATTACCACCGAGGGGCTAGATGGGTTAGGTTAGTTAATATTACGTTGTAGACGTATATAATGTTCCCACCGAGAAGTAGGGGCCGACCCGCCAGGTATTTTGGAAAATACTACATCCGAGATGTTAGGCTGCCTTAGGTTAGGATATATAAGGTTAGAGACTTATATAATGTCCGCACCGAGACGTACGGGACGACACGAACTGGATTCTGTAAAACATTACCAGCGAGGGGCTAAATGGGTTAGGTTAGGTTATATTACGTTATAGACGTATATAATGTACCCAACGAGAAGTAGGTTCCGCCCCGCCAGGAATGTTGTAAAATACTACATCCGATATGTTAGGTTGCCTTAGGTTAGGATATATAACGTTATAGGCGCATACAATTTCCCCACCGAGACGTACGGGACGAAACGAACTGGATTCTGTAAAACATTACCAGCGAGGGGCTAGATGGGTTAGGTTTGGTAATATTACGTTGTAGACGTATATAATGTTCCCACCGAGAAGTAGGGGCCGACCCGCCAGGAATGTTGTAAAATACTACATCCGAGATGTTAGGTTGCCTTAGGTTAGGATATACAACGTTCTAGACGCATATAATTTCCCCACCGAGAAGTACGGGCCGACACGACCGGGATTCTGTAAAACAATACCAGCGAGGGGCTAGATGGGTTAGGTTAGGTTATATTATGTTATAGACGTATGTAATGTACCCAACGAGAATTAGTGGCCGACCCGAGTGGTATGTTGTGAAATACTACATTCGAGATGTTAGGTTGCCTTAGGTTAGGATATATAACGTCATAGACTTATATAATGTCCGCACCAAGTCGTACGGTACGACACGAACGGGATTCTGTAAAACATTACCGCCGAGGGGCTAGATGGGTTAGGTTAGGTTATATTACGTTATGGACGTATATAATGTTCCCACCGAGAAATAGGGGCCGACCCGCCTGGAATGGTGTAAAATACTACATTTGAGATGTTAGGTTGTCTTAGGTTAGGAAATATAACGTTATAGACGTATATAATGTCCGCACCGTGACGTACGGTGCGACACGAACGGTATTCAGTGAAACATTACCAGCGAGGGTCTAGATGGGTTAGATTAGGTTGTATTACGATATAGACTTATATAATGTTCCTACCGAGAAGTAGGTTCCGCCCCGCCAGGAATGTTGTAAAATACTACATCCGATATGTTAGGTTGCCTTAGGTTAGGATATATAACGTTATAGACGCATACAATTTCCCCACCGAGACGTACGGGACGAAACGAACTGGATTCTGTAAAACATTACCAGCGAGGGGCTAGATGGGTTAGGTTTGGTAATATTACGTTGTAGACGTATATAATGTTCCCACCGAGAAGTAGCGGCCTACCCGCCAGGAATGTTGTAAAATACTACATCCGAGATGCTAGGTTGCCTTAGGTTAGGATATATAACGTTCTAGACGCATATAATTTCCCCACCGAGAAGTACGGGCCGACACGACCGGGATTCTGTAAAACATTACCAGCGAGGGGCTAGATGGGTTAGGTTAGGTTATATTACGTTATAGACGTATATAATGTACCCAACGAAAAATAGGGGCCGACCCGAGTGGAATGTTGTAAAATAATACATTCGAGATGTTATGTTGCCTTAGGTTAGGATATATAACGTCATAGACTTATATAATGTCCGCACCAAGTCGTACGGTACGACACGAACGGGATTCTGTAAAACATTACCGCCGTGGGGCTAGATGGGTTAGGTTAGGTTATATTACGTTATGGACGTATATAATGTTCCCACCGAGAAGTAGGGGCCGACCCGCCAGGTACTTTGGAAAATACTACATCCGAGATGTTAGGTTGCCTTAGGTTAGGATATATAACGTTACAGACGTATATAATGTCCGCACCGTGACGTACGGGGCGACACGAACGGGTTTCTGTGAAACATTACCAGCGAGGGTCTAGATGGGTTAGGTTAGGTTATATTACGATATAGACTTATATAATGTCCCTACCGAGAAGTGGGGCCGACCCGCCAGGAATGTTGTGACATACAGCATTCGAGATGTTAGGTTGCCTTCGGGTGGGATATACAATGTTATAGACGTATATAATGTCCACACCGAGAAGTATAAGCCAAAACGCCCGGGATTCTGTAAAACATTATCACCGAGAAACAAAATGGTTTAGGTTAGGTTATGTTACGATATAGACGTGTATAATGTGCCCACCAAGAAGTAGGGGCCGACGCGCCTGGAATGTTGTAAAATACTACATTCGAGATGTTAGGTTGCCTTAGGTTAGGATATATAACGTTATAGACTTATATAATGTCTGCACCGAGACATACGGGACGACTCGAACTGGATTCTGTAAAACATTACCAGCGAGGGGCTAAATGTGTTAGGTTAGGTTATATTGCGGTATAGACGTATATAATGTGCCCACCGAGAAGTAGGGGCCGACCCGCCTGGAATGTTGTAACATACTACATTTGAGATGTTAGGTTGCCTTAGGTCAGGATATATAACTTTATAGACGTATATAATGTCCGCACCGTGACGTACGGCGCGACACGAACGGGATTTAGTGATACATTACCAGCGTGGATCTAGATGGGTTAGGTTAGGTTATATTATGATATAGAGTTATATAATGTTCCCACCGAGAAGTAGGTTCCGCCCCGCCAGCAATGTTGAAAAATACTACATCCGAGATGTTAGGTTGCCTTAGGTTAGGATATATAACGTTATAGACGCATACAATGTTCCCACCGAGACGTACGGGACGACACGAACTGGATTCTGTAAAACATTGCCAGCGATGGGCTAGATGGGTTAGGTTAGGTAATATTACGTTGTAGACGTATATAATGTTCCCACCGAGAAGTAGGGGCCGACCCGCCAGGAATGTTGTAAAATACTATATATGAGATGTTAGGTTGCCTTCGGTTAGGATATATAACGTTAGAGACGCATACAATGTCCCCACAGAGACGTACGGGACGACACGAAGTGGATTCTGTAAAACATTACCAGCGAGGGGCTAGATGGGTTAGGTTAGGTTATATTATGTTATAGACGTATGTAATGTACCCAACGAGAATTAGGGGCCGACCCGAGTGGAATGTTGTAAAATAATACATTCGAGATGTTATGTTGCCTTAGGTTAGGATATATAACGTCATAGACTTATATAATGTCCGCACCAAGTCGTACGGTACGACACGAACGGGATTCTGTAAAACATTACCGCCGAGGGGCAAAATGGGTTAGGTTACGTTATGTTACGATATAGAAGTATATAATGTTCCCACTCAGAAGTAGGGGCCGACCCGCCTGGAATGTTGTAAAATACTACATTCGAGAGGTTAGGTTGCCTTAGGTTAGGATGTATAACGTTACAGACGTATATAGTGTCCCCACCGAGAAGTACGGAACGACACGACCGGGATTCTGTAAAACATTACCAGCGAGGGGCTAGATGGGTTAGGTTAGGTTATATTGCGATATAGACGTATATAATGATCCCACCGAGAATTAGTGGCGGAACCGACTGGAATGTTGTAAAATACTACATTCGAGAAGTTATGTTGCCTTAGGTTAGGATGTATAACGTTATAGAAGCATATAATATCCCAACCGAAACGTAGGGGAGGACGCGGTTCGGGATTCTGTGAAACATTACCAGCGAGAGTCTAGATGGTTTAAGCTAGGCAATATTAGGTTATAGACGTATATAATGTTCCCACCGAAAAGTAGAGGCTGACCCGCCAGGAATGTTGTCAAGTAGTACATCCGAGATGTTAGGTTGCCTTAGGGTGGGATATATAAAGTTATATACGCATATAATGTTCCCACCGGGAAGTAGGGGCCGACCCGCCTGGAATGTTGTAAAATACTACATCCCAGATGTTAGGTTGCCTTAGGTTAGGATATATAACGTTCTAGACGCATATAATTTCCCCACCGAGAAGTACGGGGAGACACGACCGGGATTCTGCAAGACATTACCAGCGAGGGGCTAGATGGGTTAGGTTAGGTTATATTACGTTATAGACGTATATAATGTACCCAACGAGAATTAGGGGCCGTCCCGAGTGGAATGTTGTAAAATACTACATCCGTGATGTTAGGTTGCCTTAGGTTAGGATATATAACGTTCTAGACGCATATAATTTCCCCACCGAGAAGTACGGGCCGACACGACCGGGATTCTGTAAAACATTACCAGCGAGGGGCTAGATGGGTTAGGTTAGGTTATATTATGTTATAGACGTATGTAATGTACCCAACGAGAATTAGGGGCCGACCCGAGTGGTATGTTGTGAAATACTACTTTTCGAGATGTTAGGTTGCCTTAGGTTAGGATATAGAACGTTATAGACTTATATAATATCCGCACCCAGACGTACGGCACGACACGAACGGGATTCTGTAAAACATTACCAGCGAGGGGCTAAATGGGTTAGGTTAGGTAATATTACGTTGTAGACGTATATAATGTTCCCACCGAGAAGTAGGCGCCGACCCGCCAGGTATTTTGGAAAATACTACATCCGAGATGTTAGGTTGCCTTAGGTTAGGATATATAACGTTACAGACGTATATAATGTCCGCACCGTGACGTACGGGGCGACACGAACGGGTTTCTGTGAAACATTACCAGCGAGGGTCTAGATGGGTTAGGTTAGGTTATATTACGGTATAGACTTATATAATGTCCCTACCGAGAAGTGGGGCCGACCCGCCAGGAATGTTGTGACATACAGCATTCGAGATGTTAGGTTGCCTTCGGGTGGGATATACAATGTTATAGACGTATATAATGTCCACACCGAGAAGTATAAGCCAAAACGCCCGGGATTCTGTAAAACATTATCACCGAGAAACAAAATGGTTTAGGTTAGGTTATGTTACGATATAGACGTGTATAATGTGCCCACCAAGAAGTAGGGGCCGACGCGCCTGGAATGTTGTAAAATACTACATTCGAGATGTTAGGTTGCCTTAGGTTAGGGATATATAACGTTATAGACTTATATAATGTCTGCACCGAGACATACGGGACGACTCGAACTGGATTCTGTAAAACATTACCAGCGAGGGGCTAAATGTGTTAGGTTAGGTTATATTGCGGTATAGACGTATATAATGTGCCCACCGAGAAGTAGGGGCCGACCCGCCTGGAATGTTGTAACATACTACATTTGAGATGTTAGGTTGCCTTAGGTCAGGATATATAACTTTATAGACGTATATAATGTCCGCACCGTGACGTACGGCGCGACACGAACGGGATTTAGTGATACATTACCACCGTGGATCTAGATGGGTTAGGTTAGGTTATATTATGATATAGAGTTATATAATGTTCCCACCGAGAAGTAGGTTCCGCCCCGCCAGCAATGTTGAAAAATACTACATCCGAGATGTTAGGTTGCCTTAGGTTAGGATATATAACGTTATAGACGCATACAATGTTCCCACCGAGACGTACGGGACGACACGAACTGGATTCTGTAAAGCATTGCCAGCGATGGGCTAGATGGGTTAGGTTAGGTAATATTACGTTGTAGACGTATATAATGTTCCCACCGAGAAGTAGGGGCCGACCCGCCAGGAATGTTGTAAAATACTATATATGAGATGTTAGGTTGCCTTCGGTTAGGATATATAACGTTAGAGACGCATACAATGTCCCCACAGAGACGTACGGGACGACACGAAGTGGATTCTGTAAAACATTACCAGCGAGGGGCTAGATGGGTTAGGTTAGGTTATATTACGTTATGGACGTATATAATGTCCGAACTGTGACGTACGGGGCGACACGAACGGGATTCTGTGCAACATTACCAGCGTGGGTCTAGATGGGTTAGGTTAGGTTATATTATGATATAGACTTATATAATGCTCCCACCGAGAAGTAGGTTCCGCCCCGCCAGGAATGTTGTAAAATACTACATCCGAGATGTTAGGTTGCCTTAGGTTAGGATATATAACGTTCTAGACGCATATAAATTCCCCACCGAGAAGTACGGGCCGACACGACCGGGATTCTGTAAAACATTACCAGCGAGGGGCTAGATGGGTTAGGTTAGGTTATATTATGTTATAGACGTATGTAATGTACCCAACGAGAATTAGGGGCCGACCCGAGTGGAATGTTGTAAAATAATACATTCGAGATGTTATGTTGCCTTAGGTTAGGATATATAACGTCATAGACTTATATAATGTCCGCACCAAGTCGTACGGTACGACACGAACGGGATTCTGTAAAACATTACCGCCGAGGGGCAAAATGGGTTAGGTTACGTTATGTTACGATATAGAAGTATATAATGTTCCCACTCAGAAGTAGGGGCCGACCCGCCTGGAATGTTGTAAAATACTACATTCGAGAGGTTAGGTTGCCTTAGGTTAGGATGTATAACGTTACAGACGTATATAGTGTCCCCACCGAGAAGTACGGAACGACACGACCGGGATTCTGTAAAACATTACCAGCGAGGGGCTAGATGGGTTAGGTTAGGTTATATTGCGATATAGACGTATATAATGATCCCACCGAGAATTAGTGGCGGAACCGACTGGAATGTTGTAAAATACTACATTCGAGAAGTTATGTTGCCTTAGGTTAGGATGTATAACGTTATAGAAGCATATGATATCCCAACCGAAACGTAGGGGAGGACGCGGTTCGGGATTCTGTGAAACATTACCAGCGAGAGTCTAGATGGTTTAAGCTAGGCAATATTAGGTTATAGACGTATATAATGTTCCCACCGAAAAGTAGAGGCTGACCCGCCAGGAATGTTGTCAAGTAGTACATCCGAGATGTTAGGTTGCCTTAGGGTGGGATATATAAAGTTATATACGTATATAATGTTCCCACCGGGAAGTAGGGGCCGACCCGCCTGGAATGTTGTAAAATACTACATCCCAGATGTTAGGTTGCCTTAGGTTAGGATATATAACGTTCTAGACGCATATAATTTCCCCACCGAGAAGTACGGGGAGACACGACCGGGATTCTGCAAGACATTACCAGCGAGGGGCTAGATGGGTTAGGTTAGGTTATATTACGTTATAGACGTATATAATGTAACCAACGAGAATTAGGGGCCGTCCCGAGTGGAATGTTGTAAAATACTACATCCGTGATGTTAGGTTGCCTTAGGTTAGGATATATAACGTTATAGACGCATACATTGTCCCCACCGAGACGTACGGGACGCCACGAACGGGATTCTGTAAAACATTACCGCCGAGGGGCTAGATGGGTTTGGTTAGGTTATATTACGTTATGGACGAATATAACGTTCCCACCGAGAAGTAGGGGCCGACCCGCCAGGAATTTTGGAAAATACTGCATCCGAGATGTTAGGTTGCCTTAGGCTAGGATATATAACGTTATAGACGCATACAATGTCCGCACCGAGACGTACGGTACGATACGAGCTGTATTCTGTAAAACAATACCAGCGAGGGGCTAGATGGGTTAGGTAAGGTAATATTACGTTGTAGACGTATATAATTTTCCCACCGAGAAGTAGGGGCCGACCCGCCTGGAATGTTATAAAATACTACATCCGAGATGTTAGGTTGCCTTAGGTTAGGATATATAACGTTACAGACGTATATAATGTCCGCACCGTGACGTACGGGGCGACACGAACGGGTTTCTGTGAAACATTACCAGCGAGGGTCTAGATGGGTTAGGTTAGGTTATATTACGATATAGACTTATATAATGTCCCTACCGAGAAGTGGGGCCGACCCGCCAGGAATGTTGTGACATACAGCATTCGAGATGTTAGGTTGCCTTCGGGTGGGATATACAATGTTATAGACGTATATAATGTCCACACCGAGAAGTATAAGCCAAAACGCCCGGGATTCTGTAAAACATTATCACCGAGAAACAAAATGGTTTAGGTTAGGTTATGTTACGATATAGACGTGTATAATGTGCCCACCAAGAAGTAGGGGCCGACGCGCCTGGAATGTTGTAAAATACTACATTCGAGATGTTAGGTTGCCTTAGGTTAGGGATATATAACGTTATAGACTTATATAATGTCTGCACCGAGACATACGGGACGACTCGAACTGGATTCTGTAAAACATTACCAGCGAGGGGCTAAATGTGTTAGGTTAGGTTATATTGCGGTATAGACGTATATAATGTGCCCACCGAGAAGTAGGGGCCGACCCGCCTGGAATGTTGTAACATACTACATTTGAGATGTTAGGTTGCCTTAGGTCAGGATATATAACTTTATAGACGTATATAATGTCCGCACCGTGACGTACGGCGCGACACGAACGGGATTTAGTGATACATTACCACCGTGGATCTAGATGGGTTAGGTTAGGTTATATTATGATATAGAGTTATATAATGTTCCCACCGAGAAGTAGGTTCCGCCCCGCCAGCAATGTTGAAAAATACTACATCCGAGATGTTAGGTTGCCTTAGGTTAGGATATATAACGTTATAGACGCATACAATGTTCCCACCGAGACGTACGGGACGACACGAACTGGATTCTGTAAAGCATTGCCAGCGATGGGCTAGATGGGTTAGGTTAGGTAATATTACGTTGTAGACGTATATAATGTTCCCACCGAGAAGTAGGGGCCGACCCGCCAGGAATGTTGTAAAATACTATATATGAGATGTTAGGTTGCCTTCGGTTAGGATATATAACGTTAGAGACGCATACAATGTCCCCACAGAGACGTACGGGACGACACGAAGTGGATTCTGTAAAACATTACCAGCGAGGGGCTAGATGGGTTAGATTAGGTTATATTACGATATAGACTTATATAATGTTCCCACCGAGAAGTAGGTTCCGCCACGCCAGGAATGTTGTAAAATACTACATCCGATATGTTAGGTTGCGTTAGGTTAGGATATATAACGTTATAGAGGCATACAATTTCCCCACCGAGACGTACGGGACGACACGAACTGGATTCTGTAAAACATTACCAGCGATGGGCTAGATGGGTTAGGTAAGGTAATATTACGTTGTAGACGTATATAATTTTCCCACCGAGAAGTAGGGGCCGACCCGCCTGGAATGTTATAAAATACTACATCCGAGATGTTAGGTTGCCTTAGGTTAGGATATATAACGTTACAGACGTATATAATGTCCGCACCGTGACGTACGGGGCGACACGAACGGGTTTCTGTGAAACATTACCAGCGAGGGTCTAGATGGGTTAGGTTAGGTTATATTACGATATAGACTTATATAATGTCCCTACCGAGAAGTGGGGCCGACCCGCCAGGAATGTTGTGACATACAGCATTCGAGATGTTAGGTTGCCTTCGGGTGGGATATACAATGTTATAGACGTATATAATGTCCACACCGAGAAGTATAAGCCAAAACGCCCGGGATTCTGTAAAACATTATCACCGAGAAACAAAATGGTTTAGGTTAGGTTATGTTACGATATAGACGTGTATAATGTGCCCACCAAGAAGTAGGGGCCGACCCGCCAGTAATGTTGTAAAATACTTCATCCGAGGTGTTAGGTTGCCTTAGGTTAGGATATATAGCGTTATAGACGTATATAATGTTCCCACGGAGACGTACGGTCCGACACGGCCGGGATTCTGTAGAACATTACCAGCCTGGGGCTAGGTGGGTTAGGTTAGGTTATATTACGTTATAGACGTATATAATATTTCCACCGATAAGTAGGGGCCGTCCCGCCAGCAGAGTTGTAAAGTACTACATCCGACGTGTGAGGTTGCCTTAGGTTAGGATATATAACGTTATCGACGTATGTAATGTTCCCACGGAGAGGTACGTGCCGGCACGACCGGGATTCTGTAAAACATTACCAGCGAGGGGCTAGACGGGTTAGGTTAGGTTATAATACGTTATAGACGTATATAATGTTCCCACCGAGATGTAGGGACCGGCCCGCCAGGAATGTTGTAAAATACTACATCCGAGGTGTGGGGTTGCCTTAGGTTAGAATATATAACGTTATAGACGTATGTAATGTTCCCACGGAGAGGTACGTGCCGGCACGACCGGGATTCTGTAAAACATTACCAGCGAGGGGCTAGACGGGTTAGGTTAGGTTATAATACGTTATAGACGTATATAATGTTCCCACCGAGAAGTAGGGACCGGCGCGCCAGGAATGTTGTAAAATACTACATCCGAGGTGTGAGGTTGCCTTAGGCTAGGATATATAGCGTTATAGAAGTATATAATGTTCCCACCCAGAAGTAGTGGCCGACGTGCAAGGAATGTTGTAAAATATTACATTCGACATGTCAGGTTGCCTTAGGCTAGGATATATAGCGTTATTGACTTATATAATGTTCCCACCGAGAAGTAGGGGCCGACGTGCCAGGAATGTAGTTAAATATTACATCCGAGATGTTAGGTTGCCTTAGGCTAGGATATGTAACGTTATAGACGTATATAATGTTCCTACCGAGAAGTAGGGGCCGACGCGCCAGGAATGTTGTAAGATATTACATTCGGCATGTTAGGTTGCCTTAGGCTAGGATATATAGCGTTATAGACGTATATAATGTTCCCACCGAGAAATTGGGGCCGACATGCGAGGAATGTTGTAAAACATTACATCCGAGGTGTTAGGTTGCCTTAGCCCAGGATATATAGCGTTATAGACGTATATAATATTCCCACCGAGAAGTAAGGGCCGACGTGCCAGGAATGTAGTTAAATATTACATCCGAGATGTTAGATTGCCTTATGTTAGGATATATAACGTTATTGACTTATATAATGTTCCCACAGAGAAGTACGGGCCGACACGCCAGGAATGTTGTACAATATTACACTCGACATGTTAGGTTGCCTTAGGCTAGGATATATAGCGTTATAGACGTATATAATATTCCCACCGATAAATAGGGGCCGACACGCGAGGAATGTTGTAAAACATTACGTCCGAGGTGTTAGGTTGCCTTAGGCTAGGATATACAGCGTTATAGACGTTTATAATTTTCCCACCGAGAAGTAGGGACCGGCATGCCAGGAATGATGTAAAATATTACATTCCAGATTTAAGTTGCCTTAGGTTAGGATATATAACGTTATAGACGTATATAATGTCCGCACCGAGAGGTACCGGTACACAAGAACAGGATTCTGTAAAACATTAAATGCGAGGGTCTAGATGGATCAGGTTAGGTTATATTACGTTATAGACTTATATAATGTTCCCACCGAGAAGAACGTGCCGGGACGATCGGGATTCTGTAAAACATTACCAGCGGGGGGCTAGATGGGTTAAGCTAGGTTGTATTACGATATAGACGTATATAATGTTCCCACCGGGAAGTAGGGGCCCACCCGCCTGGAATGATGTAAAATACTACATTCGAGATGTTAGGTTGCCTTAGGTTAGGATATATAACTTTATAGACGTATGTAATGTACCCACAGAGATGTAGGAGCCGACGCGCCAGGAATGTTGTAAAATATTACATCCGAGGAGTTAGGTTGCCTTAGGTTAGGATATACAACGTTATAGACGTATATAATGTTCACACCGAGAAATTGGGGCCGACACGCGAGGAATGTTGTCAAACATTACATTCGAGTTGTTAGGTTGCCTTAGGTTAGGATATATAACGTTATAGACGTATATACTGTTCCCACCGAGATGTAGTTGCCCACGCGCCAGGAATGTTGTAAAATATTACATTCGACATGTTACGTTGCCTTAAGCTAGGATATATAGCGTTATAGACGTATATAACGTTCCCACCGAGATGTAGTTTCCGAAGTGCCGGGAATGTTGTAAAATATTTCACTCGACATGTTAGGATTTCCCTAGGCTAGGATATATAACGTTATAGACGTATATGATATTCCCACCGAGAAGTAAGGGCCGACACGCCAGGAATGTTGTCAAATATTACATCCGAGATGTTAGGTTGCCTTAGCCCAGGATATATAGCGTTATAGACGTATATAATGTTCCCATCGGGAAATAGGGGCCGACACGCCAGCAATGTTGTAAAATATTACATCCGAAGTGTTAGGTTCCCTTAGGTTAGGATATATAACGTTATAGACGTATATAATGTTCTCACCGAGAAGTAGGGTTCGAAGTGCCGAGGATGTTGTAAAATATTACATTCGACATGTTAGGCTGCCTTAGGCTAGGATATGTAACGTTATAGACGTATATAATGTTTCTACCGAGATGTAAGGGCCGACGCGCCAGGAATGTTGTAAGATATTACATTCTACATGTTAGGTTGCCTTAGGCTAGGATATATAGCGTTATAGACGTATATAATGTTCCCACCGGGAAATAGGGGCCGACACGCCAGCAATGTTGTAAGATATTACATCCGATGTGTTAGGTTCCCTTAGGTTAGGATATATAACGTTATAGACGTATATAATGTTCTCACCGAGAAGTAGGGTTCGAAGTGCCGGGGATGTTGTAAAATATTACATTCGACATGTTAGGTTGCCTTAGGCTAGGATATGTAACGTTATAGACGTATATAATGTTCCTACCGAGAAGTAGGGGCCGACGCGCCAGGAATGTTGTAAAATATTACATACGACATGTTAGGTTGCCTTAAGCTAGGATATATGGCGTTATAGACGTATATAATGTTCCCACCGAGAAGTAGGGGACGACACGCCAAGAATGTTGTAATATATTACATCTGAGATGTTAGGATGCCTTAGGTTAGGATATATAACGTAATAGACGTATATAATGCTCCCAACGAGAAGTAGGGACCGACATGCCAGGAATTATGTATAATAATACGGTAGAGAGGTTAGGTTGCCTTAGGTTACGATATATAACGTTATAGACGTATATGATGTTCCACACAGAGACGTAGGGGCCGACACGCCAGGAATGTTGTAAAATATTGTATTCGACATGTTAGGTTGCCTTAGGCTAGGATATATAACGTTATAGACGTCTATACTGTTCCCACCTAGAAGTTGGGGCCGACTCTCCAGGAATATTGTAAAATATTACATTGGACATGTTAGGATTGCATTCGGCTAGGATATATAGCGCTATAGACATATATACTGTTCCCACCGAGATGTAGTTGCCGACGCGCCAGGAATGTTGTAAAATATTACATTCGACATGTTAGGTTGCCTTAGGCTAGGATATATAGCGTTATAGACGTATATAGTGTTCCCACCGAGAAGTAGGTGCCGACGCGCCAGGAATGTTGTAAAATATTACATTCGACATGTTAGGTTGCCTTAAGCTAGGATATATAGCGTTATAGACGTATATACTGTTCCCACCGAGAAGAAGTTGCCGTTGCGCTAGGAATGTTGTAAAATATTACATTCGACATGTTAGGCTGCCTTAAGGTAGGATATATAACGTTATAGACGTTTATACTGTTCCCACCGAGAAGTAGGTTACGACGCGCCAGGAATGTTGTAAAATATTACATTCGACATGTTAGGTTGCCTCAGGCTAGGATCTATAACGTTATAGACGTATATACTGTTCCCACCGAGAAGTTGGGGCCGACGCGCCAGGAATAGTGTAAAATATCACATTGGACATGTTAGGATTGCATTAGGCTAGGATATATAGCGCTATAGACATACATAATGTTCCCACCGAGAAAATGGGGCCGACACGCGAGGAATGTTGTAAAACATTACATCCTAGGTGTTAGGTTGCCTCAGGTTAGGATATATAACGTTATAGACGTATATAATGTTCCCAGCGAGAAGTAGGCGCCGACGTGCCAGGAATGTAGTAAAATATTACATCCGAGGTGTTAGGTTGCCTTAGGCTAGGATATATAACGTTATAGACGTATATAACGTTACCACGGAGAAGTAGGGACATGCATGCCCGGAATGTTGTAAAATATTACGGTAGATATGTTAGGTTACCTTAGGCTAGGATATATAGCGTTATAGACGTATATAATGTTCCCACCGAGAAGTAGGTGCCGACGCGCCAGGAATGTTGTAAAATATTACATTGCACATGTTAGGTTACCTTATGCTAGGATATATAGCGTTATAGACGTATGTAGTGATCCCACCGAGAAGTAGGTGCCGACGTGCCAGGAATGTAGTAAAATATTACATGCGAGATGTTAGGTTGCCTTAGGTTAGGATATATAACGTTACAGAAGTATATACCGTTCCCACCGAGGAGTAGATGCCGACGTGCCAAGTATAATGTAAAATATTACATCCGAGATGTTAGGTTGCCTTAGGTTAGTATATATAACGTTATTGACTTATATAATGTTCCCGCCGATAGGTACGCGCCGACGTGCCTTGAAGGTAGTAAAATATTACACCCGAGATGCTAGGTGGCCTTAGGCTAGGATATGTAACATTATAGAAGTATATAATGTTCCCAGCGAGAAGTAGGGGCCAACGAGCCAGGAATGTGGTAAAATGTTACATTCAACATTTTAGATTGCTTTAAGCTAGGATATATAGCGTTATAGACGTATATACCGTTCCCATCGAGAAGTAGTGGCCGACGTGCCGGGAATGTTGTAAAATATTACATTTGACATGTTAGGTTGCCTTAGGCTAGGATATGTAACGTTATAGACGTATATAATGTTCCTACCGAGAAGTAGGGGCCGACGCGCCAGGAATGTTGTAAAATATTACATACGACATGTTAGGTTGCCTTAAGCTAGGATATATGGCGTTATAGACGTATATAATGTTCACACCGAGAAGTAGGGGACGACACGCCAAGAATGTTGTAATATATTACATCTGAGATGTTAGGATGCCTTAGGTTAGGATATATAACGTAATAGACGTATATAATGCTCCCAACGAGAAGTAGGGACCGACATGCCAGGAATTATGTATAATAATACGGTAGAGAGGTTAGATTACCTTAGGTTACGATATATAACGTTATAGACGTATATGATGTTCCACACAGAGACGTAGGGGCCGACACGCCAGGAATGTTGTAAAATATTATATTCGACATGTTAGGTTGCCTTAGGCTAGGATATATAACGTTATAGACGTATATACTGTTCCCACCGAGAAGTTGGGGCCGACGCGCCAGGAATATTGTAAAATATTACATTGGACATGTTAGGATTGCATTCGGCTAGGATATATAGCGCTATAGACATATATACTGTTCCCACCGAGATGTAGTTGCCGACGCGCCAGGAATGTTGTAAAATATTACATTCGACATGTTAGGTTGCCTTAGGCTAGGATATATAGCGTTATAGACGTATATAGTGTTCCCACCGAGAAGTAGGTGCCGACGCGCCAGGAATGTTGTAAAATATTACATTTGACATGTTAGGTTGCCTTAGGCTAGGATATGTAACGTTATAGACGTATATGATATTCCCACCGAGAAGTACGGGCCGACACGAAAAGAATGTTGTCAAATATTACATTCGACATGTTAGGTTGCCTTAGGCTAGGATATATAACGTTATAGACGTATATAATGTTCCCACCGAGAAGTAGGTGCCGACGCCCCAGGAATGTTGTAAAATATTACAATCGACATGTTAGGATTGCCTTAGGCTAGGATATATAACGTTACAGAAGTATATACCGTTCCCACCGAGGAGTAGATGCCGACGTGCCAAGTATAATGTAAAATATTACATCCGAGATGTTAGGTTGCCTTAGGTTAGTATATATAACGTTATTGACTTATATAATGTTCCCGCCGATAGGTACGCGCCGACGTGCCTTGAAGGTAGTAAAATATTACACCCGAGATGCTAGGTGGCCTTAGGCTAGGATATGTAACATTATAGACGTATATAATGTTCCCAGCGAGAAGTAGGGGCCAACGAGCCAGGAATGTGGTAAAATGTTACATTCAACATGTTAGATTGCTTTAAGCTAGGATATATAGCGTTATAGACGTATATACCGTTCCCATCGAGAAGTAGTGGCCGACGTGCCGGGAATGTTGTAAAATATTACATTTGACATGTTAGGTTGCCTTAGGCTGGGATATGTAACGTTATAGACGTATATAATGTTACCACCGAGAAGTAGGGGCCGAAGTGACGGGAATGTTGTAAAATATTACATTCGACATGTTAGGTTGCCTTAGGACAGGATATATAGCGTTATAGACGTATATAATGTTCCCACCGAGAAGTTGGGCCCGACGTGCCGGGAATGTAGTAAAATATGACATTCGACATGTTAGGTTGCCTTAGGCTAGGATATATAGCGTTATAGACGTATATAATGTTCCCACCGAGAAGTAGGGGCCGACGTGCCAGGAATGTAGTAAAATATTACATCCGAGATGTTAGGTTGCCTTAGGCTAGGATATATAACGTTATAGACGTATATAATGTTCCCACCGAGTAGGGGCCGAAGTGACGGGAATGTTGTAAAATATGACATCCGACATGTTAGGTTGCCGTAGGCTAGGATATATAGCGTTATAGACGTATATAATGTTCCCACCGAGAAGTAGGTGCCGACGCACCAGGAATGTTGTAAAATATTACATTCGACATGTTAGGTTGCCTTAAGCTAGGATATATAGCGTTATAGGCGTATATAATGTTCCCACCGAGAAGTAGGGGCCGAAGTGACGGGAATGTTGTAAAATATTGCATGCGACATGTTAGCTTGCCTTAGGCTAGGATATATAGCGTTATAGACGTATATAATGTTCCCACCGAGAAGTAGGGTCCGACGTGCCAGGAATGTAGTAAAATATTACATCCGAGATGTTAGGTTGCCTTAGGCTAGGATATATAACGTTATAGACGTATATAATGTTCCCACCGAGAAGTAGGGGCCGAAGGGACGGGAATGATGTAAAATATGACATTCGACATGTTAGGTTGCCTTAGGCTAGGATATATAGCGTTATAGACGTATATAATGTTCCCACCGAGAAGTAGGGGCCGACGTGCTAGGAATGTAGTAAAATATTACATCCGAGATGTTAGGTTGCCTTAGGCTAGGATATGTAACGTTATAGACGTATATAATGTTCCCACCGAGAAGTAGGGGCCGAAGTGATGGGAATGTTGTAAAATATGACATTCGACATGTTAGGTTGCCTTAGGCTAGGATATATAGCGTTATAGACGTATATAATGTTCCCACCGAGAAGTAGGGTCCGACGTGCCAGGAATGTAGTAAAATATTACATCCGAGATGTTAGGTTGCCTTCGGCTAGGATATATAACGTTATAGACGTATATAATGTTCCCACCGAGTAGGGGCCGAAGTGACGGTAATGTTGTAAAATATGACATTCGACATGTTAGGTTGCCTTAGGCTAGGATATATAGCGTTATAGACGTATATAATGTTCCCAACGAGAAGTAGGGGCCGACGTGCTAGGAATGTAGTAAAATATTACATCCGAGAAGTTAGGTTGCCTTAGGCTAGGATATGTAACGTTATAGACGTATATAATGTTCCCACCGAGAAGTAGGGGCCGAAGTGATGGGCATGTTGTAAAATATGACATTCGACATGTTAGGTTGCCTTAGGCTAGGATATATATCGTTATAGACGTATATAATGTTCCCACCGAGAAGTAGGGGCCGACGTGCCAGAAATGTAGTAAAATATTACATCCGAGATGTTAGGTTGCCTTCGGCTAGGATATATAACGTTATAGACGTATATAATGTTCCCACCGAGTAGGGGCCGAAGTGACGGGAATGTTGTAAAATATGACATTCGACATGTTAGGTTGCCTTAGGCTAGGATATATAGCGTTATAGACGTATATAATGTTCCCACCGAGAAGTAGGTGCCGACGAACCAGGAATGTTGTAAAATATTACATTCGACATGTTAGGTTGCCTTAAGGTAGGATATATAGCGTTATAGACGTATATAATGTTCCAACAGAGAAGTACGGGCCGAAGTGCTGGGAATGATGTAAAATATTACATGCGACATGTTTGGTTGCCTTAGGCTAGGATATATAGCGTTATTGACGTATATCATGCTCCCACCGAGAAGTAGGGGCCAACGTGCCAGGAATGTAGTAAAATATTACATCCGAGATGTTAGGTTGCCTTCGGCTAGGATATATAACGTTATAGACGTATATAATGTTCCCACCGAGAAGTAGGGGCCGAAGTGACGGGAATGTTGTAAAATATGACATTCGACATGTTAGGTTGCCCTAGGCTCGGATATATAGCGTTATAGACGTATATACTGTTCCCACCGAGAAGTAGGTGCCGACGCACCAGGAATGTTGTAAAATATTACATTCGACATGTTAGGTTGCCTTCGGCTGGGATATATAACGTTATAGACGTATATAATGTTCCCACCGAGAAGTAGGGGCCGAAGTGACGGGAATGTTGTAAAATATTACATGCGACATGTTAGGTTGCCTTAGGCTAGGATATATAGCGTTATAGACGTATATAATTTTCCCACCGAGAAGTAGGGTCCGACGTGCCAGGAATGTAGTAAAATATTACATCCGAGATGTTAGGTTGCCTTAGGCTAGGATATATAACGTTATAGACGTATATAATGTTCCCACCGAGAAGTAGGGGCCGAAGTGACGGGAATGTTGTAAAATATGACATTCGACATGTTAGGTTGCCTTAGGCTAGGATATATAGCGTTATAGACGTATATAATGTTCCCACCGGGAAGTAGGGGCCGACGTGCCAGGAATGTAGTAAAATATTACATCCGAGATGTTAGGTTGCCTTAGGCTAGGATATGTAACGTTATAGACGTATATAATGTTCCCACCGAGAAGTAGGGGCCGAAGTGATGGGAATGTTGTAAAATATGACATTCGACATGTTAGGTTGCCTTGGGCTAGGATATATAGCGTTATAGACGTATATCATGCTCCCACCGAGAAGTAGAGGCCAACGTGCCAGGAATGTAGTAAAATATTACATCCGATATGTTAGGTTGCCTTAGGCTAGGATATATAACGTTATAGACGTATATAATGTTACCACCGAGAAGTAGGGGCCGAAGTGACGGGAATGTTGTAAAATATTACATTCGACATGTTAGGTTGCCTTAGGACAGGATATATAGCGTTATAGACGTATATAATGTTCCCACCGAGAAGTTGGGGCCGACGTGCCGGGAATGTAGTAAAATATGACATTCGACATGTTAGGTTGCCTTAGGCTAGGATATATAGCGTTATAGACGTATATAATGTTCCCACCGAGAAGTAGGGGCCGACGTGCCAGGAATGTAGTAAAATATTACATCCGAGATGTTAGGTTGCCTTAGGCTAGGATATATAACGTTATAGACGTATATAATGTTCCCACCGAGTAGGGGCCGAAGTGACGGGAATGTTGTAAAATATGACATCCGACATGTTAGGTTGCCTTAGGCTAGGATATATAGCGTTATAGACGTATATAATGTTCCCACCGAGAAGTAGGTGCCGACGCACCAGGAATGTTGTAAAATATTACATTCGACATGTTAGGTTGCCTTAAGCTAGGATATATAGCGTTATAGGCGTATATAATGTTCCCACCGAGAAGTAGGGGCCGAAGTGACGGGAATGTTGTAAAATATTGCATGCGACATGTTAGCTTGCCTTAGGCTAGGATATATAGCGTTATAGACGTATATAATGTTCCCACCGAGAAGTAGGGTCCGACGTGCCAGGAATGTAGTAAAATATTACATCCGAGATGTTAGGTTGCCTTCGGCTAGGATATATAACGTTATAGACGTATATAATGTTCCCACCGAGTAGGGGCCGAAGTGACGGTAATGTTGTAAAATATGACATTCGACATGTTAGGTTGCCTTAGGCTAGGATATATAGCGTTATAGACGTATATAATGTTCCCAACGAGAAGTAGGGGCCGACGTGCTAGGAATGTAGTAAAATATTACATCCGAGAAGTTAGGTTGCCTTAGGCTAGGATATGTAACGTTATAGACGTATATAATGTTCCCACCGAGAAGTAGGGGCCGAAGTGATGGGCATGTTGTAAAATATGACATTCGACATGTTAGGTTGCCTTAGGCTAGGATATATATCGTTATAGACGTATATAATGTTCCCACCGAGAAGTAGGGGCCGACGTGCCAGAAATGTAGTAAAATATTACATCCGAGATGTTAGGTTGCCTTCGGCTAGGATATATAACGTTATAGACGTATATAATGTTCCCACCGAGTAGGGGCCGAAGTGACGGGAATGTTGTAAAATATGACATTCGACATGTTAGGTTGCCTTAGGCTAGGATATATAGCGTTATAGACGTATATAATGTTCCCACCGAGAAGTAGGTGCCGACGAACCAGGAATGTTGTAAAATATTACATTCGACATGTTAGGTTGCCTTAAGGTAGGATATATAGCGTTATAGACGTATATAATGTTCCAACAGAGAAGTACGGGCCGAAGTGCTGGGAATGATGTAAAATATTACATGCGACATGTTTGGTTGCCTTAGGCTAGGATATATAGCGTTATTGACGTATATCATGCTCCCACCGAGAAGTAGGGGCCAACGTGCCAGGAATGTAGTAAAATATTACATCCGAGATGTTAGGTTGCCTTCGGCTAGGATATATAACGTTATAGACGTATATAATGTTCCCACCGAGAAGTAGGGGCCGAAGTGACGGGAATGTTGTAAAATATGACATTCGACATGTTAGGTTGCCCTAGGCTCGGATATATAGCGTTATAGACGTATATACTGTTCCCACCGAGAAGTAGGTGCCGACGCACCAGGAATGTTGTAAAATATTACATTCGACATGTTAGGTTGCCTTCGGCTGGGATATATAACGTTATAGACGTATATAATGTTCCCACCGAGAAGTAGGGGCCGAAGTGACGGGAATGTTGTAAAATATTACATGCGACATGTTAGGTTGCCTTAGGCTAGGATATATAGCGTTATAGACGTATATAATTTTCCCACCGAGAAGTAGGGTCCGACGTGCCAGGAATGTAGTAAAATATTACATCCGAGATGTTAGGTTGCCTTAGGCTAGGATATATAACGTTATAGACGTATATAATGTTCCCACCGAGAAGTAGGGGCCGAAGTGACGGGAATGTTGTAAAATATGACATTCGACATGTTAGGTTGCCTTAGGCTAGGATATATAGCGTTATAGACGTATATAATGTTCCCACCGGGAAGTAGGGGCCGACGTGCCAGGAATGTAGTAAAATATTACATCCGAGATGTTAGGTTGCCTTAGGCTAGGATATGTAACGTTATAGACGTATATAATGTTCCCACCGAGAAGTAGGGGCCGAAGTGATGGGAATGTTGTAAAATATGACATTCGACATGTTAGGTTGCCTTGGGCTAGGATATATAGCGTTATAGACGTATATCATGCTCCCACCGAGAAGTAGAGGCCAACGTGCCAGGAATGTAGTAAAATATTACATCCGATATGTTAGGTTGCCTTAGGCTAGGATATATAACGTTATAGACGTATATAATGTTACCACCGAGAAGTAGGGGCCGAAGTGACGGGAATGTTGTAAAATATTACATTCGACATGTTAGGTTGCCTTAGGACAGGATATATAGCGTTATAGACGTATATAATGTTCCCACCGAGAAGTTGGGGCCGACGTGCCGGGAATGTAGTAAAATATGACATTCGACATGTTAGGTTGCCTTAGGCTAGGATATATAGCGTTATAGACGTATATAATGTTCCCACCGAGAAGTAGGGGCCGACGTGCCAGGAATGTAGTAAAATATTACATCCGAGATGTTAGGTTGCCTTAGGCTAGGATATATAACGTTATAGACGTATATAATGTTCCCACCGAGTAGGGGCCGAAGTGACGGGAATGTTGTAAAATATGACATCCGACATGTTAGGTTGCCTTAGGCTAGGATATATAGCGTTATAGACGTATATAATGTTCCCACCGAGAAGTAGGTGCCGACGCACCAGGAATGTTGTAAAATATTACATTCGACATGTTAGGTTGCCTTAAGCTAGGATATATAGCGTTATAGGCGTATATAATGTTCCCACCGAGAAGTAGGGGCCGAAGTGACGGGAATGTTGTAAAATATTGCATGCGACATGTTAGCTTGCCTTAGGCTAGGATATATAGCGTTATAGACGTATATAATGTTCCCACCGAGAAGTAGGGTCCGACGTGCCAGGAATGTAGTAAAATATTACATCCGAGATGTTAGGTTGCCTTAGGCTAGGATATATAACGTTATAGACGTATATAATGTTCCCACCGAGAAGTAGGGGCCGAAGGGACGGGAATGATGTAAAATATGACATTCGACATGTTAGGTTGCCTTAGGCTAGGATATATAGCGTTATAGACGTATATAATGTTCCCACCGAGAAGTAGGGGCCGACGTGCTAGGAATGTAGTAAAATATTACATCCGAGATGTTAGGTTGCCTTAGGCTAGGATATGTAACGTTATAGACGTATATAATGTTCCCACCGAGAAGTAGGGGCCGAAGTGATGGGAATGTTGTAAAATATGACATTCGACATGTTAGGTTGCCTTAGGCTAGGATATATAGCGTTATAGACGTATATAATGTTCCCACCGAGAAGTAGGGGCCGACGTGCCAGGAATGTAGTAAAATATTACATCCGAGATGTTAGGTTGCCTTCGGCTAGGATATATAACGTTATAGACGTATATAATGTTCCCACCGAGTAGGGGCCGAAGTGACGGGAATGTTGTAAAATATGACATTCGACACGTTAGGTTGCCTTAGGCTAGGATATATAGCGTTATAGACGTATATAATGTTCCCAACGAGAAGTAGGGGCCGACGTGCTAGGAATGTAGTAAAATATTACATCCGAGAAGTTAGGTTGCCTTAGGCTAGGATATGTAACGTTATAGACGTATATAATGTTCCCACCGAGAAGTAGGGGCCGAAGTGATGGGAATGTTGTAAAATATGACATTCGACATGTTAGGTTGCCTTAGGCTAGGATATATAGCGTTATAGACGTATATAATGTTCCCACCGAGAAGTAGGGGCCGACGTGCCAGGAATGTAGTAAAATATTACATCCGAGATGTTAGGTTGCCTTCGGCTAGGATATATAACGTTATAGACGTATATAATGTTCCCACCGAGTAGGGGCCGAAGTGACGGGAATGTTGTAAAATATGACATTCGACATGTTAGGTTGCCTTAGGCTAGGATATATAGCGTTATAGACGTATATAATGTTCCCACCGAGAAGTAGGGTCCGACGTGCCAGGAATGTAGTAAAATATTACATCCGAGATCTTAGGTTGCCTTAGGCTAGGATATATAACGTTATAGACGTATATAATGTTCCCACCGAGAAGTAGGGGCCGAAGTGACGGGAATGTTGTAAAATATGACATTCGACATGTTAGGTTGCCTTAGGCTAGGATATATAGCGTTATAGACGTATATAATGTTCCCACTGAGAAGTAGGGGCCGACGTGCCAGGAATGTTGTAAAATATTACATTCGACATGTTAGGTTGCCTTAAGCTAGGATATATAGCGTTATAGATGTATATAATGTTCCAACAAAGAAGTAGGGGCCGAAGTGCCGGGAATGTTGTAAAATATTACATGCGACATGTTTGGTTGCCTTAGGCTAGGATATATAGCGTTATCGACGTATATCATGCTCCCACCGAGAAGTAGAGGCCAATGTGCCAGGAATGTGGTAAAATATTACATCCGATATGTTAGGTTGCCTTAGGCTAGGATATACAGCGTTATAGACGTATATCATGCTCCCACCGAGAAGTAGAGGCCAACGTGCCAGGAATGTAGTAAAATATTACATCCGATATGTTAGGTTGCCTTAGGCTAGGATATATAGCGTTATAGACGTATATAATGTTCCCACCGAGAAGTAGGGGCCGACGTGCCAGGAATGTAGTAAAATATTACATCCGAGATGTTAGGTTGCCTTAGGCTAGGATATATAACGTTATAGACGTATATAATATTCCCACCGTGTAGGGGCCGAAGTGACGGGAATGTTGTAAAATATGACATTCGACATGTTAGGTTGCCTTAGGCTAGGATATATAGCGTTATAGACGTATATAGTGTTCCCACCGAGAAGTAGGTGCCGACGCACCAGGAATGTTGTAAAATATTACATTCGACATGTTAGGTTGCCTTAAGCTAGGATATATAGCGTTATAGACGTATATAATGTTCCCACCGAGAAGTAGGGGCCGAAGTGACGGGAATGTTGTAAAATATTACATGCGACATGTTAGGTTGCCTTAGGCTAGGATATATAGCGTTATAGACGTATATAATGTTCCCACCGAGAAGTAGGGTCCGACGTGCCAGGAATGTAGTAAAATATTACATCCGAGATGTTAGGTTGCCTTCGGCTAGGATATATAACGTTATAGACGTATATAATGTTCCCACCGAGTAGGGGCCGAAGTGACGGGAATGTTGTAAAATATGACATTCGACATGTTAGGTTGCCTTAGGCTAGGATATATATCGTTATAGACGTATATAATGTTCCCACCGAGAAGTAGGGGCCGACGTGCCAGAAATGTAGTAAAATATTACATCCGAGATGTTAGGTTGCCTTCGGCTAGGATATATAACGTTATAGACGTATATAATGTTCCCACCGAGTAGGGGCCGAAGTGACGGGAATGTTGTAAAATATGACATTCGACATGTTAGGTTGCCTTAGGCTAGGATATATAGCGTTATAGACGTATATAATGTTCCCACCGAGAAGTAGGTGCCGACGAACCAGGAATGTTGTAAAATATTACATTCGACATGTTAGGTTGCCTTAAGCTAGGATATATAGCGTTATAGACGTATATAATGTTCCAACAGAGAAGTAGGGGCCGAAGTGCTGGGAATGATGTAAAATATTACATGCGACATGTTTGGTTGCCTTAGGCTAGGATATATAGCGTTATTGACGTATATCATGCTCCCACCGAGAAGTAGGGGCCAACGTGCCAGGAATGTAGTAAAACATTACATCCGAGATCTTAGGTTGCCTTAGGCTAGGATATATAACGTTATAGACGTATATAATGTTCCCACCGAGAAGTAGGGGCCGAAGTGACGGGAATGTTGTAAAATATGACATTCGACATGTTAGGTTGCCTTAGGCTAGGATATATAGCGTTATAGACATATATAATGTTCCCACTGAGAAGTAGGGGCCGACGTGCCAGGAATGTTGTAAAATATTACATTCGACATGTTAGGTTGCCTTCGGCTAGGATATATAACGTTATAGACGTATATAATGTTCCCACCGAGTAGGGGCCGAAGTGACGGGAATGTTGTAAAATATGACATTCGACATGTTAGGTTGCCTTAGGCTAGGATATATAGCGTTATAGACGTATATAATGTTCCCAACGAGAAGTAGGGGCCGACGTGCTAGGAATGTAGTAAAATATTACATCCGAGAAGTTAGGTTGCCTTAGGCTAGGATATGTAACGTTATAGACGTATATAATGTTCCCACCGAGAAGTAGGGGCCGAAGTGATGGGAATGTTGTAAAATATGACATTCGACATGTTAGGTTGCCTTAGGCTAGGATATATATCGTTATAGACGTATATAATGTTCCCACCGAGAAGTATGGGCCGACGTGCCAGAAATGTAGTAAAATATTACATCCGAGATGTTAGGTTGCCTTCGGCTAGGATATATAACGTTATAGACGTATATAATGTTCCCACCGAGTAGGGGCCGAAGTGACGGGAATGTTGTAAAATATGACATTCGACATGTTAGGTTGCCTTAGGCTAGGATATATAGCGTTATAGACGTATATAATGTTCCCACCGAGAAGTAGGTGCCGACGCACCAGGAATGTTGTAAAATATTACATTCGACATGTTAGGTTGCCTTCAGCTAGGATATATAGCGTTATAGACGTATATAATGTTCCCACCGAGAAGTAGGGGCCGACGAGTCAGGAATGTTGTAAAATATTACGCTCGACATGTTAGATTGCCTTAGGATAGGGTATATTGCAATATAGACGTATATAATGTTCCCACCGAGAAGTAGGGGTCGGCGCGCCAGGAATGTAGTAAAATATTGCATCCGACATGTTAGGATTGCCTTAGGCTAGGATATATAGCGTTATAGACGTATACAATGTTGCCACCGAGAAATATGGGCCGACACGCCAGGAATGTTGTAAAACATTACATCCGAAGTGTTAGGTTGCCTTAGGTTAGGATATATAACGTTATAGAAGTATATACTGTTCCCACCGAGAAGTAGGTGCCGACGCGCCAGGAATGTTGTAAAATATTACTTTCGACATGTTAGGTTGCCTTAGGCTAGGATATATAGCGTTATAGACATATATAATGTTCCCACCGAGAAATAGGGGCCGACACAGGCTAGGAATGTTGTAAAACATTACATCCGAGGTGTTACGTTGCCTTAGGCTAGGATATGTAGCTTTAAAGACGTATATAATGTTCCCACCGAGAAATAGGGGCCGACAAGCCAGGAATGTAGTAAAATATTACATCCGAAATGTTAGGTTGCCTTAGGCTAGGATATACAACGATATAGACGTATATACTGTTCCAACCGAGAAGTAGGTGCCGACGCGCCAGGAATGTTGTAAAATATTACATTCGACAAGTTAGGCTGCTTTAGGCTAGGATATATAGCGTTATAGACGTATATAATGTTCCCACCGAGAAGTAGGGGCCGACGTGCCAGGAATGTAGTAAAATATTACATTCGACGTTTTAGGACCGCCTTAGGCTAGGATATATAACGATATAGACATATACGATATTCCCACCGAGAGGTACGGGCCGACACGGCAGGAATGTTGTCAAATATTACATCCGAGCTGTTGGGTTCCCTTAGGTAACGATATATAACGTTATAGACGTATATAATGTTCCCACCGAGAAATAGGGGCCGACGTGCCAGGAATGTAGTAAAATATTACATCCGAGATGTTAGGTTGCCTTAGGCTAGGATATATAGCGTTATACACGTATATAATGTTCCCACCGAGAAGTAGGGGCCGGCGCGCCAGGAATGTAGTAAAATATAACATCCGAGATGTTAGTTGCCTTAGGCTAGGATATATAACGTTACATACGTATATAATGTTCCCACCGAGAAGTAGGGGCCGACGAGTCAGGAATGTTGTAAAATATTACGCTCGACATGTTAGGTTGCCTTAGGCTAGGGTATATTGCAATATAGACGTATATAATGTTCCCACCGAGAAGTAGGGGTCGGCGCGCCAGGAATGTAGTAAAATATTGCATCCGACATGTTAGGATTGCCTTAGGCTAGGATATATAACGTTATTGACTTATATAATGTTCTCACCGGGAAATAGGGGCCGACGCGCCAGGAATGTTGTAAAATATTAGATTCGACATGTTAGCGTGCCTTAGGTTAGGATATATAACGTTATAGACGTGTATATTGTTCCCACCGAGAAGTAGGTGACGACACGCCAGGTATGTTGTAAAATATTACATCCGAGATGTTAGGTTGCCTTAGGCTAGGACATATAGCGTTATAGACGTATATAACGTTCCCACCGAGAAGTAGGTGCCGACGCGCCAGGAATGTTGTAGAATATTACATTCGATATGTTAGGTTGCCTTAAGCTAGGATATATAGCGTTATAGACGTATATAATGTTCCCACCGAGAAGTAGGGGCCGAAGTGCCCGAGAATGTTGTAAGATAGTATATGCGACATGTTAGGTTGCCTTAGGCTAGGATATATAGCGTTATAGACGTATATAATGTTCCCACAGAGAAGTAGGGGCCGACGTGCCAAGAATCTAGTAAAATATTACATCCGAGGTGTTAGGTTGCCTTAGGTTAGGATATATAACGTTATAGACGTATATGATATTCCCACCGAGAAGTATGGGCCAACGAGCCAGGAATGTGGCGCAATATTACATTCGACATGTTAGGTTGCCTTAGGTTAGGATATATAACGTTATTGACTTATATATTGTTCTCACCGAAAAATAGGGGCCGACGCGCCAGGAATGTTGTAAAATATTACATTCGACATGTTAGGATTGCGTTAGGTTAGGATATATAACGTTATAGACGTATATACTGTTCTCACCGAGAAGTAGGTGCCGACGCGCCAGGTATGTTGTAACATATTACATTCGACATGTTAGGTTGCCTTAGGCTAGGACATATAGCGTTATAGACGTATATAATGTTCCCACAGAGAAGTAGGGGCCGAAGTGCCGGGAATGTTGTAAAATATTACATTCGAGATGTTAGGATGCCTTGGGCTAGGATATATAGCGTTATAGACGTATACAATGTTGCCACCGAGAAATATGGGCCGACACGCCAGGAATGTTGTAAAACATTACATCCGAAGTGTTAGGTTGCCTTAGGTTAGGATATATAACGTTATAGAAGTATATACTGTTCCCACCGAGAAGTAGGTGCCGAAGCGCCAGGAATGTTGTAAAATATTACTTTCGACATGTTAGGTTGCTTTAGGCTAGGATATATAGCGTTATAGACATATATAATGTTCCCACCGAGAAATAGGGGCCGACACAGGCTAGGAATGTTGTAAAACATTACATCCGAGGTGTTAGGTTGCCTTAGGCTAGGATATGTAGCTTTAAAGACGTATATAATGTTCCCACCGAGAAATAGGGGCCGACAAGCCAGGAATGTAGTAAAATATTACATCCGAAATGATAGGTTGCCTTAGGCTAGGATATACAACGATATAGACGTATATACTGTTCCAACCGAGAAGTAGGTGCCGACGCGCCAGGAATGTTGTAAAATATTACATTCGAAAAGTTAGGTTGCTTTAGGCTAGGATATATAGCGTTATAGACGTATATAATTTTCCCACCGAGAAGTAGGGGCCGACGTGCCAGGAATGTAGTAAAATATTACATCCGCGATGTTAGGTTGCCTTAGATTAGGATATATAACGTTATAGACGTATATGATATTCCCACCGAGAAGTATGTGCCAACGAGCCAGGAATGTGGTACAATATTACATCCGAGATGTTAGGTTTCTTAGGTTAGGATATATAACGTTATAGACGTATATACTGTTCCCACCGAGAAGTAGGTGCCGACGCGCCAGGAATGTTGTAAAATATTACTTTCGACATGTTAGGTTGCCTTAAGCTAGGATATGTAGCGTTATAGACGTATATAATGTTCCCACAGAGAAGTAGGGGCCGAAGTGCCGGGAATGTTGTAAAATGTTACATCCGAGATGTTAGGTTGCCTTAGGCTAGGACATACAACGATATAGACGTATATACTGTTCCCACCGAGAAGTAGGTGCCGACGCGACAGGAATGTTGTAAAATATTACATTCGACAAGTTAGGTTGCATTAGGATAGGATATGTAGCTTTAAAGACGTATATAATGTTCCCACCGAGAAATAGGGGCCGACAAGCCAGGAAAGTTGTAAAATATTACATTCGACGTTTTAGGACCGCCTTAGGCTAGGATATATAACGATATAGACGTATACGATATTCCCACCGAGAGGTACGGGCCGACACGGCAGGAATGTTGTCAAATATTACATCCGAGCTGTTGGGTTCCCTTAGGTAACGATATATAACGTTATAGACGTATATAATGTTCCCACCGAGAAATAGGGGCCGACGTGCCAGGAATGTAGTAAAATATTACATCCGAGATGTTAGGTTGCCTTAGGCTAGGATATATAGCGTTATACACGTATATAATGTTCCCACCGAGAAGTAGGGGCCGGCGCGCCAGGAATGTAGTAAAATATAACATCCGAGATGTTAGTTGCCTTAGGCTAGGATATATAACGTTACATACGTATATAATGTTCCCACCGAGAAGTAGGGGCCGACGAGTCAGGAATGTTGTAAAATATTACGCTCGACATGTTAGGTTGCCTTAGGCTAGGGTATATTGCAATATAGACGTATATAATGTTCCCACCGAGAAGTAGGGGTCGGCGCGCCAGGAATGTAGTAAAATATTGCATCCGACATGTTAGGATTGCCTTAGGCTAGGATATATAACGTTATTGACTTATATAATGTTCTCACCGGGAAATAGGGGCCGACGCGCCAGGAATGTTGTAAAATATTAGATTCGACATGTTAGCGTGCCTTAGGTTAGGATATATAACGTTATAGACGTGTATATTGTTCCCACCGAGAAGTAGGTGACGACACGCCAGGTATGTTGTAAAATATTACATCCGAGATGTTAGGTTGCCTTAGGCTAGGACATATAGCGTTATAGACGTATATAACGTTCCCACCGAGAAGTAGGTGCCGACGCGCCAGGAATGTTGTAGAATATTACATTCGATATGTTAGGTTGCCTTAAGCTAGGATATATAGCGTTATAGACGTATATAATGTTCCCACCGAGAAGTAGGGGCCGAAGTGCCCGAGAATGTTGTAAAATAGTATATGCGACATGTTAGGTTGCCTTAGGCTAGGATATATAGCGTTATAGACGTATATAATGTTCCCACAGAGAAGTAGGGGCCGACGTGCCAAGAATCTAGTAAAATATTACATCCGAGGTGTTAGGTTGCCTTAGGTTAGGATATATAACGTTATAGACGTATATGATATTCCCACCGAGAAGTATGGGCCAACGAGCCAGGAATGTGGCGCAATATTACATTCGACATGTTAGGTTGCCTTAGGTTAGGATATATAACGTTATTGACTTATATATTGTTCTCACCGAAAAATAGGGGCCGACGCGCCAGGAATGTTGTAAAATATTACATTCGACATGTTAGGATTGCGTTAGGTTAGGATATATAACGTTATAGACGTATATACTGTTCTCACCGAGAAGTAGGTGCCGACGCGCCAGGTATGTTGTAACATATTACATTCGACATGTTAGGTTGCCTTAGGCTAGGACATATAGCGTTATAGACGTATATAATGTTCCCACAGAGAAATAGGGGCCGAAGTGCCGGGAATGTTGTAAAATATTACATTCGACATGTTAGGATGCCTTGGGCTAGGATATATAGCGTTATAGACGTATACAATGTTGCCACCGAGAAATATGGGCCGACACGCCAGAAATGTTGTAAAACATTACATCTGAAGTGTTAGGTTGCCTTAGGTTAGGATATATAACGTTATAGAAGTATATACTGTTCCCACCGAGAAGTAGGTGCCGAAGCGCCAGGAATGTTGTAAAATATTACTTTCGACATGTTAGGTTGCCTTAGGCTAGGATATATAGCGTTATAGACATATATAATGTTCCCACCGAGAAATAGGGGCCGACACAGGCTAGGAATGTTGTAAAACATTACATCCGAGGTGTTAGGTTGCCTTAGGCTAGGATATGTAGCTTTAAAGACGTATATAATGTTCCCACCGAGAAATAGGGGCCGACAAGCCAGGAATGTAGTAAAATATTACATCCGAAATGATAGGTTGCCTTAGGCTAGGATATACAACGATATAGACGTATATACTGTTCCAACCGAGAAGTACGTGCCGACGCGCCAGGAATGTTGTAAAATATTACATTCGACAAGTTAGGTTGCTTTAGGCTAGGATATATAGCGTTATAGACGTATATAATGTTCCCACCGAGAAGTAGGGGCCGACGTGCCAGGAATGTAGTAAAATATTACATCCGAGATGTTAGGTTGCCTTAGATTAGGATATATAACGTTATAGACGTATATGATATTCCCACCGAGAAGTATGTGCCAACGAGCGAGGAATGTGGTACAATATTACATCCGAGATGTTAGGTTTCTTAGGTTAGGATATATAACGTTATAGACGTATATACTGTTCCCACCGAGAAGTAGGTGCCGACGCGCCAGGAATGTTGTAAAATATTACTTTCGACATGTTAGGTTGCCTTAGGCTAGGATATATAGCGTTATAGACATATATAATGTTCCCACCGAGAAATAGGTGCCGACACAGGCTAGGAATGTTGTAAAACATTACATCCGAGATGTTAGGTTGCCTTAGATTAGGATATATAACGTTATAGACGTATATGATATTCCCACCGAGAAGTATGTGCCAACGAGCCAGGAATGTGGTACAATATTACATCCGAGATGTTAGGTTGTCTTAGGTTAGGATATATAACGTTATACACGTATATACTGTTCCCACCGAGAAGTAGGTGCCGACGCGCCAGGAATGTTGTAAAATATTACTTTCGACATGTTAGGTTGCCTTAAGCTAGGATATGTAGCGTTATAGACGTATATAATGTTCCCACAGAGAAGTAGGGGCCGAAGTGCCGGGAATGTTGTAAAATGTTACATCCGAGATGTTAGGTTGCCTTAGGCTAGGACATACAACGATATAGACGTATATACTGTTCCCACCGAGAAGTAGGTGCCGACGCGACAGGAATGTTGTAAAATATTACATTCGACAAGTTAGGTTGCATTAGGCTAGGATATGTAGCTTTAAAGACGTATATAATGTTCCCACCGAGAAGTAGGTGCCGACGCGCCAGGAATGTTGTAAAATATTACATCCGAGATGTTAGGTTGCCTTAGACTAGGATATACAACGATATAGACGTATATACTGTTCCCACCGAGAAGTAGGTGCCAACGCGACAGGAATGTTGTAAAATATTACATTCGACAAGTTAGGTTGCATTAGGCTAGGATATGTAGCTTTAAAGACGTATATAATGTTCCCACCGAGAAATAGGGGCCGACAAGCCAGGAAAGTTGTAAAATATTACATTCTACGTTTGAGGACCGCCTTAGGCTAGGATATATAACGTTATAGACGTATACGATATTCCCACCGAGAAGTACGGGCCGACACGCCAGGAATGTTGTCAAATTTTGCATCCGAGCTGTTGGGTTCCCTTAGGTAACGATATATAACGTTATAGACGTATATAATGTTCCCACCGAGAAATTGGGGCCGACACGCCAGGAAAGTCGTAAAACATTACATCCGAGGTGTTAGGTTGCCTTAGGTTAGGATATATAACGTTATGGAAGTATATACTGTTCCCACCGAGAAGTAGGGGCCGACGCGCCAGGAATGTTGTAAAATATTACATTCGACAAGTTAGGTTGCCTTAGGCTAGGATATATAGCGTCATAGACGTATATAATGTTCCCACCGAGAAGTAGGGGCCGACGTGCCAGGAATGTAGTAAAATATTACATCCGGGATGTTAGGTTGCCTTAGGTTAGGATATATAACGTTATAGACGTATATGATATTCCCACCGAGAAGTATGTGCCAACGAGCCAGGAATGTGGTACAATATTGCATCCGAGATGTTAGGTTGTCTTAGGTTAGGATATATAACGTTATAGACGTATATACTGTTCCCACCGAGAAGTAGGTGCCGACGCGCCAGGAATGTTGTAAAATATTACATTCGGCATGTTAGGTTGCCTTAGGCTAGGATATATAGCGTTATAGACGTATACAATGTTTCCACCGAGAGGTAGGGTCCGACGAGCCAGGAATGTTGTGAAATATTACGCGCGACATGTTAGTTTGCGTTAGGCTAGGATATATAGCGTAATAGACGTATATAATGTTCCCACCGAGATGTAGGGGCCGACACAGGCCAGGAATGTTGTAAAATATTACATTCGACATGTTAGGTTGCCTTAGGCTAGGATATATAGCGTTATAGACGTATATAATGTTCCCACCGAGAAGTAGGGGCCGACGTGCCAGGAATGTAGTAAAATATTACATCCGAGATGTTAGGTTGCCTTAGGTTAGGATATATAACGTTATAGACGTATATGATATTCCCACCGAGAAGTATGTGCCAACGAGCCAGGAATGTGGTACAATATTACATCCGAGATTTTAGGTTGTCTTAGGTTAGGATATATAACGTTATAGACGTATATACTGTTCCCACCGAGAAGTAGGTGCCGACGCGCCAGGAATGTTGTAAAATATTACTTTCGACATGTTAGGTTGCCTTAAGCTAGGATATATAGCGTTATAGACGTATATAATGTTCCCACAGAGAAGCAGGGGCCGAAGTGCCGGGAATGTTGTAAAATATTACATGCGACATGTTAGGTTGCCTTAGGCTAGGATATATAGCGTTATAGACGTATATAATGTTCCCACCGAGAAGTAGGTGCCGACGCGCCAGGAATGTTGTAAAATATTACATCCGAGATGTTAGGTTGCCTTAGGCTAGGATATACAACGATATAGACGTATTTACTGTTCCCACCGAGAAGTAGGTGCCGACGCGACAGGAATGTTGTAAAATATTACATTCGACAAGTTAGGTTGCATTAGGCTAGGATATGTAGCTTTAAAGACGTATATAATGTTCCCACCGAGAAATAGGGGCCGACAAGCCAGGAAAGTCGTAAAATATTACATTCGACGTGTTAGGACCGCCTTAGGCTAGGATATATAGCGTTATAGACATATATAATGTTCCCACCGAGAAATAGGGGCCGACACAGGCTAGGAATGTTGTAAAACATTACATCCGAGGCCTTAGGTTGTCTTAGGTTAGGATATATAACGTTGTAGACGTATATACTGCTCCCACTGAGAAGTAGGTACCGACGCGCCAGGAATGTTGTAAAATGTTACATCCGAGATGTTAGGTTGCCTTTGGCTAGGATATATAGCGTTATAGACGTATATAATGTTCCCACCGAGAAGTAGGGGCCGAAGGGACGGGAATGTTGTAAAATATTACATTCGACATGTTAGGTTGCCTTAGGCTAGGATATATAGCGTTATAGACGTATATAATGTTCCCACCGAGAAGTAGGGGCCGGGGCGCCAGGAATGTAGTAAAATATAACATCCGAGATGTTAGGTTGCCTTAGGCTAGGATATATAACGTTATAGACATATATAATGTTCTCACCGAGAAGTAGGTGCCGACGCGCCAGGTATGTTGTAACATATTACATTCGACATGTTAGGTTGCCTTAGGCTAGGACATATAGCGTTATAGACGTATATAATGTTCCCACCGAGAAGTAGGTGCCGACGCGCCAGGAATGTTGTAGAATATTACATTCGATATGTTAGGTTGCCTTGAGCTAGGATATAAAACGTTATAGACGTATATAACGTTCCCACCGAGAAGTAGGCGCCGAAGTGCCCGGGAATGTTGTAAAATATTACGCTCGACATGTTAGGTTGCCTTAGGCTAGGATATGTAACGTTATAGACGTATATACTGTTCCCACCGAGAAGTGGGTGCCGGCGCGCCAGGAATGTTGTAAAATATTACATTCGACATGTTAGGTTGCCTTAAGCTAGGATATATAGCGTTTTAGACGTATATAATGTTCCCACCGAGAAGTAGGGGCCGACGTGCCAGGAATGTAGTAAAATATTACATCCGGGATGTTAGGTTGCCTTAGGTTAGGATATATAACGTTATAGACGTATATGATATTCCCACCGAGAAGTATGTGCCAACGAGCCAGGAATGTGGTACAATATTGCATCCGAGATGTTAGGTTGTCTTAGGTTAGGATATATAACGTTATAGACGTATATACTGTTCCCACCGAGAAGTAGGTGCCGACGCGCCAGGAATGTTGTAAAATATTACATTCGGCATGTTAGGTTGCCTTAGGCTAGGATATATAGCGTTATAGACGTATACAATGTTTCCACCGAGAGGTAGGGTCCGACGAGCCAGGAATGTTGTGAAATATTACGCGCGACATGTTAGTTTGCGTTAGGCTAGGATATATAGCGTAATAGACGTATATAATGTTCCCACCGAGATGTAGGGGCCGACACAGGCCAGGAATGTTGTAAAATATTACATTCGACATGTTAGGTTGCCTTAGGCTAGGATATATAGCGTTATAGACGTATATAATGTTCCCACCGAGAAGTAGGGGCCGACGTGCCAGGAATGTAGTAAAATATTACATCCGAGATGTTAGGTTGCCTTAGGTTAGGATATATAACGTTATAGACGTATATGATATTCCCACCGAGAAGTATGTGCCAACGAGCCAGGAATGTGGTACAATATTACATCCGAGATTTTAGGTTGTCTTAGGTTAGGATATATAACGTTATAGACGTATATACTGTTCCCACCGAGAAGTAGGTGCCGACGCGCCAGGAATGTTGTAAAATATTACTTTCGACATGTTAGGTTGCCTTAAGCTAGGATATATAGCGTTATAGACGTATATAATGTTCCCACAGAGAAGCAGGGGCCGAAGTGCCGGGAATGTTGTAAAATATTACATGCGACATGTTAGGTTGCCTTAGGCTAGGATATATAGCGTTATAGACGTATATAATGTTCCCACCGAGAAGTAGGTGCCGACGCGCCAGGAATGTTGTAAAATATTACATCCGAGATGTTAGGTTGCCTTAGGCTAGGATATACAACGATATAGACGTATTTACTGTTCCCACCGAGAAGTAGGTGCCGACGCGACAGGAATGTTGTAAAATATTACATTCGACAAGTTAGGTTGCATTAGGCTAGGATATGTAGCTTTAAAGACGTATATAATGTTCCCACCGAGAAATAGGGGCCGACAAGCCAGGAAAGTCGTAAAATATTACATTCGACGTGTTAGGACCGCCTTAGGCTAGGATATATAGCGTTATAGACATATATAATGTTCCCACCGAGAAATAGGGGCCGACACAGGCTAGGAATGTTGTAAAACATTACATCCGAGGCCTTAGGTTGTCTTAGGTTAGGATATATAACGTTGTAGACGTATATACTGCTCCCACTGAGAAGTAGGTACCGACGCGCCAGGAATGTTGTAAAATGTTACATCCGAGATGTTAGGTTGCCTTTGGCTAGGATATATAGCGTTATAGACGTATATAATGTTCCCACCGAGAAGTAGGGGCCGAAGGGACGGGAATGTTGTAAAATATTACATTCGACATGTTAGGTTGCCTTAGGCTAGGATATATAGCGTTATAGACGTATATAATGTTCCCACCGAGAAGTAGGGGCCGGGGCGCCAGGAATGTAGTAAAATATAACATCCGAGATGTTAGGTTGCCTTAGGCTAGGATATATAACGTTATAGACATATATAATGTTCTCACCGAGAAGTAGGTGCCGACGCGCCAGGTATGTTGTAACATATTACATTCGACATGTTAGGTTGCCTTAGGCTAGGACATATAGCGTTATAGACGTATATAATGTTCCCACCGAGAAGTAGGTGCCGACGCGCCAGGAATGTTGTAGAATATTACATTCGATATGTTAGGTTGCCTTGAGCTAGGATATAAAACGTTATAGACGTATATAACGTTCCCACCGAGAAGTAGGCGCCGAAGTGCCCGGGAATGTTGTAAAATATTACGCTCGACATGTTAGGTTGCCTTAGGCTAGGATATGTAACGTTATAGACGTATATACTGTTCCCACCGAGAAGTGGGTGCCGGCGCGCCAGGAATGTTGTAAAATATTACATTCGACATGTTAGGTTGCCTTAAGCTAGGATATATAGCGTTTTAGACGTATATAATGTTCCCAGCGAGAAGTAGGGGAAGGCGCGCCAGGAACATAGTAAAATATTACATCCGAGATGTTAGGTTGCCTTAGGCTAGGATATATAACGTTATAGACGCATATACTGTTCCCACCGAGAACTAGGTGCCGACGCGCCAGGAATGATGTAAAATATTACATTTGACACGTTATGTTGCGTTATGCTAGGATATATAACTTTATAGACGTATATACTGTTCCCATGGAGAAGTAGTTGCCGACACGCCAGAAATGTTGTAAAATAGTACATTCGACATGTTAGGTTGCCTTAGGCTAGGATATATAGCGTTATAGACATATATAATGATCCCACCGAGAAATAGGGGCCGATGCGCCAGGAATGTTGTAAAATATTACGCTCGACATGTTAGGTTGCCTTAGGCTAGGATATATCACGTTATAGACGTATATAATGTTCCCACCGAGAAGTCGGGGCCGACGCGCCAGGAATGTTGTAAAATATTACATCCGAGATGTTAGGTTGCCTTAGACTAGGATATATAACGTTATAGACGCATATACTGTTCCCACCGAGAACTAGGTGCCGACGCGCCAGGAATGATGTAAAATATTACATTTGACACGTTATGTTGCGTTATGCTAGGATATATAGCTTTATAGACGTATATAATGTTCCCAACGAGAAGTAGGGCCGAAGTGACGGGAATGTTGTAAAATATTGCATTCGACATGTTAGGTTGCCTTAGGCTAGGATTTATAGCGTTATAGACGCATATAATGTTCCCACCGAGAAGTAGGTGCCGACGTGCCAGGAATGTTGTAAAATATTACATTCGACAAGTTAGGTTGCTTTAGGCTAGGATATATAGCGTTACAGACGTATATAATGTTCCCACCGAGAAGTAGGGGCCGACGTGCCAGGAATGTAGTAAAATATTACATCCGAGATGTTAGGTTGCCTTAGATTAGGATATATAACGTTATAGACGTATATGATATTCCCACCGAGAAGTATGTGCCAACGAGCCAGGAATGTGGTACAATATTACATCCGAGATGTTAGGTTGTCTTAGGTTAGGATATATAACGTTATAGACGTATATAATGTTCCCACCGAGAAATAGGGGCCGACAAGCCAGGAAAGTTGTAAAATATTACATTCGACGTTTTAGGACCGCCTTAGGCTAGGATATATAACGATATAGACGTATACGATATTCCCACCGAGAAGTACGGGCCGACACGGCAGGAATGTTGTCAAATATTACATCCGAGCTGTTGGGTTCCCTTAGGTAACGATATATAACGTTATAGACGTATATAATGTTCCCACAGAGAAATAGGGGCCGACCCGCCAGGAATGTCGTAAAACATTACATCCGAGGTGTTAGGTTGCCTTAGGTTAGGATATATAACGTTATAGAAGTATATACTGTTCCCACCGAGAAGTAGGGGCCGACGTGCCAGGAATGTAGTAAAATATTACACCAGGGATGTTAGGTTGCCTTAGGTTAGGATATATAACGTTATAGACGTTTATAATGTTCCCACGTAAAAGTAGGTACCGACGCGTCAGCAATGTTGTAAAATATTACATTCGACAAGTTAGGTTGCCTTAGGCTAGGATATATAGCGTCATAGACGTATATAATGTTCCCACCGAGAAGTAGGGGCCGACGTGCCAGGAATGTAGTAAAATATTACATCCGAGATGTTAGGTTGCCTTATGTTAGGATATATAACGTTATTGATTTATATATTGTTCCCACCGAGAAATAGGGGCCGACGCGCCAGGCATGTAGTAAAATATTACATTCGACATGTTAGGTTGCCTTAGGCTAGGATATATAGCGCTATAGACGTATATAATGTTCCCATCGAGAAGTAGGTGCCGACGCGCCAGGAATGTAGTAAAATATTACATCCGAGGTGTTAGGTTGCCTTAGGATATAATATATAGCGTTATAGACGTATATAATGTTCCCACCGAGAAGTAGGGGCCGGCGCGCCACGAATGTAGTAAAATATTACATCCGAGATGTTAGGTTGCCTTAGGCTAGGATATATAACGTTATAGACGTATATAATGTTCCCACCGAGAAGTAGGGCCCGACGTGCCAGGAATGTAGTAAAATATTACATCCGAGATGTTAGGTTGCCTTAGGTTAGGATATATAACGTTATAGACGTATATGATATTCCCACCGAGAAGTATGTGCCAACGAGCCAGGAATGTGGTACAATATTGCATCCGAGATGTTAGGTTGTCTTAGGTTAGGATATATAACGTTATAGACGTATATACTGTTCCCACCGAGAAGTAGGTGCCGACGCGCCAGGAATGTTGTAAAATATTACTTTCGACATGTTAGGTTGCCTTAAGCTAGGATATATAGCGTTATAGACGTATATAATGTTCCCACAGAGAAGTAGGGGCCGAAGTGCCGGGAATGTTGTAAAATATTACATGCGACATGTTAGGTTGCCTTAGGCTAGGATATATAGCGTTATAGACGTATATAATGATCCCACCGAGAAGTAGGTGCCGACGCGCCAGGAATGTTGTAAAATATTACATCCGAGATGTTAGGTTGCCTTAGACTAGGATATACAACGATATAGACGTATATACTGTTCCCACCGAGAAGTAGGTGCCAACGCGACAGGAATGTTGTAAAATATTACATTCGACAAGTTAGGTTGCATTAGGCTAGGATATGTAGCTTTAAAGACGTATATAATGTTCCCACCGAGAAATAGGGGCTAACAAGCCAGGAAAGTTGTAAAATATTACATTCGACGTTTGAGGACCGCCTTAGGCTAGGATATATAACGTTATAGACGTATACGATATTCCCACCGAGAAGTACGGGCCGACACGCCAGGAATGTTGTCAAATTTTGCATCCGAGCTGTTGGGTTCCCTTAGGTAACGATATATAACGTTATAGACGTATATAATGTTCCCACCGAGAAATAGGGGCCGACACGCCAGGAATGTCGTAAAACATTACATCCGAGGTGTTAGGTTGCCTTAGGTTAGGATATATAACGTTATAGAAGTATATACTGTTCCCACCGAGAAGTACGTGCCGACGAGGCAGGAATGTTGTAAAATATTACGCTCGACATGTTAGGTTGCCTTAGGCTAGGATATACAGCGTTACAGACGATTATAATGTTCCCACCGAGAAGTAGGAGCCGCCGAGCCAGGAATGTTGTAAAATATTACGCTCGACATATTAGGTTGCCTTAGGCTAGGATATATAGCGATATAGACGCATATAATGTTCCCACCGAGAAGTAGGGGCCGGCGCGCCAGGAATGCAGTAAAATATTACATCCGAGATGTTAGGTTGCCTTAGGCTAGGATATGTAACGTTATAGACGTATATAATGTTCCCACCGAGAAGTAGGGGCCGACGCGCCAGGAATGTTGTAAAATATTACATTCAACGTGTTAGGATTGCCTTAGGCTAGGATATATAACGTTATAGACGTATACGATATTCCCACCGAGAAGTACGAGCCGACACGCCAGGAATGTTGTCAAATATTACATCCGAGATGTTAGGTTCCCTTATGTTAGGATATATAACGTTATTGAATTATATATTGTTCCCACCGAGAAATAGGGGCCGACGCGCCAGGCATGTAGTAAAATATTACATTCGACATGTTAGGTTGCCTTAGGCTAGGATATATAGCGATATAGACGTATATAATGTTCCCATCGAGAAGTAGCGGTCGGCGCGCCACGAATGTAGTAAAATATTACATCCGAGGTGTTAGGTTGCCTTAGGATAGGATATATAGCGTTATAGACGTATATAATGTTCCCACCGAGAAGTAGGGGCCGGCGCGCCAGGAATGCAGTAAAATATTACATCCGAGATGTTAGGTTGCCTTAGGCTAGGATATATAACGTTATAGACGTATACGATATTCCCACCGAGAAGTAGGTGCCGAAGTGCCAGGAATGTTGTCAAATATTACATTCCGCATGTTATGTTGCCTTAGGTTAGGATATATAACGGTATTGACTTATATGATGTTCCCACAGAGAAGTAGGGGCCGACGCGCCAGGAATGCTGTAAAATATTACATTCGACATGCTAGGATTGCCTTAGGCTAGGATATATAACGTTATAGACGTATATGATATTCCCACCGAGAAGTATGGGCCAACGAGACAGGAATGTGGTACAATATTACATTCAACATGTTAGGTTGCCTTAGGTTAGGATATATAACGTTATGGACGTATATACTGTTCCTCCCGAGAAGTAGGTGCCGACGCGCCAGATATGATGTAAATTATTACATTCGACATGTTAGGTTGCCTTAGGCTAGGATATATAGCGATATAGACGCATATAATGTTCCCACCGAGAAGTAGGGGCCGGCGCGCCAGGAATGCAGTAAAATATTACATCCGAGATGTTAGGTTGCCTTAGTCTAGGATATGTAACGTTATAGACGTATATAATGTTCCCACCGAGAAGTAGGGGCCGACGCGCCAGGAATGTTGTAAAATATTACATTCAACGTGTTAGGATTGCCTTAGGCTAGGATATATAACGTTATAGACGTATACGATATTCCCACCGAGAAGTACGGGCCGACACGCCAGGAATGTTGTCAAATATTACATCCGAGATGTTAGGTTCCCTTATGTTAGGATATATAACGTTATTGAATTATATATTGTTCCCACCGAGAAATAGGGGCCGACGCGCCAGGCATGTAGTAAAATATTACATTCGACATGTTAGGTTGCCTTAGGCTAGGATATATAGCGATATAGACGTATATAATGTTCCCATCGAGAAGTAGCGGTCGGCGCGCCACGAATGTAGTAAAATATTACATCCGAGGTGTTAGGTTGCCTTAGGAGAGGATATATAGCGTTATAGACGTATATAATGTTCCCACCGAGAAGTAGGGGCCGGCGCGCCACGAATGTAGTAAAATATTACATCCGAGATGTTAGGTTCCCTTAGGTTAGTATATATAACGTTATAGACGTATATAATGTTCCCACCGAGAGGTAGGGGCCGACGAGCCATGAATGTTGTAAAATTTTACGCTCGACAAGTTAGGTTGCCTTAGGCTAGGATATACGGCGCTACAGACGATTATAATGTTCCCACCGAGAAGTAGGGGCCGACGAGCCAGGAATGTTGTAAAATATTACGCTCGACATGTTAGGTTGCCTTAGGCTAGGATATATAGCGATATAGACGCATATAATGTTCCCACTGAGAAGTAGGGGCCGGCGCGCCAGGAATGCAGTAAAATATTACATCCGAGATGTTAGGTTGCCTTAGGTTAGGATATATAACGGTATTGACTTATATAATGTTCCCACAGAGAAGTAGGGGCCGACGCGCCAGGAATGCTGTAAAATATTACATTCGACATGCTAGGATTGCCTTAGGCTAGGATATATAACGTTATAGACGTATATGATATTCCCACCGAGAAGTATGGGCCAACGAGCCAGGAATGTGGTACAATATTACATTCGACATGTTAGGTTGCCTTAGGTTAGGATATATAACGTTATGGACGTATATACTGTTCCTCCCGAGAAGTAGGTGCCGACGCGCCAGATATGATGTAAATTATTACATTCGACATGTTAGGCTGCCTTAGGCTAGGATATATAGCGATATAGACGCATATAATGTTCCCACCGAGAAGTAGGGGCCGGCTCGCCAGGAATGCAGTAAAATATTACATCCGAGATGTTAGGTTGCCTTAGGATAGAATATATAGCGTTATAGACGTATATAATGTTCCCACCGAGAAGTAGGGGCCGACGTGCCAGGAATGTTGTAAAATATTACATTCTGCATGTTAGGTTGCCTTAGGTTAGGATATATAACATTATTGACTTATATAACGTTCCCACCGAGAAATAGGGGCCAACACGCCAGGAATGTTGTTAAACATTACATCCGAGGTGTTAGGTTGCCTTAGGCTAGGATATATAGCGTTATAGACGTATATAATGTTCCCACCGAGAAGTAGGGGCCGACACGCCAGGAATGTTGTCAAATATTACATCCGAGATGTTAGGTTCCCTTATGTTAGGATATATAACTTTATTGACTTATATAATGTCCCTACTGAGAAATGGGTACCGACACGCCAGGAATGTTGTAAAACATTACATCCGAGGTGTTAGGTTGCCTTAGGCTAGGATATATAGCGATATAGACGTATTTCATGTTCCCACCGAGAAGTAGGGGCCGGCTCGCCAGGAATGCAGTAAAATATTACATCCGAGATGTTAGGTTGCCTTAGGATAGGATATATAGCGTTATAGACGTATATAATGTTCCCACCGAGAAGTAGGTGCCGACGTGCCAGGAATGTTGTAAAATATTACATTCTGCATGTTAGGTTGCCTTAGGTTAGGACATATAACGTTATTGACTTATATAACGTTCCCACCGAGAAGTAGGGGCCGACGCGCCAGGAATGTTGTAAAATATTACATCCGAGATGTTAGGTTGCCTTAGGCTAGGATATATAACGTGATAGACGTATATAATGTTCCCACCGAGAAGTAGGGGCCGGCGCGCCAGGAATGCAGTAAAATATTACATCCGAGATGTTAGGTTGCCTTAGGCTAGGATATGTGACGTTATATACGTATATAATGTCACCACCGAGAAGTAGGGGCCGACGCGCCAGGAATGTTGTAAAATATTACATTCAACGTGTTAGGATTGCCTTAGGCTAGGATATATAACGTTATAGATGTATACGATATTCCCACCGAGAAGTATGGGCCGACACGCCAGGAATGTTGTCAAATATTACATCCGAGATGTTAGGTTCCCTTATGTTAGGATATATAACGTTATTGAATTATATATTGTTCCCACCGAGAAATAGGGGCCGACGCGCCAGGCATGTAGTAAAATATTACATTCGACATGTTAGGTTGCCTTAGGCTAGGATATATAGCGATATAGACGTATATAATGTTCCCATCGAGAAGTAGCGGTCGGCGCGCCACGAATGTAGTAAAATATTACATCCGAGGTGTTAGGTTGCCTTAGGATAGGATATATAGCGTTATAGACGTATATAATGTTCCCACCGAGAAGTAGGTGCCGACGTGCCAGGAATGTTGTAAAATATTACATTCTGCATGTTAGGTTGCCTTAGGTTAGGATATATAACGTTATTGACTTATATAACGTTCCCACCGAGAAGTAGGGGCCGACGCGCCAGGAATGTTGTAAAATATTACATCCGAGATGTTAGGTTGCCTTAGGCTAGGATATATAACGTTATAGACGTATATAATGTTCCCACCGAGAAGTAGGGGCCGACGCGCCAGGAATGTTGTAAAATTTTGCATTCGACATGTTAGGATTGCCTTAGGCTAGGATATATAACGTTAAAGACGTATATAATGTTCCCACCGAGAAATAGGGGCCAACACGCCAGGAATGTTGTTAAACATTACATCCGAGGTGTTAGGTTGCCTTAGGCTAGGATATATAGCGTTATAGACGTATATAATGTTCCCACCGAGAAGTAGGGGCCGACACGCCAGGAATGTTGTCAAATATTACTTTCGACATGTTAGGTTGCCTTAAGCTAGGATATATAGCGTTATAGACGTATATAATGTTCCCACAGAGAAGTAGGGGCCGAAGTGCCGGGAATGTTGTAAAATATTACGCTCGACATGTCAGGTTGCCTTAGGCTAGGATATATAACGTTATAGACGTATCTAATGTTCCCACCGAGAAGTAGGGGCCGACACGCCAGGAATGTTGTAAAATATTACATCCGAGATGTTAGGTTGCCTTAGGCTAGGACACATAGCGTTATGGACGTATATAACGTTCCCACCGAGAAGTAGGTGCCGACGCGCCAGGAATGTTGTAGAATATTACATTCGATATGTTAGGTTGCCTTAAGCTAGGATATATAGCGTTATAGACGTATATAATGTTCCCACCGAGAAGTAGGGGCCGAAGTGCCCGAGAATGTTGTAAAATAGTATATGCGACATGTTAGGTTGCCTTAGGCTAGGATATATAGCGTTATAGACGTATATAATGTTCCCACAGAGAAGTAGGGGCCGACGTGCCAAGAATCTAGTAAAATGTTACATCCGAGGTGTTAGGTTGCCTTAGGTTAAGATATATAACGTTATAGACGTATATGATATTCCCACCGAGAAGTATGGGCCAACGAGCCAGGAATGTGGTGCAATATTACATTCGACATGTTAGGTTGCCTTAGGTTAGGATATATAACGTTATTGACTTATATATTGTTCTTACCGAAAAATAGGGGTCGACGCGCCAGGAATGTTGTAAAATATTACATTCGACATGTTAGGATTGCGTTAGGTTAGGATATATAACGTTATAGACGTATATACTGTTCTCACCGAGAAGTAGGTGCCGACGCGCCAGGTATGCGGTACAATATTACATTCGACATGTTAGGTTGCCTTAGGTTAGGATATGCAACGTTATAGACGTATATACTGTTCCCACCGGGAAGTAGGTGCCGATGAGCCAGGAATGTTGTAAAATATTACATTCGACATGTTAGGTCGCCTTAGGCTAGGATATATAGCGTTATAGACATATATAATGTTCCCACCGAGAAATAGGGGCCGACGTGCCAGGAATGTAGTAAAATATTACATCCGAGATGTTAAGTTGCCTTAGATTAGGATATATAACGTTATAGACGTATGTGATATTCCCACCGAGAAGTATGTGCCAACGAGCCAGGAAGGTGGTACAATATTACATCCGAGATGTTAGGTTGTCTTAGGTTAGGATATATAACGTTATAGACGTATATACTGTTCCCACCGAGAAGTAGGTGCCGACGCGCCAGGAATGTTGTAAAATATTACTTTCGACATGTTAGATTGCCTTAAGCTAGGATATATAGCGTTATAGACGTATATAATATTCCCACAGAGAAGTAGGGGCCGAAGTGCCGGGAATGTTGTAAAATATTACATGCGACATGTCAGGTTGCCTTAGGCTAGGATATATAGCGTTATAGACGTATATAATGTTCCCACCTAAAAGTAGGTGCCGACGCGCCAGGAATGTTGTAAAATATTACATCCGAGATGTTAGGTTGCCTTAGGCTAGGATATGTAGCTTTAAAGACGTATATAATGTTCCCACCGAGAAATAGGGGCCGACAAGCCAGGAAAGTTGTAAAATATTACATTCGACGTTTTAGGACCGCCTTAGGCTAGGATATATAACGATATAGACGTATACGATATTCCCACCGAGAAGTACGGGCCGACACGGCAGGAATGTTGTCAAATATTACATCCGAGCTGTTGGGTTCCCTTAGGTAACGATATATAACGTTATAGACGTATATAATGTTCCCACCGAGAAATAGGGGCCGACACGCCAGGAATGTCGTAAAACATTACATCCGAGGTGTTAGGTTGCCTTAGGTTAGGATATATAACGTTATAGAAGTATATACTGTTCCCACCGAGAAGTAGGGGCCGACGTGCCAGGAATGTAGTAAAATATTACACCAGGGATGTTAGGTTGCCTTAGGTTAGGATATATAACGTTATAGACGTATATACTGTTCCCACCGAGAAGTAGGTGCCGACGCACCAGGAATGTTGTAAAATATTACTTTCGACATGTTAGGTTGCCTTAAGCTAGGATATATAGCGTTATAGACGTATATAATGTTCCCACAGAGAAGTAGGGGCCGAAGTGCCGGGAATGTTGTAAAATATTACATGCGACATGTTAGGTTGCCTTACGCTAGGATATATAGCGTTATAGACTTATATAATGTTCCCACCGAGAAGTAGGTGCCGACGCGCCAGGAATGTTGTAAAATATTACATTCGAAAAGTTAGGTTGCCTTAGGCTAGGATATATAGCGTTATAGACGTATATAATGTTCCCACCGAGAAGTAGGGGCCGACGTGCCACAATGTAGTAAAATATTACATCCGAGATGTTAGGTTGCCTTAGGTTAGGATATATAACGTTATAGACGTATATGATATTCCCACCGAAAAGTATGTGCCAACGAGCCAGGAATGTGGTACAATATTACATTCGACATGTTAGGTTGCCTTAGGTTAGGATATATAACGTTATGGACGTATATACTGTTCCTCCCGAGAAGTAGGTGCCGACGCGCCAGGTATGATGTAAAATATTACATTCGACATGTTAGGTTGCCTTAGGATAGGATATACAGCGTTATAGACGTATATAATGTTCCCACCGAGAAGTAGGGGCCTGCGAGCCAGGAATGTTGTAAAATATTACGCTCGACATGTTAGGTTGCCTTAGGCTAGGATATATAGCGATATAGACGCATATAATGTTCCCACTGAGAAGTAGGGGCCGGCGCGCCAGGAATGCAGTAAAATATTACATCCGAGATGTTAGGTTGCCTTAGGCTAGGATATATAACGTTATAGACGTATACGATATTCCCACCGAGAAGTAGGTGCCGAAGTGCCAGGAATGTTGTCAAATATTACATTCCGCATGTTATGTTGCCTTAGGTTAGGATATATAACGGTATTGACTTATATAATGTTCCCACAGAGAAGTAGGGGCCGACGCGCCAGGAATGCTGTAAAATATTACATTCGACATGCTAGGATTGCCTTAGGCTAGGATATATAACGTTATAGACGTATATGATATTCCCACCGAGAAGTATGGGCCAACGAGCCAGGAATGTGGTACAATATTACATTCGACATGTTAGGTTGCCTTAGGTTAGGATATATAACGTTATGGACGTATATACTGTTCCTCCCGAGAAGTAGGTGCCGACGCGCCAGATATGATGTAAATTATTACATTCGACATGTTAGGTTGCCTTAGGCTAGGATATATAGCGATATAGACGCATATAATGTTCCCACCGAGAAGTAGGGGCCGGCTCGCCAGGAATGCAGTAAAATATTACATCCGAGATGTTAGGTTGCCTTAGGATAGGATATATAGCGTTATAGACGTATATAATGTTCCCACCGAGAAGTAGGTGCCGACGTGCCAGGAATGTTGTAAAATATTACATTCTGCATGTTAGGTTGCCTTAGGTTAGGATATATAACGTTATTGACTTATATAACGTTCCCACCGAGAAGTAGGGGCCGACGCACCAGGAATGTTGTAAAATATTACATCCGAGATGTTAGGTTGCCTTAGGCTAGGATATATAACGTGATAGACGTATATAATGTTCCCACCGAGAAGTAGGGGCCGGCGCGCCAGGAATGCAGTAAAATATTACATCCGAGATGTTAGGTTGCCTTAGGCTAGGATATGTGACGTTATATACGTATATAATGTCACCACCGAGAAGTAGGGGCCGACGCGCCAGGAATGTTGTAAAATATTACATTCAACGTGTTAGGATTGCCTTAGGCTAGGATATATAACGTTATAGATGTATACGATATTCCCACCGAGAAGTATGGGCCAACGAGCCAGGAATGTGGTACAATATTACATTCGACATGTTAGGTTGCCTTAGGTTAGGATATATAACGTTATGGACGTATATACTGTTCCTCCCGAGAAGTAGGTGCCGACGCGCCAGATATGATGTAAATTATTACATTCGACATGTTAGGTTGCCTTAGGCTAGGATATATAGCGATATAGACGCATATAATGTTCCCACCGAGAAGTAGGGGCCGGCTCGCCAGGAATGCAGTAAAATATTACATCCGAGATGTTAGGTTGCCTTAGGATAGGATATATAGCGTTATAGACGTATATAATGTTCCCACCGAGAAGTAGGTGCCGACGTGCCAGGAATGTTGTAAAATATTACATTCTGCATGTTAGGTTGCCTTAGGTTAGGATATATAACGTTATTGACTTATATAACGTTCCCACCGAGAAGTAGGGGCCGACGCGCCAGGAATGTTGTCAAATATTACTTTCGACATGTTAGGTTGCCTTAAGCTAGGATATATAGCGTTATAGACGTATATAATGTTCCCACAGAGAAGTAGGGGCCGAAGTGCCGGGAATGTTGTAAAATATTACGCTCGACATGTCAGGTTGCCTTAGGCTAGGATATATAACGTTATAGACGTATCTAATGTTCCCACCGAGAAGTAGGGGCCGACACGCCAGGAATGTTGTAAAATATTACATCCGAGATGTTAGGTTGCCTTAGGCTAGGACACATAGCGTTATGGACGTATATAACGTTCCCACCGAGAAGTAGGTGCCGACGCGCCAGGAATGTTGTAGAATATTACATTCGATATGTTAGGTTGCCTTAAGCTAGGATATATAGCGTTATAGACGTATATAATGTTCCCACCGAGAAGTAGGGGCCGAAGTGCCCGAGAATGTTGTAAAATAGTATATGCGACATGTTAGGTTGCCTTAGGCTAGGATATATAGCGTTATAGACGTATATAATGTTCCCACAGAGAAGTAGGGGCCGACGTGCCAAGAATCTAGTAAAATGTTACATCCGAGGTGTTAGGTTGCCTTAGGTTAAGATATATAACGTTATAGACGTATATGATATTCCCACCGAGAAGTATGGGCCAACGAGCCAGGAATGTGGTGCAATATTACATTCGACATGTTAGGTTGCCTTAGGTTAGGATATATAACGTTATTGACTTATATATTGTTCTTACCGAAAAATAGGGGTCGACGCGCCAGGAATGTTGTAAAATATTACATTCGACATGTTAGGATTGCGTTAGGTTAGGATATATAACGTTATAGACGTATATACTGTTCTCACCGAGAAGTAGGTGCCGACGCGCCAGGTATGCGGTACAATATTACATTCGACATGTTAGGTTGCCTTAGGTTAGGATATGCAACGTTATAGACGTATATACTGTTCCCACCGGGAAGTAGGTGCCGATGAGCCAGGAATGTTGTAAAATATTACATTCGACATGTTAGGTCGCCTTAGGCTAGGATATATAGCGTTATAGACATATATAATGTTCCCACCGAGAAATAGGGGCCGACGTGCCAGGAATGTAGTAAAATATTACATCCGAGATGTTAAGTTGCCTTAGATTAGGATATATAACGTTATAGACGTATGTGATATTCCCACCGAGAAGTATGTGCCAACGAGCCAGGAAGGTGGTACAATATTACATCCGAGATGTTAGGTTGTCTTAGGTTAGGATATATAACGTTATAGACGTATATACTGTTCCCACCGAGAAGTAGGTGCCGACGCGCCAGGAATGTTGTAAAATATTACTTTCGACATGTTAGATTGCCTTAAGCTAGGATATATAGCGTTATAGACGTATATAATATTCCCACAGAGAAGTAGGGGCCGAAGTGCCGGGAATGTTGTAAAATATTACATGCGACATGTCAGGTTGCCTTAGGCTAGGATATATAGCGTTATAGACGTATATAATGTTCCCACCGAAAAGTAGGTGCCGACGCGCCAGGAATGTTGTAAAATATTACATCCGAGATGTTAGGTTGCCTTAGGCTAGGATATGTAGCTTTAAAGACGTATATAATGTTCCCACCGAGAAATAGGGGCCGACAAGCCAGGAAAGTTGTAAAATATTACATTCGACGTTTTAGGACCGCCTTAGGCTAGGATATATAACGATATAGACGTATACGATATTCCCACCGAGAAGTACGGGCCGACACGGCAGGAATGTTGTCAAATATTACATCCGAGCTGTTGGGTTCCCTTAGGTAACGATATATAACGTTATAGACGTATATAATGTTCCCACCGAGAAATAGGGGCCGACACGCCAGGAATGTCGTAAAACATTACATCCGAGGTGTTAGGTTGCCTTAGGTTAGGATATATAACGTTATAGAAGTATATACTGTTCCCACCGAGAAGTAGGGGCCGACGTGCCAGGAATGTAGTAAAATATTACACCAGGGATGTTAGGTTGCCTTAGGTTAGGATATATAACGTTATAGACGTATATACTGTTCCCACCGAGAAGTAGGTGCCGACGCACCAGGAATGTTGTAAAATATTACTTTCGACATGTTAGGTTGCCTTAAGCTAGGATATATAGCGTTATAGACGTATATAATGTTCCCACAGAGAAGTAGGGGCCGAAGTGCCGGGAATGTTGTAAAATATTACATGCGACATGTTAGGTTGCCTTACGCTAGGATATATAGCGTTATAGACTTATATAATGTTCCCACCGAGAAGTAGGTGCCGACGCGCCAGGAATGTTGTAAAATATTACATTCGAAAAGTTAGGTTGCCTTAGGCTAGGATATATAGCGTTATAGACGTATATAATGTTCCCACCGAGAAGTAGGGGCCGACGTGCCACAATGTAGTAAAATATTACATCCGAGATGTTAGGTTGCCTTAGGTTAGGATATATAACGTTATAGACGTATATGATATTCCCACCGAAAAGTATGTGCCAACGAGCCAGGAATGTGGTACAATATTACATTCGACATGTTAGGTTGCCTTAGGTTAGGATATATAACGTTATGGACGTATATACTGTTCCTCCCGAGAAGTAGGTGCCGACGCGCCAGGTATGATGTAAAATATTACATTCGACATGTTAGGTTGCCTTAGGATAGGATATACAGCGTTATAGACGTATATAATGTTCCCACCGAGAAGTAGGGGCCTGCGAGCCAGGAATGTTGTAAAATATTACGCTCGACATGTTAGGTTGCCTTAGGCTAGGATATATAGCGATATAGACGCATATAATGTTCCCACTGAGAAGTAGGGGCCGGCGCGCCAGGAATGCAGTAAAATATTACATCCGAGATGTTAGGTTGCCTTAGGCTAGGATATATAACGTTATAGACGTATACGATATTCCCACCGAGAAGTAGGTGCCGAAGTGCCAGGAATGTTGTCAAATATTACATTCCGCATGTTATGTTGCCTTAGGTTAGGATATATAACGGTATTGACTTATATAATGTTCCCACAGAGAAGTAGGGGCCGACGCGCCAGGAATGCTGTAAAATATTACATTCGACATGCTAGGATTGCCTTAGGCTAGGATATATAACGTTATAGACGTATATGATATTCCCACCGAGAAGTATGGGCCAACGAGCCAGGAATGTGGTACAATATTACATTCGACATGTTAGGTTGCCTTAGGTTAGGATATATAACGTTATGGACGTATATACTGTTCCTCCCGAGAAGTAGGTGCCGACGCGCCAGATATGATGTAAATTATTACATTCGACATGTTAGGTTGCCTTAGGCTAGGATATATAGCGATATAGACGCATATAATGTTCCCACCGAGAAGTAGGGGCCGGCTCGCCAGGAATGCAGTAAAATATTACATCCGAGATGTTAGGTTGCCTTAGGATAGGATATATAGCGTTATAGACGTATATAATGTTCCCACCGAGAAGTAGGTGCCGACGTGCCAGGAATGTTGTAAAATATTACATTCTGCATGTTAGGTTGCCTTAGGTTAGGATATATAACGTTATTGACTTATATAACGTTCCCACCGAGAAGTAGGGGCCGACGCACCAGGAATGTTGTAAAATATTACATCCGAGATGTTAGGTTGCCTTAGGCTAGGATATATAACGTGATAGACGTATATAATGTTCCCACCGAGAAGTAGGGGCCGGCGCGCCAGGAATGCAGTAAAATATTACATCCGAGATGTTAGGTTGCCTTAGGCTAGGATATGTGACGTTATATACGTATATAATGTCACCACCGAGAAGTAGGGGCCGACGCGCCAGGAATGTTGTAAAATATTACATTCAACGTGTTAGGATTGCCTTAGGCTAGGATATATAACGTTATAGATGTATACGATATTCCCACCGAGAAGTATGGGCCGACACGCCAGGAATGTTGTCAAATATTACATCCGAGATGTTAGGTTCCCTTATGTTAGGATATATAACGTTATTGAATTATATATTGTTCCCACCGAGAAATAGGGGCCGACGCGCCAGGCATGTAGTAAAATATTACATTCGACATGTTAGGTTGCCTTAGGCTAGGATATATAGCGATATAGACGTATATAATGTTCCCATCGAGAAGTAGCGGTCGGCGCGCCACGAATGTAGTAAAATATTACATCCGAGGTGTTAGGTTGCCTTAGGATAGGATATATAGCGTTATAGACGTATATAATGTTCCCACCGAGAAGTAGGTGCCGACGTGCCAGGAATGTTGTAAAATATTACATTCTGCATGTTAGGTTGCCTTAGGTTAGGATATATAACGTTATTGACTTATATAACGTTCCCACCGAGAAGTAGGGGCCGACGCGCCAGGAATGTTGTAAAATATTACATCCGAGATGTTAGGTTGCCTTAGGCTAGGATATATAACGCTATAGACGTATATAATGTTCCCACCGAGAAGTAGGGGCCGACGCGCCAGGAATGTTGTAAAATTTTGCACTCGACATGTTAGGATTGCCTTAGGCTAGGATATATAACGTTAAAGACGTATATAATGTTCCCACCGAGAAATAGGGGCCAACACGCCAGGAATGTTGTTAAACATTACATCCGAGGTGTTAGGTTGCCTTAGGCTAGGATATATAGCGTTATAGACGTATATAATGTTCCCACCGAGAAGTAGGGGCCGACACGCCAGGAATGTTGTCAAATATTACTTTCGACATGTTAGGTTGCCTTAAGCTAGGATATATAGCGTTATAGACGTATATAATGTTCCCACAGAGAAGTAGGGGCCGAAGTGCCGGGAATGTTGTAAAATATTACGCTCGACATGTCAGGTTGCCTTAGGCTAGGATATATAACGTTCTAGACGGATATACTGTTCCCACCGAGAACTAGTTGCCGACGCGCCAGGAATATTGGAAAATATTACATCCGACGTGTTAGGTTGCCTCAGGCTAGAACAGATAGCGTTATAGGCATATATAATGTTCCTACTGAGAAATGGGTACCGACACGCCAGGAATGTTGTAAAACATTACATCCGAGGTGTTAGGTTGCCTTAGGCTAGGATATATAGCGATATAGACGTATTTCATGTTCCCATCGAGAAGTAGGGGTCGGCGCGCCAGGAATGTAGTAAAATATTGCATCCGTGATGTTAGGTTGCCTTAGGCTAGGACACATAGCGTTATGGACGTATATAACGTTCCCACCGAGAAGTAGGTGCCGACGCGCCAGGAATGTTGTAGAATATTACATTCGATATGTTAGGTTGCCTTAAGCTAGGATATATAGCGTTATAGACGTATATAATGTTCCCACCGAGAAGTAGGGGCCGAAGTGCCCGAGAATGTTGTAAAATAGTATATGCGACATGTTAGGTTGCCTTAGGCTAGGATATATAGCGTTATAGACGTATATAATGTTCCCACAGAGAAGTAGGGGCCGACGTGCCAAGAATCTAGTAAAATGTTACATCCGAGGTGTTAGGTTGCCTTAGGTTAAGATATATAACGTTATAGACGTATATGATATTCCCACCGAGAAGTATGGGCCAACGAGCCAGGAATGTGGTGCAATATTACATTCGACATGTTAGGTTGCCTTAGGTTAGGATATATAACGTTATTGACTTATATATTGTTCTTACCGAAAAATAGGGGTCGACGTGCCAGGAATGTTGTAAAATATTACATTCGACATGTTAGGATTGCGTTAGGTTAGGATATATAACGTTATAGACGTATATACTGTTCTCACCGAGAAGTAGGTGCCGACGCGCCAGGTATGCGGTACAATATTACATTCGACATGTTAGGTTGCCTTAGGTTAGGATATGCAACGTTATAGACGTATATACTGTTCCCACCGGGAAGTAGGTGCCGATGATCCAGGAATGTTGTAAAATATTACATTCGACATGTTAGGTCGCCTTAGGCTAGGATATATAGCGTTATAGACATATATAATGTTCCTACCGAGAAATAGGGGCCGACACAGGGTAGGAATGTTGCAAAACATTACATCCGAGGTGTTAGGTTGCCTTAGGCTAGGATATGTAGCTTTAAAGACGTATATAATGTTCCCACCGAGAAATAGGGGCCGACAAGCCAGGAATGTAGTAAAATATTACATCCGAAATGTTAGGTTGCCTTAGGCTAGGATATACAACGATATAGACGTATATACTGTTCCCACCGAGAAGTAGGTGCCGACGCGCCAGGAATGTTGTAAAATATTACATTCGACAAGTTAGGTTGCTTTAGGCTAGGATATATAGCGTTATAGACGTATATAATGTTCCCACCGAGAAGTAGGGGCCGACGTGCCAGGAATGTAGTAAAATATTACATCCGAGATGTTAAGTTGCCTTAGATTAGGATATATAACGTTATAGACGTATGTGATATTCCCACCGAGAAGTATGTGCCAACGAGCCAGGAAGGTGGTACAATATTACATCCGAGATGTTAGGTTGTCTTAGGTTAGGATATATAACGTTATAGACGTATATACTGTTCCCACCGAGAAGTAGGTGCCGACGCGCCAGGAATGTTGTAAAATATTACCTTCGACATGTTAGATTGCCTTAAGCTAGGATATATAGCGTTATAGACGTATATAATGTTCCCACCGAGAAGTAGGGGCCTGCGAGCCAGGAATGTTGTAAAATATTACGCTCGACATGTTAGGTTGCCTTAGGCTAGGATATATAGCGATATAGACGCATATAATGTTCCCACTGAGAAGTAGGGGCCGGCGCGCCAGGAATGCAGTAAAATATTACATCCGAGATGTTAGGTTGCCTTAGGCTAGGATATATAACGTTATAGACGTATACGATATTCCCACCGAGAAGTAGGTGCCGAAGTGCCAGGAATGTTGTCAAATATTACATTCCGCATGTTATGTTGCCTTAGGTTAGGATATATAACGGTATTGACTTATATAATGTTCCCACAGAGAAGTAGGGGCCGACGCGCCAGGAATGCTGTAAAATATTACATTCGACATGCTAGGATTGCCTTAGGCTAGGATATATAACGTTATAGACGTATATGATATTCCCACCGAGAAGTATGGGCCAACGAGCCAGGAATGTGGTACAATATTACATTCGACATGTTAGGTTGCCTTAGGTTAGGATATATAACGTTATGGACGTATATACTGTTCCTCCCGAGAAGTAGGTGCCGACGCGCCAGATATGATGTAAATTATTACATTCGACATGTTAGGTTGCCTTAGGCTAGGATATATAGCGATATAGACGCATATAATGTTCCCACCGAGAAGTAGGGGCCGGCTCGCCAGGAATGCAGTAAAATATTACATCCGAGATGTTAGGTTGCCTTAGGATAGGATATATAGCGTTATAGACGTATATAATGTTCCCACCGAGAAGTAGGTGCCGACGTGCCAGGAATGTTGTAAAATATTACATTCTGCATGTTAGGTTGCCTTAGGTTAGGATATATAACGTTATTGACTTATATAACGTTCCCACCGAGAAGTAGGGGCCGACGCGCCAGGAATGTTGTAAAATATTACATCCGAGATGTTAGGTTGCCTTAGGCTAGGATATATAACGTGATAGACGTATATAATGTTCCCACCGAGAAGTAGGGGCCGGCGCGCCAGGAATGCAGTAAAATATTACATCCGAGATGTTAGGTTGCCTTAGGCTAGGATATGTGACGTTATATACGTATATAATGTCACCACCGAGAAGTAGGGGCCGACGCGCCAGGAATGTTGTAAAATATTACATTCAACGTGTTAGGATTGCCTTAGGCTAGGATATATAACGTTATAGATGTATACGATATTCCCACCGAGAAGTATGGGCCGACACGCCAGGAATGTTGTCAAATATTACATCCGAGATGTTAGGTTCCCTTATGTTAGGATATATAACGTTATTGAATTATATATTGTTCCCACCGAGAAATAGGGGCCGACGCGCCAGGCATGTAGTAAAATATTACATTCGACATGTTAGGTTGCCTTAGGCTAGGATATATAACGTTAAAGACGTATATAATGTTCCCACCGAGAAATAGGGGCCAACACGCCAGGAATGTTGTAAAACATTACATCCGAGGTGTTAGGTTGCCTTAGGCTAGGATATATAGCGATATAGACGTATTTCATGTTCCCATCGAGAAGTAGGGGTCGGCGCGCCAGGAATGTAGTAAAATATTGCATCCGTGATGTTAGGTTGCCTTAGGCTAGGACACATAGCGTTATGGACGTATATAACGTTCCCACCGAGAAGTAGGTGCCGACGCGCCAGGAATGTTGTAGAATATTACATTCGATATGTTAGGTTGCCTTAAGCTAGGATATATAGCGTTATAGACGTATATAATGTTCCCACCGAGAAGTAGGGGCCGAAGTGCCCGAGAATGTTGTAAAATAGTATATGCGACATGTTAGGTTGCCTTAGGCTAGGATATATAGCGTTATAGACGTATATAATGTTCCCACAGAGAAGTAGGGGCCGACGTGCCAAGAATCTAGTAAAATGTTACATCCGAGGTGTTAGGTTGCCTTAGGTTAAGATATATAACGTTATAGACGTATATGATATTCCCACCGAGAAGTATGGGCCAACGAGCCAGGAATGTGGTGCAATATTACATTCGACATGTTAGGTTGCCTTAGGTTAGGATATATAACGTTATTGACTTATATATTGTTCTTACCGAAAAATAGGGGTCGACGCGCCAGGAATGTTGTAAAATATTACATTCGACATGTTAGGATTGCGTTAGGTTAGGATATATAACGTTATAGACGTATATACTGTTCTCACCGAGAAGTAGGTGCCGACGCGCCAGGTATGCGGTACAATATTACATTCGACATGTTAGGTTGCCTTAGGTTAGGATATGCAACGTTATAGACGTATATACTGTTCCCACCGGGAAGTAGGTGCCGATGATCCAGGAATGTTGTAAAATATTACATTCGACATGTTAGGTCGCCTTAGGCTAGGATATATAGCGTTATAGACATATATAATGTTCCTACCGAGAAATAGGGGCCGACACAGGGTAGGAATGTTGCAAAACATTACATCCGAGGTGTTAGGTTGCCTTAGGCTAGGATATGTAGCTTTAAAGACGTATATAATGTTCCCACCGAGAAATAGGGGCCGACAAGCCAGGAATGTAGTAAAATATTACATCCGAAATGTTAGGTTGCCTTAGGCTAGGATATACAACGATATAGACGTATATACTGTTCCCACCGAGAAGTAGGTGCCGACGCGCCAGGAATGTTGTAAAATATTACATTCGACAAGTTAGGTTGCTTTAGGCTAGGATATATAGCGTTATAGACGTATATAATGTTCCCACCGAGAAGTAGGGGCCGACGTGCCAGGAATGTAGTAAAATATTACATCCGAGATGTTAAGTTGCCTTAGATTAGGATATATAACGTTATAGACGTATGTGATATTCCCACCGAGAAGTATGTGCCAACGAGCCAGGAAGGTGGTACAATATTACATCCGAGATGTTAGGTTGTCTTAGGTTAGGATATATAACGTTATAGACGTATATACTGTTCCCACCGAGAAGTAGGTGCCGACGCGCCAGGAATGTTGTAAAATATTACCTTCGACATGTTAGATTGCCTTAAGCTAGGATATATAGCGTTATAGACGTATATAATGTTCCCACCGAGAAGTAGGGGCCTGCGAGCCAGGAATGTTGTAAAATATTACGCTCGACATGTTAGGTTGCCTTAGGCTAGGATATATAGCGATATAGACGCATATAATGTTCCCACTGAGAAGTAGGGGCCGGCGCGCCAGGAATGCAGTAAAATATTACATCCGAGATGTTAGGTTGCCTTAGGCTAGGATATATAACGTTATAGACGTATACGATATTCCCACCGAGAAGTAGGTGCCGAAGTGCCAGGAATGTTGTCAAATATTACATTCCGCATGTTATGTTGCCTTAGGTTAGGATATATAACGGTATTGACTTATATAATGTTCCCACAGAGAAGTAGGGGCCGACGCGCCAGGAATGCTGTAAAATATTACATTCGACATGCTAGGATTGCCTTAGGCTAGGATATATAACGTTATAGACGTATATGATATTCCCACCGAGAAGTATGGGCCAACGAGCCAGGAATGTGGTACAATATTACATTCGACATGTTAGGTTGCCTTAGGTTAGGATATATAACGTTATGGACGTATATACTGTTCCTCCCGAGAAGTAGGTGCCGACGCGCCAGATATGATGTAAATTATTACATTCGACATGTTAGGTTGCCTTAGGCTAGGATATATAGCGATATAGACGCATATAATGTTCCCACCGAGAAGTAGGGGCCGGCTCGCCAGGAATGCAGTAAAATATTACATCCGAGATGTTAGGTTGCCTTAGGATAGGATATATAGCGTTATAGACGTATATAATGTTCCCACCGAGAAGTAGGTGCCGACGTGCCAGGAATGTTGTAAAATATTACATTCTGCATGTTAGGTTGCCTTAGGTTAGGATATATAACGTTATTGACTTATATAACGTTCCCACCGAGAAGTAGGGGCCGACGCGCCAGGAATGTTGTAAAATATTACATCCGAGATGTTAGGTTGCCTTAGGCTAGGATATATAACGTGATAGACGTATATAATGTTCCCACCGAGAAGTAGGGGCCGGCGCGCCAGGAATGCAGTAAAATATTACATCCGAGATGTTAGGTTGCCTTAGGCTAGGATATGTGACGTTATATACGTATATAATGTCACCACCCAGAAGTAGGGGCCGACGCGCCAGGAATGTTGTAAAATATTACATTCAACGTGTTAGGATTGCCTTAGGCTAGGATATATAACGTTATAGATGTATACGATATTCCCACCGAGAAGTATGGGCCGACACGCCAGGAATGTTGTCAAATATTACATCCGAGATGTTAGGTTCCCTTATGTTAGGATATATAACGTTATTGAATTATATATTGTTCCCACCGAGAAATAGGGGCCGACGCGCCAGGCATGTAGTAAAATATTACATTCGACATGTTAGGTTGCCTTAGGCTAGGATATATAGCGATATAGACGTATATAATGTTCCCATCGAGAAGTAGCGGTCGGCGCGCCACGAATGTAGTAAAATATTACATCCGAGGTGTTAGGTTGCCTTAGGATAGGATATATAGCGTTATAGACGTATATAATGTTCCCACCGAGAAGTAGGTGCCGACGTGCCAGGAATGTTGTAAAATATTACATTCTGCATGTTAGGTTGCCTTAGGTTAGGATATATAACGTTATTGACTTATATAACGTTCCCACCGAGAAGTAGGGGCCGACGCGCCAGGAATGTTGTAAAATATTACATCCGAGATGTTAGGTTGCCTTAGGCTAGGATATATAACGTTATAGACGTATATAATGTTCCCACCGAGAAGTAGGGGCCGACGCGCCAGGAATGTTGTAAAATTTTGCACTCGACATGTTAGGATTGCCTTAGGCTAGGATATATAACGTTAAAGACGTATATAATGTTCCCACCGAGAAATAGGGGCCAACACGCCAGGAATGTTGTTAAACATTACATCCGAGGTGTTAGGTTGCCTTAGGCTAGGATATATAGCGTTATAGACGTATATAATGTTCCCACCGAGAAGTAGGGGCCGACACGCCAGGAATGTTGTCAAATATTACTTTCGACATGTTAGGTTGCCTTAAGCTAGGATATATAGCGTTATAGACGTATATAATGTTCCCACAGAGAAGTAGGGGCCGAAGTGCCGGGAATGTTGTAAAATATTACGCTCGACATGTCAGGTTGCCTTAGGCTAGGATATATAACGTTCTAGACGGATATACTGTTCCCACCGAGAACTAGTTGCCGACGCGCCAGGAATATTGGAAAATATTACATCCGACGTGTTAGGTTGCCTCAGGCTAGAACAGATAGCGTTATAGTCATATATAATGTTCCTACTGAGAAATGGGTACCGACACGCCAGGAATGTTGTAAAACATTACATCCGAGGTGTTAGGTTGCCTTAGGCTAGGATATATAGCGATATAGACGTATTTCATGTTCCCATCGAGAAGTAGGGGTCGGCGCGCCAGGAATGTAGTAAAATATTGCATCCGAGATGTTAGGTTGCCTTAGGCTAGGACACATAGCGTTATGGACGTATATAACGTTCCCACCGAGAAGTAGGTGCCGACGCGCCAGGAATGTTGTAGAATATTACATTCGATATGTTAGGCTGCCTTAAGCTAGGATATATAGCGTTATAGACGTATATAATGTTCCCACCGAGAAGTAGGGGCCGAAGTGCCCGAGAATGTTGTAAAATAGTATATGCGACATGTTAGGTTGCCTTAGGCTAGGATATATAGCGTTATAGACGTATATAATGTTCCCACAGAGAAGTAGGGGCCGACGTGCCAAGAATCTAGTAAAATGTTACATCCGAGGTGTTAGGTTGCCTTAGGTTAAGATATATAACGTTATAGACGTATATGATATTCCCACCGAGAAGTATGGGCCAACGAGCCAGGAATGTGGTGCAATATTACATTCGACATGTTAGGTTGCCTTAGGTTAGGATATATAACGTTATTGACTTATATATTGTTCTTACCGAAAAATAGGGGTCGACGCGCCAGGAATGTTGTAAAATATTACATTCGACATGTTAGGATTGCGTTAGGTTAGGATATATAACGTTATAGACGTATATACTGTTCTCACCGAGAAGTAGGTGCCGACGCGCCAGGTATGCGGTACAATATTACATTCGACATGTTAGGTTGCCTTAGGTTAGGATATGCAACGTTATAGACGTATATACTGTTCCCACCGGGAAGTAGGTGCCGATGATCCAGGAATGTTGTAAAATATTACATTCGACATGTTAGGTCGCCTTAGGCTAGGATATATAGCGTTATAGACATATATAATGTTCCTACCGAGAAATAGGGGCCGACACAGGCTAGGAATGTTGCAAAACATTACATCCGAGGTGTTAGGTTGCCTTAGGCTAGGATATGTAGCTTTAAAGACGTATATAATGTTCCCACCGAGAAATAGGGGCCGACAAGCCAGGAATGTAGTAAAATATTACATCCGAAATGTTAGGTTGCCTTAGGCTAGGATATACAACGATATAGACGTATATACTGTTCCCACCGAGAAGTAGGTGCCGACGCGCCAGGAATGTTGTAAAATATTACATTCGACAAGTTAGGTTGCTTTAGGCTAGGATATATAGCGTTATAGACGTATATAATGTTCCCACCGAGAAGTAGGGGCCGACGTGCCAGGAATGTAGTAAAATATTACATCCGAGATGTTAAGTTGCCTTAGATTAGGATATATAACGTTATAGACGTATGTGATATTCCCACCGAGAAGTATGTGCCAACGAGCCAGGAAGGTGGTACAATATTACATCCGAGATGTTAGGTTGTCTTAGGTTAGGATATATAACGTTATAGACGTATATACTGTTCCCACCGAGAAGTAGGTGCCGACGCGCCAGGAATGTTGTAAAATATTACTTTCGACATGTTAGATTGCCTTAAGCTAGGATATATAGCGTTATAGACGTATATAATATTCCCACAGAGAAGTAGGGGCCGAAGTGCCGGGAATGTTGTAAAATATTACATGCGACATGTCAGGTTGCCTTAGGCTAGGATATATAGCGTTATAGACGTATATAATGTTCCCACCGAAAAGTAGGTGCCGACGCGCCAGGAATGTTGTAAAATATTACATCCGAGATGTTAGGTTGCCTTAGGCTAGGATATGTAGCTTTAAAGACGTATATAATGTTCCCACCGAGAAATAGGGGCCGACAAGCCAGGAAAGTTGTAAAATATTACATTCGACGTTTTAGGACCGCCTTAGGCTAGGATATATAACGATATAGACGTATACGATATTCCCACCGAGAAGTACGGGCCGACACGGCAGGAATGTTGTCAAATATTACATCCGAGCTGTTGGGTTCCCTTAGGTAACGATATATAACGTTATAGACGTATATAATGTTCCCACCGAGAAATAGGGGCCGACACGCCAGGAATGTCGTAAAACATTACATCCGAGGTGTTAGGTTGCCTTAGGTTAGGATATATAACGTTATAGAAGTATATACTGTTCCCACCGAGAAGTAGGGGCCGACGTGCCAGGAATGTAGTAAAATATTACACCAGGGATGTTAGGTTGCCTTAGGTTAGGATATATAACGTTATAGACGTATATACTGTTCCCACCGAGAAGTAGGTGCCGACGCACCAGGAATGTTGTAAAATATTACTTTCGACATGTTAGGTTGCCTTAAGCTAGGATATATAGCGTTATAGACGTATATAATGTTCCCACAGAGAAGTAGGGGCCGAAGTGCCGGGAATGTTGTAAAATATTACATGCGACATGTAAGGTTGCCTTACGCTAGGATATATAGCGTTATAGACTTATATAATGTTCCCACCGAGAAGTAGGTGCCGACGCGCCAGGAATGTTGTAAAATATTACATTCGAAAAGTTAGGTTGCCTTAGGCTAGGATATATAGCGTTATAGACGTATATAATGTTCCCACCGAGAAGTAGGGGCCGACGTGCCAGGAATGTAGTAAAATATTACATCCGAGATGTTAGGTTGCCTTAGGTTAGGATATATAACGTTATAGACGTATATGATATTCCCACCGAAAAGTATGTGCCAACGAGCCAGGAATGTGGTACAATATTACATTCGACATGTTAGGTTGCCTTAGGTTAGGATATATAACGTTATGGACGTATATACTGTTCCTCCCGAGAAGTAGGTGCCGACGCGCCAGGTATGATGTAAAATATTACATTCGACATGTTAGGTTGCCTTAGGCTAGGATATATAGCGTTATAGACATATATAATGATCCCACCGAGAAATAGGGGCCGACGCGCCAGGAATGTTGTAAAATATTACGCTCGACATGTTAGGTTGCCTTAGGCTAGGATATATCACGTTATAGACGTATATAATGTTCCCACCGAGAAGTAGGGGCCGACGCGCCAGGAATGTTGTAAAATATTACATCCGAGATGTTAGGTTGCCTTAGGCTAGGATATATAACGTTATAGACGCATATACTGTTCCCACCGAGAACTAGGTGCCGACGCGCCAGGAATGATGTAAAATATTACATTTGACACGTTATGTTGCGTTATGCTAGGATATATAGCTTTATAGACGTATATAATATTCCCAACGAGAAGTAGGGCCGAAGTGACTGGAATGTTGTAAAATATTGCATTCGACATGTTAGGTTGCCTTAGGCTAGGATTTATAGCGTTATAGACGCATATAATGTTCCCACCGAGAAGTAGGTGCCGACGTGCCAGGAATGTTGTAAAATATTACATTCCGCATGTTAGGTTGCCTTAGGTTAGGATATATAACGTTATTGATTTATATAACGTTCCCACCGAGAAGTAGGGGCCGACGCGCCAGGAATGTTGGAAAATATTACATCCGAGATGTTATGTTGCCTTAGGCTAGAATATATAGCGTTACAGACGTATATAATGTTCCCGGCGAGAAGTAGGGGCCGACGAGACAGGAATGTTGTAAAATATTACGCTCGACATGTTAGGTTGCCTTAGGCTAGGATATATAGCGATATAGACGTATATAATGTTCCCGCCGAGAAGTAGGGGCCAACGAGCCAGAAATGTGGTGAAATATTACATTCGACATGTTAAGTTGCCTTAGGTTAGGATATATAACGTTCTAGACGGATATACTGTTCCCACCGAGAACTAGTTGCCGACGCGCCAGGAATATTGGAAAATATTACATCCGACGTGTTAGGTTGCCTCAGGCTAGAACAGATAGCGTTATAGACATATATAATGTTCCTACTGAGAAATGGGTACCGACACGCCAGGAATGTTGCAAAACATTACATCCGAGGTGTTAGGTTGCCTTAGGCTAGGATATATAGCGATATAGACGTATTTCATGTTCCCATCGAGAAGTAGGGGTCGGCGCGCCAGGAATGTAGTAAAATATTGCATCCGAGATGTTAGGTTGCCTTAGGCTAGGATATATAACGTTATAGACTTATATACTGTTCTCTCCGAGAAAGAGGTGCCGACGCGCCAGGAATGTTGTAAAATATTACATTCGACATGTTAGGAATGCCTTAGGATAGGATATGTAACGTTATAGACGTATACGATATTCCCACCGAGAAGTACGGGCCGACACGCCAGGAATGTTGTCAAATATTACATCCCAGATGTTACGTTCCCTTATGTTAGGATATATAACGTTATTGAATTATATAATGTTCCCACCGAGATATAGGGGCCGACGCGACAGGCATGTAGCAAAATATTACAACCGAGATGTTAGGTTGCCTTAGATTAGGATATATAACGTTATAGACGTATATGATATTCCCACCGAGAAGTATGTGCCAACGAGCCAGGAAGGTGGTACAATATTACATCCGAGATGTCAGGTTGTCTTAGGTTAGGATATATAACGTTATAGACGTATATACTGTTCCCACCGAGAAGTAGATGCCGACGCGCCAGGAATGTTGTAGAATATTACTTTCGACATGTTTGGTTGCCTTAAGCTAGGATATATAGCGTTATAGACGTATATAATGTTCCCACAGAGAAGTAGGGGCCGAAGTGCCGGGAATGTTGTAAAATATTACATGCGACATGTTAGGTTGCCTTACGCTAGGATATATAGCGTTATAGACTTATATAATGTTCCCACCGAGAAGTAGGTGCCGACGCGCCAGGAATGTTGTAAAATATTACATTCGACAAGTTAGGTTGATTTAGGCTAGGATATATAGCGTTATAGACGTATATAATGTTCCCACCGAGAAGTAGGGGCCGACGTGCCAGGAATGTAGTAAAATATTACATCCGAGATGTTAGGTTGCCTTAGGTTAGGATATATAACGTTATAGACGTATATGATATTCCCACCGAAAAGTATGTGCCAACGAGCCAGGAATGTGGTACAATATTACATTCGACATGTTAGGTTGCTTTAGGTTAGGATATATATCGTTATGGACGTATATACTGTTCCCACCGAAAAGTAGGTGCCGACGCGCAGGTATGTTGTAAAATATTACACGCGACATGTTAGGTTGCCTTAGGCTAGGATATATAGCGTAATAGACGTATATAATGTTCCCACCGAGATGTAGGGGCCGACACAGACCAGGAATGTTGTAAAATATTACATTCGACATGTTAGGTCGCCTTAATCTAGGATATATAGCGATATAGACGCATATAATGTTCCCACCGAGAAGTAGGGGCCGGCGCGCCAGGAATGCAGTAAAATATTACATCCGAGATGTTAGGTTGCCTTAGGCTAGGATATGTAACGTTATAGACGTATATAATGTTCCCACCGAGAAGTAGGGGCCGACGCGCCAGGAATGTTGTAAAATATTACATTCAACGTGTTAGGATTGCCTTAGGCTAGGATATATAACGTTATAGACGTATACGATATTCCCACCGAGAAGTACGGGCCGACACGCCAGGAATGTTGTCAAATATTACATCCGAGATGTTAGGTTCCCTTATGTTAGGATATATAACGTTATTGAATTATATATTGTTCCCACCGAGAAATAGGGGCTGACGCGCCAGGCATGTAGTAAAATATTACATTCGACATGTTAGGTTGCCTTAGGCTAGGATATATAGCGATATAGACGTATATAATGTTCCCATCGAGAAGTAGCGGCCGGCGCGCCACGAATGTAGTAAAATATTACATCCGAGGTGTTAGGTTGCCTTAGGATAGGATATATAGCGTTATAGACGTATATAATGTTCCCACCGAGAAGTAGGGGCCGGCGCGCCACGAATGTAGTAAAATATTACATCCGAGATGTTAGGTTGCCTTAGGCTAGGATATATAACGTTATAGACGTATATAATGTTCCCACCGAGAAGTAGGTACCGACGTGCCAGGAATGTTGTAAAATATTACATTCTGCATGTTAGGTTGCCTTAGGTTAGGATATATAACGTTATTGACTTATATAATGTTCCCACCGAGAAACAGGGGCCGACGCGCCAGGAATGCTGTAAAATATTACATTCGACATGCTAGGATTGCCTTAAGCTAGGATATATAACGTTATAGACGTATATGATATTCCCACCGAGATGTATGGGCCAACGAGCCAGGAATGTGGTACAATAATACATTCGACATGTTAGGTTGCCTTAGGTTAGGATATAGAACGTTATGGACGTATATACTGTTCCTCCCGAGAAGTAGGTGCCGACGCGCCAGGTATGATGTAAAATATTACATTCGACATGTTAGGTTGCCTTAGGCTAGATATATAGCATTATAGACATATATAATGATCCCACCGAGAAGTAGGGGCCGACGAGCCAGGAATGTTGTAAAATATTACGCTCGACATGTTAGGTTGCCTTAGGCTAGGATATATAGCGATATAGACGCATATAATGTTCCCACCGAGAAGTAGGGGCCGGCGCGCCAGGAATGCAGTAAAATATTACATCCGAGATGTTAGGTTGCCTTAGGCTAGGATATGTAACGTTATAGACGTATATAATGTTCCCACCGAGAAGTAGGGGCCGACGCGCCAGGAATGTTGTAAAATATTACATTCAACGTGTTAGGATTGCCTTAGGCTAGGATATATAACGTTATAGACGTATACGATATTCCCACCGAGAAGTACGGGCCGACACGCCAGGAATGTTGTCAAATATTACATCCGAGATGTTAGGTTCCCTTATGTTAGGATATATAATGTTATTGAATTATATATTGTTCCCACCGAGAAATAGGGGCCGACGCGCCAGGCATGTAGTAAAATATTACATTCGACATGTTAGGTTGCCTTAGGCTAGGATATACAGCGATATAGACGTATATAATGTTCCCATCGAGAAGTAGCGGTCGGCGCGCCACGAATGTAGTAAAATATTACATCCGAGGTGTTAGGTTGCCTTAGGATAGGATATATAGCGTTATAGACGTATATAATGTTCCCACCGAGAAGTAGGGGCCGGCGCGCCACGAATGTAGTAAAATATTACATCCGAGATGTTAGGTTCCCTTAGGTTAGTATATATAACGTCATAGACGTATATAATGTTCCCACCGAGAGGTAGGGGCCGACGAGCCAGGAATGTTGTAAAATATAACGCTCGACAAGTTATGTTGCCTTAGGCTAGGATATATAGCCTTACAGACGTATAAAATGTTCCCAGCGAGAAGTAGGGGCCGACGAGGTAGGAATGTTGTAAAATATTACGCTCGACATGTTAGGTTGCCTTAGGCTAGGATATATAACGTTCTAGACGGATATACTGTTCCCACCGAGAACTAGTTGCCGACGCGCCAGGAATATTGGAAAATATTACATCCGACGTGTTAGGTTGCCTCAGGCTAGAACAGATAGCGTTATAGACATATATAATGTTCCTACTGAGAAATGGGTACCGACACGCCAGGAATGTTGTAAAACATTACATCCGAGGTGTTAGGTTGTCTTAGGCTAGGATATATAGCGATATAGACGTATTTCATGTTCCCACCGAGAAGTAGGGGTCGGCGCGCCAGGAATGTAGTAAAATATTGCATCCGAGATGTTAGGTTGCCTTAGGCTAGGATATATAACGTTATAGACTTATATACTGTTCTCTCCGAGAAAGAGGTGCCGACGCGCCAGGAATGTTGTAAAATATTACATTCGACATGTTAGGATTGCCTTAGGATAGGATATATAACGTTATAGACGTATACGATATTCCCACCGAGAAGTACGGGCCGACACGCCAGGAATGTTGTCAAATATTACATCCCAGATGTTAGGTTCCCTTATGTTAGGATATATAACGTTATTGAATTATATAATGTTCCCACCGAGATATAGGGGCCGACGCGACAGGCATGTAGCAAAATATTACAACCGAGATGTTAGGATTGCGTTAGGCTAGGATATATCACGTTATAGACGTATAAAATGTTCCCACCGAGAAGTAGGGGCCGACACGCCAGGAATGTTGTAAAATATTACATCCGAGATGTTAGGTTGCCTTAGGCTAGGACATATAGCGTTATAGACGTATATAACTTTCCCACCGAGAAGTAGGTGCCGACGCGCCAGGAATGTTGTAGAATATTACATTCGATATGTTAGGTTGCCTTAAGCTAGGATATATAGCGTTATAGACGTATATAATGTTCCCACCGAGAAGTAGGGGCCGAAGTGCCCGAGAATGTTGTAAAATAGTATATGCGACATGTTAGGTTGCCTTAGGCTAGGATATATAGCGTTATAGACGTATATAATGTTCCCACAGAGAAGTAGGGGCCGACGTGCCAAGAATCTAGTAAAATGTTACATCCGAGGTGTTAGGTTGCCTTAGGTTAGGATATATAACGTTATAGACGTATATGATATTCCCACCGAGAAGTATGGGCCAACGAGACAGGAATGTGGTGCAATATTACATTCGACATGTTAGGTTGCCTTAGGTTAGGATATATAACGTTATTGACTTATATATTGTTCTCACCGAAAAATAGGGGCCGACGCGCCAGGAATGTTGTAAAATATTACATTCGACATGTTAGGATTGCGTTAGGTTAGGATATATAACGTTATAGACGTATATACTGTTCTCACCGAGAAGTAGGTGCCGACGCGCCAGGTATGTGGTACAATATTACATTCGACATGTTAGGTTGCCTTAGGATAGGATATATAGCGTTATAGACATATATAATGTTCCCACCGAGAAATAGGGGCCGACACAGGCTAGGAATGTTGTAAAACATTACATCCGAGGTGTTAGGTTGCCTCAGGCTAGGATATGTAGCTTTAAAGACGTATATAATGTTCCCACCGAGAAATAGGGGCCGACAAGCCAGGAATGTAGTAAAATATTACATCCGAAATGTTAGGTTGCCTTAGGCTAGTATATACATCGATATAGACGTATATACTGTTCCCACCGAGAAGTAGGTGCCGACGCGCCAGGAATGTTGTAAAATATTACATTCGACAAGTTAGGTTGCTTTAGGCTAGGATATATAGCGTTATAGACGTATATAATGTTCCCACCGAGAAGTAGGGGCCGACGTGCCAGGAATGTAGTAAAATATTACATCCGAGATGTTAGGTTGCCTTAGATTAGGATATATAACGTTATAGACGTATATGATATTCCCACCGAGAAGTATGTGCCAACGAGCCAGGAAGGTGGTACAATATTACATCCGAGATGTTAGGTTGTCTTAGGTTAGGATATATAACGTTATAGACGTATATACTGTTCCCACCGAGAAGTAGGTGCCGACGCGCAAGGAATGTTGTAAAATATAACTTTCGACATGTTTGGTTGCCTTAAGCTAGGATATATAGCGTTATAGACGTATATAATGTTCCCACAGAGAAGTAGGGGCCGAAGTGCCGGGAATGTTGCAAAATATTACATGCGACATGTTAGGTTGCCTTACGCTAGGATATATAACGTTATAGACGTATATAATGTTCCCACCGAGAAGTAGGTGCCGAAACGCCAGGAATGTTGTAAAATATTACATCCGAGATGTTAGGTTGCCTTAGGCTAGGACATACAACGATATAGACGTATATACTGTTCCCACCGAGAAGTAGGTGCCGACGCGACAGGAATGTTGTAAAATATTACATTCGACAAGTTAGGTTGCATTAGGCTAGGATATGTAGCTTTAAAGACGTATGTAATGCTCCCACCGAGAAATAGGGGCCGACAAGCCAGGAAAGTTGTAAAATATTACATTCGACGTTTTAGGACCGCCTTAGGCTAGGATATATAACGATATAGACGTATACGATATTCCCACCGAGAAGTACGGGCCGACACGGCAGGAATGTTGTCAAATATTACATCCGAGCTGTTGGGTTCCCTTAGGTAACGATATATAACGTTAAAGACGTATATAATGTTCCCACCGAGAAATAGGGGCCGACACGCCAGGAATGTCGTAAAACATTACATCCGAGGTGTTAGGTTGCCTTAGGTTAGGATATATAACGTTATAGAAGTATATACTGTTCCCACCCAGAAGTAGGGGCCGGCGCGCCAGGAATGTAGTAAAATATTACATCCGAGATGTTAGGTTGCCTTAGGCTAGGGTATGTAACGTTGTAGACGTATATAATGTTCCCACCGAGAAGTATGGGCCAACGAGCCAGGAATGTGATACAATATTACATTCGACATGTTAGGTTGCCTTAGGTTAGGATATGTAACGTTATAGCCGTATATACTGTTCCCACCGAGAAGTAGGTGCCGACGCGCCAGGTATGTTGTAAAGTATTACATTCGGCATGTTAGGTTGCCTTAGGCTAGGATATATAGCGTTATAGACGTATATAATGTTTCCACCGAGAGGTAGGGTCCGACGAGCCAGGAATGTTGTAAAATATTACGCGCGACATGTTAGTTTGCGTTAGGCTAGGATATATAGCGTAATAGACGTATATAATGTTCCCACCGAGATGTAGGGGCCGACACAGGCCAGGAATGTTGTAAAATATTACATTCGACATGTTAGGTCGCCTTAGGCTAGGATATACAGCGTTATAGACGTATATAATGTTCCCACCGAGAAGTAGGGGCCGAAGTGACGGGAATGTTGTAAAATATTACATTCGACATGTTAGGTTGCCTTAGGCTAGGATATATAGCCTTATAGACGTATATAATGTTCCCACCGAGAAGTAGGGGCCGGCGCGCCAGGAATGTAGTAAAATATAACATCCGAAATGTTAGGTTGCCTTAGGCTAGGATATATAACGTTATAGACATATATAATGTTCCCACCGAGAAGTAGGGGCCGACGTGCCAGGAATGTAGTAAAATATTACACCAGGGATGTTAGGTTGCCTTAGGTTAGGATATATAACGTTATAGACGTTTATAATATTCCCACGGAAAAGTAGGTAGCGACGCGTCAGCAATGTTGTAAAATATTACAATCGACATGTTAGGATTGCCTTAGGCTAGGATATACAACGATATAGACGTATATACTGTTCCCACCGAAAAGTAGGTGCCGACGCGCCAGAATGTTGTAAAATATTACATTCGACAAGTTAGGTTACCTTAGGCTAGGATATGTAGCTTTAAAGACGTATATAATGTTCCCACCGAGAAATAGGGGCCGACAAGCCAGGAATGTAGTAAAATATTACATCCGAAATGTTAGGTTGCCTTAGGCTAGGATATATAGCGTTATAGACGTATAGAATGTTCTCACCGAGAAGTAGGGGCCGACGTGCCAGGAATGTAGTAAAATATTACAACCGAGATGTTAGGTTGCCTTAGGTTAGGATATATAACGTTATAGACGTATATGATATTCCCACCGAGAAGTATGTGCCAACGAGCCAGGAATGTGGTACAATATTACATCCGAGATGTTAGGTTGTCTTAGGTTAGGATATATAACGTTATAGACGTATATACTGTTCCCACCGAGAAGTAGGTGCCGACGCGCCAGGAATGTTGTAAAATATTACTTTCGACATGTTAGGTTGCCTTAAGCTAGGATATACAGCGTTATAGACGTATATAATGTTCCCACAGAGAAGTAGGGGCCGAATTGCCGGGAATGTTGTAAAATATTACATGCGACATGTTAGGTTGCCTTAGGCTAGGATATATAGCGTTATAGACGTATATAATGTTCCCACCGAGAAGTAGGTGCCGACGCGCCAGGAATGTTGTAAAATATTACATCCGAGATGTTAGGTTGCCTTAGGCTAGGATATACAACGATATAGACGTATATACTGTTCCCACCGAGAAGTAGGTGCCGACGCGACAGGAATGTTGTAAAATATTACATTCGACAAGTTAGGTTGCATTAGGCTAGGATATGTAGCTTTAAAGACGTATATAATGTTCCCACCGAGAAATAGGGGCCGACAAGCCAGGAAAGTTGTAAAATATTACATTCGACGTGTTAGGACCGCCTTAGGCTAGGATATATAGCGTTATAGACATATATAATGTTCCCACCGAGAAATAGGGGCCGACACAGGCTAGGAATGTTGTAAAACATTACATCCGAGGCGTTAGGTTGTCTTAGGTTAGGATATATAACGTTATAGACGTATATACTGCTCCCACCGAGAAGTAGGTACCGACGCGCCAGGAATGTTGTAAAATGTTACATCCGAGATGTTAGGTTGCCTTAGGCTAGGATATATAGCGTTATAGACGTATATAATGTTCCCACCGAGAAGTAGGGGCCGAAGTGACGGGAATGTTGTAAAATATTACATTCGACATGTTAGGTTGCCTTAGGCTAGGATATATAGCGTTATAGACGTATATAATGTTCCCACCGAGAAGTAGGGGCCGGCGCGCCAGCAATGTAGTAAAATATAACATCCGAGATGTTAGGTTGCCTTAGGCTAGGATATATAACGTTATAGACATATATAATGTTCCCACCGAGAAGTAGGGGCCGACGTGCCAGGAATGTAGTAAAATATTACACCAGGGATGTTAGGTTGCCTTAGGTTAGGATATATAACGTTATAGACGTTTATAATATTCCCACGGAAAAGTAGGTAGCGACGCGTCAGCAATGTTGTAAAATATTACAATCGACATGTTAGGATTGCCTTAGGCTAGGATATACAACGATATAGACGTATATACTGTTCCCACCGAAAAGTAGGTGCCGACGCGCCGGAATGTTGTAAAATATTACATTCGACAAGTTAGGTTGCCTTAGGCTAGGATATGTAGCTTTAAAGACGTATATGATGTTCCCACCGAGAAATAGGGGCCGACAAGCCAGGAATGTAGTAAAATATTACATCCGAAATGTTAGGTTGCCTTAGGCTAGGATATACAACGATATAGACGTATATACTGTTCCCACCGAGAAGTGGGTGCCGACGCGCCAGGAATGTTGTAAAATATTACATTCGACAAGTTAGGTTGCCTTAGGCTAGGATATATAGCGTTATAGACGTATATAATGTTCCCACCGAGAATTAGGGGCCGACGTGCCAGGAATGTAGTAAAATATTACATCCGAGATGTTAGGTTGCCTTAGGTTACGATATATAACGTTATAGACGTATATGATATTCCCACCGAGAAGTATGTGCCAACGAGCCAGGAATGTGGTACAATATTACATCCGAGATGTTAGGTTGTCTTAGGTTAGGATATATAACGTTATAGACGTATATACTGTTCCCACCGAGGAGTAGGTGCCGACGCGCCAGGAATGTTGTAAAATATTACTTTCGACATGTTAGGTTGCCTTAAGCTAGGATATATAGCGTTATAGACGTATGTAATGTTCCCACAGAGAAGTAGGGGCCGAAGTGCCGGGAATGTTGTAAAATATTACATGCGACATGTTAGGTTGCCTTAGGCTAGGATATATAGCGTTATAGACGTATATAATGTTCCCACCGAGAAGTAGGTGCCGACGCGCCAGGAATGTTGTAAAATATTACATCCGAGATGTTAGGTTGCCTTAGGCTAGGATATACAACGATATAGACGTATATACTGTTCCCACCGAGAAGTAGGTGCCGACGCGACAGGAATGTTGTAAAATATTACATTCGACAAGTTAGGTTGCATTAGGCTAGGATATGTAGCTTTAAAGACGTATATAATGTTCCCACCGAGAAATAGGGGCCGACAAGCCAGGAAAGTTGTAAAATATTACATTCGACGTGTTAGGACCGCCTTAGGCTAGGATATATAGCGTTATAGACATATATAATGTTCCCACCGAGAAATAGGGGCCGACACAGGCTAGGAATGTTGTAAAACATTACATCCGAGGCGTTAGGTTGTCTTAGGTTAGGATATATAACGTTATAGACGTATATACTGCTCCCACCGAGAAGTAGGTACCGACGCGCCAGGAATGTTGTAAAATGTTACATCCGAGATGTTAGGTTGCCTTAGGCTAGGATATATAGCGTTATAGACGTATATAATGTTCCCACCGAGAAGTAGGGGCCGAAGTGACGGGAATGTTGTAAAATATTACATTCGACATGTTAGGTTGCCTTAGGCTAGGATATATAGCGTTATAGACGTATATAATGTTCCCACCGAGAAGTAGGGGCCGGCGCGCCAGGAATGTAGTAAAATATAACATCCGAGATGTTAGGTTGCCTTAGGCTAGGATATATAACGTTATAGACATATATAATGTTCCCACCGAGAAGTAGGGGCCGACGTGCCAGGAATGTAGTAAAATATTACACCAGGGATGTTAGGTTGCCTTAGGTTAGGATATATAACGTTATAGACGTTTATAATATTCCCACGGAAAAGTAGGTAGCGACGCGTCAGCAATGTTGTAAAATATTACAATCGACATGTTAGGATTGCCTTAGGCTAGGATATACAACGATATAGACGTATATACTGTTCCCACCGAAAAGTAGGTGCCGACGCGCCGGAATGTTGTAAAATATTACATTCGACAAGTTAGGTTGCCTTAGGCTAGGATATGTAGCTTTAAAGACGTATATAATGTTCCCACCGAGAAATAGGGGCCGACAAGCCAGGAATGTAGTAAAATATTACATCCGAAATGTTAGGTTGCCTTAGGCTAGGATATACAACGATATAGACGTATATACTGTTCCCACCGAGAAATAGGGGCCGACACAGGCTAGGAATGTTGTAAAACATTACATCCGAGGCGTTAGGTTGTCTTAGGTTAGGATATATAACGTTATAGACGTATATACTGCTCCCACCGAGAAGTAGGTACCGACGCGCCAGGAATGTTGTAAAATGTTACATCCGAGATGTTAGGTTGCCTTTGGCTAGGATATATAGCGTTATAGACGTATATAATGTTCCCACCGAGAAGTAGGGGCCGAAGTGACGGGAATGTTGTAAAATATTACATTCGACATGTTAGGTTGCCTTAGGCTAGGATATATAGCGTCATAGACGTATGTAATGTTCACACCGAGAAGTAGGGGCCGACGTGCCAGGAATGTAGTAAAATATTACACCCGGGATGTTAGGTTGCCTTAGGTTAGGATATACAACGGTATTGACTTATATAATGTTCCCACAGAGAAGTAGGGGCCGACGCGCCAGCAATGCTGTAAAATATTACATTCGACATGCTAGGATTGCCTTAGGCTAGGATATATAACGTGATGGACGTATATGATATTCCCACCGAGAAGTATGGGCCAACGAGCCAGGAATGTGGTACAATATTATATTCGACATGTTAGGTTGCCTTAGGTTAGGATATATAACGTTATGGACGTATATACTGTTCCTCCCGAGAAGTAGGTGCCGACGCGCCAGGTATGATGTAAAATATTACATTCGACATGTTAGGTTGCCTTAGGCTAGGATATATAGCGTTATAGACATATATAATGATCCCACCGAGAAATAGGGGCCGACGAGCCAGGAATGTTGTAAAATATTACGCTCGACATGTTAGGTTGCCTTAGGCTAGGATATATAGCGATATAGACGCATATAATGTTCCCGCCGAGAAGTAGGGGCCGGCGCGCCAGGAATGCAGTAAAATATTACATCCGAGATGTTAGGTTGCCTTAGGCTAGGATATGTAACGTTATAGACGTATATAATGTTCCCACCGAGAAGTAGGGGCCGACGCGACAGGAATGTTGTAAAATATTACATTCAACGTGTTAGGATTGCCTTAGGCTAGGATATATAACGTTATAGACGTATACGATATTCCCACCGAGAAGTACGGGCCGACACGCCAGGAATGTTGTCAAATATTACATCCGAGATGTTAGGTTCCCTTATGTTAGGATATATAACGTTATTGAATTATATATTGTTCCCACCGAGAAATAGGGGCCGACGCGCCAGTCATTTAGTAAAATATTACATTCGACATGTTAGGTTGCCTTAGGCTAGGATATATAGCGATATAGACGTATATAATGTTCCCACCGAGAACTAGCGGCCGGCGCGCCACGAATGTAGTAAAATATTACATCCGAGATGTTAGGTTCCCTTAGGTTAGTATATATAACGTTATAGACGTATATAATGTTCCCACCGAGAGGTATCGGCCGACGAGCCAGGAATGTTGTAAAATATTACGCTCGACAAGTTAGGTTGCCTTAGGCTAGGATATACAGCGTTACAGACGATTATAATGTTCCCACCGAGAAGTAGGGGCCGACGAGCCAGGAATGTTGTAAAATATTACGCTCGACATGTTAGGTTGCCTTAGGCTAGGATATATAGCGATATAGACGCATATAATGTTCCCACCGAGAAGTAGGGGCCGGCGCGCCAGGAATGCAGTAAAATATTACATCCGAGATGTTAGGTTGCCTTAGGCTAGGATATGTAACGTTATAGACGTATATAATGTTCCCACCGAGAAGTAGGGGCCGACGCGCCTGGAATTTTGTAAAATATTACATTCGACGTGTTAGGATTGCCTTAGGCTAGGATATATAACGTTATAGACGTATACGATATTCCCACCGAGAAGTACGGGCCGACACGCCAGGAATGTTGTCAAATATTACATCCGAGATGTTAGGTTCCCTTATGTTAGGATATATAACGTTCTTGAATTATATATTGTTCCCACCGAGAAATAGGGGCCGACGCGCCAGGCATGTAGTAAAATATTACATTCTGCATGTTAGGTTGCCTTAGGTTAGGATATATTACGTTATTGACTTATATGATGTTCCCACCGAGAAATAGGGGCCGACGCGCCAGGCATGTAGTAAAATATTACATCCGCATTGTTAGGTTGCCTTAGGCTAGGATTTATAGCGTTATTGACGCATATAATGTTCCCACCGAGAAGTAGGTGCCGACGTGCCAGGAATGTTGTAAAATATTACATTCTGCATGTTAGGTTGCCTTAGGTTAGGATATATAACGTTCCCACCGAGAAGTAGGGGCAGACGCGCCAGGAATGTTGTAAAATATTACATCCGAGATGTTAGGTTGCCTTAGGCTAGGATATGTAACGTTATAGACGTATATAATGTTCCCACCGAGAAGTAGGGGCCGACGCGCCAGGAATGTTGTAAAATTTTGCATTCGACATGTTAGGATTGCCTTAGGCTAGGATATATAACGTTAAAGACGTATATAATGTTCCCACCGAGAAATAGGGGCCAACACGCCAGGAATGTTGTTAAACATTACATCCGAGGTGTTAGGTTGCCTTAGGCTAGGATATATAGCGTTATAGACGTATATAATGTTCCCACCGAGAAGTAGGGGCCGACACGCCAGGAATGTTGTAAAACATTACATCCGAGGTGTTGGGTTGCCTTAGGCTAGGATATATAGGGATATAGACGTATTTCATGTTCCCATCGAGAAGTAGTGGTCGGCGCGCCAGGAATGTAGTAAAATATTGCATCCGAGATGTTAGGTTGCCTTAGGCTAGGATATATAACGTTATAGACGTATATAATGTTCCCACCGAGAAGTAGGGGCCGACGCGCCAGGAATGTTGTAAAATATTACATTCAACGTGTTAGGATTGCCTTAGGCTAGGATATATAACGTTATAGACGTATACGATATTCCCACCGAGAAGTAGGGGCCGACACGCCAGGAATGTTGTCAAATATTACATCCGAGATGATAGGTTCCCTTATGTTAGGATATATAACGTTATGGAATTATATATTGTTCCCAACGAGAAATAGGGGCCGACGCGCCAGGCATGTAGTAAAATATTACATTCGACATGTTAGGTTGCCTTAGGCTAGGATATATAGCGATATAGACGTATATAATGTTCCCATCGAGAAGTAGCGGTCGGCGCGCCACGAATGTAGTAAAATATTACATCCGAGGTGTTAGGTTGCCTTAGGATAGGATATATAGCGTTATAGACGTATATAATATTCCCACCGAGAAGTAGGGGCCGGCGCGCCACGAATGTAGTAAAATATTACATCCGAGATGTTAGGTTGCCTTAGGCTAGGATATATAACGTTATAGACGTATATAATGTTCCCACCGAGAAGTAGGTGCCGACGTGCCAGGAATGTTGTAAAATATTACATTCTGCATGTTAGGTTGCCTTAGGTTAGGATATATAACGTTATTGACTTATATAATGTTCCCACCGAGAAATAGGGGCCGACGCGCCAGGCATGTAGTAAAATATTACATCCGACTTGTTAGGTTGCCTTAGGTTAGGATATATAACGGTATTGACTTATATAATGTTCCCACAGAGAAGTAGGGGCCGACGCGCCAGGAATGCTGTAAAATATTACATTCGACATGCTAGGATTGCCTTAGGCTAGGATATATAACGTGATAGACGTATATGATATTCCCACCGAGAAGTATGGGCCAACGAGCCAGGAATGTGGTACAATATTACATTCGACATGTTAGGTTGCCTTAGGTTAGGATATATAACGTTATGGACGTATATACTGTTCCTCCCGAGAAGTAGGTGCCGACGCGCCAGGTATGATGTAAAATATTACATTCGACATGTTAGGTTGCCTTAGGCTAGGATATATAGCGTTATAGACATATATAATGATCCCACCGAGAAGTAGGGGCCGACAAGCCAGGAATGTTGTAAAATATTACGCTCGACATGTTAGGTTGCCTTAGGCTAGGATATATAGCGATATAGACGCATATAATGTTCCCACCGAGAAGTAGGGGCCGGCGCGCCAGGAATGCAGTAAAATATTACATCCGAGATGTTAGGTTGCCTTAGGCTATGATATGTGACGTTATAGACGCATATAATGTTCCCGCCGAGAAGTAGGGGCCGGCGCGCCAGGAATGCAGTAAAATATTACATCCGAGATGTTAGGTTGCCTTAGGCTAGGATATGTAACGTTATAGACGTATATAATGTTCCCACCGAGAAGGCCAGGTATGATGTAAAATATTACATTCGACATGTTAGGTTGCCTTAGGCTAGGATATATAGCGATATAGACGTATATAATGTTCCCATCGAGAAGTAGCGGTCGGCGCGACAGGAATGCAGTAAAATATTACATCCGAGATGTTAGGTTGCCTTAGGCTAGGATATGTAACGTTATAGACGTATATAATGTTCCCAGCGAGAAGTAGGGGCCGACGCGCCAGGAATGTTGTAAAATATTACATTCAACGTGTTAGGATTGCCTTAGGCTAGGATATATAACGTTATAGACGTATACGATATTCCCACCGAGAAGTACGGGCCGACACGCTAGGAATGTTGTCAAATATTACATCCGAGATGTTAGGTTCCCTTATGTTAGGATATATAACGTTCTTGAATTATATATTGTTCCCACCGAGAAATAGGGGCCGACGCGCCAGGCATGTAGTAAAATATTACATTCTGCATGTTAGGTTGCCTTAGGTTAGGATATATAACGTTATTGACTTATATAACGTTCCCACCGAGAAGTAGGGGCCGACGCGCCAGGAATGTTGTAAAATATTACATCCGAGATGTTAGGTTCCCTTATGTTAGGATATATAACGTTATTGACTTATATAATGTTCCCACCGAGAAATAGGGGCCAACACGCCAGGAATGTTGTAAAACATTACATCCGAGGTGTTAGGTTGCCTTAGGCTAGGATATATAGCGATATAGACGTATATAATGTTCCCATCGAGAAGTAGCGGTCGGCGCGCCACGAATGTAGTAAAATATTACATCCGAGGTGTTAGGTTGCCTTCGGTTAGGATATATAGCGTTATAGACGTATATAATGTTCCCACCGAGAAGTAGGGGCCGGCGCGCCACGAATGTAGTAAAATATTACATCCGAGATGTTAGGTTGCCTTAGGCTAGGATGTATAACGTTATAGACGTATATAATGTTCCCACCGAGAAGTAGGTGCCGACGTGCCAGGAATGCTGTAAAATATTACATTCTGCGTGTTAGGTTGCCTTAGGTTAGGATATATAACGTTATTGACTTATATAACGTTCCCACCGAGAAGTAGGGGCCGACGCGCCAGGAATGTTGTAAAATATTACATCCGAGATGTTAGGTTCCCTTATGTTAGGATATATAACGTTATTGACTTATATAATGTTCCCACCGAGAAATAGGGGCCAACACGCCAGGAATGTTGTTAAACATTACATCCGAGTTGTTAGGTTGCCTTAGGCTAGGATATATAGCGTTATAGACGTATATAATGTTCCCACCGAGAAGTAGGGGCCGGCGCGCCAGGAATGTTGTAAAATATAACGCTCGACAAGTTATGTTGCCTTAGGCTAGGATATATAGCGTTACAGACGTATAAAATGTTCCCAGGGAGAAGTAGGGGCCGACGAGCCAGGAATGTTGTAAAATATTACGCTCGACATGTTAGGTTGCCTTAGGCTAGGACATATAGCGATATAGACGTATATAATGTTCCCGCCGAGAAGTAGGGGCCAACGAGCAAGAAATGTGGTGAAATATTACATTCGACATGTAAAGTTGCCTTAGGTTAGGATATATAACGTTATAGACGGATATACTGTTCCCAACGAGAACTAGTTGCCGACGCGCCAGGAATATTGGAAAATATTACATCCGACATGTTAGGTTGCCTCAGGCTAGAACAGATAGCGTTATAGACATATATAATGTTCCTACTGAGAAATGGGTACCGACCCGCCAGGAATGTTGTAAAACATTACATCCGAGGTGTTAGGTTGCCTTAGGCTAGGATTTATAGCGTTATTGACGCATATAATGTTCCCACCGAGAAGTAGGTGCCGACGTGCCAGGAATGTTGTAAAATATTACATCCGAGGTGTTAGGTTGCCTTAGGCTAGGATATATAACGTTATAGACGTATATAATGTTCCCACCGAGAAGTAGGTGCCGACGTGCCAGGAATGTTGTAAAATATTACATTCTGCATGTTAGGTTGCCTTAGGTTAGGATATATAACGTTATTGACTTATATAACGTTCCCACCGAGAAGTAGGGGCCGACGCGCCAGGAATGTTGTAAAATATTACATCCGAGATGTTAGGTTGCCTTAGGCTAGGATATGTAACGTTATAGACGTATATAATGTTCCCACCGAGAAGTAGGGGCCGACGCGCCAGGAATGTTGTAAAATTTTGCATTCGAAATGTTAGGATTGCCTTAGGCTAGGATATATAACGTTAAAGACGTATATAATGTTCCCACCGAGAAATAGGGGCCAACACGCCAGGAATGTTGTTAAACATTACATCCGAGGTGTTAGGTTGCCTTAGGCTAGGATATATAGCGTTATAGACGTATATAATGTTCCCAGCGAGAAGTAGGGGCTGACGAGCCAGGAATGTTGTAAAATATTACGCTCGACATGTTAGGTTGCCTTAGGCTAGGATATATAACGTTCTAGACGGATATACTGTTCCCACCGAGAACTAGTTGCCGACGCGCCAGGAATATTGGAAAATATTACATCCGACATGTTAGGTTGCCTCAGGCTAGAACAGATAGCGTTATAGACATATATAATGTTCCTACTGAGAAATGGGTACCGACACGCCAGGAATGTTGTAAAACATTACATCCGAGGTGTTAGGTTGCCTTAGGCTAGGATATATAGCGATATAGACGTATTTCATGTTCCCATCGAGATGTAGGTGTCGGCGTGCCAGTAATGTAGTAAAATATTACATCCGAGATGTTAGGTTGCCTTAGGCTAGGATATATAACGTTATAGACGTATATAATGTTCCCACCGAGAAGTAGGGGCCGACGCGCCAGGAATGTTGTAAAATTTTGCATTCGACATGTTAGGATTGCCTTAGGCTAGGATATATAACGTTAAAGACGTATATAATGTACCCACCGAGAAGTAGGGGCCGACACGCCAGGAATGTTGTAAAACATTACATCCGAGGTGTTGGGTTGCCTTAGGCTAGGATATATAGGGATATAGACGTATTTCATGTTCCCATCGAGAAGTAGTGGTCGGCGCGCCAGGAATGTAGTAAAATATTGCATCCGAGATGTTAGGTTGCCTTAGGCTAGGATATATAACGTTATAGACGTATATAATGTTCCCACCGAGAAGTAGGGGCCGACGCGCCAGGAATGTTGTAAAATATTACATTCAACGTGTTAGGATTGCCTTAGGCTAGGATATATAACGTTATAGACGTATACGATATTCCCACCGAGAAGTAGGGGCCGACACGACAGGAATGTTGTCAAATATTACATCCGAGATGTTAGGTTCCCTTATGTTAGGATATATAACGTTATGGAATTATATATTGTTCCCAACGAGAAATAGGGGCCGACGCGCCAGGCATGTAGTAAAATATTACATTCGACATGTTAGGTTGCCTTAGGCTAGGATATATAGCGATATAGACGTATATAATGTTCCCATCGAGAAGTAGCGGTCGGCGCGCCACGAATGTAGTAAAATATTACATCCGAGGTGTTAGGTTGCCTTAGGATAGGATATATAGCGTTATAGACGTATATAATATTCCCACCGAGAAGTAGGGGCCGGCGCGCCACGAATGTAGTAAAATATTACATCCGAGATGTTAGGTTGCCTTAGGCTAGGATATATAACGTTATAGACGTATATAATGTTCCCACCGAGAAGTAGGTGCCGACGTGCCAGGAATGTTGTAAAATATTACATTCTGCATGTTAGGTTGCCTTAGGTTAGGATATATAACGTTATTGACTTATATAATGTTCCCACCGAGAAATAGGGGCCGACGCGCCAGGCATGTAGTAAAATATTACATCCGACTTGTTAGGTTGCCTTAGGTTAGGATATATAACGGTATTGACTTATATAATGTTCCCACAGAGAAGTAGGGGCCGACGCGCCAGGAATGCTGTAAAATATTACATTCGACATGCTAGGATTGCCTTAGGCTAGGATATATAACGTGATAGACGTATATGATATTCCCACCGAGAAGTATGGGCCAACGAGCCAGGAATGTGGTACAATATTACATTCGACATGTTAGGTTGCCTTAGGTTAGGATATATAACGTTATGGACGTATATACTGTTCCTCCCGAGAAGTAGGTGCCGACGCGCCAGGTATGATGTAAAATATTACATTCGACATGTTAGGTTGCCTTAGGCTAGGATATATAGCGTTATAGACATATATAATGATCCCACCGAGAAGTAGGGGCCGACAAGCCAGGAATGTTGTAAAATATTACGCTCGACATGTTAGGTTGCCTTAGGCTAGGATATATAGCGATATAGACGCATATAATGTTCCCACCGAGAAGTAGGGGCCGGCGCGCCAGGAATGCAGTAAAATATTACATCCGAGATGTTAGGTTGCCTTAGGCTATGATATGTGACGTTATAGACGCATATAATGTTCCCGCCGAGAAGTAGGGGCCGGCGCGCCAGGAATGCAGTAAAATATTACATCCGAGATGTTAGGTTGCCTTAGGCTAGGATATGTAACGTTATAGACGTTTATAATGTTCCCACCGAGAAGGCCAGGTATGATGTAAAATATTACATTCGACATGTTAGGTTGCCTTAGGCTAGGATATATAGCGATATAGACGTATATAATGTTCCCATCGAGAAGTAGCGGTCGGCGCGCCAGGAATGCAGTAAAATATTACATCCGAGATGTTAGGTTGCCTTAGGCTAGGATATGTAACGTTATAGACGTATATAATGTTCCCAGCGAGAAGTAGGGGCCGACGCGCCAGGAATGTTGTAAAATATTACATTCAACGTGTTAGGATTGCCTTAGGCTAGGATATATAACGTTATAGACGTATACGATATTCCCACCGAGAAGTACGGGCCGACACGCCAGGAATGTTGTCAAATATTACATCCGAGATGTTAGGTTCCCTTATGTTAGGATATATAACGTTCTTGAATTATATATTGTTCCCACCGAGAAATAGGGGCCGACGCGCCAGGCATGTAGTAAAATATTACATTCTGCATGTTAGGTTGCCTTAGGTTAGGATATATAACGTTATTGACTTATATGATGTTCCCACCGAGAAATAGGGGCCGACGCGCCAGGCATGTAATAAAATATTACATCCGACTTGATAGGTTGCCTTAGGCTAGGATTTATAGCGTTATTGACGCATATAATGTTCCCACCGAGAAGTAGGTGCCGACGTGCCAGGAATGTTGTAAAATATTACATTCTGCATGTTAGGTTGCCTTAGGTTAGGATATATAACGTTATTGACTTATATAACGTTCCCACCGAGAAGTAGGGGCCGACGCGCCAGGAATGTTGTAAAATATTACATCCGAGATGTTAGGTTGCCTTAGGCTAGGATATGTAACGTTATAGACATATATAATGTTCCCACCGAGAAGTAGGTGCCGACGTGCCAGTAATGTAGTAAAATATTACATCCGAGATGTTAGGTTGCCTTAGGCTAGGATATATAACGTTATAGACGTATATAATGTTCCCACCGAGAAGTAGGGGCCGACGCGCCAGGAATGTTGTAAAATTTTGCATTCGACATGTTAGGATTGCCTTAGGCTAGGATATATAACGTTAAAGACGTATATAATGTACCCACCGAGAAGTAGGGGCCGACACGCCAGGAATGTTGTAAAACATTACATCCGAGGTGTTGGGTTGCCTTAGGCTAGGATATATAGGGATATAGACGTATTTCATGTTCCCATCGAGAAGTAGTGGTCGGCGCGCCAGGAATGTAGTAAAATATTGCATCCGAGATGTTAGGTTGCCTTAGGCTAGGATATATAACGTTATAGACGTATATAATGTTCCCACCGAGAAGTAGGGGCCGACGCGCCAGGAATGTTGTAAAATATTACATTCAACGTGTTAGGATTGCCTTAGGCTAGGATATATAACGTTATAGACGTATACGATATTCCCACCGAGAAGTAGGGGCCGACACGACAGGAATGTTGTCAAATATTACATCCGAGATGTTAGGTTCCCTTATGTTAGGATATATAACGTTATGGAATTATATATTGTTCCCAACGAGAAATAGGGGCCGACGCGCCAGGCATGTAGTAAAATATTACATTCGACATGTTAGGTTGCCTTAGGCTAGGATATATAGCGATATAGACGTATATAATGTTCCCATCGAGAAGTAGCGGTCGGCGCGCCACGAATGTAGTAAAATATTACATCCGAGGTGTTAGGTTGCCTTAGGATAGGATATATAGCGTTATAGACGTATATAATATTCCCACCGAGAAGTAGGGGCCGGCGCGCCACGAATGTAGTAAAATATTACATCCGAGATGTTAGGATGCCTTAGGCTAGGATATATAACGTTATAGACGTATATAATGTTCCCACCGAGAAGTAGGTGCCGACGTGCCAGGAATGTTGTAAAATATTACATTCTGCATGTTAGGTTGCCTTAGGTTAGGATATATAACGTTATTGACTTATATAATGTTCCCACCGAGAAATAGGGGCCGACGCGCCAGGCATGTAGTAAAATATTACATCCGACTTGTTAGGTTGCCTTAGGTTAGGATATATAACGGTATTGACTTATATAATGTTCCCACAGAGAAGTAGGGGCCGACGCGCCAGGAATGCTGTAAAATATTACATTCGACATGCTAGGATTGCCTTAGGCTAGGATATATAACGTGATAGACGTATATGATATTCCCACCGAGAAGTATGGGCCAACGAGCCAGGAATGTGGTACAATATTACATTCGACATGTTAGGTTGCCTTAGGTTAGGATATATAACGTTATGGACGTATATACTGTTCCTCCCGAGAAGTAGGTGCCGACGCGCCAGGTATGATGTAAAATATTACATTCGACATGTTAGGTTGCCTTAGGCTAGGATATATAGCGTTATAGACATATATAATGATCCCACCGAGAAGTAGGGGCCGACAAGCCAGGAATGTTGTAAAATATTACGCTCGACATGTTAGGTTGCCTTAGGCTAGGATATATAGCGATATAGACGCATATAATGTTCCCACCGAGAAGTAGCGGTCGGCGCGCCAGGAATGCAGTAAAATATTACATCCGAGATGTTAGGTTGCCTTAGGCTAGGATATGTAACGTTATAGACGTATATAATGTTCCCAGCGAGAAGTAGGGGCCGACGCGCCAGGAATGTTGTAAAATATTACATTCAACGTGTTAGGATTGCCTTAGGCTAGGATATATAACGTTATAGACGTATACGATATTCCCACCGAGAAGTACGGGCTGACACGCCAGGAATGTTGTCAAATATTACATCCGAGATGTTAGGTTCCCTTATGTTAGGATATATAACGTTCTTGAATTATATATTGTTCCCACCGAGAAATAGGGGCCGACGCGCCAGGCATGTAGTAAAATATTACATTCTGCATGTTAGGTTGCCTTAGGTTAGGATATATAACGGTATTGACTTATATAATGTTCCCACAGAGAAGTAGGAGCCGACGCGCCAGGAATGCTGTAAAATATTACATTCGACATGCTAGGATTGCCTTAGGCTAGGATATATAACGTGATAGACGTATATGATATTCCCACCGAGAAGTATGGGCCAACGAGCCAGGAATGTGGTACAATATTACATTCGACATGTTAGGTTGCCTTAGGTTAGGATATATAACGTTATGGACGTATATACTGTTCCTCCCGAGAAGTAGGTGCCGACGCGCCAGGTATGATGTAAAATATTACATTCGACATGTTAGGTTGCCTTAGGCTAGGATATATAGCGTTATAGACATATATAATGATCCCACCGAGAAGTAGGGGCCGACAAGCCAGGAATGTTGTAAAATATTACGCTCGACATGTTAGGTTGCCTTAGGCTAGGATATATAGCGATATAGACGCATATAATGTTCCCACCGAGAAGTAGCGGTCGGCGCGCCAGGAATGCAGTAAAATATTACATCCGAGATGTTAGGTTGCCTTAGGCTAGGATATGTAACGTTATAGACGTATATAATGTTCCCAGCGAGAAGTAGGGGCCGACGCGCCAGGAATGTTGTAAAATATTACATTCAACGTGTTAGGATTGCCTTAGGCTAGGATATATAACGTTATAGACGTATACGATATTCCCACCGAGAAGTACGGGCTGACACGCCAGGAATGTTGTCAAATATTACATCCGAGATGTTAGGTTCCCTTATGTTAGGATATATAACGTTCTTGAATTATATATTGTTCCCACCGAGAAATAGGGGCCGACGCGCCAGGCATGTAGTAAAATATTACATTCTGCATGTTAGGTTGCCTTAGGTTAGGATATATAACGTTATTGACTTATATGATGTTCCCACCGAGAAATAGGGGCCGACGCGCCAGGCATGTAATAAAATATTACATCCGACTTGTTAGGTTGCCTTAGGCTAGGATTTATAGCGTTATTGACGCATATAATGTTCCCACCGAGAAGTAGGTGCCGACGTGCCAGGAATGTTGTAAAATATTACATCCGAGATGTTAGGTTGCCTTAGGCTAGGATATATAACGTTATAGACGTATATAATGTTCCCACCGAGAAGTAGGTGCCGACGTGCCAGGAATGTTGTAAAATATTACATTCTGCATGTTAGGTTGCCTTAGGTTAGGATATATAACGTTATTGACTTATATAACGTTCCCACCGAGAAGTAGGGGCCGACGCGCCAGGAATGTTGTAAAACATTACATCCGAGGTGTTAGGTTGCCTTAGGCTAGGATATATAGCGTTATAGACGTATATAATGTTCCCACCGAGAAGTAGGGGCCGGCGCGCCAGGAATGTTGAAAATATAACGCTCGACAAGTTATGTTGCCTTAGGCTAGGATATATAGCGTTACAGACGTATAAAATGTTCCCAGGGAGAAGTAGGGGCCGACGAGCCAGGAATGTTGTAAAATATTACGCTCGACATGTTAGGTTGCCTTAGGCTAGGACATATAGCGATATAGACGTATATAATGTTCCCGCCGAGAAGTAGGGGCCAACGAGCAAGAAATGTGGTGAAATATTACATTCGACATGTAAAGTTGCCTTAGGTTAGGATATATAACGTTATAGACGGATATACTGTTCCCAACGAGAACTAGTTGCCGACGCGCCAGGAATATTGGAAAATATTACATCCGACATGTTAGGTTGCCTCAGGCTAGAACAGATAGCGTTATAGACATATATAATGTTCCTACTGAGAAATGGGTACCGACACGCCAGGAATGTTGTAAAACATTACATCCGAGGTGTTAGGTTGCCTTAGGCTAGGATTTATAGCGTTATTGACGCATATAATGTTCCCACCGAGAAGTAGGTGCCGACGTGCCAGGAATGTTGTAAAATATTACATCCGAGGTGTTAGGTTGCCTTAGGCTAGGATATATAACGTTATAGACGTATATAATGTTCCCACCGAGAAGTAGGTGCCGACGTGCCAGGAATGTTGTAAAATATTACATTCTGCATGTTAGGTTGCCTTAGGTTAGGATATATAACGTTATTGACTTATATAACGTTCCCACCGAGAAGTAGGGGCCGACGCGCCAGGAATGTTGTAAAATATTACATCCGAGATGTTAGGTTGCCTTAGGCTAGGATATGTAACGTTATAGACGTATATAATGTTCCCACCGAGAAGTAGGGGCCGACGCGCCAGGAATGTTGTAAAATTTTGCATTCGAAATGTTAGGATTGCCTTAGGCTAGGATATATAACGTTAAAGACGTATATAATGTTCCCACCGAGAAATAGGGGCCAACACGCCAGGAATGTTGTTAAACATTACATCCGAGGTGTTAGGTTCCCTTATGTTAGGATATATAACGTTATTGACTTATATAATGTTCCCACCGAGAAATAGGGGCCAACACGCCAGGAATGTTGTAAAACATTACATCCGAGGTGTTAGGTTGCCTTAGGCTAGGATATATAGCGTTATAGACGTATATAATGTTCCCACCGAGAAGTAGGGGCCGGCGCGCCAGGAATGTTGTAAAATATAACGCTCGACAAGTTATGTTGCCTTAGGCTAGGATATATAGCGTTACAGACGTATAAAATGTTCCCAGCGAGAAGTAGGGGCTGACGAGCCAGGAATGTTGTAAAATATTACGCTCGACATGTTAGGTTGCCTTAGGCTAGGATATATAACGTTCTAGACGGATATACTGTTCCCACCGAGAACTAGTTGCCGACGCGCCAGGAATATTGGAAAATATTACATCCGACATGTTAGGTTGCCTCAGGCTAGAACAGATAGCGTTATAGACATATATAATGTTCCTACTGAGAAATGGGTACCGACACGCCAGGAATGTTGTAAAACATTACATCCGAGGTGTTAGGTTGCCTTAGGCTAGGATATATAGCGATATAGACGTATTTCATGTTCCCATCGAGATGTAGGTGTCGGCGCGCCAGTAATGTAGTAAAATATTGCATCCGAGGTGTTAGGTTGCCTTAGGCTAGGATATATAACGTTATAGACGTATATAATGTTCCCACCGAGAAGTAGGGGCCGACGCGCCAGGAATGTTGTAAAATTTTGCATTCGACATGTTAGGATTGCCTTAGGCTAGGATATATAACGTTAAAGACGTATATAATGTTCCCACCGAGAAATAGGGGCCAACACGCCAGGAATGTTGTTAAACATTACATCCGAGGTGTTAGGTTGCCTTAGGCTAGGATATATAGCGTTATAGACGTATATAATGTTCCCACCGAGAAGTAGGGGCCGACACGCCAGGAATGTTGTCAAATATTACATCCGAGATGTCAGGTTCCCTTATGTTAGGATATATAACGTTATTGACTTATATAATGTTCCCACCGAGAAATAGGGGCCAACACGCCAGGAATGTTGTAAAACATTACATCCGAGGTGTTAGGTTGCCTTAGGCTAGGATATATAGCGTTATAGACGTATATAATGTTCCCACCGAGAAGTAGGGGCCGGCGCGCCAGGAATGTTGTAAAATATAACGCTCGACAAGTTATGTTGCCTTAGGCTAGGATATATAGCGTTACAGACGTATAAAATGTTCCCAGCGAGAAGTAGGGGCCGACGAGCCAGGAATGTTGTAAAATATTACGCTCGACATGTTAGGTTGCCTTAGGCTAGGATATATAACGTTCTAGACGGATATACTGTTCCCACCGAGAACTAGTTGCCGACGCGCCAGGAATATTGGAAAATATTACATCCGACATGTTAGGTTGCCTCAGGCTAGAACAGATAGCGTTATAGACATATATAATGTTCCTACTGAGAAATGGGTACCGACACGCCAGGAATGTTGTAAAACATTACATCCGAGGTGTTAGGTTGCCTTAGGCTAGGATATATAGCGATATAGACGTATTTCATGTTCCCATCGAGATGTAGGTGTCGGCGCGCCAGTAATGTAGTAAAATATTGCATCCGAGATGTTAGGTTGCCTTAGGCTAGGATATATAACGTTATAGACGTATATAATGTTCCCACCGAGAAGTAGGGGCCGACACGCCAGGAATGTTGTAAAATATTACATCAACGTGTTAGGATTGCCTTAGGCTAGGATATATAACGTTATAGACGTATACGATATTCCCACCGAGAAGTACGGGCCGACACGCCAGGAATGTTGTCAAATATTACATCCGAGATGTTAGGTTCCCTTATGTTAGGATATATAACGTTATTGAATTATATATTGTTCCCACCGAGAAATAGGGGCCGACGCGCCAGGCATGTAGTAAAATATTACATTCGACAAGTTATGTTGCCTTAGGCTAGGATATATAGCGTTACAGACGTATAAAATGTTCCCAGCGAGAAGTAGGGGCCGACGAGCCAGGAATGTTGTAAAATATTACGCTCGACATGTTAGGTTGCCTTAGGCTAGGATATATAGCGATATAGACGTATATAATGTTCCCGCCGAGAAGTAGGGGCCGACACGCCAGGAATGTTGTCAAATATTACATCCGAGATGTTAGGTTCCCTTATGTTAGGATATATAACGTTATTGACTTATATAATGTTCCCACCGAGAAATAGGGGCGAACACGCCAGGAATGTTGTAAAACATTACATCCGAGGTGTTAGGTTGCCTTAGGCTAGGATATATGGCGTTATAGACGTATATAATGTTTCCACCGAGAAGTAGGGGCCGGCGCGCCAGGAATGTTGTAAAATATAACGCTCGACAAGTTATGTTGCCTTAGGCTAGGATATATAGCGTTACAGACGTATAAAATGTTCCCAGCGAGAAGTAGGGGCCGACGAGCCAGGAATGTTGTAAAATATTACGCTCGACATGTTAGGTTGCCTTAGGCTAGGATATATAGCGATATAGACGTATATAATGTTCCCGCCGAGAAGTAGGGGCCAACGAGCCAGAAATGTGGTGAAATATTACATTCGACATGTTAAGTTGCCTTAGGTTAGGATATATAACGTTCTAGACGGATATACTGTTCCCACCGAGAACTAGTTGCCGACGCGCCAGAAATATTGGAAAATATTACATCCGGCATGTTAGGTTGCCTCAGGCTAGAACAGATAGCGTTATAGACATATATAATGTTCCTACTGAGAAATGGGTACCGACACGCCAGGAATGTTGTAAAACATTACATCCGAGGTGTTAGGTTGCCTTAGGCTAGGATTTATAGCGTTATTTACGCATATAATGTTCCCACCGAGAAGTAGGTGCCGACGTGCCAGGAATGTTGTAAAATATTACATCCGAGGTGTTAGGTTGCCTTAGGCTAGGATATATAACGTTATAGACGTATATAATGTTCCCACCGAGAAGTAGGTGCCGACGTGCCAGGAATGTTGTACAATATTACATTCTGCATGTTAGGTTGCCTTAGGTTAGGATATATAACGTTATTGACTTATATAACGTTCCCACCGAGAAGTAGGGGCCGACGCGCCAGGAATGTTGTAAAATATTACATCCGAGATGTTAGGTTGCCTTAGGCTAGGATATGTAACGTTATAGACGTATATAATGTTCCCACCGAGAAGTAGGGGCCGACGCGCCGGGAATGTTGTAAAATATTACATTCAACGTGTTAGGATTGCCTTAGGCTAGGATATATAACGTTATAGACATATACGATATTCCCACCGAGAAGTACGGGCCGACACGCCAGGAATGTTGTCAAATATTACATCCGAGATGTTAGGTTCCCTTATGTTAGGATATATAACGTTATTGAATTATATATTGTTCCCACCGAGAAATAGGGGCCGACGCGCCAGGCATGTAGTAAAATATTACATTCGACATGCTAGGTTGCCTTAGGCTAGGATATATAGCGATATAGACGTATATAATGTTCCCACCGAGAAGTAGGGGCCGGCGCGCCACGAATGTAGTAAAATATTACATCCGAGATGTTAGGTTGCCTTAGGCTAGGATGTATAACGTTATAGACGTATATAATGTTCCCACCGAGAAGTAGGTGCCGGCGTGCTAGGAATGCTGTAAAATATTTCATTCTGCATGTTAGGTTGCCTTAGGTTAGGATATATAACGTTATTGACTTATATAACGTTCCCACCGAGAAGTAGGGGCCGACGCGCCAGGAATGTTGTAAAATATTACATCCGAGATGTTAGGTTGCCTTAGGCTAGGATATATAACGTTATAGACGTATATAATGTTCCCACCGAGAAGTAGGGGCCGACGCGCCAGGAATGTTGTAAAATTTTGCATTCGACATGTTAGGATTGCCTTAGGCTAGGATATATAACGTTAAAGACGTATATAATGTTCCCACCGAGAAATAGGGGCCAACACGCCAGGAATGTTGTTAAACATTACATCCGAGGTGTTTGGTTGCCTTAGGCTAGGATATATAGCGTTATAGACGTATATAATGTTCCCACCGAGAAGTAGGGGCCGGCGCGCCAGGAATGTTGTAAAATATAACGCTCGACAAGTTATGTTGCCTTAGGCTAGGATATATAGCGTTACAGACGTATAAAATGTTCCCAGCGAGAAGTAGGGGCCGACGAGCCAGGAATGTTGTAAAATATTACGCTCGACATGTTAGGTTGCCTTAGGCTAGGATATATAGCGATACAGACGTATATAATGTTCCCGCCGAGAAGTAGGGGCCAACGAGCCAGAAATGTGGTGAAATATTACATTCGACATGTTAAGTTGCCTTAGGTTAGGATATATAACGTTCTAGACGGATATACTGTTCCCACCGAGAACTAGTTGCCGACGCGTCAGAAATATTGGAAAATATTACATCCGGCATGTTAGGTTGCCTCAGGCTAGAACAGATAGCGTTATAGACATATATAATGTTCCTACTGAGAAATGGGTACCGACACGCCAGGAATGTTGTAAAACATTACATCCGAGGTGTTAGGTTGCCTTAGGCTAGGATATATAGGGATATAGACGTATTTCATGTTCCCATCGAGAAATAGTGGTCGGCGCGCCAGGAATGTAGTAAAATATTGCATCCGAGATGTTAGGTTGCCTTAGGCTAGGATATATAACGTTATAGACTTATATACTGTTCTCTCCGAGAAAGAGGTGCCGACGCGCCAGGAATGTTGTAAAACATTACATCCGAGGTGTTAGGTTGCCTTAGGCTAGGATATATAGCGTTATAGACGTATATAATGTTCCCACCGAGAAGTAGGGGCCGGCGCGCCAGGAATGTTGTAAAATATAACGCTCGACAAGTTATGTTGCCTTAGGCTAGGATATATAGCGTTACAGACGTATAAAATGTTCCCAGCGAGAAGTAGGGGCCGACGAGCCAGGAATGTTGTAAAATATTACGCTCGACATGTTAGGTTGCCTTAGGCTAGGATATATAGCGATATAGACGTATATAATGTTCCCGCCGAGAAGTAGGGGCCAACGAGCCAGAAATGTGGTGAAATATTACATTCGACATGTTAAGTTGCCTTAGGTTAGGATATATAACGTTCTAGACGGATATACTGTTCCCACCGAGAACTAGTTGCCGACGCGCCAGAAATATTGGAAAATATTACATCCGGCATGTTAGGTTGCCTCAGGCTAGAACAGATAGCGTTATAGACATATATAATGTTCCTACTGAGAAATGGGTACCGACACGCCAGGAATGTTGTAAAACATTACATCCGAGGTGTTAGGTTGCCTTAGGCTAGGATATATAGGGATATAGACGTATTTCATGTTCCCATCGAGAAGTAGTGGTCGGCGCGCCAGGAATGTAGTAAAATATTGCATCCGAGATGTTAGGTTGCCTTAGGCTAGGATATATAACGTTATAGACTTATATACTGTTCTCTCCGAGAAAGAGGTGCCGACGCGCCAGGAATGTTGTAAAACATTACATCCGAGGTGTTAGGTTGCCTTAGGCTAGGATATATAGCGTTATAGACGTATATAATGTTCCTACCGAGAAGTAGGGGCCGGCGCGCCAGGAATGTTGTAAAATATAACGCTCGACAAGTTATGTTGCCTTAGGCTAGGATATATAGCGTTACAGACGTATAAAATGTTCCCAGCGAGAAGTAGGGGCCGACGAGCCAGGAATGTTGTAAAATATTACGCTCGACATGTTAGGTTGCCTTAGGCTAGGATATATAACGTTCTAGACGGATATACTGTTCCCACCGAGAACTAGTTGCCGACGCGCCAGGAATATTGGAAAATATTACATCCGGCATGTTAGGTTGCCTCAGGCTAGAACAGATAGCGTTATAGACATATATAATGTTCCTACTGAGAAATGGGTACCGACACGCCAGGAATGTTGTAAAACATTACATCCGAGGTGTTAGGTTGCCTTAGGCTAGGATATATAGGGATATAGACGTATTTCATGTTCCCATCGAGAAATAGTGGTCGGCGCGCCAGGAATGTAGTAAAATATTGCATCCGAGATGTTAGGTTGCCTTAGGCTAGGATATATAACGTTATAGACTTATATACTGTTCTCTCCGAGAAAGAGGTGCCGACGCGCCAGGAATGTTGTAAAACATTACATCCGAGGTGTTAGGTTGCCTTAGGCTAGGATATATAGCGTTATAGACGTATATAATGTTCCCACCGAGAAGTAGGGGCCGGCGCGCCAGGAATGTTGTAAAATATAACGCTCGACAAGTTATGTTGCCTTAGGCTAGGATATATAGCGTTACAGACGTATAAAATGTTCCCAGCGAGAAGTAGGGGCCGACGAGCCAGGAATGTTGTAAAATATTACGCTCGACATGTTAGGTTGCCTTAGGCTAGGATATATAGCGATATAGACGTATATAATGTTCCCGCCGAGAAGTAGGGGCCAACGAGCCAGAAATGTGGTGAAATATTACATTCGACATGTTAAGTTGCCTTAGGTTAGGATATATAACGTTCTAGACGGATATACTGTTCCCACCGAGAACTAGTTGCCGACGCGCCAGAAATATTGGAAAATATTACATCCGGCATGTTAGGTTGCCTCAGGCTAGAACAGATAGCGTTATAGACATATATAATGTTCCTACTGAGAAATGGGTACCGACACGCCAGGAATGTTGTAAAACATTACATCCGAGGTGTTAGGTTGCCTTAGGCTAGGATATATAGGGATATAGACGTATTTCATGTTCCCATCGAGAAGTAGTGGTCGGCGCGCCAGGAATGTAGTAAAATATTGCATCCGAGATGTTAGGTTGCCTTAGGCTAGGATATATAACGTTATAGACTTATATACTGTTCTCTCCGAGAAAGAGGTGCCGACGCGCCAGGAATGTTGTAAAACATTACATCCGAGGTGTTAGGTTGCCTTAGGCTAGGATATATAGCGTTATAGACGTATATAATGTTCCTACCGAGAAGTAGGGGCCGGCGCGCCAGGAATGTTGTAAAATATAACGCTCGACAAGTTATGTTGCCTTAGGCTAGGATATATAGCGTTACAGACGTATAAAATGTTCCCAGCGAGAAGTAGGGGCCGACGAGCCAGGAATGTTGTAAAATATTACGCTCGACATGTTAGGTTGCCTTAGGCTAGGATATATAACGTTCTAGACGGATATACTGTTCCCACCGAGAACTAGTTGCCGACGCGCCAGGAATATTGGAAAATATTACATCCGACATGTTAGGTTGCCTCAGGCTAGAACAGATAGCGTTATAGACATATATAATGTTCCTACTGAGAAATGGGTACCGACACGCCAGGAATGTTGTAAAACATAACATCCGAGGTGTTAGGTTGCCTTAGGCTAGGATATATAGCGATATAGACGTATATAATGTTCCCGCCGAGAAGTAGGGGCCAACGAGCCAGAAATGTGGTGAAATATTACATTCGACATGTCAAGTTGCCTTAGGTTAGGATATATAACGTTCTAGACGGATATACTGTTCCCACCGAGATCTAGTTGCCGACGCGCCAGAAATATTGGAAAATATTACATCCGGCATGTTAGGTTGCCTCAGGCTAGAACAGATAGCGTTATAGACATATATAATGTTCCTACTGAGCAATGGGTACCGACACGCCAGGAATGTTGTAAAACATTACATCCGAGGTGTTAGGTTGCCTTAGGCTAGGATATATAGGGATATAGGCGTATTTCATGTTCCCATCGAGAAGTAGTGGTCGGCGCGCCAGGAATGTAGTAAAATATTGCATCCGAGATGTTAGGTTGCCTTAGGCTAGGATATATAACGTTATAGACTTATATACTGTTCTCTCCGAGAAAGAGGTGCCGACGCGCCAGGAATGTTGTAAAACATTACATCCGAGGTGTTAGGTTGCCTTAGGCTAGGATATATAGCGTTATAGACGTATATAATGTTCCCACCGAGAAGTAGGGGCCGGCGCGCCAGGAATGTTGTAAAATATAACGCTCGACAAGTTATGTTGCCTTAGGCTAGGATATATAGCGTTATAGACGAATATAATGTTCCCACCGAGAAGTAGGGGCCGACGAGCCAGGAATGTTGTAAAATATTACGCTCGACATTTTTGATTGCCTTAGGTTAGGATATATGGCGTTATAGACGTATATAATGTTCCCTCCGAGAAGTAGGGGCCAACGCGCCAGGAATGTTATAAAATAGTACGCTCGACATATTAGGTTGCCTTAGGCTAGGATATAAGGCGATATAGACGTATATAAAGTTCCCAGCGAGTAGTTGGGGCCGGCGCGACACGAATGTAGTAAAATATTACATCCGAGATGTTAGGTTGCCTTAGGTTAGGATACATAACGTTATAGACGTATATGTTATTCCCACCGAGAAGTACGGGCCTACACGCCAGGAATGTTGTCAAATATTACATCAGAGATGTTAGGTTGCCTTAGGCTAGGATAAGTAACGTTATAGACGTATATAATGTTCCCACCGAGAAGTAGGGGCCGACAAGTCAGGAATGTTGTAAAATATTACGCTCGACATTTTTGGTTGTCTTAGGTTAGGATATATGGCGTTATAGACGTATATAATGTTCCCACCGAGAAGTAGGGGCCGACGCGTCAGCAATGTTGTTAAATATTACATACGACATGTTGGGTTACCTTAGGCTAGGATATATAGCGTTAAAGATGTATATAATGTTCCCACCGAGAAATGGGGGCCGACACGACAGGAATGTTGTAAAACAATACATCCGAGGTGTTAGGTTGCCTTAGGCTAGGATATATAACGTTATACACGTATATAAAGATCCCACCGAGAAGTAGGGGCCGACACGCCAGGAATGTTGTCAAATATTACATCCGAGATGTCAGTTTACCTTAGGTTAGGAAATATAACGTTATAGACATATATAATGTTCCCAACGAGAAGTAGGGGCCAGCGCGCCACGAATGTATTAAAATATTACATCCGAGATGTTAGCTTGCCTTAGGCTAGGATATATAACGTTATAGACGTATATAATGTTGCCACCGAGAAGTAGGTGCCGGCGCGCCGGGAATGTTGTGAAATATTACATTCGCCATGTTAGGTTGCCTTAAGCTAGGATATATAGCGTTATAGACGTATATAATGTTCCCACCGAGAAGTAGGGGCCGGCCCGCCAGGAATGTAGTAAATTATAACATCCGAGATGTTAGGTTGCCTTAGGCTAGGATATATAGCGTTATAGACATATATAATGTTCCCACCGAAAAGTAGGGTCCGACGAGTCGGGAATGTTGTAAAATATTACGCTCGACATGTTAGGTTGCCTTAGGCTAGGCTATGTAGCGATATAGACGTATATAATGTTCCCACCGAGAAGTAAACGTCGGCGCGCCGGGAATGTAGTAAAATATTGCATCCGAGATGTTAGGTTGCCTTAGGCTAGGATATATAACGTTATAGACTTATATACTGTTCCCTCCGAGAAGTAGTTGCCGCCGCGACAGGAATGTTGTACAATTTTACATCCGACATGTTAGGATTGCCTTAGGCTAGGATATATCACGTTATAGACGTATATAATGTGTCCACCGAGAAGTAGGGGCCGGCGCGCCAGGAATGTAGTAAAATATTACATCCGAGATGTTAGGATTGCCATAGGCTAGGATATATAACGTTATAGACGTATATAATCTTCCCACCGAGAAGTAGGGGCCGGCGCGCCAGGAATGTTGTAAAATATTACATTCGACATGTTAGGTTGCCTTAAGCTAGGATATATAGCGTTATAGACGTATATAATGTTCCCACCGAGAAGTAGGGGCCGACGTGCCAGGAATGCAGTACAATATTACATCCGATATGTTAGGTTGCCTTAGGTTAGGGTATACAACGTTATAGACGTATATAATGTCCCCATCGAGAAGCAGGCGACGACATGCCAGGAATGTTGTAAAATATTACATCCGAGATGTTACGTTGCCTTAGGCTAGGATATATATCGTTATAGACGTATACAATGTTCCCACCGAGAAGTAGGGACCGACATGCCAGGAATATTGTAAAATATTACATCCGAAATGTTGGGTTGCCTTAGGTTAGGATATACAACGTTATAGATGTATAGAATATCCCCATCGAGAAGTAGGCAACGACGCGCCAGGAATGTTGTAAAATATTACATTCGACATGTTAGGTTGCCTTAGACTAGGATATCTAACGTTATAGACGTATATAATGTTACCACCAAGAACTACGGGCCGACACGCCAGGAGTGATGTAAAATATTACATTCGACATGTTAGGTCGCCTTAGGCTAGGATATATAAAATTATAGACGTATATAATGTTCCCACAGAGAAATAGGGGCCGACGCGTCAGGAATGTTGTAAAATATTACATTCGACACGTTAGGTCGCCATAGGCTAGGATGTATAACGTTATAGACGTATATCATGTTCCCACCGAGAAATAGGGGCTGACGCGTCAGGAATGTTGTAAAATATTACATCCGAGACGTTAGGTTGCCTTAGGTTAGGATATAAAACGTTATAGATGTATATAATGTCCCTATCCGGAAGTAGGCGACGATACGCCAGGAATGTTGTAAAATATTACATTCGACATGTTAGGTTGCCTTAGGCTAGGATATATAACATTATAGACGCATATAATGTTATCACCGAGAACTACGGACCGACACGCCAGGAATGTTGTCAACTATTACATCCGAGATGTTATGTTGCCTTAGGTTAGGATAAACAACGTAATAGACGTATATGATGTCCCCATCGAGAAGCAGGCGACGAAACGCCAGGAATGTTTTAAAATATTACATCCGAGATGTTAGGTTGCCTTAGGCTAGGATATATATCTTTATAGACGTAAACAATGTTCCCACCGAGATGTAGGAATCGACATGCCAGGAATGTTGTAAAATAATACATCCGAGATGTTAGGATGCTTTAGGTTAGGATATATATCGTTATAGAAGTATACAACGTTCCCACCGAGAAGTAGGGACCGACATTCCAGGAATGTTGTAAAATATTACATCCGAGATGTCAGGTTGCCTTAGGTTAGGATATACAACGTTATAGACGTATATAATGTCCGCACCGTGACGTACGGGGCGACACGAACGGGATTCAGTGAAACATTACCAGCGAGGGTCTAGATGGGTTAGGTTAGGTTATATTACGTTGTAGACGTATATAATGTTCCCACCGAGAAGTAGGGGCCGACCCGCCAGGAATTTTGGAAAATACTACATCCGAGATGTTAGGTTGCCTTAGGTTAGGATATATAACATTATAGACGGATACAATGTCCCAACCGAGACGTACGGGCCGACACGACCGGGAATCTGTAAAACATTACCAGCGAGGGGCTAGATGGGTTAGGATATGTTATATTACATTATAGACGTATATAATGTTCCCAACGAGAATTAGGGGCGACCCGAGTGGAATGTTGTAAAATACTATATGCGAGATGTTAGGTTGCCTTAGGTTAGGATATATAATGTTATAGACTTATATAATGTCCGCACCGAGACGTACGGGACGACACGAACGGGATTCTGTAAAACATTACCGCCGAGGGGCTAGATGGTTTAGGTTAGGTTATATTACGCTATAGACGTATATAACGTTCCCACCGAGAAGTAGGGGCCGACCCGCCACGAATGTTGTAAAGTACTACATACGAGATGTTAGATAGCCTTAGGTTAGGATATATAACGTTATAGACCTATATAATGTCCGTTCCGAGACGTACGGGACGACACGAACGGGATGCTGTAAAACATTACCGCCGAGGGGCTGGATGGGTTAGGTTAGGTTGTATTACGTTAAAGGCGTATATAATGTTCCCACCTAGAAGTAGGGGCCGACCCGCCGGGAATGTTGTAAAATACTACATCCGAGATGTTAGGTTGCCTTAGGTTAGGATATATTACGTTATAGACCTATATAATGTCCCACGGAGATGTACGGGCCGACACGACCGGGATTCTGTAAAACATTACCGCCGAGGGGCTAGATGGGTTAGGTTAGGTTATATTACGTTATAGACGTATATAATGTTCCCACCTAGAAGTAGGGGCCGACCCGCCGGGAATGTTGTAAAATACTACATCCGAGATGTTAGGTTGCATTAGGTTAGGATATATAACGTTCTAGACACATATAATGTCCCCACCGAGAAGTAGGGGCTGACACGACCGGGATTGTGTAAAAAATTACCAGCGTGGGGCTAGATGGGATAGGTTAGGTTATATTACGTTATAGACGTATATAATGTTCTAACGGAGAAGTAGGGGCCGACCCGCCAGGAATGTTGTAAAATACTACATCCGAGATATTAGGTTGCCTTAGGTAAGGATATATAACGTTATAGACTTATATAATGTCCGCACCGAGACGTACGGGACGACACGAACGGGATTCTGTAAAACATTACCGCCGAGGGGCTAGATGGGTTAGGTTAGATCATATTACGTTATAGACGTATACAATGTTCTAACCGGGAAGTAGGGGCCCACCCGCCTGGAATCTTGTAAAATACTACAATCGAGATGTTAGGTTGCCTTAGGTTAGGATATATAACTTTATAGACGTATATAATGTCCGCACCGTGACGTACGGGACGACACGGACGAGATTCTGTAAAACATTACCAGCGAAGTTCTAGATGGGTTAGGTTAGGTTATACTACGTTATAGACGTATATAATGTTCCCATCGAGAATTAAGTGCCGACCCGCCTGAAATGTTGTAAAATACTACATCCGAGATATTAGGTTGCCTTAGGTTAGGATATATAACGTTATAGACCTATATAATGTCCGCACCGTGACGTACGGGACGACACGAACGAGATTCTGTAAAACATTACCAGCGAAGTTCTAGTTGGGTTAGGTTAGGTTATGTTACGTTATATACGTATATAATGTTCCCACCGAGAAGTAGAGTCCGACCCGGCAGGAATATTGGAAAATACTACATCCGAGATGTTAGGTTGCCTTAGGTTAGGGTATATTACGTTATACACCTATATAATGTCCCACGGGTAGGTACGGGCCGACACGACCAGGATTCTGTAAAACATTACCAGCGAGGGGCTACATGGGTTAGGTTAGGTTATATTACGTTATAAACGTTTATAATGTTCCCACCGAGAAGTAGAGGCCGACCCGCTACGAATGTTGGAAAATACTACATCCCAGATGTAAGGTTGCCTTAGGTTGGGATATATAGCATTATAGACGTATATAATGTCCCCACCGAGAAGTACGGGCCGACACGACCGGGATTCTGTAAAACATTACCGCCGAGGGGCTAGATGGGAAAGGTTAGGTTATATTACGTTATAGACGTATATAATGTTCTAACCGGGAAGTAGGGGCCGACCCGCTCGGAATGTTGTAAAATACTACATCCGAGATGTTAGGTTGCCTTAGGTTAGGATATATAACGTTCTAGACGCATATAATGTCCCGACCGAGAAGTACGGGCCGACACGACCGGGATTCTGTAAAACATTACCAGCGAGGGGCTAGATGGGTTAGATTAGGTTATATTACGTTATAGACGGATATAATGTACCCAACGAGAATTAGGGGCCGACCAGCCAGGAATGTTGTAAAATACTACATCCGAGATGTTTGGTTGCCTTAGGTTAGGATATATTACGTTATAGACCTATATAATGTCCCACGGAGAGGTACGGGCCGACACGACCGGGATTCTGTAAAACATTACCGCCGAGGGGCTAGATGGGTTAGGTTAGGATATATTACGTTATAGACGTATATAGTGTCCCCACCGAGAAGTACGGGCCGACCCGCCTGGAATGTTGTAAAATACTACAATCGAGATGTTAGGTTGCCTTAAGTTAGGATATATAACGTTATAGGCCTATATAATGTTCGCACCGTGCCGTACGGGACGACACGAACGAGATTCTGTAAAACATTACCAGCGAAGCTCTAGATGGGTTAGGTTAGGTTATATCGTTATAGACGTATATAATGATCCCATCGAGAATTAGGGGCCGACACGCCAGGAATGTTGTAAAATACTACATTCGAGATGTGAGGTTGCCTTAGGGTAGGGTATACAACGTTATAGACGTATATAATGCCCCCACCCGGAAGTACGGGCCGACACGACCGCGATTCTGTAAAACATTATCACCGAGGGGCAAAATGGGTTAGGTTAGGATATTGCGATATAGAAGTATATAATGTTCCCACTCAGAAGTAGGGGCCGCCCCGCCTGGAATGTTGTAAAATACTACATTCGAAATGTTAGGTTGCCTTAGGTTAGGATATATAACGTTATAGACTTATATAATGTCCGCACCGAGACGTACGGCACGACACGAATGGGATTCTGTAAAACATTACCAGCTAGGGGCTAGATGGGTTAGGTTAGGTTAGATTACGTTATAGACGTATACAATGTTCCCACCTAGAAGTAGGGGCCGACCCGCCAGGAATGTTGTAAAATACTACATCCGAGATGTTAGGTTGCATTAGGTTAGGATATATAACGTTCTAGACACATATAATGTCCCCACCGAGAAGTAGGGGCCGACACGCCTGGAATGTTGTAAAATACTATATCCGAGATGTTAGGTTGCCTTCGGTTAGGTTATATAACGTTATAGACGTATATAATGTCCGAACCGTGACGTACGGGGCGACACGAACGGGATTCTGTGAAACATTACCAGCGCGGGTCTAGATGGGTTAGGTTAGGTTCTATTATGATATAGACTTATATAATGTTCCCACCGAGAAGTAGGTTCCGCCCCGCCAAAAATGTTGTAAAATACTACATCCGAGATGTTAGGTTGCCTTAGGTTAGGATATATAACGTTCTAGACGCATATAATTTCCCCCCCGAGAAGTACGGGGAAACACGACCGGGATTCTGTAAAACATTACCACCGAGGGGCTAGATGGGTTAGGTTAGGATATATTACGTTATAGACGTATATAGTGTCCCCACCGAGAAGTACGGGCCGACCCGCCTGGAATGTTGTAAAATACTACAATCGAGATGTTATGTTGCCTTAGGTTAGGATATATAACGTTATAGGCCTATATAATGTTCGCACCGTGCCGTACGGGACGACACGAACGGGATTCTGTAAAACATTACCAGCGAAGTTCTAGATGGGTTAGGTTAGGTTATATTACGTTACAGACGTATATAATGTTCCCACCGAGAAGTTGGGGCCGACCCGCCAGGAATGTTGTAAAATACTACATTCGAGATGTTAGGTTGCCTTAGATTAGTATATATAACCTTATAGACGCATACAATGTCCTCACCGCGACGTACAGGACGATACGAACTGGATTCTGTAAAACATTACCAGCGAGGGGCTAGATGGGTTAGGTTAGGTAATATTACGTTGTCGACGTATATAATTTGCCCACCGAGAAGTAGGGGCCGACCCGCCTGGATTGTTGTAAAATACTACATCCGAGATGTTAGGTTGCCTTCGGTTAGGTTATATAACGTTATAGACGTATATAATGTCCGAACCGTGACGTACAGGGCGACACGAACGGGATTCTGGGAAACATTACCAGCGTGGGTCTAGATGGGTTAGGTTAGGTTCTATTAGGATATAGACTTATATAATGTTCCCACCGAGAATTAGGTTCCGCCCCGCCAGGAATGTTGTAAAATACTACATCCGAGATGTTAGGTTGCCTTAGGTTAGGATATATAACGTTCTAGACGCATATAATTTCCCCCCCGAGAAGTACGGGTAAACACGACCGGGATTCTGTAAAACATTAACTCCCGAGGGGCTAGATGGGTTAGGTTAGGTTATATTACGATATAGCCTTATATAATGTCCCCACCGAGAAGTGGGGCCGACCCGCCTGGAATGTTGTAAAATACTACATCCGAGATGTTAGGTTGCCTTCGGTTAGGTTATATAACGTTATAGACGTATATAATGTCCGAACCGTGACGTACGGGGCGACGCGAACGGGATTCTCTGAAACATTACCAGCGTGGGTCTAGATGGGTTAGGTTAGGTTATATTATGAAATAGACTTATATAATGTTCCCACCGAGAAGTAGGTTCCGCCCCGCCAGGAATGTTGTAAAATACTACATCCGAGATGTTAGGTTGCCTTAGGTTAGGATATATAACGTTATAGACGCATACAATGTCCCCAACGAGACGCACGCCACGACACGTACTGTATTCTGTAAAACATTACCAGCGAGGGGCTAGATGGGTTATTTTAGGTAATATTACGTTGTAGACGTATATAATGTTCCCACCGAGAAGTAGGGTCCGATCCGCCAGGAATGTTGTAAAATACTACATCCGAGATGTGAGGTTGCCTTAGGGTAGGATATACAACGTTATAGACGTATATAATGTCCCCACCCGGAAGTACGGGCCGACACGACCGGGATTCTGTAAAACATTATCACCGAGGGGCAAAATGGGTTAGGTTAGGTTATATTACGATATAGAAGTATATAATGTTCCCACTCAGAAGTAGGGGCCGCCCCGCCTGGAATGTTGTAAAATACTACAATCGAGAAGTTAGGTTGCCGTAGGTTAGGATATATAACGTTATAGACCTATATAATGTCCGCACCGTGACGTATGGGACGACACGAACGGGATGCTGTAAAACATTACCGACGAGGGGCTAGATGGCTTAGGTTAGGTTATATTACGATATAGACGTATATAATGTGCCCACCGAGCAGTAGGGGCCGACCCGCCTGGAATGTTGTAAAATACTACATTCGAGATGTTAAGTTGCCTTAGGTTAGGATATATAACGTTATAGACTTATATAATGTCCGCACCGAGACGTACGGGACGCCGCGAACGGGATTCTGTAAAACATTACCGCCGAGGGGCTAGATGGGTTAGGTTAGGATATATTACGTTATGGACGAATATAATGTTCCCACCGAGAAGTAGGGGCCGACCCGCCAGGAATTTTGGAAAATATTACATCCGAAATGTTAGGTTGCCTTAGGTTAGGATATATAACGTTATAGACGCATACAATGTCCCCAGCGAGACGTACGGGACGCCACGAACGGGATTCTGTAAAACATTACCGCCGAGGGGCTAGATGGGTTTGGTTAGGTTATATTACGTTATGGACGAATATAATGTTCCCACCGAGAAGTAGGGGACGACCCGCCTGGAATGTTGTAAAATACTACATCGGAGATGTTAAGTTGCCTTAGGTTAGCATATATAACGTTCTAGACGCATATAATTTCCTCACAGAGAAGTACGGTCCGACACGACCGGGATTCTGTAAAACATTACCAGCCAGGGTCTAGATGGGTTAGGTTAGGTTATATTACGATATAGACTTATATAATGTTCCCACCGAGAAGTAGGTTCCGCCACGCCAGGAATGTTGTAAAATACTACATCCGAGATGTTAGGTTGCCTTACGTTAGGATATGTAACGTTATAGACGTATATAATGTTCCCACCGAAAAGTAGGAGCCGAAGCGCCAGGAATGTTGTAAAACATTACATCCGAGATGTTAGGTTGCCTTCTGTTAGTATATATATGGCTATAGACGTATATGATGTTCCAACCGAGATGTACGGGCCGACACGACAGGAATGTTGTCAAATATTACATCCGAGATGTTAGGTTGCCTTAGGCTAGTATATATAACGTTATAGACGTATATAATGTTCCCACCGAAATGTAGGTGCCGAAGCGCCAGGAATGTTGTAAAATATTACATCCGAGATGTTAGGTTGCCTTCGGTTAGGATATATATCGTTATAGACGTATATAATGTTCCCACCGAGACTTAGGGACCGACATGCCAGGAATGTTGTAAAATATTACATCCGATATGTTATGTTGCCATACGACAGGATATATAACGTTATAGAAGTATATAATGTTCCCACCGAAAAGTAGGAGCCGACGCGCCAGGAATGTTGTAAAATATTACATCCGAGATATTAGGTTGCCTTCGGTTAGGATATACATCGCTATAGACGTATAAGATGTTCCCACCGAGAAGTACGCGCTAACACGCCATGAATGTTGTCAAATATTACATCCGAGATGTTAGGTTGCGTTAGGTTAGGATATACAACGTTATAGACGTATATAATGTCCACATCGAGAAGCAGGCGCCGTCACGCCAGGAATGTTGTAAAATATTAGGGTAGAGAGGATAGTTTGCCTTAGGTTAGGATATATATCGTTATAGACGTATATAATGTTAGCACCGAGACGTAGGGACCGACATGCCAGGAATGTTTAAAATATTACATCCCAGATGTTAGGTTGCGTTAGGTTAGGATATACAAAGTTATAGACGTATATAATGTCCCCATCGAGCAACAGGCGTCGACACGTCAGCAATGTTGTAAAATATTACATTCGACAAGGTACGTTGCCTTAGGCTAGGATATACAACGTTATAGAAGTATATAATGTCCACACCGGGAAGTAGGCGCCGTTCCGCCAGGAATGTTGTAAAATATTATATTCGACATGTTTGGACGCCTTACGTTAGGATATATAACGTTATAGACATATATAATGTTCCCATCGAGAAGTACGGGCCGACAGGCCAGGAATATTGTCAACTTTTACATCCGAGATGTTAGGTTGCGTTAGGTTAGGATATACAATGCTATAGACGTATATAATGTCCCGATCGGAAAGTAGGCGACAACACGCCAGGAATGAAGTAAAATATTACATTCGACATGTTACGTTGCCTTAGGCTAGGATATATAACTTTATAGACGTATATAATTTTACCACTGAGAACTACGGGCCGACACGCCAGGAATGATGTAAAATATTACACTCGACATGTTAGGTCGCCTTAGGCTAAGATACATAACGTTATAGACGTATATAATGTTCCCACCGAGAAATAGGGGCCGACGCGTCAGGAATGTTGTAAAATATTACATTCGATATGTTAGGTTGCCTTCAGTTAGGATATATATCGTTATAGACGTATATAATGTTCCCACCGAGAAATAGGGTCCGACGTGCCAGGAATGTTGTAAAATATTACATTCGAAATGTTAGGTTGCCTTAGGCTAGGATATATAAAGTTATAGACGTATATAATGTTCCCACCAAGAAGTAGGTTCCGACGCGTCAGGAATGTTGTAAAATATTACTACCTAGATGTTAGGTTGCCTTAGGTTAGGATATATAACGTTATAGACGTATATACTGTTCCCACCGGGAAGTAATGGCCGACACGCCAGGAATGCTGTAAAATATAACATCAGAGATGTTAGGTTGCCTTAAGTTAGGATATATAACGTTATAGACGTATATAATGTTCCCTCCGAGAACTAAGGGCCGACATGCCAGGAAAGTTGTAAAATATTAAATCCGAGAAGTTAGGTTGCGTTAGGTTAGGATATATAACGTTATGAGAGATTCGCATGGCGGACGAGTAAGCTGACGGACGTGCGTACGATAGCTCTCTCAAAACCGTTCGAATTTTCGAGGAAGAACGCGAGTTTCGTGTCAAAACTTGTTTCTGGCACGTTACGGGTACGCGAAGCTACGCGTTGAGACGGAAATCTCACGTGAAAGTCGCGAGTAGGAGGCAAATCGAGCATAATACGTGCGCGTCTTTGTTCGATTTGCACGTGGTTACGCGTCGCTGCCGTACAGTACGCCCTTCGTGGCACGTTTCGCGAATTTCCGGGTTCGAGCGGAGCTGAGGGTGTTCCAGGAGGTGAAGAGGATCCGCTGGGTAAGTATAGTGAAGTGAAGTGCAGTGAAAAGGTGGAAAAACTGTGGAAAGGTACGCGAAAATAATCAAGAAAGAGGCGGGCGACGCCATCCACCACCTTGCCTCGCGGCGAAAGCCGCGTGCTCGCGTTATACGGAAAAATCGGGTTTCCGTTAGGTATCTGTGCGTAAACCGCGTTGAGAGAGCATAAGGTGACGAAAAACAACGTCACCGAGAACGTACGTGGCGGGAAATAGCCAAAAACTCGGTGAAAATACGTCGAAAACGAACAAAGATAGAACAAAGGAAGACAGGCGTGGATATACACGGTGGTCGTGCAGTTCGGAACGCACGACAATTGCTCGGTACGTCCGCCTGAACCACGACGGGAGTGAACAGACACGTAAAAACTAAAAGTTAAAAAATACGTGCGGGTGAGGAACAAAAAATTCCGGGGAACGCGGTCAAAATACGGTAAAAATCGTATAAAACGCGTCGGGAGTGAAAGTAGTTTCGATAAAAAACCGGTTACCTAACGCGGAGTGCCGGGAAAATATCGAAAACGCGATAAAAATACGCTGGTCACGCGTCAGTTGTCAAAAACTATCGCTAGACGAGTGAAAAACGCGAGTGCAAAAGCAGTACCGAAAACGCGGCTAAATAGCAATAAACGCTACGAAAATAGTGAAGTGATTGGACAATAAATCCAACAAAGTGAACGGATTAATATTCTCGGTGTGCAATCACCGTAAAAAAGAAGATAACGCATCCGCTAAGAACAAAGGAAGCGGAGCGTGACGTCACGCGCCGACTGGCACGTGTTGCCGAGCATTACTGCAAGTACGCTAGTACAGCTGGTGTATACGCACGTAACGCAACGCGAGTGACTGAGCTGTCATAAGGTGACAATGAACGCGAAAAAAGTGCCGAAAAACCGAGAAGAACGGGCTAAAACGCGTAGTGGACGGACAACAATTAGAAAGAACACGAAAGTGAACGCAAAAGTGCCGATAAACAACTAAAAACACATTGAAAATCGGTAAAAACGCGTAGTGAAAGTGACTGAAATAAAGCGAGTGATATAACACTTTGTTTTGCTGCGTGAAAACACGTGTTGTTATATACGGCAATAAACTTTGAAAATTGACCGTTTATGCGTGTGAATTTACGACGAGAAAGTGTAAAGTGACAACAGACACTAGAATTAAACTTATTCGTGGTGAAAAAACGCTTAAAAAAGTGAAAATAAGCGATTTTAAGTGAAATAGGAGTGACGTGTGACGTCACTCCTTTGTGTGGGAAAACGTGCACGTGGCGAAAAATCAAGAATTTTAAATAGGCCTTTTTCGGTGCGGAAATTGCCATAATCGGGTGTGAAGTGACAATAGACACTGATTTTGTGCAATTACGAGGCGGAAAAACTGTCAAAAACAGTAAAAAGCAGTAAATTTTGGCGAAGTGGAACCGAGTAGTGCTGCCACCACGGAACATAGTTGACGGAGGTGAAAATTTTGCAGCAACTCTACCAAGGTTGCACCGTGTGCCAGTGAGTGGACGTAGAATTGTTTATTGGACACGTAGAAACAATGCATGCGGTAATAAACAAGTCAAAAATCAATTCTTGCAAGAGTTTGACAGCTCACGGTCGGTAAAGTTTGCCGACCGTCGTAGGTAACATTCCGGTCGCACGAATTGGAATTTCTCGCCGTTTTTTCCTGTCAGCCGTGCGAAATTGATCGTTAAGGAAGGTGTAGTGCGTTTTCCACAAATAATAACTGAAATAAACGCAGCGGGAACTGAAAAATTTCGAATTACCGACAGCAGCGGTACCACCTGCGGTCGATAACCGTGCGGTTGGTAATTTTGCAAAAACACCGATTGCCACAATATTGGTTGTTAGTTTAGGGTATTGTTGGTTAAAACAAACCAAGCAACAACCCGGAAGTCGGGTTTTGAGACGTAGGAATTACCGACGGTCGGGCGAACCTACCATCGGTAACCGGGCGGTCGGTAACTTGACAATTGCCGGCCGCGGATTAAACTGCAGCGTTTTGCGTACTCATTGACGGCCAACAAACAGTAACTAACAGTTTCTCGGTCGAAACCAGTGAGTGCAGTGCGTGGTAACTTAGCGACAGCATTGCTATCGGTAACTGAACGGTCGGTAACCGAACAATTTCCGACCGAGTGTGATTTTTTGGCGTCCGTGGTGTCTATCGGTGGCCGATAAACTATAATTGACACCTCCTCGGTCTCTGCGAACAGACACCAGGTGGCGATTTATCGACAGTCGAAAACTACACCCACCCTCGATAACCTTCGATAGGTAACTGCAAAATTCGCGGACCGAATGTTGGTAAAGAGTGTGCGCGTACATTTAGCGACTGTCGGACCGTGCACAGGGCATACCAGGCCACTCGGCGGAGGAGTGTGCCGGTAACTTACCGACGGTTCAATAATACCTACGCGACAAACAAATGTGTTTTTCGTGAAGTTTCGTGCAAAACTGAGGAACACGAACACGAACAGAAACACGAAGAGGGAAACGAACATGTCTGGCAGAGGTAATCCCAAAATGGACTACGCCGACTATTTCATGCAGCCACAGGCTCCAGCCTGTGCAAAAGGGGCAGGCCCCAGCTGTCTATTCTCGGCAAGGTCGGAGGACCACTCGACATCCGAGATGGAAGAGCGATGCCTCAAGAGGCGAAACAGCCGCCTCGCGACTAAGAAGACGCGCGCGGAAGATCCGTCCAGCGTTGGAGGCGACTCCGATGATTCGCTCGCCTCCATCATATCCATGACGACGAGGCCATGCCCTAAGTCCAGCAAAGGACAGAAGGAGGCAAGGCAGACCACGGAGGAGTATGACACGGACGCCTCTGTGACATCGATGGTGTCGACCTTGTCCGAGAGAGCCACGGAGGGCGCAAGGCGCTGGCAAAGGAAAGCTGCCACCGCTGACGTAGACAGCGCCCTGGAGGACGAAGAGATCGACTGGGCAACAGTCGTCCCCCCTCCACCGGCAAGGTCGACAAAGCCTGTGCCGACAGACGAGGAGCTGCAGGCGGAGGCTAGAAGGGCCCCCCTGCCCGATCTTGGACTGACCGCCTTGAAAGAGGCGAACAATATCGAATGGGTTGCAGCAAAATCGCGCAACCTACAAGGCCCAATGAAGAGGGCAGTACGCATAGGCGCAAGAACGCTGCGCGCCACTCTCTTGGAGCTCGCAGAGCGAGCGAAGGGCAACCCCGCTGCGGTGAGCTCTGAAGCCCAAGAGTGGAGGCTGTAGGCAGAAAACCTGCGCCTCGAGAACGAGAAGCTAAAGAGGAAGCTGGCAGCCGTGGAGGAGCGGGTTTCCCCTCAACCAGCGGCGAGGAGGAGCCCGGTGCCAGAAAGGCGAGAAGAACCGCCTACAACGGAGGCAAGAGTGGATATCCTACAGGTTGGACTCAAGAATATCCTCTCAAGCCTCGAGCAAAGATTCGATCGGCGGATCGAGAAGAACTGGGGGAGAATTAAGGAGAGACTCCCTCCGAAGAAGAAGGATCAGACACCTGCAATGATCGTAAAAGAGCGCCCCACCGCGGCGAAACGTGCCTTCCTCGTAAAGGTAAGAAAAACGGGGGAGACGACGACGGACGTCGAAAAGGACAAGGCCCCCTTAAAGTCCACTAAGGGCAAACGGACGGTCCTCCCACCCGCAACAGGAACAACGGCACCTGCGAAAACCGAGTCCTCCTTCGAGGCGCGTATGAAGAGGATACGCGAGGAATCCGTGAGGAAGGAAAAAGAGCGGCACGCAGCACTCCGCCCCCCCCCCCTGCGGAGAAGAAAAACGCAGGGTGAGCTCCCCTGGACAAAGGTCCTGGGCAGAAGGGAAAAGAAAACGGCGGCCGGCAAGCCATCAAAGGCCGCCGCTGAGAAGGAAAGGAGGCAGGTGCGCGTCAGCGCAGCGAAACGCAACGCAAGAACGACACTGGGAAAGGTTCCCAGAACAGCAGCCGTCGTCCTCACCATCCCTCAGGATAGCAAAGCCACCTACGCTGAGGTGATGACAGCTGCCCGGCAGCGAGTAAAGCTCGCAGAGGTGGGCATAGAGGAGGTCCGCCCGAAAAAGGCCAGAACGGGCGGATTGATCCTAGAAATTACCGGCAAGGAGAAGGAGGCCAAAGCGGCTGCCCTTGCCGGCAAACTTAGGGAGGCGTTGGGCGACAGGGAGGTATATGTCGCGATGCCTCACAAGAGGGCAGACCAGAGGGTCTACGGGCTCGAGGGCTCCATAACGCCACAAGAAGTGGCGGAAGCCATCGCATCCGCAGGAGGATGCAAGGCCGAGGAAATACGGACCGGGATACGACGGGACTCGTCAAACGGGCTCGGCACCATGTGGGTGCAGTGTCCCCTCGCCGCTGCCACGAAAGTGGCATATGCCGGCAGAATAAGGATCGGTTGGTCCTTGATCCGGGTGGCGGCTTTAAAGCCGAGACCGGATCGATGCTTCAAGTGCTGGGAAACTGGCCACGTACAGCAAAGCTGTACCAGCAAAGTGGATCGGCGCAACCTGTGTTACAGGTGCGGTGAGTCCGGCCACAGAGCCAGTGAGTGCAGGCAAACTGCGCCCACATGCATCGTCTGCAAGGTTGCAGGCAGACCTGCACACCACAAGACTGGTGGGGAGGTGTGCAAGGCACCTAAAGCTACGAAAAAGAGCAGCAAGCCGGCTGTAGAAGCCGTAACGGCAGCGGCATGTAGGAAGGAACCAGCGACCGCTCTGGAAGAAGGAAAGACCGTGAAGCCGGCAACAACGACTCCAGCAGGTAAGGGCCAGGAGGAGGCCATGGATACGGCATAAAATTCACGCCATGCCGTATCCTGCAGACCAACTCGAATCATGCTGCCCGTGCCCAAGACCTGGTAGTAGCAAGACTACAGGGCGGCGATTTCGAGTTGGCAGTGATAGCGGAGCCGTACTCCATCCGCGACAATCGAGCGTGGATCGGAGATAGAGACGGCTCGGTGGTGATCGTGCAGTCTGCACGGACACGTGTACGACCAACCAAGACGGTCGCACGCGAGGAAGGATTCGTCGCGATAACCTGGGCGGGATTCACCGTTATCGGACTATACGCCCCTCCCAGGTGGTCCATCAGCAAGTACGAAGACCTGTTGGACAGGACGGGACGGACAGTTGCGAGATATGCAGAGTCGCCCGTCCTAGTGCTAGGAGACTATAATGCGCACGTGACGGCGTGGGGATCATCTAGGACGGACGCAAGAGGCCACGCCACGCTAGACTGGGCGGCTGGCCTGGGCCTGACGCTACTAAACGAAGGCTCAGCCAGCACATGCGTGCGGTACCAGGGAGAAAGCATCGTGGACCTCTCCTTTGGTAACCGCAAGGCAGCACGGCAAATTAGAGAATGGAGGGTGGAAGAGACGGAGACACTGTCCGATCATCTGTACATCTCCATGGATGTCTCCGTCCCACACACGGTCCAGCAGGCTAATCACCACCGCCAGAAGTGGTCGCTGAGGAGAATCGAGGAAGACCACCTGATGGCAGCAATCCTCGCGGTAGGCTGGCAGGAGACGCCGGTCAGCCCGATAGAAGATGTCAACACCAAGGCGGACTGGTTTGTCAACGCGATGACAGCGGTATGCGACACGGGCATGCCAAGAGCCCGCGGCAGTCCGCTGAAGCGTCCAGTATACTGGTGGAACGCAGAGATCGCGCAGCTCCGTGCAACTTGCACCGCTGGGCGCCACCAGTACACCAGAGAGAGAAGAAAAAGGAACTCGGACGCGACCAGGACTTTGCAGCTGTACAACAGCTACAGGGACAAGAAGAAGGAGCTGCAGGCTGCCATCAGGAAGTCCAAGGCACGCGCATGGGATGGACTCCTCCAAACTCTCGAAGAGGATCCATGGGGGCGTCCCTACAAGATAGAGATGGACAAACTGCGACCATGGGCGCTCCCGTTGACGGAAACCTTAGAGGTCCCGCTGCTGGGGAGGGTATTGGACGACCTCTTTCCCGAGGGAGGAAACGAAGAGCCCCCAGCAGCGGCCCGATACGGGTGGAAACCGGAGTTGGAGGTTTCCGAAGAGGAACTGGCCGGGGCCGTCAAGAGGATGGCGAAGAAGAACACAGCCCCCGGCTCGGATGGAATATCCGGCCGTGTCTGGACGATGGCGCTGAGCGTCCTTGGTTCGAGACTGAGAAGACTGTTCTCAGCCTGCATCAAGGCGGGGACGCTCCCTCGAAGATGGAAGTCCGGTAGGTTGGTGCTCCTCCGAAAGGAAGGCAAACCGGAGGATTCACCATCAGCGTTCCGGCCCATAGTGTTGCAGGACGAGGTAGGAAAGCTGTTCGAAAGAATAATACACGAACGAATCGTCCAGCACCTGTCGCGCGTCGGACCTGCACTGGCGGACTGCCAGTACGGATTCAGGGCGGGCAGGTCGACGATCGGCGCGGTGAGTGAAGTCAAGAGACTCACCGAGATGGTTGTGTTCAGGGGGAGTTGCATACGCTGTCTCGTTAGACATCAAGAACGCGTACAACTCCCTGCAATGGCCAGCTATTTACGCAGCCCTGGACAGGCATGGAATCCCACCACACATCAGGAACGTGGTGGTAGACTATCTCAGCGACAGGGCGATAGTCTACGATAGCCAGGATGGACCACAAAGCAGACCTGTCAACCGTGGCGTACCCCAGGGATCGGTGCTAGGACCGCTCCTGTGGAACATCGGGTACAATGCCGCGTTGACAGCAGCAATACCGGCGGGCGTGCGCCTGATATGCTACGCAGACGACACGCTGGTGCTCGCCGCCGGTAAGACAGATACGCGAGCTGCCTGCGGGGCAGAATTGGGAACGGCAGTCGTGGCTAACCGCATCCGGAAGATGGGCCTCGAGCTGGCTCCGCAGAAGACGGAGATCGTGTGCTTCAGCAGACGGAGCCGGAGGAGACCCACAAGAGGAACACCTCGCGTGGCGGTAAGTGTGGGACCGGCAAGGATCGAGCCGGGCCGAGACATCAACTACCTCGGCCTTCGGCTCGACGAGGACTGGAGATTCTCTAGCCACATAGAGAAACTTACCGGCAGGTTGGAGACAGCGGCACTCAAGCTAAGCCGCATAATGCCCAACCTGAAGGGCCCTAACGAGAGGGCGCGAAGACTATATACGCCGGGGTGATCCGTGGCATAGCATTGTACGGAGCCCCGGTGTGATACAGCTCCATCGCGGGGCGGAGACACACCGACAAGAGGATCTCGTCCCTGCGCAGCGCGTGGAGGAGGATGGCCATTCGTGCGATACGAGGATACAGGACGGTATCATACGATGTGGCCACCGCGCTTGCTGGGCTGGTGCCTATCGAATACATGGTCAGCGAGGATGCGTTCGTCTACCATTCGCTCCGAAACGCGGACCAGGAAGATGACGATGACGCGCCAGCCCTGAGTAGAAAAGAACTCAGGGACGCGGTAAGATCGGCTTCGATAGAGGAGTGGAAGAGACACCTCTCCACTAGCTCCGAACACAGGACGATCGGAGCGGTCCTAACCATCCTAGATAAGTGGGTGGACCACCGAAGAGGGCTGCTTAGCTTTAGAACCACGCAGATACTGACCGGACATGGATTCTTCGGTCAGTACCTGCAGAGGATTGGCAAGGAAGCCACGGCTGCATGCCACGACTGTGGCGAAGAGGACGACACAGCGCAGCACACACTGGAGAGGTGTCCAGCGTGGGAACGGCTGCATCGACCACTGATAGTCGAGGTAGGATCGAATCTCTCACTGAAGAGCATCATGTCAAAGATGCTCGAAGGTGAGAGATACTGGCGGGCCGTGACGGCGTTTTGCAACAAAGTCATGGCCGCAAAGGAGGCCGCCGAGCGCGAAAGGGAGCGCGGTGTCCCTGCTCGACGCTGCCTACGGGGTCGGCGTCCTTGACGTTTGCCCCGTTCCGTTTCAAGATAGAGGACTCCCGTTATCGGACGGGGGTCACTTCCAAGATCCCATCGGGGAACGGAACTTCGCCGCTAACCACCCCATCTCAAAGGCTATCTTCATCCGGAAGATGGGCGAAGAAGAGCCCGAAGAGATGAAGAGGTCAAGATGACCGAAGTGGATGCCAAGACGGCGAAGAGGTCAAGAAGACCGGGATTGGACAGGACGACCAGCTGCGAAAGACTCGCAGCTGTACCGTCACAAGAGGCCAAGACGGCCAGGACCGGAAGGATGCACAGCTGCGAAAGACTCGCAGCTGCAACGGCAGCAAACAGGAGTTTGCCAGCTGTGCGTAAGTGGCTCACGAGCGGCGCTTGGCGTACACAGATATCTTTGCGCGTCACCATGGTAGAAGACCAGGCTACAGGCCAGAGTAGACGAGCAGAGGGTCAACTGGAGACCCCAGCGCAGGAGGATGCCGGTCGTCGTTCGTTAAGAGTTCCCGGCTCCCGTCCGACACGCGCAGATGATGGCCACCGTGGGGCTTTAGTCGGTAAGAGTCCGACATGACCTCGGATAGTCCCCAAAGTCCGAGGTACCCATGAGGGTTTCCCCACGATAAAAAAAAGGATATATAACGTTATAGGCGTATATAATGTCCCCAGCGAGACGTACTGGACGACACGAACGGGATTCTGTAAAATATTACCGGCGATGGGCTAGATGGGTTAAGTTAGGCTATATTACGTTATAGACGTACATAATGTTCCCACCGAGAAGTAGGGGCCGACCCGCCAGGAATGTTGGAGGATACTACATCCGAGATGTTAGGTTGCCGTAAATTAGGATATATAACGTTATAGACGCATATAATGTTCCCACCGCGATGTAGGGCCAGCATGCCCGGGATCCTGTGAAACACTACTGCACAAGTGCTGGGTGGAATTAGGTTAATTTATTTTAGGTTCTATTTATGTATAATGTTCCCTACGAGAAGTAGTGGCCGACACGTCAGGAATGTTGTAAAATATTACCGCCGAGATGTTAGGTTGCCTTAGGTTAGGATATATAACATTGTAGACGTAAATAATGTTCTCGCCGAGAAGTAGGGGCCGACACGTCAGGAATTTTATAAAATATTAACGCCGAGAGGTTAGGTTGTGTTAGGTTATGTTATATTTGGTTCTATTTATATATAATGGTCGAGCGGATAAAATGTGGCATGTTTGGAATACCTTGGGTTGAATATGCGGGCTACGAAATCCTAGGGGGTTACGAATGACCCAGAGCCAATAAGTAATTAAATGAGGCCAACACTACAGGCCCTTGGAAAGCATCTCTGACCCTGGGTGTCGAATTAGGTGCCAGGGAATCTCTTGGCGCGGTTAGTAATAGCACAGCTTCAATAGGGGGTTGTATGAATCCAAATCTAAAGGCCCCTGTTATAGTATGTTCGGTCCTATGTTTCGAAGTAGGCGGCTATAGAACTCCTGGAGCGATTACTACTGGCCAAGAGCCAAAAAGTACTTAAATGAATCCAATAGTAGGGGCCCCAGGCATGGCATATCCGGCCCAAGTGTCAAATAAGTGGAGGTTGACGAACTTCTGGAGGGGTCGTTAATGGCCAACAACCAATATATACTTATATCAAACCAATACTAGGGTCCACAGACATGATATGTCCAACCCTATGTTTCGCATAAGGAGGTAGAACTCATGGATTGGTTATTAATGGCGCAGAGCGAAACAGTACATAAGTGAAGTCAATTCTAGGGGTAGCAGATACGGCATGTCTGGCTCTGGGAGTCGAAATATGCGGAGAGCGAACTCCTGGAGCGGTCACGAGTGGTCCATAGACAATATGTACTTGAATGAAAAAAATTCTAGAGGCCCGAGATTCGGTATGTCATCTCCTAGGTGTAGAAATTGTAGGAGCGGTAGCTGATGCGTTACGATGCACGCGTGTCTCCGCTATTTATTGCGAAAATCGCGGAATCATTCGGTGTCAAGGAGTATCGAAATCTTGAGATCCGTGAAGCAGATACAAACGCGAAATGTCACTGGTCGCAATTTTTGTTCGCAGGCACATCTGCGAGCATTATGACTCTACGCTAGCCACCCCTTTGGAACGTCGCCTCTTAGGACCTCGCGCTTTTTCTTGGACTTTCTGCTTTGCCAATCAATGCGGAAAATGGAAAAATGAAATCCTCGTATCCTATATCGCGTTGTGTGTGCTTACGCGAACGTGCTATCCTTCCTCAATTACACGGCGTTATAGGCGGTTATAAAACTGTATCAACGAACTTCTAGTTCAAATCGTTCATGGTATCATTTCCTATACGCGACGATAAGAAAATCCAAGGTACAACGAAAGCTGCTTACAGCCAGTCTACGAAATTTCTAATAAAAATCTCGCGATCCCTCCCATCGGCGGAGGGGGGAAAAACTCAGCTTAAATCTTCATGGAGTTTTAATAAAAACTTTAAGAGAAATTATAAGAGCATTAAAGTTCCGTAAGAAATAAAACCTTGCTGCGTTTATAGAAGCTTTTCCCTGGGAAAAAATCGTTCGCTGGCTCCCGATAAAAATTCCTCTTATCACATTCCAGTCATCGTTCGCCACAGATTATCAACAGTGGTACATCGTAGCGGACAAACAAAAAAAGAAGGGAGCAGTTAAGCTCACCAACAGATCACGGACCAATCTAGCTGCGAATTTAAATGATAGCGCCGATTTAAAAGGTCGGTTGGAAAGCATCCAATATTAACAATACATTGCTTGCTTTTCAAAAGAGGTAGCACTGATCGTTCGGAGAAGATTAAAGGTCCATTCTCACCGTCTATGCGGGAGGTTAAAGCGGAGACCCTTGCGCCGGCCGCGAAGTCACTCGTGAAACAAAAAGAGCACGGCCGCTGAACCAATGTAAACCCATCAAATGGAAAAATCGCTCCATTAGCGAGTGTTCTCGAAAGTAAACAAGGGATACCTATCGAGAACAAAAACAACTTCCGTCTTCTAAAGTGCAGTTCCGTATAATCGAACAAAGATATATCGTCAGAAGAATAATCAATCCACTTTACACGTCACGGGAATGGAGACTTCTGTCTCCAATTATTTCCCAGTAGACGGTCTTTGCGTGCCATTAAGGATTCCCTTTGTTCCCACCTTGGTCCCCTTTTGACTTGCAGGGGATGCTGCGTCGCCGCGGAACTCCATTCTATGGGTTCTTTCTTCTCGCGGACGAAAGAACGTACGTGACCACGTTCGAAATTGTATCCGTGGAATTCGCTTGACGAAAAATATTTTGTAGCACTTGAATGCCAGGTGGAAACGCTGTCATGGAACTCGTCGAAATGATTAAAATCCTTATAAAAATGACACGCGGATTCCTCAATCGAACCAAGGAGTGATCACAACCATCTGTTTCGCGCACATGTACCTTATACAAGCCTGTATAATTGAACGAATCCCGAATACGATTGAGAAAGTTACGACAACATATGTTGTCATAGACAATGCAGATGTCAGCGGCTCGAACCAGACCAATTAGGGCGAGGAGCTGATACAAATGTACAATATACAGTCGTAATTACATGCACCAGTTAAACGATCCAACAATGAGGATTTGCTGATCACTTCGCGCTGAATTCCTTCTACTGGTCGCGATTAAGAGATCGATCATTAAAAGATGACAGTTCAGATTCCGTTTGAATAAATTCACGACAGATTATCTCTGTCACACGCGTGTCAAATTTTAACACCACTGTAATTAACGATATTTACTAATCTAGTAAAACCATCGATCAAAGCTCCATTAGACGAAACGCTGTTGTTAAACGACACGGGATATTCAGATTGTTTGCAGGATTAGAGCATCAGATTACTTCGACGGACGGTTAATCAACATCTGCCGGGCTACTGTAATTAGAAAGGTATTTACGGTAACCCCTTCAGTTGCGGATTCTACAGGATGTCTAAAGTCTTTTAGAAAGTGTAATTTCTCTTTCAGGGGTTGAGAAGGAACGGAACACAATATTGGCTACTAATTTTCGCTGTTGAGGATAATGGTAGACTGTCGTGATAAAATTTCACGAAAACATGCATTCTTGTATGTAATATTTGTTATCAGTTTAACTTTATACCTCGAAATACGGGGGTAGATGAAAAAAATGTTCAAACACGAACAATGGAAGAATCCCTGAATTTTTCCCTCGGCATACTGTTCTTCTTATTCTCTTCCTCTTCAATATTGGCTTCTTATTTTCTCTTGATGAAGGCATCGCTCCCAAAATCCACATCCAGATAGTAATATGTACTACCCAGTATTCACCATATCCAGTTATTGTTGCTCCCTTTTCAAACAAATTTTCAAGTTTCTTACTCATGCTGGTTCCTTTCCGTAAACCGTCAAATTCTCTAGTGAATTCGTCAAGCGATAAAAGAGAAATGAATTACTTACAACGTGAATTACTGATTTCATCAACTGAAAGATAAAAAATGAATCCTTCGGATATTCCATTCAAATTATCACCCACGGATAAGAGAAGATTAGGAAATCAAAGTTACTGTTGAAATTACCCGTGAAGATAATTGAATTAAAGGCATCTGAGACCTCCAAAATGTCAATTTAAGCTGGAAAGTGTCGTTAGAATCGAAGACCAAGTTTAATGCGCTCTGCAAGGAAGTATGCTTACCTCACCTAAATCGTCCAATAACCGTTTAACGGGGCTCAATCGATTCCTACCAACCTATCGCTGTCCACGCGAAATCACCGTTTCCGTCGATACATCTGACAATAAACCTGGCATGTGCCTACTCCGAGAGACGGGGCGAAACGCGGTCCATTTCGTACGATTCAATCCTATCGAGCGCGGCTGCCCTTCGATAAAGTAACGGCCTTATTAAAGCCCTGTAACTCCATTGTTCCGACAGATATTTAGCCCACGAACGCGTCAAACCTGGACACGAGCACGGAAAGGAGATCAAGTAATATAACCTTCGTTTCCGAGGCTTTCCTTCAGGATTCGCAGCCGCGCGAAATTTATTGGACAAAGAGGAAAGACCGTGCCTCGAAACGGACTAATTAACGCGCAAGCAGTGTTAAAATAATGGATGCTCGCGTTGAATCGCGACGATCCACGGTTAGATAGGATACAACGGTTATAGCGCGAGGGGTTAATTTTCTGGAAGAGTGATTAGGGTATCGCTGCGCGGCCTGGCAACAATAAGATGTCGCTTAAAGAGATTATATTGGCTTTCGAGATAGCGTTAACCGAGTGGTAATTAATTCTGCATCAATTGTATAGATTATATCGACATCGCGATAGCTTCGTTCCTAAGCTATCATATTCTCGGATTATTAAAATTTCATTCGATTAACTGCGCGAGGGTGATCCATCAACGATACTGCTGATCGTATCGGTCTATAGAAAGGCGATCGATAAATCTGATTTATAGAAACTAGGAAAATCACTCTCGATCAAATCGCAGTTTGGCTCCGTGCCAACCAAATGAAAACGCTTGTACTAAGAGTAATCGGATCAACGTATTATGGCTACAAAAAGCATTCGCACGAGCGAGATTTCCACCGACGCTGTTCAAATAAATGGATTTCCAGGGTATTAATCTTTTACAGTCACTTGAAGGTACTATCAGAAGTGATGGAGAATTTAATATGAACGCATTGAACACAATTAATCAATACACCGATGCTAAAATATGTACAATGGTGCACCAGGACTCTGTATGCGCCTGTTGCGGCCACTGGCTCCTTCGATTTGGATACGAGAAATTTAGTGGCAATATTCCACGCTTAACTGATAGCCAATGTTTGATCGAGGTTAGTTCCTGCTTTGACTATGCACGTGTAATGCTCGGAGTTCCAACTATGCGGTATTCTTCTGTAATTTCGAAAATGTGCAACACTCGCAGAGATATTTACTGGTTCGTTATTGCATCATGATTAATAACTTAGCTCAAAATAAACTCCACGATATTAATGCACTTCACGTATCTGTAATACAAAGCTTCAACCCTTAACCTCTAAGTTGATTGCATACACAATATACGTATGAATAATTAATCTTCAAACATTTCCATTCCTCTGCAAATAGATTAAACCGCTCTCAAACAGAGCGAATCAAATTTAACGTCTCGGTGCAACAAACACGTACATCTCGTAGAGAACGATATACGATACGTTTCTCCTCGATTAGCATAAGATTACTAGATCGATAGGTCTTATTATGCGATGTGGTGGATTCACAGAGACGCTGCGTATTTTTGCAGGACCAGGACATGTTTGTCACGGGAGGCAGGTGGTGCGGCGGAACAACTGTTGGCTGGCCGTACTGGCCGTGTCAGTGGTGCTATCGATTCTGCGAAACAGTTTGGCGGGCGAACGGTATCCGCTCGATTATGGTAACAACCAGCTGTCGGTTAACCGCGCCGAAGTCGCTTACGGGGCTCGCGGCGCTAATGAACCATCCCTGAAATTCCAAAACCATTCAAATAATCCGTCATCCCGGCACTCTTAAAAGTTATCATTGCCATCAACTACCGCTCGGCAAACATTCCGTCCACTCGTCAAGAATGACATCACGGAGGAGTCGTCGAGAGCAATTTCCTGGCGAACCGCCCAGGCGGTGGACGCGAATCAAACCGACGAAGATGACGATCGATCGATCCGGTCGAGCGATCGTCGACTCGCGGATCCCGACCCGTCGAACGACTGCCACAAGGAACGACGCGATAAACGCCGAGCCGGGCTAACTGCCAGGGGATCGACCGGATTCACCGGGAGTTCAGTGAATATTCCGGAAGAGCCCCGCTTATCCTCCCGGGTTTCAGGCAGTCTAAAGGCTTTCAGACGAGAGAACAAGGACGTGAGAAGGCAAAGGGGATTCAGTGGCGAGCTTCGACGTCTTCGGATGAAAAGATCCTATAGGATGGACGGTCAAAGGACTATGGACTATTTTCAGAGTGACGGTATCGTGGGTTCTCGGAGCTTGGGAGATGGTGAGGAAACCGCAATGGAAGCGATATTCGACTGAGATTCCTGAATCCGTTGTTTCTATCGGTAAAGCATTCGAAACAGGATTGAAATCGGAGAAATTCGCGGATCCAGGGGGATTGAGTGGTAGGAAGCCGTCGGAAGGCTCGGTTGAGCAATATTTAATCGCTTCCGCCGAGTCTTCCACCTCTATTAATCAACCATTAAGGATTGGACGGTTGAAATTGAAAACGCTGACAGGTCGAAAAAGATTAAAAGACGCGAAGAGACGAGCATCTACGAAAGGTAAGAAAGATACGCGAGATGCTGAGCCCAAAGGATACATCCAGAAACGATATTTCATTGAAACTCCTAAATCTTCCGCTTCTATTAGTGAAATGTTCGACGGAGAATTGAAACCAAAAGGGAAATCGGGAAATAGAAGTCGACGGACATGATAATTCCATGTATCAGTTGATGAGCAGAAGGTCCATTAAAAATTCGGGAATAAAACCTGACGAAGAGTCGAGGTCGTTCGATTCTGGTGATGTAATAAATCTGGAGTGGTCGTACCTCTGCCAGAATTCGGGATCCTCGAATTGCGAGCCGCGAGGCAAAAGAGTCAAAGCAATCAAGACAGAAGGGAGGACTCATCATTCTTCAGAGTTCGAAGGTTCCTGGTGAACCTCGACGTCTCGTAAATCAACGTTGATTCGGAGAGAGATGGAGTATACACGCCAGTTGAATGGAATCTCCGTGAAACAGATATCAACAAATGAAAGCGATGATGAGGCAGACAGGAGAACCCGTGGAAATTTTTCGATCCGCGAGAAGAGAAATATTATTCCGTCTAGCGACGCGGTCGCGTTGGATTCGTCGCAATACGGTGGAACTTCATTGAATGTTACTTTCAACGAAACGACAAATGATTTTTTGAATAACGATGCGAAAATTGTCGAGACAGAATTGGAGATCGACTTCATTTCAGAGAACGTTATGTATAACTCACTGGACGATCGAGATGCTGCAGCACACGTACAGCAGTGGAATGATTCGACGTTAAATTTGAGTACTTTAACATTGAGCAATGAATTCAGCTCAACAAGTCACGACGGAAGCACAGGATGAGTTAACAGAGTAACACTCGAAGCACCAGATGTGGTGAGTGAGAACGATTCACTGCTATCGGATAGCTCGGTGTTAAATGGCAAACCGAATTCGACGTTGAAATGACAATGCACAGTTACCGGAAAACGTTTCAAGTCTAAGTAACGATGTGATCTCGATAAGACTCAATTTGAGCGCGGATTCGTCGCAAGATATGGAATTAGACGCTCCGCGGAGCGAGATTGATAAGGCTAAAGAAGAGGCGAATAAAGCGACAACGGAAGAGGCTTCTGCGCAAAGTAACGTGACAAAGGAGTCTGACGGCGTCCTCGTGAACTCCGAGCATAGCTCTGTTGCGGCGCCAAGGAGTGCCCCGTACCTAAGAAACGATATGAACTGTCTAACCGAAAGGGGCTATACGTCGGAGAACAGTGGCCTTCCTGAATTCGGCGAGGGAAATTCCGACGATACGTTCAGGAACTCATCTTCGACTGAGCAAGAGCGGAAGATTACGAAGGATATCAAAATAAACGCGAACCATAAGCAATCGCTCGTGAATAAAACGAAATATTCGAAATCGAAGCTTCCTTTAACCCCTGCTGAACGACCATCCGCGTCTGTCCAAGCGAATGCCAGCAACGATGCTCCCGGGGGGGGGCTAAGAGTTTCGTTGACACGTCCACTAGAATTCGTCTCCAGAGTGCAGGATTGATCAAAGGTTTCGCTCCCGTTTGAAAAGTAAGAATGGTTCTCTGGGCAACTACCTTAACGAAAATCTCGCGCTTTCGTCTACAGAGAGGGAACAACTTCCAGTTACCGCCGAAACGTCGACCATCGGATTGATTAACGACGAGAACCAATTTTCGTTCACTTTTGACATGATCGCCACTTCTTCTGACCATGAACCGTTACCATGGACGAGGCGTCCTCGCAAACGACGAACAACTCGTCGCATGAGCTGGAACCGCCGAATCAGTGGCCAGTTAAGCACAGCGCGATGGTCGAGTATAATCTAGTGTTAAGTCGTCTAATGATGGACCATGAGAGGAAGGGTACCATCACCTGCGGGCCAGTGATGCCGCAACGTGACGTTCAAGCGCTCGAGGTGATGATTTACACTCTGGATAGGCTCAACGATCGTGGAATTGTACCCGGTGTTAAGATCGGCGCCTACATTCTCGACGATTACGACAAGGATACGTACGGCTTGGGAATGGCTGTGGACTTTATCAAAGGTACGTGTTGTTTTGTCAGTTAATTAGCTGAAGGCTGATAATTCAATGGTCGTCGGTGTCCGATGTTGTAGATTGATGTTATGATTGACGAGTGCGATGCATTCGCGCGTCGGAAATGTAAATTCGTACGAGTTTCAGCAATACCCGCGAGCAAGTGTCAACGTGTTTAATACGTTATTGATTAGAGAAACAATTCGAGTTAAACGACTAAGAAAATTGAATTTCTCTTTAAAGGAAAAAGATGTTCCGTTTCACCACATTGTTACTAATAATTTGCGAAGATCAGAAAAATGGAAAGAACACCGCTTATTTGCCGACTTCATTCTTTTTGAGAGGTAAAGAGAATGTTCGATTTGCTTAAGTTCGTTCAGTTCCAAGATACGACAAGTGAAATTGACAATGTGAAACTTCGCGAACATCTCACGGAGGTCTACGGAACCATTGCGTACCCTGAATTTTTCAATTCAACAATACAATCACATGCATTCACATTAGAGGGAGAAAAATGAAATTCCGCGAATGTAGGTCACGCTGTGGGCACGATTCCACTGAAACTGTGAAAATTTTAAATGCTTTGAAGGCTAGGGGAATCTCACAGCGATAGCTCAAAGAAGCGATAAGATGTTCAGCGTGCGCGATGCTTTATATGGAAAATTCCGCCCGTGTAACGAACTTACGCGGCGCGGTGCTAGATGAAATTGCGGCAACTTTCTTCCAACTTTTCCGTTCTCTCCTCTCTGTCACGAGTCATGTTAATCTATTATTCTCCGCGAAATGCCAGGTCCATGTTTACCAAATGAATCAACCCGACAGGAAGTTTCATCAACCTTCAAATCAAAGAACGAACGTAGTATAATAAAAGAAGCCTCGTCACGCGTACTTGAACTTCGTCGAATTTTACATCGGTTACATCGCGTTCTTTGACGTAACGAATTCGTCTGTGGAAATACCGAACCGTTGCTTTTACTTCTTGTATTTCATTTTATCACCCTTTCTCATTTCGAAGCGAGTGTGAATACATTGTATACATTGTGTTGGAGATTCGTATTGTCGTTTTTTCTCTCTAATGATTCTTCAGTAAATTCTCGACCTAGATATTTGGCCAATGCCAGATGTTAATTTATCCTTTCTACACGACTATCGATGCGCGACCAGGTTTGATAGAGTCTAGGACCGTTTCTTTCGATAGTGAACATGAGCCTCTATAGCGATGCAGTGGTGGTGAAAAATTGTACCCCTTGAAGAAAGAAGAGTATACTCTGTTGGGATACCGAACGGAAAGTTACACAAAACTCCGCTCGGAACGGAGAAGAAAAATTTGTATTTCTACTTCAGGTTCTCAAAATATGCAATGCCTAACGAGCTCAACGCTTCGAAAATGAGACTTCAATAGAAACATCTATGACCTAGCGACCATTACATAATTATGAATTAATTTCAGCATACGGTTTACGTGTCCCCAGAGATTCAAATCCTGGATATTTAATCTAATTTGCTTCCTTTGAATGGAATCAACACACGGATTACGTTTTTGCTAGTGGGTAATTTCGCAGGGCATTGAAGCAAACCAGTTAACGAATTGTTAGCGCAGAGCTATTTTAATTAACGTGAATGATAGCTCCAGCGAAAACGCGCGCTGGACCTACAATCAAGTTTCTGATTAACACAATTCAGAGGGCGCAAACTGCTTCGCTGTAAAGCCTATCGTGTGTCGAGCGAAGTTTCTTTAATCGAACCATTTTCACAAAGTAATTTGGTGTTTAAAATTGTTAACGTACGCAACTACTGAATTATTACTGTGTCACAAACACAATGAAGATCAACTGAATAGTTAACATCGCTAATCTAAATGTCGAAACTTCAAAATGATTCTAACATTAATACACGTTCTCCAAAGTTTTCTAGTAGTTGTCATATTTGCCTTTCAATTAGAATAAAAATTAAGATATAATATAACAAGAAGCGGCACTAGACAATTCTGAAACGATAAGCTCTATAGAATTCAATTTCCTCGAAAAGGAAATCGTAAATGCAGAGCTATCACACTGCTAGTTTACCGTGAGATAGTTTGCATTCGTGATAGACGTGCGTTATATCACGATACTGCACTCTCCTACAGAAATAGGTAATTAGGATTTCCCTTGTTCCGAAACAATCAGAATCTACACCAAAAACATGCAACACTGCTTTTAAATACCCATCGAGATGCAACAAAACAGAACAATACAGCCTCATCCTTTTACGTACAAAAAAGATGTAATAACGCGCGTATAGAAGACCGCCTCATCCGAATGAAAGCATCTTTCCTACCCTTCGCCATTGTTAGATTTCCGTGTAACGAAGAATACTTGACGTTTCGTTTGCTTCCATTATACAGGCTAGGGGAACTCCATTCCCCAGAGTAGATCATGTCTTAACTAGAGAAGACATTCAGTCGCTGGCGGCTGGACCATTACGAGGCATAAAAATTCCAATGAAAAGAACACAACTTCCCATGCACTCGGCGGTAAAGTAAAGTGCGGATATTAAAATTTGATGTCCGTAGCAATAGCCCGACACTCGGTGAAAGCGAATTCGCATTGAAAGTTGACATTATTCATGTGTTTCCGCGAGATCACGTCGCGATACTGACAATTTCACCGCAGCACGAATGCGAAAGCAGGCGAACGAAACGTGCAAACACTGCAAAGATGAGGCAGAGCGGACATAGCGTTTCTAAATGAAAAACTCTGGCAGAAGTATTGAATTACTGAATTCCTTTTATAAGTTGCTGTATGAGAATGCAATGCTAACACAAATTTCGAGATTGATGTCGCGAATGTTTCAAAAAATTCGCGAGATTCTCTGTCTTTGCTTGTTGCGCGGTTCTAACGATTTCTGATCGACTAATTGAATTCTTGTACGAATATAATACACTTGCAACATATACGCTATTTGATTGAATATCGGTAAGGAGATTTTCTGCTCCGTGCTGCGATTGTATCTACAACGAAATATGCTTCTGAAGAAATCTAGAATCCCGCATAGATAACATGCAGGCATCGAGACGAGTCGATACGGAGGTGTCGTGAAGCTTTCCACGGTGCACTGCAAGCTCAAGTATCGCCTGTCGGTAAGCTCGTGATACTCTGCAAGCTCAAGTCGACAACTTCGTCTCGATTTATCCTAGTACCGACGAGCTACAAGATAGGCCACTGATCTAATGGAATTTTATGACCATTACTGTCCGAAATATTGATCGCGTACAAATTTTTACACCCTGTAGAATATAGGATTCGAAATTGATAAAGTAGCAGTTCTTGCAAGATTCGTGGATATATTTTACGCAAAAGGGAGGACCGAATTAAAAATTTTCCAAAGCTCATAAAATGTGAATTATTGCAGACATAAAACCTCTTGCCAGATAAAGATTTGATTTAAATTAAAATCCAAAAAGACCAGAGAGAAAGTAGAATTCTTCGACGGTTCCAGGTTGATGCCACGAGAGTAAAATTTTACTTAACTTAATTTAAATTATGGCTTCAACTATTACCTGAAGTACAACGTAAATAGAATTTCCAAGTCCTGAAAAGGACTTAGATAATTTAAATTGTACTGCAAAATACTCGATGCTAAAAATACCAGTAATCCAGTTATTCTAATCTCGCGCAAAGTTAATGAAATAATGGAATGAATGAGTATCATAGAAAATTGTTGAAAGTAAATCTATGAAACCTTTGATCAAGTGAAAAATCTATCTATCTCTATCAAAAGCTACGACCACCATCTTTTAACTAGTTTGGTACATCTAGCATCAAGTTTACTACAATACTTATGTCTACAAGCGCAGTCCTTAGCATGATATCGTCTTTCAGAGACCAGGCTCTCGAAAACCTTACCAAGTACCCAGGTCCACCAACGAGGAGGTGACTACGCAGGAACACATCCATATTTCCCTAATCCCATCCACCCTCCATTACATGTTGACGATCTCGGTACAGAAGGTACCGAGATCCAACTCTACTTGAATTCAATACACGCCAAATCCATGGTACATTTTCTTAGAAATTGCAACGTGGACTTTACGAATCGCGAAAGGGAAGAAGGGACTGGAAGTATATATCATGTTCTTATCCAGAGCGTAATTTACAAAGTCTCTTTATCGACACTTTAGAAACATTAAAGCGTTTCTCAAAAGGGATTACGATGCGATAAACACTAAACTCTATTATACTCTATTCTGAAAAAAAGAAATTAAAAAGGTAATTAAAGTTGGACAAACTTGTGATAAGTAATAAATCAAAGAGAAAAGTGAACATAACATTCGCGACGTGACCAAAGGTACTCTACATACTCACGTGGTACTACGTAATCACGTAGATTTGCTAACTAAATGTTTCCGGCGCTGTCCACTTTCCAAACCACGGTCTTTTCGACCCATAGAGCTACTCATGGCAGCGACTTACGTGTAACATTAAGTTAGCGTGCTCACTACTTGCTTGCCACATGCGATGCATGCCAGCGAGTACGCAGAGTAATAAAACTATTACTGATAAACATCAGTAGTGTGCAAATGGAGACTAAGAATAATTATATTCAATTTCGATAAAACGGGGATTTTGAGGAAAAATTCTATGGTTTCGCTCTTGATAAGACAATGTACATACTCCCTTACAATTTCATTACAATTATTATCACAATTACTATTATCTAATTATAATTATTATTATCTATGACTAATAATATACGCATCCAGCGGCGATCCAGCGGCGAACGTAGAAATATCTGTTGAAATTATTTATTGACATCACAGGAATTTTATTATAGAAATCATAAAAATTGGATAACAGAATGGAAATGAAAAGGATTGGTTGAAATTCGACTCAAAACCATTGAATTTTTGACAAGAACGGAGAAAATACGTCAAATTTCACGATTCCCTAATAATCATTCTCAATTATAATTTCGTACAGCCTATTTGCGTGAAACAATTGGAAAGAACCTTGGAAAACGTGGAAATAGCAATTTCTTTACGTAAAACAATACCATGCGTCAAACGCTGCATTCACCGAAAATATCATTTCCTCATTTCCAAATTTAAAGAGAATAATGAAGTCACTTTGCGACTACAGAATTAAATTTTCTGTTGTTGTAATTATTGAAATCAAGAGCCAACCTTTGATCAAGGGAAGATACCATGGAGACAGAAAGAGAGAGAAAGAGAGATGGAGAGAGAGAGATGCCGGATTATTTAAACAATTCCCTGATTTTCCACCGTCGCATATATTTCTTTAATCACAGAATGATTACTTCCATTTCAACTACACCTGCTCTCAGTTTCAATACTTAAGATAACTCATCTACCGATCACTGAATAGATTACTAATACCGAATGAATTGATTAGCATGAAAATAGTCATGGGAAAGGAACAAAGATGGAACGTAATTAAATTATATTAATGGAGAATATGTAGTAAGTTATATCACGACATCCAGCCGCGTTCCAGCGGCGAAGGGAGGGGTTAAAATAAATCAGAATAAACCAAAAACTAAGCGGATTTCCGAACATCAATCACCTACCCATCGAACATTAAAGAATCAAACAACCCTCCTTCGATGAGGCACGATAAATTTAACAAGTTATATCAAGTCATCCAACGGCGGTCCAGCGGCGATCCAGCGGCGAATGCAAAAATTAACTTAAACTATATCTTATTCTCTAATTACACTAATTATATAATCTACGTGCGTAGTCCTTAGGGGGTCCCAGGTCCACCCCGTGGAGGTGACTACGCAGGGACCCACCCCTAAACCCAAATCCCATCCACTCTCCATTACATATTTACGATCTCGTTACAGAAGGTACCGAGATCTGACTCTATTTCAGTTAAAAAACCGAGATCCATAATACATTTTCTAAAATCTACCAAAGAATTCTAGAAATTGCAGTATGGACTTTACGAATCGCAAAAGGAAACACTTTCTTATTCAGAGAGAAACATTATTATTGAATGATTATACGATGATTCTATTTTACAAAAGTTAAAGTATTGCACAAAAAGCAATACGAAAGGATACTTTAAATTCTATTATTCTACTTTAAAACAACTCAAAATTAAACGGAATAAATCAAAGTGTGTGTTTCCCTCTGAATAAGAAGAATGCGTTTCCGTACAATTTTATTACAATAATCAGTACAACACATATACAAAGTTTGGTACAGTAATCATAACAATTTCATTACAATAATCATAACAATTTCATTACAATAGTCATAACAATTTCATCATAGTAATCATATAAATTTGATAACAAAGGAAGTGGAAAGGATTAGGGGTATTATTCTCGACGAAGTTGGTGAAGTTGTTGAAATTCGCCCCAAAACCAATGAATTTTTGACAAGAACGGAGAAAATACGTCCAATTTCAAGATTCTCTTAATAGTGATTCTCCTAATAGAATTTCGTATAGCCTGTTTGCGTGAAGCAATTGGAAAGAATCTTAAAGATTGTGGAAATGGAGATTTTTTGACGTAAAACAATACCATAGTGATATCTCCAACGTTGTATTCACCGAAAATACCATTTTCTTATTTTCAAATGTAAAAAGAATAATGAAACCACTTTGCGAACACAAAATAGATAAATATAAAATCATTCTCATCATCAACAATCAGACCAATCTCTTTCGAGAACAAACACCACAAAGAGATAGAAATTGCCATAGATTATGCAGGATTCTCTTAAACGAGCCCCTGAGTTTTGACCGACGTGTTTTTATGAATAGAATATGAATAGAAAATGAATGATTTTATCGCTGACAACAAAGAAATGCGAGATACCGGTTTCGAAACAACTATTCTACCACATATCGAAGAATCTGTTAGTACCCAATGAACTGGGATACCATTCTTACGAACTACTTAAAGCGAGAATAACTACGCTCGGTTGTGATAAGTGAGAGAAGTCAGGATAAGAGGGAAAGGGTTACACAATTACAAATTTACATTACACAAGTGTACAAATATAATAGTAAAAATTAACTTAAATGAGTCAGGATAAGAGGGAAAGGCTCACACAATTATAAATTTACATTATATGAGTACAAATATGATCTTATAAATTAACTTAAACTAAACTATTTGCTGTCCAATTTAAAGTTTCAACGTCCTGAAAAGGCCTTGGAAAATTTAAATTGTATTGCAAAATATTCGGTGCTAAAAGTACCAGTAATTAAATTATTCTAATCTCGCGTAAAGTTAATGAAATGATAGAATGAATGAGCATCATGGAAAATTGTTAAAGGTAAATCTATGTAATCTTTGTACAAGTGGAAAATCTATCTAGCTTTATCAGAAGTTACGAAGCATGGTCTTCTAACTGGTTTGGTACTTCTAGCACCGAGTTTACAACAATACTTATGTCTACGCGCGTAGTCCTTAGCTTGATATCGTTTTCGAGAGAGCAGTCTCTCGAAAACGTTACCAAGGGCCCAGGTCCACCACGTGGAGGTGACTGCGCAGGGACCCTTACTTACATGCAGCATGCGATGCATGCAAGCGAATGCGCAGCTAAATGATTTATTAATACCAAGCAAATATGAATTGATTTGCACCAGATCAATTAGTAATTCTGTTTTCTTAAACGAGAAGTATAAGGAAAATAGGGATAGGTTGTGTTTACTTTGGGTAAGATTATTTATTTTATTTAGCATATAAATCTAAATTAATTCTAACTAAAGATGTATTCTCATCCCTCGGCGATCCCACGAGTAACGCAGAAATTTGATTTATTTTCACAGAAATCTGAAGTACGAGATAAAGGAGCGAGATCAGATACCAACGAAGAATGACAGAGTAAGAATTCGAACGAAAAGAGATGCGAAATAAAACAGAATATGGAATAATGGAATAATATCGACACTTGACAAGAACATCGCAACGAACATTGATATCCTTACGCAAATAACTTAAATCTGACTCTTGAATCTGACTCTTAAATTTAACTCTTAAATCTAAGTCTTAAATCTAATGTTACTCGATATCGTTTTAGAAAGACCGGTCTTTCAAAAACGTTATCAAGGAATTAGGTCCCTGCATACTTGCCTCCACGTTTAGAGATGAGTACGCAGGGACCTATCCCCAAACACAAATCCCATCCACCCTTCCATTATATGCAGCCTCGGCACTGAGGTACCAAGATTTCATTCAACTTTTCTCTTAAACTTGTGTAATGCCAAATGGATACGGTGCGCAGCACGGCTATTTGCTTACGCACGCAACTTATTAGGAATTCTTTTATCGTTACTCTAATACACTATTTTTATTTTGTTATATCGTTACTTTAATAAACTATTTTTATTATAAATCTAACATATAATAGGTGTGGACTTTCAATTCTCTGAAGTCCAAAAATATTTCAGTAATATGTCAAGAATTCGGAGACACGTCAAAAATTCGGTAATAATTGCAAAAAGCTAAATTCTTCAAATACAAAAGTTTGGTAGCAAAAAGAAAATTAAAATTGAAAAATAAGAAAAACAAATAATAAATCATAAAACTAATAAAAGTAATAAAACTAATCGTTCAATCCCAAGAGTGTTCGCGATATACACTAGTCATTCAATCGCGAAACTATTCTCAACACATAACAATCTCTCATTTTTTAAACCGATAAACTAATAAAAAGAACGATTACAGTTATATAAAATAGGAGGGCTATATATGCTAGCATTCAGTCGAATGCGCTAGCTGATAGCCCTCCAGTTTGTTCAAGCATATATCAAAATTACTACTACTGCTACCTCATCTACCCCACCACCTCTAATTAAAAATTCGGTTTGTACAAACTCACCGTTCGCAGACAAGTGACGTCATCAGCGGCTAGCATCCTCTCCATGATCCTCTACCATCGACTCAGCTAGCTGACCATTGTCCACTACTAAGCAGGCAGCACCCTCTCCGTAATCCTCCAGCATCGACTCAGCTCGCTGACCACTTTCCATTACCAAGGGGTTATCGCGATGACCAGTGTCCACTATCATGGGGCTCAGCAGCCTCTCCGTGATCCACCACCATCGACTCAGCTCGCTTGACCACTGTCACCTACCAAGGGATCATCAGGCTGACCAGTGTCCGTCACCATGGAGGGCAGCACCCTCTTCGTGGTCCCCCACCACCATCATAACACGTTGATCATGGTCCATCTTCCTGAACTAGGCCCAAGAGGAGCTCCGATCGGTACCGCGTCTATCGAGCAACTGATTAAAACAGCGGAAGTGCCCTCCTTATATACCCATGGCTCCCCACCCCTGCGCTTAAATTTTAAATTGATTTTTTGTTAAAATTGGCCGTAATTTAGCGATTTTCGCAATTTTTTTTACCAATTAATATTCTTAACGATTACTCACAACTATTGGTAATAATCATTTATAAATTTTATGTAAAATAAAGCTACATTTACGTTTTAAAGGAGAATTATTGTTATTTTTCGCGAGTTTACTTCTTAATCATTTATGTATTATTATCGCGGACAAGATGCATCTACTGGGATCACTATTGCTACTTCCGGTACCTATTTGGAGCCATATGCTGAATTGGTAACATTTCGAAAGACAGTAAAATTGTACGACTTTGGTGATCGTACTTTGATCATAGTCGTAAGGGAAGTAGTAGAGCTTTCACTGCTAACTCGTAGCTTTTACCGGTAACAACAATCTCTCCAATATCAAAATCTGATAACTTTTAAAAATCTTCACGAAACTCGAATTGTTACAACTATTTGCGAAATTCAATTAGATTTAGAAATATTTGCCGATATATAAAACCATTTATTCTTTCTCTAATTTTCAGTGATATCAATCAATATACCAGACTGGCAATTAAGTGACCAACAATTTTCCTCAAACAAGAGCAAAATTAAAAGTAACAAAAATTGTACAATCGTACACATAATTTTCCAGAAACTTGACTATATTATAAACTAAACACGAAGCACGCTAGCCATAAATGCAGAAATTTTACGAGCTCAATAAGAAGCACGCTTTATTACTCCGCGAATGTCTATCGTCGGTGCAATGCCGTTCCTCACTACTTGTTCAATTAAATATTCAAACCTCAACGTTTAATCTCGCTACAAAGTAATGGTAGGTGTAATGCGGGTTACAGTTTTTAACGTCCAAGCTCCTCCACCCAGTTACTCTTGCTGACGCAATCTCGTTGATATTCAAAGTAGTATTCGAGTTTTTATTAATACTTTTATGGGCAGTGCTTAAAACGCGTGCACTCGGATATTCTGCAGATCGGACGTGGAGGTGTTGCTATTCCACTCTCGCCTAACCTTTTCCACTTTTTTCTTTTTCCGACGTCCTCTTTTTTCCTGTTTTTTTCTTTTTCTTTTAAAGCTTCTCAGCGAACGTGTAACACGTATACGTATCGGGAGATTCGTACGTAGGGAACATACGTAATTCCATAGCGTAAATATTTCAACAATTTTCATAACCCACTGGTTGGCCACGATATCGTGACGCGTTCGAGGAAAACCTCGTCTAAAATTGAATAAAACAGAGAGATGAAAAAGGAATCATGGTATGAAAATTATGTACTTTGTTCGCGTAAAGGAACAAACTTTTGTGCCCAGCGCACTGGCTGTATAAAATTCTTCTGTATAAAGGAACACGTCAAATACGCTGCTTTGCAAATGAACTCTTTACTGAACGTGAATTTTATTAAATTACACAGGTTGAAGTTAATAACTACACGAAAGTCCGATGGTAATGAATGTAATATAACGGCAAACTAGTTGAGTTAGCATATGATTATTGTAATACCACGTTGACATCCTTTTGCACGTGAAGGCTTCCAGCTTTTTCGTTTTCCTCGTCCTAGCTGTTCGTGGATAATTAACTTTCCCATTGAAATTAGTCGAATCGCATTTCAATTTTAATTACGATTTGCGCAGAAAAGAAAAATGTCGGCACCGTCGAGCGATCCCTAGAGAACGATTTTTATAATTATATAGTTAAATTGGAAACGTTTATATTCTCGTATAAACACAGTCAGGGAAATCGCGCATATAAATTAACGAGAATTTTCGTTATTTCGCAGAAATTTCCAATTGATATCGTCTAATGTAGACGCTCGATTACGCGGATACTTTTCGCGACGTTCCCACGCGAATATCGGCTCTATTATTCGCGTACAACCGGGGGATTGATATTAAATTTCCATTAATTTTCACCGCGAGGAAACATCAATTTCTGGCCAGAAGGTGCACGTAAATACGCGTAGATAACGCTACTGTGAACAGTGAACGCGATAATTTGTCACGACTTACTTCTGGACAAACAGTTTAGAACCTCCATTTTTCATGAAGCGACCAACTCAAGTTGGGGGGGGGGGGGTGATAATGACAAAATCGAAGCAATGCCACGATCTAGTAAAAACTTGTTGATATGATAAAAACAATGTTTATCCGGTTGAAAATTTCAGTACGTTTGCGTGTCCATATCAGACGACGTAAATGTAATTTCGAAAAGACTGAAATCGATTAAAATGGCAAACGAGAAAAAAATTACGGATTCTCTGATACGTACATATTTTGGTAAACTGACTTTGAAATAGTTCCATATTTCTGTTAGATGCATTTATCTATTTTTTCGCCCCTGCTCGTATTCTCTCTCTCTCTCTCTCTCTCTCTCTCTGTTTCCCTACGTTACTTAAAAAGCACGCTGGCAATATTTCGCAAAGGATAAATTAAGTTGGCTGCTAGGTTTTTAAAATATTCCCTCTCGCGTAGCGTTTTAGGAATTTACTTTGTAACTCGTGGGGCGTCGTGTAAAACAATTGGGATCGAGCTATCGGTTTCATTATGAAACAGAGCTTTGAAAGAATTCGTGTTTCGGGTCAACGGAAATTCCAGAACGAAGAAATTGCAATTTCCTGATGGAAAATCTTCCTCGATTTGTTGCGACTGTAGTCGTTGCAGATCAAACCCAGTGTCGTAATTTCTACTACGTTGGTGCTTGGAAATGTTTTTAGTCGCGCTTCCGAGAAGAATTTCCAATTTCATTGCATTAACATGCAGTATATTAACGTGTTTTCTTTTTTATTCATTAGACAAAAATATTTACAAATAATAGCACGGATCAGGTGTCACCGTCCACGATTTTCCTGTTCAAACGGAAAGATATTTCACGTAGTATATCAAAGAAGACGAGACGCTACGATAGTGTCAATTAATCATTAATTAAGACGGAGTGAAAAAAAAAAGTATGAAGAAGAGCGACACAGAAATTTCTCGTTCACACTCATTAACTCGTGAACGATGCTTCAGATATTCCATAAACGCGGAAGCATCTCTTCTGGTGGAAGACTCGTCCTCTGTTGGACGATTTTTCGTGTAACCGTCGACGCTTGACACGGCCAGGTAGCCAGTCATGTAAATAAAAATAAGAACCATGGTGTATTCTGTATTTATGAAACGGATGAGGTGGAAAAATAGCGAATTTATTCGATTTTCAAGGAACTGAAGAATAAAAGAAGGAGCAGTTTGTACTCATAACCGCTGGGAGCAGAACGACGAGATCTCGAGAGAACTTTAAGGTGACGCTGAAAACGAACAGCGAAGCTCGAGTGAATGTTAATAAACACCCGTTAAACAACACAAGAGAGAAAAAATTCGCTCACAAGCCGGAAGTGCGAGAGGTAGAGGTGTGCAGCTTCAACGAACGGAAACGAGTGACGCCTCGTTACAGAATAATAAAATTTAATTAAAAGGAGGCAAAAAGAAGAAGCAACATTTCATTATGGAAAAATTAAAGCATCCTGGTTCAGCAACGTTCCTGTTAACTGAAAAATGTAACGTTTCGAATTAAAATGATACACCTCTTCACCTCGCAGCCAATTCGAAATGACTGCATTAAATTTTCATGCTGCAAACTATGAAGAAAATATTAAAACTCGTACCATAAAGGATGCCTAGTGTAATAGAGGAAGCCCAGTATAATAGACTTCATATGCATTTCCTATACGACTCGAGAATTGTATAACGATCGACGATGTTTCGATGCTGGTATATTTAAAGGTAGTTGTAACCAATTTATAGCGAACCACCAAACACAATCATACACCCTTTGTGCCGACGAAATCGAACAGACTCGTCGGTTTCGCCGCATACGTTTTGTTCGAGAGAAAGTGAGAAAAAAAAATGAAAGTTGTATCATTTCTGCCTCTGCGTTTATCGATTTTCAATATTTATAAGATACAAACTTGTTCATTAGCAACGTCATTTCATAACCTGTTAAAATGCAGATTTTAATTTATCCATCGTTATCTTCTTTTATCACGCGGCGATTAAAAAGTTAATTCGCCTAGCGATAACAACAGCAGTCTGAAAAAATATTCTCTACGCCCGCTGATGCGCAGCCACTCTCCACTTTCTGACCTCTCCTCTACAACATGAAAGTGTTTCTTCAAAAAGATGAAACTTCGATCGTAGCTGCAGATATTTGCTCTTTGAAATTAGACTACGCGTTTCCCGCGTTCATCGCATTTTCCTCGATGAATAATGCAACAATGCCTGTAACATTTTAAACCTGGAATTTTCAACGGTCTAGAAAGCCCTCCCATTATTCGCATCGAATCAATTATCCTGAAATATCGAATCGCCCTTATCGGATTTCGTTTTAATTGTGATAATCCGACTAGATAAGATACAAGCAACCGTGTCCACTGAAGGAAACGGTCGATTAAACGTTCAATTAACCATCAATCCACGAATTATTTAGGGTAACGTTCAATGGGATACAATGATCGCGCGAAATTTCTTCTTTTTCCAGAGAGATGTCTCAGGTGTAAATACTTATTTTCTGGTTTTTTACCACTAGACGATAAATATCAAAAAATGGGGCGGGAAAGTTAGGGGAAAAGAAGGAACGAAACCACTGAAAGGAAAGGACTGAAATTACGCAGAAGTTTGTGGCTTGTTCGTGAAGAAAATTGCCTCATAAACTTTCCTTATCGTGTAAATATAACGCCTCTCTGCTTGTTGCGAGGGATAATATTCAGTTAGGATATCGTAGGCAAAAAGCGAACGCTTTCGTTAATAAGATACTCCGCAACGAGTTCTGGGCACCCAGTTCTCGGAACTTAGTGAAGGAACGTTTAACGCTTGCACGTGTCATCCTATTTTTCACCATCGACTGGAAGGGATATGGAGATTCATCGAGTCTAGAGGAACCAATGAAATTCACGTCGCCGATGATGTTTTTCGGCATCGCATACTTCATCCGCACAGATGCTTACTACACATCATTCACTTTTATTCCAGTGTATCCATCTCGTTCCAAGTTCCATTCCAAACATCGCCGTTTTACTCGAGCCAAAAGGAAAACGAAATTAAAGTCTCGACGGAGAGGTCAAAGAAGGAGGAGCTTGACCTCGCTTTTGAAGTATTTTCCGTCCTTTTGCAACATGGGAATTTTTTTTATGTCGCTGCACACCAATACCATCGACGCGACGTAATGCCCGAGCAATACCGTTATGGCATTTCCTGCGATGTTGGTCTCGAATCCTTTCAAACCTACCGCACCCATTACAAGTTTCCAATAGAAGAAGCGATCCGGCATGATGCAATGAAAGGAATAATAATACAAGGGGAACGAGCGAAAAAAGAGAAACGTTAAAGTAAAACAAAGCCAAAAGCGGTCCGAATCGATGCGCTGGCTCCATGAAAAAGCATCCGACGTGTCGTATAACTGTCACGCACCCGTCAAAAGGGAAATTCTTTTTCGAAAAATAAATCTGTCCGCCATTTGACAAACCCGATAATCGCGCGTCTTGTCCGACGTAGCTACACGATCCGCCGCTATAATTGGATGGCTCGCATCAGTTTTCCCTCACTGTTCGTTCCTGTTGCGGGAACTTGTTCCGGGAATCGCTACGAACCCGATTAACTTCGACGCCTGAATTTAATGAGAACGCGATGCGCGAAACTTTCGGACAACGAAACAGAACCGCGCTGGTTGCAAACACAAAGCAACGCCGAAACGCGTAGTAAGTAATGCTCAATGTGGATTCGATATGAAACTCCCAACTCGCGACGTGACGGCTTGGAAATTTATAATTACTCGTCAAATTTTTTCTTCTATCTCGGTGACAGAACCGAAGTTATGAACCGAAGAAGGGAAAATTCTGCAGCTTCATTCTGCGAGAAGTAACCTGCTCCGCTTAACCGAATCGTAATATTCTACAATTTGTCTTTTATTACCTCCAGCCTCCCCGTGAACCAACTTTCGCAGCAATCTAAAGAACATTACCAAAGAAAACAGCATATAAGCAGAAGAAGTCGCATCGAAGTACCGTCCCAGCGTCATGACTGGCGCGTCGGGCCTCCCTCCGGGAACTCTTCGAGAAATAAATAAAAGACACAACCCCAGTCCCGTTATTTTCCTCGCCTTTCGCTCCCAGACCATCTACATGGGACACGCGCACACGCGCATACCGGCCATCACGGGATTAGCTCCTTACGTACGACGACAATAATTTATCAAAGTACTTCTTACAAGACTAAAAGTGCCAATGCTGACAACCGGTGGAATAAAGAAAACTTCCACTTCTTCCGTTCCTCTCTTCTTTACATTTCGTTCTGGCTTTCTTTAATTCCTACCCGCGAGAGAATTATGATCGACGATTTAAACAGTTGCACGCGGCAAAATGAAAGAAACAGGATTCGCGAGGCGTGACGTGGGACAGGGTAAGACGGTTTGGCGGAAACGAGGAAGAGAATGAACGGGAGGGAGAAGGAAGGCAGGGTAGTAGGGAACGAGGCAGGGCTTCGAGGGTGGCGGAGGGTTGATGCGTTCCACAGGAGGGTAGTGTTGATACAGTCGCAGAGCCAGTCAGTAGCTGCTACGACACGGGGCCGCGCGCGCGTGCTCAAACTACTCCAACGGCTCTCTGTCCTACGATGCCGTTGGATTATTGTGGCCGAAGAAATGTGTACGAAGAGTCAAACAAGTGGACGAAAAACCGACCGGCTCGTTTCCCACGAATCCTGCCGCGGTTTTTCGGCGTTTTATTGAACGATTCCATGAAATTGCTATTGTCACAGTGGTGTTCCGTCACCGATGTGAAAATCGTAAGCATCGTTAAAATATCTCTCTGATAACAGAGTACATTGAAGACACGGGTGTAATCGATCGATCCATTGGATAAAACGGGGGGCAAAATTATTCGAGCGAGGAGCAAAAAGAAATTAACTACGGAAATTCATTCGCGGGTAAAGAATGAACACATTGTTTAACAAAAATCGTTTAAAACAAAAATGAAACAATGGCGAAAGGGAGAAACTAATCCCCATGCGATTACGCTTAGCGCATGATATAACACGAGAAACAGTTTGGAAGATTACTTCTGAAATTCTCTGGCAATACAGCTTGACGAGACGGAGGTGATTGAAAAATACCACGTTCGTTAAGTGGCAGCTGCCGCGGTTTTATAGCAATTTACGCGATCCTGTGCTTGTCGCGCACGCAAGAACGTTATCGCCGGAGTAATTGCGCCGTAAACTAGTGAATAATTGTCTCAATGAAAATGAAGGAAAAAGAAAAGAGACTGTTTGAAAACCTTTTTCGTAGGTTCGAGTAACATTTTCGAGATAGCGTTACCAGAAGCACGCGTCGGTACAATTTTCTGGTAATGAATGAAGGAAAGTAAATGTTATCCGTCGTTGACCGTAATCGGTCAGATTAGAGACTTCGAGCGTAAGATCTGTTAATTAGAAATTTAATTACCGAGTAAGCGGTGAAACCAGTCGTAGCTTCCATATCATCGCCGATGCCTTTTGTAATTAACATTTTCAGGAAGCCGTTTAAAAAAAGTAAATTTCAAAGTCGGAACACCGCGAACCGGGCCCACACTACACAAAGCGTGCAAATCAGATTAAAAAATAATCCCCAAACTTAGAGAAATGAACAGATGTGTCTCGTGGACCAGTTATTCCTGTGGTTTACATTTTTCAACGCATTCATAAATCACTTGTTCCAGAATGCTCAAAGATAATTACTGGAAGTAACGATGAAAAATGTTTATGTCGGTTCAGGAAACAAATCCATTCTGTATCCAATAATCCACCACACATTAGCTTGATAAATTAATTTTTATAAAAAGGAAAAGATATATAATATACTCCATCATGCGAATAACAAATGTTTACATTTTAAAAGATATTTTCTGGCGACAAAAATGTATTATTTGACAATTCTAGCGGAATAGGAAGTCCAGTAAAAATTATACGAATGTTTCCCCACAACCAATTAATGCTGTTAACTGACAGAAGACTTCACTTATTTGTAATTTAATTGAGATTAATTTCGAGGGAAAAACAAACTGATACGTGCACACTGCAACGCTCTATTCTCTTTCACGTCCGTTTAACCGAATCATTTAGAAAGTCATATAAATTTTCATGTCAAAAGTTTCGTAATGCTGCACAGTATATGCGAATTTTTTTCAACGTGATGAAGTTTTGTACGAAGAAGGAAAAACTAGGCAGACAGACAAAATGGAATGAAAGAAAAAAGCCTATGGCTATCTGGAAAGGCTCCTTTGTTTTTCAATGAGATTCCGAAATTGTAATATAATATTATATTCTATTCATCGCGGTTGAAACAGAAACTAACAGTGCTTCAGCAAACTTTCTCTCGGGAACTTTTTACATTAATTATACACCATCTCCATTTAGCCACAGAATAATAGCGAATACCAAACAGATACAATAAAATATCCGTCCGTTTATTCCAATTTGATCGATTCCAATCGTGGTTTCGCGATGAATTATGAGTTAAAATTTGAGAATTAAAAACTTTCTTAATCATAATTATGCAAATTAAAAACTGTAGAGATTGGAAATTCTGATCATTGATTTGCCTGAACTAAATCAGTAATGACCAATAGAATAGATCCAAAAAAATATGTAAATACCACTGTACACCATACAGTTTCATCAGCAATAGACAGTGCCATTTGTGCCATTCGAATACAGCATGAACTCATCGCATTATTAACCACCATCCTTGGCTTGATTCTCAATTACTACAGAACGTGGGATTTAATTACTCAATGCGTCATTTATATTTATTATACACAGGTTTCGCCAACACCTACAGCTTTTGTCAAAATTGTACACGGTTCGAACCTGAAAAGTGTTTCGCGATGAATTATGAGTTAAAATTTGAGAATTAAAAACTTTATTAATCATAATTATGCAAATTAAAAACTGTAGAGATTGGAAATTCTGATCGTTGACTTCCCTGAACTAAATCAGTAATGACCAATAGAATAGATCTGGTAGAAAAGATCCTCGAACGCCCACAAAACGAACGTCCGTTCTCCGTCAGGCGTTCGACAGAGTAGCCATCCAGACGTCCGCCAGCGCCACGTGGAACCATCGAGTGGCAACGGTGCAAGGCGTCGCGTTCTCAATATCGATCGTTGTCGAGTTAGTTCCTAGACAATCCGTGATCCAATTCCAGACAGAGTCGGACAAAACTACGCTAGACCAGGTAACGGTTCCTCGTCGAGGGACGCAACAGGTAACGCGACCACATCCCTCGTTACAATGCGCTGCGTAACAGTTCGTCGCGTTTGAAAAAACACAGGGAGCGGTCGAAAAATCACAGCGACGAGGAAGGGAGGGAGGCATAATGAAATGGAAATAGATTTTCGTGGCCACCACCGCGGAGCATCAGGTACGCCTCGTAACGAATTATCGCGGGTGCGATAAACGGTAATTCGAACGGAGAAAGGAAGCTCGACCAGCCACCGAAGACACGAGAACCAAGAAGGGCGCGACGTGTCAAAGTTTTTAATTAGTTCGCGAAGCGATCGGGTCGCTATCGGAACGCGAGTGGCTCGTTGCAAATGAAAAGCAATTTACACTTTTGCTGTCTTGGCACCGACTGGTCCATGCCCTGTAGATTCTCCGACGAAATTATCCAATCAGAGAATCCCGATAGTTCCGAGGCTGCTGGCGCGGCGTTTTCAAATAGGCTTTCGATCTCGTCGACATGTAAACGTAAGAAAATTGCCCTGCCTCAAGTTCGACTCGGAATTTTATCGAGAAGCAGTCGCGACACATAGACGATTTCGCGAATATTTGCGAAAGAGAAATAAGGATCCCAAGCCTAGGAAAAACATTTGTAATCGTGACAAAAGTTTTAGAAGCAAACAGGAACCGTACCACTGACGACAAAGGGGTAACTGCTAACGAACAGTGGCCAAAAGCAAATGTTGCTTACTTTCCTTCCCGATGAGCTCTCTTGGGAGGAGCAAAGCTAGGTAGAAATTTCCCATGACATTCGAGTAAATCCGGAATATCGCGAGACTACCAAACGAATCAACAGTTCCACGTGGAACGAACGATTACACCGGTTACCCCGCAAACAAGTCACCATCCACGATCACCCATTCATCACTCTAAACTTCCGCAGCGCCGTGTCAACCTCTACTCTTCGTTTCTTTACCCGATCGCAGAACTTCAGCAATTAGTATCAGACCAGAGGAACTCTCAGCGAAAGTGAAACGAATCGAACTTTCTTGCTCCAAAACAGCCGGTTCCAGTGGCCCCATAAAGGCCGTGGCACCATCGACTACCATCGCGATGTACCATCCAACGCCGCAACGCAACGTAACTAGAAACCATGGACTTGAAGAACCCACCACCCGACGCAAACACAGGACAACGTGTGAAACCGTTCGCAAGCTCAACCATTCACAATTATGAAGTCATGAAGCTTCTGTTACCTGCCGTGCTGATATACATGTGCTCGGCCAACAGCGAGCCGGGCGATAGATGGTTATTCAGCTCCGAGCAGGTTCGACTCGACGACGACGGCGACGATTACTCCAATAGCGAGTCGATCGATCGTGAAAAAATTAATCAGGAACTTCGCCGAGACTTTCCACCCCGGGCTGGTCCATCGACGCGGAAAGGGATCGCGCTCGTTTGAGGGCGCGACACGAGCGTGGCTTCCGGTTCGAGAACCCGGAAACTCATCATCTGATTCGATACGGCCGCAGATAGTTCCGATCTATGGACCCGAGCGCGCAGGTTCTCGTCGCCTGACCAGTGAAGAAGAAGGCGGTCGTCGAGGGCGACCTCTTCCTCGGAGGGTTTATGCTGTTGCACGAGAGGGAGGACCCGATCACGTGCGGCCCTGTTATGCCGTAGGGCGGAGTACAAGCATTGGAGGCGAGGCTTTACACCCTGGATAACCTCAGTGAGGGCGAGGGCATTCTGCCGGGTGTGAAAATCGGGGCGCACATCCTTGACGATTGTGATAAGGACACGTACGGTCTGGAGATGGCGGTGGATTTCATAAGAGGTGAGTAACTGAGAATAGCGAGGTCGCTAAGCTTACGTTTTCTCCGTTTTTTCGTATGCTAACGATCTGCGCGTTGCGCAGAAGGTAAAATGGTTCACCCTCAGAAACTCGAGTATATTTCCGTCGACTTGGAGAATTAATTCGTCGTGATTTTTAAAAACCTTGAGAGACCGTCGAATTTTGAACGCGGAAATAGATTGATAATGGATGTTTGTTGTTTCGCACATTTTTTTGCAGAAAATCAAATAGAAAGGAAAAACTTTTATCTCGAGTTATATGAAGCTACTTTCAATCGTGAGATTCGTAAACATTGTAAAACAGCATTGAAATTTATGGACTGTATCCTATGCATTCCGAATATTTGTTCAGCCGATATACAAGCGACTAAAGCTGATTTAGAATAAAAGAATCAAAGCGACTTTCGAACAATCCTGCAGTTTGCCGCTGAGCAATTAAACAAATATATTATAACATCATATATTAATAAATCAGAGTGTTACTTCGCGCGCTAATGGAGAGGGACGCGCGGCAAAGTCGCAATATTAAAAGAACCTAACAATTTTCCTGAATCGTTAGCCCAGATGCTTCTTGCAGTTGCGACGATAAACCGTGAAAGCGGGACGGGAAGATAATCATGCTGGCAGCGCATCGCTCGCTTCGAAATTATCACGACCAAACGCCGTTTACGACCTTCCTGTTTGTGAAGTACGAAATTTCACTGATACATAGAATCACGGGAAAGGGAAACGACAAGGGTTTGTTGGAATTTCTATTTTCTGTGTTTTTCTGGTTCCTCACAATCGGCGCTCACGAAATATTCAGAGAACAAAATCAGAAATTAACGGGAGAACGAACGGAAAGAAGGAGAACGTACGAAAGAAAAAATAATACATGGGTATGCATGGGTATGCATGGGTATAATAAAAGGCAGAAAAGAACGAACAATGAGATTGTTTCAGTGTTACAGCTTAAATGCGAAACTGTACGTACGAAGCATGAGGAAATGGACTTCTAAAGTCCATTAATTCAATATCGCGCATTTGTCGCGGGGAAAAGTTGTAGTAGACACTGAAGTTATCCTGGTATTAAAATGAATATCCAGCCCGAGAAACGGCCAAGTTTCGCGAAACCACGGTGTAGTAAACCACGCCACTGGAGAACAGATGCGTAAAGGATGTCGTCAACTTTTAAGCTTTTACGACGCAACAGAGGTAGCTAGAGGATTGCTATAATTAGCACAATTTTCCATTAGATTTAGTTCAGAAGTGACAGCTGGAGAACCATCGAGAACTTTCGCGACAAAACTCTTTTCCCCAATTAGCATATCCCTTCACTTATAGCTAATAATTAGTGTACCACCATCGAATCGAGTCAAGACTGAATTACGAAACTAGACAAATTTCAGACAACGCTCAATTACGTTTAAAAATAATAGTGAAAAGCACGCGTAAGGTATTCGTTTGCAGAAAACATTCGATTAATCTTCATAGCGTCTGCGATCAATAGCGCACCGAATAATTAACCAACCCTCCTCAATAGTTCGCCAACTTTCGAAAAAGAGATTACGTTCATTCATTATCGCAAGTCGTTATCAAAAGTCGTTCGAATTAGAGAGGATTTGACACCGCAGATTCAGGACTGCATCCCTTCTGCATCCCATTATGGGATGACCAGGAGCAATTAAAAGTCGCACTGAATAGACACCAGAGATTCGATTAAACCGCACAAAGGACTGATGCAAATAGAAACGGAAGAATTGCTTATAGTAACGTACTCACGCTTGCACGTAGATGTGACGCAACATAAATTATTTACAGACTTTCCCAGGTCTCTGACCACATCATCCTCGTTCACAGCTATTATGACGCCAACTGACGGGGATAATAATGATGTCAAACTGAGCAGCGTAAAACAATGAACAATTATTTATCCATCGATTCGTCAGGGAATGATATACATATGTATATACTTGTTCCTGACCCACAAATTCTACAAATTTTACTTCTTTTATTATTTCTTGTTGCAAACCAGGATGAGATCATATTTCGACGAACAAAATTGAGTGTAACAACGATCGTGCTATTACTGAATGTAGAATTACTCTCAATTCTTTGTTACTTCATTTAAATAGGCTAGTATTTGGCCATTTTTTTACGAGATCCTTGAAACGTACGAACATACAGTAATTTTACGACGTAAGCGGTTATGTAACCAATGTAACGTTACAATTAACTAATTATGGGATACGCCGATGTTTAATGATCAACTACGATTTCAAACTACCTAGTAACTCGACTCCAATTGCATCGGAACCCACACCCCACTGAAAGCATGCTACGCCTTTCTACCTTGCGCCTTCACAAGCATTTAGGTCTCTATCAACCAATTATTCAATTCATTTAATGAAACTGTTGTCACGTGTTAAAATTATCCAAAATTTCCCAATTTCTCTCACTCGATATCACACTCCACATTTATTTTCGATTAAAAATATATTTCTAATTTATGCGGAATCTTCATTCGTAAACTTACTTCGTTCGCTCAAATAACAGCCGCTATTTTGAAGCAGCCAGTGTCTCCCTTTGGATTTAATACACTGCGCCCACAGGCCTTTAAACTTCGTTCGTAGTCGAAGCACGCTCCGGCGTAATTTGATCAGTGCCAGTCGTATTTTCTGAGTGTAGTAGGAAACCTAAATGAGACTGGCGCAACTGAATTTTACCCGGCCAGCAACGTTTTCGGTATGCGTCTCGTAAAAACGAACACGGTTCCTCACCTAAATATCTCGCATCGCTCAGTGTTTGTCTTGGCTGAGCTGTTGAATTATTTCTTCGCTGCTGTTGGATATTTAAACAGGCTTGCGCGCGGTAGCTGCCTCCGCGGTTACATTAAAATTCCTTAAGTCCTTGAATTTTCGCGAAAATCCGTCGCGATACGCGCCCGGCTTGCCGCCAGCACTCTTTTCCATTACGAATCAGACTTTCAAGTCGCTAATGGTGCTTAACGATTTAAACAGGTCCATCGAGGGAGCATTAACTCATTTGTCAGGGAGAGCGTCCATTATACGTCCCATAATTCATAATGAATGGCGTCTCGCTCCTAAGGAATATTATTACTTTACTTTTAATTCTTCTATCGCTTTACATGTCGATATTTCTCGGACATTTTACAAGCCTCATCGAGAGAGAGAGAGAGAGAGAGAGAGAGGGGAGAGAGAGAGGACAGAATGTGTAATTGCTAATAAAAGAAAATTGGTAAAGGAATTAATTTGAAGAGAAAATGTTAAGAAAGCCCTTTATTTGCTGAAATGCGATTAAAATATTTCGCATCGGTGAAAAGGATTGAGAATTCCGCTTCCATTAGCCAGAATGACCCGATACGATAAAGTTTTGTCTAAACGATCAGGAATTTCGTTCGAAATTATACATAAAACGAATCCTCTTATACTTTCTGTATTGAAAACTGATAAAAATCAAGTAACAAGCATCATCTATATCTCCATGCTTCACGAATGATAAAAACAATATTGATTTTTTTGTTGCTCGTCAAAATACATCGAATATAAAGGAAGCAAATTATCTTTCTATACCTTTCCACGCTGCAATAAATTATACAAATCTAACAATAGATATTTGAAGTAAAAGTTGTATTTCTCCTCTGCCGACGAAAAATTTGTCATAAAAGGAAGAAGGAACAAGGAATTTAAAAAAGGAGAACACTATCTCGAAAGGAAAAATATATGAACATTAATTGGCGAAAAAGGAAGGAATAATTATTTGGAAAGACGCCAAGCGTCGCATCCATTGAAATCTCACGACGGCAGCAATGGACAACGATTAATTACCGCTTTATCATTCCACCGGGCCATTAAAATTCGAAACGCGGTAACGCGACGCATTCTGGCGTTTTCCTTGCATATCCCTCCTACTTTATTGCCTCTGACCGGTTAAAAAAAAATTCATTCCGATTGCTACATCTAGAACGATTTTGTTACGTCGAGCGTTATTCCGCGAATAGCGCTGATCAAAATTCATGGTACGAACGAGGATGTAACACCAACCCTGATCCTATGAAATTATCAACTGGTTACCCCAGTAAAAATGTTAAATAAATAAATCGTTTATCTCTGATATTTGATTAAAATTCGTACTATAGGAGGAGAATTTAAAAAATGTAATACTTTTCGAATTCGTGAAAAATAATTGAACTGGAAGTTTAATAAAAAGTCTATGAGAGATTTTTTTGAAATTTTAACTCGTTTCAAACGTGAATGGTGATTTCATTTTACTGGATTTGACAAATTTTATTGCCAATTACGCTTGGCGCAGTTAATATCAACACAGTGTCAATAAGTGATTAAATGAATCCAATTTTATGGACACCAGATACGGTATATCCGCCCTTAGGTGTTGAATTTGGGGGAAGAGTATAGACGCATTTCACATCGCTCCGTGCATTTTCGAGTTTTCGAATGGAAATCTTGAAGTTTCGAATACAAGCTACGGCTTAATCGAATTTTGGTAAGTATCGCGTGAAATCCAGACGTATAAATCTGGGATTCTTTCGGTATTAGGGTCGAATAATAGCGAATTTTGTGCTCGGATTCGCTATCCTTCACGGTTACGACACGTGCGCGGTCGTTCGCCATTTCCAAATCTAATTTCGAGTCGTGGAGGCTGCTGACGACGTCGTGGGAGAACTGAAGAGGAAGAGGATATCGGAAGCTACACCGGTCAACACCTCAAGAAGTGTAAGAAGTGCGGAAAGTGCTGATAAAAAGCTATTAAAGAACGGGAAGAAGGCGATGTGGTGCGGTAGAAAGTGAAAATAATTATCGTGCGCGCGTAATAATAACTCACAAAACGGGATATTAATCGCCAAAAACAACGATAAAAAGAGTTGAAATAGTAGACCGAGCGCCAACGTGCATTCACTATCAGCAAACTTTACCTTTCGCGAGAGACAAAGGTGCAGAGGTGTAAGCGAGTAGACAATAGATCGCAAGTATCAATCTGTCACGGTGATAAAGGACCCGTAGTGCGAGAGAGACAGCATCTCAATAATGATTATAATTCGTGATACGTCACGAATTTAAAAGTAAATAAAAACTCTAATAAATTCGTAACGCACCGAAGAAAGACAACAAATAAGCGCAGTGAGTGCGAGCACACACTGTAAACAGAATGACACAGAATTGTAAATAACAATCGTACATCAAGTGCAATAAAAGTAGTTTTGATTATAAATAAATTAAAACTACCGGATGGGTGAAAATAAACATGAAAAGTTAAAAGAAAAAAGACTTGTGCCCACGCTGACAGAAGGGGGTCGGGCAGATAAGTGTTTCACGGCAGGGGAGCTCTTGACCCACCGCGGAAAGTGTTCTCAAAAGTCGACTGTCACTGACCTACCTCTCAAGTGCCAACCTGTTTACCTACAAAAAAGGGGGACAGGAAGGCAATAAATAGACAGTGTAGAGGGGGTAAACACTCGTCGGCGTCGCACGCATGTCGACAAGTCAAAACAGGTTAAAAAGCTCGTTAAATACGGAAGCTTTACATCCTGTGCAGTTTGCAGTGAAGTAAATAAACACTTTCTACATGCAAATGTATGATAAGTGAAACAAACATAGTGAAGATACGACAGAATCAATTCCAAACAAAGAAAGACAGAATAAAAATATTACATGCATTACAAAAAGTTAAAGTGAATGGTATAAAAGATATTGTTCAACAAACTGCAGTAAGTGTGTAATATTAAGAAGACCAAGCCGTGGGTAGAGTGTTTGTAATCCTCTCCATATCTGTAACACAAACAATTATAAGAACCATTCATTAAAATGCACATATAGATATATATTGTGAAGTGAGAAATTATAACTGAAGAGAAAGAACTAAGTGTCTAGCAGACATAACAAAGATAGGTTAAAGGCTGTTTAATACATACTGAAAACGAAATCTGATTCACGCGTACTATAGAAAAACGAATAATAAGGAGCTCCTGGTGTGAATAAAGCTCATTGCACACCTAAAAGAAAGAATTTCAAGAGTTAGAAGAAGAAGAAAATACAATCGGTTTACATGTCAAAAAACGAACATATCAAACCTCTGTAAATAGAGAGTCTAGAATACAGTTCCTACGTGCGGGTTGGGGATAAATCACTCCACGCGTGCCTAAAACAGGCAATAAGTACTAAGATAATTAACGGACATAAAGCTGAGAGAAGCGAAGAGAAGATTTGTAACAAGTGCGTAGTGGGAAGGATGCAAACAATACCATACGTATCTAAACAGATAAAAATGCAAACAATCAATGCGAGAGTTTCAAATTAGAGCAAAGCTGGCAGTTTTTACACCGGTAAAACCGCCAATAAGACGGAAAGCGGCAAAAAAATAGAGCACTCCATCGTTGGAATGGCGGTGGAAAACAGGTTTGCCGCCCTAGATATCGAAGGAGATTCAAATGAAAATGAATTTAGCCTGGAGGAGGCGATGGACAAAGCTTAAAATTCACCCTGCTGTGTCAAATATTACAAGTGAATGTGCACCATGCTGCCAAAGCACAGGACTTACTAATAAGCGAAATGAAGCGCAGCATGGTGGAACTTATAGTCATCGCAGAACCGTATCGGATACCATTGAGTCAATATTGGATCGAGGATACAAGCCTATAACCAAAATAGCAAATGGAAACAGCTACATCGCGGTGAACTGGGCGGAATACGTGGTGGTGGGTGTGTACACACCGCTGAATTAGCCGTTGAGCGATTAAGAGCGCTTACTGGACGAAATATGGAGCGCAATTAAAAACATTTGGAACCGCCCAGAATTTGTACTTGGAGATTTCAATGCGCATGCAGTCATGTGACATTCGAAAAGCACAATAGATCGCGGTCACTCGATGCTGAAGTGGGCGAATGCTGCAAACTTACAGATCCTAAATCGTGGAGCGGAAGCAACGTGCTCGCGATTTCAAGGAGATAGCATAGTAGATATCTCCGTGGGAAATGCTCTCACAGCGAAAAGAGTGCAAAATTGAGAAGTCGACAACATGGACAATCTGTCGGACCATAAGTGTATTTGGATACAGATATCCACAGCCCAAGCAAAACGTCTCAGAAATTCTTGATAGCAGCACCACGTAAAAAAATGAGCCGTTAAGAAGCTGAACGACGATTATATGCGGGTTGCTGCTTTATCCGCAACATGGACTCGAAAAAAAGAAGGTCCAGTGAATGTGGACGAGGAAATAGCAGAATTAATGGATTCCGTGACAGCGGTGTTCAACGCTTGCATGCTACGTACAAAACCCAATGTGCAAAGACGACCTGTGTATTGGTGGAACGAAACAATATCGCGAATTTGTGCAGAATGTACGCTAACGCGCCACCAGTACAAAAGGGAGAAGGGTCGCCGGTCCATGAGAAACATAGAAAACATCCTGCGGTGCAACGAAAGCTATAAAAATAAGAAAAAGAAGCTGCAGTCCGCAATATCTGACTCCAAGACACGGGCACGGGAGCGACTAATGTCCACCTTGCAAGAGGATCCGTGGGGCGTCCATACAAAATGGTAATGGACAAACTAAGACCATGGGCGCCTCCTATATCAGAAACGATGCAACCAAACTTCCTGGAGCGGGTTGTTGAGAATCTATTTCCACGAGAGGAAAATGGCGCAACCAGAGATCGCCCGCGCAGTGCAAAAACTTAAGAGAAAGAGCACTGCGCCAGGCCCGAATGAAGTTCCTGGCTGAACTTGGCTAGGAATTCTAGGTTTCTTTGCCCGACGGCTGCAGAGGATCTTCACGGAATGCTTGCAGACCGGAAAATTTCTAAGAAAGTGGAAATCTGGCAGAATGTTCTTGCTGAAAAAGCCCGGAAGGCCGGAAGAAGATCCGTCTGCTTATCGTCCTATCGTTCTGCTGGACGAGATAGGAAAAATCTTCGAAAGAGTAATTCACCGGAGACTCGTTCAGCATTTTACGACGAGAGGACGAGATTTAGCGGATTGCCAGTTCGGTTTCAGGGAAGGTCGATCCGTAATCGATGCGATAAGAAATGTAAAGTCGATTGCAGAAACAGCCACAAAAAACGGGGGGATTGCTTTTGCGGTATCTTTTGACATGAAGAATGCCTTCAATTCCCTCTCGTGGGCGGCCATACGTGGAGCAATGATTTTCCGGAATACCTACGTATGGTAATAGATAACTACCTGAGCGATAGAACCATTACTTACAATGGAAAAGACAGATACTTTGAGAGGGTGGTCAATCGCGGTGTTCCGCAGGGATCGGTTCCTGAACCGTTACTGTGGAACATCGGATATAACATAGCTATCTTTCAGCCACTTCCGATAGGAGTACATATTACATGTTATGCCGATGACACGCTAGTACTTGCCACTAGAAGCAACGAAAGCAGGACCATCTGTCGTGCAGAAGGGGGAGTGGTATCGGTAACGATGAAGTTCCGTGAACTTGGCTTTCAGATTGCCGCGGAAAAAACGGAAGTTTTACTCTTGATTGACCCGCGTGACAATAAAAGAAGAGCTGAATGCCGAGAGATGAAAAAAATTGCGAATACAACTGTTGAGGTAAAAAAAGATATTAAATATCTTGGACTTCACCTCGATAGCAAGTGGAATTTCGAGTCGCATTTTGCAAGATTGGCGCCCAGATTGGATAGTGCGACACTACATTTTAGCCACATTATGCCAAATCTCAGTGGTCCGAACGCAAATGTCAAACGGTTGTACGGCAGCATCGTATACAGCGAAGTATCGCTCTATAGGGTGCGCCCGTATAGAGCGAAGTTCTTGTCGCGAGTAAAAAGAACTTGAAAACGGTGCGTAGACCGTGGAGGGAGGATGCGATAAGAGTATACAGGACGATCTCGTACGAAAGCAAGCCATGAGCCGTCACACGAACCATTAGACGATAAGTTTGCTTCGTCAAAATATCATGAGATGGACGGAAAGAAAAAGCGGCGTGCTCACGTACAGAATGACGCAGATATTCACCGGGATATTTTGCGTCATTTCTGAAGCGGATAGGCAAAGAAAACACGTCATTGAGCCCCCATTGCGAAGAGGAGTACGACAGCGGGTGTCACACGCTACAGCGCTGTCCAGCACGGGAGCTGCCACGACGCGCTCTGGTAAGCGAGGTAGGGCCAGATTTAACTCTGAGCAATATCTTTGATAAAATGATGCTAAAACAGAGTTCCTGGCAGGCAATGGCTTTGTTTTGTGATAAAGTCACGGCTTTGAAGGAAGTGGAAGGAAGGAGGAGGAAGGAGGAGGAAGGAGGAGGAAGGAGGAGGAAGGAGGAGGAGGAGCGCGAATTCCCTGCCCGGCGTGTCCTGCGTGGTCGGCGTCGTAGACGTCTGCCGCGTCCAACCGTGCGAGCGGGGGCTGTTGTTTCCTGAAACGGTACGACAGTTCAGCTTCAAAGATCCTTTCGGTAGGCTGGTCTTCTCCTGCATTGCTACCATGACGCTAGTGGCAAGCTCAATGGAGACGCGATCTTCGCGGATCATGCGAAGACGAAGAAGAAGCTTCGCTGAAGACAAAAACAATGATATATACACAGAAGAGTTGCATCGTTGGAAACCACAGACCGAAGAAAGAAGAAAAACCCCAAGAGGAAAGTGGTGAACAATGCGTATAGTGCGGGCGCGAACAATCTCGTGTGCGTGAGTGCGCGAGAATTTCGTGTGTGTGAATGCGCGAGGTTTTCGTGTACGGGAGTCATCATGACAAACATTTGCAAAATGACAACCGAAAGCGAGGCAAGCTACTGGCAATGGATAAACAAATGAAGAAAGAAGACATTGCGTGGCAGACAGTTGCTGAATACATAATGGTCGGTAACTGGTCGACGACAAATGAAGAAGAGGAAAAATAAACGTAGACGGAGAGTTACCGACATCTGAATGTTTAATAACCAAGGTCGGTAACTCAAGAAGATCCATGTAACCAAACGACAGGAAACACAGAAGTTACCGACGACGGAAGACACTGTAACCACGGTGGGTAACTCAAAGAAAAAAAAAAAGAAATGACCTTAGATTATCATGCTCGTACAAAACACATAGACTCAAAAGATTCGGGATCAACCTTTGAGTCATTGCACGCGTATTGCGAGATGCGGAGATAAACGGGTGATCACGTCTATCTCCCACATGCCTTGGCACATCAAGAGCACAATGCAGTGCGTGCACTGCCCAGAAGATAGTCTCCTGAAAACATTCAGAGACTCTCAGCGCGGGGGGGGCTGATGTAAACGATGTTAAGTGCCGGGCCTCCTCCATATATTTGTGCGCTATGATAAGCACTGTTAGGTTTTAGTCAGTAAGAGTCTGGCATAACCACCTAGCAAATTAATCCAAGTCGAGTGGAGTCTATAAACATTTCCCAACGAAAAAAAAGGTGTCGAATTTGGAGGCTGGAGAACTCCTGCAGCGGTTACTAATGCCCCAGAGCCAATATGCAGTTATATGAACCCAATTCTGAAGGGCCTAGGTATGGCATCTCCGGCCATCTGATTCGAATTAGGAGCCCGGATAACCGTTGGAACAGTTAATAATAACACAGCGTCAACAGGTGATTAAATGATACCAACTCTTATGGCCCCAGTTACGGTATGTCTACTCCTATGTGTCGAAGTAGGGGGCCCTGGAACTCCTGGAGCGATTACTAATGCCGCAGAGCCAATAATAAGATATATAAACCCGACTCTGCAGATCGTAGGTACGGCATCTCCGGCCATGGAATTCGAATTACGCACACGGAAAAGTGTTGGAGCCGTTAATGACAACACGGAGTCAATAGGTGATTAAATGAAACCAATTCTTGAGGACACAGTTAGGGCATGTCCGCTAATATGAGCCGAATTAGGCGGCTGTAGAAATCCTGGAACGATTACTGATTCCCCAGAGCCAATAAGAAGTTATTTGAACCCAACTCTGCAGGGAATAGGTATGGCATCTCATGACATGGGATTATGTTCCCACCGATATGAAGGAACCGACACGCCTGGAATCTTGTAAAACACTACCACCGAGAGGCTACATGGGTTAGGTTAGGTTATATTACGTTATAGACGTATATAATGATCCCTCTGAGACGTAGGGGCCGAACCGCCTGGCATGTTGTAAAATACAACATTCGAGATGTTAGGTTGCCTTAGGTTAGGATATATAACGTTATAGACGTATATAATGCCCGCACCGAGACGTACGGGATGACACGAACGCGATTGTGTAAAACACTACCAGCGAGGGTCTAAATGGGTTAGGTTAGGCTCTATAACGTTATAGACGTTTATAATGTTCCCACCGAGGAGTAGGGGCCAACGCACCAGGAATGTTGGAAAATACTACATTCGAGATGTTAGGTTGCCTTAGGATAGGAAATATAACGTTATAGACGTATATAATGTCCACACCGAGCCGTACGGGACGGCACGACCGGGATTCTGTAAAACATTACCAGCGAGGGTCTAGATGGGTTAGGTTAGCATCTACTACGTTATAAACGTATATAATGTTCCCACCGAGAAGTAGGGGCCGACCCGCCAGAAATGTTGGAAAATACTACATCCGAGATGTTAGGTTGCCTTAGGTTAGGATATATAACGTTATAGACGTATATAATGTCCGCACCGAGTCGTACGGGACGACACGAAAGGGATTCTGTAAAACATTACCAGCGAGGTTCTAGATGGGTTAGGTTAGGTTATACTACGACATAGACGAATATTATGTGCCCACCGAGACGTAGGGGCCGAAACGCCAGGAATGTTGGAAAATACTACAACCAAGATGTTAGGTTGCCGTACGTTGGGATATATAACGTTATAGACGTATATAATGCCCGCGCCGAGATGTACGGGACGACACGAAAGGGATTCTGTCAAACATTACCAGCGAGGGTCTGGCTGGGTTAGGTTAGGTTATGTTACGTTATAGACGTATATAATGTGCCCACCGAGGAGTAGGTGCCAACCCTCCAGGAATGTTGGAAAATACTACATTCGAAATGTTAGGTTGCCTTATGGTAATATATACAACGTTATAGACGTATAAAATGTTCCCACCGAGAAGTATGGGCCGACACGCCTTGAATGTTGTAAAATACTACATTCGAGATGTTAGGTTGCCTTAGGATAGGATATATAACGTTATAGACGTATATAATGTCCGCACCAATACGTACGAGACGACACGAACGGGATTCTGTAAAACATTACGAGCGAGGGTATAGATGTGTTAGGTTAGGATCTATTACGTTATAGACGTATATAATGTTCCCACCGAGAAGTAGGGGCCGACCCGCCAGAAATGTTGGAAAATACTACATTCGAGATGTTAGGCTGCCTTCGGATAGGAAATATACCGTTATAGACGTATATAATATCCGCACCGAGACGTAGGGCACGACACGAACGGGATTCTGTAAAACATTACCAGCGAGGGTCTAGATGGGTTAGGTTAGGTTCTATTGCGTTATAGACGTATATAATGTTCCCACCGAGAAGTAGGGGCAGACCCGCCAGAAATGTTGGAAAATACTACATTCGAGATGTTAAGTTGCCTTAGGATAGGAAATATAACGTTATAGACGTATATAATGTCCGCATCGAAACGTACGGGTAGACACGAACGGGATTCTGTAAAACACTACCAGCGAGGGTCTGCATGGGTCAGGTTAGGTTATATTACGTTATGGTCGTATATAATGTGCCCACCGAGAAGTGGTGGCCGGCCCGCCTGGAATGTTGTAAAGTACAACATTCGAGATGTTATGTTGCCTTAGGTTAGGATATATAACGTTATAGACGTATATAATGTCCGCGCCGAGATGTACGGGACGACACGAACGGGACTCTGTGAAACATTACCAGCGAGGGTCTAGCTGGATTAGGTTAGGTTTTATTACGTTGTAGACGTATATAATGTTCCCACCGAGAAGTAGGGGCCCACCCGCTAGAAGTGTTGGAAAATACTACATTCGAGTTGTTAGGTTGCATTAGGATAGGAAGTATAACGTTATAGACGTATATAATGTCCGCACCGAGACGTACGGGACGATACGAACGGGATTCTGTAAAACATTACCAGCGAGGCTCTAGATGGGTTAGGTTAGGATCTATTACGTTATAGACGTATATAATGTTCCCACCGAGATGTAGGGGCCGACCCGCCAGGCATGTTGGAAAATACTACATCCGAGATCTTAGGATGCCTTAGGTTAGGATATATAACGTTATAGACGTATATAATGTCCGCGCCGAGATGTACGGGACGACACGAACGGGACTCTGTGAAGCATTACCAGCGAAAGTCTAGCTGGGTTAGGTTAGGTTATATTACGTTATAGACGTATATAATGTCCGCGCCGAGATGTACGGGACGACACGAACGGGACTCTGTGAAACATTACCAGCGAGGGTCTAGCTGGGTTAGGTTAGGTTATATTACGTTATAGACGTATATAATGTTCCCACCGAGAAGTAGGGGCAGACCCGCCAGAAATGTTGGAAAATACTACATTCGAGATGTTAAGTTGCCTTAGGATAGGAAATATAACGTTATAGACGTTTATAATGTCCGCATCGAAACGTACGGGTAGACACGAACGGGATTCTGTAAAACACTACCAGCGAGGGTCTGCTTGGGTCATGTTAGGTTATATTACGTTATGGTCGTATATAATGTGCCCACCGAGAAGTAGTGCCCGGCCCGCCTGGAATGTTGTAAAATACAACATTCGAGATGTTATGTTGCCTTAGGTTAGGATATATAACGTTATAGACGTATATAATGTCCGCGCCGAGATGTACGGGACGCCATGAACGGGACTCTGTGAAACATTACCAGCGAACGTCTAGATGGGTTAGATTGGGCTCTATAACGCTATAGACGTTTATAATGTCCCCACCGAGAAGTAGCGGCCGACCCGCCATGAATGCTGGAAAATACTACATCCGAGAGGTTAGGTTGCCTTCGGACAGGAAATATAACGTTATAGACGTATATAATATACGCACCGAGACGTAGGGCACGACACGAACGGGATTCTGTAAAACATTCCCAGCGAGGGGCTAAATGGGTTAGGTTAGGTTATATTGCGATATAGACGTATATAATGTGCCCACCGAGAAGTAGGAGCCGGCCCGCCAGGAATGTTGTAAAATACTACATCCGAGATGTTAAGTTGCCTTAGGCTAGGATATGTAACTTTATAGACGTATATAATGTTCCCACCGAGAAGTAGGGGCCAACGAGCCAGGAATGTTGTAAAATATTACATTCGACATGTTAGGTTGCCTTAGGCGAGGATATCTAACGTTATAGACGTATATAATGTTACCACCGAGAACTACGTGCCGACACGCCAGGAATGATGTAAAATATTACATTCGATATGATAGGTCGCCTTAGGCTAGGATATATAACGTTAGAGTCTTATATAATGTTACCACCACGAAGTAGAGGCCGACGAGCCAGGAATGTTGTAAAATATTACGCTCGACATGTTAGGTTGCCTTAGGTTAGGATATATAACGTAATAGACGTATATAATGTTCCCACCGAGAAGTAGGGGCCGACGAGCCAGGAATGTAGTAAAATATTACATCCGAGAAGTTAGGTTGCCTTAGGCTAGGATATATAACGTTACAGACGTATATAATCTTCCCACCGAGAAGTAGGGGCCGGCGCGCCAGGAATGTACTTAAATATTACATTCGACATGTTAGGTCGCCTTAGGCTAGGATATATAACGTTATAAACGTATATCATGTTCCCACCGAGAAGCAGGCGACGACACGCCAGGAATGTTGTAAAATATTACATCCGAGATGTTAGGTTGCCTTAGGCTAGGATATGTAACGTTATAGACGTATATAATGTCCCCATCGAGAAGTAGGCGACGACACGCCAGGAAAGTTGTAAAATATTACGTCCGAGATGTTATGCTGCCTTACGTTAGGATATACAACGATATTTATGTATATAATGTCCCCATCGAGAGGTAGGCGACGACACGCCACGAATGATGTAAAACATTACATTCGACATGTTAGTTTGCCTTAGGCTAGCATATATAGCGTTATAGACTTATATAATGTTCCCACCGAGAAGTACGGTCCGACACGCCAGGAATGGTGTCAAATATTACATCCGAGATGTTAGGTTGCGTTAGGTTAGGATATACAACGTTCTAGACGTATATAGAGTCCCCATCAATAAGCAGGCAACGACACGTCAGGAATGTTGTAAAATATTACATTCGACATGTTAGGTTGCCTTAGGCGAGGATATCTAACGTTATAGACGTATATAATGTCCGCGCCGAGATGTACGGGACGACACGAACGGGACTCTGTGAAACATTACCAGCGAGGGTCTAGCTGGATTAGGTTAGGTTTTATTACGTTGTAGACGTATATAATGTTCCCACCGAGAAGTAGGGGCCCACCCGCTAGAAGTGTTGGAAAATACTACATTCGAGTTGTTAGGTTGCATTAGGATAGGAAATATAACGTTATAGACGTATATAATGTCCGCACCGAGACGTACGGGACGATACGAACGGGATTCTGTAAAACATTACCAGCGAGGCTCTAGATGGGTTAGGTTAGGATCTATTACGTTATAGACGTATATAATGTTCCCACCGAGATGTAGGGGCCGACCCGCCAGGCATGTTGGAAAATACTACATCCGAGATCTTAGGATGCCTTAGGTTAGGATATATAACGTTATAGACGTATATAATGTCCGCGCCGAGATGTACGGGACGACACGAACGGGACTCTGTGAAGCATTACCAGCGAAAGTCTAGCTGGGTTAGGTTAGGTTATATTACGTTATAGACGTATATAATGTCCGCGCCGAGATGTACGGGACGACACGAACGGGACTCTGTGAAACATTACCAGCGAGGGACTAGCTGGGTTAGGTTAGGTTATATTACGTTATAGACGTATATAATGTTCCCACCGAGAAGTAGGGGCAGACCCGCCAGAAATGTTGGAAAATACTACATTCGAGATGTTAAGTTGCCTTAGGATAGGAAATATAACGTTATAGACGTTTATAATGTCCGCATCGAAACGTACGGGTAGACACGAACGGGATTCTGTAAAACACTACCAGCGAGGGTCTGCATGGGTCATGTTAGGTTATATTACGTTATGGTCGTATATAATGTGCCCACCGAGAAGTAGTGCCCGGCCCGCCTGGAATGTTGTAAAATACAACATTCGAGATGTTATGTTGCCTTAGGTTAGGATATATAACGTTATAGACGTATATAATGTCCGCGCCGAGATGTACGGGACGCCATGAACGGGACTCTGTGAAACATTACCAGCGAACGTCTAGATGGGTTAGATTGGGCTCTATAACGCTATAGACGTTTATAATGTCCCCACCGAGAAGTAGCGGCCGACCCGCCATGAATGCTGGAAAATACTACATCCGAGAGGTTAGGTTGCCTTCGGACAGGAAATATAACGTTATAGACGTATATAATATACGCACCGAGACGTAGGGCACGACACGAACGGGATTCTGTAAAACATTCCCAGCGAGGGGCTAAATGGGTTAGGTTAGGTTATATTGCGATATAGACGTATATAATGTGCCCACCGAGAAGTAGGAGCCGGCCCGCCAGGAATGTTGTAAAATACTACATCCGAGATGTTAAGTTGCCTTAGGTTAGGATATGTAACGTAGAAGACGTATATAATATCCGCGCCGAGATGTACGGGACGACACGAACGGGATTCTGTAAAACATTACCAGCGAGGGTCGTGACGGGTTAGGTTAGGTTATATTACGATATAGACGTATCTAAAGTTCCCACCGAGAAGTAGGGGCCGACCCGCCAGAAATGTTGGAAAATACTACATTCGAGATGTTAGGTTGCCTTAGGATAGGAAATATAACGTTATAGACGTATATAATATCCGCGTCGAGATGTACGGGACGACACGAACGGGATTCTGTGAAACATTACCAGCGAGGGTCTAGCTGGGTTAGGTTAGGTTTCATTACGTTATTGAAGTATATAATGTTCCCACCGAGAAGTAGGGGCCGTCCCGCCTGGAATGTTGTAAAATACTACATTCGAAATGTTGGGTTGGCTTAGGAAAGGAAATATCACGTTATAGACGTATATAATGTCCGCACCGAGACGTACGGGACCACACGAACGGGATTCTGTAAAACATTACCAGCGAGGGTCGTGACGGGTTAGGTTAGGTTATATTACGATATAGACGTATCTAAAGTTCCCACCGAGAAGTAGGGGCCGACCCGCCAGAAATGTTGGAAAATACTACATTCGAGATGTTAAGTTGCCTTAGGATCGGAAATATAACGTTATAGATGTATATAATGTCCGCACCGAGACGTACGGGTAGACACGATCGGGATTCTGTAAAACACTGCCAGCGAGGGTCTAGATGGGTCAGGTTAGGTTATAATACGTTATGGTCGTATATAATGTGCCCACCGAGAAGTAGGGTCCGACCCGCCAAAAATGTTGGAAAATACTACATTCGAGATGTTAAGTTGCCTTAGGTTAGGATATATAACGTAGTAGACGTACATAATGTCCCCACCAAGAAGTACGGGCCGACACGCCCGGGATTCTGTAAAACATTACCACCGAGGGGCAGGATGGGTTAGGTTATGTTATTTTACGATATAGACGTATATAATGTTCCCACCGAGAAGTAGGGGCCGTCCCGCCTGGAATGTTGTAAAATACTACATTCGAAATGTTGGGTTGGATTAGGAAAGGAAATATCACGTTATATACGTATATAATGTCCGCACCGAGACGTACGGGACCACACGAACGGGATTCTGTAAAACATTACCAGCGAGGGTCTAGATGGGTTAGGTTAGAATCTATTACGTTATAGACGTATATAATGTTCCCACCGAGAAGTAGAGGCCGACTCGCCAAGAATGTTTTAAAATACTACATCCGAGGTGTTCGGTTGCCTTAGGTTAGGATATATAACGTTATAGACCTATATAATGTCCCACGGAGGGGTACGGGCCGACACGACCGGGATTCTGTAAAACATTAGCAGCGAGGGGTAAGATGGGGTAGGTTAGGTTATATTCCGTTATAGACGTATATAATGTTCCCACCGAGAAGTGGGGCAGACCCGCCAGGAATGTTCTAAAATACTACATTCGAGATGTTAGTTTGCCTTAGGGTAGGATATACAGCGTTATAGGCGTATATGATGTCCCCAATGAGAAGTACGGACAGACACGACCGGAATTCTGTGAAACATTACCAGCGAGGGTCTAGATGGGTTAGCTTAGGTTATATTACGATATAGACGTGTATATTGTTCCCACCGAGAAGACGGGGCCGACATGCCAGGAATGTTGTAAAATATCACATCCGAGATGTTGGGATGCCTTAGGTTAGGATATATAACGTTATAGACGTATATAGTGTCCCCATCGATAAGCAGGCGACGACACGTCAGGAATGTTGTAAAATATTACATTCGACATGTTAGGTTGCCTTAGGCCAGGATATCTAACGTTATAGACGTATATAATGTTACCACCGAGAACTACGGGCCGACACGCATGGAATGATGTAAAATATTACATTCGATATGATAGGTCGCCTTAGGCTAGGATACCTAACGTTATAGACGTACATAATTTTCTCACCGAGAAGTAAGGACCGACACGACAGGAATCCTGTAAAACATTACATCCGAGATGTTAGGTTACCTTAGGTTAGGATATATATCGTTATCGACGTATATAATGTTCCCACCGAGAAGTAGGTACCGACATGCCAGGAACGTTGTAAAATAATACATCCGAGATGTTAGGTTGCCTTAGGCTAGGATATATAACGTTACTGACGTATATAATGTTACCACCACGAAGTAGGGGCCGACGAGCCAGGAATGTTGTAAAATATTACGCTCGACATGTTAGGTTGCCTTAGGCTAGGATATATAGCGTTATAGTCGTACATAATGTTCCCACCGAGAAGTAGGGACCGACATGCCAGGAATCTTGTAAAATATTACACCCGAGATGTTAGGTTCCCTTAGGTTATGATGTACAACGTTACAGGCGTATATAATGTCCCCATCGAGAAGTAGGGACCGACATGCCAGGAATGTTGTAAAATATTACATCCGAGATGTTATGTTGCCTTACGTTCGGATATATTACGTTATAGACGTATATAATGTCCACATCGAGAAGTAGGCAACGACACGCCAGGAATGTTTTAAAATATTACTTTATAGAGGTTAGTTTGCCTCAGGTTAGGATATATAACGTTATAGGCGTATATAATGTTCCCACCGAGAAGTAGGGACCGACATGCCAGGAATGTTGTAAAATATTACATTCGACATGTTAGGATTGCCTTAGGCTAGGATATATAGCGTTATAGACGTATATGATATTCCCACCGAGAAGTCGGTGCCGACGCGCCAGGAATGTTGTAAAATATTACATTCGACATGTTAGGTTGCCTTAGGCTAGGATATGTAACTTTATAGACGTATATAATGTTCCCACCGAGAAGTAGGGGCCAACGAGCCAGGAATGTTGTAAAATATTACATTCGACATGTTAGGTTGCCTTAGGCTAGGATATGTAACTTTATAGACGTATATAATGTTCCCACCGAGAAGTAGGGGCCAACGAGCCAGGAATGTTGTAAAATATTACATTCGACATGTTAGGTTGCCTTAGGCGAGGATATCTAACGTTATAGACGTATATAATGTTACCACCGAGAAGTAGGGGCCAACGAGCCAGGAATGTTGTAAAATATTACATTCGACATGTTAGGTTGCCTTAGGCGAGGATATCTAACGTTATAGACGTATATAATGTTACCACCGAGAACTACGTGCCGACACGCCAGGAATGATGTAAAATATTACATTCGATATGATAGGTCGCCTTAGGCTAGGATATATAACGTTAGAGTCTTATATAATGTTACCACCACGAAGTAGAGGCCGACGAGCCAGGAATGTTGTAAAATATTCCGCCCGACATGTTAGGTTGCCTTAGGTTAGGATATATAACGTAATAGACGTATATAATGTTCCCACCGAGAAGTAGGGGCCGACGAGCCAGGAATGTTGTAAAATATTACGCTCGACAAGTTAGGTTGCCTTAGGCTAGGATATATAGCGTTACGGACGTATATAATGTTCCCACCGAAAAGTAGGGGCCGGCGCGCCAGGAATGTAGTAAAATATTATATCCGAGAAGTTAGGTTGCCTTAGGCTAGGATATATAACGTTACAGACGTATATAATCTTCCCACCGAGAAGTAGGGGCCGGCGCGCCACGAATGTAGTAAAATATTACATCCGACATGTTAGGTTGCCTTAAGCTAGGATATATAGCGTTTTAGACGTAAATAATGTTCCCAGCGAGAAGTAGGGGAAAGCGCGCCACGAATATAGTAAAATATTACATCCGAGATGTTAGGTTGCCTAGGCTTAGATATATAACGTTATAGACTTATATACTGTTCCCTCCGAGAAGTAGATGCCGGCGCGCCAGGAATGTAGTAAAATATTACATCCGAGATGTTAGGTTGCCTTAGGCTAGGATATATAGCGTTACAGACGTATATAATCTTCCCACCGAGAAGTAGGGGCCAGCGCGCCAGGAATGTAGTAAAATATTACATCCGATGTGTTAGTTTGCCTTAGGCGAGGATATATAACGTTATAGACGTATATAATGTTCGCACCGAGATGTAGGTGCAGAAGTGACGGGAATGTTGTAAAACATTACATTCGACATGTTAGTTTGCCTTAGGCTAGGATATATAGCGTTATAGACGTATATAATGTTCCCACCGAGAAGTAGGGGCGGACGTGCAAGGAATGTAGTAAAATATTACATCCGAGATGTTAGGTTGCCTTAGGCTAGGATATATAGCGTTACAGACGTATATAATCTTCCCACCGAGAAGTAGGGGCCGGTGCGCCAGGAATGTAGTAAAATATTACATCCGAGATGTTAGGTTGCGTTAGGCTAGGATATGTAACTTTATAGACGTATATCATGTTCCCACCGAGGAGTAGGGGCCAACGAGCCAGGAATGTGGTAAAATATTACATTCGACACGTTAAGTTGCCTTAGGTTAGGATATATAACGTTATAGACGGATATACTGTTCCCACCGAGAAGTAGTTGCCGACGCGCCAGGAATATTGTAAAATATTACATTCGACATGTAAGGTTGCCTTAGGCTAGGATATATAACGTTATAGACGTATATAATGTTCCCACCGAGAAGTAGGGGCCGACGAGCCAGGAATGTTGTAAAATATTACGCTCGACAAGTTAGGTTGCCTTAGGCTAGGATGTATAGCGTTACAGACGTATATAATGTTCCCACCGAAAAGTAGGGGCCGGCGCGCCAGGAATGTAGTAAAATATTACATTCGAGAAGTTAGGTTACCTTAGGCTAGGATATATAACGTTATAGACTTATATAATGTTCCCACCGAGAAGTAGGGGCGGACGTGCAAGGAATGTAGTAAAATATTACATCCGAGATGTTAGGTTGCCTTAGGCTAGGATATATAGCGTTACAGACGTATATAATCTTCCCACCGAGAAGTAGGGGCCGGCGCGCCAGGAATGTAGTAAAATATTACATTCGACATGATAGGATTGCCTTAGGCTAGGATATATAGCGTTATAGACGTATATGATATTCCCACCGAGAAGTACGTGCCTACATGCCAGGAATGTTGTCAAATATTACATCCGACATGTTAGGTTCCCTTAGGTTAGGATATATAACGTTATAGACGTATATAATGTTCCCACCGAGAAGTAGGGGCCGTCGAGCCAGGAATGTTGTAGAATATTACGCTCGACATGTTAGGTTGCCTTAGGCTAGGATATATAGCGATATAGACGTATATAATGTTCCCACCGACAAGTAGGAGCCGAAGTGACGGCAATGTTGTAAAATATTACATTCAACATGTTAGTTTGCCTTAGGCTAGGATATTTAGCGTTATAGACGTATATAATGTTCCCACCGAGAAGTAGATGCAGAATTGACGGAAATTTTGTAAAATATTACATTCGACATGATAGGATTGCGTTAGGCTAGGATATATAACGATATAGACGTATATAATGTTCCCACCGAGAAGTAGGGGCCGGCGCGCCACGAATGTAGTAAAATATTACATCCGACATGTTAGGCTGCCTTAAGCTAGGATATATAGCGTTTTAGACGTAAATAATGTTCCCAGCGAGAAGTAGCGGAAGGCGCGCCACGAATATAGTAAAATATTACATCCGAGATGTTAGGTTGCCTAAGCTTAGATATATAACGTTATAGACTTATATACTGTTCCCCCCGAGAAGTAGGTGCCGACGCGCCAGGAATGTTGTAAAATATTACGCTGGACAAGTTAGGTTGCCTTAGGCTAGGATATATAGCGTTACAGACGTATATAATGTTCCCACCGACAAGTAGGAGCCGAAGTGACGGCAATGTTGTAAAATATTACATTCAACATGTTAGTTTGCCTTAGGCTAGGATATATAGCGTTATAGACGTATATAATGTTCCCACCGAGAAGTAGGTGCAGAATTGACGGGAATTTTGTAAAATATTACATTCGACATGTTAGGATTGCCTTAGGCTAGGATATATAACGATATAGACGTATATAATGTTCCCACCGAGAAGTAGGGGCCGGCGCGCCACGAATGTAGTAAAATATTACATCCGACATGTTAGGCTGCCTTAAGCTAGGATATATAGCGTTTTAGACGTAAATAATGTTCCCAGCGAGAAGTAGCGGAAGGCGCGCCACGAATATAGTAAAATATTACATCCGAGATGTTAGGTTGCCTAGGCTTAGATATATAACGTTATAGACTTATATACTGTTCCCCCCGAGAAGTAGGTGCCGACGCGCCAGGAATGTTGTGAAATATTACGCTGGACAAGTTAGGTTGCCTTAGGCTAGGATATATAGCGTTACAGACGTATATAATGTTCCCACCGAGGAGTAGGGGCCAACGAGCCAGGAATGTGGTAAAATATTACATTCGACATGCTAATTTGCCTTAGGTTAGGATATATAACGTTATAGCTGTATATAATGTTCCCACCGAGAAGTAGGGGCCGACGAGCCAGGAATGTTGTAAAATATTACGCTCGACAAGTTAGGTTGCCTTAGGCTAGGATATATAGCGTTACAGACGTATATAATGTTCCCACCGAAAAGTAGGGGCCGGCGCGCCAGGAATATAGTAAAATATTACATCCGAGATGTTAGGTTGACTTAGGCTAGGATATATAACGTTATAGACGTATATAATGTTCGCAACGAGAAGTAGGTGCCGAAGTGAAGGGAATGTTGTAAAATATTACATTCGACATGTTAGTTTGCCTTAGGCTAGGATATATAGCGTTATAGACGTATATAATGTTCCCACCGAGAAGTAGGGGCGGACGTGCCAGGAATGTAGTAAAATATTACATCCGAGATGTTAGGTTGCCTTAGGCTAGGATATATAGCGTTACAGACGTATATAATCTTCCCACCGAGAAGTAGGGGCCGGCGCGCCAGGAATGTAGTAAAATATTACATTCGACATGTTAGGATGGCCTTAGGCTAGGATATATAGCGTTATAGACGTATATGATATTCCCACCGAGAAGTACGTGCCTACACGCCAGGAATGTTGTCAAATATTACATCCGACATGTTAGGTTCCCCTAGGTTAGGATATATAACGTTATAGACGTATATAATGTTCCCACCGAGAAGTAGGGGCCGTCGAGCCAGGAATGTTGTAAAATATTACGCTCGACATGTTAGGTTGCCTTAGGCTAGGATATATAGCGATACAGACGTATATAATGTTCCCACCGAGAAGTAGGGGCCGGCGCTCCACGAATGAAGTAAAATATTACATCCGACATGTTAGGTTGCCTTAAGCTAGGATATATAGCGTTTTATACGTAAATAATGTTCCCAGCGAGAAGTAGGGGAAGGCGCGCCACGAATATAGTAAAATATTACATCCGAGATGTTAGGTTGCCTAGGCTTAGATATATAACGTTATAGACTTATATACTGTTCCCTCCGAGAAGTAGGTGCCGACTCGCCAGGAATGTTGTAAAATATTACATCCGAGATGTTAGGATTGCCTTAGGCTAGGATATACAACGTTATAGACGTATATAATGTTCCCACCGAGAAGTCGGTGCCGACGCGCCAGGAATGTTCTAAAATATTACATTCGACATGTTAGGTTGCCTTAGGCTAGGATATGTAACTTTATAGACGTATATAATGTTCCCACCCAGGAGTAGTGGCCAACGAGCCAGGAATGTGGTAAAATATTACATTCGACATGTTAAGTTGCCTTAGGTTAGGATATATAACGTTATAGCCGTATATAATGTTCCCACCGAGAAGTAGGTGCCGGCGCTCCACGAATGTAGTAAAATATTACATCCGAGATGTTAGGATGCCTTAGACTTGGATATGTAACGTTATAGACGTATATAATGTGCGACCGAGAAGTAGGGGACGGCGCGCCACGAATGTAGTAAAATATTACATCCGACATGTTAGGTTGCCTTAAGCTAGGATATATAGCGTTTTAGACGTAAATAATGTTCCCAGCGAGAAGTAGGGGAAGGCGCGCCACGAATATAGTAAAATATTACATCCGAGATGTTAGGTTGCCTAGGGTAAGATATATAACGTTATAGACTTATATACTGTTCCCTCCGAGAAGTAGGTGCCGACGCGCCAGGAGTGTTGTAAAATATTACATCCGAGATGTTAGGTTGCGTTAGGCTAGGATATATAGCGTTACAGACGTATATAATGTTCCCAGCGAGAAGTAGGGGAAGGCGCGCCAGGAATATAGTAAAATATTACATCCGAGATATTAGGTTGCCTTAGGATAGAATATATAACGTTATAAACGTATATAATGTTCGCACCGAGAAGTAGGTGCCGAAGTGACGGGAATGTTGTAAAATATTACATTCGACATGTTAGTTTGCCTTAGGCTAGGATATATAGCGTTACAGACGTATATAATCTTCCCACCGAGAAGTAGGGGCCGGCGCGCCAGGAATGTAGTAAAATGTTACATCCGAGATGTTAGGTTGCCTTAGGCTTGGATATGTAACGTTATAGACGTATATAATGTTCCCACCGAGAAGTAGGGGCCGACGAGCCAGGAATGTTGTAAAATATTACGCTCGACATGTTAGGTTGCCTTAAGCTAGGATATATAGCGTTTTAGACGTATATAATGTTCCCAGCGAGAAGTAGGGGAAGGCGCGCCAGGAATATAGTAAAATATTACATCCGAGATGTTAGGTTGCCTTACGCTAGGATATATAACGTTATAGACGTATATAATATTCCCACCGAGAAGTAGGTGCAGAAGTGACGGGAATTTTGTAAAATATTACATTCGACATGTTAGGATTGCCTTAGGCTAGGATATATAGCTCTATAGACGTATATAATGTTCCCAGCGAGAAGTAGGGGAAGACGCGCCACGAATATAGTACAATATTACATCCGAGATGTTAGGTTGCCTAGGCCAAGGTATATAACGTTATAGACTTATATACTGTTCCCTCCGAGAAGTAGGTGCCGACGCGCCAGCAATGTTGTAAAATATTACATCCGAGATGTCAGGTTGCCTTAGGCTAGGATATATAACGTTATAGCCGTATATAATGTTCCCACCTAGAAGTAGGGGCCGACGAGCCAGGAATGTTGAAAAATATTACGCTCGACGTGTTAGGTTGCCTTATGCTAGGATATATAGCGTTTTAGACGTAAATAATGTTCCCAGCGAGAAGTAGGGGAAGGCGCTCTACGAATACAGTAAAATATTGCATCCGAGATGTTAGGTTGCCTTAGGCTAGGATATATAACGTTATAGACGTATATAATGTTCCCACCGAGAGGTAGGCGCCGACAAGCCAGGAATGTTGTAAAATATTACGCTCGACATTCTAGGTTGCCTTAGGTTAGGATATATGGGGTTATAGACGCATATAATATTCCCACCGAGAAGTAGGGGCCGGGGCGCCACGAATGTAGTAAAATATTACATCCGATATGTTAGGTTGCCTTAGGCTAGGATATATAGCGATATAGACGTATATACTGTTCCCTCGGAGAAGTAGGGGCCAGCGCGCCTGGAATTTAGTAAAATATTACATTCGACATGTTAGGATTGCCTTAGGCTAGGATATATAGCGCTATAGACTTATATAATGTTCCCAGCGAGAAGTAGGCGAAGGCGCGCCACGAATATAGTAAAATATTAGCACCGAGATGTTAGGTTGCCTAGGCTAAGATATATAACGTTATAGACTTATATACTGTTCCCTCCGAGAAGTAGGTGCCGACGCGCCAGGAATGTTGTGAAATATTACATCCGAGATGTTAGGTTTCCTTAGGCTAGGATATATAACGTTATAGCCGTATATAATGTTCCCACCTAGAAGTAGGGGCCGGCGCGCCGGGAATGTAGTAAAATATTACATTCGAGAAGTTAGGTTGCCTTAGGCTAGGACATGTAACTTTATAGACGTATATAATGATCCCACCGAGAAATAGGGGCCGACGCGCCAGGAATGTTGTAAAATATTACATTCGACGAGTTAGGATTGCCTTAGGCTAGGATATATAGCGCTATAGACTTATATAATGTTCCCAGCGAGAAGTAGGGGAAGGCGCGCCACGAATATAGTAAAATATTACATCCGAGATGTTAGGTTGCCTAGGTTAAGATATATAACGTTATAGGCTTATATACTGTTCCCTCCGAGAAGTAGGTGCCGACGCGCCAGGAATGTTGTGAAATATTACAACCGAGATGTTTGGTTGCCTTAGGTTAGGATATATAACGTTATAGACGCATAGAATGTCCCCACCGAGACGTACGGGGCGACACGAACTGGATTCTTTAAAACCATACCAGCGAGGGGCTAAATGGGTTAGGTTAGGTTATATTACGTTATGGACGTATATAATGTTCCCACCGGGAAGTAGGGGCCGACCCGGCAGGAATTTTGGAAAATACTACATCCGAGATGTTAGGTTGCCTTAGGCTAGGATATATAACGTTATAGACGTATAAAATGTCCGCACCGTGACGTACGGGGCGACACGAACGGGATTCAGTGAAACATTACCAGCGAGGGTCTAGATTGGTTAGGTTAGGTTATAGTGCGATATAGACCTATATAATGTCCCTACCGAGAAGTGGGGCCGACCCCCTCGGAATGTTGGCAAATACTACATCGAAATGTTAGGTTGCCTTAGGTTGCGATATATAAAGTTATAGACGTGTATAATGTTCCCACCGGGAAGTACGGGCCGACATGACGGGGATTCTGTAAAACATTACCAGCGAGAGTCTAGATGGGTTAGGTTGTGTTATATTACGTTATGGACGTATATAATGTGCCCACCGAGAAGTAGCTTCCAACCCGCCAGGAATGTTGTATATTACTACATCCGAGATGTAAGGTAGCCTCAGGTTGGGATGTCTAACGTTATAGACGTATATAATTTCCCCACCGAGAAGAACGGGCCGACACAACGGGGATTCGGTAAAACATTATCACCGAGGGGCAAAATGGGTTAGGTTAGGTTATATTACGAATTAGACGTATATAATGTTCCCACCTAGAAGTAGGGGCCGACCCGCATGGAATGTTGTAAAATACTACATTCGAGATGTTAGGTTGCCTTAGGTTAGGATATATAACGTTATAGACTTATACAATGTACGCACCAATACGTACGGGACGACACGAACGGGATTCTGTAAAACATTACCAGCGAGAGTCTAGATGGGTTAGGTTAGGTTATATTAGGTTATAGACGTATATAATGATCCCACCGAGAAGTAGAGGCCGACCCGCCTGGAATATTGTAAAATACTGCATTTCGGATGTTAGGTTGCCTTAGGTTAGGATATACAACGTTATAGACATATATGACGTTACCACAGAGAAATAGGGGCCGAAGCGCTAGGAATGTAGTAAAATATTATATCCCAGATGTTATGTTGCGGTAGGTTAGGATATACAACGTTGTAGACGTATATAATGTCCCCATCGAGAAGCAGGCGACGACACGCCAGGAATGTTGTGAAATATTACATCCGAGATGTTAGGTTGCCTTAGGTTAGGACATATAACGTTATAGACGCATAGAATGTCCCCACCGAGACGTACGGGACGACACAAACTGGATTCTGTAAAACATTACCAGCGAGGGGCTAGATGGGTTAGGCTAGGTTATATTACGTTGTAGACGTATATAATGTTCCCACCGAGAAGTAGGGGCCGACCCGCCAGGAATGTTGTAAAATACTACATCCGAGATGTTAGGTTGCCTTAGGTTAGGATATATAACGTTATAGACGCATAGAATGTCCCCACCGAGACGTACGGGGCGACACGAACTGGATTCTTTAAAACATTACCAGCGAGGGGCTAAATGGGTTAGGTTAGGTTATATTACGTTATGGACGTATATAATGTTCCCACCGGGAAGTAGGGGCCGACCCGGCAGGAATTTTGGAAAATACTACATCCGAGATGTTAGGTTGCCTTAGGTTAGGATATATAACGTTATAGACGTATAAAATGTCCGCACCGTGACGTACGGGGCGACACGAACGGGATTCAGTGAAACATTACCAGCGAGGGTCTAGATTGGTTAGGTTAGGTTATAGTGCGATATAGACCTATATAATGTCCCTACCGAGAAGTGGGGCCGACCCCCTCGTAATGTTGGCAAATACTACATCGAAATGTTAGGTTGCCTTAGGTTGCGATATATAAAGTTATAGACGTGTATAATGTTCCCACCGGGAAGTACGGGCCGACATGACGGGGATTCTGCAAAACATTACCAGCGAGAGTCTAGATGGGTTAGGTTGTGTTATATTACGTTATGGACGTATATAATGTGCCCACCGAGAAGTAGCTTCCAACCCGCCAGGAATGTTGTATATTACTACATCCGAGATGTAAGGTAGCCTCAGGTTGGGATGTCTAACGTTATAGACGTATATAATTTCCCCACCGAGAAGAACGGGCCGACACAACGGGGATTCGGTAAAACATTATCACCGAGGGGCAAAATGGGTTAGGTTAGGTTATATTACGAATTAGACGTATATAATGTTCCCACCTAGAAGTAGGGGCCGACCCGCATGGAATGTTGTAAAATACTACATTCGAGATGTTAGGTTGCCTTAGGTTAGGATATATAACGTTATAGACTTATACAATGTACGCACCAATACGTACGGGACGACACGAACGGGATTCTGTAAAACATTACCAGCGAGAGTCTAGATGGGTTAGGTTAGGTTATATTAGGTTATAGACGTATATAATGATCCCACCGAGAAGTAGAGGCCGACCCGCCTGGAATATTGTAAAATACTGCATTTCGGATGTTAGGTTGCCTTAGGTTAGGATATACAACGTTATAGACATATATGACGTTACCACAGAGAAATAGGGGCCGAAGCGCTAGGAATGTAGTAAAATATTATATCCCAGATGTTATGTTGCGGTAGGTTAGGATATACAACGTTGTAGACGTATATAATGTCCCCATCGAGAAGCAGGCGACGACACGCCAGGAATGTTGTGAAATATTACATCCGAGATGTTATGTTGCCTTACGTTAGGATATGTCACGTTATAGACGTATATAAAGTTCACACCGAGAAGTAGGGACCGACATGCCAGAAATGTTGTAAAATAATACATCCGAGATGTTATGTTTCCTTACGTTAAGATATATAACGTTATAGACGTATATAATATTCCCACCGAAAAGTAGGGGCCGACGAGCCAGGAATGTTGTAAAATATTACGCTCGACATGTTAGGTTGCCTTAGGCTAGGATATATAGCGTTATAGGCGTATATAATGTTCCCACCGAGAAGAAGGGGCCGAAGTGCCGGGAATGATGTAACATATTACATTCGACACGTTAGGTTGCCTTAGGCTAGGATATATAACGTTACAGACGTATACACTGTTCCCACGGAGAAGTAGGGGCCGGCGCGCCAGGAATGTAGTAAAATATTACATCCGAGATGTTAGGTTGCCTTAGGCTAGGATATATAACGTTATAGACTTATATACTGTTCCCTCCGAGAAGTACGTGTCGACGAGCTAGGAATGATGTAATATATTACATTTGACGTGTTAGGATTGCCTTAGGCTAGGATATATAACGTTATAGACGTATACGATATTCCCACCGAGAAGTACGGGCCGACACGCCAGGTATGTTGTGAAACATTACATCCGAGATGTTAGGTTCCCTTAGGTTAGGATATATAACGTTATTGACTTATATAATGTTCCCACCTAGAAATAGGGGCCGACGCGATAGGTATGTTGTCAAATATTACATTCGACATGTTAGGTTGCCTTAGGATAGGATATGTAACATTATAGACGTATATAATGTTCCCACCTAGAAATAGGGGCCGACGAGTCAGGAATGTTGTAAAATATTACACTCGACATTTTAGGTTGCCTTAGGTTAGGATATATGGCGTTATAGACGTATATAATGTTCCCACCGAGAAGTAGGGGCCGGGGCGCCAGGAATGTAGTAAAATATTACATCCGATATGTTAGGTTGTCTTAGGCTAGGATATATAACGTTATAGACGTATATAATGTTCCCACCGAGAGGTAGAGGCCGACGAGCCAGGAATGTTGTAAAATATTACGCTCGACATGTTAGGTTGCCTTAGGCTAGGATATATAGCGATATAGACGTATATAATATTCCCACCGAGAAGTAGGGGCCGGCGCGCCAGGAATGTAGTAAAATATTACATCCGAGATGTTAGGTTGCCTTGGGCTAGGATATATAACGTTATAGACGTATATAATGTTCCCTCCGAGAAGTACGTGTCGACGAGCTAGGAATGTTGTAAAATATTAAATCGACATGTTAGGTTGCCTTAGGCTAGGATATGTAACATTATAGACGTATATAATGTTCCCACCGTGAAGTAGGGGCCGACGAGCCAGGAATGTAGTAAAGTATTACATCCGAGATGTTAGGTTGCCTTAGGCTAGGATATATAGCTTTAATGACGTATATAATGATCCCACCGAGAAATAGGGGCCGACGCGCCAGGAATATTGTAAAATATTACATTCGACGTGTTAGGATTGCCCTAGGCTAGGATATATAACGTTATAGACGTATACGATATTCCGAACGAGGAGTACGGGCCGACACGACAAGAATGTTGTCAAATATTACATCCGAGATGTTAGGTTCCCTTAGGTTAGGATATATAAGGTTATAGACGTATATAATATTCCCACCGGGAGGTAGAGGCCGACGAGCCAGGAATGTTGTAAAATTTTACGCTCGACAAGTTAGATTGCCTTAGGCTAGGATATATAGCGTTACAGACGTATATAATGTTCCCACCGAAAAGTAGGGGCCGGCGCGCCTGGAATGTAGTAAAATATTACATCCGGGATGTTAGGTTGCCTTAGGCTAGAATATGTAACGTTATAGACGTATATAATGTTCCCACCCAAAAGTAGGGGCCGACGAGCCAGGAATGTTGTAAAATATTACGCTCGACATGTTAGGTTGCCTTAGGATAGGATATATAGCGATATGGACGTATATAATGTTCCCACCGAGAAGTAGGGGCCGGCGCGCCACGAATGTAGTAAAATATTACATCCGAGATGTTAGGTTGCCTTAGGCTAGGATATACAACGTTATAGGTTTATATACTGTTCCCTCCGAGAAGGAGATGCCGACGCGCCAGGAATGATGTAAAATATTACATCCGAGATGTTAGGATTGCCTTTGGCTAGGATATATAGCGATATAGACGTATATAATGTTCTCATCGAGAAATAGCGGTCGGCGGGCCTCGAATGTAGTAAAATATTAGATCCGAGATGTTAGGTTGCCTTAGGTTAGGATATATAACGTTATTGACCTATATAATGTTCCCACCGAGAAGTAGGGGCCGACGCGCCAGGAATGTTGTAATATATTACATTCGACGTGTTAGGTTGCCTTAGGTTAGGATGTACAACGTTATAGATGTATATAATGTCTCCATCCAGAAGTAGGTGACGACACGCCAGGAATGTTGTACAATATTACATGCGACATGATATGTTGCCTTAGGCTAGGATATCTAACCTTATAGTCGTATATAATGTTCCCACCGAGAAATAGGGGCCGACGCGTGAGGAATGTTGTAAAATATTACACCCGAGATGTTAGGTTGCTTTAGGTTAGGATATACATGGTTATAGACGCATATAATGTCCAGATCGAGACGTGGGGACTGACACGCCAGAATGTTGTAAAATATTACATCCGAGATGTGAGGTTGCCTTAGGCTAGTATATATATCGTTATAGACGTATACAATTTTGCCACCGAGAAGTAGGCACCGACATGCCAGGAATGTTGTAAAATATTAGATCCGAGATGTTAGGTTGCGTTAGGTTAGGACATACAACGTTATAGACGTATCTAATGTCCCCATCGAGAAGCAGGCGACGACAGGCCAGAATGTTGTAAAATATTACATCCGATATGTTAGGTTGCCTTATGCTACGATATATATCGTTATAGACGTATACAATGTTCCCACCGAGAAGTAGGGACTGAAATGCCAGGAATGTTGTAAAATATTACACCCGAGATGTTAGGTTCCCTTAGGCCAGGATATACAACGGTAGAGACGTATAGAATGTTCCCACCGAGATGTAGGGACCGACATGCCAGGAATGTTGCAAAATATTACATCCGAGTTGTTAGGTTGCTTTAGGTTAGGATATATATCGTTATAGACTTATATAATGTTCCCACCGAGACGAGAGGACCGACATGCCAGGAATGTTGTAAAATATTACATCCGAGATGTTAGGTTGCTTTAGGTTGGGATATGTATCGTTATAGACTTATATAATTTTCCCACCGAGACGTGGGGACCGACATGCCAGGAATGTTGGAAAATATTACATCCCAGAAGTTAGGTTGCTTTGGGTTAGGATATACAACGTTATAGACGTATATAATGTCCCCATCGAGAAGCAGGCGACGACACGCCAGGAATGTTGTAAAATATTACATTCGAGATGTTATGTTGCCTTGCGTTAGGATATATTACGTTATAGACGTATATAATGTTACCACCGAGATGTACGGGCCGGCAGCCTGGAATGTTATCAACTATTACATCCGAGATGTTCGGTTGCCTTAGGTTATGATATATAACGTAATAGAAGTATATAATATTACCACCGAGAAGTAGGGACTGACATGCTAGGAATGTTGTAAAATATTACATCCGAGATGTTAGGTTGCGTTAGGTTAGGATATACTACGTTATAGACGTATAGAATGTTCTCACCGAGAAGTAGGGACCGACATGCCAGGAATGTTGTAAAATATTACATCCGAGATGTTATGTTGCCTTGCGTTAGGATATATTACGTTATAGACGTATATAATGTTACCACCGAGATGTACGGCCCGGCACGCCAGGAATGTTATCAACTATTACATCCGAGATGTTCGGTTGCCTTAGGTTATGATATATAACGATATAGACGTATATAATATTACCACCGAGAAGTAGGGACTGACATGCTAGGAATGTTGTAAAATATTACATCCGAGATGTTAGGTTGCGTTAGGTTAGGATATACAACGTTATATACGTATAGAATGTTCTCACCGAGAAGTAGGGACCGACATGCCAGGAATGTTGTAAAATATTACACCCGAGATGCTAGGTTCCCTTAGGTTAGGATATACAACGTTATAGACGTATAGAATGTTCCCACCGAGAAATAGGGTCCGACGCGTCAGGAATGTTGTAATATATTACACCCGAGATGTTAAGTTCCCTTAGGTTAGGATATACAACGTTATAGACGTATAGTAAGTTCCCACGGAGATGTAGGGACCGACATGCCAGGAATGTTGTAAAATATTACATCCGAGATGTTACGTTGCTTTAGGTTAGGATATATATCGTTATAGACTAATATAATGTTCCCACCGAGACGTGGGGACCGACATGCCAGGAATGTTGTAAAACATTACATCCCAGATGTTAGGTTGCGTTAGGTTAGGATATATAACGTTATAGACGTATATAATGTCCCCATCGAGAAGCAGACGACGATACATCCAGAATGTTGTAAAATATTACATCCTAGATGTTAGGTTAGCTTAGGTTAGGATATACAACGTTATGGACGTATCTAATGTCCCCATCGAGAAGCAGGCGACGACACGCCAGAATGTTGTAAAATATTACATCCGATATGTTAGGTTGCCTTAGGCTAGGATATATAACGTGATAGACGTATATAATGTTCCCAGCGAGAAGCAGGCGACGACACGACAGGAATGATGTAAAATATTACATTCAAAATGTTAGGTCGCCTTAGGCTAGGATATGTAACGTTATAGACGTATACAATGTTCCCACAGAGAAGTAGGGACCGACATGCCAGGAATGTTGTGAAATATTACATTCGAGATGTTAGGTTCTCTTAGGTTAGCATATACAACGTTATAGACGTATATAATGTCCCCACCGAGAAGTACGGGGGGACACGCCAGGAATGCTGTAAAATTTTACATCCGAGATGTTAGGTTGCGTTAGGCTGGGATATGTACCGTTATAGTCGTATGTAATGTTACTACCGAGAACTACGGGCCGACACGGCGGGAATGATGTAAAATATTGCATTCGACATGTTAGGTCGCCTTAGGCTAGGATATATAACGTTATAGACGTATATAATGTTCCCACCGAGAAATAGGGGCCGACGCGTCAGGAATGTTGTCAACTATTACATTCGAGATGTTAGGTTGCCTTAGGTTAGGATAGATATCGTTATAGACGTATATAATGTCCCCACCGACACGTAGGGACCGACATGCCAGCAATGTTGTCAGATATTACATCCGAGATGTTAGGTTGCCTTAGGTTAGGATATACAACGTTATAGATGTACATAATGTCCCCATCCAGAAGTAGGCGACGACAAGCCAGGAATGTTGCAAAATATTACATCCCAGATGTTAGGTTGCGTTAGGTTAGGATATACAACGATATAGATGTATATAAGGTCCCCATCCAGAAGTAGGCGACGGCACGCCAGGAATGATGTAAAATATTACATCCCAGATGTTAGGTTGCCTTACGTTAGGATATATAACGTTATAGACTTATAGAATGTTCCCACCGAGAAATAGGGGCCTACGCGTCAGGAATGTTGTAAAATATTACACCCGAGATGTTAGGTTCCCTTAGGTTAGGATATACAACGTTATAGACGTATAGTAAGTTCCCACGGAGATGTAGGGACCGACATGCCAGGAATGTTGTAAAATATTACATCCGAGATGTTACGTTGCTTTAGGTTAGGATATATATCGTTATAGACTAATATAATGTTCCCACCGAGACGTGGGGACCGACATGCCAGGAATGTTGTAAAATATTACATCCCAGATGTTAGGTTGCGTTAGGTTAGGATATACAACGTTATAGACGTATAGAATGTTCCGACCGAGACGTAGGGACCGACATGCCAGCAATGTTGTAAAATATTACATCCCAGATGTTAGGTTGCATTAGGTTAGTATATACAACGTTATAGACGTATATAATGTACCCACCGAGAGGTAGAGGCAGACGAGCCAGGAATGTTGTAAAATTTTACGCTCGACAAGTTAGATTGCCTTAGGCTTGGATATATAGCGTTACAGACGCATATAATGTTCCCACCGAAATGTAGGGGCCGACCCGCCCGGAATGTTGGAAAATACTACATCCGAGATGTTAGGTTGCCATATGTTAGGATACATAACGTTATAGACGCATATATTGCCCCACCCAGACGTACGGGACGACACGACCGGGATTCTGTAAAACATTATCACCGAGGGGCAAAATGGATTAGGTAGGTTATATTGCGTTATAGAAGTATATAATTTTCCCACAGACAAGTGGGGCCGACCCGCTCGGAATGTTGGCAAACACTACATCCGAGATGTTAGGTTGCCTTAGGTTAGGTTATATTAGGTTATAGACGTATATAATGTTCCCACCGAGAAATAGGGGCCGAGGGGTTAGGAATGGTGTAAAATATTACATCCGAGATGTTACGTTGCTTTAGGTTAGGATATATATCGCTATAGACTAATATAATGTTCCCACCGTGACGTGGGGACCGACATGCCAGGAGTCTTGTAAAATATTACATCTCAGATGTTAGGTTGCGTTAGGTTAGGATATACAACGTTATAGACGTATATAATGTCCCCTTCGAGAAGCAAGCTACTACACGCCAGAATGTTGTAAAATATTACATTCGACATGTTAGGTTGCCTTAGGCTAGGATATGTATCGTTATAGACGTATATAATATTCCCACCGAGAAATAGGGGCCGACGCGTCAGGAATGTTGTAGAATATTACACCCGAAATGTTAGGTTCCCTTACGTTAGGATATACAACGTTATAGACGTATAGAAAGTTCCCACCGAGATGTAGGGACCGACATGCCAGGAATGCTCTAAAATATGACATCCCAGTTGTTAGGTTGCCTTAGGTTAGGATATACGACGTTATAGACGTATAGACTGTTCCCATCGAGAAGCATGCGACGACACGCCAGGAATGTTTTAAAATATTACATCCGAGATGTTAGGTTGCCTTAGGCTAGGATATGCAACGTTATAGACGTATAGAATGTTCCCACCGAGAAATAGGGGCCGACGGGTCAGGAATGTTGTAAAATATTACACCCGAGATGTTAGGTTCCCTTAGGTTAGGATATACAACGTTATAGACTTATAGAAAGTTCCCACCGAGATGTAGGGACCGACATGCCAGGAATGTTGTAAAATATTACATCCGAAAAGTTACGTTGCTATAGGTTAGGATATATATCGTTATAGACTAATATAATGTTCCCACCGAGACGTGGGGACCGGCATGCCAGGAATGTTGTAAAATGTTACATCCCAGAAGTTAGATTGCTTTGGGTTAGGATATACAACGTTATAGACGTATATAATGTCCCCATCGAGAAGCAGGCGACGACACGCCAGAATGTTGTAAAATATTACATCTGAGATGTTAGGTTCCCTTAGGTTAGGATATACAACGTTATAGACGTATGTAATGTCCCCTTCGAGAAGCAGGCGACGACACGCCAGAATGTTGTAAAATATTACATTCGACATGATAGGTTGCCTTAGGCTAGGATATGTAACGTTATAGACGTATATAATATTCCCACCGAGAAATAGGGGCCGACACGTCAGGAATGTTGTAAAATATTAGACCCGAAATGTTCGGTTGCCTTAGGTTATGATATATAACGTTATAGACGTATATAATGTTCCCACCGAGAAGTAGGGACTGACATGCCAGGAATGTTGTAAAATATTACAACCGAGATTTCAGGTTGCGTTAGGTTAGGATATACAACGTTATAGACGTATATAATGTCCCCATCGAGAAGCAGGCGACGACACGCCAGAATTTTGTAAAACATTACATCCGCTATGTTAGGTTGCCTTAGGTTAGGATATATAACGTTATAGGTGCATATAATGTCCCCACTGATACGTGCGGGACGACAAGAACGGGATTCTGTAAAACATTACCAGCGAGGTGCTAGATGGGTTAGGTTAGGTTATATTACATTATAGACGCATATAATGTGCCCACCGAGAAGTAGGTTCCGACCCGCCAGGAATGTTGGAACATACTACATCCGAGAAGTTCGGGTGCCTTAGCGTATGGTATGTAACGTTATAGACGCATACAATGTCCCCACCGAGACGTACCGGACGACACGAACTGGATTCTGTTAAACATTCCCAGCGAGGGGCTAAATGGGTTAGGTTAGGTTATATTGCGATATAGACGTATATAATGTGCCCACCGAGAAGTAGGAGCCGGCCCGCCAGGAATGTTGTAAAATACTACATCCGAGATGTTAGGTTGCCTTAGGTTAGGATATATAACGTTCTAAACGCATATAATGTCCCCACCGAGAAGTACGGGGCGACACGACGTGGATTCTGCAAAACATTATCACCGAGGAGCAAAATGGGTTAGGTTAGGTTATATTACGATATAGACGTATATAATGTTCCCACCGAGAAGTAGGGGCCGACCCGCCTGGAATGTTGTAAAATTCTACATTCGAGATGTTAGGTTGCCCTAGGTTAGGATGTATAACGTTACAGACGTATATAGTGTCCCCACCGAGAAGTACGGGCCGACACGTCCGGGATTCTGTAAAACACTATCACCGAGGGGCAAAATGTGTTAGGTTAGGTTATATTACGATATAGACTTATATAATGTTCCCACCGAGAAGTAGGGGCCGTACCGCCTGGAATATTGTAACATGCTACATCCGAGATGTTAGGTTGCCTTAGGTTAGGATATATAACGTTATAGACGTATGTAATGTCCACACCGAGAAGTATGAGCCAACACGACCGGGATTCTGTAAAACATTATCACCGAAGTGCAAAATGGGTTTAGGTTAGGTTATATTACGATATAGACGTATATAATGTTCCCCCGGAGAAGTAGGGGCCGACACGCCTGGAATGTTGCAAAATACTACATTCGAGATGTTAAGTTGCCTTAGGTTAGGATATATAACGATATAGACTTATATAATGTCCGCACCGCGACGCACGGGACGACACGAACGGGATTCTGTAAAACATTACCGCCGAGGGGCTAGATGGGTTAGGTTAGGTTATATTACGTTATCGACGTATATAAAGTTCCCACCGAGAAGTAGGGGCCGACCCGCCAGTAATTTTGGAAATTACTACATCCGAGATATTAGATAGCTTTAGGTTAGGATATATAACGTTATAGACGCATACAATGTTCCCACCGAGACGTACGGGACGAAACGAACTGGATTCTGTAAAACATTACCAGCGAGGGGCTAAATGGGTTAGGTTAGGTTATATTGCGATATAGACGTATATAATGTGCCCACCGAGAAGTAGGGGCCGACCCGCCTGGAATGTTGTAAAATACTACATTTGAGATGTTAGGTTGCCTTAGGTTAGGATACATAACGTTATAGACGTATATAATGTCCGCACCGTGACGTACGGGTCGACAGGACCGGGATTCAGTGAAACATTACCAGCGAGGGTCTAGATGGGTTAGGTTAGGTTATTTTACGATATCGACTTATATAATGTCCCCACCGAGAAGTAGGTTCTCCCCCGCCAGGAATGTTGTAAAATACTACATCCGAGATGTTAGGTCGCCTTAGGTTAGGATATATATCGTTATAGACGCATACAATGTCCCCACCGAGACGTACGGGACGAAACGAACTGGATTCTGTAAAACATTACCAGCTAGGGGCTAAATGGGTTAGGTTAGGTTATATTGCGTTATAGACGTATATAATGTCCCCATCGAGAAGCAGGCGACGACACGCCAGAATTTTGTAAAATATTACATCCGCTATGTTAGGTTGCCTTAGGTTAGGATATATAACGTTATAGATGTATATAATGTACCCATCGAGAACTACGGGCCGACACGCCAGGATTGATGTAAAATACTACATTCGACATGTTAGGTCGCCTTAGCCTAGGATATATAACGTTATAGACGTATATAATGTTCCCATCGGGAAGTAGGGACCGACACGCCAGAATGTTGTAAAATATTACATACGAGATGTTAGGTTGCTTTAGGTTAGGATATATAACGTTATAGACGTATATAATGTTCCCACTGACAAGTACGGGCCGACACGCCAGGAATGTTATCAACTATTACATCCGAGATGTTAGGTTGCCTTAGGTTAGGGTATACAACCCCATCGGGAAGTAAGTGTCGTCACGCCAGGAATGTTGTAAAATATTACACCCGAGATGTTAGGTTCCCTTAGGTTAGGATATACAACGTTATAGACGTATAGAAAGTTCCCACCGAGATGTAGGGACCGACATGCCAGGAATGTTGTAAAATATTACATCCGAGAAGTTACGTTGCTATAGGTTAGGATATATATCGTTATAGACTAATATAATGTTCCCACCGAGACGTGGGGACCGGCATGCCAGGAATGTTGTAAAATGTTACATCCCAGAAGTTAGATTGCTTTGGGTTAGGATATACAACGTTATAGACGTATATAATGTCCCCATCGAGAAGCAGGCGACGACACGCTAGAATGTTGTAAAATATTACATTCGAGATGTTAGGTTCCCTTAGGTTAGGACATACAACGTTATAGACGTATGTAATGTCCCCTTCGAGAAGCAGGCGACGACACGCCAGAATGTTGTAAAATATTACATTCGACATGATAGGTTGCCTTAGGCTAGGATATGTAACGTTATAGACGTATATAATATTCCCACCGAGAAATAGGGGCCGACGCGTCAGGAATGTTGTAAAATATTAGACCTGAAATGTTCGGTTGCCTTAGGTTATGATATATAACGTTATAGACGTATATAATGTTCCCACCGAGAAGTAGGGACTGACATGCCAGGAATGTTGTAAAATATTACAACCGAGATGTCAGGTTGCGTTAGGTTAGGATATACAACGTTATAGACGTATATAATGTCCCCATCGAGAAGCAGGCGACGACACGCCAGAATTTTGTAAAACATTACATCCGCTATGTTAGGTTGCCTTAGCTTAGGATATATAACGTTATAGGTGCATATAATGTCCCCACTGAGACGTGTGGGACGACAAGAACGGGATTCTGTAAAACATTACCAGCGAGGTGCTAGATGGGTTAGGTTAGGTTATATTACATTATAGACGCATATAATGTTCCCACCGAGAAGTAGGTTCCGACCCGCCAGGAATGTTGGAACATACTACATCCGAGAAGTTCGGGTGCCTTAGTGTATGGTATGTAACGTTATAGGCGCATACAATGTCCCCACCGAGACGTACCGGACGACACGAACTGGGTTCTGTGAAACATTCCCAGCGAGGGGCTAAATGGGTTGGGTTAGGTTATATTGCGTTATAGACGTATATAATGTCCCCATCGAGAAGCAGGCGACGACACGCCAGAATTTTGTAAAATATTACATCCGCTATGTTAGGTTGCCTTAGGTTAGGATATATAACGTTATAGACTTATATAATGTCCGCACCGAGACGTACGGGCCGACACGTCCGGGATTCTGTAAAACATTATCACCGAGGAGCTAGCTGGGTTAGGTTAGGTTATATTACGTTATAGACGTATATAATGTTCCCACCGAGAAGTAGGGGCCGACCCGCCTGGAATATTGTAAAATACTACATTTGAGATGTTAGGTTGCCTTAGGTTAGGATATATAACGTTATAGACGTATATAATGTCCGCACCGTGACGTACGGGGCGTCACGAACGGGATTCAGTGAAACATTACCAGCGAGGGTCTAGATGGGTTAGGCTAGGTTATATTACGATATAGACTTATATACTGTTCCCACCGAGAAGTAGGGGCCGTCCCGCCTGGAATATTATAACATGCTACATACGAGATGTTAGGTTGCCTTAGGTTAGGATGTATAACGTTACAGACGTATATAGTGTCCCCACCGAGAAGTACGGGCCGACACGTCCGGGATTCTGTAAAACATTATCACCGAGGGGCAAAATGTGTTAGGTTAGGTTATATTACGATATAGATGTATATAATGTGCCCACCGAGAAGTAGTGGCCGACCCGCCTGGAATATTGTAAAATACTACATTTGAGATGTTAGGTTGCCTTAGGTTAGGATATATAACGTTATAGACGTATATAATGTCCGCACCGTGACGTACGGGGCGTCACGAACGGGATTCTGTAAAACATTACCGCCGAGGGGCTAGATGGGTTAGGTTAGGTTATATTACGTTATCGACGTATATAAAGTTCCCACCGAGAAGTAGGGGCCGACCCGCCAGTAATTTTGGAAATTACTACATCCGAGATGTTAGATAGCTTTAGGTTAGGATATATAACGTTATAGACGCATACAATGTTCCCACCGAGACGTACGGGACGAAACGAACTGGATTCTGTAAAACATTACCAGCGAGGGGCTAAATGGGTTAGGTTAGGTTATATGGCGTTATAGGCGTATATAATGTCCCCATCGAGAAGCAGGCGACGACACGCCAGAATTTTGTAAAATATTACATCCGCTATGTTAGGTTGCCTTAGGTTAGGATATATAACGTTATAGACTTATATAATGTCCGCACCGAGACGTACGGGCCGACACGTCCGGGATTCAGTAAAACATTATCACCGAGGAGCTAGCTGGGTTAGGTTAGGTTATATTACATTATAGACGTATATAATGTTCCCACCGAGAAGTAGGGCCCGACCCGCCTGGAATATTGTAAAATACTACATTTGAGATGTTAGGTTGCATTAGGTTAGGATATATAACGTTATAGACGTATATAATGTCCGCACCGTGACGTACGGGGCGACACGAACGGGATTCAGTGAAACATTATCAGCGAGGGTCTAGATGGGTTAGATTAGGTTATATTACGATATAGACTTATATAATGTTCCCTCCGAGAAGTAGGTTCTGTCCCGCCAGGAATGTTGTAAAATACTACATCCGAGATGTTAGGTCGCCTTAGGTTAGGATATATAACGTTATAGACGCATACAATGTTCCCACCGAGACGTACGGGACGAAACGAACTGGATTCTGTAAAACATTACCAGCTAGGGGCTAAATGGGTTAGGTTAGGTTATATTGCGTTATAGACGTATATAATGTCCCCATCGAGAAGCAGGCGACGACACGCCAGAATTTTGTAAAATATTACATCCGCTATGTTAGGTTGCCTTAGGTTAGGATATATAACGTTATAGATGTATATAATGTACCCATCGAGAACTACGGGCCGACACGCCAGGATTGATGTAAAATACTACATTCGACATGTTAGGTCGCCTTAGCCTAGGATATATAACGTTATAGACGTATATAATGTTCCCATCGGGAAGTAGGGACCGACACGCCAGAATGTTGTAAAATATTACATACGAGATGTTAGGTTGCTTTAGGTTAGGATATATAACGTTATAGACGTATATAATGTTCCCACTGACAAGTACGGGCCGACACGCCAGGAATGTTATCAACTATTACATCCGAGATGTTAGGTTGCCTTAGGTTAGGGTATACAACCCCATCGGGAAGTAAGTGTCGTCACGCCAGGAATGTTGTAAAATATTACACCCGAGATGTTAGGTTCCCTTAGGTTAGGATATACAACGTTATAGACGTATAGAAAGTTCCCACCGAGATGTAGGGACCGACATGCCAGGAATGTTGTAAAATATTACATCCGAGAAGTTACGTTGCTATAGGTTAGGATATATATCGTTATAGACTAATATAATGTTCCCACCGAGACGTGGGGACCGGCATGCCAGGAATGTTGTAAAATGTTACATCCCAGAAGTTAGATTGCTTTGGGTTAGGATATACAACGTTATAGACGTATATAATGTCCCCATCGAGAAGCAGGCGACGACACGCTAGAATGTTGTAAAATATTACATTCGAGATGTTAGGTTCCCTTAGGTTAGGACATACAACGTTATAGACGTATGTAATGTCCCCTTCGAGAAGCAGGCGACGACACGCCAGAATGTTGTAAAATATTACATTCGACATGATAGGTTGCCTTAGGCTAGGATATGTAACGTTATAGACGTATATAATATTCCCACCGAGAAATAGGGGCCGACGCGTCAGGAATGTTGTAAAATATTAGACCTGAAATGTTCGGTTGCCTTAGGTTATGATATATAACGTTATAGACGTATATAATGTTCCCACCGAGAAGTAGGGACTGACATGCCAGGAATGTTGTAAAATATTACAACCGAGATGTCAGGTTGCGTTAGGTTAGGATATACAACGTTATAGACGTATATAATGTCCCCATCGAGAAGCAGGCGACGACACGCCAGAATTTTGTAAAACATTACATCCGCTATGTTAGGTTGCCTTAGCTTAGGATATATAACGTTATAGGTGCATATAATGTCCCCACTGAGACGTGTGGGACGACAAGAACGGGATTCTGTAAAACATTACCAGCGAGGTGCTAGATGGGTTAGGTTAGGTTATATTACATTATAGACGCATATAATGTTCCCACCGAGAAGTAGGTTCCGACCCGCCAGGAATGTTGGAACATACTACATCCGAGAAGTTCGGGTGCCTTAGTGTATGGTATGTAACGTTATAGGCGCATACAATGTCCCCACCGAGACGTACCGGACGACACGAACTGGGTTCTGTGAAACATTCCCAGCGAGGGGCTAAATGGGTTGGGTTAGGTTATATTGCGTTATAGACGTATATAATGTCCCCATCGAGAAGCAGGCGACGACACGCCAGAATTTTGTAAAATATTACATCCGCTATGTTAGGTTGCCTTAGGTTAGGATATATAACGTTATAGACTTATATAATGTCCGCACCGAGACGTACGGGCCGACACGTCCGGGATTCTGTAAAACATTATCACCGAGGAGCTAGCTGGGTTAGGTTAGGTTATATTACGTTATAGACGTATATAATGTTCCCACCGAGAAGTAGGGGCCGACCCGCCTGGAATATTGTAAAATACTACATTTGAGATGTTAGGTTGCCTTAGGTTAGGATATATAACGTTATAGACGTATATAATGTCCGCACCGTGACGTACGGGGCGTCACGAACGGGATTCAGTGAAACATTACCAGCGAGGGTCTAGATGGGTTAGGCTAGGTTATATTACGATATAGACTTATATACTGTTCCCACCGAGAAGTAGGGGCCGTCCCGCCTGGAATATTATAACATGCTACATACGAGATGTTAGGTTGCCTTAGGTTAGGATGTATAACGTTACAGACGTATATAGTGTCCCCACCGAGAAGTACGGGCCGACACGTCCGGGATTCTGTAAAACATTATCACCGAGGGGCAAAATGTGTTAGGTTAGGTTATATTACGATATAGATGTATATAATGTGCCCACCGAGAAGTAGTGGCCGACCCGCCTGGAATATTGTAAAATACTACATTTGAGATGTTAGGTTGCCTTAGGTTAGGATATATAACGTTATAGACGTATATAATGTCCGCACCGTGACGTACGGGGCGTCACGAACGGGATTCTGTAAAACATTACCGCCGAGGGGCTAGATGGGTTAGGTTAGGTTATATTACGTTATCGACGTATATAAAGTTCCCACCGAGAAGTAGGGGCCGACCCGCCAGTAATTTTGGAAATTACTACATCCGAGATGTTAGATAGCTTTAGGTTAGGATATATAACGTTATAGACGCATACAATGTTCCCACCGAGACGTACGGGACGAAACGAACTGGATTCTGTAAAACATTACCAGCGAGGGGCTAAATGGGTTAGGTTAGGTTATATGGCGTTATAGGCGTATATAATGTCCCCATCGAGAAGCAGGCGACGACACGCCAGAATTTTGTAAAATATTACATCCGCTATGTTAGGTTGCCTTAGGTTAGGATATATAACGTTATAGACTTATATAATGTCCGCACCGAGACGTACGGGCCGACACGTCCGGGATTCAGTAAAACATTATCACCGAGGAGCTAGCTGGGTTAGGTTAGGTTATATTACATTATAGACGTATATAATGTTCCCACCGAGAAGTAGGGCCCGACCCGCCTGGAATATTGTAAAATACTACATTTGAGATGTTAGGTTGCATTAGGTTAGGATATATAACGTTATAGACGTATATAATGTCCGCACCGTGACGTACGGTGCGACACGAACGGGATTCAGTGAAACATTATCAGCGAGGGTCTAGATGGGTTAGATTAGGTTATATTACGATATAGACTTATATAATGTTCCCTCCGAGAAGTAGGTTCTGTCCCGCCAGGAATGTTGTAAAATACTACATCCGAGATGTTAGGTCGCCTTAGGTTAGGATATATAACGTTATAGACGCATACAATGTTCCCACCGAGACGTACGGGACGAAACGAACTGGATTCTGTAAAACATTACCAGCTAGGGGCTAAATGGGTTAGGTTAGGTTATATTGCGTTATAGACGTATATAATGTCCCCATCGAGAAGCAGGCGACGACACGCCAGAATTTTGTAAAATATTACATCCGCTATGTTAGGTTGCCTTAGGTTAGGATATATAACGTTATAGATGTATATAATGTACCCATCGAGAACTACGGGCCGACACGCCAGGATTGATGTAAAATACTACATTCGACATGTTAGGTCGCCTTAGCCTAGGATATATAACGTTATAGACGTATATAATGTTCCCATCGGGAAGTAGGCGCCATCACGCTAAGAATGTTGTAAAATATTACGGTAGAGATGTTAGGTTGCCTTAGGTTATGATATATATCGTTATAGACGTATATAATGTTCCAACCGAGAAATAGGGCCCGACGCGGCAGGACTGTTGTAAAATATTACACCCGAGATGTTAGGTTTCCTTAGGTTAGGATATACAACGTTATACACGTATATAATGTCCCCATCGGGAAGTAGGCGACGTCACGCCAAGAATGATGCAAAATATTACATTCCAGATGTTAGGTTGCCTAAGGCTAGGATATATAGCGTTATAGTCGTTAATAATGTTTCCACGGAGAAGTAGGGGCCAGCGCGCCAGGAATGTAGTAAAATATTACATCCGAGATGTTACGTTGCCTTAGGCTAGGATATACAACGTTATAGACGTATATAAAGTTACCACAGATAAGTAGGGCCAGGCATGCCAGGAATGTTGTAAAATATTACGGTAGAGATGTTAGGTTGCCGTAGGTTAGGATATATAACGTTATAGGCGTATATAATATTTCCACCGAGAAGTAGCGTCCGACGCTCCAGGAATGTTGTAAAATATTACATTCGACATGTTAAGTTGCCTTAGGATAGGATATATATCGTTATAGACGTATACAATGTTCCCACCGAGAAGTAGGGACCGACATGCCAGGAATGTTGTAAAATATTACATCCGAGATGTTAGGTTGCCTTCGGTTAGGATATAAATCGCTATAGACGTATACAATGTTCCCACCGAGAAGTAGGGACCGACATGCCAGGAATGTTGTAAAGTATTACACCTGAGATGTTAGGTTCCCTTACGTTAGGATATATAACGTTTTAGACGTATATAACGTTCCCACCGAGAAGAACGGGCCGACACGCCAGGAGTGTTGTCAACTATTACATGCGAGACGTTAGGTTGCCTTCGGTTAGGATATGCAACGTTATAAACGTATATAATGTCCCCACCGGGAAGTAGGCGCCATCACGCTAAGAATGTTGTAAAATATTGCGGTAGAGATGTTAGGTTGCCTTAGGATATGATATATATCGTTATAGACGTATATAATGTTCCAACCGAGAAATAGGACCCGACGCGGCAGGAATGTTGTAAAATATTACACCCGAGATGTTAGGTTGCCTTAGGTTAGGATATACAACGTTATAGACGTATATAATGTCCCCATCGGGAAGTAGGCGACGTCACGCCAAGAATGATGCAAAATATTACATTCCAGATGTTAGGTTGCCTAAGGCTAGGATATATAGCGTTATAGTCGTATATAATGTTCCCACGGAGAAGTAGGGGCCGGCGCGCCAGGAATGTAGTAAAATATTACATCCGAGATGTTACGTTGCCTTAGGCTAGGATATACAACGTTATAGACGTATATAAAGTTACCACAGATAAGTAGGGCCCGGCATGCCAGGAATGTTGTAAAATATTACGGTAGAGATGTTAGGTTGCCGTAGGTTAGGATATATAACGTTGTAGGCGTATATAATATTTCCACCGAGAAGTTGGGGCCGACGGTCCAGGAATGTTGTAAAATATTACATTCGACATGTTAAGTTGCCTTAGGATAGGATATATAATGTTATAGACGTATATAAAGTTCCCACCGAGAAGTACGGTTCGACACGCCCCGAATGTTGTCAAATCTTACATCCGAGATATTAGGTTGCCTTAGGTTAGGATATACAACGTTATAGACGTATATAATGTTCCCACCGAGAAGGAGTTACCGACATGCCAGGAATGTTGAGAAATAATACATCCGAGTTGTTAGGTTGCCTTAGGCTAGGATATATATCGTTATAGACGTATATAATGATCCCACCGAGACGTAGGGACCGACATGACAGGATTGTTGTAAAATATTACATCCTAGATGTTAGGTTGCGTTAGGTTAGGATATACAACGTTATAGACGTATATAATGTCCCCATCGAGAAGCAGGCGACGACACGCCTGGAATGTTGTCAAATATTACATCCGAGTCGATAGGTTGCCTTAGGATAGGATATATAACGTTATAGACGTATATAATGTTCCCACCGAAAAATAGGGGCCGACGCGTCAGGAATGTTTTAAAATATTAGATCCCAGATGTTAGGTTGCGTTAGGTTAGGATATGCAACGTTATGGACATATATAATGTCCCCATCGAGAAGCAGGCGACGACACGCCAGGAATGTTGTAAAATATTACATCCGAGATGTTATGTTGCCTTACGTTAGGATATATAACGTTATAGACGTATATAACGTTCCCACCGAGAAGAACGGGGCGACACGCCACGAATGTTGTCAAATATTACATGCGAGATGATAGGTTGCCTTCGGTTAGGATATGCAACGTTATAGACGTATATAATTTCCCCATCGGGAAGAAGGCGCCATCACGCCAAGAATGTTGTAAAATATTACGGTAGAGATGTTAGGTTGCCTTAGGTTATGATATATATCGTTATAGACGTATATAATGTTCCCACCGAGAAATAGGGGCGACGCGTCAGGAATGTTGTAAAATATTACACCCGAAATTTTAGGTGGCTTTAGGTTAGGATATATATCGTTATAGACGTATACAATGTTCCCACCGATACGTGGGGACCGACATGCCAGAAATCTTGTAAAATATTACATTCCAGGTGTTAGGTTGCTTTAGGTTAGGATATAAAACGTTATAGAAGTATATAATGTCCCCATCGAAAGGCGGGCGACGACACGCCAGGAATGTTGTAAAATATTACATCCGAGATGTTATGTTGCCTTTCGTTAGGATATATAACGTTATAGACGTATATAATGTTCCCCCCGAGAAGTACGGGTCGACACGCCAGGAATGTTGTCAAATATTACATCCGAGATGTTAGGTTGCCTTAGGCCAGGATATACCACGTTATAGATATATATAATGTCCCCATCCAGAAGTAGGCGACGACACGCCAGGAATGTTGTAAAATATTACATCCCAGATGTTAGGTAGCGTTAGGTTAGGATATACAACGTTATAGATGTATATAATGTCCCGATCGAGAAGTAGGCGACGACACGCCAGGAATGTTGTAAAATATTACATTCGACATGTTAGGTTGCCTTAGGCTAGGATATATAACGTTATAGACGTATGTAATGTTCCCACCGAGAAATAGGGGCCGACGCGTCAGGAATGTTGTAAAATATTACACCCGAGATGTTAGGTTGCCTTTAGGCTAGGATATATAACGTTATAAACGTATGTAATGTCCCCGTTGGGAAGTAGGCGCCGTCACGTCAGGAATGTTGTAAAATATTACATCCGAGATGTTAGGTTGCCTTAGGCTAGGGTATATAGCGTTATAGACGTATACAATGTTCCCACCGAGAAATAGGGGCCGACACGCCAGGAATGTTGTAAAACAATACATCCGAGGTGTTAGGTTGCCTTAGGCTAGGATATAAATCGTTATAGACGTATATAATATTCCCACCGAGAAGTAGGGGCAGGCGCGCCGGGAATGTAGTAAAATATAACATCCTAGATGTTAGGTTGCCTTAGGCTAGTATATATAGCGATATAGACGTATATAATGTTCCCACCGAGAAGTAGGGGCCGGCGCGCCACGAATGTAGTAAAATATTACATCCGAGATGTTAGGTTCCCTTAGGTTAGGATATATAACGTTATAGACGAATATAATGTTCCCACCGAGAGGTAGAGGCCGACGAGCCAGGAATGTTGTAAAATATTACGCTCGACAAGTTAGGTTGCCTTAGGCTAGGATATATAGCGTTACAGACGTATATAATGTTCCCACCGAGAAGTAGGGGCCGGCGCGACAGTAATGTAGTAAAATATTACATCCGAGATGTTAGGTTGCCTTAGGTTAGGATATACAACGTTATAGACGTATATAATGTCCCCATCGGGAAGTAGGCGACGTCACGCCAAGAATGATGCAAAATATTACATTCCAGATGTTAGGTTGCCTAAGGCTAGGATATATAGCGTTATAGTCGTATATAATGTTCCCACGGAGAAGTAGGGGCCGGCGCGCCAGGAATGTAGTAAAATATTACATCCGAGATGTTACGTTGCCTTAGGCTAGGATATACAACGTTATAGACGTATATAAAGTTACCACAGATAAGTAGGGCCCGGCATGCCAGGAATGCTGTAAAATATTACGGTAGAGATGTTAGGTTGCCGTAGGTTAGGATATATAACGTTGTAGGCGTATATAATATTTCCACCGAGAAGTTGGGGCCGACGCTCCAGGAATGTTGTAAAATATTACATTCGACATGTTAAGTTGCCTTAGGATAGGATATATAATGTTATAGACGTATATAAACTTCCCACCGAGAAGTACGGTTCGACACGCCCCGAATGTTGTCAAATCTTACATCCGAGATATTAGGTTGCCTTAGGTTAGGATATACAACGTTATAGACGTATATAATGTTCCCACCGAGAAGGAGTTACCGACATGCCAGGAATGTTGAGAAATAATACATCCGAGTTGTTAGGTTGCCTTAGGCTAGGATATATATCGTTATAGACGTATATAATGATCCCACCGAGACGTAGGGACCGACATGACAGGATTGTTGTAAAATATTACATCCTAGATGTTAGGTTGCGTTAGGTTAGGATATACAACGTTATAGACGTATATAATGTCCCCATCGAGAAGCAGGCGACGACACGCCTGGAATGTTGTCAAATATTACATCCGAGTCGATAGGTTGCCTTAGGATAGGATATATAACGTTATAGACGTATATAATGTTCCCACCGAAAAATAGGGGCCGACGCGTCAGGAATGTTTTAAAATATTACATCCCAGATGTTAGGTTGCGTTAGGTTAGGATATGCAACGTTATGGACATATATAATGTCCCCATCGAGAAGCAGGCGACGACACGCCAGGAATGTTGTAAAATATTACATCCGAGATGTTATGTTGCCTTACGTTAGGATATATAACGTTATAGACGTATATAACGTTCCCACCGAGAAGAACGGGGCGACACGCCACGAATGTTGTCAAATATTACATGCGAGATGATAGGTTGCCTTCGGTTAGGATATGCAACGTTATAGACGTATATAATTTCCCCATCGGGAAGAAGGCGCCATCACACCAAGAATGTTGTAAAATATTACGGTAGAGATGTTAGGTTGCCTTAGGTTATGATATATATCGTTATAGACGTATATAATGTTCCCACCGAGAAATAGGGGCGACGCGTCAGGAATGTTGTAAAATATTACACCCGAAATTTTAGGTGGCTTTAGGTTAGGATATATATCGTTATAGACGTATACAATGTTCCCACCGATACGTGGGGACCGACATGCCAGAAATCTTGTAAAATATTACATTCCAGGTGTTAGGTTGCCTTAGGTTAGGATATACAACGTTATAGACGTATATAATGTTCCCACCGAGAAATAGGGGCCGACGCGTCAGGAATGTTGTAAAATATTACAGCCGAGATGTTAGGTTCCCTTAGGTTAGGATATACAACGTTATAGAGGTATAGAATGTTCCCACCGAGAAATAGGGGCCGACGCGTCAGGAATGTTGTAAAATATTACACCCGAGATGTTAGGTTACCTTAGGTTATGTTATACAACGTTATAGACGAATATAATGTTCCCACAGAGAGGTAGGGGCCGACGAGCCAGGAATGTTGTAAAATATTATGCTCGACAAGTTAGGTTGCCTTAGGCTAGGATATATAGCGTTACAGACGTATATAATGTTCCCACCGAGAAGCAGGGGCCGGCGCGCCAGAAATGTAGTAAAATCTTACATCCGAGATGTTAGGTTCCCTTAGGCTAGGATATATAACGTTATAGACGTATATACTGTTCCCACCGAGAAGTAGGTGCCGACGCGTCAGCAATGTTGTTAAATATTACATACGACATGTTAGGTTGCCTTAGGCTAGGATATGTAGCGTTATAGACGTATATACTGTTCCCACCGAGAAGTAGGGGCCGGCGCGCCAGGAATGTTGTAAAATTTTACATTCGACATGTTAGGATTGCCTTAGGTTAGGATATATAACGATATTGAATTATATAATGTTCCCACCGAGAAGTAGGTGCCGACGAGCTAGGAATGTTGTAAAATAATACATTCGACATGTTAGGTTGCCATAGGCTAATATATATAGCGTTATATACGTATATAATGTTCCCACCGAGAAGTAGGTGCCGACGCGCCAGGAATGTTGTAAAATATTACATCCGAGATGATTGGTTGCCTTAGGTTAGGATATATAGCTTTACTGACTTATATAATGTTCCCACCGAGAAGTAGGGGCGTACGCGCCAGGAATGTTGTAAAATTTTACATTCGACATGTTAGGATTGCCTTAGGCTAGGATATATAACGTTATAGACTTATATACTGTTGACACCGAGAAGTAGGTGCCGACGCGCCAGGAATGTTGTAAAATATTACGCTCGACAAGTTAGGTTGCCTTAGGCTAGGATATATAGCGTTACAGACGTATATAATGTTCCCACCGAGAAGTAGGGGCCGGCGCGCCAGGAATGTTGTAAAATTTTACATTCGACATGTTAGGTTGCCTTAGGCTAGGATATATAACGTTATAGACGAATATAATGTTCCCACCGAGAGGTGGGGGCCGACGCGCCAGGAATGTTGTAAAATATTACATCCGAGATGATTGGTTGCCTTAGGTTAGGATATATAGCTTTACTGACTTATATAATGTTCCCACCGAGAAGTAGGGGCGTACGCGCCAGGAATGTTGTAAAATTTTACATTCGACATGTTAGGATTGCCTTAGGCTAGGATATATAACGTTATAGACTTATATACTGTTGACACCGAGAAGTAGGTGCCGACGCGCCAGGAATGTTGTAAAATATTACATTCGACATGTTAGGTTGCCTTAGGCTAGGATATATAGCGTTATATACGTATATAATGTTCCCACCGAGAAGTAGGTGCCGACGCGCCAGGAATGTTGTAAAATATTACATTCGACATGTTAGGTTGTCTTAGGCTAGGATATATAGCGTTATATACGTATATAATGTTCCCACCGAGAAGTAGGTGCCGACGCGCCAGGAATGTTGTAAAATATTACATTCGACATGTTAGGTTGCCTTAGGCTAGGATATATAGCGTTAAAGACGTAAATAATGATCCCACCGAGAAGTAGGGGCCGACGAGCCAGGAATGATGTAAAATATTACGCTCGACATGTTAGGGTGCCTTAGGCTAGGATATATAGCGATATAGACGTATATAATGTTCCCACCGAGAAGTATGGGCCGGCGCGCCAGGAATGTAGTAAAATATTTCACCCGAGATGTTAGGTTGCCTTAGGCTAGGATAGGTAACGTTATAGACGTATATAATGTTCCCACCGAGAAGTAGGGGCCGACGAGCCAGGAATGATGTAAAATATTACGCTCGACATGTTAGGGTGCCTTAGGCTAGGATATATAGCGATATAGACGTATATAATGTTCCCACCGAGAAGTATGGGCCGGCGCGCCAGTAATGTAGTAAAATATTTCATCCGAGATGTTAGGTTGCCTTAGGCTAGGATAGGTAACGTTATAGATGTATATAATGTTCCCACCGAGAAGTAGGGGCCGAAGTGACGGGAATGTTGTAAAATATTACATTCGACATGTTAGTTTGCCTTAGGCTAGGATATATAGCGTTATATACGTATATAATGTTCCCACCGAGAAGTAGGTGCCGACGCGCCAGGAATGTTGTAAAATAATACATTCGACATGTTAGGTTGCCTTAGGCTAGGATATATAGCGTTATATACGTATATAATGTTCCCACCGAGAAGTAGGTGCCGACGCGCCAGGAATGTTGTAAAATATTACATTCGACATGTTAGGTTGCCTTAGGCTAGGATATATAGCGTTATATACGTATATAATGTTCCCACCGAGAAGTAGGTGCCGACGCGCCAGGAATGTTTTAAAATATTACATTCGACATGTTAGGTTGCCTTAGGCTAGGATATATAGCGTTATATACGTATATAATGTTCCCACCGAGAAGTAGGTGCCGACGCGCCAGGAATGTTGTAAAATATTACATTCGACATGTTAGGTTGCCTTAGGCTAGGATATATAGCGTTAAAGACGTAAATAATGATCCCACCGAGAAGTAGGGGCCGACGAGCCAGGAATGATGTAAAATATTACGCTCGACATGTTAGGGTGCCTTAGGCTAGGATATATAACGATATAGACGTATATAATGTTCCCACCGAGAAGTATGGGTCGGCGCGCCAGGAATGTAGTAAAATATTTCATCCGAGATGTTAGGTTGCCTTAGGCTAGGATAGGTAACGTTATAGACGTATATAATGTTCCCACCGAGAAGTAGGGGCCGGCGCGCCGGGAATGTTGCGAAATATTACATTCGACATGTTAGGTTGCCTGAAGCTAGGATATATAGCGTTATAGACGTATATAATGTTCCCACCGAGAAGTAGGGGCCGGCGCGCCAGGAATGTTGTAAAATATTACATTCGACATGTTAGGTTGCCTGAAGCTAGGATATATAGCGTTATAGACTTATATACTGTTCCCTCCGAGAAGTAGGTGCCGATGCGCCAGGAATGTTGTAAAATATTACATCCGAGATGTTAGGATTGCCTTAGGCTAGGATATATAACGTTATAGACGTATATACTGTTCCCACCGAGAATTAGGTGCCGACGCGCCAGGAATGTTGTAAAATATTACATTCGACATGTTATGTTTCCTTAAGCTAGGATATATAGCGTTTTAGACGTATATAATGTTCCGAGAGAGAAGTAGGGGAAGGCGCGCCAGGAATATAGTAAAATATTACATTCGACATGTTAGGTTGCCTTAAGCTAGGATATATAGCGATATAGACGTATATAATGTTCCCACCGAGAAGTAGGGGCCGGCGCGCCACGAATGTAGTAAAATATTACATCCGAGATGTTAGGTTGCCTTAGGCTAGGATATATAACGTTATAGACGTATATAATGTTCCCACCGAGTAGTAGGTGCCGACGAGTCAGGAATGTTGTAAAATTTTACGCTCGACATGTTAGGTTCTCCTAGGCTAGGGTATATAGCGATATAGACGTATATAATGTTCCCAGCGAGAAATAGGCGTCGGCGCGCCAGGAATGTTGTAAAATATTACATTCGACATGTTAGGTTGCCTTAGGCTAGGATATATAGCGATATAGACGTATATCATGTTCCCACCGAGAAGTAGGGGCCGGCGCGCCGGGAATGTTGCGAAATATTACATTCGACATGTTAGGTTGCCTGAAGCTAGGATATATAGCGTTATAGACGTATATAATGTTCCCACCGAGAAGTAGGGGCCGACGCGCCAGGAATGTTGTAAAATATTACATTCGACATGTTAGGTTGCCTTAAGCTAGGATATATAGCGTTTTAGACGTATATAATGTTCCCACCGAGAAGTAGGGGCCAGCGCGCCTGGAATGTTATAAAATATTACGCTCGACATATTAGGGTGCCTTAGGCTAGGATATATAGCGATATAGACGTATATAAAGTTCCCACCGAGGAGTTGGGGCCGGCGCGGCAGGAATGTTGTTAAATATTACATACGACATGTTAGGTTGCCTTAAGCTAGGATATATAGCGTTAAAGATGTATATAATGTTCCCACCGAGAAATAGGGGCCGACACGCCAGGAATGTTGTAAAACATTACATCCGAGGTGTTAGGTTGCCTTAGGTTAGGATATATAAAGTTATAGACGTATATGCTGTTCCCACCGAGAAGTAGGTGCCGACGCGCCAGGAATGTAGTAAAATATTACATCCGAGATGTTAGGTTGCCTTATGCTAGGATAAGTAACGCTATAGACGTATATAATGTTCCCACCGAGAAGTAGGGGCCGACGAGCCAGGAATGTTGTAAAATATTACGCTCGACATGTTAGGTTGCCTTACGTTATGATATATAGCGATATAGACATATATAATGTTCCCACCGAGATGTAGGGGCCGGCGCGACAGGGATGTAGTAAAATATTGCATCCGAGATGTTAGGTTGCCTTGGGCTAGGATATGTAACGTTATAGACGTATATAATGTTCCCACCGAGAACTAGGGACCGGCGCGCAAGGAATGTTGTAAAACATTCCATGCGAGGAGTTAGGTTGCCTTAGGCTATGATATATAGCGATATAGACGTATATAATGTTCCCACCGAGAAGTAGGGACGGGCGCGCCACGAATGTAGTAAAATATTACATCCGAGATGTTAGGTTGCCTTAGGCTAGAATATATAACGCTATAGACTTATACACTGTTCCCTCCGAGAAGTAGGTGCCGACGCGCCAGGAATGTTGTAAAATATTACATCCGAGATGTTAGGATTGCCTTAGGCTAGGATATATAACGTTATAGACATATATACTGTTCCCACCGAGAAGTAGGTGCCGACGCGCCACGAATGTAGTAAAATATTACATCCGAGATGTTAGGTTGCCTTATGCTAGGATAAGTAACGCTACAGACGTATATAATGTTCCCACCGAGAAGTAGGGGCCGACGAGCCAGGAATGTTGTAAAATATTACGCTCGACATGTTAGGTTGCCTTACGTTATGATATATAGCGATATAGACATATATAATGTTCCCACCGAGATGTAGGGGCCGGCGCGACAGGGATGTAGTAAAATATTGCATCCGAGATGTTAGGTTGCCTTGGGCTAGGATATGTAACGTTATAGACGTATATAATGTTCCCACCGAGAAGTAGGGACCGGCGCGCAAGGAATGTTGTAAAACATTCCATGCGAGGAGTTAGGTTGCCTTAGGCTATGATATATAGCGATATAGACGTATATAATGTTCCCACCGAGAAGTAGGGGCCGGCGCGCCACGAATGTAGTAAAATATTACATCCGAGATGTTAGGTTGCCTTAGGCTAGGATATATAACGTTATAGAGGTATATAATGTTCCCACCGAGAAGTAGGGGCCGGCGCGCCACGAATATATTAAAATATTACATGCGACATGTTAGGTTCCATTAGGCTAGGGTATATAGCGATATAGACGTATATAATGTTCCCACCGAGAAGTAGGGGCCGGCGCGCCGGGAATGTTGCGAAATATTACATTCGACATGTTAGGTTGCCTGAAGCTAGGATATATAGCGTTATAGACTTATATACTGTTCCCTCCGAGAAGTAGGTGCCGATGCGCCAGGAATGTTGTAAAATATTACATCCGAGATGTTAGGATTGCCTTAGGCTAGGATATATAACGTTATAGACGTATATACTGTTCCCACCGAGAATTAGGTGCCGACGCGCCAGGAATGTTGTAAAATATTACATTCGCCATGTTATGTTTCCTTAAGCTAGGATACATAGCGTTTTAGACGTATATAATGTTCCGAGAGAGAAGTAGGGGAAGGCGCGCCAGGAATATAGTAAAATATTACATTCGACATGTTAGGTTGCCTTAAGCTAGGATATATAGCGATATAGACGTATATAATGTTCCCACCGAGAAGTAGGGGCCGGCGCGCCACGAATGTAGTAAAATATTACATCAGAGATGTTAGGTTGCCTTAGGCTAGGATATATAACGTTATAGACGTATATAATGTTCCCACCGAGTAGTAGGTGCCGACGAGTCAGGAATGTTGTAAAATTTTACGCTCGACATGTTAGGTTCTCCTAGGCTAGGGTATATAGCGATATAGACGTATATAATGTTCCCAGCGAGAAGTAGGCGTCGGCGCGCCAGGAATGTTGTAAAATATTACATTCGACATGTTAGGTTGCCTTACGTTATGATATATAGCGATATAGACGTATATAATGTTCCCACCGAGAAGTAGGGGCCGGCGCGCCACGAATATATTAAAATATTACATGCGACATGTTAGGTTCCCTTAGGCTAGGATATATAGCGATATAGACGTATATAATGTTCCCACCGAGAAGTAGGGGCCGGCGCGCCGGGAATGTTGCGAAATATTACATTCGACATGTTAGGTTGCCTGAAGCTAGGATATATAGCGTTATAGACGTATATAATGTTCCCACCGAGAAGTAGGGGCCGACGCGCCAGGAATGTTGTAAAATATTACATTCGACATGTTAGGTTGCCTTAAGCTAGGATATATAGCGTTTTAGACGTATATAATGTTCCCACCGAGAAGTAGGGGCCAGCGCGCCTGGAATGTTATAAAATATTACGCTCGACATATTAGGGTGCCTTAGGCTAGGATATATAGCGATATAGACGTATATAAAGTTCCCACCGAGGAGTTGGGGCCGGCGCGGCAGGAATGTTGTTAAATATTACATACGACATGTTAGGTTGCCTTAAGCTAGGATATATAGCGTTAAAGATGTATATAATGTTCCCACCGAGAAATAGGGGCCGACACGCCAGGAATGTTGTAAAACATTACATCCGAGGTGTTAGGTTGCCTTAGGTTAGGATATATAAAGTTATAGACGTATATACTGTTCCCACCGAGAAGTAGGTGCCGACGCGCCAGGAATGTAGTAAAATATTACATCCGAGATGTTAGGTTGCCTTATGCTAGGATAAGTAACGCTATAGACGTATATAATGTTCCCACCGAGAAGTAGGGGCCGACGAGCCAGGAATGTTGTAAAATATTACGCTCGACATGTTAGGTTGCCTTACGTTATGATATATAGCGATATAGACATATATAATGTTCCCACCGAGATGTAGGGGCCGGCGCGACAGGGATGTAGTAAAATATTGCATCCGAGATGTTAGGTTGCCTTGGGCTAGGATATGTAACGTTATAGACGTATATAATGTTCCCACCGAGAACTAGGGACCGGCGCGCAAGGAATGTTGTAAAACATTCCATGCGAGGAGTTAGGTTGCCTTAGGCTATGATATATAGCGATATAGACGTATATAATGTTCCCACCGAGAAGTAGGGGCCGGCGCGCCAGGAATGTAGTAAAATATTACATCCGAGATGTTAGGTTGCCTTAGGCTAGGATATATAACGTTATAGAGGTATATAATGTTCCCACCGAGAAGTAGGGGCCGGCGCGCTACGAATATATTAAAATATTACATGCGACATGTTAGGTTCCATTAGGCTAGGGTATATAGCGATATAGACGTATATAATGTTCCCACCGAGAAGTAGGGGTCGGCGCGCCAGGAATGTAGTAAAATATTGCATTCGACATGTTAGGTTGCCTTAGGCTAGGATATATTGCGATATAGACGTATATAATGTTCCCACCGAGAAGTAGGGACGGGCGCGCCACGAATGTAGTAAAATATTACATCCGAGATGTTAGGTTGCCTTAGGCTAGAATATATAACGCTATAGACTTATACACTGTTCCCTCCGACAAGTAGGTGCCGACGCGCCAGGAATGTTGTAAAATATTACATCCGAGATGTTAGGATTGCCTTAGGCTAGGATATATAACGTTATAGACATATATACTGTTCCCACCGAGAAGTAGGTGCCGACGCGCCACGAATGTAGTAAAATATTACATCCGAGATGTTAGGTTGCCTTATGCTAGGATAAGTAACGCTACAGACGTATATAATGTTCCCACCGAGAAGTAGGGGCCGACGAGCCAGGAATGTTGTAAAATATTACGCTCGACATGTTAGGTTGCCTTACGTTATGATATATAGCGATATAGACATATATAATGTTCCCACCGAGATGTAGGGGCCGGCGCGACAGGGATGTAGTAAAATATTGCATCCGAGATGTTAGGTTGCCTTGGGCTAGGATATGTAACGTTATAGACGTATATAATGTTCCCACCGAGAAGTAGGGACCGGCGCGCAAGGAATGTTGTAAAACATTCCATGCGAGGAGTTAGGTTGCCTTAGGCTATGATATATAGCGATATAGACGTATATAATGTTCCCACCGAGAAGTAGGGGCCGGCGCGCCACGAATGTAGTAAAATATTACATCCGAGATGTTAGGTTGCCTTAGGCTAGAATATATAACGCTATAGACTTATACACTGTTCCCTCCGAGAAGTAGGTGCCGACGCGCCAGGAATGTTGTAAAATATTACATCCGAGATGTTAGGATTGCCTTAGGCTAGGATATATAACGTTATAGACATATATACTGTTCCCACCGAGAAGTAGGTGCCGACGCGCCAGGAATGTAGTAAAATATTACATCCGAGATGTTAGGTTGCCTTATGCTAGGATAAGTAACGTTATAGACGTATATAATGTTCCCACCGAGAAGTAGGGGCCGACGAGCCAGGAATGTTGTAAAATATTACGCTCGACATGCTAGGTTGCCTTACGTTATGATATATAGCGATATAGACGTATATAATGTTCCCACCGAGAAGTAGGGGCCGGCGCGCCAAGAATATTTTAAAATATTACATTCGACATGTTAGGTTCCCTTAGGCTAGGCTATATAGCGATATAGACGTATATAATGTTCCCACCGAGAAGTAGGGGTCGGCGCGCCGGGAATGTTGCGAAATATTACATTCGACATGTTAGGTTGCCTGAAGCTAGGATATATAGCGTTATAGACGTATATAATGTTCCCACCGAGAAGTAGGGGCCGACGCGCCAGGAATGTTGTAAAATATTACATTCGACATGTTAGGTTGCCTTAAGCTAGGATATATAGCGTTTTAGACGTATATAATGTTCCCACCGAGAAGTAGGGGCCAGCGCGCCTGGAATGTTATAAAATATTACGCTCGACACATTAGGGTGCCTTAGGCTAGGATATATAGCGATATAGACGTATATAAAGTTCCCACCGAGGAGTTGGGGCCGGCGCGGCAGGAATGTTGTTAAATATTACATACGACATGTTAGGTTGCCTTAAGCTAGGATATATAGCGCTAAAGATGTATATAATGTTCCCACCGAGAAATAGGGGCCGACACGCCAGGAATGTTGTAAAACATTACATCCGAGGTGTTAGGTTGCCTTAGGTTAGGATATATAAAGTTATAGACGTATATACTGTTCCCACCGAGAAGTAGGGACCGGCGCGCAAGGAATGTTGTAAAACATTCCATGCGAGGAGTTAGGTTGCCTTAGGCTATGATATATAGCGATATAGACGTATATAATGTTCCCACCGAGAAGTAGGGGCCGGCGCGCCACGAATGTAGTAAAATATTACATCCGAGATGTTAGGTTGCCTTAGGCTAGGATATATAACGTTATAGAGGTATATAATGTTCCCACCGAGAAGTAGGGGCCGGCGCGCCACGAATATATTAAAATATTACATGCGACATGTTAGGTTCCATTAGGCTAGGGTATATAGCGATATAGACGTATATAATGTTCCCACCGAGAAGTAGGGGCCGGCGCGCCGGGAATGTTGCGAAATATTACATTCGACATGTTAGGTTGCCTGAAGCTAGGATATATAGCGTTATAGACTTATATACTGTTCCCTCCGAGAAGTAGGTGCCGATGCGCCAGGAATGTTGTAAAATATTACATCCGAGATGTTAGGATTGCCTTAGGCTAGGATATATAACGTTATAGACGTATATACTGTTCCCACCGAGAATTAGGTGCCGACGCGCCAGGAATGTTGTAAAATATTACATTCGCCATGTTATGTTTCCTTAAGCTAGGATACATAGCGTTTTAGACGTATATAATGTTCCGAGAGAGAAGTAGGGGAAGGCGCGCCAGGAATATAGTAAAATATTACATTCGACATGTTAGGTTGCCTTAAGCTAGGATATATAGCGATATAGACGTATATAATGTTCCCACCGAGAAGTAGGGGCCGGCGCGCCACGAATGTAGTAAAATATTACATCAGAGATGTTAGGTTGCCTTAGGCTAGGATATATAACGTTATAGACGTATATAATGTTCCCACCGAGTAGTAGGTGCCGACGAGTCAGGAATGTTGTAAAATTTTACGCTCGACATGTTAGGTTCTCCTAGGCTAGGGTATATAGCGATATAGACGTATATAATGTTCCCAGCGAGAAGTAGGCGTCGGCGCGCCAGGAATGTTGTAAAATATTACATTCGACATGTTAGGTTGCCTTACGTTATGATATATAGCGATATAGACGTATATAATGTTCCCACCGAGAAGTAGGGGCCGGCGCGCCACGAATATATTAAAATATTACATGCGACATGTTAGGTTCCCTTAGGCTAGGATATATAGCGATATAGACGTATATAATGTTCCCACCGAGAAGTAGGGGCCGGCGCGCCGGGAATGTTGCGAAATATTACATTCGACATGTTAGGTTGCCTGAAGCTAGGATATATAGCGTTATAGACTTATATACTGTTCCCTCCGAGAAGTAGGTGCCGATGCGCCAGGAATGTTGTAAAATATTACATCCGAGATGTTAGGATTGCCTTAGGCTAGGATATATAACGTTATAGACGTATATACTGTTCCCACCGAGAATTAGGTGCCGACGCGCCAGGAATGTTGTAAAATATTACATTCGACATGTTATGTTTCCTTAAGCTAGGATACATAGCGTTTTAGACGTATATAATGTTCCGAGAGAGAAGTAGGGGAAGGCGCGCCAGGAATATAGTAAAATATTACATTCGACATGTTAGGTTGCCTTAAGCTAGGATATATAGCGATATAGACGTATATAATGTTCCCACCGAGAAGTAGGGGCCGGCGCGCCACGAATGTAGTAAAATATTACATCCGAGATGTTAGGTTGCCTTATGCTAGGATAAGTAACGCTACAGACGTATATAATGTTCCCACCGAGAAGTAGGGGCCGACGAGCCAGGAATGTTGTAAAATATTACGCTCGACATGTTAGGTTGCCTTACGTTATGATATATAGCGATATAGACATATATAATGTTCCCACCGAGATGTAGGGGCCGGCGCGACAGGGATGTAGTAAAATATTGCATCCGAGATGTTAGGTTGCCTTGGGCTAGGATATGTAACGTTATAGACGTATATAATGTTCCCACCGAGAAGTAGGGCCCGGCGCGCAAGGAATGTTGTAAAACATTCCATGCGAGGAGTTAGGTTGCCTTAGGCTATGATATATAGCGATATAGACGTATATAATGTTCCCACCGAGAAGTAGGGGCCGGCGCGCCACGAATGTAGTAAAATATTACATCCGAGATGTTAGGTTGCCTTAGGCTAGAATATATAACGCTATAGACTTATACACTGTTCCCTCCGAGAAGTAGGTGCCGACGCGCCAGGAATGTTGTAAAATATTACATCCGAGATGTTAGGATTGCCTTAGGCTAGGATATATAACGTTATAGACATATATACTGTTCCCACCGAGAAGTAGGTGCCGACGCGCCAGGAATGTAGTAAAATATTACATCCGAGATGTTAGGTTGCCTTATGCTAGGATAAGTAACGTTATAGACGTATATAATGTTCCCACCGAGAAGTAGGGGCCGACGAGCCAGGAATGTTGTAAAATATTACGCTCGACATGCTAGGTTGCCTTACGTTATGATATATAGCGATATAGACGTATATAATGTTCCCACCGAGAAGTAGGGGCCGGCGCGCCAAGAATATTTTAAAATATTACATTCGACATGTTAGGTTCCCTTAGGCTAGGCTATATAGCGATATAGACGTATATAATGTTCCCACCGAGAAGTAGGGGTCGGCGCGCCGGGAATGTTGCGAAATATTACATTCGACATGTTAGGTTGCCTGAAGCTAGGATATATAGCGTTATAGACGTATATAATGTTCCCACCGAGAAGTAGGGGCCGACGCGCCAGGAATGTTGTAAAATATTACATTCGACATGTTAGGTTGCCTTAAGCTAGGATATATAGCGTTTTAGACGTATATAATGTTCCCACCGAGAAGTAGGGGCCAGCGCGCCTGGAATGTTATAAAATATTACGCTCGACACATTAGGGTGCCTTAGGCTAGGATATATAGCGATATAGACGTATATAAAGTTCCCACCGAGGAGTTGGGGCCGGCGCGGCAGGAATGTTGTTAAATATTACATACGACATGTTAGGTTGCCTTAAGCTAGGATATATAGCGCTAAAGATGTATATAATGTTCCCACCGAGAAATAGGGGCCGACACGCCAGGAATGTTGTAAAACATTACATCCGAGGTGTTAGGTTGCCTTAGGTTAGGATATATAAAGTTATAGACGTATATACTGTTCCCACCGAGAAGTAGGGACCGGCGCGCAAGGAATGTTGTAAAACATTCCATGCGAGGAGTTAGGTTGCCTTAGGCTATGATATATAGCGATATAGACGTATATAATGTTCCCACCGAGAAGTAGGGGCCGGCGCGCCACGAATGTAGTAAAATATTACATCCGAGATGTTAGGTTGCCTTAGGCTAGGATATATAACGTTATAGAGGTATATAATGTTCCCACCGAGAAGTAGGGGCCGGCGCGCCACGAATATATTAAAATATTACATGCGACATGTTAGGTTCCATTAGGCTAGGGTATATAACGTTATAGAGGTATATAATGTTCCCACCGAGAAGTAGGGGCCGGCGCGCCACGAATATATTAAAATATTACATGCGACATGTTAGGTTCCATTAGGCTAGGGTATATAGCGATATAGACGTATATAATGTTCCCACCGAGAAGTAGGGGCCGGCGCGCCGGGAATGTTGCGAAATATTACATTCGACATGTTAGGTTGCCTGAAGCTAGGATATATAGCGTTATAGACTTATATACTGTTCCCTCCGAGAAGTAGGTGCCGATGCGCCAGGAATGTTGTAAAATATTACATCCGAGATGTTAGGATTGCCTTAGGCTAGGATATATAACGTTATAGACGTATATACTGTTCCCACCGAGAATTAGGTGCCGACGCGCCAGGAATGTTGTAAAATATTACATTCGCCATGTTATGTTTCCTTAAGCTAGGATACATAGCGTTTTAGACGTATATAATGTTCCGAGAGAGAAGTAGGGGAAGGCGCGCCAGGAATATAGTAAAATATTACATTCGACATGTTAGGTTGCCTTAAGCTAGGATATATAGCGATATAGACGTATATAATGTTCCCACCGAGAAGTAGGGGCCGGCGCGCCACGAATGTAGTAAAATATTACATCAGAGATGTTAGGTTGCCTTAGGCTAGGATATATAACGTTATAGACGTATATAATGTTCCCACCGAGTAGTAGGTGCCGACGAGTCAGGAATGTTGTAAAATTTTACGCTCGACATGTTAGGTTCTCCTAGGCTAGGGTATATAGCGATATAGACGTATATAATGTTCCCAGCGAGAAGTAGGCGTCGGCGCGCCAGGAATGTTGTAAAATATTACATTCGACATGTTAGGTTGCCTTACGTTATGATATATAGCGATATAGACGTATATAATGTTCCCACCGAGAAGTAGGGGCCGGCGCGCCACGAATATATTAAAATATTACATGCGACATGTTAGGTTCCCTTAGGCTAGGATATATAGCGATATAGACGTATATAATGTTCCCACCGAGAAGTAGGGGCCGGCGCGCCGGGAATGTTGCGAAATATTACATTCGACATGTTAGGTTGCCTGAAGCTAGGATATATAGCGTTATAGACTTATATACTGTTCCCTCCGAGAAGTAGGTGCCGATGCGCCAGGAATGTTGTAAAATATTACATCCGAGATGTTAGGATTGCCTTAGGCTAGGATATATAACGTTATAGACGTATATACTGTTCCCACCGAGAATTAGGTGCCGACGCGCCAGGAATGTTGTAAAATATTACATTCGACATGTTATGTTTCCTTAAGCTAGGATACATAGCGTTTTAGACGTATATAATGTTCCGAGAGAGAAGTAGGGGAAGGCGCGCCAGGAATATAGTAAAATATTACATTCGACATGTTAGGTTGCCTTAAGCTAGGATATATAGCGATATAGACGTATATAATGTTCCCACCGAGAAGTAGGGGCCGGCGCGCCACGAATGTAGTAAAATATTACATCCGAGATGTTAGGTTGCCTTATGCTAGGATAAGTAACGCTACAGACGTATATAATGTTCCCACCGAGAAGTAGGGGCCGACGAGCCAGGAATGTTGTAAAATATTACGCTCGACATGTTAGGTTGCCTTACGTTATGATATATAGCGATATAGACATATATAATGTTCCCACCGAGATGTAGGGGCCGGCGCGACAGGGATGTAGTAAAATATTGCATCCGAGATGTTAGGTTGCCTTGGGCTAGGATATGTAACGTTATAGACGTATATAATGTTCCCACCGAGAAGTAGGGACCGGCGCGCAAGGAATGTTGTAAAACATTCCATGCGAGGAGTTAGGTTGCCTTAGGCTATGATATATAGCGATATAGACGTATATAATGTTCCCACCGAGAAGTAGGGGCCGGCGCGCCACGAATGTAGTAAAATATTACATCCGAGATGTTAGGTTGCCTTAGGCTAGAATATATAACGCTATAGACTTATACACTGTTCCCTCCGAGAAGTAGGTGCCGACGCGCCAGGAATGTTGTAAAATATTACATCCGAGATGTTAGGATTGCCTTAGGCTAGGATATATAACGTTATAGACATATATACTGTTCCCACCGAGAAGTAGGTGCCGACGCGCCAGGAATGTAGTAAAATATTACATCCGAGATGTTAGGTTGCCTTATGCTAGGATAAGTAACGTTATAGACGTATATAATGTTCCCACCGAGAAGTAGGGGCCGACGAGCCAGGAATGTTGTAAAATATTACGCTCGACATGCTAGGTTGCCTTACGTTATGATATATAGCGATATAGACGTATATAATGTTCCCACCGAGAAGTAGGGGCCGGCGCGCCAAGAATATTTTAAAATATTACATTCGACATGTTAGGTTCCCTTAGGCTAGGCTATATAGCGATATAGACGTATATAATGTTCCCACCGAGAAGTAGGGGTCGGCGCGCCGGGAATGTTGCGAAATATTACATTCGACATGTTAGGTTGCCTGAAGCTAGGATATATAGCGTTATAGACGTATATAATGTTCCCACCGAGAAGTAGGGGCCGACGCGCCAGGAATGTTGTAAAATATTACATTCGACATGTTAGGTTGCCTTAAGCTAGGATATATAGCGTTTTAGACGTATATAATGTTCCCACCGAGAAGTAGGGGCCAGCGCGCCTGGAATGTTATAAAATATTACGCTCGACACATTAGGGTGCCTTAGGCTAGGATATATAGCGATATAGACGTATATAAAGTTCCCACCGAGGAGTTGGGGCCGGCGCGGCAGGAATGTTGTTAAATATTACATACGACATGTTAGGTTGCCTTAAGCTAGGATATATAGCGCTAAAGATGTATATAATGTTCCCACCGAGAAATAGGGGCCGACACGCCAGGAATGTTGTAAAACATTACATCCGAGGTGTTAGGTTGCCTTAGGTTAGGATATATAAAGTTATAGACGTATATACTGTTCCCACCGAGAAGTAGGGACCGGCGCGCAAGGAATGTTGTAAAACATTCCATGCGAGGAGTTAGGTTGCCTTAGGCTATGATATATAGCGATATAGACGTATATAATGTTCCCACCGAGAAGTAGGGGCCGGCGCGCCACGAATGTAGTAAAATATTACATCCGAGATGTTAGGTTGCCTTAGGCTAGGATATATAACGTTATAGAGGTATATAATGTTCCCACCGAGAAGTAGGGGCCGGCGCGCCACGAATATATTAAAATATTACATGCGACATGTTAGGTTCCATTAGGCTAGGGTATATAGCGATATAGACGTATATAATGTTCCCACCGAGAAGTAGGGGCCGGCGCGCCGGGAATGTTGCGAAATATTACATTCGACATGTTAGGTTGCCTGAAGCTAGGATATATAGCGTTATAGACTTATATACTGTTCCCTCCGAGAAGTAGGTGCCGATGCGCCAGGAATGTTGTAAAATATTACATCCGAGATGTTAGGATTGCCTTAGGCTAGGATATATAACGTTATAGACGTATATACTGTTCCCACCGAGAATTAGGTGCCGACGCGCCAGGAATGTTGTAAAATATTACATTCGCCATGTTATGTTTCCTTAAGCTAGGATACATAGCGTTTTAGACGTATATAATGTTCCGAGAGAGAAGTAGGGGAAGGCGCGCCAGGAATATAGTAAAATATTACATTCGACATGTTAGGTTGCCTTAAGCTAGGATATATAGCGATATAGACGTATATAATGTTCCCACCGAGAAGTAGGGGCCGGCGCGCCACGAATGTAGTAAAATATTACATCAGAGATGTTAGGTTGCCTTAGGCTAGGATATATAACGTTATAGACGTATATAATGTTCCCACCGAGTAGTAGGTGCCGACGAGTCAGGAATGTTGTAAAATTTTACGCTCGACATGTTAGGTTCTCCTAGGCTAGGGTATATAGCGATATAGACGTATATAATGTTCCCAGCGAGAAGTAGGCGTCGGCGCGCCAGGAATGTTGTAAAATATTACATTCGACATGTTAGGTTGCCTTACGTTATGATATATAGCGATATAGACGTATATAATGTTCCCACCGAGAAGTAGGGGCCGGCGCGCCACGAATATATTAAAATATTACATGCGACATGTTAGGTTCCCTTAGGCTAGGATATATAGCGATATAGACGTATATAATGTTCCCACCGAGAAGTAGGGGCCGGCGCGCCGGGAATGTTGCGAAATATTACATTCGACATGTTAGGTTGCCTGAAGCTAGGATATATAGCGTTATAGACTTATATACTGTTCCCTCCGAGAAGTAGGTGCCGATGCGCCAGGAATGTTGTAAAATATTACATCCGAGATGTTAGGATTGCCTTAGGCTAGGATATATAACGTTATAGACGTATATACTGTTCCCACCGAGAATTAGGTGCCGACGCGCCAGGAATGTTGTAAAATATTACATTCGACATGTTATGTTTCCTTAAGCTAGGATACATAGCGTTTTAGACGTATATAATGTTCCGAGAGAGAAGTAGGGGAAGGCGCGCCAGGAATATAGTAAAATATTACATTCGACATGTTAGGTTGCCTTAAGCTAGGATATATAGCGATATAGACGTATATAATGTTCCCACCGAGAAGTAGGGGCCGGCGCGCCACGAATGTAGTAAAATATTACATCCGAGATGTTAGGTTGCCTTAGGCTAGGATATATAACGTTATAGACGTATATAATGTTCCCACCGAGTAGTAGGTGCCGACGAGTCAGGAATGTTGTAAAATTTTACGCTCGACATGTTAGGTTCTCCTAGGCTAGGCTATATAGCGATATAGACGTATATAATGTTCCCAGCGAGAAGTAGGCGTCGGCGCGCCAGGAATGTTGTAAAATATTACATTCGACATGTTAGGTTGCCTTAGGCTAGGATATATAGCGATATAGACGTATATCATGTTCCCACCGAGAAGTAGGGGCCGGCGCGCCGGGAATGTTGCGAAATATTACATTCGACATGTTAGGTTGCCTGAAGCTAGGATATATAGCGTTATAGACGTATATAATGTTCCCACCGGGAAGTAGGGGCCGGCGCGCCAGGAATGTTGTAAAATATTACATTCGACATGTTAGGTTGCCTGAAGCTAGGATATATAGCGTTATAGACTTATATACTGTTCCCTCCGAGAAGTAGGTGCCGATGCGCCAGGAATGTTGTAAAATATTACATCCGAGATGTTAGGATTGCCTTAGGCTAGGATATATAACGTTATAGACGTATATACTGTTCCCACCGAGAATTAGGTGCCGACGCGCCAGGAATGTTGTAAAATATTACATTCGACATGTTATGTTTCCTTAAGCTAGGATACATAGCGTTTTAGACGTATATAATGTTCCGAGAGAGAAGTAGGGGAAGGCGCGCCAGGAATATAGTAAAATATTACATTCGACATGTTAGGTTGCCTTAAGCTAGGATATATAGCGATATAGACGTATATAATGTTCCCACCGGGAAGTAGGGACGGGCGCGCCACGAATGTAGTAAAATATTACATCCGAGATGTTAGGTTGCCTTAGGCTAGAATATATAACGCTATAGACTTATATACTGTTCCCTCCGAGAAGTAGGTGCCGACGCGCCAGGAATGTTGTAAAATATTACATCCGAGATGTTAGGATTGCCTTAGGCTAGGATATATAACGTTATAGACATATATACTGTTCCCACCGAGAAGTAGGTGCCGACGCGCCAGGAATGTAGTAAAATATTACATCCGAGATGTTAGGTTGCCTTATGCTAGGATAAGTAACGTTATAGACGTATATAATGTTCCCACCGAGAAGTAGGGGCCGACGAGCCAGGAATGTTGTAAAATATTACGCTCGACATGCTAGGTTGCCTTACGTTATGATATATAGCGATATAGACGTATATAATGTTCCCACCGAGAAGTAGGGGCCGGCGCGCCAAGAATATTTTAAAATATTACATTCGACATGTTAGGTTCCCTTAGGCTAGAGTATATAGCGATATAGACGTATATAATGTTCCCACCGAGAAGTAGGGGTCGGCGCGCCGGGAATGTTGCGAAATATTACATTCGACATGTTAGGTTGCCTGAAGCTAGGATATATAGCGTTATAGACGTATATAATGTTCCCACCGAGAAGTAGGGGCCGACGCGCCAGGAATGTTGTAAAATATTACATTCGACATGTTAGGTTGCCTTAAGCTAGGATATATAGCGTTTTAGACGTATATAATGTTCCCACCGAGAAGTAGGGGCCAGCGCGCCTGGAATGTTATAAAATATTACGCTCGACATATTAGGGTGCCTTAGGCTAGGATATATAGCGATATAGACGTATATAAAGTTCCCACCGAGGAGTTGGGGCCGGCGCGGCAGGAATGTTGTTAAATATTACATACGACATGTTAGGTTGCCTTAAGCTAGGATATATAGCGTTAAAGATGTATATAATGTTCCCACCGAGAAATAGGGGCCGACACGCCAGGAATGTTGTAAAACATTACATCCGAGGTGTTAGGTTGCCTTAGGTTAGGATATATAAAGTTATAGACGTATATACTGTTCCCACCGAGAAGTAGGTGCCGACGCGCCAGGAATGTAGTAAAATATTACATCCGAGATGTTAGGTTGCCTTATGCTAGGATAAGTAACGCTATAGACGTATATAATGTTCCCACCGAGAAGTAGGGGCCGACGAGCCAGGAATGTTGTAAAATATTACGCTCGACATGTTAGGTTGCCTTACGTTATGATATATAGCGATATAGACATATATAATGTTCCCACCGAGATGTAGGGGCCGGCGCGACAGGGATGTAGTAAAATATTGCATCCGAGATGTTAGGTTGCCTTGGGCTAGGATATGTAACGTTATAGACGTATATAATGTTCCCACCGAGAAGTAGGGACCGGCGCGCAAGGAATGTTGTAAAACATTCCATGCGAGGAGTTAGGTTGCCTTAGGCTATGATATATAGCGATATAGACGTATATAATGTTCCCACCGAGAAGTAGGGGCCGGCGCGCCACGAATGTAGTAAAATATTACATCCGAGATGTTAGGTTGCCTTAGGCTAGGATATATAACGTTATAGAGGTATATAATGTTCCCACCGAGAAGTAGGGGCCGGCGCGCCACGAATATATTAAAATATTACATGCGACATGTTAGGTTCCATTAGGCTAGGGTATATAGCGATATAGACGTATATAATGTTCCCACCGAGAAGTAGGGGTCGGCGCGCCAGGAATGTAGTAAAATATTACATTCGACATGTTAGGTTGCCTTAAGCTAGGATATATAGCGATATAGACGTATATAATGTTCCCACCGAGAAGTAGGGACGGGCGCGCCACGAATGTAGTAAAATATTACATCCGAGATGTTAGGTTGCCTTAGGCTAGAATATATAACGCTATAGACTTATATACTGTTCCCTCCGAGAAGTAGGTGCCGACGCGCCAGGAATGTTGTAAAATATTACATCCGAGATGTTAGGATTGCCTTAGGCTAGGATATATAACGTTATAGACATATATACTGTTCCCACCGAGAAGTAGGTGCCGACGCGCCAGGAATGTAGTAAAATATTACATCCGAGATGTTAGGTTGCCTTATGCTAGGATAAGTAACGTTATAGACGTATATAATGTTCCCACCGAGAAGTAGGGGCCGACGAGCCAGGAATGTTGTAAAATATTACGCTCGACAAGTTAGGTTGCCTTACGTTATGATATATAGCGATATAGACGTATATAATGTTCCCACCGAGAAGTAGGGGCCGGCGCGCCACGAATATATTAAAATATTACATTCGACATGTTAGGTTCCCTTAGGCTAGGGTATATAGCGATATAGACGTATATAATGTTCCCACCGAGAAGTAGGGGTCGGCGCGACAGGAATGTAGTAAAATATTACATTCGACATGTTAGGTTGCCTTAGGCTAGGATATATATAGCGATATAGACGTATATAATGTTCCCACCGAGAAGTAGGGGCCGGCGCGCCACGAATGTAGTAAAATATTACATCCGAGATGTTAGGTTGCCTTAGGCTAGGATATATAACGTTATAGACGTATATAATGTTCCCACCGAGAAGTAGGTGCCGACGCGCCAGGAATGTTGTAAAATATTACACTCGACATGTTATGTTTCCTTAAGCTAGGATACATACCGTTTTAGACGTATGTAATGTTCCGAGAGAGAAGTAGGGGAAGGCGCGCCAGGAATATAGTAAAATATTACATTCGACATGTTATTTTGCCTTAAGCTAGGATATATAGCGATATAGACGTATATAATGTTCCCACCGAGAAGTAGGGGCCGGCGCGCCACGAATGTAGTAAAATATTACATCCGAGATGTTAGGTTGCCTTAGGCTAGGATATATAACGTTATAGACGTATATAATGTTCCCACCGAGTAGTAGGTGCCGACGAGTCACGAATGTTGTAAAATTTTACGCTCGACATGTTAGGTTCTCCTAGGCTAGGGTATATAGCGATATAGACGTATATAATGTTCCCAGCGAGAAGTAGGCGTCGGCGCGCCAGGAATGTTGTAAAATATTACATTCGACATGTTAGGTTGCCTTAGGCTAGGATATATAGCGATATAGACGTATATCATGTTCCCACCGAGAAGTAGGTGCCGACGCGCCAGGAATGTAGTAAAATATTACATCCGAGGTGTTAGGATTGCCTTAGGCTAGGATATATAACGTTATAGACATATATACTGTTCCCACCGAGAAGTAGGTGCCGACGCGCCAGGAATGTAGTAAAATATTACATCCGAGATGTTAGGTTGCCTTATGCTAGGATAAGTAACGTTATAGACGTATATAATGTTCCCACCGAGAAGTAGGGGCCGACGAGCCAGGAATGTTGTAAAATATTACGCTCGACAAGTTAGGTTGCCTTACGTTATGATATATAGCGATATAGACGTATATAATGTTCCCACCGAGAAGTAGGGGCCGGCGCGCCACGAATATATTAAAATATTACATTCGACATGTTAGGTTCCCTTAGGCTAGGGTATATAGCGATATAGACGTATATAATGTTCCCACCGAGAAGTAGGGGTCGGCGCGCCAGGAATGTAGTAAAATATTACATTCGACATGTTAGGTTGCCTTAGGCTAGGATATATATAGCGATATAGACGTATATAATGTTCCCACCGAGAAGTAGGGGCCGGCGCGCCACGAATGTAGTAAAATATTACATCCGAGATGTTAGGTTGCCTTAGGCTAGGATATATAACGTTATAGACGTATATAATGTTCCCACCGAGAAGTAGGTGCCGACGAGTCAGGAATGTTGTAAAATTTTACGCTCGACATGTTAGGTTCTCTTAGGCTAGGGTATATAGCGATATAGACGTATATAATGTTCCCCGCGAGAAGTAGGCGTCCGCGCGCCAGGAATGTTGTAAAATATTACATTCGACATGTTAGGTTGCCTTAGGCTAGGATATATAGCGATATAGACGTATATAATGTTCCCACCGAGAAGTAGGGGCCGGCGCGCCGGGAATGTTGCGAAATATTACATTCGACATGTTAGGTTGCCTGAAGCTAGGATATATAGCGTTATAGACTTATATACTGTTCCCTCCGAGAAGTAGGTGCCGATGCGCCAGGAATGTTGTAAAATATTACATCCGAGATGTTAGGATTGCCTTAGGCTAGGATATATAACGTTATAGACGTATATACTGTTCCCACCGAGAATTAGGTGCCGACGCGCCAGGAATGTTGTAAAATATTACATTCGACATGTTAGGTTGCCTTAGGCTGGGATATTTAGCGATATAGACGTATATAATGTTCCCACCAAAAAGTAGGGGCCGACGAGTCAGGAATGTTGTAAAATATTACATCCGAGATATTAGGATTGCCTTAGGCTAGGATATATAACGTTATAGAGGTATATAATGTTCCCACCGAGAAGTAGGGGCCGGCGCGCCAGGAATGTTGTAAAATATTACATTCGACATGTTAGGTTGCCTTAGGCTGGGATATTTAGCGATATAGACGTATATAATGTTCCCACCGAGAAGTAGGGGCCGGCGCGCCACGAATATAGTAAAATATTACATTCGACATGTTAGGTTGCCTTACGTTATGATATATAGCGATATAGACGTATATAATGTTCCCACCGAGAAGTAGGGGCCGGGGCGCCAGGAATGTAGTAAAATTTTACATCCGAGATGTTAGGTTGCCTTAGGCTAGGATATGTAACGTTATAGACGTATATAATGTTCCCACCGAGAAGTAGGGGCCGGCGTGCCAGGAATGTATTAAAATATAACAACCGAGATGTCAGGTTGCCTTAGGCTAGGATATATAGCGTTATAGACGTATATAATGTTCCCCGCGAGAAGTAGGCGTCCGCGCGCCAGGAATGTTGTAAAATATTACATTCGACATGTTAGGTTGCCTTAGGCTAGGATATATAGCGATATAGACGTATATAATGTTCCCACCGAGAAGTAGGGGCCGGCGCGCCGGGAATGTTGCGAAATATTACATTCGACATGTTAGGTTGCCTGAAGCTGGGATATATAGCGTTATAGACTTATATACTGTTCCCTCCGAGAAGTAGGTGCCGATGCGCCAGGAATGTTGTAAAATATTACATCCGAGATGTTAGGATTGCCTTAGGCTAGGATATATAACGTTATAGACGTATATACTGTTCCCACCGAGAATTAGGTGCCGACGCGCCAGGAATGTTGTAAAATATTACATTCGACATGTTAGGTTGCCTTAGGCTGGGATATTTAGCGATATAGACGTATATAATGTTCCCACCAAAAAGTAGGGGCCGACGAGTCAGGAATGTTGTAAAATATTACATCCGAGATATTAGGATTGCCTTAGGCTAGGATATATAACGTTATAGAGGTATATAATGTTCCCACCGAGAAGTAGGGGCCGGCGCGCCAGGAATGTTGTAAAATATTACATTCGACATGTTAGGTTGCCTTAGGCTGGGATATTTAGCGATATAGACGTATATAATGTTCCCACCGAGAAGTAGGGGCCGGCGCGCCACGAATATAGTAAAATATTACATTCGACATGTTAGGTTGCCTTACGTTATGATATATAGCGATATAGACGTATATAATGTTCCCACCGAGAAGTAGGGGCCGGGGCGCCAGGAATGTAGTAAAATATTACATCCGAGATGTTAGGTTGCCTTAGGCTAGGATATGTAACGTTATAGACGTATATAATGTTCCCACCGAGAAGTAGGGGCCGGCGCGCCAGGAATGTATTAAAATATAACAACCGAGATGTCAGGTTGCCTTAGGCTAGGATATATAGCGTTATAGACGTATATAATGTTCCCACCAAAAAGTAGGGGCCGACGAGTCAGGAATGTTGTAAAATATTACATCCGAGATATTAGGATTGCCTTAGGCCAGGATATATAACGTTATAGACGTATATAATGTTCCCACCGAGAAGTAGGGGCCGACACGCCAGGAATGTTGTAAAACATTACATCCGAGGTGTTAGGTTGCCTTATATTAGGATATATAAAGTTATAGACGTATATACTGTTCCCACCGAGAAGTAGGTGCCGACGCGCCAGGAACGTAGTAAAATATTACATCCTAGATGTTAGGTTGCCTTATGCTAGGATAAGTAACGTTATAGACGTATATAATGTTCCCACCGAGAAGTAGGGGCCGACGAGCCAGGAATGTTGTAAAATTTTACGCTCGACATGTTTGGTTCTCCTAGGCTAGGGTATATAGCGATATAGACGTATATAATGTTCCCAGCGAGAAGTAGGCGTCGGCGCGCCAGGAATGTTGTAAAATATTACATTCGACATGTTAGGTTGCCTTAGGCTGGGATATTTAGCGATATAGACGTATATAATGTTCCCACCGAGAAGTAGAGGCCGGCGCGCCACGAATATAGTAGAATATTACATTCGACATGTTAGGTTGCCTTAGGCTAGGATATGTAACGTTATAGACGTATATAATGTTCCCACCGAGAAGTAGGGGCCGGCGCGCCAGGAATGTATTAAAATATAACAACCGAGATGTCAGGTTGCCTTAGGCTAGGATATATAGCGTTATAGACCTATATAATGTTCCCACCAAAAAGTAGGGGCCGACGAGTCAGGAATGTTGTAAAATATTACATCCGAGATATTAGGATTGCCTTAGGCTAGGATATATAACATTATAGACGTATATAATGTTCCCACCGAGAAGTAGGAGCCGGCGCGCCGGGAATGTTGCGAAATATTACACTCGACATGTTAGGTTGCCTGAAGCTAGGATATATAGCGTTATAGACGTATATAATGTTCCCACCGAGAAGTAGGGGCCGGCGCGCCAGGAATGTTGTAAAATATTACACTCGACATGTTATGTTGCCTTAGGCTGGGATATATAGCGATATAGACGTATATAATGTTCCCACCGAGATGTAATGGCCGGCGCGACAGGGATGTTGTAAAATATTGCATCCGAGATGTTAGGTTGCCTTGGGCTAGGATATGTAACGTTATAGACGTATATAATGTTCCCACCGAGAAGTAGGGACCGGCGCGCAAGGAATGTTGTAAAACATTACATGCGAGGAGTTGGGTTGCCTTAGGCTAGGATATATAGCGTTATAGACGTATATAATGTTCCCACCGAGAAGTAGGTGCCGACGAGACAGGAATGTTGTAAAATATTACGCTCGACATGTTAGGTTCTCTTAGGCTAGGGTATATAGCGATATAGACGTATATAATGTTCCCAGCGAGAAGTAGGCGTCAGCGCGCCAGGAATGTTGTAAAATATTACATTCGACATATTAAGTTGCCTTAGGCTAGGATATATAGCGATATAGACGTATATAATGTTCCCACCGAGATGTAGGGGCCGGCGCGCCACGAATGTAGTAAAATATTACATCCGAGATGTTAGGTTGCCTTAGGCTAGGATATATAACGTTATAGAGGTATATAATGTTCCCACCGCGAAGTAGGGGCCGGCGCGCCAGGAATGTTGTAAAATATTACATTCGACATGTTAGGTTGCCTTAGGCTGGGATATTTAGCGATATAGACGTATATAATGTTCCCACCGAGAAGTAGGGGCCGGCGCGCCACGAATATAGTAGAATATTACATTCGACATGTTAGGTTGCCTTACGTTATGATATATAGCGATATAGACGTATATAATGTTCCCACCGAGAAGTAGGGGCCGGGGCGCCAGGAATGTAGTAAAATATTACATCCGAGATGTTAGGTTGCCTTAGGCTAGGATATATAACGTTATAGACTTATATACTGTTCCCTCCGAGAAGTAGGTGCCGACGCGCCAGGAATGTTGTAAAATATTACATCCGAGATGTTAGGATTGCCTTAGGCTAGGATATATAACGTTATAGACGTATATACTGTTCCAACCGAGAAGTTGGTGCCGACGCGCCAGGAATGTTGTAAAATATTACATTCGACATGTTAGGTTGCCATAGGCTAGGATATATAGCGATATAGACGTATATAAAGTTCCCACCGAGAAGTTGGGGCCGGCGCGCCAGGAATGTTGTTAAATATTACATACGACTTGTTAGGTTGCCTTAGGCTAGGATATATAGCGTTAAAGATGTATATAATTTTCCCACCGAGAAATAGGGGCCGACACGCCAGGAATGTTGTAAAACATTACATCCGAGGTGTTAGGTTGCCTTATGTTAGGATATATAACGTTATAGACGTATATAATGTTCCCACCGAGAAGTAGGCGCCGACGTGCCAGGAATGTAGTTAAATATTACATCCGAGATGTTAGGTTGCCTTAGGCTAGGATATATAACGTTATAGACGTATATAATGTTACCACGGAGAAGTAGGGACTTGCATGCCAGGAATGTTGTAAAACATTACGCTCCACATGTTAGGTTGCCTTAGGTTAGGATATATAACGTTATAGACGTATATAATGTTCCCACCGAGAAGTAGGGGCCGAAGTGACGGGAATGTTGTAAAATATTACATCCGAGATGTTAGGTTGCCTTGGGCTAGCATATGTAACGTTATAGACGTATATAATGTTCCCACCGAGAAGTAGGGACCGGCGCGCAAGGAATGTTGTAAAACATTACATCCGAGGAGTTAGGTTGCCTTATGCTAGGATATATAGCGTTATAGACGTATATAATATCCCCACCGAGAAGTAGGGGCCGCCGCGCCACGAATGTAGTAAAATATTACATCCGAGATGTTAGCTTGCCTTAGGCTAGGATATATAACGTTATAGACGTATATAATGTTCCCACCGAGAAGTAGGGGCCGAAGTGACGGGAATGTAGTAAAATATTACATTCGAAATGTTAGGTTGCCTTACGCTAGGATATATAACGTTATAGAGGTATATAATGTTCCCACCGAGAAGTAGGGGCTGGCGCGCCAGGAATGTTGTAAAATATTACATTCGACATGTTAGGTTACCTTAGGCTGGGATATATAGCGATATAGACGTATATAATGTTCCCACCGAGAAGTAGGGGCCGGCGCCACGAATATAGTAAAATATTACATTCGACATGTTAGGTTGCCTTACGTTATGATATATAGCGATATAGACGTATATAATGTTCCCACCGAGAAGTAGGGGCCGGCGCGCCAGGAATGTTGTAAAATATTACATGCGAGATGTTAGGTTGCCTTAGGCTAGGATATATAACTTTATAGACTTATATACTGTTCCCTCCGAGAAGTAGGTGCCGACGCGCCAGGAATGTTGTAAAATATTACATCCGAGATGTTAGGTTTGCCTTAGGCTAGGATATATAACGTTATAGACGTATATAATGTTCCCACCGAGAAGTAGGGGCCGGCGCGCCACGAATGTAGTAAGATATTACATCCGAGATGTTAGGTTGCCTTAGGCTAGGATATATAACGTTATAGAGGTATATAATGTTCCCACCGAGAAGTAGGGGCCGGCGCGCCAGGAATGTTGTAAAATATTACATTCGACATGTTAGGTTGCCTTAGGCTGGGATATTTAGCGATATAGACGTATATAATGTTCCCACCGAGAAGTAGAGGCCGGCGCGCCACGAATATAGTAGAATATTACATTCGACATGTTAGGTTGCCTTACGTTATGATATATAGCGATATAGACGTATATAATGTTCCCACCGAGAAGTAGGGGCCGGGGCGCCAGGAATGTAGTAAAATATTACATCCGAGATGTTAGTTTGCCTTAGGCTAGGATATGTAACGTTATAGACGTATATAATGTTCCCACCGAGAAGTAGGGACCGGCGCGCAAGGAATGTTGTAAAACATTACATGCGAGGAGTTAGGTTGCCTTAGGCTAGGATATGTAACGTTATAGACGTATATAATGTTCCCACCGAGAAGTAGGGGCCGGCGCGCCAGGAATGTATTAAAATATAACAACCGAGATGTCAGGTTCCCTTAGGCTAGGATATATAGCGTTATAGACCTATATAATGTTCCCACCAAAAAGTAGGGGCCGACGAGTCAGGAATGTTGTAAAATATTACATCCGAGATATTAGGATTGCCTTAGGCTAGGATATATAACATTATAGACGTATATAATGTTCCCACCGAGAAGTAGGAGCCGGCGCGCCGGGAATGTTGCGAAATATTACACTCGACAACGTTAGGTTGCCTGAAGCTAGGATATATAGCGTTATAGACGTATATAATGTTCCCACCGAGAAGTAGGGGCCGGCGCGCCAGGAATGTTGTAAAATATTACACTCGACATGTTATGTTGCCTTAGGCTGGGATATATAGCGATATAGACGTATATAATGTTCCTACCGAGAAGTAGGGGCCGGCGCGCCACGAATATATTAAAATATTACATGCGACATGTTAGGTTCCCTTAGGCTAGAGTATATAGCGATATAGACGTATATAATGTTCCCACCGAGAAGTAGGGGTCGGCGCGCCAGGAATGTAGTAAAATATTACATTCGACATGTTAGGTTGCCTTAGGCTAGGATATATAGCGTTTTAGACGTATATAATGTTCCGAGAGAGAAGTAGGGGAAGGCGCGCCAGGAATATAGTAAAATATTACATTCGACATGTTAGGTTGCCTTAAGCTAGGATATATAGCGATATAGACGTATATAATGTTCCCACCGAGAAGTAGGGGCCGGCGCAACACGAATGTAGTAAAATATTACATCCGACATGTTAGGTTGCCTTAGGCTAGGATATATAACTTTATAGACTTATATACTGTTCCCTCCGAGAAGTAGGTGCCGACGCGCCAGGAATGTTGTAAAATATTACATCCGAGATGTTAGGTTTGCCTTAGGCTAGGATATATAACGTTATAGACGTATATAATGTTCCCACCGAGAAGTAGGGGCCGGCGCGCCACGAATGTAGTAAGATATTACATCCGAGATGTTAGGTTGCCTTAGGCTAGGATATATAACGTTATAGAGATATATAATGTTCCCACCGAGAAGTAGGGGCCGGCGCGCCAGGAATGTTGTAAAATATTACATTCGACATGTTAGGTTGCCTTAGGCTGGGATATTTAGCGATATAGACGTATATAATGTTCCCACCGAGAAGTAGAAGCCGGCGCGCCACGAATATAGTAGAATATTACATTCGACATGTTAGGTTGCCTTACGTTATGATATATAGCGATATAGACGTATATAATGTTCCCACCGAGAAGTAGGGGCCGGGGCGCCAGGAATGTAGTAAAATATTACATCCGAGATGTTAGTTTGCCTTAGGCTAGGATATGTAACGTTATAGACGTATATAATGTTCCCACCGAGAAGTAGGGACCGGCGCGCAAGGAATGTTGTAAAACATTACATGCGAGGAGTTAGGTTGCCTTAGGCTAGGATATGTAGCGTTATAGACGTATATAATGTTCCCTCTGAGAAGTAGGGGCCGACGCGCCACGAATGTAGTAAAATATTACATTCGACATGTTAGGTTGCCTTAGGCTGGGATATTTAGCGATATAGACGTATATAATGTTCCCACCGAGAAGTAGAGGCCGGCGCGCCACGAATATAGTAGAATATTACATTCGACATGTTAGGTTGCCTTACGTTATGATATATAGCGATATAGACGTATATAATGTTCCCACCGAGAAGTAGGGGCCGGGGCGCCAGGAATGTAGTAAAATATTACATCCGAGATGTTAGGTTGCTTTAGGCTAGGATATGTAACGTTATAGACGTATATAATGTTCCCACCGAGAAGTAGGGACCGGCGCGCAAGGAATGTTGTAAAACATTACATGCGAGGAGTTAGGTTGCCTTAGGCTAGGATATATAGCGATATAGACGTATATAATGTTCCCACCGAGATGTAGGGGCCGGCGCGCCACGAATGTAGTAAAATATTACATCCGAGATGTTAGGTTGCCTTAGGCTAGGATATATAACGTTATAGAGGTATATAATGTTCCCACCGAGAAGTAGGGGCCGGCGCGCCAGGAATGTTGTAAAATATTACATTCGACATGTTAGGTTGCCTTAGGCTGGGATATTTAGCGATATAGACGTATATAATGTTCCCACCGAGAAGTAGGGGCCGGCGCGCCACGAATATAGTAGAATATTACATTCGACATGTTAGGTTGCCTTACGTTATGATATATAGCGATATAGACGTATATAATGTTACAACCGAGAAGTAGGGGCCGGGGCGCCAGGAATGTAGTAAAATATTACATCCGAGATGTTAGGTTGCCTTAGGCTAGGATATATAGCGATATAGATGTATATAATGTTCCCACCGAGAAGTAGGGGCCGACGAGCCAGGAATATTGTAAAATATTACATCCGAGATATTAGGATTGCCTTAGGCTAGGATATATAACGTTATAGACGTATATAATGTTCCCACCGAGAAGTAGGGGCCGGCGCGCCGGGAATGTTGCGAAATATTACATTCGACATGTTAGGTTGCCTGACGCTAGGATATATAGCGTTTTAGACGTATATAATGTTCCCACCGAGAAGTAGGGGCCAGCGCGCCTGGAATGTTATAAAATATTACGCTCGATATATTAGGGTGCCTTAGGCTAGGATATATAGCGATATAGACGTATATAAAGTTCCCACCGAGAAGTTGGGGCCGGCGCGCCAGGAATGTTGTTCAATATTACATACGACATGTTAGGTTGCCTTAAGCTAGGATATATAGCGTTAAAGATGTATATAATGTTCCCACCGAGAAATAGGGGCCGACACGCCAGGAATGTAGTAAAATATTACATCAGAGATGTTAGGTTGCCTTATGCTAGGATAAGTAACGTTATAGACGTATATAATGTTCCCACCGAGAAGTAGGGGCCGACGAGCCAGGAATGTTGTAAAATATTACGCTCGACATGTTAGGTTGCCTTACGTTATGATATATAGCGATATAGACATATATAATGTTCCCACCGAGATGTAGGGGCCGGCGCGACAGGGATGTTGTAAAATATTGCATCCGAGATGTTAGGTTGCCTTGGGCTAGGATATGTAACGTTATAGACGTATATAATGTCCCCACCGAGAAGTAGGGACCGGCGCACAAGGAATGTTGTAAAACATTACATGCGAGGAGTTGTGTTGCCTTAGGCTAGGCTATATAGCGTTATAGACGTATATAATGTTCCCACCGAGAAGTAGGTGCCGACGAGACAGGAATGTTGTAAAATATTACGCTCGACATGTTAGGTTCTCTTAGGCTAGGTTATATAGCGATATAGACGTATATAATGTTCCCAGCGAGAAGTAGGCGTCAGCGCGCCAGGAATGTTGTAAAATATTACATTCGACATATTAAGTTGCCTTAGGCTAGGATATATAGCGATATAGACGTATATAATGTTCCCACCGAGATGTAGGGGCCGGCGCGCCACGAATGTAGTAAAATATTACATCCGAGATGTTAGGTTGCCTTAGGCTAGGATATATAACGTTATAGAGGTATATAATGTTCCCACCGAGAAGTAGGGGCCGGCGCGCCAGGAATGTTGTAAAATATTACATTCGACATGTTAGGTTGCCTTAGGCTGGGATATTTAGCGATATAGACGTATATAATGTTCCCACCGAGAAGTAGGGGCCGGCGCGCCACGAATATAGTAGAATATTACATTCGACATGTTAGGTTGCCTTACGTTATGATATATAGCGATATAGACGTATATAATGTTCCCACCGAGAAGTAGGGGCCGGGGCGCCAGGAATGTAGTAAAATATTACATCCGAGATGTTAGGTTGCCTTAGGCTAGGATATATAACGTTATAGACGTATATAATGTTCCCACCGAGAAGTAGGCGCCGACGTGCCAGGAATGTAGTTAAATATTACATCCGAGATGTTAGGATGCCTTAGGCTAGGATATATAACGTTATAGACGTATATAATGTTACCACGGAGAAGTAGGGACTTGCATGCCAGGAATGTTGTAAAACATTACGCTCCACATGTTAGGTTGCCTTAGGTTAGGATATATAACGTTATAGACGTATATAATGTTCCCACCGAGAAGTAGGGGCCGAAGTGACGGGAATGTTGTAAAATATTACATCCGAGATGTTAGGTTGCCTTGGGCTAGCATATGTAACGTTATAGACGTATATAATGTTCCCACCGAGAAGTAGGGACCGGCGCGCAAGGAATGTTGTAAAACATTACATCCGAGGAGTTAGGTTGCCTTAGGCTAGGATATATAGCGTTATAGACGTATATAATATTCCCACCGAGAAGTAGGGGCCGCCGCGCCACGAATGTAGTAAAATATTACATCCGAGATGTTAGCTTGCCTTAGGCTAGGATATATAACGTTATAGACGTATATAATGTTCCCACCGAGAAGTAGGGGCCGAAGTGACGGGAATGTAGTAAAATATTACATTCGAAATGTTAGGTTGCCTTACGCTAGGATATATAACGTTATAGAGGTATATAATGTTCCCACCGAGAAGTAGGGGCCGGCGCGCCAGGAATGTTGTAAAATATTACATTCGACATGTTAGGTTGCCTTAGGCTGGGATATTTAGCGATATAGACGTATATAATGTTCCCACCGAGAAGTAGAGGCCGGCGCGCCACGAATATAGTAGAATATTACATTCGACATGTTAGGTTGCCTTACGTTATGATATATAGCGATATAGACGTATATAATGTTCCCACCGAGAAGTAGGGGCCGGGGCGCCAGGAATGTAGTAAAATATTACATCCGAGATGTTAGTTTGCCTTAGGCTAGGATATGTAACGTTATAGACGTATATAATGTTCCCACCGAGAAGTAGGGACCGGCGCGCAAGGAATGTTGTAAAACATTACATGCGAGGAGTTAGGTTGCCTTAGGCTAGGATATGTAGCGTTATAGACGTATATAATGTTCCCTCTGAGAAGTAGGGGCCGACGCGCCACGAATGTAGTAAAATATTACATTCGACATGTTAGGTTGCCTTAGGCTGGGATATTTAGCGATATAGACGTATATAATGTTCCCACCGAGAAGTAGAGGCCGGCGCGCCACGAATATAGTAGAATATTACATTCGACATGTTAGGTTGCCTTACGTTATGATATATAGCGATATAGACGTATATAATGTTCCCACCGAGAAGTAGGGGCCGGGGCGCCAGGAATGTAGTAAAATATTACATCCGAGATGTTAGGTTGCTTTAGGCTAGGATATGTAACGTTATAGACGTATATAATGTTCCCACCGAGAAGTAGGGACCGGCGCGCAAGGAATGTTGTAAAACATTACATGCGAGGAGTTAGGTTGCCTTAGGCTAGGATATATAGCGATATAGACGTATATAATGTTCCCACCGAGATGTAGGGGCCGGCGCGCCACGAATGTAGTAAAATATTACATCCGAGATGTTAGGTTGCCTTAGGCTAGGATATATAACGTTATAGAGGTATATAATGTTCCCACCGAGAAGTAGGGGCCGGCGCGCCAGGAATGTTGTAAAATATTACATTCGACATGTTAGGTTGCCTTAGGCTGGGATATTTAGCGATATAGACGTATATAATGTTCCCACCGAGAAGTAGGGGCCGGCGCGCCACGAATATAGTAGAATATTACATCCGAGGAGTTAGGTTGCCTTAGGCTAGGATATATAACGTTATAGACGTATATAATGTTCCCACCGAGAAGTAGGTGCCGACGCGACAGGAATGTTGTAAAATATTACATTCGAAATGTTAGGTTGCCTTAGGCTAGGATATATAGCGTTATAGACGTATATAATGTTCCCACCGAGAAGTAGGCGCCGAAGTGACGGGAATGTTGTAAAATATTACATCCGAGATGTTAGGTTGCCTTGGGCTAGCATATGTAACGTTATAGACGTATATAATGTTCCCACCGAGAAGTAGGGGCCGGCGCGCCACGAATATAGTAGAATATTACATCCGAGGAGTTAGGTTGCCTTAGGCTAGGATATATAGCGTTATAGACGTATATAATATTCCCACCGAGAAGTAGGGGCCGCCGCGCCACGAATGTAGTAAAATATTACATCCGAGATGTTAGCTTGCCTTAGGCTAGGATATATAACGTTATAGACGTATATAATGTTCCCACCGAGAAGTAGGGGCCGAAGTGACGGGAATGTAGTAAAATATTACATTCGAAATGTTAGGTTGCCTTACGCTAGGATATATAACGTTATAGAGGTATATAATGTTCCCACCGAGAAGTAGGGGCTGGCGCGCCAGGAATGTTGTAAAATATTACATTCGACATGTTAGGTTACCTTAGGCTGGGATATATAGCGATATAGACGTATATAATGTTCCCACCGAAAAGTAGGGGCCGGCGCCACGAACATAGTAAAATATTACATTCGACATGTTAGGTTGCCTTACGTTATGATATATAGCGATATAGACGTATATAATGTTCCCACCGAGAAGTAGGGGCCGGGGCGCCAGGAATGTAGTAAAATATTACATCCGAGATGTTAGGTTGCCTTAGGCTAGGATATATAACGTTATAGACGTATATAATGTTCCCAGCGAGAAGTAGGCGTCGGCGCACCAGGAATGTTGTAAAATATTACATCCGAGATGTTAGGTTGCCTTAGGCTAGGATATATAACTTTATAGACTTATATACTGTTCCCTCCGAGAAGTAGGTGCCGACGCGCCAGGAATGTTGTAAAATATTACATCCGAGATGTTAGGATTGCCTTAGGCTTGGATATATAACGTTATAGACGTATATACTGTTCCAACCGAGAAGTTGGTGCCGACGCGCCAGGAATGTTGTAAAATATTACATTCGACATGTTAGGTTGCCTTAAGCTAGGATATATATCCTTTTAGACGTATATAATATTCCCACCGAGAAGTAGGGGCCAGCGCGCCAGGAATGTTATAAAATATTACGCTCGACATATTAGGTTGCCATAGGCTAGGATATATAGCGATATAGACGTATATAAATTTCCCACCGAGAAGTTGGGGCCGGCGCGCCAGGAATGTTGTTAAATATTACATACGACTTGTTAGGTTGCCTTAGGCTAGGATATATAGCGTTAAAGATGTATATAATTTTCCCACCGAGAAATAGGGGCCCACACGCCAGGAATGTTGTAAAACATTACATCCGAGGTGTTAGGTTGCCTTATGTTAGGATATATAACGTTATAGACGTATATAATGTTCCCACCGAGAAGTAGGTGCCGACGCGACAGGAATGTTGTAAAATATTACATTCGAAATGTTAGGTTGCCTTAGGCTAGGATATATAGCGTTATAGACGTATATAATGTTCCCACCGTGAAGTAGGCGCCGACGTGCCAGGAATGTAGTTAAATATTACATCCGAGATGTTAGGTTGCCTTAGGCTAGGATATATAACGTTATAGACGTATATAATGTTACCACGGAGAAGTAGGGAATTGCATGCCAGGAATGTTGTAAAACATTACGCTCCACATGTTAGGTTGCCTTAGGTTAGGATATATAACGTTATAGACGTATATAATGTTCCCACCGAGAAGTAGGGGCCGAAGTGACGGGAATGTTGTAAAATATTACATCCGAGATGTTAGGTTGCCTTGGGCTAGCATATGTAACGTTATAGACGTATATAATGTTCCCACCGAGAAGTAGGGACCGGCGCGCAAGGAATATTGTAAAACATTACATCCGAGGAGTTAGGTTGCCTTAGGCTAGGATATATAGCGTTATAGACGTATATAATATTCCCACCGAGAAGTAGGGGCCGCCGCGCCACGAATGTAGTAAAATATTACATCCGCGATGTTAGCTTGCCTTAGGCTAGGATATATAACGTTATAGACGTATATAGTGTTCCCACCGAGAAGTAGGGGCCGAAGTGACGGGAATGTAGTAAAATATTACATTCGAAATGTTAGGTTGCCTTACGCTAGGATATATAGCGTTTTAGACGTATATAATATTCCCACCGAGAAGTAGGGGCCAGCGCGCCAGGAATGTTATAAAATATTACGCTCGACATATTAGGTTGCCATAGGCTAGGATATATAGTGATATAGACGTATATAAAGTTCCCACCGAGAAGTTGGGGCCGGCGCGACAGGAATGTTGTTAAATATTACATACGACTTGTTAGGTTGCCTTAGGCTAGGATATATAGCGTTAAAGATGTATATAATTTTCCCACCGAGAAATAGGGGCCGACACGCCAGGAATGTTGTAAAACATTACATCCGAGGTGTTAGGTTGCCTTATGTTAGGATATATAACGTTATAGACGTATATAATGTTCCCACCGAGAAGTAGGTGCCGACGCGACAGGAATGTTGTAAAATATTACATTCGAAATGTTAGGTTGCCTTAGGCTAGGATATATAGCGTTATAGACGTATATAATGTTCCCACCGAGAAGTAGGCGCCGACGTGCCAGGAATGTAGTTAAATATTACATCCGAGATGTTAGGTTGCCTTAGGCTAGGATATATAACGTTATAGACGTATATAATGTTACCACGGAGAAGTAGGGACTTGCATGCCAGGAATGTTGTAAAACATTACGCTCCACATGTTAGGTTGCCTTAGGTTAGGATATATAACGTTATAGACGTATATAATGTTCCCACCGAGAAGTAGGGGCCGAAGTGACGGGAATGTTGTAAAATATTACATCCGAGATGTTAGGTTGCCTTGGGCTAGCATATGTAACGTTATAGACGTATATAATGTTCCCACCGAGAAGTAGGGACCGGCGCGCAAGGAATGTTGTAAAACATTACATCCGAGGAGTTAGGTTGCCTTAGGCTAGGATATATAGCGTTATAGACGTATATAATATTCCCACCGAGAAGTAGGGGCCGCCGCGCCACGAATGTAGTAAAATATTACATCCAAGATGTTAGCTTGCCTTAGGCTAGGATATATAACGTTATAGACGTATATAATGTTCCCACCGAGAAGTAGGGGCCGAAGTGACGGGAATGTAGTAAAATATTACATTCGAAATGTTAGGTTGCCTTACGCTAGGATATATAACGTTATAGAGGTATATAATGTTCCCACCGAGAAGTAGGGGCTGGCGCGCCAGGAATGTTGTAAAATATTACATTCGACATGTTAGGTTACCTTAGGCTGGGATATATAGCGATATAGACGTATATAATGTTCCCACCGAGAAGTAGGGGCCGGCGCCACGAATATAGTAAAATATTACATTCGACATGTTAGGTTGCCTTACGTTATGATATATAGCGATATAGACGTATATAATGTTCCCACCGAGAAGTAGGGGCCGGGGCGCCAGGAATGTAGTAAAATATTACATCCGAGATGTTAGGTTGCCTTAGGCTAGGATATATAACGTTATAGACGTATATAATGTTCCCAGCGAGAAGTAGGCGTCGGCGCGCCAGGAATGTTGTAAAATATTACATCCGAGATGTTAGGTTGCCTTAGGCTAGGATATATAACTTTATAGACTTATATACTGTTCCCTCCGAGAAGTAGGTGCCGACGCGCCAGGAATGTTGTAAAATATTACATCCGAGATGTTAGGATTGCCTTAGGCTAGGATATATAACGTTATAGACGAATATACTGTTCCCACCGAGAAGTTGGTGCCGACGCGCCAGGAATGTTGTAAAATATTACATTCGACATGTTAGGTTGCCTTAAGCTAGGATATATAGCGTTTTAGACGTATATAATGTTCCCACCGAGAAGTAGGGTCCAGCGCGCCAGGAATGTTATAAAATATTACGCTCGACATATTAGGTTGCCATAGGCTAGGATATATAGCGATATAGACGTATATAAAGTTCCCACCGAGAAGTTGGGGCCGGCGCGCCAGGAATGTTGTAAAACATTACATCCGAGGAGTTAGGTTGCCTTAGGCTAGGATATATAGCGTTATAGACGTATATAATGTTCCCACCGAGAAGTAGGGGCCGACCAGCCAGGAATGTTATAAAACATTACGCTCCACATGTTAGGTTGCCTTAGGTTAGGATATATAACGTTATAGACGTATATAATGTTCCCACCGAGAAGTAGGGGCCGAAGTGACGGGAATGTTGTAAAATATTACATTCGACATGTTAGTTTGCCTTAGGCTAGGATATATAGCGTTATAGATGTATATAATGTTCCCACCGAGAAGTAGGGGCGTACGCGCCAGGAATGTTGTAAAATATTACGCTCGACATGTTAGGTTCCCTTAGGCTAGGATATATAACGTTATAGACGTATATAACGTTCCCACCGAGATGTAGGAGCCGACGAGTCAGGAATGTTGTAAAATATTACGCTCGACATGTTAGGTTGCCTTAGGCTGGGATATATAGCGATATAGACGTATATAATGTTCCCACCGAGAAGTAGGCGCCGACGTGCCAGGAATGTAGTTAAATATTACATCCGAGATGTTAGGTTGCCTTAGGCTAGGACATACAAAGTTATAGACGTATATAATGTTACCACGGAGAAGTAGGGACTTGCATGCCAGGAATGTTGTAAAATATTGCGGTAGACCTGTTAAGTTGGCTTAGGATAGGATACATAACGTTATAGACGTATATAATGTTCCCACCGAAAAGTTGGAGCCGATGAGCTAGGAATGTTGTAAAACATTACGCTCGACATGTTATGTTACCTTAGGCTAGGATATATGGCGTTATAGACGTATATAATTTTCCCACCGAGAAGTAGGGGCCGACCAGCCAGGAATGTTGTAAAACATTACGCTCCACATGTTAGGTTGCCGTAGGTTAGTATATATAACGTTATAGACGTATATAATGTTCCCACCGAGATGTAGGAGCCGACGAGCCAGGAATGTTGTAAAATAGTACGCTTGACATGTTAGGTTACCTTAGGCTAGGATATATAGCGTTATAAACGTATATAATGTTCCCACCGAGAAATAGGGGCCGACGTGCCAGGAATGTAGTAAAGTATTACATCCGAAATGTTAGGTTCCCTTAGGTTAGGATATATAACGTTATAGACGTATGTAATGTTCCCCACGAGAAGTAGGGGCCGCCGCGCCACGGATGTAGTAGAAATTTACATCCGAGTTGTTAGGTTGCCTTTGGTTAGGATATATAAAGTTATAGACGTATATACTGTTCCCACCGAGAAGTAGGTGCCGACGCACCAGGAATGTAGTAAAATATTACATCCGGGATGTTAGGTTGCCTTATGCTAGGATAAGTAACGTTATAGACGTATATAATGTTCCCACCGAGAAGTAGGGGCCGACGAGCCAGGAATGTTGTAAAATATTACGCTCGACATGTTAGGTTGCCTTACGTAATGATATATAGCGATATAGACGTATATAATGTTCCCACCGAGAAATAGGGGCCGACACGCCAGGAATGTTGTAAAACAATACATCCGAGGTGTTAGGTTGCCTTAGGTTAGGATATATAAAGTTATAGACGTATATACTGTTCCCACCGAGAAGTAGGTGCCGACGCGCCAGGAATGTAGTAAAATATTACATCCGAGATGTTGGCTTGCCTTAGTCTAGGATATATAACGTTATAGACGTATATAATGTTCCCACCGAGAAGTAGGTGCCGACGAGTCAGGAATGTTGTAAAATATTACGCTCGACATGTTAGGTTCCCTTAGGCTAGGGTATATAGCGATATAGACGTATATAATGTTCCCACCGAGAAGTAGGGGCCGGCGAGCCACGAATGTAGTAAAATATTACATCCGAGATGTTAGGTTGCCTTACGCTAGGATATATAACGTTATAGAGGTATATAATGTTCCCACCGAGAAGTAGGGGCTGGCGCGCCAGGAATGTTGTAAAATATTTCATTCGACATGTTAGGTTGCCTTAGGCTAGGGTATATAGCGTTATAGACGTATATAATGTTCGCACCGAGAAATTGGGTCCGACACGCGAGGAATGTTCTAAAATATTACATCCGAGGTGTTAGGTTCCCTTAGGTTAGGATATATAACGTTATAGACGTATATAATGTTCGCACCGAGAAGTAAGGGCCGACGAGCCAGGAATGTTGTAAAATATTACGCTCGACATTTTAGGTTGCCTTAGGCTAGGATATATAGCGTTATAGACGTATATACTGTACCCACCGAGAAGTAGGGGCCGACGCGGCAGGAATGTTGTAACATATTACATTCGACATGTTAGGCTGCCTTAAGCTAGGATATACAGCGTTATAGACGTATATAATGTTCGCACCGGGAAGTAGGGTCCGAAGTGGCGGGAATGTTGTACTATATTACATTCAACATGTTAGGTTGCCTTAGGCTAGGATATATAGCGTTATAGACGTATATAATGTTCGCACCGGGAAGTAGGGTCCGAAGTGGCGGGAATGTTGTACTATATTACATTCAACATGTTAGGTTGCCTTAGGCTAGGATATATTGCGTTATAGACGTATATAATGTTCCCACCGAGAAATAGGGGCCGACAGGCCAGGAATGTTGTAAAACATTATATCCGAGGTGTTAGGGTGCCTTAGGTTAGGATATATAACGTTGGAGACGTATCTACTGTTCCCATCGAGAAGTAGTTGCCGACGCCGCAGGAATGTTGTAACATATTACATTCGACATGTTAGGCTGCCTTAGGTCAGGATATATAACGTTAGTGACTTATATAATGTTCCCACCGAGAAGTAGGCGCCGACGTGCCAGGAATGTTGTAAAATATTACATTCGACATGTTTAGTTGCCTTAGGCTAGGATATATAACGTTATAGACGTATATGGTATTCCCACCGAGAAGTACTGGCCGACACGCCAGCAATGTTGTCAAATATCACATCCGAGGTGTTAGGTTCCCTTAGGTTAGGATATATAACGTTATAGACGTATATAATGTTCGCACCGAGAAGTAGGGGCCGACGAGCCAGGAATGTTTTAAAATATTACATCCGACATTTTAGGTTGCCTTAGGCTAGGATATATAGCGTTATAGACGTATATAATGTTCCCGCCGTGAAGTAGGGGCCGAAGTGCCGGGAATGCTGTAAAATATTACGTTCGACATGTTAGGTTGCGTTAGGCTAGGATATATAGCGTTATAGACGTATATACTGTTCCCACCTAGAAGTAGTTGCAGAAGTGCCGGGAATGTTGTAAAATACTACGCTCGACATTTTAGGTTGCCTTAGGCTAGGATATATAGCGTTATAGACGTATATAATGTTCGCACCGGGAAGTAGGGGCCGAAGTGGCGGGAATGTTGTACTATATTACATTCAACATGTTAGGTTGCCTTAGGCTAGGATATATAGCGTTATAGACGTATATAATGTTCCCACCGAGAAGTAGGGGCCGGCTCGACAGGAATGTAGTAAAATATTACATCCGACATTTTAGGTTGCCTTAGGCTAGGATATATAGCGTTATAGACGTATATACTGTACCCACCGAGAAGTAGGGGCCGACGCGGCAGGAATGTTGTAACATATTACATTCGACATGTTAGGCTGCCTTAAGCTAGGATATACAGCGTTATAGACGTATATAACGTTCCCACCGAGAAGTAGGGGCCGAAGTTCCGGGAATGTCGTAAAATATTTCATTCGACATGTTAGGTTGCCTTAGGCTAGGATATATAGCGTTATAGACGTATATACTGTTCCCACCTAGAAGTAGTTGCCGAAGTGCCGGGAATGTTGTAAAATACTACGCTCGACATGTTAGGTTTCCTCAGGCTAGGATGTATAGCGTTATAGACGTATATACTGTTCCCACCGAGTAGTAGTTGCCGACGCGCCAGGAATGTTGTAAAATATTTCATTCGACATGTTAGGTTGCCTTAGGCTAGGGTATATAGCGTTATAGACGTATATAATGTTCCCACCGAGAAATTGGGTCCGACACGCGAGGAATGTTCTAAAATATTACATCCGAGGTGTTAGGTTCCCTTAGGTTAGGATATATAACGTTATAGACGTATATAATGTTCGCACCGAGAAGTAGGGGCCGACGAGCCAGGAATGTTGTAAAATATTACGCTCGACATTTTATGTTGCCTTAGGCTAGGATATATAGCGTTATAGACGTATATAATGTTCGCACCGAGAAGTAGGGGCCGAAGTGGCGGGAATGTTGTACTATATTACATTCAACATGTTAGGTTGCCTTAGGCTAGGATATATAGCGTTATAGACGTATATAATGTTCCCACCGAGAAATTGGCTCCGACACGCGAGGAATGTTCTAAAACATTACATCCGAGGTGTTAGGTTCCCTTAGGTTAGGATATATAACGTTATAGACGTATATAATGTTCGCACCGAGAAGTAGGGGCCGACGAGCCAGGAATGTTGTAAAATATTACGCTCGACATTTTAGGTTGCCTTAGGCTAGGATATATAGCGTTATAGACGTATATAATGTTCGCACCGAGAAGTAGGGGCCGAAGTGGCGGGAATGTTGTACTATATTACATTCAACATGTTAGGTTGCCTTAGGCTAGGATATATAGCGTTATAGACGTATATAATGTTCCCACCGAGAAATTGGGTCCGACACGCGAGGAATGTTCTAAAACATTACATCCGAGGTGTTAGGTTCCCTTAGGTTAGGATATATAACGTTATAGACGTATATAATGTTCGCACCGAGAAGTAGGGGCCGACGAGCCAGGAATGTTGTAAAATATTACGCTCGACATTTTAGGTTGCCTTAGGCTAGGATAGATAGCGTTATAGACGTATATAATGTTCGCACCGAGAAGTAGGGGCCGAAGTGGCGGGAATGTTGTACTATATTACATTCAACATGTTAGGTTGCCTTAGGCTAGGATATATAGCGTTATAGACGTATATAATGTTCCCACCGAGAAATTGGGTCCGACACGCGAGGAATGTTCTAAAACATTACATCCGAGGTGTTAGGTTCCCTTAGGTTAGGATATATAACGTTATAGACGTATATAATGTTCGCACCGAGAAGTAGGGGCCGACGAGCCAGGAATGTTGTAAAATATTACGCTCGACATTTTAGGTTGCCTTAGGCTAGGATATATAACGTCATAGACGTATATAATGTTCGCACCGAGAAGTAGGGGCCGAAGTGGCGGGAATGTTGTACTATATTACATTCAACATGTTAGGTTGCCTTAGGCTAGGATATATAGCGTTATAGACGTATATAATGTTCCCACCGAGAAATTGGGTCCGACACGCGAGGAATGTTCTAAAACATTACATCCGAGGTGTTAGGTTCCCTTAGGTTAGGATATATAACGTTATAGACGTATATAATGTTCGCACCGAGAAGTAGGGGCCGACGAGCCCGGAATGTTGTAAAATATTACGCTCGACATTTTAGGTTGCCTTAGGCTAGGATATATAACGTTATAGACGTATATAATGTTCGCACCGAGAAGTAGGGGCCGAAGTGGCGGGAATGTTGTACTATATTACATTCAACATGTTAGGTTGCCTTAGGCTAGGATATATAGCGTTATAGACGTATATAATGTTCCCACCGAGAAATTGGGTCCGACACGCGAGGAATGTTCTAAAACATTACATCCGAGGTGTTAGGTTCCCTTAGGTTAGGATATATAACGTTATAGACGTATATAATGTTCGCACCGAGAAGTAGGGGCCGACGAGCCAGGAATGTTGTAAAATATTACGCTCGACATTTTAGGTTGCCTTAGGCTAGGATATATAGCGTTATAGACGTATATAATGTTCGCACCGAAAAGTAGGGGCCGAAGTGGCGGGAATGTTGTACTATATTACATTCAACATGTTAGGTTGCCTTAGGCTAGGATATATAGCGTTATAGACGTATATAATGTTCCCACCGAGAAATTGGGTCCGACACGCGAGGAATGTTCTAAAACATTACATCCGAGGTGTTAGGTTCCCTTAGGTTAGGATATATAACGTTATAGACGTATATAATGTTCGCACCGAGAAGTAGGGGCCGACGAGCCAGGAATGTTGTAAAATATTACGCTCGACATTTTAGGTTGCCTTAGGCTAGGATAGATAGCGTTATAGACGTATATAATGTTCGCACCGAGAAGTAGGGGCCGAAGTGGCGGGAATGTTGTACTATATTACATTCAACATGTTAGGTTGCCTTAGGCTAGGATATATAGCGTTATAGACGTATATAATGTTCCCACCGAGAAATTGGGTCCGACACGCGAGGAATGTTCTAAAACATTACATCCGAGGTGTTAGGTTCCCTTAGGTTAGGATATATAACGTTATAGACGTATATAATGTTCGCACCGAGAAGTAGGGGCCGACGAGCCAGGAATGTTGTAAAATATTACGCTCGACATTTTAGGTTGCCTTAGGCTAGGATAGATAGCGTTATAGACGTATATAATGTTCGCACCGAGAAGTAGGGGCCGAAGTGGCGGGAATGTTGTACTATATTACATTCAACGTGTTAGGTTGCCTTAGGCTAGGATATATAGCGTTATAGACGTATATAATGTTCCCACCGAGAAGTAGGGGCCGGCGCGCCAGGAATGTAGTAAAATATTACATCCGACATTTTAGGTTGCCTTAGGCCAGGATATATAGCGTTATAGACGTATATACTGTTCCCACCGAGAAGTAGGTGCCGACGAGCCAGGAATGTTGTAAAATATCACACTCGACATGTTAGGTTGCCTTAGGCTAGGATATATAGCGTTATAGACGTATATAATGTTCGCACCGCGAAGTAGGGTCCGAAGTGGCGGGAATGTTGTACTATATTACATTCAACATGTTAGGTTGCCTTAGGCTAGGATATATAGCATTATAGACGTATATAATGTTCCCACCGAGAAATAGGGGCCGACAGGCCAGGAATGCTGTAAAACATTATATCCGAGGTGCTATGGTGCCTTAGGTTAGGATATATAACGTTGGAGACGTATCTACTGTTCCCATCGAGAAGTAGTTGCCGACGCCGCAGGAATGTTGTAACATATTACATTCGACATGTTAGGCTGCCTTAGGTCAGGATATATAACGTTAGTGACTTATATAATGTTCCCACCGAGAAGTAGACGCCGACGTGCCAGGAATGTTGTAAAATATTACATTCGACATGTTTAGTTGCCTTAGGCTAGGATATATAACGTTTTAGACGTATATGGTATTCCCACCGAGAAGTACTGGCCGTCACGCCAGCAATGTTGTCAAATATCACATCCGAGGTGTTAGGTTCCCTTAGGTTAGGATATATAACGTTATAGACGTATATAATGTTCGCACCGAGAAGTAGGGGCCGACGAGCCAGGAATGTTGTAAAATATTACATCCGACATTTTAGGTTGCCTTAGGCTAGGATATATAGCGTTATAGACGTATATAATGTTCCCGCCGTGAAGTAGGGGCCGAAGTGCCGGGAATGCTGTAAAATATTACGTTCGACATGTTAGGTTGCGGTAGGCTAGGATATATAGCGTTATAGACGTATATAATGTTCGCACCGAGAAGTAGGGGCCGAAGTGGCGGGAATGTTGTACTATATTACATTCAACATGTTAGGTTGCCTTAGGCTAGGATATATAGCGTTATAGACGTATATAATGTTCGCACCGAGAAGTAGGGGCCGAAGTGGCGGGAATGTTGTACTATATTACATTCAACATGTTAGGTTGCCTTAGGCTAGGATGTATAGCGTTATAGACGTATATAATGTTCCCACCGAGAAATTGGGTCCGACACGCGAGGAATGTTCTAAAACATTACATCCGAGGTGTTAGGTTCCCTTAGGTTAGGATATATAACGTTATAGACGTATATAATGTTCGCACCGAGAAGTAGGGGCCGACGAGCCAGGAATGATGTAAAATATTACGCTCGACATTTTAGGTTGCCTTAGGCTAGGATATATAGCGTTATAGACGTATATAATGTTCGCACCGAGAAGTAGGGGCCGAAGTGGCGGGAATGTTGTACTATATTACATTCAACATGTTAGGTTGCCTTAGGCTAGGATATATAGCGTTATAGACGTATGTAATGTTACCACAGAGAAGTAGGGGCCAACGAGCCAGGAATGTTGTAAAATATTACATCCGAGATGTTATGTTACCTTAGGCTAGGATATATAGCGCTATAGACGTATGTAATGTTCCCACCGAGAAGTGGGGGCCGACGCGCCGGGAATTTTGTAATATATTACGGTAGATATGTTAGGTTGCCTTAGATTAGGATATATAACGTTATAGACGTATATACTGTTCCCAAGGAGAAGTAGGTGCCGACGCGCCAGGAATGTTGTAAAATATGACATTCAACATGTTAGGATTGCCTTAGGTTAGGATAATAACGTTATTGACTTATATAATGTTCCCACCGAGAAGTACGGGCCGACACGCCAGGAATGTTGTCAGATATTACATCCGAGATGTTAGGTTCCCTTAGGTCAGGATATATAACGTTATAGACGTATATAATGTTCCCACCGGGAAATAGGGCCCGACACGCCAGCAATGTTGTCAAATATTACATCCGACATGTTAGGTTGCCTTAGGCTAGGATATATAGCGTTATAGGCGTATATAATGTTCCCACCGAGAAATAGGGGCCGACACGCGAGGAATGTTGTAAAACATTACATCCGAGGTGTTAGGTTGCCTTAGGCTAGGATATATAACGTTATAGACGTATCTACTGTTCCCATCGAGAAGTAGTGGCCGACGCGCCAGGAATGTTGTAAAATATTACATTCGGCATGTTAGGTTGCCTTAGGCTAGGATATATAGCGTTATAGACGTATATAATGTTTCCACCGAGAAGAAGTAGCCGTCGCGCCTGGAATGTTGTAAAATATTACATTCGACATGTTAGGTTGCCTTAGGCTAGGATATAAAGCGTTATAGACGTATATAATGTTCCCACCGAGAAGTAGGGGCCGAAGTGCCGGGAATGTTGTAAAATATTACGTTCGACATGTTAGGTTGCCTTAGCCTAGGATATATAGCGTTATAGACGTATATAATGTTCCCACCGAGAAGTAGGGGCCGACACGCCAGCAATGTTGTCAAATATTACATCCGAGGTGTTAGGTTCCCCTAAGTTAGGATATATAACGTTATAGACGTATAGAATGTTCCCACCGAGAAGTAGGGGGCCGACACGTCAGGAATGTTGCCAAATATTACATCATAGATGTTAGGTTCCCTTAGGTTAGGATATATAACGTTATAGACGTATATATTGTTCCCACCGAGAAGTAGGGGCCGACGTGCCAGGAATGTGGTAAAATATTACACTCGACATGTTAGGTTGCCTTAGGTTAGGATATATAACGTTATAGACGTATCTACTCTTCCCATCGAGAAGTAGTTGCCGACGCGCCAGAAATGTTGTAAAATATTACATTCGAGATGTCAGGTTGCCTTAAGCTAGGATATATAGTGTTATAGACGTATATAATGTTCCCACCGAAATGTAGGGGCCTAAGTGCCGGGAATGTTGTAAAATATTACATTCGGCATGTTTGGTTGCCTTAGGCTAGGATATATAGCGTTATAGACGTATATAATGTTCCCACCGAGAAGTAGGTGCCGAAGTGCCGTGAATGTTGTAAAATACTGCGCTCGACATGTTAGGTTGCCTTAGGCTAGGATATATAGCGTTATAGACGTATACAATATTCCCACCGAGGAATTGTGGCCGACACGCGACGAATGTTGTAAAACATTACATCCGAGGTGTTAGGTTGCCTTAGGTTAGGATATATCGCGCTATAGACATATATACTGTTCCCACCGAGATGTAGTTGCCGACGCGCCAGGAATGTTGTAAAATATTACATTCGACATGTTAGGTTGCCTTAAGCTAGGATATATGGCGTTATAGACGTATATAATGTTCCCACCGAGAAGTTGGGGCCGACGCGCCAGGGATGTTGTAAAACATTACATCCGAGGTGTTAGGTTGCCTTAGGTAAGGATATATAACGTTATAGAGGTATATACTGTTCCCACCGTGAAGTAGTTGCCGACGCGCCAGGAATGTTGTAAAATATTACACTCGACATGTTAGGATTGCCCTAGGCTAGGATATATAACGTTATAGACGTATATAATGTTCCCACCGAGAAGTAGGGGCCGGCACGCCAGCAATGTTGTCAAATATTACATCCGAGGTGTTAGGTTCCCTTAGGTTAGGATATATAACGTTATAGACGTATATAATGTTCCACCGAGAAGTAGGGGGCCGACACGTCAGGAATGTTGTCAAATATTACATCATAGATGTTAGGTTCCCTTAGGTTAGGATATATAACGTTATAGACGTATATATTGTTCCCACAGAGAAGTAGGGGCCGACGTGTCAGGAATATTGTAAAATATTACGCTCGACATGTTAGGTTGCCTTAGGCTAGGATATATAGCGTTATAGACGTATATACTCTTCCCACCGAGAAGAAGCTTCCGACGCGCCAGGAATGTGGTAAAATATTACACTCGACATGTTAGGTTGCCTTAGGCTAGGATATATAGCGTTATAGACGTATATAATGCTCCCACCGAGAAATAGGGGCCCACACGCGAGGAATGTTGTAAAACATTACATCCGAGGTGTTAGGGTGCCTTAGGTTACGATATATAACGTTATAGACGTATCTACTCTTCCCATCGAGAAGTAGTTGCCGACGCGCCAGAAATGTTGTAAAATATTACATTCGATATGTTAGGTTGCCTTAAGCTAGGATATATAGCGTTATACACGTATATAATGTTCCCACCGAAATGTAGGGGCCTCAGTGCCGGGAATGTTGTAAAATATTACATTCGTCGTGTTAGGTTGCCTTAGGCTAGGATATATAGCGTTATAGACGTATATAATGTTCCCACCGAGAAGTAGGGGCCGAAGTGCCGGGAATGTTGCAAAATATTACGTTCGACATGTTAGGTTGCCTTAGCCTAGGATATATAGCGTTATAGACGTATATAATGTTCCCACCGAGAAGTAGGGACCGAAGTGCCGGGAATGTTGTAAAATATTACGTTCGACATGTTAGGTTGCCTTAGGCTAGGATATGTATCGTTATAGACGTATATAATGTTCCTACCGAGAAGTAGGGGCCGACGCGCCAGGAATGTTGTAAAATATTACATTCGACATGTTAGGTTGCCTTAAGCTAGGATATATGGTGTTATAGACGTATATAATCTTCCCACCGAAATGTTGGGGCCTAAGTGCCGGAAATGTTGTAAAATATTACATTCGACATGTTAGGTTGCCTTAGGCTAGGATATATTGCGTTATAGACGTATATACTGTTCCCACCGAGAAGAAGTTGCCGACGCGCCAGGAATGTTGTAAAATATTACATTCGACATGTAAGGTTGCCTTAGGCTAGGATATATATCGTTATAGACGTATATAATGTTCCCACCGAGAAATAGGGGCCGACACGCCAGGAATGTTGTAAAACTTTACATCCGAGGTGTTAGGATGCCTTAGGCAAGGATATGTAACGTTATAGACGTATATAATGTTCCTACCGAGAAGTAGGGTCCGACGCGCCAGGAATGTTGTAAAATATTACATTCGACATGTTAGGTTGCCTTAGGCTAGTATATATAGCGTTATAGACGTATATAATGATCCCACCGGGAAATAGGGGCCGACACGCCAGCAATGTTGTAAAATATTACATTCGACATGTTACGCTGCCTTAAGCTAGGATATACAGCGTTATAGACGTATATAACGTTCCCACCGAGAAGTAGTTGCCGAAGTGCCGGAAATGTTGTAAAATATTACACTCGACATGTTAGGATTGCCCTAGGCTAGGATATATAACGTTATAGACGTATATGATATTCCCACCGAGAAGTACGGGCCGACACGCCAGGAATGTTGTCAAATACTACATCCGAGATGTTAGGTTGCCTTAGCCCAGGATATATAGCGTTATAGGCGTATATAATGTTCCCACCGAGAAGTAGGGGCCGACGTGCCAGGTATGTAGTTAAATATTACATCCGAGATGTTAGGTTGCCTTATGTTAGGACATATAACTTTATTGACTTATATAATGATCCCACCGAGAAGTAGGGGCCGACGTGCCAGGAATGTAGTTAAATATTACATCCGAGGTGTTAGGTTGCCTTAAGCTAGGATATATAGTGTCATAGACGTATATAATGTTCCCACCGAAATGTAGGGGCCTAACTGCCGGGAATGTTGTAAAATACTACATTCGACATGTTAGGTTGCCTTAGGCCAGGATATATAGCGTTATAGACGTATATAATGTTCCCACCGGGAAATAGGGCCCGACACGCCAGCAATGTTGTCAAATATTACATCCGAGGTATTAGGTTCACCTAGGTTAGGATATATAACGTTATAGACGTATATAATGTTCCCACCGAGAAGTAGGGGGCCGACACGTCAAGAATGTTGCCAAATATTACATCATAGATGTTAGGTTCCCTTAGGTTAGGATATATAACGTTATAGACGTATATATTGTTCCCACCGAGAAGTAGCCGCCGACGTGTCAGGAATGTTGTAAAATATTACATTCGACATGTTAGGTTGCCTTAGGCCAGGATATATAGCGTTATAGACGTATATAATGTTCCCACCGGGAAATAGGGGCCGACACGCCAGCAATGTTGTCAAATATTACATCCGAGGTGTTAGGTTCCCTTAGGTTAGGATATATAACGTTATAGACGTATATAATGTTCCCACCGGGAAGTAGGGGCCGACGATCCAGGTATGTAGTACAATATTATATGCGAGATGTTAGGTTGCCTTAGGCTAGGATATATAGCGTTATAGACGTATATAATGTTCTAACCGAGAAATAGGGGCCGACGCGCCAGGAAAGTTGTAATATATTACAACCGACATGTTAGGATTGCCTTAGGCTAGGATAGATAGCGTTATAGTCGTATATAATGTTCCCACCGAGATGTAAGGGCCGACCAGCCAGGAATGTTGAAAAACATTACGCTCCACATGTTAGGTTGTCTTGGGTTAGGATATATAACGTTATAGACGTATATAATGTTCCCACCGAGATGTAGGGGCCGACGCGCCAGGAATGTTGTCAAATGTTACATCCGAGATGTTCGGTTCCCTTAGGTTAGGATATATAACGTTATAGACGTATATCATGTTCCCACCGAGAAGTAGGGGCCGACGAGCCAGGAATGTTGTAAAACATTACATCCGAGGTGTTAGGTTGCCTTAGGTAAGGATATATAACGTTATAGACGTATATACTGTTCCCACCGAGAAGTAGTTGCCGACGCGCCAGGAATGTTGTAAAATATTACATTCGACATGTTACGTTGCCTTAAGCTAGGATATATAGCGTTATAGACGTATATAACGTTCCCACCGAGAAGTAGTTGCCGAAGTGCCGGGAATGTTGTAAAATATTACACTCGACATAGTAGGATTGCCCTAGGCTAGGATATATAACGTTATAGACGTATATGATATTCCCACCGAGAAGTACGGGCCGACACGCCAGGAATGTTGTCAAATATTACATCCGAGATGTTAGGTTGCCTTAGCCCAGGATATATAACGTTATAGACGTATATAATGTTCCCACCGAGAAGTAGGGGCCAATGTGGCAGGAATGTAGTATTGTGTTCCCACCAAGAAGTAGGGTCCGATGCGCCAGGAATGTTGTAAAATATTACATTCGACATGTTAGGTTGCCTTATGCTAGGATATATAACGTTGTAGACGTATATAATGTTCCCACCGAGAAGTTGGGACCGACGCGCCAGGAATGTTGTAAAACATTACATCCGTGGTGTTAAGTTGTCTTAGGTAAGGATATATAACGTTATAGACGTATATACTGTTCCCACCGAGAAGTATGTGCCGACGCGCCAGGAATGTTGTACAATATTAGATTCGATATGTTAGGTTGCCTTAGGTTAGGATATATAACGTTATAGACGTATCTACTGTTCCCACCGAGAAGTAGGTGCCGACGCGCCAGGTATGTTGGAAAATATTACGTTCGACATGTTAGGTTGCCTTAGGCTAGGATATGTAGCGTTATAGGCGTATATAACGTTCTCACCGCGAAGGAGGTGCCGACGCCCCGTGAATGTAGTAAAATATTACATCCGAGATGTTAGATTGAATTAGGCTAGGATATATAACGTTATATACGTATATAATGTTACCACAGAGAAGTAGGGACTGAAACGCTGGTAATGTCGTAAAATATTACATTCGACACGTTAGTTTGCCTTACGCTAGGATATATAACGTTATAGACGTGTATCATGTTCCCACCGAGAAGTAGGGGCCGACGAGCCAGGAATGTTGTAAAACATTACATCCGAGGTGTTAGGTTGCCTTAGGTGAGGATATATAACGTTATAGACGTATATACTGTTCCCACCGAGAAGTAGTTGCCGACGCGCCAGGAATGTTGTAAAATATTACATTCGACATGTTACGTTGCCTTAAGCTAGGATATATAGCGCTATAGACGTATATAACGTTCCCACCGAGAAGTAGTTGCCGAAGTGCCGGGAATGTTGTAAAATATTACACTCGACATGGTAGGATTGCCCTAGGCTAGGATATATAACGTTATAGACGTATATGATATTCCCACCGAGAAGTACGGGCCGACACGCCAGGAATGTTGTCAAATATTACATCCGACATGTTAGGTTGCCTTAGCCCAGGTTATATATCGTTATAGACGTATATAATGTTCCCACCGAGAAGTAGGGGCCAATGTGGCAGGAATGTAGTATTGTGTTCCCACCAAGAAGTAGGGTCCGATGCGCCAGGAATGTTGTAAAATATTACATTCGACATGTTAGGTTGCCTTATGCTAGGATATGTAACGTTATAGACGTATATAATGTTCCCACCGAGAAGTTGGGACCGACGCGCCAGGAATGTTGTAAAACATTACATCCGTGGTGTTAGGTTGTCTTAGGTAAGGACATATAACGTTATAGACGTATATACTGTTCCCACCGAGAAGTATGTGCCGACGCGCCAGGAATGTTGTACAATATTAGATTCGATATGTTAGGTTGCCTTAGGTTAGGATATATAACGTTATAGACGTGTATCATGTTCCCACCGAGAAGTAGGGGCCGACGAGCCAGGAATGTTGAAAACATTACATCCGAGGTGTTAGGTTGCCTTAGGTGAGGATATATAACGTTATAGACATATATACTGTTCCCACCGAGAAGTAGTTGCCGACGCGCCAGGAATGTTGTAAAATATTACACTCGACATGTTACGTTGCCTTAAGCTAGGATATATAAGTTATAGACGTATATGATATTCTCACAGGGAAGTACGGGCCGACACGCCAGGAATGTTGTCAAATATTACATCCGAGATGTTAGGTTGCCTTAGCCCAGGATATATAGCGTTATAGACGTATATAATGTGGCCACCGAGAACTAGGGGCCGACGTGCAAGGTATGTAGTTAAATATTACATCCGAGATGTTAGGTTGCCTTATGTTGGGACATATAACTTTATTGACTTATATAATGTTCCCACCGAGAAGTAGGGGTCGATGTACCAGGAATGTAGTTAAATATTACATCCGAGATGTTAGGTTGCCTTATGTTAGGATATATAACGTTATTGACTTATATAATGTTCCCACCAAGAAGTAGGGGCCGACGAGCCAGGAATGTTGTAAAATATTACGCTCGACATGTTAGTTTGCCTTAGGCTAGGATATATAGCGTTATAGACGTATATAATGTTCGCACCGAAATGTAGGGGCCTCAGTGCCGGGAATGTTGTAAAATATTACATTCGTCGTGTTAGGTTGCCTTAGGCAAGGATATATAGCGTTATAGACGTATATAATGTTCCCACCGAGAAGTAGGGGCCGAAGTGCCGGGAATGTTGTAAAATATTACGTTCGACATGTTAGGTTGCCTTAGCCTAGGATATATAGCGTTATAGACGTATATAATGTTCCCACCGAGAAGTAGGGACCGAAGTGCCGGGAATGTTGTAAAATATTACGTTCGACATGTTAGGTTGCCTTAGGCTAGGATATGTATCGTTATAGACGTATATAATGTTCCTACCGAGAAGTAGGGGCCGACGCGCCAGGAATGTTGTAAAATATTACATTCGACATGTTAGGTTGCCTTAAGCTAGGATATATGGTGTTATAGACGTATATAATCTTCCCACCGAAATGTTGGGGCCTAAGTGCCGGAAATGTTGTAAAATATTACATTCGACATGTTAGGTTGCCTTAGGCTAGGATATATTGCGTTATAGACGTATATACTGTTCCCACCGAGAAGAAGTTGCCGACGCGCCAGGAATGTTGTAAAATATTACATTCGACATGTAAGGTTGCCTTAGGCTAGGATATATATCGTTATAGACGTATATAATGTTCCCACCGAGAAATAGGGGCCGACACGCCAGGAATGTTGTAAAACTTTACATCCGAGGTGTTAGGATGCCTTAGGCAAGGATATGTAACGTTATAGACGTATATAATGTTCCTACCGAGAAGTAGGGTCCGACGCGCCAGGAATGTTGTAAAATATTACATTCGACATGTTAGGTTGCCTTAGGCTAGTATATATTGCGTTATAGACGTATATAATGATCCCACCGGGAAATAGGGGCCGACACGCCAGCAATGTTGTAAAATATTACATTCGACATGTTACGCTGCCTTAAGCTAGGATATACAGCGTTATAGACGTATATAACGTTCCCACCGAGAAGTAGTTGCCGAAGTGCCGGAAATGTTGTAAAATATTACACTCGACATGTTAGGATTGCCCTAGGCTAGGATATATAACGTTATAGACGTATATGATATTCCCACCGAGAAGTACGGGCCGACACGCCAGGAATGTTGTCAAATACTACATCCGAGATGTTAGGTTGCCTTAGCCCAGGATATATAGCGTTATAGGCGTATATAATGTTCCCACCGAGAAGTAGGGGCCGACGTGCCAGGTATGTAGTTAAATATTACATCCGAGATGTTAGGTTGCCTTATGTTAGGACATATAACTTTATTGACTTATATAATGTTCCCACCGAGAAGTAGGGGCCGACGTGCCAGGAATGTAGTTAAATATTACATCCGAGGTGTTAGGTTGCCTTAAGCTAGGATATATAGTGTCATAGACGTATATAATGTTCCCACCGAAATGTAGGGGCCTAACTGCCGGGAATGTTGTAAAATATTACATTCGACATGTTAGGTTGCCTTAGGCCAGGATATATAGCGTTATAGACGTATATAATGTTCCCACCGGGAAATAGGGCCCGACACGCCAGCAATGTTGTCAAATATTACATCCGAGGTATTAGGTTCCCCTAGGTTAGGATATATAACGTTATAGACGTATATAATGTTCCCACCGAGAAGTAGGGGGCCGACACGTCAAGAATGTTGCCAAATATTACATCATAGATGTTAGGTTCCCTTAGGTTAGGATATATAACGTTATAGACGTATATATTGTTCCCACCGAGAAGTAGGGGCCGACGTGTCAGTAATGTTGTAAAATATTACATTCGACATGTTAGGTTGCCTTAGGCCAGGATATATAGCGTTATAGACGTATATAATGTTCCCACCGGGAAATAGGGGCCGACACGCCAGCAATGTTGTCAAATATTACATCCGAGGTGTTAGGTTCCCTTAGGTTAGGATATATAACGTTATAGACGTATATAATGTTCCCACCGAGAAGTAGGGGGCCGACACGTCAGGAATGTTGCCAAATATTACATCATAGATGTTAGGTTCCCTTAGGTTAGGATATATAACGGTATAGACGTATATATTGTTCCCACCGAGAAGTAGGGGCCGACGTGTCAGGAATGTTGTAAAATATTACACTCGACATGTTAGGTTGCCTTAGGCTAGGATCAATAGCGTTATAGACGTATATAATGTTCCAACCGAGTAGTACGCGCCGACACGAACGGAATGAAATCAAATATTACATTCGACATGTTAGGTTACCTTAGGCTAGGATATATAACGTTGTAGACGTATATAATGTTCCCACCGAGAAGTACGGGCCGACACGAACAGAATGTAATCAAATATTACATTCGACATGTTAGGTTGCCTTAGACTAGGATATATAGCGTTATAGACGTATATAATGTTCCCACCGGGAAGTAGGGGCCGACGATCCAGGTATGTAGTACAATATTATATGCGAGATGTTAGGTTGCCTTAGGCTAGGATATATAGCGTTATAGACGTATATAATGTTCTAACCGAGAAATAGGGGCCGACGCGCCAGGAAAGTTGTAATATATTACAACCGACATGTTAGGATTGCCTTAGGCTAGGATAGATAGCGTTATAGTCGTATATAATGTTCCCACCGAGATGTAAGGGCCGACCAGCCAGGAATGTTGAAAAACATTACGCTCCACATGTTAGGTTGTCTTGGGTTAGGATATATAACGTTATAGACGTATATCATGTTCCCACCGAGAAGTAGGGGCCGACGAGCCAGGAATGTTGTAAAACATTACATCCGAGGTGTTAGGTTGCCTTAGGTAAGGATATATAACGTTATAGACGTATATACTGTTCCCACCGAGAAGTAGTTGCCGACGAGCCAGGAATGTTGTAAAATATTACGCTCGACATGTTAGTTTGCCTTAGGCTAGGATATATAGCGTTATAGACGTATATAATGTTCGCACCGAAATGTAGGGGCCTCAGTGCCGGGAATGTTGTAAAATATTACATTCGTCGTGTTAGGTTGCCTTAGGCAAGGATATATAGCGTTATAGACGTATATAATGTTCCCACCGAGAAGTAGGGGCCGAAGTGCCGGGAATGTTGTAAAATATTACGTTCGACATGTTAGGTTGCCTTAGCCTAGGATATATAGCGTTATAGACGTATATAATGTTCCCACCGAGAAGTAGGGACCGAAGTGCCGGGAATGTTGTAAAATATTACGTTCGACATGTTAGGTTGCCTTAGGCTAGGATATGTATCGTTATAGACGTATATAATGTTCCTACCGAGAAGTAGGGGCCGACGCGCCAGGAATGTTGTAAAATATTACATTCGACATGTTAGGTTGCCTTAAGCTAGGATATATGGTGTTATAGACGTATATAATCTTCCCACCGAAATGTTGGGGCCTAAGTGCCGGAAATGTTGTAAAATATTACATTCGACATGTTAGGTTGCCTTAGGCTAGGATATATTGCGTTATAGACGTATATACTGTTCCCACCGAGAAGAAGTTGCCGACGCGCCAGGAATGTTGTAAAATATTACATTCGACATGTAAGGTTGCCTTAGGCTAGGATATATATCGTTATAGACGTATATAATGTTCCCACCGAGAAATAGGGGCCGACACGCCAGGAATGTTGTAAAACTTTACATCCGAGGTGTTAGGATGCCTTAGGCAAGGATATGTAACGTTATAGACGTATATAATGTTCCTACCGAGAAGTAGGGTCCGACGCGCCAGGAATGTTGTAAAATATTACATTCGACATGTTAGGTTGCCTTAGGCTAGTATATATAGCGTTATAGACGTATATAATGATCCCACCGGGAAATAGGGGCCGACACGCCAGCAATGTTGTAAAATATTACATTCGACATGTTACGCTGCCTTAAGCTAGGATATACAGCGTTATAGACGTATATAACGTTCCCACCGAGAAGTAGTTGCCGAAGTGCCGGAAATGTTGTAAAATATTACACTCGACATGTTAGGATTGCCCTAGGCTAGGATATATAACGTTATAGACGTATATGATATTCCCACCGAGAAGTACGGGCTGACACGCCAGGAATGTTGTCAAATACTACATCCGAGATGTTAGGTTGCCTTAGCCCAGGATATATAGCGTTATAGGCGTATATAATGTTCCCACCGAGAAGTAGGGGCCGACGTGCCAGGTATGTAGTTAAATATTACATCCGAGATGTTAGGTTGCCTTATGTTAGGACATATAACTTTATTGACTTATATAATGTTCCCACCGAGAAGTAGGGGCCGACGTGCCAGGAATGTAGTTAAATATTACATCCGAGGTGTTAGGTTGCCTTAAGCTAGGATATATAGTGTCATAGACGTATATAATGTTCCCACCGAAATGTAGGGGCCTAACTGCCGGGAATGTTGTAAAATATTACATTCGACATGTTAGGTTGCCTTAGGCCAGGATATATAGCGTTATAGACGTATATAATGTTCCCACCGGGAAATAGGGCCCGACACGCCAGCAATGTTGTCAAATATTACATCCGAGGTATTAGGTTCCCCTAGGTTAGGATATATAACGTTATAGACGTATATAATGTTCCCACCGAGAAGTAGGGGGCCGACACGTCAAGAATGTTGCCAAATATTACATCATAGATGTTAGGTTCCCTTAGGTTAGGATATATAACGTTATAGACGTATATATTGTTCCCACCGAGAAGTAGGGGCCGACGTGTCAGTAATGTTGTAAAATATTACATTCGACATGTTAGGTTGCCTTAGGCCAGGATATATAGCGTTATAGACGTATATAATGTTCCCACCGGGAAATAGGGGCCGACACGCCAGCAATGTTGTCAAATATTACATCCGAGGTGTTAGGTTCCCTTAGGTTAGGATATATAACGTTATAGACGTATATAATGTTCCCACCGAGAAGTAGGGGGCCGACACGTCAGGAATGTTGCCAAATATTACATCATAGATGTTAGGTTCCCTTAGGTTAGGATATATAACGGTATAGACGTATATATTGTTCCCACCGAGAAGTAGGGGCCGACGTGTCAGGAATGTTGTAAAATATTACACTCGACATGTTAGGTTGCCTTAGGCTAGGATCAATAGCGTTATAGACGTATATAATGTTCCAACCGAGTAGTACGCGCCGACACGAACGGAATGAAATCAAATATTACATTCGACATGTTAGGTTACCTTAGGCTAGGATATATAACGTTGTAGACGTATATAATGTTCCCACCGAGAAGTACGGGCCGACACGAACAGAATGTAATCAAATATTACATTCGACATGTTAGGTTGCCTTAGACTAGGATATATAGCGTTATAGACGTATATAATGTTCCCACCGGGAAGTAGGGGCCGACGATCCAGGTATGTAGTACAATATTATATGCGAGATGTTAGGTTGCCTTAGGCTAGGATATATAGCGTTATAGACGTATATAATGTTCTAACCGAGAAATAGGGGCCGACGCGCCAGGAAAGTTGTAATATATTACAACCGACATGTTAGGATTGCCTTAGGCTAGGATAGATAGCGTTATAGTCGTATATAATGTTCCCACCGAGATGTAAGGGCCGACCAGCCAGGAATGTTGAAAAACATTACGCTCCACATGTTAGGTTGTCTTGGGTTAGGATATATAACGTTATAGACGTATATCATGTTCCCACCGAGAAGTAGGGGCCGACGAGCCAGGAATGTTGTAAAACATTACATCCGAGGTGTTAGGTTGCCTTAGGTAAGGATATATAACGTTATAGACGTATATACTGTTCCCACCGAGAAGTAGTTGCCGACGCGCCAGGAATGTTGTAAAATATTACATTCGACATGTTACGTTGCCTTAAGCTAGGATATATAGCGTTATAGACGTATATAACGTTCCCACCGAGAAGTAGTTGCCGAAGTGCCGGGAATGTTGTAAAATATTACATTCGACATGTTAGGTTGCCTTATGCTAGGATATATAACGTTGTAGACGTATATAATGTTCCCACCGAGAAGTTGGGACCGACGCGCCAGGAATGTTGTAAAACATTACATCCGTGGTGTTAGGTTGTCTTAGGTAAGGATATATAACGTTATAGACGTATATACTGTTCCCACCGAGAAGTATGTGCCGACGCGCCAGGAATGTTGTACAATATTAGATTCGATATGTTAGGTTGCCTTAGGTTAGGATATATAACGTTATAGACGTATCTACTGTTCCCACCGAGAAGTAGGTGCCGACGCGCCAGGTATGTTGGAAAATATTACATTCGACATGTTAGGTTGCCTTAGGCTAGGATATGTAGCGTTATAGGCGTATATAACGTTCTCACCGCGAAGGAGGTGCCGACGCCCCGTGAATGTAGTAAAATATTACATCCGAGATGTTAGATTGAATTAGGCTAGGATATATAACGTTATATACGTATATAATGTTACCACAGAGAAGTAGGGACTGAAACGCTGGTAATGTCGTAAAATATTACATTCGACACGTTAGTTTGCCTTAGGCAAGGATATATAGCGTTATAGACGTATATATTGTTCCCACGGTGAAGTAGGGGCCGACGTGTCAGGAATGTTGTAAAATATTACGCTCGACATGCTAGGTTGCCTTAGGCTAGGATATATAGCGTTATAGACGTATATAATGTTCCCACCGAGAAATAGGCGCCCACACGCGAGGAATGTTGTAAAACATTACATCCGAGGTGTTAGGGTGCCTTAGGTTAGGATATATAACGTTATAGACGTATCTACTGTTCCCATCGAGAAGTAGTTGCCGACGCGCCAGAAATGTTGTAAAATATTACATTCGACATGTTAGTTTGCCTTAAGCTAGGATATATAGTGTTATAGACGTATATAATGTTCCCACCAAATGTAGCGTCCTACGTGCCGGGAATGTTGTAAAATATTACATTCTACATGTTAGGTTGCCTTAGGCTAGGATATATAGCGTTATAGACGTATATAATGTTCCCACCGAGAAGTAGGGGCCGAAGTGCCGGGAATGTTGTAAAATATTACGTTCGACATGTTAGGTTGCCTTAGGCTAGGATATATAGCGATATAGACGTATATCCTGTTCCCACCGAGAAGTAGTTGCCGAAGTGCCGGGAATGTTGTAAAATACAACGCTCGACATGTTAGGTTGCCTTAAGCTAGGATATATAGCGTTATAGACGTATATAACGTTCCCACCGAGAAGTAGAGGTCGAAGTGCCGGCAATTTTGTAAAATATTACGTTCGACATGTTAGGTTGCCTTAGGCAAGGATGTGTAACGTTATAGACGTATATAAAGTTCCTACCGAGAAGTAGGGGCCGACGCGCCAGGAATGTTGTAAAATATTACATTCGACATGTCAGTATTGCCTTAGGATAGGATATATAGCGCTATAGACGTATATACTGTTCCCACCGAGAAGAAGTTGCCGACGCGCCAGGAATGTTGTAAAATATTACACTCGACATGTTAGGTTGCCTTAGGCTAGGATAAAAAGCGTTATAGACGTATATAATGTTCCCACCGAGAAATAGGGGCCCACTCGCGAGGAATGTTGTAAAATATTACATCCGAGGTGTTAGGGTGCCTTAGGTTAGGATATATAACGTTATAGACGGATCTACTGTTCCCATCGAGAAGTAGTTGCCGACATGCCAGAAATGTTGTAAACTATTACATTCGACATGTTAGGTTGCCTTAAGCTAGGATATATAGTGTTATAGACGTATATAATGTTCCCACCAAATGTAGCGGCCTACGTGCCGGGAATGTTGTAAAATATTACATTCGACATGTTAGGTTGCCTTAGGCTAGGATATATAGCGTTATAGACGTATATAATGTTCCCACCGAGAAGTAGGGGCCGAAGTGCCGGGAATGTTGTAAAATATTACGTTCGACATGTTAGGTTGCCTTAGGCTAGGATATATAGCGTTATAGACGTATATAATGTTCCCACCGAGAAGTAGGGGCCGAAGTGCCGGGAATGTTGTAAAATACTACGTTCGACATGTTAGGTTGCCTTAGGCTAGGATATATATCGTTATAGACGTATATACTGTTCCCACCGAGAAGTAGTTGCCGAAGTGCCGGGAATGTTGTAAAATACTACGCTCGACATGTTAGGTTGCCTTAAGCTAGGATATATAGCGTTATAGACGTATATAACGTTCCCACCGAGAAGTAGAGGTCGAAGTGCCGGCAATGTTGTAAAAAATTACGCTCGACATGTTAGGTTGCCTTAGGCAAGGATATGTAACGTTATAGACGTATATAATGTTCCTACCGAGAAGTAGGGGCCGACGCGCTAGGAATGTTGTAAAATATTACATTCGACATGTTAGGATTGCCTTAGGCTAGGATATATAGCGCTAAAGACGTATATAATGTTCCTACCGAGAAGTAGAGGCCGACGCGCCAGGAATGTTGTAAAATATTATATTCGACATGTTAGGTTGCCTTAGGCAAGGATATATAGCATTATAGACGTATATATTGTTCCCACGGTGAAGTAGGGGCCGACGTGTCAGGAATGTTGTAAAATATTACGCTCGACATGCTAGGTTGCCTTAGGCTGGGATATATAGCGTTACAGACGTATATAATGTTCCCACCGAGAAATAGAGGTCGAAGTGCCGGCAATGTTGTAAAATATTACGCTCGACATGTTAGGTTGCCTTAGGCAAGGATATGTAACGTTATAGACGTATATAATGTTCCTACCGAGAAGTAGGGGCCGACGCGCCAGGAATGTTGTAAAATATTACATTCGACATGTTAGGATTGCCTTAGGCTAGGATATATAGCGCTAAAGACGTATATAATTTTCCTACCGAGAAGTAGAGGCCGACGCGCCAGGAATGTTGTAAAATATTATATTCGACATGTTAGGTTGCCTTAGGCAAGGATATATAGCATTATAGACGTATATATTGTTCCCACCGTGAAGTAGGGGCCGACGTGTCAGAAATGTTGTAAAATATTACGCTCGACATGCTAGGTTGCCTTAGGCTAGGATATATAGCGTTATAGACGTATATAATGTTCCCACCGAGAAATAGGGGCCCACACGCGAGGAATGTTGTAAAACATTACATCCGAGGTGTTAGGTTGCCTTAGGTTAGGATATATAACGCTATAGACGTATCTACTGTTCCCATCGAGAAGTAGTTGCCGACGCGCCAGAAATGTTGTACAATATTACATTCGACATGTTAGTTTGCCTTAAGCTAATATATATAGTGTTATAGACGTATATAATGTTCCCACCAAATGTAGCGGCCTACGTGCCGGGAATGTTGTAAAATATTACATTCGACATGTTAGGTTGCCTTAGGCTAGGATATATAGCGTTATAGACGTATATAATGTTCCCACCGAGATGTAGGGGCCGAAGTGCCGGGAATGTTGTAAAATATTACGTTCGACATGTTAGGTTGCCTTAGGCTAGGATATATAGCGTTATAGACGTATATAATGTTCCCACCGAGAAGTAGGGGCCGAAGTGCCGGGAATGTTGTAAAATACTACGTTCGACATGTTAGGTTGCCTTAGGCTAGGATATATAGCGTTATAGACGTATATACTGTTCCCACCGAGAAGTAGTTGCCGAAGTGCCGGCAATGTTGTAAAATATTACGCTCGACATGCTAGGTTGCCTTAGGCAAGGATATGTAACGTTATAGACGTATATAATGTTCCTACCGAGAAGTAGGGGCCGACGCGCCAGGAATGTTGTAAAATATTACATTCGACATGTTAGGATTGCCTTAGGCTAGGATATATAGCGCTAAAGACGTATATAATTTTCCTACCGAGAAGTAGAGGCCGACGCGCCAGGAATGTTGTAAAATATTATATTCGACATGTTAGGTTGCCTTAGGCAAGGATATATAGCGTTATAGACGTATATATTGTTCCCACGGTGAAGTAGGGGCCGACGTGTCAGGAATGTTGTAAAATATTACGCTCGACATGCTAGGTTGCCTTAGGCTAGGATATATAGCGTTATAGACGTATATAATGTTCTCACCGAGAAATAGGGGCCCACAAGCGAGGAATGTTGTAAAACATTACATCCGAGGTGTTAGGGTGCCTTACGTTAGGATATATAACGTTATAGACGTATATACTGTTCCCACCGAGAAGTAGTTCCCAATGCGACAGGAATGTTGTAAAATATTACATTCGACATGTTAGGTTGCCTTAAGCTAGGATATATAGCGTTATAGACGTATATAATGTTCCCACCGAAATGTAGGGGCCTAAGTGCCGAGAATGTTGTAAAATATTACATTCGACATGTTAGGTTGCCTTAAGCTAGGATATATAGCGTTATAGACGTATATAACGTTCCCACCGAGAAGTAGAGGTCGAAGTGCCGGCAATGTTGTAAAATATTACGCTCGACATGTTAGGTTGCCTTAGGCAAGGATATGTAACGTTATAGACGTATATAATGTTCCTACCGAGAAGTAGGGGCCGCCGCTCCAGGAATGTTGTAAAATATTACATTCGACATGTTAGGATTGCCTTAGGCTAGGATATATAGCGCTAAAGACGTATATAATGTTCCTACCGAGAAGTAGAGGCCGACGCGCCAGGAATGTTGTAAAATATTATATTCGACATGTTAGGTTGCCTTAGGCAAGGATATATAGCGTTATAGACGTATATATTGTTCCCACGGTGAAGTAGGGGCCGACGTGTCAGGAATGTTGTAAAATATTACGCTCGACATGCTAGGTTGCCTTAGGCTAGGATATATAGCGTTATAGACGTATATAATGTTCTCACCGAGAAATAGGGGCCCACTCGCGAGGAATGTTGTAAAATATTACATCCGAGGTGTTAGGGTGCCTTAGGTTAGGATATATAACGTTATAGACGGATCTACTGTTCCCATCGAGAAGTAGTTGCCGACATGCCAGAAATGTTGTAAACTATTACATTCGACATGTTAGGTTGCCTTAAGCTAGGATATATAGTGTTATAGACGTATATAATGTTCCCACCAAATGTAGCGGCCTACGTGCCGGGAATGTTGTAAAATATTACATTCGACATGTTAGGTTGCCTTAGGCTAGGATATATAGCGTTATAGACGTATATAATGTTCCCACCGAGAAGTAGGGGCCGAAGTGCCGGGAATGTTGTAAAATATTACGTTCGACATGTTAGGTTGCCTTAGGCTAGGATATATAGCGTTATAGACGTATATAATGTTCCCACCGAGAAGTAGGGGCCGAAGTGCCGGGAATGTTGTAAAATACTACGTTCGACATGTTAGGTTGCCTTAGGCTAGGATATATATCGTTATAGACGTATATACTGTTCCCACCGAGAAGTAGTTGCCGAAGTGCCGGGAATGTTGTAAAATACTACGCTCGACATGTTAGGTTGCCTTAAGCTAGGATATATAGCGTTATAGACGTATATAACGTTCCCACCGAGAAGTAGAGGTCGAAGTGCCGGCAATGTTGTAAAAAATTACGCTCGACATGTTAGGTTGCCTTAGGCAAGGATATGTAACGTTATAGACGTATATAATGTTCCTACCGAGAAGTAGGGGCCGACGCGCTAGGAATGTTGTAAAATATTACATTCGACATGTTAGGATTGCCTTAGGCTAGGATATATAGCGCTAAAGACGTATATAATGTTCCTACCGAGAAGTAGAGGCCGACGCGCCAGGAATGTTGTAAAATATTATATTCGACATGTTAGGTTGCCTTAGGCAAGGATATATAGCATTATAGACGTATATATTGTTCCCACGGTGAAGTAGGGGCCGACGTGTCAGGAATGTTGTAAAATATTACGCTCGACATGCTAGGTTGCCTTAGGCTGGGATATATAGCGTTACAGACGTATATAATGTTCCCACCGAGAAATAGAGGTCGAAGTGCCGGCAATGTTGTAAAATATTACGCTCGACATGTTAGGTTGCCTTAGGCAAGGATATGTAACGTTATAGACGTATATAATGTTCCTACCGAGAAGTAGGGGCCGACGCGCCAGGAATGTTGTAAAATATTACATTCGACATGTTAGGATTGCCTTAGGCTAGGATATATAGCGCTAAAGACGTATATAATTTTCCTACCGAGAAGTAGAGGCCGACGCGCCAGGAATGTTGTAAAATATTATATTCGACATGTTAGGTTGCCTTAGGCAAGGATATATAGCATTATAGACGTATATATTGTTCCCACCGTGAAGTAGGGGCCGACGTGTCAGAAATGTTGTAAAATATTACGCTCGACATGCTAGGTTGCCTTAGGCTAGGATATATAGCGTTATAGACGTATATAATGTTCCCACCGAGAAATAGGGGCCCACACGCGAGGAATGTTGTAAAACATTACATCCGAGGTGTTAGGTTGCCTTAGGTTAGGATATATAACGCTATAGACGTATCTACTGTTCCCATCGAGAAGTAGTTGCCGACGCGCCAGAAATGTTGTACAATATTACATTCGACATGTTAGTTTGCCTTAAGCTAATATATATAGTGTTATAGACGTATATAATGTTCCCACCAAATGTAGCGGCCTACGTGCCGGGAATGTTGTAAAATATTACATTCGACATGTTAGGTTGCCTTAGGCTAGGATATATAGCGTTATAGACGTATATAATGTTCCCACCGAGATGTAGGGGCCGAAGTGCCGGGAATGTTGTAAAATATTACGTTCGACATGTTAGGTTGCCTTAGGCTAGGATATATAGCGTTATAGACGTATATAATGTTCCCACCGAGAAGTAGGGGCCGAAGTGCCGGGAATGTTGTAAAATACTACGTTCGACATGTTAGGTTGCCTTAGGCTAGGATATATAGCGTTATAGACGTATATACTGTTCCCACCGAGAAGTAGTTGCCGAAGTGCCGGCAATGTTGTAAAATATTACGCTCGACATGCTAGGTTGCCTTAGGCAAGGATATGTAACGTTATAGACGTATATAATGTTCCTACCGAGAAGTAGGGGCCGACGCGCCAGGAATGTTGTAAAATATTACATTCGACATGTTAGGATTGCCTTAGGCTAGGATATATAGCGCTAAAGACGTATATAATTTTCCTACCGAGAAGTAGAGGCCGACGCGCCAGGAATGTTGTAAAATATTATATTCGACATGTTAGGTTGCCTTAGGCAAGGATATATAGCGTTATAGACGTATATATTGTTCCCACGGTGAAGTAGGGGCCGACGTGTCAGGAATGTTGTAAAATATTACGCTCGACATGCTAGGTTGCCTTAGGCTAGGATATATAGCGTTATAGACGTATATAATGTTCTCACCGAGAAATAGGGGCCCACAAGCGAGGAATGTTGTAAAACATTACATCCGAGGTGTTAGGGTGCCTTACGTTAGGATATATAACGTTATAGACGTATATACTGTTCCCACCGAGAAGTAGTTCCCAATGCGACAGGAATGTTGTAAAATATTACATTCGACATGTTAGGTTGCCTTAAGCTAGGATATATAGCGTTATAGACGTATATAATGTTCCCACCGAAATGTAGGGGCCTAAGTGCCGAGAATGTTGTAAAATATTACATTCGACATGTTAGGTTGCCTTAAGCTAGGATATATAGCGTTATAGACGTATATAACGTTCCCACCGAGAAGTAGAGGTCGAAGTGCCGGCAATGTTGTAAAATATTACGCTCGACATGTTAGGTTGCCTTAGGCAAGGATATGTAACGTTATAGACGTATATAATGTTCCTACCGAGAAGTAGGGGCCGCCGCTCCAGGAATGTTGTAAAATATTACATTCGACATGTTAGGATTGCCTTAGGCTAGGATATATAGCGCTAAAGACGTATATAATGTTCCTACCGAGAAGTAGAGGCCGACGCGCCAGGAATGTTGTAAAATATTATATTCGACATGTTAGGTTGCCTTAGGCAAGGATATATAGCGTTATAGACGTATATATTGTTCCCACGGTGAAGTAGGGGCCGACGTGTCAGGAATGTTGTAAAATATTACGCTCGACATGCTAGGTTGCCTTAGGCTAGGATATATAGCGTTATAGACGTATATAATGTTCTCACCGAGAAATAGGGGCCCACAAGCGAGGAATGTTGTAAAACATTACATCCGAGGTGTTAGGGTGCCTTACGTTAGGATATATAACGTTATAGACGTATATACTGTTCCCACCGAGAAGTAGTTCCCAATGCGACAGGAATGTTGTAAAATATTACATTCGACATGTTAGGTTGCCTTAAGCTAGGATATATAGCGTTATAGACGTATATAATGTTCCCACCGAAATGTAGGGGCCTAAGTGCCGAGAATGTTGTAAAATATTACATTCGACATGTTAGGTTGCCTTAGGCTAGGATATATAGCGTTATAGACGTATATAATGTTCCCACCGGGAAATAGGGGCCGACACGCCAGCAATGTTGTCAATTATTACATCCGAGGTGTTAGGTTCCCTTAGGTTAGGACATATAACGTTATAGACGTATATAGTGTTCCCACCGAGAAGTAGGGGGCCGACACGTCAGGAATGTTGTCAAATATTACATCATAGATGTTAACTTCCCTTAGGTTAGGACATATAACGTTATAGACGTATATATTGTTCCCACCGAGAAGTAGGGGCCGACGAGCCAGGAATGTTGTAAAATATTACGCTCGGCATGTTAGGTTGCCTTAGGCTAGGATAGATAGCGTTATAGTCGTATATAATGTTCCCACCGAGAAGTAGGGGCCGACCAGCCAGGAATGTTGAAAAACATTACGCTCCACATGTCAGGTTGCCTTTGGTTAGGATATATAACGTTATAGACGTATATAATGTTCCCACCGAGATGTAGGGGCCGAAGCGCCAGGAATGTTGTCAAATGTTACATCCGAGAAGTTCGGTTCCCATTGGTTAGGATATATAACGTTATAGACGTATATCATGTTCCCACCGAGAAGAAGGGGCCGACGAGACAGGAATGTTGTAAAACATTACATCCGAGGTGTTAGGTTGCCTTAGGTAAGTATATATAACGTTATAGACGTATATACTGTTCCCACCGAGAAGTAGTTGCCGACGCGCCAGGAATGTTGTAAAATATTACATTCGACATGTTACGTTGCCTTAAGCTAGGACATGTAGCGTTATAGACGTATATAACGTTCCCACCGAGAAGTAGGGGCCGTAGTTCCGGGAATGTTGTAAAATATTACATTCGACAGGTTAGGTTGCCTTAGGCTAGGATATGTAACGTTAAAGACGTATATAATGTTCCCACCGAGAAGTAGGGGCCGACGAGCCAGGAATGTTGTAAAATATTACATTCGACATGTTAGGTTGCCTTAAGCTAGGATATATAGGGTTATAGACGTATATAATGTTCCCACCGAAATGTAGGGGCATAACTGCCGGGAATGTTGTAAAATATTACATTCGACATGTTAGGTTGCCTTAGCATAGGATATATAGCGTTATAGACGTATATAATGTTCCCACCGAGAAGTAGGGGCCGAAGTGCCGGGAATGGTGTAAAATATTACACTCGACATGTTAGGTTGCCTTAGGCTAGGATATATAGCGTTATATACGTATATAATGTTCCCACCGGGAAATAGGGGCCGACACGCCAGCAATGTTGTCAAATATTACATCCGAGGTGTCAGGTTCCCTTAGGATAGGATATATAACGTTATAGACGTATATAATGTTCCCACCGAGAAGTAGGGGGCCGACACGTCAAGAATGTTGTCAAATATTACATCATAGATGTTAGGTTCCATTAGGTTAGGATATATAACGTTATAGACGTATATATTGTTCCCACCGAGAAGTAGGGGCCGACGAGCCAGGAATGTTGTAAAATATTACGCTCGACATGTTAGGTTGCCTTAGGCTAGGATATATAGCGTTATAGACGTATATAATGTTCCCACCGAGAAATAGGGGCCGACGCGCCAGGAATGTTGTAATATATTACAATCGACATGTTAGGATTGCCTTAGGCTAGGATAGATAGCGTTATAGTCGTATATAATGTTCCCACCGAGAAGTAGGGGCCGACCAGCCAGGAATGTTGAAAAACATTACGCTCCACATGTCAGGTTGCCTTGGGTTAGGATATACAGCGTTATAGACGTATATAACGTTCCCACCGAGAAGTAGGGGCCGAAGTTCCGGGAATGTTGTAAAATATTACATTCGACATGTTAGGTTGCCTTAGGCTAGGATATATAACGTTATAGACGTATATCATGTTCCCACCGAGAAGAAGGGGCCGACGAGACAGGAATGTTGTAAAACATTACATCCGAGGTGTTAGGTTGCCTTAGGTAAGTATATATAACGTTATAGACGTATATACTGTTCCCACCGGGAAATAGGGGCCGACACGCCAGCAATGTTGTCAAATATTACATCCGAGGTGTTAGGTTCCCTTAGGTTAGGATATATAACGTTATAGACGTATATATTGTTCCCACCGAGAAGTAGGGGCCGACGTGTCAGGAATGTTGTAAAATATTACGCTCGACATGTTAGGTTGCCTTAGGCTAGGATATATAGCGTTATAGACGTATATAATGTTACCACCGAGAAATAGGGGCCGACGCGCCAGGAATGTTGTAATATATTACAATCGACATGTTAGGATTGCCTTAGGCTAGGATAGATAGCGTTATAGTCGTATATAATGTTCCCACCGAGAAGTAGGGGCCGACCAGCCACGAATGTTGAAAAACATTAGGCTCCACATGTTAGGTTGCCTTGGGTTAAGATATATAACGTTATAGACGTGTATAATGTTCCCACCGAGATGTAGGGGCCGACGCGCCAGGAATGTTGTCAAATGTTACATCCGAGATGTTCGGTTCCCTTAGGTTAGGATATATAACGTTATAGACGTATATCATGTTCCCACAGAGAAGTAGGGGCCCACGAGCCAGGAATGTTGTAAAACATTACATCCGAGGTGTTAGGTTGCCTTAGGTAAGGATATATAACGTTATAGACGTATATACTGTTCCCACCGAGAAGTAGTTTCCGACGCGCCAGGAATGTTGTAAAATATTACATTCGACATGTTAGGCTGCCTTAAGCTAGGATATACAGCGTTATAGACGTATATAACGTTCCCACCGAGAAGTAGTTGCCGACGCGCCAGGAATGTTGTAAAATATTACATTCGACATGTTACGTTGCCTTAAGCTAGGATATATAGCGTTATAGACGTATATAACGTTCCCACCGAGAAGTAGGGGCCGTAGTTCCGGGAATGTTGTAAAATACTACATTCGACATGTTAGGTTGCCTTAGGCTAGGATATGTAACGTTAAAGACGTATATAATGTTCCCACCGAGAAGTAGGGGCCGACGAGCCAGGAATGTTGTAAAATATTACATTCGACATGTTAGGTTGCCTTAAGCTAGGATATATAGTGTTATAGACGTATATAATGTTCCCACCGAAATGTAGGGGCATAACTGCCGGGAATGTTGTAAAATATTACATTCGACATGTTAGGTTGCCTTAGGCAAGGATATATAGCATTATAGACGTATATATTGTTCCCACGGTGAAGTAGGGGCCAACGTGTCAGGAATGTTGTAAAATATTACGCTCGACATGCTAGGTTGCCTTAGGCTAGGATATATAGCGTTATAGACGTATATAATGTTCCCACCGAGAAGTAGGGGCCGACGAGCCAGGAATGTTGTAAAATATTACATTCGACATGTTAGGTTGCCTTAAGCTAGGATATATAGTGTTATAGACGTATATAATGTTCCCACCGAAATGTAGGTGCATAACTGCCGGGAATGTTGTAAAATATTACATTCGACATGTTAGGTTGCCTTAGCATAGGATATATAGCGTTATAGACGTATATAATGTTCCCACCGAGAAGTAGGGGCCGACGTGTCAGGAATGTTGTAAAATATTACATTCGACGTGTTAGGTTGCCTTAGGCTAAGATATATAGCGTTATAGACGTATATAATGTTCCCACCGGGAAATAGGGGCCGACACGCCAGCAATGTTGTCAAATATTACATCCGATGTGTTAGGTTCCCTTAGGTTAGGATATATAACGTTATAGACGTATATAATGTTCCCACCGACAAGTAGGGGCCAAAGTGCCGGGAATGTTGTAAAATATTACGTTCGACATGTTAGTTTGCCTTAGGCTAGGATATATAGCGTTATAGACGTATTTGCTGTTCCCATCGAGAAGTAGTTGCCGAAGTGCCGGGAATGTTGTAAAATACTACGCTCGACATGTTAGGTTGCCTTAAGCTAGGATATATAGCCTTATAGACGTATATAACGTTCCCACCGAGAAGTAGGGGTCGAAGTGCCGGCAATGTTGTAAAATATTACGTTCGACATGTTAGTTTGCCTTAGGCTAGGATATATATAGCGATATAGACGTATATACTGTTCCCATCGAGAAGTAGTTGCCGAAGTGCCGGGAATGTTGTAAAATACTACGCTCGACATGATAGGTTGCCTTAAGCTAGGATATATAGCGTTATAGACGTATATAACGTTCCCACCGAGAAGTAGGGGTTGAAGTGCCGGCAATGTTGTAAAATATTACGTTCGACATGTTAGGTTGCCTTAGGCAAGGATATGTAACGTTATAGACGTATATAATGTTCCCACCGAGAAGTAGGGGTCGAAGTGCCGGCAATGTTGTAAAATATTACGTTCGACATGTTAGGTTGCCTTAGGCAAGGATATGTAACGTTATAGACGTATATAATGTTCCTACCGAGAAGTAGGGGCCGACGCGCCAGGAATGTTGTAAAATAATACTTTCGACATGTTAGGTTGCCTTAGGCAAGTATATATAGCGTTATAGACGTATATATTGTTCCCACGGTGAAGTAGGGGCCGACGTGTCAGGAACGTTGTAAAATATTACGCTCGACATGCTAGGTTGCCTTAGGCTAGGATATATAGCGTTATAGACGTATATAATGTTCCCACCGAGAAATAGGAGCCCACACGCGAGGAATGTTGTAAAACATTACATCCGAGGTGTTACGGTGCCTTAGGTTAGGATATATAACGTTATAGACGTATCTACTGTTCCCATCGAGAAGTAGTTGCCGACGCGCCAGAAATGTTTTAAATATTTCCTTCGACATGTTAGGTTGCATTAAGCTAGGATATATAGTGTTATAGACGTATATAATGTTCCCACCGAAATGTAGGGGCCTAAGTGCCGGGAATGATGTAAAATATTACATTCGACATGTTATGTTGCCTTAGGCTAGGATATATAGCGTTACAGACATTTATAATGTTCCCACCGAGAAGTAGGGGCCGAAGAGCCGGGAATGTTGTAAAATATTACGTTCGACATGTTATGTTGCCTTAGGCTAGGATATATAGCGTTATAGACGTATATACTGTTCCCACCGAGAAGTAGTTGCCGAAGTGCCGGGAATGTTGTAAAATACAACGCTCGACATGTTAGGTTGCCTTAAGCTAGGATATATAGCGTTATAGACGTATATAACGTTCCCACCGAGAAGTAGGGGTCGAAGTGCCGGGGATGTTGTAAAATATTACATTCGACATGTTAGGTTGCCTTAGGCTAGGATATGTAACGTTATAGACGTATATAATGTTCCTACCGAGAAGTAGGGGCCGACGCGCCAGGAATGTTGTAAAATATTACATTCGATATGTTAGGTTGCCTTAGGCTAGGATATATAGCGTTATAGACGTATATAATGTTCCCACCGAGAAAATGGGGCCGACACGCGAGGAATGTTGTAAAATATTACATCCGAGGTGTTAGGTTGCCTTAGGTTAGGATATATATCGTTATAGACGTATATACTGTTCCCACCGAGAAGTAGTTGCCGAATCGCGAGGAATGTTGTAAAACATTACATCCGATGTGTTAGGGTGCCTTAGGCTAGGATATATAACGTTATAGACGTATCTACTGTTCCCATCGAGAAGAAGTTGCCGACGCGACAGGAATGTTGTAAAATATTACGCTCGACATGTTAGGTTGCCTTAGGCTATGATATATAGCGTTATAGACGTATATAATGTTCCCACCGAGAAATAGGGGCCGACACGCCAGGAATGTTGTAGAACATTACATCCGAGGTGTTAGGGTGCCTTAGGTTAGGATATATAACGTTATAGACGTATCTACTGTTCCCATCGAGAAGTAGTTGCCGACGCGGCAGGAATGTTGTAACATATTACATTCGACATGTTAGGCTGCCTTAAGCTAGGATATACAGCGTTTTAGACGTATATAACGTTCCCACCGAGAAGTAGGGGCCGAAGTTCCGGGAATGTTGTAAAATATTACATTCGATATGTTAGGTTGCCTTAGGCTAGGATATATAGCGTTATAGACGTATATAATTTTCCCACCGAGAAGTAGGGGCCGAAGTGCCGGGAATGTTGTAAAATACAACGCTCGACATGTTAGGTTGCCTTAAGCTAGGATATATAGCGTTATAGACGTATATAACGTTCCCACCGAGAAGTAGGGGTCGAAGTGCCGGCAATGTTGTAAAATATTACGCTCGACAAGTTAGGTTGCCTTAGCCCAGGATATATAGCGTTATAGACGTATATACTGTTCCCACCGAGTAGTAGTTGCCGACGCGCCAGGAATGTTGTAAAATATTTCATTCGACATGTTAGGTTGCCTTAGGCTAGGATATATAGCGTTATAGACGTATATAATGTTCCCACCGAGAAGTAGCGGCCGACGCGCCAAGAAAGTTGTAAAATATTACATGCGACATGTTAGGTTGCCTTAGGCTGGGATAGATAGCGTTATAGACATATATAATGTTCCCACCGAGAAGTAGGGGCCGACGTGCCAGGAATGTCGTAAAATATTACATCCGAGATGTTAGGTTGCCTTGGGCTAGGATATATAACGTTATAGACGTATATACTGCTACCACAGAGAAATGGGTACTTGCAAGCCAGGAATGTTGTAAAATATTACATCCGAGATGTTAGGTTGCCTTAGGCTAGGATATACAACCATATAGAGGTATATACTGTTCCCACCGAGAAGTAGGGGCCGACGCGCCAGGAATGTTGTAAAATATTACAATCGACAAGTTAGAATTGCCTTAGGCTAGGATATATAACGTTATAGACGTATATACTGTTCCCACCGAGAAGTAGGTGCCGACGCGCCCGGAATGTTGTAAAATATTACATTCGACATGTTAAGTTGCCTTAGGATAGGATATATAGCGTTATAAACGTATGTAATGCTCCCACCCAGAAGTAGGTGCCGACGAGCCAGGAATGTTGTAAAATATTACGCTCGTCATGTTAGGTTGCCTTTGGCTAGGATATATAGCGCTATAGACGTATATAATGTTCCCACCGAGAAGTAGGGGCCGGCGCGCCAGGAATGTCGGAAAATATTACATCCGAGATGTTACGTTGCCTTAGGATAGGATATTTAGCGTTATAGACGTATATAATGTTACCACAGAAAAGTAGGGGCCAACGAGACAGGAATGTTGTAAAATATTACATCCGAGATGTTATGTTACCTTAGGCTAGGATATATAGCGTTATAGACGTATGTAATGTTCCCACCGAGAAGTGGGGGCCGACGCGCCGGGAATTTTGTAAAATATTACGGTAGATATGTCAGGTTGCCTTAGATTAGGATATATAACGTTATAGACGTATATACTGTTCGCACCGAGAAGTAGGTGCCGACGCGCAAAGTATGTTGTAAATTATTACATTCGACATGCTAGGTTGCCTTAGGCTAGGATATATAGCGTTATAGACGTATATAATGTTCCCACCGAGAAATAGGGGCCAACACGCGAGGAATGTTGTAAAACATTACATCCGAGGTGTTAGGGTGCCTTAGGCTAGGATATATAACGTTATAGACGTATCTACTGTTCCCATCGAGAAGTAGTGGCCGTCGCGCCAGGAATGTTGTAAAATATTACATTCGGCATGTTAGGTTGCCTTAGGCTAGGATATATAGCGTAATAGACGTATATAATGTTCCCACCGAGAAGTAGGGGCCGAAGTGCCGTGAATGTTGTAAAATACTACGCTCGACATGTTAGGTTGCCTTAGGCTAGGATGTATAGCGTTATAGACGTATATACTGTTCCCAACGAGAAGTAGTTGCCGAAGTGGCGGGAATGTAGTAAAATATTACATTCGACATGTTAGGTTGCCTTAGGCTAGGATATATAGCGTTATAGAAGTATATAATGTTCCCACCGAGAATTAGGTGCCGACGCGCCAGGAATGTAATAAAATATTACATCCGAGATGTTAGGTTGCCTTAGGCTAGGATATATAACCATATAGACGTATATATTGTTCCCACCGAGAAGTAGGGGCCGACGAGCTAGGAATGTTGTAAAATATTATGCTCGACATTTTAGGTTGCCTTAGGCTAGGATATGTAGCGTTATAGACGTGTATAATGTTCCCACCGAGAAGTAGGTGCCGACGCGCCAGGAATGTTGTAAAATATTACATTCGACATGTTAAGTTGCCTTAGGATAGGATATATAGCGTTATAAACGTATGTAATGCTCCCACCCAGAAGTAGGTGCCGACGAGCCAGGAATGTTGTAAAATATTACGCTCGTCATGTTAGGTTGCCTTTGGCTAGGATATATAGCGCTATAGACGTATATAATGTTCCCACCGAGAAGTAGGGGCCGGCGCGCCAGGAATGTCGGAAAATATTACATCCGAGATGTTACGTTGCCTTAGGATAGGATATTTAGCGTTATAGACGTATATAATGTTACCACAGAAAAGTAGGGGCCAACGAGACAGGAATGTTGTAAAATATTACATCCGAGATGTTATGTTACCTTAGGCTAGGATATATAGCGTTATAGACGTATGTAATGTTCCCACCGAGAAGTGGGGGCCGACGCGCCGGGAATTTTGTAAAATATTACGGTAGATATGTCAGGTTGCCTTAGATTAGGATATATAACGTTATAGACGTATATACTGTTCCCACCGAGAAGTAGGTGCCGACGCGCAAAGTATGTTGTAAATTATTACATTCGACATGCTAGGTTGCCTTAGGCTAGGATATATAGCGTTATAGACGTATATAATGTTCCCACCGAGAAATAGGGGCCAACACGCGAGGAATGTTGTAAAACATTACATCCGAGGTGTTAGGGTGCCTTAGGCTAGGATGTATAACGTTATAGACGTATCTACTGTTCCCATCGAGAAGTAGTGGCCGTCGCGCCAGGAATGTTGTAAAATATTACATTCGGCATGTTAGGTTGCCTTAGGCTAGGATATATAGCGTAATAGACGTATATAATGTTCCCACCGAGAAGTAGGGGCCGAAGTGCCGTGAATGTTGTAAAATACTACGCTCGACATGTTAGGTTGCCTTAGGCTAGGATGTATAGCGTTATAGACGTATATACTGTTCCCAACGAGAAGTAGTTGCCGAAGTGGCGGGAATGTAGTAAAATATTACATTCGACATGTTAGGTTGCCTTAGGCTAGGATATATAGCGTTATAGAAGTATATAATGTTCCCACCGAGAATTAGGTGCCGACGCGCCAGGAATGTAATAAAATATTACATCCGAGATGTTAGGTTGCCTTAGGCTAGGATATATAACCATATAGACGTATATATTGTTCCCACCGAGAAGTAGGGGCCGACGAGCTAGGAATGTTGTAAAATATTATGCTCGACATTTTAGGTTGCCTTAGGCTAGGATATGTAGCGTTATAGACGTGTATAATGTTCCCACCGAGAAGTCGGTGCCGACGCGCCAGGAATGTTGTAAAATATTACATTCGACATGTTAAGTTGCCTTAGGATAGGATATATAGCGTTATAAACGTATGTAATGCTCCCACCCAGAAGTAGGTGCCGACGAGCCAGGAATGTTGTAAAATATTACGCTCGTCATGTTCGGTTGCCTTTGGCTAGGATATATAGCGAGATAGACGTATATAATGTTCCCACCGAGAAGTAGGGGCCGGCGCGCCAGGAATGTCGGAAAATATTACATCCGAGATGTTACGTTGCCTTAGGATAGGATATTTAGCGTTATAGACGTATATAATGTTACCACAGAAAAGTAGGGGCCAACGAGACAGGAATGTTGTAAAATATTACATCCGAGATGTTATGTTACCTTAGGCTAGGATATATAGCGTTATAGACGTATGTAATGTTCCCACCGAGAAGTGGGGGCCGACGCGCCGGGAATTTTGTAAAATATTACGGTAGATATGTCAGGTTGCCTTAGATTAGGATATATAACGTTATAGACGTATATACTGTTCCCACCGAGAAATAGGTGCCGACGCGCAAAGTATGTTGTAAATTATTACATTCGACATGCTAGGTTGCCTTAGGCTAGGATATATAGCGTTATAGACGTATATAATGTTCCCACCGAGAAATAGGGGCCAACACGCGAGGAATGTTGTAAAACATTACATCCGAGGTGTTAGGGTGCCTTAGGCTAGGATATATAACGTTATAGACGTATCTACTGTTCCCATCGAGAAGTAGTGGCCGTCGCGCCAGGAATGTTGTAAAATATTACATTCGGCATGTTAGGTTGCCTTAGGCTAGGATATATAGCGTAATAGACGTATATAATGTTCCCACCGAGAAGTAGGGGCCGAAGTGCCGTGAATGTTGTAAAATACTACGCTCGACATGTTAGGTTGCCTTAGGCTAGGATGTATAGCGTTATAGACGTATATACTGTTCCCAATGAGAAGTATTTGCCGAAGTGGCGGGAATGTAGTAAAATATTACATTCGACATGTTAGGTTGCCTTAGGCTAGGATATATAGCGTTATAGACGTATATAATGTTCCCACCGAGAATTAGGTGCCGACGCGCCAGGAATGTAATAAAATATTACATCCGAGATGTTAGGTTGCCTTAGACTAGGATATATAACCATATAGACGTATATACTGTTCCCACCGAGAAGTAGGGGCCGACGTGTCAGGAATGTTGTAAAATATTACGCTCGACATGTTAGGTTGCCTTAGGCTAGGATATATAGCGTTATAGACGTATATAATGTTCCCACCGAGAAGAAGTTGCCGAAGTGCCAGGAATGTTGTACAATATTACACTCGACATGTTAGGTTGCCTTAGGCTAGGATATATAGCGTTATAGACGTATATAATGTTCCCACCGAGAAATAGGGGCCAACACGCGAGGAATGTTGTAAAACATTACATCCGAGGTGTTAGGGTGCCTTAGGGTAGGATATATAACGTTATAGACGTATCTACTGTTCCCATCGAGAAGTAGTGGCCGTCGCGCCAGGAATGTTGTAAAATATTACATTCGGCATGTTAGGTTGCCTTAGGCTAGGATATATAGCGTAATAGCCATATATAATGTTCCCACCGAGAAGTAGGGGCCGAAGTGCCGTGAATGTTGTAAAATACTACGCTCGACATGTTAGGTTGCCTTAGGCTAGGATATATAGCGTTATAGACGTATATACTGTACCCAACGAGAAGTAGTTGCCGAAGTGGCGGGAATGTAGTAAAATATTACATTCGACATGTTAGGTTGCCTTAGGCTAGGATATATAGCGTTATAGACGTATATAATGTTCCCACCGAGAATTAGGTGCCGACGCGCCAGGAATGTAATAAAATATTACATCCGAGATGTTAGGTTGCCTTAGGCTAGGATATATAACCATATAGACGTATATACTGTTCCCACCGAGAAGTACGGGCCGACGAGCTACGAATGTTGTAAAATATTATGCTCGACATTTTAGGTTGCCTTAGGCTAGGATATGTAGCGTTATAGACGTGTATAATGTTCCCACCGAGAAGTAGGCGCCGACGCGCCAGGAATGTTGTAAAATATTACATTCGACATGTTAGGATTGCCTTAGGCTAGGATATATAACATTATAGACGTATAAACTGTTCCCACCGAGATGTTGGTGCCGACGCGCCAGGAATGTTGTAAAATATTACATTCGACATGTTAGCTTGCCTTAAGCTAGGATATCTAGCGTTATAGACGTATATAATGTTCCCACCGAGATGTAGCGGCCGACGAGCTAGGAATGTTGTAAAATATTACGCTCGACATTTTAGGTTGCCTTAGGCTAGGATATATAGCGTTATAGACGTGTATAATGTTCCCACCGAGAAGTAGGGGCCGGCGCGCCAGGAATGTAGTAAAATATTACATCCGAGATGTTAGGTTGCCTTAGGTTATGATATATAACGTTATTGATTTATATAATGCTCCCACCGAGAAGTAGGGGCCGACGCGCCAGGAATGCTGTAAAATATTACATTCGACATGTTAGAATTGCCTTAGGCTAGGTTATATAACGTTATAGACGTATATACTGTTCCCACCGAGCAGTAGGTGCCGAAACGACAGGTATGTTGTAAAATATTACATTCGACATGTTCGGTTGCCTTAGGATAGGATATATAGCGCTATAGACGTATATACTGTTCCCACCGAGAAGAAGTTGCCGACGCGCCAGGAATGTTGTAAAATATTACATTCGACATGTTAGGTTGCCTTAGGCTAGGACATATAGCGTTACAGACGTATATAATGTTCCCACCGAGAAATTGGGGCCGACAAGCGAGGAATGTTGTAAAACATTACATCCGAGGTGTTAGGGTGCCTTAGGCTAGGATATATAACGTTATAGACGTATCTACTGTTCCCATCGAGAAGTAGTGGCCGTCGCGCCAGGAATGTTGTAAAATATTACATTCGGCATGTTAGGTTGCCTTAGGCTAGGATATATAGCGTAATAGACGTATATAATGTTCCCACCGAGAAGTAGGGGCCGAAGTGCCGTGAATGTTGTAAAATACTACGCTCGACATGTTAGGTTGCCTTAGGCTAGGATGTATAGCGTTATAGACGTATATACTGTTCCCAATGAGAAGTATTTGCCGAAGTGGCGGGAATGTAGTAAAATATTACATTCGACATGTTAGGTTGCCTTAGGCTAGGATATATAGCGTTATAGACGTATATAATGTTCCCACCGAGAATTAGGTGCCGACGCGCCAGGAATGTAATAAAATATTACATCCGAGATGTTAGGTTGCCTTAGACTAGGATATATAACCATATAGACGTATATACTGTTCCCACCGAGAAGTAGGGGCCGACGTGTCAGGAATGTTGTAAAATATTACGCTCGACATGTTAGGTTGCCTTAGGCTAGGATATATAGCGTTATAGACGTATATAATGTTCCCACCGAGAAGAAGTTGCCGAAGTGCCAGGAATGTTGTACAATATTACACTCGACATGTTAGGTTGCCTTAGGCTAGGATATATAGCGTTATAGACGTATATAACGTTCCCACCGAGAAATAGGGGCCAACACGCGAGGAATGTTGTAAAACATTACATCCGAGGTGTTAGGGTGCCTTAGGGTAGGATATATAACGTTATAGACGTATCTACTGTTCCCATCGAGAAGTAGTGGCCGTCGCGCCAGGAATGTTGTAAAATATTACATTCGGCATGTTAGGTTGCCTTAGGCTAGGATATATAGCGTAATAGCCATATATAATGTTCCCACCGAGAAGTAGGGGCCGAAGTGCCGTGAATGTTGTAAAATACTACGCTCGACATGTTAGGTTGCCTTAGGCTAGGATATATAGCGTTATAGACGTATATACTGTACCCAACGAGAAGTAGTTGCCGAAGTGGCGGGAATGTAGTAAAATATTACATTCGACATGTTAGGTTGCCTTAGGCTAGGATATATAGCGTTATAGACGTATATAATGTTCCCACCGAGAATTAGGTGCCGACGCGCCAGGAATGTAATAAAATATTACATCCGAGATGTTAGGTTGCCTTAGGCTAGGATATATAACCATATAGACGTATATACTGTTCCCACCGAGAAGTACGGGCCGACGAGCTACGAATGTTGTAAAATATTATGCTCGACATTTTAGGTTGCCTTAGGCTAGGATATGTAGCGTTATAGACGTGTATAATGTTCCCACCGAGAAGTAGGCGCCGACGCGCCAGGAATGTTGTAAAATATTACATTCGACATGTTAGGATTGCCTTAGGCTAGGATATATAACATTATAGACGTATAAACTGTTCCCACCGAGATGTTGGTGCCGACGCGCCAGGAATGTTGTAAAATATTACATTCGACATGTTAGCTTGCCTTAAGCTAGGATATCTAGCGTTATAGACGTATATAATGTTCCCACCGAGATGTAGCGGCCGACGAGCTAGGAATGTTGTAAAATATTACGCTCGACATTTTAGGTTGCCTTAGGCTAGGATATATAGCGTTATAGACGTGTATAATGTTCCCACCGAGAAGTAGGGGCCGGCGCGCCAGGAATGTAGTAAAATATTACATCCGAGATGTTAGGTTGCCTTAGGTTATGATATATAACGTTATTGATTTATATAATGCTCCCACCGAGAAGTAGGGGCCGACGCGCCAGGAATGCTGTAAAATATTACATTCGACATGTTAGAATTGCCTTAGGCTAGGTTATATAACGTTATAGACGTATATACTGTTCCCACCGAGCAGTAGGTGCCGAAACGACAGGTATGTTGTAAAATATTACATTCGACATGTTCGGTTGCCTTAGGATAGGATATATAGCGCTATAGACGTATATACTGTTCCCACCGAGAAGAAGTTGCCGACGCGCCAGGAATGTTGTAAAATATTACATTCGACATGTTAGGTTGCCTTAGGCTAGGACATATAGCGTTACAGACGTATATAATGTTCCCACCGAGAAATTGGGGCCGACAAGCGAGGAATGTTGTAAAACATTACATCCGAGGTGTTAGGGTGCCTTAGGCTAGGATATATAACGTTATAGACGTATCTACTGTTCCCATCGAGAAGTAGTGTCCGACGCGCCAGGAATGTTGTAAAATATTACATTCGGCATGTTAGGTTGCCTTAGGCTAGGATATATAGCGTAATAGACCTATATAATGTTCCCACCGAGAAGTAGGGGCCGAAGTGCCGTGAATGTTGTAAAATACTACGCTCGACATGTTAGGTTGCCTTAGGCTAGGATATATAGCGCTGTAGACGTATATACTGTTCCCACCGAGAAGAAGTTGCCGACGCGCCAGGAATGTTGTAAAATATTACATTCGACATGTTAGGTTGCCTTAGGCTAGGATATATAGCGCTGTAGACGTATATACTGTTCCCACCGAGAAGAAGTTGCCGACGCGCCAGGAATGTTGTAAAATATTACATTCGACATGTTAGGTTGCCTTAGGCTAGGATATATAGCGTTATAGACGTATATAATGTTCCCACCGAGAAGTATGGGCCGACACGCCAGGAATGTTGTCAACTATTACCTCATAGATGTTAGTTTCCCTTAGGTTAGGATATATGACGTTATAGACGAATATAATGTTCCCACCGAGAAGTAGGGGCCGACGTGTCAGGAATGTTGTAAAATATTACGCTCGACATGTTAGGTTGCCTTAGGCTAGGATATATTGCGTTATAGACGTATATAATGTTCCCTCCGAGAAATAGGGGCCGACACGCGACGAATGTTGTAAAACATTACATCCGAGGTGTTAGGGTGCCTTAGGTTAGGATATATAACGTTATAGACGTATCTACTGTTCCCATCGAGAAGTAGTTGCCGACGCGGCAGGAATGTTGTAACATATTACATTCGACATGTTAGGCTGCCTTAAGCTAGGATATACAGCGTTATAGACGTATATAACGTTCCCACCGAGAAGTAGGGGCCGAAGTGCCGGGAATGTTGTAAAATACTACGCTCGACATGTTAGGTTGCCTTAGGCTAGGATATATAGCGTTATAGACGTATATACTGTTCCCACCGAGAAGTAGTAGCCGAAGTGCCGGGAATGTTGTAAAATACTACGATCGACATTTTAGGTTGCCTTAGGCTAGGATATATAGCGTTATAGACGTATATACTGTTCCCACCGAGAAGTAGTTGCCGACGCGCCAGGAAAGTTGTAAAATATTTCATTCGACATGTTAGGTTGCCTTAGGCTAGGATATATAGCATTATAGACGTATATAATGTTCCCACTGGGAAATTGGGGCCGACACGCGAGGAATGTTGTAAAACATTACATCCGAGGTGTTAGGTTGCCTTAGGTTAGGATATATAACGTTATAGACGTATATAATGTTCCCTCCGAGAAATAGGGGCCGACACGCGACGAATGTTGTAAAACATTACATCCGAGGTGTTAGGGTGCCTTAGGTTAGGATATATAACGTTATAGACGTATCTACTGTTCCCATCGAGAAGTAGTTGCCGACGCGGCAGGAATGTTGTAACATATTACATTCGACATGTTAGGCTGCCTTAAGCTAGGATATACAGCGTTATAGACGTATATAACGTTCCCACCGAGAAGTAGGGGCCGAAGTGCCGGGAATGTTGTAAAATACTACGCTCGACATGTTAGGTTGCCTTAGGCTAGGATATATAGCGTTATAGACGTATATACTGTTCCCACCGAGAAGTAGTAGCCGAAGTGCCGGGAATGTTGTAAAATACTACGATCGACATTTTAGGTTGCCTTAGGCTAGGATATATAGCGTTATAGACGTATATACTGTTCCCACCGAGAAGTAGTTGCCGACGCGCCAGGAAAGTTGTAAAATATTTCATTCGACATGTTAGGTTGCCTTAGGCTAGGATATATAGCATTATAGACGTATATAATGTTCCCACTGGGAAATTGGGGCCGACACGCGAGGAATGTTGTAAAACATTACATCCGAGGTGTTAGGTTGCCTTAGGTTAGGATATATAACGTTATAGACGTATATACTGTTCCCACCGAGAAGTAGGTGCCCAAGCGCCAGGAATGTTGTAAAATATTACATTCGACATGTTAGGTTGCCTTAAGCTAGGATATATAGCGTTATAGACGTATATAATGTTTCCACCGAGAAGTAGTGGCCGACGTGCCAGGAATGTAGTAAAATATTACATTCGGCATATTAGGTTGCATTAGGTTAGGATATATAACGTTATAGACGTACATAATGTTCCCACCGAGAAGTAGGGGCCGACACGCCAGGAATGTTGTCAAATATTACATCATAGATGTTAGTTTCCCTTAGGTTAGGATATATGACGTTATAGACGTATATAATGTTCCCACCGAGAAATTGGGGCCGACACGCCAGCAATGTTGTCAAATATTACATCCGAGGTGTTAGGTTCCCTTAGGTTAGGATATATAACGTTATAGACGTATATAATGTTCCCACCGAGAAGTAGGGGCCGACGTGCCAGGAATGTTGTAAAATATTACGCTCGACATGTTAGGTTGCCTTAGCTTAGGATACATAACGTTATAGACGTATATACTGTTCCCACCGAGAAATAGGGGCCGACACGCCAGCAATGTTGTCAAATATTACATCCGAGATGTTAGGTTGCCTTAGGTTATGATATATAACGTTATTGACTTATATAATGCTCCCACCGAGAAGTAGGGGCCGACGCGCCAGGAATACTGTAAAATATTACATTCGACATGTTAGAATTGCCTTAGGCTAGGATATAACGTTATAGACGTATATACTGTTCCCACCGAGAAGTAGGTGCCGACACGACAGGTATGTTGTAAAATATTACATTCGAAATGTTAGGTTGCCTTAGACTAGGATATATAGCGTTATAGACGTATATAATGTTCCCACCGAGAAGTAGGAGCCGACGCGCCAGGAATGTTGTAAAATATTACATTCGACATATTAGGTTGCCTTAGGCTAGGATATATAGCGTTATAGACGTATATAATATTCCCAGAGGAATTGGGGCCGGCACGCGAGGAACGTTGTAAAATATTTCATTCGACATGTTAGGTTGCCTTAGGCTAGGATATATAGCGTTATAGACGTATATGATGTTCCCACCGAGAAATTGGGGCCGACACGCGAGGAATGTTGTAAAACATTACATCCGAGGTGTTAGGTTGCCTTAGCTTGGGATATATAACGTTATTGATCTATATAATGCTCCCACCGAGAAGTAGGTGCCGACACGACAGGTATGTTGTAAAATATTACATTCGACATGTTAGGTTGCCTTAAGCTAGGATATATAGCGTTATAGACGTATATAATGTTCCCACCGAGAAGTAGGGGCCGACACGCCAGGAATGTTGTCAACTATTACATCATAGATGTTAGTTTCCCTTAGGTTAGGATATATGACGTTATAGACGTATATAATGTTCCCACCGAGAAGTAGGGGCCGACGTGTCAGGAATGTTGTAAAATATTACGCTCGACATGTTAGGTTGCCTTAGGCTAGGATATATTGCGTTATAGACGTATATAATGTTCCCTCCGAGAAATAGGGGCCGACACGCGAGGAATGTTGTAAAACATTACATCCGAGGTGTTAGGGTGCCTTAGGTTAGGATATATAACGTTATAGACGTATCTACTGTTCCCATCGAGAAGTAGTTGCCCACGAGCCAGCAATGTAATAAAATATTGCATCCGAGATGTTAGGTTGCCTTAGGCTAGGATATATAACCATATAGGCGTATATACTGTTCCCACCGAGAAGTAGGGGCCGACGAGCTAGGAATGTTGTAAAATATTATGCTCGACATTTTAGGTTGCCTTAGGCTAGGATATATAGCGTTATAGACGTGTATAATGTTCCCACCGAGAAGTAGGCGCCGACGCGCCAGGAATGTTGTAAAATATTACATTCGACATGTTAGGATTGCCTTAGGCTAGTATATATAACGTTATAGACGTATAAACTGTTCCCACCGAGAAGTAGATGCCGACACGACAGGTATGTTGTAAAATATTACATTCGAAATGTTAGGTTGCCTTAGACTAGAATATATGGCGTTATAGACGTATATAATGTTCCCACGGAGAAGTAGGAGCCGACGCACCAGGAATGTTGTAAAATATTACATTCGACATGTTAGGTTGCCTTAGGCTAGGATATATAGCGTTATAGACGTATATAATGTTCCCACCGAGAAATTGGGCCCGGCACGCGAGGAATGTTGTAAAATATTATATTCGACATGTTAGGATTGCCCTAGACTAGGATATATAGCGTTATAGACGTATATGATATTCCCACCCAGAAATTGGTGCCGACACGCGACGAATGTTCTGAAACATTACATTCGACATGTTAGGATCCCTTAGGTTAGCATATAAAACGTTATAGACGTATAAACTGTTCCCACCGAGATGTTGGTGCCGACGCGCGAGGAATGTTGTAAAATATTACATTCGACATCTTAGGTTGCCTTAGGCTAGGATATATAGCGTTGTAGACGTATATAGTGTTCCCACCGAGAAGAAGTTGCCGACGCTCCAGGAATGTTGTAAAATATTACACTCGACATGTTAGGTTGCCTTAGGCTAGGATATATAGCGTCATAGACGTATATAATTTTCCCACCGAGAAATAGGGGCCGACACGCCAGGAATGTTGTAAAACATTACATCCGAGGTGGTAGGGTGCCTTAGGTTAGGATATATAACGTTATAGACGTATATACTGTTCCCACCGAGAAGTAGTTGCCGAAGTGCCGGTAATGTTGTAAAATACTACGCTCGACATGTTAGGTTGCCTCAGGCTAGAATATATAGCGTTATAGACGTATATACTGTTCCCACCGAGAAGTAGTTGCCGACGCGCCAGGAATGTTGTAAAATATTTCATTCGACATGTTAGGTTGCCTTAGGCTAGGATATATAGCGTTATAGACGTATGTAATGTTCCCACCGAGAAATTGGGGCCGGCACGCGAGGAATGTTGTAAAGTATTATATTCGACATGTTAGGATCCCTTAGGTTAGCATATAAAACGTTATAGACGTATAAACTGTTCCCACCGAGATGATGGTGCCGACGCGCCAGGAATGTTGTAAAATATTACATTCGACATCTTAGGTTGCCTTAGGCTAGGATATATAGCGATGTAGACGTATATAGTGTTCCCACCGAGAAGAAGTTGCCGACGCTCCAGGAATGTTGTAAAATATTACACTCGACATGTTAGGTTGCCTTAGGCTAGGATATATAGCGTTATAGACGTATATAATTTTCCCACCGAGAAATAGGGGCCGACACGCCAGGAATGTTGTAAAACATTACATCCGATGTGGTAGGGTGCCTTAGGTTAGGATATATAACGTTATAGACGTATATACTGTTCCCACCGAGAAGTAGCTGCCGAAGTGCCGGGAATGTTGTAAAATACTACGCTCGACATGTTAGGTTGCCTCAGGCTAGAATATATAGCGTTATAGACGTATATACTGTTCCCACCGAGAAGTAGTTACCGACGCGCCAGGAATGTTGTAAAATATAACATTCGACATGTTACGTTGCCTTAAGCTAGGATATATAGCGTTATAGACGTATATCACGTTCCCTCCGAGAAGTAGTTGGCGAAGTGCCGGGAATGTTGTAAAATATTACACTCGACATGTTAGGATTGCCCTAGGCTAGGATATATAACGTTATAGACGTATATGATATTCCCACCGAGAAGAACGGGCCGACACGCCAGGAATGTTGTCAAATATTACATCCGAGATGTTAGGTTGCCCTATCCCAGGATATTTAGCGTTATAGACGTATATAATGTTTCCACCGAGAAGTAGGGGCCGACGTGCCAGGAATGTAGTTAAATATTACATCCGAGATGTTAGGTTGCCTTATGTTAGGATATATAACGTTATTGACTTATATAATGTTCCCACCGAGAAGTAGGGGCCGGCGCACCAGGAATGTAGTAAAATATTACATCCGATGTGTTAGGTTCCCTTAGGTTAGGATACATAACGTTATAGACGTATATAATGTTCCCACCGAGAAGTAGGTGCCGAAGCGCCAGGAATGTTGTAAAATATTACATTCGACACGTTAGGTTGCCTTAAGCTAGGATATGTAGCGTTATAGACGTAAATAACGTTCCCAACGAGAAGTAGGTGCCGAAGCGCCAGGAATGTTGTAAAATATTACATTCAACATGTTAGGTTGCCTTAAGCTAGGATATATAGCGTTATAGACGTATATAATGTTACCACCGATAAGTGGGGGCCGAAGTGGCGGGAATGTAGTAAAATATTACATTCGACATGTTAGGTTGCCTTAGGCTAGGATATATAGCGTTATAGACGTATATGCTGTTCCCACCGAGAAGTAGTTGCCGAAGTGCCGGGAATGTTGTAAAATACTACGCTCGACATGTTAGGTTGCCTCAGGCTAGGATGTATAGCGTTATAGACGTATATAATGTTCCCACCGAGAAGTAGGGGCCGGCGCGCCAGGAATGTAGTAAAATATTACATCCGACATTTTAGGTTGCCTTAGGCTAGGATATATAGCGTTATAGACGTATATAATGTTCCCATCGAGAAGTAGGGGCCGGCGCGCCAGGAATGTAGTAAAATATTACATCCGAAATGTTAGGTTGCCTTAGGCTAGGATATATAACGATATAGACGTATATACTCTTCCCACCGCGAAGTAGGTGCCGACGCGCCAGGAATGTTTTAAAATATTACATTCAACATGTTAGGTTGCCTTAAGCTAGGATATATTGCGTTATAGACGTATATAATGTTCCCACCGAGAAGTAGGGGCCGAAGTGACGGGAATGTTGTAAAATACTACGGTCGACATGTTAGGTTGCCTTAGGCTAGGATATATAGCGTTACAGACGTATATACTGTTCCCACCCAGAAGTAGTTGCCGACGCGCCAGGAATGATGTAAAATATTACATTCGGCATGTTAGGTTGCCTTAGGCTAGGATATATAACGTTATAGACGTATATAATGTTCCCACCGAGAAATACGGGCCTACACGCCAGGAATGTTGTCAACTATTACATCCGAGATGTTAGGTTGCCTTAGGTTAGGATATATAACGTTATAGATTTATATAATGTCCCCATCGAGAAGCAGGCGACGACACTCCATGAATGTTATAAAATATTACATTCGACATGTTAGGTTGCCTTAGGCTAGGATATATAACGTTATAGACGTATACAATGTTCCCACAGAGAAGTAGGGACCGAAATGCCAGGAATGATGCAAAATATTACATTCGACATATTATGTCGCCTTAGGCTAGGATATATAACGTTATAGACGTATATAATGTTCCCACCGAGAAGTACGGGCGGACACGACTGGAATGTTGTCAACGATTACATCCGAGATGTTAGGTTGCGTTAGGTTAGGATATATATCGTTATAGACGTATACAATGTTTCCACCGAGAAGTAGGGACAGACATGCCAGGAATCTTGTAAAATATTACATCCCAGATGTTAGGTTGCCTTCGGTTAGGATATACAACGTTATAGACGTATATAATGTTCCCACAGAGAAGTAGGGACCGAAATGCCAGGAATGATGCAAAATATTACATTCGACATATTAGGTCGCCTTAGGCTAGGATATATAACGTTATAGACGTATATAATGTTCCCACCGAGAAGTACGGGCCTACACGCCAGGAATGTTGTCAACTATTACATCCGAGATGTTAGGTTGCCTTAGGTTAGGATATATATCGTTATAGACGTATATAATGATCCCACCGAGACGTAGGTACCGACACGCCAGGAATATTGTAAAATATTACATCCCAAATGCTAGGTTGCCTTAGGTTAGGATATATATCGTTCTAGACGTATATAATGTTCCTACCGAGACTTAGGGACCGACATGCCAGGAATCTTGTAAAATATTACATCCCAGATGTTAGGTTGCTTTAGGATAGGATATACAATGTTATAGATGTATATAATGTTCCCATCGAGAAGTAGGCGACGACACGCCAGGAATGTTGTAAAATATTACATTCGACATGTTAGGTGGCCTTAGGCTAGGATATATAACGCTATAGACGTATATAATGATACCACCGAGAACTACGGGCCGACACGTCAGGAATGATGTAAAATATTACATTCGACATGTTAGGTCGCCTTAGGCTAGGATATATAACGTTATACACGTATAGAATGTTACCACCGAGAACTACGCGCCGACACGTCAGGAATGATGCAAAATATTACATTCGACATGTTAGGTCGCCTTAGGCTAGGATATATATCGCTATAGACGTATATGATGTTCCCACCGAGAAGTACGGGCTAACAGGCCACGAATGTTTTCAAGTATTACACCCGAGATGTTAGGTTCCCTTAGGTTAGGATATATAACGTTATAGACGTATATAATGTCCCCATCCAGAAGTAGGCGACGACACGCCAGGAATATTACATCCCAGATGTTAGGTTGCGTTACGTTAGGATATACAACGTTATAGACGTATATAATGTTCCCATTGAGAAGCAGGCGAAGACACGCCAGGAATGATGTAAAATATTACATTCGATATATTAGGTCGCCTTAGGCTAGGATATATAACGTTATAGACGTATACAATGTTCCCACCGAGACGTAGGGACCGACATGCCAAGAATGTAAAATATTACATTCGACATGTTAGGTCGCCTTAGGCTAGGATATATAACGTTATAGACGTATATAAGGTTCCCAACGAGAAGTCCGGGCAGAAATGCCTGGAATGTTGTCAACTATTACATCCGAGGTGTTAGGTTGCCTTAGGTTAGGATATATATCGTTATAGACGCATACAATGTTCCCACCGAGAAGTAGGGACCGACATGCCAGGAATGTTGTAAAATATTACATCCGAGATGTTAGGTTGCCTTAGGTTAGGATATACAATGTTATAGAAGTATAGAATGTTCCCACCGAGATGTAGGGACCGACATGCCAGGAATGTTGTAAAGTATTACATCCGAGATGTTAGGTTGCTTTAGGTTAGGATATATATCGTTATAGACGTATATAATGTTCCTACCGAGACTTGAGGACCGACATGCCAGGAATCTTGTAAAATATTACATCCCAGATGTTAGGTTGCTTTAGGTTAGGATATACAACGTTATATACGTATATAATGTCCCCATCGAGAAGCAGGCGACGACACGCCAGGAATGCTGTAAAATATCACATCCGAGATGTTATGTTGCTTTACGATTGGATATATAACGTTATAGACGTATATAATGTTCCCACCGAAAAGTAGGAGCCGACGCGCCAGGAATGTTGTAAAATATTACATCCGAGATATTAGGTTTCCTTCGGTTAGGATATATATCGCTATAGACGTATATGATGTTCCCACCGAGAAGTACGGGCTAACACGACAGGAATGTTGTCAAATATTACATCCGAGATGTTAGGTTGCCTTAGGCTAGGATATATAACGTTATAGAAGTATATAATGTTACCACCGAGAACTACGGGCCGACACGTCAGGAATGATGTAAAATATTACATTCGACATGTTAGGTCGCCTTAGGCTAGGATATATAACGTTATAGACGTATATAATGTTCCCGCCGAGAAGTACGGGCCTACACGCCAGGAATATTGTCAACTATTACATCCGAGATGTTAGGTTGCCTTAGGTTAGGATATATATCGTTATAGACGTATATAACGTTCCCACCGAAAAATAGGAGCCGACGCGCCAGGAATGTTGTAAAATATTACATCCGAGATGTTAGGTTGCCTTCGGTTAGGATATATATCGCTATAGAGGCATATGATGTTCCCACCGAGAAGTACGGGCCGACACGCCAGGAATGTTGTCAAATATTACATCCGAGATGTTAGGTTGCCTTAGGTTAGGATATACAAAGTTATAGATTTATATATTGTCCCCATCCAGAGGTAGGCGACGAAACGCCAGGAACGATGTAAAATATTACATCCGAGATGTTAGGTTGCCTTAGGTTAGGATATACAACGTTATAGACGTATATAATGTCCCCATCGAGAAGCAGGCGACGACACGACAGGAATGTTATAAAATATTACATCCGAGATGTTAGGTTGCATTAGGTTAGGATATACAACGTTATAGATGTATATAATGACCCCATCCAGAAGTAGGCGACGACACGCCAGGAATGTTGTAAAATATTACATTCGACATGTTAGGTCGCCTTAGGCTAGGATATATAACGTGATAGACGTATATCATGTTCCCACCGAGAAGTACGGGCGGACACGCTAGGAACGTTGTCAACTATTACATCCGAGATGTTAGGTTGCCTTAGGTTGGGATATATAACGTTATAGACGTATATAATGTTCCCACCGAGAAGTACGGGCGGACACGACTGGAATGTTGTCAACGATTACATCCGAGATGTTAGGTTGCGTTAGGTTAGGATATATATCGTTATAGACGTATACAATGTTTCCACCGAGAAGTAGGGACAGACATGCCAGGAATGTTGTAAAATATTACATCCGAGATGTTAGGTTGCCTTAGGTTAGGATATACAATGTCATAGAAGTATAGAATGTTCCCACCGAGATGTAGGGACCGACATGCCAGGAATGATGTAAAGTATTACATCCGAGATGTTAGGTTGCTTTAGGTTGGGATATATATCGTTATAGACGTATATAATGTTCCTACCGAGACTTGAGGACCGACATGCCAGGAATCTTGTAAAATATTACATCCCAGATGTTTGGTTGCTTTAGGTTAGGATATACAACGTTAAGGACGTATATAATGTCCCCATCGAGAAGCAGGCGACGACACGCCAGGAATGCTGTAAAATATCACATCCGAGATGTTATGTTGCTTTACGATAGGATATATAACGTTATAGACGTATACAATGTTCCCACCGAGAAGTACGGGCCTACACGCCAGGAAAGTTGTCAACTATTACATCCGAGGTGTTAGGTTGCCTTAGGTTAGGATATATATCGTTATAGACGTATATAATGTTCCCACCGAAAAATAGGAGCCGACGCGCCAGGAATGTTGTAAAATATTACATCCGAGATGTTAGGTTGCCTTCGGTTAGGATATATATCGCTATAGAGGCATATGATGTTCCCACCGAGAAGTACGGGCCGACACGCCAGGAATGTTGTCAAATATTACATCCGAGATGTTAGGTTGCCTTAGGTTAGGATATACAAAGTTATAGATTTATATATTGTCCCCATCCAGAGGTAGGCGACGAAACGCCAGGAACGATGTAAAATATTACATCCGAGATGTTAGGTTGCCTTAGGTTAGGATATACAACGTTATAGACGTATATAATGTCCCCATCGAGAAGCAGGCGACGACACGACAGGAATGTTATAAAATATTACATCCGGGATGTTAGGTTGCATTAGGTTAGGATATACAACGTTATAGATGTATATAATGACCCCATCCAGAAGTAGGCGACGACACGCCAGGAATGTTGTAAAATATTACATTCGACATGTTAGGTCGCCTTAGGCTAGGATATATAACGTGATAGACGTATATCATGTTCCCACCGAGAAGTACGGGCGGACACGCTAGGAACGTTGTCAACTATTACATCCGAGATGTTAGGTTGCCTTAGGTTGGGATATATAACGTTATAGACGTATATAATGTTCCCACCGAGAAGTACGGGCGGACACGACTGGAATGTTGTCAACGATTACATCCGAGATGTTAGGTTGCGTTAGGTTAGGATATATATCGTTATAGACGTATACAATGTTTCCACCGAGAAGTAGGGACAGACATGCCAGGAATGTTGTAAAATATTACATCCGAGATGTTAGGTTGCCTTAGGTTAGGATATACAATGTCATAGAAGTATAGAATGTTCCCACCGAGATGTAGGGACCGACATGCCAGGAATGATGTAAAGTATTACATCCGAGATGTTAGGTTGCTTTAGGTTGGGATATATATCGTTATAGACGTATATAATGTTCCTACCGAGACTTGAGGACCGACATGCCAGGAATCTTGTAAAATATTACATCCCAGATGTTTGGTTGCTTTAGGTTAGGATATACAACGTTAAGGACGTATATAATGTCCCCATCGAGAAGCAGGCGACGACACGCCAGGAATGCTGTAAAATATCACATCCGAGATGTTATGTTGCTTTACGATAGGATATATAACGTTATAGACGTATACAATGTTCCCACCGAGAAGTACGGGCCTACACGCCAGGAAAGTTGTCAACTATTACATCCGAGGTGTTAGGTTGCCTTAGGTTAGGATATATATCGTTATAGACGTATACAATGTTTCCACCGAGAAGTAGGGACCGACATGCCAGGAATGTTGTAAAATATTACATCCGAGATGTTAGGTTGCCTTAGGTTAGGATATACAATGTTATAGAAGTATAGAATGTTCCCACCGAGATGTAGGGACCGACATGCCAGGAATGTTGTAAAGTATTACATCCGAGATGTTAGGTTGCTTTAGGTTAGGATATATATCGTTATAGACGTATATACTGTTCTTACCGAGACTTGAGGACCGACATGCCAGGAATCTTGTAAGACATTACATCCCAGATGTTAGGTTGCCTTAGGTTAGGATATACAATGTTATAGACGTATATAATGTCCCCATCGAGAAGCAGGCGACGACACGCCAGGAATGTTGTAAAATATTACATTCGACATGTTAAGTGGCCTTAGGCTAGGATATATAACGTTATGGACGTATATAATGTTCCCACCGAGAAGTACGCGCGGACACGCTAGGAACGTTGTCAACTATTACATCCGAGATGTTAGGTTGCTTTAGGTTAGGATATATAACGTTATAGACGTATATAATGTCCCCATCCAGAAGTAGGCGACGACACGCCAGGAATATTACATCCCAGATGTTAGGTTGCGTTAGATTAGGATACACAACGTTATAGACGTATATAATTTTCCCAGCGAGAAGCAGGTGACGACACGCCAGGAATGATGTAAAATATTACATTCGACATGTTATGTCGCCTTAGGCTAGGATATATAACGTTATAGACGTATACAATGTTCCCACCAACAAGTACGGGCCTACACGCCAGGAATGTTGTCAACTATTACAGCCGAGGTGTTAGGTTGCCTTAGGTTAGGATATATATCGTTATAGACGTATATAACGTTCCCACCGAGACATGAGGACCGAGATGCCAGGAACCTTGTAAAATATTACATCCCAGATGTTAGGTTGCCTTAGGTTAGGATATATAACGTTATAGACGTATATAATGTCCCCATCCAGAAGTAGGCGACGACAGCCAGGAATATTACATCCCAGATGTTAGGTTGCGTTAGGATAGGATATACAACGTTATAGACGTATATTATGTCCTGATCTAGAAGCAGGCGACGACACGCCAGAATGTTGTAAAATATTACATCCGAGATGTTTGGTTGCCTTTGGCTAGGATATATATCGTTATAGACGTATACAATGTTTTCTCCGAGACGTAGGGACCGATATGCCAGGAATGTTGTAAAATATTACATCCGAGGTGTTAGGTTGCCTTAGGTTAGGATATCCAACGTTATAGATGTATATAATGACCCCATCCAGTAGTAGGCGACGACACGCCAGGAATGTTGTAAAATATTACATCCCAGATGTTAGGTTGCGTTGGGTTAGGATATACAACGTTATAGACGTATATTATGTCCCCATCGAGAAGCAGGCGACGACACGCCAGGAAAGTTGTAAAATATTACATCCCAGATGTTAGGTTGCGTTGGGTTAGGATATACAATGTTATAGAAGTACAGAATGTTCTCACCGAGATGTAGGGACCGACATGCCAGGAATGTTGTAAAATATTACATCCCAGATGTTAGGTTGCTTTAGGTTAGGATATACAACGTTATAGACGTATATAATGTCGCCATCGAGAAGCAGGCGACGACACGACAGGAATGTTATAAAATATTACATCCGAGATGTTTGGTTGCATTATGTTAGGATATACAACGTTATAGATGTATATAATGTTCCCACCGAGAAATACGGGCGGACACGCTAGGAACGTTGTCAACTATTACATCCGAGATGTTAGTTTGCCTTAGGTTAGGATATATAACGTTATAGACGTATATAATGTCCCCATCTAGAAGTAGGCGACGACACGCCAGGAATATTACATCCCAGATGTTAGGTTGCGTTAGGTTAGGATATACAACGTTATAGACGTATATAATGTCCCTTCGAGAAGCAGGCGACGACACGCCAGGAGTGATGTAAAATATTACATTCGATATGTTAGGTCGCCTTAGGCTAGGATATATAACGTTATGGATGTATACAATGTTCCCACCGAGAAGTACGGGCCTACACGCCAGGAAAGTTGTCAACTATTACATCCGAGGTGTTAGGTTGCGTTAGTTTAGGATATATATCGTTATAGACGTATACAATGTTTCCACCGAGAAGTAGGGACAGACATGCCAGGAATCTTGTAAAATATTACATCCCAGATGTTAGGTTGCCTTCGGTTAGGATATACAACGTTATAGACGTATATAATGTTCCCACAGAGAAGTAGGGACCGAAATGCCAGGAATGATGCAAAATATTACATTCGACATATTAGGTCGCCTTAGGCTAGGATATATAACGTTATAGACGTATATAATGTTCCCACCGAGAAGTACGGGCCTACACGCCAGGAATGTTGTCAACTATTACATCCGAGATGTTAGGTTGCCTTAGGTTAGGATATATATCGTTATAGACGTATATAATGATCCCACCGAGACGTAGGTACCGACACGCCAGGAATATTGTAAAATATTACATCCCAAATGCTAGGTTGCCTTAGGTTAGGATATATATCGTTCTAGACGTATATAATGTTCCTACCGAGACTTAGGGACCGACATGCCAGGAATCTTGTAAAATATTACATCCCAGATGTTAGGTTGCTTTAGGATAGGATATACAATGTTATAGATGTATATAATGTTCCCATCGAGAAGTAGGCGACGACACGCCAGGAATGTTGTAAAATATTATATTCGACATGTTAGGTGGCCTTAGGCTAGGATATATAACGCTATAGACGTATATAATGATACCACCGAGAACTACGGGCCGACACGTCAGGAATGATGTAAAATATTACATTCGACATGTTAGGTCGCCTTAGGCTAGGATATATAACGTTATACACGTATAGAATGTTACCACCGAGAACTACGCGCCGACACGTCAGGAATGATGCAAAATATTACATTCGACATGTTAGGTCGCCTTAGGCTAGGATATATATCGCTATAGACTTATATGATGTTCCCACCGAGAAGTACGGGCTAACAGGCCACGAATGTTTTCAAGTATTACACCCGAGATGTTAGGTTCCCTTAGGTTAGGATATATAACGTTATAGACGTATATAATGTCCCCATCCAGAAGTAGGCGACGACACGCCAGGAATATTACATCCCAGATGTTAGGTTGCGTTACGTTAGGATATACAACGTTATAGACGTATATAATGTTCCCATTGAGAAGCAGGCGAAGACACGCCAGGAATGATGTAAAATATTACATTCGATATATTAGGTCGCCTTAGGCTAGGATATATAACGTTATAGACGTATACAATGTTCCCACCGAGACGTAGGGACCGACATGCCAAGAATGTAAAATATTACATTCGACATGTTAGGTCGCCTTAGGCTAGGATATATAACGTTATAGACGTATATAAGGTTCCCAACGAGAAGTACGGGCGGAAACGCCTGGAATGTTGTCAACTATTACATCCGAGGTGTTAGGTTGCCTTAGGTTAGGATATATATCGTTATAGACGCATACAATGTTTCCACCGAGAAGTAGGGACCGACATGCCAGGAATGTTGTAAAATATTACATCCGAGATGTTAGGTTGCCTTAGGTTAGGATATACAATGTTATAGAAGTATAGAATGTTCCCACCGAGATGTAGGGACCGACATGCCAGGAATGTTGTAAAGTATTACATCCGAGATGTTAGGTTGCTTTAGGTTAGGATATATATCGTTATAGACGTATATAATGTTCCTACCGAGACTTGAGGACCGACATGCCAGGAATCTTGTAAAATATTACATCCCAGATGTTAGGTTGCTTTAGGTTAGGATATACAACGTTATATACGTATATAATGTCCCCATCGAGAAGCAGGCGACGACACGCCAGGAATGCTGTAAAACATCACATCCGAGATGTTATGTTGCTTTACGATTGGATATATAACGTTATAGACGTATATAATGTTCCCACCGAAAAGTAGGAGCCGACGCGCCAGGAATGCTGTAAAATATTACATCCGAGATATTAGGTTTCCTTCGGTTAGGATATATATCGCTATAGACGTATATGATGTTCCCACCGAGAAGTACGGGCTAACACGACAGGAATGTTGTCAAATATTACATCCGAGATGTTAGGTTGCCTTAGGCTAGGATATATAACGTTATAGAAGTATATAATGTTACCACCGAGAACTACGGGCCGACACGTCAGGAATGATGTAAAATATTACATTCGACATGTTAGGTCGCCTTAGGCTAGGATATATAACGTTATAGACGTATATAATGTTCCCGCCGAGAAGTACGGGCCTACACGCCAGGAATATTGTCAACTATTACATCCGAGATGTTAGGTTGCCTTAGGTTAGGATATATATCGTTATAGACGTATATAACGTTCCCACCGAAAAATAGGAGCCGACGCGCCAGGAATGTTGTAAAATATTACATCCGAGATGTTAGGTTGCCTTCGGTTAGGATATATATCGCTATAGAGGCATATGATGTTCCCACCGAGAAGTACGGGCCGACACGCCAGGAATGTTGTCAAATATTACATCCGAGATGTTAGGTTGCCTTAGGTTAGGATATACAAAGTTATAGATTTATATATTGTCCCCATCCAGAGGTAGGCGACGAAACGCCAGGAACGATGTAAAATATTACATCCGAGATGTTAGGTTGCCTTAGGTTAGGATATACAACGTTATAGACGTATATAATGTCCCCATCGAGAAGCAGGCGACGACACGACAGGAATGTTATAAAATATTACATCCGAGATGTTAGGTTGCATTAGGTTAGGATATACAACGTTATAGATGTATATAATGACCCCATCCAGAAGTAGGCGACGACACGCCAGGAATGTTGTAAAATATTACATTGGACATGTTAGGTCGCCTTAGGCTAGGATATATAACGTGATAGACGTATATCATGTTCCCACCGAGAAGTACGGGCGGACACGCTAGGAACGTTGTCAACTATTACATCCGAGATGTTAGGTTGCCTTAGGTTGGGATATATAACGTTATAGACGTATATAATGTTCCCACCGAGAAGTACGGGCGGACACGACTGGAATGTTGTCAACGATTACATCCGAGATGTTAGGTTGCGTTAGGTTAGGATATATATCGTTATAGACGTATACAATGTTTCCACCGAGAAGTAGGGACAGACATGCCAGGAATGTTGTAAAATATTACATCCGAGATGTTAGGTTGCCTTAGGTTAGGATATACAATGTCATAGAAGTATAGAATGTTCCCACCGAGATGTAGGGACCGACATGCCAGGAATGATGTAAAGTATTACATCCGAGATGTTAGGTTGCTTTAGGTTGGGATATATATCGTTATAGACGTATATAATGTTCCTACCGAGACTTGAGGACCGACATGCCAGGAATCTTGTAAAATATTACATCCCAGATGTTTGGTTGCTTTAGGTTAGGATATACAAGGTTAAGGACGTATATAATGTCCCCATCGAGAAGCAGGCGACGACACGCCAGGAATGCTGTAAAATATCACATCCGAGATGTTATGTTGCTTTACGATAGGATATATAACGTTATAGACGTATACAATGTTCCCACCGAGAAGTACGGGCCTACACGCCAGGAAAGTTGTCAACTATTACATCCGAGGTGTTAGGTTGCCTTAGGTTAGGATATATATCGTTATAGACGTATATAATGTTCCCACCGAAAAATAGGAGCCGACGCGCCAGGAATGTTGTAAAATATTACATCCGAGATGTTAGGTTGCCTTCGGTTAGGATATATATCGCTATAGAGGCATATGATGTTCCCACCGAGAAGTACGGGCCGACACGCCAGGAATGTTGTCAAATATTACATCCGAGATGTTAGGTTGCCTTAGGTTAGGATATACAAAGTTATAGATTTATATATTGTCCCCATCCAGAGGTAGGCGACGAAACGCCAGGAACGATGTAAAATATTACATCCGAGATGTTAGGTTGCCTTAGGTTAGGATATACAACGTTATAGACGTATATAATGTCCCCATCGAGAAGCAGGCGACGACACGACAGGAATGTTATAAAATATTACATCCGAGATGTTAGGTTGCATTAGGTTAGGATATACAACGTTATAGATGTATATAATGACCCCATCCAGAAGTAGGCGACGACACGCCAGGAATGTTGTAAAATATTACATTCGACATGTTAGGTCGCCTTAGGCTAGGATATATAACGTGATAGACGTATATCATGTTCCCACCGAGAAGTACGGGCGGACACGCTAGGAACGTTGTCAACTATTACATCCGAGATGTTAGGTTGCCTTAGGTTGGGATATATAACGTTATAGACGTATATAATGTTCCCACCGAGAAGTACGGGCGGACACGACTGGAATGTTGTCAACGATTACATCCGAGATGTTAGGTTGCGTTAGGTTAGGATATATATCGTTATAGACGTATACAATGTTTCCACCGAGAAGTAGGGACAGACATGCCAGGAATGTTGTAAAATATTACATCCGAGATGTTAGGTTGCCTTAGGTTAGGATATACAATGTCATAGAAGTATAGAATGTTCCCACCGAGATGTAGGGACCGACATGCCAGGAATGTTGTAAAGTATTACATCCGAGATGTTAGGTTGCTTTAGGTTAGGATATATATCGTTATAGACGTATATACTGTTCTTACCGGGACTTGAGGACCGACATGCCAGGAATCTTGTAAGACATTACATCCCAGATGTTAGGTTGCCTTAGGTTAGGATATACAATGTTATAGACGTATATAATGTCCCCATCGAGAAGCAGGCGACGACACGCCAGGAATGTTGTAAAATATTACATTCGACATGTTAAGTGGCCTTAGGCTAGGATATATAACGTTATGGACGTATATAATGTTCCCACCGAGAAGTACGCGCGGACACGCTAGGAACGTTGTCAACTATTACATCCGAGATGTTAGGTTGCTTTAGGTTAGGATATATAACGTTATAGACGTATATAATGTCCCCATCCAGAAGTAGGCGACGACACGCCAGGAATATTACATCCCAGATGTTAGGTTGCGTTAGATTAGGATACACAACGTTATAGACGTATATAATTTTCCCAGCGAGAAGCAGGTGACGACACGCCAGGAATGATGTAAAATATTACATTCGACATGTTATGTCGCCTTAGGCTAGGATATATAACGTTATAGACGTATACAATGTTCCCACCAACAAGTACGGGCCTACACGCCAGGAATGTTGTCAACTATTACAGCCGAGGTGTTAGGTTGCCTTAGGTTAGGATATATATCGTTATAGACGTATATAACGTTCCCACCGAGACATGAGGACCGAGATGCCAGGAACCTTGTAAAATATTACATCCCAGATGTTAGGTTGCCTTAGGTTAGGATATATAACGTTATAGACGTATATAATGTCCCCATCCAGAAGTAGGCGACGACAGCCAGGAATATTACATCCCAGATGTTAGGTTGCGTTAGGATAGGATATACAACGTTATAGACGTATATTATGTCCTGATCTAGAAGCAGGCGACGACACGCCAGAATGTTGTAAAATATTACATCCGAGATGTTTGGTTGCCTTTGGCTAGGATATATATCGTTATAGACGTATACAATGTTTTCTCCGAGACGTAGGGACCGATATGCCAGGAATGTTGTAAAATATTACATCCGAGGTGTTAGGTTGCCTTAGGTTAGGATATACAATGTTATAGAAGTATAGAATGTTCCCACCGATATGCAGGGACCGACATGCCAGGAATGCTGTAAAGTATTACATCCGAGATGTTAGGTTGCCTTAGGTTAGGATATCCAACGTTATAGATGTATATAATGACCCCATCCAGTAGTAGGCGACGACACGCCAGGAATGTTGTAAAATATTACATCCCAGATGTTAGGTTGCGTTGGGTTAGGATATACAACGTTATAGACGTATATTATGTCCCCATCGAGAAGCAGGCGACGACACGCCAGGAAAGTTGTAAAATATTACATCCCAGATGTTAGGTTGCGTTGGGTTAGGATATACAATGTTATAGAAGTACAGAATGTTCCCACCGAGATGTAGGGACCGACATGCCAGGAATGTTGTAAAATATTACATCCCAGATGTTAGGTTGCTTTAGGTTAGGATATACAACGTTATAGACGTATATAATGTCGCCATCGAGAAGCAGGCGACGACACGACAGGAATGTTATAAAATATTACATCCGAGATGTTTGGTTGCATTATGTTAGGATATACAACGTTATAGATGTATATAATGTTCCCACCGAGAAGTACGGGCGGACACGCTAGGAACGTTGTCAACTATTACATCCGAGATGTTAGTTTGCCTTAGGTTAGGATATATAACGTTATAGACGTATATAATGTCCCCATCTAGAAGTAGGCGACGACACGCCAGGAATATTACATCCCAGATGTTAGGTTGCGTTAGGTTAGGATATACAACGTTATAGACGTATATAATGTCCCTTCGAGAAGCAGGCGACGACACGCCAGGAGTGATGTAAAATATTACATTCGATATGTTAGGTCGCCTTAGGCTAGGATATATAACGTTATGGATGTATACAATGTTCCCACCGAGAAGTACGGGCCTACACGCCAGGAAAGTTGTCAACTATTACATCCGAGGTGTTAGGTTGCCTTAGGTTAGGATATATATCGTTATAGACGTATATAATTTTCCCACCGAGACGTAGGCACCGACATGCAAGGAATGTTGTAAAATAATACATCCCAAATGTTAGGTTGCGTTAGGTTAGGATATACAACGTTATAGACGTATATAATCTCCCCATCGAGAAGCAGGCGACGACACGCCAGGAATGTTGTAAAATATTACATTCGACATGTTAGGTCGCCTTAGGGTAGGGTGTATAACGTTATAGACGTATATAATGTTCCCACCGAGAAGTACGGGCGGACACGCCTGGAATGTTTTCAACTATTACATCCGAGATGTTAGGTTGCGTTAGGTTAGGATATATATCGTTATAGACGTATACAATGTTTCCACCGAGAAGTAGGGACCGACATGCCAGGAATGTTGTAAAATATTACATCCGAGATGTTAGGTTGCCTTAGGTTAGGATATACAACGTTATAGATGTATATAATGACCCCATCCAGAAGTAGGCGACGACACGCGGGGAATGTTGTAAAATATTACATCCCAGATGTTAGGTTGCGTTGGGTTAGGATATACAACGTTATAGACGTATATAATGTCCCCATCGAGAAGCAGGAGACGACACGCCAGGAATGTTGTAAAATATTACATTCGACATGTTAGGTGGCCTTAGGCTAGGATATATAACGTTATAGTCGTGTATAATGTTCCCACCGAGAAGTACGGGCGGACACGCTAGGAACGTTGTCAACTTTTACATCCGAGATGTTAGGTTGCCTTAGGTTAGGATATATAGCGTTATAGACGTATATAATGTCCCCATCCAGAAGTAGGCGACGACACGCCAGGAATATTACATCCCAGATGTTAGGTTGCCTTAGGTTAGGATATACAACGTTATAGACGTATATAATTTCCCCATCGAGAAGCAGGCGACGACATGCCAGGAATGTTATAAAATATTACATCCGAGATGTTAGGTTGCCTTAGGTTAGGATATACAACGTTATAGATGTATATAATGACCCCATCCAGAAGTAGGCGACGACACGCGGGGAATGTTGTAAAATATTACATCCCAGATGTTAGGTTGCGTTGGGTTAGGATATACAACGTTATAGACGTATATAATGTCCCCATCGAGAAGCAGGAGACGACACGCCAGGAATGTTGTAAAATATTACATTCGACATGTTAGGTCGCCTTAGGCTAGGATATATAACGTTATAGACGTATATAATGTTCCCACCGGGAAGTACGTGCGGACACGCCTGGAATGTTGTCAACTATTACTTCCGAGATGTTAGGTTGCCCTAGGTTAGGATATATATCGTTATAGACGTATATAATGTTCCTACCGAGACTTGAGGACCGACATGCCAGGAATGTTGTAAAATATTACATCCCAGATGTTAGGTTGCTTTAGGTTAGCATATACAACGTTATAGACGAATATAATGTCGCCATCGAGAAGCAGGCGACGACACGACAGGAATGTTATAAAATATTACATCCGAGATGTTTGGTTGCATTATGTTAGGATATACAACGTTATAGATGTATATAATGACCCCATCCAGAAGTAGGCGACGACACGCCAGGAATGTTGTAAAATATTACATTCGACATGTTAGGTCGCCTTAGGCTAGGATATATAACGTTATAGACGTATATAATGTTCCCACCGAGAAGTACGGGCGGACACGCTAGGAACGTTGTCAACTATTACATCCGAGATGTTAGGTTGCCTTAGGTTAGGATATATAACGTTATAGACGTATATAATGTCCCCATCCAGAAGTAGGCGACGACACGCCAGGAATATTACATCCCAGATGTTAGGTTGCGTTAGGTTAGGATATACAACGTTATAGACGTATATTATGTCCTCATCGAGAAGCAGGCGACGACACGCCAGAATGTTGTAAAATATTACATCCGAGATGTTAGGTTGCCTTTGGCTAGGATATATATCGGTATAGACGTATACAACGTTTCCTCCGAGACGTAGGGACCGATATGCCAGGAATGTTGTAAAATATTACATCCGAGGTGTTAGGTTGCCTTAAGTTAGGATATACAATGTTATAGAAGTATAGAATGTTCCCACCGATATGTAGGGACCGACATGCCAGGAATGCTGTAAAGTATTACATCCGAGATGTTAGGTTGCCTTAGGTTAGTATATCCAACGTTATAGATGTATATAATGACCCCATCCAGAAGTAGGCGACGACACGCCAGGAATGTTGTTAAATATTACATCCGAGGTGTTAGGTTGCCTTAGGTTAGGATATACAATGTTATAGAAGTATAGAATGTTCCCACCGATATGTAGGGACCGACATGCCAGGAATGCTGTAAAGTATTACATCCGAGATGTTAGGTTGCCTTAGGTTAGTATATCCAACGTTATAGATGTATATAATGACCCCATCCAGAAGTAGGCGACGACACGCCAGGAATGTTGTAAAATATTACATCCCAGATGTTAGGTTGCGTTGGGTTAGGATATACAACGTTATAGACGTATATAATGTCGCCATCGAGAAGCAGGCGACGACACGACAGGAATGTTATAAAATGTTACATCCGAGATGTTAGGTTGCCGTAGGTTAGGATATACAACGTTATAGATGTATATAATGACCCCATCCAGAAGTAGGCGACGACACGCCGGGAATGTTGTAAAATATTACATTCGACATGTTAGGTCGCCTTAGGCTAGGATATATAACGTTATAGACGTATATAATGTTCCCACCGAGATGTAGGGACCAACATGCCAGGAATGTTGTAAAGTATTACATCCTAGATGTTAGGTTGCTTTAGGTTAGGATATATATCGTTATAGACGTATATAATGTTCCTACCGAGACTTGAGGACCGACATGCTAGGAATCTTGTAAAATATTACATCCCAGATGTTAGGTTGCTTTAGGTTAGGATATACAACGTTATAGACGTATATAATGTCTCCATCGAGAAGCAGGCGACGACACACCATCAATGTTGTAAAATATTACATTCGACATGTTAGGTGGCCTTAGGCTAGGATATATAACGTTATAGTCGTGTATAATGTTCCCACCGAGAAGTACGGGCGGACACGCTAGGAACGTTGTCAACTTTTACATCCGAGATGTTAGGTTGCCTTAGGTTAGGATATATAGCGTTATAGACGTATATAATGTCCCCATCCAGAAGTAGGCGACGACACGCCAGGAATATTACATCCCAAATGTTAGGTTGCCTTAGGTTAGGATATACAACGTTATAGACGTATATAATGTCCCCATCGAGAAGCAGGAGACGACACGCCAGGAATGTTGTAAAATATTACATTCGACATGTTAGGTGGCCTTAGGCTAGGATATATAACGTTATAGTCGTGTATAATGTTCCCACCGAGAAGTACGGGCGGACACGCTAGGAACGTTGTCAACTTTTACATCCGAGATGTTAGGTTGCCTTAGGTTAGGATATATAGCGTTATAGACGTATATAATGTCCCCATCCAGAAGTAGGCGACGACACGCCAGGAATATTACATCCCAGATGTTAGGTTGCCTTAGGTTAGGATATACAACGTTATAGACGTATATAATGTCCCCATCGAGAAGCAGGAGACGACACGCCAGGAATGTTGTAAAATATTACATTCGACATGTTAGGTCGCCTTAGGCTAGGATATATAACGTTATAGACGTATATAATGTTCCCACCGGGAAGTACGGGCGGACACGCCTGGAATGTTGTCAACTATTACTTCCGAGATGTTAGGTTGCCCTAGGTTAGGATATATATCGTTATAGACGTATATAATGTTCCTACCGAGACTTGAGGACCGACATGCCAGGAATGTTGTAAAATATTACATCCCAGATGTTAGGTTGCTTTAGGTTAGGATATACAACGTTATAGACGAATATAATGTCGCCATCGAGAAGCAGGCGACGACACGACAGGAATGTTATAAAATATTACATCCGAGATGTTTGGTTGCATTATGTTAGGATATACAACGTTATAGATGTATATAATGACCCCATCCAGAAGTAGGCGACGACACGCCAGGAATGTTGTAAAATATTACATTCGACATGTTAGGTCGCCTTAGGCTAGGATATATAACGTTATAGACGTATATAATGTTCCCACCGAGAAGTACGGGCGGACACGCTAGGAACGTTGTCAACTATTACATCCGAGATGTTAGGTTGCCTTAGGTTAGGATATATAACGTTATAGACGTATATAATGTCCCCATCCAGAAGTAGGCGACGACACGCCGGGAATATTACATCCCAGATGTTAGGTTGCGTTAGGTTAGGATATACAACGTTATAGACGTATATTATGTCCTCATCGAGAAGCAGGCGACGACACGCCAGAATGTTGTAAAATATTACATCCGAGATGTTAGGTTGCCTTTGGCTAGGATATATATCGTTATAGACGTATACAACGTTTCCTCCGAGACGTAGGGACCGATATGCCAGGAATGTTGTAAAATATTACATCCGAGGTGTTAGGTTGCCTTAGGTTAGGATATACAATGTTATAGAAGTATAGAATGTTCCCACCGATATGTAGGGACCGACATGCCAGGAATGCTGTAAAGTATTACATCCGAGATGTTAGGTTGCCTTAGGTTAGTATATCCAACGTTATAGATGTATATAATGACCCCATCCAGAAGTAGGCGACGACACGCCAGGAATGTTGTCAAATATTACATCCGAGGTGTTAGGTTGCCTTAGGTTAGGATATACAATGTTATAGAAGTATAGAATGTTCCCACCGATATGTAGGGACCGACATGCCAGGAATGCTGTAAAGTATTACATCCGAGATGTTAGGTTGCCTTAGGTTAGTATATCCAACGTTATAGATGTATATAATGACCCCATCCAGAAGTAGGCGACGACACGCCAGGAATGTTGTAAAATATTACATCCCAGGTGTTAGGTTGCGTTGGGTTAGGATATACAACGTTATAGACGTATATAATGTCGCCATCGAGAAGCAGGCGACGACACGACAGGAATGTTATAAAATATTACATCCGAGATGTTTGGTTGCATTATGTTAGGATATACAACGTTATAGATGTATATAATGACCCCATCCAGAAGTAGGCGACGACACGCCAGGAATGTTGTAAAATATTACATTCGACATGTTAGGTCGCCTTAGGCTAGGATATATAACGTTATAGACGTATATAATGTTCCCACCGGGAAGTACGGGCGGACACGCCTGGAATGTTGTCAACTATTACTTCCGAGATGTTAGGTTGCCCTAGGTTAGGATATATATCGTTATAGACGTATATAATGTTCCTACCGATACTTGAGGACCGACATGCCAGGAATGTTGTAAAATATTACATCCCAGATGTTAGGTTGCTTTAGGTTAGGATATACAACGTTATAGACGAATAAAATGTCGCCATCGAGAAGCAGGCGACGACACGACAGGAATGTTATAAAATATTACATCCGAGATGTTTGGTTGCATTATGTTAGGATATACAACGTTATAGATGTATATAATGACCCCATCCAGAAGTAGGCGACGACACGCCAGGAATGTTGTAAAATATTACATTCGACATGTTAGGTAGCCTTAGGCTAGGATATATAACGTTATAGACGTATATAATGTTCCCACCGAGATGTAGGGACCAACATGCCAGGAATGTTGTAAAGTATTACATCCTAGATGTTAGGTTGCTTTAGGTTAGGATATATATCGTTATAGACGTATATAATGTTCCTACCGAGACTTGAGGACCGACATGCTAGGAATCTTGTAAAATATTACATCCCAGATATTAGGTTGCTTTAGGTTAGGATATACAACGTTATAGACGTATATAATGTCTCCATCGAGAAGCAGGCGACGACACACCATCAATGTTGTAAAATATTACATTCGACATGTTAGGTGGCCTTAGGCTAGGATATATAACGTTATAGTCGTGTATAATGTTCCCACCGAGAAGTACGGGCGGACACGCTAGGAACGTTGTCAACTTTTACATCCGAGATGTTAGGTTGCCTTAGGTTAGGATATATAGCGTTATAGACGTATATAATGTCCCCATCCAGAAGTAGGCGACGACACGCCAGGAATATTACATCCCAGATGTTAGGTTGCCTTAGGTTAGGATATACAACGTTATAGACGTATATAATGTCCCCATCGAGAAGCAGGAGACGACACGCCAGGAATGTTGTAAAATATTACATTCGACATGTTAGGTCGCCTTAGGCTAGGATATATAACGTTATAGACGTATATAATGTTCCCACCGGGAAGTACGGGCGGACACGCCTGGAATGTTGTCAACTATTACTTCCGAGATGTTAGGTTGCCCTAGGTTAGGATATATATCGTTATAGACGTATATAATGTTCCTACCGAGACTTGAGGACCGACATGCCAGGAATGTTGTAAAATATTACATCCCAGATGTTAGGTTGCTTTAGGTTAGCATATACAACGTTATAGACGAATATAATGTCGCCATCGAGAAGCAGGCGACGACACGACAGGAATGTTATAAAATATTACATCCGAGATGTTTGGTTGCATTATGTTAGGATATACAAAGTTATAGATGTATATAATGACCCCATCCAGAAGTAGGCGACGACACGCCAGGAATGTTGTAAAATATTACATTCGACATGTTAGGTCGCCTTAGGCTAGGATATATAACGTTATAGACGTATATAATGTTCCCACCGAGAAGTACGGGCGGACACGCTAGGAACGTTGTCAACTATTACATCCGAGATGTTAGGTTGCCTTAGGTTAGGATATATAACGTTATAGACGTATATAATGTCCCCATCCAGAAGTAGGCGACGACACGCCAGGAATATTACATCCCAGATGTTAGGTTGCGTTAGGTTAGGATATACAACGTTATAGACGTATATTATGTCCTCATCGAGAAGCAGGCGACGACACGCCAGAATGTTGTAAAATATTACATCCGAGATGTTAGGTTGCCTTTGGCTAGGATATATATCGTTATAGACGTATACAACGTTTCCTCCGAGACGTAGGGACCGATATGCCAGGAATGTTGTAAAATATTACATCCGAGGTGTTAGGTTGCCTTAGGTTAGGATATACAATGTTATAGAAGTATAGAATGTTCCCACAGATATGTAGGGACCGACATGCCAGGAATGCTGTAAAGTATTACATCCGAGATGTTAGGTTGCCTTAGGTTAGTATATCCAACGTTATAGATGTATATAATGACCCCATCCAGAAGTAGGCGACGACACGCCAGGAATGTTGTAAAATATTACATCCCAGATGTTAGGTTGCGTTGGGTTAGGATATACAACGTTATAGACGTATATTATGTCCCCATCGAGAAGCAGGCGACGACACGCCAGGAAAGTTGTAAAATATTACATCCCAGATGTTGGGTTGCGTTGGGTTGGGATATACAATGTTATAGAAGTACAGAATGTTCCCACCGAGATGTAGGGACCAACATGCCATGAATGTTGTAAAGTATTACATCCTAGATGTTAGGTTGCTTTAGGTTAGGATATATATCGTTATAGACGTATATAATGTTCCTAGCGAGACTTGAGGACCGACATGCTAGGAATCTTGTAAAATATTACATCCCAGATGTTAGGTTGCTTTAGGTTAGGATATATAACGTTATAGACGTATATAATGTCTCCATCGAGAAGCAGGCGACGACACACCATCAATGTTGTAAAATATTACATTCGACATGTTAGGTGGCCTTAGGCTAGGATATATAACGTTATAGTCGTGTATAATGTTCCCACCGAGAAGTACGGGCGGACACGCTAGGAACGTTGTCAACTTTTACATCCGAGATGTTAGGTTGCCTTAGGTTAGGATATATAGCGTTATAGACGTATATAATGTCCCCATCCAGAAGTAGGCGACGACACGCCAGGAATATTACATCCCCGATGTTAGGTTGCCTTAGGTTAGGATATACAACGTTATAGACGTATATAATGTCCCCATCGAGAAGCAGGAGACGACACGCCAGGAATGTTGTAAAATATTACATTCGACATGTTAGGTCGCCTTAGGCTAGGATATATAACGTTATAGACGTATATAATGTTCCCACCGGGAAGTACGGGCGGACACGCCTGGAATGTTGTCAACTATTACTTCCGAGATGTTAGGTTGCCCTAGGTTAGGATATATATCGTTATAGACGTATATAATGTTCCTACCGAGACTTGAGGACCGACATGCCAGGAATGTTGTAAAATATTACATCCCAGATGTTAGGTTGCTTTAGGTTAGCATATACAACGTTATAGACGAATATAATGTCGCCATCGAGAAGCAGGCGACGACACGACAGGAATGTTATAAAATATTACATCCGAGATGTTTGGTTGCATTATGTTAGGATATACAACGTTATAGATGTATATAATGACCCCATCCAGAAGTAGGCGACGACACGCCAGGAATGTTGTAAAATATTACATTCGACATGTTAGGTCGCCTTAGGCTAGGATATATAACGTTATAGACGTATATAATGTTCCCACCGAGAAGTACGGGCGGACACGCTAGGAACGTTGTCAACTATTACATCCGAGATGTTAGGTTGCCTTAGGTTAGGATATATAACGTTATAGACGTATATAATGTCCCCATCCAGAAGTAGGCGACGACACGCCAGGAATATTACATCCCAGATGTTAGGTTGCGTTAGGTTAGGATATACAACGTTATAGACGTATATTATGTCCTCATCGAGAAGCAGGCGACGACACGCCAGAATGTTGTAAAATATTACATCCGAGATGTTAGGTTGCCTTTGGCTAGGATATATATCGTTATAGACGTATACAACGTTTCCTCCGAGACGTAGGGACCGATATGCCAGGAATGTTGTAAAATATTACATCCGAGGTGTTAGGTTGCCTTAGGTTAGGATATACAATGTTATAGAAGTATAGAATGTTCCCACCGATATGTAGGGACCGACATGCCAGGAATGCTGTAAAGTATTACATCCGAGATGTTAGTTTGCCTTAGGTTAGTATATCCAACGTTATAGATGTATATAATGACCCCATCCAGAAGTAGGCGACGACACGCCAGGAATGTTGTTAAATATTACATCCGAGGTGTTAGGTTGCCTTAGGTTAGGATATACAATGTTATAGAAGTATAGAATGTTCCCACCGATATGTAGGGACCGACATGCCAGGAATGCTGTAAAGTATTACATCCGAGATGTTAGGTTCCCTTAGGTTAGTATATCCAACGTTATAGATGTATATAATGACCCCATCCAGAAGTAGGCGACGACACGCCAGGAATGTTGTAAAATATTACATCCCAGATGTTAGGTTGCGTTGGGTTAGGATATACAACGTTATAGACGTATATAATGTCGCCATCGAGAAGCAGGCGACGACACGACAGGAATGTTATAAAATATTACATCCGAGATGTTAGGTTGCCGTAGGTTAGGATATACAACGTTATAGATGTATATAATGACCCCATCCAGAAGTAGGCGACGACACGCCGGGAATGTTGTAAAATATTACATTCGACATGTTAGGTCGCCTTAGGCTAGGATATATAACGTTATAGACGTATATAATGTTCCCACCGGGAAGTACGGGCGGACACGCTAGGAACGTAGTCAACTATTACATCCGAGATGTTAGGTTGCCTTAGGTTAGGATATATAACGTTATAGACGTATATAATGTCCCCATCCAGAAGTAGGCGACGACACGCCAGGAATATTACATCCCAGATGTTAGGTTGCGTTAGATTAGGATACACAACGTTATAGACGTATATAATGTTCCCACCGAGAAGTACGGGCGGACACGCTAGGAACGTTGTCAACTATTACATCCGAGATGTTAGGTTGCCTTAGGTTAGGATATATAACGTTATAGACGTATATAATGTCCCCATCCAGAAGTAGGCGACGACACGCCAGGAATATTACATCCCAGATGTTAGGTTGCGTTAGGTTAGGATATACAACGTTATAGACGTATATTATGTCCTCATCGAGAAGCAGGCGACGACACGCCAGAATGTTGTAAAATATTACATCCGAGATGTTAGGTTGCCTTTGGCTAGGATATATATCGTTATAGACGTATACAACGTTTCCTCCGAGACGTAGGGACCGATATGCCAGGAATGTTGTAAAATATTACATCCGAGGTGTTAGGTTGCCTTAGGTTAGGATATACAATGTTATAGAAGTATAGAATGTTCCCACCGATATGTAGGGACCGACATGCCAGGAATGCTGTAAAGTATTACATCCGAGATGTTAGGTTGCCTTAGGTTAGTATATCCAACGTTATAGATGTATATAATGACCCCATCCAGAAGTAGGCGACGACACGCCAGGAATGTTGTAAAATATTACATCCCAGATGTTAGGTTGCGTTGGGTTAGGATATACAACGTTATAGACGTATATTATGTCCCCATCGAGAAGCAGGCGACGACACGCCAGGAAAGTTGTAAAATATTACATCCCAGATGTTAGGTTGCGTTGGGTTGGGATATACAATGTTATAGAAGTACAGAATGTTCCCACCGAGATGTAGGGACCAACATGCCATGAATGTTGTAAAGTATTACATCCTAGATGTTAGGTTGCTTTAGGTTAGGATATATATCGTTATAGACGTATATAATGTTCCTAGCGAGACTTGAGGACCGACATGCTAGGAATCTTGTAAAATATTACATCCCAGCTGTTAGGTTGCTTTAGGTTAGGATATACAACGTTATAGACGTATATAATGTCTCCATCGAGAAGCAGGCGACGACACACCATCAATGTTGTAAAATATTACATTCGACATGTTAGGTGGCCTTAGGCTAGGATATATAACGTTATAGTCGTGTATAATGTTCCCACCGAGAAGTACGGGCGGACACGCTAGGAACGTTGTCAACTTTTACATCCGAGATGTTAGGTTGCCTTAGGTTAGGATATATAGCGTTATAGACGTATATAATGTCCCCATCCAGAAGTAGGCGACGACACGCCAGGAATATTACATCCCCGATGTTAGGTTGCCTTAGGTTAGGATATACAACGTTATAGACGTATATAATCTCCCCATCGAGAAGCAGGAGACGACACGCCAGGAATGTTGTAAAATATTACATTCGACATGTTAGGTCGCCTTAGGCTAGGATATATAACGTTATAGACGTATATAATGTTCCCACCGGGAAGTACGGGCGGACACGCCTGGAATGTTGTCAACTATTACTTCCGAGATGTTAGGTTGCCCTAGGTTAGGATATATATCGTTATAGACGTATACAATGTTTCCACCGAGAAGTAGGGACCGACATGCCAGGAATGTTGTAAAATATTACATCCGAGATGTTAGGTTGTCTTGGGTTAGGATATACAATGTTATAGAAGTATAGAATGTTCCCACCGAGATGTAGGGACCGACATGCCAGGAATGTTGTAAAGTATTACATCCGAGATGTTAGGTTGCTTTAGGTTAGGATATATATCGTTATAGACGTATATAATGTTCCTACCGAGACTTGAGGACCGACATGCCAGGAATGTTGTAAAATATTACATCCCAGATGTTAGGTTGCTTTAGGTTAGGATATACAACGTTATAGACGAATATAATGTCGCCATCGAGAAGCAGGAGACGACACACCATCAATGTTGTAAAATATTACATTCGACATGTTAGGTGGCCTTAGGCTACGATATATAACGTTATAGACGTGTATAATGTTCCCACCGAGAAGTACGGGCGGACACGCTAGGAATGTTGTCAACTTTTACATCCGAGATGTTAGGTTGCCTTAGGTTAGGATATATAACGTTATAGACGTATATAATGTCCCCATCCAGAAGTAGGCGACGACACGCCAGGAATATTACATCCCAGATGTTAGGTTGCCTTAGGTTAGGATATCCAACGTTATAGAAGTATAGAATGTTCCCACCGAGATGTAGGGACCGACATGCCAGGAATGTTGTAAAATATTACATCCGAGATGTTAGGTTGCCTTCGGTTAGGATATACAATGTTATAGAAGTATAGAATGTTCCCACCGAGATGTAGGGACCAACATGCCAGGAATGTTGTAAAGTATTACATCCTAGATGTTAGGTTGCTTTAGGTTAGGATATATATCGTTATAGACGTATATAATGTTCCTACCGAGACTTGAGGACCGACATGCTAGGAATCTTGTAAAATATTACATCCCAGATGTTAGGTTGCTTTAGGTTAGGATATACAACGTTATAGACGTATATAATGTCTCCATCGAGAAGCAGGAGACGACACACCATCAATGTTGTAAAATATTACATTCGACATGTTAGGTAGCCTTAGGCTAGGATATATAACGTTATAGACGTGTAAAATGTTCCCACCGAGAAGTACGGGCGGACACGCTAGGAACGTTGTCAACTTTTACATCCGAGATGTTAGGTTGCCTTAGGTTAGGATATATAACGTTATAGACGTATATAATGTCCCCATCCAGAAGTAGGCGACGACACGCCAGGAATATTACATCCCAGATGTTAGGTTGCCTTAGGTTAGGATATCCAACGTTATAGATGTATATAATGACTCCATCCAGAAGTAGGCGACGACACGCCAGGAATGTTGTAAAATATTACATCCCAGATGTTAGGTTGCGTTGGGTTAGGATATACAACGTTATAGACGTATATTATGTCCCCATCGAGAAGTAGGCGACGACACGCCAGGAATATTACATCCCAGATGTTAGGTTGCCTTAGGTTAGGATATACAACGTTATAGACGTATATAATGTCCCCATCGAGAAGCAGGAGACGACACGCCAGGAATGTTGTAAAATATTACATTCGACATGTTAGGTCGCCTTAGGCTAGGATATATAACGTTATAGACGTATATAATGTTCCCACCGGGAAGTACGGGCGGACACGCCTGGAATATTGTCAACTATTACTTCCGAGATGTTAGGTTGCCCTAGGTTAGGATATATATCGTTATAGACGTATATAATGTTCCTACCGAGACTTGAGGACCGACATGCCAGGAATATTGTAAAATATTACAACCCAGATGTTAGGTTGCTTTAGATTAGGATATACAACGTTATAGACGTATATAATGTCGCCATCGAGAAGCAGGCGACGACACGACAGGAATATTATAAAATATTACATCCGAGATGTTTGGTTGCATTAGGTTAGGATATACAACGTTATAGATGTATATAATGACCCCATCCAGTAGTAGGCGACGACACGCCAGGAATGTTGTAAAATATTACATTCGACATGTTAGGTCGCCTTAGGCTAGGATATATAACGTTATAGACGTATATAATGTTCCCACCGAGAAGTACGGGCGGACACGCTATGAACGTTGTCAACTATTACATCCGAGATGTTAGGTTGCCTTAGGTTAGGATATATAACGTTATAGACGTATATAATGTCCCCATCGAGAAGCAGGCGACGACACGCCAGGAAAGTTGTAAAATATTACATCCCAGATGTTAAGTTGCGTTGGGTTAGGATATACAATGTTATAGAAGTATAGAATGTTCCCACCGAGATGTAGGGACCGACATGCCAGGAATGTTGTAAAATATTACATCCGAGATGTTAGGTTGTCTTGGGTTAGGATATACAATGTTATAGAAGTATAGAATGTTCCCACCGAGATGTAGGTACCGACATGCCAGGAATGTTGTAAAGTATTACATCCGAGATGTTAGGTTGCTTTAGGTTAGGATATATATCGTTATAGACGTATATAATGTTCCTACCGAGACTTGAGGACCGACATGCCAGGAATGTTGTAAAATATTACATCCCAGATGTTAGGTTGCTTTAGGTTAGGATATACAACGTTATAGACGTATATAATGTCGCCATCGAGAAGCAGGCGACGACACGACAGGAATGTTATAAAATATTACATCCGAGATGTTTGGTTGCATTATGTTAGGATATACAACGTTATAGATGTATATAATGACCCCATCCAGAAGTAGGCGACGACACGCCAGGAATGTTGTAAAATATTACATTCGACATGTTAGGTTGCCTTTGGCTAGGATATATATCGTTATAGACGTATACAATGTTTCCTCCTAGACGTAGGGACCGATATGCCAGGAATGTTGTAAAATATTACATCCGAGGTGTTAGATTGCCTTAGGTTAGGATATACAATGTTATAGAAGTATAGAATGTTCCCACCGATATGTAGGGACCGACATGCCAGGAATGCTGTAAAGTGTTACATCCGAGATGTTAGGTTGCCTTAGGTTAGGATATCCAACGTTATAGATGTATATAATGACCCCATCCAGAAGTAGGCGACGACACGCCAGGAATGTTGTAAAATATTACATCCCAGATGTTAGGTTGCGTTGGGTTAGGATATACAAGGTTATAGACGTATATAATGTCTCCATCGGGAAGCAGGCGACGACACACCATCAATGTTGTAAAATATTACATTCGACATGTTAGGTGGCCTTAGGCTTGGATATATAACGTTATAGACGTGTATAATGTTCCCACCGAGATGTACGGGCGGACACGCTAGGAACGTTGTCAACTTTTACATCCGAGATGTTAGGTTGCCTTAGGTTAGGATATATAACGTTATAGACGTATATAATGTCCCCATCCAGAAGTAGGCGACGACACCCCAGGAATATTACATCCCAGATGTTAGGTTGCCTTAGGTTAGGATATACAACGTTATAGACGTATATAATGTCCCCATCGAGAAGCAGGCGACGACATGCCTGGAATGTTATAAAATATTACATCCGAGATGTTAGGTTGCCTTAGGTTAGGATATACAAAGTTATAGATGTATATAATGACCCCATCCAGAAGTAGGCGACGACACGCCGGGAATTTTGTAAAATATTACATTCGACATGTTAGGTCGCCTTAGGCTAGGATATATAACGTTATAGACGTGTATAATGTTCCCACCGAGATGTACGGGCGGACACGCTAGGAACGTTGTCAACTTTTACATCCGAGATGTTAGGTTGCCTTAGGTTAGGATATATAACGTTATAGACGTATATAATGTCCCCATCGAGAAGCAGGCGACGACATGCCAGGAATGTTGTAAAATATTACATTCGACATGGTAGGTCGCCTTAGGCTAGGATATATAACGTTATAGACGTATATAATGTTCCCACCGGGAAGTACGGGCGGACACGCCTGGAATGTTGTCAACTATTACTTCCGACATGATAGGTTGCCCTAGGTTAGGATATATATCGTTATAGACGTATACAATGTTTCCACCGAGAAGTAGGGACCGACATGCCAGGAATGTTGTAAAATATTACATCCGAGATGTTAGGTTGTCTTGGGTTAGGATATACAATGTTATAGAAGTATAGAATGTTCCCACCGAGATGTAGGGACCGACATGCCAGGAATGTTGTAAAGTATTACATCCGAGATGTTAGGTTGCTTTAGGTTAGGATATATATCGTTATAGACGTATATAATGTTCCTACCGAGACTTGAGGACCGACATGCCAGGAATGTTGTAAAATATTACATCCCAGATGTTAGGTTGCTTTAGGTTAGGATATACAACGTTATAGACGTATATAATGTCGCCATCGAGAAGCAGGCGACGACACGACAGGAATGTTATAAAATATTACATCCGAGATGTTTGGTTGCATTATGTTAGGATATACAACGTTATAGATGTATATAATGACCCCATCCAGAAGTAGGCGACGACACGCCAGGAATGTTGTAAAATATTACATTCGACATGTTAGGTCGCCTTAGGCTAGGATATATAACGTTACAGACGTATATAATGTTCCCACCGAGAAGTAAGGGCGGACACGCTAGGAACGTTGTCAACTATTACATCCGAGATGTTAGGTTGCCTTACGTTAGGATATATAACGTTATAGACGTATATAATGTCCCCATCCAGAAGTAGGCGACGACACGCCAGGAATATTACATCCCAGATGTTAGGTTGCCTTAGGTTAGGATATACAACGTTATAGACGTATATAATGTCCCCATCGAGAAGCAGGAGACGACACGCCAGGAATGTTGTAAAATATTACATTCGACATGTTAGGTGGCCTTAGGCTAGGATATATATCGTTATAGACGTATACAATGTTTCCTCCGAGACGTAGGGATCGATATGCCAGGAATGTTGTAAAATATTACATCCGAGGTGTTAGGTTGCCTTAGGTTAGGATATACAATGTTATAGAAGTATAGAATGTTCCCACCGATATGTAGGGACCGACATGCCAGGAATGCTGTATAGTATTACATCCGAGATGTTAGGTTGCCTTAGGTTAGGATATCCAACGTTATAGATGTATATAATGACCCCATCCAGAAGTAGACGACGACACGCCAGGAATGTTGTAAAATATTACATCCCAGATGTTAAGTTGCGTTGGGTTAGGATATACAATGTTATAGAAGTATAGAATGTTCCCACCGAGATGTAGGGACCGACATGCCAGGAATGTTGTAAAATATTACATCCGAGATGTTAGGTTGCCTGCGGTTAGGATATACAATGTTATAGAAGTATAGAATGTTCCCACCGAGATGTAGGGACCAACATGCCAGGAATGTTGTAAAGTATTACATCCTAGATGTTAGGTTGCTTTAGGGTAGGATATATATTGTTATAGACGTATATAATGTTCCCACCGAGACTTGAGGACCGACATGCTAGGAATCTTGTAAAATATTACATCCCAGATGTTAGGTTGCTTTAGGTTAGGATATACAACGTGATAGACGTATATAATGTCTCCATCGAGAAGCAGGCGACGACACACCATCAATGTTGTAAAATATTACATTCGACATGTTAGGTGGCCTTAGGCAAGGATATATAACGTTATAGACGTGTATAATGTTCCCACCGAGATGTACGGGCGGACACGCTAGGAACGTTGTCAACTTTTACATCCGAGATGTTCGGTTGCCTTAGGTTAGGATATATAACGTTATATACGTATATAATGTCCCCATCCAGAAGTAGGCGACGACACGCCAGGAATATTACATCCCAGATGTTAGGTTGCCTCAGGTTAGGATATACAACGTTATAGACGTATATAATGTCCCCATCGAGAAGCAGGCAACGACATGCCAGGAATGTTATAAAATATTACATCCGAGATGTTAGGTTGCCTTAGGTTAGGATATATAACGTTATAGACGTATATAATGTCCCCATCCAGAAGTAGGCGACGACACGCCAGGAATATTACATCCCAGATGTTAGGTTGCCTTAGGTTAGGATATACAACGTTATAGACGTATATAATGTCCCCATCGAGAAGCAGGAGACGACACGCCAGGAATGTTGTAAAATATTAAATTCGACATGTTAGGTCGCCTTAGGCTAGGATATATAACGTTATAGACGTATATAATGTTCCCACCGGGAAGTACGGGCGGACACGCCTGGAATGTTGTCAACTATTACTTCCGAGATGTTAGGTTGCCCTAGGTTAGGATATATATCGTTATAGACGTATACAATGTTTCCACCGTGAAGTAGGGACCGACATGCCAGGAATGTTGTAAAATATTACATTCGACATGTTAGGTCGCCTTAGGCTAGGATATATAACGTTATAGACGTATATAACGTTCCCACCGAGAAGTACGGGCGGACACGCTAGGAACGTTGTCAACTATTACATCCGAGATGTTAGGTTGCCTTAGGTTAGGATATATAACGTTATAGACGTATATAATGTCCCCATCCAGAAGTAGGCGACGACACGCCAGGAATATTACATCCCAGATGTTAGGTTGCGTTAGGTTAGGATATACAACGTTATAGACGTATAGTATGTCCTCATCGAGAAGCAGGCGACGTCACGCCAGAATGTTGTAAAATATTACATCCGAGATGTTAGGTTGCCTTAGGCGAGGATATATATCGTTATAGACGTATACAATGTTTCCTCCGAGACGTAGGGACCGATATGCCAGGAATGTTGTAAAATATTACATCCGAGGTGTTAGGTTGCCTTAGGTTAGGATATACAATGTTATAGAAGTATAGAATGTTCCCACCGATATGTAGGGACCGACATGCCAGGAATGTTGTAAAGTATTACATCCGAGATGTTAGGTTCCCTTAGGTTAGGATATCCAACGTTATAGATGTATATAATGACCCCATCCAGAAGTAGGCGACGACACGCCAGTAATGTTGTAAAATATTACATCCCAGATGTTAGGTTGCGTTGGGTTAGGATATACAACGTTATAGACGTATATTATGTCCCCATCGAGAAGCAGGCGACGACACGCCAGGAAAGTTGTAAAATATTACATCCCAGATGTTAGGTTGCGTTGGGTTAGGATATACAACGTTATAGACGTATATAATGTCCCTTCGAGAAGCAGGCGACGACACGCCAGGAGTGATGTAAAATATTACATTCGATATGTTAGGTCGCCTTAGGCTAGGATATATAACGCTATAGACGTATACAATGTTCCCACCGAGAAGTACGTGCCTACACGCCAGGAATGTTGTCAACTATTACATCCGAGGTGTTAGGTTGCCTTAGGTTAGGATATATAACGTTATAGACGTATATAATGTCCCCATCCAGAAGTAGGCGACGACACGCCAGGAATATTACATCCCAGATGTTAGGTTGCGTTAGGTTAGGATATACAACGTTATAGACGTATATTATGTCCTCATCGAGAAGCAGGCGACGACACGCCAGAATGTTGTAAAATATTACATCCGAGATGTTAGGTTGCCTTAGGCTAGGATATATATCGTTATAGACGTATACAATGTTTCCTCCGAGACGTAGGGACCGATATGCCAGGAATGTTGTAAAATATTACATCCGAGGTGTTAGGTTGCCTTAGGTTAGGATATACAATTTTGTAGAAGTATAGAATGTTCCCACCGATATGTAGGGACCGACATGCCAGGAATGTTGTAAAGTATTACATCCGAGATGTTAGGTTCCCTTAGGTTAGGATATCCAACGTTATAGATGTATATAATGACCCCATCCAGAAGTAGGCGACGACACGCCAGTAATGTTGTAAAATATTACATCCCAGATGTTAGGTTGCGTTGGGTTAGGATATACAACGTTATAGACGTATATTATGTCCCCATCGAGAAGCAGGCGACGACACGCCAGGAAAGTTGTAAAATATTACATCCCAGATGTTAGGTTGCGTTGGGTTAGGATATACAACGTTATAGACGTATATAATGTCCCTTCGAGAAGCAGGCGACGACACGCCAGGAGTGATGTAAAATATTACATTCGATATGTTAGGTCGCCTTAGGCTAGGATATATAACGTTATAGACGTATACAATGTTCCCACCGAGAAGTACGGGCCTACACGCCAGGAATGTTGTCAACTATTACATCCGAGGTGTTAGGTTGCCTTAGGTTAGGATATATATCGTTATAGACGTATATAATTTTGCCACCGAGACGTAGGCACCGACATGCAAGGAATGTTGTAAAATAATACATCCCAAATGTTAGGTTGCGTTAGGTTAGGATATACAACGTTATAGACGTATATAATCTCCCCATCGAGAAACAGGCGACGACACGCCAGGAATGTTGTAAAATATTAAATTCGACATGTTAGGTCGCCTTAGGCTAGGATATATAACGTTATAGACGTGTATAATGTTCCCACCGAGAAGTACGGGCGGACACGCTAGGAACGTTGTCAACTTTTACATCCGAGATGTTAGGTTGCCTTAGGTTAGGATATATATCGTTATTGACGTATACAATGTTTCCACCGAGAAGTAGGGACCGACATGCCAGGAATGTTGTAAAATATTACATCCGAGATGTTAGGTTGTCTTGGGTTAGGATATACAATGTTATAGAAGTATAGAATGTTCCCACCGAGATGTAGGGACCGACATGCCAGGAATGTTGTAAAGTATTACATCCGAGATGTTAGCTTGCTTTAGGTTAGGATATATATCGTTATAGACGTATATAATGTTCCTACCGAGACTTGAGGACCGACATGCCAGGAATGTTGTAAAATATTACATCCCAGATGTTAGGTTGCTTTAGGTTAGGATAAACAACGTTATAGACGTATATAATGTCGCCATCGAGAAGCAGGCGACGACACGACAGGAATGTTATAAAATATTACATCCGAGATGTTTGGTTGCATTAGGTTAGGATATACAACGTTATAGATGTATATAATGACCCCATCCAGAAGTAGGCGACGACACGCCAGGAATGTTGTAAAATATTACATTCGACATGTTAGGTCGCCTTAGGCTAGGATATATAACGTTATAGACGTATATAACGTTCCCACCGAGAAGTACGGGCGGACACGCTAGGAACGTTGTCAACTATTACATCCGAGATGTTAGGTTGCCTTAGGTTAGGATATATAACGTTATAGACGTATATAATGTCCCCATCCAGAAGTAGGCGACGACACGCCAGGAATATTACATCCCAGATGTTAGGTTGCGTTAGGTTAGGATATACAACGTTATAGACGTATATTATGTCCTCATCGAGAAGCAGGCGACGACACGCCAGAATGTTGTAAAATATTACATCCGAGATGTTAGGTTGCCTTAGGCTAGGATATATATCGTTATAGACGTATACAATGTTTCCTCCGAGACGTAGGGACCGATATGCCAGGAATGTTGTAAAATATTACATCCGAGGTGTTAGGTTGCCTTAGGTTAGGATATACAATGTTATAGAAGTATAGAATGTTCCCACCGATATGTAGGGACCGACATGCCAGGAATGTTGTAAAGTATTACATCCGAGATGTTAGGTTCCCTTAGGTTAGGATATCCAACGTTATAGATGTATATAATGACCCCATCCAGAAGTAGGCGACGACACGCCAGTAATGTTGTAAAATATTACATCCCAGATGTTAGGTTGCGTTGGGTTAGGATATACAACGTTATAGACGTATATTATGTCCCCATCGAGAAGCAGGCGACGACACGCCAGGAAAGTTGTAAAATATTACATCCCAGATGTTAGGTTGCGTTGGGTGAGGATATACAACGTTATAGACGTATATAATGTCCCTTCGAGAAGCAGGCGATGACACGCCAGGAGTGATGTAAAATATTACATTCGATATGTTAGGTCGCCTTAGGCTAGGATATATAACGTTATAGACGTATACAATGTTCCCACCGAGAAGTACGGGCCTACACGCCAGGAATGTTGTCAACTATTACATCCGAGTTGTTAGGTTGCCTTAGGTTAGGATATATATCGTTATAGACGTATATAATTTTGCCACCGAGACGTAGGCACCGACATGCAAGGAATATTGTAAAATAATACATCCCAAATGTTAGGTTGCGTTAGGTTAGGATATACAACGTTATAGACGTATATAATCTCCCCATCGAGAAGCAGGCGACGACACACCATCAATGTTGTAAAATATTACATTCGACATGTTAGGTGGCCTTAGGCAAGGATATATAACGTTATAGACGTGTATAATGTTCCCACCGAGAAGTACGGGCGGACACGCTAGGAACGTTGTCAACTTTTACATCCGAGATGTTAGGTTGCCTTAGGTTAGGATATATATCGTTATAGACGTATACAATGTTTCCACCGAGAAGTAGGGACCGACATGCCAGGACTGTTGTAAAATATTACATCCGAGATGTTAGGTTGTCTTGGGTTAGGATATACAATGTTATAGAAGTATAGAATGTTCCCACCGAGATGTAGGGACCGACATGCCAGGAATGTTGTAAAGTATTACATCCGAGATGTTAGGTTGCTTTAGGTTAGGATATATATCGTTATAGACGTATATAATGTTCCTACCGAGACTTGAGGACCGACATGCCAGGAATGTTGTAAAATATTACATCCCAGATGTTAGGTTGCTTTAGGTTAGGATAAACAACGTTATAGACGTATATAATGTCGCCATCGAGAAGCAGGCGACGACACGACAGGAATGTTATAAAATATTACATCCCAGATGTTAGGTTGCGTTGGGTTAGGATATACAACGTTATAGACGTATATAATGTCCCTTCGAGAAGCAGGCGACGACACGCCAGGAGTGATGTAAAATATTACATTCGATATGTTAGGTCGCCTTAGGCTAGGATATATAACGTTATAGACGTATACAATGTTCCCACCGAGAAGTACGGGCCTACACGCCAGGAATGTTGTCAACTATTACATCCGAGGTGTTAGGTTGCCTTAGGTTAGGATATATATCGTTATAGACGTATATAATTTTGCCACCGAGACGTAGGCACCGACATGCAAGGAATGTTGTAAAATATTACATCCGAGGTGTGAGGTTGCCTTAGGTTAGGATATACAATGTTATAGAAGTATAGAATGTTCCCACCGATATGTAGGGACCGACATGCCAGGAATGTTGTAAAGTATTACATCCGAGATGTTAGGTTCCCTTAGGTTAGGATATCCAACGTTATAGATGTATATAATGACCCCATCCAGAAGTAGGCGACGACACGCCAGTAATGTTGTAAAATATTACATCCCAGATGTTAGGTTGCGTTAGGTTAGGATATACAACGTTATAGACGTATATTATGTCCCCATCGAGAAGCAGGCGACGACACGCCAGGAAAGTTGTAAAATATTACATCCCAGATGTTAGGTTGCGTTGGGTTAGGATATACAACGTTATAGACGTATATAATGTCCCTTCGAGAAGCAGGCGACGACACGCCAGGAGTGATGTAAAATATTACATTCGATATGTTAGGTCGCCTTAGGCTAGGATATATAACGTTATAGACGTATACAATGTTCCCACCGAGAAGTACGTGCCTACACGCCAGGAATGTTGTCAACTATTACATCCGAGGTGTTAGGTTGCCTTAGGTTAGGATATATAACGTTATAGACGTATATAATGTCCCCATCCAGAAGTAGGCGACGACACGCCAGGAATATTACATCCCAGATGTTAGGTTGCGTTAGGTTAGGATATACAACGTTATAGACGTATATTATGTCCTCATCGAGAAGCAGGCGACGACACGCCAGAATGTTGTAAAATATTACATCCGAGATGTTAGGTTGCCTTAGGCTAGGATATATATCGTTATAGACGTATACAATGTTTCCTCCGAGACGTAGGGACCGATATGCCAGGAATGTTGTAAAATATTACATCCGAGGTGTTAGGTTGCCTTAGGTTAGGATATACAATGTTATAGAAGTATAGAATGTTCCCACCGATATGTAGGGACCGACATGCCAGGAATGTTGTAAAGTATTACATCCGAGATGTTAGGTTCCCTTAGGTTAGGATATCCAACGTTATAGATGTATATAATGACCCCATCCAGAAGTAGGCGACGACACGCCAGTAATGTTGTAAAATATTACATCCCAGATGTTAGGTTGCGTTGGGTTAGGATATACAACGTTATAGACGTATATTATGTCCCCATCGAGAAGCAGGCGACGACACGCCAGGAAAGTTGTAAAATATTACATCCCAGATGTTAGGTTGCGTTGGGTTAGGATATACAACGTTATAGACGTATATAATGTCCCTTCGAGAAGCAGGCGACGACACGCCAGGAGTGATGTAAAATATTACATTCGATATGTTAGGTCGCCTTAGGCTAGGATATATAACGTTATAGACGTATACAATGTTCCCACCGAGAAGTACGGGCCTACACGCCAGGAATGTTGTCAACTATTACATCCGAGGTGTTAGGTTGCCTTAGGTTAGGATATATATCGTTATAGACGTATATAATTTTGCCACCGAGAAGTAGGGACCGACATGCCAGGAATGTTGTAAAATATTACATCCGAGATGTTAGGTTGTCTTGGGTTAGGATATACAATGTTATAGAAGTATAGAATGTTCCCACCGAGATGTAGGGACCGACATGCCAGGAATGTTGTAAAGTATTACATCCGAGATGTTAGGTTGCTTTAGGTTAGGATATATATCGTTATAGACGTATATAATGTTCCTACCGAGACTTGAGGACCGACATGCCAGGAATGTTGTAAAATATTACATCCCAGATGTTAGGTTGCCTTAGGTTAGGATATACAATGTTATAGAAGTATAGAATGTTCCCACCGATATGTAGGGACCGACATGCCAGGAATGTTGTAAAGTATTACATCCGAGATGTTAGGTTCCCTTAGGTTAGGATATCCAACGTTATAGATGTATATAATGACCCCATCCAGAAGTAGGCGACGACACGCCAGTAATGTTGTAAAATATTACATCCCAGATGTTAGGTTGCGTTGGGTTAGGATATACAACGTTATAGACGTATATTATGTCCCCATCGAGAAGCAGGCGACGACACGACAGGAAAGTTGTAAAATATTACATCCCAGATGTTAGGTTGCGTTGGGTTAGGATATACAACGTTATAGACGTATATAATGTCCCTTCGAGAAGCAGGCGACGACACGCCAGGAGTGATGTAAAATATTACATTCGATATGTTAGGTCGCCTTAGGCTAGGATATATAACGTTATAGACGTATACAATGTTCCCACCGAGAAGTACGGGCCTACACGCCAGGAATGTTGTCAACTATTACATCCGAGGTGTTAGGTTGCCTTAGGTTAGGATATATATCGTTATAGACGTATATAATTTTGCCACCGAGACGTAGGCACCGACATGCAAGGAATGTTGTAAAATAATACATCCCAAATGTTAGGTTGCGTTAGGTTAGGATATACAACGTTATAGACGTATATAATCTCCCCATCGAGAAACAGGCGACGACACGCCAGGAATTTTGTAAAATATTAAATTCGACATGTTAGGTCGCCTTAGGCTAGGATATATAACGTTATAGACGTGTATAATGTTCCCACCGAGAAGTACGGGCGGACACGGTAGGAACGTTGTCAACTTTTACATCCGAGATGTTAGGTTGCCTTAGGTTAGGATATATATCGTTATAGACGTATACAATGTTTCCACCGAGAAGTAGGGACCGACATGCCAGGAATGTTGTAAAATATTACATCCGAGATGTTAGGTTGTCTTGGGTTAGGATATACAATGTTATAGAAGTATAGAATGTTCCCACCGAGATGTAGGGACCGACATGCCAGGAATGTTGTAAAGTATTACATCCGAGATGTTAGCTTGCTTTAGGTTAGGATATATATCGTTATAGACGTATATAATGTTCCTACCGAGACTTGAGGACCGACATGCCAGGAATGTTGTAAAATATTACATCCCAGATGTTAGGTTGCTTTAGGTTAGGATAAACAACGTTATAGACGTATATAATGTCGCCATCGAGAAGCAGGCGACGACACGACAGGAATGTTATAAAATATTACATCCGAGATGTTTGGTTGCATTAGGTTAGGATATACAACGTTATAGATGTATATAATGACCCCATCCAGAAGTAGGCGACGGCACGCCAGGAATGTTGTAAAATATTACATTCGACATGTTAGGTCGCCTTAGGCTAGGATATATAACGTTATAGACGTATATAACGTTCCCACCGAGAAGTACGGGCGGACACGCTAGGAACGTTGTCAACTATTACATCCGAGATGTTAGGTTGCCTTAGGTTAGGATATATAACGTTATAGACGTATATAATGTCCCCATCCAGAAGTAGGCGACGACACGCCAGGAATATTACATCCCAGATGTTAGGTTGCGTTAGGTTAGGATATACAACGTTATAGACGTATATTATGTCCTCATCGAGAAGCAGGCGACGACACGCCAGAATGTTGTAAAATATTACATCCGAGATGTTAGGTTGCCTTAGGCTAGGATATATATCGTTATAGACGTATACAATGTTTCCTCCGAGACGTAGGGACCGATATGCCAGGAATGTTGTAAAATATTACATCCGAGGTGTTAGGTTGCCTTAGGTTAGGATATACAATGTTATAGAAGTATAGAATGTTCCCACCGATATGTAGGGACCGACATGCCAGGAATGTTGTAAAGTATTACATCCGAGATGTTAGGTTCCCTTAGGTTAGGATATCCAACGTTATAGATGTATATAATGACCCCATCCAGAAGTAGGCGACGACACGCCAGTAATGTTGTAAAATATTACATCCCAGATGTTAGGTTGCGTTGGGTTAGGATATACAACGTTATAGACGTATATTATGTCCCCATCGAGAAGCAGGCGACGACACGCCAGGAAAGTTGTAAAATATTACATCCCAGATGTTAGGTTGCGTTGGGTGAGGATATACAACGTTATAGACGTATATAATGTCCCTTCGAGAAGCAGGCGAAGACACGCCAGGAGTGATGTAAAATATTACATTCGATATGTTAGGTCGTCTTAGGCTAGGATATATAACGTTATAGACGTATACAATGTTCCCACCGAGAAGTACGGGCCTACACGCCAGGAATGTTGTCAACTATTACATCCGAGTTGTTAGGTTGCCTTAGGTTAGGATATATATCGTTATAGACGTATATAATTTTGCCACCGAGACGTAGGCACCGACATGCAAGGAATATTGTAAAATAATACATCCCAAATGTTAGGTTGCGTTAGGTTAGGATATACAACGTTATAGACGTATATTATGTCCCCATCGAGAAGCAGGTGACGACACGCCAGGAATGTTGTAAAATATTACATCCCAGATGTTAGGTTGCGTTAGGTAAGGATATACAACATTATAGACGTATATAATGTCCCCATCGAGAAGCAGGAGACGACATGCCAGGAATGTTGTAAAATACTACATTCGACATGTTAGGTCGCCTTAGGCTAGGATATATAACGTTATAGACGTATATAATGTTCCCACCCAAAAATGGGGGCCGACGCGTCAGGAATGTTGTAAAATATTACACCCGAGATGTTAGGTTCCCTTAGGTTAGGATATACAACGTTATAGACGTATAGTATGTTCCCACCGAGATGTAGGGACCGACATGCCAGTAATGTTGTAAAATATTACATCCGAGATGTTAGGTTGCGTTAGGTTAGGATATACAACGTTATCGACGTATAGTATGTTCCCACCGAGATGTAGGGACCGACATGCCAGGAATGTTATAAAATATTACATCCGAGATGTTAGGTTGCCTTAGGTTAGGATATACAAGGTTATAGATGTATATAATGACCCTATCCAGAAGTAGGCGACGACACTCCAGGAATGTTGTAAAATATTACATCCCAGATGTTAGGTTGCGTTAGGTATGGATATACAACGTTATAGACGTATATTATGTCCCCATCGAGAAACAGGCGACGACACGCCGGGAATGTTGTAAAATATTACATCCCAGATGTTAGGTTGCGTTAGGTTAGGATATACAACGTTATAGACGTATATTATGTCCCCATCGAGAAGCAGGCGACGACACGCCAGAATGTTGTAAAATATTACATCCGAGATGTTAGGTTGCCTTAGGTTAGGATATACAAGGTTATAGATGTATATAATGTCCCCATCGAGAAGTAGGCGACGTCACGCCAGGAATGTTGTAAAATATTATATTCGACATGTTAGTTTGCCTTAGGCTAGGATATATAACGTTATAGACGTATATAATCTCCCCATCCAGATGTAGGCGACAACACGCCAGGAATATTACATCCCAGATGTTAGGTTGCGCTAGGTTAGGATATGTAACGTTATAGACGTATATAATGTTTCCGGCGAAAGGTAGGATCCGACCCGCCAGGAATGTTGCAAAATATTACATCCGAGATATTAGGTTGCCTTAGGTTAGGATATACAAAGTTATAGATGTATATAATGTCCCCATCCAGAAGTAGGCGACGACACGACAGGAGTGTTGTAAAATATTACATTTGATATGTTAGGTCTCCTTAGGATAGGATATATAACGTTATAGACGCATATAATGTTACCACCGAGAACTACAGGCCGACACGCCAGGAATGATCTAAAATATAACATTCGACATGTTAGGTCGCCTTAGGCTAGGATATATAACGTTATAAACGTATACAATGTTCCCACCGAGAAGTACGGGCCTACACGCCAGGAATGTTGTCAACTATTACATCCGAGGTGTTAGGTTGCCTTAGGTTAGGATATATATCGTTATAGACGTATATAATGTTCCCACCGAGACGTAGGCACCGACATGCCAGGAATGTTGTAAAATATTACATCCCAACTGTTAGGTTGCGTTAGGTTAGGATATACAACGTTATAGACGTATATAATCTCCCCATCGAGAAGCAGGCGACGACACGCCAGAATGTTGTAAAATATTACATCCGAGATGTTAGGTTGCCTTAGGTTAGGATATACAAGGTTTTAGATGTATATAATGACCCTATCCAGAAGTAGGCGACGACACTCCAGGAATGTAAAATATTACATCCCAGATGTTAGGTTGCGTTAGGTAAGTATATACAACGTTATAGACGTATATTATGTCACCATCGAGAAGCAGGCGACGACACGCCAGGAACGTTGTAAAATATTACATCCCAGATGTTAGGTTGCGTTAGGTTAGGATATACAAGGATTTAGATGTATATAATGACCCTATCCAGAAGTAGGCGACGACACTCCAGGAATGTTGTAAAATATTACATCCCAGATGTTAGGTTGCGTTAGGTAAGGATATACAAAGTTATAGACGTATATAATGTCGCCATCGAGAAGCAGGCGACGACACGCCAGGAATGTTGTAAAATATTACATTCGACATGTTAAGTGGCCTTAGGCTAGGATATATAACGTTATAGACGTATATAATGTTCCCACCGAGAAGTACGCGCGGACACGCTAGGAACGCTGTCAACTATTACATCCGAGATGTTAGGTTGCCTTAGGTTAGGATATATAACGTTATAGACGTATATAATGTCCCCATCCAGAAGTAGGCGACGACACGCCAGGAATATTACATCCCAGATGTTAGGTTGCGTTAGATTAGGATACACAACGTTATAGACGTATATAATTTTCCCATCGAGAAGCAGGTGACGACACGCCAGTAATGATGTAAAATATTACATTTGACATGTTAGGTCGCCTTAGGCTAGGATATACAATGTTATAGATGTATATAATGTCCCTATCCAGAAGTAGGCGACGACACTCCATGAATGTTGTAAAATATTACATCCCAGACGTTAGGTTGCGTTAGGTAAAGATATACAACGTTATAGACGTATATTATGTCCCCATTGAGAAGCAGGCGACGACACGCCAGGAATGTTGTAAAATATTACATCCCAGATCTTAGTTTGCGTTAGGTTAGGATATACAACGTTATAGACGTATATTATGTCCCCATCGAGAAGCAGGCGACGACACGCCAGGAAAGTTGTAAAATATTACATCCCAGATGTTAGGTTGCGTTGGGTTAGGATATACAACGTTATAGACGTATATAATGTCCCTTCGAGAAGCAGGCGACGACACGCTAGGAGTGATGTAAAATATTACATTCGATATGTTAGGTCGCCTTAGGCTAGGATATATAACGTTATAGACGTATACAATGTTCCCACCGAGAAGTACGGGCCTACACGCCAGGAATGTTGTCAACTATTACATCCGAGTTGTTAGGTTGCCTTAGGTTAGGATATATATCGTTATAGACGTATATAATTTTGCCACCGAGACGTAGGCACCGACATGCAAGGAATATTGTAAAATAATACATCCCAAATGTTAGGTTGCGTTAGGTTAGGATATACAACGTTATAGACGTATATAATCTCCCCATCGAGAAACAGGCGACGACACGCCAGGAATGTTGTAAAATATTACATTCGACATGTTAGGTCGCCTTAGGCTAGGATATATAACGTTACAGACGTATATAATGTTCCCACCGAGAAGTACGGGCGGACACGCCTGGAATGTTGTCAACTATTACATCCGAGATGTTAGGTTGCGTTAGGTTAGGATATATATCGTTATAGACGTATACAATGTTTCCACCGAGAAGTAGGGACCGACATGCCAGGAATGTTGTAAAATATTACATCCGAGATGTTAGGTTGCCTTAGGTTAGGATATACAATGTTATAGAAGTATAGAATGTTCCCACCGAGATGTAGGGACCGACATGCCAGGAATGTTGTAAAGTATTACATCCGAGATGTTAGGTTGCGTTAGGTTAGGATATATATCGTTATAGACGTATAGAATGTTCCCACCGAGATGTAGGGACCGACATGCCAGGAATGATGTAAAATATTACATTCGACATGTTAGGTCGCCTTAGGCTAGTATATATAACGTTATAGACGTATACAATGTTCCCACCAACAAGTACGGTCCTACACGCCAGGAATGTTGTCAACTATTACAACCGAGGTGTTAGGTTGCCTTAGGTTAGGATATATATCGTTATAGACGTATATAATTTTCCCACCGAGACGTAGGGACCGACATGCCAGGAATGTTGTAAAATATTACATCCCAAATGTTGGGTTGCGTTAGGTAAAGATATACAACGTTATAGACGTATATTATGTCCCCATTGAGAAGCAGGCGACGACACGCCAGGAATGTTGTAAAATATTACATCCCAGATCTTAGTTTGCGTTAGGTTAGGATATACAACGTTATAGACGTATATTATGTCCCCATCGAGAAGAAGGCGACGACACGCCAGGAATGTTGTAAAATATTACATCCCAGATGTTAGGTTGCGTTAGGTTAGGATATAAAACGTTATAGACGTATATTATGTCCCCATCGAGAAGCAGGCGACGACACGCCAGGAATGTTGTAAAATATTACATCCCAGATGTTAGGTTGCGTTAGGTTAGGATATACAACATTATAGACGTATATAATGTCCCCATCGAGAAGCAGGAGACGAAACGCTAGGAATGTTGTAAAATATTACATTCGACATGTTAGGTTGCCTTAGGCTAGGATACATAACGTTATAGACGTATATAATGTTCCCACCGAAAAATAGGGGCCGACGCGTCAGGAATGTTGTAAAATATTACATTCGACATGTTAGGTGGCCTTAGGCTGGGATATATAACGTTATAGACGTATATAATGTTCCCACCGAGAAGTACGGGCGGACACGCCTGGAATGTTGTGAACTATTACATCCGAGATGTTAGGTTGCGTTAGGTTAGGATATATATCGTTATAGACGTATAGAATGTTCCCACCGAGATGTAGGGACCGACATGCCAGGAATGATGTAAAATATTACATTCGACATGTTAGGTCGCCTTAGGCTAGTATATATGACGTTATAGACGTATACAATTTTCCCACCAACAAGTACGGGCCTACACGCCAGGAATGTTGTCAACTATTACAACCGAGGTGTTAGGTTGCCTTAGGTTAGGATATATATCGTTATAGACGTATATAATTTTCCCACCGAGACGTAGGGACCGACATGCCAGGAATGTTGTAAAATATTACATCCCAAATGTTCGGTTGCGTTAGGTTAGGATATACAACGTTATAGACGTATATAATGTCCCCATCGAGAAGCAGGCGACGAAACGCCAGAATGTTGTAAAATATTACACCCAAGATGTTACGTTGCCGTAGGCTAGGGTATATATCGTTATAGACGTATACAATGTTTCCACCGAGAAGTAGGCACCGATATGCCAGGAATGTTGTAAAATATTACATCCGAGATGTTAGGTTGCCTTAGGTTAGAATATACAATGTTATAGATGTATATAATGTCCGTATCCAGAAGTAGGCGACGACAATCCATGAATGTTGTAAAATATTACATCCCAGATGTTAGGTTGCGTTAGGTAAGGATATACAACATTATAGACGTATATAATGTCCCCATCGAGAAGCAGGAGACGACATGCCAGGAATGTTGTAAAATACTACATTCGACATGTTAGGTCGCCTTAGGCTAGGATATATAACGTTATAGACGTATATAATGTTCCCACCCAAAAATGGGGGCCGACGCGTCAGGAATGTTGTAAAATATTACACCCGAGATGTTAGGTTCCCTTAGGTTAGGATATACAACGTTATAGACGTATAGTATGTTCCCACCGAGATGTAGGGACCGACATGCCAGTAATGTTGTAAAATATTACATCCGAGATGTTAGGTTGCGTTAGGTTAGGATATACAACGTTATCGACGTATAGTATGTTCCCACCGAGATGTAGGGACCGACATGCCAGGAATGTTATAAAATATTACATCCGAGATGTTGGGTTGCCTTAGGTTAGGATATACAAGGTTATAGATGTATATAATGACCCTATCCAGAAGTAGGCGACGACACTCCAGGAATGTTGTAAAATATTACATCCCAGATGTTAGGTTGCGTTAGGTATGGATATACAACGTTATAGACGTATATTATGTCCCCATCGAGAAACAGGCGACGACACGCCAGGAATGTTGTAAAATATTACATCCCAGATGTTAGGTTGCGTTAGGTTAGGATATACAACGTTATAGACGTATATTATGTCCCCATCGAGAAGCAGGCGACGACACGCCAGAATGTTGTAAAATATTACATCCGAGATGTTAGGTTGCCTTAGGTTAGGATATACAAGGTTATAGATGTATATAATGTCCCCATCGAGAAGTAGGCGACGTCACGCCAGGAATGTTGTAAAATATTATATTCGACATGTTAGTTTGCCTTAGGCTAGGATATATAACGTTATAGACGTATATAATCTCCCCATCCAGATGTAGGCGACAACACGCCAGGAATATTACATCCCAGATGTTAGGTTGCGCTAGGTTAGGATATGTAACGTTATAGACGTATATAATGTTTCCGGCGAAAAGTAGGATCCGACCCGCCAGGAATGTTGCAAAATATTACATCCGAGATATTAGGTTGCCTTAGGTTAGGATATACAAAGTTATAGATGTATATAATGTCCCCATCCAGAAGTAGGCGACGACACGACAGGAGTGTTGTAAAATATTACATTTGATATGTTAGGTCTCCTTAGGATAGGATATATAACGTTATAGACGCATATAATGTTACCACCGAGAACTACAGGCCGACACGCCAGGAATGATCTAAAATATAACATTCGACATGTTAGGTCGCCTTAGGCTAGGATATATAACGTTATAAACGTATACAATGTTCCCACCGAGAAGTACGGGCCTACACGCCAGGAATGTTGTCAACTATTACATCCGAGGTGTTAGGTTGCCTTAGGTTAGGATATATAACGTTATAGACGTATATAATGTCCCCATCCAGAAGTAGGCGACGACACGCCAGGAATATTACATCCCAGATGTTAGGTTGCGTTAGATTAGGATACACAACGTTATAGACGTATATAATTTTCCCATCGAGAAGCAGGTGACGACACGCCAGTATTGATGTAAAATATTACATTTGACATGTTAGGTCGCCTTAGGCTAGGATATACAATGTTATAGATGTATATAATGTCCCTATCCAGAAGTAGGCGACGACACTCCATGAATGTTGTAAAATATTACATCCCAGACGTTAGGTTGCGTTAGGTAAAGATATACAACGTTATAGACGTATATTATGTCCCCATTGAGAAGCAGGCGACGACACGCCAGGAATGTTGTAAAATATTACATCCCAGATCTTAGTTTGCGTTAGGTTAGGATATACAACGTTATAGACGTATATTATGTCCCCATCGAGAAGAAGGCGACGACACGCCAGGAATGTTGTAAAATATTACATCCCACATGTTAGGTTGCGTTAGGTTAGGATATAAAACGTTATAGACGTATATTATGTCCCCATCGAGAAGCAGGCGACGACACGCCAGGAATGTTGTAAAATATTACATCCCAGATGTTAGGTTGCGTTAGGTTAGGATATAGAACATTATAGACGTATATAATGTCCCCATCGAGAAGCAGGAGACGACATGCCAGGAATGTTGTAAAATACTACATTCGACATGTTAGGTCGCCTTAGGCTAGGATATATAACGTTATAGACGTATATAATGTTCCCACCCAAAAATGGGGGCCGACGCGTCAGGAATGTTGTAAAATATTACACTCGAGATGTTAGGTTCCCTTAGGTTAGGATATACAACGTTATAGACGTATAGTATGTTCCCATCGAGAAACAGGCGACGACACGCCAGGAATGTTGTAAAATATTACATCCCAGATGTTAGGTTGCGTTAGGTTAGGATATACAACGTTATAGACGTATATTATGTCCCCATCGAGAAGCAGGCGACGACACGCCAGAATGTTGTAAAATATTACATCCGCGATGTTATGCTGCCTTACGTTATGATATATAACGTTATAGACGTGTATAATGTCCCCATCGAGAAGTAGGCGACGACCCGCCAGGAATGTTGTACAATATTACATCCGACATGTTAGGTTGCCTTCGGTTAGGATATATATCGCTATAGACGTATATTATGTTCCCACCGAGAAGTAGGGTCCGACATGCCAGGAATGTTGTAAAATATTACATCCGAGATGTTATGTTGCTTTAGGTTAGGATATTTAACGTTATAGACGAATAGAATGTTCCCACCGAGGAATAGGGCCCGACGCTTCAGGAATGTTGTAAAATATTACACCCGAGATGTTAGGTTCCCTTAGGTTAGTATATAGAACGTTAGAGACGTATATAATGTCCCCATCGGGAAGTAGGCGCCGTCACGCCAGGAATGTTGGAAAACATTACATCCGAGAAGTTATGTTCCCTTACGTTAGGATATATAACGTTATAGACGTATATAATGTTCCCACCGAGATGTACGTTCCGGCACGCTGGGAATGTTATCAAATATTACATCCGAGGTGTTAGGATGCCTTAGGTTAGGATATACAACGTTATAGACGTATATAATGTCCCCATCGGGAAGTAGGCGCCGTCACGCTAGGAATGTTGTAAAATATTACGGTAAAGAGGTTAGGTTGCCTTCGGTTAGGATATATATCGCTATAGACGTATATAAGGTTCCCACCGAGAAGTAGGGGCCGACGCGCCAGGAGTGTTGTAAAATATTACATTCGACGGGTTAGGTTGCCTTAGGATAGGATATATAACGTTAAAGACGTATATAATGTTCCCACCGAGAAGTATGGGCCAACGAGCCAGGAATGCGGTACAATATTACATTCGACATGTTAGGTTGCCTTAGGTTAGGATATGTAACGTTATAGACGTATATACTGTTCCCACCGAGAAGTAGGGTCAGGCGCGCCAGGAATGTAGTAAAATATAACATCCGAGATGTTTGGTTGCCTTAGGCTAGGATATATAACGTTATAGACATATATAATGTTCCCACCGAGAAGTAGGGGCCGACGTGCCAGGAATGTAGTAAAATATTACACCCGGGATGTTAGGTTGCCTTAGGTGAGGATATATAACGTTATAGACGTTTATAATGTTCCCACGGAAAAGTAGGTAGCGACGCGTCAGCAATGTTGTAAAATATTACAATCGACATGTTAGGATTGCCTTAGGCTAGGACATATAGCGTTATAGACGTATATACTGTTCCCACCGAGAAGTAGGGGCCGACGAGCCAGGAATGTTGTAAAATATTACATTCGCCATGTTAGGATTGCGTTAGGTTAGGATATATAACGTTATAGACGTATATACTGTTCCCACCGAGAAGTAGGTGCCGACGCGCCAGGTATGTTGTAAAATATTACATTCGACATGTTAGGTTGCCTTAGGCTAGGACATATAGCGCTATAGACGTATATAATGTTCCCACCCAGAAGTAGGTGCCGACGCGCCAGAAATGTTGTAGAATATTACATTCGATATGTTAGGTTGCCTTAGGCTAGGATATATAGCGTTATAGACGTATATAATGTTCCCACCGAGAAGTAGGGGCCGACGCGCCGCGAATGTTGTAAAATATTACATATGACATGTTAGGTTGCCTTAAGCTAGGATATATAGCGTTATAGACGTATATAATGTTCCCACCGAGAAGTAGGGGCCGGCGCGCCAGGAATGTAGTAAAATATAACATCCGAGATGTTAGGTTCCCTTAGGCTAGGATATATAACGTTATAGACGTATATAATGTTCCCACCGAGAAGTAGGGGCCGACGAGACAGGAATGTTGTAAAATATTACGCTCGACATGTTAGGTTGCCTTAGGCTAGGGTATATAGCGATATAGACGTATATAATGTTCCCACCGAGAAGTAGGGGTCGGCGCGCCAGGAATGTTGTAAAATATTACATCTGAGATGTTAGGTTGCCTTAGGCTAGGATATATAACGTTATAGACGTTTATAATGTTCCCACCGAGAAATAGGGGCCGACAAGCCAGGAATGTTGTAAAACATTACATCCGAGGTGTTAGGTTGCCTTAGGTTAGGATATATAACGTTATAGAAGTATATACTGTTCCCACTGAGAAGTAGGGGCCGGCGCGCCAGGAATGTAGTAAAATATTACATCCGTGATGTTAGGTTGCCTTAGGCTAGGATATGTAACGTTATAGACGTATATAATGTTCCCACCGAGAAGTATGGGCCAACGAGCCAGGAATGTGGTACAATATTACATTCGACATGTTAGGTTGCCTTAGGTTAGGATATATAACGTTATAGACGTATATACTGTTCCCACCGAGAAGTAGGTGCCGACGCGCCAGGAATGTTGTAAAATATTACATCCGAGATGTCAGGTTGCCTTAGGCTAGGATATATAGCGTTATAGACGTATATAATGTTCCCACCGAGAAGTAGGTGCCGACGCGCCAGGAATGTTGTAGAATATTACATTCGATATGTTAGGTTGCCTTAAGCTAGGATATATAGCGTTATAGACGTATATAATGTTCCCACCGAGAAGTAGGGGCCGAAGTGCCCGGGAATGTTGTAAAATAGTATATGCTACATGTTAGGTTGCCTTAGGCTAGGATATATAGCGTTATAGACGTATATAATGTTCCCACCGAGAAGTAGGGGCCGACGTGCCAAGAATCTAGTAAAATATTACATCCGAGATGTTACGTTGCCTTAGGTTAGGATATATAACGTTATAGACGTATATGATATTCCCACCGAGAAGTATGGGCGAACGAGCCAGGTATGTGGTGCAATATTACATTCGATATGTTAGGTTGCCTTAAGCAAGGATATATAGCGTTATAGACGTATATAATGTTCCCACCGAGAAGTAGGGGCCGGCGCGCCAGGAATGTAGTAAAATATAACATCCGAGATGTTAGGTTGCCTTAGGCTAGGATATATAACGTTATAGACATATATAATGTTCCCACCGAGATGTAGGCGCCGGCGCGCCAGGAATGTAGTAGAATATTACATCCGAGATGTTAGGTTGCCTTAGGCTAGGATATGTAACGTTATAGACGTATATAATGTTCCCACCGAGAAGTAGGGTCCAACGAGCCAGGAATGTGTTAAAATATTACAATCGACATGTTAGGTTGCCTTAGGTTAGTATATATAACGTTATAGACGTGTATACTGTTCCCACGGAGAAGTAGTTGCCGACGCGCCAGAAATGTTGTAAAATATTACATTCGACATGTTAGGCTGCCTTAGGCTAGGATATGTAACGTTATAGACGTATATAATGTTCCCACCGAGAAGTATGGGCCAACGAGCCAGGAATGTGGTACAATATTACATTCGACATGTTAGGTTGCCTTAGGCTAGGATATGTAACGTTATAGACGTATATAATGTTCCCACCGAGAAGTATGGGCCAACGAGCCAGGAATGTGGTACAATATTACATTCGACATGTTAGGTTGCCTTAGGTTAGGATATATAACGTTATAGACGTATATACTGTTCCCACCGAGAAGTAGGTGCCGACGCGCCAGGAATGTTGTAAAATATTACATCCGAGATGTCAGGTTGCCTTAGGCTAGGATATATAGCGTTATAGACGTATATAATGTTCCCACCGAGAAGTAGGTGCCGACGCGCCAGGAATGTTGTAGAATATTACATTCGATATGTTAGGTTGCCTTAAGCTAGGATATATAGCGTTATAGACGTATATAATGTTCCCACCGAGAAGTAGGGGCCGAAGTGCCCGGGAATGTTGTAAAATAGTATATGCTACATGTTAGGTTGCCTTAGGCTAGGATATATAGCGTTATAGACGTATATAATGTTCCCACCGAGAAGTAGGGGCCGACGTGCCAAGAATCTAGTAAAATATTACATCCGAGATGTTACGTTGCCTTAGGTTAGGATATATAACGTTATAGACGTATATGATATTCCCATCGAGAAGTATGGGCGAACGAGCCAGGTATGTGGTGCAATATTACATTCGATATGTTAGGTTGCCTTAAGCAAGGATATATAGCGTTATAGACGTATATAATGTTCCCACCGAGAAGTAGGGGCCGGCGCGCCAGGAATGTAGTAAAATATAACATCCGAGATGTTAGGTTGCCTTAGGCTAGGATATATAACGTTATAGACATATATAATGTTCCCACCGAGATGTAGGGGCCGACGTGCCAGGAATGTAGTAAAATATTAAACCCGGGATGTTAGGTTGCCTTAGGTTAGGATATATAACGGTATTGACTTATATAATGTTCTCCCCGAGAAATAGGGGCCGACGCGCCAGAAATGTTGTTAAATATTACATTCGACATGTTAGATTGCCTTAGGCTAGGATACATAGCGTTATAGACGCATATAATGTTCCCACCGAGAGGTAGGGGCCGACGAGACAGGAATGTTGTAAAATATTACGCTCGACATGTTAGTTTGCGTTAGGCCAGGATATATAGCGTTATAGACGTATATAATGTTCCCACCGAGATGTAGGCGCCGGCGCGCCAGGAATGTAGTAGAATATTACATCCGAGATGTTAGGTTGCCTTAGGCTAGGATATGTAACGTTATAGACGTATATAATGTTCCCACCGAGAAGTAGGGTCCAACGAGCCAGGAATGTGTTAAAATATTACAATCGACATGTTAGGTTGCCTTAGGTTAGTATATATAACGTTATAGACGTGTATACTGTTCCCACGGAGAAGTAGTTGCCGACGCGCCAGAAATGTTGTAAAATATTACATTCGACATGTTAGGCTGCCTTAGGCTAGGATATGTAACGTTATAGACGTATATAATGTTCCCACCGAGAAGTATGGGCCAACGAGCCAGGAATGTGGTACAATATTACATTCGACATGTTAGGTTGCCTTAGGTTAGGATATATAACGTTATAGACGCATATACTGTTCCCACCGAGAAGTAGGTGCCGACGCGCCAGGAATGTTGTAAAATATTACATCCGAGATGTCAGGTTGCCTTAGGCTAGGATATATAGCGTTATAGACGTATATAATATTCCCACCGAGAAGTAGGTGCCGACGCGCCAGGAATGTTGTAGAATATTACATTCGATATGTTAGGTTGCCTTAAGCTAGGATATATAGCGTTATAGACGTATATAATGTTCCCACCGAGAAGAAGGGGCCGAAGTGCCCGGGAATGTTGTAAAATAGTATATGCTACATGTTAGGTTGCCTTAGGCTAGGATATATAGCGTTATAGACGCATATAATGTTCCCACCGAGAAGTAGGGGCCGACGTGCCAAGAATCTAGTAAAATATTACATCCGAGATGTTACGTTGCCTTAGGTTAGGATATATAACGTTATAGACGTATATGATATTCCCACCGAGAAGTATGGACCAACGAGCCAGGAATGTGGTGCAATATTACATTCGATATGTTAGGTTGCCTTAAGCTAGGATATATAGCGTTATAGACGTATATAATGTTCCCACCGAGAAGTAGGGGCCGGCGCGCCAGGAATGTAGTAAAATATAACATCCGAGATGTTAGGTTGCCTTAGGCTAGGATATATAACGTTATAGACATATATAATGTTCCCACCGAGATGTAGGGGCCGACGTGCCAGGAATGTAGTAAAATATTAAACCCGGGATGTTAGGTTGCCTTAGGTTAGGATATATAACGGTATTGACTTATATAATGTTCTCCCCGAGAAATAGGGGCCGACGCGCCAGAAATGTTGTTAAATATTACATTCGACATGTTAGATTGCCTTAGGCTAGGATACATAGCGTTATAGACGTATATAATGTTCCCACCGAGAGGTAGGGGCCGACGAGACAGGAATGTTGTAAAGTATTACGCTCGACATGTTAGTTTGCGTTAGGCCAGGATATATAGCGTTATAGACGTATATAATGTTCCCACCGAGATGTAGGGGCCGGCGCGCCAGGAATGTAGTAAAATATTACATCCGAGATGTTAGGTTGCCTTAGGCTAGGATATATTACGTTATAGACGTATATAATGTTCTCACCGAGAAATAGGGGCCGACGCGCCAGGAATGTTGTAAAATATTACATTCGCCATGTTAGGATTGCGTTAGGTTAGGATATATAACGTTATAGACGTATATACTGTTCCCACCGAGAAGTAGGTGCCGACGCGCCAGGTATGTTGTAAAATATTACATTCGACATGTTAGGTTGCCTTTGGCTAGGACATATAGCGCTATAGACGTATATAATGTTCCCACCCAGAAGTAGGTGCCGACGCGCCAGAAATGTTGTAGAATATTACATTCGATATGTTAGGTTGCCTTAGGCTAGGATATATAGCGTTATAGACGTATATAATGTTCCCACCGAGAAGTAGGGGCCGACGCGCCGCGAATGTTGTAAAATATTACATATGACATGTTAGGTTGCCTTAAGCTAGGATACATAGCGTTATAGACGTATATAATGTTCCCACCGAGAAGTAGGAGCCGGCGCGCCAGGAATGTAGTAAAATATAACATCCGAGATGTTAGGTTCCCTTAGGCTAGGATATATAACGTTATAGACGTATATAATGTTCCCACCGAGAAGTAGGGGCCGACGAGTCAGGAATGTTGTAAAATATTACGCTCGACATGTTAGGTTGCCTTAGGCTAGGGTATATAGCGATATAGACGTATATAATGTTCCCACCGAGAAGTAGGGGTCGGCGCGCCAGGAATGTAGTAAAATATTGCATCCGAGATGTTAAGTTGCCTTAGGCTAGGATATATAACGTTATAAACTTATATACTGTTCCCTCCGAGAAGTACGTGCCGACACGCCAGGAATGTTGTAAAATATTACATCTGAGATGTTGGGTTGCCTTAGGCTAGGATATATAGCGTTATAGACGAATACAATGTTCCCACCGAGAAATAGGGGCCGACACGCCAGGAATGTTGTAAAACATTACATCCGAAATGTTAGGTGGCCTTAGGTAATGATATATAACGTTATTGACTTATATAATGTTCTCACCGAGAAATAGGGGCCGACGCGCCAGAAATGTTGTTAAATATTACATTCGACATGTTAGGTTGCCTTAGGCTAGGATATATAGCGTTATAGACGTATATAATGTTCCCACCGAGAGATAGGGGCCGACGAGCCAGGAATGTTGTAAAATATTACGCTCGACATGTTAGTTTGCGTTAGGCTAGGATATATAGCGTTATAGACGTATATAATGTTCCCACCGAGAGATAGGGGCCGACGAGCCAGGAATGTTGTAAAATATTACGCTCGACATGTTAGTTTGCGTTAGGCTAGGATATATAGCGTTATAGACGTATATAAGGTTCCCACCGAGAAGTAGGGGCCGACGCGCCAGGAATGTTGTAAAATATTACATTCGACATGTTAGGTTGCCTTAGGATAGGATATATAACGTTAAAGACGTATATAATGTTCCCACCGAGAAGTATGGGCCAACGAGCCAGGAATGCGGTACAATATTACATTCGACATGTTAGGTTGCCTTAGGTTAGGATATGTATCGTTATAGACGTATATACTGTTCCCACCGAGAAGTAGGGTCAGGCGCGCCAGGAATGTAGTAAAATATAACATCCGAGATGTTTGGTTGCCTTAGGCTAGGATATATAACGTTATAGACATATATAATGTTCCCACCGAGATGTAGGGGCCGACGTGCCAGGAATGTAGTAAAATATTAAACCCGGGATGTTAGGTTGCCTTAGGTTAGGATATATAACGGTATTGACTTATATAATGTTCTCCCCGAGAAATAGGGGCCGAAGCGCCAGAAATGTTGTTAAATATTACATTCGACATGTTAGGTTGCCTTAGGCTAGGATACATAGCGTTATAGACGTATATAATGTTGCCACCGAGAGGTAGGGGCCGACGAGACAGGAATGTTGTAAAATATTACGCTCGGCATGTTGGTTTGCGTTAGGCCAGGATATATAGCGTTATAGACGTATATAATGTTCCCACCGAGATGTAGGCGCCGGCGCGCCAGGAATGTAGTAGAATATTACATCCGAGATGTTAGGTTGCCTTAGGCTAGGATATGTAACGTTATAAACGTATATAATGTTCCCACCGAGAAGTAGGGTCCAACGAGCCAGGAATGTGTTAAAATATTACAATCGACATGTTAGGTTGCCTTAGGTTAGTATATATAACGTTATAGACGTGTATACTGTTCCCACGGAGAAGTAGTTGCCGACGCGCCAGAAATGTTGTAAAATATTACATTCGACATGTTAGGCTGCCTTAGGCTAGGATATATAGCGTTATAGACGTATACAACGTTCCCACCGAGAAATAGGGGCCGACACGCCAGGAATGTTGTAAAGCATTACATCCGAGGAGTTAGGTTGCCTTAGGTTAGGATATATAACGTTATAGAAGTATATACTGTTCCCACCGCGAAGTAGGGGCCGGCGCGCCAGGAATGTAGTAAAATATTACATCCGAGATGTTAGGTTGCCTTAGTCTAGGATATGTAACGTTATAGACGTATATAATGTTCCCACCGAGAAGTATGGGCCAACGAGCCAGGAATGTGGTACAATATTACATTCGACATGTTAGGTTGCCTTAGGTTAGGATATATAACGTTATAGACGTATATACTGTTCCCACCGAGAAGTAGGTGCCGACGCGCCAGGAATGTTGTAGAATATTACATTCGATATGTTAGGTTGCCTTAAGCTAGGATATATAGCGTTATAGACGTATATAATGTTCCCACCGAGAAGTAGGGGCCGACGTGCCAAGAATCTAGTAAAATATTACATCCGAGATGTTACGTTGCCTTAGGTTAGGATATATAACGTTATAGACGTATATGATATTCCCACCGAGAAGTATGGGCCAACGAGCCAGGAATGTGGTGCAATATTACATTCGATATGTTAGGTTGCCTTAAGCTAGGATATATAGCGCTATAGACGTATATAATGTTCCCACCCAGAAGTAGGTGCCGACGCGCCAGAAATGTTGTAGAATATTACATTCGATATGTTAGGTTGCCTTAGGCTAGGATATATAACGTTATAGACGTATATAATGTTCCCACCGAGAAGTAGGGGCCGACGAGTCAGGAATGTGGTAAAATATTACAATCGACATGTTAGGTTGCCTTAGGTTAGGATATATAACGTTATAGACGTGTATACTGTTCCCACGCAGAAGTAGTTGCCGACGCGCCTGAAATGTTGTAAAATATTACATTCGACATGTTAGGCTGCCTTAGGCTAGGATATATAGCGTTATAGACGAATACAATGTTCCCACCGAGAAATAGGGGCCGACACGCCAGGAATGTTGTAAAACATTACATCCGAAATGTTAGGTGGCCTTAGGTAATGATATATAACGTTATTGACTTATATAATATTCTCACCGAGAAATAGGGGCCGACGCGCCAGAAATGTTGTTAAATATTACATTCGACATGTTAGGTTGCCTTAGGCTAGGATATATAGCGTTATAGACGTATATAATGTTCCCACCGAGAGATAGGGGCCGACGAGCCAGGAATGTTGTAAAATATTACGCTCGACATGTTAGTTTGCGTTAGGCTAGGATATATAGCGTTATAGACGTATATAAGGTTCCCACCGAGAAGTAGGGGCCGACGCGCCAGGAATGTTGTAAAATATAACATTCGACATGTTAGGTTGCCTTAGGATAGGATATATAACGTTAAAGACGTATATAATGTTCCCACCGAGAAGTATGGGCCAACGAGCCAGGAATGCGGTACAATATTACATTCGACATGTTAGGTTGCCTTAGGTTAGGATATGTAACGTTATAGACGTATATACTGTTCCCACCTAGAAGTAGGGGCAGGCGCGCCAGGAATGTAGTAAAATATAACATCCGAGATGTTTGGTTGCCTTAGGCTAGGATATATAATGTTATAGACATATATAATGTTCCCACCGAGATGTAGGGGCCGACGTGCCAGGAATGTAGTAAAATATTAAACCCGGGATGTTAGGTTGCCTTAGGTTAGGATATATAACGGTATTGACTTATATAATGTTCTCCCCGAGAAATAGGGGCCGACGCGCCAGAAATGTTGTTAAATATTACATTCGACATGTTAGATTGCCTTAGGCTAGGATACATAGCGTTATAGACGTATATAATGTTCCCACCGAGAGGTAGGGGCCGACGAGACAGGAATGTTGTAAAATATTACGCTCGACATGTTAGTTTGCGTTAGGCCAGGATATATAGCGTTATAGACGTATATAATGTTCCCACCGAGATGTAGGGGCCGGCGCGCCAGGAATGTAGTAAAATATTAAACCCGGGATGTTAGGTTGCCTTAGGTTAGGATATATAACGGTATTGGCTTATATAATGTTCTCCCCGAGAAATAGGGGCCGACGCGCCAGAAATGTTGTTAAATATTACATTCGACATGTTAGATTGCCTTAGGCTAGGATACATAGCGTTATAGACGTATATAATGTTCCCACCGAGAGGTAGGGGCCGACGAGACAGGAATGTTGTAAAGTATTACGCTCGACATGTTAGTTTGCGTTAGGCCAGGATATATAGCGTTATAGACGTATATAATGTTCCCACCGAGATGTAGGGGCCGGCGCGCCAGGAATGTAGTAAAATATTACATCCGAGATGTTAGGTTGCCTTAGGCTAGGATATATTACGTTATAGACGTATATAATGTTCTCACCGAGAAATAGGACCGACGCGCCAGGAATGTTGTAAAATATTACATTCGCCATGTTAGGATTGCGTTAGGTTAGGATATATAACGTTATAGACGTATATACTGTTCCCACCGAGAAGTAGGTGCCGACGCGCCAGGTATGTTGTAAAATATTACATTCGACATGTTAGGTTGCCTTAGGCTAGGACATATAGCGCTATAGACGTATATAATGTTCCCACCCAGAAGTAGGTGCCGACGCGCCAGAAATGTTGTAGAATATTACATTCGATATGTTAGGTTGCCTTAGGCTAGGATATATAGCGTTATAGACGTATATAATGTTCCCACCGAGAAGTAGGGGCCGACGCGCCGCGAATGTTGTAAAATATTACATATGACATGTTAGGTTGCCTTAAGCTAGGATACATAGCGTTATAGACGTATATAATGTTCCCACCGAGAAGTAGGGGCCGGCGCGCCAGGAATGTAGTAAAATATAACATCCGAGATGTTAGGTTCCCTTAGGCTAGGATATATAACGTTATAGACGTATATAATGTTCCCACCGAGAAGTAGGGGCCGACGAGTCAGGAATGTTGTAAAATATTACGCTCGACATGTTAGGTTGCCTTAGGCTAGGGTATATAGCGATATAGACGTATATAATGTTCCCACCGAGAAGTAGGGGTCGGCGCGCCAGGAATGTAGTAAAATATTGCATCCGAGATGTTAAGTTGCCTTAGGCTAGGATATATAACGTTATAAACTTATATACTGTTCCCTCCGAGAAGTAGGTGCCGACGCGCCAGGAATGTTGTAAAATACTACATCTGAGATGTTAGGTTGCCTTAGGCTAGGATATATAACGTTATAGACGTTTATAATGTTCCCACCGAGAAATAGGGGCCGACAATCCAGGAATGTTGTAAAACATTACATCCGAGGTGTTAGGTTGCCTTAGGTTAGGATATATAACGTTATAGAAGTATATACTGTTCCCACTGAGAAGTAGGGGCCGACGCGCCAGGAATGTTGTAAAATATTACATTCGACATGTTAGGTTGCCTTAGGATAGAATATATAACGTTAAAGACGTATATAATGTTCCCACCGAGAAGTATGGGCCAACGAGCCAGGAATGCGGTACAATATTACATTCGACATGTTAGGTTGCCTTAGGTTAGGATATGTAACGTTATAGACGTATATACTGTTCCCACCGAGAAGTAGGGTCAGGCGCGCCAGGAATGTAGTAAAATATAACATCCGAGATGTTTGGTTGCCTTAGGCTAGGGTATATAACGTTATAGACATATATAATGTTCCCACCGAGATGTAGGGGCCGACGTGCCAGGAATGTAGTAAAATATTAAACCCGGGATGTTAGGTTGCCTTAGGTTAGGATATATAACGGTATTGACTTATATAATGTTCTCCCCGAGAAATAGGGGCCGAAGCGCCAGAAATGTTGTTAAATATTACATTCGACATGTTAGGTTGCCTTAGGCTAGGATACATAGCGTTATAGACGTATATAATGTTGCCACCGAGAGGTAGGGGCCGACGAGACAGGAATGTTGTAAAATATTACGCTCGACATGTTAGTTTGCGTTAGGCCAGGATATATAGCGTTATAGACGTATATAATGTTCCCACCGAGATGTAGGCGCCGACGCGCCAGGAATGTTGTAGAATATTACATTCGATATGTTAGGTTGCCTTAAGCTAGCATATATAGCGTTATAGACGTATATAATGTTCCCACCGAGAAGTAGGGTCCAACGAGCCAGGAATGTGTTAAAATATTACAATCGACATGTTAGGTTGCCTTAGGTTAGGACATATAACGTTATAGACGTGTATACTGTTCCCACGGAGAAGTAGTTGCCGACGCGCCAGAAATGTTGTAAAATATTACATTCGACATGTTAGGCTGCCTTAGGCTAGGATATATAGCGTTATAGACGTATACAATGTTCCCACCGAGAAATAGGGGCCAACACGCCAGGAATGTTGTCAAACATTACATCCGAGGTGTTAGGTTGCCTTAGGTTAGGATATATAACGTTATAGAAGTATATACTGTTCCCACCGAGAAGTAGGGGCCGGCGCGCCAGGAATGTTGTAAAATATTACATCCGAGATGTTAGGTTGCCTTAGGCTAGGATATGTAACGTTATAGACGTAAATAATGTTCCCAACGAGAGGTATGGGCCAACGAGCCAGGAATGTGGTACAATATTACATTCGACATGTTAGGTTGCCTTAGGTTAGGATATGTAACGTTATAGACGTATATACTGTTCCCACCGAGAAGTAGGTGCCGACGCGCCAGGAATGTTGTAAAATATTACATCCGAGATGTCAGGTTGCCTTAGGCTAGGATATATAGCGTTATAGACGTATATAATGTTCCCACCGAGAAGTTGGTGCCGACGCGCCAGGTATGTTGTAAAATATTACATTCGACATGCTAGGTTGCCTTAGGCTAGGACATATAGCGGTATAGACGTATATAATGTGCCCACCGAGAAGTAGGTGCCGACGCGCCAGGAATGTTGTAGAATATTACATTCGATATGTTAGGTTGCCTTAAGCTAGGATATATAGCGTTATAGACGTATATAATGTTCCCACCGAGAAGTAGGGGCCGAAGTGCCCGGGAATGTTGTAAAATAGTATATGCGACATGTTAGGTTGCCTTAGGCTAGGATATATAACGTTATAGACATATATAATGTTCCCACCGAGATGTAGGGGCCGACGTGCCAGGAATATAGTAAGATATTAAACCCGGGATGTTAGGTTGCCTTAGGTTAGGATATATAACCGTATTGACTTATGTAATGTTCTCACCGAGAAATAGGGGCCGCCGCGCCAGACATGTTGTTAAATTTTACATTCGACATGTTAGGTTGCCTTAGGCTAGGATACATAGCGTTATAGACGTATATAATGTTCCCACCGAGAGGTAGGGGCCGACGAGACAGGAATGTTGTAAAATATTACGCTCGACATGTTAGGTTGCCTTAGGCTAGGATATATAGCGTTATAGACGTATATAATGTTCCCACCGAGAAGTAGGGGCCGACGTGCCTGGAATGTAGTAAAATATTACATCCGAGACGTTAGGTTGCCTTAGGCCAGGATATATAGCGTAACAGACGTATATAATGTTCCCAGCGAGAAGTAGGGGCCGACGAGCCAGGAATGTTGTAAAGTATTACATCCCGGATGTTAGGATTGCCTTAAGCAAGGATATATAGCGCTATAGACGTATATAATTTTCCCACCGAGAAGTAGGGGCCGAAGTGCCGGGAATGTTGTAAAATATTACATACGACATGTTAGGTTGCCTTAGGCTAGGATATATAGCGTAACAGACGTATATAATGTTCCCAGCGAGAAGTAGGGGCCGACGTGCCTGGAATGTAGTAAAATATTACATCCGAGATGTTAGGCTGCCTTAGGCTAGGATATATAGCGTTACAGACGTATATAATGTTCCCAGCGAGAAGTAGGGGCCGACGTGCCTGGAATGTAGTAAAATATTACATCCGAGATGTTAGGCTGCCTTAGGCTAGGATATATAGCGTTACAGACGTATATAATGTTCCCAGCGAGAAGTAGGGGCCGACGTGCCTGGAATGTAGTAAAATATTACATCCGAGATGTTAGGTTGCCTTAGGTTAGGATATATGGCGTTATAGACGTATATAATGATCCCACCGAGAAGTAGGGGCCAGCGCGCCAGGAATGTTGTAAAATATTATATCCGGGATGTTAGGATTGCCTTAAGCTAGGATATATAGCGCTATAGACGTATATAATTTTCCCACCGAGAAGTAGGGGCCGAAGTGCCGGGAATGTTGTAAAATATTACATACGACATGTTAGGTTGCCTTAGGCTAGGATATATAGCGTTATAGACGTATATAATTTTCCCACCGAGAAGTAGGGGCCGACGTGCCTGGAATGTAGTAAAATATTACATCCGAGATCTTAGGTTGTCTTAGGCTAGGATATGTAACGTTATAGACGTATATAATGTTCCCACCGAGAAGTAGGGGCCGACGTGCCTGCAATGTAGTAAAATATTACATCCGAGACGTTAGGTTGCCTTAGGCTAGGATATATAGCGTAACAGACGTATATAATGTTCCCAGCGAGAAGTAGGGGCCGACGAGCCAGGAATGTTGTAAAATATTACGCTCGGCATGTTAGGTTGCCTTAGGATAGGATATATAGCGATATAGACGTATATAATGTTCCCGCCGAGAAGTAGCGGTCGGCGCGCCACGAATGTAGTAAAATATTACACCCGAGATGTTATGTTGCCTTAGGCTAGGATATATGGCGTTATTGACGTATATAATGATCCCACCGAGAAGTAGGGGCCAGCGCGCCAGGAATGTTGTAAAATATTACATCCGGGATGTTAGGATTGCCTTAAGCTAGGATATATAGCGCTATAGACGTATATAGTTTTCCCACCGAGAAGTAGGGGCCGAAGTGCCGGGAATGTTGTAAAATATTACATACGACATGTTAGGTTGCCTTAGGCTAGGATATATAGCGTAACAGACGTATATAATGTTCCCAGCGAGAAGTAGGGGCCGACGTGCCTGGAATGTAGTAAAATATTACATCCGAGATGTTAGGCTGCCTTAGGCTAGGATATATAGCGTTACAGACGTATATAATGTTCCCAGCGAGAAGTAGGGGCCGACGTGCCTGGAATGTAGTAAAATATTACATCCGAGATGTTAGGTTGCCTTAGGTTAGGATATATGGCGTTATAGACGTATATAATGATCCCACCGAGAAGTAGGGGCCAGCGCGCCAGGAATGTTGTAAAATATTATATCCGGGATGTTAGGATTGCCTTAAGCTAGGATATATAGCGCTATAGACGTATATAATTTTCCCACCGAGAAGTAGGGGCCGAAGTGCCGGGAATGTTGTAAAATATTACATACGACATGTTAGGTTGCCTTAGGCTAGGATATATAGCGTTATAGACGTATATAATTTTCCCACCGAGAAGTAGGGGCCGACGTGCCTGGAATGTAGTAAAATATTACATCCGAGATCTTAGGTTGTCTTAGGCTAGGATATGTAACGTTATAGACGTATATAATGTTCCCACCGAGAAGTAGGGGCCGACGTGCCTGCAATGTAGTAAAATATTACATCCGAGACGTTAGGTTGCCTTAGGCTAGGATATATAGCGTAACAGACGTATATAATGTTCCCAGCGAGAAGTAGGGGCCGACGAGCCAGGAATGTTGTAAAATATTACGCTCGGCATGTTAGGTTGCCTTAGGATAGGATATATAGCGATATAGACGTATATAATGTTCCCGCCGAGAAGTAGCGGTCGGCGCGCCACGAATGTAGTAAAATATTACACCCGAGATGTTATGTTGCCTTAGGCTAGGATATATGGCGTTATTGACGTATATAATGATCCCACCGAGAAGTAGGGGCCAGCGCGCCAGGAATGTTGTAAAATATTACATCCGGGATGTTAGGATTGCCTTAAGCTAGGATATATAGCGCTATAGACGTATATAGTTTTCCCACCGAGAAGTAGGGGCCGAAGTGCCGGGAATGTTGTAAAATATTACATACGACATGTTAGGTTGCCTTAGGCTAGGATATATAGCGTTATAGACGTATATAATGTTCCCACCGAGAAGTAGGGGCCGACGTGCCTGGAATGTAGTAAAATATTACATCCGAGACGTTAGGTTGCCTTAGGCTAGGATATATAGCGTAACAGACGTATATAATGTTCCCAGCGAGAAGTAGGGGCCGACGAGCCAGAAATGTTGTAAAATATTACGCTCGACATGTTAGGTTGCCTTAGGATAGGATATATAGCGCTATAGACGTATATAATTTTCCCACCGAGAAGTAGGGGCCGAAGTGCCGGGAATGTTGTAAAATATTACATACGACATGTTAGGTTGCCTTAGGCTAGGATATATAGCGTTATAGACGTATATAATGTTCCCACCGAGAAGTAGGGGCCGACGTGCCTGGAATGTATTAAAATATTACATCCGAGATCTTAGGTTGTCTTAGGCTAGGATATGTAACGTTATAGACGTATATAATGTTCCCACCGAGAAGTAGGGGCCGACGTGCCTGCAATGTAGTAAAATATTACATCCGAGACGCTAGGTTGCCTTAGGCTAGGATATATAGCGTAACAGACGTATATAATGTTCCCAGCGAGAAGTAGGGGCCGACGTGCCTGGAATGTATTAAAATATTACATCCGAGATCTTAGGTTGTCTTAGGCTAGGATATGTAACGTTATAGACGTATATAATGTTCCCACCGAGAAGTAGGGGCCGACGTGCCTGGAATGTAGTAAAATATTACATCCGAGACGTTAGGTTGCCTTAGGCTAGGATATATAGCGTAACAGACGTATATAATGTTCCCAGCGAGAAGTAGGGGCCGACGAGCCAGGAATGTTGTAAAATATTACGCTCGACATGTTAGGTTGCCTTAGGATAGGATATATAGCGATAAAGACGTATATAATGTTCCCGCCGAGAAGTAGCGGTCGGCGCGCCACGAATGTAGTAAAATATTACACCCGAGATGTTATGTTGCCTTAGGCTAGGATATATGGCGCTATTGACGTATATAATGATCCCACCGAGAAGTAGGGGCCAGCGCGCCAGGAATGCAGTAAAATATTACACCCGGGATGTTAGGTTGCCTTAGTTTAGGATATACAACGGTATCGACTTATATAATGTTCCCACCGAGGAGTAGGGGCCAACGAGCCAGGAATGTGGTAAAATATTACATTCGACATGTTAAGTTGCCTTAGGTTAGGATATATAACGTTATAGACGTATATAATGTGTCCACCGAGAGGGAGAGGCCGACGAGCCAGGAATGTTGTAAAATATTACGCTCGACAAGTTAGGTTGCCTTAGGGTTGGATATATAGCGTTACAGACGTATATAATGTTCCCAGCGAGAAGTAGGGGCCGGCGAGCGAGGAATCTGGTGAAACATTACATTCGAGATGTTACGTTGCCTTAGGTTAGGGTATACAACGTTAAAGACGTATATAATATCCCCATCGGGAAGTAGGAGCCGTCACGACAGGAATGTTGTAAAATATTACAACCGAGATGTTAGGTACCCTTAGGTTAGGATATATAACGTTATAGACGTATATAATGTTCCCACCGAGAAGTAGGGGCCGACGAGCCAGGAATGTTGGAAAATATTACGCTCGACATGTTAGGTTGCCTTAGGCTAGGATATATAGCGATATAGACGTATATAATGTTCCCACCGTGAAGTAGGGGCCGGCGCGCCAGGAATGTAGTAAAATATTACATCCGGGATGTTAGGATTGCCTTAAGCTAGGATATATAGCGTTATAGACGTATATAATGTTCCCACCGAGAGGTAGAGGCCGACGAGCCAGGAATGTTGTAAAATATTACGCTCGACAGGTTAAGTTGCCTTAGGCTAGGATATATAGCGTTACAGACGTATATAATGTTCCCAGCGAGAAGTAGGGGCCGGCGCGCCAGGAATGTAGTAAAATATTACATCCGAGATGTTAGGTTGCCTTAGGTTAGGATATATAACGTTATAGACGTATAGAATGTTCCCACCGAGAAGTAGGGGCCGAAGTGACGGGAATGTTGTAAAATATTACATTCGCCATGTTAGTTTGCCTTAGGCTAGGATATATAACGTTATAGACGTATATGATATTCCCAACGAGAAGTACGGGCCGACACGCCAGGAATGTTGTCAAATATTACATCCGAGATGTTAGGTACCCTTAGGTTAGGATATATAACGTTATAGACGTATATAATGTTCCCACCGAGAAGTAGGGGCCGACGAGCCAGGAATGTTGGAAAATATTACGCTCGACATGTTAGGTTGCCTTACGTTATGATATATAGCGATATAGGCGTATATAATGTTCCCACCGAGAAGTAGGGGCCGGGGCGCCAGGAATGTAGTAAAATATTACATCCGAGATGTTAGGTTGTCTTAGGCTAGGATATGTAACGTTATAGACGTATATAATGTTCCCACCGAGAAGTAGGGTCCGGCGCGCCTGGAATGTAGCAAAATATTACATCCGAGATCTTAGGTTGCCTTAGGCTAGGCTATATAGCGTTATAGACGTATATGATGTTTCCACCGAGAAGTAGGGGCCGAAGTGCCAGGAATGTAGTAAAATATTACATCCGAGATGTTAGGTTGCATTAGGTTAGGATATATAACGTTATTGACTTATACAATGTCCCACCGAGAAGTACGTTCCTACACACCAGGAATGTTGTCAAATATTACATCCGAGGTGATAGGTTCCCTTCGGTTAGGATATATAACGTTATACACGTATATAATGTTCCCACCGAGAAATAGGGGCCCACGAGCCAGGATTGTTGTAATATATTACATCCGAGGTGTTAGGTTGCCTTAGGCTAGGATATATAGCGTTATAGACGTATATAATGTTACCACCGGGAAGTAGGGGCCGACGCGCCAGGAATGCTGTAAAATATTACATTCGACACGTTAGGATTGCCTTAGGCTAGGATATATAACGTTATAGACGTATGTAATGTTCACACCGAGAAGTAGGGGCCGACGAGCCAGGAATGTTGTAAAATATTACGCTCGACAGGTTAAGTTGCCTTAGGCTAGGATATATAGCGTTACAGACGTATATAATGTTCCCAGCGAGAAGTAGGGGCCGGCGCGCCAGGAATGTAGTAAAATATTACATCCGAGATGTTAGGTTGCCTTAGGTTAGGATATATAACGTTATAGACGTATAGAATGTTCCCACCGAGAAGTAGGGGCCGAAGTGACGGGAATGTTGTAAAATATTACATTCGCCATGTTAGTTTGCCTTAGGCTAGGATATATAACGTTATAGACGTATATGATATTCCGACCGAGAAGTACGGGCCGACACGCCAGGAATGTTGTCAAATATTACATCCGAGATGTTAGGTACCCTTAGGATAGGATATATAACGTTATAGACGTATATAATGTTCCCACCGAGTAGTAGGGGCCGACGAGCCAGGAATGTTGGAAAATATTACATTCGACGTGTTAGTTTGCCTTAGGCTAGGCTATATAGCGTTATAGACGTATATGATGTTTCCACCGAGAAGTAGGGGCCGACGTGCCAGGAATGTAGTAAAATATTACATCCGAGATGTTAGGTTGCATTAGGTTAGGATATATAACGTTATTGACTTATACAATGTTCCCACGGAGAAGTACGTGCCTACACACCAGGAATGTTGTCAAATATTACATCCGAGGTGTTAGGTTCCCTTCGGTTAGGATATATAACGTTATACACGTATATAATGTTCCCACCGAGAAATAGGGGCCGACGAGCCAGGAATGTTGTAAAATATTACATCCGAGGCGTTAGGTTGCCTTAGGCTAGGATATATAGCGTTCTAGACGTATATAATGTTCCCACCGAGATGTAGGGGCCGACGCGCCAGGAATGCTGTAAAACATTACATTCGACATGTTAGGATTGCCTTAGGTTAGGATATATAACGTTATAGACGTATGTAATGTTCACACCGAGAAGTAGGGTCCGACGTGCCAGGAATGCAGTAAAATATTACACCCGGGATGTTAGGTTGCCTTAGTTTAGGATATACAACGGTATTGACTTATATAATGTTCCCACCGAGGAGTAGGGGCCAACGAGCCAGAAATGAGGTAAAATATTACATTCGACATGTTAAGTTGCCTTAGGTTAGGATATATAACGTTATAGACGTATATAATGTGTCCACTGAGAAGTAGGGGCCGACGAGCCAGGAATGTTGTAAAATATTACGCTCGACATGTTAGGTTGCCTTAGGCTAGGATATATAGCGTTACAGACGTATATAATGTTCCCAGCGAGAAGTAGGGGCCGGCGAGCCAGGAATGTGGTGAAATATTACATTCGAGATGTTACGTTGCCTTAGGTTAGGGTATACAACGTTAAAGACGTATATAATATCCCCATCGGGAAGTAGGAGCCGTCACGACAGGAATGTTGTAAAATATTACAACCGAGATGTTAGGTTGCCTTAGGCTACGACATATATCGTTATAGACGTATACAATGTTCCCACCGAGAAATAGGGGCCGACGAGCCAGGAATGTTGTAAAATATTACATTCGACATGTTAGGTTGCCTTAAGCTAGGATATATAGCTTTATAGACGTATATAATGTTCCCACCGAGAAGTAGGAGCCGGCGCGCCAGGAATGTATTAAAATATAACATCCGAGATGTTAGGTTCCCTTAGGTTAGGATATATAACGTTATAGACGTATATAATGTTCCCACCGAGAGGTAGGGGCCGACGAGCCAGGAACGTTGTAAAATATTACGCTCGACATGTTAGGTTGCCTTAGGCTAGGATATATAGCGATATAGACGTATATAATGTTCCCACCGAGAAGTAGGGGCCAACGAGCCAGGAATGTTGTAAAATATTACGCTCGACATGTTAGGTTGCCTTAGGCTATGATATATAGCGATATAGACGTATATAATGTTCCCACCGTGAAGTAGGGGCCGGTGCGCCAGGAATGTAGTAAAATATCACATCCGGGATGTTAGGATTGCCTTAAGCTAGGATATATAGCGTTATAGACGTATATAATGTTCCCACCGAGAGGTAGAGGCCGACGAGCCAGGAATGTTGTAAAATATTACCCTCGACAGGTTAAGTTGCCTTAGGCTAGGATATATAGCGTTACAGACGTATGTAATGTTCACACCGAGAAGTAGGGTCCGACGTGCCAGGAATGCAGTAAAATATTACACCCGGGATGTTAGGTTGCCTTAGTTTAGGATATACAACGGTATCGACTTATATAATGTTCCCACCGAGGAGTAGGGGCCGGGGCGCCAGGAATGTAGTAAAATATTACATCCGAGATGTTAGGTTGTCTTAGGCTAGGATATGTAACGTTATAGACGTATATAATGTTCCCACCGAGAAGTAGGGGCCGACGCGCCAGGAATGCTGTAAAATATTACATTCGACATGTTAGGATTGCCTTAGGCTAGGATATATAACGTTATAGACGTATGTAATGTTCACACCGAGAAGTAGGGTCCGACGTGCCAGGAATGCAGTAAAATATTACACCCGGGATGTTAGGTTGCCTTAGTTTAGGATATACAACGGTATCGACTTATATAATGTTCCCACCGAGGAGTAGGGGCCAACGAGCCAGGAATGTGGTAAAATATTACATTCGACATGTTAAGTTGCCTTAGGCTATGATATATAGCGATATAGACGTATATAATGTTCCCACCGAGAAGTAGGGGCCGGCGCGCCACGAATGTAGTAAAATATTACATCCCAGATGTTAGGTTGCGTTAGGCTAGGATATATAACGTTATAGACTTATATATTGTTCCCTCCGAGAAGTAGGTGCCGACGCGCCAGGAATGTTATAAAATATTACATCCGAGATGTTAGGATTGCCTTAGGCTAGGATATATAACGTTATAGACGTATATAATGTTCCCACCGAGAAGTTGGGGCCGGCGCGACACGAATGTTGTAAAATATTACATTCCACATGTTAGGTTGCCTTAAGCTAGGATATATAGCGTTATAGACGTATATCATTTTCCCTCCGAGAAGTAGGGGCCGAAGTGCCGGGAATGTTGTAAAATATTACATGCGACATGTTAGGTTGCCTTAGGCTAGGATATATAGCGTTATAGACTTATGTAATGTTCACACCGAGAAGTCGGGGCGACGTGCCAGGAATGTAGTAAAATATTACACCCGGGATGTTAGGTTGCCTTAGGTTAGGATATACGGCGGTATTGACTTATATAATGTTCCCACCGAGAAGTAGGTCCCGACGCGCCAGGAATGCTGTAAAATATTACATTCGACATGTTAGGATTGCCTTAGGCTAGGATATATAACGTTATGGACGTATATGATATTCCCACCGAGAAGTACGGGCCGACACGCCAGGAATGTTGTCAAATATGACATCCGAGATGTCAGTTTACCTTAGGTTAGGATATATAACGTTATAGACGTATATAATGTTCCCACCGAGAAGTAGTGGCCGACGCGTCAGCAATGTTGTTAAATATTACATACGACATGTTAGGTTGCCTTAGGCTAGGATATATAGCGTTAAAGATGTATATAATGTTCCCACCGAGAAATAGGGGCCGACACGCCAGGAATGTATTAAAATATAACATCCGAGATGTTAGGTTGCCTTAGGCTAGGATATATAGCGTTGTAGATGTATATAATGTTCCCACCGAAAAGTAAGGGCCGACGAGTCAGGAATGTTGTAAAATATTACGCTCGGCATGTTAGGTTGCGTTACGCTAGGGTATATAGCGATATAGACGTATATAATGTTCCCACCGAGAAGTAGGGGCCGGAGCCCCAGGAATGTTGTAAAATATTACATTCGACATGTTAGGTTGCCTTAGGCTGGGATATATAGCGATATAGAAGTATATAATGTTCCCACCGAGAAGTAGGGGCCGGCGCGCCACGAATGTAGTAAAATATTACATTCGAGATGTTAGGATTGCCTTAGGCTACGATATATAACGTTATAGACGTATATATTGTTCCCACCGAGAAGTAGGTGCCAACGCGCCAGGAATGTTGTAAAATATTACATTCGACATGTTACGTTGCCTTAAGCTAGGATATATGGCGTTTTAGACGTATATAATGTTCCGAGAGAGAAGTAGGGGAAGGCGCGCCAGGAAGGATGTAAAATATTACATCCGACATGTTAGGTTGCCTTAAGCTAGGATATATAGCGATATATACGTATATAATGTTCCCACCGAGAAGTAGGGGCCGGCGCGCTAGGAATGTTGCAAAATACTACATTCGACATGTTAGGTTGCCTTGAGCTTGGATATATAGCGTTATAGACGTATATAATGTTCCCGCCGAGAAGTAGGGGCCGGCGCGCCAGGAATGTATTAAAATATAACATCCGAGATGTTAGGTTGCCTTAGGCTAGGATATATAGCGTTATGGACGTATATAATGTTCCCACCGGAAGGTAGGGGCCGACGCGTCAGGAATGTTGTAAAATATTACGCTCGACATGTTAGGTTGCCTTAGGCTAGGGTATATAGCGATGTAGACGTATATAATGTTCCCACCGAGAATTAGGTGCCGACGCGCCAGGAATGTTGTAAAATATTACATCCGAGATGTTAGGATTGCCTTAGGCTAGGATATATAACGTTATAGACGTATATACTGTTCCCACCGAGAATTAGGTGCCGACGCGCTAGGAATGTTGTAAAATATTACATTCGACATGTTAGGTTGCCTTAAGCTAGGATATATAGCGTTTTAGACGTATATAATTTTCCGAGTGAGAAGTAGGGGACGGCGCGCTAGGAATATAGTAAAATATTACATTCGACATGTTAGGTTGCCTTAAGCTAGGATATATAGCGATATATACATATATAATGTTCCCAGCGAGAAGTAGGGGCCGGCGCGACACGAATGTAGTAAAATATTACATCCGAGATGTTAGGTTGCCTTAGGTTAGGATACATAACGTTATAGACGTATATGATATTCCCACCGAGAAGTACGGGCCTACACGCCAGGAATGTTGTCAAATATTACATCCGAGATGTTAGGATGCCTTAGGCTAGGAAAAGTAACGTTATAGACGCATGCAATGTCCCAACCGAGACGTACGGGACGCAACGAACTGGATTCTGTAAAACATTACCAGCGAGGGGCTAGATGGGTTAGGTTAGGTAATATTACGTTGTAGACGTATATAATGTTCCCACCGAGAAATAAGGGCCGACCCGCCTGGAATGTTGTATAATACTACATTTGAGATGTTAGGTTGCCTTAGGTTAGGATATATAACGTTATAGACGCATACAATTTCCCCACCGGGACGTACGGGACGACACGCACTGGATTCTGTAAAACATTACCAGCGAGGGGCTAGATGGGTTAGGTTAGGTTATATTACGTTATGGACGTATATAATGTACCCAACGCGAATTAGGGGCCGACCCGAGTGGAATGTTGTAAAATATTACATCCGAGATGTTAGGTTGCCTTAGGCTAGGATAAGTAACGTTATAGACGTATATAATGTTCCCACCGAGAAGTAGGGGCCGACGAGACAGGAATGTTGGAAAATATTACGCTCGACATTTTTGGTTGCCTTAGGTTATGAAATATGGCGTTATAGACGTATATAATGTTCCCACCGAGAAGTAGGGGCCAGCGCGCCAGGAATGTTATAAAATATTACGCTCGACATGTTAGGTTGCCTTTAGGTAGGATATATAGCGTCATAGACGTATATAATGTTCCCACCGAGAAGTAGGGGCCGGCGCGCCAGGAATGTATTAAAATATAACATCCGAGATGTTAGGTTACCTTAGGCAAGGATATATAGCGTTATGGACGTATATAATGTTCCCACCGGAAGGTAGGGGCCGACGAGTCAGGAATGTTGTAAAATATTACGCTCGACATGTTAGGTTGCCTTAGGCTAGGGTATATAGCGATATAGACGTATATAATGTTCCCACCGAGAAGTAGGTGCCTACGCGCCAGGAATGTTGTGAAATATTACATTCGACATGTTAGGTTGCCTTAGGCTAGGATATATAACTTTATAGACTTATATACTGTTCAATCCGAGAAGTAGGTGCCGACGCGCCAGGAATGTTGTAAAATATTACATCCGAGATGTTAGGATTGCCTTAGGCTAGGATATATAACGTTATGGACGTATATACTGTTCCCACCGAGAATTAGGTGCCGACGCGCCAGGAATGTTGTAAAATATTACATTCGACATGTTAGGTTTTTTTAAGCCAGGATATATTGCGTTTTAGTCGTATATAATTTTCCGAGCGAGAAGTAGGGGACGGCGCGCCAGGAATATAGTAAAATATTACATTCGACATGTTAGGTTGCCTTAAGCTAGGATATATAGCGATATATACGTATATAATGTTCCCACCGAGAAGTAGGGGCCAGCGCGACAGGGATGTAGTAAAATATTACATCCGAGATGTTAGGTTGCCTTGGGCTAGGATATGTAACGTTTTAGACGTATATAATGTTCCCACCGAGAAGTAGGGGAAGGCGCGCCAGGAATATAGTAAAATATTACATTTGACATGTTAGGTTGCCTTAAGCTAGGATATATAGCGTTTTAGACGTATATAATTTTCCGAGTGAGAAGTAGGGGACGGCGCGCCAGGAATATGGTAAAATATTACATTCGACATGTTAGGTTGCCTTAAGCTAGGATATATAGCGATATATACATATATAATGTTCCCACCGAGAAGTAGGGGCCGGCGCGACACGAATGTAGTAAAATATTACATCCGAGATGTTAGGTTGCCTTAGGTTAGGATACATAACGTTATAGACGTATATGATATTCCCTCCGAGAAGTACGGGCCTACACGCCAGGAATGTTGTCAAATATTACATCCGAGATGTTAGGATGCCTTAGGCTAGGAAAAGTAACGTTATAGACGTATATAATGTTCCCACCGAGAAGTAGGTGTCGGCGCGCCAGGAATGTAGTAAAATATTACATTCGACATGTTAGGTTGCCTTAGGCTAGGGTATATAGCGATATAGACGTATATAATGTTCCCACCGAGAAGTAGGGGCTGGCGCGCCACGAATGTAGTAAAATATTACATCCGAGATGTTAGGTTGCGTTAGGCTAGGATATATAACGTTATAGACGTATATACTGTTCCCACCGAGAATTAGGTGCCGACGAGTCAGGAATGTTGTAAAATATTACGCTCGACATGTTAGGTTGCCTTAGGCTAGGGTATATAGCGATTAAGACGTATATAATGTTCCCACCGAGAAGTAGGGGTCGGCGCGCCAGGAATGTAGTAAAATATTACATTCGACATGTTAGGTTGCCTTAGGCTAGGGTATATAGCGATATAGACGTATATAATGTTCCCACCGAGAAGTAGGGGCTGGCGCGCCACGAATGTAGTAAAATATTACATCCGAGATGTTAGGTTGCGTTAGGCTAGGATATATAACGTTATAGACTTATATACTGTTCCCTCCGAGAAGTAGGTGCCGACGCGCCAGGAATGTTGTAAAATATTACATCCGAGATGTTAGGATTGCCTTAGGCTAGGATATATAACGTTATAGACGTATATACTGTTCCCACCGAGAATTAGGTGCCGACGCGCCAGGAATGTTGTAAAATATTACATTCGACATGTTAGGTTGCCTTAAGCTAGGATATATAGCGTTTTAGACGTATATAATTTTCCGAGTGAGAAGTAGGGGACGGCGCGCCAGGAATATGGTAAAATATTACATTCGACATGTTAGGTTGCCTTAAGCTAGGATATATAGCGATATATACATATATAATGTTCCCACCGAGAAGTAGGGGCCGGCGCGACACGAATGTAGTAAAATATTACATCCGAGATGTTAGGTTGCCTTAGGTTAGGATACATAACGTTATAGACGTATATGATATTCCCTCCGAGAAGTACGGGCCTACACGCCAGGAATGTTGTCAAATATTACATCCGAGATGTTAGGATGCCTTAGGCTAGGAAAAGTAACGTTATAGACGTATATAATGTTCCCACCGAGAAGTAGGGGTCGGCGCGCCAGGAATGTAGTAAAATATTACATTCGACATGTTAGGTTGCCTTAGGCTAGGGTATATAGCGATATAGACGTATATAATGTTCCCACCGAGAAGTAGGGGCCGGCGCTCCAGGAATGTTGTAAAATATTACATTCGACATGTTAGGTTGCCTTAGGCTGGGATATATAGCGATATAGAAGTATATAATGTTCCCTCCGAGAAGTAGGTGCCGACGCGCCAGGAATGTTGTAAAATATTACATCCGAGATGTTAGGATTGCCTTAGGCTAGGATATATAACGTTATAGACGTATATATTGTTCCCACCGAGAAGCAGGTGCCAACGCGCCAGGAATGTTGTAAAATATTACATTCGACATGTTACGTTGCCTTAAGCTAGGATATATGGCGTTTTAGACGTATATAATGTTCCGAGAGAGAAGTAGGGGAAGGCGCGCCAGGAAGGATGTAAAATATTACATCCGACATGTTAGGTTGCCTTAAGCTAGGATATATAGCGATATATACGTATATAATGTTCCCACCGAGAAGTAGGGGCCGGCGCGCTAGGAATGTTGCAAAATACTACATTCGACATGTTAGGTTGCCTTGAGCTAGGATATATAGCGTTATAGACGTATATAATGTTCCCGCCGAGAAGTAGGGGCCGGCGCGCCAGGAATGTATTAAAATATAACATCCGAGATGTTAGGTTGCCTTAGGCTAGGATATATAGCGTTATGGACGTATATAATGTTCCCACCGGAAGGTAGGGGCCGACGCGTCAGGAATGTTGTAAAATATTACGCTCGACATGTTAGGTTGCCTTAGGCTAGGGTATATAGCGATGTAGACGTATATAATGTTCCCACCGAGAATTAGGTGCCGACGCGCCAGGAATGTTGTAAAATATTACATCCGAGATGTTAGGATTGCCTTAGGCTAGGATATATAACGTTATAGACGTATATACTGTTCCCACCGAGAATTAGGTGCCGACGCGCTAGGAATGTTGTAAAATATTACATTCGACATGTTAGGTTGCCTTAAGCTAGGATATATAGCGTTTTAGACGTATATAATTTTCCGAGTGAGAAGTAGGGGACGGCGCGCCAGGAATATAGTAAAATATTACATTCGACATGTTAGGTTGCCTTAAGCTAGGATATATAGCGATATATACATATATAATGTTCCCAGCGAGAAGTAGGGGCCGGCGCGACACGAATGTAGTAAAATATTACATCCGAGATGTTAGGTTGCCTTAGGTTAGGATACATAACGTTATAGACGTATATGATATTCCCACCGAGAAGTACGGGCCTACACGCCAGAAATGTTGTCAAATATTACATCCGAGATGTTAGGATGCCTTAGGCTAGGAAAAGTAACGTTATAGACGCATGCAATGTCCCAACCGAGACGTACGGGACGCAACGAACTGGATTCTGTAAAACATTACCAGCGAGGGGCTAGATGGGTTAGGTTAGGTAATATTACGTTGTAGACGTATATAATGTTCCCACCGAGAAATAAGGGCCGACCCGCGTGGAATGTTGTATAATACTACATTTGAGATGTTAGGTTGCCTTAGGTTAGGATATATAACGTTATAGACGCATACAATTTCCCCACCGGGACGTACGGGACGACACGCACTGGATTCTGTAAAACATTACCAGCGAGGGGCTAGATGGGTTAGGTTAGGTTATATTACGTTATGGACGTATATAATGTTCCCACCGAGAAGTAGGTTCCGCACCGCCAGGAATGTTGTAAAATACTACATCCGATATGTTAGGTTGCCTTAGGTTAGGATATATAACGTTATAGACGTATACAATTTCCCCACCGAGACGTACGGGACGACACGCACTGGATTCTGTAAAACATTACCAGCGAGGGGCTAGATGTGATAGGTTACGTTATATTACCTTATAGACGAATATAATGTACCCAACGCGAATTAGGGGCCGACCCGAGTGGAATGTTGTAAAATATTACATCCGAGATGTTAGGTTGCCTTAGGCTAGGATAAGTAACGTTATAGACGTATATAATGTTCCCACCGAGAAGTAGGGGCCGACGAGACAGGAATGTTGGAAAATATTACGCTTGACATTTTTGGTTGCCTTAGGTTATGAAATATGGCGTTATAGACGTATATAATGTTCCCACCGAGAAGTAGGGGCCAGCGCGCCAGGAATGTTATAAAATATTACGCTCGACATGTTAGGTTGCCTTTAGGTAGGATATATAGCGTCATAGACGTATATAATGTTCCCACCGAGAAGTAGGGGCCGGCGCGCCAGGAATGTATTAAAATATAACATCCGAGATGTTAGGTTACCTTAGGCAAGGATATATAGCGTTATGGACGTATATAATGTTCCCACCGGAAGGTAGGGGCCGACGAGTCAGGAATGTTGTAAAATATTACGCTCGACATGTTAGGTTGCCTTAGGCTAGGGTATATAGCGATATAGACGTATATAATGTTCCCACCGAGAAGTAGGTGCCTACGCGCCAGGAATGTTGTGAAATATTACATTCGACATGTTAGGTTGCCTTAGGCTAGGATATATAACTTTATAGACTTATATACTGTTCAATCCGAGAAGTAGGTGCCGACGCGCCAGGAATGTTGTAAAATATTACATCCGAGATGTTAGGATTGCCTTAGGCTAGGATATATAACGTTATGGACGTATATACTGTTCCCACCGAGAATTAGGTGCCGACGCGCCAGGAATGTTGTAAAATATTACATTCGACATGTTAGGTTTTTTTAAGCCAGGATATATTGCGTTTTAGTCGTATATAATTTTCCGAGCGAGAAGTAGGGGACGGCGCGCCAGGAATATAGTAAAATATTACATTCGACATGTTAGGTTGCCTTAAGCTAGGATATATAGCGATATATACGTATATAATGTTCCCACCGAGAAGTAGGGGCCAGCGCGACAGGGATGTAGTAAAATATTACATCCGAGATGTTAGGTTGCCTTGGGCTAGGATATGTAACGTTTTAGACGTATATAATGTTCCCACCGAGAAGTAGGGGAAGGCGCGCCAGGAATATAGTAAAATATTACATTTGACATGTTAGGTTGCCTTAAGCTAGGATATATAGCGATATAGACGTATATAATGTTCCCACCGAGAAGTAGGTGCCTACGCGCCAGGAATGTTGTAAAATATCACATTCGACATGTTAGGTTGCCTTAGGCTAGGATATATAGCTTTATAGACTTATATACTGTTCCCTCCGTGAAGTAGGTGCCGACGCGCCACGAATGTTGTAAAATATTACATCCGAGATGTTAGGATTGCCTTAGGCTAGGATATATAACGTTATAGACGTATATACATTTCCCACCGAGAAGTAGGTGCCGACGCGCCAGGAATGTTGTAAAATATTACATTCGACATGTTAGGTTGCCTTAAGCCAGGATATATAGCGTTTTAGACGTATATAATTTTCCGAGCGAGAAGTAGGGGACGGCACGCCAGGAATGTTGTAAAATATTACATTCGACAAGTTAGGTTGCCTTAAGGTAGGATATATAGCGTTATAGACGTATATAATGTTCCCACCGAGAAGTAGGGGTCGGCGCGCCAGGAATGTAGTAAAATATTACATTCGACATGTTAGGTTGCCTTAGGCTAGGGTATATAGCGATATAGACGTATATAATGTTCCCACCGAGAAGTAGGGGCTGGCGCGCCACGAATGTAGTAAAATATTACATCCGAGATGTTAGGTTGCGTTAGGCTAGGATATATAACGTTATAGACGTATATAATGTTCCCACCGAGAAGTAGGGGCCGACGCGCCAGGAATGTATTAAAATATAACATCCGAGATGTTAGGTTACCTTAGGCTAGGATATATAGCGTTATGGACGTATATAATGTTCTCACCGGAAGGTAGGGGCCGACGAGTCAGGAATGTTGTAAAATATTACATTCGACATGTTAGGTTGCCTTAGGCTAGGGTATATAGCGATATAGACGTATATAATGTTCCCACCGAGAAGTAGGGGCTGGCGCGCCACGAATGTAGTAAAATATTACATCCGAGATGTTAGGTTGCGTTAGGCTAGGATATATAACGTTATAGACTTATATACTGTTCCCTCCGAGAAGTAGGTGCCGACGCGCCAGGAATGTTGTAGAATATTACATCCGAGATGTTAGGATTGCCTTAGGCTAGGATATATAACGTTATAGACGTATATACTGTTCCCACCGAGAATTAGGTGCCGACGCGCCAGGAATGTTGTAAAATATTACATTCGACATGTTAGGTTGCCTTAAGCTAGGATATATAGCGTTTTAGACGTATATAATTTTCCGAGTGAGAAGTAGGGGACGGCGCGCCAGGAATATGGTAAAATATTACATTCGACATGTTAGGTTGCCTTAAGCTAGGATATATAGCGATATATACATATATAATGTTCCCACCGAGAAGTAGGGGCCGGCGCGACACGAATGTAGTAAAATATTACATCCGAGATGTTAGGTTGCCTTAGGTTAGGATACATAATGTTATAGACGTATATGATATTCCCTCCGAGAAGTACGGGCCTACACGCCAGCAATGTTGTCAAATATTACATCCGAGATGTTAGGATGCCTTAGGCTAGGAAAAGTAACGTTATAGACGTATATAATGTTCCCACCGAGAAGTAGGGGTCGGCGCGCCAGGAATGCAGTAAAATATTACATTCGACATGTTAGGTTGCCTTAGGCTAGGGTATATAGCGATATAGACGTATATAATGTTCCCACCGAGAAGTAGGGGCTGGCGCGCCACGAATGTAGTAAAATATTACATCCGAGATGTTAGGTTGCGTTAGGCTAGGATATATAACGTTATAGACTTATATACTGTTCCCTCCGAGAAGTAGGTGCCGACGCGCCAGGAATGTTGTAAAATATTACATCCGAGATGTTAGGGTTGCCTTAGGCTAGGATATATAACGTTATAGACGTATATGCTGTTCCCACCGAGAATTAGGTGCCGACGAGTCAGGAATGTTGTAAAATATTACGCTCGACATGTTAGGTTGCCTTAGGCTAGGGTATATAGCGATTAAGACGTATATAATGTTCCCACCGAGAAGTAGGGGTCGGCGCGCCAGGAATGTAGTAAAATATTACATTCGACATGTTAGGTTGCCTTAGGCTAGGGTATATAGCGATATAGACGTATATAATGTTCCCACCGAGAAGTAGGGGCTGGCGCGCCACGAATGTAGTAAAATATTACATCCGAGATGTTAGGTTGCGTTAGGCTAGGATATATAACGTTATAGACTTATATACTGTTCCCTCCGAGAAGTAGGTGCCGACGCGCCAGGAATGTTGTAATCAATTACATCCGAGATGTTAGGTTGCCTTAGGTTAGGATACATAACGTTATAGACGTATATGATATTCCCACCGAGAAGTACGGGCCTACACGCCAGGAATGTTGTCAAATATTACATCCGAGATGTTAGAATGCCTTAGGCTAGGAAAAGTAACGTTATAGACGCATGCAATGTCCCAACCGAGACGTACGGGACGCAACGAACTGGATTCTGTAAAACATTACCAGCGAGGGGCTAGATGGGTTAGGTTAGGTTATATTACGTTATGGACGTATATAATGTTCCCACCGAGAAATAGGGGCCGACCAGCCTGTAATGTTGTAAAGTACTACATCCGATATGTTAGGTTGCCTTAGGTTAGGATATATAACGTTATAGACGCATACAATTTCCCCACCGAGACGAACGGGCCGACACGACCGGAATTCTGTGAGACATTACCAGCGAGGGGCTAGATGTGATAGGTTAGGTTATATTACCTTATAGACGAATATAATGTACCCAACGCGAATTAGGGGCCGACCCGAGTGGAATGTTGTAAAATACTACATTCGAGATGTAAGGTTCCCTTAGGTTAGGATATATAACGTTATAGACTTATATAATGTCTGCACCGAGACGTACGGACGACACGAACTGGATTCTGTAAAACATTACCAGCGAGGGGCTAAATGGGTTAGGTTAGGTTATACTGCGGTATAGACGTATATAATGTGCCCACCGAGACGTAGGGGCCGACCCGCCTGGAATGTTGTAAAATACTACATTTGAGATGTTAGGTTGCCTTAGGTTAGGATATATAACGTTATAGACGTATATAATGTCCGCACCGTGACGTACGGGGCGACACGAACGGCATTTAGTGAAACATTACCAGCGAGGGTCTAGATGGGTTAGATTAGGTTAAATTACGATATAGACTTATATAATGTTCCCACCGAGAAGTAGGTTCCGCCCCGCCAGGAATGTTGTAAAATACTACATCCGAGATGTTACGTTGCCTTAGGTTAGGATATATAACGTTCTAGACGCATATAATTTCCCCACCGAGAAGTACGGGCCGACACGACCGGGATTCTGTAAAACATTACCAGCGAGGGGCTAGATGGGTGAGGTTAGGTTATATTACGTTGTAGACGTATATAATGTTCCCACCGAGAAGTAGGGGCCGACCCGCCAGGAATGTCGTAAAATAATACATCCGAGATTTAGGTTGCCTTAGGTTAGGATATATAACGTTCTCGACGCATATAATTTCCCCACCGAGAAGTACGGGCCGACACGACCGGGATTCTGTAAAACATTACCAGCGAGGGGCTAGATAGGTTAGGTTAGGTTATATTACGTTATAGACGTATATAATGTACCCAACGAAAATTAGGGGCCGACCCGAGTGGAATGTTGTAAAATAATACATTCGAGATGTTATGTTGCCTTAGGTTAGGATATATAACGTCATAGACTTATATAATGTCCGCACCAAGTCGTACGGTACGACACGAACGGGATTCTGTAAAACATTACCGCCGAGGGGCTAGATGGGTTAGGTTAGGTTATATTACGTTATGGACGTATATAATGTTCCCACCGAGAAATAGGGGCCGACCGGCCTGGAATGGTGTAAAATACTACATTTGAGATGCTAGGTTGTCTTAGGTTAGGAAATATAACGTTATAGACGTATATAATGTCCGCACCGTGACGTACGGTGCGACACGAACGGTATTCAGTGAAACATTACCAGCGAGGGTCTAGATGGGTTAGATTAGGTTGTATTACGATATAGACTTATATAATGTTCCTACCGAGAAGTAGGTTCCGCCCCGCCAGGAATGTTGTAAAATACTACATCCGATATGTTAGGTTGCCTTAGGTTAGGATATATAACGTTATAGACGCATACAATTTCCCCACCGAGACGTACGGGACGAAACGAACTGGATTCTGTAAAACATTACCAGCGAGGGGCTAGATGGGTTAGGTTTGGTAATATTACGTTGTAGACGTATATAATGTTCCCACCGAGAAGTAGGGGCCGACCCGCCAGGTATTTTGGAAAATACTACATCCGAGATGTTAGGCTGCCTTAGGTTAGGATATATAAGGTTAGAGACTTATATAATGTCCGCACCGAGACGTACGGGACGACACGAACTGGATTCTGTAAAACATTACCAGCGAGGGGCTAAATGGGTTAGGTTAGGTTATATTACGATATAGACGTATATAATGTCCCCACCGAGACGTACGGGACGAAACGAACTGGATTCTGTAAAACATTAAAAGCGAGGGGCTAGATGGGTTAAGTTAGGTTATATTACGTTGTAGACGTATATAATGTTCCCACCGAGAAGTAGGTTCCGCCCCGGCAGGAATGTTGTAAAATACTATATCCGAGATGTTAGGTTGCCTTAGGTTAGGATATATAACGTTATAGACGTATATAATGACCGAACTGTGACGTACGGGGCGACACGAACGGGATTGTGTGAAACATCACCAGCGTGGGTCTAGATGGGTTAGGTTAGGTTATATTACGTTATAGACGTATATAATGTACCCAACGAGAAGTAGCTTCCGCCCCGCCATGAATGTTGTAAAATACTACATCCGAGCTGTTAGGTTGCCTTAGGTTAGGATATATAACGTTATAGGCGTATATAATGACCGAACTGTGACGTACGGGGAGACACGAACGGGATTGTGTGAAACATCACCAGCGTGGGTCTAGATGGGTTAGGTTAGGTTATATTACGTTATAGACGTATATAATGTACCCAACGAGAAGTAGCTTCCGCCCCGCCATGAATGTTGTAAAATACTACATCCGAGCTGTTAGGTTGCCTTAGGTTAGGATATATAAAGTTATAGACGCATACAATGTCCCCAACGAGACGTACGGGACGACACGAACTGGAATCTGTAAAACATTACCAGCGAGGGGCTAGATGGGTTAGGTTAGGTTATATTACGTTGTAGACGTATATAATGTTCCTGCCGAGAAGTAGGGGCCGACCCGCCAGGAATGTTGTAAAATACTACATTTGAGATGTTAGGTTGCCTCAGGTTAGGATATATAACGTTATAGACGTATATAATGTCCGCACCGTGACGTACTGGGCGACACGAACGGGATTCAGTGAAACATTACCAGCGAGGGTCTAGATGGGTTAGATTAGGTTATATTACGATATAGACTTATATAATGTTCCCACCGAGAAGTAGGTTCTGCCCCGCCAGGAATGTTGTAAAATACTACATCCGAGATGTTAGGTTGCCTTAGGTTAGGATATATAACGTTCTAGAAGCATATAATTTCCCCACCGAGTAGTACGGGCCGACACGACCGGGATTCTGTAAAACATTACCAGCGAGGGGCTAGATGGGTTAGGTTAGGTAATATTACGTTGTAGACGTATATAATGTTCCCACCGAGAAGTAGGGGCCGACCCGCCAGGTATTTCGGAAAATACTACATCCGAGATGTTAGGCTGCCTTAGGTTAGGATATATAAGGTTAGAGACTTATATAATGTCCGCACCGAGACGTACGGGACGACACGAACTGGATTCTGTAAAACATTACCAGCGAGGGGCTAAATGGGTTAGGTTAGGTTATATTACGATATAGACGTATATAATGTCCCCACCGAGACGTACGGGACGACACGAACTGGATTCTGTAAAACATTAAAAGCGAGGGGCTAGATGGGTTAGGTTAGGTTATATTACGTTGTGGACGTATATAATGTTCCCACCGAGAAGTAGGTTCCGCCCCGCCAGGAATGTTGTAAAATACTATATCCGAGATGTTAGGTTGCCTTAGGTTAGGATATATAACGTTATAGACGTATATAATGACCGAACTGTCACGTACGGGGCGACACGAACGGGATTGTGTGAAACATCACCAGCGTGGGTCTAGATGGGTTAGGTTAGGTTATATTACGTTATAGACGTATATAATGTACCCAACGAGAAGTAGCTTCCGCCCCGCCATGAATGTTGTAAAATACTACATCCGAGCTCTTAGGTTGCCTTAGGTTAGGATATATAACGTTATAGACGCATACAATGTCCCCAACGAGACGTACGGGACGACACGAACTGGAATCTGTAAAACATTACCAGCGAGTGGCTAGATGGGTTAGGTTAGGTTATATTACGTTGTAGACGTATATAATGTTCCTGCCGAGAAGTAGGGGCCGACCCGCCAGGAATGTTGTAAAATACTACATTTGAGATGTTAGGTTGCCTCAGGTTAGGATATATAACGTTATAGACGTATATAATGTCCGCACCGTGACGTACTGGGCGACACGAACGGGATTCAGTGAAACATTACCAGCGAGGGTCTAAATGGGTTAGATTAGGTTAAATTACGATATAGACTTATATAATGTTCCCACCGAGAAGTAGGTTCCGCCCCGCCAGGAATGTTGTAAAATACTACATCCGAGATGTTAGGTTGCCTTAGGTTAGGATATATAACGTTCTAGACGCATATAATTTCCCCACCGAGTAGTACGGGCCGACACGACCGGGATTCTGTAAAACATTACCAGCGAGGGGCTAGATGGGTTAGGTTAGGTTATATTACGTTATGGACGTATATAATGTTCCCACCGAGAAATAGGGGCCGCCCCGCCTGGAATGGTGTAAAATATTACATTTGAGATGTTAGGTTGTCTTAGGTTAGGAAATATAACGTTATAGACGTATATAATGTCCGCACCGTGACGTACGGTGCGACACGAACGGTATTCAGTGAAACATTACCAGCGAGGGTCTAGATGGGTTAGATTAGGTTGTATTACGATATAGACTTATATAATGTTCCTACCGAGAAGTAGGTTCCGCCCCGCCAGGAATGTTGTAAAATACTACATCCGATATGCTAGGTTGCCTTAGGTTAGGATATATAACGTTATAGACGCATACAATTTCCCCACCGAGACGTACGGGACGAAACGAACTGGATTCTGTAAAACATTACCAGCGAGGGGCTAGATGGGTTAGGTTTGGTAATATTACGTTGTAGACGTATATAATGTTCCCACCGAGAAGTAGCGGCCGACCCGCCAGGAATGTTGTAAAATACTACATCCGAGATGTTAGGTTGCCTTTGGTTAGGATATATAACGTTATAGACGCATATAATTTCCCCACCGAGAAGTACGGGCCGACACGACCGGGATTCTGTAAAACATTAACAGCGAGGGGCTAGATGGGTTAGGTTAGGTTATATTATGTTATAGACGTATGTAATGTACCCAACGAGAATTAGGGGCCGACCCGAGTGGTATGTTGTGAAATACTACATTCGAGATGTTAGGTTGCCTTAGGTTAGGATATACAACGTTATAGACTTATATAATGTCCGCACCCAGACGTACGGCACGACACGAACGGGATTCTGTAAAACATTACCAGCGTGGGGCTAGATGGGTTAGGTTAGGTAATATTACGTTGTAGACGTATATAATGTTCCCACCGAGAAGTAGGGGCCGACCCGCCAGGTATTTTGGAAAATACTACATCCGAGATGTTAGGCTGCCTTAGGTTATGATATATAAGGTTAGAGACTTATATAATGTCCGCACCGAGACGTACGGGACGACACGAACTGGATTCTGTAAAACATTACCAGCGAGGGGCTAAATGGGTTAGGTTAGGTTATATTACGATATAGACGTATATAATGTCCGCAACGAGACGTACGGGACGACACGAACTGGATTCTGTAAAACATTACCAGCGAGGGGCTAAATGGGTTAGGTTAGGTTATATTACGATATAGACGTATATAATGTCCCCGCCGAGACGTACGGGACGACACGAACTGGATTCTGTAAAACATTAAAAGCGAGGGGCTAGATGGGTTAGGTTAGGTTATATTACGTTGTGGACGTATATAATGTTCCCACCGAGAAGTAGGTTCCGCCCCGCCAGGAATGTTGTAAAATACTATATCCGAGATGTTAGGTTGCCTTAGGTTAGGATATATAACGTTATAGACGTATATAATGACCGAACTGTCACGTACGGGGCGACACGAACGGGATTGTGTGAAACATCACCAGCGTGGGTCTAGATGGGTTAGGTTAGGTTATATTACGTTATAGACGTATATAATGTATCCAACGAGAAGTAGCTTCCGCCCCGCCATGAATGTTGTAAAATACTACATCCGAGCTCTTAGGTTGCCTTAGGTTAGGATATATAACGTTATAGACGCATACAATGTCCCCAACGAGACGTACGGGACGACACGAACTGGAATCTGTAAAACATTACCAGCGAGTGGCGAGATGGGTTAGGTTAGGTTATATTACGTTGTAGACGTATATAATGTTCCTGCCGAGAAGTAGGGGCCGACCCGCCAGGAATGTTGTAAAATACTACATTTGAGATGTTAGGTTGCCTCAGGTTAGGATATATAACGTTATAGACGTATATAATGTCCGCACCGTGACGTACTGGGCGACACGAACGGGATTCAGTGAAACATTACCAGCGAGGGTCTAAATGGGTTAGATTAGGTTAAATTACGATATAGACTTATATAATGTTCCCACCGAGAAGTAGGTTCCGCCCCGCCAGGAATGTTGTAAAATACTACATCCGAGATGTTAGGTTGCCTTAGCTTAGGATATATAACGTTCTAGACGCATATAATTTCCCCACCGAGTAGTACGGGCCGACACGACCGGGATTCTGTAAAACATTACCAGCGAGGGGCTAGATGGGTTAGGTTAGGTTATATTACGTTATGGACGTATATAATGTTCCCACCGAGAAATAGGGGCCGCCCCGCCTGGAATGGTGTAAAATATTACATTTGAGAAGTTAGGTTGTCTTAGGTTAGGAAATATAACGTTATAGACGTATATAATGTCCGCACCGTGACGTACGGTGCGACACGAACGGTATTCAGTGAAACATTACCAGCGAGGGTCTAGATGGGTTAGATTAGGTTGTATTACGATATAGACTTATATAATGTTCCTACCGAGAAGTAGGTTCCGCCCCGCCAGGAATGTTGTAAAATACTACATCCGATATGCTAGGTTGCCTTAGGTTAGGATATATAACGTTATAGACGCATACAATTTCCCCACCGAGACGTACGGGACGAAACGAACTGGATTCTGTAAAACATTACCAGCGAGGGGCTAGATGGGTTAGGTTTGGTAATATTACGTTGTAGACGTATATAATGTTCCCACCGAGAAGTAGGGGCCGACCCGCCAGGAATGTTGTAAAATACTACATCCGAGATGTTAGGTTGCCTTAGGTTAGGATATATAACGTTCTAGACGCATATAATTTCCCCACCGAGAAGTACGGGCCGACACGACCGGGATTCTGTAAAACATTACCAGCGAGGGGCTAGATGGGTTAGGTTAGGTTATATTATGTTATAGACGTATGTAATGTACCCAACGAGAATTAGGGGCCGACCCGAGTGGTATGTTGTGAAATACTACATTCGAGATGTTAGGTTGCCTTAGGTTAGGATATAGAACGTTATAGACTTATATAATGTCCGCACCCAGACGTACGGCACGACACGAACGGGATTCTGTAAAACATTACCAGCGAGGGGCTAGATGGGTTAGGTTAGTTAATATTACGTTGTAGACGTATATAATGCTCCCACCGAGAAGTAGGGGCCGACCCGCCAGGTATTTTGGAAAATACTACATCCGAGATGTTAGGCTGCCTTAGGTTAGGATATATAAGGTTAGAGACTTATATAATGTCCGCACCGAGACGTACGGGACGACACGAACTGGATTCTGTAAAACATTACCAGCGAGGGGCTAAATGGGTTAGGTTAGGTTATATTATGATATAGACGTATATAATGTCCCCACCGAGACGTACGGGACGACACGAACTGGATTCTGTAAAACATTAAAAGCGAGGGGCTAGATGGGTTAGGTTAGGTTATATTACGTTGTAGACGTATATAATGTTCCCACCGAGAAGTAGGTTCCGCCCCGCCAGGAATGTTGCAAAATACTATATCCGAGATGTTAGGTTGCCTTAGGTTAGGATATATAACGTTATAGACGTATATAATGACCGAACTGTGACGTACGGGGCGACACGAACGGGATTCTGTGAAACATCACCAGCGTGGGTCTAGATGGGTTAGGTTAGGTTATATTACGTTATAGACGTATATAATGTACCCAACGAGAAGTAGTTTCCGGCCCGCCATGAATGTTGTAAAATACTACATCCGAGCTGTTAGGTTGCCTTAGGTTAGGATATATAACGTTATAGACGCATACAATGTCCCCAACGAGACGTACGGGACGACACGAACTGGAATCTGTAAAACATTACCAGCGAGAGGCTAGATGGGTTAGGTTAGATTATATTACGTTGTAGACGTATATAATGTTCCCGCCGAGAAGTAGGGGCCGACCCGCCAGGAATGTTGTAAAATAATACATTTGAGATGTTAGGTTGCCTCAGGTTAGGATATATAACGTTATAGACGTATATAATGTCCGCACCGTGACGTACGGTGCGACACGAACGGTATTCAGTGAAACATTACCAGCGAGGGTCTAGATGGGTTAGATTAGGTTGTATTACGATATAGACTTATATAATGTTCCTACCGAGAAGTAGGTTCCGCCCCGCCAGGAATGTTGTAAAATACTACATCCGATACGTTAGGTTGCCTTAGGTTAGGATATATAACGTTATAGACGCATATAATGTCCCCACCGAGACGTACGGGACGATACGAACTGGATTCTGTCAAACATAACCAGCGAGGGGCTAGATGGGTTTGGTTAGTTAATATTACGTTGTAGACGTATACAATTTGCCCACCGAGATGTAGGTGCCGACCCGCCTGGAATGTTGTAAAATACTACATCCGAGATGTTAGGTTGCCTTAGGTTAGGATATATAACGTTCTAGACGCATATAATTTCCCCACCGAGAAGTACGGGGAGACACGACCGGGATTCTGTAAAACATTACCAGCGAGGGGCTAGATGGGTTAGGTTAGGTTATATTACGTTATAGACGTATATAATGTACCCAACGAGAATTAGGGGCCGTCCCGAGTGGAATGTTGTAAAATACTACATCCGTGATGTTAGGTTGCCTTAGGTTAGGATATATAACGTTATAGACGCATACAATGTCCCCAACGAGACGTACGGGACGACACGAACTGGAATCTGTAAAACATTAAAAGCGAGGGGCTAGATGGGTTAGGTTAGGTTATATTACGTTGTAGACTTATATAATGTTCCCACCGAGAAGTAGGTTCCGCCCCGCCAGGAATGTTGTAAAATACTACATCCGAGATGTTAGGTTGCCTTAGGTTAGGATATATAACGTTCTAGACGCATATAATTTCCCCACCGAGTAGTACGGGCCGACAAGACCGGGATTCTGTAAAACATTACCAGCGAGGGGCTAGATGGGTTAGGTTAGGTTATATTACGTTGTAGACGTATATAATGTTCCCACCGAGAAGTAGGGGCCGACCCGCCAGGAATGTCGTAAAATAATACATCCGAGATTTAGGTTGCCTTAGTTTAGGATATGTAACGTTCTCGACGCATATAATTTCCCCACCGAGAAGTACGGGCCGACACGACCGGGATTCTGTAAAACATTACCAGCGAGGGGCTAGATGGGTTAGGTTAGGTTATATTACGTTATAGACGTATATAATGTACCCAACGAAAATTAGGGGCCGACCCGAGTGGAATGTTGTAAAATAATACATTCGAGATGTTATGTTGCCTTAGGTTAGGATATATAACGTCATAGACTTATATAATGTCCGCACCAAGTCGTACGGTACGACACGAACGGGATTCTGTAAAACATTACCGCCGAGGGGCTAGATGGGTTAGGTTAGGTTATATTACGTTATAGAGGTATATAATGTTCCCTACGAGAAATCGGGGCCGACACGCCAGTCATTTTGGAAAATACTACATCCGAGATGTTAGGTTGCCTTAGGTTAGGATATATAACGCTACAGACGTATATAATGTCCGCACCGTGACGTACGGGGCGACACGAACGGGATTCAGTGATACATTACCAGCGTGGATCTAGATGGGTTAGGTTAGGTTATATTATGATATAGAGTTATATAATGTTCCCACCGAGAAGTAGGTTCCGCCCCGCCAGCAATGTTGTAAAATACTACATCCGAGATGTTAGGTTGCCTTAGGTTAGGATATATAACGTTATAGACGCATACAATGTCCCCACCGAGACGTACGGGACGACACGAACTGGATTCTGTAAAACATTGCCAGCGATGGGCTAGTTGGGTTAGGTTAGGTAATATTACGTTGTAGACGTATATAATGTTCCCACCGAGAAGTAGGGGCCGACCCGCCAGGAATGTTGTAAAATACTATATTTGAGATGTTAGGTTGCCTTCGGTTAGGATATATAACGTTATAGACGTATATAATGTCCGCACCGTGACGTACGGGGCGACACGAACGGGATTCAGTGAAACATTACCAGCGAGGGTCTAGATGGGTTAGATTAGGTTATATTACGATATAGACTTATATAATGTTCCCACCGAGAAGTAGGTTCCGCCACGCCAGGAATGTTGTAAAATACTACATCCGATATGTTAGGTTGCGTTAGGTTAGGATATATAACGTTATAGACGCATACAATTTCCCCACCGACACGTACGGGACGACAAGAACTGGATTCTGTAAAACATTACCAGCGATGGGCTAGATGGGTTAGGTTAGGTTATATTACGTTATGGACGTGTATAATGTTCCTACCGAGAAGTAGGTTCCGCCCCGCCAGGAATGTTGTAAAATACTACATCCGAGATGTTATGTTGCCTTAGGTTAGGATATATAACGTTAGAGACGCATACAATATCCCCACAGAGACGTACGGGACGACACGAAGTGGATTCTGTAAAACATTACCAGCGAGGGGCTAGATGGGTTAGGTTTGGTAATATTACGTTGTAGACGTATATAATGTTCCCACCGAGAAGTAGCGGCCGACCCGCCAGGAATGTTGTAAAATACTACATCCGAGATGTTAGGTTGCCTTAGGTTAGGATATATAACGTTCTAGACGCATATAATTTCCCCACCGAGAAGTACGGGCCGACACGACCGGGATTCTGTAAAACATTACCAGCGAGGGGCTAGATGAGTTAGGTTAGGTTATATTATGTTATAGACGTATGTAATGTACCCAACGAGAATTAGTGGCCGACCCGAGTGGTATGTTGTGAAATACTACATTCGAGATGTTAGGTTGCCTTAGGTTAGGATATAGAACGTTATAGACTTATATAATGTCCGCACCCAGACGTACGGCACGACACGAACGGGATTCTGTAAAACATTACCAGCGAGGGGCTAGATGGGTTAGGTTAGTTAATATTACGTTGTAGACGTATATAATGTTCCCACCGAGAAGTAGGGGCCGACCCGCCAGGTATTTTGGAAAATACTACATCCGAGATGTTAGGCTGCCTTAGGTTAGGATATATAAGGTTAGAGACTTATATAATGTCCGCACCGAGACCTACGGGACGACACGAACTGGATTCTGTAAAACATTACCAGCGAGGGGCTAAATGGGTTAGGTTAGGTTATATTACGATATAGACGTATATAATGTCCCCACCGAGACGTACGGGACGACACGAACTGGATTCTGTAAAACATTAAAAGCGAGGGGCTAGATGGGTTAGGTTAGGTTATGTTACGTTGTAGACGTATATAATGTTCCCACCGAGAAGTAGGTTCCGCCCCGCCTGGAATGTTGTAAAATACTATATCCGAGATGTTAGGTTGCCTTAGGTTAGGATATATAACGTTATAGACGTATATAGTGACCGAACTGTGACGTACGGGGCGACACGAACGGGATTCTGTGAAACATCACCAGCGTGGGTCTAGATGGGTTAGGTTAGGTTATATTACGTTATAGACGTATATAATGTACCCAACGAGAAGTAGTTTCCGCCCCGCCATGAATGTTGTAAAATACTACATCCGAGCTGTTAGGTTGCCTTAGGTTAGGATATATAACGTTATAGACGCATACAATGTCCCCAACGAGACGTACGGGACGACACGAACTGGAATCTGTAAAACATTACCAGCGAGGGGCTAGATGGGTTAGGTTAGGTTATATTACATTGTAGACGTATATAATGTTCCCACCGAGAAGTAGGGGCCGACCCGCCAGGAATGTCGTAAAATAATACATCCGAGATTTAGGTTGCCTTAGGTTAGGATATATAACGTTCTCGACGCATATAATTTCCCCACCGAGAAATACGGGCCGACACGACCGGGATTCTGTAAAACATTACCAGCGAGAGGCTAGATTGGTTAGGTTAGGTTATATTACGTTATAGACGTATATAATGTACCCAACAAAAATTAGGGGCCGACCCGCGTGGAATGTTGTAAAATAATACATTCGAGATGTTATGTTGCCTTAGGTTAGGATATATAACGTCATAGACTTATATAATGTCCGCACCAAGTCGTACGGTACGACACGAACGGGATTCTGTAAAACATTACCGCCGTGGGGCTAGATGGGTTAGGTTAGGTTATATTACGTTATGGACGTATATAATGTTCCCACCGAGAAATAGGGGCCGACCCGCCTGGAATGGTGTAAAATACTACATTTGAGATGTTAGGTTGTCTTAGGATAGGAAATATAACGTTATAGACGTATATAATGTCCGCACAGTGACGCACGGTGCGACACGAACGGTATTCAGTGAAACATTACCAGCGAGGGTCTAGATGGGTTAGATTAGGTTGTATTACGATATAGACTTATATAATGTTCCTACCGAGAAGTAGGTTCCGCCCCGCCAGGAATGTTGTAAAATACTACATCCGATATGTTAGGTTGCCTTAGGTTAGGATATATAACGTTATAGACGCATACAATTTCCTCACCGAGACGTACGGGACGAAACGAACTGGATTCTGTAAAACATTACCAGCGAGGGGCTAGATGGGTTAGGTTTGGTAATATTACGTTGTAGACGTATATAATGTTCCCACCGAGAAGTAGGGGCCGACCCGCAGGGAATGTTGTAAAATACTACATCCGAGATGTTAGGTTGCCTTAGGTTAGGATATATAACGTTCTAGACGCATATAATTTCCCCACCGAGAAGTACGAGCCGACACGACCGGGATTCTGTAAAACATTACCAGCCAGGGGCTAGATGGGTTAGGTTAGGTTATATTATGTTATAGACGTATGTAATGTACCCAACGAGAATTAGGGGCCGACCCGAGTGGTATGTTGTGAAATACTACATTCGAGATGTTAGGTTGCCTTAGGTTAGGATATACAACGTTATAGACTTATATAATGTCCGCACCCAGACGTACGGCACGACACGAACGGGATTCTGTAAAACATTACCAGCGTGGGGCTAGATGGGTTAGGTTAGGTAATATTACGTTGTAGACGTATATAATGTTCCCACCGAGAAGTAGGGGCCGACCCGCCAGGTATTTTGGAAAATACTACATCCGAGATGTTAGGCTGCCTTAGGTTATGATATATAAGGTTAGAGACTTATATAATGTCCGCACCGAGACGTACGGGACGACACGAACTGGATTCTGTAAAACATTACCAGCGAGGGGCTAAATGGGTTAGGTTAGGTTATATTACGATATAGACGTATATAATGTCCGCACCGAGACGTACGGGACGACACGAACTGGATTCTGTAAAACATTACCAGCGAGGGGCTAAATGGGTTAGGTTAGGTTATATTACGATATAGACGTATATAATGTCCCCGCCGAGACGTACGGGACGACACGAACTGGATTCTGTAAAACATTAAAAGCGAGGGGCTAGATGGGTTAGGTTAGGTTATATTACGTTGTAGACGTATATAATGTTCCTGCCGAGAAGTAGGGGCCGACCCGCCAGGAATGTTGTAAAATACTACATTTGAGATGTTAGGTTGCCTCAGGTTAGGATATATAACGTTATAGACGTATATAATGTCCGCACCGTGACGTACGGGGCGACACGAACGGGATTCAGTGATACATTACCAGCGTGGATCTAGATGGGTTAGGTTAGGTTATATTATGATATAGAGTTATATAATGTTCCCACCGAGAAGTAGGTTCCGCCCCGCCAGCAATGTTGTAAAATACTACATCCGAGATGTTAGGTTGCCTTAGGTTAGGATATATAACGTTATAGACGCATACAATGTCCCCACCGAGACGTACGGGACGACACGAACTGGATTCTGTAAAACATTGCCAGCGATGGGCTAGTTGGGTTAGGTTAGGTAATATTACGTTGTAGACGTATATAATGTTCCCACCGAGAAGTAGGGGCCGACCCGCCAGGAATGTTGTAAAATACTATATTTGAGATGTTAGGTTGCCTTCGGTTAGGATATATAACGTTATAGACGTATATAATGTCCGCACCGTGACGTACGGGGCGACACGAACGGGATTCAGTGAAACATTACCAGCGAGGGTCTAGATGGGTTAGATTAGGTTATATTACGATATAGACTTATATAATGTTCCCACCGAGAAGTAGGTTCCGCCACGCCAGGAATGTTGTAAAATACTACATCCGATATGTTAGGTTGCGTTAGGTTAGGATATATAACGTTATAGACGCATACAATTTCCCCACCGACACGTACGGGACGACAAGAACTGGATTCTGTAAAACATTACCAGCGATGGGCTAGATGGGTTAGGTTAGGTTATATTACGTTATGGACGTGTATAATGTTCCTACCGAGAAGTAGGTTCCGCCCCGCCAGGAATGTTGTAAAATACTACATCCGAGATGTTATGTTGCCTTAGGTTAGGATATATAACGTTAGAGACGCATACAATATCCCCACAGAGACGTACGGGACGACACGAAGTGGATTCTGTAAAACATTACCAGCGAGGGGCTAGATGGGTTAGGTTTGGTAATATTACGTTGTAGACGTATATAATGTTCCCACCGAGAAGTAGCGGCCGACCCGCCAGGAATGTTGTAAAATACTACATCCGAGATGTTAGGTTGCCTTAGGTTAGGATATATAACGTTCTAGACGCATATAATTTCCCCACCGAGAAGTACGGGCCGTCACGACCGGGATTCTGTAAAACATTACCAGCGAGGGGCTAGATGAGTTAGGTTAGGTTATATTATGTTATAGACGTATGTAATGTACCCAACGAGAATTAGTGGCCGACCCGAGTGGTATGTTGTGAAATACTACATTCGAGATGTTAGGTTGCCTTAGGTTAGGATATAGAACGTTATAGACTTATATAATGTCCGCACCCAGACGTACGGCACGACACGAACGGGATTCTGTAAAACATTACCAGCGAGGGGCTAGATGGGTTAGGTTAGTTAATATTACGTTGTAGACGTATATAATGTTCCCACCGAGAAGTAGGGGCCGACCCGCCAGGTATTTTGGAAAATACTACATCCGAGATGTTAGGCTGCCTTAGGTTAGGATATATAAGGTTAGAGACTTATATAATGTCCGCACCGAGACCTACGGGACGACACGAACTGGATTCTGTAAAACATTACCAGCGAGGGGCTAAATGGGTTAGGTTAGGTTATATTACGATATAGACGTATATAATGTCCCCACCGAGACGTACGGTACGACACGAACTGGATTCTGTAAAACATTAAAAGCGAGGGGCTAGATGGGTTAGGTTAGGTTATATTACGTTGTAGACGTATATAATGTTCCTGCCGAGAAGCCGGGGCCGACCCGCCAGGAATGTTGTAAAATACTACATTTGAGATGTTAGTTTGCCTCAGGTTAGGATATATAACGTTATAGACGTATATAATGTCCGCACCGTGACGTACTGGGCGACACGAACGGGATTCAGTGAAACATTACCAGCGAGGGTCTAAATGGGTTAGATTAGGTTAAATTACGATATAGACTTATATAATGTTCCCACCGAGAAGTAGGTTCCGCCCCGCCAGGAATGTTGTAAAATACTACATCCGATATGCTAGGTTGCCTTAGGTTAGGATATATAACGTTATAGACGCATACAATTTCCCCACCGAGACGTACGGGACGAAACGAACTGGATTCTGTAAAACATTACCAGCGAGGGGCTAGATGGGTTAGGTTTGGTAATATTACGTTGTAGACGTATATAATGTTCCCACCGAGAAGTAGCGGCCGACCCGCCAGGAATGTTGTAAAATACTACATCCGAGATGTTAGGTTGCCTTAGGTTAGGATATATAACGTTATAGACGCATATAATTTCCCCACCGAGAAGTACGGGCCGACACGACCGGGATTCTGTAAAACATTACCAGCGAGGGGCTAGATGGGTTAGGTTAGGTTATATTATGTTATAGACGTATGTAATGTACCCAACGAGAATTAGGGGCCGACCCGAGTGGTATGTTGTGAAATACTACATTCGAGATGTTAGGTTGCCTTAGGTTAGGATATAGAACGTTATAGACTTATATAATGTCCGCACCCAGACGTACGGCACGACACGAACAGGATTCTGTAAAACATTACCAGCGAGGGGCTAAATGGGTTAGGTTAGGTAATATTACGTTGTAGACGTATATAATGTTCCCACCGAGAAGTAGGGGCCGACCCGCCAGGTATTTTGGAAAATACTACATCCGAGATGTTAGGCTGCCTTAGGTTAGGATATATAAGGTTGGAGACTTATATAATGTCCGCACCGAGACGTACGGGACGACACGAACTGGATTCTGTAAAACAGTACCAGCGAGGGGCTAAATGGGTTAGGTTAGGTTATATTACGATATAGACGTATATAATGTCCCCACCGAGACGTACGGGACGACACGAACTGGATTCTGTAAAACATTAAAAGCGAGGGGCTAGATGGGTTAGGTTAGGTTATATTACGTTGTAGACTTATATAATGTTCCCACCGAGAAGTAGGTTCCGCCCCGCCAGGAATGTTGTAAAATACTACATCCGAGATGTTAGGTTGCCTTAGGTTAGGATATATAACGTTCTAGACGCATATAATTTCCCCACCGAGTAGTACGGGCCGACAAGACCGGGATTCTGTAAAACATTACCAGCGAGGGGCTAGATGGGTTAGGTTAGGTTATATTACGTTGTAGACGTATATAATGTTCCCACCGAGAAGTAGGGGCCGACCCGCCAGGAATGTCGTAAAATAATACATCCGAGATTTAGGTTGCCTTAGGTTAGGATATGTAACGTTCTCGACGCATATAATTTCCCCACCGAGAAGTACGGGCCGACACGACCGGGATTCTGTAAAACATTACCAGCGAGGGGCTAGATGGGTTAGGTTAGGTTATATTACGTTATAGACGTATATAATGTACCCAACGAAAATTAGGGGCCGAACCGAGTGGAATGTTGTAAAATAATACATTCGAGATGTTATGTTGCCTTAGGTTAGGATATATAACGTCATAGACTTATATAATGTCCGCACCAAGTCCTACGGTACGACACGAACGGGATTCTGTAAAACATTACCGCCGAGGGGCTAGATGGGTTAGGTTAGGTTATATTACGTTATAGAGGTATATAATGTTCCCTACGAGAAATCGGGGCCGACACGCCAGTCATTTTGGAAAATACTACATCCGAGATGTTAGGTTGCCTTAGGTTAGGATATATAACGCTACAGACGTTTATAATGTCCGCACCGTGACGTACGGCGCGTCACGAACGGGTTTCTGTGAAACACTAACAGCGAGGGTCTAGATGGGTTAGGTTAGGTTATATTACGATATAGACTTATATAATGTCCCTACCGAGAAGTGGGGCCGACCCGCCAGGAATGTTGTGACATACAGCATTCGAGATGTTAGGTTGCCTTCGGGTGGGATATACAATGTTATAGACGTATATAATGTCCACACCGAGAACTATAAGCCAAAACGCCCGGGACTCTGTAAAACATTATCACCGAGAAACAAAATGGTTTAGGTTAGGTTATGTTACGATATAGACGTGTATAATGTGCCCACCAAAAAGTAGGGGCCGACGCGCCTGGAATGTTGTAAAATACTACATTCGAGATGTTAGGTTGCCTTAGGTTAGGATATATAAAGTCATAGACTTATATAATGTCTGCACCGAGACGTACGGGGCGACTCGAACTGGATTCTGTAAAACATTACCAGCGAGGGGCTAAATGTGTTAGGTTAGGTTATATTGCGGTATAGACGTATATAATGTGCCCACCGAGAAGTAGGGGCCGACCCGCCTGGAATGTTGTAACATACTACATTTGAGATGTTAGGTTGCCTTAGGTTAGGATATATAACGTTATAGACGTATATAATGTCCGCACCGTGACGTACGGGGCGACACGAACGGGATTCAGTGATACATTACCAGCGTGGATCTAGATGGGTTAGGTTAGGTTATATTATGATATAGAGTTATATAATGTTCCCACCGAGAAGTAGGTTCCGCCCCGCCAGCAATGTTGTAAAATACTACATCCGAGATGTTAGGTTGCCTTAGGTTAGGATATATAACGTTATAGACGCATACAATGTCCCCACCGAGACGTACGGGACGACACGAACTGGATTCTGTAAAACATTGCCAGCGATGGGCTAGTTGGGTTAGGTTAGGTAATATTACGTTGTAGACGTATATAATGTTCCCACCGAGAAGTAGGGGCCGACCCGCCAGGAATGTTGTAAAATACTATATTTGAGATGTTAGGTTGCCTTCGGTTAGGATATATAACGTTATAGACGTATATAATGTCCGCACCGTGACGTACGGGGCGACACGAACGGGATTCAGTGAAACATTACCAGCGAGGGTCTAGATGGGTTAGATTAGGTTATATTACGATATAGACTTATATAATGTTCCCACCGAGAAGTAGGTTCCGCCACGCCAGGAATGTTGTAAAATACTACATCCGATATGTTAGGTTGCGTTAGGTTAGGATATATAACGTTATAGACGCATACAATTTCCCCACCGACACGTACGGGACGACAAGAACTGGATTCTGTAAAACATTACCAGCGATGGGCTAGATGGGTTAGGTTAGGTTATATTACGTTATGGACGTGTATAATGTTCCTACCGAGAAGTAGGTTCCGCCCCGCCAGGAATGTTGTAAAATACTACATCCGAGATGTTATGTTGCCTTAGGTTAGGATATATAACGTTATAGACGCATACAATGTCCCCACCGAGACGTACGGGACGACACGAACTGGATTCTGTAAAACATTGCCAGCGATGGGCTAGTTGGGTTAGGTTAGGTAATATTACGTTGTAGACGTATATAATGTTCCCACCGAGAAGTAGGGGCCGACCCGCCAGGAATGTTGTAAAATACTATATTTGAGATGTTAGGTTGCCTTCGGTTAGGATATATAACGTTATAGACGTATATAATGTCCGCACCGTGACGTACGGGGCGACACGAACGGGATTCAGTGAAACATTACCAGCGAGGGTCTAGATGGGTTAGATTAGGTTATATTACGATATAGACTTATATAATGTTCCCACCGAGAAGTAGGTTCCGCCACGCCAGGAATGTTGTAAAATACTACATCCGATATGTTAGGTTGCGTTAGGTTAGGATATATAACGTTATAGACGCATACAATTTCCCCACCGACACGTACGGGACGACAAGAACTGGATTCTGTAAAACATTACCAGCGATGGGCTAGATGGGTTAGGTTAGGTTATATTACGTTATGGACGTGTATAATGTTCCTACCGAGAAGTAGGTTCCGCCCCGCCAGGAATGTTGTAAAATACTACATCCGAGATGTTATGTTGCCTTAGGTTAGGATATATAACGTTAGAGACGCATACAATATCCCCACAGAGACGTACGGGACGACACGAAGTGGATTCTGTAAAACATTACCAGCGAGGGGCTAGATGGGTTAGGTTTGGTAATATTACGTTGTAGACGTATATAATGTTCCCACCGAGAAGTAGGGGCCGACCCGCCAGGAATGTTGCAAAATACTATATCCGAGATGTTAGGTTGCCTTAGGTTAGGATATATAACGTTATAGACGTATATAATGACCGAACTGTGACGTACGGGGCGACACGAACGGGATTCTGTGAAACATCACCAGCGTGGGTCTAGATGGGTTAGGTTAGGTTATATTACGTTATAGACGTATATAATGTACCCAACGAGAAGTAGTTTCCGGCCCGCCATGAATGTTGTAAAATACTACATCCGAGCTGTTAGGTTGCCTTAGGTTAGGATATATAACGTTATAGACGCATACAATGTTCCCAACGAGACGTACGGGACGACACGAACTGGAATCTGTAAAACATTGCCAGCGAGGGGCTAGATGGGTTAGGTTAGGTTATATTACGTTGCAGACGTATATAATGTTCCCGCCGAGAAGTAGGGGCCGACCCGCCAGGAATGTTGTAAAATACTACATTTGAGATGTTAGGTTGCCTCAGGTTAGGATATATAACGTTATAGACGTATATAATGTCCGCACCGTGACGTACGGTGCGACACGAACGGTATTCAGTGAAACATTACCAGCGAGGGTCTAGATGGGTTAGATTAGGTTGTATTACGATATAGACTTATATAATGTTCCTACCGAGATGTAGGTTCCGCCCCGCCAGGAATGTTGTAAAATACTACATCCGATATGTTAGGTTGCCTTAGGTTAGGATATATAACGTTATAGACGCATACAATTTCCCCACCGAGACGTACGGGACGAAACAAACTGGATTCTGTAAAACATTACCAGCGAGGGGCTAGATGGGTTAGGTTTGGTAATATTACGTTGTAGACGTATATAATGTTCCCACCGAGAAGTAGGGGCCGACCCGCCAGGAATGTTGTAAAATACTACATCCGAGATGTTAGGTTGCCTTAGGTTAGGATATATAACGTTCTAGACGCATATAATTTCCCCACCGAGAAGTACGGGCCGACACGACCGGGGTTCTGTAAAACATTACCAGCGAGGGGCTAGATGGGTTAGGTTAGGTTATATTATGTTATAGACGTATGTAATGTACCCAACGAGAATTAGGGGCCGACCCGAGTGGTATGTTGTGAAATACTACATTCGAGATGTTAGGTTGCCTTAGGTTAGGACATAGAACGTTATAGGCTTATATAATGTCCGCACCCAGACGTACGGCACGACACGAACGGGATTCTGTAAAACATTACCAGCGAGGGGCTAGATGGGTTAGGTTAGTTAATATTACGTTGTAGACGTATATAATGTTCCCACCGAGAAGTAGGGGCCGACCCGCCAGGTATTTTGGAAAATACTACATCCGAGATGTTAGGCTGCCTTAGGTTAGGATATATAAGGTTAGAGACTTATATAATGTCCGCACCGAGACGTACGGGACGACACGAACTGGATTCTGTAAAACATTACCAGCGAGGGGCTAAATGGGTTAGGTTAGGTTATATTACGATATAGACGTATATAATGTCCCCACCGAGACGTACGGGACGACACGAACTGGATTCTGTAAAACATTAAAAGCGAGGGGCTAGATGGGTTAGGTTAGGTTATATTACGTTGTAGACGTATATAATGTTCCCACCGAGAAGTAGGTTCCGCCCCGCCAGGAATGTTGTAAAATACTATATCCGAGATGTTAGGTTGCCTTAGGTTAGGATATATAACGTTATAGACGTATATAATCACCGAACTGTGACGTACGGGGCGACACGAACGGGATTCTGTGAAACATCACCAGCGTGGGTATAGATGGGTTAGGTTAGGTTATATTACGTTATAGACGTATATAATGTACCCAACGAGAAGTAGTTTCCGGCCCGTCATGAATGTTGTAAAATACTACATCCGAGCTGTTAGGTTGCCTTAGGTTAGGATATATAACGTTATAGACGCATACAATGTCCCCAACGAGACGTACGGGACGACACGAACTGGAATCTGTAAAACATTACCAGCGAGAGGCTAGATGGGTTAGGTTAGATTATATTACGTTGTAGACGTATATAATGTTCCCGCCGAGAAGTAGGGGCCGACCCGCCAGGAATGTTGTAAAATAATACATTTGAGATGTTAGGTTGCCTCAGGTTAGGATATATAACGTTATAGACGTATATAATGTCCGCACCGTGACGTACGGTGCGACACGAACGGTATTCAGTGAAACATTACCAGCGAGGGTCTAGATGGGTTAGATTAGGTTGTATTACGATATAGACTTATATAATGTTCCTACCGAGAAGTAGGTTCCGCCCCGCCAGGAATGTTGTAAAATACTACATCCGATACGTTAGGTTGCCTTAGGTTAGGATATATAACGTTATAGACGCATATAATGTCCCCACCGAGACGTACGGGACGATACGAACTGGATTCTGTCAAACATAACCAGCGAGGGGCTAGATGGGTTTGGTTAGTTAATATTACGTTGTAGACGTACACAATTTGCCCACCGAGATGTAGGGGCCGACCCGCCTGGAATGTTGTAAAATACTACATCCGAGATGTTAGGTTGCCTTAGGTTAGGATATATAACGTTCTAGACGCATATAATTTCCCCACCGAGAAGTACGGGGAGACACGACCGGGATTCTGTAAAACATTACCAGCGAGGGGCTAGATGGGTTAGGTTAGGTTATATTACGTTATAGACGTATATAATGTACCCAACGAGAATTAGGGGCCGTCCCGAGTGGAATGTTGTAAAATACTACATCCGTGATGTTAGGTTGCCTTAGGTTAGGATATATAACGTTATAGACGCATACATTGTCCCCACCGAGACGTACGGCACGACACGAACGGGATTCTGTAAAACATTACCAGCGAGGGGCTAAATGGGTTAGGTTAGGTAATATTACGTTGTAGACGTATATAATGTTCCCACCGAGAAGTAGGGGCCGACCCGCCAGGTATTTTGGAAAATACTACATCCGAGATGCTAGGCTGCCTTAGGTTAGGATATATAAGGTTAGAGACTTATATAATGTCCGCACCGAGACGTACGGGACGACACGAACTGGATTCTGTAAGACAGTACCAGCGAGGGGCTAAATGGGTTAGGTTAGGTTATATTACGATATAGACGTATATAATGTCCCCACCGAGACGTACGGGACGACACGAACTGGATTCTGTAAAACATTAAAAGCGAGGGGCTAGATGGGTTAGGTTAGGTTATATTACGTTGTAGACTTATATAATGTTCCCACCGAGAAGTAGGTTCCGCCCCGCCAGGAATGTTGTAAAATACTACATCCGAGATGTTAGGTTGCCTTAGGTTAGGATATATAACGTTCTAGACGCATATAATTTCCCCACCGAGTAGTACGGGCCGACAAGACCGGGATTCTGTAAAACATTACCAGCGAGGGGCTAGATGGGTTAGGTTAGGTTATATTACGTTGTAGACGTATATAATGTTCCCACCGAGAAGTAGGGGCCGACCCGCCAGGAATGTCGTAAAATAATACATCCGAGATTTAGGTTGCCTTAGGTTAGGATATGTAACGTTCTCGACGCATATAATTTCCCCACCGAGAAGTACGGGCCGACACGACCGGGATTCTGTAAAACATTACCAGCGAGGGGCTAGATGGGTTAGGTTAGGTTATATTACGTTATAGACGTATATAATGTACCCAACGAAAATTAGGGGCCGACCCGAGTGGAATGTTGTAAAATAATACATTCGAGATGTTATGTTGCCTTAGGTTAGGATATATAACGTCATAGACTTATATAATGTCCGCACCAAGTCGTACGGTACGACACGAACGGGATTCTGTAAAACATTACCGCCGAGGGGCTAGATGGGTTAGGTTAGGTTATATTACGTTATAGAGGTATATAATGTTCCCTACGAGAAATCGGGGCCGACACGCCAGTCATTTTGGAAAATACTACATCCGAGATGTTAGGTTGCCTTAGGTTAGGATATATAACGCTACAGACGTATATAATGTCCGCACCGTGACGTACGGCGCGTCACGAACGGGTTTCTGTGAAACACTAACAGCGAGGGTCTAGATGGGTTAGGTTAGGTTATATTACGATATAGACTTATATAATGTGCCTACCGAGAAGTAGGTTCCGCCCCGCCAGCAATGTTGTAAAATACTACATCCGAGATGTTAGGTTGCCTTAGGTTAGGATATATAACGTTATAGACGCATACAATGTCCCCACCGAGACGTACGGGACGACACGAACTGGATTCTGTAAAACATTGCCAGCGATGGGCTAGTTGGGTTAGGTTAGGTAATATTACGTTGTAGACGTATATAATGTTCCCACCGAGAAGTAGGGGCCGACCCGCCAGGAATGTTGTAAAATACTATATTTGAGATGTTAGGTTGCCTTCGGTTAGGATATATAACGTTATAGACGTATATAATGTCCGCACCGTGACGTACGGGGCGACACGAACGGGATTCAGTGAAACATTACCAGCGAGGGTCTAGATGGGTTAGATTAGGTTATATTACGATATAGACTTATATAATGTTCCCACCGAGAAGTAGGTTCCGCCACGCCAGGAATGTTGTAAAATACTACATCCGATATGTTAGGTTGCGTTAGGTTAGGATATATAACGTTATAGACGCATACAATTTCCCCACCGACACGTACGGGACGACAAGAACTGGATTCTGTAAAACATTACCAGCGATGGGCTAGATGGGTTAGGTTAGGTTATATTACGTTATGGACGTGTATAATGTTCCTACCGAGAAGTAGGTTCCGCCCCGCCAGGAATGTTGTAAAATACTACATCCGAGATGTTATGTTGCCTTAGGTTAGGATATATAACGTTAGAGACGCATACAATATCCCCACAGAGACGTACGGGACGACACGAAGTGGATTCTGTAAAACATTACCAGCGAGGGGCTAGATGGGTTAGGTTTGGTAATATTACGTTGTAGACGTATATAATGTTCCCACCGAGAAGTAGCGGCCGACCCGCCAGGAATGTTGTAAAATACTACATCCGAGATGTTAGGTTGCCTTAGGTTAGGATATATAACGTTCTAGACGCATATAATTTCCCCACCGAGAAGTACGGGCCGACACGACCGGGATTCTGTAAAACATTACCAGCGAGGGGCTAGATGAGTTAGGTTAGGTTATATTATGTTATAGACGTATGTAATGCACCCAACGAGAATTAGTGGCCGACCCGAGTGGTATGTTGTGAAATACTACATTCGAGATGTTAGGTTGCCTTAGGTTAGGATATAGAACGTTATAGACTTATATAATGTCCGCACCCAGACGTACGGCACGACACGAACGGGATTCTGTAAAACATTACCAGCGAGGGGCTAGATGGGTTAGGTTAGTTAATATTACGTTGTAGACGTATATAATGTTCCCACCGAGAAGTAGGTTCCGCCCCGCCAGGAATGTTGCAAAATACTATATCCGAGATGTTAGGTTGCCTTAGGTTAGGATATATAACGTTATAGACGTATATAATGACCGAAATGTGTCGTACGGGGCGACACGAACGGGATTCTGTGAAACATCACCAGCGTGGGTCTAGATGGGTTAGGTTAGGTTATATTACGTTATAGACGTATATAATGTACCCAACGAGAAGTAGTTTCCGGCCCGCCATGAATGTTGTAAAATACTACATCCGAGCTGTTAGGTTGCCTTAGGTTAGGATATATAACGTTATAGACGCATACAATGTCCCCAACGAGACGTACGGGACGACACGAATTGGAATCTGTAAAACATTACCAGCGAGAGGCTAGATGGGTTAGGTTAGATTATATTACGTTGTAGACGTATATAATGTTCCCGCCGAGAAGTAGGGGCCGACCCGCCAGGAATGTTGTAAAATAATACATTTGAGATGTTAGGTTGCCTCAGGTTAGGATATATAACGTTATAGACGTATATAATGTCCGCACCGTGACGTACGGTGCGACACGAACGGTATTCAGTGAAACATTACCAGCGAGGGTCTAGATGGGTTAGATTAGGTTGTATTACGATATAGACTTATATAATGTTCCTACCGAGAAGTAGGTTCCGCCCCGCCAGGAATGTTGTAAAATACTACATCCGATATGTTAGGTTGCCTTAGGTTAGGATATATAACGTTATAGACGCATATAATGTCCCCACCGAGACGTACGGGACGATACGAACTGGATTCTGTCAAACATAACCAGCGAGGGGCTAGATGGGTTTGGTTAGTTAATATTACGTTGTAGACGTATACAATTTGCCCACCGAAATGTAGGGGCCGACCCGCCTGGAATGTTGTAAAATACTACATCCGAGATGTTAGGTTGCCTTAGGTTAGGATATATAACGTTCTAGACGCATATAATTTCCCCACCGAGAAGTACGGGGAGACACGACCGGGATTCTGTAAAACATTACCAGCGAGGGGCTAGATGGGTTAGGTTAGGTTATATTACGTTATAGACGTATATAATGTACCCAACGAGAATTAGGGGCCGTCCCGAGTGGAATGTTGTAAAATACTACATCCGTGATGTTAGGTTGCCTTAGGTTAGGATATATAACGTTATAGACGCATACATTGTCCCCACCGAGACGTACGGCACGACACGAACGGGATTCTGCAAAACATTACCAGCGAGGGGCTAAATGGGTTAGGTTACGTAATATTACGTTGTAGACGTATATAATGTTCCCACCGAGAAGTAGGGGCCGACCCGCCAGGTATTTTGGAAAATACTACATCCGAGATGTTAGGCTGCCTTAGGTTAGGATATATAACGTTATAGACGTATATAATGTCCGAACTGTGACGTACAGGGCGACACGAACGGGATTCTGTGAAACATTACCAGCGTGGGGCTAGATGGGTTAGGTTAGGTTATATTACGTTGTAGACGTATATAATGTTCCCACCGAGAAATAGGTTCCGCCCCGCCAGGAATGTTGTAAAATACTATATCCGAGATGTTAGGTTGCCTTAGGTTAGGATATATAACGTTATAGACGTATATAATGACCGAAATGTGACGTACGGGACGACACGAACGGGATTCTGTGAAACATCACCAGCGTGGGTCTAGATGGGTTAGGTTAGGTTATATTACGTTATAGACGTATATAATGTACCCAACGAGAAGTAGTTTCCGGCCCGCCATGAATGTTGTAAAATACTACATCCGAGCTGTTAGGTTGCCTTAGGTTAGGATATATAACGTTATAGACGCATACAATGTCCCTACCGAGACGTACGGAACGACACGAACTGGATTCTGTAAAACATTGCCAGCGATGGGCTAGATGGGTTAGGTTAGGTAATATTACGTTGTAGACGTATATAATGTTCCCACCGAGAAGTAGGGGCCGACACGCCTGGAATGTTGTAACATACTACATTTGAGATGTTAGGTTGCCTTAGGTTAGGATATATAACGTTATAGACGTATATAATGTCCGCACCGTGACGTACGGGGCGACACGAACGGGATTCAGTGATACATTACCAGCGTGGATCTAGATGGGTTAGGTTAGGTTATATTATGATATAGAGTTATGTAATGTTCCCACCGAGAAGTAGGTTCCGCCCCGCCAGCAATGTTGTAAAATACAACATCCGAGATGTTAGGTTGCCTTAGGTTAGGATATATAACGCTATAGACGCATACAATGTCCCTACCGAGACGTACGGGACGACACGAACTGGATTCTGTAAAACATTGCCAGCGATGGGCTAGATGGGTTAGGTTAGGTAATATTACGTTGTAGACGTATATAATGTTCCCACCGAGAAGTAGGGGACGACCCGCCAGGAATGTTGTAAAATACTATATATGAGATGTTAGGTTGCCTTAGGTTAGGATATATAACGTTATAGACGTATATAATGTCCGAACTGTGACGTACAGGGCGACACGAACGGGATTCTGTGAAACATTACCAGCGTGGGTCTAGATGGGTTAGGTTAGGTTATACTATGATATACACTTATATAATGCTCCCACCGAGAAGTAGGTTCCGCCCCGCCAGGAATGTTGTAAAATACTACATTCGAGATGTTAGGTTGCCTTAGGTTAGGTTATATAACGTTCTAGACGCATATAATTTCCCCACCGAGAAGTACGGGCCGACACAACCGGGTTTCTGTGAAACATTACCAGCGAGGGGCTAGATGGGTTAGGTTAGGTTATATTTCGTTGTAGACGTATATAATGTTCCCACCGAGAAGTAGGGGCCGACCCGCCAGGAATGTCGTAAAATACTACATCCGAGATTTAGGTTGCCTTCGGTTAGGATATATAACGTTCTCGACGCATATAATTTCCCCACCGAGAAGTACGGGCCGACACGACCGGGATTCTGTAAGACATTACCAGCGAGGGGATAGATTGGATAGGTTAGGTTATATTACGTTATAGACGTATATAATGTACCCAACGAAAATTAGGGGCCGACCCGAGTGGAATGTTGTAAAATAATACATTCGAGATGTTATGTTGCCTTAGGTTAGGATATATAACGTCATAGACTTATATAATGTCCGCACCAAGTCGTACGGTACGACACGAACGGGACTCTGTAAAACATTACCGCCGAGGGGCTAGATGGGTTAGGTTAGGTTATATTACGTTATAGAGGTATATAATGTTCCCTACGAGAAATCGGGGCCGACCCGCCAGGTATTTTGGAAAATACTACATCCGAGATGTTAGGTTGCCTTAGGTTAGGATATATAACGTTACAGACGTATATAATGTCCGCACCGTGACGTACGGGGCGACACGAACGGGTTTCTGTGAAACATTACCAGCGAGGGGCTAGATGGGTTAGGTTAGGTAATATTACGATGTAGACGTATATAATTTGCCCACCGAGAAGTAGGGGCCGACCAGCCAGGAATGTTGTAAACTACTACATCCGAGATGTTAGGTTGCCTTAGGTTAGGATATATAACGTTATAGACGCATACAATGTCCCCACCGAGACGTACGGGACGATACGAACTTGATTCTGTAAAACATTACCAGCGAGGGGCTAGATGGGTTAGGTTAGGTAACATTACGTTGTAGACGTATATAATGTGCCCACCGAGAAGTACGGGCCGACCCGCCTGGAATGTTGTAAAATACTACATTTGAGATGTTAGGTTGCCTTAGGTTAGGCTATGTAACGTTATAGACGTGTATAATGTCCGAACCGTGACGTACCGGGCGACACGAACGGGATTCTGTGAAACATTTCCAGCGTGGGTCTAGATGGGTTAGGTTAGGTTATATTACGTTATAGACGTATATAATGTACCCAACGAGAATTAGGGGCCGACCCGAGTGGAATGTTGTAAAATACTGCATTCGAGATGTTAGGTTGCCTTAGGTTAGGATATATAACGTCATAGACTTATATAATGTCCGCACCGAGACGTACGGGACGACACGAACTGGACTCTGTAAAACATTACCAGCGAGGGGCTAGATGGGTTAGGTTAGGTTATATTATGAAATAGACTTATATAATGTTCCCACCGAGAAGTAGGTTCCGCCCCGCCAGGAATGTTGTAAAATTCTACATCCGAGATGTTAGGTTGCCTTAGGTTAGGATATATAACGTTATAGACGCATACAATGTCCCCACCGAGACGTACGAGGAGACACGACCGGGATTCTGTAAAACATTACCAGCGAGGGGCTAGATGGGTTAGGTTAGGTTATATTACGTTATAGACGTATATAATGTACCCAACGAGAATTAGGGGCCGTCCCGAGTGGAATGTTGTAAAATACTACATCCGTGATGTTAGGTTGCCTTAGGTTAGGATATATAACGTTATAGACGCATACATTGTCCCCACCGAGACGTACGGGACGCCACGAACGGGATTCTGTAAAACATTACCGCCGAGGGGCTAGATGGGTTTGGTTAGGTTATATTACGTTATGGACGAATATAATGTTCCCACCGAGAAGTAGGGGCCGACCCGCCAGGAATTTTGGAAAATACTGCATCCGAGATGTTAGGTTGCCTTAGGTTAGGATATATAACGTTATAGACGCATACAATGTCCCCACCGAGACGTACGGGACGATACGAGCTGTATTCTGTAAAACAATACCAGCGAGGGGCTAGATGGGTTAGGTAAGGTAATATTACGTTGTAGACGTATATAATTTGCCCACCGAGAAGTAGGGGCCGACCCGCCTGGAATGTTGTAAAATACTACATCCGAGATGTTAGGTTGCCTTACGTTAGGTTATATAACGTTATAGACGTATATAATGTCCGAACCGTGGCGTACGGGGCGACACGAACGGGATTCTGTGAAACATTACCAGCGTGGGTCCAGACGGGTTAGGTTAGGTTATACTATGACATAGACTTATATAATGTTTCCACCGAGAAGTAGGTTCCGCTCCGCCAGGAATTTTGGAAAATACTACATCCGAGATGTTAGGTTGCTTTAGGTTAGGATATATAACGTTATAGACGTATACAATGTCCCCACCGAGACGTAGGGGACGATACGAACTGGATTCTGTAAAACATTACCAGCGAGGGGCTAGATGGGTTAGGTTAGGTAATATTACGATGTAGACGTATATAATTTGCCCACCGAGAAGTAGGGGCCGACCAGCCAGGAATGTTGTAAACTACTACATCCGAGAAGTTAGGTTGCCTTAGGTTAGGATATATAACGTTATAGAAGCATACAATGTCCCCACCGAGACGTACGGGGCGATACGAACTGGATTCTGTAAAACATTACCAGCGAGGGGCTGGATGGGTTAGGTTAGGTAACATTACGTTGTAGACGTATATAATGTGCCCACCGAGAAGTACGGGCCGACCCGCCTGGAATGTTGTAAAATACTACATTTGAGATGTTAGGTTGCCTTAGGTTAGGCTATGTAACGTTATAGACGTATATAATGTCCGAACCGTGACGTACGGGGCGACACGAACGGGATTCTGTGAAACATTTCCAGCGTGGGTCTAGATGGGTTAGGTTAGGTTATATTACGTTATAGACGTATATAATGTACCCAACGAGAATTAGGGGCCGACCCGAGTGGAATGTTGTAAAATACTACATTCGAGATGTTAGGTTGCCTTAGGTTAGGATATATAACGTTATAGACGTATATAATGTGCCCACCGTGAAGTATGAGCCAACACGACCGGGATTCTGTAAAACATTATCAACGAGGGGCAAAATGGGTTATGTTAGGTTATATTACGATATAGACGTATATAATGCGCCCACCGAGCAGTAGGGGCCGACCCGCCTGGAATGTTGTGAAATACTACATTCGAGATGTTAAGTTGCCTTAGGTTAGGATATATAACGTTATAGACTTATGTAATGTCCGCACCGAGACGTACGGGACGCCACGAACGGGATTCTGTAAAACATTACCGCCGAGGGGCTAGATGAGTTAGGTTAGGTTATATTACGTTATGGACGAATATAATGTTCCCACCGAGAAGTAGGGGTCGACCCGCCTGGAATGTTGTAAAATACTACATCCGAGATGTTAGGTTGCCTTAGGTTAGGATATATAACGTTATAGACGCATACAATGTCCCCACCGAGACGTACGGGACGACATGTACTGGATTCTGTAAAACATTACCAGCGAGGGGCTAGATGGGTTATTTTAGGTAATATTACGTTGTAGACGTATATAATGTTCCGAGAGAGAAGTATGGGCCGACCCGAGTGGAATGTTGTAAAATACTACATTCGAGATGTTAGGTTGCCTTAGGTTAGGATATATAACGTCATAGACTTATATAATGTCCGCACCGAGACGTACGGGACGACAAGATCGGGATTCTGTAAAACATTACCGCCGAGGGGCTAGATGGGTTAGGTTAGGTTAAATTACGTTCTGGACGAATATAATGTTCCCACCGAGAAATAGGGGCCGACCCGCCAGGAATGTTGTAAAATACTACATTTGAGATGTTAGGTTGCCTTAGGTTAGGCTATATAACGTTATAGACGTATATAATGTCCGAACCGTGACGTACGGGGCGACACGAACGGGATTCTGTGAAACATTACCAGCGTGGGTCTAGATGGGTTAGGTTAGGTTATATTATGAAATAGACTTATTTAATGTTCCCACCGATAAGTAGGTTCCGCCCCGCCAGGAATGTTGTAAAATACTACATCCGAGATGTTAGGTTGCCTTAGGTTAGGATATATAACGTTATAGACGCATACAATGTCCCCACCGAGACGTACGGGACGACACGTACTGGATTCTGTAAAACATTAACAGCGAGGGGCTAGATGGGTTATTTTAGGTAATATTACGTTGTAGACGTATATAATGTTCCCACCGAGAAGTATTGGCCGACCCGCCAGGAATGTTGTAAAATACTACATCCGAGATGTTAAGTTGCCTTAGGTTAGGATATATAACGTTATAGACTTATATGATGTCCGCACCGAGACGTACGGGACGACACGAACGGGATTCTGTAAAACATTACCGACGAGGGGCTAGATGGCTTAGGTTAGGTTATATTACGTTATGGACGTATATAATGTTCCCACCGAGAAGTAGGGGCCGACCCGCCAGGAATGTTGAAAAATACTACATTTGAGATGTTAGGTTGCCTTAGGTTACGCTATATAACGTTATAGGCGTATATAATGTCCGAACCGTGACGTACGGGGCGACACGAACGGGATTCTGTGAAACATTACCAGCGTGGGTCTAGATGGGTTAGGTTAGGTTATATTATGAAATAGACTTATATAATGTTCCCACCGAGAAGTAGGTTCCGCCCCGCCAGGAATGTTGTAAAATTCTACATCCGAGATGTTAGGTTGCCTTAGGTTAGGATATATAACGTTATAGACGCATACAATGTCCCCACCGAGACGTACGGGACGACACGTACTGGATTCTGCAAAACATTACCAGCGAGGGGCTAGATGGGTTATTTTAGGTAATATTACGTTGTAGACGTATATAATGTTCCGAGAGAGAAGTAGGGTCCGACTCGCGAGGAATGTTGTAAAATACTACATCCGAGATGTTAGGATGCCTTAGGTTAGGATATATAACGTTCTAGACGCATATAATTTCCCCACCGAGAAGTATGGGGAGACACGACCGGGATATTGTAAAACATTAGCCTCGAGGGGCTAGATGGGTTAGGTTAGGTTATATTACGTTATAGACGTATATACTGTACCCAACGAGAATTAGGGGCCGACCCGAGTGGAATGTTGTAAAATACTACATTCGAGATGTTAGGTTGCCTTAGGTTAGGATATATAACGTTATAGACTTATATAATGTCCGCACCGGGACGTACGGGACGCCACGAACGGGATTCTATAAAACATTACCGCCGACGGGCTAGATGGGTTAGGTTAGGTTATATTACGTTATGGACGAATACAATGTTCCCACCGAGAAGTAGGGGCTGACCCGCCAGGAGTTTTGGAAAATACTACATCCGAGATGTTAGGTTGCCTTAGGTTAGGATATATAACGTTATAGACGCATACAATGTCCCCACCGAGACGTACGGGACGACACGTCCTGGATTCTGTAGAACATTACCAGCGAGGTGCTAAATGGGTTATCTTAGGTAATATTACGTTGTAGACGTATACAATGTTCCGACCGAGAAGTAGGGGCCAATCCGCCAGGAATGTTGTAAAATACTACATCCGAGATGTTAGGTTGCCTTAGGTTAGGATACATAACGTTATAGACGCATACAATATCCCCACCGAGACGTACGGGACGATACGAACTGGATTCTGTAAAACATTACCAGCGAGGGGCTAGATGCCTTAGGTTAGGTAATATTACGTTGTAGAGGTATACAATGTTCCCACCGAGAAGTAGGGGCCGACCCGCCAGGTATTTTTGAAAATACTACATCCGAGATGTTAGGTTGCCTTAGGTTAGGTTATATAACGTTATAGACGTATATAATGTCCGCACCGAGACGTACGGGACGACACGAACTGGATTCTGTAAAACATTACGAGCGAGGTTCTAGATGGGTTAGGTTAGGTTATATTACGATATAGCCTTATATAATGTCCCCACCGAGAAGTGAGGCCGAACCGCCAGGAATGTTGTGAAATACTACATTCGAGATTCTAGGTTGCCTTCGGGTGGGATATACAATGTTATAGACGTATATAATGTCCCCACCGAGAAGTACGGACAGAGATAACCGGGATTCTGTGAAACATTATCACTTAGGGGCAAAATGGGTTAGGTTAGGATATACTACGATATAGACGTATATAGTGTGCCCACCGAGAAGTAGGGGCCGACCCGCCAGGAATGTTGTAAAATACTACATCCGAAATGTTAGGTTGCCTTAGGTTAGTATATATAACGTTATTGACTGGAATACTGTCCCCACCGAGAATTAGGGGCCGGCGCGCCAGGATTGTAGTAAAATATTACATCCGAGATGTTAGGTTGCCTTAGGTTAGGATATATAACGTTATAGACGTATATAATGTTCCCACCGAGAAATAGGGGCCGACACGCCAGGAATGTTGGAAAATATTACATTCGAAATGTTAGGTTGCCTTAGGCTAGGATATATAGCGTTATAGACGTATATAATGTTACCACAGAGAAGTAGGGGCCAACAAGCCAGGAATGTTGTAAAATAATGCATCCGAGATGTTATGTTACCTTAGGCTAGGATATATAGCGTTATAGACATATGTCTTGTTCCCACCGAGAAGTATGTGCCGACGCGCCAGGAATGTTGTAAAATATTATATTCGACATGTTAGGTTGCCTTAAGCTAGGATATATAGCGTTATAGACGTATATAACGTTCCCACCGAGAAGTAGTTGCCGAAGTGCCGGGAATGTTGTAAAATATTACACTCGACATGTTAGGATTGCCCTAGGCTAGGATATATAACGTTATAGACGTATATGATATTCCCACCGAGAAGTACGGGCCGACACGCCAGGAATGGTGTCAAATATTACATCCGAGATGTTAGGTTCCCTGAGGCTAGGATATATAGCGTTATAGACGTATACAATGGTCCCACCGGGAAGTAGGGGCCGACGTTCCAGGTATGTAGTAAAATATTACATGCGAGATGTTAGGTTGCATTAGGCTAGGATATGTAACGTTAAAGACGTATATAATGTTCCCACCGTGAAGTAGGGGCCGACGAGCCAGGAATGATGTGAAATATTACATTCTGCATGTTAGGTTGCATTAGGCTAGGATATATAGCGTTATGGACGTATATAACGTTCCCACCGAGAAGTAGGGAGCGACATGCCAGGAATGTAGTAAAATATTACGGTAGAGAAATTAGGTTGCCTTAGGTTAGGATATATAGCGTTATACACGTATATAATGTTCCCACCGAGGAGAAAGGGCCGACGTGCCAGGAATGTAGTAAAATATTACATCCGAGGCGCTAGGTTGCCTTATGTTAGAATATATGACGTTGTAGACGTATATAATGTTCCCACCGAGAACTATGGGTCGACATGCCAGGAATGTTGTAAAATATTACATTCGACATATTAGGTTGGCTTAGACTAGGATATATAACGTTATAGACGTATATAATGTTACCACCGAGAACTACGAGTCGACATGCCAGGAATGTTGTAAAATATTACATTCGACATGTTAGGTTGCCTTAAGCTAGGATATATAACTTTATAGACGTATACGATATTCGCACCGAAAAGTACGGGCCGATACTCCAGGATTGTTGTCAAATATTACATCCGAGATGGTAGGTTCCCTTAGGTTAGGATATATAACGATATAGACGTATATACTGTTCCCACCGAGATGTAGTTTCCGATGCGCCAGGAATGTTGTAAAATATTACATTCGACATGTTAAGTTGCCTTAGGCTAGGATATATAGCGTTACAGACGTATATAATGTTCCGACCCAGAAGTAGGGACCGACGAGCCACGAATGTTGTAAAATATTACGCTCGACATGTTAGGTTGCCTTATGTTAGGATATATAACGTTATAGACGTAGATGATATTCCCACCGAGAAGTACTGGCCGACACGCCAGGAATGTTGTAAAACATTACGCCCGACATGTTAGGTTGCCTTAGAAGAGGATATATAACGTTATAGACGTATATACTGTTCCCACCGTGACGGAGGTGCCGACGCGACAGGAATGTTGTAAAATATTACGGTAGAGATGATAGGATGCCTTAGTTTAGGATATATAACTTTATAGACGTATACAATGTTCCCACGCCCAGTAGGAGCCTTCGCGCCAGGAATGGTGTAAAATATTACACCCGAGATGTTAGGTTGCCTTAGGTTAGGATATATAACGTTATTGACTGACATAATGTTCCCACCGAGAATTAGGGGCCGGCGCGCCAGGATTGTAGTAAAATATTACATCCGAGACGTTAGATTGCCTTTGGCTAGGATATATAACGTTATAGACGTATATAATGTTCCCACGGAGAAGTAGGGGCCTACGAGCCAGGAATGTTGTAAGATATTACGCTCTACATGTTAGGTTTCCTTAGGCTAGGATATATAGCGACATAGACGTATCTAATGTTCCCACCGAGAATTAGGGGCCGGCGCGCCAGGAATGTAGTAAAATATTACATCCGAGATGTTAGGTTGTCTTAGGCTAGGATATATAACGCTATAGACGTATATAATGTTCCCACCGAGAAATAGGGGCCGACACGCCAGGAATGTTGTAAAACATTACATACGAGGTGTTAGGTTGCCTTAAGTTAGGATACATAACGTTATAGAAGTATATAATGTTTCCACCGAGAAGTAGGGGCCGACGCGCCAGGAATGTTGTAAGATATTACATTCGACATGTTAGGTTGCCTTAGGCTAGGATATATAGCGTTATAGACGTATCTACTGTTCCCACCGAGAAGTAGGTGCCGACGCGCCAGGTATGTTGTAAAATATTACATTCGACATGTTAGGTTGCCTTAGCCTAGGATATATAGCGTTATAGACGTATATAATGTTCCCACCGAGATGTAGTTGCCGACGCGCCAGGAATGTTGTAAAATATTACATTCGACATGTTAGGATGCCTTAGGCTAGGATATATAGCGTTGGGTCTCGTTCGAGCAGCCGTAGAGAGCAGACGTGTTTCGCTGTGCTCCGCTACCTAAGTTGATCGGCGCGACTTTTTCGGAGAAAAGGATATAAACTCTTCTTTATATCCTTCCAAGGCGGTTTGTGAACACTTCCAGTGTAAAAACTGGAAGTTAGTAACAATATTTGCGGAAATAAAGGGAGAATACGCTTTGCGCTTCCCTTTGTTCGCGCGGGTGAAGTGGAGCTGGCTTCGAGTCGACGTTTTCGGTCGTAGAAGCTGGAAAGTTGTGTGGAACACTTCCCAGTGCTCCGGGTTTACGCGCGCCAACATCTGTGTAAAGCTTGTGGCGGAAAAGTGCAAGTGAAGTGTGAAAACGAGTGAAAATCGATGGAAGGAAAAAAGACGTTACCGCCGACATATTGCCACGTAGCCGTGGCACGTACGCAATATATCGCGATTTGGCCGTTTCTTCACGCGATAATCGCTTGTTCGCGCACCTAGAGTGCTCTTTGCGACTAAAATTTTAGTGCGGAAGTGCCAGCAGTTACGGTTGCTACAGGAAAAGTACGAAAATAAGCGATAAAAGCACCGAGAGAAGACGAGGCGTCGCCGCCGCCATTTTGAAAGTCGGGCGTGGCACGTACGCCACGTTGATACGACTGACGAGAATTAGAGTATTCTCTCGGCCTTTTTCGCGTATTTGCGCACTTTTGGCGCTTGCGGACAATAAGTGCAAATTCGGTGGAAAAAGTGCAAGAACACTGACAATCAAAGGGACGCTTGTCAACGACATTTAGAGCTGACAGCGTGAAATTCTGCAGCCTAACGCGGGATTTTGTTGGAGAAAGCAGGTAGCGGCCTTCTTCGCGGAGGAAAAACGCGGGAAAAGAGCGGCGGCCATCTCCCACGCGGAAATCCAGCGGGTAGAAACAGCAATACGATAAGCAATCAATTTCGGATTATAGCGGGAGATTGCGACAAGGAAGACGACAAAGGTATGTGTATAGAGACTTTAATACGCGAACCTTTGAACTTTTGCGCTGCTTCGTGGACTCACGTGGGAGTGAGAGAGAGACTCTTTAAGAGACAAGGACTGAAGGACGGTTGGACTGTGTAAGCGGGAGAGAGATAGGCAACCGGCCTGCACTAAAACGTGGAAAGTGCGGGCGTTCCCACGCGGAAGGGCAAGTGAAGTGCGCGGAGTTATTTTCTCCACGGGGAGAAAATCGTGTGCCAGACCGACCCGTCGATCAAGTTAATAAATCGTGCGAAGCCCTGCTTGGGCAACCAAGCATGGCGGCGCGCGATTACGCGACCGCGACGAGTGGGGGAGAGGGGGCCGGCCCGAGCGGCCTTTCTGATTTTAGTTGTGGCGGAGAGAAGCCGGTGATTATGGATGACAGGATCCTGCCGGAAGCACCGAGGAAGATTACGCGCCAGCGTAAAAGCATAAAGCGAGCCAAGGAGGAAACCTCCGAGTACGACTCGGATACGTCGTTGGCTTCATTACTCTCGACGACACCGTCAGAGCCAACGAAGCCTCTCAAGAAGAGGGGACGCCCCCCCACAGCGGGTGAATACGTCAAGCTGGCGGAAGCCAAACTCGCAGACAAGAAATCTGCAGCGAAGGACGCAGAGGACGCTCTAGAGCGAGAGCTCCTCTCCGGTGAATGCATGCCGCCGCCTCCGGCAAGGTCGTCAAATCCCATCCCGGATCAAGAAGTTTTCGACGAGGAGGCAAGGAAAATGCCAATTCAGGATTTGGCAGCCTGGGCTCTCGAATCGGCGGCGAAGATTGAGTACGCAGCTGCGAAGTCATCGCAGCTAAAAGGTTCAATAAAAAGAACGATGCGAGTAAGCGTAAGGATCCTGCGAGCGGCTACGACGGAAGCCGGACTGCGCGCCAGCCGCGCCATCGCAGGATCCGCAGAGGATCCCGAATTCGGCCTTATTAAAGCGAAGGCCGAAAAGTTAGAGAAGGAGAACGCCCTTCTAAAGGAGAGGCTGACCGCCCAGGAAAACAGGGAAAGCAGCCATTCACCGCCGGCGATTGAACGCATGGAAATCGCCAAGCGCAGCGAGGGGAAATCGCGACGACAATCGCTCGCACCGACGACGGAAGAAACCAGCATCCCCGATGGCGGTCTCGTTCTGCTGATGGAGCAGATCGGGGCAATCATAAATGAAAGACTCTCGAGCTTTTGGGAGAAGGCGGAGAAACGCTTCGCTCCCAAGCAGCAGCGTCCGCGATCGGCGGCAAGAAACTCGGCGCCACGGGAGGAACCTGCGAAAGCGGAAACAAACGCCGAACCGATGAAGAAGGAAAAGTCCGGTGGAGAGAGAGAGGCGTTGCACCCTCCACCGGTGAAGAAAGCCGCGAAAGCGGAAGAAAAAAAGAAGTCTCCCGTCCAGAAGAGGATGGAAGAAATACAAAAAGAGCAGGTGCGTAAGGAGAATGATAAGAAATCTCCTGCAGCAACCACAACTGCTGTGCCGAGTGCGAATAAGATGGAAACGCCGTGGACGAAAGTCCTCGGTAGAAAAATAAAGAAAGAGACAGTGACCGCGGCAAGCAAACCCGCGAGCGCAGGAAAAAAGGCACCGTCGCAGGTAGTAACTGCGAAGCCGGTGCCAAAGGAGAAGCCGAAACTGGCTAAAAACCCGAGCACGGCCGCTATCGTCATTACGATAGGCAGGGATAGCCGTATGACTTACGCCGAGCTGATGACGACAGCTCGGCAGCATATAAAGTTGTCAGAACTGGGTATAGAAGAAGTAAGGCCCAGAAAGGCGCTAACCGGCGCACTTATTTTGGAAATAAGCGGCGGCGGTAAGGAGGAAAAAGCGGATAAGCTCGCGCTAAGACTGAGCCAATTATTCGCGACGACGTGCGGCGTGAAAGTCACGCGCCCATGCAAACGGGCGGCCTTGAGAGTTTTCCGAATGGAAGACTCTCTAACGGTCGACGAAATCGTCGAGGCAGTCGCCGCGCAAGGCGGCTGCACTACCTATGACGTAAAAGTCGGCGCGAGAAGGATAGCAAATAATGGCATGGGCACAATGCTCATGCAATGTCCGATCGCCGCCGCGAGAAAAGTAACGGAGAGCGGCAAGGTTAAAGTCGGCTGGACGTCTGTCCGAGTCGAACATATAGAGGAAAGGCAGTTAATCTGCTTCAAATGCTGGGCGATCGGCCACGTAATCGCTAAATGCACAGCGAACGTGGACCGCACCGAAGCCTGCTACAGGTGCGGCGAAAAGGGACATCGTGCGACAAATTGCAAAGAGAAGTCGCCGACGTGCCCGGTTTGCAAATCGGCGGGCCGCCCGCACGGACATAGAGCAGGTAGTAAGGCCTGCTCTGCTTCGCCGCCGGCGACGAAAGAGAGAGCGACCGCCGCTAAATCCGGCGCGAAATCGACAGGTGTACCTGCACAGAAGAAGGAAGAGGCCGCAACAGCAGCCAAATCAATACCTGCAGTGGAGAAAGCGCGTGAATCTCCGAAGGCGTCCATTAGCCACGAGGAGAAAATGGAAATCGCCTAATACTCAACGCGAAATCACAAATACTGCAAGCTAATTTGAATCACGCCGCGAGAGCACAAGATCTGATGCTCGAAAGCTTACACAGCGGCGTAGTCGAATTAGTCGTTGCAGCGGAGCCGTATTCTATCCACGACAAGCCGTCGTGGATAGCAAACAAAGAGAAGACAGTGGCAATTATTCAGACGACGCCGACACGCATCCGTCCGATCACGCTCATCGCGCAAGGGCGTGGTTACGTAGCCGTATCGTGGTCGGACTGCGTCGTCATCGGAATATACGCTCCGCCGAGCTGGTCACTGGAAGATTACGACCGGCTCTTAGATGAAGTGGAAGGGGTAGTGCGAAGCCACGCCCCCCGTCCAACATTCGTTCTGGGAGATTTTAATGCTCACGCAACTATGTGGCACTCCTCCAGAACGAACCAGCGCGGACGCTCGACGATGGATTGGGCAGCATCCGCGAATCTCAGGCTGCTGAATCAAGGATCTGCCAGTACGTGCGTACGTCAGCAGGGCGAGAGCACGGTCGACCTCTCGTTCGCGAACGACGCAGCATCCCGAAGAGTCACCGGCTGGAAAGTTGACACGACCGAAACATTATCTGATCATCTCTACATAAGGATCGACGTGTCAACCATGCAAAGAAGAAAAACTACGACTGGAAAACAAAATAAATGGTCGTTGCGAAAGTTGGACGAGGATATGTTTATGGCGGCTACCCTCGTCGCTACCTGGCCGAGCGAGGCGACCGAAACGGCCGTAGTCGAGCGAGAAGCCGAATGGTTTACAAGGACGTTGACCTCGGTATGCAATGCAAGCATGCCGAAAATAAAGTCAAATCCTCCGCGTAAACCTTTGTACTGGTGGAGCAATGAGATCGCTCATCTCCGTGCGGAGAGCACGACCGCGCGGAGACAGTACACGAGATACCGGAAACGGAGGGATCCCGATCCGGAAAGGAAGGCGCAACTCTATGAAGTTTACAAGGAGAAGAAAATAGAGCTGCAAGCCGCCATAAAAACGTCAAAGGCACGAGCATGGGACGGGCTGCTGGAAACGCTGCGTGACGATCCGTGGGGGCGGCCGTACAAGATAGTAATGAATAAATTACGACCGTGGGCGCCCCCGTTAACGGAGACGATGGAGACGCCTTTCTTGAGGCGAGTCGTTGACGCGCTCTTCCCACCGGGAGAATCTGCTTCGGCGAGCAACTCGCAAATTTCAGAACACATCGACCCGATCATCTGGTCGCAGGACAACGACGTCAGCGAGGAGGAAATGGCTCGCGCCATAAAGCGCATGACAAAGAAGAACACCGCGCCCGGACCGGATGGAATTCCCGGCCGTGCCTGGTTGATGGCACTCAGTGTCCTGAATTCAAGATTGCGGAAGCTATTTACAGCATGCTTGAAGACGGGCACGTTGCCAGCAAAATGGAAAACTGGCAGATTAGTGTTGCTCCGAAAGCCGGGAAAACCGGAGGATTCACCGGCCGCGTACAGGCCGATAGTTTTGCTCGACGAGATCGGAAAATTATTTGAAAGAATAATCCACAACCGCCTCGTCGAGCACCTGTCGCGAACCGGGCCGAACTTAGCCGAGAACCAGTTCGGTTTCCGAGAAGGGCGATCGACGATTGACGCGATTCGACAAGTGAAGAGTTTCGCCGAAAACGCGATCGCTGCCGGGGGAGTCGTAATCGCGATATCTTTAGATATTAAGAATGCGTTCAACTCCCTCGAATGGAGTACGATACGTAGAGCGCTTGAAAAGCACGGGTTTCCGCGATACCTGCGAAGGGTCGTGGAAAATTACCTGAGCGACCGCGCGATTCTCTACGATAGCCGGCACGGAATCGAGAAGAAGAAGATTGATCGCGGCGTTTCACCAGGGATCGGTCCTCGGACCGCTTCTCTGGAATCTCGGGTACGACGCGGTCCTGAAGCTGCCAATGCCGTCCGGCGTGCATCTCACATGCTACGCGGATGACACGATGGTGTTGGCAGTCGACACGTGCCGGCAACGCGCAATTTGCCGGGCCGAAATGGCAGTTGCGGTCGTGGCTAATGCCATCAAGAAGATGGGGCTCCAGATGGCACCGGAGAAATCTGAAATCCTGTGCTTCAAGGGACGAAGAAGAGACCCGCGAGGAGGAAACGAAGTGGTCAACATCGGACCAGCCAAAGTTACAGTGGGGAGCGAGATGAAGTATCTTGGACTGCTCCTTGATGATAAATGGAACTTTGGTCTCCACTTCGCTCGTCAGGCCGTTCGACTGGATGCTGCGGCGAATTACCTAAGCCGCATCATGCCGAATCTGCACGGACCGGACGAGAAAGTAAGGAAACTTTATGCCGGGGTGATAAGAAGCATCGCGCTTTACGGAGCCCCGGTATGGAGCGACGCGCTCAACAAAGGAGGCAGAAAGCTGCAGCTGCTGCGAAGCGCGTGGCGAAGAATAGCCATTCGGATCGTAAGAGGATATCGCACGATTTCTTACGATGCGGCAACAATGCTGGCGGGTCTCACACCACTGGAATACCTGGCGCAGGAAGATCTGATAGTGTACGAAACCCTTCGTACAATGCGCCAGGTACAAGAAGAAGGTGCACCCGCTCCGACGAAGGACGAGATTAGAAGAGAAGCGAGACGCTTCACTTTCTCTAAATGGAAGGAGAAACTCGCACCTGCGACCAATCACAGGATCGTCGGAGCGATTCTACCCATCTTGGAAAAATGGGTAGAAAACAGGAGAGGGCAGCTCAACTTCAGAGTGACGCAGATGCTGACTGGACACGGTTGCTTCGGTCAGTACCTGTGCAAGATCGGAAAAGAAGCCACGGCTGAATGTCACCATTGCGGAGACGGAGACGACTCTGCGCAGCACACGCTGGAACAGTGACCGGCATGGCAAACGCTGCGCCACGCTCTCGTGGCAGAGATCGGACCGGATCTCTCGCCGACCAGCATCCTGCCGAAGATGCTGGAAGGGGAGAGATATTGGCGAGCCGTTACATTGTTTTGCGACAAAGTGATGGCTGCGAAGGAAGCCGCCGAGCGCGAAAGGGAGCGCACGCTCTCTGCTCGACGAGTCTTATGTGGTCGGCGTCGTAGACGTTTGCCACGTTCCACTCCAAGGTAGGGGACTCTCGTCCATCACGGCTCGAGAGTCGCTTCAAAGTACCCACCGGGGAGTGGAGCTTCGCCGCTGCCGTCCATCTCGAAATGCCGCAAGCAGGAGAAGAGGAAGACGACGTAGAAGGAAGGAGGCAGAAAAATTAAATTAGAAAAAGAGAAAGAGCCGCCGAGCGCCGGATAGACAGGATTTGGGTCACGTCTCTCCGGCACGCGCTCGACCGAGGAGAGGGCAGCGACCTCGGTGGTTGCGGTCGCTGCCTGTTTAAATAATGAACTCGCGAACGAGCTGTGTGCAGAGAGTTCAACGAACTCAGACACGAGGCCGGATGCTGGATGCGTTCGAAAGAGTTCCCGGCTACCCGCTACAAGTGTAGGAAGACCACCGCAGGGTTTTAGTCGGTAAGAGTCCGACATAACCGCGGATTTCCCAAAAATCCACGGTATCCATGAGGATTTCCCTGCGACAAAAAAAAAAAAAAAAGGATATATAGCGTTATAGACGTATATAGTGTTCCCACCGAGAAATAGGGGCCGACACGCCAGGAATGTTGTAAAACTTTACATCCGAGGTGTTAGGATGCCTTAGGTTAGGATATATAACGTTATAAACGTATATACTGTTCCCACCGAGAAGTAGGTTCCGACGCGCCAGGAATGTTGTAAAATATTACATTCGACATGTTAGGTTGCCTTAAGCTAGGATATATAGCGTTATAGACGTATATACTGTTCCCACCGAGAAGAAGTTGCCGTTGCGCTAGGAATGTTGTAAAATATTACATTCGACATGTTAGGCTGCCTTAAGGTAGGATATATAACGTTATAGACGTTTATACTGTTCCCACCGAGAAGTAGGTTACGACGCGCCAGGAATGTTGTAAAATATTACATTCGACATGTTAGGTTGCCTTAGGCTAGGATATATAACGTTATAGACGTATATACTGTTCCCACCGAGAAGTTGGGGCCGACGCGCCAGGAATAGTGTAAAATATCACATTGGACATGTTAGGATTGCATTAGGCTAGGATATATAGCGCTATAGACATACATAATGTTCCCACCGAGAAAATGGGGCCGACACGCGAGGAATGTTGTAAAACATTACATCCGAGGTGTTAGGTTGCCTTAGGTTAGGATATGTAACGTTATAGACGTATATAATGTTCCCAGCGAGAAGTAGGCGCCGACGTGCCAGGAATGTAGTAAAATATTACATCCGAGGTGTTAGGTTGCCTTAGGCTAGGATATATAACGTTATAGACGTATATAAAGTTACCACGGAGAAGTAGGTGCCGACGCGCCAGGAATGTTGTAAAATATTACATTGCACATGTTAGGTTACCTTATGCTAGGATATATAGCGTTATAGACGTATGTAGTGATCCCACCGAGAAGTAGGTGCCGACGTGCCAGGAATGTAGTAAAATATTACATGCGAGATGTTAGGTTGCCTTAGGTTAGGATATATAACGTTATTGACTTATATAATGTTCCCACCGAGAAGTAGGGGCCGACGCACCAGGAATGTTGTAAAATATTACATTCGACATGTTAAGTTGCCTCACGCTAGGATATATAGCATTATAAACGTATATAATGTTCCCACCGAGAAGTAGGGGCCGACGAGCCAGGAATGTTATAAAATATTACCCTCGACATGTTAGGTTGCCTTAGGCTAGGATATATAGCGATATAGACGTATATAATGTTCCCAGCGAGAAGTAGGGGCCGGCGCGCCAGGAATGTGGTAAAATATTACATCCGAGATGTTACGTTGCCTTAGGCTAGGATATATAACGTTAAAGGCGTATATAATGTCCCCGCCTATAAGTAGAGGCAGACGAGCCAAGAATGTTGTAAAATATTACGCTCGACATGTTAGGTTGCCTTAGGCTAGAATATATAGCGTTATAGACGTATATAATGTTCCCACCGTGAAGTACGGGCCGAAGTGCCGGGAATGTTGTAAAATATTGCATTCGACATGTTAGGCTGCCTTACGCTAGGATATATAACGTTATAGACGTATATAATGTTCCCACCGAGAAGTAGGTGCCGACGCCCCAGGAATGTTGTAAAATATTACAATCGACATGTTAGGATTGCCTTAGGCTAGGATATATAACGTTACAGAAGTATATACCGTTCCCACCGAGAAGTAGATGCCGACGTGCCAAGTATAATGTAAAATATTACATCCGAGATGTTAGGTTGCCTTAGGTTAGTATATATAACGTTATTGACTTATATAATGTTCCCGCCGATAGGTACGGGCCGACGTGCCTTGAAGGTAGTAAAATATTACACCCGAGATGCTAGGTGGCCTTAGGCTAGGATATGTAACATTATAGACGTATATAATGTTCCCAGCGAGAAGTAGGGGCCAACGAGCCAGGAATGTGGTAAAATGTTACATTCAACATGTGAGATTGCTTTAAGCTAGGATATATAGCGTTATAGACGTATATACCGTTCCCATCGAGAAGTAGTGGCCGACGTGTCGGGAATGTTGTAAAATATTACATTTGACATGTTAGGTTGCCTTAGGCTAGGATATGTAACGTTATAGACGTATATGATATTCGCACCGAGAAGTACGGGCCGACACGAAAAGAATGTTGTCAAATATTACATTCGACATGTTAAGTTGCATCACGCTAGGATATATAGCGTTATAGACGTATATAATGTCGGCACCGTGACGTACGGGACGACACGAACGAGATTCAGTAAAACATTACCAGCGAGGGTCTACATGGGTTAGGTTAGGTTATATTAGGTTATAGACGCATATACTGTTCCCAACGAGAAGTAGAGGCCGACCCGCCTGGAATGTTGTAAAATACTACAGTCGAGATGTTAGGTTGCCTTAGGTTGGGATATATAACATTCTAGACGTATATAATGTTCCCACCGAGACGTACGGGACGACATGAACGGGATACTGTAAAACATTACCAGCGAGAGGCTAAATGGGTTAGGTTAGGTTATATTGCGATATAGACGTATATAATGTGCCCACCGAGAAGTAGGGGCCGAAACGACCGAGTTTCTGTAAAACATAACCAGCGAAGGGCTACATGGGTTAGGTTAGGATATATTACGTTATATACGTACATAATTTCCCAACCGAGACCTACGGAGCGAAACGAACGGGATTCTGTAAAACATTACCACCGAGGCCCTAGATGGGTTAGGTTACGTTATATTACGTTATAGACGTATATAATGTTCCCACCGGGAAGTAGGGTCCCACCCGCCTGGAATGTTGTGAAATACTACAATCGAGATGTTAGGTTGCCTCAGGATAGGATATACAACGCTACAGACGGACATAATGTTTCCACGGAGATGTACGTGCCGACACGACCGGGATTCTGTGAAACATTACCAGCTAGGGTCTAGATGGGTTATGATAGGTTATATTATGTTATAGACGTATATAATGTTCCCACCCAGAAGTAGGGGCCGACCCGCCAGGAATGCTGTAAAATACTATATCCGAGATGTTAGGCTGCCTTACGTTAGGATATATAAAGCTATAGACGTATATATTGTTCCCACGGAGAGGTACGGGCCGACACGCCCGGGATTCTGTAAAACATTACCAGCGAGTGTCTAGTAGGTTAGGTTAGGTTATATTACGATATAGACGTGTATAATGTTCCCACCGAGAAGTAGGCGCCGACCCACCAGGAATGTTGGAAAATTCTTCGTCCGAGGTGTTAGTTTGCATTAGGTTATGCTATATAACGTTATAGACGTATAAAATGTCCACACCCAGAAGTACGGGCCGACGCGACCGGGATTCTGTAAAACATTACCAGCGAGGGTCTAGTTGGGTTAGGTTAGGTTATATTACGTTATAGACGTATATAATGTTCCCACCGAGAAGTGGAGCCGACCCGCCCGGAATGTTGGCAAATACTACATCCGAGATGTTAGGTTGCCTTAGTTTGCGATATATAAAGTTATAGACGTATATAATATTCCCACCGAGAAGTAGGGGCCGACCCGCCTGGAATGTTGTAAAATACTACAATTGAGATGTTATGTTGCCTTAGGTTAGGATATACAATGTTATAGATGTATATAATGTCCCCATCGAGAAGTAGAAGCCGACACGCCAGGAATGTTGTAAAATATTACATCCCAGATATTATGTTGTCTTAGGTTACGTTATATAAGGTTATAGACGTATATAATTTCCCCATTGGGAAGTAGGCGCCGTCACGCCAGGAATGTGGTAAAATATTACATCCCGGATGTGATGTTGCCTTAGGTTACGATATATAACGTTATAGACGTATATAATGTTCTCACCGAGAAGTAAGGACCGACACGACAGGAATGCTGTAAAATATTACATCAGAGATGTTAGGTTCCCTTAGGTTAGGATATATAACGTTATAGACGTATATAATGTCCACATCGAGAAGTAGGCGCCGTCACGCCAGGAATGTTATAAAATATTAGGGTAGAGAGGTTAGTTTGCCTTAGGTTAGGATATATATCGTTTTAGACGTATACAATGTTCCCGCCGAGACGTAGGGACCGACATGACAGGAATGTTGTAAAATACTACATTCGACATGTTACGTTGCCCTGGGTTAGGCTATATATCGTTTTAGACGTATATAATGTTCCCACCGAGAAATAGGAGTCGACGCGCCAGGAATGTTGTAAAATATTACATTCGACATGTTAGATCGCCTTAGGCTAGGATATATAACGTTATAGACGTCTATAAATTTGCCACCGAGAAGTACGGGGCGACCCGCCAGGAATGTTGTAAAATAATACATCCGAGATGTTAGGTTGCCTTAGGTTAGGATATATATCGGTATAGATGTATATAATGTTCCCACCAAGACGTAGGGACCGACATGCCAGGAATGTAGTAAAATATTACATCCGAGATGTTAGATTGCGTTAGGGTAGCATATACAACGTTATAGAAGTATATAATATCCCCATCGAGAAGTAGGCGACGATACGCCACGAATGATGTAAAATATTACATTCGACATGTTAGGTCGCCTTAGGCTAGGATATATAACGTTATAGACGTATATCATGTTCCCACCGAGAAATAGGGTCCGACGCGTCAGGAATGTTGTAAAATATTACACCCGAGATGTTAGGTTCCCTTAGGTTAGGATATATATCATTATAGACGTATATAATGGTAACACCGAGAAGTAGGTAGCGACATGCCAGGAATGTTGTAAAATAATACATCCCAGATGTCAGGTTGCCTTAGGATATACAACGTTATAGACGTATAGAATTTTCCCACCGAGAAGCAGGCGACGACACGCTCGGAATGTTATCAAATATTACATCCGAGATGTTAGGTTGCCTTTGGTTAGGATATACAATGTTATAGGTGTATATAATGTCCCCATCGAGAAGTAGGCGACGACACGCCAGGAATGATGTAAAATATTACATTCGACATGTTAGGTCGCGTAAGGCTAGGATATATAACGTTATAGACGTATATAATGTTCCCACCGAGAAATAGGGGCCGACGCGTCAGGAATGTTGTAAAATATTACACCCGAGATGTTAGGTTCCCTTAGGTTATGATATATAACGTTATAGACGTATATAATGTTCACACCGAGGCGTAGGGACCGACATGCCAGGAATGTTGTAAAATAACACATCCGAGATGTTAGGTTGCCTTAGGTTAGGATATACAACGTTATAGACGTATAGAATGTTCCCACCGAGACTTAAGGACCGACATGCCAGGAATGTTGTAAAATATTACATCCCAGATGTTAGGTTGCTTTAGGTTAGGATATACAACGTTATAGAAGTATATAATGTCCCCATCGAGAAGCAGGCGACGACACGCCAGGAATGTTGTGAAATATTACTTCCGAGATGTTATGTTGCCTTACGTTAGGATATATAACGTTATAAACGTATATAATGTCCCCATCGAGAAGTAGGCGACGACACGCCAAGAATGTTGTAAAATATTACATTCGACATGTTAGGTCGCCTTAGGCTAGGATATATAACGTTATAGTCGTATATAATGTTCCCACCGAGAAGTAGGTACCGACACGCCAGGAATGTTGTAAAATATTACACCCGAGATGATACGTTCCCTTAGGTTAGGATATACAACGTTATAGACGTATATAATGTCCCATCGAGAAGTGGGGACCGACATGCCAGGAATATTGTAAAATATTACGGCAGAGAGGTTAGGTTGCCTTAGGTTATAATGTATAAAGTTATGGACATATATACTGTTCCCACCGAGAAGTAAGGGCCGACACGCCAGAAATGCTGTAAAATATTACATGCGAGGTGTAAGGTTGCCTTAGGCTAGGATATATAACGTTATAGACGTACATAATGTTCCACCGAGAAGTAGGGCCGACGTCCCAGGAATGTAGTAAAATATTACATCCGAGATGCTAGGTTGCCTTAGGTTAGGATATATAACGTTATAGACGTATATAATGTCCCCATGGAGAAGTACGTGCCGACACGAACGGGATTCTGTAAAACATTATCACCGAGGGGCTAGATGGGTTAGGTTATGTTATATTACGATATAGACGTATGTAATGTTCCCACCGAGAAGTAGGGGCCGACCCGCCAGCAATGTTGGAAAATACTACATCCGAAATGTTAGGATGCCTTAGGTTAGGAAATATAACGTTATAAACGTATATAATGTCCACACCGAGACGTACGGGACGGCACGAGCGGGATTCTGTAAAACATTACCCGCGAGGGTATAGATGGGTTAGGTTAGGATCTATTACGTTATAGAGATCAAAGGCGGAGACGTCCGAATACGATTCGGACACGTCACTCGCTTCGTTGCTCTCGACGACGCCGTCCGAGTCAACGAAGCATCTGAAGTAGAGGGGACGCCCCCCCACAATGGAGGAATACATAAAATTGGCGGAAGCCAAACTGCTAGCCGATAAAGCTGCCGAGAAGGATGCAGAGGACGCTCTAGAGCGAGAGCTCCTCTACGGTGATTGCATGCCGCCGCCACCATCAAGTACGTCAAATCCTATTCCGGACCAGGAAGTTTTTGACGAAGAGGCCAGGAAAATGCCGATAGAGGATCTGGCAGCCTGGGCTCTGGAATCGGTGGCCAAAATTGAATATGCCGCTGCGAAGTCGTCGCAGCTGAAAGGCACAATTAATCGGTCGATGCGCGTCAGCGTTCGAATCCTGCGAGCGGCGACTACGGAAGCTGAACAACGCGCCAGCCGCGCCATCGCCGGAACAGCAGGAGATCAGGAATTCAGCCTTATTAAAGCTAAGGCTGAAAAACTGGAGAAGGAGAATGCCCTTCTCAAGGAGAGGCTGACCGCCCTCGAAAATAGGGCAAACAGCCAATTATCGCCGGCGATCAAAAGCATGGAGATCGCCGAGCGTAGTGATAGAAGAACACGACGGCAATCGCTGACTACGAAGCAGGAGGAAGCCAGCATCCCCGACACCGGTCTCGTACTGCTAATGGAGCAGATTGGGGCCGTTGTCAACGAACGGCTTACACAATTTTGGGAGAAGGCGGAGAAGCGCTTCGCTCCGAAGGAGGATCGTCCGCGGTCGGAGGCACGAAATGCTGCGCGACGCGAAGAACCCGCGAAAGAGGGAACAAGCGCCGCAATCATAAAGAAGGAGAAGTCCGCTGGGAAGAGAGAGGCAATGCCCCTTCCACCGGTGAAAAAACCCGCGAAAGCGGAAACAAAGAAATCACCCATCCAGAAGAGGATGGAAGAGATTCAAAAGGAGCAGGTTCGGAAGGAGAGCGAAGGGAAGTGTCCAGCAGCGAGCGCACCTGCTCCGCAGAACAAGAAGGAGACGGAGACGCCGTGGACGAAAGTCCTCGGCAGAAAGTCGAAAAAGGAGACGACGGCCACCGTAAACAAGACCATGAGGGCAGGCAAGAAGGTAGCAGCTGCGAAGTCGATGCCAAAAGAAAAGCCAAAAGTGATGAAAACCCCGAGCACGGCCGCTGTCGTAATCACTATAGAGGAGGGCAGTAAATCGACATACGCCGAGCTTATGACGACGGCGCGGCAGAAGATCAAACTGTCGGACCTGGGAATCGGTGAGGTCAAACCCAGGAAAGCGCTGACCGGAGCTCTTATTCTCGAAATAAGCGGCGAAGGTAAAGAAGAGAAGGCGAACGCGCTCGCCAACAAGTTAACCGGCCTATTCGCGATCACGAGGGGTGTAAAAATCACGCGCCCCTGCAAGAGAGCGGCCCTGAGGGTCTTCAGGATGGAAGACTCGATCACGGTCGGTGAGGTCGTCGAAGCAGTCGCCGCACAAGGCGGCTGCACCGCCGACGAGATAAAAACCAGTCCCAGGAGGACGGCGTATAACGGCATGGGCACGATGCTTATGCAATGCCCGGTCGCCGCCGCAAAGAAGGTTACCGAAAAAGGTAAAGTAAAGGTCGGATGGACGTCCGTCCGCGTTGAACCCATCGAAGCACGACAACTTACCTGCTTCAAATGTTGGGAAATCGGGCACGTAATCGCGAAATGCTCCGCGACCGTGGACCGAACGGAGGCGTGTTACCGATGCGGTGAGAAGGGACACCGCGCTGCGGAATGCAATGAGAAGGCACCGACGTGCCCGGTATGCAAGTCGGCGAACCGCCCGCATAGACACAGAGCAGGTAGCAAAGCCTGCACTGTCCCGCCGCCGGCAAAAAAAGGACAGAAGAACGCTACTCAATCGAGCGCTAAATCCTCAGGTAAGGATAAGAAACCTGAGGAAAAGAAGGAAAAAGCTGCAGCAGCAGCCAAACACAACCACGAAGAGGAGAAGGAGCGCGAAACTCTGAAGGCGAGCACCAGCCGTGAGGAGGCGATGGATCTGGCGTAACTTTCAATATGAAATGCCAGATCCTGCAAACTAATTTAAATCACGCCGCGAGAGCACAAGATCTTATGCTCGAAAGCCTGCAAAGCGGTGTGGTTGAATTAGTGGTTGCCGCGGAGCCGTATTTAATCCACGACAAGCCGTCATGGATAGCAAACAGGGAGAAGACGGTTGCAATAATTCAGGCGACGCCGACACGCATCCGACCGATCACACTCATCGCGCAAGGGCGTGGTTACGTCACAGTATCGTGGTCGGATTGCGTCGTCATTGCAATATACGCGCCGCCGAATTGGTCGTTGCAAGATTTCGATCAGCTCCTGGACGAAGTGGAGGGTGTAGTGCGAAATCACGCCTCGCAACCGACATTCGTACTGGGAGATTTCAACGCGCACGCGACTATGTGGCGCTCTTCCAGAACGACTCAGCGTGGACACTCGACGATGGACTGGACAGCATCCGCGAATCTCAGACTGTTGAACCAAGGATCTGCCAGTACGTGCGTGCGTCCACAGGGCGAGAGCAAGGTCGACCTCTCGTTCGCGAACGACGCAGCGTCTCGAAGAGTCACGAGCTGGAAAGTGGATCCGATCGAAACTTTATCTGATCACTTATATATAAGGATCGACATATCCACGGTACAAGGAAGAAGGGCAACGGACCAGAAGCAAAATAGATGGTCGTTGCGAAAAATCGACGGATATGTTTATGGCGGCAACCCTCGCCGCTACCTGGCCGAGCGAACCGACCGAAGCGGCCGTAGTCGAGCGAGAAGCAGAATGGTTTACGAGGACGTTGACATCGGTGTGCAACGCAAGCATGCCGAAAATAAGGTCGAACCCCACTCGTAAACCCGTATATTGGTGGAGGAACGAGATCGCTCTTCTCCGTGCGGAGAGCACAAACGCACGGAGGCAATATACGAGATACCGGAAACGGAGGAATCCCGATTTGGTGAGGAAAGCGCAGCTCTATAAAGTTTACAAGGAGAAGAAAATAGAGCTGCAGGCCGCCATAAAGACATCAAAGGCACGAGCACGGGACGGGCTGCTGGAAACACTGCGCGAGGATCCGTGGGGGCGGCCGTACAAGATAGTAATGAATAAATTACGACCGTGGGCGCCCCCGTTAACCGAGACGATGGAGACGCCGTTCTTGAAGCGAGTTGTCGACACGCTCTTCCCACCGGAAGAGGCTACGTCGGCGAGCAACTCGCAAATTTCAGCACACATCGACCCGATCATCTGGTCGCAGGACAACCACGTCACCGAGGAGGAAATGGCTCGCGCCATAAAGCGCATGACAAAGAAGAACACCGCGTCCGGACCGGACGGAATTCCCGGCCGTGCCTGGTCGATAGCACTCAGTGTCCTGAATTCAAGATTGCGGAAGTTATTTACAGCATGCTTGAAGACGGGTACGTTGCCAGCAAGATGGAAAACCGGCAGGTTAGTGTTGCTCCGAAAGCCGGGAAAACCGGAGGATTCACCGGCAGCGTACAGGCCGATAGTTTTGCTCGACGAGGTCGGAAAATTATTTGAAAGGATAATCCACAACCGCCTCGTCGAGCACCTGTCGCGAACCGGGCCGAACTTAGCTGAGAACCAATTCGGCTTCCGAGAAGGACGATCGACGATTGACGCGATTCGACAAGTGAAAAGTTTCGCCGAAAACGCGATCGCCGCCGGGGGAGTCGTAATCGCGATATCTTTAGATATTAAGAATGAGTTCAACTCCCTCGAATGGAGTACGATACGTAGAGCGCTTGAAAAGCACGGGTTTCCGCGATACCTGCGAAGGGTCGTGGAAAATTACCTGAGCGACCGCGCGGTTCTCTACGATAGCCGGCATGGAATCGAGGAAAAGAGGATTGATCGCGGCGTTCCCCAGGGATCGGTCCTCGGACCGCTTCTCTGGAATCTCGGGTACGACGCGGTCCTGAAGCTGCCAATGCCGTCCGGCGTGCATCTCACGTGCTACGCGGATGACACGATGGTGTTGGCAGTCGACACGTGCCGGCAACGCGCAATCTGCCGGGCCGAAGTGGCAGTTGCGGTCGTGGCTAACACGATCAAGAAGATGGGGCTCCAGATGGCACCGGAGAAATCTGAAATCCTGTGCTTCAAGGGACGAAGAAGAGACCCGCGAGGAGGAAACGAAGTGGTCAACATCGGACCATCCAAAGTTACAGTGGGGAGCGAGATGAAGTATCTCGGACTGCTCCTCGACGATAAATGGAACTTTGGTCTCCACTTCGCTTGTCAGGCCGTTCGACTGGATCCTACGGCAAATTATCTAAGCCGCATCATGCCGAATCTGCACAGACCGGACGAGAAAGTAAGGAAAGTCTATGCTGGGGTGATAAAAAGCATTGCGCTTTACGGAGCCCCGGTATGGAGCGACGCGCTTAACAAAGGAGGCAGAAAGCTGCAGCTGCTGCGAAGCGCGTGGCGAAGAATAGCCATTCGGGTCATAAGAGGATATCGCACGATTTCCTACGACGCGGCAACAATGCTGGCGGGTCTCGCACCCCTGGAATACCTGGCGCAGGAAGACGTCATAGTATACGAAACCCTTCGCACAACGCGCCAGGTAGAAGAAGAAGGTGCACCTGCTCCGACAAGGGACGAGATTAGAAGAGAAGCGAGACGCTTCACTTTCTCTAAATGGAAGAAGAAACTCGCACCTGCGACCAATCACAGGATCGTGGGTGCGATTCTACCCATCTTGGAAAACTCGGTAGAAAACAGGAGAGGGCAGCTCACCTTCAGAGTGACGCAGGTGCTGACTGGACATGGATGCTTCGGTCAGTACCTCTGCAAGATCAGAAAAGAGGCCACGGCTGAATGTCACCATTGCGGAGACGGAGACGACTCTGCGCAGCACACGTTGGAACGCTGTCCAGCGTGGCAAAGGCTGCGCCACGCTCTCGTGGCAGAGATCGGACGGGATCTCTCGCCGACCAGCATCCTGCCGAAGATGCTGGAAGGGGAGAGATATTGGCGAGCCGTTACATTGTTTTGCGACAAAGTGATGGCTGCGAAGGAAGCCGCCGAGCGCGAACGAGAGCGCACGCTTTCTGCTCGACGAGCCTTACGTGGTCGGCGTTGTAGACGTTTGCCGCGTTCCACTCCAAGGTAGGGGACTCTCGTCCGTCAGGGCGCGAGAGTCGCTCCAAAGTACCCACCGGGGAGCGGAGCTTCGCTGCCGCCGTCCATCTCAAACGCCGCAAGCGGGAGAAGAGGAAGACGACTTCGAAGATTGAAGACAGGCGCAAGAAATTCGACAAAGAGGTACGCGTGAGGAATGCATGCATTCGGACACAAGCGTAATAGAAAAGATTGCGCAAAGAAGAAGTAAATAAGAAAAAACAGAAAGAGCAGCCGAGCGCCGGCTAGACAGGGTTTGGGTCAAGTCTATCCGGCACGCGCTCGACCGAGGAGAGGCAAACAACTGTGGTGGTTGCAGTCGTTGCCAATCTAAAGTATGAACTCGCACGCCAGCTATGAACAGACAGTTCAAAGAACTCAGACACAAGGCGGGATGCTGGACGCGTTCGAAAGAGTTCCCGGCTACCCGCTACAAGTGTAGGAAGACGACCGCAGGGTTTTAGTCGGTAAGAGTCCGACATAACCGCGGATTTCCCAAAAAATCCACGGTATCCATGAGGATTTCCCTGCGAAAAAAAAAGAAAAAAAAAGGATCTATTACGTTATAGACGTTTATAATGTTCCCACCGGGGAGTAGGGGCTAACCCGCCAGGAATGTTGGGAAATATTACATCCGAGATGTTAGGTTGCCTCAGGTTAGGACATATAACGTAGTGCACATACATAATGTCCACAACTAGAAGTACGAGCCGACACGCCCGGGATTCTGTGAATCATTACAAGCGAGGGTCTAGCTGGGCTACGTTAGGTTACATTACGTTATAGAAGTATATAATGTTCCCACCCAGAAGTAGGGGCCGAACCGCCAGGAATGTTGGAAAATACTACATCCGAGACGTTAGGTTGATTTAGGTTAGGAAATATAACGTTATAAACGTATATAATGTCCACACCGAGACGTACGGGACGGCACGAACGGGATTCTGTGAAACATTACCAGCGAGGGTTTAGCAGGGTTAGGTTAGGTTACATTACGTTATAGAAGTATATAATGTTCCCACCGAGAAGTAGGGGCGGACCCGCCAGAGATGATGGAAAATACTACATCCGAGATGTTAGGTTGCCTTAGGATAGGATATATAACGTTATAGACGTATATAATGTCCGCGCCGAGATGTACGGGACGACACGAACGGGATTCTGTGAAACATTACCAGCGAGGGACTAGCTGGGTTAGGTTAGGTTATATTACGTTATAGATGTATATAATGTTCCCACCGAGAAGTAGGGGCCGAACCGCCAGAAATGTTGGAAAATACTACATTCGAGATGTTAGGTTGCCTTAGGATAGGAAAGATAACGTTATAGACGTATATAATGTCCGCACCGAGACGTACGGGACGACACGAACGGGATTGTGTAAAACATTACCCGCGAGGGTCGAGATGGGTTATGTTAGGATCTATTACGATATAGACGTATATAATGTTCCCACCGAGATGTAGAGGCTGACCCGCCAGGAATGTTGTAAAATACTATATTCTAGATGTTACGTTGCCTTAGGTTAGGATATATAACGTTATAGACTTATATAATGTCCGCACCGAGACGTACTGGGCGAAACGAACGGGATTCTGTAAAACATTGCCAGCGAAGCTCTAGATTGGTTAGGTTAGGTTATATTACGCTATAGACGTATATAATGATCCCACCGAGATTTAGGGTCCGACGGGCCAGGAATGTTGTAAAATATTACATCCTAGATGTTAGGTTGCCTTATGCTAGGATATATAACGTTATAGACGTATATAATGGTCCCACCGAGAAGTAGGTACCGACACGCCAGGAATGTTGTCAAATATTACATCCTAGATGTTAGGTTGCCTTAGGCTAGGATATGTAACGTTATAGACGTATATAATGTTCGCACCGAGAAATAGGGGCCGATGCGCCAGGAATGTTGTAAAATATTACATTCGACATGTTAGGATTGCCTTAGGCTAGCATATATAACGTTATAGACGTATATACTGTTCCCACCGAGAAGTAGGTGCCGACGCGCCAGGTATGTTGTAAAATATTACATCCGAGATGTGAGGTTGCCTTAGGTTAGGATATATAACGCTATTGACTTATATAATGTTCCCACCGAGAAGTATGATTCAACGAGCCAGTAATGTGGTAAAATATTACATTCGACATGTTAGGTTGCCTTAGGTTAGGATATATAACGTTATAGACGTATATACTGTTCCCACCGAGAAGTAGGTGCCGACGCGCCAGGAATGTTGTAAAATATTACATTCGACATGTTAGGTTGCCTTAGGCTAGGATATATAGCGTTATAGACGTATATAATGTTCCCACCGAGAAGTAGGTGCCGACGCGCCAGGAATGTTGTAAAATATTACGCTCGACGTGTTAGTTTGCGTGAGGCTAGGATATATAGCGTTATAGACGTATATAATGTTCCCACCGAGATGTAGGGGCCGGCGCGCCAGGAATGTAGTAAAATATTACATCCGAGATGTTAGGTTGCCTTAGGCTAGGATATGTAACGTTATAGAAGTATATAATGTTCCCACTGAGAAGTAGGGTCCAACGAGCCAGGAATGTGGTAAAATATTACAATCGACATGCTTGGTTGCCTTAGGTTAGGATATATAACGTTATAGACGTGTATACTGTTCCCACGGAGAAGTAGCTGGCGACGCACCAGAAATGTTGTAAAATATTACATTCGACATGTTAGGTTGCCTTAAGCTAGGATATATAGCGTTATAGACGTATATAATGTTCCCACCGAGAAGTAGGGGCCGATGTGCCGGGAATGTTGTAAAATATTACATGCGACATGTTAGGTTGCCTTAGGCTAGGATTTATAGCGTTATCGACGTATATAATGTTCCCACAGAGAAGTAGGGGCCGAAGTGACGGGAATGTAGTAAAATATTACATTCGACATGATAGGTTGCCTTAGGCTAGGATATATAACGTTATAGACGTTTATGATGTTCCCATCGAGAAGTAGGTGCCGACGCGCCAGAAATGTGGTAAAAGATTACAATCGACATGTTAGGTTGCCTTAGGTTAGGATATATAACGTTATAGACGTGTATACTGTTCCCACGGAGAAGTAGTTGCCGACGCGCCAGAAATGTTGTAAAATATTACATTCGACATGTTAGGATTGCCTTAGGCTAGGATATATAACGTTATAGACGTATATACTGTTCCCACCGCGAAATAGGGGCCGATACGCCAGGAATGTTGTAAAACATTACATCCGAGGTGTTAGGTTGCCTTAGGTTAGGATATATAACGTTATAGACGCATATACTGTTCCCACCGAGAAGTAGGAGCCGGTGCGCCAGGAATGTTGTAAAATATTACACCCCAGATGTTAGGTTCCCTTAGGTTAGGATGTACAACGTTATAGATGTATATAATGTCCCCATCCAGAAGTAGGCGACGACACGCCAGGAATGTTGTAAAATATTACATTTGACATGTTAGGTTTCCTTAGGCTAGGATCAATAACGTTATAGACGCATATAATGTTACCACCGAGATCTACGGGCCGACACGCCAGGAATGTTGTAAAATATTACATCCGCGATGTTATGCTGCCTTACGTTATGATATATAACGTTATAGACGTATATAATGTCCCCATCGAGAAGTAGGCGACGACACGCCAGGAATGTAGTACAATATTACATCCGACATGTTAGGTTGCCTTCGGTTAGGATATATATCGCTATAGACGTATATTATGTTCGCACCGAGAAATAGTGGCCGACGCGTCAGGAATGTTGTAAAATATTGCATCCGAGATGTTAGGTTCCCTTAGGTTATGATATATAACGTTATAGACGTATATAATGTCCCCATCGAGAAGCAGGCGACTACACGCCAGGAATGTTGTCAAATATTACATCCGAGATGGTAGGTTGCCTTAGGCTAGGATATATATCGTTATAGACGTATAGAATGTTCCCACCGCGAAGTAGGGACCGACATGCCAGGAATGTTGTAAAATATTACATCCGCGATGTTATGCTGCCTTACGTTATGATATATAACGTTATAGACGTATATAATGTCCCAATCGAGAAGTAGGCGACGACACGCCAGGAATGTTGTACAATATTACATCCGACATGTTAGGCTGCCTTCGGTTAGGATATATATCGCTATAGACGTATATTATGTTCCCACCGAGAAGTAGGGACCGACATGGCAGGAATGTTGTAAAATATTACATCCGAGATGTTAGGTTGCCTTAGGCTAGGATATATAGCGTTATAAACGTATATAATGTTCCCACCGAGAAGTAGGTGCCGACGCGTCAGCAATGTGGTTAAACATTACATACGATATGTTAGGTTGCCTTAGGCTAGGATATATAGCGTTAAAGACGTATATCATGTTCCCACCGAGAAATAGGGGCCGACACGCCAGGAATGTTGTAAAACAATACATCCGAGATCTTAGGTTGCCTTAGGTTAGGATATATAACGTTATTGACTTATATAAAGTTCCCACCGAGAAATAGGGGCCGACGCGTAAGGAATGTTGTAAAATTTTACATTCGACATGTTAGGATTGCCTTAGGCTAGGATATATAGCGTTATAGACGTATATAATGTTCCCACCGAGAAGTAGGTGCCGACGCGCCAGGAATGTTGTAAAATATTACATTCGACATGTTAGGCTGCCTTAAGCTAGGATATATAGCGTTATAGACGTATATAATGTTCCCACCGAGAAGTAGGGGTCGAAGTGCCGGGAATGTTGTAAAATATTACATGCGACATGTTAGGTTGCCTTAGGCTAGGATTTATAGCGTTATAGACGTATATAATGTTCCCACCGAGAAGTAGGGGCCGAAGTGGCGGGAATGTAGTAAAATATTACATTCGACATGATAGGTTGCCTTTGGCTAGGATATATAGCGTTATAGACGTATATAATGTTCCCACCGGGAAGTAGGTGCCGACGCGTCAGCAGTGTGGTTAAATATTACATACGATATGTTAGGTTGCCTTAGGCTAGGATATATAGCGTTAAAGACGTATATAATGTTCCCACCGAGAAGTAGGGGCCGAAATGCCGGGAATATTGTAAAATATTACATGCGACATGTTAGGTTGCCTTAGGCTAGGATATATAACGTTATAGACGTATATACTGTTCCCACGGAAAAGTAGGTGCCGACGCGTCAGCAATGTTTAAAATATTACATTCGACATGTTAGGTTGCCTTAGGCTAGGATATATAACGTTATAGACGTATATTATGTTCCCACCGAGAAGTAGGGGCCGAGGATCCAGGAATGTTGTAAAACATTACGCTCCACATTTTAGGTTGCCTTAGGTCAAGATATACGGCGTTATAGACGTATATAATGTTCCCACAGAGATGTAGGTGCCGACGCGCCAGGAATGTTTTAAAATATTACATTCGACATGTTAGGTTGCCTTAGGCTAGAATATATAACGTTATAGACGTTTATAATGTTCCCACCGAGAAATAGGGGCCGACGCGCCAGGACTGTTGTAAAATATTACAATCGACATGTTACGATTGCCTTAGGCTATGATATACAACGATATAGAGGTATATACTGTTCCCACCGAGAAGGAGGTGCCGACGCGCAAGGATTGTTGAAAAATATTACATTCGACAAGTTAGGTTGCCTTAGGCTAGGACATGTAGCTTTAAAGACGTATATAATGTTCCCACCGAGAAATAGGGGCCGACAAGCCAGGAATGTTGTAAAATATTACAATCGACATGTTAGGTTGCCTTAGGTTAGGATATATAACGTTATAGACGTGTATACTGTTCCCACGGAGAAGTAGTTGCCGACGCGCCAGGTATGTTGTAAAATATTACGTTCGACATGTTAGGTTGCCTGAGGATAGGATATATAACGTTAAAGACGTATATACTGTTCCCACCAAGAAGTAGGGGCTGACGCGCCAGGAATGTTGTAAAATATTACATTCGACATGTTAGGTTGCCTTAGGATAGGATATATAACGTTATTGACTTATATAAAGTTCCCACCGAGAAATAGGGTCCGACGCGCAAGGAATGTTGTAAAATTTTACATTCGACATGTTAGGATTGCCTTAGGCTAGGATATATAACGTTATAGACGTATATACTGTTCCCACCGAGAAGTAGGTGCCGACGCGTCAGCAATGTTGTTAAATATTACATACGACATGTTAGGTTGCCTTAGGTTAGGATATGTAACGTTATAGACGTATATACTGTTCCCACCGAGAAGTAGGTGCCGACGCGCCAGGTATGTTGTAAAATATTACGTTCGACATGTTAGGTTGCCTTAGGATAGGATATATAACGTTAAAGACGTATATACTGTTCCCACCAAGAAGTAGGGGCTGACGCGCAAGGAATGTTGTAAAATATTACATTCGACATGTTAGGTGGCCTTAGGATAGGATATATAACGTTATAGGCGTATATACTGTTCCCACCGAGAAGTAGGGGCCGAAGTGCCGGGAATATTGTAAAATATTACATGCGACATGTTAGGTTGCCTTAGGCTAGGATTTATAGCGGTATAGACGTATATAATGTTCCCACCGAGAAGTAGGGGCCGAAGTGACGGGAATGTAGTAAAATATTACCTTCGACATGATAGGTTGCCTTAGGCTAGGATATATAGCGTTATAGACGTATATAATGTTCCCACCGAGAAGTAGGTGCCGACGCGTCAGCAATGTGGTTAAATATTACATACGATACGTTAGGTTGCCTTAGGCTAGGATATACAGCGTTAAAGACGTATATAATGTTCCCAACGAGATATAGGGGCCGACAGGCCAGGAATGTTGTAAAACAATACATCCGAGATGTTAGTTTGCCTTAGGCTAGGATATATAGCGTTAAAGACGTATATAATGTTCCCACCGAGAAGTAGGGGCCGACGCGTCAGCAATGTTGTTAAATATTACCTTCGACATGATAGGTTGCCTTAGGCTAGGATATATAGCGTTATAGACGTATATAATGTTCCCACCGAGAAGTAGGTGCCGACGCGTCAGCAATGTTGTTAAATATTACATACGACATGTTAGGTTGCCTTAGGTTAGGATATGTAACGTTATAGACGTATATACTGTTCCCACCGAGAAGTAGGTGCCGACGCGCCAGGTATGTTGTAAAATATTACGTTCGACATGTTAGGTTGCCTTAGGATAGGATATATAACGTTAAAGACGTATATACTGTTCCCACCAAGAAGTAGGGGCTGACGCGCCAGGAATGTTGTAAAATATTACATTCGACATGTTAGGTTGCCTTAGGATAGGATATATAACGTTATAGGCGTATATACTGTTCCCACCGAGAAGTAGGGGCCGAAGTGCCGGGAATATTGTAAAATATTACATGCGACATGTTAGGTTGCCTTAGGCTAGGATTTATAGCGGTATAGACGTATATAATGTTCCCACCGGGAAGTAGGTGCCGACGCGTCAGCAATGTGGTTAAATATTACATACGATATGTTAGGTTGCCTTAGGCTAGGATATATAGCGTTAAAGACTTATATAATGTTCCCACCGAGAAGTAGGTGCCGACGCGCCAGGAATGTTGTAAAATATTATATTCGACATGTTAGGTTGCCTTAGGCTAGGATATATAACGTTATAGACGTATATACTGTTCCCACGGAAAAGTAGGTGCCGACGCGTCAGCAATGTTTTAAAATATTACATTCGACATGTCAGGTTGCCTTAGGCTAGGATATATAACGTTATAGACGTATATTATGTTCCCACCGAGAAGTAGGGGCCGAGGATCCAGGAATGTTGTAAAACATTACGCTCGACATTTTAGGTTGCCTTAGGTCAAGATATACGGCGTTATAGACGTATATAATGTTCCCACCGAGATGCAGGTGCCGACGCGCCAGGAATGTTTTAAAATATTACAATCGACATGTTACGGTTGCCTTAGGCTAGAATATATAACGTTATAGAGGTATATACTGTTCCCACCGAGAAGTAGGTGCCGACGCGCAAGGATTGTTGTAAAATATTACATTCGACATGTTAGGTCGCCTTAGGCTAGGATATATAGCGTTATATACATATATAATGTTCCCAACGAGAAATAGGGGCCGACACGCCAAGAATGTTGTAAAACAATACATCCGAGGTGTTAGGTTGCCTTAGGCTAGGATATATAGCGTTATAGACGTATATAATGTTCCCACCGAGAAGTAGGTGCCGACGCCCCAGGAATGTTGTAAAATATTACATTCGACATGTTATGTTGCCTTAAGCTAGGATATATAGCGTTATAGACGTATATAATGTTCCCACCGAGAAATAGGTGCCGACGCGTCAGCAATGTTGTTAAATATTACATACGACATGTTAGGTTGCCTTAGGTTAGGATATGTAACGTTATAGACGTATATACTGTTCCCACCGAGAAGTAGGGGCCGAGGATCCAGGAATGTTGTAAAACATTACGCTCGACATTTTAGGTTGCCTTAGGTCAAGATATACGGCGTTATAGACGTATATAATGTTCCCACCGAGATGCAGGTGCCGACGCGCCAGGAATGTTTTAAAATATTACAATCGACATGTTACGGTTGCCTTAGGCTAGAATATATAACGTTATAGAGGTATATACTGTTCCCACCGAGAAGTAGGTGCCGACGCGCAAGGATTGTTGTAAAATATTACATTCGACATGTTAGGTCGCCTTAGGCTAGGATATATAGCGTTATATACATATATAATGTTCCCAACGAGAAATAGGGGCCGGCACGACAAGAATGTTGTAAAACAATACATCCGAGGTGTTAGGTTGCCTTAGGCTAGGATATATAGCGTTATAGACGTATATAATGTTCCCACCGAGAAGTAGGTGCCGACGCGTCAGCAATGTGGTTAAATATTACATACGATATGTTAGGTTGCCTTAGGCTAGGATATATAGCGTTAAAGACGTATATAATGTTCCCACCGAGAAGTAGGTGCCGACGCGCCAGGAATGTTGTAAAATATTATATTCGACATGTTAGGTTGCCTTAGGCTAGGATATATAACGTTATAGACGTATATACTGTTCCCACGGAAAAGTAGGTGCCGACGCGTCAGCAATGTTTTAAAATATTACATTCGACATGTCAGGTTGCCTTAGGCTAGGATATATAACGTTATAGACGTATATTATGTTCCCACCGAGAAGTAGGGGCCGAGGATCCAGGAATGTTGTAAAACATTACGCTCGACATTTTAGGTTGCCTTGGGTCAATATATACGGCGTTATAGACGTATATAATGTTCCCACAGAGATGTAGGTGCCGACGCGCCAGGAATGTTTTAAAATATTACATTCGACATGTTAGGTTGCCTTAGGCTAGAATATATAACGTTAAAGACGTATATACCGTTCCCACCGAAATGTAGTTGCCGATGATCGAGGAATGTTGTAAAATATTACATTCGACATGTTAGGTCGCCTTAGGCTAGGATATATAGCGTTATATACATATATAATGTTCCCAACGAGAGATAGGGGCCGACACGCCAAGAATGTTGTAAAACAATACATCCGAGGTGTTAGGTTGCCTTAGAGTAGGATATCTAGCGTTATAGACGTATATAATGTTTCCACCGAGAAGTAGGTGCCGACGCGCCAGGAATGTTGTAAAATATTACATTCGACATGTTATGTTGCCTTAAGCTAGGATATATAGCGTTATAGACGTATATAATGTTCCCACCGAGAAATAGGTGCCGACGCGCCAGGAATGTTGTAAAATATTATATTCGACATGTTAGGTTGCCTTAAGCTAGGATATATAGCGTTATAGACGTATATAATGTTCCCACCGAGAAGTAGGGGCCGAAGTGACGGGAATGTAGTAAAATATTACCTTCGACATGATAGGTTGCCTTAGGCTAGGATATATAGCGTTATAGACGTATATAATGTTCCCACCGAGAAGTAGGTGCCGACGCGTCAGCAATGTGGTTAAATATTACATACGATACGTTAGGTTGCCTTAGGCTAGGATATACAGCGTTAAAGACGTATATAATGTTCCCAACGAGATATAGGGGCCGACAGGCCAGGAATGTTGTAAAACAATACATCCGAGATGTTAGTTTGCCTTAGGCTAGGATATATAGCGTTAAAGACGTATATAATGTTCTCACCGAGAAGTAGGTGCCGACGCGCCAGGAATGTTGTAAAATATTATATTCGACATGTTAGGTTGCCTTAGGCTAGGATATATAACGTTATAGACGTAGATACTGTTCCCACGGAAAAGTAGGTGCCGACGCGTCAGCAATGTTTTAAAATATTACATTCGACATGTTAGGTTGCCTTAGGCTAGGATATATAACGTTATAGACGTATATTATGTTCCCACCGAGAAGTAGGGGCCGAGGATCCAGGAATGTTGTAAAACATTACGCTCCACATTTTAGGTTGCCTTAGGTCAAGATATACGGCGTTATAGACGTATATAATGTTCCCACAGAGATGTAGGTGCCGACGCGCCAGGAATGTTTTAAAATATTACATTCGACATGTTAGGTTGCCTTAGGCTAGAATATATAACGTTATAGACGTTTATAATGTTCCCACCGAGAAATAGGGGCCGACGCGCCAGGACTGTTGTAAAATATTACAATCGACATGTTACGATTGCCTTAGGCTAGGATATACAACGATATAGAGGTATATACTGTTCCCACCGAGAAGGAGGTGCCGACGCGCAAGGATTGTTGTAAAATATTACATTCGACAAGTTAGGTTGCCTTAGGCTAGGACATGTAGCTTTAAAGACGTATATAATGTTCCCACCGAGAAATAGGGGCCGACAAGCCAGGAATGTTGTAAAATATTACAATCGACATGTTAGGTTGCCTTAGGTTAGGATATATAACGTTATAGACGTGTATACTGTTCCCACGGAGAAGTAGTTGCCGACGCGCCAGGTATGTTGTAAAATATTACGTTCGACATGTTAGGTTGCCTGAGGATAGGATATATAACGTTAAAGACGTATATACTGTTCCCACCAAGAAGTAGGGGCTGACGCGCCAGGAATGTTGTAAAATATTACATTCGACATGTTAGGTTGCCTTAGGATAGGATATATAACGTTATTGACTTATATAAAGTTCCCACCGAGAAATAGGGTCCGACGCGCAAGGAATGTTGTAAAATTTTACATTCGACATGTTAGGATTGCCTTAGGCTAGGATATATAACGTTATAGACGTATATACTGTTCCCACCGAGAAGTAGGTGCCGACGCGTCAGCAATGTTGTAAAATATTATATTCGACATGTTAGGTTGCCTTAGGCTAGGATATATAACGTTATAGACGTATATACTGTTCCCACGGAAAAGTAGGTGCCGACGCGTCAGCAATGTTTTAAAATATTACATTCGACATGTCAGGTTGCCTTAGGCTAGGATATATAACGTTATAGACGTATATTATGTTCCCACCGAGAAGTAGGGGCCGAGGATCCAGGAATGTTGTAAAACATTACGCTCGACATTTTAGGTTGCCTTAGGTCAAGATATACGGCGTTATAGACGTATATAATGTTCCCACCGAGATGCAGGTGCCGACGCGCCAGGAATGTTTTAAAATATTACAATCGACATGTTACGGTTGCCTTAGGCTAGAATATATAACGTTATAGAGGTATATACTGTTCCCACCGAGAAGTAGGTGCCGACGCGCAAGGATTGTTGTAAAATATTACATTCGACATGTTAGGTCGCCTTAGAATAGGATATATAGCGTTATATACATATATAATGTTCCCAACGAGAAATAGGGGCCGACACGCCAAGAATGTTGTAAAACAATACATCCGAGGTGTTAGGTTGCCTTAGGCTAGGATATATAGCGTTATAGACGTATATAATGTTCCCACCGAGAAGTAGGTGCCGACGCCCCAGGAATGTTGTAAAATATTACATTCGACATGTTATGTTGCCTTAAGCTAGGATATATAGCGTTATAGACGTATATAATGTTCCCACCGAGAAATAGGTGCCGACGCGCCAGGAATGTTGTAAAATATTATATTCGACATGTTAGGTTGCCTTAAGCTAGGATATATAGCGTTATAGACGTATATAATGTTCCCACCGAGAAGTAGGGGCCGAAGTGACGGGAATGTAGTAAAATATTACCTTCGACATGATAGGTTGCCTTAGGTTAGGATATGTAACGTTAGAGACGTATATACTGTTCCCACCGAGAAGTAGGTGCCGACGCGCCAGGTATGTTGTAAAATATTACGTTCGACATGTTAGGTTGCCTTAGGATAGGATATATAACGTTAAAGCCGTATATACTGTTCCCACCAAGAAGTAGGGGCTGACGCGCCAGGAATGTTGTAAAATATTACATTCGACATGTTAGGTTGCCTTAGGATAGGATATATAACGTTATAGGCGTATATACTGTTCCCACCGAGAAGTAGCGGCCGAAGTGCCGGGAATATTGTAAAATATTACATGCGACATGTTAGGATGCCTTAGGCTAGGATTTATAGCGGTATAGACGTATATAATGTTCCCACCGAGAAGTAGGGGCCGAAGTGACGGGAATGTAGTAAAATATTACATACGACATGTTAGGTTGCCTTAGGTTAGGATATGTAACGTTATAGACGTATATACTGTTCCCACCGAGAAGTAGGTGCCGACGCGCAAGGATTGTTGTAAAATATTACATTCGACAAGTTAGGTTGCCTTAGGCTAGGATATGTAGCTTTAAAGACGTATATAATGTTCCCACCGAGAAATAGGGGCCGACAAGCCAGGAATGTTGTAAAATATTACAATCGACATGTTAAGTTGCCTTAGGTTAGGATATATAACGTTATAGACGTGTATACTGTTCCCACGGAGAAGTAGTTGCCGACGCGCCAGGTATGTCGTAAAATATTACGTTCGACATGTTAGGTTGCCTTAGGATAGGATATATAACGTTATAGGCGTATATACTGTTCCCACCGAGAAGTAGGGGCCGAAGTGCCGGGAATATTGTAAAATATTACATGCGACATGTTAGGTTGCCTTAGGCTAGGATTTATAGCGGTATAGACGTATATAATGTTCCCACCGGGAAGTAGGTGCCGACGCGTCAGCAATGTGGTTAAATATTACATACGATATGTTAGGTTGCCTTAGGCTAGGATATATGGCGTTAAAGACGTATATAATGTTCCCACCGAGAAGTAGGTGCCGACGCGCCAGGAATGTTGTAAAATATTATATTCGACATGTTAGGTTGCCTTAGGCTAGGATATATAACGTTATAGACGTATATACTGTTCCCACGGAAAAGTAGGTGCCGACGCGTCAGCAATGTTTTAAAATATTACATTCGACATGTCAGGTTGCCTTAGGCTAGGATATATAACGTTATAGACGTATATTATGTTCCCACCGAGAAGTAGGGGCCGAGGATCCAGGAATGTTGTAAAACATTACGCTCGACATTTTAGGTTGCCTTGGTTCAATATATACGGCGTTATAGACGTATATAATGTTCCCACAGAGATGTAGGTGCCGACGCGCCAGGAATGTTTTAAAATATTACATTCGACATGTTAGGTTGCCTTAGGCTAGAATATATAACGTTAAAGACGTATATACTGTTCCCACCGAAATGTAGTTGCCGATGATCGAGGAATGTTGTAAAATATTACATTCGACATGTTAGGTCGCCTTAGGCTAGGATATATAGCGTTATATACATATATAATGTTCCCAACGAGAGATAGGGGCCGACACGCCAAGAATGTTGTAAAACAATACATCCGAGGTGTTAGGTTGCCTTAGAGTAGGATATCTAGCGTTATAGACGTATATAATGTTTCCACCGAGAAGTAGGTGCCGACGCGCCAGGAATGTTGTAAAATATTACATTCGACATGTTATGTTGCCTTAAGCTAGGATATATAGCGTTATAGACGTATATAATGTTCCCACCGAGAAATAGGTGCCGACGCGCCAGGAATGTTGTAAAATATTATATTCGACATGTTAGGTTGCCTTAAGCTAGGATATATAGCGTTATAGACGTATATAATGTTCCCACCGAGAAGTAGGGGCCGAAGTGACGGGAATGTAGTAAAATATTACCTTCGACATGATAGGTTGCCTTAGGCTAGGATATATAGCGTTATAGACGTATATAATGTTCCCACCGAGAAGTAGGTGCCGACGCGTCAGCAATGTGGTTAAATATTACATACGATACGTTAGGTTGCCTTAGGCTAGGATATACAGCGTTAAAGACGTATATAATGTTCCCAACGAGATATAGGGGCCGACAGGCCAGGAATGTTGTAAAACAATACATCCGAGATGTTAGTTTGCCTTAGGCTAGGATATATAGCGTTAAAGACGTATATAATGTTCTCACCGAGAAGGAGGTGCCGACGCGCCAGGAATGTTGTAAAATATTATATTCGACATGTTAGGTTGCCTTAGGCTAGGATATATAACGTTATAGACGTAGATACTGTTCCCACGGAAAAGTAGGTGCCGACGCGTCAGCAATGTTTTAAAATATTACATTCGACATGTTAGGTTGCCTTAGGCTAGGATATATAACGTTATAGACGTATATTATGTTCCCACCGAGAAGTAGGGGCCGAGGATCCAGGAATGTTGTAAAACATTACGCTCCACATTTTAGGTTGCCTTAGGTCAAGATATACGGCGTTATAGACGTATATAATGTTCCCACAGAGATGTAGGTGCCGACGCGCCAGGAATGTTTTAAAATATTACATTCGACATGTTAGGTTGCCTTAGGCTAGAATATATAACGTTATAGACGTTTATAATGTTCCCACCGAGAAATAGGGGCCGACGCGCCAGGACTGTTGTAAAATATTACAATCGACATGTTACGATTGCCTTAGGCTAGGATATACAACGATATAGAGGTATATACTGTTCCCACCGAGAAGGAGGTGCCGACGCGCAAGGATTGTTGTAAAATATTACATTCGACAAGTTAGGTTGCCTTAGGCTAGGACATGTAGCTTTAAAGACGTATATAATGTTCCCACCGAGAAATAGGGGCCGACAAGCCAGGAATGTTGTAAAATATTACAATCGACATGTTAGGTTGCCTTAGGTTAGGATATATAACGTTATAGACGTGTATACTGTTCCCACGGAGAAGTAGTTGCCGACGCGCCAGGTATGTTGTAAAATATTACGTTCGACATGTTAGGTTGCCTGAGGATAGGATATATAACGTTAAAGACGTATATACTGTTCCCACCAAGAAGTAGGGGCTGACGCGCCAGGAATGTTGTAAAATATTACATTCGACATGTTAGGTTGCCTTAGGATAGGATATATAACGTTATTGACTTATATAAAGTTCCCACCGAGAAATAGGGTCCGACGCGCAAGGAATGTTGTAAAATTTTACATTCGACATGTTAGGATTGCCTTAGGCTAGGATATATAACGTTATAGACGTATATACTGTTCCCACCGAGAAGTAGGTGCCGACGCGTCAGCAATGTTGTAAAATATTATATTCGACATGTTAGGTTGCCTTAGGCTAGGATATATAACGTTATAGACGTATATACTGTTCCCACGGAAAAGTAGGTGCCGACGCGTCAGCAATGTTTTAAAATATTACATTCGACATGTCAGGTTGCCTTAGGCTAGGATATATAACGTTATAGACGTATATTATGTTCCCACCGAGAAGTAGGGGCCGAGGATCCAGGAATGTTGTAAAACATTACGCTCGACATTTTAGGTTGCCTTAGGTCAAGATATACGGCGTTATAGACGTATATAATGTTCCCACCGAGATGCAGGTGCCGACGCGCCAGGAATGTTTTAAAATATTACAATCGACATGTTACGGTTGCCTTAGGCTAGAATATATAACGTTATAGAGGTATATACTGTTCCCACCGAGAAGTAGGTGCCGACGCGCAAGGATTGTTGTAAAATATTACATTCGACATGTTAGGTCGCCTTAGGCTAGGATATATAGCGTTATATACATATATAATGTTCCCAACGAGAAATAGGGGCCGACACGCCAAGAATGTTGTAAAACAATACATCCGAGGTGTTAGGTTGCCTTAGGCTAGGATATATAGCGTTATAGACGTATATAATGTTCCCACCGAGAAGTAGGTGCCGACGCCCCAGGAATGTTGTAAAATATTACATTCGACATGTTATGTTGCCTTAAGCTAGGATATATAGCGTTATAGACGTATATAATGTTCCCACCGAGAAATAGGTGCCGACGCGCCAGGAATGTTGTAAAATATTATATTCGACATGTTAGGTTGCCTTAAGCTAGGATATATAGCGTTATAGACGTATATAATGTTCCCACCGAGAAGTAGGGGCCGAAGTGACGGGAATGTAGTAAAATATTACCTTCGACATGATAGGTTGCCTTAGGTTAGGATATGTAACGTTAGAGACGTATATACTGTTCCCACCGAGAAGTAGGTGCCGACGCGCCAGGTATGTTGTAAAATATTACGTTCGACATGTTAGGTTGCCTTAGGATAGGATATATAACGTTAAAGCCGTATATACTGTTCCCACCAAGAAGTAGGGGCTGACGCGCCAGGAATGTTGTAAAATATTACATTCGACATGTTAGGTTGCCTTAGGATAGGATATATAACGTTATAGGCGTATATACTGTTCCCACCGAGAAGTAGCGGCCGAAGTGCCGGGAATATTGTAAAATATTACATGCGACATGTTAGGATGCCTTAGGCTAGGATTTATAGCGGTATAGACGTATATAATGTTCCCACCGAGAAGTAGGGGCCGAAGTGACGGGAATGTAGTAAAATATTACATACGACATGTTAGGTTGCCTTAGGTTAGGATATGTAACGTTATAGACGTATATACTGTTCCCACCGAGAAGTAGGTGCCGACGCGCAAGGATTGTTGTAAAATATTACATTCGACAAGTTAGGTTGCCTTAGGCTAGGATATGTAGCTTTAAAGACGTATATAATGTTCCCACCGAGAAATAGGGGCCGACAAGCCAGGAATGTTGTAAAATATTACAATCGACATGTTAAGTTGCCTTAGGTTAGGATATATAACGTTATAGACGTGTATACTGTTCCCACGGAGAAGTAGTTGCCGACGCGCCAGGTATGTCGTAAAATATTACGTTCGACATGTTAGGTTGCCTTAGGATAGGATATATAACGTTATAGGCGTATATACTGTTCCCACCGAGAAGTAGGGGCCGAAGTGCCGGGAATATTGTAAAATATTACATGCGACATGTTAGGTTGCCTTAGGCTAGGATTTATAGCGGTATAGACCTATATAATGTTCCCACCGGGAAGTAGGTGCCGACGCGTCAGCAATGTGGTTAAATATTACATACGATATGTTAGGTTGCCTTAGGCTAGGATATATGGCGTTAAAGACGTATATAATGTTCCCACCGAGAAGTAGGTGCCGACGCGCCAGGAATGTTGTAAAATATTATATTCGACATGTTAGGTTGCCTTAGGCTAGGATATATAACGTTATAGACGTATATACTGTTCCCACGGAAAAGTAGGTGCCGACGCGTCAGCAATGTTTTAAAATATTACATTCGACATGTCAGGTTGCCTTAGGCTAGGATATATAACGTTATAGACGTATATTATGTTCCCACCGAGAAGTAGGGGCCGAGGATCCAGGAATGTTGTAAAACATTACGCTCGACATTTTAGGTTGCCTTGGGTCAATATATACGGCGTTATAGACGTATATAATGTTCCCACAGAGATGTAGGTGCCGACGCGCCAGGAATGTTTTAAAATATTACATTCGACATGTTAGGTTGCCTTAGGCTAGAATATATAACGTTAAAGACGTATATACTGTTCCCACCGAAATGTAGTTGCCGATGATCGAGGAATGTTGTAAAATATTACATTCGACATGTTAGGTCGCCTTAGGCTAGGATATATAGCGTTATATACATATATAATGTTCCCAACGAGAGATAGGGGCCGACACGCCAAGAATGTTGTAAAACAATACATCCGAGGTGTTAGGTTGCCTTAGAGTAGTATATCTAGCGTTATAGACGTATATAATGTTTCCACCGAGAAGTAGGTGCCGACGCGCCAGGAATGTTGTAAAATATTACATTCGACATGTTATGTTGCCTTAAGCTAGGATATATAGCGTTATAGACGTATATAATGTTCCCACCGAGAAATAGGTGCCGACGCGCCAGGAATGTTGTAAAATATTATATTCGACATGTTAGGTTGCCTTAAGCTAGGATATATAGCGTTATAGACGTATATAATGTTCCCACCGAGAAGTAGGGGCCGAAGTGACGGGAATGTAGTAAAATATTACCTTCGACATGATAGGTTGCCTTAGGCTAGGATATATAGCGTTATAGACGTATATAATGTTCCCACCGAGAAGTAGGTGCCGACGCGTCAGCAATGTGGTTAAATATTACATACGATACGTTAGGTTGCCTTAGGCTAGGATATACAGCGTTAAAGACGTATATAATGTTCCCAACGAGATATAGGGGCCGACAGGCCAGGAATGTTGTAAAACAATACATCCGAGATGTTAGTTTGCCTTAGGCTAGGATATATAGCGTTAAAGACGTATATAATGTTCTCACCGAGAAGGAGGTGCCGACGCGCCAGGAATGTTGTAAAATATTATATTCGACATGTTAGGTTGCCTTAGGCTAGGATATATAACGTTATAGACGTAGATACTGTTCCCACGGAAAAGTAGGTGCCGACGCGTCAGCAATGTTTTAAAATATTACATTCGACATGTTAGGTTGCCTTAGGCTAGGATATATAACGTTATAGACGTATATTATGTTCCCACCGAGAAGTAGGGGCCGAGGATCCAGGAATGTTGTAAAACATTACGCTCCACATTTTAGGTTGCCTTAGGTCAAGATATACGGCGTTATAGACGTATATAATGTTCCCACAGAGATGTAGGTGCCGACGCGCCAGGAATGTTTTAAAATATTACATTCGACATGTTAGGTTGCCTTAGGCTAGAATATATAACGTTATAGACGTTTATAATGTTCCCACCGAGAAATAGGGGCCGACGCGCCAGGACTGTTGTAAAATATTACAATCGACATGTTACGATTGCCTTAGGCTAGGATATACAACGATATAGAGGTATATACTGTTCCCACCGAGAAGGAGGTGCCGACGCGCAAGGATTGTTGTAAAATATTACATTCGACAAGTTAGGTTGCCTTAGGCTAGGACATGTAGCTTTAAAGACGTATATAATGTTCCCACCGAGAAATAGGGGCCGACAAGCCAGGAATGTTGTAAAATATTACAATCGACATGTTAGGTTGCCTTAGGTTAGGATATATAACGTTATAGACGTGTATACTGTTCCCACGGAGAAGTAGTTGCCGACGCGCCAGGTATGTTGTAAAATATTACGTTCGACATGTTAGGTTGCCTGAGGATAGGATATATAACGTTAAAGACGTATATACTGTTCCCACCAAGAAGTAGGGGCTGACGCGCCAGGAATGTTGTAAAATATTACATTCGACATGTTAGGTTGCCTTAGGATAGGATATATAACGTTATAGACGTATATTATGTTCCCACCGAGAAGTAGGGGCCGAGGATCCAGGAATGTTGTAAAACATTACGCTCGACATTTTAGGTTGCCTTAGGTCAAGATATACGGCGTTATAGACGTATATAATGTTCCCACCGAGATGCAGGTGCCGACACGCCAGGAATGTTTTAAAATATTACAATCGACATGTTACGGTTGCCTTAGGCTAGAATATATAACGTTATAGAGGTATATACTGTTCCCACCGAGAAGTAGGTGCCGACGCGCAAGGATTGTTGTAAAATATTACATTCGACATGTTAGGTCGCCTTAGGCTAGGATATATAGCGTTATATACATATATAATGTTCCCAACGAGAAATAGGGGCCGACACGCCAAGAATGTTGTAAAACAATACATCCGAGGTGTTAGGTTGCCTTAGGCTAGGATATATAGCGTTATAGACGTATATAATGTTCCCACCGAGAAGTAGGTGCCGACGCCCCAGGAATGTTGTAAAATATTACATTCGACATGTTATGTTGCCTTAAGCTAGGATATATAGCGTTATAGACGTATATAATGTTCCCACCGAGAAATAGGTGCCGACGCGCCAGGAATGTTGTAAAATATTATATTCGACATGTTAGGTTGCCTTAAGCTAGGATATATAGCGTTATAGACGTATATAATGTTCCCACCGAGAAGTAGGGGCCGAAGTGACGGGAATGTAGTAAAATATTACCTTCGACATGATAGGTTGCCTTAGGTTAGGATATGTAACGTTAGAGACGTATATACTGTTCCCACCGAGAAGTAGGTGCCGACGCGCCAGGTATGTTGTAAAATATTACGTTCGACATGTTAGGTTGCCTTAGGATAGGATATATAACGTTAAAGCCGTATATACTGTTCCCACCAAGAAGTAGGGGCTGACGCGCCAGGAATGTTGTAAAATATTACATTCGACATGTTAGGTTGCCTTAGGATAGGATATATAACGTTATAGGCGTATATACTGTTCCCACCGAGAAGTAGCGGCCGAAGTGCCGGGAATATTGTAAAATATTACATGCGACATGTTAGGATGCCTTAGGCTAGGATTTATAGCGGTATAGACGTATATAATGTTCCCACCGAGAAGTAGGGGCCGAAGTGACGGGAATGTAGTAAAATATTACATACGACATGTTAGGTTGCCTTAGGTTAGGATATGTAACGTTATAGACGTATATACTGTTCCCACCGAGAAGTAGGTGCCGACGCGCAAGGATTGTTGTAAAATATTACATTCGACAAGTTAGGTTGCCTTAGGCTAGGATATGTAGCTTTAAAGACGTATATAATGTTCCCACCGAGAAATAGGGGCCGACAAGCCAGGAATGTTGTAAAATATTACAATCGACATGTTAAGTTGCCTTAGGTTAGGATATATAACGTTATAGACGTGTATACTGTTCCCACGGAGAAGTAGTTGCCGACGCGCCAGGTATGTTGTAAAATATTACGTTCGAAATGTTAGGTTGCCTTAGGATAGGATATATAACGTTAAAGACGTATATACTGTTCCCACCAAGAAGTAGGGGCTGACGCGCCAGGAATGTTGTAAAACAATACATCCGAGATGTTAGGTTGCCTTAGGTTAGGATATATAACGTTATTGACTTATATAAAGTTCCCACCGAGAAAGAGGGTCCGACGCGCAAGGAATGTTGTAAAATTTTACATTCGACATGTTAGGATTGCCTTAGGCTAGGATATATAACGTTATAGACGTATATACTGTTCCCACCGAGAAGAAGGTGCCGACGCGTCAGCAATGTTGTTAAATATTACATACGACATGTTAGGTTGCCTTAGGTTAGGATATGTAACGTTATAGACGTATATACTGTTCCCACCGAGAAGTAGGTGCCGACGCGCCAGGTATGTTGTAAAATATTACGTTCGACATGTTAGGTTGCCTTAGGATAGGATATATAACGTTAAAGACGTATATACTGTTCCCACGGAGAAGTAGTTGCCGACGCGCCAGGTATGTCGTAAAATATTACGTTCGACATGTTAGGTTGCCTTAGGATAGGATATATAACGTTATAGGCGTATATACTGTTCCCACCGAGAAGTAGGGGCCGAAGTGCCGGGAATATTGTAAAATATTACATGCGACATGTTAGGTTGCCTTAGGCTAGGATTTATAGCGGTATAGACGTATATAATGTTCCCACCGGGAAGTAGGTGCCGACGCGTCAGCAATGTGGTTAAATATTACATACGATATGTTAGGTTGCCTTAGGCTAGGATATATAGCGTTAAAGACGTATATAATGTTCCCACCGAGAAGTAGGTGCCGACGCGCCAGGAATGTTGTAAAATATTATATTCGACATGTTAGGTTGCCTTAGGCTAGGATATATAACGTTATAGACGTATATACTGTTCCCACGGAAAAGTAGGTGCCGACGCGTCAGCAATGTTTTAAAATATTACATTCGACATGTCAGGTTGCCTTAGGCTAGGATATATAACGTTATAGACGTATATTATGTTCCCACCGAGAAGTAGGGGCCGAGGATCCAGGAATGTTGTAAAACATTACGCTCGACATTTTAGGTTGCCTTAGGTCAATATATACGGCGTTATAGACGTATATAATGTTTCCACCGAGAAGTAGGTGCCGACGCGCCAGGAATGTTGTAAAATATTACATTCGACATGTTATGTTGCCTTAAGCTAGGATATATAGCGTTATAGACGTATATAATGTTCCCACCGAGAAATAGGTGCCGACGCGCCAGGAATGTTGTAAAATATTATATTCGACATGTTAGGTTGCCTTAAGCTAGGATATATAGCGTTATAGACGTATATAATGTTCCCACCGAGAAGTAGGGGCCGAAGTGACGGGAATGTAGTAAAATATTACCTTCGACATGATAGGTTGCCTTAGGCTAGGATATATAGCGTTATAGACGTATATAATGTTCCCACCGAGAAGTAGGTGCCGACGCGTCAGCAATGTGGTTAAATATTACATACGATACGTTAGGTTGCCTTAGGCTAGGATATACAGCGTTAAAGACGTATATAATGTTCCCAACGAGATATAGGGGCCGACAGGCCAGGAATGTTGTAAAACAATACATCCGAGATGTTAGTTTGCCTTAGGCTAGGATATATAGCGTTAAAGACGTATATAATGTTCTCACCGAGAAGTAGGTGCCGACGCGCCAGGAATGTTGTAAAATATTATATTCGACATGTTAGGTTGCCTTAGGCTAGGATATATAACGTTATAGACGTAGATACTGTTCCCACGGAAAAGTAGGTGCCGACGCGTCAGCAATGTTTTAAAATATTACTTTCGACATGTTAGGTTGCCTTAGGCTAGGATATATAACGTTATAGACGTATATTATGTTCCCACCGAGAAGTAGGGGCCGAGGATCCAGGAATGTTGTAAAACATTACGCTCCACATTTTAGGTTGCCTTAGGTCAAGATATACGGCGTTATAGACGTATATAATGTTCCCACAGAGATGTAGGTGCCGACGCGCCAGGAATGTTTTAAAATATTACATTCGACATGTTAGGTTGCCTTAGGATAGGATATATAACGTTATTGACTTATATAAAGTTCCCACCGAGAAATAGGGTCCGACGCGCAAGGAATGTTGTAAAATTTTACATTCGACATGTTAGGATTGCCTTAGGCTAGGATATATAACGTTATAGACGTATATACTGTTCCCACCGAGAAGTAGGTGCCGACGCGTCAGCAATGTTGTTAAATATTACATACGACATGTTAGGTTGCCTTAGGTTAGGATATGTAACGTTATAGACGTATATACTGTTCCCACCGAGAAGTAGGTGCCGACGCGCCAGGTATGTTGTAAAATATTACGTTCGACATGTTAGGTTGCCTTAGGATAGGATATATAACGTTAAAGACGTATATACTGTTCCCACCAAGAAGTAGGGGCTGACGCGCAAGGAATGTTGTAAAATATTACATTCGACATGTTAGGTTGCCTTAGGATAGGATATATAACGTTATAGGCGTATATACTGTTCCCACCGAGAAGTAGGGGCCGAAGTGCCGGGAATATTGTAAAATATTACATGCGACATGTTAGGTTGCCTTACGCTAGGATTTATAGCGGTATAGACGTATATAATGTTCCCACCGAGAAGTAGGGGCCGAAGTGACGGGAATGTAGTAAAATATTACCTTCGACATGATAGGTTGCCTTAGGCTAGGATATATAGCGTTATAGACGTATATAATGTTCCCACCGAGAAGTAGGTGCCGACGCGTCAACAATGTGGTTAAATATTACATACGATACGTTAGGTTGCCTTAGGCTAGGATATACAGCGTTAAAGACGTATATAATGTTCCCAACGAGATATAGGGGCCGACAGGCCAGGAATGTTGTAAAACAATACATCCGAGATGTTAGTTTGCCTTAGGCTAGGATATATAGCGTTAAAGACGTATATAATGTTCCCACCGAGAAGTAGGTGCCGACGCGCCAGGAATGTTGTAAAATATTATATTCGACATGTTAGGTTGCCTTAGGCTAGAATATATAACGTTATAGACGTTTATAATGTTCCCACCGAGAAATAGGGGCCGACGCGCCAGGACTGTTGTAAAATATTACAATCGACATGTTACGATTGCCTTAGGCTAGGATATACAACGATATAGAGGTATATACTGTTCCCACCGAGAAGGAGGTGCCGACGCGCAAGGATTGTTGTAAAATATTACATTCGACAAGTTAGGTTGCCTTAGGCTAGGACATGTAGCTTTAAAGACGTATATAATGTTCCCACCGAGAAATAGGGGCCGACAAGCCAGGAATGTTGTAAAATATTACAATCGACATGTTAGGTTGCCTTAGGTTAGGATATATAACGTTATAGACGTGTATACTGTTCCCACGGAGAAGTAGTTGCCGACGCGCCAGGTATGTTGTAAAATATTACGTTCGACATGTTAGGTTGCCTGAGGATAGGATATATAACGTTAAAGACGTATATACTGTTCCCACCAAGAAGTAGGGGCTGACGCGCCAGGAATGTTGTAAAATATTACATTCGACATGTTAGGTTGCCTTAGGATAGGATATATAACGTTATTGACTTATATAAAGTTCCCACCGAGAAATAGGGTCCGACGCGCAAGGAATGTTGTAAAATTTTACATTCGACATGTTAGGATTGCCTTAGGCTAGGATATATAACGTTATAGACGTATATACTGTTCCCACCGAGAAGTAGGTGCCGACGCGTCAGCAATGTTGTTAAATATTACATACGACATGTTAGGTTGCCTTAGGTTAGGATATGTAACGTTATAGACGTATATACTGTTCCCACCGAGAAGTAGGTGCCGACGCGCCAGGTATGTTGTAAAATATTACGTTCGACATGTTAGGTTGCCTTAGGATAGGATATATAACGTTAAAGACGTATATACTGTTCCCACCAAGAAGTAGGGGCTGACGCGCAAGGAATGTTGTAAAATATTACATTCGACATGTTAGGTTGCCTTAGGATAGGATATATAACGTTATAGGCGTATATACTGTTCCCACCGAGAAGTAGGGGCCGAAGTGCCGGGAATATTGTAAAATATTACATGCGACATGTTAGGTTGCCTTAGGCTAGGATTTATAGCGGTATAGACGTATATAATGTTCCCACCGAGAAGTAGGGGCCGAAGTGACGGGAATGTAGTAAAATATTACCTTCGACATGATAGGTTGCCTTAGGCTAGGATATATAGCGTTATAGACGTATATAATGTTCCCACCGAGAAGTAGGTGCCGACGCGTCAACAATGTGGTTAAATATTACATACGATACGTTAGGTTGCCTTAGGCTAGGATATACAGCGTTAAAGACGTATATAATGTTCCCAACGAGATATAGGGGCCGACAGGCCAGGAATGTTGTAAAACAATACATCCGAGATGTTAGTTTGCCTTAGGCTAGGATATATAGCGTTAAAGACGTATATAATGTTCCCACCGAGAAGTAGGTGCCGACGCGCCAGGAATGTTGTAAAATATTATATTCGACATGTTAGGTTGCCTTAGGCTAGGATATATAACGTTATAGACGTAGATACTGTTCCCACGGAAAAGTAGGTGCCGACGCGTCAGCAATGTTTAAAATATTACATTCGACATGTTAGGTTGCCTTAGGCTAGGATATATAACGTTATAGACGTATATTATGTTCCCACCGAGAAGTAGGGGCCGAGGATCCAGGAATGTTGTAAAACATTACGCTCCACATTTTAGGTTGCCTTAGGTCAAGATATACGGCGTTATAGACGTATATAATGTTCCCACAGAGATGTAGATGCCGACGCGCCAGGAATGTTGTAAAATATTATATTCGACATGTTAGGTTGCCTTAAGCTAGGATATATAGCGTTATAGACGTATATAATGTTCCCACCGAGAAGTAGGGGCCGACGCGTCAGCAATGTTGTTAAATATTACCTTCGACATGATAGGTTGCCTTAGGCTAGGATATATAGCGTTATAGACGTATATAATGTTCCCACCGAGAAGTAGGTGCCGACGCGTCAGCAATGTTGTTAAATATTACATACGACATGTTAGGATGCCTTAGGTTAGGATATGTAACGTTATAGACGTATATACTGTTCCCACCGAGAAGTAGGTGCCGACGCGCCAGGTATGTTGTAAAATATTACGTTCGACATGTTAGGTTGCCTTAGGATAGGATATATAACGTTAAAGACGTATATACTGTTCCCACCAAGAAGTAGGGGCTGACGCGCCAGGAATGTTGTAAAATATTACATTCGACATGTTAGGTTGCCTTAGGATAGGATATATAACGTTATAGGCGTATATACTGTTCCCACCGAGAAGTAGGGGCCGAAGTGCCGGGAATATTGTAAAATATTACATGCGACATGTTAGGTTGCCTTAGGCTAGGATTTATAGCGGTATAGACGTATATAATGTTCCCACCGGGAAGTAGGTGCCGACGCGTCAGCAATGTGGTTAAATATTACATACGATATGTTAGGTTGCCTTAGGCTAGGATATATAGCGTTAAAGACTTATATAATGTTCCCACCGAGAAGTAGGTGCCGACGCGCCAGGAATATTGTAAAATATTATATTCGACATGTTAGGTTGCCTTAGGCTAGGATATATAACGTTATAGACGTATATACTGTTCCCACGGAAAAGTAGGTGCCGACGCGTCAGCAATGTTTTAAAATATTACATTCGACATGTCAGGTTGCCTTAGGCTAGGATATATAACGTTATAGACGTATATTATGTTCCCACCGAGAAGTAGGGGCCGAGGATCCAGGAATGTTGTAAAACATTACGCTCGACATTTTAGGTTGCCTTAGGTCAAGATATACGGCGTTATAGACGTATATAATGTTTCCACCGAGAAGTAGGTGCCGACGCGCCAGGAATGTTGTAAAACATTACGCTCCACATTTTAGGTTGCCTTAGGTCAAGATATACGGCGTTATAGACGTATATAATGTTCCCACAGAGATGTAGATGCCGACGCGCCAGGAATGTTGTAAAATATTATATTCGACATGTTAGGTTGCCTTAAGCTAGGATATATAGCGTTATAGACGTATATAATGTTCCCACCGAGAAGTAGGGGCCGACGCGTCAGCAATGGTGTTAAATATTACCTTCGACATGATAGGTTGCCTTAGGCTAGGATATATAGCGTTATAGACGTATATAATGTTCCCACCGAGAAGTAGGTGCCGACGCGTCAGCAATGTGGTTAAATATTACATACGATACGTTAGGTTGCCTTAGGCTAGGATATACAGCGTTAAAGACGTATATAATGTTCCCAACGAGATATAGGGGCCGACAGGCCAGGAATGTTGTAAAACAATACATCCGAGATGTTAGTTTGCCTTAGGCTAGGATATATAGCGTTAAAGACGTATATAATGTTCTCACCGAGAAGTAGGTGCCGACGCGCCAGGAATGTTGTAAAATATTATATTCGACATGTTAGGTTGCCTTAGGCTAGGATATATAACGTTATAGACGTAGATACTGTTCCCACGGAAAAGTAGGTGCCGACGCGTCAGCAATGTTTTAAAATATTACATTCGACATGTTAGGTTGCCTTAGGCTAGGATATATAACGTTATAGACGTATATTATGTTCCCACCGAGAAGTAGGGGCCGAGGATCCAGGAATGTTGTAAAACATTACGCTCCACATTTTAGGTTGCCTTAGGTCAAGATATACGGCGTTATAGACGTATATAATGTTCCCACAGAGATGTAGGTGCCGACGCGCCAGGAATGTTTTAAAATATTACATTCGACATGTTAGGTTGCCTTAGGATAGGATATATAACGTTATTGACTTATATAAAGTTCCCACCGAGAAATAGGGTCCGACGCGCAAGGAATGTTGTAAAATTTTACATTCGACATGTTAGGATTGCCTTAGGCTAGGATATATAACGTTATAGACGTATATACTGTTCCCACCGAGAAGTAGGTGCCGACGCGTCAGCAATGTTGTTAAATATTACATACGACATGTTAGGTTGCCTTAGGTTAGGATATGTAACGTTATAGACGTATATACTGTTCCCACCGAGAAGTAGGTGCCGACGCGCCAGGTATGTTGTAAAATATTACGTTCGACATGTTAGGTTGCCTTAGGATAGGATATATAACGTTAAAGACGTATATACTGTTCCCACCAAGAAGTAGGGGCTGACGCGCAAGGAATGTTGTAAAATATTACATTCGACATGTTAGGTTGCCTTAGGATAGGATATATAACGTTATAGGCGTATATACTGTTCCCACCGAGAAGTAGGGGCCGAAGTGCCGGGAATATTGTAAAATATTACATGCGACATGTTAGGTTGCCTTACGCTAGGATTTATAGCGGTATAGACGTATATAATATTCCCACCGAGAAGTAGGGGCCGAAGTGACGGGAATGTAGTAAAATATTACCTTCGACATGATAGGTTGCCTTAGGCTAGGATATATAGCGTTATAGACGTATATAATGTTCCCACCGAGAAGTAGGTGCCGACGCGTCAACAATGTGGTTAAATATTACATACGATACGTTAGGTTGCATTAGGCTAGGATATACAGCGTTAAAGACGTATATAATGTTCCCAACGAGATATAGGGGCCGACAGGCCAGGAATGTTGTAAAACAATACATCCGAGATGTTAGTTTGCCTTAGGCTAGGATATATAGCGTTAAAGACGTATATAATGTTCCCACCGAGAAGTAGGTGCCGACGCGCCAGGAATGTTGTAAAATATTACATTCGACATGTTAGGTTGCCTTAGGATAGGATATATAACGTTATTGACTTATATAAAGTTCCCACCGAGAAATAGGGTCCGACGCGCAAGGAATGTTGTAAAATTTTACATTCGACATGTTAGGATTGCCTTAGGCTAGGATATATAACGTTATAGACGTATATACTGTTCCCACCGAGAAGTAGGTGCCGACGCGTCAGCAATGTTGTTAAATATTACATACGACATGTTAGGTTGCCTTAGGTTAGGATATGTAACGTTATAGACGTATATACTGTTCCCACCGAGAAGTAGGTGCCGACGCGCCAGGTATGTTGTAAAATATTACGTTCGACATGTTAGGTTGCCTTAGGATAGGATATATAACGTTAAAGACGTATATACTGTTCCCACCAAGAAGTAGGGGCTGACGCGCAAGGAATGTTGTAAAATATTACATTCGACATGTTAGGTTGCCTTAGGATAGGATATATAACGTTATAGGCGTATATACTGTTCCCACCGAGAAGTAGGGGCCGAAGTGCCGGGAATATTGTAAAATATTACATGCGACATGTTAGGTTGCCTTAGGCTAGGATTTATAGCGGTATAGACGTATATAATGTTCCCACCGAGAAGTAGGGGCCGAAGTGACGGGAATGTAGTAAAATATTACCTTCGACATGATAGGTTGCCTTAGGCTAGGATATATAGCGTTATAGACGTATATAATGTTCCCACCGAGAAGTAGGTGCCGACGCGTCAACAATGTGGTTAAATATTACATACGATACGTTAGGTTGCCTTAGGCTAGGATATACAGCGTTAAAGACGTATATAATGTTCCCAACGAGATATAGGGGCCGACAGGCCAGGAATGTTGTAAAACAATACATCCGAGATGTTAGTTTGCCTTAGGCTAGGATATATAGCGTTAAAGACGTATATAATGTTCCCACCGAGAAGTAGGTGCCGACGCGCCAGGAATGTTGTAAAATATTATATTCGACATGTTAGGTTGCCTTAGGCTAGGATATATAACGTTATAGACGTAGATACTGTTCCCACGGAAAAGTAGGTGCCGACGCGTCAGCAATGTTTAAAATATTACATTCGACATGTTAGGTTGCCTTAGGCTAGGATATATAACGTTATAGACGTATATTATGTTCCCACCGAGAAGTAGGGGCCGAGGATCCAGGAATGTTGTAAAACATTACGCTCCACATTTTAGGTTGCCTTAGGTCAAGATATACGGCGTTATAGACGTATATAATGTTCCCACAGAGATGTAGATGCCGACGCGCCAGGAATGTTGTAAAATATTATATTCGACATGTTAGGTTGCCTTAAGCTAGGATATATAGCGTTATAGACGTATATAATGTTCCCACCGAGAAGTAGGGGCCGACGCGTCAGCAATGTTGTTAAATATTACCTTCGACATGATAGGTTGCCTTAGGCTAGGATATATAGCGTTATAGACGTATATAATGTTCCCACCGAGAAGTAGGTGCCGACGCGTCAGCAATGTTGTTAAATATTACATACGACATGTTAGGATGCCTTAGGTTAGGATATGTAACGTTATAGACGTATATACTGTTCCCACCGAGAAGTAGGTGCCGACGCGCCAGGTATGTTGTAAAATATTACGTTCGACATGTTAGGTTGCCTTAGGATAGGATATATAACGTTAAAGACGTATATACTGTTCCCACCAAGAAGTAGGGGCTGACGCGCCAGGAATGTTGTAAAATATTACATTCGACATGTTAGGTTGCCTTAGGATAGGATATATAACGTTATAGGCGTATATACTGTTCCCACCGAGAAGTAGGGGCCGAAGTGCCGGGAATATTGTAAAATATTACATGCGACATGTTAGGTTGCCTTAGGCTAGGATTTATAGCGGTATAGACGTATATAATGTTCCCACCGGGAAGTAGGTGCCGACGCGTCAGCAATGTGGTTAAATATTACATACGATATGTTAGGTTGCCTTAGGCTAGGATATATAGCGTTAAAGACTTATATAATGTTCCCACCGAGAAGTAGGTGCCGACGCGCCAGGAATATTGTAAAATATTATATTCGACATGTTAGGTTGCCTTAGGCTAGGATATATAACGTTATAGACGTATATACTGTTCCCACGGAAAAGTAGGTGCCGACGCGTCAGCAATGTTTTAAAATATTACATTCGACATGTCAGGTTGCCTTAGGCTAGGATATATAACGTTATAGACGTATATTATGTTCCCACTGAGAAGTAGGGGCCGAGGATCCAGGAATGTTGTAAAACATTACGCTCGACATTTTAGGTTGCCTTAGGTCAAGATATACGGCGTTATAGACGTATATAATGTTCCCACCGAGATGCAGGTGCCGACGCGCCAGGAATGTTTTAAAATATTACAATCGACATGTTACGGTTGCCTTAGGCTAGAATATATAACGTTATAGAGGTATATACTGTTCCCACCGAGAAGTAGGTGCCGACGCGCAAGGATTGTTGTAAAATATTACATTCGACATGTTAGGTCGCCTTAGGCTAGGATATATAGCGTTATATACATATATAATGTTCCCAACGAGAAATAGGGGCCGACACGCCAAGAATGTTGTAAAACAATACATCCGAGGTGTTAGGTTGCCTTAGGCTAGGATATATAGCGTTATAGACTTATATAATGTTCCCACCGAGAAGTAGGTGCCGACGCCCCAGGAATGTTGTAAAATATTACATTCGACATGTTATGTTGCCTTAAGCTAGGATATATAGCGTTATAGACGTATATAATGTTCCCACCGAGAAATAGGTGCCGACGCGCCAGGAATGTTGTAAAATATTATATTCGACATGTTAGGTTGCCTTAAGCTAGGATATATAGCGTTATAGACGTATATAATGTTCCCACCGAGAAGTAGGGGCCGAAGTGTCGGGAATGTAGTAAAATATTACCTTCGACATGATAGGTTGCCTTAGGTTAGGATATGTAACGTTAGAGACGTATATACTGTTCCCACCGAGAAGTAGGTGCCGACGCGCCAGGTATGTTGTAAAATATTACGTTCGACATGTTAGGTTGCCTTAGGATAGGATATATAACGTTAAAGCCGTATATACTGTTCCCACCAAGAAGTAGGGGCTGACGCGCCAGGAATGTTGTAAAATATTACATTCGACATGTTAGGTTGCCTTAGGATAGGATATATAACGTTATAGGCGTATATACTGTTCCCACCGAGAAGTAGCGGCCGAAGTGCCGGGAATATTGTAAAATATTACATGCGACATGTTAGGATGCCTTAGGCTAGGATTTATAGCGGTATAGACGTATATAATGTTCCCACCGAGAAGTAGGGGCCGAAGTGACGGGAATGTAGTAAAATATTACATACGACATGTTAGGTTGCCTTAGGTTAGGATATGTAACGTTATAGACGTATTCTGTTCCCACCGAGAAGTAGGTGCCGACGCGCCAGGTATGTTGTAAAATATTACGTTCGACATGTTAGGTTGCCTTAGGATAGGATATATAACGTTAAAGACGTATATACTGTTCCCACCAAGAAGTAGGGGCTGACGCGCCAGGAATGTTGTAAAATATTACATTCGACATGTTAGGTTGCCTTAGGATAGGATATATAACGTTATAGGCGTATATACTGTTCCCACCGAGAAGTATGGGCCGAAGTGCCGGGAATATTGTAAAATATTACATGCGACATGTTAGGTTGCCTGAGGCTAGGATTTATAGCGGTATAGACGTATATAATGTTCCCACCGAGAAGTAGGGGCCGAAGTGACGGGAATGTAGTAAAATATTACATTCGACATGATAGGTTGCCTTAGGCTAGGATATATAGCGTTATAGACGTATATAATGTTCCCACCGAGAAGTAGGTGCCGACGCGCAAGGATTGTTGTAAAATATTACATTCGACAAGTTAGGTTGCCTTAGGCTAGGATATGTAGCTTTAAAGACGTATATAATGTTCCCACCGAGAAATAGGGGCCGACAAGCCAGGAATGTTGTAAAATATTACAATCGACATGTTAAGTTGCCTTAGGTTAGGATATATAACGTTATAGACGTGTATACTGTTCCCACGGAGAAGTAGTTGCCGACGCGCCAGGTATGTTGTAAAATATTACGTTCGAAATGTTAGGTTGCCTTAGGATAGGATATATAACGTTAAAGACGTATATACTGTTCCCACCAAGAAGTAGGGGCTGACGCGCCAGGAATGTTGTAAAACAATACATCCGAGATGTTAGGTTGCCTTAGGTTAGGATATATAACGTTATTGACTTATATAAAGTTCCCACCGAGAAAGAGGGTCCGACGCGCAAGGAATGTTGTAAAATTTTACATTCGACATGTTAGGATTGCCTTAGGCTAGGATATATAACGTTATAGACGTATATACTGTTCCCACCGAGAAGAAGGTGCCGACGCGTCAGCAATGTTGTTAAATATTACATACGACATGTTAGGTTGCCTTAGGTTAGGATATGTAACGTTATAGACGTATATACTGTTCCCACCGAGAAGTAGGTGCCGACGCGCCAGGTATGTTGTAAAATATTACGTTCGACATGTTAGGTTGCCTTAGGATAGGATATATAACGTTAAAGACGTATATACTGTTCCCACCAAGAAGTAGGGGCTGACGCGCCAGGAATGTTGTAAAATATTACATTCGACATGTTAGGTTGCCTTAGGATAGGATATATAGCGTTAAAGACGTATATAATGTTCCCACCGAGAAGTAGGTGCCGACGCGCCAGGAATGTTGTAAAATATTATATTCGACATGTTAGGTTGCCTTAGGCTAGGATATATAACGTTATAGACGTATATACTGTTCCCACCGAGAAGTAGGTGCCGACGCGTCAGCAATGTTATTAAATATTACATACGACATGTTAGGTTGCCTTAGGTTAGGATATGTAACGTTATAGACGTATATACTGTTCCCACCGAGAAGTAGGTGCCGACGCGCCAGGAATGTTGTAAAATATTACATTCGACATGTTATGTTGCCTTAAGCTAGGATATATAGCGTTATAGACGTATATAATGTTCCCACGGAGATGCAGGTGCCGACGCGTCAGGAATGTTTTAAAATATTACATTCGACATGTTAGGTTGCCTTAGGCTAGAATATATAACGTTATAGACGTTTATAATGTTCCCACCGAGAAATAGGGGCCGACGCGCCAGGAATGTTGTAAAATTGTACAATCGACATGTTACGATTGCCTTAGGCCAGGATATACAACGATATAGAGGTATATACTGTTCCCACCGAGAAGTAGGTGCCGACGCGCAAGGATTGTTGTAAAATATTACATTCGACAAGTTAGGTTGCCTTAGGCTAGGATATGTAGCTTTAAAGACGTATATAATGTTCCCACCGAGAAATAGGGGCCGACAAGCCAGGAATGTTGTAAGATATTACAATCGACATGTTAGGTTGCCTTAGGATAGGATATATAACGTTATAGGCGTATATACTGTTCCCACCGAGAAGTAGGGGCCGAAGTGCCGGGAATATTGTAAAATATTACATGCGACATGTTAGGTTGCCTTAGGCTAGGATTTATAGCGGTATAGACGTATATAATGTTCCCACCGGGAAGTAGGTGCCGACGCGTCAGCAATGTGGTTAAATATTACATACGATATGTTAGGTTGCCTTAGGCTAGGATATATAGCGTTAAAGACGTATATAATGTTCCCACCGAGAAGTAGGTGCCGACGCGCCAGGAATGTTGTAAAATATTATATTCGACATGTTAGGTTGCCTTAGGCTAGGATATATAACGTTATAGACGTATATACTGTTCCCACGGAAAAGTAGGTGCCGACGCGTCAGCAATGTTTTAAAATATTACATTCGACATGTCAGGTTGCCTTAGGCTAGGATATATAACGTTATAGACGTATATTATGTTCCCACCGAGAAGTAGGTGCCGAGGATCCAGGAATGTTGTAAAACATTACGCTCGACATTTTAGGTTGCCTTAGGTCAATATATATGGCGTTATAGACGTATATAATGTTCCCACCGAGATGCAGGTGCCGACGCGCCAGGAATGTTTTAAAATATTACAATCGACATGTTACGGTTGCCTTAGGCTAGAATATATAACGTTATAGAGGTATATACTGTTCCCACCGAGAAGTAGGTGCCGACGCGCCAGGAATGTTGTAAAATATTACATTCGACATGTTATGTTGCCTTAAGCTAGGATATATAGCGTTATAGACGTATATAATGTTCCCACGGAGATGCAGGTGCCGACGCGTCAGGAATGTTTTAAAATATTACATTCGACATGTTAGGTTGCCTTAGGCTAGAATATATAACGTTATAGACGTTTATAATGTTCCCACCGAGAAATAGGGGCCGACGCGCCAGGAATGTTGTAAAATTGTACAATCGACATGTTACGATTGCCTTAGGCCAGGATATACAACGATATAGAGGTATATACTGTTCCCACCGAGAAGTAGGTGCCGACGCGCAAGGATTGTTGTAAAATATTACATTCGACAAGTTAGGTTGCCTTAGGCTAGGATATGTAGCTTTAAAGACGTATATAATGTTCCCACCGAGAAATAGGGGCCGACAAGCCAGGAATGTTGTAAGATATTACAATCGACATGTTAGGTTGCCTTAGGATAGGATATATAACGTTATAGGCGTATATACTGTTCCCACCGAGAAGTAGGGGCCGAAGTGCCGGGAATATTGTAAAATATTACATGCGACATGTTAGGTTGCCTTAGGCTAGGATTTATAGCGGTATAGACGTATATAATGTTCCCACCGGGAAGTAGGTGCCGACGCGTCAGCAATGTGGTTAAATATTACATACGATATGTTAGGTTGCCTTAGGCTAGGATATATAGCGTTAAAGACGTATATAATGTTCCCACCGAGAAGTAGGTGCCGACGCGCCAGGAATGTTGTAAAATATTATATTCGACATGTTAGGTTGCCTTAGGCTAGGATATATAACGTTATAGACGTATATACTGTTCCCACGGAAAAGTAGGTGCCGACGCGTCAGCATTGTTTTAAAATATTACATTCGACATGTCAGGTTGCCTTAGGCTAGGATATATAACGTTATAGACGTATATTATGTTCCCACCGAGAAGTAGGTGCCGAGGATCCAGGAATGTTGTAAAACATTACGCTCGACATTTTAGGTTGCCTTAGGTCAATATATATGGCGTTATAGACGTATATAATGTTCCCACCGAGATGCAGGTGCCGACGCGCCAGGAATGTTTTAAAATATTACACTCGACATGTTACGGTTGCCTTAGGCTAGAATATATAACGTTATAGAGGTATATACTGTTCCCACCGAGAAGTAGGTGCCGACGCGCAAGGATTGTTGTAAAATATTACATTCGACATGTTAGGTCTCCTTAGGCTAGGATATATAGCGTTATATACATATATAATGTTCCCAACGAGAAATAGGGGCCGACACGCCAAGAATGTTGTAAAACAATACATCCGAGGTGTTAGGTTGCCTTAGGCTAGGATATATAGCGTTATAGACGTATATAATGTTCCCACCGAGAAGTAAGGGCCGAAGTGCCGGGAATGTTGTAAAATATTACATGCGACATGTTAGGTTGCCTTAGGCTAGGATTTACAGCGGTATAGACGTATATAATGTTCCCACCGAGAAGTAGGGGCCGAAGTGACGGGAATGTAGTAAAATATTACATTCGACATGATAGGTTGCCTTAGGCTAGGATATATAGCGTTATAGATGTATATAATGTTCCCACCGGGAAGTAGGTGCCGACGCGTCAGCAATGTGGTTAAATATTACATACGATATGTTAGGTTGCCTTAGGCTAGGATATATAGCGTTAAAGACGTATATAATGTTCCCACCGAGAAGTAGGTGCCGACGCGCCAGGAATGTTGTAAAATATTATATTCGACGTGTTAGGTTGCCTTAGGCTAGGATATATAACGTTATAGACGTATATACTGTTCCCACGGAAAAGTAGGTGCCGACGCGTCAGCAATGTTTTAAAATATTAGATTCGACATGTTAGGTTGCCTTAGGCTAGGATATATAACGTTATAGACGTATATTATGTTCCCACCGAGAAGTAGGGGCCGAGGATCCAGGAATGTTGTAAAACATTACGCTCGACATTTTAGGTTGCCTTAGGTCAAGATATACGGCGTTATAGACGTATATAATGTTCCCACCGAGATGCAGGTGCCGACGCGCCAGGAATGTTTTAAAATATTACATTCGACATGTTAGGTTGCCTTAGGCTAGAATATATAACGTTATAGACGTTTATAATGTTCCCACCGAGAAATAGGGGCCGACGCGCCAGGAATGTTGTAAAATATTACAATCGACATGTTACGATTGCCTTAGGCTAGGATATACAACGATATAGAGGTATATACTGTTCCCACCGAGAAGTAGGTGCCGAAGCGCAAGGATTGTTGTAAAATATTACATTCGACAAGTTAGGTTGCCTTAGGCTAGGATATGTAGCTTTAAAGACGTATATAATGTTCCCACCGAGAAGTAGGTGCCGACGCGCCAGGAATGTTGTAAAATATTGCAATCGACATGTTAGGTTGCCTTAGGTTAGGATATATAACGTTACAGACGTGTATACTGTTCCCACGGAGAAGTAGTTGCCGACGCGCCAGGTATGTTGTAAAATATTACGTTCGACATGTTAGGTTGCCTTAGGATTGGATATATAACGTTATAGACGTATATAATGTTCCCACCGAGAAGTAAGGACCGAAGTGCCGGGAATGTTGTAAAACATTACATGCGACATGTTAGGTTGCCTTAGGCTAGGATTTATAGCGGTATAGACGTATATAATGTTCCCACCGAGAAGTAGGGGCCGAAGTGACGGGAATGTAGTAAAATATTACATTCGACATGATAGGTTGCCTTAGGCTAGGATATATAGCGTTATAGATGTATATAATGTTCCCACCGGGAAGTAGGTGCCGACGCGTCAGCAATGTGGTTAAATATTACATACGATATGTTAGGTTGCCTTAGGCTAGGATATATAGCGTTAAAGACGTATATAATGTTCCCACCGAGAAGTAGGTGCCGACGCGCCAGGAATGTTGTAAAATATTATATTCGACGTGTTAGGTTGCCTTAGGCTAGGATATATAACGTTATAGACGTATATACTGTTCCCACGGAAAAGTAGGTGCCGACGCGTCAGCAATGTTTTAAAATATTACATTCGACATGTTAGGTTGCCTTAGGCTAGGATATATAACGTTATAGACGTATATTATGTTCCCACCGAGAAGTAGGGGCCGAGGATCCAGGAATGTTGTAAAACATTACGCTCGACATTTTAGGTTGCCTTAGGTCAAGATATACGGCGTTATAGACGTATATAATGTTCCCACCGAGATGCAGGTGCCGACGCGCCAGGAATGTTTTAAAATATTACATTCGACATGTTAGGTTGCCTTAGGCTAGAATATATAACGTTATAGACGTTTATAATGTTCCCACCGAGAAATAGGGGCCGACGCGCCAGGAATGTTGTAAAATATTACAATCGACATGTTACGATTGCCTTAGGCTAGGATATACAACGATATAGAGGTATATACTGTTCCCACCGAGAAGTAGGTGCCGAAGCGCAAGGATTGTTGTAAAATATTACATTCGACAAGTTAGGTTGCCTTAGGCTAGGATATGTAGCTTTAAAGACGTATATAATGTTCCCACCGAGAAATAGGGGCCGACAAGCCAGGAATGTTGTAAGATATTACAATCGACATGTTAGGTTGCCTTAGGTTAGGATATATAACGTTACAGACGTGTATACTGTTCCCACGGAGAAGTAGTTGCCGACGCGCCAGGTATGTTGTAAAATATTACGTTCGACATGTTAGGTTGCCTTAGGATAGGATATATAACGTTAAAGACGTATATACTGTTCCCACCAAGAAGTAGGGGCTGACGCGCCTGGAATGTTGTAAAATATTACATTCGACATGTTAGGTTGCCTTAGGATAGGATATATAACGTTAAAGACGTATATACTGTTCCCACAGAAATGTAGTTGCCGATGATCCAGGAATGTTGTAAAATATTACATTCGACATGTTAGGTCGCCTTAGGCTAGGATATATAGCGTTATATACATATATAATGTTCCCAACGAGAAATAGGGGCCGACACGCCAAGAATGTTGTAAAACAATACATCCGAGGTGTTAGGTTGCCTTAGGCTAGGATATATAGCGTTATAGACGTATATAATGTTCCCACCGAGAAGTAGGTGCCGACGCCCCAGGAATGTTGTAAAATATTACATTCGACATGTTATGTTGCCTTAAGCTAGGATATATAGCGTTATAGACGTATATAATGTTCCCACCGAGAAATAGGTGCCGACGCGCCAGGAATGTTGTAAAATATTATATTCGACATGTTAGGTTGCCTTAAGCTAGGATATATAGCGTTATAGACGTATATAATGTTCCCACCGAGAAGTAGGGGCCGAAGTGACAGGAATGTAGTAAAATATTACCTTCGACATGATAGGTTGCCTTAGGCTAGGATATATAGCGTTATAGAAGTATATAATGTTCCCACCGAGAAGTAGGTGCCGACGCGTCAGCAATGTGGTTAAATATTACATACGATATGTTAGGTTGCCTTAGGCTAGGATATACAGCGTTAAAGACGTATATAATGTTCCCACCGAGAAATAGGGGCCGACACGCCAGGAATGTTGTAAAACAATACATCCGATATGTTAGGTTGCCTTAGGTTAGGATATATAACGTTATTGACTTATATAAAGTTCCCACCGAGAAATAGGGTCCGACGCGCAAGGAATGTTGTAAAATTTTACATTCGACATGTTAGGATTGCCTTAGGCTAGGATATATAACGTTATAGACGTATATACTGTTCCCACCGAGAAGTAGGTGCCGACGCGTCAGCAATGTTGTTAAATATTACATACGACATGTTAGGTTGCCTTAGGTTAGGATATGTAACGTTATAGACGTATATACTGTTCCCACCGAGAAGTAGGTGCCGACGCGCCAGGTATGTTGTAAAATATTACGATCGACATGTTAGGTTGCCTTAGGATAGGATATATAACATTAAAGACGTATATACTGTTCCCACCAAGAAGTAGGTGCTGACGCGCCAGGAATGTTGTAAAATATTACATTCGACATGTTAGGTTGCCTTAGGATAGGATATATAACGTTATAGGCGTATATACTGTTCCCACCGAGAAGTAGGGGCCGAAGTGCCGGGAATATTGTAAAATATTACATGCGACATGTTAGGATGCCTTAGGCTAGGATTTATAGCGGCATAGACGTATATAATGTTCCCACCGAGAAGTAGGGGCCGAAGTGACGGGAATGTAGTAAAATATTACATTCGACATGATAGGTTGCCTTAGGCTAGGATATATAGCGTTATAGACGTATATAATGTTCCCACCGAGAAGTAGGTGCCGACGCGCCAGGAATGTTGTAAAATATTACATTCGACATGTTAGGTTGCCTTAAGCTAGGATATATAGCGTTATAGACGTATATAATGTTCCCACCGAGAAATAGGTGCCGACGCGCCAGGAATGTTGTAAAATATTATATTCGACATGTTAGGTTGCCTTAAGCTAGGATATATAGCGTTATAGACGTATATAATGTTCCCACCGAGAAGTAGGGGCCGAAGTGCTGGGAATGTTGTAAAATATTACATGCGACATGTTAGGTTGCCTTAGGCTAGGATTTATAGCGGTATAGACGTATATAATGTTCCCACCGAGAAGTAGGGGCCGAAGTGACGGGAATGTAGTAAAATATTACATTCGACATGATAGGTTGCCTTAGGCTAGGATATATAGCGTTATAGACGTATATAATGTTCCCACCGGGAAGTAGGTGCCGACACGCCAGGAATGTTGTAAAACAGTACATCCGAGGTGTTAGGTTGCCTTAGGTTAGGATATATAAAGTTACAGACGTATATACTGTTCCCACCGAGAAGTAGGTGCCGACGCGCAAGGATTGTTGTAAAATATTACATTCGACAAGTTAGGCTGCCTTAGGCTAGGATATACAGCGTTAAAGACGTATATAATGTTCCCACCGAGAAATAGGGGCCGACACGCCAGGAATGTTGTAAAACAATACATCCGATATGTTAGGTTGCCTTAGGTTAGGATATATAACGTTATTGACTTATATAAAGTTCCCATCGAGAAATAGGTTCCGACGCGCAAGGAATGTTGTAAAATTTTACATTCGACATGTTAGGATTGCCTTAGGCTAGGATATATAACGTTATAGACGTATATACTGTTCCCACCGAGAAGTAGGTGCCGACGCGTCTGCAATGTTGTTAAATATTACATACGACATGTTAGGTTGCCTTAGGTTAGGATATGTAACGTTATAGACGTATATACTGTTCCCACCGAGAAGTAGGGGCCGAAGTGCCGGGAATTTTGTAAAATATTACATGCGACATGTTAGGATGCCTTAGGCTAGGATTTATAGCGGTATATACGTATATAATGTTCCCACCGATAAGTAGGGGCCGAAGTGACGGGAATGTAGTAAAATATTACATTCGACATGATAGGTTGCCTTAGGCTAGGATATATAGCGTTATAGACGTATATAATGTTCCCACCGAGAAGTAGGTGCCGACGCGCCAGGAATGTTGTAAAATATTACATTCGACATGTTAGGTTGCCTTAAGCTAGGATGTATAGCGTTATAGACGTATATAATGTTCCCACCGAGAAATAGGTGCCGACGCGCCAGGAATGTTGTAAAATATTATATTCGACATGTTAGGTTGCCTTAAGCTAGGATATATAGCGTTATAGACGTATATAATGTTCCCACCGAGAAGTAGGGGCCGAAGTGACGGGAATGTAGTAAAATATTACCTTCGACATGATAGGTTGCCTTAGGCTAGGATATATAGCGTTATAGACGTATATAATGTTCCCACCGAGAAGTAGGTGCCGACGCGTCAGCAATGTGGTTAAATATTACATACGATATGTTAGGTTGCCTTAGGCTAGGATATACAGCGTTAAAGACGTATATAATGTTCCCACCGAGAAATACGGGCCGACACGCCAGGAATGTTGTAAAACAATACATCCGATATGTTAGGTTGCCTTAGGTTAGGATATATAACGTTATTGACTTATATAAAGTTCCCACCGAGAAATAGGGTCCGACGCGCAAGGAATGTTGTAAAATTTTACATTCGACATGTTAGGATTGCCTTAGGCTAGGATATATAACGTTATAGACGTATATACTGTTCCCACCGAGAAGTAGGTGCCGACGCGTCAGCAATGTTGTTAAATATTACATACGACATGTTAGGTTGCCTTAGGTTAGGATATGTAACGTTATAGACGTATATACTGTTCCCACCGAGAAGTAGGTGCCGACGCGCCAGGTATGTTGTAAAATATTACGTTCGACATGTTAGGTTGCCTTAGGATAGGATATATAACGTTAAAGACGTATATACTGTTCCCACCAAGAAGTAGGGGCTGACGCGCCAGGAATGTTGTAAAATATTACATTCGACATGTTAGGTTGCCTTAGGATAGGATATATAACGTTATAGGCGTATATACTGTTCCCACCGAGAAGTAGGGGCCGAAGTGCCGGGAATATTGTAAAATATTACATGCGACATGTTAGGATGCCTTAGGCTAGGATTTATAGCGGTATAGACGTATATAATGTTCCCACCGAGAAGTAGGGGCCGAAGTGACGGGAATGTAGTAAAATATTACATTCGACATGATAGGTTGCCTTAGGCTAGGATATATAGCGTTATAGACGTATATAATGTTCCCACCGGGAAGTAGGTGCCGACGCGTCAGCAATGTGGTTAAATATTACATACGATATGTTAGGTTGCCTTAGGCTAGGATATATAGCGTTAAAGACGTATATAATGTTCCCACCGAGAAGTAGGTGCCGACGCTCCAGGAATGTTGTAAAATATTATATTCGACATGATAGGTTGCCTCAGGCTAGGATATATAACGTTATAGACGTATATACTGTTCCCACGGAAAAGTAGGTGCCGACGCGTCAGCAATGTTTTAAAATATTACATTCGACATGTTAGGTTGCCTTAGGCTAGGATATACAACGTTATAGACGTATATTATGTTCCCACCGAGAAGTAGGGGCCGAGGATCCAGGAATGTTGTAAAACATTACGCTCGACATTTTAGGTTGCCATAGGTCAAGATATACGGCGTTATAGACGTATATAATGTTCCCACCGAGATGTAGGTGCCGACGCGCCAGGAATGTTTTAAAATATTACATTCGACATGTTAGGTTGCCTTAGGCTAGAATATATAACGTTATAGACGTTTATAATGTTCCCACCGAGAAATAGGGGCCGACGCGCCAGGAATGTTGTAAAATATTACAATCGACATGTTACGATTGCCTTAGGCTAGGATATACAACGATATAGAGGTATATAGTGTTCCCACCGAGAAGTAGGTGCCGACGCGCAAGGATTGTTGTAAAATATTACATTCGACAAGTTAGGTTGCCTTAGGCTAGGATATGTAGCTTTAAAGACGTATATAATGTTCCCACCGAGAAATAGGGGCCGACAAGCCAGGAATGTTGTAAAATATTACAATCGACATGTTAGGTTGCCTTAGGTTAGGATATACAACGTTATAGACGTGTATACTGTTCCCACGGAGAAGTAGTAGCCGACGCGCCAGGTATGTTGTAAAATATTACGTTCGACATGTTAGGTTGCCTTAGGATAGGATATATAACGTTAAAGACGTATATACTGTTCCCACCAAGAAGTAGGGGCTGACGCGCCAGGAATGTTGTAAAATATTACATTCGACATGTTAGGTTGCCTTAGGATAGGATATATAACGTTAAAGAGGTATATACTGTTCCCACCGAAATGTAGTTGCCGATGATCCAGGAATGTTGTAAAATATTACATTCGACATGTTAGGTCGCCTTAGGCTAGGATATATAGCGTTATATACATATATAATGTTCCCAACGAGAAATAGGGGCCGACACGCCAAGAATGTTGTAAAACAATACATCCGAGGTGTTAGGTTGCCTTAGGCTAGGATATATAGCGTTATAGACGTATATAATGTTCCCACCGAGAAGTAGGTGCCGACGCGCCAGGAATGTTGTAAAATATTACATTCGACATGTTATGTTGCCTTAAGCTAGGATATATAGCGTTATAGACGTATATAATGTTCCCACCGAGAAGTAGGTGCCGACGCGTCAGCAATGTGGTTAAATATTACATACGATATGTTAGGTTGCCTTAGGCTAGGATATACAGCGTTAAAGACGTATATAATGTTCCCACCGAGAAATAGGGGCCGACACGTCAGGAATGTTGTAAAACAATACATCCGAGATGTTAGGTTGCCTTAGGTTAGGATATATAACGTTATTGACTTATATAAAGTTCCCACCGAGAAATAGGGTCCGACGCGCAAGGAATGTTGTAAAATTTTACATTCGACATGTTAGGATTGCCTTAGGCTAGGATATATAACGTTATAGACGTATATACTGTTCCCACCGAGAAGTAGGTGCCGACGCGTCAGCAATGTTGTTAAATGTTACATACGACATGTTAGGTTGCCTTAGGTTAGGATATGTAACGTTATAGACGTATATACTGTTCCCACCGAGAAGTAGGTGCCGACGCGCCAGGTATGTTGTAAAATATTACGTTCGACATGTTAGGTTGCCTTAGGATAGGATATATAACGTTAAAGACATATATACTGTTCCCACCAAGAAGTAGGGGCTGACGCGCCAGGAATGTTGTAAAATATTACATTCGACATGTTAGGTTGCCTTAGGATAGGATATATAACGTTATAGGCGTATATACTGTTCCCACCGAGAAGTAGGGGCCGAAGTGCCGGGAATATTGTAAAATATTACATGCGACATGTTAGGTTGCCTTAGGCTAGGATTTATAGCGGTATAGACGTATATAATGTTCCCACCGAGAAGTAGGGGCCGAAGTGCCGGGAATGTTGTAAAATATTACATGCGACATGTTAGGTTGCCTTAGGCTAGGATTTATAGCGGTATAGACGTATATAATGTTCCCACCGAGAAGTAGGGGCCGAAGTGACGGGAATGTAGTAAAATATTACATTCGACATGATAGGTTGCCTTAGGCTAGGATATATAGCGTTATAGACGTATATAATGTTCCCACCGGGAAGTAGGTGCCGACGCGTCAGCAATGTGGTTAAATATTACATACGATATGTTAGGTTGCCTTAGGCTAGGATATATAGCGTTAAAGACGTATATAATGTTCCCACCGAGAAGTAGGGGCCGACGCGCCAGGAATGTTGTAAAATATTACAATCGAAATGTTACGATTGCCTTAGGCTAGGATATACAACGATATAGAGGTATATACTGTTCCCACCGAGAAGTAGGTGCCGACGCGCCAGGAATGTTGTAAAATATTACATTCGACATGTTAGGTTGCCTTAGGATAGGATATATAACGTTAAAGACGTATATACTGTTCCCACCGAAATGTAGTTGCCGATGATCCAGGAATGTTGTAAAATATTACATTCGACATGTTAGGTCGCCTTAGGCTAGGATATATAGCGTTATATACATATATAATGTTCCCAACGAGAAATAGGGGCCGACACGCCAAGAATGTTGTAAAACAATACATCCGAGGTGTTAGGTTGCCTTAGGCTAGGATATATAGCGTTATAGACGTATATAATGTTCCCACCGAGAAGTAGGTGCCGACGCGCCAGGAATGTTGTAAAATATTACATTCGACATGTTATGTTGCCTTAAGCTAGGATATATAGCGTTATAGACGTATATAATGTTCCCACCGAGAAATAGGTGCCGACGCGCCAGGAATGTTGTAAAATATTATATTCGACATGTTAGGTTGCCTTAAGCTAGGATATATAGCGTTATAGACGTATATAATGTTCCCACCGAGAAGTAGGGGCCGAAGTGACGGGAATGTAGTAAAATATTACCTTCGACATGATAGGTTGCCTTAGGCTAGGATATATAGCGTTATAGACGTATATAATGTTCCCACCGAGAAGTAGGTGCCGACGCGTCAGCAATGTGGTTAAATATTACATACGATATGTTAGGTTGCCTTAGGCTAGGATATATAGCGTTAAAGACGTATATAATGTTCCCACCGAGAAATAGGGGCCGACACGTCAGGAATGTTGTAAAACAATACATCCGAGATGTTAGGTTGCCTTAGGTTAGGATATATAACGTTATTGACTTATATAAAGTTCCCACCGAGAAGTAGGGGCCGAAGTGCCGGGAATATTGTAAAATATTACATCCGACATGATAGGTTGCCTTAGGCTAGGATATATAGCGTTATAGACGTATATAATGTTCCCACCGGGAAGTAGGTGCCGACGCGTCAGCAATGTGGTTAAATATTACATACGATATGTTAGGTTGCCTTAGGCTAGGATATATAGCGTTAAAGACGTATATAATGTTCCCACCGAGAAGTAGGTGCCGACGCGCCAGGAATGTTGTAAAATATTATATTCGACATGTTAGGTTGCCTTAGGCTAGGATATATAACGTTATAGACGTATATACTGTTCCCACGGAAAAGTAGGTGCCGACGCGTCAGCAATGCTTTAAAATATTACATTCGACATGTTAGGTTGCCTTAGGCTAGGATATAGAACGTTATAGACGTATATTATGTTCCCACCGAGAAGTAGGGGCCGAGGATCCAGGAATGTTGTAAAACATTACGCTCCACATTTTAGGTTGCCTTAGGTCAAGTTATACGGCGTTATAGACGTATATAATATTCCCACCGAGAAATAGGGGCCGACGCGCCAGGAATGTTGTAAAATATTACATTCGACATGTTAGGTCGCCTTAGGCTAGGATATATGACGTGATAGACGTACATCATGTTCCCACCGAGAAATAGGGGTCGACGCGTCAGCAATGTGGTTAAATATTACATACGAGATATTATGTTCCCTTAGGTTATGACATATAACGTTATAGACGTATATAATGTTCCCACCGAGAAGTAGGGGCCGAAGTGCCGGGAATGTTGTAAAATATTACATGCGACATGTTAGGTTGCCTTAGGCGAGGATATACAGCGTTATAGACGTATATAATGTTCCCACCGCGAAGTAGGGACCGACATGCCAGGAATGTTGTAAAACATTACATTCCACATGTTACGTTGCCTTGGGCTATGATCTATAACGTTATAGACGTATACATTGTTACCACCGAGAACTACGGGCCGACATGCCAGGAACGTTGTAAAATATTACATTCAACATGATAAGTTGCCTCAGGCTAGGATATATAGCGTTATAGACGTATATAACGTTACCACAGAGAAGTAGGGACCGGCATGCGAGGAATGTTGTAAAACTTTACGGTAGAGATGTTAGGTTGCCATAGGTTAAGATACATAACGTTATAGGCGTATATACTGTTCCCACCGAGAAGTAGGTGCCGACGCGCCGGGAATGTTGTAACATATTACATTCGACAAGTTAGGTTGCCTTAGGCTAGGATATATAGCGTTATAGACGTATATAATATTCCCACTGAGAAGTAGGAGCCGACGTGCCAGGAATGTAGTAAAATATTACATCCGAGATGTTAGGTTGCCTTAGGCTAGGATATATAACGTTATAGACGTATATAATGTTCCCACCGAGAAGTAGGGGCCGAAGTGACGGGAATGTAGTAAAATATTTGCATTCGACATGATAGGTTGCCTTAGGCTAGGATATATAGCGTTATAGACGTATATAATGTTCCCACCGAGAAGTATGTGCCGACGCGTCAGAAATGTGGTTAAATATTACATACGATATGTTAGGTTGTCTTAGGCTAGGATATATAGCGTTAAAGACGTATATAATGTTCCCACCGAGAAATAGGGTCTGACACGCCAGGAATGTTGTAAAACAATACATCCGATATGTTAGGTTGCCTTAGGTTAGGATATATAACGTTATTGACTTACATAAAGTTCCCACCGAGAAATAGGGGCCGACGCGCCAGGAATGTTGTAAAATATTACATTCGACATGTTAGGTTGCCTTAAGCTAGGATATATAGCGTTATAGACGTATATAATGTTCGCACCGAGAAGTAGGGGCCGAAGTGCCGGGAATGTTGTAAAATATTACATGCGACATGTTAGGTTGCCTTAGGTTAGGATATGTAACGTTATAGACGTATATACTGTTCCCACCGAGAAGTAGGTGCCGACGCGCCAGGTATGTTGTAAAATATTACGTTCGACATGTTAGGTTGCCTTAGGATAGGATATATAACGTTAAAGACGTATATACTGTTCCCACCAAGAAGTAGGGGCTGACGCGCCAGGAATGTTGTAAAATATTACATTCGACATGTTAGGTTGCCTTAGCATAGGATATATAACGTTATAGGCGTATATACTGTTCCCACCGAGAAGTAGGGGCCGAAGTGCCGGGAATATTGTAAAATATTACATGCGACATGTTAGGTTGCCTTAGGCTAGGATATATAGCGTTAAAGACGTATATAATGTTCCCACCGAGAAATAGGGTCTGACACGCCAGGAATGTTGTAAAACAATACATCCGAGATGTTAGGTTGCCTTAGGTTAGGATATATAACGTTATTGACTTACATAAAGTTCCCACCGAGAAATAGGGGCCGACGCGCCAGGAATGTTGCAAAATTTTACATTCGACATATTAGGATTGCCTTAGGCTACGACATATAACGTTATAGACGTATATGCTGTTCCCACCGAGAAGTAGGCGCCGACGCGTCAGCAATGTTGTTAAATATTACATACGTCATGTTAGGTTGCATTAGGCTACGACATATAACGTTAGAGACGTATATGCTGTTCCCACCGAGAAGTAGGTGCCGACGCGTCAGCAATGTTGTTAAATATTACATACGTCATGTTAGGTTGCATTAGGCTAGGATATATAGCGTTATAGACGTATATAATGTTCCCACCGAGAAGTAGGTGCCGACGCGCCAGGAATGTTGTAAAATATTACATTCGACATGTTAGGTTGCCTTAAGCTAGGATATATAGCGTTATAGACGTATATAATGTTCGCACCGAGAAGTAGGGGCCGAAGTGCCGGGAATGTTGTAAAATATTACATGCGACATGTTAGGTTGCCTTAGGTTAGGATATGTAACGTTATAGACGTATATACTGTTCCCACCGAGAAGTAGGTGCCGACGCGCCAGGTATGTTGTAAAATATTACATTCGACATGTTAGGTTGCCTTAGGCTAGGATAAATAGCGTTATAGACGTAAATAATGCTCCCACCAAGAAGTAGGGGCCGACGCGCCAGGAATGTTGTTAAATATTACATCCGAGATGTTAGGTTGCCTTAGGCTAGGATATATAACGTTATAGACGTATATAATGTTCCCACCGAGAAGTAGGGGCCGAAGTGACGGGAATGTAGTAAAATATTACATTCGACATGATAGGTTGCCTTAAGCTAGGATATATAGCGTTATAGACGTATATAATGTTCCTACCCAGAAGTATGTGCCGACGCGTCAGCAATGTGGTTAAATATTACATACGAGATGTTAGGTTGCCTTAGGTTAGGATATATAACGTTATTGACTTATATACAGTTCCCACCGAGAAATAGGGGCCGACGCGCCACGAATGATGTAAAATATTACATTCGACATGTTAGGTCGCCTTAGGCTAGGATGTATAACGTTATAGACGTATATCATGTTCGCACCGAGAAATAGTGGCCGACGCGTCAGGAATGTTGTAAAATATTGCACCCGAGATGTTAGGTTCCCTTAGGTTATGATATATGACGTTATAGACGTATATAATGTCCCCATCGAGAAGCAGGCGACTACACGCCAGGAATGTTGTCAAATATTACATCCGAGATGTTAGGTTGCCTTAGGCTAGGATATATATCGTTATAGACGTATATAATGTTCCCACCGAGACGTAGGGACCGACATGCCAGGAATTTTGTAAAATATTACATCCCAGATGTTAGGTTGCGTTAGGTTAGGATATACAACGTTATAGACGTATATAATATCCCCATCGAGAAGCAGGCGACGACACGCCAGGAATGTTGTCAAATATTACATCCGAGATGTTAGGTTGCCTTAGGCTAGGAAATATAGAGTTATAGACGTATATAATGTTCCCACCGAGAAGTAGGTGCCGACGCGCCAGGAATGTTGTAAAATATTACTTTCGACATGTTAGGTTGCCTTAGGTTAGGATATATAACGTTATAGACGTGTATACTGTTCCCACGGTGAAGTAGTTGCCGACGCGCCAGAAATGTTGTAAAATATTACATTCGACATGTTAGGCTGCCTTAGGCTAGGATATGTAACGTTATAGACGTATATAATGTTCCCACCGTGAAGTATGTGCCAACGAGCCAGGAATGTAGTACAATATTACATTCGACATGTTAGGTTGCCTTAGGTTAGGATATGTAACATTATAGACGTATATACTGTTCCCACTGAGAAGTAGGTGCCGACGCGGCAGGTATGTTGTAAAATATTACGCTCGACATGTTAGGTTGCCTTAGGATAGGATATATAACGTTAAAGACGTATATACTGTTCCCATCAAGAAGTAGGGGCTGACGCGCCAGGAATGTTGTAAAATATTACATTCGGCATGTTAGGTTGCCTTAGGATAGGATATATAGCGTTATAGACGTATATAATGTTCCCACCGAGAAGTTGGTGCCGACGCGTCAGCAATGTGGTTAAATATTACATACGATATGTTAGGTTGCCTTAGGCTAGGATATATAGCGTTAAAGACGTATATAATGTTCCCACCGAGAAATAGGGGCCGACGCGCCAGGAATGTTGTAAAATATTACATTCGACATGTTAGGTTGCCTTAAGCTAGGATATATAGCGTTATAGACGTATATAATGTTCCCACCGAGGAGTAGGGGCCGAAGTGCCGGGAATGTTGTAAAATATTACATGCGACATGTTAGGTTGCCTTAGGCTAGGATTTATAGCGTTATAGACGTATATAATGTTCCCACCGAGAAGTAGGGGCCGAAGTGACGGGAATGTAGTAAAATATTACATTCGACATGATAGGTTGCCTTAGGCTAGGATATATAGCGTTATAGACGTATATAATGTTCCCACCGAGAAGTAGGTGCCGACACGCCAGGAATGTTGTCAAATATTACACCCGAAATGTTAGGTTCCCTTAGGTAAGGATATATAACTTTATAGGCGTATATAATGATCCCACCGAGAGGCAGGGGCCAACGAGCCAGGAATGTTGTAAAATATTACGCTCGACAGGTTAGTTTGCGTTAGGCTAGCATATATAGCGTTATAGAAGTATATAATGTTCCCACCGAGAAGTAGGTGCCGACGCGTCAGCAATGTTGTTAAATATTACATACGACATGTTAGGTTGCCTTAGGCTAGGATATATAGCGTTATAGACGTATATAATGTTCCCACCGAGAAGTAGGTGCCGACGCGCCAGGAATGTTGTAAAATATTACATTCGACATGTTAGGTTGCCTTAAGCTAGGATATATAGCGTTATAGACGTATATAATGTTCCCACCGAGACGTAGGGACCGACATGCCAGGAATTTTGTAAAATATTACATCCCATATGTTAGGTTGCGTTAGGTTAGGATATACAACGTTATAGACGTATATAATGTCCCCATCGAGAAGCAGGCGACGACACGCCAGGAATGTTGTCAAATATTACATCCGAGATGTTAGGTTGCCTTAGGCTAGGAAATATAGAGTTATAGACGTATATAATGTTCCCACCGAGAAGTAGGTGCCGACGCGCCAGGAATGTGGTAAAATATTACTTTCGACATGTTAGGTTGCCTTAGGTTAGGATATATAACGTTATAGACGTGTATACTGTTCCCACGGTGAAGTAGTTGCCGACGCGCCAGAAATGTTGTAAAATATTACATTCGACATGTTAGGCTGCCTTAGGTTATGATATATAACGTTATAGAAGTATATAATGTTCCCACCGAGAAGTTGGTGCCGACGCGTCAGCAATGTGGTTAAATATTACATACGATATGTTAGGTTGCCTTAGCTAGGATATATAGCGTTAAAGACGTATATAATGTTCCCACCGAGAAGTAGGTGCCGACGCGCCAGGAATGTTGTAAAATATTACATTCGACATGTTAGGTTGCCTTAAGCTAGGATATATAGCGTTATAGACGTATATAATGTTCCCACCGAGGAGTAGGGGCCGAAGTGCCGGGAATGTTGTAAAATATTACATGCGACATGTTAGGTTGCCTTAGGCTAGGATTTATAGCGTTATAGACGTATATAATGTTCCCACCGAGAAGTAGGGGCCGAAGTGACGGGAATGTAGTAAAATATTACATTCGACATGATAGGTTGCCTTAGGCTAGGATATATAACGATATTGACTTATATAATGTTCTCACCGAGAAATGGGGGCCGACGCCCCAGGAATGTTGTAAAATATTACATTCGACATGTTAGGTTGCCTTAAGCTAGGATATATAGCGTTATAGACGTATATAATGTTCCCACCGAGAAGTAGGGGCCGAAGTGCCGGGAATGTTGTAAAACATTACATGCGACATGTTAGGTTGCCTTAGGCTAGGATTTATAGCGTTATAGACGTATATAATGTTCCCACCGAGAAGTAGGTGCCGACGCGTCAGCAATGTGGTTAAATATTACATACGATATGTTAGGTTGCCTTAGGCTAGGATATATAGCGTTATAGACGTATATAATGTTCCCACCGAGAAGTAGGTGCCGACGCGCCAGGAATGTTGTAAAATATTACATTCGACATGTTAGGTTGCCTTAAGCTAGGATATATAGCGTTATAGACGTATATAATGTTCCCACCGAGACGTAGGGACCGACATGCCAGGAATTTTGTAAAATATTACATCCCAGATGTTAGGTTGCGTTAGGTTAGGATATACAACGTTATAGACGTATATAATGTCCCCATCGAGAAGCAGGCGACGACACGCCAGGAATGTTGTCAAATATTACATCCGAGATGTTAGGTTGCCTTAGGCTAGGAAATATAGAGTTATAGACGTATATAATGTTCCCACCGAGAAGTAGGTGCCGACGCGCCAGGAATGTGGTAAAATATTACTTTCGACATGTTAGGTTGCCTTAGGTTAGGATATATAACGTTATAGACGTGTATACTGTTCCCACGGTGAAGTAGTTGCCGACGCGCCAGAAATGTTGTAAAATATTACATTCGACATGTTAGGCTGCCTTAGGTTATGATATATAACGTTATAGAAGTATATAATGTTCCCACCGAGAAGTTGGTGCCGACGCGTCAGCAATGTGGTTAAATATTACATACGATATGTTAGGTTGCCTTAGGCTAGGATATATAGCGTTAAAGACGTATATAATGTTCCCACCGAGAAATAGGGTCCGACGCGCCAGGAATGTTGTAAAATATTACATTCGACATGTTAGGTTGGCTTAAGCTAGGATATATAGCGTTATAGACGTATATAATGTTCCCACCGAGGAGTAGGGGCCGAAGTGCCGGGAATGTTGTAAAATATTACATGCGACATGTTAGGTTGCCTTAGGCTAGGATTTATAGCGTTATAGACGTATATAATGTTCCCACCGAGAAGTAGGGGCCGAAGTGACGGGAATGTAGTAAAATATTACATTCGACATGATAGGTTGCCTTAGGCTAGGATATATAGCGTTATAGACGTATATAATGTTCCCACCGAGAAGTAGGTGCCGACACGCCAGGAATGTTGTCAAATATTACATCCGGTATGTTAGGTTCCCTTAGGTAAGGATATATAACTTTATAGACGTATATAATGATCCCACCGAGAGGCAGGGGCCAACGAGCCAGGAATGTTGTAAAATATTACGCTCGACAGGTTAGTTTGCGTTAGGCTAGCATATATAGCGTTATAGAAGTATATAATGTTCCCACCGAGAAGTAGGTGCCGACGCGTCAGCAATGTTGTTAAATATTACATACGACATGTTAGGTTGCCTTAGGCTAGGATATATAGCGTTATAGACGTATATAATGTTCCCACCGAGAAGTAGGTGCCGACGCCCCAGGAATGTTGTAAAATATTACATTCGACATGTTAGGTTACCTTAAGCTAGGATATATAGCGTTATAGACGTATATAATGTTCCCACCGAGAAGTAGGGGCCGAAGTGCCGGGAATGTTGTAAAACATTACATGCGACATGTTAGGTTGCCTTAGGCTAGGATTTATAGCGTTATAGACGTATATAATGTTCCCACCGAGAAGTAGGTGCCGACGCGTCAGCAATGTGGTTAAATATTACATACGATATGTTAGGTTGCCTTAGGCTAGGATATATAGCGTTAAAGACGTATATAATGTTCCCACCGAGAAATAGGGGCCGACACGCCAGGAATGTTGTAAAACAATACATCCGAGATGTTAGGTTGCCTTAGGTTAGGATATATAACGTTATTGACTTATATAAAGTTCCCCCCGAGAAATAGGGGCCGACGCGCAAGGAATGTTGTAAAATTTTACATTCGACATGTTAGGATTGCCTTAGGCTAGGATATATAACGTTATAGACGTATATACTGTTCCCAGCGAGAAGTAGGTGCCGACGCGCCAGGAATGTTGTAAAATATTACATTCGACATGTTAGGTTGCCTTAAGCTAGGATATGTAGCGTTATAGACGTATATAATGTTCCCACCGAGAAGTAGGGGCCGAAGTGCCGGGAATGTTGTAAAATATTACATGCGACATGTTAGGTTGCCTTAGGCTGGGATATATAGCGTTAAGGACGTACATAATGTTCCCACCCAGAAGGAGGTGCCGACGCGTCAGCAATGTGGTTAAATATTACATACGATATGTTAGGTTGCCTTAGGCTAGGGTATACAGCGTTAAGGACGTATATAATGTTCCCACCGGGAAGTAGGTGACGACGCGCCAGGAATGTTGTAAAATATTACATTCGACATGTTAGGTTGCCTTAAGCTAGGATATATAGCGTTATAGACGTATATAATGTTCCCACCGAGAAGTAGGGGCCGAAGTGCCGCGAATGTTGTAAAATATTACATGCGACATGTTAGGTTGCCTTAGGCTAGGATTTATAGCGTTATAGACGTATATAATGTTCCCACCGAGAAGTAGGGTCCGAAGTGACGGGAATGTAGTAAAATATTACATTCGACATGATAGGTTGCCTTAGGCTAGGATATATAGCGTTATAGACGTATATAATGTTCCCATCGGGAAGTAGGTGCCGACGCGTCAGCAATGTGGTTAAATATTACATACGATATGTTAGGTTGCCTTAGGCTAGGATATACAGCGTTAAGGACGTATATAATGTTCCCACCGAGAAATAGGGGCCGACACGAGAGGAATGTTGTAAAACAATACATCCGAGATGTTAGGTTGCCTTAGGTTATGATATATAACGTTATCGACTTATATAAAGTTCCCACCGAGAAATAGGGGCCGACGCGCAAGCAATGTTGTCAAATATTACATCCGAGATGTTAGGTTCCCTAAGGTAAGGATATATAACGTTATAGACGTATATAATGTTCCCACCGAGAGATAGGGGCCGACGAGCCAGGAATGTTGTAAAATATTACGCTCGACATGTTAGTTTGCGTTAGGCTAGGATATATAGCGTTATAGACGTATATAATGTTCCCACCGAGATGTAGGGGCCGCCGCGCCAGGAATGTAGTAAAATAATACATCCGAGATGTTAGGTTGCCTTAGGCTAGGATATGTAACGTTATAGACGTATATAATGATCCCACTGAGAAGTAGGGTCCAACGAGCCAGGAATGTGGTAAAATATTACAATCGATATGGTAGGTTGCCTTAGGTTAGGATATATAACGTTATAGACGTGTATACTGTTCCTACGGAGAAGTAGCTGCCGACGCGCCAGAAATGTTGTAAAATATTACATTCGACATGTTAGGCTGCCTTAGGCTAGGATATATAGCGTTATAGACGTATATAATGTTCCCACCGAGATGTAGGTGCCGACGCGCCAGGAATGTTGTAAAATATTACATTCGACATGTTAGGTTGCCTTAAGCTAGGATATATAGCGTTATAGACGTATATAATCTTCCCACACAGAAGTAGGGGCCGAAGTGCCGACAATGTTGTAAAATATTACATGCGACACGTTAGGTTGCCTTAGGCGAGGATATATAGCGTTATAGACGTATATAATGTTCCCACCGAGAAGTAGGGGCCGACGTGCCAGGAATGTAGTAAAATATTGCATCCAAGATGTTAGGTTGCCTTAGGCTAGGATATATAGCGTTAAAGACGTATATAATGTTCCCACCGAGAAATAGGGGCCGACATGCCAGGAATGTTGTAAAACAATACATCCGAGATGTTAGGTTGCCTTAGGTTAGGATATATAACGTTATTGACTTATATAAAGTTCCTACCGAGAAATAGGGGCCGACGCGCCAGAAATGTTGTAAAATTTTACATTCGACATGTTAGGATTGCCTTAGGCTAGGATATATAACGTTATAGACGTATATAATGTTCCCACCGAGAAGTAGTTGCCGACGCGCCAGAAATGTTGTAAAATATTACATTCGACATGATAGGTTGCCTTAGGCTAGGATATATAGCGTTATAGACGTATATAATGTTCCCATCGGGGAGTAGGTGCAGACGCGTCAGCAATGTGGTTAAATATTACATACGATATGTTAGGTTGCCTTAGGCTAGGATATACAGCGTTAAAGACGTATATAATGTTCCCACCGAGAAATAGGGGCCGACACGAGAGGAATGTTGTAAAACAATACATCCGAGATGTTAGGTTGCCTTAGGTTAGGATATATAACGTTATCGACTTATATAAAGTTCCCACCGAGAAATAGGGGCCGACGCGCCAGCAATGTTGTCAAATATTACATCCGAGATGTTAGGTTCCCTAAGGTAAGGATATATAACGTTATAGACGTATATAATGTTCCCACCGAGAGATAGGGGCCGACGAGCCAGGAATGTTGTAAAATATTACGCTCGACATGTTAGTTTGCGTTAGGCTAGGATATATAGCGTTATAGACGTATATAATGTTCCCACCGAGATGTAGGGGCCGCCGCGCCAGGAATGTAGTAAAATAATACATCCGAGATGTTAGGTTGCCTTAGGCTAGGATATGTAACGTTATAGACGTATATAATGTTCCCACTGAGAAGTAGGGTCCAACGAGCCAGGAATGTGGTAAAATATTACAATCGACATGGTAGGTTGCCTTAGGTTAGGATATATAACGTTATAGACGTGTATACTGTTCCTACGGAGAAGTAGTTGCCGACGCGCCAGAAATGTTGTAAAATATTACATTCGACATGTTAGGCTGCCTTAGGCTAGGATATATAGCGTTATAGACGTATATAATGTTCCCACCGAGATGTAGGTGCCGACGCGCCAGGAATGTTGTAAAATATTACATTCGACATGTTAGGTTGCCTTAAGCTAGGATATATAGCGTTATAGACGTATATAATCTTCCCACACAGAAGTAGGGGCCGAAGTGCCGGCAATGTTGTAAAATATTACATGCGACACGTTAGGTTGCCTTAAGCTAGGATTTATAGCGTTATAGACGTATATAATGTTCCCACCGAGAGATAGGGGCCGACGAGCCAGGAATGTTGTAAAATATTACGCTCGACATGTTAGTTTGCGTTAGGCTAGGATATATAGCGTTATAGACGTATATAATGTTCCCACCGAGATGTAGGGGCCGCCGCGCCAGGAATGTAGTAAAATAATACATCCGAGATGTTAGGTTGCCTTAGGCTAGGATATGTAACGTTATAGACGTATATAATGTTCCCACTGAGAAGTAGGGTCCAACGAGCCAGGAATGTGGTAAAATATTACAATCGACATGGTAGGTTGCCTTAGGTTAGGATATATAACGTTATAGACGTGTATACTGTTCCTACGGAGAAGTAGTTGCCGACGCGCCAGAAATGTTGTAAAATATTACATTCGACATGTTAGGCTGCCTTAGGCTAGGATATATAGCGTTATAGACGTATATAATGTTCCCACCGAGATGTAGGTGCCGACGCGCCAGGAATGTTGTAAAATATTACATTCGACATGTTAGGTTGCCTTAAGCTAGGATATATAGCGTTATAGACGTATATAATCTTCCCACACAGAAGTAGGGGCCGAAGTGCCGGCAATGTTGTAAAATATTACATGCGACACGTTAGGTTGCCTTAAGCTAGGATTTATAGCGTTATAGACGTATATAATGTTCCCACCGAGAAGTAGGGGCCGAAGTGCCGGGAATGTTGTAAAATATTACATGCGACATGTTAGGTTGCCTTAGGCTAGGATTTATAGCGTTATAGACGTATATAATGTTCCCACCGAGAAGTAGGGTCCGAAGTGACGGGAATGTAGTAAAATATTACATTCGACATGATAGGTTGCCTTAGGCTAGAATATATAGCGTTATAGACGTATATAATGTTCCCATCGGGAAGTAGGTGCCGACGCGTCAGCAATGTGGTTAAATATTACATACGATATGTTAGGTTGCCTTAGGCTAGGATATACAGCGTTAAAGACGTATATAATGTTCCCACCGAGAAATAGGGGCCGACACGAGAGGAATGTTGTAAAACAATACATCCGAGATGTTAGGTTGCCTTAGGTTAGGATATATAACGTTATTGACTTATATAAATTTCCCACCGAGAAATAGGGGCCGACGCGCAAGGAATGTTGTAAAATTTTACATTCGACATGTTAGGATTGCCTTAGGCTAGGATATATAACGTTATAGGCGTATATACTGTTCCCACCGAGAAGTAGGTGCCGACGCGTCACCAATGTTGTTAAATATTACATACGACATGTTAGGTTGCCTTAGGCTAGGATATATAGCGTTATAGACGTATATAATGTTCCCACCGAGAAGTAGGTGCCGACGCGTCAGCAATGTGGTTAAATATTACATACGATATGTTAGGTTGCCTTAGGCTAGGATATACAGCGTTAAGGACGTATATAATGTTCCCACCGAGAAATAGGGGCCGACACGAGAGGAATGTTGTAAAACAATACATCCGAGATGTTAGGTTGCCTTAGGTTATGATATATAACGTTATCGACTTATATAAAGTTCCCACCGAGAAATAGGGGCCGACGCGCCAGCAATGTTGTCAAATATTACATCCGAGATGTTAGGTTCCCTAAGGTAAGGATATATAACGTTATAGACGTATATAATGTTCCCACCGAGAGATAGGGGCCGACGAGCCAGGAATGTTGTAAAATATTACGCTCGACATGTTAGTTTGCGTTAGGCTAGGATATATAGCGTTATAGACGTATATAATGTTCCCACCGAGATGTAGGGGCCGCCGCGCCAGGAATGTAGTAAAATAATACATCCGAGATGTTAGGTTGCCTTAGGCTAGGATATGTAACGTTATAGACGTATATAATGATCCCACTGAGAAGTAGGGTCCAACGAGCCAGGAATGTGGTAAAATATTACAATCGATATGGTAGGTTGCCTTAGGTTAGGATATATAACGTTATAGACGTGTATACTGTTCCTACGGAGAAGTAGCTGCCGACGCGCCAGAAATGTTGTAAAATATTACATTCGACATGTTAGGCTGCCTTAGGCTAGGATATATAGCGTTATAGACGTATATAATGTTCCCACCGAGATGTAGGTGCCGACGCGCCAGGAATGTTGTAAAATATTACATTCGACATGTTAGGTTGCCTTAAGCTAGGATATATAGCGTTATAGACGTATATAATCTTCCCACACAGAAGTAGGGGCCGAAGTGCCGGCAATGTTGTAAAATATTACATGCGACACGTTAGGTTGCCTTAGGCGAGGATATATAGCGTTATAGACGTATATAATGTTCCCACCGAGAAGTAGGGGCCGACGTGCCAGGAATGTAGTAAAATATTGCATCCAAGATGTTAGGTTGCCTTAGGCTAGGATATATAGCGTTAAAGACGTATATAATGTTCCCACCGAGAAATAGGGGCCGACACGCCAGGAATGTTGTAAAACAATACATCCGAGATGTTAGGTTGCCTTAGGTTAGGATATATAACGTTATTGACTTATATAAAGTTCCTACCGAGAAATAGGGGCCGACGCGCCAGAAATGTTGTAAAATTTTACATTCGACATGTTAGGATTGCCTTAGGCTAGGATATATAACGTTATAGACGTATATAATGTTCCCACCGAGAAGTAGGTGACGACGCGCCAGGAATGTTGTAAAATATTACATTCGACATGATAGGTTGCCTTAGGCTAGGATATATAGCGTTATAGACGTATATAATGTTCCCATCGGGGAGTAGGTGCAGACGCGTCAGCAATGTGGTTAAATATTACATACGATATGTTAGGTTGCCTTAGGCTAGGATATACAGCGTTAAAGACGTATATAATGTTCCCACCGAGAGATAGGGGCCGACGAGCCAGGAATGTTGTAAAATATTACGCTCGACATGTTAGTTTGCGTTAGGCTAGGATATATAGCGTTATAGACGTATATAATGTTCCCACCGAGATGTAGGGGCCGCCGCGCCAGGAATGTAGTAAAATAATACATCCGAGATGTTAGGTTGCCTTAGGCTAGGATATGTAACGTTATAGACGTATATAATGTTCCCACTGAGAAGTAGGGTCCAACGAGCCAGGAATGTGGTAAAATATTACAATCGACATGGTAGGTTGCCTTAGGTTAGGATATATAACGTTATAGACGTGTATACTGTTCCTACGGAGAAGTAGTTGCCGACGCGCCAGAAATGTTGTAAAATATTACATTCGACATGTTAGGCTGCCTTAGGCTAGGATATATAGCGTTATAGACGTATATAATGTTCCCACCGAGATGTAGGTGCCGACGCGCCAGGAATGTTGTAAAATATTACATTCGACATGTTAGGTTGCCTTAAGCTAGGATATATAGCGTTATAGACGTATATAATCTTCCCACACAGAAGTAGGGGCCGAAGTGCCGGCAATGTTGTAAAATATTACATGCGACACGTTAGGTTGCCTTAAGCTAGGATTTATAGCGTTATAGACGTATATAATGTTCCCACCGAGAAGTAGGGGCCGAAGTGCCGGGAATGTTGTAAAATATTACATGCGACATGTTAGGTTGCCTTAGGCTAGGATTTATAGCTTATAGACGTATATAATGTTCCCACCGAGAAGTAGGGTCCGAAGTGACGGGAATGTAGTAAAATATTACATTCGACATGATAGGTTGCCTTAGGCTAGAATATATAGCGTTATAGACGTATATAATGTTCCCATCGGGAAGTAGGTGCCGACGCGTCAGCAATGTGGTTAAATATTACATACGATATGTTAGGTTGCCTTAGGCTAGGATATACAGCGTTAAAGACGTATATAATGTTCCCACCGAGAAATAGGGGCCGACACGAGAGGAATGTTGTAAAACAATACATCCGAGATGTTAGGTTGCCTTAGGTTAGGATATATAACGTTATTGACTTATATAAATTTCCCACCGAGAAATAGGGGCCGACGCGCAAGGAATGTTGTAAAATTTTACATTCGACATGTTAGGATTGCCTTAGGCTAGGATATATAACGTTATAGGCGTATATACTGTTCCCACCGAGAAGTAGGTGCCGACGCGTCACCAATGTTGTTAAATATTACATACGACATGTTAGGTTGCCTTAGGCTAGGATATATAGCGTTATAGACGTATATAATGTTCCCACCGAGAAGTAGGTGCCGACGCGCCAGGTATGTTGTAAAATATGACATTCGACATGTTAGGTAGCCTTAGGCTAGGACATATAGCGTTATAGACGTATATAATGTTCCCAACGAGAAGTAGGTGCCGACGCGCCAGGAATGTTGTAGAATATTACATTCGATATGTTAGGTTGCCTTAAGCTAGGATATATAGCGTTATAGACGTATATAATGTTCCCACCGAGAAGTAGGGACCGAAGTGCCCGGGAATGTTGTAAAATAGTATATGCGACATGTTAGGTTGCCTTATGCTAGGATATATAGCGTTGTAGACGTATATAATGTTCCCACCGAGAAGTAGGGGCCGAAGTGCCGCGAATGTTGTAAAATATTACATGCGACATGTTAGGTTGCCTTAGGCTAGGATTTATAGCGTTATAGACGTATATAATGTTCCCACCGAGAAGTAGGGTCCGAAGTGACGGGAATGTAGTAAAATATTACATTCGACATGATAGGTTGCCTTAGGCTCGGATATATAGCGTTATAGACGTATATAATGTTCCCATCGGGAAGTAGGTGCCGACGCGACAGCAATGTGGTTAAATATTACATACGATATGTTAGGTTGCCTTAGGCTAGGATATACAGCGTTAAGGACGTATATAATGTTCCCACCGAGAAATAGGGGCCGACACGAGAGGAATGTTGTAAAACAATACATCCGAGATGTTAGGTTGCCTTAGGTTATGATATATAACGTTATCGACTTATATAAAGTTCCCACCGAGAAATAGGGGCCGACGCGCCAGCAATGTTGTCAAATATTACATCCGAGATGTTAGGTTCCCTAAGGTAAGGATATATAACGTTATAGACGTATATAATGTTCCCACCGAGAGATAGGGGCCGACGAGCCAGGAATGTTGTAAAATATTACGCTCGACATGTTAGTTTGCGTTAGGCTAGGATATATAGCGTTATAGACGTATATAATGTTCCCACCGAGATGTAGGGGCCGCCGCGCCAGGAATGTAGTAAAATAATACATCCGAGATGTTAGGTTGCCTTAGGCTAGGATATGTAACGTTATAGACGTATATAATGATCCCACTGAGAAGTAGGGTCCAACGAGCCAGGAATGTGGTAAAATATTACAATCGATATGGTAGGTTGCCTTAGGTTAGGATATATAACGTTATAGACGTGTATACTGTTCCTACGGAGAAGTAGCTGCCGACGCGCCAGAAATGTTGTAAAATATTACATTCGACATGTTAGGCTGCCTTAGGCTAGGATATATAGCGTTATAGACGTATATAATGTTCCCACCGAGATGTAGGTGCCGACGCGCCAGGAATGTTGTAAAATATTACATTCGACATGTTAGGTTGCCTTAAGCTAGGATATATAGCGTTATAGACGTATATAATCTTCCCACACAGAAGTAGGGGCCGAAGTGCCGGCAATGTTGTAAAATATTACATGCGACACGTTAGGTTGCCTTAGGCGAGGATATATAGCGTTATAGACGTATATAATGTTCCCACCGAGAAGTAGGGGCCGACGTGCCAGGAGTGTAGTAAAATATTGCATCCAAGATGTTAGGTTGCCTTAGGCTAGGATATATAGCGTTAAAGACGTATATAATGTTCCCACCGAGAAATAGGGGCCGACACGCCAGGAATGTTGTAAAACAGTACATCCGAGATGTTAGGTTGCCTTAGGTTAGGATATATAACGTTATTGACTTATATAAAGTTCCTACCGAGAAATAGGGGCCGACGCGCCAGAAATGTTGTAAAATTTTACATTCGACATGTTAGGATTGTCTTAGGCTAGGATATATAACGTTATAGACGTATATAATGTTCCCACCGAGAAGTAGGTGACGACGCGCCAGGAATGTTGTAAAATATTACATTCGACATGATAGGTTGCCTTAGGCTAGGGTATATAGCGTTATAGACGTATATAATGTTCCCATCGGGGAGTAGGTGCAGACGCGTCAGCAATGTGGTTAAATATTACATACGATATGTTAGGTTGCCTTAGGCTAGGATATACAGCGTTAAAGACGTATATAATGTTCCCACCGAGAAATAGGGGCCGACACGAGAGGAATGTTGTAAAACAATACATCCGAGATGTTAGGTTGCCTTAGGTTAGGATATATAACGTTATCGACTTATATAAAGTTCCCACCGAGAAATAGGGGCCGACGCGCCAGCAATGTTGTCAAATATTACATCCGAGATGTTAGGTTCCCTAAGGTAAGGATATATAACGTTATAGACGTATATAATGTTCCCACCGAGAGATAGGGGCCGACGAGCCAGGAATGTTGTAAAATATTACGCTCGACATGTTAGTTTGCGTTAGGCTAGGATATATAGCGTTATAGACGTATATAATGTTCCCACCGAGATGTAGGGGCCGCCGCGCCAGGAATGTAGTAAAATAATACATCCGAGATGTTAGGTTGCCTTAGGCTAGGATATGTAACGTTATAGACGTATATAATGTTCCCACTGAGAAGTAGGGTCCAACGAGCCAGGAATGTGGTAAAATATTACAATCGACATGGTAGGTTGCCTTAGGTTAGGATATATAACGTTATAGACGTGTATACTGTTCCTACGGAGAAGTAGTTGCCGACGCGCCAGAAATGTTGTAAAATATTACATTCGACATGTTAGGCTGCCTTAGGCTAGGATATATAGCGTTATAGACGTATATAATGTTCCCACCGAGATGTAGGTGCCGACGCGCCAGGAATGTTGTAAAATATTACATTCGACATGTTAGGTTGCCTTAAGCTAGGATATATAGCGTTATAGACGTATATAATCTTCCCACACAGAAGTAGGGGCCGAAGTGCCGGCAATGTTGTAAAATATTACATGCGACACGTTAGGTTGCCTTAAGCTAGGATTTATAGCGTTATAGACGTATATAATGTTCCCACCGAGAAGTAGGGGCCGAAGTGCCGGGAATGTTGTAAAATATTACATGCGACATGTTAGGTTGCCTTAGGCTAGGATTTATAGCGTTATAGACGTATATAATGTTCCCACCGAGAAGTAGGGTCCGAAGTGACGGGAATGTAGTAAAATATTACATTCGACATGATAGGTTGCCTTAGGCTAGAATATATAGCGTTATAGACGTATATAATGTTCCCATCGGGAAGTAGGTGCCGACGCGTCAGCAATGTGGTTAAATATTACATACGATATGTTAGGTTGCCTTAGGCTAGGATATACAGCGTTAAAGACGTATATAATGTTCCCACCGAGAAATAGGGGCCGACACGAGAGGAATGTTGTAAAACAATACATCCGAGATGTTAGGTTGCCTTAGGTTAGGATATATAACGTTATTGACTTATATAAAGTTCCCACCGAGAAATAGGGGCCGACGCGCAAGGAATGTTGTAAAATTTTACATTCGACATGTTAGGATTGCCTTAGGCTAGGATATATAACGTTATAGGCGTATATACTGTTCCCACCGAGAAGTAGGTGCCGACGCGTCACCAATGTTGTTAAATATTACATACGACATGTTAGGTTGCCTTAGGCTAGGATATATAGCGTTATAGACGTATATAATGTTCCCACCGAGAAGTAGGTGCCGACGCGTCAGCAATGTGGTTAAATATTACATACGATATGTTAGGTTGCCTTAGGCTAGGATATACAGCGTTAAGGACGTATATAATGTTCCCACCGAGAAATAGGGGCCGACACGAGAGGAATGTTGTAAAACAATACATCCGAGATGTTAGGTTGCCTTAGGTTATGATATATAACGTTATCGACTTATATAAAGTTCCCACCGAGAAATAGGGGCCGACGCGCCAGCAATGTTGTCAAATATTACATCCGAGATGTTAGGTTCCCTAAGGTAAGGATATATAACGTTATAGACGTATATAATGTTCCCACCGAGAGATAGGGGCCGACGAGCCAGGAATGTTGTAAAATATTACGCTCGACATGTTAGTTTGCGTTAGGCTAGGATATATAGCGTTATAGACGTATATAATGTTCCCACCGAGATGTAGGGGCCGCCGCGCCAGGAATGTAGTAAAATAATACATCCGAGATGTTAGGTTGCCTTAGGCTAGGATATGTAACGTTATAGACGTATATAATGATCCCACTGAGAAGTAGGGTCCAACGAGCCAGGAATGTGGTAAAATATTACAATCGATATGGTAGGTTGCCTTAGGTTAGGATATATAACGTTATAGACGTGTATACTGTTCCTACGGAGAAGTAGCTGCCGACGCGCCAGAAATGTTGTAAAATATTACATTCGACATGTTAGGCTGCCTTAGGCTAGGATATATAGCGTTATAGACGTATATAATGTTCCCACCGAGATGTAGGTGCCGACGCGCCAGGAATGTTGTAAAATATTACATTCGACATGTTAGGTTGCCTTAAGCTAGGATATATAGCGTTATAGACGTATATAATCTTCCCACACAGAAGTAGGGGCCGAAGTGCCGGCAATGTTGTAAAATATTACATGCGACACGTTAGGTTGCCTTAGGCGAGGATATATAGCGTTATAGACGTATATAATGTTCCCACCGAGAAGTAGGGGCCGACGTGCCAGGAATGTAGTAAAATATTGCATCCAAGATGTTAGGTTGCCTTAGGCTAGGATATATAGCGTTAAAGACGTATATAATGTTCCCACCGAGAAATAGGGGCCGACACGCCAGGAATGTTGTAAAACAATACATCCGAGATGTTAGGTTGCCTTAGGTTAGGATATATAACGTTATTGACTTATATAAAGTTCCTACCGAGAAATAGGGGCCGACGCGCCAGAAATGTTGTAAAATTTTACATTCGACATGTTAGGATTGCCTTAGGCTAGGATATATAACGTTATAGACGTATATAATGTTCCCACCGAGAAGTAGGTGACGACGCGCCAGGAATGTTGTAAAATATTACATTCGACATGATAGGTTGCCTTAGGCTAGGATATATAGCGTTATAGACGTATATAATGTTCCCATCGGGGAGTAGGTGCAGACGCGTCAGCAATGTGGTTAAATATTACATACGATATGTTAGGTTGCCTTAGGCTAGGATATACAGCGTTAAAGACGTATATAATGTTCCCACCGAGAGATAGGGGCCGACGAGCCAGGAATGTTGTAAAATATTACGCTCGACATGTTAGTTTGCGTTAGGCTAGGATATATAGCGTTATAGACGTATATAATGTTCCCACCGAGATGTAGGGGCCGCCGCGCCAGGAATGTAGTAAAATAATACATCCGAGATGTTAGGTTGCCTTAGGCTAGGATATGTAACGTTATAGACGTATATAATGTTCCCACTGAGAAGTAGGGTCCAACGAGCCAGGAATGTGGTAAAATATTACAATCGACATGGTAGGTTGCCTTAGGTTAGGATATATAACGTTATAGACGTGTATACTGTTCCTACGGAGAAGTAGTTGCCGACGCGCCAGAAATGTTGTAAAATATTACATTCGACATGTTAGGCTGCCTTAGGCTAGGATATATAGCGTTATAGACGTATATAATGTTCCCACCGAGATGTAGGTGCCGACGCGCCAGGAATGTTGTAAAATATTACATTCGACATGTTAGGTTGCCTTAAGCTAGGATATATAGCGTTATAGACGTATATAATCTTCCCACACAGAAGTAGGGGCCGAAGTGCCGGCAATGTTGTAAAATATTACATGCGACACGTTAGGTTGCCTTAAGCTAGGATTTATAGCGTTATAGACGTATATAATGTTCCCACCGAGAAGTAGGGGCCGAAGTGCCGGGAATGTTGTAAAATATTACATGCGACATGTTAGGTTGCCTTAGGCTAGGATTTATAGCTTATAGACGTATATAATGTTCCCACCGAGAAGTAGGGTCCGAAGTGACGGGAATGTAGTAAAATATTACATTCGACATGATAGGTTGCCTTAGGCTAGAATATATAGCGTTATAGACGTATATAATGTTCCCATCGGGAAGTAGGTGCCGACGCGTCAGCAATGTGGTTAAATATTACATACGATATGTTAGGTTGCCTTAGGCTAGGATATACAGCGTTAAAGACGTATATAATGTTCCCACCGAGAAATAGGGGCCGACACGAGAGGAATGTTGTAAAACAATACATCCGAGATGTTAGGTTGCCTTAGGTTAGGATATATAACGTTATTGACTTATATAAATTTCCCACCGAGAAATAGGGGCCGACGCGCAAGGAATGTTGTAAAATTTTACATTCGACATGTTAGGATTGCCTTAGGCTAGGATATATAACGTTATAGGCGTATATACTGTTCCCACCGAGAAGTAGGTGCCGACGCGTCACCAATGTTGTTAAATATTACATACGACATGTTAGGTTGCCTTAGGCTAGGATATATAGCGTTATAGACGTATATAATGTTCCCACCGAGAAGTAGGTGCCGACGCGCCAGGTATGTTGTAAAATATGACATTCGACATGTTAGGTAGCCTTAGGCTAGGACATATAGCGTTATAGACGTATATAATGTTCCCAACGAGAAGTAGGTGCCGACGCGCCAGGAATGTTGTAGAATATTACATTCGATATGTTAGGTTGCCTTAAGCTAGGATATATAGCGTTATAGACGTATATAATGTTCCCACCGAGAAGTAGGGACCGAAGTGCCCGGGAATGTTGTAAAATAGTATATGCGACATGTTAGGTTGCCTTATGCTAGGATATATAGCGTTGTAGACGTATATAATGTTCCCACCGAGAAGTAGGGGCCGAAGTGCCGCGAATGTTGTAAAATATTACATGCGACATGTTAGGTTGCCTTAGGCTAGGATTTATAGCGTTATAGACGTATATAATGTTCCCACCGAGAAGTAGGGTCCGAAGTGACGGGAATGTAGTAAAATATTACATTCGACATGATAGGTTGCCTTAGGCTCGGATATATAGCGTTATAGACGTATATAATGTTCCCATCGGGAAGTAGGTGCCGACGCGACAGCAATGTGGTTAAATATTACATACGATATGTTAGGTTGCCTTAGGCTAGGATATACAGCGTTAAGGACGTATATAATGTTCCCACCGAGAAATAGGGGCCGACACGAGAGGAATGTTGTAAAACAATACATCCGAGATGTTAGGTTGCCTTAGGTTATGATATATAACGTTATCGACTTATATAAAGTTCCCACCGAGAAATAGGGGCCGACGCGCCAGCAATGTTGTCAAATATTACATCCGAGATGTTAGGTTCCCTAAGGTAAGGATATATAACGTTATAGACGTATATAATGTTCCCACCGAGAGATAGGGGCCGACGAGCCAGGAATGTTGTAAAATATTACGCTCGACATGTTAGTTTGCGTTAGGCTAGGATATATAGCGTTATAGACGTATATAATGTTCCCACCGAGATGTAGGGGCCGCCGCGCCAGGAATGTAGTAAAATAATACATCCGAGATGTTAGGTTGCCTTAGGCTAGGATATGTAACGTTATAGACGTATATAATGATCCCACTGAGAAGTAGGGTCCAACGAGCCAGGAATGTGGTAAAATATTACAATCGATATGGTAGGTTGCCTTAGGTTAGGATATATAACGTTATAGACGTGTATACTGTTCCTACGGAGAAGTAGCTGCCGACGCGCCAGAAATGTTGTAAAATATTACATTCGACATGTTAGGCTGCCTTAGGCTAGGATATATAGCGTTATAGACGTATATAATGTTCCCACCGAGATGTAGGTGCCGACGCGCCAGGAATGTTGTAAAATATTACATTCGACATGTTAGGTTGCCTTAAGCTAGGATATATAGCGTTATAGACGTATATAATGTTCCCACCGAGAAGTAGGGGCCGAAGTGCCGGGAATGTTGTAAAATATTACATGCGACATGTTAGGTTGCCTTAGGCTAGGATTTATAGCGTTATAGACGTATATAATGTTCCCACCGAGAAGTAGGGTCCGAAGTGACGGGAATGTAGTAAAATATTACATTCGACATGATAGGTTGCCTTAGGCTAGAATATATAGCGTTATAGACGTATATAATGTTCCCATCGGGAAGTAGGTGCCGACGCGTCAGCAATGTGGTTAAATATTACATACGATATGTTAGGTTGCCTTAGGCTAGGATATACAGCGTTAAAGACGTATATAATGTTCCCACCGAGAAATAGGGGCCGACACGAGAGGAATGTTGTAAAACAATACATCCGAGATGTTAGGTTGCCTTAGGTTAGGATATATAACGTTATTGACTTATATAAAGTTCCCACCGAGAAATAGGGGCCGACGCGCAAGGAATGTTGTAAAATTTTACATTCGACATGTTAGGATTGCCTTAGGCTAGGATATATAACGTTATAGGCGTATATACTGTTCCCACCGAGAAGTAGGTGCCGACGCGTCACCAATGTTGTTAAATATTACATACGACATGTTAGGTTGCCTTAGGCTAGGATATATAGCGTTATAGACGTATATAATGTTCCCACCGAGAAGTAGGTGCCGACGCGCCAGGTATGTTGTAAAATATTACATTCGACATGTTAGGTAGCCTTAGGCTAGGACATATAGCGTTATAGACGTATATAATGTTCCCAACGAGAAGTAGGTGCCGACGCGCCAGGAATGTTGTAGAATATTACATTCGATATGTTAGGTTGCCTTAAGCTAGGATATATAGCGTTATAGACGTATATAATGTTCCCACCGAGAAGTAGGGACCGAAGTGCCCGCGAATTTTGTAAAATAGTATATGCGACATGTTAGGTTGCCTTATGCTAGGATATATAGCGTTGTAGACGTATATAATGTTCCCACCGAGAAGTAGGGACCGACGTGCCAAGAATCTAGTAAAATATTACATCCGAGATGTTAGGTTGCGTTAGGCTAGGATATATAGCGATATAGACGTATATAATGTTCCCACCGAGAAGTTGGGGCCGGCGCGCCAGGAATGTAGTAAAATATTACATCCGAGATGTTAGGTTGCCTTAGGCTAGGATATGTAACGTTATAGACGTATATAATGTTCTCACCGAGAAGTAGGGGCCGACACGTCAGGAATGTTGTAAAACAATACATCCGAGGTGTTAGGTTGCCTTAGGGTAGGATATATAACGTTATAGACGTATATACTGTTCCCACCGAGAAGTAGATGACGACGCGCCAGGCATTTTGTAAAATATTACATTCGACAAGTTAGGTTGCCTTAGGCTAGGATATGTAATGTTATAGACGTATATAATGTTCCCACCGAGAAATAGGGACCGACACGCCAGGAACGTTGTAAAACATTACATCCGAGGTGTTAGGTTGCCTTAGGTTAGGATATGTAACGTTATAGACGTATATAATGTTCCCACCGAGAAGTATGGGCCGGCGCCCGAGGAATGTAGTAAAATATTACATCCGAGATGTTTAGGTTGCCTTAGGCTAGGATATGTAACGTTATAGACGTATATAATGTTCCCACCGAGATGTAGGGTCCAGCGAGCCAGGAATGTGGTAAAATATTACAATCGACATGTTAGGTTGCCTTAGGTTAGGATATATAACGTTATAGACATATATACTGTTCCCACGGAGAAGTAGTTGCCGACGCGCCAGAAATGTTGTAAAATATTACATTCGACATGTTAGGCTGCCTTAGGCTAGGATATATAGCGTTATAGACGTATACAATGTTCCCACCGAGAAATAGGGGCCGACACGCCAGGAACGTTGTAAAGCATTACATCCGAGGTGTTAGGTTGCCTTAGGTTAGGATATATAATGTTATAGACGTATATACTGTTCCCACCGAGAAGTAGGTGCCGACGCGTCAGCAATGTTGTTAAATATTACATACGGCATGTTAGGTTGCCTTAGGCGAAGATATAGAGCGTTATAGACATATATAATGTTCCCACCGAGAAGTAGGGGCGGACGTGCCAGGAATGTAGTAAAATATTACATCCGAGATGTTAGGTTGCCTTAGGTTAGGATATATAACGTTATAGACTTATATAATGTTCCCACCGAGAAGTAGTTGCCGACGCGCCAGGAATATTGTAAAATATTACATTCGACATGTTAGGTTGCCTCAGGCTAGAACATATAGCGTTATAGACATATATAATGTTCCCACTGAGAAATAGGTACCGACACGCCAGGAATGTGGTAAAACATTACATCCGAGGTGTTAGGTTGCCTTAGGCTAGGATATATAGCGATATAGACTTATATACTGTTCCCTCCGAGAAGGAGGTGCCGACGTGCCAGGAATGTTGTAAAATATTACATCCGAGATATTAGGATTGCCTTAGGCTAGGATATATAACGTTATAGACGTATATAATGTTCCCACCGAGAAGTAGGGGCCGGCATGCCGGGAATGTTGTGAAATATTACATTCGACATGTTAGGATTGCCTTAGGTTAGGATATATAACGTTATAGACGTTTATAATGTTCCCACGGAAAAGTAGGTAGCGACGCGTCAGCAGTGTTGTAAAATATTACAATCGACATGTTAGGATTGCCTTAGGCTAGGATATACAACGATATAGACGTATATACTGTTCCCACCGAGAAGTAGGTGCCGACGCTCCAGGAATGTTGTAAAATATTACATTCGACAAGTTAGGTTGCCTTATTCTAGGATATGTAGCCTTAAAGACGTATATAATGTTCCCACCGAGAAATAGGGGCCGACAAGTCAGGAATGTAATAAAATATTACATCCAAGATGTTAGGTTGCCTTAGGCTAGGATATGTAACGTTATAGACGTATATAATGTTCCCACCGTGAAGTAGGGTCCAACGAACCAGGAATGTTGTAAAATATTACATGCGACATGGTAGGTTGCCTTAGGCTAGGATATATAACGTTATAGACGTATATACTGTTCCCACCGAGAAGTAGGTGCCGACGCGCCAGGAATGTTTAAAATATTACATTCGACATGTTAGGTTGCCTTAGGCTAGGATATATAGCGTTATAGACGTATATAATATTCCCACCGAGAAGTAGGGGCCGACGTGCCAGGAATGTAGTAAAATATTACATCCGAGATGTTAGGTTGCCTTAGGCTAGGATATGTAATGTTATAGGCGTATATAATGTTCCCACCGAGAAGTAGGGGCCGACACGTCAGGAATGTTGTAAAACAATACATCCGCAGTGTTAGGTTGCCTTAGGGTAGGATATATAACGTTATAGACGTATATACTGTTCCCACCGAGAAGTAGGTGCCGACGCGCCAGAAATGTTGTAAAATATTACATTCGCCATGTTAGGTTGCCTTAGGCTAGGACATATAACGTTATAGACATATATAATGTTCCCACCGAGATGTAGGGGCCGACGTGCCAGGAATGTAGTAAAATATTACACCCGGGATGTTAGGTTGCCTTAGGTTAGGATATATAACGTTATAGACGTTTATAATGTTCCCACGGAAAAGTAGGTAGCGACGCGTCAGCAGTGTTGTAAAATATTACAATCGACATGTTAGGATTGCCTTAGGCTAGGATATACAACGATATAGACGTATATACTGTTCCCACCGAGAAGTAGGTGCCGACGCTCCAGGAATGTTGTAAAATATTACATTCGACAAGTTAGGTTGCCTTATTCTAGGATATGTAGCTTTAAAGACGTATATAATGTTCCCACCGAGAAATAGGGGCCGACAAGTCAGGAATGTAATAAAATATTACATCCAAGATGTTAGGTTGCCTTAGGCTAGGATATGTAACGTTATAGACGTATATAATGTTCCCACCGTGAAGTAGGGTCCAACGAGCCAGGAATGTTGTAAAATATTACATGCGACATGGTAGGTTGCCTTAGGCTAGGATATATAACGTTATATACGTATATACTGTTCCCACCGAGAAGTAGGTGCCGACGCGCCAGGAATGTTGTAAAATATTACATTCGACATGTTAGGTTGCCTTAGGCTAGGATATATAGCGTTATAGACGTATATAATATTCCCACCGAGAAGTAGGGGCCGACGTGCCAGGAATGTAGTAAAATATTACATCCGAGATGTTAGGTTGCCTTAGGCTAGGATATGTAATGTTATAGACGTATATAATGTTCCCACCGAGAAGTAGGGGCCGACACGTCAGGAATGTTGTAAAACAATACATCCGAGGTGTTAGGTTGCCTTAGGGTAGGATATATAACGTTATAGACGTATATACTGTTCCCACCGAGAAGTAGGTGCCGACGCGCCAGAAATGTTGTAAAATGTTACATTCGCCATGTTAGGTTGCCTTAGGCTAGGACATATAGCGTTATAGACGTATATAATGTTCCCACTGAGAAGTAGGTGCCGACGCGCCAGGAATGTTGTAGAATATTACATTCGATATGTTACGTTGCCTTAAGCTAGGATATATAGCGTTATAGACGTATATAATGTTCCCACCGAGAAGTAGGTGCCGAAATGCCCGGGAATGTTGTAAAATAGTATATGCGACATGTTATGTTGCCTTAGGCAAGGATATATAGCGTTATAGAAGTATATAATGTTCCCACCGAGAAGTAGGGGCTGACGTGCCAGGAATGTAGAAAAATATTACATCCGAGATGTTAGGTTGCCTTAGGCTAGGATATGTAACGTTATAGACGTATATAATGTTCCCACCGAGAAGTAGGGGCCGGCGCCCGAGGAATGTAGTAAAATATTACATCCGAGATGTTTAGGTTGCCTTAGGCTAGGATATGTAACGTTATAGACGTATATAATGTTCCCACCGAGATGTAGGGTCCAACGAGCCAGGAATGTGGTAAAATATTACAATCGACATGTTAGGTTGCCTTAGGTTAGGATATATAACGTTATAGACATATATACTGTTCCCACGGAGAAGTAGTTGCCGACGCGCCAGAAATGTTGTAAAATATTACATTCGACATGTTAGGCTGCCTTAGGCTAGGATATATAGCGTTATAGACGTATACAATGTTCCCACCGATATATAGGGGCCGACACGCCAGGAACGTTGTAAAACATTACATCCGAGGTGTTAGGTTGCCTTAGGTTAGGATATATAATGTTATAGACGTATATACTGTTCCCACCGAGAAGTAGGTGCCGACGCGTCAGCAATGTTGTTAAATATTACATACGGCATGTTAGGTTGCCTTAGGCTAAGATATAGAGCGTTATAGACATATATAATGTTCCCACCGAGAAGTAGGGGCGGACGTGCCAGGAATGTAGTAAAATATTACATCCGAGATGTTAGGTTGCCTTAGGTTAGGATATATAACGTTATAGACTTATATAATGTTCCCACCGAGAAGTAGTTGCCGACGCGCCAGGAATATTGTAAAATATTACATTCGACATGTTAGGTTGCCTCAGGCTAGAACATATAGCGTTATAGACATATATAATGTTCCCACTGAGAAATAGGTACCGACACGCCAGGAATGTTGTAAAACATTACATCCGAGGTGTTAGGTTGCCTTAGGCTAGGATATATAGCGATATAGACTTATATACTGTTCCCTCCGAGAAGGAGGTGCCGACGTGCCAGGAATGTTGTAAAATATTACATCCGAGATATTAGGATTGCCTTAGGCTAGGATATATAACGTTATAGACGTATATAATGTTCCCACCGAGAAGTAGGTGCCTACGCGCCAGGAATGTTGTAAAATATTACATTCGACATGTTAGGTTGCCTTAGGCTAGGATATATAACTTTATAGACTTATATACTGTTCCCTCCGAGAAGTAGGTGCCGACGCGCCAGGAATGTTGTAAAATATTACATCCGAGATGTTAGGATTGCCTTGGGCTAGGATATGTAACGTTATAGACGTATATACAGTTCCCACCGAGAAGTAGGTGCCGACGCGCCAGGAATGTTGTAAAATATTACATTCGACATGTTAGGTTGCCTTAAGGTAGGATATATAGCGTTATAGACGTATATAATGTTCCCACCGAGAAGTAGGGGTCGGCGCGCCAGGAATGTATTAAAATATAACATCCGAGATGTTAGGTTGCCTTAGGCTAGGATATATAGCGTTATAGATGTATATAATGTTCCCACCGAAGAGTAGGGGTCGACGAGTCAGGAATGTTGTAAAATATTACGCTCGACATGTTAAGTTGTCTTACGCTAGGGTATATAGCGATATAGACGTATATAACGTTCCCACCGAGAAGTATGGGCCGGCGCGCCACGAATGTAGTAAAATATTATATCCGAGAGGTTAGGTTGCCTTAGGCTAGGATATATAACGTTATAGACGTATATAATGTTCCCACCGAGAAGTAGGGGCCGGCGCGCCAGGAATGTTGTAAAATATTACATTCGACATGTTAGGTTGCCTTAGGCTGGGATATATGGCGATATAGACGTATATAATGTTCCCACCGAGAAGTAGGGGCCGGCGCGCCACGAATATAGTAAAATATTACATTCGACATGTTAGGTTGCCTTACGTTATGATATATAGCGATATAGACGTATATAATGTTCCCACCTAGATGTAGGGGCCGGGGCGCCATGAATGTTGTAAAATATTACATCCGAGATGTTAGGTTGCCTTAGGCTAGGATATGTAAAGTTATAGACGTACATAATGTTCCCACCGAGAAGTAGGGGCCGGCGGGCCAGGAATGTATTAAAATATAACATCCGAGATATTAGGTTGCCTTAGGCTAGGATATATAGCGTTATAGATGTATATAATGTTCCCACCGAAAAGTAAGGGCCGACGAGTCAGGAATGTTGTAAAATATTACGCTCGACATGTTAGGTTGCCTTACGCTAGGGTATATAGCGATATAGACGTATATAATGTTCCCACCGAGAAGTAGGGGCCGGCGCGCCACGAATGTAGTAAAATATTACATCCGAGATGTTAGGTTGCCTTAGGCTACGATATATAACGTTATAGACGTATATAATGTCCCCACCGAGAAGGAGGTGCCGACGTGCCAGGAATGTTGTAAAATATTACATCCTAGATATTAGGATTGCCATAGGCTAGGATATATAACGTTATAGACGTATATAATGTTCCCACCGAGAAGTAGGGGCCGGCATGCCGGGAATGTTGTGAAATATTACATTCGACATGTTAGGTTGTCTTAAGATAGGATGTATAGCGTTATAGACGTATATAATGTTCCCACCGAGAAGTAGGGGCCGGCGCGCCAGGAATGTAGTAAAATATAACATCCGAGATGTTAGGTTGCCTTAGGCTGGGATATATAACGTTATAGACGTATATAATGTTCCCACCGAGAAGTAGGTGCCGACGAGTCAGGAATGTTGTAAAATATTACGCTCGACATGTTTGGTTCCCTTAGGCTAGGGTATACAGCGATATAGACGTATATAATGTTCCCACCGGAAAGTAGGGGCCGACGAGTCAGAAATGTTGTAAAATATTACGCTCGGCATGTTAGGTTGCCTAAGGTTAGGGTATATAGCGATGTAGACGTATGTAATGTTCCCACCGAGAAGTAGGGGCGGGCGCGCCACGAATGTAGTAAAATATTACATCCGAGATGTTAGGTTGCCTTAGGCTAGAATATATAACGTTATAAACTTATATACTGTTCCCTCCGAGAAGTAGGTGCCGACGCGCCAGAAATGTTGTAAAATATTACATTCGACATGTTAGGTTGCCATAGGCTAGGATATATAGCGATATAGACGTATATAATGTTCCCACCGAGAAGTTGGGGCCGGCGCGCCAGGAATGTAGTAAAATATTACATCCGAGATGTTAGGTTGCCTTAGGCTAGGATATGTAACGTTATAGACGTATATAATGTTCTCACCGAGAAGTAGGGGCCGACACGCCAGGAATGTTGTAAAATTTTACATTCGACATGTTAGGATTGCCTTAGGCTAGGATATATAACGTTATAGACGTATATACTGTTCCCACCGAGAAGTAGGTACCGACGCGTCAGCAATGTTGTTAAATATTACATACGGCATGTTAGGTTGCCTTAGGCTAAGATATAGGGCGTTATAGACATATATAATGTTCCCACCGTGAAGTAGGGGCGGACGTGCCAGGAATGTAGTAAAATATTACATCCGAGATGTTAGGTGGCCTTAGGTTAGGATATATAATGTTATTGACTTATATAATGTTCTCACCGAGAAATAGGGGCCGACGCGCCAGGAATGTTGTAAAATATTACATTCGACATGTTAGGTTGCCTTAGGCTAGGATATATAGCGTTATAGACGTATATAATATTCCCACCGAGAAGTAGGGGCCGACGTGCCAGGAATGTAGTAAAATATTACATCCGTGATGTTAGGGGGCCTTAGGTTAGGATATATAACGTTATTGACTTATATATTGTTCTCACCGAGAAATAGGGGCCGACGCGCCAGGAATGTTGTAAAATATTACATTCGACATGTTAGGATTGCGTTAGGTTAGGATATATAACGTTATAGACGTATATACTGTTACCACCGAGAAGTAGGTGCCGACGCGCCAGGTATGTTGTGAAATATTACATTCGACATGTTAGGTTGCCTTAGGCTAGGACATATAGCGTTATAGACGTATATAATGTTCCCACCGAGAAGTAGGTGCCGACGCGCCAGGAATGTTGTAGAATATTACATTCGATATGTTAGGTTGCCTTAAGCTAGGATATATAGCGTCATAGACGTATATAATGTTCCCACCGAGAAGTAGGTGCCGACGCGCCAGGTATGTTGTAAAATACTACATTCGACATGTTAGGTTGCCTTAGGCTAGGATATGTAACGTTATAGACGTATATAGTGTTCTCACCGAGAAGTAGGGGCCGACACGCCAGGAATGTTGTAAAACATTACATCCGAGGTGTTAGGTTACCTTAGGTTAGGATATATAATGATATAGACGTATATACTGTTCCCACTGAGAAGTAGGTCCCGACGCGTCGGCAATGTTGTTAAATATTACATACGGCATGTTAGGTTGCCTTATGCTAGGATATATAACGTTATAGACATATATAACGTTCCCACCGAGATGTAGGGGCCGACGTGCCAGGAATGTAGTAAAATATTACACCCGGGATGTTAGGTTGCCTTAGGTTAGGATATATAACGTTATAGACGTTTATAATGTTCCCACGGAAAAGTAGGTAGCGACGCGTCAGCAGTGTTGTAAAATATTACAATCGACATGTTAGGATTGCCTTAGGCTAGGATATACAACGATATAGACGTATATACTGTTCCCACCGAGAAGTAGGGGCCGACACGTCAGGAATGTTGTAAAACAATACATCCGCAGTGTTAGGTTGCCTTAGGGTAGGATATATAACGTTATAGACGTATATACTGTTCCCACCGAGAAGTAGGTGCCGACGCGCCAGAAATGTTGTAAAATATTACATTCGCCATGTTAGGTTGCCTTAGGCTAGGACATATAACGTTATAGACATATATAATGTTCTCACCGAGAAATAGGGGCCGACGCGCCAGGAATGTTGTAAAATATTAAATTCGACATGTTAGGTTGCCTTAGGCTAGGATATATAGCGTTATAGACGTATATAATATTCCCACCGAGAAGTAGGGGCCGACGTGCCAGGAATGTAGTAAAATATTACATCCGAGATGTTAGGTTGAATTAGGCTAGGATATGTAATGTTATAGACGTATATAATGTTCCCACCGAGAAGTAGGGGCCGACACGTCAGGAATGTTGTAAAACAATACATCCGAGGTGTTAGGTTGCCTTAGGGTAGGATATATAACCTTATAGACGTATATACGGTTCCCACCGAGAAGAAGGTGCCGACACGCCAGGAATGTTGTCAAATATTACATCCGAGATGTTAGGTTCCCTTAGGCAAGGATATATAACGTTATAGACGTATATAATGTTCCCACCGAGAGTTAGGGGCCGGCGCGCCAGGAATGTAGTAAAATATTACATCCGAGATGTTAGGTTGCCTTAAGCTAGGATATATAGCGTTATAGACGTATATAATGTCCCCACCGAGAAGTAGGGGCCGGCGCGCCAGGAATGTAGTAAAATATAACATCCGAGATGTTAGGTTGCCTTAGGCTAGGATATATAACGTTATAGACATATATAATGTTCCCACCGAGAAGTAGGGGCCGACGTGCCAGGAATGTAGTAAAATATTACACCCGGCATGTTAGGTTGCCTTAGGTTAGGATATATAACGTTATAGACGTTTATAATATTCCCACGGAAAAGTAGGTAGCGACGCGTCACCAATGTTTTAAAATATTACAGTCGATATGTTAGGATTGCCTTAGGCTAGGGTATACAACGATATAGACGTATATACTGTTCCCACCGAGAAGTAGGTGACGACGCGCCAGGCATTTTGTAAAATATTACATTCGACAAGTTAGGTTGCCTTAGGCTAGGACATATAACGTTATTGACTTATATAACGTTCTCACCGAGAAATAGGGGCCGACGCGCCAGGAATGTTGTAAAATATTACATTCGACATGTTAGGTTGCCTTAAGCTAGGATATATAGCGTTATAGACGTATATAACGTTCCCACCGAGAAGTAGGGGCCGAAGTGCCGGGAATGTTGTAAAATATTACATGCGACATGGTAGGTTGCCTTAGGCTAGGATATACAGCGTTATAGACGTATATAATGTTCCCACCGAGAAGTAGGGGCCGACGTGCCAGGAATGTAGTAAAATATTACATCCGTGATGTTAGGGGGCCTTAGGTTAGGATATATAACGTTATTGACTTATATAATGTTCCCACCGTGAAGTAGGGTCTAACGAGCCAGGAATGTTGTAAAATATTACACGCGACATGGTAGGTTGCCTTAGGCTAGGATATATAACGTTATAGTCGTATATACTGTTCCCACCGAGAAGTAGGTGCCGACGCGCCAGGAATGTTGTAAAATATTACATTCGACATGTTAGGTTGCCTTAGGCTAGGATATGTAACGTTATAGACGTATATAATATTCCCACCGAGAAGTAGAGGCCGGCGCGCCAGGAATGTAGTAAAATATAACATCCGAGATGTTAGGTTGCCTTAGGCTAGGATATATAACGTTATAGACATATATAATGTTTCCACCGAGAAGTCGGGGCCGACGTGCCAGGAATGTAGTAAAATATTACACCCGGGATGTTAGGTTGCCTTAGGTTAGGATATATAACGTTATAGACATATATAATGTTCCCACCGAGATGTAGGGGCCGACGTGCCAGGAATGTAGTAAAATATTACACCCGGGATGTTAGGTTGCCTTAGGTTAGGATATATAACGTTATAGACGTTTATAATGTTCCCACGGAAAAGTAGGTAGCGACGCGTCAGCAGTGTTGTAAAATATTACAATCGACATGTTAGGATTGCCTTAGGCTAGGATATACAACGATATAGACGTATATACTGTTCCCACCGAGAAGTAGGTGCCGACGCTCCAGGAATGTTGTAAAATATTACATTCGACATGTTAGGTTGCCTTAGGCTAGGATATATAACGTTATAGACGTATATACTGTTCCCACCGAGAAGTAGGTGCCGACGCGTCAGCAATGTTGTTAAATATTACATACGGCATGTTAGGTTGCCTTAGGCTAAGATATAGAGCGTTATAGACATATATAATGTTCCCACCGAGAAGTAGGGGCGGACGTGCCAGGAATGTAGTAAAATATTACATCCGAGATGTTAGGTTGCCTTAGGTTAGGATATATAACGTTATAGACTTATATAATGTTCCCACCGAGAAGTAGTTGCCGACGCGCCAGGAATATTGTAAAATATTACATTCGACATGTTAGGTTGCCTCAGGCTAGAACATATAGCGTTATAGACGTATATAATGTTCCCACTGAGAAGTAGGTGCCGACGCGCCAGGAATGTTGTAGAATATTACATTCGATATGTTACGTTGCCTTAAGCTAGGATATATAGCGTTATAGACGTATATAATGTTCCCACAGAGAAGTAGGTGCCGAAATGCCCGGGAATGTTGTAAAATAGTATATGCGACATGTTATGTTGCCTTAGGCAAGGATATATAGCGTTATAGAAGTATATAATGTTCCCACCGAGAAGTAGGGGCTGACGTGCCAGGAATGTAGAGAAATATTACTTTCGACATGTTAGGTTGCCTTAGGCTAGGATATGTAACGTTATAGACGTATATACTGTTCCCTCCGAGAAGGAGGTGCCGACGTGCCAGGAATGTTGTAAAATATTACATCCGAGATATTAGGATTGCCTTAGGCTAGGATATATAACGTTATAGACGTATATAATGTTCCCACCGAGAAGTAGGGGCCGGCATGCCGGGAATGTTGTGAAATATTACATTCGGCATGTTAGGATTGCCTTAGGTTAGGATATATAACGTTATAGACGTTTATAATGTTCCCACGGAAAAGTAGGTAGCGACGCGTCAGCAGTGTTGTAAAATATTACAATCGACATGTTAGGATTGCCTTAGGCTAGGATATACAACGATATAGACGTATATACTGTTCCCACCGAGAAGTAGGTGCCGACGCTCCAGGAATGTTGTAAAATATTACATTCGACAAGTTAGGTTGCCTTATTCTAGGATATGTAGCTTTAAAGACGTATATAATGTTCCCACCGAGAAGTAGGTGACGAAATGCCCGGGAATGTTGTAAAATAGTATATGCGACATGTTATGTTGCCTTAGGCAAGGATGTATAGCGTTATAGACGTATACAATGTTCCCACCGAGAAATAGGGGCCGACACGCCAGGAACGTTGTAAAACATTACATCCGAGGTGTTAGGTTGCCTTAGGTTAGGATATATAATGTTATAGACGTATATACTGTTCCCACCGAGAAGTAGGTGCCGACGCGTCAGCAATGTTGTTAAATATTACATACGGCATGTTAGGTTGCCTTAGGCTAAGATATAGAGCGTTATAGACATATATAATGTTCCCACCGAGAAGCAGGGGCGGACGTGCCAGGAATGTAGTAAAATATTACATCCGAGATGTTAGGTTGCCTTAGGTTAGGATATATAACGTTATAGACTTATATAATGTTCCCACCGAGAAGTAGTTGCCGACGCGCCAGGAATATTGTAAAATATTACATTCGACATGTTAGGTTGCCTCAGGCTAGAACATATAGCGTTATAGACATATATAATGTTCCCACTGAGAAATAGGTACCGACACGCCAGGAATGTTGTAAAACATTACATCCGAGATGTTAGGTTGCCTTAGGCTAGGATATATAGCGTTATAGATGTATATAATGTTCCCACCGAAAAGTAAGGGCCGACGAGTCAGGAATGTTGTAAAATATTACGCTCGACATGTTAGGTTGCCTTAGGCTAGGATATATAACGTTATAGACGTATATAATGTTCCCACCGAGAAGTAGGTGCCTACGCGCCAGGAATGCTGTAAAATATTACATTCGACATGTTAGGTTGCCTTAGGCTGGGATATATGGCGATATAGACGTATATAATGTTCCCACCGAGAAGTAGGGGCCGGCGCGCCACGAATATAGTAAAATATTACATTCGACATGTTAGATTGCCTTACGTTATGATATATAGCGATATAGACGTATATAATGTTCCCACCTAAATGTAGGGGCCGGGGCGCCATGAATGTTGTAAAATATTACATCCGAGATGTTAGGAATGCCTTAGGCTAGGATATATAACGTTATAGACGTATATACTGTTCCCACCGAGAATTAGGTGCCGACGCGCCAGGAATGTTGTAAAATATTACATTCGACATGTTAGGTTGCCTTAAGCTAGGATATATAGCATTTTAGACGTATATAATGTTCCGAGCGAGAAGTAGGGGAAGGCGAGCCAGGAATATAGTAAAATATTACATCCGAGATGTTAGGTTGCCTTAGTTTAGGATACATAACGTTATAGACGTATATGATATTCCAACCGAGAAGTACGGGCCTACACGGCAGGAATGTTGTCAAATATTACATCCGAGATGTTAGGTTGCCTTAGGCTAGGATAAGTAACGTTATAGACGTATATAATGTTCCCACCGAGAAGTAGGGGCCGACGAGCCAGGAATGTTGTAAAATATTACGCTCGACATTTTTGGTTGCCTTAGGTTAGGATATATGGCGTTATAGACGTATATAATGTTCCCACCGAGAAGTATGGGCCGACGCGTCAGGAATGTTGTTAAATATTACATACGACATGTTAGGTTGCCTTAGGCTGGATATATAGCGTTAAAGATGTATATAATGTTCCCACCGAGAAATAGGTGCCGAAACGCCAGGAATGTTGCAAAACAATACATCCGAGGTGTTAGGTTGCCTTATGCTAGGATATATAACGTTATAGACTTATATACTGTTCCCTCCGAGAAGTAGGTGCCGACGTGCCAGGAATGTAGTAAGATATTACAATCGACATGTTAGGATGGCCTTGGACTAGGATATATAACGTTATAGTCGTACATACTGTTCCCACCGAGATGTAGGTGCCGACGCGCCAGGAATGTTGTGAAATATTACATTCGACATGTTAGGTTGCCTTAGGATAAGATATATAGCATTAAAGACGTATATAATGTTCCCACCGAGAAATAGGGGCCGACACGCCAGGAATGTAGTAAAATATTACATCCGAGATGTTAGGTTGCCTTAGGCTAGGATATATAACGTTATAGACGTATATACTGTTCCCACCGAGAAGTAGGTGCCTACGCGCCAGGAATGTTGTAAAATATTACATTCGACATGTTAGGTTGCCTTAGGCTGGGATATATGGCGATATAGACTTATATAATGTTCCCACCGAGAAGTAGGGGCCGGCGCGCCACGAATATAGTAAAATATTACATTCGACATGTTAGGTTGCCTTACGTTATGATATATAGCGATATAGACGTATATAATGTTCCCACCTAAATGTAGGGGCCGGGGCGCCATGAATGTTGTAAAATATTACATCCGAGATGTTAGGTTGCCTTAGGCTAGGATATGTAACGTTATAGACGTATATAATGTTCCCACCGAGAAGTAGGGGCCGGCGGGCCAGGAATGTATTAAAATATAACATCCGAGATATTAGGTTGCCTTAGGCTAGGATATATAGCGTTATAGATGTATATAATGTTCCCACCGAGAAGTAGGGGCCGGCGCGCAAGGAATGTATTAAAATATAACATCCGAGATGTTAGGTTGCCTTAGGCTAGGATATGTAACGTTATAGACGTATATAATGTTCCCACCGAGAAGTAGGGGCCGGCGCGCGATGAATGTAGTAAAATATTACATCCGAGATGTTTAGGTTGCCTTAGGCTAGGATATGTAACGTTATAGACGTATATAATGTTCCCACCGAGATGTAGGGTCCAACGAGCCAGGAATGTGGTAAAATATTACATTCGACATGTTAGGCTGCCTTAGGCTGGATATATAGCGTTAAAGATGTATATAATGTTCCCACCGAGAAATAGGTGCCGAAACGCCAGGAATGTTGCAAAACAATACATCCGAGGTGTTAGGTTGCCTTATGCTAGGATATATAACGTTATAGACTTATATACTGTTCCCTCCGAGAAGTAGGTGCCGACGTGCCAGGAATGTAGTAAGATATTACAATCGACATGTTAGGATGGCCTTGGACTAGGATATATAACGTTATAGTCGTACATACTGTTCCCACCGAGATGTAGGTGCCGACGCGCCAGGAATGTTGTGAAATATTACATTCGACATGTTAGGTTGCCTTAGGATAAGATATATAGCATTAAAGACGTATATAATGTTCCCACCGAGAAATAGGGGCCGACACGCCAGGAATGTAGTAAAATATTACATCCGAGATGTTAGGTTGCCTTAGGCTAGGATATATAACGTTATAGACGTATATACTGTTCCCACCGAGAAGTAGGTGCCTACGCGCCAGGAATGTTGTAAAATATTACATTCGACATGTTAGGTTGCCTTAGGCTGGGATATATGGCGATATAGACGTATATAATGTTCCCACCGAGAAGTAGGGGCCGGCGCGCCACGAATATAGTAAAATATTACATTCGACATGTTAGGTTGCCTTACGTTATGATATATAGCGATATAGACGTATATAATGTTCCCACCTAAATGTAGGGGCCGGGGCGCCATGAATGTTGTAAAATATTACATCCGAGATGTTAGGTTGCCTTAGGCTAGGATATGTAACGTTATAGACGTATATAATGTTCCCACCGAGAAGTAGGGGCCGGCGGGCCAGGAATGTATTAAAATATAACATCCGAGATATTAGGTTGCCTTAGGCTAGGATATATAGCGTTATAGATGTATATAATGTTCCCACCGAAAAGTAAGGGCCGACGAGTCAGGAATGTTGTAAAATATTACGCTCGACATGTTAGGTTGCCTTACGCTAGGGTATATAGCGATATAGACGTATATAATGTTCCCACCGAGAAGTAGGGGCCGGCGCGCCACGAATGTAGTAAAATATTACATCCGAGATGTTAGGTTGCCTTAGGCTACGATATATAACGTTATAGACGTATATAATGTTCCCACCGAGAAGGAGGTGCCGACGTGCCAGGAATGTTGTAAAATATTACATCCTAGATATTAGGATTGCCTTAGGCTAGGATATATAACGTTATAGACGTATATAATGTTCCCACCGAGAAGTAGGTGCCGGCATGCCGGGAATGTTGTGAAATATTACATTCGACATGTTAGGTTGTCTTAAGATAGGATGTATAGCGTTATAGACGTATATAATGTTCCCACCGAGAAGTAGGGGTCGGCGCGCCAGGAATATAGTAAAATATTACATTCGACATGTTAGGTTGCCTTTGGCTAAGATATATAGCGATATAGACGTATATAATGTTCCCACCGAGAAGTAGGGGCGGGCGCGCCACGAATGTAGTAAAATATTACATCCGAGATGTTAGGTTGCCTTAGGCTAGAATATATAACGTTATAGACTTATATACTGTTCCCTCCGAGAAGTAGGTGCCGACGCGCCAGGAATGTTGTAAAATATTACATCCGAGGTGTTAGGAATGCCTTAGGCTAGGATATATAACGTTATAGACGTATATACTGTTCCCACCGAGAATTAGGTGCCGACGCGCCAGGAATGTTGTTAAATATTACATTCGACATGTTAGGTTGCCTTAAGCTAGGATATACAGCGTTTTAGACGTATATAATGTTTCGAGCGAGAAGTAGGGGAAGGCACGCCAGGAATATAGTAAAATATTACATTCGACATGTTAGGTTGCCTAAAGCTAGGATATATAGCGATATAGACGTATATAATGTTTCCACCGAGAAGTAGGTGCCTACGCGCCAGGAATGTTGTAAAATATTACATTCGACATGTTAGGTTGCCTTAGGCTAGGATATATAACTTTATAGACTTATATACAGTTCCCTCCGAGAAGTAGGTGCCGACGCGCCAGGTATGTTGTAAAATATTACATCCGAGATGTTAGGATTGCCATAGGACAGGATATATAACGTTATAGACGTATATGATGTTCCCACCGAGAAGTAGGGGCCGGCGCGCCAGGAATGTTGCAAAATACTACATTCGACATGTTAGGTTGCCTTGAGCTAGGATATATAGCGTTATAGACGTATATAATGTTCCCACCGAGAAGTAGGCGCCGGCGCGCAAGGAATGTATTAAAATATAACATCCGAGATGTTAGGTTGCCTTAGGCTAGGATATGTAACGTTATAGACGTATATAATGTTCCCACCGAGAAGTAGGGGCCGGCGCGCGATGAATGTAGTAAAATATTACATCCGAGATGTTTAGGTTGCCTTAGGCTAGGATATGTAACGTTATAGACGTATATAATGTTCCCACCGAGATGTAGGGTCCAACGAGCCAGGAATGTGGTAAAATATTACATTCGACATGTTAGGCTGCCTTAGGCTAGGATATATAGCGTTATAGACGTATACAATGTTCCCACCGAGAAATAGGGGCCGACACGCCAGGAACGTTGTAAAACATTACATCCGAGGTGTTAGGTTGCCTTAGGTTAGGATATATAATGTTATAGACGTATATACTGTTCCCACCGAGAAGTAGGTGCCGACGCGTCAGCAATGTTGTTAAATATTACATACGGCATGTTAGGTTGCCTTAGGCTAAGATATAGAGCGTTATAGACATATATAATGTTCCCACCGAGAAGTAGGGGCGGACGTGCCAGGAATGTAGTAAAATATTACATCCGAGATGTTAGGTTGCCTTAGGTTAGGATATATAACGTTATAGACTTATATAATGTTCCCACCGAGAAGTAGTTGCCGACGCGCCAGGAATATTGTAAAATATTACATTCGACATGTTAGGCTGCCTCAGGCTAGAACATATAGCGTTATAGACATATATAATGTTCCCACTGAGAAATAGGTACCGACACGCCAGGAATGTTGTAAAACATTACATCCGAGGTGTTAGGTTGCCTTAGGCTAGGATATATAGCGATATAGACTTATATACTGTTCCCTCCGAGAAGGAGGTGCCGACGTGCCAGGAATGTTGTAAAATATTACATCCGAGATATTAGGATTGCCTTAGGCTAGGATATATAACGTTATAGACGTATATAATGTTCCCACCGACAAGTAGGTGCCTACGCGCCAGTAATGTTGTAAAATATTACATTCGACATGTTAGGTTGCCTTAGGCTGGGATATATGGCGATATAGACGTATATAATATTCCCACCGAGAAGTATGGGCCGACGCGTCAGGAATGTTGTTAAATATTACATACGACATGTTAGGTTGCCTTAGGCTAGGATATATAGCGTTAAAGATGTATATAATGTTCCCACCGAGAAATAGGTGCCGAAACGCCAGGAATGTTGCAAAACAATACATCCGAGGTGTTAGGTTGCCTTATGCTAGGATATATAACGTTATAGACTTATATACTGTTCCCTCCGAGAAGTAGGTGCCGACGTGCCAGGAATGTAGTAAGATATTACAATCGACATGTTAGGATGGCCTTGGACTAGGATATATAACGTTATAGTCGTACATACTGTTCCCACCGAGATGTAGGTGCCGACGCGCCAGGAATGTTGTGAAATATTACATTCGACATGTTAGGTTGCCTTAGGATAAGATATATAGCATTAAGTACGTATATAATGTTCCCACCGAGAAATAGGGGCCGACACGCCAGGAATGTTGTAAAATATTACATTCGACATGTTAGGTTGCTTAAGCTAGGATATATAGCGTTATAGACGTATATAATGTTCCCAACGAGAAGTAGGGGCCGAAGTGACGGGAATGCTGTAGAATATTACATTCGACATGTTAGGATTGCCTTAGGCTAGGATGTATAGCGATATAGTCGTATATAATGTTCCCACCGAGAAGTAGGGGCCGGCGCGCCAGGAATGTAGTAAAATATTACATCCGAGATGTTAGGTTGCCTTAGGCTAGGATATATAACGTTATAGACGTATATACTGTTCCCACCGAGAAATAGGTGCCGACGCGCCAGGAATGTTGTAAAATTTTACATTCGACATATTAGGATAGCCTTAGGCTAGGATATATAACGTTATAGACGTATATACTGTTCCCACCGAGAAGTAGGTGCCGACGCGCCAGGAATGTTGTAAAATATTACATTCTGCATGTTAGGTTGCCTTGAGCTAGGATATATAGCGTTATAGACGTATATAATGTTCCCACCGAGAAGTAGGGGCCGACGCGCCAGGAATGTTGTCAAATATTACATCCGAGATATTTGCTTCCCTTAGGTGGGGATATATAACGTTATAGACGTATATGATATTCCCACCGAGAAGTACGAGCCGACACGCCAGGAATGTTGTAAAATATTACATCCGAGATGTTAGGTTGCCTTAGGTTAGTATATATAACGTTATAGACGTATATAATGTCCGCACCAAGACGTACGGGACGACAGGAACGGGATTCTGTAAAACATTACCAGCGAGGATCTAGATGGGTTAGGTTAGGATCTATTACGTTATAGACGTATATACTGTTCCCACCGAGAAGTAGGGACCGTCCCGCCTGGAATGTTGGAAAATACTACATCCGAGATGTCAGGTTGCCTTAGGTTGGAATATATAACGTTATAGACGTATATAATGTCCGCACCGAGACGTACGGAAAGACACGAACGAGATTCTGTAAAACATTACCAGCGAGGGTCGTGATGGGTTACCTTATGTTATATTACGATATAGACGTATATAATGTGCCCATAGAGAAGTGGGGCTGACCCGCCAGGAACGTTGTGAAATACTACATTCGAGATGTTAGGTTGCCTTAAGTTAGGGGATATAACGTTATAGACGCATATAATGTCCACACCGAGAAGTATGGGCCAACACGACCGGGATTCTGTAAAGCATTATCACCGAGGGGCAAGATGAGTTAGGTTATGTTATATTACGTTATAGACGTAAATAATATGCCCACCGAGAAGTGGGGCCGAACCGCCAGGAATGTTGTGAAATACTACATTCGAGATGTTAGGTAGCCTTAGGTTAGGATATATGACGATACAAACGTATATAATGTCCACACCATAAGTTGGGGCCGACCCGCCTGGAATGTTTTAAAATACCACATTCGAGATGTTAGGTTGACTTAGGTTAGGATATATAACGTTATAGACGTATAAAATGTCCGCACCGAGACGTACGGAAAGACACGAACGAGATTCTGTAAAGCATTACCAGCGAGGGGCTAGATGGGATAGGTTAGGTTATATTACGTCATAGACGTATATAATGTTCCCACCGAGAAGTAGGTTCCGACCCGACAGGAATGTTGTGAAATACTACATTCGAGATGTTAGGTTGCCTTAGGTTGGGATATATAACGTTATAGACGCATATAATGTCCCCACCGAGACGTACGGGACGACACGAACTGGATGCTGTAAAACATTACAAGGGAGGGGCTAGATGGGATAGGTTAGGTTATATTACGTTATAGATGTATATAATGTTCCCACCGAGAAGTAGGTTCCGACCCGCCAGTAATGTTGTAAAATACTACATGCGAGATGTTAGGTTGCCTTTGGCTACGATATATAGCGATATAGACGTATATAATGTTCCCACCGAGAAGTAGGGGTCGGCGCGCCAGGAATGTATTAAAATATAACATCCGAGATGTTAGGTTGCCTTAGGCTAGGATATATAACTTTATAGACTTATATACTGTTCCCTCCGAGAAGTAGGTGCCGACGCGCCAGGAATGTTGTAAAATATTACATCCGAGACGTTAGGATTGCCTTAGGTTGGATATATAACGTTACAGACGTATATACTGTTCCCACCGAGAATTAGGGGCCGAAGTGACGGGAATGTTGTAAAATATTACATTCGACATGTTAGTTTGCCTTAGGCTAGGATATATAGCGTTATAGATGTATATAATGTTCCCACGGAGAAGTAGGGGCGCACGCGCCAGGAATGTTGTAAAATATAACATCCGAGATGTTAGGTTGCCTTAGGCTAGGATATATAACGTTAGAGACGTATATAATGTTCCGACCGAGAAGTAGGTGCCGACGAGTCAGGAATGTTGTAAAATATTACGCTCGACATGTTAGGTTGCCTAAGGCTAGGGTATATAGCGATGTAGACGTATATAATGTTCCCACCGAGAAGTAGGGGTCGGCGCGCCAGGAATATAGTAAAATATTACATTCGACATGTTAGGTTGCCTTAGGCTAAGATATATAGCGATATAGACGTATATAATGTTCCCACCGAGAAGTAGGGGCGGGCGCGCCACGAATGTAGTAAAATATTACATCCGAGATGTTAGGATTGCCATAGGCTAGGATATATAACGTTATAGACGTATATAATGTTCCCACCGAGAAGTAGGTGCCGACGAGTCAGGAATGTTGTAAAATATGACGCTCGACATGTTAGGTTGCCTTATGCTAGGATATATAACTTTATAGACTTATATACTGTTCCCTCCGAGAAGTAGGTGCCGACGCGCCAGGAATGTTGTAAAATATTACATCCGAGATGTTAGGATTGCCTTAGGTTGGATATATAACGTTACAGACGTATATACTGTTCCCACCGAGAAGTAGGTGCCGACGCGCCAGGAATGTTGTAAAATATTACATCCGAGGTGTTAGGTTCCCTTCGCTTAGGATATATAACGTTACAGATGTATATAATTTTCCCACCGAGAAGTTGGGGCCGACGAGCCAGGAATGTTGTAAAATATTACGCTCGACATGTTAGGTTGCCTTGGGCTAGGGTATATAGCGATGTAGACGTATATACTGTTCCCACCGAGAATTAGGTGCCGACGCGCCAGGAATGTTGTAAAATATTACATTCGACATGTTAGGTTGCCTTAAGCTAGGATATATAGCATTTTAGACGTATATAATGTTCCGAGCGAGAAGTAGGGGAAGGCGAGCCAGGAATATAGTAAAATATTACATCCGAGATGTTAGGTTGCCTTAGTTTAGGATACATAACGTTATAGACGTATATGATATTCCAACCGAGAAGTACGGGCCTACACGGCAGGAATGTTGTCAAATATTACATCCGAGATGTTAGGTTGCCTTAGGCTAGGATAAGTAACGTTATAGACGTATATAATGTTCCCACCGAGAAGTAGGGGCCGACGAGCCAGGAATGTTGTAAAATATTACGCTCGAAATTTTTGGTTGCCTTAGGTTAGGATATATGGCGTTATAGACGTATATAATGTTCCCACCGAGAAGTATGGGCCGACGCGTCAGGAATGTTGTTAAATATTACATACGACATGTTAGGTTGCCTTATGCTAGGATATATAACGTTATAGACGTATATACTGTTCCCATCGAGAATTAGGTGCCGACGCGCCAGGAATGTTGTAAAATATTACATTCGACATGTTAGGTTGCCTGAAGCTAGGATATATAGCGTTTTAGACGTATATAATGTTTCGAGCGAGAAGTAGGGGAAGGCACGCCAGGAATATAGTAAAATATTACATTCGACATGTTAGGTTGCCTTAAGCTAGGATATATAGCGATATAGACGTATATAATGTTCCCACCGAGAAGTAGGGGTCGGCGCGCCAGGAATATAGTAAAATATTACATCCGAGATGTTAGGATTGCCATAGGCTAGGATATATAACGTTATAGACGTATATAATGTTCCCACCGAGAAGTAGGGGCCGGCGCGCCAGGAATGTTGCAAAATACTACATTCGACATGTTAGGTTGCCTTATGCTAGGATATATAACTTTATAGACTTATATACTGTTCCCTCCGAGAAGTAGGTGCCGACGCGCCAGGAATGTTGTAAAATATTACATCCGAGATGTTAGGATTGCCTTAGGTTGGATATATAACGTTACAGAAATATATACTGTTCCCACCGAGAAGTAGGTGCCGACGCGCCAGGAATGTTGTAAAATATTACAGCCGAGGTGTTAGGTTCCCTTCGGTTAGGATATATAACGTTACAGATGTATATAATTTTCCCACCGAGAAGTTGGGGCCGACGAGCCAGGAATGTTGTAAAATATTACGCTCGACATGTTAGGTTGCCTTGGGCTAGGGTATATAGCGATATAAACGTATATAATGTTCCCACCGAGAAGTAGGGGCCGGCGCGCCAGGAATGTATTAAAATATAACATCCGAGATGTTAGGTTGCCTTAGGCTAGGATATATAACTTTATAGACTTATATACTGTTCCCTCCGAGAAGTAGGTGCCGACGCGCCAGGAATGTTGTAAAATATTACATCCGAGACGTTAGGATTGCCTTAGGTTGGATATATAACGTTACAGACGTATATACTGTTCCCGCCGAGAATTAGGGGCCGAAGTGACGGGAATGTTGTAAAATATTACATTCGACATGTTAGTTTGCCTTAGGCTAGGATATATAGCGTTATAGATGTATATAATGTTCCCACGGAGAAGTAGGGGCGCACGCGCCAGGAATGTTGTAAAATATAACATCCGAGATGTTAGGTTGCCTTAGGCTAGGATATATAACGTTATATACGTATATAATGTTCCGACCGAGAAGTAGGTGCCGACGAGTCAGGAATGTTGTAAAATATTACGCTCGACATGTTAGGTTGCCTAAGGCTAGGGTATATAGCGATGTAGACGTATATAATGTTCCCACCGAGAAGTAGGGGTCGGCGCGCCAGGAATATAGTAAAATATTACATTCGACATGTTAGGTTGCCTTAGGCTAAGATATATAGCGATATAGACGTATATAATGTTCCCACCGAGAAGTAGGGGCGGGCGCGCCACGAATGTAGTAAAATATTACATCCGAGATGTTAGGATTGCCATAGGCTAGGATATATAACGTTATAGACGTATATAATGTTCCCACCGAGAAGTAGGTGCCGACGAGTCAGGAATGTTGTAAAATATGACGCTCGACATGTTAGGTTGCCTTATGCTAGGATATATAACTTTATAGACTTATATACTGTTCCCTCCGAGAAGTAGGTGCCGACGCGCCAGGAATGTTGTAAAATATTACATCCGAGATGTTAGGATTGCCTTAGGTTGGATATATAACGTTACAGAAGTATATACTGTTCCCACCGAGAAGTAGGTGCCGACGCGCCAGGAATGTTGTAAAATATTACATCCGAGGTGTTAGGTTCCCTTCGCTTAGGATATATAACGTTACAGATGTATATAATTTTCCCACCGAGAAGTTGGGGCCGACGAGCCAGGAATGTTGTAAAATATTACGCTCGACATGTTAGGTTGCCTTGGGCTAGGGTATATAGCGATGTAGACGTATATACTGTTCCCACCGAGAATTAGGTGCCGACGCGCCAGGAATGTTGTAAAATATTACATTCGACATGTTAGGTTGCCTTAAGCTAGGATATATAGCATTTTAGACGTATATAATGTTCCGAGCGAGAAGTAGGGGAAGGCGAGCCAGGAATATAGTAAAATATTACATCCGAGATGTTAGGTTGCCTTAGTTTAGGATACAGAACGTTATAGACGTATATGATATTCCAACCGAGAAGTACGGGCCTACACGGCAGGAATGTTGTCAAATATTACATCCGAGATGTTAGGTTGCCTTAGGCTAGGATAAGTAACGTTATAGACGTATATAATGTTCCCACCGAGAAGTAGGGGCCGACGAGCCAGGAATGTTGTAAAATATTACGCTCGACATTTTTGGTTGCCTTAGGTTAGGATATATGGCGTTATAGACGTTTATAATGTTCCCACCGAGAAGTATGGGCCGACGCGTCAGGAATGTTGTTAAATATTACATACGACATGTTAGGTTGCCTTATGCTAGGATATATAACTTTATAGACTTATATACTGTTCCCTCCGAGAAGTAGGTGCCGACGCGCCAGGAATGTTGTAAAATATTACATCCGAGATGTTAGGATTGCCTTAGGTTGGATATATAACGTTACAGAAATATATACTGTTCCCACCGAGAAGTAGGTGCCGACGCGCCAGGAATGTTGTAAAATATTACAGCCGAGGTGTTAGGTTCCCTTCGGTTAGGATATATAACGTTACAGATGTATATAATTTTCCCACCGAGAAGTTGGGGCCGACGAGCCAGGAATGTTGTAAAATATTACGCTCGACATGTTAGGTTGCCTTGGGCTAGGGTATATAGCGATATAAACGTATATAATGTTCCCACCTAGAAGTAGGGGCCGGCGCGCCAGGAATGTAGTAAAGTATTATATCCGAGATGTTAGGTTGCCTTAGGCTACGATATATAACGTTATAGACGTATATAATGTTCCCACCGAGAAGTAGGGGCCGGCGCGCCAGGAATGTTGTAAAATATTACATTCGACATGTTAGGTGGCCTTAGGCTGGGATATATAGCGATATAGACGTATATAATGTTCCCACCGAGATGTAGGGGCCGGCGCGCCACGAATATAGCAAAATATTACATTCGAGATGTTAGGATTGCCTTAGGCTACGATATATAACGTTATAGACGTATATACTGTTCCCACCGAGAAGTAGGTGCCGACGCGCCAGGAATGTTGTAAAATATTACATTCGACATGTTACGTTGCCTTAAGCTAGGATATATAACGTTATAGACGCATATAATGTCCCCACCGAGACGTACGGGACGACACGAACTGGATGCTGTAAAACATTACAAGGGAGGGGCTAGATGGGATAGGTTAGGTTATATTACGTTATAGACGTACATAATGTTCCCACCGAGAAGTAGGTTCCGACCCGCCAGTAATGTTGTAAAATCCTACATGCGAGATGTTAGGTTGCCTTAGGCTACAATATATAGCGATATAGACGTATATAATGTTCCCACCGAGAAGTAGGGGTCGGCGCGCCAGGAATGTATTGAAATATAACATCCGAGATGTTAGGTTGCCTTAGGCTAGGATATATAACTTTATAGACTTATATACTGTTCCCTCCGAGAAGTAGGTGCCGACGCGCCAGGAATGCTGTAAAATATTACATCCGAGATGTTAGGATTGCCTTAGGTTGGATACATAACGTTACAGACGTATATACTGTTCCCACAGAGAAGTAGGTGCCGACGCGCCAGTAATGTTGTAAAATATTACATCCGAGATGTTAGGTCGCCTTAGTTTAGGATACATAACGTTATAGACGTATATGATATTCCCACCGAGAAGTACGGGCCTACACGCCAGGAATGCTGTCAAATATTACATCCGAGATGTTAGGTTGCCTTAGGCTAGGATAAGTAACGTTATAGACGTATATAATGTTCCCACCGAGAAGTAGGGGCCGACGCATCAGCAATGTTGTTAAATATTACATACGACATCTTAGGTTGCCTTAGGCTAGGATATATAGCGTTAAAGATGTATATAATGTTCCCACCGAGAAATAGGTGCCGACACGCCAGGAATGTTGTAAAAGAGTACATCCGAGGTGTTAGGTTGCCTTAGGTTAGGATATATAAAGTTACAGACGTATATACTGTTCCCACCGAGAAGTAGGTGCCGACGCGCCAGGAATGTTGTAAAATATTACATCCGAGATGTTAGGTTGCCTTAGGCTAGGATATATAACGTTATAGACGTATATAATGTTCCCACCGAGAAGTAGGGGCCGGCGCGCCAGGAATGTAGTAAAATATAACATCCGAGATGTTAGGTTGCCTTAGGCTAGGATATATAACGTTATAGACGTATATAATGTTCCCACCGAGAAGTAGGTGCCGACGAGTCAGGAATGTTGTAAAATATTACGCTCGACATGTTAGGTTCCCTTAGGCTAGGGTATATAGCGATATAGACGTATATAATGTTCCCACCGAGAATTAGGTGCCGACGCGCCAGTAATGTTGTAAAATATTACATTCGACATGTTAGGTTGCCTTAGGCTTGGATATATAACTTTATAGACTTATAGACTGTTCCCTCCGAGAAGTATTTGCCGACGCGCCAGGAATGTTGTAAAATATTACATCCGAGATGTTAGGATTGCCTTAGGCTAGGATATGTAACGTTATAGACGTATATACAGTTCCCACCGAGAAGTAGGTGCCGACGCGCCAGGAATGTTGTAAAATATTACATTCGACATGTTAGGTTGCCTTAAGCTAGGATATATAGCGTTTTAGACGTATATAATGTTCCGAGCGAGAAGTAGGGGCCGGCGCGCCAGGAATGTAGTAAAATATTACATCCGAGATGTTAGGATTGCCATAGGCTAGGATATATAACGTTATAGACGTATATAATGTTCCCACCGAGAAGTAGGGGCCGGCGCGCCAGGAATGTTGTAAAATATTACATTCGACATGTTAGGTTGCCTTAAGGTAGGATATATAGCGTTATAGACGTATATAATGTTCCCACCGAGAAGTAGGGGTCGGCGCGCCAGGAATGTATTAAAATATAACATCCGAGATGTTAGGTTGCCTTAGGCTAGGATATATAGCGTTATAGATGTATATAATGTTCCCACCGAAAAGTAGGGGTCGACGAGTCAGGAATGTTGTAAAATATTACGCTCGACATGTAAGGTTGCCTTAGGCTAGGGTATATAGCGATATAGACGTATATAATGTTCCCACCGAGAAGTGGGGGCCGGCGCGCCAGGAATGTAGTAAAATATTATATCCGAGATGTTAGGTTGCCTTAGGCTAGGATATATAACGTTATAGACGTATATAATGTTCCTACCGAGAAGTAGGGGCCGGCGCGCCAGGAATGTTGTAAAATATTACATTCGACATGTTAGGTTGCCTTAGGCTGGGATATATAGCGATATAGACGTATATAATGTTCCCACCGAGAAGTAGGGGCCGGCGCGCCACGAATATAGTAAAATATTACATTCGACATGTTAGGTTGCCTTACGTTATGATATATAGCGATATAGACGTATATAATGTTCCCACCTAGATGTAGGGGCCGGGGCGCCAGGAATGTAGTAAAATATTACATCCGAGATGTTAGGTTGCCTTAGGCTAGGATATGTAACGTTATAGACGTATATAATGTTTCCACCGAGAAGTAGGGGCCGGCGGGCAGGGATGTATTAAAATATAACATCCGAGATATTAGGTTGCCTTAGGCTAGGATATATAGCGTTATAGATGTATATAATGTTCCCACCGAAAAGTAAGGGCCGACGAGTCAGGAATGTTGTAAAATATTACGCTCGACATGTTAGGTTGCCTTACGCTAGGGTATATAGCGATATAGACGTATATAATGTTCCCACCGAGAAGTAGGGGCCGGCGCGCCAGGAATGTAGTAAAATATTATATCCGAGATGTTAGGTTGCCTTAGGCTACGATATATAACGTTATAGACGTATATACTGTTCCCACCGAGAAGTAGGTGCCGACGCGCCAGGAATGTTGTAAAATAGTACATTCGACATGTTACGTTGCCTTAAGCTAGGATATATAGCGTTTTAGACGCCTATAATGTCCCCACCGAGACGTACGGGACGACACGAACTGGATGCTGTAAAACATTACAAGTGAGGGGCTAGATGGGATAGGTTAGGTTATATTACGTTATAGACGTACATAATGTTCCCACCGAGAAGTAGGTTCCGACCCGCCAGTAATGTTGTAAAATACTACATGCGAGATGTTAGGTTGCCTTAGGCTACGATATATAGCGATATAGACGTATATAATGTTCCCACCGAGAAGTAGGGGTCGGCGCGCCAGGAATGTATTGAAATATAACATCCGAGATGTTAGGTTGCCTTAGGCTAGGATATATAACTTTATAGACTTATATACTGTTCCCTCCGAGAAGTAGGTGCCGACGCGCCAGGAATGCTGTAAAATATTACATCTGAGATGTTAGGATTGCCTTAGGTTGGATACATAACGTTACAGACGTATATACTGTTCCCACAGAGAAGTAGGTGCCGACGCGCCAGTAATGTTGTAAAATATTACATCCGAGATGTTAGGTCGCCTTAGTTTAGGATACATAACGTTATAGACGTATATGATATTCCCACCGAGAAGTACGGGCCTACACGCCAGGAATGCTGTCAAATATTACATCCGAGATGTTAGGTTGCCTTAGGCTAGGATAAGTAACGTTATAGACGTATATAATGTTCCCACCGAGAAGTAGGGGCCGGCGCGCCAGGAATGTAGTAAAATATAACATCCGAGATGTTAGGTTGCCTTAGGCTAGGATATATAACGTTATAGACGTATATAATGTTCCCACCGAGAAGTAGGTGCCGACGAGTCAGGAATGTTGTAAAATATTACGCTCGACATGTTAGGTTCCCTTAGGCTAGGGTATATAGCGATATAGACGTATATAATGTTCCCACCGAGAATTAGGTGCCGACGCGCCAGTAATGTTGTAAAATATTACATTCGACATGTTAGGTTGCCTTAGGCTTGGATATATAACTTTATAGACTTATAGACTGTTCCCTCCGAGAAGTATTTGCCGACGCGCCAGGAATGTTGTAAAATATTACATCCGAGATGTTAGGATTGCCTTAGGCTAGGATATGTAACGTTATAGACGTATATACTGTTCCCACCGAGAAGTAGGTGCCGACGCGCCAGGAATGTTGTAAAATATTACATCCGAGGTGTTAGGTTCCCTTCGGTTAGGATACATAACGTTACAGATGCATATAATTTTCCCACCGAGAAGTACGGGCCGACGAGCCAGGAATGTTGTAAAATATTACGCTCGACATGTAAGGTTGCCTTAGGCTAGGATATATAGCGATATAGACGTATATAATGTTCCCACCGAGAAGTAGGGGCCGGCGGGCCAGGAATGTAGTAAAATATTACATCCGAGATGTTATGTTGCCTTAGGTTAGGATATATAACGTTATTTATTTATATAATGTTCCAACCGAGAAATAGGCGCCGACGCGCCAGGAATGTTGTAAAATATTACGCTCGACATTTTAGGCTGCCTTAGGCTAGAATATATAGCGATATAGACGTATATAATGTTCCCACCGAGAAGTAGGGGCCGGTGCGCCAGGAATGTAGTAAAATATTACATCCGAAATGTTAGGTTGAATTAGGCTAGGATATATAACGTTATAGACTTATATACTGTTCGCGCCGAGAAATAGGGGCCGACGTGTCGGGAATGTTGTAAAATATTACATTCGACATTTTAGGTTGCCTTAGATTAGGATATATAGCGTTATAGACGTATATAATGTTCCCACCGAGAAGCAGGGGCCGGCGCGCCAGGAATGTAGTAAAATATTACATCCGATATGTTAGGTTGCCTTAAGATAGGATATATAGCGTTATAGACGTATATAATGTTCCAAGCGACAAGTAGGGGAAGGCGCGCCAGGAATATAGTAAAATATTAAATTCGACATGTTAGGTTGCCTTAAGCTAGGATATATAGCGATATATACGTATATAATGTTCCCACCGAGAAGTAGGGGCCGGCGGGCAGGGATGTATTAAAATATAACATCCGAGATATTAGGTTGCCTTAGGCTAGGATATATAGCGTTATAGATGTATATAATGTTCCCACCGAAAAGTAAGGGCCGACGAGTCAGGAATGTTGTAAAATATTACGCTCGACATGTTAGGTTGCCTTAGGCTAGGATATATAGCGTTATAGATGTATATAATGTTCCCACCGAAAAGTAAGGGCCGACGAGTCAGGAATGTTGTAAAATATTACGCTCGACATGTTAGGTTGCCTTACGCTAGGGTATATAGCGATATATACGTATATAATGTTCCCACCGAGAAGTAGGGGCCGGCGCGCCACGAATGTAGTAAAATATTACATGCGAGATGTTAGGTTGCCTTAGGCTACGATATATAACGTTATAGACGTATATACTGTTCCCACGGAGAATTAGGTGCCGACGCGCCAGGAATGTTGTAAAATATTACATTCGACATGTTAGGTTGCCTTAAGCTAGGATATATAGCGTTTTAGACGTATATAATGTTTCGAGCGAGAAGTAGGGGAAGGCACGCCAGGAATATAGTAAAATATTACATTCGACATGTTAGGTTGCCTTAAGCTAGGATATATAGCGATATAGACGTATATAATGTTCCCACCGAGAAGTAGGTGCCTACGCGCCAGGAATGTTGTAAAATATTACATTCGACATGTTAGGATTGCCATAGGCCAGGATATATAACGTTATAGACGTATATAATGTTCCCGCCGAGAAGTAGGGGCCGGCGCGCCAGGAATGTTGTAAAATATTACATTCGACATGTTAGGTTGCCTTAGGCTGGGATATATAGCGATATAGACGTATATAATGTTCCCACCGAGAATTAGGTGCCGACGCGCCAGGAATGTTGTAAAATATTTCATTCGACATGTTAGGTTGCCTTAAGCTAGATATATAGCGTTTTAGACGTATATAATGTTCCGAGCGAGAAGTAGGGGAAGGCGCGCCAGGAATATAGTAAAATATTACATTCGACATGTTAGGTTGCCTTAGGCTAGGATATATAACTTTATAGACTTATAGACTGTTCCCTCCGAGAAGTATTTGCCGACGCGCCAGGAATGTTGTAAAATATTACATCCGAGATGTTAGGATTGCCTTAGGCTAGGATATGTAACGTTATAGACGTATATACAGTTCCCACCGAGAAGTAGGTGCCGACGCGCCAGGAATGTTGTAAAATATTACATTCGACATGTTAGGTTGCCTTAAGCTAGGATATATAGCGTTTTAGACGTATATAATGTTCCGAGCGAGAAATAGGGGCCGGCGCGCCAGGAATGTAGTAAAATATTACATCCGAGATGTTAGGATTGCCATAGGCTAGGATATATAACGTTATAGACGTATATAATGTTCCCACCGAGAAGTAGGGGCCGGCGCGCCAGGAATGTTGTAAAATATTACATTCGACATGTTAGGTTGCCTTAAGGTAGGATATATAGCGTTATAGACGTATATAATGTTCCCACCGAGAAGTAGGGTTCGGCGCGCCAGAAATGCATTAAAATATCACATCCGAGATGTTAGGTTGCCTTAGGCTACGATATATAACGTTATAGACGTATATAATGTTCCCACCGAGAAGTAAGGGCCGGCGCGCCAGGAATGTTGTAAAATATTACATTCGACATGTTAGGTTGCCTTAAGCTAGGATATATAGTGTTTTAGACGTATATAATGTTCCAAGCGACAAGTAGGGGAAGGCGCGCCAGGAATATAGTAAAATATTACATTCGACATGTTAGGTTGCCTTAAGCTAGGATATATAGCGATATATACGTATATAATGTTCCCACCGAGAAGTAGGGGCCGGCGCGACACGAATGTAGTAAAATATTACATCCGAGAAGTTAGGTTGCCTTAGTTTAGGATACATAACGTTATAGACGTATATGATATTCCCTCCGAGAAGTACGGGCCTACACGCCAGGAATGTTGTCAAATATTACATCCGAGAGGTTAGGTTGCCTTAGGCTAGGATAAGTAACGTTATAGACGTATATAATGTTCCCACCGAGAAGTAGGGGCCGACGCGTCAGCAATGTTGTTAAATATTACATACGACATGTTAGGTTGCCTTAGGCTAGGATATATAGCGTTAAAGATGTATATAATGTTCCCACCGAGAAATAGGTGCCGACACGCCAGGAATGTTGTAAAACAGTACATCCGAGGTGTTAGGTTGCCTTAGGTTAGGATATATAAAGTTACAGACGTATATACAGTTCCCACCGAGAAGTAGGTGCCGACGCGCCAGGAATGTTGTAAAATATTACATCCGAGATGTTAGGTTGCCTTAGGCTAGGATATATAACGTTATAGACGTATATAATGTTCCCACAGAGAAGTAGGTGCCGGCGCGCCAGGAATGTTGTAAAATATTACATTCGACATGTTAGTTTGCCTTAGGCTAGGATATATAGCGATATAGACGTATATAATGTTCCGAACGTGAAGTAGGGCCCGGCGCGCCACGAATGTAGCAAAATATTACATCCGAGATGTTAGGATTGCCATAGGCTAGGATATATAACGTTATAGACGTATATAATGTTCCCACCGAGAAGTAGGGGCCGGCGCGCCAGGAATGTTGCAAAATACTACATTCGACATGTTAGGTTGCCTTAGGCTAGGATATATAACTTTATAGACTTATATACTGTTCCCTCCGAGAAGTAGGTGCCGACGCGCGAGGAATGTTGTAAAATATTACATCCGAGATGTTAGGATTGCCTTAGGTTGGATATATAACGTTACAGACGTATATACTGTTCCCACCGAGAAGTAGGTGCCGACGCGCCAGGAATGTTGTAAAATATTACATCCGAGGTGTTAGGTTCCCTTCGGTTAGGATATATAACGTTACAGATGTATATAATTTTCCCACCGAGAAGTAGGAGCCGACGAGCCAGGAATGTTGTAAAATATTACGCTCGACATGTTAGGTTGCCTTAGGCTAGGATATATAGCGATATAGACGTATATAATGTTCCCACCGAGAAGTAGGGGCCGCCGGGCCAGGAATGTAGTAAAATATTACATCCGAGATGTTAGGTTGCCTTAGGTTAGGATATATAACGTTATTTATTTATATAATGTTCCAACCGAGAAATAGGCGCCGACGCGCCAGGAATGTTGTAAAATATTACGCTCGACATTTTAGGTTGCCTTAGGCTAGAATATATAGCGATATAGACGTATATAATGTTCCCACCGAGAAGTAGGGGCCGGCGGGCCAGGAATGTAGTAAAATATTACATCCGAGATGTTAGGTTTCCTTAGGTTAGGATATATAACATTATTGATTTATATAATGTTCCAACCGAGAAGTAGGGGCCTGCGCGCCAGGAATGTTGTAAAATATTACATTCGACATGTTAGGTTGCCTTAAGATAGGATATATAGCGTTATAGACGTATATAATGTTCCCACCGAGAAGTAGGTGCCTACGCGCCAGGAATGTTGTAAAATATTACATTCGACATGTTAGGTTGCCTTAGGCTAGGATATATAGCGTTATAGATGTATATAATGTTCCCACCGAGAAGTAGGGGCGGACGCGCCAGGAATGTTGTAAAATATTACATCCGAGATATTAAGATTGCCTTAGGTTAGGATATATAACGTTATAGACGTATATAATGTTCCCACCGAGAAGTAGGGGCCGGCATGCCGGGAATGTTGTGAAATATTACATTCGACATGTTAGGTTGCCTTAAGCTAGGATGTATAGCGTGATAGACGTATATAATGTTCCCACCGAGAAGTAGGGGCGGGCGCGCCAGGAATGTAGTAAAATATAACATCCGAGATGTTAGGTTGCCTTAGGCTAGGATATATAACGTTATAGACGTATATAATGTTCCCACCGAGAAGTACATGCCGACGAGTCAGAAATGTTGTAAAATATTACGCTCGACATGTTAGGTTCCCTTAGGCTAGGGTATATAGCGATATAGACGTATATAATGTTCCCACCGGAAAGTAGGGGCCGACGAGTCAGAAATGTTGTAAAATATTACGCTCGACATGTTAGGTTGCCTGAGGCTAGGGTATATAGCGATGTAGACGTATATAATGTTCCCACCGAGAAGTAGGCGTCGGCGCGTCAGGAATATAGTAAAATATTACATTCGACATGTTAGGTTGCCTTAGGCTAAGATATATAGCGATATAGTCGTATATAATGTTCCCACCGAGAAGTAGGGGCCGGCGGGCCAGGAATGTAGTAAAATATTACATCCGAGATGTTAGGTTGCCTCAGGCTAGAATATATAACGTTATAGGCTTATATACTGTTCCCTCCGAGAAGTAGGTGCCGACGCGCCACGAATGTTGTAAAATATTACATCCGAGATGTTAGGACTGCCTTAGGCTAGGATATATAACGTTATAGACGTATATACTGTTCCCACCGAGAATTAGGTGCCGACGCGCCAGGAATGTTGTAAAATATTACATTCGACATGTTAGGTTGCCTTAAGCTAGGATATATAGCGTTTTAGACGTATATAATGTTTCGAGCGAGAAGTAGGGGAAGGCACGACAGGAATATAGTAAAATATTACATTCGACATGTTAGGTTGCCTTAAGCTAGGATATATAGCGATATAGACGTATATAATGTTCCCACCGAGAAGTAGGTGCCTACGCGCCAGGAATGTTGTAAAATATTACATTCGACATGTTAGGATTGCCATAGGCCAGGATATATAACGTTATAGACGTATATAATGTTCCCGCCGAGAAGTAGGTGCCGACGAGTCAGGAATGTTGTAAAATATTACGCTCGACATGTTAGGTTCCCTTAGGCTAGGGTATATAGCGATATAGACGTATATAATGTTCCCACCGAGAATTAGGTGCCGACGCGCCAGTAATGTTGTAAAATATTACATTCGACATGTTAGGTTGCCTTAGGCTTGGATATATAACTTTATAGACTTATAGACTGTTCCCTCCGAGAAGTATTTGCCGACGCGCCAGGAATGTTGTAAAATATTACATCCGAGATGTTAGGATTGCCTTAGGCTAGGATATGTAACGTTATAGACGTATATACTGTTCCCACCGAGAAGTAGGTGCCGACGCGCCAGGAATGTTGTAAAATATTACATCCGAGGTGTTAGGTTCCCTTCGGTTAGGATATATAACGTTACAGATGCATATAATTTTCCCACCGAGAAGTACGGGCCGACGAGCCAGGAATGTTGTAAAATATTACGCTCGACATGTAAGGTTGCCTTAGGCTAGGATATATAGCGATATAGACGTATATAATGTTCCCACCGAGAAGTAGGGGCCGGCGGGCCAGGAATGTAGTAAAATATTACATCCGAGATGTTATGTTGCCTTAGGTTAGGATATATAACGTTATTTATTTATATAATGTTCCAACCGAGAAATAGGCGCCGACGCGCCAGGAATGTTGTAAAATATTACGCTCGACATTTTAGGCTGCCTTAGGCTAGAATATATAGCGATATAGACGTATATAATGTTCCCACCGAGAAGTAGGGGCCGGTGCGCCAGGAATGTAGTAAAATATTACATCCGAAATGTTAGGTTGAATTAGGCTAGGATATATAACGTTATAGACTTATATACTGTTCGCGCCGAGAAATAGGGGCCGACGTGTCGGGAATGTTGTAAAATATTACATTCGACGTTTTAGGTTGCCTTAGATTAGGATATATAGCGTTATAGACGTATATAATGTTCCCACCGAGAAGCAGGGGCCGGCGCGCCAGGAATGTAGTAAAATATTACATCCGATATGTTAGGTTGCCTTAAGATAGGATATATAGCGTTATAGACGTATATAATGTTCCAAGCGACAAGTAGGGGAAGGCGCGCCAGGAATATAGTAAAATATTACATTCGACATGTTAGGTTGCCTTAAGCTAGGATATATAGCGATATATACGTATATAATGTTCCCACCGAGAAGTAGGGGCCGGCGGGCAGGGATGTATTAAAATATAACATCCGAGATATTAGGTTGCCTTAGGCTAGGATATATAGCGTTATAGATGTATACAATGTTCCCACCGAAAAGTAAGGGCCGACGAGTCAGGAATGTTGTAAAATATTACGCTCGACATGTTAGGTTGCCTTAGGCTAGGATATATAGCGTTATAGATGTATATAATGTTCCCACCGAAAAGTAAGGGCCGACGAGTCAGGAATGTTGTAAAATATTACGCTCGACATGTTAGGTTGCCTTACGCTAGGGTATATAGCGATATATACGTATATAATGTTCCCACCGAGAAGTAGGGGCCGGCGCGCCACGAATGTAGTAAAATATTACATGCGAGATGTTAGGTTGCCTTAGGCTACGATATATAACGTTATAGACGTATATAATGGTCCCACCGAGAAGTAGGGGCCGGCGCGCCAGGAATGTTGTAAAATATTACATTCGACATGTTAGGTTGCCTTAAGCTAGGATATATAGCGTTTTAGACGTATATAATGTTCCAAGCGACAAGTAGGGGAAGGCGCGCCAGGAATATAGTAAAATATTACATTCGACATGTTAGGTTGCCTTAAGCTAGGATATATAGCGATATATACGTATATAATGTTCCCACCGAGAAGTAGGGGCCGGCGCGACACGAATGTAGTAAAATATTACATCCGAGAAGTTAGGTTGCCTTAGTTTAGGATACATAACTTTATAGACGTATATGATATTCCATCCGAGAAGTACGGGCCTACACGCCAGGAATGTTGTCAAATATTACATCCGAGATGTTAGGTTGCCTTAGGCTAGGATAAGTAACGTTATAGACGTATATAATGTTCCCACCGAGAAGTAGGGGCCGACGCGTCAGCAATGTTGTAAAATATTACATTCGACATGTTAGGTTGCCTTAAGCTAGGATATATAGCGTTTTAGACGTATATAATGTTCCGAGCGAGAAATAGGGGCCGGCGCGCCAGGAATGTAGTAAAATATTACATCCGAGATGTTAGGATTGCCATAGGCTAGGATATATAACGTTATAGACGTATATAATGTTCCCACCGAGAAGTAGGGGCCGGCGCGCCAGGAATGTTGTAAAATATTACATTCGACATGTTAGGTTGCCTTAAGGTAGGATATATAGCGTTATAGACGTATATAATGTTCCCACCGAGAAGTAGGGTTCGGCGCGCCAGAAATGCATTAAAATATCACATCCGAGATGTTAGGTTGCCTTAGGCTACGATATATAACGTTATAGACGTATATAATGTTCCCACCGAGAAGTAAGGGCCGGCGCGCCAGGAATGTTGTAAAATATTACATTCGACATGTTAGGTTGCCTTAAGCTAGGATATATAGTGTTTTAGACGTATATAATGTTCCAAGCGACAAGTAGGGGAAGGCGCGCCAGGAATATAGTAAAATATTACATTCGACATGTTAGGTTGCCTTAAGCTAGGATATATAGCGATATATACGTATATAATGTTCCCACCGAGAAGTAGGGGCCGGCGCGACACGAATGTAGTAAAATATTACATCCGAGAAGTTAGGTTGCCTTAGTTTAGGATACATAACGTTATAGACGTATATGATATTCCCTCCGAGAAGTACGGGCCTACACGCCAGGAATGTTGTCAAATATTACATCCGAGAGGTTAGGTTGCCTTAGGCTAGGATAAGTAACGTTATAGACGTATATAATGTTCCCACCGAGAAGTAGGGGCCGACGCGTCAGCAATGTTGTTAAATATTACATACGACATGTTAGGTTGCCTTAGGCTAGGATATATAGCGTTAAAGATGTATATAATGTTCCCATCGAGAAATAGGTGCCGACACGCCAGGAATGTTGTAAAACAGTACATCCGAGGTGTTAGGTTGCCTTAGGTTAGGATATATAAAGTTACAGACGTATATACAGTTCCCACCGAGAAGTAGGTGCCGACGCGCCAGGAATGTTGTAAAATATTACATCCGAGATGTTAGGTTGCCTTAGGCTAGGATATATAACGTTATAGACGTATATAATGTTCCCACAGAGAAGTAGGTGCCGGCGCGCCAGGAATGTTGTAAAATATTACATTCGACATGTTAGTTTGCCTTAGGCTAGGATATATAGCGATATAGACGTATATAATGTTCCGAACGTGAAGTAGGGCCCGGCGCGCCACGAATGTAGCAAAATATTACATCCGAGATGTTAGGATTGCCATAGGCTAGGATATATAACGTTATAGACGTATATAATGTTCCCACCGAGAAGTAGGGGCCGGCGCGCCAGGAATGTTGCAAAATACTACATTCGACATGTTAGGTTGCCTTAGGCTAGGATATATAACTTTATAGACTTATATACTGTTCCCTCCGAGAAGTAGGTGCCGACGCGCGAGGAATGTTGTAAAATATTACATCCGAGATGTTAGGATTGCCTTAGGTTGGATATATAACGTTACAGACGTATATACTGTTCCCACCGAGAAGTAGGTGCCGACGCGCCAGGAATGTTGTAAAATATTACATCCGAGGTGTTAGGTTCCCTTCGGTTAGGATATATAACGTTACAGATGTATATAATTTTCCCACCGAGAAGTAGGAGCCGACGAGCCAGGAATGTTGTAAAATATTACGCTCGACATGTTAGGTTGCCTTAGGCTAGGATATATAGCGATATAGACGTATATAATGTTCCCACCGAGAAGTAGGGGCCGCCGGGCCAGGAATGTAGTAAAATATTACATCCGAGATGTTAGGTTGCCTTAGGTTAGGATATATAACGTTATTTATTTATATAATGTTCCAACCGAGAAATAGGCGCCGACGCGCCAGGAATGTTGTAAAATATTACGCTCGACATTTTAGGTTGCCTTAGGCTAGAATATATAGCGATATAGACGTATATAATGTTCCCACCGAGAAGTAGGGGCCGGCGGGCCAGGAATGTAGTAAAATATTACATCCGAGATGTTAGGTTTCCTTAGGTTAGGATATATAACATTATTGATTTATATAATGTTCCAACCGAGAAGTAGGGGCCGGCGCGCCAGGAATGTTGTAAAATATTACATTCGACATGTTAGGTTGCCTTAAGATAGGATATATAGCGTTATAGACGTATATAATGTTCCCACCGAGAAGTAGGTGCCTACGCGCCAGGAATGTTGTAAAATATTACATTCGACATGTTAGGTTGCCTTAAGCTAGGATATATAACGTTATAGATGTATATAATGTTCCCACCGAGAAGTAGGGGCCGAAGTGACGGGAATGTTGTAAAATATTACATTCGACATGTTAGTTTGCCTTAGGCTAGGATATATAGCGTTATAGATGTATATAATGTTCCCACCGAGAAGTAGGGGCGGACGCGCCAGGAATGTTGTAAAATATTACATCCGAGATATTAAGATTGCCTTAGGTTAGGATATATAACGTTATAGACGTATATAATGTTCCCACCGAGAAGTAGGGGCCGGCATGCCGGGAATGTTGTGAAATATTACATTCGACATGTTAGGTTGCCTTAAGCTAGGATGTATAGCGTGATAGACGTATATAATGTTCCCACCGAGAAGTAGGGGCGGGCGCGCCAGGAATGTAGTAAAATATAACATCCGAGATGTTAGGTTGCCTTAGGCTAGGATATATAACGTTATAGACGTATATAATGTTCCCACCGAGAAGTACATGCCGACGAGTCAGAAATGTTGTAAAATATTACGCTCGACATGTTGGGTTCCCTTAGGCTAGGGTATATAGCGATATAGACGTATATAATGTTCCCACCGGAAAGTAGGGGCCGACGAGTCAGAAATGTTGTAAAATATTACGCTCGACATGTTAGGTTGCCTGAGGCTAGGGTATATAGCGATGTAGACGTATATAATGTTCCCACCGAGAAGTAGGCGTCGGCGCGTCAGGAATATAGTAAAATATTACATTCGACATGTTAGGTTGCCTTAGGCTAAGATATATAGCGATATAGTCGTATATAATGTTCCCACCGAGAAGTAGGGGCCGGCGGGCCAGGAATGTAGTAAAATATTACATCCGAGATGTTAGGTTGCCTCAGGCTAGAATATATAACGTTATAGGCTTATATACTGTTCCCTCCGAGAAGTAGGTGCCGACGCGCCACGAATGTTGTAAAATATTACATCCGAGATGTTAGGACTGCCTTAGGCTAGGATATATAACGTTATAGACGTATATACTGTTCCCACCGAGAATTAGGTGCCGACGCGCCAGGAATGTTGTAAAATATTACATTCGACATGTTAGGTTGCCTTAAGCTAGGATATATAGCGTTTTAGACGTATATAATGTTTCGAGCGAGAAGTAGGGGAAGGCACGACAGGAATATAGTAAAATATTACATTCGACATGTTAGGTTGCCTTAAGCTAGGATATATAGCGATATAGACGTATATAATGTTCCCACCGAGAAGTAGGTGCCTACGCGCCAGGAATGTTGTAAAATATTACATTCGACATGTTAGGATTGCCATAGGCCAGGATATATAACGTTATAGACGTATATAATGTTCCCGCCGAGAAGTAGGGGCCGGCGCGCCAGGAATGTTGTAAAATATTACATTCGACATGTTAGGTTGCCTTAGGCTGGGATATATAGCGATATAGACGTATATAATGTTCCCACCGAGAATTAGGTGCCGACGCGCCAGGAATGTTGTAAAATATTTCATTCGACATGTTAGGTTGCCTTAAGCTAGGATATATAGCGTTTTAGACGTATATAATGTTCCGGGCGAGAAGTAGGGGAAGGCGCGCCAGGAATATAGTAAAATATTACATTCGATATGTTAGGTTGCCTTAAGCTAGTATATATAGCGATATAGACGTATATAATGTTCCCACCGAGAAGTAGGTGCCTACGCGCCAGGAATGTTGTACAATATTACATTCGACATGTTAGGTTGCCTTAGGTTAGGATATATAACTTTATAGACTTATAGACTGTTCCCTCCGAGAAGTATTTGCCGACGCGCCAGGAATGTTGTAAAATATTACATCCGAGATGTTAGGATTGCCTCAGGCTAGGATATGTAACGTTATAGACGTATATACAGTTCCCACCGAGAAGTAGGTGCCGACGCGCCAGGAATGTTGTAAAATATTACATTCGACATGTTAGGTTGCCTTAAGCTAGGATATATAGCGTTTTAGACGTATATAATGTTCCGAGCGAGAAATAGGGGCCGGCGCGCCAGGAATGTAGTAAAATATTACATCCGAGATGTTAGGATTGCCATAGGCTAGGATATATAACGTTATAGACGTATATAATGTTCCCACCGAGAAGTAGGGGCCGGCGCGCCAGAAATGTTGTAAAATATTACATTCGACATGTTAGGATGCCTTAAGGTAGGATATATAGCGTTATAGACGTATATAATGTTCCCAACGAGAAGTAGGGGTCGGCGCGCCAGGAATGTATTAAAATATCACATCCGAGATGTTAGGTTGCCTTAGGCTAGGATATATAGCGTTATAGATGTATATAATGTTCCCACCGAAAAGTAGGGGTCGACGAGTCAGGAATGTTGTAAAATATTACGCTCGACATGTTAGGTTGCCTTACGCTAGGGTATATAGCGATATATACGTATATAATGTTTCCACCGAGAAGTAGGGGCCGGCGCGACACGAATGTAGTAAAATATTACATCCGAGAAGTTAGGTTGCCTTAGTTTAGGATACATAACGTTATAGACGTATATGATATTCCATCCGAGAAGTACGGGCCTACACGCCAGGAATGTTGTCAAATATTACATCCGAGATGTTAGGTTGCCTTAGGCTAGGATAAGTAACGTTACAGACGTATATAATGTTCCCACCGAGAAGTAGGGGCCGACGCGTCAGCAATGTTGTAAAATATTACATTCGACATGTTAGTTTGCCTTAGGCTAGGATATATAACGTTATAGACGTATATAATGTTCCCACCGAGAAGTAGGGGCCGGCATGCCGGGAATGTTGTGAAATATTACATTCGACATGTTAGGTTGCCTTAAGCTAGGATGTATAGCGTGATAGACGTATATAATGTTCCCACCGAGAAGTAGGGGCGGGCGCGCCAGGAATGTAGTAAAATATAACATCCGAGATGTTAGGTTGCCTTAGGCTAGGATATATAACGTTATAGACGTATATAATGTTCCCACCGAGAAGTACATGCCGACGAGTCAGGAATGTTGTAAAATATTACGCTCGACATGTTAGGTTGCCTAATGCTAGGGTATATAGCGATGTAGACGTATATAATGTTCCCACCGAGAAGTAGGAGTCGGCGCGTCAGGAATATAGTAAAATACTACATTCGACATGTTAGGTTGCCTTAGGCTAAGATATATAGCGATATAGTCGTATATAATGTTCCCACCGAGAAGTAGGGGCGGGCGCGCCACGAATGTAGTAAAATATTACATCCGAGATGTTAGGCTGCCTTAGGTTAGAATATATAACGTTATAGGCTTATATACTGTTCCCTCCGAGAAGTAGGTGCCGACGCGCCACGAATGTTGTAAAATATTACATCCGAGATGTTAGGACTGCCTTAGGCTAGGATATATAACGTTATAGACGTATATACTGTTTCCACCGAGAATTAGGTGCCGACGCGCCAGGAATGTTGTAAAATATTGCATTCGACATGTTAGGTTGCCTTAAGCTAGGATATATAGCGTTTTAGACGTATATAATGTTTCGAGCGAGAAGTAGGGGAAGGCACGCCAGGAATATAGTAAAATATTACATTCGACATGTTAGGTTGCCTTAAGCTAGGATATATAGCGATATAGACGTATATAATGTTCCCACCGAGAAGTAGGTGCCTACGCGCCAGGAATGTTGTAAAATATTACATTCGACATGTTAGGATTGCCATAGGCCAGGATATATAACGTTATAGACGTATATAATGTTCCCGCCGAGAAGTAGGTGCCGGCGCGCCAGGAATGTTGTAAAATATTACATTCGACATGTTAGGTTGCCTTAAGGTAGGATATATAGCGTTATAGACGTATATAATGTTCCCACCGAGAAGTAGGGTTCGGCGCGCCAGAAATGTATTAAAATATCACATCCGAGATGTTAGGTTGCCTTAGGCTACGATATATAACGTTATAGACGTATATAATGTTCCCACCGAGAAGTAGGGGCCGGCGCGCCAGGAATGTTGTAAAATATTACATTCGACATGTTAGGTTGCCTTAAGCTAGGATATATAGTGTTTTAGACGTATATAATGTTCCAAGCGACAAGTAGGGGAAGGCGCGCCAGGAATATAGTAAAATATTACATTCGACATGTTAGGTTGCCTTAAGCTAGGATATATAGCGATATATACGTATATAATGTTCCCACCGAGAAGTAGGGGCCGGCGCGACACGAATGTAGTAAAATATTACATCCGAGAAGTTAGGTTGCCTTAGTTTAGGATACATAACGTTATAGACGTATATGATATTCCCTCCGAGAAGTACGGGCCTACACGCCAGGAATGTTGTCAAATATTACATCCGAGAGGTTAGGTTGCCTTAGGCTAGGATAAGTAACGTTATAGACGTATATAATGTTCCCACCGAGAAGTAGGGGCCGACGCGTCAGCAATGTTGTTAAATATTACATACGACATGTTAGGTTGCCTTAGGATAGGATATATAGCGTTAAAGATGTATATAATGTTCCCACCGAGAAATAGGTGCCGACACGCCAGGAATGTTGTAAAACAGTACATCCGAGGTGTTAGGTTGCCTTAGGTTAGGATATATAAAGTTACAGACGTATATACAGTTCCCACCGAGAAGTAGGTGCCGACGCGCCAGGAATGTTGTAAAATATTACATCCGAGATGTTAGGTTGCCTTAGGCTAGGATATATAACGTTATAGACGTATATAATGTTCCCACAGAGAAGTAGGTGCCGGCGCGCCAGGAATGTTGTAAAATATTACATTCGACATGTTAGTTTGCCTTAGGCTAGGATATATAGCGATATAGACGTATATAATGTTCCGAACGTGAAGTAGGGCCCGGCGCGCCACGAATGTAGCAAAATATTACATCCGAGATGTTAGGATTGCCATAGGCTAGGATATATAGCGTTATAGACGTATATAATGTTCCCACCGAGAAGTAGGGGCCGGCGCGCCAGGAATGTTGCAAAATACTACATTCGACATGTTAGGTTGCCTTAGGCTAGGATATATAACTTTATAGACTTATATACTGTTCCCTCCGAGAAGTAGGTGCCGACGCGCCAGGAATGTTGTAAAATATTACATCCGAGATGTTAGGATTGCCTTAGGTTGGATATATAACGTTACAGACGTATATACTGTTCCCACCGAGAAGTAGGTGCCGACGCGCCAGGAATGTTGTAAAATATTACATCCGAGGTGTTAGGTTCCCTTCGGTTAGGATATATAACGTTACAGATGTATATAATTTTCCCACCGATTAGTAGGAGGCGACGAGCCAGGAATGTTGTAAAATATTACGCTCGACATGTTAGGTTGCCTTAGGCTAGGATATATAGCGATATAGACGTATATAATGTTCCCACCGAAAAGTAGGGGCCGGCGGGCCAGGAATGTAGTAAAATATTACATCCGAGATGTTAGGTTGCCTTAGGTTAGGATATATAACGTTATTTATTTATATAATGTTCCAACCGAGAAATAGGCGCCGACGCGCCAGGAATGTTGTAAAATATTACGCTCGACATTTTAGGTTGCCTTAGGCTAGAATATATAGCGATATAGACGTATATAATGTTCCCACCGAGAAGTAGGGGCCGGCGGGCCAGGAATGTAGTAAAATATTACATCCGAGATGTTAGGTTGCCTTACGTTAGGATATATAACATTATTGATTTATATAATGTTCCAACCGAGAAGTAGGGGCCGGCGCGCCAGGAATGTTGTAAAATATTACATTCGACATGTTAGGTTGCCTTAAGATAGGATATATAGCGTTATAGACGTATATAATGTTCCCACCGAGAAGTAGGTGCCTACGCGCCAGGAATGTTGTAAAATATTACATTCGACATGTTTGGTTGCCTTAAGCTAGGATATTTAACGTTATAGATGTATATAATGTTCCCACCGAGAAGTAGGGGCCGAAGTGACGGGAATGTTGTAAAATATTACATTCGACATGTTAGTTTGCCTTAGGCTAGGGTATATAGCGATATAGACGTATATAATGTTCCCACCGGAAAGTAGGGGCCGACGAGTCAGAAATGTTGTAAAATATTACGCTCGACATGTTAGGTTGCCTGAGGCTAGGCTATATAGCGATGTAGACGTATATAATGTTCCCACCGAGAAGTAGGAGTCGGCGCGTCAGGAATATAGTAAAATATTACATTCGACATGTTAGGTTGCCTTAGGCTAAGATATATAGTGATATAGTCGTATATAATGTTCCCACCGAGAAGTAGGGGCGGGCGCGCCACGAATGTAGTAAAATATTACATCCGAGATGTTAGGTTGCCTTAGGCTATGATATATAACGTTATAGACGTATATAATGTTCCCACCGAGAAGTAGGGGCCGGCGCGCCAGGAATGTTGTAGAATATTACATTCGACATGTTAGGTTGCCTTAAGCTAGGATATATAGTGTTTTAGACGTATATAATGTTCCAAGCGACAAGTAGGGGAAGGCGCGCCAGGAATATAGTAAAATATTACATTCGACATGTTAGGTTGCCTTAAGCTAGGATATATAGCGATATATACGTATATAATGTTCCCACCGAGAAGTAGGGGCCGGGGCGACACGAATGTAATAAAATATTACATCCGAGAAGTTAGGTTGCCTTAGTTTAGGATACATAACGTTATAGACGTATATGATATTCCCTCCGAGAAGTACGGGCCTACACGCCAGGAATGTTGTCAAATATTACATCCGAGATGTTAGGTTGCCTTAGGCTAGGATAAGTAACGTTATAGACGTATATAATGTTCCCACCGAGAAGTAGGTGCCGGCGCGCCAGGAATGTTGTAAAATATTACATCCGACATGTTAAGTTGCCTTAGGTTAGGATATATAACGTTATAGACGTATATACTGCTCCCACCGAGAAGTAGTTGCCGACGCGCCAGGAATATTATAAAATATTACATTCGACATGTTAGGTTGTCTCAGGCTAGGACATATAGCGTTAAAGACGTATATAATATTCCCACCGAGAAATATGGGCCGACACGCCAGGAATGTTATCAAATATTACTTCCGAGATGTTGGGTTGCCTTAGGCTAGGATAAGTAACGTTATAGACGTATATAATTTTCCCACCGAGAAGTAGGGGCCGACGAGCCAGGAATGTAGTAATGTATTACATCCGAGATGTTAGGTTGCCTTAGGTTAGGATATATAACGTTATAGACTTATATACTGTTCCCACCGAGAAGTAGGGCCCGGCGCGCCAGGAATGTAGTAAAATATAACATCCGAGATGTTAGGTTGCCTTAGGCTAGAATAAGAAACGTTATAGACGTATATAATGTTCCCACCGAGAAGTAGGTGCCGAAGTGACGGGAATGTTGTAAAATATTACATCCGAGATGTTAGGTTGCCTTAGGTTAGGATATATAGCGAAATAGACGTATATAATGTTCCCACCGAGAAGTAGGTGCCGACACGCCAGGAATGTTGTAAAACATTACATCCGAGGTGTTAGGTTCCCTTAGGTTAGGATATATAATTTTATAGACGTACATAATGTTCCCACCGAGAAGTAGGTGCCGACGCGCCAGGAATGTTCTAAAATATTACATCCGAGATGTTATGATTACCTTAGGCTAGGATATATAACGTTATAGACGTATATAATGTTCCCACCGAGAAGTAGGTGCCGGCGCGCCGGGAATGTAGTAAAATGTAACATCCGAGATGTTAGGTTGCCTTAGGCTAGGATATATAACGTTATAGACGTATATAATGTTCCCACCGAGAAGGAGGTGCCGACGCGCCACGAATGTTGTAAAATATTACATCCGACATGTTAAGTTGCCTTAGGTTAGGATATATAACGTTATAGACGTATATACTGCTCCCACCGAGAAATATGGGCCGACACGCCAGGAATGTTATCAAATATTACTTCCGAGATGTTAGGTTGCCTTAGGTTAGGATATATACCGTTATAGACGTATATAATGTTCCCACCGAGAAGTAGGTGCCGACGCGCCAGGAATGTTGTAAAATATTACATCCGAGATGTTAGGATTGCCTTAGGCTAGGATATATAACGTTATAGACGTATATAATGTTCCCACCGAGAAGGAGGTGCCGACGCGCCACGAATGTTGTAAAATATTACATCCGACATGTTAAGTTGCCTTAGGTTAGGATATATAACGTTATAGACGTATATAATGCTCCCACCGAGAAGTAGGTGCCGACGCGCCAGGAATGTTGTAAAATGTTACATCCGAGATGTTAGGATTGCCTTAGGCTAGGATATATAACGTTATAGACGTATATAATGTTCCCACCGAGAAGTAGTGGCCGAAGTGACGGGAATGTTGTAAAATATTACATTCGTTATGTTAGTTTGCCTTAGGCTAGGATATATAGCGTTATAGACGTATATAATGTTCCCACCGAGAAGTAGGGGCCGAAGTGACGGGAATGTTGTAAAATATTACATCCGAGATGTCAGGTTGCCTTAGGTTAGGATATATAACGTTATAGACGTATATAATGTTCCCACCGAGAAATAGGGGCCGACGCCCCAGGAATGTTGTAAAATATTACGCTCGACAAGTTAGGTTGCCTTAGGCTAGGATATATAGCGTTAAAGACGTACATAATGTTCCCACCGAGAAGGAGGTGCCGACGCGCCAGGAATGCTGTAAAATATTACATCCGACATGTTAAGTTGCCTTAGGTTAGGATATATAACGTTATAGACGTATATACTGTTGCCACCGAGAAATAGGGGCCGGCGCGCCGGGAATGTAGTAAAATATAACATCCGAGATGTTATGTTGCCTTCGGCTAGGATATATAACGTTATAGACGGATATAATGTTCCCACCGAGAAGTAGGTGCCGAAGTGACGGGAATGTTGTAAAATATTACATTCGACATGTTAGTTTGCCTTAGGCTAGGATATATAGCGTTATAGACTTATATACTGTTCCCACCGAGAAGTAATTGCCGACGCGCCAGGAATATTGTAAAATATTACATTCGACATGTTAGGTTGTCTCAGGCTAGGGCATATAGCGTTAAAGACATATATAATATTCCCACCGAGAAGTAGGGTCCGACACGCCAGGAATGTAGTAAAATATTACGCTCGACATTTTTGGTTGCCTTAAGTTAGGATGTATTGCGTTACAGACGTATATAATGTTCCCACCGAGAAGCAGGGGCCGACGCGTCAGCAATGTTGTAAAATATTACATTCGACATGTTAGTTTGCCTTAGGCTAGGATATATAACGTTATAGACGTATATAATGTTCCCACCGAGAAGTAGGGGCCGGCATGCCGGGAATGTTGTGAAATATTACATTCGACATGTTAGGTTGCCTTAAGCTAGGATGTATAGCGTGATAGACGTATATAATGTTCCCACCGAGAAGTAGGGGCGGGCGCGCCAGGAATGTAGTAAAATATAACATCCGAGATGTTAGGTTGCCTTAGGCTAGGATATATAACGTTATAGACGTATATAATGTTCCCACCGAGAAGTACATGCCGACGAGTCAGGAATGTTGTAAAATATTACGCTCGACATGTTAGGTTCCCTTAGGCTAGGGTATATAGCGGTATAGACGTATATAATGTTCCCACCGGAAAGTAGGGGCCGACGAGTCAGAAATGTTGTAAAATATTACGCTCGACATGTTAGGTTGCCTAATGCTAGGGTATATAGCGATGTAGACGTATATAATGTTCCCACCGAGAAGTAGGAGTCGGCGCGTCAGGAATATAGTAAAATACTACATTCGACATGTTAGGTTGCCTTAGGCTAAGATATATAGCGATATAGTCGTATATAATGTTCCCACCGAGAAGTAGGGGCGGGCGCGCCACGAATGTAGTAAAATATTACATCCGAGATGTTAGGCTGCCTTAGGTTAGAATATATAACGTTATAGGCTTATATACTGTTCCCTCCGAGAAGTAGGTGCCGACGCGCCACGAATGTTGTAAAATATTACATCCGAGATGTTAGGACTGCCTTAGGCTAGGATATATAACGTTATAGACGTATATACTGTTTCCACCGAGAATTAGGTGCCGACGCGCCAGGAATGTTGTAAAATATTACATTCGACATGTTAGGTTGCCTTAAGCTAGGATATATAGCGTTTTAGACGTATATAATGTTTCGAGCGAGAAGTAGGGGAAGGCACGCCAGGAATATAGTAAAATATTACATTCGACATGTTAGGTTGCCTTAAGCTAGGATATATAGCGATATAGACGTATATAATGTTCCCACCGAGAAGTAGGTGCCTACGCGCCAGGAATGTTGTAAAATATTACATTCGACATGTTAGGATTGCCATAGGCCAGGATATATAACGTTATAGACGTATATAATGTTCCCGCCGAGAAGTAGGGGCCGGCGCGCCACGAATGTTGTAAAATATTACATTCGACATGTTAGGTTGCCTTAAGGTAGGATATATAGCGTTATAGACGTATATAATGTTCCCACCGAGAAGTAGGGTTCGGCGCGCCAGAAATGTATTAAAATATCACATCCGAGATGTTAGGTTGCCTTAGGCTACGATATATAACGTTATAGACGTATATAATGTTCCCACCGAGAAGTAGGGGCCGGCGCGCCAGGAATGTTGTAAAATATTACATTCGACATGTTAGGTTGCCTTAAGCTAGGATATATAGTGTTTTAGACGTATATAATGTTCCAAGCGACAAGTAGGGGAAGGCGCGCCAGGAATATAGTAAAATATTACATTCGACATGTTAGGTTGCCTTAAGCTAGGATATATAGCGATATATACGTATATAATGTTCCCACCGAGAAGTAGGGGCCGGCGCGACACGAATGTAGTAAAATATTACATCCGAGAAGTTAGGTTGCCTTAGTTTAGGATACATAACGTTATAGACGTATATGATATTCCCTCCGAGAAGTACGGGCCTACACGCCAGGAATGTTGTCAAATATTACATCCGAGAGGTTAGGTTGCCTTAGGCTAGGATAAGTAACGTTATAGACGTATATAATGTTCCCACCGAGAAGTAGGGGCCGACGCGTCAGCAATGTTGTTAAATATTACATACGACATGTTAGGTTGCCTTAGGATAGGATATATAGCGTTAAAGATGTATATAATGTTCCCACCGAGAAATAGGTGCCGACACGCCAGGAATGTTGTAAAACAGTACATCCGAGGTGTTAGGTTGCCTTAGGTTAGGATATATAAAGTTACAGACGTATATACAGTTCCCACCGAGAAGTAGGTGCCGACGCGCCAGGAATGTTGTAAAATATTACATCCGAGATGTTAGGTTGCCTTAGGCTAGGATATATAACGTTATAGACGTATATAATGTTCCCACAGAGAAGTAGGTGCCGGCGCGCCAGGAATGTTGTAAAATATTACATTCGACATGTTAGTTTGCCTTAGGCTAGGATATATAGCGATATAGACGTATATAATGTTCCGAACGTGAAGTAGGGCCCGGCGCGCCACGAATGTAGCAAAATATTACATCCGAGATGTTAGGATTGCCATAGGCTAGGATATATAGCGTTATAGACGTATATAATGTTCCCACCGAGAAGTAGGGGCCGGCGCGCCAGGAATGTTGCAAAATACTACATTCGACATGTTAGGTTGCCTTAGGCTAGGATATATAACTTTATAGACTTATATACTGTTCCCTCCGAGAAGTAGGTGCCGACGCGCCAGGAATGTTGTAAAATATTACATCCGAGATGTTAGGATTGCCTTAGGTTGGATATATAACGTTACAGACGTATATACTGTTCCCACCGAGAAGTAGGTGCCGACGCGCCAGGAATGTTGTAAAATATTACATCCGAGGTGTTAGGTTCCCTTCGGTTAGGATATATAACGTTACAGATGTATATAATTTTCCCACCGATTAGTAGGAGGCGACGAGCCAGGAATGTTGTAAAATATTACGCTCGACATGTTAGGTTGCCTTAGGCTAGGATATATAGCGATATAGACGTATATAATGTTCCCACCGAGAAGTAGGGGCCGGCGGGCCAGGAATGTAGTAAAATATTACATCCGAGATGTTAGGTTGCCTTAGGTTAGGATATATAACGTTATTTATTTATATAATGTTCCAACCGAGAAATAGGCGCCGACGCGCCAGGAATGTTGTAAAATATTACGCTCGACATTTTAGGTTGCCTTAGGCTAGAATATATAGCGATATAGACGTATATAATGTTCCCACCGAGAAGTAGGGGCCGGCGGGCCAGGAATGTAGTAAAATATTACATCCGAGATGTTAGGTTGCCTTACGTTAGGATATATAACATTATTGATTTATATAATGTTCCAACCGAGAAGTAGGGGCCGGCGCGCCAGGAATGTTGTAAAATATTACATTCGACATGTTAGGTTGCCTTAAGATAGGATATATAGCGTTATAGACGTATATAATGTTCCCACCGAGAAGTAGGTGCCTACGCGCCAGGAATGTTGTAAAATATTACATTCGACATGTTAGGTTGCCTTAAGCTAGGATATATAACGTTATAGATGTATATAATGTTCCCACCGAGAAGTAGGGGCCGAAGTGACGGGAATGTTGTAAAATATTACATTCGACATGTTAGTTTGCCTTAGGCTAGGATATATAGCGTTATAGATGTATATAATGTTCCCACCGAGAAGTAGGGGCGGACGCGCCAGGAATGTTGTAAAATATTACATCCGAGATATTAAGATTGCCTTAGGTTAGGATATATAACGTTATAGACGTATATAATGTTCCCACCGAGAAGTAGGGGCCGGCGGGCCAGGAATGAAGTAAAATATTACATCCGAGATGTTAGGTTGCCTTAGGTTAGGATATATAACGTTATTTATTGATATAATGTTCCAACCGAGAAATAGGCGCCGACGCGCCAGGAATGTTGTAAGATATTACGCTCGACATTTTAGGTTGCCTTAGGCTAGAATATATAGCGATATAGACGTATATAATGTTCCCACCGAGAAGTAGGGGCCGGCGGGCCAGGAATGTAGTAAAATATTACATCCGAGATGTTAGGTTGCCTTAGGTTAGGATATATAACATTATTGATTTATATAATGTTCCAACCGAGAAGTAGGGGCCGGCGCGCCAGGAATGTTGTAAAATATTACATTCGACATGTTAGGTTGCCTTAAGATAGGATATATAGCGTTATAGACGTATATAATGTTCCCACCGAGAAGTAGGTGCCTACGCGCCAGGAATGTTGTAAAATATTACATTCGACATGCTAGGTTGCCTTAAGCTAGGATATATAACGTTATAGATGTATATAATGTTCCCACCGAGAAGTAGGGGCCGAAGTGACGGGAATGTTGTAAAATATTACATTCGACATGTTAGTTTGCCTTAGGCTAGGATATATAGCGTTATAGATGTATATAATGTTCCCACCGAGAAGTAGGGGCGGACGCACCAGGAATGTTGTAAAATATGACATCCGAGATATTAAGATTGCCTTAGGTTAGGATATATAACGTTATAGACGTATATAATGTTCCCACCGAGAAGTAGGGGCGGGCGCGCCAGGAATGTAGTAAAATATAACATCCGAGATGTTAGGTTGCCTTAGGCTAGGATATATAACGTTATAGACGTATATAATGTTCCCACCGAGAAGTACATGCCGACGAGTCAGAAATGCTGTAAAATATTACGCTCGACATGTTAGGTTCCCTTAGGCTAGGGTATATAGCGATATAGACGTATATAATGTTCCCACCGGAAAGTAGGGGCCGACGAGTCAGAAATGTTGTAAAATATTACGCTCGACATGTTAGGTTGCCTGAGGCTAGGCTATATAGCGATGTAGACGTATATAATGTTCCCACCGAGAAGTAGGAGTCGGCGCGTCAGGAATATAGTAAAATATTACATTCGACATGTTAGGTTGCCTTAGGCTAAGATATATAGTGATATAGTCGTATATAATGTTCCCACCGAGAAGTAGGGGCGGGCGCGCCACGAATGTAGTAAAATATTACATCCGAGATGTTAGGTTGCCTTAGGCTATGATATATAACGTTATAGACGTATATAATGTTCCCACCGAGAAGTAGGGGCCGGCGCGCCAGGAATGTTGTAGAATATTACATTCGACATGTTAGGTTGCCTTAAGCTAGGATATATAGTGTTTTAGACGTATATAATGTTCCAAGCGACAAGTAGGGGAAGGCGCGCCAGGAATATAGTAAAATATTACATTCGACATGTTAGGTTGCCTTAAGCTAGGATATATAGCGATATATACGTATATAATGTTCCCACCGAGAAGTAGGGGCCGGGGCGACACGAATGTAATAAAATATTACATCCGAGAAGTTAGGTTGCCTTAGTTTAGGATACATAACGTTATAGACGTATATGATATTCCCTCCGAGAAGTACGGGCCTACACGCCAGGAATGTTGTCAAATATTACATCCGAGATGTTAGGTTGCCTTAGGCTAGGATAAGTAACGTTATAGACGTATATAATGTTCCCACCGAGAAGTAGGTGCCGGCGCGCCAGGAATGTTGTAAAATATTACATCCGACATGTTAAGTTGCCTTAGGTTAGGATATATAACGTTATAGACGTATATACTGCTCCCACCGAGAAGTAGTTGCCGACGCGCCAGGAATATTATAAAATATTACATTCGACATGTTAGGTTGTCTCAGGCTAGGACATATAGCGTTAAAGACGTATATAATATTCCCACCGAGAAATATGGGCCGACACGCCAGGAATGTTATCAAATATTACTTCCGAGATGTTGGGTTGCCTTAGGCTAGGATAAGTAACGTTATAGACGTATATAATTTTCCCACCGAGAAGTAGGGGCCGACGAGCCAGGAATGTAGTAATGTATTACATCCGAGATGTTAGGTTGCCTTAGGTTAGGATATATAACGTTATAGACTTATATACTGTTCCCACCGAGAAGTAGGGCCCGGCGCGCCAGGAATGTAGTAAAATATAACATCCGAGATGTTAGGTTGCCTTAGGCTAGAATAAGAAACGTTATAGACGTATATAATGTTCCCACCGAGAAGTAGGTGCCGACGCGCCAGGAATGTTGTAAAATATTACATCCGAGATGTTAGGATTGCCTTAGGCTAGGATATATAACGTTATAGACGTATATAATATTCCCACCGAGAAGTAGGTGCCGACGCGCCAGGAATGTTGTAAAATATTACATCCGAGATGTTAGGATTGCCTTAGGCTAGGATATATAACGTTATAGACGTATATAATGTTCCCACCGAGAAGTAGTGGCCGAAGTGACGGGAATGTTGTAAAATATTACATTCGATATGTTAGTTTGCCTTAGGCTAGGATATATAGCGTTATAGACGTATATAATGTTCCCACCGAGAAGTAGGGGCCGAAGTGACGGGAATGTTGTAAAATATTACATCCGAGATGTTAGGTTGCCTTAGGTTAGGATATATAGCGAAATAGACGTATATAATGTTCCCACCGAGAAGTAGGTGCCGACACGCCAGGAATGTTGTAAAACATTACATCCGAGGTGTTAGGTTCCCTTAGGTTAGGATATATAATTTTATAGACGTACATAATGTTCCCACCGAGAAGTAGGTGCCGACGCGCCAGGAATGTTCTAAAATATTACATCCGAGATGTTATGATTACCTTAGGCTAGGATATATAACGTTATAGACGTATATAATGTTCCCACCGAGAAGTAGGTGCCGGCGCGCCGGGAATGTAGTAAAATGTAACATCCGAGATGTTAGGTTGCCTTAGGCTAGGATATATAACGTTATAGACGTATATAATGTTCCCACCGAGAAGGAGGTGCCGACGCGCCACGAATGTTGTAAAATATTACATCCGACATGTTATGTTGCCTTAGGTTAGGATATATCACGTTATAGACGTATATACTGCTCCCACCGAGAAATATGGGCCGACACGCCAGGAATGTTATCAAATATTACTTCCGAGATGTTAGGTTGCCTTAGGTTAGGATATATACCGTTATAGACGTATATAATGTTCCCACCGAGAAGTAGGTGCCGACGCGCCAGGAATGTTGTAAAATATTACATCCGAGATGTTAGGATTGCCTTAGGCTAGGATATATAACGTTATAGACGTATATAATGTTCCCACCGAGAAGGAGGTGCCGACGCGCCACGAATGTTGTAAAATATTACATCCGACATGTTAAGTTGCCTTAGGTTAGGATATATAACGTTATAGACGTATATAATGCTCCCACCGAGAAGTAGGGGCCGACGCGCCAGGAATGTTGTAAAATGTTACATCCGAGATGTTAGGATTGCCTTAGGCTAGGATATATAACGTTATAGACGTATATAATGTTCCCACCGAGAAGTAGTGGCCGAAGTGACGGGAATGTTGTAAAATATTACATTCGTTATGTTAGTTTGCCTTAGGCTAGGATATATAGCGTTATAGACGTATATAATGTTCCCACCGAGAAGTAGGGGCCGAAGTGACGGGAATGTTGTAAAATATTACATCCGAGATGTCAGGTTGCCTTAGGTTAGGATATATAACGTTATAGACGTATATAATGTTCCCACCGAGAAATAGGGGCCGACGCCCCAGGAATGTTGTAAAATATTACGCTCGACAAGTTAGGTTGCCTTAGGCTAGGATATATAGCGTTAAAGACGTACATAATGTTCCCACCGAGAAGGAGGTGCCGACGCGCCAGGAATGCTGTAAAATATTACATCCGACATGTTAAGTTGCCTTAGGTTAGGATATATAACGTTATAGACGTATATACTGTTGCCACCGAGAAATAGGGGCCGGCGCGCCGGGAATGTAGTAAAATATAACATCCGAGATGTTATGTTGCCTTCGGCTAGGATATATAACGTTATAGACGGATATAATGTTCCCACCGAGAAGTAGGTGCCGAAGTGACGGGAATGTTGTAAAATATTACATTCGACATGTTAGTTTGCCTTAGGCTAGGATATATAGCGTTATAGACTTATATACTGTTCCCACCGAGAAGTAATTGCCGACGCGCCAGGAATATTGTAAAATATTACATTCGACATGTTAGGTTGTCTCAGGCTAGGGCATATAGCGTTCAAGACATATATAATATTCCCACCGAGAAGTAGGGTCCGACACGCCAGGAATGTAGTAAAATATTACGCTCGACATTTTTGGTTGCCTTAAGTTAGGATGTATTGCGTTATAGACGTATATAATGTTCCCACCGAGACATAGGGTCCGACACGCCAGGAATGTTGTAAAATATTACATACGAAATGTTAGGTTCCCTTAGGATTGGATATATAACGTTATAGACGTATATAATGTTCCCACCGAGAAGTAGGGGCCAACGAGCCAGGAATGTGATAAAATATTACATTCGACATGTTAAGTTGTCTTAGGTTAGGATATATAACGTTATAGTCGTATATACAGTTCCCACCGAGAAGTAGTTACCGACGCGCCAGGAATATTGTAAAATATTATATTCGACATGTTAGGTTGTCTCAGGCTAGGACATATAGCGTTATAGACATATACAATGTTCCCACCGAGAAATAGGGGCCGACACGCCAGGAATGTTGTAAAACATTACATCCGAGGTGTTAGGTTCCCTTGGGTTAGGATATATAACGTTATAGACGTATATAATGTTCCCACCGAGAAGTAGGGGCCGGTGCGACACGAATATAGTAAAATATTACAGCCGAGATGTTAGGTTGCCTTAGACTAGGATATATAACGTTATAGACGTATATAATGTTCCCACCGAGAAGTAGGGGCCGAAGTGACGGGAATGTTGTAAAATATTACGCTCGACATGTTAGGTTGCCTTATGTTATGATATATAGCGATATAGACGTATATAATGTTCTCACCGAGAAGTAGGGGCCGGCGCGCCACGAATATAGTAAAATATTACATTCGACATGTTAGGTTGCCTTACGTTATGATATATAGCGATATAGACGTATATAATGTTCCCACCTAGATGTAGGGGCCGGGGCGCCAGGAATGTAGTAAAATATTACATCCGAGATGTTAGGTTGCCTTAGGCTAGGATATGTAACGTTATAGACGTATATAATGTTCCCACCGAGAAGTAGGGGCCGGCGCGCCAGGAATGTAGTAAAATATAACATCCGAGATGTTGGGTTGCCTTAGGCTAGGATAAGTATCGTTATAGACGTATATAATGTTCCCACCGAGAAGTAGGGTCCGACGAGCCAGGAATGTAGTAAAATATTACATCCGAGATGTTAGGTTGCCTTAGGTTAGGATATATAACGTTATAGACTTATATACTGTTCCCACCGAGAAGTAGGTGCCGACGAGCCAGGAATGTTGTAAAATATTACATTCGATATGTTAGTTTGCCTTAGGCTAGGATATATAGCGTTATAGACGTATATAATGTTCCCACCCAGAAGTAGGGGCCGACGTGCCACGAATGTAGTAAAATATTACATCCGAGATGTTAGGTTGCCTTAGGTTAGGATATATAACGTTATAGACGTATATAATGTTCCCACCGAGAAATAGGGGCCGACGCCCCAGGAATGTTGTAAAATATTACGCTCGACAAGTTAGGTTACCGTAGGCTAGGATATATAGCGTTAAAGACGTATATAATGTTTCCACCGAGAAATAGGGACCGACACGCCAGGAGTGTTGTAAAACATTACATCCGAGATGTTAGGTTCCCTTAGGTTAGGATATATAACGCTATAGACGTATATAATGTTCCCACCGAGATGTAGGTGCCGAAGTGACGGGAATGTTGTAAAATATTACATTCGACATGTTAGTTTGCCTTAGGCTAGGATATATAGCGTTATAGACTTATATAATGTTCCCACCGAGAAGTAGTGGCCGACGTGCCAGGAATGTAGTAAAATATTACATCCCAGATGTTAGGTTGCCTTAGGTTAGGATATATAACGTTATAGACGTATATAATGTTTCCATCGGGAAGTAGGGGCCGAAGTGACGGGAATGTTGTAAAATATTACATTCGATATGTTAGTTTGCCTTAGGCTAGGATATATAGCGTTATAGACTTATATAATGTTCCCACCGAGAAGTAGGGGCCGAAGTGCCAGGAATGTAGTAAAATATTACATCCGAGCTGTTAGGATGCCTTAGGTTAGGATATATAACGTTATAGTCGTATATACAGTTCCCACCGAGAAGTTGTTGCCGACGCGCCAGGAATATTGTAAAATATTATATTCGACATGTTAGGTTGTCTCAGGCTATCACATATAGCGTTATAGACATATACAATGTTCCCACCGAGAAATAGGGGCCGACACGCCAGGAATGTTGTAAAACATTACATCCGAGGTGTTAGGTTCCCTTGGGTTAGGATATATAACGTTATAGACGTATATAATGTTCGCACCGAGAAGTAGCGGCCGACGAGCCAGGAATGTTGTAAAATATTACGCTCGACATGTTAGGTTGCCTTAGGCTATGATATATAGCGATATAGTCGTATATAATGTTCCCACCGAGAAGTGGGGGCCGGCGCGCCAGGAATGTAGTAAAATATTACATCCGAGATGTTAGGTTGCCTTAGGTTAGGATATATAACGTTATAGACGTATATAATGTTCCCACCGAGAAATAGGGGCCGACGCCCCAGGAATGTTGTAAAATATTACGCTCGACAAGTTAGGTTACCGTAGGCTAGGATATATAGCGTTAAAGACGTATATAATGTTTCCACCGAGAAATAGGGACCGACACGCCAGGAGTGTTGTAAAACATTACATCCGAGATGTTAGGTTCCCTTAGGTTAGGATATATAACGCTATAGACGTATATAATGTTCCCACCGAGATGTAGGTGCCGAAGTGACGGGAATGTTGTAAAATATTACATTCGACATGTTAGTTTGCCTTAGGCTAGGATATATAGCGTTATAGACTTATATAATGTTCCCACCGAGAAGTAGTGGCCGACGTGCCAGGAATGTAGTAAAATATTACATCCCAGATGTTAGGTTGCCTTAGGTTAGGATATATAACGTTATAGACGTATATAATGTTCCCATCGGGAAGTAGGGGCCGAAGTGACGGGAATGTTGTAAAATATTACATTCGATATGTTAGTTTGCCTTAGGCTAGGATATATAGCGTTATAGACTTATATAATGTTCCCACCGAGAAGTAGGGGCCGAAGTGCCAGGAATGTAGTAAAATATTACATCCGAGCTGTTAGGAAGCCTTAGGTTAGGATATATAACGTTATAGACGTATATAATGTTCCCATCGAGAAGTAGGGGCCGAAGTGACGGGAATGTTGTAAAATATTACATCCGAGATGTTAGGTTGCCTTAGGTTAGTATATCTAACGTTATAGACGTATATAATGTTCCACCCGAGAAGTAGGGGCCGACGCGCCTGGAATGCTGTAAAATATTACATTCGACATGTTAGGATAGCCTTAGGCTAGGATATATAACGTTATAGACGTATATAATGTTCCCACCGAGAAGTAGGGGCCGAAGTGACGGGAATGTTGTAAAATATTACATCCGAGATGTTAGGTTGCCTTAGGTTAGGATATATAACGTTATAGACGTATATAATGTTCCCACCGAGAAGTAGGGTCCAACGAGCCAGGAATGTGATCAAATATTACATTCGACATGTTAAGTTGTCTTAGGTTAGGATATATAACGTTATAGTCGTATATACAGTTCCCACCGAGAAGTAGTTGCCGACGCGCCAGGAATATTGTAAAATATTATATTCGACATGTTAGGTTGTCTCAGGCTATCACATATAGCGTTATAGACATATACAATGTTCCCACCGAGAAATAGGGGCCGACACGCCAGGAATGTTGTAAAACATTACATCCGAGGTGTTAGGTTCCCTTGGGTTAGGATATATAACGTTATAGACGTATATAATGTTCCCACCGAGAAGTAGGGGCCGACGAGCCAGGAATGTTGTAAAATATTACGCTCGACATGTTAGGTTGCCTTACGTTATGATATATAGCGATATAGACGTATATAATGTTCCCACCGAGAAGTAGGGGCCGGCGCGCCAGGAATGTAGTAAAATATAACATCCGAGATGTTGGGTTGCCTTAGGCTAGGATAAGTAACGTTATAGACGTATATAATGTTCCCACCGAGAAGTAGGGGCCGACGAGCCAGAAATGTAGTAAAATACTACATCCGAGATGTTAGGTTGCCTTAGGTTAGGATATATAACGTTATAGACTTATATACTGTTCCCACCGAGAAGTAGGGTTCAGCCCGACAGGAATGTGGTAAAATATTACATCCGGTATGGTAGGTTGCCTTAGGCTAGGATATATAACTTTATAGACGTATATCATGTTCCCACCGAGAAGTAGGTGCCGACGCGCCATGAATGTTGTAAAATATTACGCTCGACAAGTTAGGTTGCCTTAGGATAGGATATATAGCGTTAAAGACGTATATAATGTTCCCACCGAGACATAGGGGCCGACACGCCAGGAATGTTGTAAAATATTACATACGAAATGTTAGGTTCCCTTAGGATTGGATATATAACGTTATAGACGTATATAATGTTCCCACAGAGAAGTAGGGGCCAACGACCCAGGAATGTGATAAAATATTACATTCGACATGTTAAGTTGTCATAGGTTAGGATATATAACGTTATAGACGTATATACTTTTCCCACCGAGAAGTAGTTGCCGACGCGCCAGGAAAATTGTAAAATATTACATTCGACATGTTAGGTTGTCTCAGGCTAGGGCATATAGCGTTAAAGACGTATATAATATTACGCTCGACATTTTTGGTTGCCTTAAGTTAGGATATATGGCGTTATAGACTTATATAATGTTCCCACCGAGAAGTAGTGGCCGACGTGCCAGGAATGTAGTAAAATATTACATCCGAGATGTTAGGTTGCCTTAGGTTAGGATATATAACGTTATAGACGTATATAATGTTCCCACCGAGAAGTAGTGGCCGAAGTGACGGGAATGTTGTAAAATATTACATCCGAGATGTTAGGTTGCCTTAGGTTAGGATATATAACGTTATAGACGTACATAATGTTCCCATCGAGAAGTAGGGGCCGACGCGCCAGGAATGCTGTAAAATATTACATTCGACATGTTAGAATTGCTTTAGGCTAGGATATATAACGTTATAGACGTATATAATGTTCCCACCAAGGAGTAGAGGCCGACGAGCCAGGAATGTTGTAAAATATTACGCTCGACATGTTAGGTTGCCTTAGGCTAGGATATGTAAAGTTATAGACGTATATAATGTTCCCACCGAGAAGTAGGGGCCGAAGTGACGGAAATGTTGTGAAATATTACATTCGACATGTTAGTTTGCCTTAGGCTAGGATATATAGCGTTATAGACGTATATAATGTTCCCACCGAGAAGGAGGGGCCGACGTGCCATGAACGTAGTAAAATATTACATCCGAGATGTTAGGTTGCCTTAGGTTAGGATATATAGCGTTATAGAAGTATATAATGTTCCCATCGAGAAGTAGGGGCCGACGTGCCAGGAATGTAGTAAAATATTACATCCGAGATGTTAGGATTGCCTTAGGCTAGGATATATATCGTTAAAGACGTATATAATGTTCCCACCGAGAAATAGGTGCCGACACGCCAGGAATGTTGTAAAACATTACATCCGAGGTGTTATGTTTCCTTAGGCTCGGATATATAGCGTTATAGGCGTATATAATGTTCCCACCAAGGAGTAGAGGCCGACGAGCCAGGAATGTTGTAAAATATTACGCTCGACATGTTAGGTTGCCTTAGGCTAGGATATATAGCGATATAGAGGTATATAATGTTCCCATCGAGAAATAGCGGTCGGCGCGCCACGAATGTAGTAAAATATTACATCCGAGATGTTAGGATTGCCTTAGGCTAGGATATACCACGTTATAGACGTATATAATGTTCCCACCGAGAAGTAGGGGCCGGCGCGCCAGGAATGCTGTAAAATATTACATTCGACATGTTAGGTTGCCTTAGGCTAGTATATATAGCGATATAGACGTATGTAATGTTCCCACCGAGAAATAGGTGCCGGCGCGCCAGGAATGTTGTAAAATATTACGCTCGACATGTTAGGTTGCCTTCGGCTAGGATATATAGCGATATAGAGGTATATAATGTTCCCATCGAGAAATAGCGGTCGGCGCGCCACGAATGTAGTAAAATATTACATCCGAGATGTTAGGATTGCCTTAGGCTAGGATATATCACGTTATAGACGTATATAATGTTCCCACCGAGAAGTAGGGGCCGACGCGCTAGGAATGTTGTAAAATATTACATCCGAGATGTTAGGTTGCCTTAGGTTAGGATATATAACGTTATTGACTTATATAATTTTCCTACCGAGAAATAGGGGCCGACGCCCCAGGAATGATGTAAAATTTTACATTCGACATGTTAGGATTGCCTTAGGCTAGGATATATAACGTGATAGACGTATATACTGTTCCGACCGAGAAGTAGGTGCCGACGCGCCAGGAATGTTGTAAAATATTACATCCGAGATGTTAGGATTGGCTTAGGCTAGGATATATAACGTTATAGACGTATATAATGTTCCCACCGAGAAGTAGGGGCCGGTGCGACACGAATGTAGTAAAATATTACATCCGAGATGTTAGGTTGCCTTAGACTAGCATATATAACGTTATAGACGTATATAATGTTCCCACAGAGAAGTAGGGGTCGAAGTGACGGGAATGTTGTAAAATTATACACTCGACATGTTAGGATTGCCTTAGGCTAGGATATATATTGTTAAAGACGTATATAATGTTCCCACCGAGAAATAGGGGCCGACACGCCAGGAATGTTGTAAAATATTACATTCGACATGTTAGGTTGCCTTAGGCTAGTATATATAGCGATATAGACGTATATAATGTTCCCACCGAGAAATAGGTGCCGACGCCCCGGAATGTTGTAAAATATTACATCCGAGATGTTAGGTTGAATTAGGTTAGGATATATAGCGTTATAGACATATATAATGTTCGTACCGAGAAGTAGGGGCCGACGTGCCAGGAATGTAGTAAAATATTTCATCCGAGATGTTAGGTTGCCTTAGGTTAGCATATATAACGTTATAGACGCTCATAATGTTCCCACCGAGAAGTAGGGGCCAACGAGCCAGGAATGTGGTGAAACATTACGCTCGACATGTTAAGTTGTCTTAGGTTAGGATATATAACGTTATAGACGTATATACAGTTCCCACCGAGAAGTAGTTGCCGACGCGCCAGGAATATTGTAAAATATTATATTCGACATGTTAGGTTGTCTCAGGCTAGGACATATAGCGTTAAAGACGTATATAATATTCCCACCGAGAAATAGGGGTCGACACGCCAGGAATGTTGTAAAACATTACATCCGACGTGTTAGGTTCCCTTAGGTTAGGATATATAACGTTATAGACGTATATAATGTTCCCACCGAGAAGTAGGTGCCGACGCGCCAGGAATGTTGTAAAATATTACATCTGAGATGTTAGGATTGCCTTAGGTTAGGATATATAACGTTATAGACGTATATAATGTTCCCACCGAGAAGTAGGGGCCGACGTGCCAGGAATGTAGTAAAATATTACAACCGAGATATTAGGTTGCCTTAGGCTAGGATATATAGCGTTATAGACGTATATAATGTTCCCACCGAGAAGTAGGGGCCGACGTGCCAGGAATGTAGTAAAATATTACAACCGAGATGTTAGGTTGCCTTAGGTTAGGATATATCACGTTATAGACGTATATAATGTTCCCACCGAGAAGTAGTTGCCGACTCGCCAGGAATATTGTAAAATATTACATTCGACATGTAAGGATGCCATATGCTAGGATATATAACGTTATAGACGTATATAAAGTTCCCACCGAGAAGTACGTGCCGACGAGCCAGGAATGTTGTAAAATATTACGCTCGACATGTTAGGTTGCCTTAGGCTAGGACATGTAGCGATATAGACGTATATAATGTTCCCAACGAGAAATAGCGGTCGGCGCGCCACGAATGTAGTAAAATATTACATCCGAGATGTTAGGATTGCCTTAGGCTAGGATATATCACGTTATAGACGTATATAATGTTCCCCCCGAGAAGTAGGGGCCGGCGCGCCAGGAATGCTGTAAAGTATTACATTCGACATGTTAGGTTGCCTTAGGCTAGTATATATAGCGATATAGACGTATATAATGTTCCCACCGAGAAATAGGTGGCGACGCCCCGGAATGTTGTAAAATATTACATCCGAGATGTTAGGTTGCCTTAGGTTAGGATATATAGCGTTATAGACATATATAATGTTCGTACCGAGAAGTAGGGGCCGAAGTGACGGGAATGTTGTAAAATATTACATTCGACATGTTAGTTTGCCTTAGGCTAGGATATATAGCGTTATAGACGTATATAATGTTCCCACCGAGAAGTAGGGGCCGACGTGCCAGGAATGTAGTAAAATATTACAACCGAGATGTTAGGTTGCCTTAGGTTAGGATATATCACGTTATAGACGTATATACAGTTCCCACCGAGAAGTAGTTGCCGACGCGCCAGGAATGTAGTAAAATATTACATCCGAGATGTTAGGCTGCCTTAGGTTAGGATGTATAACGTTATAGACGTATATAATATTCTCACCGAGAAATAGGGGTCGACACGCCAGGAATGTTGTAAAACATTACATCCGAGGTGTTAGGTTCCCTTAGGTTAGGATATATAACGTTATAGACGTATATAATGTTCCCACCGAGAAGTAGGTGCCGACGCGCCAGGAATGTTGTAAAACATTACATCCGAGGTGTTAGGTTCCCTTAGGTTAGGATATATAACGTTATAGACGTATATAATGTTCCCACCGAGAAGTAGGTGCCGACGCGCCAGGAATGTTGTAAAATATTACATCTGAGATGTTAGGATTGCCTTAGGTTAGGATATATAACGTTATAGACGTATATAATGTTCCCACCGAGAAGTAGGGGCCGAAGTGACGGGAATGTTGTAAAATATTACATTCGACATGTTAGTTTGCCTTAGGCTAGGATATATAGCGTTATAGACGTATATAATGTTCCCACCGAGAAATAGGGGCCGACGTGCCAGGAATGTAGTAAAATATTACAACCGAGATATTAGGTTGCCTTAGGTTAGGATATATCACGTTATAGACGTATATAATGTTCCCACCGAGAAGTAGGGGCCGGCGCGCCAGGAATGCTGTAAAATATTACATTCGACATGTTAGGTTGCCTTAGGCTAGTATATATAGCGATATAGACGTCTATAATGTTCCCACCGAGAAATAGGTGCCGACGCCCCGGAATGTTGTAAAATATTACATCCAAGATGTTAGGTTGCCTTAGGTTAGGATATATAGCGTTATAGACATATATAATGTTCGTACCGAGAAGTAGGGGCCGAAGTGACGGGAATTTTGTAAAATATTACATTCGACATGTTAGTTTGCCTTAGGCTAGGATATATAGCGTTATAGACGTATATAATGTTCCCACCGAGAAGTAGGGGCCGACGTGCCAGGAATGTAGTAAAATATTACAACCGAGATGTTAGGTTGCCTTAGGTTAGGATATATCACGTTATAGACGTATATAATGTTCCCACCGAGAAGTAGTTGCCGACTCGCCAGGAATATTGTAAAATATTACATTCGACATGTAAGGATGCCATATGCTAGGATATATAACGTTATAGACGTATATAAAGTTCCCACCGAGAAGTACGTGCCGACGAGCCAGGAATGTTGTAAAATATTACGCTCGACATGTTAGGTTGCCTTAGGCTAGGACATGTAGCGATATAGACGTATATAATGTTCCCAACGAGAAATAGCGGTCGGCGCGCCACGAATGTAGTAAAATATTACATCCGAGATGTTAGGATTGCCTTAGGCTAGGATATATCACGTTATAGACGTATATAATGTTCCCCCCGAGAAGTAGGGGCCGGCGCGCCAGGAATGCTGTAAAGTATTACATTCGACATGTTAGGTTGCCTTAGGCTAGTATATATAGCGATATAGACGTATATAATGTTCCCACCGAGAAATAGGTGCCGACGCCCCGGAATGTTGTAAAATATTACATACGAGATGTTAGGTTGCCTTAGGTTAGGATATATAGCGTTATAGACATATATAATGTTCGTACCGAGAAGTAGGGGCCGAATTGACGGGAATGTTGTAAAATATTACATTCGACATGTTAGTTTGCCTTAGGCTAGGATATATAGCGTTATAGACGTATATAATGTTCCCACCGAGAAGTAGGGGCCGACGTGCCAGGAATGTAGTAAAATATTACAACCGAGATGTTAGGTTGCCTTAGGTTAGGATATATCACGTTATAGACGTATATACAGTTCCCACCGAGAAGTAGTTGCCGACGCGCCAGGAATGTAGTAAAATATTACATCCGAGATGTTAGGCTGCCTTAGGTTAGGATGTATAACGTTATAGACGTATATAATATTCCCACCGAGAAATAGGGGTCGACACGCCAGGAATGTTGTAAAACATTACATCCGAGGTGTTAGGTTCCCTTAGGTTAGGATATATAACGTTATAGACGTATATAATGTTCCCACCGAGAAGTAGGTGCCGACGCGCCAGGAATGTTGTAAAATATTACATCTGAGATGTTAGGATTGCCTTAGGCTAGGATATATAACGTTATAGACGTATATAATGTTCCCACCGAGAAGTAGGGGCCGGTGCGCCACGAATGTAGTAAAATATTACATCCGAGATGTTAGGTTGCCTTAGACTAGAATATATAACGTTATAGACGTATATAATGTTCCCACCGAGAAGTTGGGGCCGAAGTGACGGGAATGTTGTAAAATATTACATTCGACATGTTAGTTTGCCTTAGGCTAGGAATTATAGCGTTATAGACGTATATAATGTTCCCACCGAGAAGTAGGGGCCGACGTGCCAGGAATGTAGTAAAATATTACAACCGAGATGTTAGGTTGCCTTAGGTTAGGATATATGGCGTTATAGACGTATATAATGTTCCCACCGAGAAGTAAGGGCCAGCGCGCCAGGAATCTAGTAAAATATTACATCCGAGATGTTAGGTTGCCTTAGGTTAGGATATATAACGTTATTGACTTATATAATGTTCCCACGGAGAAATAGGGGCCGACGCGACAGGAATGTTGTAAAACATTACATCCGAGGTGTTAGGTTGCCCTAGGCTCGGATATACAGCGTTATAGGCGTGTATAATGTTCCCACCGAGGAGTAGGGGCCGACGAGCCAGGAATGTTGTAAAATATTACGCTCGACATGTTAGTTTGCCTTAGGCTAGGATATATAGCGTTATAGACGTATATAATGTTCCCACCGAGAAGTAGGGGCCGACGTGCCAGGAATGTAGTAAAATATTACAACCGAGATGTTAGGTTGCCTTAGGTTAGGATATATAGCGTTATAGACGTATATAATGTTCCCACCGAGAAGTAGGGGCCGACGTGCCAGGAATGTAGTAAAATATTACATCCGAGATGTTAGGATTGCCTTAGGCTAGGATATATATCGTTAAAGACGTATATAATGTTCCCACCGAGAAATAGGTGCCGACACACCAGGAATGTTGTAAAACATTACATCCGAGGTGTTAGGTTGCCTTAGGCTCGGATATATAGAGTTATAGGCGTATATAATGTTCCCACCGAGGAGTAGGTGCCGGTGCGCCACGAATGTAGTAAAATATTACATCCGAGATGTTAGGTTGCCTTAGACTAGAATATATAACGTTATAGACGTATATAATGTTCCCACCGAGAAGTAGGGGCCAGCGCGCCAGGAATGTAGTAAAATATTACATCCGAGATGTTAGGTTGCCTTAGGTTAGGATATATAACGTTATTGACTTATATAATGTTCCCACGGAGAAATAGGGGCCGACGCGTCAGGAATGTTGTAAAACATTACATCCGAGGTGTTAGGTTGCCCTAGGCTCGGATATACAGCGTTATAGGCGTATATAATGTTCCCACCGAGGAGTAGGGGCCGACGAGCCAGGCATGTTGTAAAATATTACGCTCGACATGTTAGTTTGCCTTAGGCTAGGATATATAGCGTTATAGACGTATATAATGTTCCCACCGAGAAGTAGGGGCCGACGTGCCAGGAATGTAGTAAAATATTACAACCGAGATGTTAGGTTGCCTTAGGTTAGGATATATAGCGTTATAGACGTATATAATGTTCCCACCGAGAAGTAGGGGCCGACGTGCCAGGAATGTAGTAAAATATTACATCCGAGATGTTAGGATTGCCTTAGGCTAGGATATATATCGTTAAAGACGTATATAATGTTCCCACCGAGAAATAGGTGCCGACACACCAGGAATGTTGTAAAACATTACATCCGAGGTGTTAGGTTGCCTTAGGCTCGGATATATAGCGTTATAGGCGTATATAATGTTCCCACCGAGGAGTAGGTGCCGACGAGCCAGGAATGTTGTAAAATATTACTCGACATGTTAAGTTGTCTTAGGTTAGGATATATAACGTTATAGACGTATATACAGTTCCCACCGAGAAGTAGTTGCCGACGCGCCAGGAATGTTGTAAAATATTACATCTGAGATGTTAGGATTGCCTTAGGCTAGGATATATAACGTTATAGACGTATATAATGTTCCCACCGAGAAGTAGGGGCCGGTGCGCCACGAATGTAGTAAAATATTACATCCGAGATGTTAGGTTGCCTTAGACTAGAATATATAACGTTACAGACGTATATAATGTTCCCACCGAGAAGTAGGGGCCGAAGTGACGGGAATGTTGTAAAATATTACATTCGACATGTTAGTTTGCCTTAGGCTAGGATATATAGCGTTATAGACGTATATAATGTTCCCACCGAGAAGTAGGGGCCGACGTGCCAGGAATGTAGTAAAATGATACAACCGAGATGTTAGCATTGCCTTAGGCTAGGATATATAACGTTATAGACGTATATAATGTTCCCACCGAGAAGTAGGGGCCGGTGCGCCACGAATGTAGTAAAATATTACATCCGAGATGTTAGGTTGCCTTAGACTAGAATATATAACGTTATAGACGTATATAATGTTCCCACCGAGAAGTAGGGGCCGAAGTGACGGGAATGTTGTAAAATATTACATTCGACATGTTAGTTTGCCTTAGGCTAGGATATATAGCGTTATAGACGTATATAATGTTCCCACCGAGAAGTAGGGGCCGACGTGCCAGGAATGTAGTAAAATGATACAACCGAGATGTTAGGTTGCCTTAGGTTAGGATATATAGCGTTATAGACTTATATAATGTTCCCACCGAGAAGTAGGGGCCGACGTGCCAGGAATGTAGTAAAATATTACATCCGAGATGTTAGGATTGCCTTAGGCTAGGATATATATCGTTAAAGACGTATATAATGTTCCCACCGAGAAATAGGTGCCGACACACCAGGAATGTTGTAAAACATTACATCCGAGGTGTTAGGTTGCCTTAGGCTCGGATAAATAGCGTTATAGGCGTATATAATGTTCCCACCGAGGAGTAGGTGCCGACGAGCCAGGAATGTTGTAAAATATTACTCGACATGTTAAGTTGTCTTAGGTTAGGATATATAACGTTATAGACGTATATACAGTTCCCACCGAGAAGTAGTTGCCGACGCGCCAGGAATGTAGTAAAATATTATATCCGAGATGTGAGGCTGCCTTAGGTTAGGATATATAACGTTATAGACGTATATACTGTCCCCACCGAGAAGTAGGGGCCGGCGCGCCAGGAATGTAGTAAAATATTACATCCGAGGTGTTAGGTTCCCTTAGGTTAGGATATATAACGTTATTGACGTATATAATATTCCCACCGAGAAATAGGGGTCGACACGCCAGGAATGTTGTAAAACATTACATCCGAGGTGTTAGGTTCCCTTAGGTTAGGATATATAACGTTATAGACGTATATAATGTTCCCACCGAGAAGTAGGGGCCGGTGCGCCACGAATGTAGTAAAATATTACATCCGAGATGTTAGGTTGCCTTAGACTAGAATATATAACGTTATAGACGTATATAATGTTCCCACCGAGAAGTTGGGGCCGAAGTGACGGGAATGTTGTAAAATATTACATTCGACATGTTAGTTTGCCTTAGGCTAGGATATATAGCGTTATAGACGTATATAATGTTCCCACCGAGAAGTAGGGGCCGACGTGCCAGGAATGTAGTAAAATATTACATCCGAGATGTTAGGATTGCCTTAGGCTAGGATATATATCGTTAAAGACGTATATAATGTTCCCACCGAGAAATAGGTGCCGACACACCAGGAATGTTGTAAAACATTACATCCGAGGTGTTAGGTTGCCTTAGGCTCGGATATATAGCGTTATAGGCGTATATAATGTTCCCACCGAGGAGTAGGTGCCGACGAGCCAGGAATGTTGTAAAATATTACTCGACATGTTAAGTTGTCTTAGGTTAGGATATATAACGTTATAGACGTATATACAGTTCCCACCGAGAAGTAGTTGCCGGTGCGCCACGAATGTAGTAAAATATTACATCCGAGATGTTAGGTTGCCTTAGACTAGAATATATAACGTTATAGACGTATATAATGTTCCCACCGAGAAGTTGGGGCCGAAGTGACGGGAATGTTGTAAAATATTACATTCGACATGTTAGTTTGCCTTAGGCTAGGATATATAGCGTTATAGACGTATATAATGTTCCCACCGAGAAGTAGGGGCCGACGTGCCAGGAATGTAGTAAAATATTACATCCGAGATGTTAGGATTGCCTTAGGCTAGGATATATATCGTTAAAGACGTATATAATGTTCCCACCGAGAAATAGGTGCCGACACACCAGGAATGTTGTAAAACATTACATCCGAGGTGTTAGGTTGCCTTAGGCTCGGATATATAGCGTTATAGGCGTATATAATGTTCCCACCGAGGAGTAGGTGCCGACGAGCCAGGAATGTTGTAAAATATTACTCGACATGTTAAGTTGTCTTAGGTTAGGATATATAACGTTATAGACGTATATACAGTTCCCACCGAGAAGTAGTTGCCGGTGCGCCACGAATGTAGTAAAATATTACATCCGAGATGTTAGGTTGCCTTAGACTAGAATATATAACGTTATAGACGTATATAATGTTCCCACCGAGAAGTTGGGGCCGAAGTGACGGGAATGTTGTAAAATATTACATTCGACATGTTAGTTTGCCTTAGGCTAGGATATATAGCGTTATAGACGTATATAATGTTCCCACCGAGAAGTAGGGGCCGACGTGCCAGGAATGTAGTAAAATACTACAACCGAGATGTTAGGTTGCCTTAGGTTAGGATATATGGCGTTATAGACGTATATAATGTTCCCACCGAGAAGTAGGTGCCGACGCGCCAGGAATGTTGTAAAATATTACATCTGAGATGATAGGTTTGCCTTAGGCTAGGATATATAACGTTACAGACGTATATAATGTTCCCACCGAGAAGTAGGGGCCGGTGCGCCACGAATGTAGTAAAATATTACATCCGAGATGTTAGGTTGCCTTAGACTAGAATATATAACGTTATAGACGTATATAATGTTCCCACCGAGAAGTAGGGGCCGAAGTGACGGGAATGTTGTAAAATATTACATTCGACATGTTAGTTTGCCTTAGGCTAGGATATATAGCGTTATAGACGTATATAATGTTCCCACCGAGAAGTAGGGGCCGACGTGCCAGGAATGTAGTAAAATGAAACAACCGAGATGTTAGGTTGCCTTAGGTTAGGATATATAGCGTTATAGACTTATATAATGTTCCCACCGAGAAGTAGGGGCCGACGTGCCAGGAATGTAGTAAAATATTACATCCGAGATGTTAGGATTGCCTTAGGCTAGGATATATATCGTTAAAGACGTATATAATGTTCCCACCGAGAAATAGGTGCCGACACACCAGGAATGTTGTAAAACATTACATCCGAGGTGTTAGGTTGCCTTAGGCTCGGATATATAGCGTTATAGGCGTATATAATGTTCCCACCGAGGAGTAGGTGCCGACGAGCCAGGAATGTTGTAAAATATTACTCGACATGTTAAGTTGTCTTAGGTTAGGATATATAACGTTATAGACGTATATACAGTTCCCACCGAGAAGTAGTTGCCGACGCGCCAGGAATGTAGTAAAATATTACAACCGAGATGTTAGGTTGCCTTAGGTTAGGATATATAGCGTTATAGACTTATATAATGTTCCCACCGAGAAGTAGGGGCCGACGTGCCAGGAATGTAGTAAAATATTACTCGACATGTTAAGTTGTCTTAGGTTAGGGTATATAACGTTATAGACGTATATACAGTTCCCACCGAGAAGTAGTTGCCGACGCGCCAGGAATGTTGTAAAATATTACATCTGAGATGTTAGGATTGCCTTAGGCTAGGATATATAACGTTATAGACGTATATAATGTTCCCACCGAGAAATAGGGACCGACACGCCTGGAATGTAGTAAAATATGACATCCGAGATGTTAGGTTGCCTTAGGTTAGGATATACAGCGTTATAGACGTATATAATGTTCCCACCGAGAAGTAGGGTCCGACGTGCCAGGCATGTAGTAAAATATTACATCCGATATGTTATTTTGCCTTAGGTGAGGATATATAACGTTATAGACGTATATAATGTTCCCACCGAGAAGTAGGGGCCGAAGTGACGGGAATGTTGTAAAATATTACATTCGACATGTTAGTTTGCCTTAGGCTAGGATATATAGCGTTATAGACGTACATAATGTTAGCACCGAGAAGTAGGGGCCGACGTGCCAGGAATGTATTAAAATATTACATCCGAGATGTTAGGTTGCCTTAGGTTAGGATATATAGCGTTATAGACGTATATAATGTTCCCACCGAGAAATAGGGGCCGACACGCCAGGAATGGTGTAAAACATTACATTCGAGGTGTTAGGTTTCCTTAGGTTAGGATATATAACGTTATAGACGTATAAAATGTTCCCACCGAGAAGTAGGGGCCAACGAGCCAGGAATGTTGTAAAATATTACGCTCGACATGTTAGTTTGCATTAGGCTAGGATATATAGCGTTATATACGTATATAATGTTCCCACCGAGAAGTAGGGGCCGACGTGCCAGGAATGTTGTAAAATATTACATCCGAGATGTTAGTTTGCCTTCGGTTAGGATATATAACGCTATAGACGTATATAATGTTCCTATCGAGAAGTAGGGGCCGAAGTGACGGGAATGTTGTAAAATATTACATTCGATATGTTAGGTTGCCTTAGGCTAGGATATATAGCGTTATAGACGTATATAATGTTCCCACCGAGAATTAGGGGCCGACGTGCCAGGAATGTTGTAAAATATTACATCCGAGATGTTAGGATTACCTTAGGCTAGGATATATAACGTTGTAGACTTATATAATGTTCCCACCGAGAAGTAGGGGCCGGCGCGCCGGGACTGTAGTACAATATAACATCCGAGATGTTAGGTTGCCTTAGGCTAAGATATATAACGTTATAGACGTATATAATGTTCCCACCGAGAAGTAGGTGCCGAAGTGACGGGAATGTTGTAAAATATTACATTCGACATGTTAGTTTGCCTTAGGCTAGGATATATAGCGTTATAGACTTATATAATGTTCCCACCGAGAAGTAGTGGCCGACGTGCCAGAAATGTAGTAAAATATTACATCCGGGATGTTAGGTTGCCTTAGGTTAGGATATATGGCGTTATAGACGTATATAATGTTCCCACCGAGAAGTAGGGGTCAGCGCGCCAGGAATGTAGTAAAATATTACATCCGAGATGTTAGGTTGCCTTAGGTTAGGATATATAACGTTATTGACTTATATAATGTTCCCACGGAGAAATAGGGGCCGACGCGTCAGGAATGTTGTAAAACATTACATCCGAGGTGTTAGGTTGCCCTAGGCTCGGATATACAGCGTTATAGGCGTATATAATGTTCCCACCGAGGAGTAGGTGCCGACGAGCCAGGAATGTTGTAAAATATTACGCTCGACATGTTAAGTTGTCTTAGGTTAGGATATATAACGTAATTGACGTATATACAGTTCCCACTGAGAAGTAGTTGCCAACGCGCCAGGAATATTGTAAAATAATATATTCGACATGTTAGGTTGTCTCAGGCTAGGACATATAGCGTTATAGACATATATAATGTACCCACCGAGAAATAGGGACCGACACGCCTGGAATGTAGTAAAATATGACATCCGAGATGTTAGGTTGCCTTAGGTTAGGATATACAGCGTTATATACGTATATAATGTTCCCACCGAGAAGTAGGGTCCGACGTGCCAGGCATGTAGTAAAATATTACATCCGATATGTTATTTTGCCTTAGGTGAGGATATATAACGTTATAGACGTATATAATGTTCCCACCGAGAAGTAGGGGCCGAAGTGACGGGAATGTTGTAAAATATTACATTCGACATGTTAGTTTGCCTTAGGCTAGGATATATAGCGTTATAGACGTACATAATGTTAGCACCGAGAAGTAGGGGCCGACGTGCCAGGAATGTATTAAAATATTACATCCGAGATGTTAGGTTGCCTTAGGTTAGGATATATAGCGTTATAGACGTATATAATGTTCCCACCGAGAAATAGGGGCCGACACGCCAGGAATGGTGTAAAACATTACATTCGAGGTGTTAGGTTTCCTTAGGCTAGGATATATAACGTTGTAGACTTATATAATGTTCCCACCGAGAAGTAGGGGCCGGCGCGCCGGGACTGTAGTAAAATATAACATCCGAGATGTTAGGTTGCCTTAGGCTAAGATATATAACGTTATAGACGTATATAATGTTCCCACCGAGAAGTAGGTGCCGAAGTGACGGGAATGTTGTAAAATATTACATTCGACATGTTAGTTTGCCTTAGGCTAGGATATATAGCGTTATAGACTTATATAATGTTCCCACCGAGAAGTAGTGGCCGACGTGCCAGAAATGTAGTAAAATATTACATCCGGGATGTTAGGTTGCCTTAGGTTAGGATATATGGCGTTATAGACGTATATAATGTTCCCACCGAGAAGTAGGGTTCAGCGCGCCAGGAATGTAGTAAAATATTACATCCGAGATGTTAAGTTGCCTTAGGTTAGGATATATAACGTTATTGACTTATATAATGTTCCCACGGAGAAATAGGGGCCGACGCGTCAGGAATGTTGTAAAACATTACATCCGAGGTGTTCGGTTGCCCTAGGCTCGGATATACAGCGTTATAGGCGTATATAATGTTCCCACCGAGGAGTAGGTGCCGACGAGCCAGGAATGTTGTAAAATATTACGCTCGACATGTTAAGTTGTCTTAGGTTAGGATATATAACGTTATAGACGAATATACAGTTCCCACCGAGAAGTAGTTGCCGTCGCGCCAGGAATATTGTAATATATTATATTCGACATGCTAGGTTGTCTCAGGCTAGGACATATAGCGTTATAGACATATACAATGTTCCCACCGAGAAGTAGGGGCCGACGTGGCAGGAATGTAGTAAAATATTACATCCGAGATGTTAGGCTGCCTTAGGTTAAGATATATAACGTTATTGAATTATATAATGTTCCCACCGAGAAATAGGGGCCGACACGCCAGGAATGTTGTACAACATTACATCCGAGGTGTTAGTTTCCCTTAGGTTAGGATATATAACGTTATAGACGTATATAATGTTGCCACCGAGAAGTAGGTGCCGGTGCGCCACGAATGTAGTAAAATATTACATCCGAGATGTTAGGTTGCCTTAAACTAGGATATATAACGTTATAGACGTATATAAAGTTCCCACCGAGAAGTAGGGGCCGAAGTGACGAGAATGTTGTAAAATATTACATTCGACACGTTAGTTTGCCTTAGGCTAGGATATATAGAGTTATAGACGTATATAATGTTCCCACCGAGAAGTAGGTGCCGACGCGACAGAAATGTTGTAAAATATTACATCCCAGATGTTAGGATTACCTTAGGCTTGGATATATAACGTTGTAGACTTATATAATGTTCCCACCGAGAAGTAGGGGCCAGCGCGCCAGGAATGTAGTAAAATATTACATCCGAGTTGTTAGGTTGCCTTAGGTTAGGATATATAACGTTATTGACTTATATAATGTTCCCACGGAGAAATAGGGGCCGACTCGCCAGGAATGTTGTAAAATTATACATTCGACATGTTAGGATTGCCTTAGGCTAGGATATATAACGTTATAGACGTATATAATGTTCCCACCGAGAAGTGGGTGCCGAAGTGACGGGAATGTTGTAAAACATTACATCCGAGGTGTTAGGTTGCCTTAGGCTCGGATATATAGCGTTATAGGCGGATATAATGTTCCCACCGAGAAGTAGGGGCCGACGAGCCACGAATGTTGTAAAATATTACGCTCGACATGTTAAGTTGTCTTAGGTTAGGATATATAACGTTATAGACGTATATACAGTTCCCACCGAGAAGTAGTTGCCGACGCGCCAGGAATATTGTAAAATATTATATTCGACATGCTAGGTTGTCTCAGGCTAGGACATATAGCGTTATAGACATATACAATGTTCCCACCGAGAAGTAGGGGCCGACGTGGCAGGAATGTAGTAAAATATTACATCCGAGATGTTAGGCTGCCTTAGGTTAAGATATATAACGTTATTGAATTATATAATGTTCCCACCGAGAAATAGGGGCCGACACGCCAGGAATGTTGTACAACATTACATCCGAGGTGTTAGTTTCCCTTAGGTTAGGATATATAACGTCATAGACGTATATAATGTTGCCACCGAGAAGTAGGTGCCGGTGCGCCACGAATGTAGTAAAATATTACATCCGAGATGTTAGGTTGCCTTAAACTAGGATATATAACGTTATAGACGTATATAAAGTTCCCACCGAGAAGTAGGGGCCGAAGTGACGAGAATGTTGTAAAATATTACATTCAACACGTTAGCTTGCCTTAGGCTAGGATATATAGAGTTATAGACGTATATAATGTTCCCACCGAGAAGTAGGGGCCGACGTACCAGGAATGTAGGAAAGTATTACATCCGAGATGTTAGGCTGCATTAGGTTAGGATATATAACGTTATTGAATTATATAATGTTCCCACCGAGAAATAGGGGCCGACACGCCAGGAATGTTGTAAAACATTACATCCGAGGTGTTAGGTTGCCTTAGGCTAGGATATATAGCGTTATAGACGTATATAATGTTCCCACCGAGAAGTAGTTGCCGACGCGCCAGGAATATTGTAAAATATTATATTCGACATGTTAGGTTGTCTCAGGCTAGGACATATAGCGTTATAGACATATACAATGTTCCCACCGAGAAATAGGGGCCGACGCGCCAGGAATGCTGTAAAATATTACATTCGACATGTTAGGTTGTCTTAGGCTTGGATATATAGCGTTATAGAATTATATAATGTTCCCACCGAGAAGTAGTGGCCGACGTGCCAGGAATGTAGTAAAATATTACATCCGAGATGTTAGGCTGCCTTAGGTTAAGATATATAACGTTATTGAATTATATAATGTTACCACCGAGAAATAGGTGCCGACACGCCAGGAATGTTGTACAACATTACATCCGAGGTGTTAGTTACCCTTAGGTTAGGATATATAACGTTATAGACGTATATAATGTTGCCACCGAGAAGTAGGTGCCGGTGCGCCACGAATGTAGTAAAATATTACATCCGCGATGTTAGGTTGCCTTAAACTAGGATATATAACGTTATAGACGTATATAAAGTTCCCACCGAGAAGTAGGGGCCGAAGTGACGGGAATGTTGTAAAATATTACATTCGACATGTTAGTTTGCCTTAGGCTAGAATATATAGAGTTATAGACGTATATAATGTTCCCACCGAGAAGTAGGGGCCGACGTGCCAGGAATGTAGTAAAATATTACATCCGAGATGTTAGGTTGCCTTAGGTTAGGATATATAGCGTTATAGACGTATGTAATGTTCCCACCGAGAAGTAGGTGCCGACGCGCTAGGAATGTTGTAAAATATTACTTCCGAGATGTTAGGATTGCCTTAGGCCAGGATATATAACGTTATAGACGTATATACTGTTCCCACCGAGAAGTAGGGGCCGGCGCGCCAGGAATGTAGTAAAATATTACATCCGAGATGTTAGGTTGCCTTAGGCTAGGATATATAACGTTATAGACGTATACGATATTCCCAACCAGGAGTACGGGCCGACACGACGAGAATGTTGTCAAATATTACATCCGAGATGTTAGGTTGCCCTAGGCTAGGATATATAACGTTATAGACGTATACGATATTCCCACCGAGGAGTACGGGCCGACACGACAAGAATGTTGTCAAATATTACATCCGAGATGTTAGGTTCCCTTAGGTTAAGATATATAACGTTATGGACGTATATAATGTTCCCACCGAGAAGTAGATGCCGACGCGCGAGGAATGTTGTAAAATATTACTTCCGAGATGTTAGAATTGCCTTAGGCTAGGACATATCACGTTATAGACGTATATAATGTTCCCACCGAGAAGTAGGGGCCGACGAGCCAGGAATGTTGTAAAATATTACGCTCGACATGTTAAGTTGTCTTAGGTTAGGATATATAACGTTATAGACGTATATACAGTTCCCACCGAGAAGTAGTTGCCGACGCGCCAGGAATATTGTAAAATATTATATTCGACATGCTGGGTTGTCTCAGGCTAGGACATATAGCGTTATAGACATATATAATGTTCCCACCGAGAAATAGGGACCGACACGCCAGGAATGTTGTATAACATTACATTCTAGGTGTTAGGTTTCCTCAGGTTAGGATATATAACGTTATAGACGTATATAATGTTCCCACCGAGAAGTAGGTGCCGACGCGCCAGGAATGTTGTAAAATATTACATCCGAGATGTTAGGATTACCTTAGGCTTGGATATATAACGTTGTAGACTTATATAATGTTCCCACCGAGAAGTAGGGGCCGGCGCGCCGGCACTGTAGTAAAATATAACATCTGAGATGTTAGGTTGCCTTAGGCTAAGATATATAACGTTATAGACGAATATAATGTTCCCACCGAGAAGTAGGTGCCGACGCGACAGGAATGTTGTAAAATATTACATCCGAGATGTTAGGATTGCCTTAGGCTAGAATATATAACGTTATAGACGTATATAATGTTCCCACCGAGAAGTAGGTGCCGGTGCGCCACGAATGTAGTAAAATATTACATCCGAGATGATAGGTTGCCCTAGGTTAGGATATATGGCGTTATAGACGTATATAATGTTCCCACCGAGAAGTAGGGGCCAGCGCGCCAGGAATGTAGTAAAATATTACATCCGAGTTGTTAGGTTGCCTTAGGTTAGGATATATAACGTTATTGACTTATATAATGTTCCCACGGAGAAATAGGGGCCGACTCGCCAGGAATGTTGTAAAATTATACATTCGACATGTTAGGATTGCCTTAGGCTAGGATATATAACGTTATAGACGTATATAATGTTCCCACCGAGAAGTAGGTGCCGAAGTGACGGGAATGTTGTAAAACATTACATCCGAGGTGTTAGGTTGTCTTAGGCTCGGATATATAGCGTTACAGGCGGATATAATGTTCCCACCGAGAAGTAGGGGCCGACGAGCCAGGAATGTTGTAAAATATTACGCTCGACATGTTAAGTTGTCTTAGGTTAGGATATATAACGTTATAGACGTATATACAGTTCCCACCGAGAAGTAGTTGCCGACGCGCCAGGAATATTGTAAAATATTATATTCGACATGCTGGGTTGTCTCAGGCTAGGACATATAGCGTTATAGACATATATAATGTTCCCACCGAGAAATAGGGACCGACACGCCAGGAATGTTGTATAACATTACATTCTAGGTGTTAGGTTTCCTCAGGTTAGGATATATAACGTTATAGACGTATATAATGTTCCCACCGAGAAGTAGGTGCCGACGCGCCAGGAATGTTGTAAAATATTACATCCGAGATGTTAGGATTACCTTAGGCTTGGATATATAACGTTGTAGACTTATATAATGTTCCCACCGAGAAGTAGGGGCCGGCGCGCCGGCACTGTAGTAAAATATAACATCTGAGATGTTAGGTTGCCTTAGGCTAAGATATATAACGTTATAGACGAATATAATGTTCCCACCTAGAAGTAGGTGCCGACGCGACAGGAATGTTGTAAAATATTACATCCGAGATGTTAGGATTGCCTTAGGCTAGAATATATAACGTTATAGACGTATATAATGTTCCCACCGAGAAGTAGGTGCCGGTGCGCCACGAATGTAGTAAAATATTACATCCGAGATGATAGGTTGCCTTAGGTTAGGATATATGGCGTTATAGACGTATATAATGTTCCCACCGAGAAGTAGGGGCCAGCGCGCCAGGAATGTAGTAAAATATTACATCCGAGTTGTTAGGTTGCCTTAGGTTAGGATATATAACGTTATTGACTTATATAATGTTCCCACGGAGAAATAGGGGCCGACTCGCCAGGAATGTTGTAAAATTATACATTCGACATGTTAGGATTGCCTTAGGCTAGGATATATAACGTTATAGACGTATATAATGTTCCCAGCGAGAAGTAGGTGCCGAAGTGACGGGAATGTTGTAAAACATTACATCCGAGGTGTTAGGTTGTCTTAGGCTCGGATATATAGCGTTACAGGCGGATATAATGTCCCCACCGAGAAGTAGGGGCCGACGAGCCACGAATGTTGTAAAATATTACGCTCGATATGTTAAGTTGTCTTAGGTTAGGATATATAACGTTATAGACGTATATACAGTTCCCACCGAGAAGTAGTTGCCGACGCGCCAGGAATATTGTAAAATATTATATTCGACATGCTAGGTTGTCTCAGGCTAGGACACATAGCGTTATAGACATATACAATGTTCCCACCGAGAAGTAGGGGCCGACGTGGCAGGAAAGTAGTAAAATATTACATCCGAGATGTGAGGCTGCCTTAGGTTAAGATATATAACGTTATTGAATTATATAATGTTCCCACCGAGAAGTAGATGCCGACGCGCCAGGAATGTTGTAAAATATTACTTCCGAGATGTTAGGATTGCCTCAGGCTAGGATATATAACGTTATAGACGTATATACTGTTCCCACCGAGAAGTAGGGGCCGGCGCGCCAGGAATGTAGTAAAATATTACATCCGATATGTTAGGTTGCCTTAGGCTAGGATATATAACGTTATAGACGTATACGATATTCCCACCGAGGAGTACGGGCCGACACGACAAGAATGTTGTCAAATATTACATCCGAGATGTTAGATTCCCCTTAGGTTAGGATATATAACGTTATAGACGTATATAAAGTTCCCACCGAGAAGTAGGGGCCGAAGTGACGAGAATGTTGTAAAATATTACATTCGACATGTTAGTTTGCCTTAGGCTAGGATATATAGAGTTATAGACGTATATAATGTTCCCACCGAGAAGTAGGGGCCGACGTGGCAGGAATGTAGTAAAATATTACATCCGAGATGTTAGGCTGCCTTAGGTTAAGATATATAACGTTATTGAATTATATAATGTTCCCACCGAGAAATAGGGGCCGACACGCCAGGAATGTTGTACAACATTACATCCGAGGTGTTAGGTTGCCTTAGGCTAGGATATATAGCGTTATAGACGTATATAACGTTCCCACCGAGAAGTAGTGGCCGACGTGCCAGGAATGTAGTAAAATATGACATCCGAGATGTTAGGTTGCCTTAGGTTAGGATATATGGCGTTATAGACGTATATAATGTTCCCACCGAGAAGTAGGGCCCAGCGCGCCAGGAATGTAGTAAAATATTACATCCGAGTTGTTAGGTTGCCTTAGGTTAGGATATATAACGTTATTGACTTATATAATGTTCCCACGGAGAAATAGGGGCCGACTCGCCAGGAATGTTGTAAAATTATACATTCGACATGTTAGGATTGCCTTAGGCTAGGATATATAACGTTATAGACGTATATAATGTTCCCACCGAGAAGTAGGTGCAGAAGTGACGGGAATGTTGTAAAACATTACATCCGAGGTGATAGGTTGCCTTAGGCTCGGATATATAGCGTTATAGGCGGATATAATGTTCCCACCGAGAAGTAGGGGCCGACGAGCCACGAATGTTGTAAAATATTACGCTCGACATGTTAAGTTGTCTTAGGTTAGGATATATAACGTTATAGACGTATATACAGTTCCCACCGAGAAGTAGTTGCCGACGCGCCAGGAATATTGTAAAATATTACATCCGAGATGTTAGGATTGCCTTAGGCTAGGACATATCACGTTATAGACGTATATAATATTCCCACCGAGAAGTAGGGGCCGACGTGCCAGGAATGTAGTAAAATATTACATCCGAGATGTTAGGTTGCCTTAGGCTAGGATATATAACGTTATAGACGTATATAATGTTCCCACCGAGAAGTAGGGGCCGTCGAGCCAGGAATGTTGTAAAATATTACGCTCGACATGTTAAGTTGTCTTAGGTTAGGATATATAACGTTATAGACGAATATACAGTTCCCACCGAGAAGTAGTTGCCGTCGCGCCAGGAATATTGTAATATATTATATTCGACATGCTAGGTTGTCTCAGGCTAGGACATATAGCGTTATAGACATATACAATGTTCCCACCGAGAAGTAGGGGCCGACGTGGCAGGAATGTAGTAAAATATTACATCCGAGATGTTAGGCTGCCTTAGGTTAAGATATATAACGTTATTGAATTATATAATGTTCCCACCGAGAAATAGGGGCCGACACGCCAGGAATGTTGTACAACATTACATCCGAGGTGTTAGGTTGCCTTAGGCTAGGATATATAGCGTTATAGACGTATATAATGTTCCCACCGAGAAGTAGTGGCCGACGTGCCAGGAATGTAGTAAAATATGACATCCGAGATGTTAGGCTGCCTTAGGTTAGGATATATAACGTTATTGAATTATATAATGTTCCCACCGAGAAGTAGGTGCCGAAGTGACGGGAATGTTGTAAAACATTACATCCGAGGTGTTAGGTTGCCTTAGGCTCGGATATATAGCGTTATAGGCGGATATAATGTTCCCACCGAGAAGTAGGGGCCGACGAGCCAGGAATGTTGTAAAATATTACGCTCGACATGTTAAGTTGTCTTAGGTTAGGATATATAACGTTATAGACGTATATACAGTTCCCACCGAGAAGTAGTTGCCGACGCGCCAGGAATATTGTAAAATATTATATTCGACATGCTAGGTTGTCTCAGGCTAGGACATATAGCGTTATAGACATATATAATGTTCCCACCGAGAAATAGGGACCGACACGCCAGGAATGTTGTATAACATTACATTCTAGGTGTTAGGTTTCCTCAGGTTAGGATATATAACGTTATAGACGTATATAATGTTCCCACCGAGAAGTAGGTGCCGACGCGCCAGGAATGTTGTAAAATATTACATCCGAGATGTTAGGATTACCTTAGGCTTGGATATATATCGTTGTAGACTTATATAATGTTCCCACCGAGAAGTAGGGGCCGGCGCGCCGGCACTGTAGTAAAATATAACATCTGAGATGTTAGGTTGCCTTAGGCTAAGATATATAACGTTATAGACGAATATAATGTTCCCACCGAGAAGTAGGTGCCGACGCGACAGGAATGTTGTAAAATATTACATCCGAGATGTTAGGATTGCCTTAGGCTAGAATATATAACGTTATAGACGTATATAATGTTCCCACCGAGAAGTAGGTGCCGGTGCGCCACGAATGTAGTAAAATATTACATCCGAGATGATAGGTTGCCCTAGGTTAGGATATATGGCGTTATAGACGTATATAATGTTCCCACCGAGAAGTAGGGGCCAGCGCGCCAGGAATGTAGTAAAATATTACATCCGAGTTGTTAGGTTGCCTTAGGTTAGGATATATAACGTTATTGACTTATATAATGTTCCCACGGAGAAATAGGGGCCGACTCGCCAGGAATGTTGTAAAATTATACATTCGACATGTTAGGATTGCCTTAGGCTAGGATATATAACGTTATAGACGTATATAATGTTCCCACCTAGAAGTAGGTGCCGAAGTGACGGGAATGTTGTAAAACATTACATCCGAGGTGTTAGGTTGTCTTAGGCTCGGATATATAGCGTTACAGGCGGATATAATGTTCCCACCGAGAAGTAGGGGCCGACGAGCCACGAATGTTGTAAAATATTACGCTCGACATGTTAAGTTGTCTTAGGTTAGGATATATAACGTTATAGATGTATATACAGTTCCCACCGAGAAGTAGTTGCCGACGCGCCGGGAATATTGTAAAATATTATATTCGACATGCTAGGTTGTCTCAGGCTAGGACATATAGCGTTATAGACATATATAATGTTCCCACCGAGAAATAGGGACCGACACGCCAGGAATGTTGTATAACATTACATTCTAGGTGTTAGGTTTCCTCAGGTTAGGATATATAACGTTATAGACGTATATAATGTTCCCACCGAGAAGTAGGTGCCGACGCGCCAGGAATGTTGTAAAATATTACATCCGAGATGTTAGGATTACCTTAGGCTTGGATATATAACGTTGTAGACTTATATAATGTTCCCACCGAGAAGTAGGGGCCGGCGCGCCGGCACTGTAGTAAAATATAACATCTGAGATGTTAGGTTGCCTTAGGCTAAGATATATAACGTTATAGACGAATATAATGTTCCCACCTAGAAGTAGGTGCCGACGCGACAGGAATGTTGTAAAATGTTACATCCGAGATGTTAGGATTGCCTTAGGCTAGAATATATAACGTTATAGACGTATATAATGTTCCCACCCAGAAGTAGGTGCCGGTGCGCCACGAATGTAGTAAAATATTACATCCGAGATGATAGGTTGCCTTAGGTTAGGATATATGGCGTTATAGACGTATATAATGTTCCCACCGAGAAGTAGGGCCCAGCGCGCCAGGAATGTAGTAAAATATTACATCCGAGTTGTTAGGTTGCCTTAGGTTAGGATATATAACGTTATTGACTTATATAATGTTCCCACGGAGAAATAGGGGCCGACTCGCCAGGAATGTTGTAAAATTATACATTCGACATGTTAGGATTGCCTTAGGCTAGGATATATAACGTTATAGACGTATATAATGTTCCCACCGAGAAGTAGGTGCCGAAGTGACGGGAATGTTGTAAAACATTACATCCGAGGTGTTAGGTTGTCTTAGGCTCGGATATATAGCGTTACAGGCGGATATAATGTTCCCACCGAGAAGTAGGGGCCGACGAGCCACGAATGTTGTAAAATATTACGCTCGACATGTTAAGTTGTCTTAGGTTAGGATATATAACGTTATAGATGTATATACAGTTCCCACCGAGAAGTAGTTGCCGACGCGCCAGGAATATTGTAAAATATTATATTCGACATGCTAGGTTGTCTCAGGCTAGGACATATAGCGTTATAGACATATATAATGTTCCCACCGAGAAATAGGGACCGACACGCCAGGAATGTTGTATAACATTACATTCTAGGTGTTAGGTTTCCTCAGGTTAGGATATATAACGTTATAGACGTATATAATGTTCCCACCGAGAAGTAGGTGCCGACGCGCCAGGAATGTTGTAAAATATTACATCCGAGATGTTAGGATTACCTTAGGCTTGGATATATAACGTTGTAGACTTATATAATGTTCCCACCGAGAAGTAGGGGCCGGCGCGCCGGCACTGTAGTAAAATATAACATCTGAGATGTTAGGTTGCCTTAGGCTAAGATATATAACGTTATAGACGAATATAATGTTCCCACCTAGAAGTAGGTGCCGACGCGACAGGAATGTTGTAAAATATTACATCCGAGATGTTAGGATTGCCTTAGGCTAGAATATATAACGTTATAGACGTATATAATGTTCCCACCGAGAAGTAGGTGCCGGTGCGCCACGAATGTAGTAAAATATTACATCCGAGATGATAGGTTGCCTTAGGTTAGGATATATGGCGTTATAGACGTATATAATGTTCCCACCGAGAAGTAGGGGCCAGCGCGCCAGGAATGTAGTAAAATATTACATCCGAGTTGTTAGGTTGCCTTAGGTTAGGATATATAACGTTATTGACTTATATAATGTTCCCACGGAGAAATAGGGGCCGACTCGCCAGGAATGTTGTAAAATTATACATTCGACATGTTAGGATTGCCTTAGGCTAGGATATATAACGTTATAGACGTATATAATGTTCCCAGCGAGAAGTAGGTGCCGAAGTGACGGGAATGTTGTAAAACATTACATCCGAGGTGTTAGGTTGTCTTAGGCTCGGATATATAGCGTTACAGGCGGATATAATGTCCCCACCGAGAAGTAGGGGCCGACGAGCCACGAATGTTGTAAAATATTACGCTCGATATGTTAAGTTGTCTTAGGTTAGGATATATAACGTTATAGACGTATATACAGTTCCCACCGAGAAGTAGTTGCCGACGCGCCAGGAATATTGTAAAATATTATATTCGACATGCTAGGTTGTCTCAGGCTAGGACACATAGCGTTATAGACATATACAATGTTCCCACCGAGAAGTAGGGGCCGACGTGGCAGGAAAGTAGTAAAATATTACATCCGAGATGTGAGGCTGCCTTAGGTTAAGATATATAACGTTATTGAATTATATAATGTTCCCACCGAGAAGTAGATGCCGACGCGCCAGGAATGTTGTAAAATATTACTTCCGAGATGTTAGGATTGCCTCAGGCTAGGATATATAACGTTATAGACGTATATACTGTTCCCACCGAGAAGTAGGGGCCGGCGCGCCAGGAATGTAGTAAAATATTACATCCGATATGTTAGGTTGCCTTAGGCTAGGATATATAACGTTATAGACGTATACGATATTCCCACCGAGGAGTACGGGCCGACACGACAAGAATGTTGTCAAATATTACATCCGAGATGTTAGATTCCCCTTAGGTTAGGATATATAACGTTATAGACGTATATAAAGTTCTCACCGAGAAGTAGGGGCCGAAGTGACGAGAATGTTGTAAAATATTACATTCGACATGTTAGTTTGCCTTAGGCTAGGATATATAGAGTTATAGACGTATATAATGTTCCCACCGAGAAGTAGGGGCCGACGTGCCAGGAATGTAGTAAAGTATTACATCCGAGATGTTAGGCTGCCTTAGGTTAGGATATATAACGTTATTGAATTATATAATGTTCCCACCGAGAAATAGGGGCCGACACGCCAGGAATGTAGTAAAACATTACATCCGAGGTGTTAGGTTGCCTTAGGCTAGGATATATAGCGTTATGGACGTATATAACGTTCCCACCGAGAAGTAGTGGCCGACGTGCCAGGAATGTAGTAAAATATGACATCCGAGATGTTAGGTTGCCTTAGGTTAGGATATATGGCGTTATAGACGTATATAATGTTCCCACCGAGAAGTAGGGCCCAGCGCGCCAGGAATGTAGTAAAATATTACATCCGAGTTGTTAGGTTGCCTTAGGTTAGGATATATAACGTTATTGACTTATATAATGTTCCCACGGAGAAATAGGGGCCGACTCGCCAGGAATGTTGTAAAATTATACATTCGACATGTTAGGATTGCCTTAGGCTAGGATATATAACGTTATAGACGTATATAATGTTCCCACCGAGAAGTAGGTGCAGAAGTGACGGGAATGTTGTAAAACATTACATCCGAGGTGTTAGGTTGCCTTAGGCTCGGATATATAGCGTTATAGGCGGATATAATGTTCCCACCGAGAAGTAGGGGCCGACGAGCCACGAATGTTGTAAAATATTACGCTCGACATGTTAAGTTGTCTTAGGTTAGGATATATAACGTTATAGACGTATATACAGTTCCCACCGAGAAGTAGTTGCCGACGCGCCAGGAATATTGTAAAATATTACATCCGAGATGTTAGGATTGCCTTAGGCTAGGACATATCACGTTATAGACGTATATAATATTCCCACCGAGAAGTAGGGGCCGACGTGCCAGGAATGTAGTAAAATATTACATCCGAGATGTTAGGTTGCCTTAGGCTAGGATATATAACGTTATAGACGTATATAATGTTCCCACCGAGATGTAGGGGCCGTCGAGCCAGGAATGTTGTAAAATATTACGCTCGACATGTTAAGTTGTCTTAGGTTAGGATATATAACGTTATAGACGAATATACAGTTCCCACCGAGAAGTAGTTTCCGTCGCGCCAGGAATATTGTAATATATTATATTCGACATGCTAGGTTGTCTCAGGCTAGGACATATAGCGTTATAGACATATACAATGTTCCCACCGAGAAGTAGGGGCCGACGTGGCAGGAATGTAGTAAAATATTACATCCGAGATGTTAGGCTGCCTTAGGTTAAGATATATAACGTTATTGAATTATATAATGTTCCCACCGAGAAATAGGGGCCGACACGCCAGGAATGTTGTACAACATTACATCCGAGGTGTTAGGTTGCCTTAGGCTAGGATATATAGCGTTATAGACGTATATAACGATCCCACCGAGAAGTAGTGGCCGACGTGCCAGGAATGTAGTAAAATATGACATCCGAGATGTTAGGTTGCCTTAGGTTAGGATATATGGCGTTATAGACGTATATAATGTTCCCACCGAGAAGTAGGGCCCAGCGCGCCAGGAATGTAGTAAAATATTACATCCGAGTTGTTAGGTTGCCTTAGGTTAGGATATATAACGTTATTGACTTATATAATGTTCCCACGGAGAAATAGGGGCCGACTCGCCAGGAATGTTGTAAAATTATACATTCGACATGTTAGGATTGCCTTAGGCTAGGATATATAACGTTATAGACGTATATAATGTTCCCACCGAGAAGTAGGTGCAGAAGTGACGGGAATGTTGTAAAACATTACATCCGAGGTGTTAGGTTGCCTTAGGCTCGGATATATAGCGTTATAGGCGGATATAATGTTCCCACCGAGAAGTAGGGGCCGACGAGCCACGAATGTTGTAAAATATTACGCTCGACATGTTAAGTTGTCTTAGGTTAGGATATATAACGTTATAGACGTATATACAGTTCCCACCGAGAAGTAGTTGCCGACGCGCCAGGAATATTGTAAAATATTACATCCGAGATGTTAGGATTGCCTTAGGCTAGGACATATCACGTTATAGACGTATATAATATTCCCACCGAGAAGTAGGGGCCGACGTGCCAGGAATGTAGTAAAATATTACATCCGAGATGTTAGGTTGCCTTAGGCTAGGATATATAACGTTATAGACGTATATAATGTTCCCACCGAGAAGTAGGGGCCGTCGAGCCAGGAATGTTGTAAAATATTACGCTCGACATGTTAAGTTGTCTTAGGTTAGGATATATAACGTTATAGACGAATATACAGTTCCCACCGAGAAGTAGTTGCCGTCGCGCCAGGAATATTGTAATATATTATATTCGACATGCTAGGTTGTCTCAGGCTAGGACATATAGCGTTATAGACATATACAATGTTCCCACCGAGAAGTAGGGGCCGACGTGGCAGGAATGTAGTAAAATATTACATCCGAGATGTTAGGCTGCCTTAGGTTAAGATATATAACGTTATTGAATTATATAATGTTCCCACCGAGAAATAGGGGCCGACACGCCAGGAATGTTGTACAACATTACATCCGAGGTGTTAGGTTGCCTTAGGCTAGGATATATAGCGTTATAGACGTATATAATGTTCCCACCGAGAAGTAGTGGCCGACGTGCCAGGAATGTAGTAAAATATGACATCCGAGATGTTAGGCTGCCTTAGGTTAGGATATATAACGTTATTGAATTATATAATGTTCCCACCGAGAAGTAGGTGCCGAAGTGACGGGAATGTTGTAAAACATTACATCCGAGGTGTTAGGTTGCCTTAGGCTCGGATATATAGCGTTATAGGCGGATATAATGTTCCCACCGAGAAGTAGGGGCCGACGAGCCAGGAATGTTGTAAAATATTACGCTCGACATGTTAAGTTGTCTTAGGTTAGGATATATAACGTTATAGACGTATATACAGTTCCCACCGAGAAGTAGTTGCCGACGCGCCAGGAATATTGTAAAATATTATATTCGACATGCTAGGTTGTCTCAGGCTAGGACATATAGCGTTATAGACATATATAATGTTCCCACCGAGAAATAGGGACCGACACGCCAGGAATGTTGTATAACATTACATTCTAGGTGTTAGGTTTCCTCAGGTTAGGATATATAACGTTATAGACGTATATAATGTTCCCACCGAGAAGTAGGTGCCGACGCGCCAGGAATGTTGTAAAATATTACATCCGAGATGTTACGATTACCTTAGGCTTGGATATATATCGTTGTAGACTTATATAATGTTCCCACCGAGAAGTAGGGGCCGGCGCGCCGGCACTGTAGTAAAATATAACATCTGAGATGTTAGGTTGCCTTAGGCTAAGATATATAACGTTATAGACGAATATAATGTACCCACCGAGAAGTAGGTGCGGACGCGACAGGAATGTTGTAAAATATTACATCCGAGATGTTAGGATTGCCTTAGGCTAGAATATATAACGTTATAGACGTATATAATGTTCCCACCGAGAAGTAGGTGCCGGTGCGCCACGATTGTAGTAAAATATTACATCCGAGATGATAGGTTGCCCTAGGTTAGGATATATGGCGTTATAGACGTATATAATGTTCCCACCGAGAAGTAGGGGCCAGCGCGCCAGGAATGTAGTAAAATATTACATCCGAGTTGTTAGGTTGCCTTAGGTTAGGATATATAACGTTATTGACTTATATAATGTTCCCACGGAGAAATAGGGGCCGACTCGCCAGGAATGTTGTAAAATTATACATTCGACATGTTAGGATTGCCTTAGGCTAGGATATATAACGTTATAGACGTATATAATGTTCCCACCGAGAAGTAGGTGCCGAAGTGACGGGAATGTTGTAAAACATTACATCCGAGGTGTTAGGTTGTCTTAGGCTCGGATATATAGCGTTACAGGCGGATATAATGTTCCCACCGAGAAGTAGGGGCCGACGAGCCACGAATGTTGTAAAATATTACGCTCGACATGTTAAGTTGTCTTAGGTTAGGATATATAACGTTATAGATGTATATACAGTTCCCACCGAGAAGTAGTTGCCGACGCGCCGGGAATATTGTAAAATATTATATTCGACATGCTAGGTTGTCTCAGGCTAGGACATATAGCGTTATAGACATATATAATGTTCCCACCGAGAAATAGGGACCGACACGCCAGGAATGTTGTATAACATTACATTCTAGGTGTTAGGTTTCCTCAGGTTAGGATATATAACGTTATAGACGTATATAATGTTCCCACCGAGAAGTAGGTGCCGACGCGCCAGGAATGTTGTAAAATATTACATCCGAGATGTTAGGATTACCTTAGGCTTGGATATATAACGTTGTAGACTTATATAATGTTCCCACCGAGAAGTAGGGGCCGGCGCGCCGGCACTGTAGTAAAATATAACATCTGAGATGTTAGGTTGCCTTAGGCTAAGATATATAACGTTATAGACGAATATAATGTTCCCACCTAGAAGTAGGTGCCGACGCGACAGGAATGTTGTAAAATGTTACATCCGAGATGTTAGGATTGCCTTAGGCTAGAATATATAACGTTATAGACGTATATAATGTTCCCACCCAGAAGTAGGTGCCGGTGCGCCACGAATGTAGTAAAATATTACATCCGAGATGATAGGTTGCCTTAGGTTAGGATATATGGCGTTATAGACGTATATAATGTTCCCGCCGAGAAGTAGGGCCCAGCGCGCCAGGAATGTAGTAAAATATTACGTCCGAGTTGTTAGGTTGCCTTAGGTTAGGATATATAACGTTATTGACTTATATAATGTTCCCACGGAGAAATAGGGGCCGACTCGCCAGGAATGTTGTAAAATTATACATTCGACATGTTAGGATTGCCTTAGGCTAGGATATATAACGTTATAGACGTATATACAGTTCCCACCGAGAAGTAGTTGCCGACGCGCCAGGAATATTGTAAAATATTATATTCGACATGCTAGGTTGTCTCAGGCTAGGACACATAGCGTTATAGACATATACAATGTTCCCACCGAGAAGTAGGGGCCGACGTGGCAGGAAAGTAGTAAAATATTACATCCGAGATGTGAGGCTGCCTTAGGTTAAGATATATAACGTTATTGAATTATATAATGTTCCCACCGAGAAGTAGATGCCGACGCGCCAGGAATGTTGTAAAATATTACTTCCGAGATGTTAGGATTGCCTCAGGCTAGGATATATAACGTTATAGACGTATATACTGTTCCCACCGAGAAGTAGGGGCCGGCGCGCCAGGAATGTAGTAAAATATTACATCCGATATGTTAGGTTGCCTTAGGCTAGGATATATAACGTTATAGACGTATACGATATTCCCACCGAGGAGTACGGGCCGACACGACAAGAATGTTGTCAAATATTACATCCGAGATGTTAGATTCCCCTTAGGTTAGGATATATAACGTTATAGACGTATATAAAGTTCTCACCGAGAAGTAGGGGCCGAAGTGAAGAGAATGTTGTAAAATATTACATTCGACATGTTAGTTTGCCTTAGGCTAGGATATATAGAGTTATAGACGTATATAATGTTCCCACCGAGAAGTAGGGGCCGACGTGCCAGGAATGTAGTAAAGTATTACATCCGAGATGTTAGGCTGCCTTAGGTTAGGATATATAACGTTATTGAATTATATAATGTTCCCACCGAGAAATAGGGGCCGACACGCCAGGAATGTAGTAAAACATTACATCCGAGGTGTTAGGTTGCCTTAGGCTAGGATATATAGCGTTATGGACGTATATAACGTTCCCACCGAGAAGTAGTGGCCGACGTGCCAGGAATGTAGTAAAATATGACATCCGAGATGTTAGGTTGCCTTAGGTTAGGATATATGGCGTTATAGACGTATATAATGTTCCCACCGAGAAGTAGGGCCCAGCGCGCCAGGAATGTAGTAAAATATTACATCCGAGTTGTTAGGTTGCCTTAGGTTAGGATATATAACGTTATTGACTTATATAATGTTCCCACGGAGAAATAGGGGCCGACTCGCCAGGAATGTTGTAAAATTATACATTCGACATGTTAGGATTGCCTTAGGCTAGGATATATAACGTTATAGACGTATATAATGTTCCCACCGAGAAGTAGGTGCAGAAGTGACGGGAATGTTGTAAAACATTACATCCGAGGTGTTAGGTTGCCTTAGGCTCGGATATATAGCGTTATAGGCGGATATAATGTTCCCACCGAGAAGTAGGGGCCGACGAGCCACGAATGTTGTAAAATATTACGCTCGACATGTTAAGTTGTCTTAGGTTAGGATATATAACGTTATAGACGTATATACAGTTCCCACCGAGAAGTAGTTGCCGACGCGCCAGGAATATTGTAAAATATTACATCCGAGATGTTAGGATTGCCTTAGGCTAGGACATATCACGTTATAGACGTATATAATATTCCCACCGAGAAGTAGGGGCCGACGTGCCAGGAATGTAGTAAAATATTACATCCGAGATGTTAGGTTGCCTTAGGCTAGGATATATAACGTTATAGACGTATATAATGTTCCCACCGAGAAGTAGGGGCCGTCGAGCCAGGAATGTTGTAAAATATTACGCTCGACATGTTAAGTTGTCTTAGGTTAGGATATATAACGTTATAGACGAATATACAGTTCCCACCGAGAAGTAGTTGCCGTCGCGCCAGGAATATTGTAATATATTATATTCGACATGCTAGGTTGTCTCAGGCTAGGACATATAGCGTTATAGACATATACAATGTTCCCACCGAGAAGTAGGGGCCGACGTGGCAGGAATGTAGTAAAATATTACATCCGAGATGTTAGGCTGCCTTAGGTTAAGATATATAACGTTATTGAATTATATAATGTTCCCACCGAGAAATAGGGGCCGACACGCCAGGAATGTTGTACAACATTACATCCGAGGTGTTAGGTTGCCTTAGGCTAGGATATATAGCGTTATAGACGTATATAATGTTCCCACCGAGAAGTAGTGGCCGACGTGCCAGGAATGTAGTAAAATATGACATCCGAGATGTTAGGCTGCCTTAGGTTAGGATATATAACGTTATTGAATTATATAATGTTCCCACCGAGAAGTAGGTGCCGAAGTGACGGGAATGTTGTAAAACATTACATCCGAGGTGTTAGGTTGCCTTAGGCTCGGATATATAGCGTTATAGGCGGATATAATGTTCCCACCGAGAAGTAGGGGCCGACGAGCCAGGAATGTTGTAAAATATTACGCTCGACATGTTAAGTTGTCTTAGGTTAGGATATATAACGTTATAGACGTATATACAGTTCCCACCGAGAAGTAGTTGCCGACGCGCCAGGAATATTGTAAAATATTATATTCGACATGCTAGGTTGTCTCAGGCTAGGACATATAGCGTTATAGACATATATAATGTTCCCACCGAGAAATAGGGACCGACACGCCAGGAATGTTGTATAACATTACATTCTAGGTGTTAGGTTTCCTCAGGTTAGGATATATAACGTTATAGACGTATATAATGTTCCCACCGAGAAGTAGGTGCCGACGCGCCAGGAATGTTGTAAAATATTACATCCGAGATGTTAGGATTACCTTAGGCTTGGATATATATCGTTGTAGACTTATATAATGTTCCCACCGAGAAGTAGGGGCCGGCGCGCCGGCACTGTAGTAAAATATAACATCTGAGATGTTAGGTTGCCTTAGGCTAAGATATATAACGTTATAGACGAATATAATGTACCCACCGAGAAGTAGGTGCGGACGCGACAGGAATGTTGTAAAATATTACATCCGAGATGTTAGGATTGCCTTAGGCTAGAATATATAACGTTATAGACGTATATAATGTTCCCACCGAGAAGTAGGTGCCGGTGCGCCACGATTGTAGTAAAATATTACATCCGAGATGATAGGTTGCCCTAGGTTAGGATATATGGCGTTATAGACGTATATAATGTTCCCACCGAGAAGTAGGGGCCAGCGCGCCAGGAATGTAGTAAAATATTACATCCGAGTTGTTAGGTTGCCTTAGGTTAGGATATATAACGTTATTGACTTATATAATGTTCCCACGGAGAAATAGGGGCCGACTCGCCAGGAATGTTGTAAAATTATACATTCGACATGTTAGGATTGCCTTAGGCTAGGATATATAACGTTATAGACGTATATAATGTTCCCACCGAGAAGTAGGTGCCGAAGTGACGGGAATGTTGTAAAACATTACATCCGAGGTGTTAGGTTGTCTTAGGCTCGGATATATAGCGTTACAGGCGGATATAATGTTCCCACCGAGAAGTAGGGGCCGACGAGCCACGAATGTTGTAAAATATTACGCTCGACATGTTAAGTTGTCTTAGGTTAGGATATATAACGTTATAGATGTATATACAGTTCCCACCGAGAAGTAGTTGCCGACGCGCCGGGAATATTGTAAAATATTATATTCGACATGCTAGGTTGTCTCAGGCTAGGACATATAGCGTTATAGACATATATAATGTTCCCACCGAGAAATAGGGACCGACACGCCAGGAATGTTGTATAACATTACATTCTAGGTGTTAGGTTTCCTCAGGTTAGTATATATAACGTTATAGACGTATATAATGTTCCCACCGAGAAGTAGGTGCCGACGCGCCAGGAATGTTGTAAAATATTACATCCGAGATGTTAGGATTACCTTAGGCTTGGATATATAACGTTGTAGACTTATATAATGTTCCCACCGAGAAGTAGGGGCCGGCGCGCCGGCACTGTAGTAAAATATAACATCTGAGATGTTAGGTTGCCTTAGGCTAAGATATATAACGTTATAGACGAATATAATGTTCCCACCTAGAAGTAGGTGCCGACGCGACAGGAATGTTGTAAAATGTTACATCCGAGATGTTAGGATTGCCTTAGGCTAGAATATATAACGTTATAGACGTATATAATGTTCCCACCCAGAAGTAGGTGCCGGTGCGCCACGAATGTAGTAAAATATTACATCCGAGATGATAGGTTGCCTTAGGTTAGGATATATGGCGTTATAGACGTATATAATGTTCCCGCCGAGAAGTAGGGCCCAGCGCGCCAGGAATGTAGTAAAATATTACGTCCGAGTTGTTAGGTTGCCTTAGGTTAGGATATATAACGTTATTGACTTATATAATGTTCCCACGGAGAAATAGGGGCCGACTCGCCAGGAATGTTGTAAAATTATACATTCGACATGTTAGGATTGCCTTAGGCTAGGATATATAACGTTATAGACGTATATACAGTTCCCACCGAGAAGTAGTTGCCGACGCGCCAGGAATATTGTAAAATATTATATTCGACATGCTAGGTTGTCTCAGGCTAGGACACATAGCGTTATAGACATATACAATGTTCCCACCGAGAAGTAGGGGCCGACGTGGCAGGAAAGTAGTAAAATATTACATCCGAGATGTGAGGCTGCCTTAGGTTAAGATATATAACGTTATTGAATTATATAATGTTCCCACCGAGAAGTAGATGCCGACGCGCCAGGAATGTTGTAAAATATTACTTCCGAGATGTTAGGATTGCCTCAGGCTAGGATATATAACGTTATAGACGTATATACTGTTCCCACCGAGAAGTAGGGGCCGGCGCGCCAGGAATGTAGTAAAATATTACATCCGATATGTTAGGTTGCCTTAGGCTAGGATATATAACGTTATAGACGTATACGATATTCCCACCGAGGAGTACGGGCCGACACGACAAGAATGTTGTCAAATATTACATCCGAGATGTTAGATTCCCCTTAGGTTAGGATATATAACGTTATAGACGTATATAAAGTTCTCACCGAGAAGTAGGGGCCGAAGTGACGAGAATGTTGTAAAATATTACATTCGACATGTTAGTTTGCCTTAGGCTAGGATATATAGAGTTATAGACGTATATAATGTTCCCACCGAGAAGTAGGGGCCGACGTGCCAGGAATGTAGTAAAGTATTACATCCGAGATGTTAGGCTGCCTTAGGTTAGGATATATAACGTTATTGAATTATATAATGTTCCCACCGAGAAATAGGGGCCGACACGCCAGGAATGTAGTAAAACATTACATCCGAGGTGTTAGGTTGCCTTAGGCTAGGATATATAGCGTTATGGACGTATATAACGTTCCCACCGAGAAGTAGTGGCCGACGTGCCAGGAATGTAGTAAAATATGACATCCGAGATGTTAGGTTGCCTTAGGTTAGGATATATGGCGTTATAGACGTATATAATGTTCCCACCGAGAAGTAGGGCCCAGCGCGCCAGGAATGTAGTAAAATATTACATCCGAGTTGTTAGGTTGCCTTAGGTTAGGATATATAACGTTATTGACTTATATAATGTTCCCACGGAGAAATAGGGGCCGACTCGCCAGGAATGTTGTAAAATTATACATTCGACATGTTAGGATTGCCTTAGGCTAGGATATATAACGTTATAGACGTATATAATGTTCCCACCGAGAAGTAGGTGCAGAAGTGACGGGAATGTTGTAAAACATTACATCCGAGGTGTTAGGTTGCCTTAGGCTCGGATATATAGCGTTATAGGCGGATATAATGTTCCCACCGAGAAGTAGGGGCCGACGAGCCACGAATGTTGTAAAATATTACGCTCGACATGTTAAGTTGTCTTAGGTTAGGATATATAACGTTATAGACGTATATACAGTTCCCACCGAGAAGTAGTTGCCGACGCGCCAGGAATATTGTAAAATATTACATCCGAGATGTTAGGATTGCCTTAGGCTAGGACATATCACGTTATAGACGTATATAATATTCCCACCGAGAAGTAGGGGCCGACGTGCCAGGAATGTAGTAAAATATTACATCCGAGATGTTAGGTTGCCTTAGGCTAGGATATATAACGTTATAGACGTATATAATGTTCCCACCGAGAAGTAGGGGCCGTCGAGCCAGGAATGTTGTAAAATATTACGCTCGACATGTTAAGTTGTCTTAGGTTAGGATATATAACGTTATAGACGAATATACAGTTCCCACCGAGAAGTAGTTGCCGTCGCGCCAGGAATATTGTAATATATTATATTCGACATGCTAGGTTGTCTCAGGCTAGGACATATAGCGTTATAGACATATACAATGTTCCCACCGAGAAGTAGGGGCCGACGTGGCAGGAATGTAGTAAAATATTACATCCGAGATGTTAGGCTGCCTTAGGTTAAGATATATAACGTTATTGAATTATATAATGTTCCCACCGAGAAATAGGGGCCGACACGCCAGGAATGTTGTACAACATTACATCCGAGGTGTTAGGTTGCCTTAGGCTAGGATATATAGCGTTATAGACGTATATAACGTTCCCACCGAGAAGTAGTGGCCGACGTGCCAGGAATGTAGTAAAATATGACATCCGAGATGTTAGGTTGCCTTAGGTTAGGATATATGGCGTTATAGACGTATATAATGTTCCCACCGAGAAGTAGGGCCCAGCGCGCCAGGAATGTAGTAAAATATTACATCCGAGTTGTTAGGTTGCCTTAGGTTAGGATATATAACGTTATTGACTTATATAATGTTCCCACGGAGAAATAGGGGCCGACTCGCCAGGAATGTTGTAAAATTATACATTCGACATGTTAGGATTGCCTTAGGCTAGGATATATAACGTTATAGACGTATATAATGTTCCCACCGAGAAGTAGGTGCAGAAGTGACGGGAATGTTGTAAAACATTACATCCGAGGTGTTAGGTTGCCTTAGGCTCGGATATATAGCGTTATAGGCGGATATAATGTTCCCACCGAGAAGTAGGGGCCGACGAGCCACGAATGTTGTAAAATATTACGCTCGACATGTTAAGTTGTCTTAGGTTAGGATATATAACGTTATAGACGTATATACAGTTCCCACCGAGAAGTAGTTGCCGACGCGCCAGGAATATTGTAAAATATTACATCCGAGATGTTAGGATTGCCTTAGGCTAGGACATATCACGTTATAGACGTATATAATATTCCCACCGAGAAGTAGGGGCCGACGTGCCAGGAATGTAGTAAAATATTACATCCGAGATGTTAGGTTGCCTTAGGCTAGGATATATAACGTTATAGACGTATATAATGTTCCCACCGAGAAGTAGGGGCCGTCGAGCCAGGAATGTTGTAAAATATTACGCTCGACATGTTAAGTTGTCTTAGGTTAGGATATATAACGTTATAGACGTATATACAGTTCCCACCGAGAAGTAGTTGCCGACGCGCCAGGAATATTGTAAAATATTATATTCGACATGCTAGGTTGTCTCAGGCTAGGACATATAGCGTTATAGACATATATAATGTTCCCACCGAGAAATAGGGACCGACACGCCAGGAATGTTGTATAACATTACATTCTAGGTGTTAGGTTTCCTCAGGTTAGGATATATAACGTTATAGACGTATATAATGTTCCCACCGAGAAGTAGGTGCCGACGCGCCAGGAATGTTGTAAAATATTACATCCGAGATGTTAGGATTACCTTAGGCTTGGATATATATCGTTGTAGACTTATATAATGTTCCCACCGAGAAGTAGGGGCCGGCGCGCCGGCACTGTAGTAAAATATAACATCTGAGATGTTAGGTTGCCTTAGGCTAAGATATATAACGTTATAGACGAATATAATGTACCCACCGAGAAGTAGGTGCGGACGCGACAGGAATGTTGTAAAATATTACATCCGAGATGTTAGGATTGCCTTAGGCTAGAATATATAACGTTATAGACGTATATAATGTTCCCACCGAGAAGTAGGTGCCGGTGCGCCACGATTGTAGTAAAATATTACATCCGAGATGATAGGTTGCCCTAGGTTAGGATATATGGCGTTATAGACGTATATAATGTTCCCACCGAGAAGTAGGGGCCAGCACGCCAGGAATGTAGTAAAATATTACATCCGAGTTGTTAGGTTGCCTTAGGTTAGGATATATAACGTTATTGACTTATATAATGTTCCCACGGAGAAATAGGGGCCGACTCGCCAGGAATGTTGTAAAATTATACATTCGACATGTTAGGATTGCCTTAGGCTAGGATATATAACGTTATAGACGTATATAATGTTCCCACCGAGAAGTAGGTGCCGAAGTGACGGGAATGTTGTAAAACATTACATCCGAGGTGTTAGGTTGTCTTAGGCTCGGATATATAGCGTTACAGGCGGATATAATGTTCCCACCGAGAAGTAGGGGCCGACGAGCCACGAATGTTGTAAAATATTACGCTCGACATGTTAAGTTGTCTTAGGTTAGGATATATAACGTTATAGATGTATATACAGTTCCCACCGAGAAGTAGTTGCCGACGCGCCGGGAATATTGTAAAATATTATATTCGACATGCTAGGTTGTCTCAGGCTAGGACATATAGCGTTATAGACATATATAATGTTCCCACCGAGAAATAGGGACCGACACGCCAGGAATGTTGTATAACATTACATTCTAGGTGTTAGGTTTCCTCAGGTTAGGATATATAACGTTATAGACGTATATAATGTTCCCACCGAGAAGTAGGTGCCGACGCGCCAGGAATGTTGTAAAATATTACATCCGAGATGTTAGGATTACCTTAGGCTTGGATATATAACGTTGTAGACTTATATAATGTTCCCACCGAGAAGTAGGGGCCGGCGCGCCGGCACTGTAGTAAAATATAACATCTGAGATGTTAGGTTGCCTTAGGCTAAGATATATAACGTTATAGACGAATATAATGTTCCCACCTAGAAGTAGGTGCCGACGCGACAGGAATGTTGTAAAATGTTACATCCGAGATGTTAGGATTGCCTTAGGCTAGAATATATAACGTTATAGACGTATATAATGTTCCCACCCAGAAGTAGGTGCCGGTGCGCCACGAATGTAGTAAAATATTACATCCGAGATGATAGGTTGCCTTAGGTTAGGATATATGGCGTTATAGACGTATATAATGTTCCCGCCGAGAAGTAGGGCCCAGCGCGCCAGGAATGTAGTAAAATATTACATCCGAGTTGTTAGGTTGCCTTAGGTTAGGATATATAACGTTATTGACTTATATAATGTTCCCACGGAGAAATAGGGGCCGACTCGCCAGGAATGTTGTAAAATTATACATTCGACATGTTAGGATTGCCTTAGGCTAGGATATATAACGTTATAGACGTATATAATGTTCCCACCGAGAAGTAGGTGCAGAAGTGACGGGAATGTTGTAAAACATTACATCCGAGGTGTTAGGTTGCCTTAGGCTCGGATATATAGCGTTATAGGCGGATATAATGTTCCCACCGAGAAGTAGGGGCCGACGAGCCAGGAATGTTGTAAAATATTACGCTCGACATGTTAAGTTGTCTTAGGTTAGGATATATAACGTTATAGACGTATATACAGTTCCCACCGAGAAGTAGTTGCCGACGCGCCAGGAATATTGTAAAATATTATATTCGACATGCTAGGTTGTCTCAGGCTAGGACATATATTGTTATAGACATATATAATGTTCCCACCGCGAAATAGGGACCGACACGCGAGGAATGTTGTATAACATTACATTCGAGATGTTAGGTTTCCTCAGGTTAGGATATATAACGTTATAGACGTATATAATGTTCCGACCGAGAAGTAGGTGCCGGTGCGCCACGAATGTAGTAAAATATTACATCCGAGATGTTAGGTTACCTTAGGTTAGGATATATAACGTTATTGACTTATATAATGTTCCCACGGAGAAATAGTGGCCGACTCGCCAGGAATGTTGTAAAATTATACAATCGACATGTTAGTTTGCCTTAGGCTAGGATATATAGAGTTATAGACGTATATAATGTTCCCACCGAGAAGTAGGGGCCGACGTGCCAGGAATGTAGTAAAATATTACATCCGAGATGTTAGGTTGCCTTAGGTTAGGATATATAGCGTTATAGACGTATATAATGTTCCCACCGAGAAGTAGGGGCCGACGCGCCAGGAATGCTGTAAAATATTACATTCGACATGTTAGCTTGTCTTAGGCTAGGATATATAACGTTATAGACGTATATAATGTTCCCACCGAGAAGTAGGTGCCGACGCGCTAGGAATGTTGTAAAATATTACATTCGACATGTTAGGTTGTCTTAGGCTACGATATATAACGTTATAGACGTATATAATGTTCCCACCGAGAAGTAGGTGCCGACGCGCTAGGAATGTTGTAAAATATTACTTCCGAGATGTTAGGATTGCCTTAGGCTAGGATATATAACGTTATAGACGTATATACTGTTCCCACCGAGAAGTAGGGGCCGGCGCGCCAGGAATGTAGTAAAATATTACATCCGAGATGTTAGGTTGCCTTAGGCTAGGATATATAACGTTATAGACGTATACGATATTCCCACCCAGGAGTACGGGCCGACACGACGAGAATGTTGTCAAATAATACATCCGAGATGTTAGGTTGCCTTAGGCTAGGATATATAACGTTATAGACGTATACGAAATTCCCACCGAGGAGTACGGGCCGACACGACAAGAATGTTGTCAAATATTACATCCGAGATGTTAGGTTCCCTTAGGTTAAGATATATAACGTTATAGACATATATAATGTTCCCACCGAGAAGTAGATGCCGACGCGCGAGGAATGTTGTAAAATATTACTTCCGAGATGTTAGAATTGCCTTAGGCTAGGACATATCACGTTATAGACGTATATAATGTTCCCACCGAGAAGTAGGGGCCGACGAGCCAGGAATGTTGTAAAATATTACGCTCGACATGTTAAGTTGTCTTAGGTTAGGATATATAACGTTATAGACGTATATACAGTTCCCACCGAGAAGTAGTTGCCGACGCGCCAGGAATATTGTAAAATATTATATTCGACATGCTAGGTTGTCTCAGGCTAGGACATATAGCGTTATAGACATATATAATGTTGCCACCGAGAAATAGGGACCGACACGCCAGGAATGATGTATAACATTACATTCGAGGTGTTAGGTTTCCTCAGGTTAGGATTCATACGTTATAGACGTATATAATGTTCCCACCGAGAAGTAGGTGCCGACGCGCCAGGAATGCAGTAAAATATTACATCCGAGATGTTAGGCTGCCTTAGGTTAGGATATATAACGTTATTGACTTATATACTGTTCCAACCGAGAAGTAAATGCCGACGCGCCAGGAATGTTGTAAAATATTACTTCCGAGATGTTAGGATTGCCTCAGGCTAGGAGATATAACGTTATAGACTTATATAATGTTCCCACCGAGAAGTAGGGGCCGACGTGGCAGGAATGTCGTAAAATATTACATCCGAGATGTTAGGCTGCCTTAGGTTAGGATATATAACGTTATTGAATTATACAATGTTCCCACCGAGAAGTAGGGGCCGACACGCCAGGAATGTTGTAAAACATTACATCCGAGGTGTTAGTTTCCCTTAGGTTAGGATATATAACGTTATAGACGTATATAATGTTCCCACCGAGAAGTAGGTGCCGACGCGACAGGAATGTTGTAAAATATTACATCCGAGATGTTAGGTTGCCTTAGGCTAGGATATATAGCGTTATTGACTTATATAATGTTCCCACCGAGAAGTAGTGGCCGACGTGCCAGGAATGTAGTAAAATATTACATCCGGGATGTTAGGTTGCCTTAGGTTAGGATATATAACGTTATTGACTTATATACTGTTCCCACCGAGAAGTAGATGCCGACGAGCCAGGAATGTTTTAAAATATTACTTCCGAGATGTTAGGATGGAATTAGGCTAGGACATATCACGTTATAGACGTATATAATGTTCCCACCGAGAAGTGGGGGCCGACTTGCCAGGAATGTAGTAAAATATTACATTCAACATGATAAGTTGTCTTAGATTAGGATATATAACGCTATAGTCGTATATACAGTTCCCACCGAGAAGTAGTTGCCGACGCGCCAGGAATATTGTAAAATATTATATTCGACATGTTAGGTTGTCTCAGGCTAGGACATATAGCGTTATAGACATATACAATGTTCCCACCGAGAAATAGGGGCCGACACGCCAGGAATGTTGTAAAACGTTACATCCGATGAGTTAGGTTCCCTTAGGTTAGGATATATAACGTTATAGACGTATATAATGTTCCCACCGAGAAGTAGGGGCCGACGTGCCAGGAATGTAGTAAAATATTACATCCGAGATGTTAGGTTGCCTTAGGTTAGGATATATAGCGTTATAGACGTATATAATGTTCCCACCGAGAAGTAGGGGCCGACGCGCCAGGAATGCTGTAAAATATTACATTCGACATGTTAGGTTGTCTTAGGCTAGGATATATAACGTTATAGACGTATATAATGTTCCCACCGAGAAGTAGGTGCCGACGCGCTAGGAATGTTGTAAAATATTACTTCCGAGATGTTAAGATTGCCTTAGGCTAGGACATATAACGTTATAGACGGATATACTGTTCCCACCGAGAAGTAGGTGCCGACGCGCTAGGAATGTTGTAAAATATTACTTCCGAGATGTTAAGATTGCCTTAGGCTAGGACATATAACGTTATAGACGTATATAATGTTCCCACCGAGAAGTAGGTGCCGAAGTGACGGGAATGTTGTAAAATATTACATTCGACATGTTAGTTTGCCTTAGGCTAGGATATGTAGCGTTATAGACTTATATAATGTTCCCACCGAGAAGTAGTGGCCGACGTGCCAGGAATGTAGTAAAATATTACATCCGGGATGTTAGGTTGCCTTAGGTTAGGATATATAACGTTATTCACTTATATACTGTTCCCACCGAGAAGTAGATGCCGACGCGCCAGGAATGTTTTAAAATATTACTTCCGAGATGTTAGGATTGAATTAGGCTAGGACATATCACGTTATAGACGTACATAATGTTCCCACCGAGAAGTAGGGGCCGACTTGCCAGGAATGTAGTAAAATATTACATTCGACATGATAAGTTGTCTTAGATTAGGATATATAACGCTATAGTCGTATATAGAGTTCCCACCGAGAAGTAGTTGCCGACGCGCCAGGAATAATGTAAAATATTATATTCGACATGTTAGGTTGTCTCAGGCTAGGACATATAGCTTTATAGACATATACAATGTTCCCACCGAGAAATAGGGGCCGACACGCCAGGAATGTTGTAAAACATTACATCCGATGTGTTAGGTACCCTTAGGTTAGGATATATTACGTTATAGACGTATATAATGTTCCCACCGAGAAGTAGGTGCCGGTGCGCCACGAATGTAGTAAAATATTACATCCGAGACGTTAGGTTGCCTTAAACTAGGATATATAACGTTATAGACGTATATAAAGTTCCCACCGAGAAGTAGGGGCCGAAGTGAAGGGAATGTTGTAAAATATTACATTCGACATGTTAGTTTGCCTTAGGCTAGGATATATAACGTTATAGACGTATATACTGTTCCCACCGAGAAGTAGTTGCCGACGCGCCAGGAATATTGTAAAATATTATATTCGACATGCTAGGTTGTCTCAGGCTAGGACATATTGCGTTATAGACATATACAATGTTCCCACCGAGAAATAGGGGCCGACACGCCAGGAATGTTTTAAAATATTACATCCGAGGTGTTAGTTTCCCTTAGGTTAGGATATATAACGTTATAGACGTATATAATGTTCCCACCGAGAAGTAGGTGCCGACGCGCCAGGAATGTTGTAAAATATTACATCCGAGATGTTAGGATTGCCTTAGGCTAGGATATATAACGTTATAGACGCATATAATGTTCCCACCGAGAAGTAGGTGCCGTTGCGCCACGAATGTAGTAAAATATTACATCCGAGATGTTAGGTTGCCTTAAACTAGGATATATAACGTTATAGACGTATATAAAGTTCCCACCGAGAAGTAGGGGCCGAAGTGACGAGAATGTTGTAAAATATTACATTCGACATGTTAGTTTGCCTTAGGTTAGGATATATAGAGTTATAGACGTATATAATGTTCCCACCGAGAAGTAGGGGCCGACGTGCCAGAAATGTAGTAAAATATTACATCCGAGATGTTAGGCTGCCTTAGGTTAGGATATATAACGTTATTGAATTATATAATGTTCCCACCGAGAATTAGAGCCCGACACGCCAGGAATGTTGTAAAACATTACATCCGAGGTGTTAGGTTGCCTTAGGCTAGGATATATAGCGTTATAGACGTATATAATGTTCCCACCGAGAAGTAGTTGCCGACGCGCCAGGAATATTGTAAAATATTATATTCGACATGTTAGGTTGTCTCAGGCTAGGACATATAGCGTTATAGACATATACAATGTTCCCACCGAGAAATAGGGGCCGACGCGCCAGGAATGCTGTAAAATATTACATTCGACATGTTACGTTGTCTTAGGCTAGGATATATAGCGTTATAGAATTATATAATGTTCCCACCGAGAAGTAGTGGCCGACGTGACAGGAATGTAGTAAAATATTACATCCGAGATGTTAGGTTGCCTCAGGCTAGGATATATAACGTTATTGACTTATATAATGTTCCCACCGAGAAGTAGGGGCCGACGTGGCAGGAATGTAGTAAAATATTACATCCGAGATGTTAGGCTGCCTTAGGTTAGGATATATAACGTTATTGAATTATATAATGTTCCCACCGAGAAATAGGGGCCGACACGCCAGGAATGTTGTAAAACATTACTTCCGAGGTGTTAGTTTCCCTTAGGTTAGGATATATAACGTTATAGACGTATATCATGTTCCCACCGAGAAGTAGGTGCCGACGCGACAGGAATGTTGTAAAATATTACATCCGAGATGTTAGGATTGCCTTAGGCTAGGATATATAACGTTATAGACGTATATAATGTTCCCACCGAGAAGTAGGGGCCGACGTGCCAGGAATGTAGTAAAATATTACATCCGAGATGCTAGGCTGCCTTAGGTTAGGATATATAACGTTATTGAATTATATAATGTTCCCACCGAGAAATAGGGGCCGACACGCCAGGAATGTTGTAAAACATTACATCCGAGGTGTTAGGTTGCCTTAGGCTAGGATATATAGCGTTATAGTCGTATATAATGTTCCCACCGAGAAGTAGTTGCCGACGCGCCAGGAATATTGTAAAATATTATATTCGACATGTTAGGTTGTCTCAGGCTAGGACATATAGCGTTATAGAATTATATAATGTTGCCACCGAGAAGTAGTGGCCGACGTGCCAGGAATGCTGTAAAATATTACATTCGACATGTTACGTTGTCTTAGGCTAGGATATATAGCGTTATAGAATTATATAATGTTCCCACCGAGAAGTAGTGGCCGACGTGACAGGAATGTAGTAAAATATTACATCCGAGATGTTAGGTTGCCTCAGGCTAGGATATATAACGTTATTGACTTATATAATGTTCCCACCGAGAAGTAGGGGCCGACGTGGCAGGAATGTAGTAAAATATTACATCCGAGATGTTAGGCTGCCTTAGGTTAGGATATATAACGTTATTGAATTATATAATGTTCCCACCGAGAAATAGGGGCCGACACGCCAGGAATGTTGTAAAACATTACTTCCGAGGTGTTAGTTTCCCTTAGGTTAGGATATATAACGTTATAGACGTATATCATGTTCCCACCGAGAAGTAGGTGCCGACGCGACAGGAATGTTGTAAAATATTACATCCGAGATGTTAGGATTGCCTTAGGCTAGGATATATAACGTTATAGACGTATATAATGTTCCCACCGAGAAGTAGGGGCCGACGTGCTAGGAATGTAGTAAAATATTACATCCGAGATGCTAGGCTGCCTTAGGTTAGGATATATAACGTTATTGAATTATATAATGTTCCCACCGAGAAATAGGGGCCGACACGCCAGGAATGTTGTAAAACATTACATCCGAGGTGTTAGGTTGCCTTAGGCTAGGATATATAGCGTTATAGTCGTATATAATGTTCCCACCGAGAAGTAGTTGCCGACGCGCCAGGAATATTGTAAAATATTATATTCGACATGTTAGGTTGTCTCAGGCTAGGACATATAGCGTTATAGAATTATATAATGTTGCCACCGAGAAGTAGTGGCCGACGTGCCAGGAATGCTGTAAAATATTACATTCGACATGTTACGTTGTCTTAGGCTAGGATATATAGCGTTATAGAATTATATAATGTTCCCACCGAGAAGTAGTGGCCGACGTGACAGGAATGTAGTAAAATATTACATCCGAGATGTTAGGTTGCCTCAGGCTAGGATATATAACGTTATTGACTTATATAATGTTCCCACCGAGAAGTAGGGGCTGACGTGGCAGGAATGTAGTAAAATATTACATCCGAGATGTTAGGCTGCCTTAGGTTAGGATATATAACGTTATTGAATTATATAATGTTCCCACCGAGAAATAGGGGCCGACACGCCAGGAATGTTGTAAAACATTACTTCCGAGGTGTTAGTTTCCCTTAGGTTAGGATATATAACGTTATAGACGTATATCATGTTCCCACCGAGAAGTAGGTGCCGACGCGACAGGAATGTTGTAAAATATTACATCCGAGATGTTAGGATTGCCTTAGGCTAGGATATATAACGTTATAGACGTATATAATGTTCCCACCGAGAAGTAGGGGCCGACGTGCCAGGAATGTAGTAAAATATTACATCCGAGATGCTAGGCTGCCTTAGGTTAGGATATATAACGTTATAGACGTATACGATATTCCCACCGAGAAATAGGGGCCGACACGCCAGGAATGTTGTAAAACATTACATCCGAGGTGTTAGGTTGCCTTAGGCTAGGATATATAGCGTTATAGACGTATATGATGTTCCCACCGAAAAGTAGGGGCCGACGCGCCAGGAATGCTGTAAAATATTACATTCGACATGTTAGGTTGTCTTAGGCTAGGATATATAGCGTTATAGAATTATATAATGTTGCCACCGAGAAGTAGTGGCCGACGTGCCAGGAATGTAGTAAAATATTACATCCGAGATGTTAGGTTGCCTTAGGTTAGGATATATAACGTTATTGACTTATATACAGTTCCCACCGAGAAGTAGATGCCGACGCGCCAGGAATGTTGTAAAATATTACTTCCGAGATGTTAGGATTGCCTCAGGCTAGGATATATAACGTTATAGACGTATATACTGTTCCCACCGAGAAGTAGGGGCCGGCGCGCCAGGAATGTAGTAAAATATTACATCCGAGATGTTAGGTTGCCTTAGGCTAGGATATATAACGTTATAGACGTATACGATATTCCCACCGAGGAGTACGGGCCGACACGACAAGAATGTTGTCAAATATTACATCCGAGATGTTAGGTTCCCTTAGGTTAGGATATATAACGCTATAGACGTATATAATGTTCCCACCGAGAAGTAGATGCCGACGCGCGAGGAATGTTGTAAAATATTATTTCCGAGATGTTAGAATTGCCTTAGGCTAGGACATATCATGTTATATACGTATATAATGTTCCCACCGAGAAGTAGGGGCCGACGTGGCAGGAATGTAGTAAAATATTACATTCGACATTATAAGTTTTCTTAGATTAGGATATATAACGTTATAGTCGTATATACAGTTTCCACCGAGAAGTAGTTGCCGACGCGCCAGGAATATTGTAAAATATTATATTCGACATGTTATGTTGTCTCAGGCTAGGACATATAGCGTTATAGACATATACAAAGTTCCCACCGAGAAATACGGGCCGACGCGCCAGGAATGTAGTAAAATATTACATCCGAGATGTTAGGTTGCCTTAAACTAGGATATATAACGTTATAGACGTATATAAAGTTCCCACCGAGAAGTAGGTGCCGACGCTCTAGGAATGTTGTAAAATATTACTTCCGAGATGTTAGGATTGCCTTAGGCTAGGATATATAACGTTATAGACGTATATACTGTTCCCACCGAGAAGCAGGGGCCGAAGTGACGAGAATGTTGTAAAATATTACATTCGACATGTTAGTTTGCCTTAGGCTAGGATATATAGAGTTATAGGCGTATATAATGTTCCCACCGAGAAGTAGGGGCCGACGTGCCAGGAATGTAGTAAAATATTACATCCGTGATGTTAGGTTGCCTTAGGCTAGGATATATAGCGTTATAGACGTATATAATGTTCCCACCGAGAAGTAGGTGCCGACGCGCCAGGAATGTAGTAAAATATTACATCCGAGATGTTAGGTTGCCTTAAACTAGGATATATAACGTTATAGACGTATATAATGTTCCCACCGAGAAGTAGGGGCCGACGTGCCAGGAATGTAGTAAAATATTACATTCGACATGATAAGTTGTCTTAGATTAGGATATATAACGTTATAGTCGTACATACAGTTCCCACCGAGAAGTAGTTGCCGACGCGCCAGGAATATTGTAAAATATTATATTCGACATGCTAGGTTGTCTCAGAATAGGACATATTGCCTTATAGACATATACAATGTTCCCACCGAGAAATAGGGGCCGACACGCCAGGAATGTTTTAAAACATTACATCCGAGGTGTTAGTTTCCCTTAGGTTAGGATATATAACGTTATAGACGTATATAATGTTCCCACCGAGAAGTAGGTGCCGACGCACCAGGAATGTTGTAAAATATTACATCCGAGATGTTAGGATTGCCTTAGGCTAGGATATATAATGTTATAGACGTATATAATGTTCCCACCGAGAAGTAGGTGCCGGTGCGCCACGAATGTAGTAAAATATTATATCCGAGATGTTAGGTTGCCTTAAACTAGGATATATAACGTTATAGACGTATATAAAGTTCCCACTGAGAAGTAGGGGCCGAAGTGACGAGAATGTTGTAAAATGTTACATTCGACATGTTAGTTTGCCTTAGGCTAGGATATATAGAGTTATAGACGTATATAATGTTCCCACCGAGAAGTAGGGGCCGACGCGCCAGTAATGTAGTAAAATATTACATCCGAGATGTTAGGTTGCCTTGGGCTAGGATATATAACGTTATAGACGTATTTAATGTTCCCACCGCGAAGTGCATGGCGACGCGCCAGGAATGTTGTAAAATATTACATCCGAGATGTTAGGATTGCCTTAGGCTAGGATATATAACGTTATAGACGTATATACTGTTCCCACCGAGAAGCAGGGGCCCACGCGCCAGGAATGTTGTAAAATATTACATTCGACGTGTTAGGGTTGCCCTAGGCTAGCATATATAACGTTATAGACGTATACGATATTCCCACTTAGAAGTACGTGCCGACACGCCAGGAATATTGTAAAATATTATATTCGACATGTTATGTTGTCTCAGGCTAGGACATATAGCGTTATAGACATATACAAAGTTCCCACCGAGAAATACGGGCCGACGCGCCAGGAATGTAGTAAAATATTACATCCGTGATGTTAGGTTGCCTTAGGCTAGGATATATAGCGTTATAGACGTATATAATGTTCCCACCGAGAAGTAGGTGCCGACGCGCCAGGAATGTAGTAAAATATTACATCCGAGATGTTAGGTTGCCTTAAACTAGGATATATAACGTTATAGACGTATATAATGTTCCCACCGAGAAGTAGGGGCCGACGTGCCAGGAATGTAGTAAAATATTACATTCGACATGATAAGTTGTCTTAGATTAGGATATATAACGTTATAGTCGTACATACAGTTCCCACCGAGAAGTAGTTGCCGACGCGCCAGGAATATTGTAAAATATTATATTTGACATGCTAGGTTGTCTCAGAATAGGACATATTGCCTTATAGACATATACAATGTTCCCACCGAGAAATAGGGGCCGACACGCCAGGAATGTTTTAAAACATTACATCCGAGGTGTTAGTTTCCCTTAGGTTAGGATATATAACGTTATAGACGTATATAATGTTCCCACCGAGAAGTAGGTGCCGACGCACCAGGAATGTTGTAAAATATTACATCCGAGATGTTAGGATTGCCTTAGGCTAGGATATATAATGTTATAGACGTATATAATGTTCCCACCGAGAAGTAGGTGCCGGTGCGCCACGAATGTAGTAAAATATTATATCCGAGATGTTAGGTTGCCTTAAACTAGGATATATAACGTTATAGACGTATATAAAGTTCCCACTGAGAAGTAGGGGCCGAAGTGACGAGAATGTTGTAAAATGTTACATTCGACATGTTAGTTTGCCTTAGGCTAGGATATATAGAGTTATAGACGTATATAATGTTCCCACCGAGAAGTAGGGGCCGACGCGCCAGTAATGTAGTAAAATATTACATCCGAGATGTTAGGTTGCCTTGGGCTAGGATATATAACGTTATAGACGTATTTAATGTTCCCACCGCGAAGTGCATGGCGACGCGCCAGGAATGTTGTAAAATATTACATCCGAGATGTTAGGATTGCCTTAGGCTAGGATATATAACGTTATAGACGTATATACTGTTCCCACCGAGAAGCAGGGGCCCACGCGCCAGGAATGTTGTAAAATATTACATTCTACGTGTTAGGGTTGCCCTAGGCTAGCATATATAACGTTATAGACGTATACGATATTCCCACTTAGAAGTACGTGCCGACACGCCAGGAATGTTGCCAAATATTACTTCCGAGATGTTAGGTTCCCTTAGGTTAGGATATATAACGTTATAGACGTACATAATGTTCCCATCGAGAGGTAGGGGCCGACGAGCCAGGAATGTCATGAAATATTACATCCGATATGTTAGGTTGCGTTAGGCTAGGATATATAACGTTATAGACGTATATAATGTTCCCACCGAGAAGTGGATAGCGACGTGCCAGGAATGTTGTAAGATATTACATCCGAGATGTTAGGATTGCATTAGTCTAGGATATATAACTTTATAGACGTATATACTGTTCCCATCGAGAAGTAGGTTCCGACGCGCCAGGAATGTTTTAAAATATTACATTCGACATGTTAGGTTGCCTTAAGCTAGGATATATAGCGTTATAGACATATATAACGTTCCCACCTAGAAGTAGGAGCCGAAGTGCAGAGAATGCTGTAAAATATTACATTAGACATGTTAGGTTGCCTTAGGCTAGGATATGTAACATTATAGACGTATATAATGTTCCCACCGTGAAGTAGGGGCCAACGAGCCAGGAATGTAATAAAATATTACATCCGAGATGTTAGGTTGCCTTAGGCTAGGATATATAACGTTATAGACGTATATGCTGTTCCCACCGAGAAGTAGGTGCCGACGCGCCAGGAATGTTGTAAAATATTACATTCGACATGTTATGTCGCCTTAAGCTAGGATATATAGCGTTATAGACGTATATAACGTTCCCACCGAGAAGTAGGTGCCGAAGTGCCGGGAATGTTGTAAAATATGACATTCGACATGTTAGGTTGCCTTAGGCTAGGATATGTGACATTATAGAAGTATATAATGTTCCCACCGTGAAGTAGGGACCAACGAGCCAGGAATGTAATAAAATATTACATCCGAGATGTTAGGATCGCCTTAGGCTAGGATATATAACGTTATAGACGTATATAACGTTCCCACCGAGAAGTAGGGGCCGAAGTGCCGGGAATGTTGTAAAATATTACGGTAGAGATGTTAGGTTGCCTTAGGTTAGGATATACAACGTTATAGACGAGTAGAATGTTCCCACCGAGATGTAGGGACCGACATGCCAGGAATGTTGTAAAATATGACATCCGAGTTGTTAGGTTGCTTTAGGTTAGGATATATATCGTTATAGACTTATATAATGTTCCCACTGAGACGTGGGGACCGACATGCCAGGAATGTTGTTAAATATTACATCCGAAATGTTAGATTGCCTTAGGTTAGGATGTACAACGTTATAGATGTATATAATGTCTCCATCCAGAAGTAGGTGACGACACGCCAGAAATGTTGTACAATATTACATGCGACATGTTAGGTTCCCTTAGGCTAGGATATCTAACCTTATAGACGTATATAATGTTACCACCGAGAACTACGGGCCGACACGTCAGGAATGATGTAAAATATTACATTCGACATGTTAGGTTGCCTTAGGCTAGGATATATAACGTTATAGACGTATATAATATTCCCACCGAGAAATAGGGGCCGACGCGTCAGGAATGTTGTAAAATATTACATCCCAGATGTTAGGTTATGTCAGGTTAGGATATAAAACGTTATAGACGTATATAATGTCCCCTTCGAGAAGGAGACGACGACACGCCAGGAATGTTGTAAAATATTACATCCGAGATGTTAGGTTATGTCAGGTTAGGATATACAACGTTATAGACGTATATAATGTCCCCTTCGAGAAGGAGGCGACGACACGCCAGGAATGTTGTAAAATATTACATCCGAGATGTTAGGTTGCCTTAGGTTAGGATATACAACGTTATAGACGTATATAATGTCCACATCGGGAAGTAGGCGCCGTCACGGCGGGAATGCTGTAAAATATTACTGTAGAGAGGTTAGGTTGCCTTAGGTCATGATATATAACCTTGCAGACGTATATAATGTTCCCACCGAGTTGTAGGGACCGACATGCCAGGAATGTTCTAAAATATTACATCCGAGATGTTAGGTTGCTTTAGGATAGGATATATATCGTTATAGACTTATATAATGTTCCCACCGAGACGTGGGGACCGACATGCCAGGAATGTTGTAAAATATTACATCCCAGAAGTTAGGTTGCTTTGGGTTAGGATATACAACGTTAGAGGCATATATAATGTCCCCATCGAGAAGCAGGCGACGACACGCCAGAATGTTGTAAAATATTACATCCGAGATGTTAGGTTCCCTTCGGTTAGGATATACAACGTTATAGACGTATCTAATGTCCCCAACGAGAAGTAGGCGACGACACGCCAGAATGTTGTAAAATATTACATCCGATATGTTAGGTTGCCTTAGGCTAGGATATATAACGTGATAGACGTATATAATGTTCCCACCGAGAAATAGGGGCCGACGCGTCAGGAATGTTGTAAAATATTACATCCCAGATGTTAGGTTACGTCAGGTTAGGATATACAACGTTATAGACGTATATAATGTCCCCATCGAGAAGCAGGCGACGACATGTCAGGAATGGTGTAAAATATTACATCCGAGATGTTATGCTACCTTACGTTAGGATATATAACGTTATAGACGTATATAATGTCCCCTTCGAGAAGCAGGCGACGACAGGCCAGAATGTTGTAAAATATTACATTCGACATGTTAGGTTGCCTTAGGCTAGGATATATATCGTTATAGACGTATACAATGTTCTTGCCGAGAAGTAGGGACCGACATGCCAGGAATGTTGTAAAATATTACACCCGAGAAGTTAGGTTCCCTTAGGTTAGGATATACAACGTTATAGACGTATAGAATGTTCCCACCGAGAAATAGGGGCCGACGCTTCAGGAATGTTGTTAAATATTACACCCGAGATGTTAGGTTCCCTTAGGTTAGGACATACAACGTTATAGACGTATCTAATGTCCCCATCGAAAAGCAGGCGACGACACGCCAGAATGTTGTAAAATATTACATTCGAGATGTTATGTTGACTGATGTTAGGATATATAACGTTATAGACGTATATAATGTTCCCACCGACATGAACGGGCCGACACGCCAGGAATGTTATCAACTATTACATCCGAGATGTTAATTTGACTTAGGTCAGTGTATACAACGTTATGGACGTATATAATGTCCCCATCGGGAAGTAGCAGCCATCACGCAAGAAAGGTTGTAAAATATTACCGTAGAGATGTTAGGTTGCCTTAGGTTAGGACATATATCGTTATAGACGTATACAATGTTCCCACCGAGAAGTAGGGACCGACATTCCAGGAATGTTGTAAAATATTACATTCGAGATGTTAGGTTGCAGTAGGTTAGCATATACAACGTTATAGATGTATATGATGTGCCCATCGAGATGTAGGCGACGACACGCCAGGAATGTTGTAAAATATTACTTTCGACATGTTAGGTTGCCTTAGGCTAGGATAATTAACGTTATAGACGTATATAATGTGCACACCGAGAAATAGGGGCCGACGCGTCAGGAATGTTGTCAAATATTACATCCGAGATATTAGGTTTCCTTAGGTTAGGATATATAACGTTATAGACGTATAGAATGTTCCCACCGAGAAGTAGGGGCCGACGCGCCAGAAATGCTGTAAAACATTACATCCGAGGTGTTAGGTTGCATTAGGCTAGGATATATAGCGTTATAGACGTATATAATGTTCCCACCGAGAAGTAGGGTCCGACGTGCCAGGAATGTAGTAAAATATTACATCCGAGATGTTAGGTTGCCTTAGGTTAGGATATATAAAGTTATTGACTTTTATAATTTTCCCACCGAGAAGTAGGGGCCGACGCGCCAGGAATGTTTTAAAATATTACATGCGACGTGTTAGGTTGCCTTAGGCTAGGATATATAGCGTTATAAACGTATATAATGTTCCCACCGATACGTAGGGACCGGTGCGGCAGGAATGTAGTAAAATATTACATCCGACATGTTAGGTTGCCTTAGGTTAGGATATATAGCGTTATAGACGTATATAATGTTCCCGCCGAGAAGTACGGGCCTACGTGCCAGGAATGTAGTAAAATATTACATCCGAGATGTTAGGTTCCCTTAGGTTAGGATATATGGCGTTATAGACGTATATAATGTTCCCACCGACAAGTAGGGGCCGAAGTGACGGGAATGATGTAAAATATTACAATCGACATGTTAGTTTGCCTTAGGCTAGGATATATAGCGTTACAGACGTATATAATGTTCCCACCGAGAAGTAGGAGCCGGCGCGCCAGGAATGTACTAAAATACTACATCCGAGATGTTAGGTTGCCTTAGGCTAGGATATGTAACGTTATAGACGTACATAATGTCCCCTTTGAGAAGCAGGCGACGACACGCCAGAATGTTGTAAAATATTACATTCGATATGTTAGGTTGCCTTAGGCTATGATATATAGCGATATAGACGTGTATAATGTTCCCACCGAGAAGTGGGGGCCAGCGCTCCAGGAATGTAGTAAAATATTACATCCGAGATGTTACGTTGCCTTAGGCTAGGATATGTAAAGTTATAGACGTATATAATGTTCCCACCGAGAAATAGGTGCCGTCGCGCCAGGAATGTTGTAAAATATTACATCCGAGATGTTAGTATTGCCTTAGGCTAGGATATATAACGTTATACACGTATATAATGTTCCCACCGAGAAGTAGGGGCCGAAGTGACGGGAATGTTGTAAAATATTATATCCGAAATGTTAGGTTGCCTTAGGTTAGGATATATAACGTTATTGACTTATATAATGTTCCCACCGAGAAATAGGGGCCGACGCCCCAGGAATGTTGTAAAATATTACATCCGAGATGTTAGGATTGCCTTAGGCCAGGATATATAACGTTATAGACGTATATAATGTTCCCACCGAGAAGTAGGGGCCGGTGCGGCACGAATGTAGTAAAATATTACATCCGAGATGTAAGGTTGCCTTAGACTAGGATATATAGCGTTATAGACGTATATAATGTTCCCACCGAGAAGTAGGGACCGACACGCCAGGAATGTTGTAAAACATAACATTCAAGGTGTTAGGTTTCATTAGGTTAGGATATATAACGTTATAGACGTATATAATGTTCCCACCGAGAAGTAGGTGCCGACGCGCCAGGAATGTTGTTAAATATTACATTCGACATGTTAGGTTGCCTTAGGCTAGGATATATAACGTTATAGACGTATATAATGTTCGCACCGAGAAATAGGTGCCGAAGTGACGGGAATGTTGTAAAATATTACATTCGAGATGTTAGGTTGCGTTAGGTTAGGATATATAACGTTATTGACTTATATAATTTTCCCACCGAGAAGTAGGGGCCGACGAGCCAGGAATGTTGTAAAATATTACGCTCGACATGTTAGGTTGCCTTAGGCTATGATATATAGCGATATAGACGTGTATAATGTTCCCACCGAGAAGTGGGGACCGGCGCTCTAGGAATGTAGTAAAATATTACATCCGAGATGTTACGTTGCTTTAGGCTAGGATATGTAAAGTTATAGACGTATATAATGTTCCCACCGAGAAAGGGGTGCCGTCGCGCCAGGAATGTTGTAAAATATTACATCCGAGTTGTTAGGTTGCTTTAGGTTAGGATACATGTCGTTATAGACTTATATAACGTTCCCACCGAGACGCGGGGACCGACATGCCAGGAATGTTGTAAAATATTACATCCCAGAAGTTAGGTTGCTTTGGGTTATTATATACAACGTTATAGACGTATATAATGTCCCCATCGAGAAGCAGGCGACAACACGCCAGGAATGTTGTAAAATATTACATGCGAGATGTTAGGTTACCTTAGGCTAGGACATATATTGTTATGGACGTATACAATGTTCCCACCGAGAAGTAGGGACCGACTCGTCAGGAATGTTGTAAAATAAAACAACCCAAATGTTAGGTTGCGTTAGGTTAGGATATACAACGTTATAGACGTATATAATATTCCCACAAAGACGTGGGGACCGACATGCCAGGAATGTTGTCAAATTTTACATCCGAGATGTTAGGTTGCCTTAGGTTAGGATATACAAAGTTATAGATGTATATAATGTCCCCATCGAGAAGTAGACGACGACATGCCAGGAATGTTGTAAAATATTACATACGACATGTTAGGTTATCTTAGGCTAGGATATATAACGTTATAGACGTATATTATGTTCCCAACGAGAAATAGGGGCCGACGCGTCAGGAATGCTGTAAAATATTACATCCGAGATGTTAGGTTCCCTTAGGTTAGCATATACAACGTTATAGACGTATAGAATGTTCCCACCGAGATGTAGCGACCGACATGCCAGGAATGTTGTAAAATATTACATCCGAATTGTTAGGTTGTTTTAGGTTAGGATATATATCGTTATAGACTTATATAATGTTCCCACCGAAAAGTGGGTACCGACAAGCCAGGAATGTTGTAAAATATTACACCCGAGATGTTAGGTTGCTTTGGGTTAGGATATACTACGTTATGGACGTATGTAATTTCCCCATCGAGAAGCAGGCGACGACACGCCAGGAATGTTGTAAAATATTACATTCGAGATGTTATGTTGCCTTACGTTAGGATATATAACGTTATAGACGTATATAATGTTCCCACCGACAGGAACGGGCCGACACGCCAGGAATGTTATCAACTATTACATCCGAGATGTTAATTTGCCTTAGGTTAGGGTATACAACGTTATAGACGTATATAATGTCCCCATCGGGAAGTAGCAGCCGTCACGCAAGGAATGTTGTAAAATATTACCGTAGAGATGTTAGGTTGCCTTAGGTTAGGACATATATCCTTATAGACGTATACAATATTCCCACCGAGATGTAGGGACCGACATGCCAGGAATGTTGTGAAATATTACATTCGAGATGTTAGGTTGCAGTAGGTTAGCAAATACAACGTTATAGATGTATATGATGTCCCCATCGAGATGTAGGCGACGACACGCCAGGAATGTTTTCAACTATTACACCCGAGATGTTAGTTTGCCATAGGTTAGGATATACAACGTTATAGACGTATATAATGTCCCCATCGGGAAGTAGGCGCCGTTACGCCAGGAATGCTGTAAAATATTACTGTAGAGATGTTAGGTTGCCTTAGGTTATGATATATAACCTTGCAGACGTATATAATGTTCCCACCGAGATGTAGGGACCGACATGCCAGGAATGTTGTAAAATATTACATCCGTGATGTTAGGTTGCTTTAGGTTAGGATATATATCGTTATAGACTTATATAATGTTCCCACCGATACATGGGGACCGACATGCCAGGAATGTTGTAAAATATTACATCCCAGAAGTTAGGTTGCTTTGGGTTAGGATATACAACGTTATAGACGTATATAATGTCCCCATCGAGAAGCAGGCGACGACACGCCAGGAATGTTGTAAAATATTACATCCGAGATGTTAGGTTGCCTTAGGCTAGGACATATATCGTTATAGACGTATACAATGTTGCCACCGAGAAGTAGGGACCGACGCGTCAGGAATGTTGTAAAATAAAATATCCGACATGTTAGGTTGCCTTAGGTTAGGATATACAACGTTATAGATGTATATAATGTCCCCATCGCGAAGTAGGCGACGACACGCCAGGAATGTTGTAAAATATTACATTCGACATAGTAGGTCGCCTTAGGCTAGGATATATAACGTTATAGACATATATAATGTTCCCGCCGAGAAATTGAGGCCGACGCGTCAGGACTGTTGTAAAATATTACGCCCGAGATGTTAGGTTGCTTTAGGTTAGGATATCTATCGTTATAGACGTATATAATGTCCAGATCGAGACGTGGGGACCGACACGCCAGAATGTTGTAAAATATTACATCCGAGATGTTAGGTTGCCTTAGGTTAGGATATACAACGTTATAGATGTATATAATGTCCCCATCGCGAAGTAGGCGACGACACGCCAGGAATGTTGTAAAATATTACATTCGACATGTTAGGTTGCCTTAGTCTAGGATATGTAACGTTATAGACGTATATAATATTCCCACCGAGAAATAGGGGCCGACGCGTCAGGAATGTTGTAAAATATTACACCCGAGATGTTAGGTTCCCTTAGGTTAGGATATACAACGTTATAGACGTATAGAATGTTCCCACCGAGAAATAGGGTCCGACGCGTCAGGAATGTTGTAAAATATTACACCCCAGATGTTAGGTTCCCTTAGGTTAGGATATACAACTTTATAGACGTATGGAAAGTTCCCACCGAGATTTAGGGACCGACATGCCAGGCATGTTGTAAAATATTACATCCGAGATGTTAGGTTGCGTTAGGTTAGGATATACAAGGTTATAGACGTATAGAATGTTCTCACCGAGAAGTAGGGACCGACATGCCAGGAATGTTGTAAAATATTACACCCGAGATGTTAGGTTCCCTTAGGTTAGGATATACAACGTTATAGACGGGTAGAATGTTCCCACCGAGAAATAGGGTCCGACGCGTCAGGAATGTTGTAAAATATTACACCCGAGATGTTAGGTTCCCTTAGGTTAGGATATACAACTTTATAGACGTATAGAAAGTTCCCACCGAGATTTAGGGACCGACATGTCAGGAATGTTGTAAAATATTACATCCGAGATGTTACGTTGCTTTAGGTTAGCATATATATCGTTATAGGCTAATATAATGTTCCCACCGAGACGTGGGGACCGACATGCCAGGAATCTTGTAAAATATTACATCCCAGATGTTAGGTTGCGTTAGGTTAGGATATACAACGTTATAGACGTATAAAATGTCCCCATCGAGAAGCAGGCGACGACACGGCAGAATGTTGTAAAATATTACATCCGATATGTTAGGTTGCCTTATGCTACGATATATATCGTTATAGACGTATACAATGTTCCCACCGAGCAGTAGGGACCGAAATGCCAGGAATGTTGTAAAATATTACATCCGAGATGTTAGGTTGCCTTAGGTTAGGATATACAACGTTATAGATGTATATAATGTCCACATCGAGAAGCAGGCGACGACACGCCAGGAATGTTGTAAAATATTACATTCGAGATGTTATGTTGCCTTGCGTTAGGATATATTACGTTATAGACGTATATAATGTTCCCACCGAGATGTACGGGCCGACACGCCAGGAATGTTATCAACTATTACATCCGAGATTTTCGGTTGCCTTAGGTTATGATATATAACGTTATAGACGTGTATAATTTTACCACCGAGAAGTAGGGACTGACATGCTAGGAATGTTGTAAAATATTACATCCGAGATCTTAGGTTGCGTTAGGTTAGGATATACAAGGTTATAGACGTATAGAATGTTCTCACGGAGAAGTAGGGACCGACATGCCAGGAATGTTGTAAAATATTACACCCGAGATGTTAGGTTCCCTTAGGTTAGGATATACAACGTTATAGACGTATAGAATGTTCCCACCGAGAAATAGGGTCCGACGCGTTAGGAATGTTGTAAAATATTACACCCCAGATGTTAGGTTCCCTTAGGTTAGGATATACAACGTTATAGACGTATGGAATGTTCCCACCGAGAAATAGGGTCCGACGGGTCAGGAATGTTGTAAAATATTACACCCGAGATGTTAGGTTCCCTTAGGTTAGGATATACAACTTTATAGACGTATAGAAAGTTCCCACCGAGATTTAGGGACCGACATGCCAGGTATGTTGTAAAATATTACATCCGAGATGTTAGGTTGCGTTAGGTTAGGATATACAAGGTTATAGACGTATAGAATGTTCTCACCGAGAAGTAGGGACCGACATGCCAGGAATGTTGTAAAATATTACACCCGAGATGTTAGGTTCCCTTAGGTTAGGATATACAACGTTATAGACGTATAGAATGTTCCCACCGAGAAATAGCGTCCGACGCGTCAGGAATGTTGTAAAATATTACACCCGAGATGATAGGTTCCCTTAGGTTAGGATATACAACTTTATAGACGTATAGAAAGTTCCCACCGAGATTAAGGGACCGACATGTCAGGAATGTTGTAAAATATTACATCCGAGATGTTACGTTGCTTTAGGTTAGCATATATATCGTTATAGGCTAATATAATGTTCCCACCGAGACGTGGGGACCGACATGCCAGGAATCTTGTAAAATATTACATCCCAGATATTAGGTTGCGTTAGGTTAGGATATACAACGTTATGGACGTATAAAATGTCCCCATCGAGAAGCAGGCGACGACACGCCAGAATGTTGTAAAATATTACATCCGATATGTTACGTTGCCTTATGCTACGATATATATCGTTATAGACGTATACAATGTTCCCACCGAGCAGTAGGGACCGAAATGCCAGGAATGTTGTAAAATATTACATCCGAGATGTTAGGTTGCCTTAGGTTAGGATATACAACGTTATAGATATATATAATGTCCACATCGAGAAGCAGGCGACGACACGCCAGGAATGTTGTAAAATATTACATTCGAGATGTTATGTTGCCTTGCGTTAGGATATATTACGTTATAGACGTATACAATGTTCCCACCGAGATGTACGGGCCGACACGCCAGGAATGTTATCAACTATTACATCCGAGATGTTAATTTGACTTAGGTCAGTGTATACAACGTTATGGACGTATATAATGTCCCCATCGGGAAGTAGCAGCCATCACGCAAGAAAGGTTGTAAAATATTACCGTAGAGATGTTAGGTTGCCTTAGGTTAGGACATATATCGTTATAGACGTATACAATGTTCCCACCGAGAAGTAGGGGCCGACGCGCCAGAAATGCTGTAAAACATTACATCCGAGGTGTTAGGTTGCATTAGGCTAGGATATATAGCGTTATAGACGTATATAATGTTCCCACCGAGAAGTAGGGGCCGACGTGCCAGGAATGTAATAAAATATTACATCCGAGATGTTAGGTTGCCTTAGGTTAGGATATATAAAGTTATTGACTTATATAATTTTCCCACCGAGAAGTAGGGGCCGACGCGCCAGGAATGTTTTAAAATATTACATGCGACGTGTTAGGTTGCCTTAGGCTAGGATATATAGCGTTATAAAGGTATCTAATGTTCCCACCGATACGTAGGGACCGGTGCGGCAGGAATGTAGTAAAATATTACATCCGACATGTTAGGTTGCCTTAGGTTAGGATATATAGCGTTATAGACGTATATAATGTTCCCGCCGAGAAGTACGGGCCTACGTGCCAGGAATGTAGTAAAATATTACATCCGAGATGTTAGGTTCCCTTAGGTTAGGATATATGGCGTTATAGACGTATATAATGTTCCCACCGACAAGTAGGGGCCGGCGCGCCAGGAATGTACTAAAATACTACATCCGAGATGTTAGGTTGCCTTAGGCTAGGATATGTAACGTTATAGACGTACATAATGTCCCCTTTGAGAAGCAGGCGACGACACGCCAGAATGTTGTAAAATATTACATTCGATATGTTAGGTTGCCTTAGGCTATGATATATAGCGATATAGACGTGTATAATGTTCCCACCGAGAAGTGGGGGCCAGCGCTCCAGGAATGTAGTAAAATATTACATCCGAGATGTTACGTTGCCTTAGGCTAGGATATGTAAAGTTATAGACGTATATAATGTTCCCACCGAGAAATAGGTGCCGTCGCGCCAGGAATGTTGTAAAATATTACATCCGAGATGTTAGTATTGCCTTAGGCTAGGATATATAACGTTATACACGTATATAATGTTCCCACCGAGAAGTAGGGGCCGAAGTGACGGGAATGTTGTAAAATATTATATCCGAAATGTTAGGTTGCCTTAGGTTAGGATATATAACGTTATTGACTTATATAATGTTCCCACCGAGAAATAGGGGCCGACGCCCCAGGAATGTTGTAAAATATTACATCCGAGATGTTAGGATTGCCTTAGGCCAGGATATATAACGTTATAGACGTATATAATGTTCCCACCGAGAAGTAGGGGCCGGTGCGGCACGAATGTAGTAAAATATTACATCCGAGATGTAAGGTTGCCTTAGACTAGGATATATAACGTTATAGACGTATATAATGTTCCCACCGAGAAGTAGGGGCCGAAGTGACGGGAATGTTGTAAAATATTACATTCGACATGTTAGTTTGCCTTAGGCTAGGATATATAGCGTTATAGACGTATATAATGTTCCCACCGAGAAGTAGGGACCGACACGCCAGGAATGTTGTAAAACATAACATTCAAGGTGTTAGGTTTCATTAGGTTAGGATATATAACGTTATAGACGTATATAATGTTCCCACCGAGAAGTAGGTGCCGACGCGCCAGGAATGTTGTTAAATATTACATTCGACATGTTAGGTTGCCTTAGGCTAGGATATATAACGTTATAGACGTATATAATGTTCGCACCGAGAAATAGGTGCCGAAGTGACGGGAATGTTGTAAAATATTACATTCGAGATGTTAGGTTTCGTTAGGTTAGGATATATAACGTTATTGACTTATATAATTTTCCCACCGAGAAGTAGGGGCCGACGAGCCAGGAATGTTGTAAAATATTACGCTCGACATGTTAGGTTGCCTTAGGCTATGATATATAGCGATATAGACGTGTATAATGTTCCCACCGAGAAGTGGGGACCGGCGCTCTAGGAATGTAGTAAAATATTACATCCGAGATGTTACGTTGCTTTAGGCTAGGATATGTAAAGTTATAGACGTATATAATGTTCCCACCGAGAAAGGGGTGCCGTCGCGCCAGGAATGTTGTAAAATATTACATCCGAGTTGTTAGGTTGCTTTAGGTTAGGATACATGTCGTTATAGACTTATATAACGTTCCCACCGAGACGCGGGGACCGACATGCCAGGAATGTTGTAAAATATTACATCCCAGAAGTTAGGTTGCTTTGAGTTATTATATACAACGTTATAGACGTATATAATGTCCCCATCGAGAAGCAGGCGACAACACGCCAGGAATGTTGTAAAATATTACATGCGAGATGTTAGGTTACCTTAGGCTAGGACATATATTGTTATGGACGTATACAATGTTCCCACCGAGAAGTAGGGACCGACTCGTCAGGAATGTTGTAAAATAAAACAACCCAAATGTTAGGTTGCGTTAGGTTAGGATATACAACGTTATAGACGTATATAATGTCCCCTTCAAGAAGCAGGCGACGACACGCCAGAATGTTGTAAAATATTACATTCGACATGTTAGGTTGCCTTAGGCTAGGATATATAACGTTATAGACGTATATAATATTCCCACCGAGAAATAGGGGCCGACGCGTAAGGAATGCTGTAAAATATTACACCCGAGATGATAGGTTCCCTTAGGTTAGGATATACAACGTTATAGGCGTATAGAATGTTCCCACCGAGATGTAGGGACCGACATGCCAGGAATGTTGTAAAATATTACATCCGAGTTGTTAGGTTGCGTTAGGTTAGGATATATATCGTTATGGACTTATATAATGTCACCACCGAGACGTGGGTACCGACATGCCAGGAATGTAGTAAAATATTACATCCGAGATGTTAGGTTGCCTTAGGTTAGGATATACAAAGTTATAGATGTATATAATGTCCTCATCCAGAAGTAGGCGACGACACGCCAGGAGTGTTGTAAAATATTACATTTTACATGTTAAGTTTCCTTAGGCTAGGATATATAATGTTACACACGCATATAATGTTATCACCGAGAACTACGGGCCGACACGCCAGGAATGATGTAAAATATTACATTCGACATGGTAGGTCGCCTTAGTCTAGGATATATAACGTTATAGACATATATAATGTTCCCACCGAGAAATAGGGGCCGACGCGTCAGGAATGTTGTAAAATATTACACCCGAGATGTTCGGTTGCTTCAGGTTAGGATATATATCGTTATAGACGGATATAATGTCCAGATCGAGACGTGGGGACCGACACGCCAGAATGTTGTAAAATATTACATCCGAGACGTTAGGTTGCCTTAGGCTAGTATGTATACCGTTATAGACGTATACAATTTTGCCACCGAGAAGTAGGGACCGACATGCCAGGAATGTTGTTAAATATTACATCCGAAATGTTAGGTTGCCTTAGGTTAGGATGTACAACGTTATAGATGTATATAATGTCTCCATCCAGAAGTAGGTGACGACACGCCAGGAATGTTGTACAATATTACATGCGAGATGTTAGGTTGCTTTAGGTTAGGATATATATCGTTATAGACTTATATAATGTTCCTACTGAGACGTAGGGACCGACATGCCAGAAATGTTGTCAAATATTACATCCGAGATGTTAGGTTGCCTTAGGTTAGGATATACAAAGTTATAGATGTATATAATGTCCTCTTCCAGAAGTAGGCGACGACACGCCAGGAGTGTTGTAAAATATTACATTTTACATGTTAAGTTTCCTTAGGCCAGGATATATAATGTTATACACGCACATAATGTCATCACCGAGAACTACGGGCCGACACGCCAGGAATGATGTAAAATATTACATTCGACATGGTAGGTCGCCTTAGCCTAGGATATATAACGTTATAGACATATATAATGTTCCCACCCAGAAATAGGGGCCGACGCGTCAGGAATGTTGTAAAATATTACACCCGAGATGTTAGGTTGCTTTAGGTTAGGATATATATTGTTATAGACGCATATAATGTCCAGATCGAGACGTGGGGACCGACACGCCAGAATGTTGTAAAATATTACATCCGAGATGTTAGCTTGCCTTAGGATAGTATATATACCGTTATAGACGTATACAATGTTCCCACCCAGCAGTAGGGACCGAAATGCCAGGAATGTTGTAAAATATTACACCCGAGATGTTAGGTTCCCTTAGGTTAGGATATACGACGTTATAGACGTATAGAATGTTCCCACCGAGATGTAGGGACCGACATGCCAGGAATGTTGTAAAATATGACATCCGAGCTGTTAGGTTGCTTTAGGCTAGGATATATATCGTTATAGACTTATATAATGTTCCCACTGAGACGTGGGGACCGACATGCCAGAAATGTTGTCAAATATTACATCCCAGATGTTAGGTTCCCTTAGGTTAGGATATACAACGTTATAGACGTATCTAATGTCCCCATCGAGAAGGAGGCGATGACACGCCAGGAATGTTGTAAAATATTACATCTGAGATGTTAGGTTGCCTTAGGCTAGGACATATATCGCTATAGACGTATACCATGTTCCCACCGAGAAGTAGGGACCGACGCGTCAGGAATGTTGTAAAATAAAACATCCCAGATGTAAGGTTGCGTTAGGTTAGGATATACAACGATATAGACGTATCTAATGTCCCCATCGAGAAGCAGGCGACGACACGCCAGAATGTTGTAAAATATTACATCCGAGATGTTAGGTTGCCTTCGGTTAGGATATATATCGCTATAGACGTATATGATGTTTCCACCGAGAAGTACGGGCCGAAACAACAACAATGTTGTCAGATATTACATCCGAGATGTTAGGTTGCCTTAGGTTAGGATATATAACGTTATAGACGCATACAATGTCCCCACCGAGACGTACGGGACGACATGAACTGGATTCTGTAAAACATTACCGGCGAGGTGCTAAATGGGTTAGGTTAGGTTATATTACGATATAGACATATATAATGTTCCCACCGAGAAGTACGTTCCGCCCCGCCAGGAATGTTGTAAAATACTACATCCGAGATGTTAGGTTGCCCTAGGTTAGGATATATAACGTTATAGACGCATACAATGTCCCCACCGAGACGTACGGGACGACACGAACTGGATACTGTAAAGCATTACCAGCGAGGGGCTAGATGGGTTACGTTAGGTTATATTACGTTGTAGACCTATATAATGTTCCCACCGAGAAGTAGGGGCCGACCCGCCAGGTATTTTGGAAAATACTGTATCCGAGATGTTAGGTTGCCTTAGGTTAGGATATATAAGGTTATAGACGCATACAATGTTCCCACCGAGACGTACGGGACGACACGAACTGGATTCTGTAAAACATTGCCAGCGAGGGGCTAAATGGGTTAGGTTAGGTTATATTACGTTGTAGACCTATATAATGTTCCCACCGAGAAGTACGGGACGACACGAACTGGATTCTGTAAAACATTGCCAGCGAGGGGCTAAATGGGTTAGGTTAGGTTATATTGCGATATAGATGTATATAATGTGCCCACCGAGAAGTAGGAGCCGACCCGCCTGGAATGTTGTAAAATACTACATTTGAGATGTTAGGTTGCCTTAGGTTAGGATATATAACGTTATAGACGTATATAATGTCCGCACCGTGACGTACGGGGCGACACGAACGGGATTCAGTGAAACATTACCAGCGAGGGTCTAGATGGGTTAGGTTAGGTTATATTACGATATAGACTTATATAATGTTCCCACCGAGAAGTGGGGCCGACCCGCCAGGAATGTTGTGAAATACTACATTCGAGACGTTAGGTTGCCTTCGGGTGGGATATACAATGTTATAGACGTATATAATGTCCCCACCGAGAAGTATGAACCAACCCGAACGGGATTCTGGAAAACATTACCGCCGAGGGGCTAGATGGGTTAGATTAGGTTATACTATGTTGTAGACGTATATAATGTTCCCACCGAGAAGTAGGGGCCGACCCGCCAGGAATGTTTTAAAATACTATATCCGAGATGTTAGGTTGCCTTAGGTTAGGATAAATAACGTTCTAGACGCATATAGTGGACCCACCGAGAAGTACGAGCCGACACGACCGGGATTCTGTAAAACATTACCAGCGAGGGGCTAGATGGGTTAGGTTAGGTTACATTACGATACAGACTTATATAATGTTCCCACCGAGAAGTAGGTTCCGCCCCGCCAGGAATGTTGTAAAGTACTACATCCGAGATGTTAGGTTGCCTTAGGTTAGGATATATAACGTTATAGACGTATATAATGACCGCACCGTGACGTACGGCGGACACGAACGGGATTCTGTAAAACATTACCAGCGATGGTCTAGATGGGTTAGGTTAGGTTATATTACGATACAGACTTATATAATGTTCCCACCGAGAAGTAGGTTCCGCCCCGCCAGGAATGTAGTAAAGTACTACATCCGAGATGTTAGGTTGCCTTAGGTTAGGATATATAACGTTATAGACGTATATAATGTCCGCACCGTGACGTACGGGGCGACACGAACGGAATTCTGTGAAACATTACTAGCGAGGGTCTAGATGGGTTAGGTTAGGTTATATTACGATATAGACTTATATAATGTCCCTACCGAGAAGTGGGGACGACCCGCCAGGAATGTTGTGAAATACTACATTCGAGACGTTAGGTTGCCTTCGGGTGGGATATACAATGTTATAGACGTATATAATGTCCCCACCGAGAAGTATGAACCAACCCGAACGGGATTCTGTAAAACATTACCGCCGAGGGGCTAGATGGGTTAGATTAGGTTATACCACGTTATGGACGTATATAATGTTCCCACCGAGAAGTAGGGGCCGACCCGCCAGGAATGTTGTAAAATACTACATCCGAGATGTTAGGTTGCCTTAGGTTAGGATATATAACGTTCTAGACGCATATAATTTCCCCACCGAGAAGTACGGGCCGACACGACCGGGATTCAGTAAAACATTACCAGCGAGGGTCTAGATGGGTTAGGTTAGATTATATTACGATATAGACATATATAATGTTCCCACCGAGAAGCAGGTTCGGCCATGCCAGGAAAGTTGTAAAATACTACATCCGAGATGTTAGGTTGCCTTAGGTTAGGATATATATCGTTATAGACGCATACAATGTCCCCACCGAGACGTACGGGACGACACGAACTGGATTCTGTAAAGCATTACCAGCGAGGGGCTAGATGGGTTAGGTTAGGTTATACTACGTTGTAGACCTATATAATGTTCCCGCCGAGAAGTAGGGGCCGACCCGCCAGGAATGTTGTAAATTACTACATCCGAGATGTGAGGTTGCCTTAGGTTAGGATATATAACGTTCTAGACGCATATAATGTCCCCACCGAGAAGTACGGGCCGACACGACCGGGATTCTGTAAAACATTATCACCGAGAGGCAAAATGGGTTAGGTTAGGTTATATTACTATATAGACGTATATAATGTTCCCACCGAGAAGTAGGGGCCGACCCGCCAGTAATTTTGGAAATTACTACATCCGAGATGTTAGATAGCCTTAGGTTAGGATATATAACGTTATAGACGCATACAATGTCCCCACCGAGACGTACGGGACGACATGAACTGGATTCTGTAAAACATTTCCGGCGAGGTGCTAAATGGGTTAGGTTAGGTTACATTACGATATAGACATATATAATGTTCCCACCGAGAAGTACGTTCCGCCCCGCCAGGAATGTTGTAAAATACTACATCCGAGATGTTAGGTTGCCCTAGGTTAGGATATATAACGTTATAGATGCATACAATGTCCCCACCGAGACGTACGGGACGACACGAACTGGATACTGTAAAGCATTACCAGCGAGGGGCTAGATGGGTTACGTTAGGTTATATTACGTTGTAGACCTATATAATGTTCCCACCGAGAAGTAGGGGCCGACCCGCCAGGTATTTTGGAAAATACTGTATCCGAGATGTTAGGTTGCCTTAGGTTAGGATATATAAGGTTATAGACGCATACAATGTTCCCACCGAGAAGTACGGGACGACACGAACGGGATTCTGTGAAACATTACCAGCGAGGGTCTAGATGGGTTAGGTTAGGTTATACTACATTGTAGACGTATATAATGTTCCCACCGAGAAGTAGGGGCCGACCCGCCAGGAATGTTGTAAAATACCACATCCGAGATGTTAGGTTGCCTTAGGTTAGCATATGTAACGTTATAGACGTATATAATGTCCGCACCGTGACGTACGGGGCGACACGAACGGGATTCAGTGAAACATTACCAGCGAGGGTCTAGACGGGTTAGGTTAGGTTATATTACGATATAGACGTATATAATGTGTCCACCGAGAAGTAGGGGCCGACCCGCCTGGAATGTTGTAAAACACTAAGTTAGAGATGTTAGGTTGCCCTAGGTTAGCATATATAACGTTATAGACGTATATAATGACCGCACCGTGACGTACGGCGGACACGAACGGGATTCTGTGAAACATTACCAGCGAGGGTCTAGATGGGTTAGGTTAGGTTATACTACATTGTAGACGTATATTATGTTCCCACCGAGAAGTAGGGGCCGACCCGCCAGGAATGTTGTAAAATACCACATCCGAGATGTTAGGTTGCCTTAGGTTAGCATATGTAACGTTATAGACGTATATAATGTCCGCACCGTGACGTACGGGGCGACACGAACGGAATTCTGTGAAACATTACTAGCGAGGTTCTAGATGGGTTGGGTTAGGTTATATTACGATATAGATGTATATAATGTGCCCACCGAGAAGTAGGAGCCGACCCGCCTGGAATGTTGTAAAATACTACATTTGAGATGTTAGGTTGCCTTAGGTTAGGATATATAACGTTATAGACGTATATAATGACCGCACCGAGAAGTATGAACCAACCCGAACGGGATTCTGTAAAACATTACCGCCGAGGGGCTAGATGGGTTAGATTAGGTTATACCACGTTATGGACGTATATTATATTCCCACCCGGAAGTAGGAGCCGACCCGCCTGGAATGTTGTAAAATACTACATTTGAGATGTTAGGTTGCCTTAGGTTAGGATATATAACGTTATAGACGTATATAATGTCCGCACCGTGACGTACGGGGCGACACGAACGGGATTCAGTGAAACATTACCAGCGAGGGTCTAGATGGGTTAGGTTAGGTTATATTACCATATAGACTTATATCATGTTCCCACCGAGAAGTAGGGGCCAACCCGCCAGGTATTTTGGAAAATACTACATCCGAGATGTTAGGTTGCCTTTGGTTGGCATATATAACGTTATAGACGCATACAATGTCCCCACCGAGACGTACGGGACGACACGAACTGGATTCTGTAAAACATTACCAGCGAGGGGCTAGATGGGTTAGGTTAGGTAATATTGCGATATAGACGTATATAATGTGTCCACCGAGAAGTAGGGGCCGACCCGCCTGGAATGTTGTAAAATACTACATTCGAGATGTTAGGTTGCCTTAGGTTAGGATATATAACGTTATAGACTTATATAATGTCCGCACCGAGACGTACGGGACGACACGAACGGGATTCTGTAAAACATTACCAGCGAGGGGCTAGATGGGTTAGGTTAGGTTATATTGCGATATAGACGTATATAATGTGTCCACCGAGAAGTAGGGGCCGACCCGCCTGGAATGTTGTAAAATACTACATTCGAGATGTTAGGTTGCCTTAGGTTAGGATATATAACGTTATAGACTTATATAATGTCCGCACCGAGACGTACGGGACGACAAGAACGGGATTCTGTAAAACATTACCAGCGAGGGGCTAAATGGGTTAGGTTAGGTGATATTGCGATATAGACGTATATAATGTTCCCACCGAGAAGTAGGGGCCGCCCCGCCAGGAATGTTGTAAAATAATACATTCGAGATGGTAGGCTGCCTTAGGTTGGGATATATAAGGTTATAGACGTACATAATGTCCCCACGGAGAGGTCCTGGCGGACACGACCGGGATTCTGAAAAATATTACCAGCGAGGTGCTAGGTGGGTTAGGTAAGGTTATATTACGTTATAGACGTATATAACGTTCCCACCGAGAAGTAGGGGCCGACCCGCCAGGAATGTTGTAGAATACTACATCCGAGATGTTATGTTGCCTTAGGCTAGGATATATAACGTTATAGACGTACATAATGTTCCCACCGAAAAGTAGGATCCGACGCGCCAGGAATGTTGAAAAATATTACATCCGAGATGTTAGGTTGCCTTCGGTTAGGATATATATCGCTATAGACGTATATGATGTTTCCACCGAGAAGTACGGGCCGAAACAACAACAATGTTGTCAGATATTACATCCGAGATGTTAGGTTGCCTTAGGTTAGGATATACAACGTTATAGATGTACATAATGTTCCCATCCAGAAGTAGGCGACGACACGCCAGGACTGTTGTAAAATATTACATCCCAGATGTTAGGTTGCGTTAGGTTAGGATATACAACGTTATAGACGTATATAATGTCCCCAGCGAGAAGCAGGAGACGACACGCCAGGACTGATGTAAAATATTACATTCGACATGTTAGGTCGCCTTAGGCTAGGATATATAACGTTATAGACGTATATAATATTCCCACCGAGAAATAGGGGCCGACGCGTCAGGAATGTTGTAAAATATTACACCCGAGATGTTAGGTTCCCTTAGGTTAGGATATACAACGTTATAGACGTATATAATGTCCCCATCGAGAAGTAGGCGGCGACACGCCAGGAATGTTGTAAAATAATACAACCGAGATGTTATGTTGCCTTAGGTTAGGATATATATCGTTATAGACGTATATAATGTTCCGGCCGGGACGTAGGGACCGATATGCGAGGAATGTTTTAAAATATTACATACGAGATGTTTGGTTGCCTCAGGTTAGGATATATATCGTTATAGACGTATATAATGTTCCCACCGAGAAATAGGGGCCGACACGCCAGGAACATTGTCAAATGTTACATCCGAGATGTTAGGTTGCCTTAGGTTAGGATATGTTACATTATAGACCTATATAATGTCCCACGGAGAGGTACGGGCCGACACGACCGGGATTCCGTAAAACATTATCACCGAGAGGCAAAATGGGTTAGGTTAGGTTATATTACTATATAGACGTATATAATGTTCCCACCGAGAAGTAGGGGCCGACCCGCCAGTAATTTTGGAAATTACTACATCCGAGATGTTAGATAGCCTTAGGTTAGGATATATAACGTTATAGACGCATACAATGTCCCCACCGAGACGTACGGGACGACATGAACTGGATTCTGTAAAACATTACCGGCGAGGTGCTAAATGGGTTAGGTTAGGTTATATTACGATATAGACATATATAATGTTCCCACCGAGAAGTACGTTCCGCCCCGCCAGGAATGTTGTAAAATACTACATCCGAGATGTTAGGTTGCCCTAGGTTAGGATATATAACGTTATAGACGCATACAATGTCCCCACCGAGACGTACGGGACGACACGAACTGGATACTGTAAAGCATTACCAGCGAGGGGCTAGATGGGTTAGATTAGGTTATACTATGTTGTAGACGTATATAATGTTCCCACCGAGAAGTAGGGGCCGACCCGCCAGGAATGTTTTAAAATACTACATCCGAGATGTTAGGTTGCCTTAGGTTAGGATATATAACGTTCTAGACGCATATAGTGGACCCACCGAGAAGTACGAGCCGACACGACCGGGATTCTGTAAAACATTACCAGCGAGGGGCTAGATGGGTTGGGTTAGGTTATATTACGTTATAGACGTATATAATGTTCTCGCCGAGAAGTAGGGGCCGACCCGCCAGGTATTTTGGAAAATACTATATCCGAGATGTTAGGTTGCCTTAGGTTAGGATATATAACGTTATAGACGTATATAATGACCGCACCGTGACGTACGGCGGACACGATCGGGATTCTGTAAAACATTACCAGCGATGGTCTAGATGGGTTAGGTTAGGTTATATTACGATACAGACTTATATAATGTTCCCACCGAGAAGTAGGTTCCGCCCCGCCAGGAATGTTGTAAAGTACTACATCCGAGATGTTAGGTTGCCTTAGGTTAGGATATATAACGTTATAGACGTATATAATGTCCGCACCGTGACGTACGGGGCGACACGAACGGAATTCTGTGAAACATTACTAGCGAGGGTCTAGATGGGTTAGGTTAGGTTATATTACGATATAGACTTATATAATGTCCCTACCGAGAAGTGGGGCCGACCCGCCAGGAATGTTGTGAAATACTACATTCGAGACGTTAGGTTGCCTTCGGGTGGGATATACAATGTTATAGACGTATATAATGTCCCCACCGAGAAGTATGAACCAACCCGAACGGGATTCTGTAAAACATTACCGCCGAGGGGCTAGATGGGTTAGATTAGGTTATACCACGTTATGGACGTATATAATGTTCCCACCGAGAAGTAGGGGCCGACCCGCCAGGAATGTTGTAAAATACTACATTTGAGATGTTAGGTTGCCTTAGGTTAGGATATATAACGTTCTAGACGCATATAATGTCCCCACCGAGAAGTACGGGCCTACACGACCGGGATTCTGTAAAACATTACCAGCGAGGGTGTAGATGGGTTAGGTTAGGTTATATTACGTTATAGACGTATATAATGTTCCCACCGAGAAGTAGGGGCCGACCCGCCAGGTATTTTGGAAAATACTATATCCGAGATGTTAGGTTGCCTTAGGTTAGGATATATAAAGTTATAGACGCATACAACGTCCCCACCGAGACGTACGGGACGACACGACCTGGATTCTGTAAAACATTACCAGCGAGGGGCTAGATGGGTTAGGTTAGGTAATATTACGTTGTAGACGTATATAATGTACCCAACGAGAATGAGGGGCCGACCCGAGTGGAATGTTGTAAAATACAACATTCGAGATGTTAGGTTGCCTTAGGTTAGGATATATAACGTTATAGACTTATATAATGTCCGCACCGAGAAGTACGGGACGACACGAACGGGATTCTGTGAAACATTACCAGCGAGGGTCTAGATGGGTTAGGTTAGGTTTTACTACATTGTAGACGTATATTATGATCCCACCGAGAAGTAGGGGCCGACACGCCAGGAATGTTGTAAAATACCACATCCGAGATGTTAGGTTGCCTTAGGTTAGCATATGTAACGTTATAGACGTATATAATGTCCGCACCGTGACGTACGGGGCGACACGAACGGAATTCTGTGAAACATTACTAGCGAGGTTCTAGATGGGTTGGGTTAGGTTATATTACGATATAGATGTATATAATGTGCCCACCGAGAAGTAGGATCCGACCCGCCTGGAATGTTCTAAAATACTACATTTGAGATGTTAGGTTGCCTTAGGTTAGGATATATAACGTTATAGACGTATATAATGACCGCACCGAGAAGTATGAACCAACCCGAACGGGATTCTGTAAAACATTACCGCCGAGGGGCTAGATGGGTTAGATTAGGTTATACCACGTTATGGACGTATATAATATTCCCACCGGGAAGTAGGGGCCGACCCGCCAGGAATGTTGTAAAATACTACATCCGAGATGTTAGGTTGCCTTAGGTTAGGATATATAACGTTCTAGACGCATATAATTTCCCCACCGAGAAGTACGGGCCGACACGACCGGGATTCAGTAAAACATTACCAGCGAGGTGCTAGATGGGTTAGGTTAGGTTATATTACGATATAGACGTATACAATGTGTCCACCGAGAAGTAGGGGCCTACCCGCCTGGAATGTTGTAAAACACTAAGTTAGACATGTTAGGTTGCCTTAGGTTAGCATATATAACGTTATAGACGTATATAATGACCGCACCGTGACGTACGGCGGACACGAACGGGATTCTGTGAAACATTACCAGCGATGGTCTAGATGGGTTAGGTTAGGTTATATTACGATATAGACTTATATAATGTGTCCACCGAGAAGTAGGGGCCGACCCGCCTGGAATGTTGTAAAATACTACATTCGAGATGTTAGGTTGCCTTAGGTTCGGATATATAACGTTATAGACTTATATAATGTCCGCACCGAGACGTACGGGACGACACGAACGGGATTCTGTAAAACATTACCAGCGAGGGGCTAGATGGCTTAGGTTAGGTTATATTGCGATATAGACGTATATAATGTGTCCACCGAGAAGTAGGGGCCGACCCGCCTGGAATGTTGTAAAATACTACATTCGAGATGTTAGGTTGCCTTAGGTTAGGATATATAACGTTATAGACTTATATAATGTCCGCACCGAGACGTACGGGACGACAAGAACGGGATTCTGTAAAACATTACCAGCGAGGGGCTAAATGGGTTAGGTTAGGTGATATTGCGATATAGACGTATATAATGTTCCCACCGAGAAGTAGGGGCCGACCCGCCAGGTATTTTGGAAAATACTATATCCGAGATGTTAGGTTGCCTTAGGTTAGGATATATAAAGTTATAGACGCATACAACGTCCCCACCGAGACGTACGGGACGACACGACCTGGATTCTGTAAAACATTACCAGCGAGGGGCTAGATGGGTTAGGTTAGGTAATATTACGTTGTAGACGTATATAATGTACCCAACGAGAATGAGGGGCCGACCCGAGTGGAATGTTGTAAAATACAACATTCGAGATGTTAGGTTGCCTTAGGTTAGGATATATAACGTTATAGACTTATATAATGTCCGCACCGAGAAGTACGGGACGACACGAACGGGATTCTGTGAAACATTACCAGCGAGGGTCTAGATGGGTTAGGTTAGATTATATTACGATATAGACTTATATAATGTTCCCACCGAGAAGCAGGTTCGGCCATGCCAGGAAAGTTGTAAAATACTACATCCGAGATGTTAGGTTGCCTTAGGTTAGGATATATATCGTTATAGACGCATACAATGTCCCCACCGAGACGTACGGGACGACACGAACTGGATTCTGTAAAGCATTACCAGCGAGGGGCTAGATGGGTTAGGTTAGGTTATACTACGTTGTAGACCTATATAATGTTCCCGCCGAGAAGTAGGGGCCGACCCGCCAGGAATGTTGTAAAATACTACATCCGAGATGTGAGGTTGCCTTAGGTTAGGATATATAACGTTCTAGACGCATATAATGTCCCCACCGAGAAGTACGGGCCGACACGACCGGGATTCTGTAAAACATTATCACCGAGAGGCAAAATGGGTTAGGTTAGGTTATATTACTATATAGACGTATATAATGTTCCCACCGAGAAGTAGGGGCCGACCCGCCAGTAATTTTGGAAATTACTACATCCGAGATGTTAGATAGCCTTAGGTTAGGATATATAACGTTATAGACGCATACAATGTCCCCACCGAGACGTACGGGACGACATGAACTGGATTCTGTAAAACATTACCGGCGAGGTGCTAAATGGGTTAGGTTAGGTTATATTACGATATAGACATATATAATGTTCCCACCGAGAAGTACGTTCCGCCCCGCCAGGAATGTTGTAAAATACTACATCCGAGATGTTAGGTTGCCCTAGGTTAGGATATATAACGTTATAGACGCATACAATGTCCCCACCGAGACGTACGGGACGACACGAACTGGATACTGTAAAGCATTACCAGCGAGGGGCTAGATGGGTTAGATTAGGTTATACTATGTTGTAGACGTATATAATGTTACCACCGAGAAGTAGGGTCCGACCCGCCAGGAATGTTTTAAAATACTACATCCGAGATGTTAGGTTGCCTTAGGTTAGGATATATAACGTTCTAGACGCATATAGTGGACCCACCGAGAAGTACGAGCCGACACGACCGGGATTCTGTAAAACATTACCAGCGAGGGGCTAGATGGGTTGGGTTAGGTTATATTACGTTATAGACGTATATAATGTTCTCGCCGAGAAGTAGGGGCCGACCCGCCAGGTATTTTGGAAAATACTATATCCGAGATGTTAGGTTGCCTTAGGTTAGGATATATAACGTTATAGACGTATATAATGACCGCACCGTGACGTACGGCGGACACGATCGGGATTCTGTAAAACATTACCAGCGATGGTCTAGATGGGTTAGGTTAGGTTATATTACGATACAGACTTATATAATGTTCCCACCGAGAAGTAGGTTCCGCCCCGCCAGGAATGTTGTAAAGTACTACATCCGAGATGTTAGGTTGCCTTAGGTTAGGATATATAACGTTATAGACGTATATAATGTCCGCACCGTGACGTACGGGGCGACACGAACGGAATTCTGTGAAACATTACTAGCGAGGGTCTAGATGGGTTAGGTTAGGTTATATTACGATATAGACTTATATAATGTCCCTACCGAGAAGTGGGGCCGACCCGCCAGGAATGTTGTGAAATACTACATTCGAGACGTTAGGTTGCCTTCGGGTGGGATATACAATGTTATAGACGTATATAATGTCCCCACCGAGAAGTATGAACCAACCCGAACGGGATTCTGTAAAACATTACCGCCGAGGGGCTAGATGGGTTAGATTAGGTTATACCACGTTATGGACGTATATAATGTTCCCACCGAGAAGTAGGGGCCGACCCGCCAGGAATGTTGTAAAATACTACATTTGAGATGTTAGGTTGCCTTAGGTTAGGATATATAACGTTCTAGACGCATATAATTTCCCCACCGAGAAGTACGGGCCGACACGACCGGGATTCAGTAAAACATTACCAGCGAGGGGCTAGATGGGTTAGGTTAGGTTATATTGCGATATAGACGTATATAATGTGTCCACCGAGAAGTAGGGGCCGACCCGCCTGGAATGTTGTAAAATACTACATTCGAGATGTTAGGTTGCCTTAGGTTAGGATATATAACGTTATAGACTTATATAATGTCCGCACCGAGACGTACGGGACGACAAGAACGGGATTCTGTAAAACATTACCAGCGAGGGGCTAAATGGGTTAGGTTAGGTGATATTGCGATATAGACGTATATAATGTTCCCACCGAGAAGTAGGGGCCGCCCCGCCAGGAATGTTGTAAAATAATACATTCGAGATGTTAGGCTGCCTTAGGTTGGGATATATAAGGTTATAGACGTACATAATGTCCCCACGGAGAGGTACTGGCGGACACGACCGGGATTCTGAAAAATATTACCAGCGAGGTGCTAGGTGGGTTAGGTAAGGTTATATTACGTTATAGACGTATATAACGTTCCCACCGAGAAGTCGGGGCCGACCCGCCAGGAATGTTGTAGAATACTACATTCGAGATGTTAGGTTGCCTTAGGTTGGGATATATAAGGTTATAGACGTACATAATGTCCCCACGGAGAGGTACTGGCGGACACGACCGCGATTCTGTAAAATATTACCAGCGAGGCGCTAGATGGGATAGGTTAGGTTATATTACGTTATAGACGTATATAACGTTCCCTCCGAGAAGTAGGGGCCGATCCGCCAGGAATGTTGTAAAATACTACATCCGAGGTGTTAGGCTGCCTTAGGTTAGTATATATAACGCTATAGACGTATATAATGTTCCCAACGAGACGTAGTGACCGACATGCCGGGAATTTTGTAAAATATTACATCCCAGATATTAGGTTGCGTTAGGTTAGGATATACAACGTTATAGACGTATATAATGTCCCCATCGAGAAGCAGGCGACGACACGCCAGAATATTGTAAAATATTACATCCGAGATGTTAGGTGGCCTTAGGCTAGGATATATATCGTTATAGACGTATACAATGTTTCCACCGAGAAGTAGGGACCGACATGCCGGGAATGTTGTAAAATATTACATCCGAGATGTTTGGTTGCCTTAGGTTAGGATATACAAGGTTATAGATGTATATAATGTCCCCATCGAGAAGTAGGCGAAGACACGCCAGGAATGTTGTAAAATATTACATTCGACATGTTAGGTTGCCTTAGGCTAGGATATATAACGTTATAGACGTATATAATGTACCCACCGAGACGTAGGGACCGACATGCCAGGAATGTTGTAAAATATTACATCCCAGATGTTAGGTTGCGTTAGGTTAGGATATACAACGTTATGGACATATATAATGTCCCCATCGAGAAGCAGGCGACAACACGCCCGGAATGTTTATAATATTACATCCGAGATGTTATGTTGCCTTAGGCTAGGATATATAACGTTATAGACGTACATAATGTTCCCACCGAAAAGTAGGATCCGACGCGCCAGGAATGTTGAAAAATATTACATCCGAGATGTTAGGTTGCCTTCGGTTAGGATATATATCGCTATAGACGTATATGATGTTTCCACCGAGAAGTACGGGCCGAAACAACAACAATGTTGTCAGATATTACATCCGAGATGTTAGGTTGCCTTAGGTTAGGATATACAACGTTATAGATGTACATAATGTTCCCATCCAGAAGTAGGCGACGACACGCCAGGACTGTTGTAAAATATTACATCCCAGATGTTAGGTTGCGTTAGGTTAGGATATACAACGTTATAGACGTATATAATGTCCCCAGCGAGAAGCAGGAGACGACACGCCAGGACTGATGTAAACTATTACATTCGACATGTTAGGTCGCCTTAGGCTAGGATATGTAACGTTATAGACGCAAATAATGTTACCACCGAGAACTACGGGCCGACACGCCAGGAATGATGTAAAATATTACATTCGACATGTTAGGTCGCCTTAGGCTAGGATATATAACGTTATAGACGTATATAATATTCCCACCGAGAAATAGGGGCCGACGCGTCAGGAATGTTGTAAAATATTACACCCGAGATGTTAGGTTCCCTTAGGTTAGGATATACAACGTTATAGATATATATAATGACCCCATCGAGAAGTAGGCGACGACACGCCAGGAATGATGTAAAATATTACATTCGACATGTTAGGTCGCCTTAGGCTAGGGTATATAACGTTATAGACGTATATAATGTTCCCACCGAGAAATAGTGGCCGACGCGTCAGGAATGTAGTAAAATATTACACCCGAGATGTTAGGTTCCCTTAGGTTAGGATATACAACGTTATAGACGTATAGAATGTTCCGACCGCGACGTACGGGCCGACACGCCAGGAATGTTGTCAAATATTACATGCGAGATGTTAGGTTGCTTTAGGTTATGATATATATCGTTATAGACGTATATAATGTTCCCACCGAGACTTGGGGACCGACATGCCAGGATCTTGTAAAATATTACATCCCAGATGTTAGGTTGCTTTAGGTTAGGATATACAACGTTTTAGACTTATACAAAGTTCCCACAGAGAAGTAGGGACCGACATGCCAGGAATGTTGTAAAATATTACATTCGAGATGTTAGGTTGCCTTAGGTTAGGATATACAACGTTATTGACATATAGAATGTTCCCACATAGAAGTAGGGACCGACATGCCAGGAATGTTGTAAAGTATTACATTCGAGATGTTAGGTTGCCTTAGGTTAGCATATTCAACGTTATAGATGTATATAATGTGCCCAGCGAGAAGCAGGAGACGACATGCCAGGAATGATGTAAAATATTACATTCGACGTGTTAGGTTGCCTTAGGCTATTATATATAACGTTATAGACGTATGTAATGTTACCACCGAGAAGTAGGTGCCGACGCGACAGGAATGTTGTAAAATATCACATTCGACATGTTAGGTTGCCTTAGGCTAGGTTATATAGCGTTATAGACGTTTATAATGTTCCCACCGAGAAGTAGGGGCCGACGTGCCAGGAATGTAGTAAAATATTACATCCGAGATGTTAGGTTGCCTTAGGTTAAAATGAATAACGTTATTGATTTATATAATGTTCCCACCGAGATATAGGCTCCGACGCGCCAGGAATGTTGTAAAATATTACAATCGACATGTTAGGAATGCCTTAGGCTAGGATATATAACGTTATAGACGTATATACTGTTCCCACAATGAAGTGGGTACCGACGCGCCAGGAATGTTGTAAAATATTACATTCGACATGTTAGGTTGTCTTAGGCTAGGATATACAGCGTTAAAGACGTATACAATGTTCCCACCGAGAAATAGGGGCCGACACGCCAAGAATGTTGTAAAACAATACATCCGAGCTGTTAGGTTGCCTTAGGTTAGGATATATATCGTTATAGACGTATATAGTGTCTCCATCGAGAAGCAGGCGACGACACGACAGGAATGTTGTAAAATATTACATCCGAGATGTTATATTGCCTTACGTTAGGATATACAACGTTATAGACGTATATAATGTTCCCACCGAGAAGTACGGGCCGACACGCAAGGAATGTTGTCAACTATTACATCCGAGATGGTAGGTTGCCTTAGGTTAGGATATACAACGTTATAGACGTATATAATGTCCCTATCGGGAAGTAGGTGCAGTAGCGCCAGGATTTTTGTAAAATATTACGGTAGAGAGGTAAGGTTGCCTTAGGTTATGATATATAACGTTACAGACGTATATAATGTTCCTACCGAGAAGTAGGGACCGACACGCCAGGAACGTTGTAAAATATTACATCCGAGGTGTTAGGTTTCGTTAGGTTATTATATACAACATTATAGACGTATATAATGTACTCACCGAGACATAGGGACGACATGCCAGGAATGTTATAAAATATTACACCCGAGATGTTAGGTTCCCTTAGGTTAGGATATACAACGCTATAGACGTATAGAATGCTCCCGCCGAGACGTAGGGACCGACATGCCAGGAATGTTGTAAAATATTACATCCGAGATGTTAGGTTGCCTTCGGTTAGGATATATATCGCTATAGACGTATATGATGTTTCCACCGAGAAGTACGGGCCGAAACAACAACAATGTTGTCAGATATTACATCCGAGGTGTTAGGTTGCCTTAGGTTAGCATATTCAACGTTATAGATGTATATAATGTGCCCAGCGAGAAGCAGGAGACGACATGCCAGGAATGATGTAAAATATTACATTCGACGTGTTAGGTTGCCTCAGGCTATTATATATAACGTTATAGACGTATGTAATGTTACCACCGAGAAGTAGGTGCCGACGCGCCAGGAATGTTGTAAAATATCACATTCGACATGTTAGGTTGCCTTAAGCTAGGATATATAGCGTAATAAACGTATATAATATTCCCACCGAGAAGTAGGGGCCGAAGTAACGGGAATGTTGTAAAATATTACATTCGACCTGTTAGGTTGCCTTAGGCTAGGATATACAGCGTTAAAGACGTATACAATGTTCCCACCGAGAAATAGGGGCCGACACGCCAAGAATGTTGTAAAACAATACAACCGAGGTGTTAGGTTGCCTTACGTTGGGATATATATCGTTATAGACGTATATAGTGTCCCCATCGAGAAGCAGGCGACGACACGACAGGAATGTTGTAAAATATTACATGCGAGATGTTATATTGCCTTACGTTAGGATATATAACGTTATAGACGTATGTAATATTCCCACCGAGAAGTACCGGCCGACACGGAAGGAATGTTATCAATTATTACATCCGAGATGGTAGGTTGCCTTAGGTTAGGATATACAACGTTATAGACGTATATAATGTCCCCATCCAGAAGCAGGCCACGACACGCCAGGAATGTTGTAAAATATTACATTCGACAGGTTAGGTTGCCTTAGGCTAGGATATATAACGTTATAGACGTATGTAATGTTACCACCGAGAAGTAGGTGCCGACGCGCCAGGAATGTTGTAAAATATCACATTCGACATGTTAGGTTGCCTTAAGCTAGGATATATAGCGTAATAGACGTATATAATATTCCCACCGAGAAGTAGGGGCCGAAGTAACGGGAATGTTGTAAAATATTACATTCGACATGTTATGTTTCCTTACGACAGGATATATAACGTTATAGACGTATATAATGTTCCCACCGAAAAGTAGGAGCCGACGCGCCGGGAATGATGTAAAATATTACATTCGACATGTCAGGTCGCCTGAGGCTAGGATATATAACGTTATAGACGTATATAATGTTCCCACCGAGAAATAGGGCCGACGCTCCAGGAATGTTGTAAAATATTACATCCGAGATGTTAGGTTGCCTTAGGCTGGTATGTATAACGTTATAGACGTATATAATATTCCCACCGAGAAGTAGGGACCGACATGCCAGGAATGTTGTAAAATATTACATCCGAGATGTTAGGTTGCCTTAGGTTAGGATAAACAATGTTATAGATGTATATAATGTCCCCATCGAGAAGTAGGCGACGACACGCCAGGAATGTTGTAAAATATTACATCCGAGATGTTAGGTTACCTTAGGCTAGGATATATATCGTTATAGACGTATACAATGTTTGCACCGAGAAGTAGGGACCGATATGCCAGGAATGTTGTAAAATATTACATCCGAGATGTTAGGTTGCCTTAGGTTAGGATATACAATGTTATAGATGTATATAATGTCCCCATCGAGAAGTAGGCGACGACACGCCAGGAATGTTGTAAAATATTACATTCGACATGTTAGGTTGCCTTAGGCTAGGATGTATAACGTTATAGACGTATATAATGTTCCCACCGAAAAGTAGGACCCGACGCGTCAGGAATGTTGTAAAATATTACACCCGAGATGTTAGGTTCCCTTAGGTTAGGATATACAATGTTATAGATGTATAGAATGTCCCCATCGAGAAGTACGGGCCTACACGACAGGAATGTTGTAAAATATTACATCCGAGATGTTAGGTTGCCTTAGGCTAGGATATATATCGTTATAGACGTATACAATGTTTGCACCGAGAAGTAGGGACCGATATGCCAGGAGTGTTGTAAAATATTACATCCGAGATGTTAGGTTGCCTTAGGTTAGGATATACAATGTTATAGATGTATATAATGTCCCCATCGAGAAGTAGGCGACGACACGCCAGGAATGTTGTAAAATATTACATTCGACATGTTAGGTTGCCTTAGGCTAGGATGTATAACGTTATAGACGTATATAATGTTCCCACCGAAAAGTAGGAGCCGACGCGTCAGGAATGTTGTAAAATATTACACCCGAGATGTTAGGTTCCCTTAGGTTAGGATATACAATGTTATAGATGTATAGAATGTCCCCATCGAGAAGTAGGCGACGACACGCCAGGAATGTTGTAAAATATTACATCCGAGATGTTATGTTGCCTCGCGTTAGGATATACAACGTGATAAACGTATATAATGTTACCACCGAGAACTACGGGCCGACACGGCAGGAATGATGTAAAATATTACATTCGACATGTTAGGTTGCCTTAGGTTAGCATATTCAATGTTATAGAGGTATATAATGTCCCCACCGAGAAGTGCGGGCGGACACAACAGGAATGCTGTAAAATATTACATCTGAGATGTTATGTTGCCTTAGGTTATGATATACAACGTTATAGACGTATATAACGTTCCCACCGAGAAGAACGGGCCGACACGCCAGGAATGTTATCAACTATTACATGCGAGATGTTAGGTTGCCTTCGGTTAGGATATACAACGTTATAGACGTATATAATGTGCCCATCGAGAACTACGGGCCGACACGGCGGGAATGATGTAAAATATTACATTCGAGATGTTAGGTTGGCTTAGGCTAGGATATATACCGTTATAGTCGTATGTAATGTTACCACCGAGAACTACGGGCCGACACGGCGGGAATGATGTAAAATATTACATTCGACATGTTAGGTCGCCTTAGGCTAGGATATATAACGTTATAGACGTATATAATGTTACCACCGAGAAATAGGGGCGACGCGTCAGGAATGTTGAAATATTACATCCGAGATGTTATGTTGCCTTACGTTAGGATATATAACGTTATAGACGTATATGATGTTCCCACCGAGAAGTGTGGGCCGACACGCCAGGAATGTTGTAAAATATTACATCCGAGATGTTAGGTTGCCTTAGGCTAGTATATATATCGTTATAGACGTATACATTGTTTCCACCGAGATGTAGGGACCGACATGCCAGGAATGTTGTACAATATTACATCCCAGATGGTAGGTTGCGTTAGGTTAGGATATACAACGTTATAGACGTATATAATGTCCCCATCGAGAAGCAGGCGACAAAACGCCAGGAATGTTTAAAATATTACATTCGACATGTTATGTCGCCTTAGGCTAGGATATGTAACGTTATAGACGCATATAATGTTACCACCGAGAACTACGGGCCGACACGCCAGGAATGATGTAAAATATTACATCCGACATGTTAGGTTGGCTTAGGCTAGGATATATACCGTTATAGACGTATAGAATGTTCCGGCCGCGACGTACGGACCGACACATCAGGAATGTTGTCAAATATTACATCCGAGATGTTATGTTGCCTCGCGTTAGGATATACAACGTGATAAACGTATATAATGTTACCACCGAGAACTACGGGCCGACACGGCAGGAATGATGTAAAATATTACATTCGACATGTTAGGTTGCCTTAGGTTAGCATATTCAACGTTATAGAGGTATATAATGTCCCCACCGAGAAGTGCGGACGGACACAACAGGAATGCTGTAAAATATTAGATCTGAGATGTTATGTTGCCTTAGGTTATGATATACAACGTTATAGACGTATATAACGTTCCCACCGAGAAGAACGGGCCGACACGCCAGGAATGTTATCAACTATTACATGCGAGATGTTAGGTTGCCTTCGGTTAGGATATACAACGTTATAGACGTATATAATGTGCCCATCGAGAACTACGGGCCGACACGGCGGGAATGATGTAAAATATTACATTCGAGATGTTAGGTTGGCTTAGGCTAGGATATATACCGTTATAGTCGTATGTAATGTTACCACCGAGAACTACGGGCCGACACGGCGGGAATGATGTAAAATATTACATTCGACATGTTAGGTCGCCTTAGGCTAGGATATATAACGTTATAGACGTATATAATGTTCCCCCCGAGAAGTGGGCGCCGACGTGCCAGGAATGTAGTAAAATATTGCATCCGAGACGTTAGGTTGCCTTAGGTTAGGATATATAACGTTATAGACGTATATAATGTTACCACAGAGAAGTAGGGACCGAAGCGCCGGGAATGTTGTAAAATATTACATTCGGCATGTTAGGTTGCCTTAGGTTGGGATATATAACGTTATAGACGTATATACTGTTCCCACCGAGATGTAGGTGCCGTCCCGCCAGGAATGTTGTGAAATACTACATTCGAGATGTTAGGTTGCCTTTGGTTAGTATATATAACGTTATAGACGTATATAATGTCCGCGACGAGATGTACGGGACGACACTAACGGGATTCTGTGAAATATTACCAGCAAGGATCTAGCTGGGTTAGGATAGGTTATATTTCGTTATAGACGTATATAATGTCCCCACCGAGAACTACGGGCCGACACGGCAGGAATGATGTAAAATATTACATTCGACATGTTAGGTTGCCTTAGGTTAGCATATTCAACGTTATAGAGGTATATAATGTCCCCACCGAGAAGTGCGGGCGGACACAACAGGAATGCTGTAAAATATAACATCTGAGATGTTATGTTGCCTTAGGTTATGATATACAACGTTATAGACGTATATAACGTTCCCACCGAGAAGAACGGGCCGACACGCCAGGAATGTTATCAACTATTACATGCGAGATGTTAGGTTGCCTTCGGTTAGGATATACAACGTTATAGACGTATATAATGTCCCCATCGAGAACTACGGGCCGACACGGCGGGAATGATGTAAAATATTACAATTCGAGATGTTAGGTTGGCTTAGGCTAGGATATATACCGTTATAGTCGTATGTAATGTTACCACCGAGAACTACGGGCCGACACGGCGGGAATGATGTAAAATATTACATTCGACATGTTAGGTCGCCATAGGCTAGGATATATAACGTTATAGACGTATATAATGTTCCCACCGAGAAATAGGGGCCGACACGCCTGGAATGTTGCCAACTATTACATCCGAGATGTTAGGTTGCCTTAGGTTAGTATATATAACGTTATTGACTTATATAATGTTCCCGCCGATAGGTACGGGCCGACGTGCCAGGAATGTAGCAAAATATTACACCCGAGATGCTAGGTTGTCTTAGGTTAGGATATATAACGTTATTGACGTATATAATGTTCCCGCCGAGAAGTAGGGGCAGGCGCGCCAGGTATGTTGTAAAGTATTACAATCGACATGATAGGTTGCCTTAGGCTAGCATATATAGCGTTATAGACGTATATAATGTTCCCACCGAGAAGTAGGTGCCGACGCGAAAGGAATGTTGTAAAATACTATACTCCACATGTTAGGTTGCCTTAAGCTAGGATATATAGCGTTATAGACGTATATAATGTCCCCATCGAGAAGTAGGCGACGACACGCCAGGATAGTTGTAGAATATTACATTCGACATGTTATGTTGCTTTAGGCTAGGATATACAACGTTATAGACGTATGCAATGTTACCAAAGAGAACTACGGGCCAACACGCCAGGAATGATGTAAAATGTTACATTCGACATGTTACGTCGCCTTAGGCTAGGATATATAACGCTATAGGCGTATATAATGTTCCAACCGAGAAATAGGGGCCGACGCGTGTGGAATGTTGCAAAATATTACAGCGGAGATGTTAGGTTGCCTTAGGTTAGGATATATATCGTTATAGACGTGTATAATGTTCCCACCGAGACGTAGGGACCGACATGCCAGGAATGTAGTAAAATATTACATCCCAGATGTTAGGTTGCGTTAGGTTAGAATACACAACGTTATAGACGTATATAATGTCCCCATGGAGAAGCAGGCGACGACACGACAGGAATGTTGTAAAATATTACATTCGACATGTTAGGTTGCCTTAGGCTAGGATATATATCGTTATTGGCGTATACAATGTTCCCACCGAGAAGTAGGGACCGACATGCCAGGAATGTTGTAAAATATTACATCCGAGGTGTTAGGTTGCCTTAGGTTAGAATATACAACGTTATAGACGTATATAATGTTCCCACCGAGAAATAGGGGCCGACGCCTCTGGAATGTTGCAAAATATTACACCGGAGATGTTAGGTTGCCTTAGGTTAGGATATATATCGTTATAGACGTGTATAATGTTCCCGCCGAGACGTAGGGACCGACATGCCAGGAATGCAGTAAAATATTACATCCCAGATGTTAGGTTGCGTTAGGTTAGAATATACAACGTTATAGACGTATAAAATGTCCCCATGGAGAAGCAGGCGACAACACAACAGGAATGTTGTAAAATATTACATTCGACATGTTCGGTTGCCTTAGGCTAGGATATATATCGTTATAGGCGTGTACAATGTTCCCACCGAGAAGTAGGGACCGACATGCCAGGAATGTTGTAAAATATTACATCCGAGATGTTATGTTGCCTTACGTTAGGATATGTAACGTTATAGACGTATATAATGTTTCCACCGAAAAGTAGCAGCCGAAGCGCCAGGAATGTAGTAAAATATTACATCCGACATGTTGGGTTGCCTTAGGCCAGGATATACAACGTTATAGACGTATATAATGTACCCACGGAGACGTAGGGACCGACATGCCAGGAATGTTGTAAATATTACATCCGAGATGTTAGGTTGCCTTAGGTTAGGATATATATCGTTATAGACGTATATAATGACCGAACTGTGACGTACGGGGCGACACGAACGGGATTCTGTGAAACATCACCAGCGTGGGTCTAGATGGGTTAGGTTAGGTTATATTACGTTATAGACGTATATAATGTACCCAACGAGAAGTAGTTTCCGCCCCGCCATGAATGTTGTAAAATACTACATCCGAGCTGTTAGGTTGCCTTAGGTTAGGATATATAACGTTATAGACGCATACAATGTCCCCAACGAGACGTACGGGACGACACGAACTGGAATCTGTAAAACATTACCAGCGAGGGGCTAGATGGGTCAGGTTAGGTTATATTACGTTATAGACGTATATAATGTCCCCATCGAGAAGCAGGCGACGACACGCCAGGAATGTTATCAACTATTACATCCGAGATGTTAGGTTGCCTTAGGTTAGGATATACAACGTTATAGACGTATATAATGTCCCCATCGAGAAGCAGGCGACGACACGCCAGAATGTTGTAAAATATTACATCCGAGATGTTAGGTTCCCTTAGGTTAGGATATACAACGTTATAGACGTATCTAGTGTCCCCATCGAGAAGCAGGCGACGACACGCCAGGAATGTTGTAAAATATTACATCCGAGATGTTAGGTTGCCTTAGGCTAGGACATATATCGTTATAGACGTATACAATGTTTCCCACCGAGAAGTAGGGACCGACGCGTCAGAAATGTTGTAAAATAAAACATCCCAGATTTTAGGTTGCGTTAGGGTAGGATATACAACGTTATAGACGTATATAATGTCCCCTTCGAGAAGCAGGCGTCGACACGCCAGAATGATGTAAAATATTACATTCGACATGTTAGGTTGCATTAGGCTAGGATATATAACGTTATAGACGTATATAATATTCCCACCGAGAAATAGGGGCCGACACGCCAGGAACGCTGTAAAATATTACACCCGAGATGTTAGGTTCCTTTAGGTTAGCATATACAACGTTATAGGCGTATGGAATGTTCCCACCGAGATGTAGGGACCGACATGCCAGGAATGCTGTAAAATATTACTGTAGAGAGGTTAGGTTGCCTTAGGATATGATATATAACCTTGCAGACGTATATAATGTTCCCACCGAGATGTAGGGACCGACATGCCAGGATTGTTGTAAAATATTACATCCGAGATGTTGTGTTGATTTACGTTAGGATATATAACGTTATAGACGTATATAATGTTCCCACCGAGAAGTAGGAGCCGACGTGCCAGGAATGTATTAAAATATAACATTCGAGATGTTAGGTTGTCTTAGGTTAGGATATATAACGCTATAGACGTATATCATGTTCCCGCCGAGACGTAGGGACCGACATGCCAGGAATGTTGTAAAATAATACATTCGACATGTTAGGTCGCCTTAGGCTAGAATATATAACGTTATAGACGTATATCATGGTCCCACCGAGAAATAGGGGCCAACGCGTCAGGAATGTTGTAAAATATTACACCCGAGATGTTAGGTTCCCTTAGGGTATGATATATAACGTTATGGACGTATATAATGTTCCCACCCAGAAATAGGGGCCGACGCGTCAGGAATGATGTAAAATATTACGTACGAGATGTTAGGTTGCCTAAGGATAGGATATATAACGTTATAGACGTATATAATGTTTCAACCGTGAAGTACTGGCCGACACGCCAGGAATGTTGTAAAATATTACGCTCGACATGTTAGGTTGCCTTAGGCTAGGATATATAGCGTTATAGGCGTATATAATGCTCCCACCGAAAAGTAGGAGCCGATGCGCGAGGAATGTTGAAAAATATTACATCCGAGATGTTAGGTTGCCTTCGGTTAGGATATATATCGCTATAGACGTGTATGATGTTCCCACCGAGAAGTACGGGCCGACACAACACCAATGTTGTCAGATATTACATACGAGATGTTAGGTTGCCTTAGGTTAGGATATACAATGTTATAGATGTACATAATGTCCCCATCCAGAAGTAGGCGACAACACGCCAGGAATGTTGTACAATATTACATCCCAGATGTTAGGTTGCGTTAGGTTAGGATATACAACGTTATAGACGTATATAATTTCCCCATCGAGAAGCAGGCGACAAAACGCCAGGAATGTTTAAAATATTACATCCGAGATGTTATGTTGCCTTAGGCTAGGATATATAACGTTATAGACGCATATAATGTTCCCTCCGAGAAACAGGGGCGACGCGTCAGCAATGTTGTCAAATATTACATCCGAAATGTTAGGTTGCCTTAGGCTAGGATATATAACGTTATAGACGTATATAATGTTACCACCGAGAAATAGGGGCGACGCGTCAGGAATGTTGAAATATTACATCCGAGATGTTATGTTGCCTTACGTTAGGATATATAACGTTATAGACGTATATGATGTTCCCACCGAGAAGTGTGGGCCGACACGCCAGGAATGTTGTAAAATATTACATCCGAGATGTTAGGTTGCCTTAGGCTAGTATATATATCGTTATAGACGTATACATTGTTTCCACCGAGATGTAGGGACCGACATGCCAGGAATGTTGTACAATATTACATCCCAGATGGTAGGTTGCGTTAGGTTAGGATATACAACGTTATAGACGTATATAATGTCCCCATCGAGAAGCAGGCGACAAAACACCAGGAATGTTTAAAATATTACATTCGACATGTTATGTCGCCTTAGGCTAGGATATGTAACGTTATAGACGCATATAATGTTACCACCGAGAACTACGGGCCGACACGCCAGGAATGATGTAAAATATTACATCCGAGATGTTAGGTTGGCTGAGGCTAGGATCTATACCGTTATAGACGTATAGAATGTTCCGGCCGCGACGTACGGACCGACACATCAGGAATGTTGTCAAATATTACATCCGAGATGTTATGTTGCCTCGCGTTAGGATATACAACGTGATAAACGTATATAATGTTACCACCGAGAACTACGGGCCGACACGGCAGGAATGATGTAAAATATTACATTCGACATGTTAGGTTGCCTTAGGTTAGCATATTCAACGTTATAGAGGTATATAATGTCCCCACCGAGAAGTGCGGGCGGACACAACAGGAATGCTGTAAAATATTACATCTGAGATGTTATGTTGCCTTAGGTTATGATATACAACGTTATAGACGTATATAACGTTCCCACCGAGAAGAACGGGCCGACACGCCAGGAATGTTATCAACTATTACATGCGAGATGTTAGGTTGCCTTCGGTTAGGATATACAACGTTATAGACGTATATAATGTGCCCATCGAGAACTACGGGCCGACACGGCGGGAATGATGTAAAATATTACATTCGAGATGTTAGGTTGGCTTAGGCTAGGATATATACCGTTATAGTCGTATGTAATGTTACCACCGAGAACTACGGGCCGACACGGCGGGAATGATGTAAAATATTACATTCGACATGTTAGGTCGCCTTAGGCTAGGATATATAACGTTATAGACGTATATAATGTTACCACCGAGAAATAGGGGCGACGCGTCAGGAATGTTGAAATATTACATCCGAGATGTTATGTTGCCTTACGTTAGGATATATAACGTTATAGACGTATATGATGTTCCCACCGAGAAGTGTGGGCCGACACGCCAGGAATGTTGTAAAATATTACATCCGAGATGGTAGGTTGCCTTAGGCTAGTATATATATCGTTATAGACGTATACATTGTTTCCACCGAGATGTAGGGACCGACATGCCAGGAATGTTGTACAATATTACATCCCAGATGGTAGGTTGCGTTAGGTTAGGATATACAACGTTATAGACGTATATAATGTCCCCATCGAGAAGCAGGCGACAAAACGCCAGGAATGTTTAAAATATTACATTCGACATGTTATGTCGCCTTAGGCTAGGATATGTAACGTTATAGACGCATATAATGTTACCACCGAGAACTACGGGCCGACACGCCAGGAATGATGTAAAATATTACATCCGAGATGTTAGGTTGGCTTAGGCTAGGATATATACCGTTATAGACGTATAGAATGTTCCGGCCGCGACGTACGGACCGACACATCAGGAATGTTGTCAAATATTACATCCGAGATGTTATGTTGCCTCGCGTTAGGATATACAACGTGATAAACGTATATAATGTTACCACCGAGAACTACGGGCCGACACGGCAGGAATGATGTAAAATATTACATTCGACATGTTAGGTTGCCTTAGGTTAGCATATTCAACGTTATAGAGGTATATAATGTCCCCACCGAGAAGTGCGGACGGACACAACAGGAATGCTGTAAAATATTACATCTGAGATGTTATGTTGCCTTAGGTTATGATATACAACGTTATAGACGTATATAACGTTCCCACCGAGAAGAACGGGCCGACACGCCAGGAATGTTATCAACTATTACATGCGAGATGTTAGGTTGCCTTCGGTTAGGATATACAACGTTATAGACGTATATAATGTGCCCATCGAGAACTACGGGCCGACACGGCGGGAATGATGTAAAATATTACATTCGAGATGTTAGGTTGGCTTAGGCTAGGATATATACCGTTATAGTCGTATGTAATGTTACCACCGAGAACTACGGGCCGACACGGCGGGAATGATGTAAAATATTACATTCGACATGTTAGGTCGCCTTAGGCTAGGATATATAACGTTATAGACGTATATAATGTTCCCCCCGAGAAGTGGGCGCCGACGTGCCAGGAATGTAGTAAAATATTGCATCCGAGACGTTAGGTTGCCTTAGGTTAGGATATATAACGTTATAGACGTATATAATGTTACCACAGAGAAGTAGGGACCGAAGCGCCGGGAATGTTGTAAAATATTACATTCGGCATGTTAGGTTGCCTTAGGTTGGGATATATAACGTTATAGACGTATATACTGTTCCCACCGAGATGTAGGTGCCGTCCCGCCAGGAATGTTGTGAAATACTACATTCGAGATGTTAGGTTGCCTTTGGTTAGTATATATAACGTTATAGACGTATATAATGTCCGCGACGAGATGTACGGGACGACACTAACGGGATTCTGTGAAATATTACCAGCAAGGATCTAGCTGGGTTAGGATAGGTTATATTTCGTTATAGACGTATATAATGTCCCCACCGAGAACTACGGGCCGACACGGCAGGAATGATGTAAAATATTACATTCGACATGTTAGGTTGCCTTAGGTTAGCATATTCAACGTTATAGAGGTATATAATGTCCCCACCGAGAAGTGCGGGCGGACACAACAGGAACGCTGTAAAATATAACATCTGAGATGTTATGTTGCCTTAGGTTATGATATACAACGTTATAGACGTATATAACGTTCCCACCGAGAAGAACGGGCCGACACGCCAGGAATGTTATCAACTATTACATGCGAGATGTTAGGTTGCCTTCGGTTAGGATATACAACGTTATAGTCGTATATAATGTCCCCATCGAGAACTACGGGCCGACACGGCGGGAATGATGTAAAATATTACAATTCGAGATGTTAGGTTGGCTTAGGCTAGGATATATACCGTTATAGTCGTATGTAATGTTACCACCGAGAACTACGGGCCGACACGGCGGGAATGATGTAAAATATTACATTCGACATGTTAGGTCGCCATAGGCTAGGATATATAACGTTATAGACGTATATAATGTTCCCACCGAGAAATAGGGGCCGACACGCCTGGAATGTTGCCAACTATTACATCCGAGATGTTAGGTTGCCTTAGGTTAGTATATATAACGTTATTGACTTATATAATGTTCCCGCCGATAGGTACGGGCCGACGTGCCAGGAATGTAGCAAAATATTACACCCGAGATGCTAGGTTGTCTTAGGTTAGGATATATAACGTTATTGACGTATATAATGTTCCCGCCGAGAAGTAGGGGCAGGCGCGCCAGGTATGTTGTAAAGTATTACAATCGACATGATAGGTTGCCTTAGGCTAGCATATATAGCGTTATAGACGTATATAATGTTCCCACCGAGAAGTAGGTGCCGACGCGAAAGGAATGTTGTAAAATACTATACTCCACATGTTAGGTTGCCTTAAGCTAGGATATATAGCGTTATAGACGTATGTAATGATCCCACCGTGAAGTAGGGGCTGACGTGCCAGGAATGTAGTAAAATATTACACCCGAGATGTTAGGTTGCCTTAGGTTAGGATATATAACGTTATTGACTTATATAATGTTCCCACCGAGAAGTAGGTGCCTACATGCCAGGAATGTTGTAAAATATTACAATCGACATGTTAGGATTGCCTTAGGCTAGGATATATAACGTTATAGCCGTATATAATGTTCCCACCGAGAAGTAGGAGCCGACGAGCCAGGAAAGTTGTAAAATATTGCGCTCGACATGTTAGGTTACCCTAGGCTAGGATATATAGCGTTATAGACGTATATAATGTCCCCATCGAGAAGTAGGCGACGACACGCCAGGATAGTTGTAGAATATTACATTCGACATGTTATGTTGCTTTAGGCTAGGATATATATCGTTATAGTCGTATGTAATGTTACCACCGAGAACTACGGGCCGACACGTCGGGAATGATGTAAAATATTACATTCGACATGTTAGGTCGCCTTAGGCTAGGATATATAACGTTATAGACGTATATAATGTTCCCCCCGAGAAGTGGGCGCCGACGTGCAAGGAATGTAGTAAAATATTGCATCCGAGACGTTAGGTTGCCTTAGGTTAGGATATATAACGTTATAGACGTATATAATGTTACCACAGAGAAGTAGGGACCGAAGCGCCGGGAATGTTGTAAAATATTACATTCGGCATGTTAGGTTGCCTTAGGTTGGGATATATAACGTTATAGACGTATATACTGTTCCCACCGAGAAGTAGGTGCCGCCGCGCCAGGAATGTTGTGAAATACTACATTCGAGATGTTAGGTTGCCTTTGGTTAGTATATATAACGTTATAGACGTATATAATGTCCGCGACGAGATGTACGGGACGACACTAACGGGATTCTGTGAAATATTACCAGCAAGGATCTAGCTGGGTTAGGATAAGTTATATTTCGTTATAGACGTATATAATGTCCCCACCGAGAAGTACGGGCCGACGCGGACGGGATTCTGTAAAACATTATCAACGTGGGGCAAAATGGGTTAAGATCGGTTATATTACGATATAGACGTATATAATGTCCGCACCGAGACGTACGGGACGACACGAACGGGATTCTGTAAAACATTACCAGCGAGGTTCTAGATGGGTCAGGTTAGGATCTATTACGTTACAGACGTTTATAATGTTCCCACCGAGAAGTGGGGCCGTCCCGCCAGGAATGTTGTGAAATACTACATTCGAGATGTTAGGTTTCCTTATGGTAATATATACAAAGCTACAGACGTATATAATGTCCCCACCGAGAAGTACGGGCCGACACGACCGGGATACTGTAAAACATTATCACCGAGGTGCAAGATGGGTTAGGTTATGTTATATTACGATATAGACGTATATAATTTTCCCTCCGATAAGTAGGGGCCGACCCGTCAGAAATGTTGGAAAATACTACATTCGAGATGCTAGGTTGCCTTTGGTTAGTATATATAACGTTATAGACGTATATAATGTCCGCGACGTGATGTACGGGACGACACTAACGGGATTCTGTGAAATATTACCAGCAAGGATCTAGCTGGGTTAGGTTAGGTTATATTACGTTATAGACGTATATAATGTCCCCACCGAGAAGTACGGGCCGACGCGGACGGGATTCTGTAAAACATTATCAACGTGGGGAAAAATGGGGTAGGTTAGGTTATATTACGATATAGACGTATATAATGTACGCACCGAGACGTACGGGACGACACGAACGGGATTCTGTAAAACATTACCAGCGAGGTTCTAGATGGGTCAGGTTAGGATCTATTACGTTATAGACGTATATAATGTTCCCAACGAGAAGTGGGGCCGTCCCGCCAGGATTGTTGTGAAATACTACATTCGAGATGTTAGGTTTCCTTATGGTAATATATACAAAGCTATAGACGTATATAATGTCCCCACCGAGAAGTACGGGCCGACACGACCGGGATACTGTAAAACATTATCACCGAGGTGCAAGATGGGTTAGGTTATGTTATATTACGATATAGACGTATATAATGTTCCCTCCGATAAGTAGGGGCCGACCCGTCAGAAATGTTGGAAAATACTACATTCGAGATGTTAGGTTGCCTTAGGTTAGGATATACAACGTTGTAGATGTATATAATGTCCCCATCGAGAAGCAGGAGACGACACGCCAGGAATGTTGTAAAATACAACATTCGACATGTTAGGTCGCCTTAGGCTAAGACATATAACGTTATAGACGTACATAATGTTCCCACCGAGAAGTACGGGCGGACACGCCAGGAATGTTGTAAAATATTACATCCGAGATGTTAGGCTGCTTTAGGTTAGGATATACAAGGTTATAGATGTATATAATGTCCCCATCGAGAAGTAGGCGACGACACGCCAGCAATGTTGTAAAATATTACATTCGACATGTTAGGCTGCCTTAGGTTAGGATATACAAGGTTATAGACGTATATAATGTCCCTATCGAGAAGCAGGCGACGACACGACAGGAATGTTGTAAAATATTACATTCGACATGTTACGTTGCCTTAGGCTAGGATATACAACGTTATAGACGTATATAATGTCCCCATGGAGAAGCAGGCGACGACACGACAGGAATGTTGTAAAATATTACATTCGACATGTTACGTTGCCTTAGGCTAGGATATACAACGTTATAGACGTATGCAATGTTACCAAAGAGAACTACGGGCCAACACGCCAGGAATGATGTAAAATGTTACATTCGACATGTTACGTCGCCTTAGGCTAGGATATATAACGCTATAGGCGTATATAATGTTCCAACCGAGAAATAGGGGCCGACGCGTGTGGAATGTTGCAAAATATTACAGCGGAGATGTTAGGTTGCCTTAGGTTAGGATATATATCGTTATAGACGTGTATAATGTTCCCACCGAGACGTAGGGACCGACATGCCAGGAATGTAGTAAAATATTACATCCCAGATGTTAGGTTGCGTTAGGTTAGAATACACAACGTTATAGACGTATATAATGTCCCCAAGGAGAAGCAGGCGACGACACGACAGGAATGTTGTAAAATATTACATTCGACATGTTAGGTTGCCTTAGGCTAGGATATATATCGTTATAGGCGTATACAATGTTCCCACCGAGAAGTAGGGACCGACATGCCAGGAATGTTGTAAAATATTACATCCGAGGTGTTAGGTTGCCTTAGGTTAGAATATACAACGTTATAGACGTATATAATGTTCCCACCGAGAAATAGGGGCCGACGCCTCTGGAATGTTGCAAAATATTACACCGGAGATGTTAGGTTGCCTTAGGTTAGGATATATATCGTTATAGACGTGTATAATGTTCCCGCCGAGACGTAGGGACCGACATGCCAGGAATGCAGTAAAATATTACATCCCAGATGTTAGGTTGCGTTAGGTTAGAATATACAACGTTATAGACGTATAAAATGTCCCCATGGAGAAGCAGGCGACAACACAACAGGAATGTTGTAAAATATTACATTCGACATGTTCGGTTGCCTTAGGCTAGGATATATATCGTTATAGGCGTGTACAATGTTCCCACCGAGAAGTAGGGACCGACATGCCAGGAATGTTGTAAAATATTACATCCGAGATGTTATGTTGCCTTAGGCTAGGATATACAACGTTATAGACGTATATAATGTACCCACGGAGACGTAGGGACCGACATGACAGGAATGTTGTAAAATATTACATCCCAGATGTTAGGTTGCGTTAGGTTAGAATATACAACGTTATAGACGTATATAATGTCCCCATGGAGAAGCAGGCGATGACACGACAGGAATGTTGTAAAATATTACATTCGACATGTTAGGTTGCCTTAGGTTAGGATATACAACGTTATAGACGTATATAATGTACCCACGGAGACGTAGGGACCGACATGCCAGGAATGTTGTAAATATTACATCCGAGATGTTAGGTTGCCTTAGGTTAGGATATATATCGTTATAGACGTATATAATGACCGAACTGTGACGTACGGGGCGACACGAACGGGATTCTGTGAAACATCACCAGCGTGGGTCTAGATGGGTTAGATTAGGTTGTATTACGATATAGACTTATATAATGTTCCTACCGAGAAGTAGGTTCCGCCCCGCCAGGAATGTTGTAAAATACTACATCCGATATGTAAGGTTGCCTTAGGTTAGGATATATAACGTTATAGACGCATACAATTTCCCCAACGAGACGTACGGGACGAAACGAACTGGATTCTGTAAAACATTACCAGCGAGGGGCTAGATGGGTTAGGTTTGGTTATATTATGTTATAGACGTATGTAATGTACCCAACGAGAATTAGTGGCCGACCCGAGTGGTATGTTGTGAAATACTACATTCGAGATGTTAGGTTGCCTTAGGTTAGGATATAGAACGTTATAGACTTATAAAATGTCCGCACCCAGACGTACGGCACGACACGAACGGGATTCTGTAAAACATTACCAGCGAGGGGCTAGATGGGTTAGGTTAGGTAATATTACGTTGTAGACATATATAATGTTCCCACCGAGAAGTAGGGGCCGACCCGCCAGGTATTTTGGAAAATACTACATCCGAGATGTTAGGCTGCCTTAGGTTAGGATATATAAGGTTAGAGACTTATATAATGTCCGCACCGAGACGTACGAGGCGACACGAACTGGATTCTGTAAAACATTACCAGCCAGGGGCTAAATGGGTTAGGTTAGGTTAGATTACGATATAGACGTATATAATGTCCCCACCGAGACGTACGGGACGACACGAACTGGATTCTGTAAAACATTAAAAGCGAGGGGCTAGATGGGTTAGGTTAGGTTATATTACGTTGTAGACGTATATAATGTTCCCACCGAGAAATAGGTTCCGCCCCGCCAGGAATGTTGTTAAATACTATATCCGAGATGTTAGGTTGCCTTAGGTTAGGATATATAACGTTATAGACGTATATAATGACCGAACTGTGACGTACGGGGCGACACGAACGGGATTCTGTGAAACATCACCAGCGTGGGTCTAGATGGGTTAGGTTAGGTTATATTACGTTATAGACGTATATAATGTACCCAACGAGAAGTAGTTTCCGCCCCGCCATGAATGTTGTAAAATACTACATCCGAGCTGTTAGGTTGCCTTAGGTTAGGATATATAAAGTTATAGACGCATACAATGTCCCCAACGAGACGTACGGGACGACACGAACTGGAATCTGTAAAACATTACCAGCGAGGGGCTAGATGGGTTAGGTTAGGTTATATTACGTTGTAGACGTATATAATGTTCCCGCCGAGAAGTAGGGGCCGACCCGCCAGGAATGTTGTAAAATACTACATTTGAGATGTTAGGTTGCCTCAGGTTAGGATATATAACGTTATAGACGTATATAATGTCCGCACCGTGACGTACTGGGCGACACGAACGGGATTCAGTGAAACATTACCAGCGAGGGTCTAGATGGGTTAGATTAGGTTAAATTACGATATAGACTTATATAATGTTCCCACCGAGAAGTAGGTTCCGCCCCGCCAGGAATGTTGTAAAATACTACATCCGAGATGTTAGGTTGCCTTAGGTTAGGATACATAACGTTCTAGACGCATATAATTTCCCCACCGAGTAGTACGGGCCGACACGACCGGGATTCTGTAAAACATTACCAGCGAGGGGCTAGATGGGTTAGGTTAGGTTATATTACGTTGTAGACGTATATAATGTTCCCACCGAGAAGTAGGGGCCGACCCGCCAGGTATTTTGGAAAATACTACATCCGAGATGTTAGGCTGCCTTTGGTTAGGATATATAAGGTTAGAGACTTATATAATGTCCGCACCGAGACGTACGGGACGACACGAACTGGATTCTGTAAAACATTACCAGCGAGGGGCTAAATGGGTTAGGTTAGGTTATATTACGATATAGACGTATATAATGTCCCCGCCGAGACGTACGGGACGACACGAACTGGATTCTGTAAAACATTACCAGCGAGGGGCTAAATGGGTTAGGTTAGGTTATATTACGATATAGACGTATATAATGTCCCCACCGAGACGTACGGGACGACACGAACTGGATTCTGTAAAACATTAAAAGCGAGGGGCTAGATGGGTTAGGTTAGGTTATGTTACGTTGTAGACGTATATAATGTTCCCACCGAGAAGTAGGTTCCGCCCCGCCAGGAATGTTGTAAAATACTATATCCGAGATGTTAGGTTGCCTTAGGTTAGGATATATAACGTTATAGACGTATATAATGACCGAACTGTGACGTACGGGGCGACACGAACGGGATTCTGTGAAACATCACCAGCGTGGGTCTAGATGGGTTAGGTTAGGTTATATTACGTTATAGACGTATATAATGTACCCAACGAGAAGTAGTTTCCGCCCCACCATGAATGTTGTAAAATACTACATCCGAGCTGTTAGGTTGCCTTAGGTTAGGATATATAACGTTCTAGACGCATATAATTTCCCCACCGAGTAGTACGGGCCGACACGACCGGGATTCTGTAAAACATTACCAGCGAGGGGCTAGATGGGTTAGGTTAGGTTATATTAAGTTGTAGACGTATATAATGTTCCCACCGAGAAGTAGGGGCCGACCCGCCAGGAATGTCGTAAAATAATACATCCGAGATTTAGGTTGCCTTAGGTTAGGATATATAACGTTCTCGACGCATATAATTTCCCCACCGAGAAGTACGGGCCGACACGACCGGGATTCTGTAAAACATTACCAGCGAGAGGCTAGATTGGTTAGGTTAGGTTATATTATGTTATAGACGTATGTAATGTACCCAACGAGAATTAGTGGCCGACCCGAGTGGTATGTTGTGAAATACTACATTCGAGATGTTAGGTTGCCTTAGGTTAGGATATAGAACGTTATAGACTTATATAATGTCCGCACCCAGATGTACGGCACGACACGAACGGGATTCTGTAAAACATTACCAGCGAGGGGCTAGATGGGTTAGGTTAGGTAATATTACGTTGTAGACGTATATAATGTTCCCACCGAGAAGTAGGGGCCGACCCGCCAGGTATTTTGGAAAATACTACATCCGAGATGTTAGGCTGCCTTAGGTTAGGATATATAAGGTTAGAGACTTATATAATGTCCGCACCGAGACGTACGGGACGACACGAACTGGATTCTGTAAAACATTACCAGCGAGGGGCTAAATGGGTTAGGTTAGGTTATATTACGATATAGACGTATATAATGTCCGCACCGTGACGTACTGGGCGACACGAACGGGATTCAGTGAAACATTACCAGCGAGGGTCTAGATGGGTTAGGTTAGGTTATGTTACGTTGTAGACGTATATAATGTTCCCACCGAGAAGTAGGTTCCGCCCCACCAGGAATGTTGTAAAATACTATATCCGAGATGTTAGGTTGCCTTAGGTTAGGATATATAACGTTCTAGACGCATATAATTTCCCCACCGAGTAGTACGGGCCGACACGAACGGGATTCTGTAAAACATTACCAGCGAGGGGCTAGATGGGTTAGGTTAGGTAATATTACGTTGTAGACGTATATAATGTTCCCACCGAGAAGTAGGGGCCGACCCGCCAGGTATTTTGGAAAATACTACATCCGAGATGTTAGGCTGCCTTAGGTTAGGATATATAAGGTTAGAGACTTATATAATGTCCGCACCGAGACGTACGGGACGACACGAACTGGATTCTGTAAAACATTACCAGCGAGGGGCTAAATGGGTTAGGTTAGGTTATATTACGATATAGACGTATATAATGTCCCCACCGAGACGTACGGGACGACACGAACTGGATGCTGTAAAACATTAAAAGCGAGGGGCTAGATGGGTTAGGTTAGGTTATGTTACGTTGTAGACGTATATAATGTTCCCACCGAGAAGTAGGTTCCGCCCCGCCAGGAATGTTGTAAAATACTATATCCGAGATGTTAGGTTGCCTTAGGTTAGGATATATAACGTTATAGACGTATATAATGACCGAACTGTGACGTACGGGGCGACACGAACGGGATTCTGTGAAACATCACCAGCGTGGGTCTAGATGGGTTAGGTTAGGTTATATTACGTTATAGACGTATATAATGTACCCAACGAGAAGTAGTTTCCGCCCCGCCATGAATGTTGTAAAATACTACATCCGAGCTGTTAGGTTGCCTTAGGTTAGGATATATAACGTTATAGACGCATACAATGTCCCCAACGAGACGTACGGGACGACACGAACTGGAATCTGTAAAACATTACCAGCGAGGGGCTAGATGGGTCAGGTTAGGTTATATTACGTTGTAGACGTATATAATGTTCCCGCCGAGAAGTAGGGGCCGACCCGCCAGGAATGTTGTAAAATACTACATTTGAGATGTTAGGTTGCCTCAGGTTAGGATATATAACGTTATAGACGTATATAATGTCCGCACCGTGACGTACTGGGCGACACGAACGGGATTCAGTGAAACATTACCAGCGAGGGTCTAGATGGGTTAGATTAGGTTAAATTACGATATAGACTTATATAGGGTTCCCACCGAGAAGTAGGTTCCGCCCCGCCAGGAATGTTGTAAAATACTACATCCGAGATGTTAGGTTGCCTTAGGTTAGGATATATAACGTTCTAGACGCATATAATTTCCCCACCGAGTAGTACGGGCCGACACGACCGGGATTCTGTAAAACATTACCAGCGAGGGGCTAGATGGGTTAGGTTAGGTTATATTACGTTGTAGACGTATATAATGTTCCCACCGAGAAGTAGGGGCCGACCCGCCAGGAATGTCGTAAAATAATACATCCGAGATATAGGTTGCCTTAGCTTAGGATATATAACGTTCTCGACGCATATAATTTCCCCACCGAGAAGTACGGGCCGACACGACCGGGATTCTGTAAAACATTACCAGCGAGAGGCTAGATTGGTTAGGTTAGGTTATATTATGTTATAGACGTATGTAATGTACCCAACGAGAATTAGTGGCCGACCCGAGTGGTATGTTGTGAAATACTACATTCGAGATGTTAGGTTGCCTTAGGTTAGGATATAGAACGTTATAGACTTATATAATGTCCGCACCCAGACGTACGGCACGACACGAACGGGATTCTGTAAAACATTACCAGCGAGGGGCTAGATGGGTTAGGTTAGGTAATATTACGTTGTAGACGTATATAATGTTCCCACCGAGAAGTAGGGGCCGACCCGCCAGGTATTTTGGAAAATACTACATCCGAGATGTTAGGCTGCCTTAGGTTAGGATATATAAGGTTAGAGACTTATATAATGTCCGCACCGAGACGTACGGGACGACACGAACTGGATTCTGTAAAACATTACCAGCGAGGGGCTAAATGGGTTAGGTTAGGTTATATTACGATATAGACGTATATAATGTCCCCACCGAGACGTACGGGACGACACGAACGGGATTCAGTGAAACATTACCAGCGAGGGTCTAGATGGGTTAGGTTAGGTTATGTTACGTTGTAGACGTATATAATGTTCCCACCGAGAAGTAGGTTCCGCCCCGCCAGGAATGTTGTAAAATACTATATCCGAGATGTTAGGTTGCCTTAGGTTAGGATATATAACGTTCTAGACGCATATAATTTCCCCACCGAGTAGTACGGGCCGACACGACCGGGATTCTGTAAAACATTACCAGCGAGGGGCTAGATGGATTAGGTTTGGTTATATTACGTTGTAGACGTATATAATGTTCCCACCGAGAAGTAGGGGCCGACCCGCCAGGAATGTCGTAAAATAATACATCCGAGATTTAGGTTGCCTTAGGTTAGGATATATAACGTTCTCGACGCATATAATTTCCCCACCGAGAAGTACGGGCCGACACGACCGGGATTCTGTAAAACATTACCAGCGAGAGGCTAGATTGGTTAGGTTAGGTTATATTACGTTATAGACGTATATAATGTACCCAACGAAAATTAGGGGCCGACCCGAGTGGAATGTTGTAAAATAATACATTCGAGATGTTATGTTGCCTTAGGTTAGGATATATAACGTCATAGACTTATATAATGTCCGCACCAAGTCGTACGGTACGACACGAACGGGATTCTGTAAAACATTACCGCCGTGGGGCTAGATGGGTTAGGTTAGGTTATATTACGTTATGGACGTATATAATGTTCCCACCGAGAAATAGGGGCCGACCCGCCTGGAATGGTGTAAAATACTACATTTGAGATGTTAGGTTGTCTTAGGTTAGGACATATAACGTTATAGACGTATATAATGTCCGCACCGAGACGTACGGGACGACACGAACTGGATTCAGTGAAACATTACCAGCGAGAGTCTAGATGGGTTAGATTAGGTTGTATTACGATATAGACTTATATAATGTTCCTACCGAAAAGTAGGTTCCGCCCCGCCAGGAATGTTGTAAAATACTACATCCGATATGTTAGGTAGCCTTAGGTTAGGATATATAACGTTATAGACGCATACAATTTCCCCACCGAGACGTACGGGACGAAACGAACTGGATTCTGTAAAACATTACCAGCGAGGGGCTAGATGGGTTAGGTTTGGTTATATTATGTTATAGACGTATGTAATGTACCCAACGAGAATTAGTGGCCGACCCGAGTGGTATGTTGTGAAATACTACATTCGAGATGTTAGGTTGCCTTAGGTTAGGATATAGAACGTTATAGACTTATATAATGTCCGCACCCAGACGTACGGCACGACACGAACGGGATTCTGTAAAACATTACCAGCGAGGGGCTAGATGGGTTAGGTTAGGTAATATTACGTTGTAGACGTATATAATGTTCCCACCGAGAAGTAGGGGCCGACCCGCCAGGTATTTTGGAAAATACTACATCCGAGATGTTAGGCTGCCTTAGGTTAGGATATATAAGGTTAGAGACTTATATAATGTCCGCACCGAGACGTACGGGACGACACGAACTGGATTCTGTAAAACATTACCAGCGAGGGGCTAAATGGGTTAGGTTAGGTTATATTACGATATAGACGTATATAATGTCCCCACCGAGACGTACGGGACGACACGAACTGGATGCTGTAAAACATTAAAAGCGAGGGGCTAGATGGGTTAGGTTAGGTTATGTTACGTTGTAGACGTATATAATGTTCCCACCGAGAAGTAGGTTCCGCCCCGCCAGGAATGTTGTAAAATACTATATCCGAGATGTTAGGTTGCCTTAGGTTAGGATATATAACGTTATAGACGTATATAATGACCGAACTGTGACGTACGGGGCGACACGAACGGGATTCTGTGAAACATCACCAGCGTGGGTCTAGATGGGTTAGGTTAGGTTATATTACGTTATAGACGTATATAATGTACCCAACGAGAAGTAGTTTCCGCCCCGCCATGAATGTTGTAAAATACTACATCCGAGCTGTTAGGTTGCCTTAGGTTAGGATATATAACGTTATAGACGCATACAATGTCCCCAACGAGACGTACGGGACGACACGAACTGGAATCTGTAAAACATTACCAGCGAGGGGCTAGATGGGTTAGGTTAGGTTATATTACGCTGTAGACGTATATAATGTTCCCGCCGAGAAGTAGGGGCCGACCCGCCAGGAATGTTGTAAAATACTACATTTGAGATGTTAGGTTGCCTCAGGTTAGGATATATAACGTTATAGACGTATATAATGACCGAACTGTGACGTACGGGGCGACACGAACGGGATTCAGTGAAACATTACCAGCGAGGGTCTAGATGGGTTAGATTAGGTTATATTACGATATAGACTTATATAATGTTCCCACCGAGAAGTAGGTTCCGCCACGCCAGGAATGTTGTAAAATACTACATCCGATATGTTAGGTTGCGTTAGGTTAGGATATATAACGTTATAGACGCATACAATTTCCCCACCGAGACGTACGGGACGACACGAACTGGATTCTGTAAAACATTACCAGCGATGGGCTAGATGGGTTAGGTTAGGTTATATTACGTTATGGACGTGTATAATGTTCCCACCGAGAAGTAGGTTCCGCCCCGCCAGGAATGTTGTAAAATACTACATCCGAGATGTTAGGTTGCCTTAGGTTAGGATATATAACGTTCTAGACGCATATAATTTCCCCACCGAGACGTACGGGACGACTCGAACTGGATTCTGTAAAACATTACCAGCGAGGGGCTAGATGGGTTAGGTTAGGTTATATTACGTTATGGACGTATATAATGTTCCCACCGAGAAATAGGGGCCGACACGCCTGGAACGTTGTAACATACTACATTTGAGATGTTAGGTTGCCTTAGGTTAGGATATATAACGTTATAGACGTATATAATGTCCGCACCGTGACGTACGGGGCGACACGAACGGGATTCAGTGATACATTACCAGCGTGGATCTAGATGGGTTAGGTTAGGTTATATTATGATATAGAGTCATATAATGTTCCCACCGAGAAGTAGGTTCCGCCCCGCCAGCAATGTTGTAAAATACTACATCCGAGATGTTAGGTTGCCTTAGGTTAGGATATATAACGTTATAGACGCATACAATGTCCCTACCGAGACGTACGGGACGATACGAACTGGATTCTGTAAAACATTGCCAGCGATGGGATAGATGGGTTAGGTTAGGTAATATTACGTTGTAGACGTATATAATGTTCCCACCGAGAAGTAGGGGCCGACACGCCTGGAATGTTGTAACATACTACATTTGAGATGTTAGGTTGCCTTAGGTTAGGATATATAACGTTATAGACGTATATAATGTCCGCACCGTGACGTACGGGGCGACACGAAGGGGATTCAGTGATACATTACCAGCGTGGATCTAGATGAGTTAGGTTAGGTTATATTATGATATAGAGTTATATAATGTTCCCACCGAGAAGTAGGTTCCGCCCCGCCAGCAATGTTGTAAAATACTACATCCGAGATGTTAGGTTGCCTTAGGTTAGGATATATAACGTTATAGACGCATACAATGTCCCTACCGAGACGTACGGGACGACACGAACTGGATTCTGTAAAACATTGCCAGCGATGGGCTAGATGGGTTAGGTTAGGTAATATTACGTTGTAGACGTATATAATGTTCCCACCGATATGTAGGTTCCGCCCCGCCAGCAATGTTGTAAAATACTACATCCGAGATGTTAGGTTGCCTTAGGTTAGGATATATAACGTTATAGACGCATACAATGTCCCTACCGAGACGTACGGGACGACACGAACTGGATTCTGTAAAACATTACCAGCGAGGGGCTAGATGGGTTAGGTTTGGTAATATTACGTTGTAGACGTATATAATGTTCCCACCGAGAAGTAGGGGCCGACCCGCCAGGAATGTTGTAAAATACTACATCCGAGATGTTAGGTTGCCTTAGGTTAGGATATATAACGTTCTAGACGCATATAATTTCCCCACCGAGTAGTACGGGCCGACACGACCGGGATTCTGTAAAACATTACCAGCGAGAGGCTAGATTGGTTAGGTTAGGTTATATTACGTTATAGACGTATATAATGTACCCAACGAAAATTAGGGGCCGACCCGAGTGGAATGTTGTAAAATAATACATTCGAGATGTTATGTTGCCTTAGGTTAGGATATATAACGTCATAGACTTATATAATGTCCGCACCCAGACGTACGGCACGACACGAACGGGATTCTGTAAAACGTTACCAGCGAGGGGCTAAATGGGCTAGGTTAGGTAATATTACGTTGTAGACGTATATAATATTCCCACCGAGAAGTAGGGGCCGACCCGCCAGGTATTTTGGAAAATACTACATCCGAGATGTTAGGCTGCCTTAGGTTAGGATATATAAGGTTAGAGACTTATATAATGTCCGCACAGAGACGTACGGGACGACACGAACTGGATTCCGTAAAACATTACCAGCGAGGGGCTAAATGGGTTAGGTTAGGTTATATTACGATATAGACGTATATAATGCCCCACCGAGACGTACGGGACGACACGAACTGGATTCTGTAAAATATTAAAAGCGAGGGGCTAGATGGGTTAGGTTAGGTTATATTACGTTGTAGACGTATATAATGTTCCCACCGAGAAATAGGGGCCGACACGCCTGGAACGTTGTAACATACTACATTTGAGATGTTAGGTTGCCTTAGGTTAGGATATATAACGTTATAGACGTATATAATGTCCGCACCGTGACGTACGGGGCGACACGAACGGGATTCAGTGATACATTACCAGCGTGGATCTAGATGGGTTAGGTTAGGTTATATTATGATATAGAGTCATATAATGTTCCCACCGAGAAGTAGGTTCCGCCCCGCCAGCATTGTTGTAAAATACTACATCCGAGATGTTAGGTTGCCTTAGGTTAGGATATATAACGTTATAGACGCATACAATGTCCCTACCGAGACGTACGGGACGATACGAACTGGATTCTGTAAAACATTGCCAGCGATGGGCTAGATGGGTTAGGTTAGGTAATATTACGTTGTAGACGTATATAATGTTCCCACCGAGATGTAGGTTCCGCCCCGCCAGCAATGTTGTAAAATACTACATCCGAGATGTTAGGTTGCCTTAGGTTAGGATATATAACGTTATAGACGCATACAATGTCCCTACCGAGACGTACGGGACGACACGAACTGGATTCTGTAAAACATTACCAGCGAGGGGCTAGATGGGTTAGGTTTGGTAATATTACGTTGTAGACGTATATAATGTTCCCACCGAGAAGTAGGCGCCGACCCGCCAGGAATGTTGTAAAATACTACATCCGAGATGTTAGGTTGCCTTAGGTTAGGATATATAACGTTCTAGACGCATATAATTTCCCCACCGAGTAGTACGGGCCGACACGACCGGGATTCTGTAAAACATTACCAGCGAGAGGCTAGATTGGTTAGGTTAGGTTATATTACGTTATAGACGTATATAATGTACCCAACGAAAATTAGGGGCCGACCCGAGTGGAATGTTGTAAAATAATACATTCGAGATGTTATGTTGCCTTAGGTTAGGATATATAACGTCATAGACTTATATAATGTCCGCACCCAGACGTACGGCACGACACGAACGGGATTCTGTAAAACGTTACCAGCGAGGGGCTAAATGGGCTAGGTTAGGTAATATTACGTTGTAGACGTATATAATATTCCCACCGAGAAGTAGGGGCCGACCCGCCAGGTATTTTGGAAAATACTACATCCGAGATGTTAGGCTGCCTTAGGTTAGGATATATAAGGTTAGAGACTTATATAATGTCCGCACAGAGACGTACGGGACGACACGAACTGGATTCCGTAAAACATTACCAGCGAGGGGCTAAATGGGTTAGGTTAGGTTATATTACGATATAGACGTATATAATGCCCCACCGAGACGTACGGGACGACACGAACTGGATTCTGTAAAATATTAAAAGCGAGGGGCTAGATGGGTTAGGTTAGGTTATATTACGTTGTAGACGTATATAATGTTCCCACCGAGAAATAGGTTCCGCTCCGCCAGGAATGTTGTAAAATACTATATCCGAGATGTTAGGTTGCCTTAGGTTAGGATATATAACGTTATAGACGTATATAATGACCGAACTGTGACGTACGGGGCGACACGAACGGGATTCAGTGAAACATTACCAGCGAGGGTCTAGATGGGTTAGATTAGGTTATATTACGATATAGACTTATATAATGTTCCCACCGAGAAGTAGGTTCCGCCACGCCAGGAATGTTGTAAAATACTACATCCGATATGTTAGGTTGCGTTAGGTTAGGATATATAACGTTATAGACGCATACAATTTCCCCACCGAGACGTACGGGACGACACGAACTGGATTCTGTAAAACATTACCAGCGATGGGCTAGATGGGTTAGGTTAGGTTATATTACGTTATGGACGTGTATAATGTTCCCACCGAGAAGTAGGTTCCGCCCCGCCAGGAATGTTGTAAAATACTACATCCGAGATGTTAGGTTGCCTTAGGTTAGGATATATAACGTTCTAGACGCATATAATTTCCCCACCGAGACGTACGGGACGACTCGAACTGGATTCTGTAAAACATTACCAGCGAGGGGCTAGATGGGTTAGGTTAGGTTATATTACGTTATGGACGTATATAATGTTCCCACCGAGAAATAGGGGCCGACCCGCCTGTAATGTTGTAAAGTACTACATCCGATATGTTAGGTTGCCTTAGGTTAGGATATATAACGTTATAGACGCATACAATTTCCCCACCGAGACGAACGGGCCGACACGACCGGGATTCTCTGAGACATTACCAGCGAGGGGCTAGATGTGATAGGTTAGGTTATATTACCTTATAGACGAATATAATGTACCCAACGCGAATTAGGGGCCGACACGAGTGGAATGTTGTAAAATACTACATTCGAGATATAAGGTTGCCTTAGGTTAGGATATATAACGTTATAGACTTATATAATGTCTGCACCGTGACGTACGGACGACACGAACTGGCTTCTGTAAAACATTACCAGCGAGGGGCTAGATGGGTTAGGTTAGGTTATATTACGTTATGGACGTATATAATGTTCCCACCGAGAAATAGGGGCCGACACGCCTGGAACGTTGTAACATACTACATTTGAGATGTTAGGTTGCCTTAGGTTAGGATATATAACGTTATAGACGTATAGAATGTCCGCACCGTGACGTACGGGGCGACACGAACGGGATTCAGTGATACATTACCAGCGTGGATCTAGATGGGTTAGGTTAGGTTATATTATGATATAGAGTCATATAATGTTCCCACCGAGAAGTAGGTTCCGCCCCGCCAGCAATGTTGTAAAATACTACATCCGAGATGTTAGGTTGCCTTAGGTTAGGATATATAACGTTATAGACGCATACAATGTCCCTACCGAGACGTACGGGACGATACGAACTGGATTCTGTAAAACATTGCCAGCGATGGGCTAGATGGGTTAGGTTAGGTAATATTACGTTGTAGACGTATATAATGTTCCCACCGAGAAGTAGGTTCCGCCCCGCCAGCAATGTTGTAAAATACTACATCCGAGATGTTAGGTTGCCTTAGGTTAGGATACATAACGTTATAGACGCATACAATGTCCCTACCGAGACGTACGGGACGACACGAACTGGATTCTGTAAAACATTGCCAGCGATGGGCTAGATGGGTTAGGTTAGGTAATATTACGTTGTAGACGTATATAATGTTCCCACCGAGAAGTAGGTTCCGCCCCGCCAGCAATGTTGTAAAATACTACATCCGAGATGTTAGGTTGCCTTAGGTTAGGATACATAACGTTATAGACGCATACAATGTCCCTACCGAGACGTACGGGACGACACGAACTGGATTCTGTAAAACATTACCAGCGAGGGGCTAGATGGGTTAGGTTTGGTAATATTACATTGTAGACGTATATAATGTTCCCACCGAGAAGTAGGGGCCGACCCGCCAGGAATGTTGTAAAATACTACATCCGAGATGTTAGGTTGCCTTAGGTTAGGATATATAACGTTCTAGACGCATATAATTTCCCCACCGAGTTGTACGGGCCGACACGACCGGGATTCTGTAAAACATTACCAGCGAGAGGCTAGATTGGTTAGGTTAGGTTATATTACGTTATAGACGTATATAATGTACCCAACGAAAATTAGGGGCCGACCCGAGTGGAATGTTGTAAAATAATACATTCGAGATGTTATGTTGCCTTAGGTTAGGATATATAACGTCATAGACTTATATAATGTCCGCACCAAGTCGTACGGTACGACACGAACGGGATTCTGTAAAACATTACCGCCGTGGGGTTAGATGGGTTAGGTTAGGTTCTATTACGTTATGGACGTATATAATGTTCCCACCAAGAAATAGGGGCCGACCCGCCAGGTATTTTGGAAAATACTACATCCGAGATGTTAGGCTGCCTTAGGTTAGGATATATAAGGTTAGAGACATATATAATGTCCGCACCGAGACGTACGGGACGACACGAACTGGATTCTGTAAAACATTACCAGCGAGGGGCTAAATGGGTTAGGTTAGGTTATATTACGATATAGACGTATATAATGTCCCCACCGAGACGTACGGGACGACACGAACTGGATTCTGTAAAACATTAAAAGCGAGGGGCTAGATGGGTTAGGTTAGGTTATATTACGTTGTAGACGTATATAATGTTCCCACCGAGAAGTAGGTTCCGCCCCGCCAGGAATGTTGTAAAATACTATATCCGAGATGTTAGGTTGCCTTAGGTTAGGATATATAACGTTATAGACGTATATAATGACCGAACTGTGACGTACGGGGCGACACGAACGGGATTCTGTGAAACATCACCAGCGTGGGTCTAGATGGGTTAGGTTAGGTTATATTACGTTATAGACGTATATAATGTACCCAACGAGAAGTAGTTTCCGGCCCGCCATGAATGTTGTAAAATACTACATCCGAGCTGTTAGGTTGCCTTAGGTTAGGATATATAACGTTATAGGCGCATACAATGTCCCCAACGAGACGTACGGGACGACACGAACTGGAACCTGTAAAACATTACCAGCGAGCGGCTAGATGGGTTAGGTTAGGTTATATTACGTTGTAGATGTATATAATGTTCCCACCGAGAAGTAGGGGCCGACCCGCCAGGAATGTCGTAAAATAATACATCCGAGATTTAGGTTGCCTTAGGTTAGGATATATAACGTTCTCGACGCATATAATTTCCCCACCGAGAAGTACGGGCCGACACGACCGGGATTCTGTAAAACATTACCAGCGAGAGGCTAGATTGGTTAGGTTAGGTTATATTACGTTATAGACGTATATAATGTACCCAACGAAAATTAGGGGCCGACCCGAGTGGAATGTTGTAAAATAATACATTCGAGATGTTATGTTGCCTTAGGTTAGGATATATAACGTCATAGACTTATATAATGTCCGCACCAAGTCGTACGGTACGACACGAACGGGATTCTGTAAAACATTACCGCCGTGGGGCTAGATGGGTTAGGTTAGGTTATATTACGTTATGGACGTATATAATGTTCCCACCGAGAAATAGGGGCCGACCCGCCTGGAATGGTGTAAAATACTACATTTGAGATGTTAGGTTGTCTTAGGTTAGGATATATAACGTCATAGACTTATATAATGTCCGCACCAAGTCGTACGGTACGACACGAACGGGATTCTGTAAAACATTACCGCCGAGGGGCTAGATGGGTTAGGTTAGGTTATATTACGTTATGGACGTATATAATGTTCCCACCGAGAAATAGGGGCCGACCCGCCTGGAATGGTGTAAAATACTACATTTGAGATGTTAGGTTGTCTTAGGTTAGGAAATATAACGTTATAGACGTATATAATGTCCGCACCGTGACGTACGGTGCGACACGAACGGTATTCAGTGAAACATTACCAGCGAGGGTCTAGATGGGTTAGATTAGGTTGTATTACGATATAGACTTATATAATGTTCCTACCGAGAAGTAGGTTCCGCCCCGCCAGGAATGTTGTAAAATACTACATCCGATATGTTAGGTTGCCTTAGGTTAGGATATATAACGTTATAGACGCATACAATTTCCCCACCGAGACGTACGGGACGAAACGAACTGGATTCTGTAAAACATTACCAGCGAGGGGCTAGATGGGTTAGGTTTGGTAATATTACGTTGTAGACGTATATAATGTTCCCACCGAGAAGTAGCGGCCGACCCGCCAGGAATGTTGTAAAATACTACATCCGAGATGTTAGGTTGCCTTAGGTTAGGATATATAACGTTCTAGACGCATATAATTTCCCCACCGAGAAGTACGGGCCGACACGACCGGGATTCTGTAAAACATTACCAGCGAAGGACTAGATGGGTTAGGTTAGGTTATATTACGTTATAGACGTATATAATGTACCCAACGAAAAATAGGGGCCGACCCGAGTGGAATGTTGTAAAATAATACATTCGAGATGTTATGTTGCCTTAGGTTAGGATATATAACGTCATAGACTTATATAATGTCCGCACCAAGTCGTACGGTACGACACGAACGGGATTCTGTAAAACATTACCGCCGTGGGGCTAGATGGGTTAGGTTAGGTTATATTACGTTATGGACGTATATAATGTTCCCACCGAGAAGTAGGGGCCGACCCGCCAGGTACTTTGGAAAATACTACATCCGAGATGTTAGGTTGCCTTAGGTTAGGATATATAACGTTACAGACGTATATAATGTCCGCACCGTGAGGTACGGGGCGACACGAACGGGATTCAGTGAAACATTACCAGCGAGGGTCTAGATGGGTTAGATTAGGTTATATTACGATATAGACTTATATAATGTTCCCACCGAGAAGTAGGTTCCGCCACGCCAGGAATGTTGTAAAATACTACATCCGATATGTTAGGTTGCGTTAGGTTAGGATATATAAAGTTATAGAGGCATACAATTTCCCCACCGAGACGTACGGGACGACACGAACTGGATTCTGTAAAACATTACCAGCGATGGGCTAGATGGGTTAGGTTAGGTTATATTACGTTATGGACGTGTATAATGTTCCCACCGAGAAGTAGGTTCCGCCCCGCCAGGAATGTTGTAAAATACTACATCCGAGATGTTATGTTGCCTTAGGTTAGGATATATAACGTTAGAGGCGCATACAATGTCCCCACAGAGACGTACGGGACGACACGAAGTGGATTCTGTAAAACATTACCAGCGAGGGGCTAGATGGGTTAGGTTAGGTTATATTACGTTATGGACGTATATAATGTCCGAACTGTGACGTACGGGGCGACACGAACGGGATTCTGTGCAACATTACCAGCGTGGGTCTAGATGGGTTAGGTTAGGTTATATTATGATATAGACTTATATAATGCTCCCACCGAGAAGTAGGTTCCGCCCCGCCAGGAATGTTGTAAAATACTACATCCGAGATGTTAGGTTGCCTTAGGTTAGGATATATAACGTTCTAGACGCATATAAATTCCCCACCGAGAAGTACGGGCCGACACGACCGGGATTCTGTAAGACATTACCAGCGAGGGGCTAGATGGGTTAGGTTAGGTTATATTATGTTATAGACGTATGTAATGTACCCAACGAGAATTAGGGGCCGACCCGAGTGGAATGTTGTAAAATAATACATTCGAGATGTTATGTTGCCTTAGGTTAGGATATATAACGTCATAGACTTATATAATGTCCGCACCAAGTCGTACGGTACGACACGAACGGGATTCTGTAAAACATTACCGCCGTGGGGTTAGATGGGTTAGGTTAGGTTCTATTACGTTATGGACGTATATAATGTTCCCACCAAGAAATAGGGGCCGACCCGCCAGGTATTTTGGAAAATACTACATCCGAGATGTTAGGCTGCCTTAGGTTAGGATATATAAGGTTAGAGACATATATAATGTCCGCACCGAGACGTACGGGACGACACGAACTGGATTCTGTAAAACATTACCAGCGAGGGGCTAAATGGGTTAGGTTAGGTTATATTACGATATAGACGTATATAATGTCCCCACCGAGACGTACGGGACGACACGAACTGGATTCTGTAAAACATTAAAAGCGAGGGGCTAGATGGGTTAGGTTAGGTTATATTACGTTGTAGACGTATATAATGTTCCCACCGAGAAGTAGGTTCCGCCCCGCCAGGAATGTTGTAAAATACTATATCCGAGATGTTAGGTTGCCTTAGGTTAGGATATATAACGTTATAGACGTATATAATGACCGAACTGTGACGTACGGGGCGACACGAACGGGATTCTGTGAAACATCACCAGCGTGGGTCTAGATGGGTTAGGTTAGGTTATATTACGTTATAGACGTATATAATGTACCCAACGAGAAGTAGTTTCCGGCCCGCCATGAATGTTGTAAAATACTACATCCGAGCTGTTAGGTTGCCTTAGGTTAGGATATATAACGTTATAGGCGCATACAATGTCCCCAACGAGACGTACGGGACGACACGAACTGGAACCTGTAAAACATTACCAGCGAGCGGCTAGATGGGTTAGGTTAGGTTATATTACGTTGTAGATGTATATAATGTTCCCACCGAGAAGTAGGGGCCGACCCGCCAGGAATGTCGTAAAATAATACATCCGAGATTTAGGTTGCCTTAGGTTAGGATATATAACGTTCTCGACGCATATAATTTCCCCACCGAGAAGTACGGGCCGACACGACCGGGATTCTGTAAAACATTACCAGCGAGAGGCTAGATTGGTTAGGTTAGGTTATATTACGTTATAGACGTATATAATGTACCCAACGAAAATTAGGGGCCGACCCGAGTGGAATGTTGTAAAATAATACATTCGAGATGTTATGTTGCCTTAGGTTAGGATATATAACGTCATAGACTTATATAATGTCCGCACCAAGTCGTACGGTACGACACGAACGGGATTCTGTAAAACATTACCGCCGTGGGGCTAGATGGGTTAGGTTAGGTTATATTACGTTATGGACGTATATAATGTTCCCACCGAGAAATAGGGGCCGACCCGCCTGGAATGGTGTAAAATACTACATTTGAGATGTTAGGTTGTCTTAGGTTAGGATATATAACGTCATAGACTTATATAATGTCCGCACCAAATCGTACGGTACGACACGAACGGGATTCTGTAAAACATTACCGCCGAGGGGCTAGATGGGTTAGGTTAGGTTATATTACGTTATGGACGTATATAATGTTCCCACCGAGAAATAGGGGCCGACCCGCCTGGAATGGTGTAAAATACTACATTTGAGATGTTAGGTTGTCTTAGGTTAGGAAATATAACGTTATAGACGTATATAATGTCCGCACCGTGACGTACGGTGCGACACGAACGGTATTCAGTGAAACATTACCAGCGAGGGTCTAGATGGGTTAGATTAGGTTGTATTACGATATAGACTTATATAATGTTCCTACCGAGAAGTAGGTTCCGCCCCGCCAGGAATGTTGTAAAATACTACATCCGATATGTTAGGTTGCCTTAGGTTAGGATATATAACGTTATAGACGCATACAATTTCCCCACCGAGACGTACGGGACGAAACGAACTGGATTCTGTAAAACATTACCAGCGAGGGGCTAGATGGGTTAGGTTTGGTAATATTACGTTGTAGACGTATATAATGTTCCCACCGAGAAGTAGCGGCCGACCCGCCAGGAATGTTGTAAAATACTACATCCGAGATGTTAGGTTGCCTTAGGTTAGGATATATAACGTTCTAGACGCATATAATTTCCCCACCGAGAAGTACGGGCCGACACGACCGGGATTCTGTAAAACATTACCAGCGAAGGACTAGATGGGTTAGGTTAGGTTATATTACGTTATAGACGTATATAATGTACCCAACGAAAAATAGGGGCCGACCCGAGTGGAATGTTGTAAAATAATACATTCGAGATGTTATGTTGCCTTAGGTTAGGATATATAACGTCATAGACTTATATAATGTCCGCACCAAGTCGTACGGTACGACACGAACGGGATTCTGTAAAACATTACCGCCGTGGGGCTAGATGGGTTAGGTTAGGTTATATTACGTTATGGACGTATATAATGTTCCCACCGAGAAGTAGGGGCCGACCCGCCAGGTACTTTGGAAAATACTACATCCGAGATGTTAGGTTGCCTTAGGTTAGGATATATAACGTTACAGACGTATATAATGTCCGCACCGTGAGGTACGGGGCGACACGAACGGGATTCAGTGAAACATTACCAGCGAGGGTCTAGATGGGTTAGATTAGGTTATATTACGATATAGACTTATATAATGTTCCCACCGAGAAGTAGGTTCCGCCACGCCAGGAATGTTGTAAAATACTACATCCGATATGTTAGGTTGCGTTAGGTTAGGATATATAAAGTTATAGAGGCATACAATTTCCCCACCGAGACGTACGGGACGACACGAACTGGATTCTGTAAAACATTACCAGCGATGGGCTAGATGGGTTAGGTTAGGTTATATTACGTTATGGACGTGTATAATGTTCCCACCGAGAAGTAGGTTCCGCCCCGCCAGGAATGTTGTAAAATACTACATCCGAGATGTTATGTTGCCTTAGGTTAGGATATATAACGTTAGAGGCGCATACAATGTCCCCACAGAGACGTACGGGACGACACGAAGTGGATTCTGTAAAACATTACCAGCGAGGGGCTAGATGGGTTAGGTTAGGTTATATTACGTTATGGACGTATATAATGTCCGAACTGTGACGTACGGGGCGACACGAACGGGATTCTGTGCAACATTACCAGCGTGGGTCTAGATGGGTTAGGTTAGGTTATATTATGATATAGACTTATATAATGCTCCCACCGAGAAGTAGGTTCCGCCCCGCCAGGAATGTTGTAAAATACTACATCCGAGATGTTAGGTTGCCTTAGGTTAGGATATATAACGTTCTAGACGCATATAAATTCCCCACCGAGAAGTACGGGCCGACACGACCGGGATTCTGTAAGACATTACCAGCGAGGGGCTAGATGGGTTAGGTTAGGTTATATTATGTTATAGACGTATGTAATGTACCCAACGAGAATTAGGGGCCGACCCGAGTGGAATGTTGTAAAATAATACATTCGAGATGTTATGTTGCCTTAGGTTAGGATATATAACGTCATAGACTTATATAATGTCCGCACCAAGTCGTACGGTACGACACGAACGGGATTCTGTAAAACATTACCGCCGAGGGGCTAGATGTTTTAGGTTAGGTTATATTACGTTATAGAGGTATATAATGTACCCTACGAGAAATCGGGGCAGACCCGCCAGGTATTTTGGAAAATACTACATCCGAGATGTTAGGTTGCCTTAGGTTAGGATATATAACGTTACAGACGTATATAATGTCCGCACCATGACGTACGGGGCGACACGAACGGGTTTCTGTGAAACATTACCAGCGAGGGTCTAGATGGGTTAGGTTAGGTTATAATATGTTATAGACGTATATAATGTATCCAACGAGAATTTTGTGCCGACCCGCCTGGAATGTTATAAAATACTACATTCGAGAGCTTAGGTTGCCTTAGGTTAGGATATATAACGTTATAGACGCATACAATGTCACCACCGAGACGTACTGGACGACACGAACGGGAATCTGTAAAACATTAAGAGCGAGGGGCTAGATGGGTTAGGTTAGGTTATATTACGTTATAGACGTATACCATATTCCCACCGAAAAGTAGAGGCCGACCCGCCAGGAATGTTGTCAAATAGTACATCCGAGATGTTAGGTTGCCTTAGGGTGGGATATATAAAGTTATATACGTATATAATGTTCCCACCGGGAAGTAGGGGCCGACCCGCCTGGAATGTTGTAAAATACTACAATCGAGATGTTAGGTTGCCTTAGGTTAGGATATATAACGTTATAGACCTATATAATGTACGCACCGTGCCGTACGGGACGACACGAACGAGATTCTGTAAAACATTACCAGCGAGGGGCTAGATGGGTTAGGTTAGGTTATATTGCGATATAGACGTATATAATGATCCCACCGAGAATTAGTGGCGGAACCGACTGGAATGTTGTAAAATACTACATTCGAGAAGTTATGTTGCCTTAGGTTAGGATGTATAACGTTATAGAAGCATATAATATCCCAACCGAAACGTAGGGGAGGACGCGGTTCGGGATTCTGTGAAACATTACCAGCGAGAGTCTAGATGGTTTAAGCTAGGCAATATTAGGTTATAGACGTATATAATGTTCCCACCGAAAAGTAGAGGCTGACCCGCCAGGAATGTTGTCAAGTAGTACATCCGAGATGTTAGGTTGCCTTAGGGTGGGATATATAAAGTTATATACGTATATAATGTTCCCACCGGGAAGTAGGGGCCGACCCGCCTGGAATGTTGTAAAATACTACATCCGAGATGTTAGGTTGCCTTAGGTTAGGATATATAACGTTCTAGACGCATATAATTTCCCCACCGAGAAGTACGGGGAGACACGACCGGGATTCTGTAAGACATTACCAGCGAGGGGCTAGATGGGTTAGGTTAGGTTATATTACGTTATAGACGTATATAATGTACCCAACGAGAATTAGGGGCCGTCCCGAGTGGAATGTTGTAAAATACTACATCCGTGATGTTAGGTTGCCTTAGGTTAGGATATATAACGTTATAGACGCATACATTGTCCCCACCGAGACGTACGGGACGCCACGAACGGGATTCTGTAAAACATTACCGCCGAGGGGCTAGATGGGTTTGGTTAGGTTATATTACGTTATGGACGAATATAATGTTCCCACCGAGAAGTAGGGGCCGACCCGCCAGGAATTTTGGAAAATACTGCATCCGAGATGTTAGGTTGCCTTAGGTTAGGATATATAACGTTATAGACGCATACAATGTACCCACCGAGACGTACGGGACGATACGAGCTGTATTCTGTAAAACAATACCAGCGAGGGGCTAGATGGGTTAGGTAAGGTAATATTACGTTGTAGACGTATATAATTTGCCCACCGAGAAGTAGGGGCCGACCCGCCTGGAATGTTATAAAATACTACATCCGAGATGTTAGGTTGCCTTAGGTTAGGTTATATAACGTTATAGACGTATATAATGTCCGAACCGTGGCGTACGGGGCGACACGAACGGGATTCTGTGAAACATTACCAGCGTGGGTCTAGACGGGTTAGGTTAGGTTATATTATGACATAGACTTATATAATGTTTCCACCGAGAACTAGGTTCCGCTCCGCCAGGAATTTTGGAAAATACTACATCCGAGATGTTAGGTTGCCTTAGGTTAGGATATATAACGTTATAGACGCATACAATGTCCCCACCGAAACGTACGGGACGACACGAACTGGACTCTGTAAAACATTACCAGCGAGGGGCTAGATGGGTTAGGTTAGGTAATATTACGTTGTAGACGTATATAATGTTCCCTCCGAGAAGTAGGGACGGACCCGCCTGGAATGTTGTAGAATACTGCATTCGAGATGTTAAGTTGCCTTAGGTTAGGATATATAACGTTATAGACGCATACATTGTCCCCACCGAGACGTACGGGAGGCCACGAACGGGATTCTGTAAAACATTACCGCCGAGGGGCTAGATGGGTTAGGTTAGGTTATATTACGTTATGGACGAATATAATGTTCCCACCGAGAAGTAGCGGCCGACCCGCCAGGAATTTTGGAAAATACTACATCCGAGATGTTAGGTTGCCTTAGGTTAGGATATATAACGTTATAGACGCATACAATGTCCCCACCGAGACGTACGGGACGACACGCACTGGATTCTGTAAAACATTACCAGCGAGGGGCTAGATGGGTTATTTTAGGTAATATTACGTTGTAGACGTACATAATGTTCCGAGAGAGAAGTAGGGGCCGACCCGCGAGCAATGTTGTAAAATACTACATTCGAGATGTTAGGTTGCCTTAGGTTAGGATATATAACGTTCTAGACGCATATAATGTCCCCACCGAGACGTACGGGACGATACGAACTGGATTCTGTCAAACATTACCAGCGAGGGGCTAGATGGGTTAGGTTAGTTAATATTACGTTGTAGACGTATACAATTTGCCCACCGAGATGTAGGGGCCGACCCGCCTGGAATGTTGTAAAATACTACATCCGAGATGTTAGGTTGCCTTAGGTTAGGATATATAACGTTATAGACGCATACAATGTCCCCACCGAAACGTACGGGACGACACGAACTGGATTCTGTAAAACATTACCAGCGAGGGGCTAGATGGGTTAGGTTAGGTAATATTACGTTGTAGACGTATATAATGTCCCCACCGAGAAGTATTGGCCGACCCGCCAGGAATGTTGTAAAATACTACATCCGAGATGTTAAGTTGCCTTAGGGTAGGATATATAACGTTTATAGACTTATATGATGTCCGCACCGAGACGTACGGGACGACACGAACGGGATTCTGTAAAACATTACCGACGAGGGGCTAGATGGCTTAGGTTAGGTTATATTACGTTATGGACGTATATAATGTTCCCACCGAGAAGTAGGGGCCGACCGGCCAGGAATTTTGGAAAATACTACATCCGAGATGTTAGGTTGCCTTAGGTTAGGATATATAACGTTCTAGGCGCATATAATTTCCCCACCGAGAAGTACGGGGAGACACGCCCGGGATTCTGTAAAACATTACCCGCGAGGGGCTAGATGTGTTAGGTTAGGTAATATTACGTTGTAGACGTATATAATGTTCCCACCGAGAAGTAGGGGCCGACACGCCTGGAATGTTGTAAAATACTACATTCGAGATGTTAGGTTGTCTTAGGTTAGGAAATATAACGTTATAGACGTATATAATGTCCGCACCGTGACGTACGGTGCGACACGAACGGTATTCAGTGAAACATTACCAGCGAGGGTCTAGATGGGTTAGATTAGGTTGTATTACGATATAGACTTATATAATGTTCCTACCGAGAAGTAGGTTCCGCCCCGCCAGGAATGTTGTAAAATACTACATCCGATATGTTAGGTTGCCTTAGGTTAGGATATATAACGTTATAGACGCATACAATTTCCCCACCGAGACGTACGGGACGAAACGAACTGGATTCTGTAAAACATTACCAGCGAGGGGCTAGATGGGTTAGGTTAGGTTATATTATGTTATAGACGTATGTAATGTACCCAACGAGAATTAGGGGCCGACCCGAGTGGTATGTTGTGAAATACTACATTCGAGATGTTAGGTTGCCTTAGGTTAGGATATAGAACGTTATAGACTTATATAATGTCCGCACCCAGACGTACGGCACGACACGAACGGGATTCTGTAAAACATTACCAGCGAGGGGCTAGATGGGTTAGGTTAGTTAATATTACGTTGTAGACGTATATAATGTTCCCACCGAGAAGTAGGGGCCGACCCGCCAGGTATTTTGGAAAATACTACATCCGAGATGTTAGGCTGCCTTAGGTTAGGATATATAAGGTTAGAGACTTATATAATGTCCGCACCGAGACGTACGGGACGACACGAACTGGATTCTGTAAAACATTACCAGCGAGGGGCTAAATGGGTTAGGTTAGGTTATATTACGATATAGACGTATATAATGTCCCCACCGAGACGTACGGGACGACACGAACTGGATTCTGTAAAACATTAAAAGCGAGGGGCTAGATGGGTTAGGTTAGGTTATATTACGTTGTAGACGTATATAATGTTCCCACCGAGAAGTAGGTTCCGCCCCGCCAGGAATGTTGTAAAATACTATATCCGAGATGTTAAGTTGCCTTAGGTTAGGATATATAACGTTATAGACGTATATAATGACCGAACTGTGACGTACGGGGCGACACGAACGGGATTCTGTGAAACATCACCAGCGTGGGTCTAGATGGGTTAGGTTAGGTTATATTACGTTATAGACGTATATAATGTACCCAACGAGAAGTAGTTTCCGGCCTGCCATGAATGTTGTAAAATACTACATCCGAGCTGTTAGGTTGCCTTAGGTTAGGATATATAACGTTATAGACGCATACAATGTCCCCAACGAGACGTATGGGACGACACGAACTGGAATCTGTAAAACATTACCAGCGAGGGGCTAGATGGGTTAGGTTAGGTCATATTACGTTGTAGACGTATATAATGTTCCCGCCGAGAAGTAGGGGCCGACCCGCCAGGAATGTTGTAAAATACTACATTTGAGATGTTAGGTTGCCTCAGGTTAGGATATATAACGTTATAGACGTATATAATGTCCCCACCGAGACGTACGGGACGACACGAACTGGATTCTGTAAAACATTAAAAGCGAGGGGCTAGATGGGTTAGGTTAGGTTATATTACGTTGTAGACGTATATAATGTTCCCACCGAGAAGTAGGTTCCGCCCCGCCAGGAATGTTGTAAAATACTATATCCGAGATGTTAAGTTGCCTTAGGTTAGGATATATAACGTTATAGACGTATATAATGACCGAACTGTGACGTACGGGGCGACACGAACGGGATTCTGTGAAACATCACCAGCGTGGGTCTAGATGGGTTAGGTTAGGTTATATTACGTTATAGACGTATATAATGTACCCAACGAGAAGTAGTTTCCGGCCTGCCATGAATGTTGTAAAATACTACATCCGAGCTGTTAGGTTGCCTTAGGTTAGGATATATAACGTTATAGACGCATACAATGTCCCCAACGAGACGTACGGGACGACACGAACTGGAATCTGTAAAACATTACCAGCGAGGGGCTAGATGGGTTAGGTTAGGTCATATTACGTTGTAGACGTATATAATGTTCCCGCCGAGAAGTAGGGGCCGACCCGCCAGGAATGTTGTAAAATACTACATTTGAGATGTTAGGTTGCCTCAGGTTAGGATATATAACGTTATAGACGTATATAATGTCCGCACCGTGACGTACGGTGCGACACGAACGGTATTCAGTGAAACATTACCAGCGAGGGTCTAGATGGGTTAGATTAGGTTGTATTACGATATAGACTTATATAATGTTCCTACCGAGAAGTAGGTTCCGCCCCTCCAGGAATGTTGTAAAATACTACATCCGAGATGTTAGGTTGCCTTAGGTTAGGATATATAACGTTCTAGACGCATATAATTTCCCCACCGAGAAGTACGGGCCGACACGACCGGGATTCTGTAAAACATTACCAGCGAGGGGCTAGATGGGTTAGGTTAGGTTATATTATGTTATAGACGTATGTAATGTACCCAACGAGAATTAGGGGCCGACCCGAGTGGTATGTTGTGAAATACTACATTCGAGATGTTAGGTTGCCTTAGGTTAGGATATAGAACGTTATAGACTTATATAATATCCGCACCCAGACGTACGGCACGACACGAACGGGATTCTGTAAAACATTACCAGCGAGGGGCTAAATGGGTTAGGTTAGGTAATATTACGTTGTAGACGTATATAATGTTCCCACCGAGAAGTAGGCGCCGACCCGCCAGGTATTTTGGAAAATACTACATCCGAGATGTTAGGTTGCCTTAGGTTAGGATATAACGTTACAGACGTATATAATGTCCGCACCGTGACGTACGGGGCGACACGAACGGGTTTCTGTGAAACATTACCAGCGAGGGTCTAGATGGGTTAGGTTAGGTTATATTACGATATAGACTTATATAATGTCCCTACCGAGAAATGGGGCCGACCCGCCAGGAATGTTGTGACATACAGCATTCGAGATGTTAGGTTGCCTTCGGGTGGGATATACAATGTTATAGACGTATATAATGTCCACACCGAGAAGTATAAGCCAAAACGCCCGGGATTCTGTAAAACATTATCACCGAGAAACAAAATGGTTTAGGTTAGGTTATGTTACGATATAGACGTGTATAATGTGCCCACCAAGAAGTAGGGGCCGACGCGCCTGGAATGTTGTAAAATACTACATTCGAGATGTTAGGTTGCCTTAGGTTAGGGATATATAACGTTATAGACTTATATAATGTCTGCACCGAGACATACGGGACGACTCGAACTGGATTCTGTAAAACATTACCAGCGAGGGGCTAAATGTGTTAGGTTAGGTTATATTGCGGTATAGACGTATATAATGTGCCCACCGAGAAGTAGGGGCCGACCCGCCTGGAATGTTGTAACATACTACATTTGAGATGTTAGGTTGCCTTAGGTCAGGATATATAACTTTATAGACGTATATAATGTCCGCACCGTGACGTACGGCGCGACACGAACGGGATTTAGTGATACATTACCACCGTGGATCTAGATGGGTTAGGTTAGGTTATATTATGATATAGAGTTATATAATGTTCCCACCGAGAAGTAGGTTCCGCCCCGCCAGCAATGTTGAAAAATACTACATCCGAGATGTTAGGTTGCCTTAGGTTAGGATATATAACGTTATAGACGCATACAATGTTCCCACCGAGACGTACGGGACGACACGAACTGGATTCTGTAAAGCATTGCCAGCGATGGGCTAGATGGGTTAGGTTAGGTAATATTACGTTGTAGACGTATATAATGTTCCCACCGAGAAGTAGGGGCCGACCCGCCAGGAATGTTGTAAAATACTATATATGAGATGTTAGGTTGCCTTCGGTTAGGATATATAACGTTAGAGACGCATACAATGTCCCCACAGAGACGTACGGGACGACACGAAGTGGATTCTGTAAAACATTACCAGCGAGGGGCTAGATGGGTTAGGTTAGGTTATATTACGTTATGGACGTATATAATGTCCGAACTGTGACGTACGGGGCGACACGAACGGGAATCTGTGCAACATTACCAGCGTGGGTCTAGATGGTTTAGGTTAGGTTATGTTATGATATAGACTTATATAATGCTCCCACCGAGAAGTAGGTTCCGCCCCGCCAGGAATGTTGTAAAATACTACATCCGAGATGTTAGGTTGCCTTAGGTTAGGATATATAACGTTCTAGACGCATATAAATTCCCCACCGAGAAGTACGGGCCGACACGACCGGGATTCTGTAAAACATTACCAGCGAGGGGCTAGATGGGTTAGGTTAGGTTATATTATGTTATAGACGTATGTAATGTACCCAACGAGAATTAGGGGCCGACCCGAGTGGAATGTTGTAAAATAATACATTCGAGATGTTATGTTGCCTTAGGTTAGGATATATAACGTCATAGACTTATATAATGTCCGCACCAAGTCGTACGGTACGACACGAACGGGATTCTGTAAAACATTACCGCCGAGGGGCAAAATGGGTTAGGTTACGTTATGTTACGATATAGAAGTATATAATGTTCCCACTCAGAAGTAGGGGCCAACCCGCCTGGAATGTTGTAAAATACTACATTCGAGAGGTTAGGTTGCCTTAGGTTAGGATGTATAACGTTACAGACGTATATAGTGTCCCCACCGAGAAGTACGGAACGACACGACCGGGATTCTGTAAAACATTACCAGCGAGGGGCTAGATGGGTTAGGTTAGGTTATATTGCGATATAGACGTATATAATGATCCCACCGAGAATTAGTGGCGGAACCGACTGGAATGTTGTAAAATACTACATTCGAGAAGTTATGTTGCCTTAGGTTAGGATGTATAACGTTATAGAAGCATATAATATCCCAACCGAAACGTAGGGGAGGACGCGGTTCGGGATTCTGTGAAACATTACCAGCGAGAGTCTAGATGGTTTAAGCTAGGCAATATTAGGTTATAGACGTATATAATGTTCCCACCTAAAAGTAGAGGCTGACCCGCCAGGAATGTTGTCTAGTAGTACATCCGAGATGTTAGGTTGCCTTAGGGTGGGATATATAAAGTTATATACGTATATAATGTTCCCACCGGGAAGTAGGGGCCGACCCGCCTGGAATGTTGTAAAATACTACATCCGAGATGTTAGGTTGCCTTAGGTTAGGATATATAACGTTCTAGACGCATATAATTTCCCCACCGAGAAGTACGGGGAGACACGACCGGGATTCTGCAAGACATTACCAGCGAGGGGCTAGATGGGTTAGGTTAGGTTATATTACGTTATAGACGTATATAATGTACCCAACGAGAATTAGGGGCCGTCCCGAGTGGAATGTTGTAAAATACTACATCCGTGATGTTAGGTTGCCTTAGGTTAGGATATATAACGTTATAGACGCATACATTGTCCCCACCGAGACGTACGGGACGCCACGAACGGGATTCTGTAAAACATTACCGCCGAGGGGCTAGATGGGTTTGGTTAGGTTATATTACGTTATGGACGAATATAATGTTCCCACCGAGAAGTAGGGGCCGACCCGCCAGGAATTTTGGAAAATACTGCATCCGAGATGTTAGGTTGCCTTAGGCTAGGATATATAACGTTATAGACGCATACAATGTCCCCACCGAGACGAACGGTACGATACGAGCTGTATTCTGTAAAACAATACCAGCGAGGGGCTAGATGGGTTAGGTAAGGTAATATTACGTTGTAGACGTATATAATTTTCCCACCGAGAAGTAGGGGCCGACCCGCCTGGAATGTTATAAAATACTACATCCGAGATGTTAGGTTGCCTTAGGTTAGGTTATATAACGTTATAGACGTATATAATGTCCGAACCGTGGCGTACGGGGCGACACGAACGGGATTCTGTGAAACATTACCAGCGTGGTTCTAGACGGGTTAGGTTAGGTTATATTATGACATAGACTTATATAATGTTTCCACCGAGAACTAGGTTCCGCTCCGCCAGGAATTTTGGAAAATACTACATCCGAGATGTTAGGTTGCCTTAGGTTAGGATATATAACGTTATAGACGTATGTAATGTTCCCACGGGGAGGTACGTGCCGGCACGACCGGGATTCTGTAAAACATTACCAGCGAGGGGCTAGACGGGTTAGGTTAGGTTATAATACGTTATAGACGTATATAATGTTCCCACCGAGAAGTAGGGACCGGCGCGCCAGGAATGTTGTAAAATACTACATTCGATGTGTGAGGTTGCCTTAGGTCAGGATATATAACGTTATAGACGCATCTAATGTCCCCACGGAGAGGTACGGTCCGACACGGCCGAGATTCCGTAAAACATTACCAACAAGGGGCTAGATGGGTTAGATTACGTTATATTACGTTAAAGACGTATATAATGTTCCCACCGAGGAGTAGGGGCCGGCCCGCCAGGAATGTTGTAAAATACTACATCCGAGGTGTTAGGTTGCCTTAGGTTAGGATATATAGCGTTATAGACGTATATAATGTTCCCACGGAGACGTACGGTCCGACACGGCCGGGATTCTGTAGAACATTACCAGCCAGGGGCTAGGTGGGTTAGGTTAGGTTATATTACGTTATAGACGTATATAATATTCCCACCGATAAGTAGGGGCCGTCCCGCCAGCAGAGTTGTAAAGTACTACATCCGACGTGTGAGGTTGCCTTAGGTTAGGATATATAACGTTATCGACGTATGTAATGTTCCCACGGAGAGGTACGTGCCGGCACGACCGGGATTCTGTAAAACATTACCAGCGAGGGGCTAGACGGGTTAGGTTAGGTTATAATACGTTATAGACGTATATAATGTTCCCACCGAGATGCAGGGACCGGCCCGCCAGGAATGTTGTAAAATACTACATCCGAGGTGTGGGGTTGCCTTAGGTTAGAATATATAACGTTATAGACGTATATAATGTTCCCATGGAGGGGTACGCTCCGACACGGCCGAGATTCTGTAAAACATTACCAGCAAGGGGCTTGATGGATTAGATTAGGTTATGTTACGTTATAGACGTATATAATGTTCCCACCAAGAAGTTGGGGCCGACCCGCCAGTAATGTTGTAAAATACTACATCCGAGGTGTTAGGTTGCCTTAGGTTAGGATATATAACGTTATAGACGTATATAATGTTCCCACGGAGACGTACGTTCCGACACGGCCGGGATTCTGTAGAACATTACCAGCCTGGGGCTAGGTGGGTTAGGTTAGGTTATATTACGTTATAGACGTATATAATATTCCCACCGATAAGTAGGGGCCGTCCCGCCAGCAGAGTTGTAAAGTACTACATCCGACGTGTGAGGTTGCCTTAGGTTAGGATATATAACGTTATCGACGTATGTAATGTTCCCACGGAGAGGTACGTGCCGGCACGACCGGGATTCTGTAAAACATTACCAGCGAGGGGCTAGACGGGTTAGGTTAGGTTATAATACGTTATAGACGTATATAATGTTCCCACCGAGAAGTAGGGACCGGCGCGCCAGGAATGTTGTAAAATACTACATCCGAGGTGTGAGGTTGCCTTAGGCTAGGATATATAGCGTTATAGAAGTATATAATGTTCCCACCCAGAAGTAGTGGCCGACGTGCAAGGAATGTTGTAAAATATTACATTCGACATGTCAGGTTGCCGTAGGCTAGGATATATAGCGTTATAGACGTATATAATTTTCCAACCGAGAAGTAGGGGCCGACGCGCCAGGAATGTTGTAAAATATTACATCCGAGATGTTAGGTTGCCTTATGTTAGGACATATAACGTTATTGACTTATATAATGTTCCCACCGAGAAGTAGGGGCCGACGTGCCAGGAATGTAGTTAAATATTACATCCGAGATGTTAGGTTGCCTTAGGTTAGGATATATAACGTTATAGACGTATATAATGTTCTCACCGAGAAGTAGGGGTCGAAGTGCCGGGGATGTTGTAAAATATTACATTCGACATGTTAGGTTGCCTTAGGCTAGGATATGTAACGTTATAGACGTATATAATGTTCCTACCGAGAAGTAGGGGCCGACGCGCCAGGAATGTTGTAAGATATTACATTCGGCATGTTAGGTTGCCTTAGGCTAGGATATATAGCGTTATAGACGTATATAATGTTCCCACCGAGAAATTGGGGCCGACACGCGAGGAATGTTGTAAAACATTACATCCGAGGTGTTAGGTTGCCTTAGCCCAGGATATATAGCGTTATAGACGTATATAATATTCCCACCGAGAAGTAAGGGCCGACGTGCCAGGAATGTAGTTAAATATTACATCCGAGATGTTAGATTGCCTTATGTTAGGATATATAACGTTATTGACTTATATAATGTTCCCACAGAGAAGTACGGGCCGACACGCCAGGAATGTTGTACAATATTACACTCGACATGTTAGGTTGCCTTAGGCTAGGATATATAGCGTTATAGACGTATATAATGTTCCCACCGAGAAATAGGGGCCGACACGCGAGGAATGTTGTAAAACATTACGTCCGAGGTGTTAGGTTGCCTTAGGCTAGGATATACAGCGTTATAGACGTTTATAATTTTCCCACCGAGAAGTAGGGACCGGCATGCCAGGAATGATGTAAAATATTACATTCCAGATTTAAGTTGCCTTAGGTTAGGATATATAACGTTATAGACGTATATAATGTCCGCACCGAGAGGTACCGGTACACAAGAACAGGATTCTGTAAAACATTAAATGCGAGGGTCTAGATGGATCAGGTTAGGTTATATTACGTTATAGACTTATATAATGTTCCCACCGAGAAGGGGGCCGACATTCCAGGAATGGTGTGAGTACTACATTCGAGATGTTAGGTTGCCTTATGGTAATATATACAACGTTATAGACGTATATAATGTCCCCACCGAGAAGAACGTGCCGGGACGATCGGGATTCTGTAAAACATTACCAGCGGGGGGCTAGATGGGTTAAGCTAGGTTGTATTACGATATAGACGTATATAATGTTCCCACCGGGAAGTAGGGGCCCACCCGCCTGGAATGATGTAAAATACTACATTCGAGATGTTAGGTTGCCTTAGGTTAGGATATATAACTTTATAGACGTATGTAATGTACCCACAGAGATGTAGGAGCCGACGCGCCAGGAATGTTGTAAAATATTACATCCGAGGAGTTAGGTTGCCTTAGGTTAGGATATACAACGTTATAGACGTATATAATGTTCACACCGAGAAATTGGGGCCGACACGCGAGGAATGTTGTCAAACATTACATTCGAGTTGTTAGGTTGCCTTAGGTTAGGATATATAACGTTATAGACGTATATACTGTTCCCACCGAGATGTAGTTGCCCACGCGCCAGGAATGTTGTAAAATATTACATTCGACATGTTACGTTGCCTTAAGCTAGGATATATAGCGTTTAGACGTATATAACGTTCCCACCGAGATGTAGTTTCCGAAGTGCCGGGAATGTTGTAAAATATTACACTCGACATGTTAGGATTTCCCTAGGCTAGGATATATAACGTTATAGACGTATATGATATTCCCACCGAGAAGTAAGGGCCGACACGCCAGGAATGTTGTCAAATATTACATCCGAGATGTTAGGTTGCCTTAGCCCAGGATATATAGCGTTATAGACGTATATAATGTTCCCATCGGGAAATAGGGGCCGACACGCCAGCAATGTTGTAAAATATTACATCCGAAGTGTTAGGTTCCCTTAGGTTAGGATATATAACGTTATAGACGTATATAATGTTCTCACCGAGAAGTAGGGTTCGAAGTGCCGAGGATGTTGTAAAATATTACATTCGACATGTTAGGCTGCCTTAGGCTAGGATATGTAACGTTATAGACGTATATAATGTTTCTACCGAGATGTAAGGGCCGACGCGCCAGGAATGTTGTAAGATATTACATTCGACATGTTAGGTTGCCTTAGGCTAGGATATATAGCGTTATAGACGTATATAATGTTCCCACCGGGAAATAGGGGCCGACACGCCAGCAATGTTGTAAGATATTACATCCGATGTGTTAGGTTCCCTTAGGTTAGGATATATAACGTTATAGACGTATATAATGTTCTCACCGAGAAGTAGGGTTCGAAGTGCCGGGGATGTTGTAAAATATTACATTCGACATGTTAGGTTGCCTTAGGCTAGGATATGTAACGTTATAGACGTATATAATGTTCCTACCGAGAAGTAGGGGCCGACGCGCCAGGAATGTTGTAAAATATTACATACGACATGTTAGGTTGCCTTAAGCTAGGATATATGGCGTTATAGACGTATATAATGTTCCCACCGAGAAGTAGGGGACGACACGCCAAGAATGTTGTAATATATTACATCTGAGATGTTAGGATGCCTTAGGTTAGGATATATAACGTAATAGACGTATATAATGCTCCCAACGAGAAGTAGGGACCGACATGCCAGGAATTATGTATAATAATACGGTAGAGAGGTTAGGTTGCCTTAGGTTACGATATATAACGTTATAGACGTATATGATGTTCCACACAGAGACGTAGGGGCCGACACGCCAGGAATGTTGTAAAATATTGTATTCGACATGTTAGGTTGCCTTAGGCTAGGATATATAACGTTATAGACGTCTATACTGTTCCCACCTAGAAGTTGGGGCCGACTCTCCAGGAATATTGTAAAATATTACATTGGACATGTTAGGATTGCATTCGGCTAGGATATATAGCGCTATAGACATATATACTGTTCCCACCGAGATGTAGTTGCCGACGCGCCAGGAATGTTGTAAAATATTACATTCGACATGTTAGGTTGCCTTAGGCTAGGATATATAGCGTTATAGACGTATATAGTGTTCCCACCGAGAAGTAGGTGCCGACGCGCCAGGAATGTTGTAAAATATTACATTCGACATGTTAGGTTGCCTTAAGCTAGGATATATAGCGTTATAGACGTATATACTGTTCCCACCGAGAAGAAGTTGCCGTTGCGCTAGGAATGTTGTAAAATATTACATTCGACATGTTAGGCTGCCTTAAGGTAGGATATATAACGTTATAGACGTTTATACTGTTCCCACCGAGAAGTAGGTTACGACGCGCCAGGAATGTTGTAAAATATTATATTCGACATGTTAGGTTGCCTCAGGCTAGGATATATAACGTTATAGACGTATATACTGTTCCCACCGAGAAGTTGGGGCCGACGCGCCAGGAATAGTGTAGAATATCACATTGGACATGTTAGGATTGCATTAGGCTAGGATATATAGCGCTATAGACATACATAATGTTCCCACCGAGAAAATGGGGCCGACACGCGAGGAATGTTGTAAAACATTACATCCTAGGTGTTAGGTTGCCTTAGGTTAGGATATATAACGTTATAGACGTATATAATGTTCCCAGCGAGAAGTAGGCGCCGACGTGCCAGGAATGTAGTAAAATATTACATCCGAGGTGTTAGGTTGCCTTAGGCTAGGATATATAACGTTATAGACGTATATAACGTTACCACGGAGAAGTAGGGACATGCATGCCCGGAATGTTGTAAAATATTACGGTAGATATGTTAGGTTACCTTAGGCTAGGATATATAGCGTTATAGACGTATATAATGTTCCCACCGAGAAGTAGGTGCCGACGCGCCAGGAATGTTGTAAAATATTACATTGCACATGTTAGGTTACCTTATGCTAGGATATATAGCGTTATAGACGTATGTAGTGATCCCACCGAGAAGTAGGTGCCGACGTGCCAGGAATGTAGTTAAATATTACATGCGAGATGTTAGGTTGCCTTAGGTTAGGATATATAACGTTATTGACTTATATAATGTTCCCACCGAGAAGTAGGGGCCGACGCACCAGGAATGTTGTAAAATATTACATTCGACATGTTAAGTTGCCTCACGCTAGGATATATAGCATTATAGACGTATATAATGTTCCCACCGAGAAGTAGGGGCCGACGAGCCAGGAATGTTATAAAATATTACCCTCGACATGTTAGGTTGCCTTAGGCTAGGATATATAGCGATATAGACGTATATAATGTTCCCAGCGAGAAGTAGGGGCCAGCGCGCCAGGAATGTGGTAAAATATTACATCCGAGATGTTACGTTGCCTTAGGCTAGGATATATAACGTTAAAGGCGTATATAATGTCCCCACCGATAAGTAGAGGCAGACGAGCCAAGAATGTTGTAAAATATTACGCTCGACATGTTAGGTTGCCTTAGGCTAGAATATATAGCGTTATAGACGTATATAATGTTCCCACCGAGAAGTACGGGCCGAAGTGCCGGGAATGTTGTAAAATATTGCATTCGACATGTTAGGCTGCCTTACGCTAGGATATATAACGTTATAGACGTATATAATGTTCCCACCGAGAAGTAGGTGCCGACGCCCCAGGAATGTTGTAAAATATTACAATCGACATGTTAGGATTGCCTTAGGCTAGGATATATAACGTTACAGAAGTATATACCGTTCCCACCGAGGAGTAGATGCCGACGTGCCAAGTATAATGTAAAATATTACATCCGAGATGTTAGGTTGCCTTAGGTTAGTATATATAACGTTATTGACTTATATAATGTTCCCGCCGATAGGTACGCGCCGACGTGCCTTGAAGGTAGTAAAATATTACACCCGAGATGCTAGGTGGCCTTAGGCTAGGATATGTAACATTATAGAAGTATATAATGTTCCCAGCGAGAAGTAGGGGCCAACGAGCCAGGAATGTGGTAAAATGTTACATTCAACATTTTAGATTGCTTTAAGCTAGGATATATAGCGTTATAGACGTATATACCGTTCCCATCGAGAAGTAGTGGCCGACGTGCCGGGAATGTTGTAAAATATTACATTTGACATGTTAGGTTGCCTTAGGCTAGGATATGTAACGTTATAGACGTATATAATGTTCCTACCGAGAAGTAGGGGCCGACGCGCCAGGAATGTTGTAAAATATTACATACGACATGTTAGGTTGCCTTAAGCTAGGATATATGGCGTTATAGACGTATATAATGTTCCCACCGAGAAGTAGGGGACGACACGCCAAGAATGTTGTAATATATTACATCTGAGATGTTAGGATGCCTTAGGTTAGGATATATAACGTAATAGACGTATATAATGCTCCCAACGAGAAGTAGGGACCGACATGCCAGGAATTATGTATAATAATACGGTAGAGAGGTTAGATTACCTTAGGTTACGATATATAACGTTATAGACGTATATGATGTTCCACACAGAGACGTAGGGGCCGACACGCCAGGAATGTTGTAAAATATTATATTCGACATGTTAGGTTGCCTTAGGCTAGGATATATAACGTTATAGACGTATATACTGTTCCCACCGAGAAGTTGGGGCCGACGCGCCAGGAATATTGTAAAATATTACATTGGACATGTTAGGATTGCATTCGGCTAGGATATATAGCGCTATAGACATATATACTGTTCCCACCGAGATGTAGTTGCCGACGCGCCAGGAATGTTGTAAAATATTACATTCGACATGTTAGGTTGCCTTAGGCTAGGATATATAGCGTTATAGACGTATATAGTGTTCCCACCGAGAAGTAGGTGCCGACGCGCCAGGAATGTTGTAAAATATTACATTTGACATGTTAGGTTGCCTTAGGCTAGGATATGTAACGTTATAGACGTATATGATATTCCCACCGAGAAGTTCGGGCCGACACGAAAAGAATGTTGTCAAATATTACATTCGACATGTTAGGTTGCCTTAGGCTAGGATATATAACGTTATAGACGTATATAATGTTCCCACCGAGAAGTAGGTGCCGACGCCCCAGGAATGTTGTAAAATATTACAATCGACATGTTAGGATTGCCTTAGGCTAGGATATATAACGTTACAGAAGTATATACCGTTCCCACCGAGGAGTAGATGCCGACGTGCCAAGTATAATGTAAAATATTACATCCGAGATGTTAGGTTGCCTTAGGTTAGTATATATAACGTTATTGACTTATATAATGTTCCCGCCGATAGGTACGCGCCGACGTGCCTTGAAGGTAGTAAAATATTACACCCGAGATGCTAGATGGCCTTAGGCTAGGATATGTAACATTATAGACGTATATAATGTTCCCAGCGAGAAGTAGGGGCCAACGAGCCAGGAATGTGGTAAAATGTTACATTCAACATGTTAGATTGCTTTAAGCTAGGATATATAGCGTTATAGACGTATATACCGTTCCCATCGAGAAGTAGTGGCCGACGTGCCGGGAATGTTGTAAAATATTACATTTGACATGTTAGGTTGCCTTAGGCTAGGATATGTAACGTTATAGACGTATATGATATTCCCACCGAGAAGTACGGGCCGACACGAAAAGAATGTTGTCAAATATTACATTCGACATGTTAAGTTGCATCACGCTAGGATATATAGCGTTATAGACGTATATAATGTTCCCACCGAGAAGTAGGTGCCGACCCGCCAGAATTTGTTAAAATACTACATTCGAGATGTTAGGTTATCTTAGGTTAGGATATATAACGTTATAGGCTTATATAATGTCCGCTCCGAGACGTACGGGACGACACGAACGGGATTCTGTAAAACATAAACGGCGAGGTTCTAGGTGGGTTAGGTTAGGTTATATTACGAATTAGACGTATATGATGTTCCCACCGAGAAGTACGGACAGACACGACCGGGATTCTGTAAAACATTACCAGCGAGGGTCTAGATGGGTTAGGTTAAGTTATATTGCGATATGGACGTACATATTGTTCCCACCGAGAAGTATGGGCCGACCCACCTGGAATGTTGTAAAATACTACATTCGATTGCTAGGTTGCCTTAGGTGAGGATATATAACGTTATAGACGTATACAATGTCGGCACCGTGACGTACGGGACGACACGAACGAGATTCAGTAAAACATTACCAGCGAGGGTCTTGATGGGTTAGGTTATGTTATATCACGTTATAGACTTATACAATGTCCCCACCGAGAAGTGGGGCGGACCCGCGAGAAATGTTGTGAAATACTACATTCGAGATGTTAGGTTGCCTTAGGTTAGGATATATAACGTTATAGACGCATATAATGTCCCCACCGAGACGTACGGGACGACACGTACGAGATTCTGTAAAACATTAACAGCGAGGGTCGACATGGGTTAGGTTAGGTTATATTAGGTTATAGACGCATATACTGTTCCCAACGAGAAGTAGAGGCCGACCCGCCTGGAATGTTGTAAAATACTACAGTCGAGATGTTAGGTTGCCTTAGGTTGGGATATACAACATTCTAGACGTATATAATGTTCCCACCGAGACGTACGGGACGACATGCACGGGATTCTGTAAAACATTACCAGCGAGAGGCTAAATGGGTTAGGTTAGGTTATATTGCGATATAGACGTATATAATGTGCCCACCGAGAAGTAGGGGCCGACACGACCGAGTTTCTGTAAAACATAACCAGCGAAGGGCTACATGGGTTAGGTTAGGATATATTACGTTATATACGTACATAATTTCCCAACCGAGACCTACGCAGCGAAACGAACGGGATTCTGTAAAACATTACCACCGAGGCCCTAGATGGGTTAGGTTACGTTATATTACGTTATAGACGTATATAATGTTCCCACCGGGAAGTAGGGTCCCACCCGCCTGGAATGTTGTGAAATACTACAATCGAGATGTTAGGTTGCCTCAGGATAGGATATACAACGCTATAGACGTATATAATGTTCCCACGGAGAGGTACGTGCCGACACGACCGGGATTCTGTGAAACATCACCAGCTAGGGTCTAGATGGGTTATGATAGGTTATATTACGTTATAAACGTATATAATGTTCCCACCGAGAAGTAGGGGCTGGCCCGCCAGGAATGTTCTAAAATACTACACCCGAGGTGTTAGATTGCCTTAGGTTAGGATATATAACATTATAAACGTGTATAATGTTCCCACCGAGACGTACGGGGCTAAAAGAACGGGATTCTGCAAAACATTCCCACCGAGGAGCTAGATGAGTTCGGTAAGGTTATATTACGTTATAGACGTATATAATGTTCCCACCCAGAAGTAGGGGCCGACCCGCCAGGAATGTTGTAAAATACTACATCCGAGATGTTAGGCTGCCTTAGGTTAGGATATACAACGCTATAGACGGACATAATGTTTCCACGGAGATGTACGTGCCGACACGACCGGGATTCTGTAAAACATTACCACCGAGGGTCTAGATGGGTTAGGTTAGGTTATATTACGTCATAAACGTGTATAATGTTCGTACCGAGACGCAGCGGCCGGCAGGATTGTTGCAAGAAATTAAATCCGACATTGTCATGTTGCTTCAGGTAAGGGTATATAACGTTATAGAGGTATATAATGTCCCCACGGAGTGGTACGGTCCGGCACGGCCGGGATTCTGTAAAACATTACCAGTGAGGGTCTAGATGGGTTAGGTTATGTTATATAACGTTATAGACGTATATAATGTTCCCACGGAGAGGTACGTGCCGACACGACCGGGATTCTGTAAAACATTACCAGCGAGGGGCTAGATGGGGTGATTTCCTACCGAGAAGTAGGGGCCGGCCGGCCAGGAATGTTGTAAAATACTACATCCGAGGTGTGAGGTTGCCTTAGGTTAGGATATATAACGTTATAGACGTATAAAATTTTCCCACGGAGAAGTACGTGCCGACGCGACAGGAATGTTGTAAAATACTACGTCGGAGATGTTAGGTTGCCTTAGGTTAGGATATATGACGTTATAGACGTATATACTGTTCCCAACGAGAAGTAGGTGCCGACGCGCCAGGAATGTTGTAAAATATTACATTCGACATGTTAGGTTCCCTTAGGCTAGGACATATAGCGTTATAGACGTATATATTGTTCCCACCGAGAAGTAGGGTCCGAGGAGCCAGCAATGTTGTAAAATATTACTCTCGACATGTTAGGTTGCCTTAAGCTAGGATATATAGCGTTATATAAGTATATAATGTTCCCACCGAGAAGTAGGGGCCGAAGCGCATGGAATGTTGTAAAATATTACTCTCGACATGTTATGTTGCCTTAGGTTAGGATATATATCGTTATAGACGCATAGAATGTCCCCACCGAGACGTACGGGACGATACGAACTGGATTCTGTAAAACATTACCAGCGAGGGGCTAGATGGGTTATTTTAGGTAATATTACGTTGTAGACGTATATAATGTTCCGAGCGAGAAGTAGGGGCCGACCCGCGAGGAATGTTGTAAAATACTACATCCGAGATGTTAGGTTGCCTTAGGTTAGGATATATAACGTTCTAGACGCATATAATTTCCCCACCGAGAAGTACGGGGAGACACGACCAGGATTCTGTAAAACATTACACGCGAGGGGCTAGATGGGTTAGGTTAGGTTATATTACGTTATAGACGTATATACTGTACCCAACGAGAATTAGGGGCCGACCCGAGAGGAATGTTGTAAAATACTACACTCGAGATGTTAGGTTGCCTTAGGTTAGGATATATAACGTTATAGACGTATGTAATGTTCCCACGGAGAGGTACGTGCCGGCACGACCGGGATTCTGTAAAACATTACCAGCGAGGGGCTAGACGGGTTAGGTTAGGTTATAATACGTTATAGACGTATATAATGTTCCCACCGAGAAGTAGGGACCGGCGCGCCAGGAATGTTGTAAAATACTACATTCGATGTGTGAGGTTGCCTTAGGTCAGGATATATAACGTTATAGACGCATCTAATGTCCCCACGGAGAGGTACGGTCCGACACGGCCGAGATTCCGTAAAACATTACCAACAAGGGGCTAGATGGGTTAGATTACGTTATATTACGTTATAGACGTATATAATGTTCCCACCGAGGAGTAGGGGCCGGCCCGCCAGGAATGTTGTAAAATACTACATTCGAGGTGTGAGGTTGCCTTAGGTCAGGATATATAAAGTTATAGACGTATATAATGTTCCCATGGAGGGGTACGCTCCGACACGGCCGAGATTCTGTAAAACATTACCAGCGAGGGGCTTGATGGATTAGATTAGGTTATGTTACGTTATAGACGTATATAATGTTCCCACCAAGAAGTTGGGGCCGACCCGCCAGTAATGTTGTAAAATACTACATCCGAGGTGTTAGGTTGCCTTAGGTTAGGATATATAACGTTATAGACGTATATAATGTTCCCACGGAGACGTACGGTCCGACACGGCCGGGATTCTGTAGAACATTACCAGCCAGGGGCTAGGTGGGTTAGGTTAGGTTATATTACGTTATAGACGTATATAATATTCCCACCGATAAGTAGGGGCCGTCCCGCCAGCAGAGTTGTAAAGTACTACATCCGACGTGTGAGGTTGCCTTAGGTTAGGATATATAACGTTATCGACGTATGTAATGTTCCCACGGAGAGGTACGTGCCGGCACGACCGGGATTCTGTAAAACATTACCAGCGAGGGGCTAGACGGGTTAGGTTAGGTTATAATACGTTATAGACGTATACAATGTTCCCACCGAGATGTAGGGACCGGCCGGCCAGGAATGTTGTAAAATACTACATCCGAGGTGTGGGGTTGCCTTAGGTTAGAATATATAACGTTATAGACGTACGTAATGTTCCCACGGAGAGGTACGTGCCGGCACGACCGGGATTCTGTAAAACATTACCAGCGAGGGGCTAGACGGGTTAGGTTAGGTTATAATACGTTATAGACGTATATAATGTTCCCACCGAGAAGTAGGGACCGGCGCGCCAGGAATGTTGTAAAATACTACATCCGAGGTGTGAGGTTGCCTTAGGCTAGGATATATAGCGTTATAGAAGTATATAATGTTCCCACCCAGAAGTAGTGGCCGACGTGCACGGAATGTTGTAAAATATTACATTCGACATGTCAGGTTGCCTTAGGCTAGGATATATAGCGTTATAGACGTATATAATTTTCCAACCGCGAAGTAGGGGCCGACGCGCCAGGAATGTTGTAAAATATTACATCCGAGATGTTAGGTTGTCTTATGTTAGGACATATAACGTTATTGACTTATATAATGTTCCCACCGAGAAGTAGGGGCCGACGTGCCAGGAATGTAGTTAAATATTACATCCGAGATGTTAGGTTGCCTTAGGTTAGGATATATAACGTTATAGACGTATATAATGTTCTCACCGAGAAGTAGGGGTCGAAGTGCCGGGGATGTTGTAAAATATTACATTCGACATGTTAGGTTGCCTTAGGCTAGGATATGTAACGTTATAGACGTATATAATGTTCCTACCGAGAAGTAGGGGCCGACGCGCCAGGAATGTTGTAAGATATTACATTCGGCATGTTAGGTTGCCTTAGGCTAGGATATATAGCGTTATAGACGTATATAATGTTCCCACCGAGAAATTGGGGCCGACACGCGAGGAATGTTGTAAAACATTACATCCGAGGTGTTAGGTTGCCTTAGCCCAGGATATATAGCGTTATAGACGTATATAATATTCCCACCGAGAAGTAAGGGCCGACGTGCCAGGAATGTAGTTAAATATTACATCCGAGATGTTAGATTGCCTTATGTTAGGATATATAACGTTATTGACTTATATAATGTTCCCACAGAGAAGTACGGGCCGACACGCCAGGAATGTTGTACAATATTACACTCGACATGTTAGGTTGCCTTAGGCTAGGATATATAGCGTTATAGACGTATATAATGTTCCCACCGAGAAATAGGGGCCGACACGCGAGGAATGTTGTAAAACATTACGTCCGAGGTGTTAGGTTGCCTTAGGCTAGGATATACAGCGTTATAGACGTTTATAATTTTCCCACCGAGAAGTAGGGACCGGCATGCCAGGAATGATGTAAAATATTACATTCCAGATTTAAGTTGCCTTAGGTTAGGATATATAACGTTATAGACGTATATAATGTCCGCACCGAGAGGTACCGGTACACAAGAACAGGATTCTGTAAAACATTAAATGCGAGGGTCTAGATGGATCAGGTTAGGTTATATTACGTTATAGACTTATATAATGTTCCCACCGAGAAGGGGGCCGACATTCCAGGAATGGTGTGAGTACTACATTCGAGATGTTAGGTTGCCTTATGGTAATATATACAACGTTATAGACGTATATAATGTCCCCACCGAGAAGAACGTGCCGGCACGATCGGGATTCTGTAAAACATTACCAGCGGGGGGCTAGATGGGTTAAGCTAGGTTGTATTACGATATAGACGTATATAATGTTCACACCGGGAAGTAGGGGCCCACCCGCCTGGAATGATGTAAAATACTACATTCGAGATGTTAGGTTGCCTTAGGTTAGGATATATAACTTTATAGACGTATGTAATGTACCCACAGAGATGTAGGAGCCGACGCGCCAGGAATGTTGTAAAATATTACATCCGAGGAGTTAGGTTGCCTTAGGTTAGGTTATACAACGTTATAGACGTATATAATGTTCCCACCGAGAAATTGGGGCCGACACGCGAGGAATGTTGTAAAACATTACATTCGAGTTGTTAGGTTGCCTTAGGTTAGGATATATAACGTTATAGACGTATATACTGTTCCCACCGAGATGTAGTTGCCCACGCGCCAGGAATGTTGTAAAATATTACATTCGACATGTTACGTTGCCTTAAGCTAGGATATATAGCGTTATAGACGTATATAACGTTCCCACCGAGATGTAGTTTCCGAAGTGCCGGGAATGTTGTAAAATATTACACTCGACATGTTAGGATTTCCCTAGGCTAGGATATATAACGTTATAGACGTATATAATGTTCCTACCGAGAAGTAGGGGCCGACGCGCCAGGAATGTTGTAAAATATTACATACGACATGTTAGGTTGCCTTAAGCTAGGATATATGGCGTTATAGACGTATATAATGTTCTCACCGAGAAGTAGGGGACGACACGCCAAGAATGTTGTAATATATTACATCTGAGATGTTAGGATGCCTTAGGTTAGGATATATAACGTAATAGACGCATATAATGCTCCCAACGAGAAGTAGGGACCGACATGCCAGGAATTATGTATAATAATACTGTAGAGAGGTTAGGTTGCCTTAGGTTACGATATATAACGTTATAGACGTATATGATGTTCCACACAGAGACGTAGGGGCCGACACGCCAGGAATGTTGTAAAATATTGTATTCGACATGTTAGGTTGCCTTAGGCTAGGATATATAACGTTATAGACGTCTATACTGTTCCCACCTAGAAGTTGGTGCCGACTCTCCAGGAATATTGTAAAATATTACATTGGACATGTTAGGATGGCATTCGGCTAGGATATATAGCGCTATAGACATATATACTGTTCCCACCGAGATGTAGTTGCCGACGCGCCAGGAATGTTGTAAAATATTACATTCGACATGTTAGGTTGCCTTAGGCTAGGACATATAGCGTTATAGACGTATATATTGTTCCCACCGAGAAGTAGGGTCCGAGGAGCCAGGAATGTTGTAAAATATTACTCTCGACATGTTAGGTTGCCTTAAGCTAGGATATATAGCGTTATATAAGTATATAATGTTCCCACCGAGAAGTAGGGGCCGAAGCGCATGGAATGTTGTAAAATATTACATTCGACATGTTTGGTTGCCTTAGGCTAGGATATATAACGTTATATACGTATATAATGTTACCACAGAGAAGTAGGGACCGTAGCGCCGGTAATGTCGTAAAATATTACATTCGACATGTTAGGTTGCCTTAGGTTAGGGTATATAAAGTTATAGACATATATAGCGTTCCCATCGAGACGTACGGGGCTACACGAGCGGGATTCTACAAAACATTCCCAGCGAGGGGCTAAATGGGTTAGGTTAGGTAATAATACGTTATAGACGTATATAATGTTCCTACAGAGAAGTAGGACCGACCCGCCAGGAATGTTGTAAAATATTACATCCGAAATGTTAGGTTGCCTTAGGTTAGGATATAGAACGTTATAGACGTATATAATATACCCACGGAGAGGAACGGTCCGACACGGTCGGGATTCTGTAAAACATTACCAGCGAGGGCAGGATGGGTTATGTTAGGTTATATTACGTTGTAGACGTATATAATGTTCGAACCGAGAAGTAGGTGCCGGCCCGCCAGAAATGCTGTAAAATACTACATCCGAGGTGTTAGATTGCCTTCGGTTAGGATATATAACATTATAAACGTGTATAATGTTCCCACGGAGACGTACGGGGCTAAAAGAACGGGATTCTACAAAACATTCCCACCGAGGGGCTAGATGGGTTCGGTAAGGTTATATTACGTTATAGACGTATATAATGTTCCCACCCAGAAGTAGGGGCCGTCCCTCCAGGAATGCTGTAAAATACTATATCCGAGATGTTAGGCTGCCTTACGTTAGAATATATAAAGCTATATACGTATATATTGTTCCCACGGAGAGGTACGGGCCGACACGCCCGGGATTCTGTAAAACATTACCAGCGAGTGTCTAGATAGGTTAGGTTAGGTTATATTACGATATAGACGTGTATAATGTTCCCACCGAGAAGTAGGCGCCGACCCACCAGGAATGTTGGAAAATTCTTCGTCCGAGGTGTTAGTTTGCATTAGGTTAGGCTATATAACGTTATAGACGTATAAAATGTCCACACCCAGAAGTACGGGCCGACGCGACCGGGATTCTGTAAAACATTACCAGCGCGGGTCTAGTTGGGTTAGGTTAGGTTATATTACGTTATAGACGTATATAATGTTCCCACGGAGAAGTAGGGACCGACCCGTCAGAAATGATGGAAAATACTACATTCGAAATGTTTGGTTGCCTTATGGTAACATATCCAACGTTGTAGACGTATATAATGTCCCCGCCGAGAAGTACGGGCCGACACGGACGGGATTCTGTAAAAGATTACCAGCGAGGGTCTAGATGGGTTAGATTAGGTTATATTACGTTATAGACGTATATAATGTGCCCACCGAGAAGTGGGGCCACCCCGCCAGGAATTTTGGAAAATACAACATCCGAGATGTTTGGTTGCCTTAGGATTGGATATATAACGTTATAGACGCATATAATGTCCCCACCGAGAAGTACGGGCCGACACGACGGAGATTCTGTAAAACATTACCAGCGAGATTCTAGATGGGTTACGTTAGGTGATATTAGGTTATAGACGTATATAATGTGGCCGCCGAGAAGTAGGGGCCGACCCGCCTGGAATGTTGTAAAATACTACATTCGAGTTGTTAGGTTGCCTTAGGTTACGATATACGACGTTATAGACGCATATAATGTCCCCACCGAGAAGTAGGGGACGACACGAACGGCATTCTGTAAAACATTACCAGCGAGAGTCTAGATGGGTTAAGTTAGGTTATATTACGTTATAGACGTATATAATGTTCCCACCGAGAAGTGGAGCCGACCCGCCCGGAATGTTGGCAAATACTACATCCGAGATGTTAGGTTGCCTTAGTTTGCGATATATAAAGTTATAGACGTATATAATGTTCCCACCGAGAAGTAGGGGCCGACCCGCCTGGAATGTTGTAAAATACTACAATTGAGATGTTATGTTGCCTTAGGTTAGGATATACAATGTTATAGATGTATATAATGTCCCCATCGAGAAGTAGAAGCCGACACGCCAGGAATGTTGTAAAATATTACATCCCAGATATTATGTTGTCTTAGGTTACGATATATAAGGTTATAGACGTATATAATTTCCCCATCGGGAAGTAGGCGCCGTCACGCCAGGAATGTGGTAAAATATTACATCCCGGATGTGATGTTGCCTTAAGTTACGATATATAACGATATAGACGTATATAATGTTCTCACCGAGAAATAGGGGCCGACGGTTCAGGAATGTTGTAAAATATTACACCCGAGATGTTAGGTTCCCTTAGGTTAGGATATACAATGTGATAGACGTATAGAATGGTCCCACCGAGACGTAGGGACCGACTTGCAAGGAATGATGTAAAATATTACATCCCAGATGTTTGGTTGCGTTAGGTTAGGATATACAACGTTATAGAAGTATATAATATCCCCATCGAGGAGTAGGCGACGATACGCCACGAATGATGTAAAATATTACATTCGACATGTTAGGTCGCCTTAGGCTAGGATATATAACGTTATAGACGTATATCATGTTCCCACCAAGAAATAGGGTCCGACGCGTCAGGAATGTAGTAAAATATTACACCCGAGATGTTAGGTTCCCTTAGGTTAGGATATATATCATTATAGACGTATATAATGTTAACACCGAGAAGTAGGTAGCGACATGCCAGGAATGTTGTAAAATAATACATCCCAGATTTTAGGTTGCCTTAGGATATACAACGTTATAGACGTATAGAATTTTCCCACCGAGAAGCAGGCGACGACACGCTCGGAATGTTATCAAATATTACATCCGAGATGTTAGGTTGCCTTTGGTTAGGATATACAACGTTATAGGTGTATATAATGTCCCCATCGAGAAGTAGGCGACGACACGCCAGGAATGATGTAAAATATTACATTCGACATGTTAGGTCGCCTAAGGCTAGGATATATAACGTTATAGACGTATATAATGTTCCCACCGAGAAATAGGGGCCGACGCGTCAGGAATGTTGTAAAATATTACACCCAAGATGATACGTTCCCTTAGGTTAGGATATACAACGTTATAGACGTATATAATGTCCCATTGAGAAGTGGGGACCGACATGCCAGGAATATTGTAAAATATTACGGCAGAGAGGTTAGGTTGCCTTAGGTTATGATGTATAAAGTTATGGACATATATACTGTTCCCACCGAGAAGTAAGGGCCGACACGCCAGAAATGCTGTAAAATATTACATGCGAGGTGTAAGGTTGCCTTAGGCTAGGATATATAACGTTATAGACGTACATAATGTTCCACCGAGAAGTAGGGCCGACGTCCCAGGAATGTAGTAAAATATTACATCCGAGATGCTAGGTTGCCTTAGGTTAGGATATATAACGTTATAGACGTATATAATGTCCCCATGGAGAAGTACGTGCCGACACGAACGGGATTCTGTAAAACATTATCACCGAGGGGCTAGATGGGTTAGGTTATGTTATATTACGATATAGACGTATGTAATGTTCCCACCGAGAAGTAGGGGCCGACCCGCCAGCAATGTTGGAAAATACTACATCCGAGATGTTAGGATGCCTTAGGTTAGGAAATATAACGTTATAAACGTATATAATGTCCACACCGAGACGTACGGGACGGCACGAGCGGGATTCTGTAAAGCATTACCCGCGAGGGTATAGATGGGTTAGGTTAGGATCTATTACGTTATAGAGATCAAAGGCGGAGACGTCCGAATACGATTCGGACACGTCACTCGCTTCGTTGCTCTCGACGACGCCGTCCGAGTCAACGAAGCATCTGAAGTAGAGGGGACGCCCCCCCACAATGGAGGAATACATAAAATTGGCGGAAGCCAAACTGCTAGCCGATAAAGCTGCCGAGAAGGATGCAGAGGACGCTCTAGAGCGAGAGCTCCTCTACGGTGATTGCATGCCGCCGCCACCATCAAGGACGTCAAATCCTATTCCGGACCAGGAAGTTTTTGACGAAGAGGCCAGGAAAATGCCGATAGAGGATCTGGCAGCCTGGGCTCTGGAATCGGTGGCCAAAATTGAATATGCTGCTGCGAAGTCGTCGCAGCTGAAAGGCACAATTAATGCCCTTCTCAAGGAGAGGCTGACCGCCCTCGAAAATAGGGCAAACAGCCAATTATCGCCGGCGATCAAAAGCATGGAGATCGCCGAGCGTAGTGATAGAAGAACACGACGGCAATCGCTGACTACGAAGCAGGAGGAAGCCAGCATCCCCGACACCGGTCTCGTACTGCTAATGGAGCAGATTGGGGCCGTTGTCAACGAACGGCTTACACAATTTTGGGAGAAGGCGGAGAAGCGCTTCGCTCCGAAGGAGGATCGTCCGCGGTCGGAGGCACGAAATGCTGCGCGACGCGAAGAACCCGCGAAAGAGGGAACAAGCGCCGCAATCATAAAGAAGGAGAAGTCCGCTGGGAAGAGAGAGGCAATGCCCCTTCCACCGGTGAAAAAACCCGCGAAAGCGGAAACAAAGAAATCACCCATCCAGAAGAGGATGGAAGAGATTCAAAAGGAGCAGGTTCGGAAGGAGAGCGAAGGGAAGTGTCCAGCAGCGAGTGCACCTGCTCCGCAGAACAAGAAGGAGACGGAGACGCCGTGGACGAAAGTCCTCGGCAGAAAGTCGAAAAAGGAGACGACGGCCACCGTAAACAAGACCATGAGGGCAGGCAAGAAGGTAGCAGCTGCGAAGTCGATGCCAAAAGAAAAGCCGAAAGTGATGAAAACCCCGAGCACGGCCGCTGTCGTAATCACTATAGAGGAGGGCAGTAAATCGACATACGCCGAGCTTATGACGACGGCGCGGCAGAAGATCAAACTGTCGGACCTGGGAATCGGTGAGGTCAAACCCAGGAAAGCGCTGACCGGAGCGCTTATTCTCGAAATAAGCGGCGAAGGTAAAGAAGAGAAGGCGAACGCGCTCGCCAACAAGTTAACCGGCCTATTCGCGATCACGAGGGGTGTAAAAATCACGCGCCCCTGCAAGAGAGCGGCCCTGAGGGTCTTCAGGATGGAAGACTCGATCACGGTCGGTGAGGTCGTCGAAGCAGTCGCCGCACAAGGCGGCTGCACCGCCGACGAGATAAAAACCGGTCCCAGGAGGACGGCGTATAACGGCATGAGCACGATGCTTATGCAATGCCCGGTCGCCGCCGCAAAGAAGGTTACCGAAAAAGGTAAAGTAAAGGTCGGATGGACGTCCGTCCGCGTTGAACCCATCGAAGCACGACAACTTACCTGCTTCAAATGTTGGGAAATCGGGCACGTAATCGCGAAATGCTCCGCGACCGTGGACCGAACGGAGGCGTGTTACCGATGCGGTGAGAAGGGACACCGCGCTGCGGAATGCAATGAGAAGGCACCGACGTGCCCGGTATGCAAGTCGGCGAACCGCCCGCATAGACACAGAGCAGGTAGCAAAGCCTGCACTGTCCCGCCGCCGGCAAAAAAAGGACAGAAGAACGCTACTCAATCGAGCGCTAAATCCTCAGGTAAGGATAAGAAACCTGAGGAAAAGAAGGAAAAAGCTGCAGCAGCAGCCAAACACAACCACGAAGAGGAGAAGGAGCGCGAAACTCTGAAGGCGACCACCAGCCGTGAGGAGGCGATGGATCTGGCGTAACTTTCAATATGAAATGCCAGATCCTGCAAACTAATTTAAATCACGCCGCGAGAGCACAAGATCTTATGCTCGAAAGCCTGCAAAGCGGTGTGGTTGAATTAGTGGTTGCCGCGGAGCCGTATTTAATCCACGACAAGCCGTCATGGATAGCAAACAGGGAGAAGACGGTTGCAATAATTCAGGCGACGCCGACACGCATCCGACCGATCACACTCATCGCGCAAGGGCGTGGTTACGTCGCAGTATCGTGGTCGGATTGCGTCGTCATTGGAATATACGCGCCGCCGAATTGGTCGTTGCAAGATTTCGATCAGCTCCTGGACGAAGTGGAGGGTGTAGTGCGAAATCACGCCTCGCAACCGACATTCGTACTGGGAGATTTCAACGCGCACGCGACTATGTGGCGCTCTTCCAGAACGACTCAGCGTGGACACTCGACGATGGACTGGACAGCATCCGCGAATCTCAGACTGTTGAACCAAGGATCTGCCAGTACGTGCGTGCGTCCACAGGGCGAGAGCAAGGTCGACCTCTCGTTCGCGAACGACGCAGCGTCTCGAAGAGTCACGAGCTGGAAAGTGGATCCGATCGAAACTTTATCTGATCACTTATATATAAGGATCGACATATACACGGTACAAGGAAGAAGGGCAATGGACCAGAAGCAAAATAGATGGTCGTTGCGAAAAATCGACGGATATGTTTATGGCGGCAACCCTCGCCGCTACCTGGCCGAGCGAACCGACCGAAGCGGCCGTAGTCGAGCGAGAAGCAGAATGGTTTACGAGGACGTTGACATCGGTGTGCAACGCAAGCATGCCGAAAATAAGGTCGAACCCCACTCGTAAACCCGTATATTGGTGGAGGAACGAGATCGCTCTTCTCCGTGCGGAGAGCACAAACGCACGGAGGCAATATACGAGATACCGGAAACGGAGGAATCCCGATTTGGTGAGGAAAGCGCAGCTCTATAAAGTTTACAAGGAGAAGAAAATAGAGCTGCAGGCCGCCATAAAGACATCAAAGGCACGAGCACGGGACGGGCTGCTGGAAACACTGCGCGAGGATCCGTGGGGGCGGCCGTACAAGATAGTAATGAATAAATTACGACCGTGGGCGCCCCCGTTAACCGAGACGATGGAGACGCCGTTCTTGAAGCGAGTTGTCGACACGCTCTTCCCACCGGAAGAGGCTACGTCGGCGAGCAACTCGCAAATTTCAGCACACATCGACCCGATCATCTGGTCGCAGGACAACGACGTCACCGAGGAGGAAATGGCTCGCGCCATAAAGCGCATGACAAAGAAGAACACCGCGTCCGGACCGGACGGAATTCCCGGCCGTGCCTGGTCGATAGCACTCAGTGTCCTGAATTCAAGATTGCGGAAGTTATTTACAGCATGCTTGAAGACGGGTACGTTGCCAGCAAGATGGAAAACCGGCAGGTTAGTGTTGCTCCGAAAGCCGGGAAAACCGGAGGATTCACCGGCAGCGTACAGGCCGATAGTTTTGCTCGACGAGGTCGGAAAATTATTTGAAAGGATAATCCACAACCGCCTCGTCGAGCACCTGTCGCGAACCGGGCCGAACTTAGCTGAGAACCAATTCGGCTTCCGAGAAGGACGATCGACGATTGACGCGATTCGACAAGTGAAAAGTTTCGCCGAAAACGCGATCGCCGCCGGGGGAGTCGTAATCGCGATATCTTTAGATATTAAGAATGCGTTCAACTCCCTCGAATGGAGTACGATACGTAGAGCGCTTGAAAAGCACGGGTTTCCGCGATACCTGCGAAGGGTCGTGGAAAATTACCTGAGCGACCGCGCGGTTCTCTACGATAGCCGGCATGGAATCGAGGAAAAGAGGATTGATCGCGGCGTTCCCCAGGGATCGGTCCTCGGACCGCTTCTCTGGAATCTCGGGTACGACGCGGTCCTGAAGCTGCCAATGCCGTCCGGCGTGCATCTCACGTGCTACGCGGATGACACGATGGTGTTGGCAGTCGACACGTGCCGGCAACGCGCAATCTGCCGGGCCGAAGTGGCAGTTGCGGTCGTGGCTAACACGATCAAGAAGATGGGGCTCCAGATGGCACCGGAGAAATCTGAAATCCTGTGCTTCAAGGGACGAAGAAGAGACCCGCGAGGAGGAAACGAAGTGGTCAACATCGGACCATCCAAAGTTACAGTGGGGAGCGAGATGAAGTATCTCGGACTGCTCCTCGACGATAAATGGAACTTTGGTCTCCACTTCGCTCGTCAGGCCGTTCGACTGGATCCTGCGGCAAATTATCTAAGCCGCATCATGCCCAATCTGCACGGACCGGACGAGAAAGTAAGGAAAGTCTATGCTGGGGTGATAAAAAGCATTGCGCTTTACGGAGCCCCGGTATGGAGCGACGCGCTTAACAAAGGAGGCAGAAAGCTGCAGCTGCTGCGAAGCGCGTGGCGAAGAATAGCCATTCGGGTCATAAGAGGATATCGCACGATTTCCTACGACGCGGCAACAATGCTGGCGGGTCTCGCACCCCTGGAATACCTGGCGCAGGAAGACGTCATAGTATACGAAACCCTTCGCACAACGCGCCAGGTAGAAGAAGAAGGTGCACCTGCTCCGACAAGGGATGAGATTAGAAGAGAAGCGAGACGCATCACTTTCTCTAAATGGAAGAAGAAACTCGCACCTGCGACCAATCACAGGATCGCGGGAGCGATTCTACCCATCTTGGAAAACTGGGTAGAAAACAGGAGAGGGCAGCTCACCTTCAGAGTGACGCAGGTGCTGACTGGACATGGATGCTTCGGTCAGTACCTCTGCAAGATCGGAAAAGAGGCCACGGCTGAATGTCACCATTGCGGAGACGGAGACGACTCTGCGCAGCACACGTTGGAACGCTGTCCAGCGTGGCAAACGCTGCGCCACGCTCTCGTGGCAGAGATCGGACGGGATCTCTCGCCGACCAGCATCCTGCCGAAGATGCTGGAAGGTGAGAGATACTGGCGAGCCGTTACCTTGTTTTGCGACAAAGTGATGGCTGCGAAGGAAGCCGCCGAGCGCGAACGAGAGCGCACGCTTTCTGCTCGACGAGCCTTACGTGGTCGGCGTTGTAGACGTTTGCCACGTTCCACTCCAAGGTAGGGGACTCTCGTCCGTCAGGGCGCGAGAGTCGCTCCAAAGTACCCACCGGGGAGCGGAGCTTCGCTGCCGCCGTCCATCTCAAACGCCGCAAGCGGGAGAAGAGGAAGACGACTTCGAAGATTGAAGACAGGCGCAAGAAATTCGACAAAGAGGTACGCGTGAGGAATGCATGCATTCGCACACAAGCGTAATAGAAAAGATTGCGCAAAGAAGAAGTAAATAAGAAAAAACAGAAAGAGCAGCCGAGCGCTGGCTAGACAGGGTTTGGGTCAAGTCTATCCGGCACGCCCTCGACCGAGGAGAGGCAAACGACTGTGGTGGTTGCAGTCGTTGCCAATCTAAAGTATGAACTCGCACGCCACCTATGAACAGAGAGTTCAAAGAACTCAGACACGAGGCGGGATGCTGGACGCGTTCGAAAGAGTTCCCGGCTACCCGCTACAAGTGTAGGAAGACCACCGCAGGGTTTTAGTCGGTAAGAGTCCGACATAACCGCGGATTTCCCAAAAAATCCACGGTATCCATGAGGATTTCCCTGCGAAAAAAAAGAAAAAAAAAGGATCTATTACGTTATAGACGTTTATAATGTTCCCACCGGGGAGTAGGGGCTAACCCGCCAGGAATGTTGGGAAATACTACATCCGAGACGTTAGGTTGATTTAGGTTAGGAAATATAACGTTATAAACGTACATAATGTCCACACCGAGACGTACGGGACGGCACGAACGGGATTCTGTGAAACATTACCAGCGAGGGTTTAGCAGGGTTAGGTTAGGTTACATTACGTTATAGAAGTATATAATGTTCCCACCGAGAAGTAGGGGCCGACCCGCCAGAGATGTTGGAAAATACTACATCCGAGATGTTAGGTTGCCTTAGGATAGGATATATAACGTTATAGACGTATATAATGTCCGCGCCGAGATGTACGGGACGACACGAACGGGATTCTGTGAAACATTACCAGCGAGGGACTAGCTGGGTTAGGTTAGGTTATATTACGTTATAGATGTATATAATGTTCCCACCGAGAAGTAGGGGCCGAACCACCAGAAATGTTGGAAAATACTACATTCGAGATGTTAGGTTGCCTTAGGATAGGAAAGATAACGTTATAGACGTATATAATGTCCGCACCGAGACGTACGGGACGACACGAACGGGATTGTGTAAAACATTACCCGCGAGGGTCGAGATGGGTTAGTTTACGATCTATTACGATATAGACGTATATAATGTTCCCACCGAGAAGTAGGGGCCGAACCGCCAGGAATGTTGGAAAATACTACATCCGAGATGTTAGGATGCCTTAGGTTAGGATATATAATGTTATAGACGTATATAATGTCCGCTCCGAGATGTACGGGACGACACGAACGGGATTGAGTAAAACATGACCCGCGAGGGTATAGATGGGTTAGGTTAGGATCTATTACGTTATAGATGTATCTAATGTTCCCACCGAGAGGTAGCGGCCGACCCGCCAGGAATGTTGGAAAATACTACATCCGAGATGTTAGGATGCCTTAGGCTAGGATATATAACGTTATAGACGTATATAATGTCCGCACCGAGACGTACGGGTAGACACGAACGGGATTCTGTAAAACATTACCAGGGACGGTCTAGATGGGTTAGGTCAGGTTATATTACGTTATATACATATATAATATTCCCACCGAGAAGTAGAGGCCGACCCGCATGGAATGTTGTAAAATACTACACTCGAGATGTTAGGTTTCCTTAGGTTAGGATACATAACGTTATAGACGCATATAATGTCCCCACCGAGAAGTAGGGGACAACACGAACGGCATTCTGTAAAACATTACCAGCGAGAGTCTAGATGGGTTAAGTTAGGTTATATTACGTTATAGACGTATATAATGACCCCACCGAGAAGTAGGGGCCGACCGCGCCAGGAATGTTTGAAAATACTACATCCGAAATGTTAGGTTGCCTTATGGTAGGATATACAACGCTATAGACGCATAGTGACCCCACCGAGAAGTACGGGCCGACACGTCCGGGATTCTACAAAACATTACCAGCGACGGAATCGATGGGTTAGGATAGGTCATATTACGTTATAGACGTATATAATGTGCCCACCGAGAAGTACGGGCCGAAACGACCATGATTCTGTAAAACATTACCAACGAGGGGCTAGATGGGATAGGGTAGGTTATAGTACGTTATAGTCGTATATAATGTTGCCACCGAGAAGTAGGGGCCGACCCGCCAGGTAAGTTGGAAGACACTACATCCCAGATGCTAGGATGCCTTAGGCTAGGATATATAACGTTATAGACGTATATAATGTCCGCACCGAGACGTACGGGTAGACACGAACGGGATTCTGTAAAACACTAGCAGCGTCGATCTAGATGGGTCAGGTTAGGTTATATTACGTTGTAGACGTATATAATGTGCCCACCGAGAAGTAGGGGCCGACCCGCCAGGAATATTGGAAAATACTACATCCGAGATGTTAAGTTGCCTTAGGTTAGGATATATAACGTGGTAGACGTACATAATGTCCCTACCGAGAAGTACGGGCCGACACGCCCGGGATTCTGTAAAACATTACCAGCGAGGGTCTAGATGGGTTAGGTTAGGTTCCATTACGTTATAGACGTATATAATGTTCCCACCGAGGAGTAGGGGCCAACTCGCCAGGAATGTTGGAAAGTAATACATCCGAGATGTTAGGTTGCCTTAGGTTAGGAAATATAACGTTATAGACTTATATAATGTCCGCACTGAGACGTAAGGGACGACGCGAAAGGGATTCTGTAAAACATTACCAGGGACGGTCTAGATGCGTTAGGTCAGGTTATATTACGTTATATACGTATATAATGATCCCACCGAGAAGTAGGGGCCGACCGCGCCAGGAATGTTGGAAAATACTACATCCGAGATGTTAGGTTGCCTTATGGTAGGATATACAACGCTATAGACGCATAGTGACCCCACCGAGAAGTACGGGCCGACACGTCCGGGATTCTATAAAACATTACCAGCGACGGAATCGATGGGTTATGATAGGTCACATTACGTTATAGACGTATATAATGTGCCCAACGAGAAGTAAGGGCCGACCCGCCCGGAATATTGAAAAATACTACATTCGACTTGTTAGGTTGCCTTAGGTTAGGATATGTAACGTTATAGACGTATATAATGTTCCCACCGAGATGTACGGGCCGACACGCTATGAATGTCATCAACTATTACATCCGAGATGTTAGGTTGCCTTAGGTTAGGATATACAACGTTATAGATGTATATAATGTTCCGACCGAGAAGTAGGGGCCGACACGCCAGGAATGTTGTAAAATATTACGGTAGAGATGTCAGGTTGCCTTAGGTTATGATATATAACGTTATAGACGTACATAATGTTCCCACCGAGAAGTAGGGACCAACATGGCAGGAATGTTGTAATATATTACATCCGAGATGTTAGGTTGCCTTAGGTTAGGATATATAACGTTATTGACTTATATAATGTTCCAACCGAGGAGTAGGGGCCGACACGCCAGGAATGTTGTAAAATATTGCGGTAGAGATGTTAGGTTGCCTTAGGATATGATATATAACGTTATAGACGTATATATTGTTCCCACCGAAAAGTAGGGGCCGACGCGCCAGTAATGTTGTAAAACATTACATTCGACATGTTAGGTTGCATTAGGCTAGGATATATAGCATTATAGACGTATATAATGTTCCCACCGGGAAGTAGGGGCCGACATGCCAGGAATGTTGTAAAATATTACATCCGAGATGTTAGGTTGCCTTAGGTTAGGATATATAACGTTATTGACTTATATAATGTTCCAACCGAGGAGTAGGGGCCGACACGCCAGGAATGTTGTAAAATATTGCGGTAGAGATGTTAGGTTGCCTTAGGATATGATATATAACGTTATAGACGTATATATTGTTCCCACCGAAAAGTAGGGGCCGACGCGCCAGTAATGTTGTAAAACATTACATTCGACATGTTAGGTTGCCTTAGGCTATGATATATAACGTTATAGACGTATACATTGTTACCTCCGAGAACTCCGGGCCTACACGCCAGGAACGATGTAAAATATTACATTCAACATGTTAGGTTGCATTAGGCTAGGATATATAACGTTATAGACGTATATAATGTTCCCACCGAGAAATAGGGGCCGACGCGTCAGGAATGTTGTAAAATATTACATCCGAGGTGCTAGGTTCCCTTAGGTTAGGATATATATCGTTATAGACGTATATAATGTCCCCATCGAGAAGTAGGCGGCGATACGCCAGGAATGCTGTAAAATATTACATTCGACATGTTAGGTCGCCTTAGGCTAGGATATATGACGTTATAGACGTATATAATTTTCCCACCGAGAAATAGGGCCCGACACGCCAGGAATGTTGTAAAACAATACATCCGAGATGTTAGGTTGCCTTAGGTTAGGATATATAACGTTATTGACTTATATAAAGTTCCCACCGAGAAATAGGGTCCGACAAGCCAGGAATGTTGTAAAATATTACATTCGACGTGTTATGCTGCCTTACGTTATGATATATAACGTTATAGACGTATATAATGTCCCCATCGAGAAGTAGGCGACGACACGCCAGGAATGTTGTACAATATTACATCCGACATGTTAGGTTGCCTTCGGTTAGGATATATATCGCTATAGACGTATATTATGTTCCCACCGAGAAGTAGGGACCGACATGGCAGGAATGTTGTAAAATATTACATCCGAGATGTTAGGTTGCCTTAGGCTAGGATATATAGCGTTATAAACGTATATAATGTTCCCACCGAGAAGTAGGTGCCGACGCGTCAGCAATGTGGTTAAACATTACATACGATATGTTAGGTTGCCTTAGGCTAGGATATAGAGCGTTAAAGTCGTATATAATATTCCCACCGAGAAATAGGGGCCGACACGCAAGGAATGTTGTAAAACAATACATCCGAGATGTTAGGTTGCCTTAGGTTAGGATATATAACGTTATTGACTTATATAAAGTTCCCACCGAGAAATAGGGGCCGACGCGTAAGGAATGTTGTAAAATTTTACATTCGACATGTTAGGATTGCCTTAGGCTAGGATATATAACGTTATAGACGTATATACTGTTCCCGCCGAGAAGTAGGTGCCGACGCGTCAGCAATGTTGTTAAATATTACATACGACATGTTAGGCTGCCTTAGGCTAGGATATATAGCGTTATAGACGTATATAATGTTCCCACCGAGAAATAGGGGCCGACAAGCCAGGATTGTTGTAAAATATTACATTCGACGTGTTAGGATTGCCTTAGGCTAGGATATATAACGTTATAGACGTATACGATATTCCCACCGAGAAGTACGGGCCGACACGCCCGGAATGTTGTAAAATTTTACATTCGACATGTTAGGATTGCCTTAGGCTAGGATATATAACGTTATAGACGTATATACTGTTCCCGCCGAGAAGTAGGTGCCGACGCGTCAGCAATGTTGTTAAATATTACATACGACATGTTAGGCTGCCTTAGGCTAGGATATATAGCGTTATAGACGTATATAATGTTCCCACCGAGAAATAGGGGCCGACAAGCCAGGATTGTTGTAAAATATTACATTCGACGTGTTAGGATTGCCTTAGGCTAGGATATATAACGTTATAGACGTATACGATATTCCCACCGAGAAGTACGGGCCGACACGCCCGGAATGTTGTCAAATATTACATCCGAAATGTTAGGTTCCCTTAGGTAAGGATATATAACGTTATAGACATATATAATGTTCCCACCGAGAGGTAGGTGTCGACGAGCCAGGAATGTTGTAAAATATTACGCTCGACATGTTAGTTTGCGTTAGGCTAGGATATATAGCGTTATAGACGCATATAATGTTCCCACCGAGATGTAGGGCCCGGCGCGCCAGGAATGTAGTAAAATATTACATGCGAGATGTTAGGTTGCCTTAGGCTAGGATATGTAACGTTATAGAAGTATATAATGTTCCCACTGAGAAGTAGGGTCCAACGAGCCAGGAATGTGGTAAAATATTACAATCGACATGCTAGGTTGCCTTAGGTTAGGATATATAACGTTATAGAGGTGTATACTGTTCCCACGGAGAAGTAGCTGCCGACGCACCAGAAATGTTGTAAAATATTACATTCGACATGTTAGGTTGCCTTAAGCTAGGATATATAGCGTTATAGACGTATATAATGTTCCCACCGAGAAGTAGGGGCCGAAGTGCCGGGAATGTTGTAAAATATTACATGCGACATGTTAGGTTGCCTTAGGCTAGGATTTATAGCGTTATAGACGTATATAATGTTCCCACCGAGAAGTAGGGCCCGGCGCGCCAGGAATGTAGTAAAATATTACATTCGACATGATAGGTTGCCTTAGGCTAGGATATATAACGTTATAGACGTTTATAATGTTCCCACAGAGAAATAGGGGCCGACGCGCCAGGAATGGTGTAAAATATTACAATCGACATGTTAGGATTGCCTTAGGCTAGGATATACAACGATATAGACGTATAGAATGTTCCCACCGAGAAGTAGGTGCCGACGCGCCAGGAATGTTGTAAAATATTACATTCGACGTGTTAGGATTGCCTTAGGCTAGGATATATTACGTTATAGACGTATACGATATTCCCACCGAGAAGTACGTGCCGACACGCCAGGAATGTTGTAAAACATTACATCCGATGTGTTAGGTTGCCTTAGGTAAGGATATATAACGTTATAGACATATATAATGTTACCACCGGGAGGTAGTGGCCGACGCGCCAGAAATGTGTAAAATATTACAATCGACATGTTAGGTTGCCTTAGGCTAGGATATATAACGTCATAGACGTATATAATGTTCCCACCGAGAAGTAGGGGCCGAGGATCCAGGAATGTTGTAAAATATTACGCTCGACATTTTAGGTTGCCTTAGGACAAGATATACGGCGTTATAGACGTATATAATGTTCCCACTGAGAAGTAGGTGCCGACGCGCCAGGAATATTTTAAAATATTACATTCGACATGTTAGGTTGCCTTAGGCTAGGATATATAACGTTATAGACGTTTATAATGTTCCCGGAGAGAAATAGGGGCCGACACGCCAGGAATGTTGTAAAACAATACATCCGAGATGTTAGGTTGCCTTAGGTTAGGATATATGACGTTATTGACTTATATAATGTTCCCACCGAGAAGTAGGTGCCGACGCGCCAGGAATGTTGTAAAACAATACATCCGAGATGTTAGGTTGCCTTAGGTTAGGATATATAACGTTATTGACTTATATAAAGTTCCCACCGAGAAATAGGGTCCGACGCGCAAGGAATGTTGTAAAATTTTACATTCGACATGTTAGGATTGCCTTAGGCTAGGATATATAACGTTATAGACGTATATACTGTTCCCACCGAGAAGAAGGTGCCGACGCGTCAGCAATGTTGTTAAATATTACATACGACATGTTAGGTTGCCTTAGGTTAGGATATGTAACGTTATAGACGTATATACTGTTCCCACCGAGAAGTAGGTGCCGACGCGCCAGGTATGTTGTAAAATATTACGTTCGACATGTTAGGTTGCCTTAGGATAGGATATATAACGTTAAAGACGTATATACTGTTCCCACCAAGAAGTAGGGGCTGACGCGCCAGGAATGTTGTAAAATATTACATTCGACATGTTAGGTTGCCTTAGGATAGGATATATAACGTTATAGGCGTATATACTGTTCCCACCGAGAAGTAGGGGCCGATGTGCCGGGAATATTGTAAAATATTACATGCGACATGTTAGGTTGCCTTAGGCTAGGATTTATAGCGGTATAGACGTATATAATGTTCCCACCGAGAAGTAGGGGCCGAAGTGACGGGAATGTAGTAAAATATTACATTCGACATGATAGGTTGCCTTAGGCTAGGATATATAGCGTTATAGACGTATATAATGTTCCCACCGAGAAGTAGGGGCCGAAGTGACGGGAATGTAGTAAAATATTACATTCGACATGATAGGTTGCCTTAGGCTAGGATATATAGCGTTATAGACGTATATAATGTTCCCACCGAGAAGTAGGTGGCGACGCGTCAGCAATGTGGTTAAATATTACATACGATATGTTAGGTTGCCTTAGGTTAGGATATACAGTGTTAAAGACGTATATAATGTTCCCACCGAGAAATAGGGGCCGACACGCCAGGAATGTTGTAAAACAATACATCCGAGATGTTAGGTTGCCTTAGGTTAGGATATATAACGTTATTGACTTATATAAAGTTCCCACGGAGAAATAGGGTCCGACGCGCAAGGAATGTTGTAAAATTTTACATTCGACATGTTAGGATTGCCTTAGGCTAGGATATATAACGTTATAGACGTATATACTGTTCCCACCGAGAAGTAGGTGCCGACGCGTCAGCAATGTTGTTAAATATTACATACGACATGTTAGGTTGCCTTAGGATAGGATATATAACGTTAAAGACGTATATACTGTTCCCACCAAGAAGTAGGGCCTGACGCGCCAGGAATGTTGTAAAATATTACACTCGACATGTTAGGTTGCCTTAGGATAGGATATATAACGTTATAGGCGTATATACTGTTCCCACCGAGAAGTAGGGGCCGAAGTGCCGGGAATATTGTAAAATATTACATGCGACATGTTAGGTTGCCTTAGGCTAGGATTTATAGCGGTATAGACGTATATAATGTTCCCACCGAGAAGTAGGGGCCGAAGTGACGGGAATGTAGTAAAATATTACATTCGACATGATAGGTTGCCTTAGGCTAGGATATATAAAGTTAAAGACGTGTATAATGTTCCCACCGAGAAATAGGGGCCGACAAGCCAAGAATGTTGTAAAATATTACAATCGACATGTTAGGTTGCCTTAGGTTAGGATATATAACGTTATAGACGTGTATACTGTTCCCACGGAGAAGTAGTTGCCGACGCGCCAGGCATGTTGTAAAATATTATGTTCGACATGTTAGGTTGCCTTAGGCTAGGATATATAGCGTTATATACATATATAATGTTCCCAACGAGAAATAGGGGCCGACACGCCAAGAATGTTGTAAAACAATACATCCGAGGTGTTAGGTTGCCTTAGGCTAGGATATATATCGTTATAGACGTATATAATGTTCCCACCGAGAAATAGGTGCCGACGCGCCAGGAATGTTGTAAAATATTATATTCGACATGTTAGGTTGCCTTAAGCTAGGATATATAGCGTTATAGACGTATATAATGTTCCCACCGAGAAGTAGGGGCTGAAGTGACGGGAATGTAGTAAAATATTACCTTCGACATGATAGGTTGCCTTAGGCTAGGATATATAGCGTTATAGACGTATATAATGTTCCCACCGAGAAGTAGGTGCCGACGCGTCAGCAATGTGGTTAAATATTACATACGATATGTTAGGTTGCCTTAGGCTAGGATATACAGCGTTAAAGACGTATATAATGTTCCCACCGAGAAATAGGGGCCGACACGCCAGGAATGTTGTAAAACAATACATCCGATATGTTAGGTTGCCTTAGGTTAGGATATATAACGTTATTGACTTATATAAAGCTCCCACCGAGAAATAGGGTCCGACGCGCAAGGAATGTTGTAAAATTTTACATTCGACATGTTAGGATTGCCTTAGGCTAGGATATATAACGTTATAGACGTATATACTGTTCCCACCGAGAAGTAGGTGCCGACGCGCCAGGTATGTTGTAAAATATTACGTTCGACATGTTAGGTTGCCTTAGGATAGGATATATAACGTTAAAGACGTATATACTGTTCCCACCAAGAAGTAGGGGCTGACGCGCCAGGAATGTTGTAAAATATTACATTCGACATGTTAGGTTGCCTTAGGATAGGATATATAACGTTATAGGCGTATATACTGTTCCCACCGAGAAGTAGGGGCCGAAGTGCCGGGAATATTGTAAAATATTACATGCGACATGTTAGGTTGCCTTAGGCTAGGATTTATAGCGGTATAGACGTATATAATGTTCCCACCGAGAAGTAGGGGCCGAAGTGCCGGGAATGTTGTAAAATATTACATGCGACATGTTAGGTTGCCTTAGGCTAGGATTTATAGCGGTATAGACGTATATAATGTTCCCACCGAGAAGTAGGGGCCGAAGTGACGGGAATGTAGTAAAATATTACATTCGACATGGTAGGTTGCCTTAGGCTAGGATATATAGCGTTATAGACGTATATAATGTTCCCACCGGGAAGTAGGTGCCGACGCGTCAGCAATGTGGTTAAATATTACATACGATATGTTAGGTTGCCTTAGGCTAGGATATACAGCGTTAAAGACGTATATAATGTTCCCACCGAGAAATAGGGGCCGACACGCCAGGAATGTTGTAAAACAATACATCCGATATGTTAGGTTGCCTTAGGTTAGGATATATAACGTTATTGACTTATATAAAGCTCCCACCGAGAAATAGGGTCCGACGCGCAAGGAATGTTGTAAAATTTTACATTCGACATGTTAGGATTGCCTTAGGCTAGGATATATAACGTTATAGACGTATATACTGTTCCCACCGAGAAGTAGGTGCCGACGCGCCAGGTATGTTGTAAAATATTACGTTCGACATGTTAGGTTGCCTTAGGATAGGATATATAACGTTAAAGACGTATATACTGTTCCCACCAAGAAGTAGGGGCTGACGCGCCAGGAATGTTGTAAAATATTACATTCGACATGTTAGGTTGCCTTAGGATAGGATATATAACGTTATAGGCGTATATACTGTTCCCACCGAGAAGTAGGGGCCGAAGTGCCGGGAATATTGTAAAATATTACATGCGACATGTTAGGTTGCCTTAGGCTAGGATTTATAGCGGTATAGACGTATATAATGTTCCCACCGAGAAGTAGGGGCCGAAGTGCCGGGAATGTTGTAAAATATTACATGCGACATGTTAGGTTGCCTTAGGCTAGGATTTATAGCGGTATAGACGTATATAATGTTCCCACCGAGAAGTAGGGGCCGAAGTGACGGGAATGTAGTAAAATATTACATTCGACATGGTAGGTTGCCTTAGGCTAGGATATATAGCGTTATAGACGTATATAATGTTCCCACCGGGAAGTAGGTGCCGACGGGTCAGCAATGTGGTTAAATATTACATACGATATGTTAGGTTGCCTTAGGCTAGGATATATAGCGTTAAAGACGTATATAATCTTCCCACCGAGAAGTAGGTGCCGACGCGCCAGGAATTTTGTAAAATATTATATTCGACATGTTAGGTTGCCTTAGGCTAGGATATATAACGTTATAGACGTATATACTGTTCCCACGGAAAAGTAGGTGCCGACGCGCCAGCAATATTTTAAAATATTACATTCGACATGTTAGGTTGCCTTAGGCTAGGATATAGAACGTTATAGACGTATATAATGTTCCCACCGAGAAATAGGTGCCGACGCGCCAGGAATGTTGTAAAATATTATATTCGACATGTTAGGTTGCCTTAAGCTAGGATATATAGCGTTATAGACGTATATAATGTTCCCACCGAGAAGTAGGGGCTGAAGTGACGGGAATGTAGTAAAATATTACCTTCGACATGATAGGTTGCCTTAGGCTAGGATATATAGCGTTATAGACGTATATAATGTTCCCACCGAGAAGTAGGTGCCGACGCGTCAGCAATGTGGTTAAATATTACATACGATATGTTAGGTTGCCTTAGGCTAGGATATACAGCGTTAAAGACGTATATAATGTTCCCACCGAGAAATAGGGGCCGACACGCCAGGAATGTTGTAAAACAATACATCCGATATGTTAGGTTGCCTTAGGTTAGGATATATAACGTTATTGACTTATATAAAGCTCCCACCGAGAAATAGGGTCCGACGCGCAAGGAATGTTGTAAAATTTTACATTCGACATGTTAGGATTGCCTTAGGCTAGGATATATAACGTTATAGACGTATATACTGTTCCCACCGAGAAGTAGGTGCCGACGCGCCAGGTATGTTGTAAAATTTTACGTTCGACATGTTAGGTTGCCTTAGGATAGGATATATAACGTTAAAGACGTATATACTGTTCCCACCAAGAAGTAGGGGCTGACGCGCCAGGAATGTTGTAAAATATTACATTCGACATGTTAGGTTGCCTTAGGATAGGATATATAACGTTATAGGCGTATATACTGTTCCCACCGAGAAGTAGGGGCCGAAGTGCCGGGAATATTGTAAAATATTACATGCGACATGTTAGGTTGCCTTAGGCTAGGATTTATAGCGGTATAGACGTATATAATGTTCCCACCGAGAAGTAGGGGCCGAAGTGCCGGGAATGTTGTAAAATATTACATGCGACATGTTAGGTTGCCTTAGGCTAGGATTTATAGCGGTATAGACGTATATAATGTTCCCACCGAGAAGTAGGGGCCGAAGTGACGGGAATGTAGTAAAATATTACATTCGACATGATAGGTTGCCTTAGGCTAGGATATATAGCGTTATAGACGTATATAATGTTCCCACCGGGAAGTAGGTGCCGACGCGTCAGCAATGTGGTTAAACATTACATACGATATGTTAGGTTGCCTTAGGTTAGGATATATAACGTTATAGACGTGTATACTGTTCCCACGGAGAAGTAGTTGCCAACGCGCCAGGCATGTTGTATAATATTATGTTCGACATGTTAGGTTGCCTTAGGCTAGGATATATAGCGTTATATACATATGTAATGTTCCCAACGAGAAATAGGGGCCGACACGACAAGAATGTTGTAAAACAATACATCCGAGGTGTTAGGTTGCCTTAGGATAGGATATATAGCGTTATAGACGTATATAATGTTCCCACCGAGAAATAGGTGCCGACGCGCCAGGAATGTTGTAAAATATTATATTCGACATGTTAGGTTGCCTTAAGCTAGGATATATAGCGTTATAGACGTATATAATGTTCCCACCGAGAAGTAGGGGCCGAAGTGACGGGAATGTAGTAAAATATTACCTTCGACGTGATAGGTTGCCTTAGGCTAGGATATATAGCGTTATAGACGTATATAATGTTCCCACCGAGAAGTAGGTGCCGACGCGTCAGCAATGTGGTTAAATATTACATACGATATGTTAGGTTGCCTTAGGCTAGGATATACAGCGTTAAAGACGTATATAATGTTCCCACCGAGAAATAGGGGCCGACACGCCAGGAATGTTGTAAAACAATACATCCGATATGTTAGGTTGCCTTAGGTTAGGATATATAACGTTATTGACTTATATAAAGCTCCCACCGAGAAATAGGGTCCGACGCGCAAGGAATGTTGTAAAATTTTACATTCGACATGTTAGGATTGCCTTAGGCTAGGATATATAACGTTATAGACGTATATACTGTTCCCACCGAGAAGTAGGTGCCGACGCGCCAGGTATGTTGTAAAATATTACGTTCGACATGTTAGGTTGCCTTAGGATAGGATATATAACGTTATAGACGTTTATAATGTTCCCACCGAGAAATAGGGGCCGACGCGCCAGGAATGTTGTAAAATATTACATCCGAGATGTTAGGTTGCCTTAGGATAGGATATATAACGTTAAAGACGTATATACTGTTCCCACCAAGAAGTAGGGGCTGACGCGACAGGAATGTTGTAAAATATTACATTCGACATGTTAGGTTGCCTTAGGCTAGGATATATAGCGTTATAGACGTATATAATGTTCCCACCGGGAAGTAGGTGCCGACGGGTCAGCAATGTGGTTAAATATTACATACGATATGTTAGGTTGCCTTAGGCTAGGATATATAGCGTTAAAGACGTATATAATCTTCCCACCGAGAAGTAGGTGCCGACGCGCCAGGAATTTTGTAAAATATTATATTCGACATGTTAGGTTGCCTTAGGCTAGGATATATAACGTTATAGACGTATATACTGTTCCCACGGAAAAGTAGGTGCCGACGCGTCAGCAATAATTTAAAATATTACATTCGACATGTTAGGTTGCCTTAGGCTAGGATATAGAACGTTATAGACGTATATAATGTTCCCACCGAGAAATAGGTGCCGACGCGCCAGGAATGTTGTAAAATATTATATTCGACATGTTAGGTTGCCTTAAGCTAGGATATATAGCGTTATAGACGTATATAATGTTCCCACCGAGAAGTAGGGGCTGAAGTGACGGGAATGTAGTAAAATATTACCTTCGACATGATAGGTTGCCTTAGGCTAGGATATATAGCGTTATAGACGTATATAATGTTCCCACCGAGAAGTGGGTGCCGTCGCGTCAGCAATGTGGTTAAATATTACATACGATATGTTAGGTTGCCTTAGGCTAGGATATACAGCGTTAAAGACGTATATAATGTTCCCACCGAGAAATAGGGGCCGACACGCCAGGAATGTTGTAAAACAATACATCCGATATGTTAGGTTGCCTTAGGTTAGGATATATAACGTTATTGACTTATATAAAGCTCCCACCGAGAAATAGGGTCCGACGCGCAAGGAATGTTGTAAAATTTTACATTCGACATGTTAGGATTGCCTTAGGCTAGGATATATAACGTTATAGACGTATATACTGTTCCCACCGAGAAGTAGGTGCCGACGCGCCAGGTATGTTGTAAAATATTACGTTCGACATGTTAGGTTGCCTTAGGATAGGATATATAACGTTAAAGACGTATATACTGTTCCCACCAAGAAGTAGGGGCTGACGCGCCAGGAATGTTGTAAAATATTACATTCGACATGTTAGGTTGCCTTAGGATAGGATATATAACGTTATAGGCGTATATACTGTTCCCACCGAGAAGTAGGGGCCGAAGTGCCGGGAATATTGTAAAATATTACATGCGACATGTTAGGTTGCCTTAGGCTAGGATTTATAGCGGTATAGACGTATATAATGTTCCCACCGAGAAGTAGGGGCCGAAGTGCCGGGAATGTTGTAAAATATTACATGCGACATGTTAGGTTGCCTTAGGCTAGGATTTATAGCGGTATAGACGTATATAATGTTCCCACCGAGAAGTAGGGGCCGAAGTGACGGGAATGTAGTAAAATATTACATTCGACATGATAGGTTGCCTTAGGCTAGGATATATAGCGTTATAGACGTATATAATGTTCCCACCGGGAAGTAGGTGCCGACGCGTCAGCAATGTGGTTAAACATTACATACGATATGTTAGGTTGCCTTAGGCTAGGATATATAGCGTTAAAGACGTATATAATCTTCCCACCGAGAAGTAGGTGCCGACGCGCCAGGAATGTTGTAAAATATTATATTCGACATGTTAGGTTGCCTTAGGCTAGGATATATAACGTTATAGACGTATATACTGTTCCCACGGAAAAGTAGGTGCCGACGCGTCAGCAATGTTTTAAAATATTACATTCGACATGTTAGGTTGCCTTAGGCTAGGATATATAACGTTATTGACGTATATTATGTTCCCACCGAGAAGTAGGGGCCGAGGATCCAGGAATGTTGTAAAACATTACGCTCGACATTTTAGGTTGCCTTAGGTCAAGATATACGGCGTTATAGACGTATATAATGTTCCCACCGAGATGTAGGTGCCGACGCGCCAGGAATGTTTTAAAATATTACATTCGACATGTTAGGTTGCCTTAGGCTAGAATATATAACGTTATAGACGTTTATAATGTTCCCACCGAGAAATAGGGGCCGACGCGCCAGGAATGTTGTAAAATATTACAATCGACATGTTACGATTGCCATAGGCTAGGATATACAACGATATAGAGGTATATACTGTTCCCACCGAGAAGTAGGTGCCGACGCGCAAGGATTGTTGTAAAATATTACATTCGACAAGTTAGGTTGCCTTAGGCTAGGATATGTAGCTTTAAAGACGTATATAATGTTCCCACCGAGAAATAGGGGCCGACAAGCCAAGAATGTTGTAAAATATTACAATCGACATGTTAGGTTGCCTTAGGTTAGGATATATAACGTTATAGACGTGTATAGTGTTCCCACGGAGAAGTAGTTGCCGACGCGCCAGGCATGTTGTAAAATATTATGTTCGACATGTTAGGTTGCCTTAGGCTAGGATATATAGCGTTATATACATATATAATGTTCCCAACGAGAAATAGGGGCCGACACGCCAAGAATGTTGTAAAACAATACATCCGAGGTGTTAGGTTGCCTTAGGCTAGGATATATAGCGTTATAGACGTATATAATGTTCCCACAGAGAAATAGGTGCCGACGCGCCAGGAATGTTGTAAAATATTATATTCGACATGTTAGGTTGCCTTAAGCTAGGATATATAGCATTATAGACGTATATAATGTTCCCACCGAGAAGTAGGGGCCGAAGTGACGGGAATGTAGTAAAATATTACCTTCGACATGATAGGTTGCCTTAGGCTAGGATATATAGCGTTATAGACGTATATAATGTTCCCACCGAGAAGTAGGTGCCGACGCGTCAGCAATGTGGTTAAATATTACATACGATATGTTAGGTTGCCTTAGGCTAGGATATACAGCGTTAAAGACGTATATAATGTTCCCACCGAGAAATAGGGGCCGACACGCCAGGAATGTTGTAAAACAATACATCCGATATGTTAGGTTGCCTTAGGTTAGGATATATAACGTTATTGACTTATATAAAGCTCCCACCGAGAAATAGGGTCCGACGCGCAAGGAATGTTGTAAAATTTTACATTCGACATGTTAGGATTGCCTTAGGCTAGGATATATAACGTTATAGACGTATATACTGTTCCCACCGAGAAATAGGTGCCGACGCGCCAGGTATGTTGTAAAATATTACGTTCGACATGTTAGGTTGCCTTAGGCTAGGATATATAGCGTTATATACATATATAATGTTCCCAACGAGAAATAGGGGCCGACACGCCAAGAATGTTGTAAAACAATACATCCGAGGTGTTAGGTTGCCTTAGGCTAGGATATATAGCGTTATAGACGTATATAATGTTCCCACAGAGAAATAGGTGCCGACGCGCCAGGAATGTTGTAAAATATTATATTCGACATGTTAGGTTGCCTTAAGCTAGGATATATAGCGTTATAGACGTATATAATGTTCCCACCGAGAAGTAGGGGCCGAAGTGACGGGAATGTAGTAAAATATTACCTTCGACATGATAGGTTGCCTTAGGCTAGGATATATAGCGTTATAGACGTATATAATGTTCCCACCGAGAAGTAGGTGCCGACGCGTCAGCAATGTGGTTAAATATTACATACGATATGTTAGGTTGCCTTAGGCTAGGATATACAGCGTTAAAGACGTATATAATGTTCCCACCGAGAAATAGGGGCCGACACGCCAGGAATGTTGTAAAACAATACATCCGATATGTTAGGTTGCCTTAGGTTAGGATATATAACGTTATTGACTTATATAAAGCTCCCACCGAGAAATAGGGTCCGACGCGCAAGGAATGTTGTAAAATTTTACATTCGACATGTTAGGATTGCCTTAGGCTAGGATATATAACGTTATAGACGTATATACTGTTCCCACCGAGAAGTAGGTGCCGACGCGTCAGCAATGTTGTTAAATATTACATACGACATGTTAGGTTGCCTTAGGTTAGGATATGTAACGTTATAGACGTATATACTGTTCCCACCGAGAAGTAGGTGCCGACGCGCCAGGTATGTTGTAAAATATTACGTTCGACATGTTAGGTTGCCTTAGGATAGGATATATAACGTTAAAGACGTATATACTGTTCCCACCAAGAAGTAGGGGCTGACGCGCCAGGAATGTTGTAAAATATTACATTCGACATGTTAGGTTGCCTTAGGATAGGATATATAACGTTATAGGCGTATATACTGTTCCCACCGAGAAGTAGGGGCCGAAGTGCCGGGAATATTGTAAAATATTACATGCGACATGTTAGGTTGCCTTAGGCTAGGATTTATAGCGGTATAGACGTATATAATGTTCCCACCGAGAAGTAGGTGCCGACGCGCAAGGATTGTTGTAAAATATTACATTCGACAAGTTAGGTTGCCCTAGGCTAGGATATGTAGCTTTAAAGACGTATATAATGTTCCCACCGAGAAATAGGGGCCGACAAGCCAGGAATGTTGTAAAATATTACAATCGACATGTTAGGTTGCCTTAGGTTAGGATATATAACGTTATAGACGTGTATACTGTTCCCACGGAGAAGTAGTTGCCGACGCGCCAGGTATGTTGTAAAATATTACGTTCGACATGTTAGGTTGCCTTAGGATAGGATATATAACGTTAAAGACGTATATACTGTTCCCACCAAGAAGTAGGGGCTGACGCGCCAGGAATGTTGTAAAATATTACATTCGACATGTTAGGTCGCCTTAGGCTAGGATATATAGCGTTATATACATATATAACGTTCCCAACGAGAAATAGGGGCCGACACGCCAAGAATGTTGTAAAACAATACATCCGAGGTGTTAGGTTGCCTTAGGCTAGGATATATAGCGTTATAGACGTATATAATGTTCCCACCGAGAAGTAGGTGCCGACGCGCCAGGAATGTTGTAAAATATTACATTCGACATGTTAGGTTGCCTTAGGATAGGATATATAACGTTATAGGCGTATATACTGTTCCCACCGAGAAGTAGGGGCTGAAGTGCCGGGAATATTGTAAAATATTACATGCGACATGTTAGGTTGCCTTAGGCTAGGATTTATAGCGGTATAGACGTATATAATGTTCCCACCGAGAAATATGGGCCGACACGCCAGGAATGTTGTAAAACAATACATCCGAGATGTTAGGTTGCCTTAGGTTAGGATATATAACGTTATTGACTTATATAAAGTTACCACCGAGAAATAGGGTCCGACGCGCAAGGAATGTTGTAAAATTTTACATTCGACATGTTAGGATTGCCTTAGGCTAGGATTTATAGCGGTATAGACGTATATAATGTTCCCACCGAGAAGTAGGGGCCGAAGTGACGGGAATGTAGTAAAATATTACATTCGACATGATAGGTTGCCTTAGGCTAGGATATATAGCGTTATAGACGTATATAATGTTCCCACCGGGAAGTAGGTGCCGACGCGTCAGCAATGTGGTTAAACATTACATACGATATGTTAGGTTGCCTTAGGCTAGGATATATAGCGTTAAAGACGTATATAATCTTCCCACCGAGAAGTAGGTGCCGACGCGCCAGGAATGTTGTAAAATATTATATTCGACATGTTAGGTTGCCTTAGGCTAGGATATATAACGTTATAGACGTATATACTGTTCCCACGGAAAAGTAGGTGCCGACGCGTCAGCAATGTTTTAAAATATTACATTCGACATGTTAGGTTGCCTTAGGCTAGGATATATAACGTTATTGACGTATATTATGTTCCCACCGAGAAGTAGGGGCCGAGGATCCAGGAATGTTGTAAAACATTACGCTCGACATTTTAGGTTGCCTTAGGTCAAGATATACGGCGTTATAGACGTATATAATGTTCCCACCGAGATGTAGGTGCCGACGCGCCAGGAATGTTTTAAAATATTACATTCGACATGTTAGGTTGCCTTAGGCTAGAATATATAACGTTATAGACGTTTATAATGTTCCCACCGAGAAATAGGGGCCGACGCGCCAGGAATGTTGTAAAATATTACAATCGACATGTTACGATTGCCATAGGCTAGGATATACAACGATATAGAGGTATATACTGTTCCCACCGAGAAGTAGGTGCCGACGCGCAAGGATTGTTGTAAAATATTACATTCGACAAGTTAGGTTGCCTTAGGCTAGGATATGTAGCTTTAAAGACGTATATAATGTTCCCACCGAGAAATAGGGGCCGACAAGCCAAGAATGTTGTAAAATATTACAATCGACATGTTAGGTTGCCTTAGGTTAGGATATATAACGTTATAGACGTGTATAGTGTTCCCACGGAGAAGTAGTTGCCGACGCGCCAGGCATGTTGTAAAATATTATGTTCGACATGTTAGGTTGCCTTAGGCTAGGATATATAGCGTTATATACATATATAATGTTCCCAACGAGAAATAGGGGCCGACACGCCAAGAATGTTGTAAAACAATACATCCGAGGTGTTAGGTTGCCTTAGGCTAGGATATATAGCGTTATAGACGTATATAATGTTCCCACAGAGAAATAGGTGCCGACGCGCCAGGAATGTTGTAAAATATTATATTCGACATGTTAGGTTGCCTTAGGATAGGATATATAACGTTATAGGCGTATATACTGTTCCCACCGAGAAGTAGGGGCCGAAGTGCCGGGAATATTGTAAAATATTACATGCGACATGTTAGGTTGCCTTAGGCTAGGATTTATAGCGGTATAGACGTATATAATGTTCCCACCGAGAAGTAGGGGCCGAAGTGACGGCAATGTTGTTAAATATTACATACGACATGTTAGGTTGCCTTAGGTTAGGATATGTAACGTTATAGACGTATATACTGTTCCCACCGAGAAGTAGGTGCCGACGCGCCAGGTATGTTGTAAAATATTACGTTCGACATGTTATGTTGCCTTAGGATAGGATATATAACGTTAAAGACGTATATACTGTTCCCACCAAGAAGTAGGGGCTGACGCGCCAGGAATGTTGTAAAATATTACATTCGACATGTTAGGTTGCCTTAGGATAGGATATATAACGTTATAGGCGTATATACTGTTCCCACCGAGAAGTAGGGGCTGAAGTGCCGGGAATATTGTAAAATATTACATGCGACATGTTAGGTTGCCTTAGGCTAGGATTTATAGCGGTATAGACGTATATAATGTTCCCACCGAGAAATATGGGCCGACACGCCAGGAATGTTGTAAAACAATACATCCGAGATGTTAGGTTGCCTTAGGTTAGGATATATAACGTTATTGACTTATATAAAGTTACCACCGAGAAATAGGGTCCGACGCGCAAGGAATGTTGTAAAATTTTACATTCGACATGTTAGGATTGCCTTAGGCTAGGATATATAACGTTATAGACGTATATACTGTTCCCACCGAGAAGTAGGTGCCGACGCGTCAGCAATGTTGTTAAATATTACATACGACATGTTAGGTTGCCTTAGGTTAGGATATGTAACGTTATAGACGTATATACTGTTCCCACCGAGAAGTAGGTGCCGACGCGCCAGGTATGTTGTAAAATATTACGTTCGACATGTTAGGTTGCCTTAGGATAGGATATATAACGTTAAAGACGTATATACTGTTCCCACCAAGAAGTAGGGGCTGACGCGCCAGGAATGTTGTAAAATATTACATTCGACATGTTAGGTTGCCTTAGGATAGGATATATAACGTTATAGGCGTATATACTGTTCCCACCGAGAAGTAGGGGCCGAAGTGCCGGGAATATTGTAAAATATTACATGCGACATGTTAGGTTGCCTTAGGCTAGGATTTATAGCGGTATAGACGTATATAATGTTCCCACCGAGAAGTAGGTGCCGACGCGCAAGGATTGTTGTAAAATATTACATTCGACAAGTTAGGTTGCCCTAGGCTAGGATATGTAGCTTTAAAGACGTATATAATGTTCCCACCGAGAAATAGGGGCCGACAAGCCAGGAATGTTGTAAAATATTACAATCGACATGTTAGGTTGCCTTAGGTTAGGATATATAACGTTATAGACGTGTATACTGTTCCCACGGAGAAGTAGTTGCCGACGCGCCAGGTATGTTGTAAAATATTACGTTCGACATGTTAGGTTGCCTTAGGATAGGATATATAACGTTAAAGACGTATATACTGTTCCCACCAAGAAGTAGGGGCTGACGCGCCAGGAATGTTGTAAAATATTACATTCGACATGTTAGGTCGCCTTAGGCTAGGATATATAGCGTTATATACATATATAATGTTCCCAACGAGAAATAGGGGCCGACACGCCAAGAATGTTGTAAAACAATACATCCGAGGTGTTAGGTTGCCTTAGGCTAGGATATATAGCGTTATAGACGTATATAATGTTCCCACCGAGAAGTAGGTGCCGACGCGCCAGGAATGTTGTAAAATATTACATTCGACATGTTAGGTTGCCTTAGGATAGGATATATAACGTTATAGGCGTATATACTGTTCCCACCGAGAAGTAGGGGCTGAAGTGCCGGGAATATTGTAAAATATTACATGCGACATGTTAGGTTGCCTTAGGCTAGGATATATAGCGTTATAGACGTATATAATGTTCCCACCGAGAAGTAGGTGCCGACGCGTCAGCAATGTGGTTAAATATTACATACGATATGTTAGGTTGCCTTAGGCTAGGATATACAGCGTTAAAGACGAATATAATGTTCCCACCGAGAAATAGGGGCCGACAAGCCAGGAATGTTGTAAAATATTACAATCGACATGTTAGGTTGCCTTAGGTTAGGATATATAACGTTATAGACGTGTATACTGTTCCCACGGAGAAGTAGTTGCCGACGCGCCAGGTATGTTGTAAAATATTACGTTCGACATGTTAGGTTGCCTTAGGATAGGATATATAACGTTAAAGACGTATATACTGTTCCCACCAAGAAGTAGGGGCTGACGCGCCAGGAATGTTGTAAAATATTACATTCGACATGTTAGGTCGCCTTAGGCTAGGATATATAGCGTTATATACATATATAATGTTCCCAACGAGAAATAGGGGCCGACACGCCAAGAATGTTGTAAAACAATACATCCGAGGTGTTAGGTTGCCTTAGGCTAGGATATATAGCGTTATAGACGTATATAATGTTCCCACCGAGAAGTAGGTGCCGACGCGCCAGGAATGTTGTAAAATATTACATTCGACATGTTAGGTTGCCTTAGGATAGGATATATAACGTTATAGGCGTATATACTGTTCCTACCGAGAAGTAGGGGCTGAAGTGCCGGGAATATTGTAAAATATTACATGCGACATGTTAGGTTGCCTTAGGCTAGGATTTATAGCGGTATAGACGTATATAATGTTCCCACCGAGAAATATGGGCCGACACGCCAGGAATGTTGTAAAACAATACATCCGAGATGTTAGGTTGCCTTAGGTTAGGATATATAACGTTATTGACTTATATAAAGTTACCACCGAGAAATAGGGTCCGACGCGCAAGGAATGTTGTAAAATTTTACATTCGACATGTTAGGATTGCCTTAGGCTAGGATATATAACGTTATAGACGTATATACTGTTCCCACCGAGAAGTAGGTGCCGACGCGTCAGCAATGTTGTTAAATATTACATACGACATGTTAGGTTGCCTTAGGATAGGATATATAACGTTAAAGACGTATATACTGTTCCCACCAAGAAGTAGGGGCTGACGCGCCAGGAATGTTGTAAAATATTACATTCGACATGTTAGGTTGCCTTAGGATAGGATATATAACGTTATAGGCGTATATACTGTTCCCACCGAGAAGTAGGGGCCGAAGTGCCGGGAATATTGTAAAATATTACATGCGACATGTTAGGTTGCCTTAGGCTAGGATTTATAGCGGTATAGACGTATATAATGTTCCCACCGAGAAGTAGGTGCCGACGCGCAAGGATTGTTGTAAAATATTACATTCGACAAGTTAGGTTGCCCTAGGCTAGGATATGTAGCTTTAAAGACGTATATAATGTTCCCACCGAGAAATAGGGGCCGACAAGCCAGGAATGTTGTAAAATATTACAATCGACATGTTAGGTTGCCTTAGGTTAGGATATATAACGTTATAGACGTGTATACTGTTCCCACGGAGAAGTAGTTGCCGACGCGCCAGGTATGTTGTAAAATATTACGTTCGACATGTTAGGTTGCCTTAGGATAGGATATATAACGTTAAAGACGTATATACTGTTCCCACCAAGAAGTAGGGGCTGACGCGCCAGGAATGTTGTAAAATATTACATTCGACATGTTAGGTCGCCTTAGGCTAGGATATATAGCGTTATATACATATATAATGTTCCCAACGAGAAATAGGGGCCGACACGCCAAGAATGTTGTAAAACAATACATCCGAGGTGTTAGGTTGCCTTAGGCTAGGATATATAGCGTTATAGACGTATATAATGTTCCCACCGAGAAGTAGGTGCCGACGCGCCAGGAATGTTGTAAAATATTACATTCGACATGTTATGTTGCCTTAAGCTAGGATATATAGCGTTATAGACGTATATAATGTTCCCACCGAGAAGTAGGGGCCGAAGTGACGGGAATGTAGTAAAATATTACCTTCGACATGATAGGTTGCCTTAGCCTAGGATATATAGCGTTATAGACGTATATAATGTTCCCACCGAGAAGTAGGTGCCGACGCGTCAGCAATGTGGTTAAATATTACATACGATATGTTAGGTTGCCTTAGGCTAGGATATACAGCGTTAAAGACGAATATAATGTTCCCACCGAGAAATAGGGGCCGACACGCCAGGAATGTTGTAAAACAATACATCCGAGATGTTAGGTTGCCTTAGGTTAGGATATATAACGTTATTGACTTATATAAAGTTCCCACCGAGAAATAGAGTCCGACGCGCAAGGAATGTTGTAAAATTTTACATTCGACATGTTAGGATTGCCTTAGGCTAGGATATATAACGTTATAGACGTATATACTGTTCCCACCGAGAAGTAGGTGCCGACGCGTCAGCAATGTTGTTAAATATTACATACGACATGTTAGGTTGCCTTAGGTTAGGATATGTAACGTTATAGACGTATATACTGTTCCCACCGAGAAGTAGGTGCCGACGCGCCAGGTATGTTGTAAAATATTACATTCGACATGATAGGTTGCCTTAGGCTAGGATATATAGCGTTATAGACGTATATAATTTTCCCACCGAGAAGTAGGTGCCGACGCGCCAGGAATGTTGTAAAATATTACATTCGACATGTTAGGTTGCCTTAAGCTAGGATATATAGCGTTATAGACGTATATAATGTTCCCACCGAGAAGTAGGGGCCGAAGTGCCGGGAATGTTGTAAAATATTACATGCGACATGTTAGGTTGCCTTAGGCTAGGATTTATAGCGGTATAGACGTATATAATGTTCCCACCGAGAAGTAGGGGCCGAAGTGACGGGAATGTAGTAAAATATTACATTCGACACGATAGGTTGCCTTAGGCTAGGATATATAGCGTTATAGACGTATATAATGTTCCCACCGAGAAGTAGGTGCCGACGCGCAAGGATTGTTGTAAAATATTACATTCGACAAGTTAGGTTGCCTTTGGCTAGGATATGTAGCTTTAAAGACGTATATAATGTTCCCACCGAGAAATAGGGGCCGACAAGCCAGGAATGTTGTAAAATATTACAATCGACATGTTAGGTTGCCTTAGGTTAGGATATATAACGTTATAGACGTGTATACTGTTCCCACGGAGAAGTAGTTGCCGACGCGCCAGGCATGTTGTAAAATATTATGTTCGACATGTTAGGTTGCCTTAGGCTAGGATATATAGCGTTATATACATATATAATGTTCCCAACGAGAAATAGGGGCCGACACGCCAAGAATGTTGTAAAACAATACATCCGAGGTGTTTGGTTGCCTTAGGCTAGGATATATAGCGTTATAGACGTATATAATGTTCCCACAGAGAAATAGGTGCCGACGCGCCAGGAATGTTGTAAAATATTATATTCGACATGTTAGGTTGCCTTAAGCTAGGATATATAGCGTTATAGACGTATATAATGTTCCCACCGAGAAGTAGGGGCCGAAGTGACGGGAATGTAGTAAAATATTACCTTCGACATGATAGGTTGCCTTAGGCTAGGATATATAGCGTTATAGACGTATATAATGTTCCCACCGAGAAGTAGGTGCCGACGCGTCAGCAATGTGGTTAAATATTACATACGATATGTTAGGTTGCCTTAGGCTAGGATATACAGCGTTAAAGACGTATATAATGTTCCCACCGAGAAATAGGGGCCGACACGCCAGGAATGTTGTAAAACAATACATCCGATATGTTAGGTTGCCTTAGGTTAGGATATATAACGTTATTGACTTATATAAAGCTCCCACCGAGAAATAGGGTCCGACGCGCAAGGAATGTTGTAAAATTTTACATTCGACATGTTAGGATTGCCTTAGGCTAGGATATATAACGTTATAGACGTATATACTGTTCCCACCGAGAAGTAGGTGCCGACGCGCCAGGTATGTTGTAAAATATTACGTTCGACATGTTAGGTTGCCTTAGGATAGGATATATAACGTTAAAGACGTATATACTGTTCCCACCAAGAAGTAGGGGCTGACGCGCCAGGAATGTTGTAAAATATTACATTCGACATGTTAGGTTGCCTTAGGATAGGATATATAACGTTATAGGCGTATATACTGTTCCCACCGAGAAGTAGGGGCCGAAGTGCCGGGAATATTGTAAAATATTACATGCGACATGTTAGGTTGCCTTAGGCTAGGATTTATAGCGGTATAGACGTATATAATGTTCCCACCGAGAAGTAGGGGCCGAAGTGACGGCAATGTTGTTAAATATTACATACGACATGTTAGGTTGCCTTAGGTTAGGATATGTAACGTTATAGACGTATATACTGTTCCCACCGAGAAGTAGGTGCCGACGCGCCAGGTATGTTGTAAAATATTACGTTCGACATGTTAGGTTGCCTTAGGATAGGATATATAACGTTAAAGACGTATATACTGTTCCCACCAAGAAGTAGGGGCTGACGCGCCAGGAATGTTGTAAAATATTACATTCGACATGTTAGGTTGCCTTAGGATAGGATATATAACGTTATAGGCGTATATACTGTTCCCACCGAGAAGTAGGGGCCGAAGTGCCGGGAATATTGTAAAATATTACATGCGACATGTTAGGTTGCCTTAGGCTAGGATTTATAGCGGTATAGACGTATATAATGTTCCCATCGAGAAGTAGGTGCCGACGCGCAAGGATTGTTGTAAAATATTACATTCGACAAGTTAGGTTGCCCTAGGCTAGGATATGTAGCTTTAAAGACGTATATAATGTTCCCACCGAGAAATAGGGGCCGACAAGCCAGGAATGTTGTAAAATATTACAATCGACATGTTAGGTTGCCTTAGGTTAGGATATATAACGTTATAGACGTGTATACTGTTCCCACGGAGAAGTAGTTGCCGACGCGCCAGGTATGTTGTAAAATATTACGTTCGACATGTTAGGTTGCCTTAGGATAGGATATATAACGTTAAAGACGTATATACTGTTCCCACCAAGAAGTAGGGGCTGACGCGCCAGGAATGTTGTAAAATATTACATTCGACATGTTAGGTCGCCTTAGGCTAGGATATATAGCGTTATATACATATATAATGTTCCCAACGAGAAATAGGGGCCGACACGCCAAGAATGTTGTAAAACAATACATCCGAGGTGTTAGGTTGCCTTAGGCTAGGATATATAGCGTTATAGACGTATATAATGTTCCCACCGAGAAGTAGGTGCCGACGCGCCAGGAATGTTGTAAAATATTACATTCGACATGTTATGTTGCCTTAAGCTAGGATATATAGCGTTATAGACGTATATAATGTTCCCACCGAGAAGTAGGGGCCGAAGTGACGGGAATGTAGTAAAATATTACCTTCGACATGATAGGTTGCCTTAGGCTAGGATATATAGCGTTATAGACGTATATAATGTTCCCACCGAGAAGTAGGTGCCGACGCGTCAGCAATGTGGTTAAATATTACATACGATATGTTAGGTTGCCTTAGGCTAGGATATACAGCGTTAAAGACGAATATAATGTTCCCACCGAGAAATAGGGGCCGAAACGCCAGGAATGTTGTAAAACAATACATCCGAGATGTTAGGTTGCCTTAGGTTAGGATATATAACGTTATTGACTTATATAAAGTTCCCACAGAGAAATAGGGTCCGACGCGCAAGGAATGTTGTAAAATTTTACATTCGACATGTTAGGATTGCCTTAGGCTAGGATATATAACGTTATAGACGTATATACTGTTCCCACCGAGAAGTAGGTGCCGACGCGTCAGCAATGTTGTTAAATATTACATACGACATGTTAGGTTGCCTTAGGTTAGGATATGTAACGTTATAGACGTATATACTGTTCCCACCGAGAAGTAGGTGCCGACGCGCCAGGTATGTTGTAAAATATTACATTCGACATGATAGGTTGCCTTAGGCTAGGATATATAGCGTTATAGACGTATATAATGTTCCCACCGAGAAGTAGGTGCCGACGCGCCAGGAATGTTGTAAAATATTACATTCGACATGTTAGGTTGCCTTAAGCTAGGATATATAGCGTTATAGACGTATATAATGTTCCCACCGAGAAGTAGGGGCCGAAGTGCCGGGAATGTTGTAAAATATTACATGCGACATGTTAGGTTGCCTTAGGCTAGGATTTATAGCGGTATAGACGTATATAATGTTCCCACCGAGAAGTAGGGGCCGAAGTGACGGGAATGTAGTAAAATATTACATTCGACATGATAGGTTGCCTTAGGCTAGGATATATAGCGTTATAGACGTATATAATGTTCCCACCGGGAAGTAGGTGCCGACGCGTCAGCAATGTGGTTAAACATTACATACGATATGTTAGGTTGCCTTAGGCTAGGATATATAGCGTTAAAGACGTATATAATCTTCCCACCGAGAAGTAGGTGCCGACGCGTCAGGAATGTTGTAAAATATTATATTCGACATGTTAGGTTGCCTTAGGCTAGGATATATAACGTTATAGACGTATATACTGTTCCCACGGAAAAGTAGGTGCCGACGCGTCAGCAATGTTTTAAAATATTACATTCGACATGTTAGGTTGCCTTAGGCTAGGATATATAACGTTATTGACGTATATTATGTTCCCACCGAGAAGTAGGGGCCGAGAATCCAGGAATGTTGTAAAACATTACGCTCGACATTTTAGGTTGCCTTAGGTCAAGTGATACGGCGTTATAGACGTATATACTGTTCCCACCAAGAAGTAGGTGCCGACGCGCCAGGAATGTTGTAAAATATTACATTCGACATGTTAGGTTGCCTTAAGCTAGGATATATAGCGTTATAGACGTATATAATGTTCCCACCGAGAAATAGGGTCCGACGCGCAAGGAATGTTGTAAAATTTTACATTCGACATGTTAGGATTGCCTTAGGCTAGGATATATAACGTTATAGACGTATATACTGTTCCCACCGAGAAGTAGGTGCCGACGCGTCAGCAATGTTGTTAAATATTACATACGACATGTTAGGTTGCCTTAGGTTAGGATATGTAACGTTATAGACGTATATACTGTTCCCACCGAGAAGTAGGTGCCGACGCGCCAGGTATGTTGTAAAATATTACGTTCGACATGTTAGGTTGCCTTAGGATAGGATATATAACGTTAAAGACATATATACTGTTCCCACCAAGAAGTAGGGGCTGACGCGCCAGGAATGTTGTAAAATATTACATTCGACATGTTAGGTTGCCTTAGGATAGGATATATAACGTTATAGGCGTATATACTGTTCCCACCGAGAAGTAGGGGCCGAAGTGCCGGGAATATTGTAAAAGATTACATGCGACATGTTAGGTTGCCTTAGGCTAGGATTTATAGCGGTATAGACGTATATAATGTTCCCACCGAGAAGTAGGGGCCGAAGTGACGGGAATGTAGTAAAATATTACACTCGACATGATAGGTTGCCTTAGGCTAGGATATATAGCGTTATAGACGTATATAATGTTCCCACCGGGAAGTAGGTGCCGACGCGTCAGCAATGTGGTTAAATATTACATACGATATGTTAGGTTGCCTTAGGCTAGGATATATAGCGTTAAAGACGTATATATTGTTCCCACCGAGAAGTAGGTGCCGACGCGCCAGGAATGTTGTAAAATATTATATTCGACATGTTAGGTTGCCTTAGGCTAGGATATAGAAAGTTATAGACGTATATTATGTTCCCACCGAGAAGTAGGGGCCGAGGATCCAGGAATGTTGTAAAACATTACGCTCCACATTTTAGGTTGCCTTAGGTCAAGATATACGGCGCTATAGACGTATATAATGTTCCCACCGAGAAATAGGGACCGACGCGCCAGGAATGTTGTAAAATATTACATTCGACATGTTAGGTCGCCTTAGGCTAGGATATATGACGTGATAGACGTACATCATGTTCCCACCGAGAAATAGGGGTCGACGCGTCCGGAATGATGTAAAATATTACACACGAGATATTATGTTCCCTTAGGTTATGACATATAACGTTATAGACGTATATAATGTTCCCACCGAGAAGTAGGGGCCGAAGTGCCGGGAATGTTGTAAAATATTACATGCGACATGTTAGGTTGCCTTAGGCGAGGATATATAGCGTTATAGACGTATAGAATGTTCCCACCGCGAAGTAGGGACCGACATGCCAGGAATGATGTAAAATATTACATCCGAGATGTTAGGTTGCCTTAGGTTAGGATATATATCGTTATAGACGTATATAATGTTCCCACCGAGACGTAGGGACCGACATGCCAGGAATTTTGTAAAATATTACATCCCAGATGTTAGGTTGCGTTAGGTTAGGATATACAACGTTATAGACGTATATAATGTCCCCATCGAGAAGCAGGCGACGACACGCCAGGAATGTTGTCAAATATTACATCCGAGATGTTAGGTTGCCTTAGGCTAGGATATATAGCGTTATAGACGTATATAATGTTCCCACCACGAAGTAGGTGCCGACGCGCCAGGTATGTTGTAAAATATTACATTCGAGATGTTAGGTTGCCTTAGGCTAGGATATATAACGTTATAGACGTATATAATGTTCCCACCGAGAAATAGGGGCCGACACGCCAGGAATGTTGTAAAACAATACATCCGAGATGTTAGGTTGCCTTAGGTTAGGATATATAACGTTATTGACTTATATACAGTTCCCACCGAGAAATAGGGGCCGACGCGCCACGAATGATATAAAATATTACATTCGACATGTTAGGTCGCCTTAGGCTAGGATGTATAACGTTATAGACGTATATCATGTTCGCACCGAGAAATAGTGGCCGACGCGTCAGGAATGTTGTAAAATATTGCACCCGAGATGTTAGGTTCCCTTAGGTTATGATATATGACGTTATAGACGTATGTAATGTCCCCATCGAGAAGCAGGCGACTACACGCCAGGAATGTTGTCAAATATTACATCCGAGATGTTAGGTTGCCTTAGGCTAGGATATATATCGTTATAGACGTATATAATGTTCCCACCGAGACGTAGGGACCGACATGCCAGGAATTTTGTAAAATATTACATCCCAGATGTTAGGTTGCGTTAGGTTAGGATATACAACGTTATAGACGTATATAATATCCCCATCGAGAAGCAGGCGACGACACGCCAGGAATGTTGTCAAATATTACATCCGAGATGTTAGGTTGCCTTAGGCTAGGAAATATAGAGTTATAGACGTATATAATGTTCCCACCGAGAAGTAGGTGCCGACGCGCCAGGAATGTTGTGAAATATTACATTCGACATGATAGGTTGCCTTAGGCTAGGATATATAGCGTTATAGACGTATATAATGTTCCCACCGAGAAGTAGGTGCCGACGCGTCAGCAATGTGGTTAAATATTACATACGACATGTTAGGATTGCCTTAGGCTAGGATATATAACGTTATCGACTTATATAAAGTTCCCACCGGGAAATAGGGGCCGACGCGCCAGCAATGTTGTCAAATATTACATCCGAGATGTTAGGTTCCCTAAGGTAAGGATATATAACGTTATAGACGTATATAATGTTCCCACCGAGAGATAGGGGCCGACGAGCCAGGAATGTTGTAAAATATTACGCTCGACATGTTAGTTTGCGTTAGGCTAGGATATATAGCGTTATAGACGTATATAATGTTCCCACCGAGATGTAGGGGCCGCCGCGCCAGGAATGTAGTAAAATAATACATCCGAGATGTTAGGTTGCCTTAGGCTAGGATATGTAACGTTATAGACGTATATAATGTTCCCACTGAGAAGTAGGGTCCAACGAGCCAGGAATGTGGTAAAATATTACAATCGACATGGTAGGTTGCCTTAGGTTAGGATATATAACGTTATAGACGTGTATACTGTTCCTACGGAGAAGTAGCTGCCGACGCGCCAGAAATGTTGTAAAATATTACATTCGACATGTTAGGCTGCCTTAGGCTAGGATATATAGCGTTATAGACGTATATAATGTTCCCACCGAGATGTAGGTGCCGACGCGCCAGGAATGTTGTAAAATATTACATTCGACATGTTAGGATTGCCTTAGGCTAGAATATATAACGTTATAGACGTATATACTGTTCCCACCGAGAAGTAGGTGCCGACGCGTCAGCAATGTTGTTAAATATTACATTCGACATGATAGGTTGCCTTAGGCTAGGATATATAGCGTTATAGACGTATATAATGTTCCCATCGGGAAGTAGTTGCCGACGCGTCAGCAATGTGGTTAAATATTACATACGATATGTTATGTTGCCTTAGGCTAGGATATACAGCGTTAAAGACGCATATAATGTTCCCACCGAGAAATAGGGGCCGACACGAGAGGAATGTTGTAAAACAATACATCCGAGATGTTAGGTTGCCTTAGGTTAGGATATATAACGTTATTGACTTATATAAAGTTCCTACCGAGAAATAGGGGCCGACGCGCAAGGAATGTTTTAAAATATTACATTCGACATGTTAGGTTGCCTTAGGCTAGGATATATTACGTTATAGACGTATACAATGTTCCCACCGAGAAATAGGGGCCGACACGTCAGGAATGTTGTAAAATATTACAATCGACATGTTACGATTGCCTTAGGCTAGGATATACCACGACATAGACGTATATACTGTTCCCATCGAGAAGTAGGTGCCGACGCGCAAGGAATGTTGTAAAATATTACATTCGACAAGTTAGGTTGCCTTAGGCTAGGATATGTAGCTTTAAAGACGTATATAACGTTCCCACCGAGAAATAGGGGCCGACAAGCCAGGAATGTTGTAAAATATTATATTCGACGTGTTAAGATTGCCTTAGGCTAGGATATACAACGATATAGACGTATATACTGTTCCCACCGAGAAGTATGTGCCGACGCGCCAGCAATGTTGTCAAATATTACATCCGAGATGTTAGGTTCCCTACGGTAAGGATATATAACGTTATAGACATATATAATGTTCCCACCGAGAAGTAGGGGCCGAAGTGATGGGAATGTTGTAAAATATTACATTCGACATGTTAGGTTGCCTTAAGCTAGGATATATAGCGTTATAGACGTATATAATGTTCCCTCTGAGAAGTTGGTGCCGACGCGCCAGGTATGTTGTAAAATATTACATTCGACATGTTAGGTTTCCTTAGGCTAGGACATATAGCGCTACAGACGTATATAATATTCCCACCGAGAAGTAGGTGTCGACGCGCCAGGAATGTTGTAGAATATTACATTCGATATATTAGGTTGCCTTAAGCTAGGATATATAGCGTTATAGACGTATATAATGTTCCCACCGAGAAGTAGGGGCCGAAGTGTCAGGGAATGTTGTAAAATAGTATATGCGACATGTTAGGTTGCCTTAGGCTAGGATATATAGCGTTATAGACGTATATAATGTTCCCACCGAGAAGTAGGGGCCGAAGTGATGGGAATGTTGTAAAATATTACATTCGACATGTTAGGTTGCCTTAGGCTAGGATATATAGCTTTAAAGACGTATATAATGTTCCCACCGAGATATAGGGGCCGACACACCAGGAATGTTGTAAAACAACACATCCGAGATGTTAGGTTGCCTTAGGCTAGGATATATAACGTTATAGACGTATATACTGTTCCCACCGAGAAGTAGGTGCCGACGCGTCAGCAATGTTGTTAAATATTACATACGACATGTTAGGTTGCCTTAGGCTAGGATATATAGCGTTATAGACGTATATAATGTTCCCACCGAGAAGTAGGTGCCGACGCGCCAGGAATGTTGTGAAATATTATATTCGACATGTTAGGTTGCCTTAGGCTAGGATATATAGCTTTAAAGACGTATATAATGTTCCCACCGAGATATAGGGGCCGACACACCAGGAATGTTGTAAAACAAAACATCCGAGATGTTAGGTTGCCTTAGGCTAGGATATATAACGTTATAGACGTATATACTGTTCCCACCGAGAAGTAGGTGCCGACGCGTCAGCAATGTTGTTAAATATTACATACGACATGTTAGGTTGCCTTAGGCTAGGATATATAGCGTTATAGACGTATATAATGTTCCCACCGAGAAGTAGGTGCCGACGCGCCAGGAATGTTGTGAAATATTATATTCGACATGTTAGGTTGCCTTAAGCTAGGATATATAGCGTTATAGACGTATATAATGTTCCCACCGAGAAGTAGGGGCCGAAGTGCCGGGAATGTTGTAAAATATTAGCGACATGTTAGGTTGCCTTAGGCTAGGATTTATAGCGTTATAGACGTATATAATGATCCCACTGAGAAGTAGGTGCCGAAGTGACGGGAATGTAGTAGAATATTACATTCGACATGATAGGTTGCCTTAGGCTAGGATATATAGCGTTATAGACGTATATAATGTTCCCATCGGGAAGTAGTTGCCGACGCGTCAGCAATGTGGTTAAATATTACATACGATATGTTAGGTTGCCTTAGGCTAGGATATACAGCGTTAAAGACGTATATAATGTTCCCACCGAGAAATAGGGGCCGACACGAGAGGAATGTTGTAAAACAATACATCCGAGATGTTAGGTTGCCTTAGGTTAGGATATATAACGTTATTGACTTATATAAAGTTCCCACCGAGAAATAGGGGCCGACGCGCAAGGAATGTTGTAAAATTTTACATTCGACATGTTAGGATTGCCTTAGGCTAGGATATATAACGTTATAGGCGTATATACTGTTCCCACCGAGAAGTAGGTGCCGACGCGTCAGCAATGTTGTTAAATATTACATACGACATGTTAGGTTGCCTTAGGCTAGGATATGTAGCTTTAAAGACGTATATAACGTTCCCACCGAGAAATAGGGGCCGACAAGCCAGGAATGTTGTAAAATATTATATTCGACGTGTTAAGATTGCCTTAGGTTAGGATATACAACGATATAGACGTATATACTGTTCCCACCGAGAAGTATGTGCCGACGCGCCAGCAATGTTGTCAAATATTACATCCGAGATGTTAGGTTCCCTACGGTAAGGATATATAACGTTATAGACGTATATAATGTTCCCACCGAGAGATAGGGGCCGACGAGCCAGGAATGTTGTAAAATATTACGCTCGACATGTTAGGCTGCCTTAGGCTCGGATATATAGCGTTATAGACGTATACAATGTTCCCACCGAGAAATAGGGGCCGACACGTCAGGAATGTTGCAAAAAACATTACATCCGAGGTATTATGTTGCCTTACGTTAGGATATATAACGTTATAGAAGCATATATTGTTCCCACCGAGAAGTAGGGGCCGGCGCGCCAGGAATGTAGTAAAATATTACATCCGAGATGTTAGGTTGCCTTAGGCTAGGATATATAGCGTTAAAGACGTATATAATGTTCCCACCGAGAAGTAGGTGGCGACGCGCCAGGAATGTTGTAAAATATTACATTCGACGTGTTAGGATTGCCTTAGGCTAGGATATATAACGTTATAGACGTATACGATATTCCCACCGAGAAGTACGGCCCGACACGCCAGGAATGTTGTCAAATATTACATCCGAGATGTTAGGTTCCCTTAGGTAAGGATATATAACGTTATAGACGTACATAATGTTCCCACCGATAGGTAGGGGCCGACGAGCCAGGAATGTTGTAAAATATTACGCTCGACATGTTAGTTTGCGTTAGGCTAGGATATATAGCGTTATAGACGTATATAATGTTCCCACCGAGATGTAGGGGCCGGCGCGCCAGGAATGTAGTAAAATATTACATCCAAGGTGTTAGGTTGTCTTAGCCTAGGATATATAACGTTATAGACATATATAATGTTCCCACCGAGAAGTAGGGGCCGAAGTGATGGGAATGTTGTAAAATATTACATTCGACATGTTAGGTTGCCTTAAGCTAGGATATATAGCGTTATAGACGTATATAATGTTCCCTCTGAGAAGTTGGTGCCGACGCGCCAGGTATGTTGTAAAATATTACATTCGACATGTTAGGTTTCCTTAGGCTAGGACATATAGCGCTACAGACGTATATAATATTCCCACCGAGAAGTAGGTGTCGACGCGCCAGGAATGTTGTAGAATATTACATTCGATATATTAGGTTGCCTTAAGCTAGGATATATAGCGTTATAGACGTATATAATGTTCCCACCGAGAAGTAGGGGCCGAAGTGTCAGGGAATGTTGTAAAATAGTATATGCGACATGTTAGGTTGCCTTAGGCTAGGATATATAGCGTTATAGACGTATATAATGTTCCCACCGAGAAGTAGGGGCCGAAGTGATGGGAATGTTGTAAAATATTACATTCGACATGTTAGGTTGCCTTAGGCTAGGATATATAGCTTTAAAGACGTATATAATGTTCCCACCGAGATATAGGGGCCGACACACCAGGAATGTTGTAAAACAACACATCCGAGATGTTAGGTTGCCTTAGGCTAGGATATATAACGTTATAGACGTATATACTGTTCCCACCGAGAAGTAGGTCCCGACGCGTCAGCAATGTTGTTAAATATTACATACGACATGTTAGGTTGCCTTGGGCTAGGATATATAGCGTTATAGACGTATATAATGTTCCCACCGAGAAGTAGGTGCCGACGCGCCAGGAATGTTGTGAAATATTATATTCGACATGTTAGGTTGCCTTAGGCTAGGATATATAGCTTTAAAGACGTATATAATGTTCCCACCGAGATATAGGGGCCGACACACCAGGAATGTTGTAAAACAACACATCCGAGATGTTAGGTTGCCTTAGGCTAGGATATATAACGTTATAGACGTATATACTGTTCCCACCGAGAAGTAGGTGCCGACGCGTCAGCAATGTTGTTAAATATTACATACGACATGTTAGGTTGCCTTAGGCTAGGATATATAGCGTTATAGACGTATATAATGTTCCCACCGAGAAGTAGGTGCCGACGCGCCAGGAATGTTGTGAAATATTATATTCGACATGTTAGGTTGCCTTAAGCTAGGATATATAGCGTTATAGACGTATATAATGTTCCCACCGAGAAGTAGGGGCCGAAGTGCCGGGAATGTTGTAAAATATTAGCGACATGTTAGGTTGCCTTAGGCTAGGATTTATAGCGTTATAGACGTATATAATGATCCCACTGAGAAGTAGGTGCCGAAGTGACGGGAATGTAGTAAAATATTACATTCGACATGATAGGTTGCCTTAGGCTAGGATATATAGCGTTATAGACGTATATAATGTTCCCACCGAGAAGTAGGTGCCGACGCGTCAGCAATGTGGTTAAATATTACATACGACATGTTAGGATTGCCTTAGGCTAGGATATATAACGTTATAGACGTATATAATGTTCCCACCGAGAAGTAGGGGCCGAAGTGCCGGGAATGTTGTAAAATATTACATGCGACATGTTGGGTTGCCTTAGGCTAGGATTTATAGCGTTATAGACGTATATAATGTTCCCACCGAGAAGTAAGTGCCGACGCGTCAGCAATGTTTTAAAATATTACATTGGACATGTTAGGTTGCCTTAGGCTAGGATATATAACGTTATAGACGTTTATAATGTTCCCACCTAGAAATAGGGGCCGACGCGCCAGGAATGTTGTAAAATATTACAATCGACATGTTACGATTGCCTTAGGCTAGGATATACAACGGTATAGACGTATATACTGTTCCCACCGAGAAGTAGGTGCCGACGCGCAAGAAATATTGTAAAATATTACATTCGACAAGTTAGGTTGCCTTAGGCTAGGATATGTAACGTTATAGACGTATATAATGTTCTCACCGAGAAGTAGGGGCCGACACGTCAGGAATGTTGTAAAATTTTACATTCGACATGTTAGGAATGCCTTAGGCTAGGATATATAACGTTATAGACGTATATACTGTTCCCACCGAGAAGTAGGTGCCGACGCGTCAGCGATGTTGTTAAATATTACATACGGCATGTTAGGTTGCCTTAGGCTAAGATATAGGGCGTTATAGACATATATAATGTTCCCACCGAGAAGTAGGGGCCGACGTGCCAGGAATGTAGTAAAATATTACATCCGAGATGTTAGGTGGCCTTAGGTTAGGATATGTAACGTTATTGACTTATATAATGTTCTCACCGAGAAATAGGGGCCGACGCGCCAGGAATGTTGTAAAATATTACATTCGACATGTTAGGTTGCCTTAGGCTAGGATATATAGCGTTATAGACGTATATAATATTCCCACCGAGAAGTAGGGGCCGACGTGCCAGGAATGTAGTAAAATATTACATCCGAGAAGTTAGGTTGCCTTAGGCTAGGATATGTAATGTTATAGACGCATATAATGTTCCCACCGAGAAGTAGGGGCCGACACGTCAGGAATGTTGTAAAACAATACATCCGAGGTGTTAGGTTGCCTTAGGGTAGGATATATAAGGTTATAGACGTATATACTGTTCCCACCGAGAAGTAGGTGCCGACACGCCAGGAATGTTGTCAAATATTACATCCGAGATGTTAGGTTCCCTTAGGCAAGGATATATAACGTTATAGACGTATATAATGTTCCCACCGAGAGTTAGGGGCCGGCGCGCCAGGAATGTAGTAAAATATTACATCCGAGATGTTAGGTTGCCTTAAGCTAGGATATATAGCGTTATAGACGTATATAATGTTCCCACCGAGAAGTAGGGGCCGACACGCCAGGAATGTTGTAAAATTTTACATTCGACATGTTAGGATTGCCTTAGGCTAGGATATACAACGTTATAGACGTATATAATGTTCCCACCGAGAAGTAGGTGCCGGTGCGCCACGAATGTAGTAAAATATTACATCCGAGATGTTAGGTTGCCTTAAACTAGGATATATAGCGTTATAGACGTATATAATGTTCCCACCGAGAAGTAGGTGCCGACGCGCCAGGTATGTTGTAAAATACTACATTCGACATGTTAGGTTGCCTTAGGCTAGTACATATAGCGTTATAGACGTATATAATGTTCCCACCGAGAAGTAGGTGCCGACGCGCCAGGAATGTTGTAAAATATTACAGTCGACAAGTTAGGTTGCCTTATTCTAGGATATGTAGCTTTAAAGACGTATATAATGTTCCCACCGAGAAATAGGGGCCGACAAGTCAGGAATGTAATAAAATATTAAATCCAAGATGTTAGGTTGCCTTAGGCTAGGATATGTAACGTTATAGACGTATATAATGTTCCCACCGTGAAGTAGGGTCCAAAGAGCCAGGAATGTTGTAAAATATTACATGCGACATGGTAGGTTTCCTTAGGCTAGGATATATAACGTTATAGACGTATATACTGTTCCCACCGAGAAGTAGGTGCCGACGCGCCAGGAATGTTGTAAAATATTACATTCGACATGTTAGGTTGCCTTAGGCTAGGATATACAGCGTTATAGACGTATATAATATTCCCACCGAGAAGTAGGGGCCGACGTGCCAGGAATGTAATAAAATATTACATCCAAGATGTTAGGTTGCCTTAGGCTAGGATATGTAACGTTATAGACGTATATAATGTTCCCACCGTGAAGTAGGGTCCAACGAGCCAGGAATGTTGTAAAATATTACATGCGACATGGTAGGTTTCCTTAGGCTAGGATATATAACGTTATAGACGTATATACTGTTCCCACCGAGAAGTAGGTGCCGACGCGCCAGGAATGTTGTAAAATATTACACTCGACATGTTAGGTTGCCTTAGGCTAGGATATGTAACGTTATAGACGTATATAATGTTCTCACCGAGAAGTAGGGGCCGACACGCCAGGAATGTTGTAAAATTTTACATTCGACATGTTAGGATTGCCTTAGGCTAGGATATATAACGTTACAGACGTATATACTGTTCCCACCGAGAAGTAGGTGCCGACGCGTCAGCGATGTTGTTAAATATTACATACGGCATGTTAGGTTGCCTTAGGCTAAGATATAGGGCGTTATAGACATATATAATGTTCCCACCGAGAAGTAGGGGCCGACGTGCCAGGAATGTAGTAAAATATTACATCCGAGATGTTAGGTGGCCTTAGGTTAGGATATGTAACGTTATTGACTTATATAATGTTCTCACCGAGAAATAGGGGCCGACGCGCCAGGAATGTTGTAAAATATTACATTCGACATGTTAGTTTGCCTTAGGCTAGGATATATAGCGTTATAGACGTATATAATATTCCCACCGAGAAGTAGGGGCCGACGTGCCAGGAATGTAGTAAAATATTACATCCGAGATGTTAGGTTCTCTTAGGCTAGGATATGTAATGTTATAGACGTATATAATGTTCCCACCGAGAAGTAGGGGCCGACACGTCATGAATGTTGTAAAACAATACATCCGAGGTGTTAGGTTGCCTTAGGGTAGGATATATAACGTTATAGACGTATATACTTTTCAAACCGAGAAGTAGGTGCCGACGCGCCAGGAATGTTGTAAAATATTACAGTCGACAAGTTAGGTTGCCTTATTCTAGGATATGTAGCTTTAAAGACGTATATAATGTTCCCACCGAGAAATAGGTGCCGACAAGTCAGGAATGTAATAAAATATTACATCCAATATGTTAGGTTGCCTTAGGCTAGGATATGTAACGTTATAAACGTATATACTGTTCCCACCGAGAAGTAGGTGCCGACGCGCCAGGAATGTTGTAAAATATTACATTCGACATGTTAGGTTGCCTTAGGCTAGGATATATAGCGTTATAGACGTATATAATATTCCCACCGAGAAGTTGGGGCCGGCGCGCCAGGAATGTAGTAAAATATTACATCCGAGATGTTAGGTTGCCTTAGGCTAGGATATGTAACGTTATAGACGTATATAATGTTCTCACCGAGAAGTAGGGGCCGACACGCCAGGAATGTTGTAAAATTTTACATTCGACATGTTAGGAATGCCTTAGGCTAGGATATATAACGTTATAGACGTATATACTGTTCCCACCGAGAAGTAGGTGCCGACGCGTCAGCGATGTTGTTAAATATTACATACGGCATGTTAGGTTGCCTTAGGCTAAGATATAGGGCGTTATAGACATATATAATGTTCCCACCGAGAAGTAGGGGCCGACGTGCCAGGAATGTAGTAAAATATTACATCCGAGATGTTAGGTGGCCTTAGGTTAGGATATGTAACGTTATTGACTTATATAATGTTCTCACCGAGAAATAGGGGCCGACGCGCCAGGAATGTTGTAAAATATTACATTCGACATGTTAGGTTGCCTTAGGCTAGGATATATAGCGTTATAGACGTATATAATATTCCCACCGAGAAGTAGGGGCCGACGTGCCAGGAATGTTGTCAAATATTACATCCGAGATGTTAGGTTCCCTTAGGCAAGGATATATAACGTTATAGACGTATATAATGTTCCCACCGAGAGTTAGGGGCCGGCGCGCCAGGAATGTAGTAAAATATTACATCCGAGATGTTAGGTTGCCTTAAGCTAGGATATATAGCGTTATAGACGTATATAATGTTCCCACCGAGAAGTAGGGGCCGACACGCCAGGAATGTTGTAAAATTTTACATTCGACATGTTAGGATTGCCTTAGGTTAGGATATATAACGTTATAGATGTTTATAATGTTCCCACGGAAAAGTAGGTAGCGACGCGTCAGCAATGTTGTAAAATATTATAGTCGATATGTTAGTATTGCCTTAGGCTAGGGTATACAACGATATAGACGTATATACTGTTCCCACCGAGAAGTAGATGACGACGCGCCAGGCATTTTGTAAAATATTACATTCGACAAGTTAGGTTGCCTTAGGCTAGGACATATAACGTTATTGACTTATATAACGTTCTCACCGAGAAATAGGGGCCGACGCGCCAGGAATGTTGTAAAATATTACATTCGACATGTCAGGTTGCCTTAGGTTAGGATATGTAACATTATAGACGTATATAATGTTCCTACCAAGAAGTAGGGGCCGACACACGCCAAGAATGTTGTAAAACATTACATCCGAGATGTTAGGTGGCCTTAGGTTATGATATATAACGTTATTGACTTATATAATGTTCTCACCGAGAAATAGGGGCCGACGCGCCAGAAATGTTGTTAAATATTACATTCTACATGTTAGGTTGCCTTAGGCTAGGACATATAACGTTATTGACTTATATAACGTTCTCACCGAGAAATAGGGGCCGACGCGCCAGGAATGTTGTAAAATATTACATTCGACATGTCAGGTTGCCTTAGGTTAGGATATATAACATTATAGACGTATATAATGTTCCTACCAAGAAGTAGGGGCCGACTCAGGCCAGGAATGTTGTAAAACATTACATCCGAGATGTTAGGTGGCCTTAGGTTATGATATATAACGTTATTGACTTATATATTGTTCTCACCGAGAAATAGGGGCCGACGCGCCAGGAATGTTGTAAAATATTACATTCGACATGTTAGGATTGCGTTAGGTTAGGATATATAACGTTATAGACGTATATACTGTTACCACCGAGAAGTAGGTGCCGACGCGCCAGGTATGTTGTAAAATATTACATTCGACATGTTAGGTTGCCTTAGGCTAGGACATATAGCGTTATAGACGTATATAATGTTCCCACCGAGAAGTAGGTGCCGACGCGCCAGGAATGTTGTAGAATATTACATTCGATATGTTAGGTTGCCTTAAGCTAGGATATATAGCGTTATAGACGTATATAATGTTCCCACCGAGAAGTAGGTGCCGACGCGCCAGGTATGTTGTAAAATACTACATTCGACATGTTAGGTTGCCTTAGGCTAGGACACATAGCGTTATAGACGTATATAATGTTCCCACCGAGATGTAGGTGCCGACGCGCCAGGAATGTTGTAAAATATTACAGTCGACAAGTTAGGTTGCCTTATTCTAGGATATGTAGCTTTAAAGACGTATATAATGTTCCCACCGAGAAATAGGTGCCGACAAGTCAGGAATGTAATAAAATATTACATCCAATATGTTAGGTTGCCTTAGGCTAGGATATGTAACGTTATAAACGTATATACTGTTCCCACCGAGAAGTAGGTGCCGACGCGCCAGGAATGTTGTAAAATATTACATTCGACATGTTAGGTTGCCTTAGGCTAGGATATATAGCGTTATAGACGTATATAATATTCCCACCGAGAAGTTGGGGCCGGCACGCCAGGAATGTAGTAAAATATTACATCCGAGATGTTAGGTTGCCTTAGGCTAGGATATGTAACGTTATAGACGTATATAATGTTCTCACCGAGAAGTAGGGGCCGACACGTCAGGAATGTTGTAAAATTTTACATTCGACATGTTAGGAATGCCTTAGGCTAGGATATATAACGTTATAGACGTATATACTGTTCCCACCGAGAAGTAGGTGCCGACGCGTCAGCGATGTTGTTAAATATTACATACGGCATGTTAGGTTGCCTTAGGCTAAGATATAGGGCGTTATAGACATATATAATGTTCCCACCGAGAAGTAGGGGCCGACGTGCCAGGAATGTAGTAAAATATTACATCCGAGATGTTAGGTGGCCTTAGGTTAGGATATGTAACGTTATTGACTTATATAATGTTCTCACCGAGAAATAGGGGCCGACGCGCCAGGAATGTTGTAAAATATTACATTCGACATGTTAGGTTGCCTTAGGCTAGGATATATAGCGTTATAGACGTATATAATATTCCCACCGAGAAGTAGGGGCCGACGTGCCAGGAATGTAGTAAAATATTACATCCGAGAAGTTAGGTTGCCTTAGGCTAGGATATGTAATGTTATAGACGCATATAATGTTCCCACCGAGAAGTAGGGGCCGACACGTCAGGAATGTTGTAAAACAATACATCCGAGGTGTTAGGTTGCCTTAGGGTAGGATATATAAGGTTATAGACGTATATACTGTTCCCACCGAGAAGTAGGTGCCGACACGCCAGGAATGTTGTCAAATATTACATCCGAGATGTTAGGTTCCCTTAGGCAAGGATATATAACGTTATAGACGTATATAATGTTCCCACCGAGAGTTAGGGGCCGGCGCGCCAGGAATGTAGTAAAATATTACATCCGAGATGTTAGGTTGCCTTAAGCTAGGATATATAGCGTTATAGACGTATATAATGTTCCCACCGAGAAGTAGGGGCCAACACGCCAGGAATGTTGTAAAATTTTACATTCGACATGTTAGGATTGCCTTAGGCTAGGATATACAACGTTATAGACGTATATAATGTTCCCACCGAGAAGTAGGTGCCGGTGCGCCACGAATGTAGTAAAATATTACATCCGAGATGTTAGGTTGCCTTAAACTAGGATATATAGCGTTATAGACGTATATAATGTTCCCACCGAGAAGTAGGTGCCGACGCGCCAGGTATGTTGTAAAATACTACATTCGACATGTTAGGTTGCCTTAGGCTAGTACATATAGCGTTATAGACGTATATAATGTTCCCACCGAGAAGTAGGTGCCGACGCGCCAGGAATGTTGTAAAATATTACAGTCGACAAGTTAGGTTGCCTTATTCTAGGATATGTAGCTTTAAAGACGTATATAATGTTCCCACCGAGAAATAGGGGCCGACAAGTCAGGAATGTAATAAAATATTAAATCCAAGATGTTAGGTTGCCTTAGGCTAGGATATGTAACGTTATAGACGTATATAATGTTCCCACCGTGAAGTAGGGTCCAAAGAGCCAGGAATGTTGTAAAATATTACATGCGACATGGTAGGTTTCCTTAGGCTAGGATATATAACGTTATAGACGTATATACTGTTCCCACCGAGAAGTAGGTGCCGACGCGCCAGGAATGTTGTAAAATATTACATTCGACATGTTAGGTTGCCTTAGGCTAGGATATACAGCGTTATAGACGTATATAATATTCCCACCGAGAAGTAGGGGCCGACGTGCCAGGAATGTAATAAAATATTACATCCAAGATGTTAGGTTGCCTTAGGCTAGGATATGTAACGTTATAGACGTATATAATGTTCCCACCGTGAAGTAGGGTCCAACGAGCCAGGAATGTTGTAAAATATTACATGCGACATGGTAGGTTTCCTTAGGCTAGGATATATAACGTTATAGACGTATATACTGTTCCCACCGAGAAGTAGGTGCCGACGCGCCAGGAATGTTGTAAAATATTACACTCGACATGTTAGGTTGCCTTAGGCTAGGATATGTAACGTTATAGACGTATATAATGTTCTCACCGAGAAGTAGGGGCCGACACGCCAGGAATGTTGTAAAATTTTACATTCGACATGTTAGGATTGCCTTAGGCTAGGATATATAACGTTACAGACGTATATACTGTTCCCACCGAGAAGTAGGTGCCGACGCGTCAGCGATGTTGTTAAATATTACATACGGCATGTTAGGTTGCCTTAGGCTAAGATATAGGGCGTTATAGACATATATAATGTTCCCACCGAGAAGTAGGGGCCGACGTGCCAGGAATGTAGTAAAATATTACATCCGAGATGTTAGGTGGCCTTAGGTTAGGATATGTAACGTTATTGACTTATATAATGTTCTCACCGAGAAATAGGGGCCGACGCGCCAGGAATGTTGTAAAATATTACATTCGACATGTTAGTTTGCCTTAGGCTAGGATATATAGCGTTATAGACGTATATAATATTCCCACCGAGAAGTAGGGGCCGACGTGCCAGGAATGTAGTAAAATATTACATCCGAGATGTTAGGTTCTCTTAGGCTAGGATATGTAATGTTATAGACGTATATAATGTTCCCACCGAGAAGTAGGGGCCGACACGTCATGAATGTTGTAAAACAATACATCCGAGGTGTTAGGTTGCCTTAGGGTAGGATATATAACGTTATAGACGTATATACTGTTCAAACCGAGAAGTAGGTGCCGACGCGCCAGGAATGTTGTAAAATATTACAGTCGACAAGTTAGGTTGCCTTATTCTAGGATATGTAGCTTTAAAGACGTATATAATGTTCCCACCGAGAAATAGGTGCCGACAAGTCAGGAATGTAATAAAATATTACATCCAATATGTTAGGTTGCCTTAGGCTAGGATATGTAACGTTATAAACGTATATACTGTTCCCACCGAGAAGTAGGTGCCGACGCGCCAGGAATGTTGTAAAATATTACATTCGACATGTTAGGTTGCCTTAGGCTAGGATATATAGCGTTATAGACGTATATAATATTCCCACCGAGAAGTTGGGGCCGGCGCGCCAGGAATGTAGTAAAATATTACATCCGAGATGTTAGGTTGCCTTAGGCTAGGATATGTAACGTTATAGACGTATATAATGTTCTCACCGAGAAGTAGGGGCCGACACGCCAGGAATGTTGTAAAATTTTACATTCGACATGTTAGGAATGCCTTAGGCTAGGATATATAACGTTATAGACGTATATACTGTTCCCACCGAGAAGTAGGTGCCGACGCGTCAGCGATGTTGTTAAATATTACATACGGCATGTTAGGTTGCCTTAGGCTAAGATATAGGGCGTTATAGACATATATAATGTTCCCACCGAGAAGTAGGGGCCGACGTGCCAGGAATGTAGTAAAATATTACATCCGAGATGTTAGGTGGCCTTAGGTTAGGATATGTAACGTTATTGACTTATATAATGTTCTCACCGAGAAATAGGGGCCGACGCGCCAGGAATGTTGTAAAATATTACATTCGACATGTTAGGTTGCCTTAGGCTAGGATATATAGCGTTATAGACGTATATAATATTCCCACCGAGAAGTAGGGGCCGACGTGCCAGGAATGTTGTCAAATATTACATCCGAGATGTTAGGTTCCCTTAGGCAAGGATATATAACGTTATAGACGTATATAATGTTCCCACCGAGAGTTAGGGGCCGGCGCGCCAGGAATGTAGTAAAATATTACATCCGAGATGTTAGGTTGCCTTAAGCTAGGATATATAGCGTTATAGACGTATATAATGTTCCCACCGAGAAGTAGGGGCCGACACGCCAGGAATGTTGTAAAATTTTACATTCGACATGTTAGGATTGCCTTAGGCTAGGATATACAACGTTATAGACGTATATAATGTTCCCACCGAGAAGTAGGTGCCGACGCGTCAGCGATGTTGTTAAATATTACATACGGCATGTTAGGTTGCCTTAGGCTAGGATATATAACGTTATAGACGTATATACTGTTCCCACCGAGAAGTAGGTGCCGACGCGCCAGGAATGTTGTAAAATATTACACTCGACATGTTAGGTTGCCTTAGGCTAGGATATGTAACGTTATAGACGTATATAATGTTCTCACCGAGAAGTAGGGGCCGACACGCCAGGAATGTTGTAAAATTTTACATTCGACATGTTAGGATTGCCTTAGGCTAGGATATATAACGTTATAGACGTATATACTGTTCCCACCGAGAAGTAGGTGCCGACGCGTCAGCGATGTTGTTAAATATTACATACGGCATGTTAGGTTGCCTTAGGCTAAGATATAGGGCGTTATAGACATATATAATGTTCCCACCGAGAAGTAGGGGCCGACGTGCCAGGAATGTAGTAAAATATTACATCCGAGATGTTAGGTGGCCTTAGGTTAGGATATGTAACGTTATTGACTTATATAATGTTCTCACCGAGAAATAGGGGCCGACGCGCCAGGAATGTTGTAAAATATTACATTCGACATGTTAGTTTGCCTTAGGCTAGGATATATAGCGTTATAGACGTATATAATATTCCCACCGAGAAGTAGGGGCCGACGTGCCAGGAATGTAGTAAAATATTACATCCGAGATGTTAGGTTGCCTTAGGCTAGGATATGTAATGTTATAGACGTATATAATGTTCCCACCGAGAAGTAGGGGCCGACACGTCAGGAATGTTGTAAAACAATACATCCGAGGTGTTAGGTTGCCTTAGGGTAGGATATATAACGTTATAGACGTATATACTGTTCAAACCGAGAAGTAGGTGCCGACGCGCCAGGAATGTTGTAAAATATTACAGTCGACAAGTTAGGTTGCCTTATTCTAGGATATGTAGCTTTAAAGACGTATATAATGTTCCCACCGAGAAATAGGTGCCGACAAGTCAGGAATGTAATAAAATATTACATCCAATATGTTAGGTTGCCTTAGGCTAGGATATGTAACGTTATAAACGTATATACTGTTCCCACCGAGAAGTAGGTGCCGGCGCGCCAGGAATGTTGTAAAATATTACATTCGACATGTTAGGTTGCCTTAGGCTAGGATATATAGCGTTATAGACGTATATAATATTCCCACCGAGAAGTTGGGGCCGGCGCGCCAGGAATGTAGTAAAATATTACATCCGAGATGTTAGGTTGCCTTAGGCTAGGATATGTAACGTTATAGACGTATATAATGTTCTCACCGAGAAGTAGGGGCCGACACGCCAGGAATGTTGTAAAATTTTACATTCGACATGTTAGGAATGCCTTAGGCTAGGATATATAACGTTATAGACGTATATACTGTTCCCACCGAGAAGTAGGTGCCGACGCGTCAGCGATGTTGTTAAATATTACATACGGCATGTTAGGTTGCCTTAGGCTAAGATATAGGGCGTTATAGACATATATAATGTTCCCACCGAGAAGTAGGGGCCGACGTGCCAGGAATGTAGTAAAATATTACATCCGAGATGTTAGGTGGCCTTAGGTTAGGATATGTAACGTTATTGACTTATATAATGTTCTCACCGAGAAATAGGGGCCGACGCGCCAGGAATGTTGTAAAATATTACATTCGACATGTTAGGTTGCCTTAGGCTAGGATATATAGCGTTATAGACGTATATAATATTCCCACCGAGAAGTAGGGGCCGACGTGCCAGGAATGTTGTCAAATATTACATCCGAGATGTTAGGTTCCCTTAGGCAAGGATATATAACGTTATAGACGTATATAATGTTCCCACCGAGAGTTAGGGGCCGGCGCGCCAGGAATGTAGTAAAATATTACATCCGAGATGTTAGGTTGCCTTAAGCTAGGATATATAGCGTTATAGACGTATATAATGTTCCCACCGAGAAGTAGGGGCCGACACGCCAGGAATGTTGTAAAATTTTACATTCGACATGTTAGGATTGCCTTAGGCTAGGATATACAACGTTATAGACGTATATAATGTTCCCACCGAGAAGTAGGTGCCGACGCGTCAGCGATGTTGTTAAATATTACATACGGCATGTTAGGTTGCCTTAGGCTAAGATATAGGGCGTTATAGACATATATAATGTTCCCACCGAGAAGTAGGGGCCGACGTGCCAGGAATGTAGTAAAATATTACATCCGAGATGTTAGGTGGCCTTAGGTTAGGATATGTAACGTTATTGACTTATATAATGTTCTCACCGAGAAATAGGGGCCGACGCGCCAGGAATGTTGTAAAATATTACATTCGACATGTTAGGTTGCCTTAGGCTAGGATATATAGCGTTATAGACGTATATAATATTCCCACCGAGAAGTAGGGGCCGACGTGCCAGGAATGTTGTAAAATATTACAGTCGACAAGTTAGGTTGCCTTATTCTAGGATATGTAGCTTTAAAGACGTATATAATGTTCCCACCGAGAAATAGGTGCCGACAAGTCAGGAATGTAATAAAATATTACATCCAATATGTTAGGTTGCCTTAGGCTAGGATATGTAACGTTATAAACGTATATACTGTTCCCACCGAGAAGTAGGTGCCGACGCGCCAGGAATGTTGTAAAATATTACATTCGACATGTTAGGTTGCCTTAGGCTAGGATATATAGCGTTATAGACGTATATAATATTCCCACCGAGAAGTTGGGGCCGGCGCGCCAGGAATGTAGTAAAATATTACATCCGAGATGTTAGGTTGCCTTAGGCTAGGATATGTAACGTTATAGACGTATATAATGTTCTCACCGAGAAGTAGGGGCCGACACGCCAGGAATGTTGTAAAATTTTACATTCGACATGTTAGGAATGCCTTAGGCTAGGATATATAACGTTATAGACGTATATACTGTTCCCACCGAGAAGTAGGTGCCGACGCGTCAGCGATGTTGTTAAATATTACATACGGCATGTTAGGTTGCCTTAGGCTAAGATATAGGGCGTTATAGACATATATAATGTTCCCACCGAGAAGTAGGGTCCGACGTGCCAGGAATGTAGTAAAATATTACATCCGAGATGTTAGGTGGCCTTAGGTTAGGATATGTAACGTTATTGACTTATATAATGTTCTCACCGAGAAATAGGGGCCGACGCGCCAGGAATGTTGTAAAATATTACATTCGACATGTTAGGTTGCCTTAGGCTAGGATATATAGCGTTATAGACGTATATAATATTCCCACCGAGAAGTAGGGGCCGACGTGCCAGGAATGTTGTCAAATATTACATCCGAGATGTTAGGTTCCCTTAGGCAAGGATATATAACGTTATAGACGTATATAATGTTCCCACCGAGAGTTAGGGGCCGGCGCGCCAGGAATGTAGTAAAATATTACATCCGAGATGTTAGGTTGCCTTAAGCTAGGATATATAGCGTTATAGACGTATATAATGTTCCCACCGAGAAGTAGGGGCCGACACGCCAGGAATGTTGTAAAATTTTACATTCGACATGTTAGGATTGCCTTAGGCTAGGATATACAACGTTATAGACGTATATAATGTTCCCACCGAGAAGTAGGTGCCGACGCGTCAGCGATGTTGTTAAATATTACATACGGCATGTTAGGTTGCCTTAGGCTAGGATATATAACGTTATAGACGTATATACTGTTCCCACCGAGAAGTAGGTGCCGACGCGCCAGGAATGTTGTAAAATATTACACTCGACATGTTAGGTTGCCTTAGGCTAGGATATGTAACGTTATAGACGTATATAATGTTCTCACCGAGAAGTAGGGGCCGACACGCCAGGAATGTTGTAAAATTTTACATTCGACATGTTAGGAATGCCTTAGGCTAGGATATATAACGTTATAGACGTATATACTGTTCCCACCGAGAAGTAGGTGCCGACGCGTCAGCGATGTTGTTAAATATTACATACGGCATGTTAGGTTGCCTTAGGCTAAGATATAGGGCGTTATAGACATATATAATGTTCCCACCGAGAAGTAGGGTCCGACGTGCCAGGAATGTAGTAAAATATTACATCCGAGATGTTAGGTGGCCTTAGGTTAGGATATGTAACGTTATTGACTTATATAATGTTCTCACCGAGAAATAGGGGCCGACGCGCCAGGAATGTTGTAAAATATTACATTCGACATGTTAGGTTGCCTTAGGCTAGGATATATAGCGTTATAGACGTATATAATATTCCCACCGAGAAGTAGGGGCCGACGTGCCAGGAATGTTGTCAAATATTACATCCGAGATGTTAGGTTCCCTTAGGCAAGGATATATAACGTTATAGACGTATATAATGTTCCCACCGAGAGTTAGGGGCCGGCGCGCCAGGAATGTAGTAAAATATTACATCCGAGATGTTAGGTTGCCTTAAGCTAGGATATATAGCGTTATAGACGTATATAATGTTCCCACCGAGAAGTAGGGGCCGACACGCCAGGAATGTTGTAAAATTTTACATTCGACATGTTAGGATTGCCTTAGGCTAGGATATACAACGTTATAGACGTATATAATGTTCCCACCGAGAAGTAGGTGCCGACGCGTCAGCGATGTTGTTAAATATTACATACGGCATGTTAGGTTGCCTTAGGCTAGGATATATAACGTTATAGACGTATATACTGTTCCCACCGAGAAGTTGGGGCCGGCGCGCCAGGAATGTAGTAAAATATTACATCCGAGATGTTAGGTTGCCTTAGGCTAGGATATGTAACGTTATAGACGTATATAATGTTCTCACCGAGAAGTAGGGGCCGACACGCCAGGAATGTTGTAAAATTTTACATTCGACATGTTAGGAATGCCTTAGGCTAGGATATATAACGTTATAGACGTATATACTGTTCCCACCGAGAAGTAGGTGCCGACGCGTCAGCGATGTTGTTAAATATTACATACGGCATGTTAGGTTGCCTTAGGCTAAGATATAGGGCGTTATAGACATATATAATGTTCCCACCGAGAAGTAGGGTCCGACGTGCCAGGAATGTAGTAAAATATTACATCCGAGATGTTAGGTGGCCTTAGGTTAGGATATGTAACGTTATTGACTTATATAATGTTCTCACCGAGAAATAGGGGCCGACGCGCCAGGAATGTTGTAAAATATTACATTCGACATGTTAGGTTGCCTTAGGCTAGGATATATAGCGTTATAGACGTATATAATATTCCCACCGAGAAGTAGGGGCCGACGTGCCAGGAATGTTGTCAAATATTACATCCGAGATGTTAGGTTCCCTTAGGCAAGGATATATAACGTTATAGACGTATATAATGTTCCCACCGAGAGTTAGGGGCCGGCGCGCCAGGAATGTAGTAAAATATTACATCCGAGATGTTAGGTTGCCTTAAGCTAGGATATATAGCGTTATAGACGTATATAATGTTCCCACCGAGAAGTAGGGGCCGACACGCCAGGAATGTTGTAAAATTTTACATTCGACATGTTAGGATTGCCTTAGGCTAGGATATACAACGTTATAGACGTATATAATGTTCCCACCGAGAAGTAGGTGCCGACGCGTCAGCGATGTTGTTAAATATTACATACGGCATGTTAGGTTGCCTTAGGCTAGGATATATAACGTTATAGACGTATATACTGTTCCCACCGAGAAGTAGGTGCCGACGCGCCAGGAATGTTGTAAAATATTACACTCGACATGTTAGGTTGCCTTAGGCTAGGATATGTAACGTTATAGACGTATATAATGTTCTCACCGAGAAGTAGGGGCCGACACGCCAGGAATGTTGTAAAATTTTACATTCGACATGTTAGGATTGCCTTAGGCTAGGATATATAACGTTATAGACGTATATACTGTTCCCACCGAGAAGTAGGTGCCGACGCGTCAGCGATGTTGTTAAATATTACATACGGCATGTTAGGTTGCCTTAGGCTAAGATATAGGGCGTTATAGACATATATAATGTTCCCACCGAGAAGTAGGGGCCGACGTGCCAGGAATGTAGTAAAACAATACATCCGAGGTGTTAGGTTGCCTTAGGGTAGGATATATAACGTTATAGACGTATATACTGTTCAAACCGAGAAGTAGGTGCCGACGCGCCAGGAATGTTGTAAAATATTACAGTCGACAAGTTAGGTTGCCTTATTCTAGGATATGTAGCTTTAAAGACGTATATAATGTTCCCACCGAGAAATAGGTGCCGACAAGTCAGGAATGTAATAAAATATTACATCCAATATGTTAGGTTGCCTTAGGCTAGGATATGTAACGTTATAAACGTATATACTGTTCCCACCGAGAAGTAGGTGCCGACGCGCCAGGAATGTTGTAAAATATTACATTCGACATGTTAGGTTGCCTTAGGCTAGGATATATAGCGTTATAGACGTATATAATATTCCCACCGAGAAGTTGGGGCCGGCGCGCCAGGAATGTAGTAAAATATTACATCCGAGATGTTAGGTTGCCTTAGGCTAGGATATGTAACGTTATAGACGTATATAATGTTCTCACCGAGAAGTAGGGGCCGACACGCCAGGAATGTTGTAAAATTTTACATTCGACATGTTAGGAATGCCTTAGGCTAGGATATATAACGTTATAGACGTATATACTGTTCCCACCGAGAAGTAGGTGCCGACGCGTCAGCGATGTTGTTAAATATTACATACGGCATGTTAGGTTGCCTTAGGCTAAGATATAGGGCGTTATAGACATATATAATGTTCCCACCGAGAAGTAGGGGCCGACGTGCCAGGAATGTAGTAAAATATTACATCCGAGATGTTAGGTGGCCTTAGGTTAGGATATGTAACGTTATTGACTTATATAATGTTCTCACCGAGAAATAGGGGCCGACGCGCCAGGAATGTTGTAAAATATTACATTCGACATGTTAGGTTGCCTTAGGCTAGGATATATAGCGTTATAGACGTATATAATATTCCCACCGAGAAGTAGGGGCCGACGTGCCAGGAATGTAGTAAAATATTACATCCGAGAAGTTAGGTTGCCTTAGGCTAGGATATGTAATGTTATAGACGCATATAATGTTCCCACCGAGAAGTAGGGGCCGACACGTCAGGAATGTTGTAAAACAATACATCCGAGGTGTTAGGTTGCCTTAGGGTAGGATATATAAGGTTATAGACGTATATACTGTTCCCACCGAGAAGTAGGTGCCGACACGCCAGGAATGTTGTCAAATATTACATCCGAGATGTTAGGTTCCCTTAGGCAAGGATATATAACGTTATAGACGTATATAATGTTCCCACCGAGAGTTAGGGGCCGGCGCGCCAGGAATGTAGTAAAATATTACATCCGAGATGTTAGGTTGCCTTAAGCTAGGATATATAGCGTTATAGACGTATATAATGTTCCCACCGAGAAGTAGGGGCCGACACGCCAGGAATGTTGTAAAATTTTACATTCGACATGTTAGGATTGCCTTAGGCTAGGATATACAACGTTATAGACGTATATAATGTTCCCACCGAGAAGTAGGTGCCGGTGCGCCACGAATGTAGTAAAATATTACATCCGAGATGTTAGGTTGCCTTAAACTAGGATATATAGCGTTATAGACGTATATAATGTTCCCACCGAGAAGTAGGTGCCGACGCGCCAGGTATGTTGTAAAATACTACATTCGACATGTTAGGTTGCCTTAGGCTAGTACATATAGCGTTATAGACGTATATAATGTTCCCACCGAGAAGTAGGTGCCGACGCGCCAGGAATGTTGTAAAATATTACAGTCGACAAGTTAGGTTGCCTTATTCTAGGATATGTAGCTTTAAAGACGTATATAATGTTCCCACCGAGAAATAGGGGCCGACAAGTCAGGAATGTAATAAAATATTAAATCCAAGATGTTAGGTTGCCTTAGGCTAGGATATGTAACGTTATAGACGTATATAATGTTCCCACCGTGAAGTAGGGTCCAAAGAGCCAGGAATGTTGTAAAATATTACATGCGACATGGTAGGTTTCCTTAGGCTAGGATATATAACGTTATAGACGTATATACTGTTCCCACCGAGAAGTAGGTGCCGACGCGCCAGGAATGTTGTAAAATATTACATTCGACATGTTAGGTTGCCTTAGGCTAGGATATACAGCGTTATAGACGTATATAATATTCCCACCGAGAAGTAGGGGCCGACGTGCCAGGAATGTAATAAAATATTACATCCAAGATGTTAGGTTGCCTTAGGCTAGGATATGTAACGTTATAGACGTATATAATGTTCCCACCGTGAAGTAGGGTCCAACGAGCCAGGAATGTTGTAAAATATTACATGCGACATGGTAGGTTTCCTTAGGCTAGGATATATAACGTTATAGACGTATATACTGTTCCCACCGAGAAGTAGGTGCCGACGCGCCAGGAATGTTGTAAAATATTACACTCGACATGTTAGGTTGCCTTAGGCTAGGATATGTAACGTTATAGACGTATATAATGTTCTCACCGAGAAGTAGGGGCCGACACGCCAGGAATGTTGTAAAATTTTACATTCGACATGTTAGGATTGCCTTAGGCTAGGATATATAACGTTATAGACGTATATACTGTTCCCACCGAGAAGTAGGTGCCGACGCGTCAGCGATGTTGTTAAATATTACATACGGCATGTTAGGTTGCCTTAGGCTAAGATATAGGGCGTTATAGACATATATAATGTTCCCACCGAGAAGTAGGGGCCGACGTGCCAGGAATGTAGTAAAATATTACATCCGAGATGTTAGGTGGCCTTAGGTTAGGATATGTAACGTTATTGACTTATATAATGTTCTCACCGAGAAATAGGGACCGACGCGCCAGGAATGTTGTAAAATATTACATTCGACATGTTAGTTTGCCTTAGGCTAGGATATATAGCGTTATAGACGTATATAATATTCCCACCGAGAAGTAGGGGCCGACGTGCCAGGAATGTAGTAAAATATTACATCCGAGATGTTAGGTTGCCTTAGGCTAGGATATGTAATGTTATAGACGTATATAATGTTCCCACCGAGAAGTAGGGGCCGACACGTCAGGAATGTTGTAAAACAATACATCCGAGGTGTTAGGTTGCCTTAGGGTAGGATATATAACGTTATAGACGTATATACTGTTCAAACCGAGAAGTAGGTGCCGACGCGCCAGAAATGTTGTAAAATATTACATTCGACATGTTAGGTTGCCTTAGGCTAGGATATGTAACGTTATAGACGTATATAATGTTCTCACCGAGAAGTAGGGGCCGACACGCCAGGAATGTTGTGAAATTTTACATTCGACATGTTAGGATTGCCTTAGGCTAGGATATATAACGTTATAGACGTATATACTGTTCCCACCGAGAAGTAGGTGCCGACGCGTCAGCAATGTTGTTAAATATTACATACGGCATGTTAGGTTGCCTTAGGCTAAGATATAGAGCGTTATAGACATATATAATGTTCCCACCGAGAAGTAGGGGCCGACGTGCCAAGAATCTAGTAAAATATTAGATCCGAGGTGTTAGGTTGCCTTAGGTTAGGATATATAACGTTATAGGCATATATATTGTTCCCACGGAGAAGTAGTTGCCGACGCGCCAGAAATGTTGTAAAATATTACATTCGATATGTTAGGCTGCCTTAGGCTAGGATATATAGCGTTATAGACGTATACAATGTTCCCACCGAGAAATAGGGGCCGACACGCCAGGAACGTTGTAAAACATTACATCCGAGGTGTTAGGTTGCCTTAGGTTAGGATATATAATGTTATAGACGTATGTACTGTTCCCACTGAGAAGTAGGTGCCGACGCGTCGGCAATGTTGTTAAATATTACATACGGCATGTTAGGTTGCCTAATGCTAGGATATATAGCGTTATAGACGTATATAATGTTCCCACCGAGAAGTAGGGTCCGACGTGCCAAGAATCTAGTAAAATATTACATCCGAGATGTTAGGTTGCCTTAGGTTAGTATATATAACGTTATAGACGTATATGATATTCCCACCGAGAAGTATGGGCCAACGAGCCAGGAATGTGGTGCAATATTACATTCGACATGTTAGGTTGCCTTCAGCTAGGATATATAGCGTTATAGACGTATATAACGTTCCCACCGAGAAGTAGGGGCCGGCGCGCCAGGAATGTAGTAAAATATAACATCCGAGATGTTAGGTTGCCTTAGGCTAGGATATATAACGTTATAGACATATATAATGTTCCCACCGAGAAGTCGGGGCCGACGTGCCAGGAATGTAGTAAAATATTACACCCGGGATGTTAGGTTGCCTTAGGCTAGGATATATAGCGTTATAGACGTATATAATTTTCCCACCGAGAAGTAGTTGCCGACGCGCCAGGAATATTGTAAAATATTACATTCGACATGTTAGGTTGCCTTAGGTTAGGATATATAACGTTATAGACATATATAATGTTCCCACCGAGATGTAGGGGCCGACGTGCCAGGAATGTAGTAAAATATTACACCCGGGATGTTAGGTTGCCTTAGGCTAGGATATATAACTTTATAGACTTATATACTGTTCCCTCCGAGAAGTAGGTGCCGACGCGCCAGGAATGTTGTAAAATATTACATTCGACATGTTAGGTTGCCTTAAGGTAGGATATATAGCGTTATAGACGTATATAATGTTCCCACCGAGAAGTAGGGATCGGCGCGCCAGGAATGTATTAAAATATAACATCCGAGATGTTAGGTTGCCTTAGGCTAGGATATATAGCGTTATAAATGTATATAATGTTCCCACCGAAAAGTAGGGGTCGACGAGTCAGGAATGTTGTAAAATATTACGCTCGACATGTTGGGTTGCCTTACGCTAGGCTATATAGCGATATAGACGTATATAATGTTCCCACCGAGAAGTATGGGCCGGCGCGCCACGAATGTAGTAAAATATTATATCCGAGAGGTTAGGTTGCCTTAGGCTAGGATATATAACGTTATAGACGTATATAATGTTCCCACCGAGAAGTAGGGGCCGGCGCGCCAGGAATGTTGTAAAATATTACATTCGACATGTTAGGTTGCCTTAGGCTGGGATATATGGCGATATAGACGTATATAATGTTCCCACAGAGAAGTAGGGGCCGGCGCGCCACGAATATAGTAAAATATTACATTCGACATGTTAGGTTGCCTTACGTTATGATATATAGCGATATAGACGTATATAATGTTCCCACCTAGATGTAGGGGCCGGGGCGCCATGAATGTTGTAAAATATTACATCCGAGGTGTTAGGTTGCCTTATGCTACGATATATAACGTTATAGACGTATATAATGTTCCCACCGAGAAGGAGGTGCCGACGTGCCAGGAATGTTGTAAAATATTACATCCTAGATATTAGGATTGCCTTAGGCTAGGATATATAACGTTATAGACGTATATAATGTTCCCACCGAGAAGTAGGGGCCGTCATGCCGGGAATGTTGTGAAATATTACATTCGACATGTTAGGTTGTCTTAAGATAGGATGTATAGCGTTATAGACGTATATAATGTTCCCACCGAGAAGTAGGGGCCGGCGCGCCAGGAATGTAGTAAAATATAACATCCGAGATGTTAGGTTGCCTTAGGCTAGGATATATAACGTCATAGACGTATATAATGTTCCCACCGAGAAGTAGGTGCCGACGAGTCAGGAATGTTGTAAAATATTACGCTCGACATGTTTGGTTCCCTTAGGCTAGGGTATACAGCGATATAGACGTATATAATGTTCCCACCGGAAAGTAGGGGCCGACGAGTCAGAAATGTTGTAAAATATTACGCTCGGCATGTTAGGTTGCCTAAGGTTAGGGTATATAGCGATGTAGACGTATATAATGTTCCCACCGAGAAGTAGGGGTCGGCGCGCCAGGAATATAGTAAAATATTACATTCGACATGTTAGGTTGCCTTAGGCTAAGATATATAGCGATATAGACGTATATAATGTTCCCACCGAGAAGTAGGGGCGGGCGCGCTACGAATGTAGTAAAATATTACATCCGAGATGTTAGGTTGCCTTAGGCTAGAATATATAACGTTATAGACTTATATACTGTTCCCTCCGAGAAGTAGGTGCCGACGCGCCAGGAATGTTGTAAAATATTACATCCGAGATGTTAGGAATGCCTTAGGCTAGGATATATAACGTTATAGACGTATATACTGTTCCCACCGAGAATTAGGTGCCGACGCGCCAGGAATGTTGTTAAATATTACATTCGACATGTTAGGTTGCCTTAAGCTAGGATATACAGCGTTTTAGACGTATATAATGTTTCGAGCGAGAAGTAGGGGAAGGCACGCCAGGAATATAGTAAAATATTACATTCGACATGTTAGGTTGCCTTAATCTAGGATATATAGCGATATAGACGTATATAATGTTCCCACCGAGAAGTAGGTGCCTACGCGCCAGGAATGTTGTAAAATATTACATTCGACATGTTAGGTTGCCTTAGGCTAGGATATATAACTTTATAGACTTATATACTGTTCCCTCCGAGAAGTAGGTGCCGACGCGCCAGGAATGTTGTAAAATATTACATCCGAGATGTTAGGATTGCCTTAGGCTAGGATATATAACGTTATAGACGTATATACTGTTCCCACCGAGAATTAGGTGCCGACGCGCCAGGAATGTTGTAAAATATTACATTCGACATGTTAGGTTGCCTTAAGCTAGGATATATAGCATTTTAGACGTATATAATGTTCCGAGCAAGAAGTAGGGGAAGGCGAGCCTGGAATATAGTAAAATATTACATCCGAGATGTTAGGTTGCCTTAGTTTAGGATACATAACGTTATAGACGTATATGATATTCCAACCGAGAAGTACGGGCCTAGACGCCAGGAATGTTGTCAAATATTACATCCGAGATGTTAGGTTCCCTTAGGCTAGGATAAGTAACGTTATAGACGTATATAATGTTCCCACCGAGAAGTAGGGGCCGACGCGCCAGGAATGTTGTAAAATATTACAATCAACATGTTAGGATTACCTTAGGCTAGGATATATAACGTTATAGACGTATATACTGTTCCCACCGAGAAGTAGGTGCCGACGCGCCAGGAATGTCGTGAAATATTACATTCGACATGTTAGGTTGCCATAGGCTCGGATATATAGTGTTTTAGACGTATATAATGCTCCCACCGAGAAGTAGGTGCCGACGCGCCAGGAATGTTGTAAAATATTACATTCTGCATGTTAGGTTGCCTTGAGCTAGGATATATAGCGTTATAGACGTATATAATGTTCCCACCGAGAAGTAGGGACCGTCCCGCCTGGAATGTTGTAAAATACTACATGCGAGATGTTAGGTTGCCTTATGGTAATATATACAACGTTATAGTCGTATATAATGTGCCCACCGAGATTTAGGGGCCGACCCGCCAGGAATGTTGGAAAATACTACATCCGAGATGTCAGGTTGCCTTAGGTTGGAATATATAACGTTATAGACGTATATAATGTCCGCACCGAGACGTACGGAAAGACACGAACGAGATTCTGTAAAACATTACCAGCGAGGGTCTTGATGGGTTACCTTAGGTTATATTACGATATAGACGTATATAATGTGCCCATAGAGAAGTGGGGCTGACCCGCTAGGAATGTTGTGAAATACTACATTCGAGATGTTAGGTTGCCTTAAGTTAGGGGATATAACGTTATAGACGCATATAATGTCCACACCGAGAAGTATGGGCCAACACGACCGGGATTCTGTAAAGCATTATCACCGAGGGGCAAGATGAGTTAGGTTATGTTATATTACGTTATAGACGTAAATAATATTCCCACCGAGAAGTGGGGCCGAAACGCCAGGAATGTTGTGAAATACTACATTCGAGATGTTAGGTAGCCTTAGGTTAGGATATATGACGATACAAACGTATATAATGTCCACACCATAAGTAGGGGCCGACCCGCCTGGAATGTTGTAAAATACCACATTCGAGATGTTAGGTTGACTTAGGTTAGGATATATAACGTTATAGACGTATAAAATGTCCGCACCGAGACGTACGGAAAGACACGAACGAGATTCTGTAAAGCATTACCAGCGAGGGGCTAGATGGGATAGGTTAGGTTATATTACGTCATAGACGTATATAATGTTCCCACCGAGAAGTAGGTTCCGACCCGCCAGGAATGTTGTGAAATACTACATTCGAGATGTTAGGTTGCCTTAGGTTGGGATATATAACGTTATAGACGCATATAATGTCCCCACCAAGACGTACGGGACGACACGAACTGGATGCTGTAAAACATTACAAGGGAGGGGCTAGATGGGATAGGTTAGGTTATATTACGTTATAGACGTATATAATGTTCCCACCGAGAAGTAGGTTCCGACCCGCCAGTAATGTTGTAAAATACTACATGCGAGATGTTAGGTTGCCTTAGGCTACGATATATAGCGATATAGACGTATATAATGTTCCCACCGAGAAGTAGGGGTCGGCGCGCCAGGAATGTATTAAAATATAACATCCGAGATGTTAGGTTGCCTTAGGCTAGGATATATAACTTTATAGACTTATATACTGTTCCCTCCGAGAAGTAGGTGCCGACGCGCCAGGAATGTTGTAAAATATTACATCCGAGATGTTAAGATTGCCTTAGGTTGGATATATAACGTTACAGACGTATATACTGTTCCCACCGAGAAGTAGGTGCCGACGCGCCAGTAATGTTCTAAAATATTACATCCGAGGTGTTAGGTTCCCTTCGGTTAGGATATATAACGTTATTGACTTATATAATGTTCTCACCGAGAAGTAGGTGCCGACGCGCCAGGAATGTTGTAAAATATTACAGTCGACAAGTTAGGTTGCCTTATTCTAGGATATGTAGCTTTAAAGACGTATATAATGTTCCCACCGAGAAATAGGTGCCGACAAGTCAGGAATGTAATAAAATATTACATCCAATATGTTAGGTTGCCTTAGGCTAGGATATGTAACGTTATAAACGTATATACTGTTCCCACCGAGAAGTAGGTGCCCACGCGCCAGGAATGCTCTAAAATATTACATTCGACATGTTAGGTTGCCTTAGGCTAGGATATATAGCGTTATAGACGTATATACTCTTCCCACCGAGAAGTAGGTGCCGACGCGTCAGCGATGTTGTTAAATATTACATACGGCATGTTAGGTTGCCTTAGGCTAAGATATAGGGCGTTATAGACATATATAATGTTATCACCGAGAAGTAGGGGCCGGTGCGGAACGAATGTAGTAAAATATTACACCCGAGACGTTAGGTTCCCTTAGGTTAGCATATACAACTTTATAGACGTATAGAATGTTCCCACCGAGATGTAGGGACCGACATGCCAGGAATGTTGTAAAATATTACATCCGAGATGTTAGGTTGCGCTAGGTTAGGACATACAACGTTATAGACGTATCTAATGTCCCCATCGAGAAACAGGCGACGACACGCCAGAATGTTGTAAAATATTACATTCGACATGTTAGTTTGCCTTAGGCTAGGATATATAGCGTTATAGCCTTATATAATGTTCCCACTGAGACGAGGGGACCGACATGCCAGGAATGTTGTCAAATATTACATCCGAGATGTTAGGTTGCCTTAGGCTAGGATATGTAACGTTATAGACGTACATAATGTCCCCTTTGAGAAGCAGGCGACGACACGCCAGAATGTTGTAAAATATTACATTCGATATGTTAGGTTGCCTTAGGCTATGATATATAGCGATATAGACGTGTATAATGTTCCCACCGAGAAGTGGGGGCCAGCGCTCCAGGAATGTAGTAAAATATTACATCCGAGATGTTACGTTGCCTTAGGCTAGGATATGCAAAGTTATAGACGTATATAATGTTCCCACCGAGAAATAGGTGCCGTCGCGCCAGGAATGTTGTAAAATATTACATCCGAGATGTTAGTATTGCCTTAGGCTAGGATATATAACGTTATACACGTATATAATGTTCCCACCGAGAAGTAGGGGCCGAAGTGACGGGAATGTTGTAAAATATTACATCCGAAATGTTAGGTTGCCTTAGGTTAGGATATATAACGTTATAGACGTATATAATGTTCCCACCGAGAAGTAGGGGCCGGTGCGGCACGAATGTAGTAAAATATTACATCCGAGATGTTACGTTGCCTTAGGCTAGGATATGTAAAGTTATAGACGTATATAATGTTCCCACCGAGAAGTAGGGGCCGGTGCGGCACGAATGTAGTAAAATATTACATCCGAGATGTTAGGTTGCCTTAGACTATGATATATAACGTTATAGACGTATATAATGTTCCCACCGAGAAGTAGGGGCCGAAGTGACGGGAATGTTGTAAAATATTACATTCGACATGTTAGTTTGCCTTAGGCTAGGATATATAGCGTTATAGACGTATATAATGTTCCCACCGAGAAGTAGGGACCGACACGCCAGGAATGTTGTAAAACATAACATCCAAGGTGTTAGGTTTCATTATGTTAGGATATATAACGTTATAGACGTATATAATGTTCCCACCGAGAAGTAGGTGCCGACGCGCCAGGAATGTTGTTAAATATTACATTCGACATGTTAGGTTGCCTTAGGCTAGGATATATAACGTTATAGACGTATATAATGTTCGCACCGTGAAATAGGTGCCGAAGTGACGGGAATGTTGTAAAATATTACATTCGAGATGTTAGGTTGCGTTAGGTTAGGATATATAACGTTATTGACTTATATAATTTTCCCACCGAGAAGTAGGGGCCGACGAGCCAGGAATGTTGTAAAATATTACGCTCGACATGTTAGGTTGCCTTAGGCTATGATATATAGCGATATAGACGTGTATAATGTTCCCACCGAGAAGTGGGGGCCGGCGCTCTAGGAATGTAGTAAAATATTACACCCGAGACGTTAGGTTCCCTTAGGTTAGCATATACAACTTTATAGACGTATAGAATGTTCCCACCGAGATGTAGGGACCGACATGCCAGGAATGTTGTAAAATATTACATCCGAGATGTTAGGTTGCGCTAGGTTAGGACATACAACGTTATAGACGTATCTAATGTCCCCATCGAGAAACAGGCGACGACACGCCAGAATGTTGTAAAATATTACATCCGATATGTTATGTTGCCTTAGGTTAGGATATACAACGTTATAGATGTATATAATGTCCCCATTGCGAAGTAGGCGACGACACGCCACGAATGTCGTAAAATAATACATTCGACATGTTACGTTGCCTTAGGCTAGGATATATAACGCTATAGACGTATGTAATTTTACCACCGAGACGTAGGGACCGACATGCCACGAATGTTGTAAAATATTATATCCGAGATGTTAGGTTGCCTTAGGTTAGGATATACAACATTATAGATATATATATAATGTCCCCATCGAGAAGTAGGCGACGACACGCCGCGAATGTTGTAAAATATTACATTCGACATGTTAGCTTGAGTTAGGCTAGGATATATAACGTTATAGACGTATATAATGTTCCCACAGAGAAATAGGGGCCGACGCGTCAGGAATGTTGTAAAATATTACACCCGAGATGTTAGGTTCCCTTAGGTTAGGATATACAGCGTTATAGACGTATAGAATGTTCCCACCGAGACGTGGGGACCGACATGCCAGGAATCGTGTAAAATATTACATCCCAGATGTTAGGTTGCGTTAGGTTAGGATATACAACGTTATAGACATATAGAATGTTCCCACCGAGATGTAGGGACCGACATGCCAGGAATGTTGTAAAATATGACATTCGAGTTGTTAGGTTGCTTTAGGTTAGGATATATATCGTTATAGACTTATATAATATTCCCACAAAGACGTGGAGACCGACATGCCAGGAATGTTGTCAAATTTTACATCCGAGATGTTAGGTTGCCTTAGGTTAGGATATACAACGTTATGGACGTATGTAATTTCCCCATCGAGAAGCAGGCGACGACAGGCCAGGAATGTTGTAAAATATTACATTCGAGATGTTATGTTGCCTTACGTTAGGATATATAACGTTATAGACGTATATAATGTTCCCACCGACAAGAACGGGCCGACACGCCAGGAATGTTATCAACTATTACATCCGAGATGTTAATTTGCCTTAGGTTAGGGTGTACAACGTTATAGACGTATATAATGTCCCCATCGGGAAGTAGCAGCCGTCACGCAAGGAATGTTGTAAAATATTACCGTAGAGATGTTAGGTTGCCTTAGGTTAGGACATATATCGTTATAGACGTATACAATATTCCCACCGAGATGTAGGGACCGACATGCCAGGAATGTTGTGAAATATTACATTCGAGATGTTAGGTTGCAGTAGGTTAGCAAATACAACGTTATAGATGTATATGATGTCCCCATCGAGATGTAGGCGACGACACGCCAGGAATGTTTTCAACTATTACATCCGAGATGTTAGGTTGCCTTAGGTTAGGATATACAACGTTATAGACGTATATAATGTCCCCATCGGGAAGTAGGCGCCGTCACGCCAGGAATGCTGTAAAATATTACTGTAGAGAGGTTAGGATGCCTTAGGTTATGATATATAACCTTGCAGACGTATATAATGTTCCCACCGAGATGTAGGGACCGACATGCCAGGAATCTTGTAAAATATTACATCCCAGATGTTAGGTTGCGTTAGGTTAGGATATATATCCTTATAGACTTATATAATGTTCCCACCGAAAGGTGGGTACCGACATGCCAGGAATGTTGTAAAATATTACACCCGAGATGTTAGGTTGCTTTGGGTTAGGATATACTACGTTATGGACGTATGTAATTTCCCCATAGAGAAGCAGGCGACGACACGCCAGGAATGTTGTAAAATATTACATTCGAGATGTTATGTTGCCTTACGTTAGGATATATAACGTTATAGACGTATATAATGTTCCCACCGACAAGAACGGGCCGACGGGTCAGGAATGTTGTAAAATATTACACCCTAGATGCTAGGTTCCCTTAGGTTAGGATATACGACGTTATAGACGTATAGAATGTTCCCACCGAGATGTGGGGACCGACATGCCAGGAATGTTGTAAAATAAGACATCCGAGTTGTTAGGTTGCTTTAGGTTAGGATATATATCGTTATAGACTTATATAATGTTCCCACTGAGACGTGGGGCCCGACATGCCAGGAATGTTGTCAAATATCACATCCGAGATGTTAGGTTGCCTTAGGTTAGGATATACAAAGTTATAGATGTATATAATGTGTCATCCAGAAGTAGGCGACGACACGCCAGGAGTGTTGTAAAATATTACATTTGTCATGTTAGGTTTCCTTAGGCTAGGATATATAACGTTATAGACGTATATTATGTTCCCAACGAGAAATAGGGGCCGACGCGTCAGGAATGTTGTAAAATATTACATCCGAGATGTTAGGTTCCCTTAGGTTAGCATATACAACGTTATAGACGTATAGACTGTTCCCACCGAGATGTAGCGACCGACATGCCAGGAATGTTGTAAAGTATTACATCCGAATTGTTAGGTTGTTTTAGGTTAGGATATATATCGTTATAGACTTATATAATGTTCCCACCGAAAGGTGGGTACCGACATGCCAGGAATGTTGTAAAATATTACACCCGAGGTGTTAGGTTGCTTTGGGTTAGGATATACAACGTTATGGACGTATGTAATTTCCCCATCGAGAAGCAGGCGACGACACGCCAGGAATGTTGTAAAACATTACATTCGAGATGTTATGTTGCCTTACGTTAGGATATATAACGTTATAGACGTATATAATGTTCCTACCGACAAGAACGGGCCGACACGCCAGGAATGTTATCAACTATTACATCCGAGATGTTAATTTGCCTTAGGTTAGGATATACAACGTTATAGACGTATATAATGTCCCCATCGGGAAGTAGGCACCGTCACGCCAGGAATGCTGTAAAATATTACTGTAGAGAGGTTAGGTTGCCTTAGGTTATGATATATAACCTTGCAGACGTATATAATGTTCCCACCGAGATGTAGGGACCGACATGCCAGGAATGTTGTAAAATATTACATCCGTGATGTTAGGTTGCTTTAGGTTCGGATATATATCGTTATAGACTTATATAATGTTCCCACCGATACGTGGGGACCGACATGCCAGGAATGTTGTAAAATATTACATCCCAGAAGTTAGGTTGCTTTGGGTTAGGATATACAACGTTATAGACGTATATAATGTCCCCATCGAGAAGCAGGCGACGACACGCCAGGAATGTTGTAAAATATTACATCCGAGATGTTAGGTTGCCTTAGGCTAGGACATATATCGTTATAGACGTATACAATGTTGCCACCGAGAAGTAGGGACCGACACGCCAGGAATGTTGTAAAACATAACATCCAAGGTGTTAGGTTTCATTAGGTTAGGATATATAACGTTATAGACGTATATAATGTTCCCACCGAGAAGTAGGTGCCGACGCGCCAGGAATGTTGTTAAATATTACATTCGACATGTTAGGTTGCCTTAGGCTAGGATATATAACGTTATAGACGTATATAATGTTCGCACCGTGAAATAGGTGCCGAAGTGACGGGAATGTTGTAAAATATTACATTCGAGATGTTAGGTTGCGTTAGGTTAGGATATATAACGTTATTGACTTATATAATTTTCCCACCGAGAAGTAGGGGCCGACGAGCCAGGAATGTTGTAAAATATTACGCTCGACATGTTAGGTTGCCTTAGGCTATGATATATAGCGATATAGACGTGTATAATGTTCCCACCGAGAAGTGGGGGCCGGCGCTCTAGGAATGTAGTAAAATATTACATCCGAGATGTTACGTTGCTTTAGGCTAGGATATGTAAAGTTATAGACGTATATAATGTTCCCACCGAGAAATAGGTGCCGTCGCGCCAGGAATGTTGTAAAATATTACATCCGAGTTGTTAGGTTGCTTTAGGTTAGGATATATGTCGTTATAGACTTATATAATGTTCCCACCGAGACGCGGGTACCGACATGCCAGGAATGTTGTAAAATATTACATCCGAGATGTTAGGTTGCGTTAGGTTAGGACATACAACGTTATAGCCTTATATAATGTTCCCACTGAGACGAGGGGACCGACATGCCAGGAATGTTGTCAAATATTACATCCGAGATGTTAGGTTGCCTTAGGTTAGGATATACAAAGTTATAGATGTATATAATGTCCTCATCCAGAAGTAGGCGACGACAAGCCAGGAGTGTTGTAAAATATTACATTTGACATGTTAGGTTTCCTTAGGCTAGGATATATAATGTTATACACGCATATAATGTTATCACCGAGAAGTAGGGGCCGGTGCGGAACGAATGTAGTAAAATATTACACCCGAGACGTTAGGTTCCCTTAGGTTAGCATATACAACTTTATAGACGTATAGAATGTTCCCACCGAGATGTAGGGACCGACATGCCAGGAATGTTGTAAAATATTACATCCGAGATGTTAGGTTGCGCTAGGTTAGGACATACAACGTTATAGACGTATCTAATGTCCCCATCGAGAAACAGGCGACGACACGCCAGAATGTTGTAAAATATTACATTCGACATGTTAGTTTGCCTTAGGCTAGGATATATAGCGTTATAGCCTTATATAATGTTCCCACTGAGACGAGGGGACCGACATGCCAGGAATGTTGTCAAATATTACATCCGAGATGTTAGGTTGCCTTAGGTTAGGATATACAAAGTTATAGATGTATATAATGTCCTCATCCAGAAGTAGGCGACGACAAGCCAGGAGTGTTGTAAAATATTACATTTGACATGTTAGGTTTCCTTAGGCTAGGATATATAATGTTATACACGCATATAATGTTATCACCGAGAAGTAGGGGCCGGTGCGGAACGAATGTAGTAAAATATTACACCCGAGACGTTAGGTTCCCTTAGGTTAGCATATACAACTTTATAGACGTATAGAATGTTCCCACCGAGATGTAGGGACCGACATGCCAGGAATGTTGTAAAATATTACATCCGAGATGTTAGGTTGCGCTAGGTTAGGACATACAACGTTATAGACGTATCTAATGTCCCCATCGAGAAACAGGCGACGACACGCCAGAATGTTGTAAAATATTACATCCGATATGTTAGGTTGCCTTAGGTTAGGATATACAACGTTATAGACGTATATAATGTCCCCATCGGGAAGTAGGCGCTGTCACGCCAGGAATGCTGTAAAATATTACTGTAGAGAGGTTAGGTTGCCTTAGGTTATGATATATAACCTTGCAGACGTATATAATGTTCCCACCGAGATGTAGGGACCGACATGTCAGGAAAGTTGTAAGATATTACATCCGAGATGTTAGGTTGCTTTAGGTTAGGATATATATCGTTATAGACTTATATAATGTTCCCACCGAGACGTGGGGACCGACATGCCAGGAATGTTGTAAAATATTACATCCCAGAAGTTAGGTTGCTTTGGGTTAGGATATACAACGTTATAGACGTATATAATGTCCCCATCGAGAAGAAGGCGACGACACGCCAGAATGTTGTAAAATATTACATCCGATATGTTAGGTTGCCTTAGGTTAGGATATACAACGTTATAGACGTATAGAATGTTCCCACCGAGATGTAGGGGCCGACGCGTCAGGACTGTTGTAAAATATTACACCCGAGATGTTAGGTTGCTTTAGGTTAGGATATATATCGTTATAGACGTATATAATGTCCAGATCGGGACGTGGGGACCGACACGCTAGAATGTTGTAAAATATTACATCCGAGATGTTAGGTTGCCTTAGGTTAGGATATACAACGTTATAGATGTATATAATGTCCCCATTGCGAAGTAGGCGACGACACGCCACGAATGTCGTAAAATAATACATTCGACATGTTACGTTGCCTTAGGCTAGGATATATAACGCTATAGACGTATGTAATTTTACCACCGAGACGTAGGGACCGACATGCCACGAATGTTGTAAAATATTATATCCGAGATGTTAGGTTGCCTTAGGTTCGGATATACAACATTATAGATATATATATAATGTCCCCATCGAGAAGTAGGCGACGACACGCCGGGAATGTTGTAAAATATTACATTCGACATGTTAGCTTGAGTTAGGCTAGGATATATAACGTTATAGACGTATATAATGTTCCCACAGAGAAATAGGGGCCGACGCGTCAGGAATGTTGTAAAATATTACACCCGAGATGTTAGGTTCCCTTAGGTTAGGATATACAGCGTTATAGACGTATAGAATGTTCCCACCGAGACGTGGGGACCGACATGCCAGGAATCGTGTAAAATATTACATCCCAGATGTTAGGTTGCGTTAGGTTAGGATATACAACGTTATAGACATATAGAATGTTCCCACCGAGATGTAGGGACCGACATGCCAGGAATGTTGTAAAATATGACATTCGAGTTGTTAGGTTGCTTTAGGTTAGGATATATATCGTTATAGACTTATATAATATTCCCACAAAGACGTGGGGACCGACTTGCCAGGAATGTTGTCAAATTTTACATCCGAGATGTTAGGTTGCCTTAGGTTAGGATATACAAAGTTATAGATGTATATAATGTCCCCATCGAGAAGTAGACGACGACATGCCAGGAATGTTGTAAAATATTACATACGACATGTTAGGTTACCTTAGGCTAGGATATATAACGTTATAGACGTATATTATGTTCCCAACGAGAAATAGGGGCCGACGCGTCAGGAATGCTGTAAAATATTACATCCGAGATGTTAGGTTCCCTTAGGTTAGCATATACAACGTTATAGACGTATAGAATGTTCCCACCGAGATGTAGCGACCGACATGGCAGGAATGTTGTAAAATATTACATCCGAATTGTTAGGTTGTTTTAGGTTAGGATATCTATCGTTATAGACTTATATAATGTTCCCACCGAAAAGTGGGTACCGACAAGCCAGGAATGTTGTAAAATATTACATCCGAGATGTTAGGTTGCTTTGGGTTAGGATGTACAACGTTATGGACGTACGTAATTTCCCCATCGAGAAGCAGGCGACGACAGGCCAGGAATGTTGTAAAATATTACATTCGAGATGTTATGTTGCCTTACGTTAGGATATATAACGTTATAGACGTATATAATGTTCCCACCGACAAGAACGGGCCGACACGCCAGGAATGTTATCAACTATTACATCCGAGATGTTAATTTGCCTTAGGTTAGGGTATACAACGTTATAGACGTATATAATGTCCCCATCGGGAAGTAGCAGCCGTCACGCAAGGAATGTTGTAAAATATTACCGTAGAGATGTTAGGTTGCCTTAGGTTAGGACATATATCGTTATAGACGTATACAATATTCCCACCGAGATGTAGGGACCGACATGCCAGGAATGTTGTGAAATATTACATTCGAGATGTTAGGTTGCAGTAGGTTAGCAAATACAACGTTATAGATGTATATGATGTCCCCATCGAGATGTAGGCGACGACACGCCAGGAATGTTTTCAACTATTACATCCGAGATGTTAGGTTGCCTTAGGTTAGGATATACAACGTTATAGACGTATATAATGTCCCCATCGGGAAGTAGGCGCCGTCACGCCAGGAATGCTGTAAAATATTACTGTAGAGAGGTTAGGTTGCCTTAGGTTATGATATATAACCTTGCAGACGTATATAATGTTCCCACCGAGATGTAGGGACCGACATGCCAGGAATGTTGTAAAATATTACATCCGAGATGTTAGGTTGCTTTAGGTTAGGATATATATCGTTATAGACTAATATAATGTTCCCACCGATACGTGGGGACCGACATGCCAGGAATGTTGTAAAATATTACATCCCAGAAGTTAGGTTGCTTTGGGTTAGGATATACAACGTTATAGACGTATATAATGTCCCCATCGAGAAGCAGGCGACGACACGCCAGGAATGTTGTAAAATATTACATCCGAGATGTTAGGTTGCCTTAGGCTAGGACATATATCGTTATAGACGTATACAATGTTCCCACCGAGACGTAGGGACCGACATGCCAGGAATCTTGTAAAATATTACATCCCAGATGTTAGGTTGCGTTAGGTTAGGATATATATCCTTATAGACTTATATAATGTTCCCACCGAAAGGTGGGTACCGACATGCCAGGAATGTTGTAAAATATTACACCCGAGATGTTAGGTTGCTTTGGGTTAGGATATACTACGTTATGGACGTATGTAATTTCCCCATCGAGAAGCAGGCGACGACACGCCAGGAATGTTGTAAAATATTACATTCGAGATGTTATGTTGCCTTACGTTAGGATATATAACGTTATAGACGTATATAATGTTCCCACCGACAAGAACGGGCCGACGGGTCAGGAATGTTGTAAAATATTACACCCTAGATGCTAGGTTCCCTTAGGTTAGGATATACGACGTTATAGACGTATAGAATGTTCCCACCGAGATGTGGGGACCGACATGCCAGGAATGTTGTAAAATAAGACATCCGAGTTGTTAGGTTGCTTTAGGTTAGGATATATATCGTTATAGACTTATATAATGTTCCCACTGAGACGTGGGGCCCGACATGCCAGGAATGTTGTTAAATATTACATCCGACATGTTAGGTTGCCTTAGGCTAGGATATATAGCGTTATAGACGTATATAATATTCCCACCGAGAAGTTGGGGCCGGCGCGCCAGGAATGTAGTAAAATATTACATCCGAGATGTTAGGTTGCCTTAGGCTAGGATATGTAACGTTATAGACGTATATAATGTTCTCACCGAGAAGTAGGGGCCGACACGCCAGGAATGTTGTAAAATTTTACATTCGACATGTTAGGAATGCCTTAGGCTAGGATATATAACGTTATAGACGTATATACTGTTCCCACCGAGAAGTAGGTGCCGACGCGTCAGCGATGTTGTTAAATATTACATACGGCATGTTAGGTTGCCTTAGGCTAAGATATAGGGCGTTATAGACATATATAATGTTCCCACCGAGAAGTAGGGGCCGACGTGCCAGGAATGTAGTAAAATATTACATCCGAGATGTTAGGTGGCCTTAGGTTAGGATATGTAACGTTATTGACTTATATAATGTTCTCACCGAGAAATAGGGGCCGACGCGCCAGGAATGTTGTAAAATATTACATTCGACATGTTAGGTTGCCTTAGGCTAGGATATATAGCGTTATAGACGTATATAATATTCCCACCGAGAAGTAGGGGCCGACGTGCCAGGAATGTAGTAAAATATTACATCCGAGAAGTTAGGTTGCCTTAGGCTAGGATATGTAATGTTATAGACGCATATAATGTTCCCACCGAGAAGTAGGGGCCGACACGTCAGGAATGTTGTAAAACAATACATCCGAGGTGTTAGGTTGCCTTAGGGTAGGATATATAAGGTTATAGACGTATATACTGTTCCCACCGAGAAGTAGGTGCCGACACGCCAGGAATGTTGTAAAATACTACATTCGACATGTTAGGTTGCCTTAGGCTAGTACATATAGCGTTATAGACGTATATAATGTTCCCACCGAGAAGTAGGTGCCGACGCGCCAGGAATGTTGTAAAATATTACAGTCGACAAGTTAGGTTGCCTTATTCTAGGATATGTAGCTTTAAAGACGTATATAATGTTCCCACCGAGAAATAGGGGCCGACAAGTCAGGAATGTAATAAAATATTAAATCCAAGATGTTAGGTTGCCTTAGGCTAGGATATGTAACGTTATAGACGTATATAATGTTCCCACCGTGAAGTAGGGTCCAAAGAGCCAGGAATGTTGTAAAATATTACATGCGACATGGTAGGTTTCCTTAGGCTAGGATATATAACGTTATAGACGTATATACTGTTCCCACCGAGAAGTAGGTGCCGACGCGCCAGGAATGTTGTAAAATATTACATTCGACATGTTAGGTTGCCTTAGGCTAGGATATACAGCGTTATAGACGTATATAATATTCCCACCGAGAAGTAGGGGCCGACGTGCCAGGAATGTAATAAAATATTACATCCAAGATGTTAGGTTGCCTTAGGCTAGGATATGTAACGTTATAGACGTATATAATGTTCCCACCGTGAAGTAGGGTCCAACGAGCCAGGAATGTTGTAAAATATTACATGCGACATGGTAGGTTTCCTTAGGCTAGGATATATAACGTTATAGACGTATATACCGTTCCCACCGAGAAGTAGGTGCCGACGCGCCAGGAATGTTGTAAAATATTACACTCGACATGTTAGGTTGCCTTAGGCTAGGATATGTAACGTTATAGACGTATATAATGTTCTCACCGAGAAGTAGGGGCCGACACGCCAGGAATGTTGTAAAATTTTACATTCGACATGTTAGGATTGCCTTAGGCTAGGATATATAACGTTATAGACGTATATACTGTTCCCACCGAGAAGTAGGTGCCGACGCGTCAGCGATGTTGTTAAATATTACATACGGCATGTTAGGTTGCCTTAGGCTAAGATATAGGGCGTTATAGACATATATAATGTTCCCACCGAGAAGTAGGGGCCGACGTGCCAGGAATGTAGTAAAATATTACATCCGAGATGTTAGGTGGCCTTAGGTTAGGATATGTAACGTTATTGACTTATATAATGTTCTCACCGAGAAATAGGGGCCGACGCGCCAGGAATGTTGTAAAATATTACATTCGACATTTCAGTTTGCCTTAGGCTAGGATATATAGCGTTATAGACGTATATAATATTCCCACCGAGAAGTAGGGGCCGACGTGCCAGGAATGTAGTAAAATATTACATCCGAGATGTTAGGTTGCCTTAGGCTAGGATATGTAATGTTATAGACGTATATAATGTTCCCACCGAGAAGTAGGGGCCGACACGTCAGGAATGTTGTAAAACAATACATCCGAGGTGTTAGGTTGCCTTAGGGTAGGATATATAACGTTATAGACGTATATACTGTTCAAACCGAGAAGTAGGTGCCGACGCGCCAGGAATGTTGTAAAATATTACAGTCGACAAGTTAGGTTGCCTTATTCTAGGATATGTAGCTTTAAAGACGTATATAATGTTCCCACCGAGAAATAGGTGCCGACAAGTCAGGAATGTAATAAAATATTACATCCAATATGTTAGGTTGCCTTAGGCTAGGATATGTAACGTTATAAACGTATATACTGTTCCCACCGAGAAGTAGGTGCCGACGCGCCAGGAATGTTGTAAAATATTACATCCGAGATGTTAGGATTGCCTTAGGCTAGGATATATAACGTTATAGACGTATATAATATTCCCACCGAGAAGTAGGGGCCGAAGTGACGAGAATGTTGTAAAATATTACATTCGACATGTTAATTTGCCTTAGGCTAGGATATATAGCGTTATAGACACATACAATGTTCCCACCGAGAAATAGTGGCCGACGCGCCAGGAATGTAGTAAAATATTACATCCGAGATGTTAGGTTGCCTTAGGTTAGGATATATAACGTTATTGACTTAATATACTGTTCCCACCGAGAAGTAGATGCCGACGCGCCAGGAATGTTGTAAAATATTACTTCCGAGATGTTAGGATGGCCTCAGGCTAGGATATATAACGTTATAGACTTATATAATGTTCCCACCGAGAAGTAGGGGCCGACGTGGCAGTAATGTAGTAAAATATTACATCCGAGATGTTAGGCTGCCTTAGGTTAGGATATATAACGTTATTGAATTATATAATGTTCCCACCGAGAAATAGGGGCCGACGTGCCAGGAATGTAGTAAAATATTACATTCGACATTATAAGTTGTCTTAGATTAGGATATATAACGTTATAGTCGTATATACAGTTCCCACCGAGAAGTAGTTGCCGACGCGCCAGGAATATTGTAAAATATTATATTCGACATGTTATGTTGTCTCAGGCTAGGACATATAGCGTTATAGACACATACAATGTTCCCACCGAGAAATAGGGGCCGACGCGCCAGGAATGTAGTAAAATATTACATCCGAGATGTTAGGTTGCCTTAAATTAGGATATATAACGTTATAGACGTATATAAAGTTCCCACCGAGAAGTAGGTGCCGAAGTGACGGGAATGTTGTAAAATATTACATTCGACATGTCAGTTTGCCTTAGGCTAGGATATATAGCGTTATAGACTTATATAATGTTCCCACCGAGAAGTAGTGGCCGACGTGCTAGGAATGTAGTAAAATATTACATTCGAGATGTTAGGTTGCCTTAGGTTAGGATATATAACGTTATTGACGTAATATACTGTTCCCACCGAGAAGTAGATGCCGACGCGCCAGGAATGTTGTAAAATATTACTTCCGAGATGTTAGGATGGCCTCAGTCTAGGATATATAACGTTATAGACTTATATAATGTTCCCACCGAAAAGTAGGGGCCGACGTGGCAGTAATGTAGTAAAATATTACATCCGAGATGTTAGGCTGCCTTAGGTTAGGATATATAACGTTATTGAATTATATAATGTTCCCACCGAGAAATAGGGGCCGACGTGCCAGGAATGTAGTAAAATATTACATCCGAGATGTTAGGTTGCTTTAGGCTAGGATATATAACTTTATAGACGTATATACTGTTCCCATCGAGAAGTAGGTTCCGACGCGCCAGGAATGTTTTAAAATATTACATTCGACATGTTAGGTTGCCTTAAGCTAGGATATATAGCGTTATAGACGTAAATAATGTTCGCACCGAGAAGTAGGGGCCGACGAGCCAGGAATGTTGTAAGATATTACGCTCGACATGTTAGGTTGCCTTAGGCTAGGATATATAGCGTTATAGGCGTATATAATGTTCCCACCGAGAAGTAGGGGCCGACGTGCCAGGAATGTAGTAAAATATTACATCCGAGATGTTAGGCTGCCTTAGGTTAGGATATATAACGTTATTGACTTATATACTGTTCCCACCGAGAAGTAGATGCCGACGCGCCAGGAATGTTGTAAAATATTACTTCCGAGATGTTAGGATTGCCTCAGGCTAGGATATATATCGTTATAGACGTATATACTGTTCCCACCGAGAAGTAGGGGCCGACGTGCCAGGAATGTAGTAAAATATTACATTCGACATTATAAGTTGTCTTAGATTAGGATATATAACGTTATAGTCGTATATACAGTTTCCACCGAGAAGTAGTTGCCGACGCGCCAGGAATATTGTAAAATATTATATTCGACATGTTAGGTTGTCTCAGGCTAGGACATATAGCGTTATAGACATATACAATGTTCCCACCGAGAAATAGGGGCCGACACGCCAGGAATGTTGTAAAGCATTACATCCGAGGTGTTAGTTTCCCTTAGGTTAGGATATATAACGTTATAGTCGTATATACAGTTCCCACCGAGAAGTAGTTGCCGACGCGCCAGGAATATTGTAAAATATTATATTCGACATGTTATGTTGTCTCAGGTTAGGACATATAGCGTTATAGACACATACAATGTTCCCACCGAGAAATAGGGGCCGACGCGCCAGGAATGTCGTAAAATATTACATCCGAGATGTTAGGTTGCCTTAAACTAGGATATATAACGTTATAGACGTATATAAAGTTCCCACCGAGAAGTAGGTGCCGAAGTGACGGGAATGTTGTAAAATATTACATTCGACATGTTAGTTTGCCTTAGGCTAGGATATATAGCGTTATAGACTTATATAATGTTCCCACCGAGAAGTAGTGGCCGACGTGCAAGGAATGTAGTAAAATATTACATCCGAGATGTTAGGTTGCTTTAGGTTAGGATATATAACGTTATTGACTTAATATACTGTTCCCACCGAGAAGTAGATGCCGACGCGCCAGGAATGTTGTAAAATATTACTTCCGAGATGTTAGGATGGCCTCAGGCTAGGATATATCACGTTATAGACTTATATAATGTTCCCACCGAGAAGTAGGGGCCGACGTGGCAGTAATGTAGTAAAATATTACATCCGAGATGTTAGGCTGCCTTAGGTTAGGATATATAACGTTATTGAATTATATAATGTTCCCACCGAGAAATAGGGGCCGACGTGCCAGGAATGTAGTAAAATATTACATTCGACATTATAAGTTGTCTTAGATTAGGATATATAACGTTATAGTCGTATATACAGTTCCCACCGAGAAGTAGTTGCCGACGCGCCAGGAATATTGTAAAATATTATATTCGACATGTTAGGTTGTCTCAGGCTAGGACATATAGCGTTATAGACATATACAATGTTCCCACCGAGAAATAGGGGCCGACACGCCAGGAATGTTGTAAAACATTACATCCGAGGTGTTAGTTTCCCTTAGGTTAGGATATATAACGTTATAGATGTATATAATGTTCCCACCGAGAAGTAGGTGCCGACGCGCCAGGAATGTTGTAAAATATTACATCCGAGATGTTAGGATTGCCTTAGGCTAGGATATATAACGTTATAGACGTATATAATATTCCCACCGAGAAGTAGGGGCCGAAGTGACGAGAATGTTGTAAAATATTACATTCGACATGTTAATTTGCCTTAGGCTAGGATATATAGCGTTATAGACACATACAATGTTCCCACCGAGAAATAGTGGCCGACGCGCCAGGAATGTAGTAAAATATTACATCCGAGATGTTAGGTTGCCTTAAACTAGGATATATAACGTTATAGACGTATATAAAGTTCCCACCGAGAAGTAGGTGCCGAAGTGACGGGAATGTTGTAAAATATTACATTCGACATGTCAGTTTGCCTTAGGCTAGGATATATAGCGTTATAGACTTATATAATGTTCCCACCGAGAAGTAGTGGCCGACGTGCTAGGAATGTAGTAAAATATTACATCCGAGATGTTAGGTTGCCTTAGGTTAGGATATATAACGTTATTGACTTAATATACTGTTCCCACCGAGAAGTAGATGCCGACGCGCCAGGAATGTTGTAAAATATTACTTCCGAGATGTTAGGATGGCCTCAGGCTAGGATATATAACGTTATAGACTTATATAATGTTCCCACCGAGAAGTAGGGGCCGACGTGGCAGTAATGTAGTAAAATATTACATCCGAGATGTTAGGCTGCCTTAGGTTAGGATATACAACGTTATTGAATTATATAATGTTCCCACCGAGAAATAGGGGCCGACGTGCCAGGAATGTAGTAAAATATTACATTCGACATTATAAGTTGTCTTAGATTAGGATATATAACGTTATAGTCGTATATACAGTTCCCACCGAGAAGTAGTTGCCGACGCGCCAGGAATATTGTAAAATATTATATTCGACATGTTATGTTGTCTCAGGCTAGGACATATAGCGTTATAGACACATACAATGTTCCCACCGAGAAATAGGGGCCGACGCGCCAGGAATGTAGTAAAATATTACTTCCGAGATGTTAGGTTGCCTTAAACTAGGATATATAACGTTATAGACGTATATAAAGTTCCCACCGAGAAGTAGGTGCCGAAGTGACGGGAATGTTGTAAAATATTACATTCGACATGTCAGTTTGCCTTAGGCTAGGATATATAGCGTTATAGACTTATATAATGTTCCCACCGAGAAGTAGTGGCCGACGTGCTAGGAATGTAGTAAAATATTACATCCGAGATGTTAGGTTGCCTTAGGTTAGGATATATAACGTTATTGACTTAATATACTGTTCCCACCGAGAAGTAGGGGCCGACGTGGCAGTAATGTAGTAAAATATTACATCCGAGATGTTAGGCTGCCTTAGGTTAGGATATATAACGTTATTGAATTATATAATGTTCCCACCGAGAAATAGGGGCCGACGTGCCAGGAATGTAGTAAAATATTACATTCGACATTATAAGTTGTCTTAGATTAGGATATATAACGTTATAGTCGTATATACAGTTCCCACCGAGAAGTAGTTGCCGACGCGCCAGGAATATTGTAAAATATTATATTCGACATGTTAGGTTGTCTCAGGCTAGGACATATAGCGTTATAGACATATACAATGTTCCCACCGAGAAATAGGGGCCGACACGCCAGGAATGTTGTAAAACATTACATCCGAGGTGTTAGTTTCCCTTAGGTTAGGATATATAACGTTATAGATGTATATAATGTTCCCACCGAGAAGTAGGTGCCGACGCGCCAGGAATGTTGTAAAATATTACATCCGAGATGTTAGGATTGCCTTAGGCTAGGATATATAACGTTATAGACGTATATAATATTCCCACCGAGAAGTAGGGGCCGAAGTGACGAGAATGTTGTAAAATATTACATTCGACATGTTAATTTGCCTTAGGCTAGGATATATAGCGTTATAGACACATACAATGTTCCCACCGAGAAATAGTGGCCGACGCGCCAGGAATGTAGTAAAATATTACATCCGAGATGTTAGGTTGCCTTAAACTAGGATATATAACGTTATAGACGTATATAAAGTTCCCACCGAGAAGTAGGTGCCGAAGTGACGGGAATGTTGTAAAATATTACATTCGACATGTCAGTTTGCCTTAGGCTAGGATATATAGCGTTATAGACTTATATAATGTTCCCACCGAGAAGTAGTGGCCGACGTGCTAGGAATGTAGTAAAATATTACATCCGAGATGTTAGGTTGCCTTAGGTTAGGATATATAACGTTATTGACTTAATATACTGTTCCCACCGAGAAGTAGATGCCGACGCGCCAGGAATGTTGTAAAATATTACTTCCGAGATGTTAGGATGGCCTCAGGCTAGGATATATAACGTTATAGACTTATATAATGTTCCCACCGAGAAGTAGGGGCCGACGTGGCAGTAATGTAGTAAAATATTACATCCGAGATGTTAGGCTGCCTTAGGTTAGGATATACAACGTTATTGAATTATATAATGTTCCCACCGAGAAATAGGGGCCGACGTGCCAGGAATGTAGTAAAATATTACATTCGACATTATAAGTTGTCTTAGATTAGGATATATAACGTTATAGTCGTATATACAGTTCCCACCGAGAAGTAGTTGCCGACGCGCCAGGAATATTGTAAAATATTATATTCGACATGTTATGTTGTCTCAGGCTAGGACATATAGCGTTATAGACACATACAATGTTCACACCGAGAAATAGGGGCCGACGCGCCAGGAATGTAGTAAAATATTACTTCCGAGATGTTAGGTTGCCTTAAACTAGGATATATAACGTTATAGACGTATATAAAGTTCCCACCGAGAAGTAGGTGCCGAAGTGACGGGAATGTTGTAAAATATTACATTCGACATGTCAGTTTGCCTTAGGCTAGGATATATAGCGTTATAGACTTATATAATGTTCCCACCGAGAAGTAGTGGCCGACGTGCTAGGAATGTAGTAAAATATTACATCCGAGATGTTAGGTTGCCTTAGGTTAGGATATATAACGTTATTGACTTAATATACTGTTCCCACCGAGAAGTAGATGCCGACGCGCCAGGAATGTTGTATAATATTACTTCCGAGATGTTAGGATGGCCTCAGGCTAGGATATATAACGTTATAGACTTATATAATGTTCCCACCGAGAAGTAGGGGCCGACGTGGCAGTAATGTAGTAAAATATTACATCCGAGATGTTAGGCTGCCTTAGGTTAGGATATATAACGTTATTGAATTATATAATGTTCCCACCGAGAAATAGGGGCCGACGTGCCAGGAATGTAGTAAAATATTACATTCGACATTATAAGTTGTCTTAGATTAGGATATATAACGTTATAGTCGTATATACAGTTCCCACCGAGAAGTAGTTGCCGACGCGCCAGGAATATTGTAAAATATTATATTCGACATGTTATGTTGTCTCAGGCTAGGACATATAGCGTTATAGACACATACAATGTTCCCACCGAGAAATAGGGGCCGACGCGCCAGGAATGTAGTAAAATATTACATCCGAGATGTTAGGTTGCCTTAAATTAGGATATATAACGTTATAGACGTATATAATGTTCCCACCGAGAAGTAGGTGCCGAAGTGACGGGAATGTTGTAAAATATTACATTCGACATGTTAGTTTGCCTTAGGCTAGGATATATAGCGTTATAGACTTATATAATGTTCCCACCGAGAAGTAGTGGCCGACGTGCTAGGAATGTAGTAAAATATTACATCCGAGATGTTAGGTTGCCTTAGGTTAGGATATATAACGTTATTGACGTAATATACTGTTCCCACCGAGAAGTAGATGCCGACGCGCCAGGAATGTTGTAAAATATTACTTCCGAGATATTAGGATGGCCTCAGTCTAGGATATATAACGTTATAGACTTATATAATGTTCCCACCGAAAAGTAGGGGCCGACGTGGCAGTAATGTAGTAAAATATTACATCCGAGATGTTAGGCTGCCTTAGGTTAGGATATATAACGTTATTGAATTATATAATGTTCCCACCGAGAAATAGGGGCCGACGTGCCAGGAATGTAGTAAAATATTACATCCGAGATGTTAGGTTGCTTTAGGCTAGGATATATAACTTTATAGACGTATATACTGTTCCCATCGAGAAGTAGGTTCCGACGCGCCAGGAATGTTTTAAAATATTACATTCGACATGTTAGGTTGCCTTAAGCTAGGATATATAGCGTTATAGACGTAAATAATGTTCGCACCGAGAAGTAGGGGCCGACGAGCCAGGAATGTTGTAAGATATTACGCTCGACATGTTAGGTTGCCTTAGGCTAGGATATATAGCGTTATAGGCGTATATAATGTTCCCACCGAGAAGTAGGGGCCGACGTGCCAGGAATGTAGTAAAATATTACATCCGAGATGTTAGGCTGCCTTAGGTTAGGATATATAACGTTATTGACTTATATACTGTTCCCACCGAGAAGTAGATGCCGACGCGCCAGGAATGTTGTAAAATATTACTTCCGAGATGTTAGGATTGCCTCAGGCTAGGATATATATCGTTATAGACGTATATACTGTTCCCACCGAGAAGTAGGGGCCGACGTGCCAGGAATGTAGTAAAATATTACATTCGACATTATAAGTTGTCTTAGATTAGGATATATAACGTTATAGTCGTATATACAGTTTCCACCGAGAAGTAGTTGCCGACGCGCCAGGAATATTGTAAAATATTATATTCGACATGTTAGGTTGTCTCAGGCTAGGACATATAGCGTTATAGACATATACAATGTTCCCACCGAGAAATAGGGGCCGACACGCCAGGAATGTTGTAAAGCATTACATCCGAGGTGTTAGTTTCCCTTAGGTTAGGATATATAACGTTATAGTCGTATATACAGTTCCCACCGAGAAGTAGTTGCCGACGCGCCAGGAATATTGTAAAATATTATATTCGACATGTTATGTTGTCTCAGGCTAGGACATATAGCGTTATAGACACATACAATGTTCCCACCGAGAAATAGGGGCCGACGCGCCAGGAATGTCGTAAAATATTACATCCGAGATGTTAGGTTGCCTTAAACTAGGATATATAACGTTATAGACGTATATAAAGTTCCCACCGAGAAGTAGGTGCCGAAGTGACGGGAATGTTGTAAAATATTACATTCGACATGTTAGTTTGCCTTAGGCTAGGATATATAGCGTTATAGACTTATATAATGTTCCCACCGAGAAGTAGTGGCCGACGTGCAAGGAATGTAGTAAAATATTACATCCGAGATGTTAGGTTGCTTTAGGTTAGGATATATAACGTTATTGACTTAATATACTGTTCCCACCGAGAAGTAGATGCCGACGCGCCAGGAATGTTGTAAAATATTACTTCCGAGATGTTAGGATGGCCTCAGGCTAGGATATATCACGTTATAGACTTATATAATGTTCCCACCGAGAAGTAGGGGCCGACGTGGCAGTAATGTAGTAAAATATTACATCCGAGATGTTAGGCTGCCTTAGGTTAGGATATATAACGTTATTGAATTATATAATGTTCCCACCGAGAAATAGGGGCCGACGTGCCAGGAATGTAGTAAAATATTACATTCGACATTATAAGTTGTCTTAGATTAGGATATATAACGTTATAGTCGTATATACAGTTCCCACCGAGAAGTAGTTGCCGACGCGCCAGGAATATTGTAAAATATTATATTCGACATGTTAGGTTGTCTCAGGCTAGGACATATAGCGTTATAGACATATACAATGTTCCCACCGAGAAATAGGGGCCGACACGCCAGGAATGTTGTAAAACATTACATCCGAGGTGTTAGTTTCCCTTAGGTTAGGATATATAACGTTATAGATGTATATAATGTTCCCACCGAGAAGTAGGTGCCGACGCGCCAGGAATGTTGTAAAATATTACATCCGAGATGTTAGGATTGCCTTAGGCTAGGATATATAACGTTATAGACGTATATAATATTCCCACCGAGAAGTAGGGGCCGAAGTGACGAGAATGTTGTAAAATATTACATTCGACATGTTAATTTGCCTTAGGCTAGGATATATAGCGTTATAGACACATACAATGTTCCCACCGAGAAATAGTGGCCGACGCGCCAGGAATGTAGTAAAATATTACATCCGAGATGTTAGGTTGCCTTAAACTAGGATATATAACGTTATAGACGTATATAAAGTTCCCACCGAGAAGTAGGTGCCGAAGTGACGGGAATGTTGTAAAATATTACATTCGACATGTCAGTTTGCCTTAGGCTAGGATATATAGCGTTATAGACTTATATAATGTTCCCACCGAGAAGTAGTGGCCGACGTGCTAGGAATGTAGTAAAATATTACATCCGAGATGTTAGGTTGCTTTAGGTTAGGATATATAACGTTATTGACTTAATATACTGTTCCCACCGAGAAGTAGATGCCGACGCGCCAGGAATGTTGTAAAATATTACTTCCGAGATGTTAGGATTGCCTCAGGCTAGGATATATATCGTTATAGACGTATATACTGTTCCCACCGAGAAGTAGGGGCCGACGTGCCAGGAATGTAGTAAAATATTACATTCGACATTATAAGTTGTCTTAGATTAGGATATATAACGTTATAGTCGTATATACAGTTTCCACCGAGAAGTAGTTGCCGACGCGCCAGGAATATTGTAAAATATTATATTCGACATGTTAGGTTGTCTCAGGCTAGGACATATAGCGTTATAGACATATACAATGTTCCCACCGAGAAATAGGGGCCGACACGCCAGGAATGTTGTAAAGCATTACATCCGAGGTGTTAGTTTCCCTTAGGTTAGGATATATAACGTTATAGTCGTATATACAGTTCCCACCGAGAAGTAGTTGCCGACGCGCCAGGAATATTGTAAAATATTATATTCGACATGTTATGTTGTCTCAGGCTAGGACATATAGCGTTATAGACACATACAATGTTCCCACCGAGAAATAGGGGCCGACGCGCCAGGAATGTCGTAAAATATTACATCCGAGATGTTAGGTTGCCTTAAACTAGGATATATAACGTTATAGACGTATATAAAGTTCCCACCGAGAAGTAGGTGCCGAAGTGACGGGAATGTTGTAAAATATTACATTCGACATGTTAGTTTGCCTTAGGCTAGGATATATAGCGTTATAGACTTATATAATGTTCCCACCGAGAAGTAGTGGCCGACGTGCAAGGAATGTAGTAAAATATTACATCCGAGATGTTAGGTTGCTTTAGGTTAGGATATATAACGTTATTGACTTAATATACTGTTCCCACCGAGAAGTAGATGCCGACGCGCCAGGAATGTTGTAAAATATTACTTCCGAGATGTTAGGATGGCCTCAGGCTAGGATATATCACGTTATAGACTTATATAATGTTCCCACCGAGAAGTAGGGGCCGACGTGGCAGTAATGTAGTAAAATATTACATCCGAGATGTTAGGCTGCCTTAGGTTAGGATATATAACGTTATTGAATTATATAATGTTCCCACCGAGAAATAGGGGCCGACGTGCCAGGAATGTAGTAAAATATTACATTCGACATTATAAGTTGTCTTAGATTAGGATATATAACGTTATAGTCGTATATACAGTTCCCACCGAGAAGTAGTTGCCGACGCGCCAGGAATATTGTAAAATATTATATTCGACATGTTAGGTTGTCTCAGGCTAGGACATATAGCGTTATAGACATATACAATGTTCCCACCGAGAAATAGGGGCCGACACGCCAGGAATGTTGTAAAACATTACATCCGAGGTGTTAGTTTCCCTTAGGTTAGGATATATAACGTTATAGATGTATATAATGTTCCCACCGAGAAGTAGGTGCCGACGCGCCAGGAATGTTGTAAAATATTACATCCGAGATGTTAGGATTGCCTTAGGCTAGGATATATAACGTTATAGACGTATATAATATTCCCACCGAGAAGTAGGGGCCGAAGTGACGAGAATGTTGTAAAATATTACATTCGACATGTTAATTTGCCTTAGGCTAGGATATATAGCGTTATAGACACATACAATGTTCCCACCGAGAAATAGTGGCCGACGCGCCAGGAATGTAGTAAAATATTACATCCGAGATGTTAGGTTGCCTTAAACTAGGATATATAACGTTATAGACGTATATAAAGTTCCCACCGAGAAGTAGGTGCCGTAGTGACGGGAATGTTGTAAAATATTACATTCGACATGTCAGTTTGCCTTAGGCTAGGATATATAGCGTTATAGACTTATATAATGTTCCCACCGAGAAGTAGTGGCCGACGTGCTAGGAATGTAGTAAAATATTACATCCGAGATGTTAGGTTGCCTTAGGTTAGGATATATAACGTTATTGACTTAATATACTGTTCCCACCGAGAAGTAGATGCCGACGCGCCAGGAATGTTGTAAAATATTACTTCCGAGATGTTAGGATGGCCTCAGGCTAGGATATATAACGTTATAGACTTATATAATGTTCCCACCGAGAAGTAGGGGCCGACGTGGCAGTAATGTAGTAAAATATTACATCCGAGATGTTAGGCTGCCTTAGGTTAGGATATACAACGTTATTGAATTATATAATGTTCCCACCGAGAAATAGGGGCCGACGTGCCAGGAATGTAGTAAAATATTACATTCGACATTATAAGTTGTCTTAGATTAGGATATATAACGTTATAGTCGTATATACAGTTCCCACCGAGAAGTAGTTGCCGACGCGCCAGGAATATTGTAAAATATTATATTCGACATGTTATGTTGTCTCAGGCTAGGACATATAGCGTTATAGACACATACAATGTTCCCACCGAGTAATAGGTGCCGACGCGCCAGGAATGTAGTAAAATATTACATCCGAGATGTTAGGTTGCCTTAAATTAGGATATATAACGTTATAGACGTATATAAAGTTCCCACCGAGAAGTAGGTGCCGAAGTGACGGGAATGTTGTAAAATATTACATTCGACATGTCAGTTTGCCTTAGGCTAGGATATATAGCGTTATAGACTTATATAATGTTCCCACCGAGAAGTAGTGGCCGACGTGCTAGGAATGTAGTAAAATATTACATCCGAGATGTTAGGTTGCCTTAGGTTAGGATATATAACGTTATTGACTTAATATACTGTTCCCACCGAGAAGTAGATGCCGACGCGCCAGGAATGTTGTATAATATTACTTCCGAGATGTTAGGATGGCCTCAGGCTAGGATATATAACGTTATAGTCGTATATACAGTTTCCACCGAGAAGTAGTTGCCGACGCGCCAGGAATATTGTAAAATATTATATTCGACATGTTAGGTTGTCTCAGGCTAGGACATATAGCGTTATAGACATATACAATGTTCCCACCGAGAAATAGGGGCCGACACGCCAGGAATGTTGTAAAACATTACATCCGAGGTGTTAGTTTCCCTTAGGTTAGGATATATAACGTTATAGTCGTATATACAGTTCCCACCGAGAAGTAGTTGCCGACGCGCCAGGAATATTGTAAAATATTATATTCGACATGTTATGTTGTCTCAGGCTAGGACATATAGCGTTATAGACACATACAATGTTCCCACCGAGAAATAGGGGCCGACGCGCCAGGAATGTCGTAAAATATTACATCCGAGATGTTAGGTTGCCTTAAACTAGGATATATAACGTTATAGACGTATATAAAGTTCCCACCGAGAAGTAGGTGCCGAAGTGACGGGAATGTTGTAAAATATTACATTCGACATGTTAGTTTGCCTTAGGCTAGGATATATAGCGTTATAGACTTATATAATGTTCCCACCGAGAAGTAGTGGCCGACGTGCAAGGAATGTAGTAAAATATTACATCCGAGATGTTAGGTTGCTTTAGGTTAGGATATATAACGTTATTGACTTAATATACTGTTCCCACCGAGAAGTAGATGCCGACGCGCCAGGAATGTTGTAAAATATTACTTCCGAGATGTTAGGATGGCCTCAGGCTAGGATATATCACGTTATAGACTTATATAATGTTCCCACCGAGAAGTAGGGGCCGACGTGGCAGTAATGTAGTAAAATATTACATCCGAGATGTTAGGCTGCCTTAGGTTAGGATATATAACGTTATTGAATTATATAATGTTCCCACCGAGAAATAGGGGCCGACGTGCCAGGAATGTAGTAAAATATTACATTCGACATTATAAGTTGTCTTAGATTAGGATATATAACGTTATAGTCGTATATACAGTTCCCACCGAGAAGTAGTTGCCGACGCGCCAGGAATATTGTAAAATATTATATTCGACATGTTAGGTTGTCTCAGGCTAGGACATATAGCGTTATAGACATATACAATGTTCCCACCGAGAAATAGGGGCCGACACGCCAGGAATGTTGTAAAACATTACATCCGAGGTGTTAGTTTCCCTTAGGTTAGGATATATAACGTTATAGATGTATATAATGTTCCCACCGAGAAGTAGATGCCGACGCGCCAGGAATGTTGTAAAATATTACTTCCGAGATGTTAGGATGGCCTCAGGCTAGGATATATAACGTTATAGACTTATATAATGTTCCCACCGAGAAGTAGGGGCCGACGTGGCAGTAATGTAGTAAAATATTACATCCGAGATGTTAGGCTGCCTTAGGTTAGGATATATAACGTTATTGAATTATATAATGTTCCCACCGAGAAATAGGGGCCGACGTGCCAGGAATGTAGTAAAATATTACATTCGACATTATAAGTTGTCTTAGATTAGGATATATAACGTTATAGTCGTATATACAGTTCCCACCGAGAAGTAGTTGCCGACGCGCCAGGAATATTGTAAAATATTATATTCGACATGTTATGTTGTCTCAGGCTAGGACATATAGCGTTATAGACACATACAATGTTCCCACCGAGAAATAGGTGCCGACGCGCCAGGAATGTAGTAAAATATTACATCCGAGATGTTAGGTTGCCTTAAATTAGGATATATAACGTTATAGACGTATATAAAGTTCCCACCGAGAAGTAGGTGCCGAAGTGACGGGAATGTTGTAAAATATTACATTCGACATGTCAGTTTGCCTTAGGCTAGGATATATAGCGTTATAGACTTATATAATGTTCCCACCGAGAAGTAGTGGCCGACGTGCTAGGAATGTAGTAAAATATTACATCCGAGATGTTAGGTTGCCTTAGGTTAGGATATATAACGTTATTGACTTAATATACTGTTCCCACCGAGAAGTAGATGCCGACGCGCCAGGAATGTTGTATAATATTACTTCCGAGATGTTAGGATGGCCTCAGGCTAGGATATATAACGTTATAGACTTATATAATGTTCCCACCGAGAAGTAGGGGCCGACGTGGCAGTAATGTAGTAAAATATTACATCCGAGATGTTAGGCTGCCTTAGGTTAGGATATATAACGTTATTGAATTATATAATGTTCCCACCGAGAAATAGGGGCCGACGTGCCAGGAATGTAGTAAAATATTACATTCGACATTATAAGTTGTCTTAGATTAGGATATATAACGTTATAGTCGTATATACAGTTCCCACCGAGAAGTAGTTGCCGACGCGCCAGGAATATTGTAAAATATTATATTCGACATGTTATGTTGTCTCAGGCTAGGACATATAGCGTTATAGACACATACAATGTTCCCACCGAGAAATAGGGGCCGACGCGCCAGGAATGTAGTAAAATATTACATCCGAGATGTTAGGTTGCCTTAAACTAGGATATATAACGTTATAGACGTATATAAAGTTCCCACCGAGAAGTAGGTGCCGAAGTGACGGGAATGTTGTAAAATATTACATTCGACATGTTAGTTTGCCTTAGGCTAGGATATATAGCGTTATAGACTTATATAATGTTCCCACCGAGAAGTAGTGGCCGACGTGCTAGGAATGTAGTAAAATATTACATCCGAGATGTTAGGTTGCTTTAGGTTAGGATATATAACGTTATTGACTTAATATACTGTTCCCACCGAGAAGTAGATGCCGACGCGCCAGGAATGTTGTAAAATATTACTTCCGAGATGTTAGGATGGCCTCAGGCTAGGATATATCACGTTATAGACTTATATAATGTTCCCACCGAGAAGTAGGGGCCGACGTGGCAGTAATGTAGTAAAATATTACATCCGAGATGTTAGGCTGCCTTAGGTTAGGATATATAACGTTATTGAATTATATAATGTTCCCACCGAGAAATAGGGGCCGACGTGCCAGGAATGTAGTAAAATATTACATTCGACATTATAAGTTGTCTTAGATTAGGATATATAACGTTATAGTCGTATATACAGTTCCCACCGAGAAGTAGCTGCCGACGCGCCAGGAATATTGTAAAATATTATATTCGACATGTTAGGTTGTCTCAGGCTAGGACATATAGCGTTATAGACACATACAATGTTCCCACCGAGAAATAGGGGCCGACGCGCCAGGAATGTAGTAAAATATTACATCCGAGATGTTAGGTTGCCTTAAACTAGGATATATAACGTTATAGACGTATATAAAGTTCCCACCGAGAAGTAGGTGCCGACGCGCCAGGAATGTTTTAAAATATTACATTCGACATGTTAGGTTGCCTTAAGCTAGGATATATAGCGTTATAGACGTAAATAATGTTCGCACCGAGAAGTAGGGGCCGACGAGCCAGGAATGTTGTAAGATATTACGCTCGACATGTTAGGTTGCCTTAGGCTAGGATATATAGCGATATAGACGTATGTAATGTTCTCATCGAGAAAGAGCGGTCGGCGCGCCACGAATGTAGTAAAATATTACATCCGAGATGTTAGGTTGCCTTAGGCTAGGACATATAACGTTATAGACGTATATACCGTTCCCACCGTGAAGTAGGTGCCGACGCGCCAGGAATGTTGTAAAACATTACATCCGAGGTGTTAGTTTCCCTTAGGTTAGGATATATAACGTTATAGATGTATATAATGTTCCCACCGAGAAGTAGGTGCCGACGCGCCAGGAATGTTGTAAAATATTACATCCGAGATGTTAGGATTGCCTTAGGCTAGGATATATAACGTTATAGACGTATATAATATTCCCACCGAGAAGTAGGGGCCGAAGTGACGAGAATGTTGTAAAATATTACATTCGACATGTTAATTTGCCTTAGGCTAGGATATATAGCGTTATAGACACATACAATGTTCCCACCGAGAAATAGTGGCCGACGCGCCAGGAATGTAGTAAAATATTACATCCGAGATGTTAGGTTGCCTTAAACTAGGATATATAACGTTATAGACGTATATAAAGTTCCCACCGAGAAGTAGGTGCCGAAGTGACGGGAATGTTGTAAAATATTACATTCGACATGTCAGTTTGCCTTAGGCTAGGATATATAGCGTTATAGACTTATATAATGTTCCCACCGAGAAGTAGTGGCCGACGTGCTAGGAATGTAGTAAAATATTACATCCGAGATGTTAGGTTGCCTTAGGTTAGGATATATAACGTTATTGACTTAATATACTGTTCCCACCGAGAAGTAGATGCCGACGCGCCAGGAATGTTGTAAAATATTACTTCCGAGATGTTAGGATGGCCTCAGGCTAGGATATATAACGTTATAGACTTATATAATGTTCCCACCGAGAAGTAGGGGCCGACGTGGCAGTAATGTAGTAAAATATTACATCCGAGATGTTAGGCTGCCTTAGGTTAGGATATACAACGTTATTGAATTATATAATGTTCCCACCGAGAAATAGGGGCCGACGTGCCAGGAATGTAGTAAAATATTACATTCGACATTATAAGTTGTCTTAGATTAGGATATATAACGTTATAGTCGTATATACAGTTCCCACCGAGAAGTAGTTGCCGACGCGCCAGGAATATTGTAAAATATTATATTCGACATGTTATGTTGTCTCAGGCTAGGACATATAGCGTTATAGACACATACAATGTTCCCACCGAGAAATAGGTGCCGACGCGCCAGGAATGTAGTAAAATATTACATCCGAGATGTTAGGTTGCCTTAAATTAGGATATATAACGTTATAGACGTATATAAAGTTCCCACCGAGAAGTAGGTGCCGAAGTGACGGGAATGTTGTAAAATATTACATTCGACATGTCAGTTTGCCTTAGGCTAGGATATATAGCGTTATAGACTTATATAATGTTCCCACCGAGAAGTAGTGGCCGACGTGCTAGGAATGTAGTAAAATATTACATCCGAGATGTTAGGTTGCCTTAGGTTAGGATATATAACGTTATTGACTTAATATACTGTTCCCACCGAGAAGTAGATGCCGACGCGCCAGGAATGTTGTATAATATTACTTCCGAGATGTTAGGATGGCCTCAGGCTAGGATATATAACGTTATAGACTTATATAATGTTCCCACCGAGAAGTAGGGGCCGACGTGGCAGTAATGTAGTAAAATATTACATCCGAGATGTTAGGCTGCCTTAGGTTAGGATATATAACGTTATTGAATTATATAATGTTCCCACCGAGAAATAGGGGCCGACGTGCCAGGAATGTAGTAAAATATTACATTCGACATTATAAGTTGTCTTAGATTAGGATATATAACGTTATAGTCGTATATACAGTTCCCACCGAGAAGTAGTTGCCGACGCGCCAGGAATATTGTAAAATATTATATTCGACATGTTATGTTGTCTCAGGCTAGGACATATAGCGTTATAGACACATACAATGTTCCCACCGAGAAATAGGGGCCGACGCGCCAGGAATGTAGTAAAATATTACATCCGAGATGTTAGGTTGCCTTAAATTAGGATATATAACGTTATAGACGTATATAATGTTCCCACCGAGAAGTAGGTGCCGAAGTGACGGGAATGTTGTAAAATATTACATTCGACATGTTAGTTTGCCTTAGGCTAGGATATATAGCGTTATAGACTTATATAATGTTCCCACCGAGAAGTAGTGGCCGACGTGCTAGGAATGTAGTAAAATATTACATCCGAGATGTTAGGTTGCCTTAGGTTAGGATATATAACGTTATTGACGTAATATACTGTTCCCACCGAGAAGTAGATGCCGACGCGCCAGGAATGTTGTAAAATATTACTTCCGAGATGTTAGGATGGCCTCAGTCTAGGATATATAACGTTATAGACTTATATAATGTTCCCACCGAAAAGTAGGGGCCGATGTGGCAGTAATGTAGTAAAATATTACATCCGAGATGTTAGGCTGCCTTAGGTTAGGATATATAACGTTATTGAATTATATAATGTTCCCACCGAGAAATAGGGGCCGACGTGCCAGGAATGTAGTAAAATATTACATCCGAGATGTTAGGTTGCTTTAGGCTAGGATATATAACTTTATAGACGTATATACTGTTCCCATCGAGAAGTAGGTTCCGACGCGCCAGGAATGTTTTAAAATATTACATTCGACATGTTAGGTTGCCTTAAGCTAGGATATATAGCGTTATAGACGTAAATAATGTTCGCACCGAGAAGTAGGGGCCGGCGAGCCAGGAATGTTGTAAGATATTACGCTCGACATGTTAGGTTGCCTTAGGCTAGGATATATAGCGTTATAGGCGTATATAATGTTCCCACCGAGAAGTAGGGGCCGACGTGCCAGGAATGTAGTAAAATATTACATCCGAGATGTTAGGCTGCCTTAGGTTAGGATATATAACGTTATTGACTTATATACTGTTCCCACCGAGAAGTAGATGCCGACGCGCCAGGAATGTTGTAAAATATTACTTCCGAGATGTTAGGATTGCCTCAGGCTAGGATATATATCGTTATAGACGTATATACTGTTCCCACCGAGAAGTAGGGGCCGACGTGCCAGGAATGTAGTAAAATATTACATTCGACATTATAAGTTGTCTTAGATTAGGATATATAACGTTATAGTCGTATATACAGTTTCCACCGAGAAGTAGTTGCCGACGCGCCAGGAATATTGTAAAATATTATATTCGACATGTTAGGTTGTCTCAGGCTAGGACATATAGCGTTATAGACATATACAATGTTCCCACCGAGAAATAGGGGCCGACACGCCAGGAATGTTGTAAAACATTACATCCGAGGTGTTAGTTTCCCTTAGGTTAGGATATATAACGTTATAGTCGTATATACAGTTCCCACCGAGAAGTAGTTGCCGACGCGCCAGGAATATTGTAAAATATTATATTCGACATGTTATGTTGTCTCAGGCTAGGACATATAGCGTTATAGACACATACAATGTTCCCACCGAGAAATAGGGGCCGACGCGCCAGGAATGTCGTAAAATATTACATCCGAGATGTTAGGTTGCCTTAAACTAGGATATATAACGTTATAGACGTATATAAAGTTCCCACCGAGAAGTAGGTGCCGAAGTGACGGGAATGTTGTAAAATATTACATTCGACATGTTAGTTTGCCTTAGGCTAGGATATATAGCGTTATAGACTTATATAATGTTCCCACCGAGAAGTAGTGGCCGACGTGCAAGGAATGTAGTAAAATATTACATCCGAGATGTTAGGTTGCTTTAGGTTAGGATATATAACGTTATTGACTTAATATACTGTTCCCACCGAGAAGTAGATGCCGACGCGCCAGGAATGTTGTAAAATATTACTTCCGAGATGTTAGGATGGCCTCAGGCTAGGATATATCACGTTATAGACTTATATAATGTTCCCACCGAAAAGTAGGGGCCGACGTGGCAGTAATGTAGTAAAATATTACATCCGAGATGTTAGGCTGCCTTAGGTTAGGATATATAACGTTATTGAATTATATAATGTTCCCACCGAGAAATAGGGGCCGACGTGCCAGGAATGTAGTAAAATATTACATTCGACATTATAAGTTGTCTTAGATTAGGATATATAACGTTATAGTCGTATATACAGTTCCCACCGAGAAGTAGTTGCCGACGCGCCAGGAATATTGTAAAATATTATATTCGACATGTTATGTTGTCTCAGGCTAGGACATATAGCGTTATAGACACATACAATGTTCCCACCGAGAAATAGGTGCCGACGCGCCAGGAATGTAGTAAAATATTACATCCGAGATGTTAGGTTGCCTTAAATTAGGATATATAACGTTATAGACGTATATAAAGTTCCCACCGAGAAGTAGGTGCCGAAGTGACGGGAATGTTGTAAAATATTACATTCGACATGTCAGTTTGCCTTAGGCTAGGATATATAGCGTTATAGACTTATATAATGTTCCCACCGAGAAGTAGTGGCCGACGTGCTAGGAATGTAGTAAAATATTACATCCGAGATGTTAGGTTGCCTTAGGTTAGGATATATAACGTTATTGACTTAATATACTGTTCCCACCGAGAAGTAGATGCCGACGCGCCAGGAATGTTGTATAATATTACTTCCGAGATGTTAGGATGGCCTCAGGCTAGGATATATAACGTTATAGACTTATATAATGTTCCCACCGAGAAGTAGGGGCCGACGTGGCAGTAATGTAGTAAAATATTACATCCGAGATGTTAGGCTGCCTTAGGTTAGGATATATAACGTTATTGAATTATATAATGTTCCCACCGAGAAATAGGGGCCGACGTGCCAGGAATGTAGTAAAATATTACATTCGACATTATAAGTTGTCTTAGATTAGGATATATAACGTTATAGTCGTATATACAGTTCCCACCGAGAAGTAGTTGCCGACGCGCCAGGAATATTGTAAAATATTATATTCGACATGTTATGTTGTCTCAGGCTAGGACATATAGCGTTATAGACACATACAATGTTCCCACCGAGAAATAGGGGCCGACGCGCCAGGAATGTAGTAAAATATTACATCCGAGATGTTAGGTTGCCTTAAACTAGGATATATAACGTTATAGACGTATATAAAGTTCCCACCGAGAAGTAGGTGCCGAAGTGACGGGAATGTTGTAAAATATTACATTCGACATGTTAGTTTGCCTTAGGCTAGGATATATAGCGTTATAGACTTATATAATGTTCCCACCGAGAAGTAGTGGCCGACGTGCTAGGAATGTAGTAAAATATTACATCCGAGATGTTAGGTTGCTTTAGGTTAGGATATATAACGTTATTGACTTAATATACTGTTCCCACCGAGAAGTAGATGCCGACGCGCCAGGAATGTTGTAAAATATTACTTCCGAGATGTTAGGATGGCCTCAGGCTAGGATATATCACGTTATAGACTTATATAATGTTCCCACCGAGAAGTAGGGGCCGACGTAGCAGTAATGTAGTAAAATATTACATCCGAGATGTTAGGCTGCCTTAGGTTAGGATATATAACGTTATTGAATTATATAATGTTCCCACCGAGAAATAGGGGCCGACGTGCCAGGAATGTAGTAAAATATTACATTCGACATTATAAGTTGTCTTAGATTAGGATATATAACGTTATAGTCGTATATACAGTTCCCACCGAGAAGTAGCTGCCGACGCGCCAGGAATATTGTAAAATATTATATTCGACATGTTAGGTTGTCTCAGGCTAGGACATATAGCGTTATAGACACATACAATGTTCCCACCGAGAAATAGGGGCCGACGCGCCAGGAATGTAGTAAAATATTACATCCGAGATGTTAGGTTGCCTTAAATTAGGATATATAACGTTATAGACTTATATAATGTTCCCACCGAGAAGTAGGGGCCGACGTGGCAGTAATGTAGTAAAATATTACATCCGAGATGTTAGGGTGCCTTAGGTTAGGATATATAACGTTATTGAATTATATAATGTTCCCACCGAGAAATAGGGGCCGACGTGCCAGGAATGTAGTAAAATATTACATTCGACATTATAAGTTGTCTTAGATTAGGATATATAACGTTATAGTCGTATATACAGTTCCCACCGAGAAGTAGTTGCCGACGCGCCAGGAATATTGTAAAATATTATATTCGACATGTTATGTTGTCTCAGGCTAGGACATATAGCGTTATAGACACATACAATGTTCCCACCGAGAAATAGGGGCCGACGCGCCAGGAATGTAGTAAAATATTACATCCGAGATGTTAGGTTGCCTTAAACTAGGATATATAACGTTATAGACGTATATAAAGTTCCCACCGAGAAGTAGGTGCCGAAGTGACGGGAATGTTGTAAAATATTACATTCGACATGTTAGTTTGCCTTAGGCTAGGATATATAGCGTTATAGACTTATATAATGTTCCCACCGAGAAGTAGTGGCCGACGTGCTAGGAATGTAGTAAAATATTACATCCGAGATGTTAGGTTGCTTTAGGTTAGGATATATAACGTTATTGACTTAATATACTGTTCCCACCGAGAAGTAGATGCCGACGCGCCAGGAATGTTGTAAAATATTACTTCCGAGATGTTAGGATGGCCTCAGGCTAGGATATATCACGTTATAGACTTATATAATGTTCCCACCGAGAAGTAGGGGCCGACGTAGCAGTAATGTAGTAAAATATTACATCCGAGATGTTAGGCTGCCTTAGGTTAGGATATATAACGTTATTGAATTATATAATGTTCCCACCGAGAAATAGGGGCCGACGTGCCAGGAATGTAGTAAAATATTACATTCGACATTATAAGTTGTCTTAGATTAGGATATATAACGTTATAGTCGTATATACAGTTCCCACCGAGAAGTAGCTGCCGACGCGCCAGGAATATTGTAAAATATTATATTCGACATGTTAGGTTGTCTCAGGCTAGGACATATAGCGTTATAGACACATACAATGTTCCCACCGAGAAATAGGGGCCGACGCGCCAGGAATGTAGTAAAATATTACATCCGAGATGTTAGGTTGCCTTAAATTAGGATATATAACGTTATAGACTTATATAATGTTCCCACCGAGAAGTAGGGGCCGACGTGGCAGTAATGTAGTAAAATATTACATCCGAGATGTTAGGGTGCCTTAGGTTAGGATATATAACGTTATTGAATTATATAATGTTCCCACCGAGAAATAGGGGCCGACGTGCCAGGAATGTAGTAAAATATTACATTCGACATTATAAGTTGTCTTAGATTAGGATATATAACGTTATAGTCGTATATACAGTTCCCACCGAGAAGTAGTTGCCGACGCGCCAGGAATATTGTAAAATATTATATTCGACATGTTATGTTGTCTCAGGCTAGGACATATAGCGTTATAGACACATACAATGTTCCCACCGAGAAATAGGGGCCGACGCGCCAGGAATGTAGTAAAATATTACATCCGAGATGTTAGGTTGCCTTAAATTAGGATATATAACGTTATAGACGTATATAATGTTCCCACCGAGAAGTAGGTGCCGAAGTGACGGGAATGTTGTAAAATATTACATTCGACATGTTAGTTTGCCTTAGGCTAGGATATATAGCGTTATAGACTTATATAATGTTCCCACCGAGAAGTAGTGGCCGACGTGCTAGGAATGTAGTAAAATATTACATCCGAGATGTTAGGTTGCCTTAGGTTAGGATATATAACGTTATTGACGTAATATACTGTTCCCACCGAGAAGTAGATGCCGACGCGCCAGGAATGTTGTAAAATATTACTTCCGAGATGTTAGGATGGCCTCAGTCTAGGATATATAACGTTATAGACTTATATAATGTTCCCACCGAAAAGTAGGGGCCGACGTGGCAGTAATGTAGTAAAATATTACATCCGAGATGTTAGGCTGCCTTAGGTTAGGATATATAACGTTATTGAATTATATAATGTTCCCACCGAGAAATAGGGGCCGACGTGCCAGGAATGTAGTAAAATATTACATCCGAGATGTTAGGTTGCTTTAGGCTAGGATATATAACTTTATAGACGTATATACTGTTCCCATCGAGAAGTAGGTTCCGACGCGCCAGGAATGTTTTAAAATATTACATTCGACATGTTAGGTTGCCTTAAGCTAGGATATATAGCGTTATAGACGTAAATAATGTTCGCACCGAGAAGTAGGGGCCGGCGAGCCAGGAATGTTGTAAGATATTACGCTCGACATGTTAGGTTGCCTTAGGCTAGGATATATAGCGTTATAGGCGTATATAATGTTCCCACCGAGAAGTAGGGGCCGACGTGCCAGGAATGTAGTAAAATATTACATCCGAGATGTTAGGCTGCCTTAGGTTAGGATATATAACGTTATTGACTTATATACTGTTCCCACCGAGAAGTAGATGCCGACGCGCCAGGAATGTTGTAAAATATTACTTCCGAGATGTTAGGATTGCCTCAGGCTAGGATATATATCGTTATAGACGTATATACTGTTCCCACCGAGAAGTAGGGGCCGACGTGCCAGGAATGTAGTAAAATATTACATTCGACATTATAAGTTGTCTTAGATTAGGATATATAACGTTATAGTCGTATATACAGTTTCCACCGAGAAGTAGTTGCCGACGCGCCAGGAATATTGTAAAATATTATATTCGACATGTTAGGTTGTCTCAGGCTAGGACATATAGCGTTATAGACATATACAATGTTCCCACCGAGAAATAGGGGCCGACACGCCAGGAATGTTGTAAAACATTACATCCGAGGTGTTAGTTTCCCTTAGGTTAGGATATATAACGTTATAGTCGTATATACAGTTCCCACCGAGAAGTAGTTGCCGACGCGCCAGGAATATTGTAAAATATTATATTCGACATGTTATGTTGTCTCAGGCTAGGACATATAGCGTTATAGACACATACAATGTTCCCACCGAGAAATAGGGGCCGACGCGCCAGGAATGTCGTAAAATATTACATCCGAGATGTTAGGTTGCCTTAAACTAGGATATATAACGTTATAGACGTATATAAAGTTCCCACCGAGAAGTAGGTGCCGAAGTGACGGGAATGTTGTAAAATATTACATTCGACATGTTAGTTTGCCTTAGGCTAGGATATATAGCGTTATAGACTTATATAATGTTCCCACCGAGAAGTAGTGGCCGACGTGCAAGGAATGTAGTAAAATATTACATCCGAGATGTTAGGTTGCTTTAGGTTAGGATATATAACGTTATTGACTTAATATACTGTTCCCACCGAGAAGTAGATGCCGACGCGCCAGGAATGTTGTAAAATATTACTTCCGAGATGTTAGGATGGCCTCAGGCTAGGATATATCACGTTATAGACTTATATAATGTTCCCACCGAGAAGTAGGGGCCGACGTGGCAGTAATGTAGTAAAATATTACATCCGAGATGTTAGGCTGCCTTAGGTTAGGATATATAACGTTATTGAATTATATAATGTTCCCACCGAGAAATAGGGGCCGACGTGCCAGGAATGTAGTAAAATATTACATTCGACATTATAAGTTGTCTTAGATTAGGATATATAACGTTATAGTCGTATATACAGTTCCCACCGAGAAGTAGTTGCCGACGCGCCAGGAATATTGTAAAATATTATATTCGACATGTTATGTTGTCTCAGGCTAGGACATATAGCGTTATAGACACATACAATGTTCCCACCGAGAAATAGGTGCCGACGCGCCAGGAATGTAGTAAAATATTACATCCGAGATGTTAGGTTGCCTTAAATTAGGATATATAACGTTATAGACGTATATAAAGTTCCCACCGAGAAGTAGGTGCCGAAGTGACGGGAATGTTGTAAAATATTACATTCGACATGTCAGTTTGCCTTAGGCTAGGATATATAGCGTTATAGACTTATATAATGTTCCCACCGAGAAGTAGTGGCCGACGTGCTAGGAATGTAGTAAAATATTACATCCGAGATGTTAGGTTGCCTTAGGTTAGGATATATAACGTTATTGACTTAATATACTGTTCCCACCGAGAAGTAGATGCCGACGCGCCAGGAATGTTGTATAATATTACTTCCGAGATGTTAGGATGGCCTCAGGCTAGGATATATAACGTTATAGACTTATATAATGTTCCCACCGAGAAGTAGGGGCCGACGTGGCAGTAATGTAGTAAAATATTACATCCGAGATGTTAGGCTGCCTTAGGTTAGGATATATAACGTTATTGAATTATATAATGTTCCCACCGAGAAATAGGGGCCGACGTGCCAGGAATGTAGTAAAATATTACATTCGACATTATAAGTTGTCTTAGATTAGGATATATAACGTTATAGTCGTATATACAGTTCCCACCGAGAAGTAGTTGCCGACGCGCCAGGAATATTGTAAAATATTATATTCGACATGTTATGTTGTCTCAGGCTAGGACATATAGCGTTATAGACACATACAATGTTCCCACCGAGAAATAGGGGCCGACGCGCCAGGAATGTAGTAAAATATTACATCCGAGATGTTAGGTTGCCTTAAACTAGGATATATAACGTTATAGACGTATATAAAGTTCCCACCGAGAAGTAGGTGCCGAAGTGACGGGAATGTTGTAAAATATTACATTCGACATGTTAGTTTGCCTTAGGCTAGGATATATAGCGTTATAGACTTATATAATGTTCCCACCGAGAAGTAGTGGCCGACGTGCTAGGAATGTAGTAAAATATTACATCCGAGATGTTAGGTTGCTTTAGGTTAGGATATATAACGTTATTGACTTAATATACTGTTCCCACCGAGAAGTAGATGCCGACGCGCCAGGAATGTTGTAAAATATTACTTCCGAGATGTTAGGATGGCCTCAGGCTAGGATATATCACGTTATAGACTTATATAATGTTCCCACCGAGAAGTAGGGGCCGACGTAGCAGTAATGTAGTAAAATATTACATCCGAGATGTTAGGCTGCCTTAGGTTAGGATATATAACGTTATTGAATTATATAATGTTCCCACCGAGAAATAGGGGCCGACGTGCCAGGAATGTAGTAAAATATTACATTCGACATTATAAGTTGTCTTAGATTAGGATATATAACGTTATAGTCGTATATACAGTTCCCACCGAGAAGTAGCTGCCGACGCGCCAGGAATATTGTAAAATATTATATTCGACATGTTAGGTTGTCTCAGGCTAGGACATATAGCGTTATAGACACATACAATGTTCCCACCGAGAAATAGGGGCCGACGCGCCAGGAATGTAGTAAAATATTACATCCGAGATGTTAGGTTGCCTTAAACTAGGATATATAACGTTATAGACGTATATAAAGTTCCCACCGAGAAGTAGGTGCCGACGCGCCAGGAATGTTTTAAAATATTACATTCGACATGTTAGGTTGCCTTAAGCTAGGATATATAGCGTTATAGACGTAAATAATGTTCGCACCGAGAAGTAGGGGCCGACGAGCCAGGAATGTTGTAAGATATTACGCTCGACATGTTAGGTTGCCTTAGGCTAGGATATATAGCGATATAGACGTATGTAATGTTCTCATCGAGAAAGAGCGGTCGGCGCGCCACGAATGTAGTAAAATATTACATCCGAGATGTTAGGTTGCCTTAGGCTAGGACATATAACGTTATAGACGTATATACCGTTCCCACCGTGAAGTAGGTGCCGACGCGCCAGGAATGTTGTAAAATATTACATTCGACATGTTATGATGCCTTAAGCTAGGATATATAGTGTTATAGACATATATAACGTTCCCACCTAGAAGTAGGAGCCGAAGTGCAGAGAATGCTGTAAAATACTACATTAGACATGTTAGGTTGCCTTAGGCTAGGATATGTAACATTATAGACGTATATAATGTTCCCACCGTGAAGTAGGGGCCAACGAGCCAGGAATGTAATAAAATATTACATCCGAGATGTTAGGTTGCCTTAGGCTAGGATATATAACGTTATAGACGTATATGCTGTTCCCACCGAGAAGTAGGTGCCGACGCGCCAGGAATGTTGTAAAATATTACATTCGACATGTTATGTCGCCTTAAGCTAGGATATATAGCGTTATAGACGTATATAACGTTCCCACCGAGAAGTAGGTGCCGAAGTGCCGGGAATGTTGTAAAATATGACAATCGACATGTTAGGTTGCCTTAGGCTAGGATATATAGCGTTATAGACGCATGTAGTGATTCCACCGAGAAGTGGGGGCCGACGAGCCAGTAATGTGGTAAAATAATACATTCGACATGTTAGGTTGCCTTAGGTTAGGATATATAACTTTATAGACGTATATACTGTTCCCCGCGAGAAGTAGTTGCCGACGCGCCAGGAATGTTGTAAAACATTACACCCGAGGTGTTAGGTTGCCTTAAGTTAGGATATATAACGTTATAGACATATATACTGTTTCCACCGAGAAGAAGGTGGCGACGCGCCAGAAATGTTGTAAAATATTACATTCCACATGTTAGGTTGCCTTAAGCTCGGATATATATCCTTATAGACGTATATAATTTTCCCACCGAGAAGTAGGGGCCGACGTGCCAGGAATGTCGTAAAATATTGCATCCGAGATGTTAGGTTGCCTTGGGCTAATATATATAACGTTATAGACGTATATACTGTTCCCACCGAGAAGTACGTGCCGACGTGCCAGGAATGGTGTAAAATATTACATTCGACATGTTAGGTTGAGTTAGGCTAGGATATATAGCGTTATAGACGTATATAATATTCCCGCCGAGAAGTAGGGGCCGAAGTGCCGGAAATGTTGTAAAATATTACATTCGACATGTTAGGTTGCCTTAGGCTAGGATATATAACGTTATAGACGTATATAATGTCCCCTTCGAGAAGGAGGCGACGACACGCCAGGAATGTTGTAAAATATTACATCCGAGATGTTAGGTTATGTCAGGTTAGGATATACAACGTTATAGACGTATATAATGTCCCCTTCGAGAAGGAGGCGACGACACGCCAGGAATGTTGTAAAATATTACATCCGAGATGTTAGGTTGCCTTAGGCTAAGACATATATCGTTATAGACGTATACAATGTTACCACCGAGAAGTAGGGACCCACGCGTCAGGAATGTTGTAAAATAAAACATCCCAGATGTTAGGTTGCCTTAGGTTGGGATATACAACGTTATAGATGTATATAATGTCCACATCGAGAAGCAGGCGACGACACGCCAGGAATGTTATCAACTATTACATCCGAGATGTTAGGTTGCCTTAGGTTAGGATATATGGCGTTATAGACGTATATAATGTTCCCACCGAGAAGTAGGGGCCAGCGCGCCAGGAATGTAGTAAAATATTACATCCGATATGTTAGGTTGCCTTAGGCCAGGATATATAACGTTATAGACGTATATAATGTTCCCACCGAGAAGTAGGGACCGACACGCCAGGAATGTTGTAAAACATAACATCCGAGGTGTTAGGTTTCATTAGGTTAGGATATATAACGTTATAGACGTATATAATGTTCCCACCGAGAAGTAGGTGCCGTCGCGCCAGGAATGTTGTAAAATATTACATCCGAGATGTTAGTATTGCCTTAGGCTAGGATATATAACGTTATACACGTATATAATGTTCCCACCGAGAAGTAGGGGCCGAAGTGACGGGAATGTTGTAAAATATTACATCCGAAATGTTAGGTTGCCTTAGGTTAGGATATATAACGTTATTGACTTATATAATGTTCCCACCGAGAAATAGGGGCCGACGCCCCAGGAATGTTGTAAAATATTACATCCGAGATGTTAGGATTTCCTTAGGCCAGGTTATATAACGTTATAGACGTATATAATGTTCCCACCGAGAAGTAGGGGCCGAAGTGACGGGAATGATGTAAAATATTACAATCGACATGTTAGTTTGCCTTAGGCTAGGATATATAGCGTTACAGACGTATATAATGTTCCCACCGAGAAGTAGGAGCCGGCGCGCCAGGAATGTACTAAAATACTACATCCGAGATGTTAGGTTGCCTTAGGCTAGGATATGTAACGTTATAGACGTACATAATGTCCCCTTTGAGAAGCAGGCGACGACACGCCAGAATGTTGTAAAATATTACATTCGATATGTTAGGTTGCCTTAGGCTATGATATATAGCGATATAGACGTGTATAATGTTCCCACCGAGAAGTGGGGGCCAGCGCTCCAGGAATGTAGTAAAATATTACATCCGAGATGTTACGTTGCCTTAGGCTAGGATATGCAAAGTTATAGACGTATATAATGTTCCCACCGAGAAATAGGTGCCGTCGCGCCACGAATGTTGTAAAATATTACATCCGAGATGTTAGTATTGCCTTAGGCTAGGATATATAACGTTATACACGTATATAATGTTCCCACCGAGAAGTAGGGGCCGAAGTGACGGGAATGTTGTAAAATATTACATCCGAAATGTTAGGTTGCCTTAGGTTAGGATATATAACGTTATAGACGTATATAATGTTCCCACCGAGAAGTAGGGGCCGGTGCGGCACGAATGTAGTAAAATATTACATCCGAGATGTTACGTTGCCTTAGGCTAGGATATGTAAAGTTATAGACGTATATAATGTTCCCACCGAGAAGTAGGGGCCGGTGCGGCACGAATGTAGTAAAATATTACATCCGAGATGTTAGGTTGCCTTAGACTATGATATATAACGTTATAGACGTATATAATGTTCCCACCGAGAAGTAGGGGCCGAAGTGACGGGAATGTTGTAAAATATTACATTCGACATGTTAGTTTGCCTTAGGCTAGGATATATAGCGTTATAGACGTATATAATGTTCCCACCGAGAAGTAGGGACCGACACGCCAGGAATGTTGTAAAACATAACATCCAAGGTGTTAGGTTTCATTAGGTTAGGATATATAACGTTATAGACGTATATAATGTTCCCACCGAGAAGTAGGTGCCGACGCGCCAGGAATGTTGTTAAATATTACATTCGACATGTTAGGTTGCCTTAGGCTAGGATATATAACGTTATAGACGTATATAATGTTCGCACCGTGAAATAGGTGCCGAAGTGACGGGAATGTTGTAAAATATTACATTCGAGATGTTAGGTTGCGTTAGGTTAGGATATATAACGTTATTGACTTATATAATTTTCCCACCGAGAAGTAGGGGCCGACGAGCCAGGAATGTTGTAAAATATTACGCTCGACATGTTAGGTTGCCTTAGGCTATGATATATAGCGATATAGACGTGTATAATGTTCCCACCGAGAAGTGGGGGCCGGCGCTCTAGGAATGTAGTAAAATATTACATCCGAGATGTTACGTTGCTTTAGGCTAGGATATGTAAAGTTATAGACGTATATAATGTTCCCACCGAGAAATAGGTGCCGTCGCGCCAGGAATGTTGTAAAATATTACATCCGAGTTGTTAGGTTGCTTTAGGTTAGGATATATGTCGTTATAGACTTATATAATGTTCCCACCGAGAAGCGGGTACCGACATGCCAGGAATGTTGTAAAATATTACATCCGAGATGTTAGGTTGCGTTAGGTTAGGACATACAACGTTATAGCCTTATATAATGTTCCCACTGAGACGAGGGGACCGACATGCCAGGAATGTTGTCAAATATTACATCCGAGATGTTAGGTTGCCTTAGGTTAGGATATACAAAGTTATAGATGTATATAATGTCCTCATCCAGAAGTAGGCGACGACAAGCCAGGAGTGTTGTAAAATATTACATTTGACATGTTAGGTTTCCTTAGGCTAGGATATATAATGTTATACACGCATATAATGTTATCACCGAGAAGTAGGGGCCGGTGCGGAACGAATGTAGTAAAATATTACACCCGAGACGTTAGGTTCCCTTAGGTTAGCATATACAACTTTATAGACGTATAGAATGTTCCCACCGAGATGTAGGGACCGACATGCCAGGAATGTTGTAAAATATTACATCCGAGATGTTAGGTTGCGCTAGGTTAGGACATACAACGTTATAGACGTATCTAATGTCCCCATCGAGAAACAGGCGACGACACGCCAGAATGTTGTAAAATATTACATCCGATATGTTAGGTTGCCTTAGGTTAGGATATACAACGTTATAGACGTATATAATGTCCCCATCGGGAAGTAGGCGCTGTCACGCCAGGAATGCTGTAAAATATTACTGTAGAGAGGTTAGGTTGCCTTAGGTTATGATATATAACCTTGCAGACGTATATAATGTTCCCACCGAGATGTAGGGACCGACATGTCAGGAAGGTTGTAAGATATTACATCCGAGATGTTAGGTTGCTTTAGGTTAGGATATATATCGTTATAGACTTATATAATGTTCCCACCGAGACGTGGGGACCGACATGCCAGGAATGTTGTAAAATATTACATCCCAGAAGTTAGGTTGCTTTGGGTTAGGATATACAACGTTATAGACGTATATAATGTCCCCATCGAGAAGAAGGCGACGACACGCCAGAATGTTGTAAAATATTACATCCGATATGTTAGGTTGCCTTAGGTTAGGATATACAACGTTATAGATGTATATAATGTCCCCATTGCGAAGTAGGCGACGACACGCCACGAATGTCGTAAAATAATACATTCGACATGTTACGTTGCCTTAGGCTAGGATATATAACGCTATAGACGTATGTAATTTTACCACCGAGACGTAGGGACCGACATGCCACGAATGTTGTAAAATATTATATCCGAGATGTTAGGTTGCCTTAGGTTAGGATATACAACATTATAGATATATATATAATGTCCCCATCGAGAAGTAGGCGACGACACGCCGGGAATGTTGTAAAATATTACATTCGACATGTTAGCTTGAGTTAGGCTAGGATATATAACGTTATAGACGTATATAATGTTCCCACAGAGAAATAGGGGCCGACGCGTCAGGAATGTTGTAAAATATTACACCCGAGATGTTAGGTTCCCTTAGGTTAGGATATACAGCGTTATAGACGTATAGAATGTTCCCACCGAGACGTGGGGACCGACATGCCAGGAATCGTGTAAAATATTACATCCCAGATGTTAGGTTGCGTTAGGTTAGGATATACAACGTTATAGACATATAGAATGTTCCCACCGAGATGTAGGGACCGACATGCCAGGAATGTTGTAAAATATGACATTCGAGTTGTTAGGTTGCTTTAGGTTAGGATATATATCGTTATAGACTTATATAATATTCCCACAAAGACGTGGGGACCGACATGCCAGGAATGTTGTCAAATTTTACATCCGAGATGTTAGGTTGCCTTAGGTTAGGATATACAACGTTATGGACGTATGTAATTTCCCCATCGAGAAGCAGGCGACGACAGGCCAGGAATGTTGTAAAATATTACATTCGAGATGTTATGTTGCCTTACGTTAGGATATATAACGTTATAGACGTATATAATGTTCCCACCGACAAGAACGGGCCGACACGCCAGGAATGTTATCAACTATTACATCCGAGATGTTAATTTGCCTTAGGTTAGGGTATACAACGTTATAGACGTATATAATGTCCCCATCGGGAAGTAGCAGCCGTCACGCAAGGAATGTTGTAAAATATTACCGTAGAGATGTTAGGTTGCCTTAGGTTAGGACATATATCGTTATAGACGTATACAATATTCCCACCGAGATGTAGGGACCGACATGCCAGGAATGTTGTGAAATATTACATTCGAGATGTTAGGTTGCAGTAGGTTAGCAAATACAACGTTATAGATGTATATGATGTCCCCATCGAGATGTAGGCGACGACACGCCAGGAATGTTTTCAACTATTACATCCGAGATGTTAGGTTGCCTTAGGTTAGGATATACAACGTTATAGACGTATATAATGTCCCCATCGGGAAGTAGGCGCCGTCACGCCAGGAATGCTGTAAAATATTACTGTAGAGAGGTTAGGATGCCTTAGGTTATGATATATAACCTTGCAGACGTATATAATGTTCCCACCGAGATGTAGGGACCGACATGCCAGGAATGTTGTAAAATATTACATCCGAGATGTTAGGTTGCTTTAGGTTAGGATATATATCGTTATAGACTAATATAATGTTCCCACCGATACGTGGGGACCGACGTGCCAGGAATGTTGTAAAATATTACATCCCAGAAGTTAGGTTGCTTTGGGTTAGGATATACAACGTTATAGACGTATATAATGTCCCCATCGAGAAGCAGGCGACGACACGCCAGGAATGTTGTAAAATATTACATCCGAGATGTTAGGTTGCCTTAGGCTAGGACATATATCGTTATAGACGTATACAATGTTCCCACCGAGACGTAGGGACCGACATGCCAGGAATCTTGTAAAATATTACATCCCAGATGTTAGGTTGCGTTAGGTTAGGATATATATCCTTATAGACTTATATAATGTTCCCACCGAAAGGTGGGTACCGACATGCCAGGAATGTTGTAAAATATTACACCCGAGATGTTAGGTTGCTTTGGGTTAGGATATACTACGTTATGGACGTATGTAATTTCCCCATAGAGAAGCAGGCGACGACACGCCAGGAATGTTGTAAAATATTACATTCGAGATGTTATGTTGCCTTACGTTAGGATATATAACGTTATAGACGTATATAATGTTCCCACCGACAAGAACGGGCCGACGGGTCAGGAATGTTGTAAAATATTACACCCTAGATGCTGGGTTCCCTTAGGTTAGGATATACGACGTTATAGACGTATAGAATGTTCCCACCGAGATGTGGGGACCGACATGCCAGGAATGTTGTAAAATAAGACATCCGAGTTGTTAGGTTGCTTTAGGTTAGGATATATATCGTTATAGACTTATATAATGTTCCCACTGAGACGTGGGGCCCGACATGCCAGGAATGTTGTCAAATATCACATCCGAGATGTTAGGTTGCCTTAGGTTAGGATATACAAAGTTATAGATGTATATAATGTGTCATCCAGAAGTAGGCGACGACACGCCAGGAGTGTTGTAAAATATTACATTTGTCATGTTAGGTTTCCTTAGGCTAGGATATATAACGTTATAGACGTATATTATGTTCCCAACGAGAAATAGGGGCCGACGCGTCAGGAATGTTGTAAAATATTACATCCGAGATGTTAGGTTCCCTTAGGTTAGCATATACAACGTTATAGACGTATAGACTGTTCCCACCGAGATGTAGCGACCGACATGCCAGGAATGTTGTAAAATATTACATCCGAATTGTTAGGTTGTTTTAGGTTAGGATATATATCGTTATAGACTTATATAATGTTCCCACCGAAAGGTGGGTACCGACATGCCAGGAATGTTGTAAAACATTACATTCGAGATGTTATGTTGCCTTACGTTAGGATATATAACGTTATAGACGTATATAATGTTCCTACCGACAAGAACGGGCAGACACGCCAGGAATGTTATCAACTATTACATCCGAGATGTTAATTTGCCTTAGGTTAGGATATACAACGTTATAGACGTATATAATGTCCCCATCGGGAAGTAGGCACCGTCACGCCAGGAATGCTGTAAAATATTACTGTAGAGAGGTTAGGTTGCCTTAGGTTATGATATATAACCTTGCAGACGTATATAATGTTCCCACCGAGATGTAGGGACCGACATGCCAGGAATGTTGTAAAATATTACATCCGTGATGTTAGGTTGCTTTAGGTTCGGATATATATCGTTATAGACTTATATAATGTTCCCACCGATACGTGGGGACCGACATGCCAGGAATGTTGTAAAATATTACATCCCAGAAGTTAGGTTGCTTTGGGTTAGGATATACAACGTTATAGACGTATATAATGTCCCCATCGAGAAGCAGGCGACGACACGCCAGGAATGTTGTAAAATATTACATCCGAGATGTTAGGTTGCCTTAGGCTAGGACATATATCGTTATAGACGTATACAATGTTGCCACCGAGAAGTAGGGACCGACACGCCAGGAATGTTGTAAAACATAACATCCAAGGTGTTAGGTTTCATTAGGTTAGGATATATAACGTTATAGACGTATATAATGTTCCCACCGAGAAGTAGGTGCCGACGCGCCAGGAATGTTGTTAAATATTACATTCGACATGTTAGGTTGCCTTAGGCTAGGATATATAACGTTATAGACGTATATAATGTTCGCACCGTGAAATAGGTGCCGAAGTGACGGGAATGTTGTAAAATATTACATTCGAGATGTTAGGTTGCGTTAGGTTAGGATATATAACGTTATTGACTTATATAATTTTCCCACCGAGAAGTAGGGGCCGACGAGCCAGGAATGTTGTAAAATATTACGCTCGACATGTTAGGTTGCCTTAGGCTATGATATATAGCGATATAGACGTGTATAATGTTCCCACCGAGAAGTGGGGGCCGGCGCTCTAGGAATGTAGTAAAATATTACATCCGAGATGTTACGTTGCTTTAGGCTAGGATATGTAAAGTTATAGACGTATATAATGTTCCCACCGAGAAATAGGTGCCGTCGCGCCAGGAATGTTGTAAAATATTACATCCGAGTTGTTAGGTTGCTTTAGGTTAGGATATATGTCGTTATAGACTTGTATAATGTTCCCACCGACAAGAACGGGCCGACGGGTCAGGAATGTTGTAAAATATTACACCCTAGATGCTAGGTTCCCTTAGGTTAGGATATACGACGTTATAGACGTATAGAATGTTCCCACCGAGATGTGGGGACCGACATGCCAGGAATGTTGTAAAATAAGACATCCGAGTTGTTAGGTTGCTTTAGGTTAGGATATATATCGTTATAGACTTATATAATGTTCCCACTGAGACGTGGGGCCCGACATGCCAGGAATGTTGTTAAATATTACATCCGACATGTTAGGTTGCCTTAGGCTAGGATATATAACGTGATAGACGTATATAATGTTCCAACCGAGAAATAGGGGCCGACGCGTCAGGAATGTTGTAAAATATGACATCCCAGATGTTAGGTTGCGTTAGGTTAGGATATACAACGTTATAGACGTATATAATGTCCCCTTCGAGAAGCAGGCGACGACACGCCAGGAATGTTGTAAAATATTACATGCGAGATGTTAGGTTGCCTTAGGCTAGGACATATATCGTTCTAGACGTATACAATGTTCCCACCGAGAAGTAGGCGACGACACGCCAGGAATGTTGTAAAATATTACTTTCGACATGTTAGGTTGCCTTAGACTAGGATATATAACGTTATAGACGTATATAATGTTCACACCGAGAAATAGGTGCCGACGCGTCAGGAATGTTGTAAAATATTACATCCCAGATGTTAGGTTGCGTTAGGTTAGGATATACGACGTTATAGATGTATAGAATGTTCCCACCGAGATGTAGGGACCGACATGCCAGGAATGTTGTAAAATATGTCATCCGAGTTGTTAGGTTGCTTTAGGTTAGGATACATATCGTTATAGACTTATATAATATTCCCACAAAGACGTGGGGAGCGACATGCCAGGAATGTTGTCAAATATCACATCCGAGATGTTAGGTTGCCTTAGGTTAGGATATACAAAGTTATAGATGTATATAATGTGTCATCCAGAAGTAGGCGACGACACGCCAGGAGTGTTGTAAAATATTACATTTGTCATGTTAGGTTTCCTTAGGCTAGGATATATAACGTTATAGACGTATATTATGTTCCCAACGAGAAATAGGGGCCGACGCGTCAGGAATGTTGTAAAATATTACATCCGAGATGTTAGGTTTCCTTAGGTTAGCATATACAACGTTATAGACGTATAGACTGTTCCCACCGAGATGTAGCGACCGACATGCCAGGAATGTTGTAAAATATTACATCCGAATTGTTAGGTTGTTTTAGGTTAGGATATATATCGTTATAGACTTATATAATGTTCCCACCGAAAGGTGGGTACCGACATGCCAGGAATGTTGTAAAATATTACACCCGAGGTGTTAGGTTGCTTTGGGTTAGGATATACAACGTTATGGACGTATGTAATTTCCCCATCGAGAAGCAGGCGACGACACGCCAGGAATGTTGTAAAACATTACATTCGAGATGTTATGTTGCCTTACGTTAGGATATATAACGTTATAGACGTATATAATGTTCCTACCGACAAGAACGGGCCGACACGCCAGGAATGTTATCAACTATTACATCCGAGATGTTAATTTGCCTTAGGTTAGGATATACAACGTTATAGACGTATATAATGTCCCCATCGGGAAGTAGGCACCGTCACGCCAGGAATGCTGTAAAATATTACTGTAGAGAGGTTAGGTTGCCTTAGGTTATGATATATAACCTTGCAGACGTATATAATGTTCCCACCGAGATGTAGGGACCGACATACCAGGAATGTTGTAAAATATTACATCCGTGATGTTAGGTTGCTTTAGGTTCGGATATATATCGTTATAGACTTATATAATGTTCCCACCGATACGTGGGGACCGACATGCCAGGAATGTTGTAAAATATTACATCCCAGAAGTTAGGTTGCTTTGGGTTAGGATATACAACGTTATAGACGTATATAATGTCCCCATCGAGAAGCAGGCGACGACACGCCAGGAATGTTGTAAAATATTACATCCGAGATGTTAGGTTGCCTTAGGCTAGGACATATATCGTTATAGACGTATACAATGTTGCCACCGAGAAGTAGGGACCGACGCGTCAGGAATGTTGTAAAATAAAACATCCGACATGTTAGGTTGCCTTAGGTTAGGATATACAACGTTATAGATGTATATAATATCCCCATCGCGATGTAGGCGACGACACGCCAGGAATGTTGTAAAATATTACATTCGACATAGTAGGTCGCCTTAGGCTAGGATATATAACGTTATAGACATATATAATGTTCCCGCCGAGAAATTGAGGCCGACGCGTCAGGACTGTTGTAAAATATTACGCCCGAGATGTTAGGTTGCTTTAGGTTAGGATATCTATCGTTATAGACGTATATAATGTCCAGATCGAGACGTGGGGACCGACACGCCAGGAATGTTTTCAACTATTACATCCGAGATGTTAGGTTGCCTTAGGTTAGGATATACAACGTTATTGATGTATATAATGTCTGCCATCGCGAAGTAGGCGACGACACGCCAGGAATGTTGTAAAATATTACTTTCGACATGTTAGGTTGCCTTAGACTAGGATATATAACGTTATAGACGTATGTAATGTTCACACCGAGAAATAGGTGCCGACGGGTCAGGAATGTTGTAAAATATTACATCCCAGATGTTAGGTTGCTTTAGGTTAGGATATACGACGTTATAGACGTATAGAATGTTCCCACCGAGATGTAGGGACCGACATGCCAGGAATGTTGTAAAATATGACATCCGAGTGGTTAGGTTGCCTTAGGTTAGGATATATATCGTTATAGACTTATATTATATCCCCACAAAGACGTGGGGTCCGACATGCCAGGAATGTTGTCAGATATTACATCCGAGATGTTAGGTTGCCTTAGGTTAGGGTATACAACGTTATATATGTATATAATGTCCCTATCGAGAAGTAGGCGACTACACGCCACGAATGTCGTAAAATATTACATTCGACATGTTAGGTTGCCTTAGGCTAGGATATATAACGCTATAGACGTATGTAATTTTACCACCGAGACGTAGCGACCGACATGCCAGGAATATTTTAATATATTACATCCCAGACGTTAGGTTGCGTTAGATTAGGACATACAACGTTATAGACGTATCTAATGTCCCCATCGAGAAGCAGGCGACGACTCGCCAGAATGTTGTAAAATATTACATCCGATATGTTAGGTTGCCTTAGGCTAGGATATGTAACGTGACAGACGTATATAATGTTCCCACCGAGAAATAGGGGCCGACGCGTCAGGAATGTTGTATAATATTACACCCGAAATGTTAGGTTCCCTTAGGTTAGGATATACAACGCTATAGACGTATAGAATGTTCCCACCGAGATGTTGGGACCGACATGCCAGGAATGTTGTAAAATATTACATCCGAGTTGCTAGGTTGCTTTAGGTTAGGATATATATCGTTATAGACTTATATAATGTTCCCACCGAGACGCGGGGACCGACATGCCAGGAATGTTGTAAAATATTACATCCCAGAAGTTAGGTTGCTTTGGGTTAGGAATAACAACGTTATAGACGTATATAATGCACCATCGAGAAGCAGGCGACGACACGCCAGGAATGTTGTAAAATATTACATGCGAGATGTTAGGTTACCTTAGGCTAGGACATATATCGTTCTAGACGTATACAATGTTCCCACCGAGAAGTAGGGACCGACGCGTCAGGAATGTTGTAAAATAAAAAAAACCAGATGTTAGGTTGCGTTAGGTTAGGATATACAACGTTATAGACGTATATTATGTCCCCTTCACGAAGCAGGCGAGGACACGCCAGAATGTTGTAAAATATTACATTCGACATGTTAGGTTGCCTTAGGCTAGGATATATAACGTTATAGACGTATATAATATTCCCACCGAGAAATAGGGGCCGACGCGTCAGGAATGTTGTAAAATATTACACCCGAGATGTTAGGTTCCCTTAGGTTAGCATATACAACGTTATAGACGTATATAATGTTCCCACCGAGATGTAGGGACCGACATGCCAGGAATGTTGTAAAATATTACATCCGAGATGTTAGGTCGCTTTAGGTTAGGATATATATCGTTATCGACTTATATAATGTTCCCACCGAGACGTGGGGACTGACATGCCAGGAATGTTGTAAAACATTACATCCCAGAAGATAGGTTGCTTTGGGTTAGGATATACAACGTTATAGACGTATATAATGTCCCCATCGAGAAGCAGGCGACGAGACGCCAGAATGTTGTAAAATATTACATCCGAGATGTTAGGTTCCCTTAGGTTAGGATATACAACGCTATAGACGTATCTAATTTCCCCATCGAGAAGCAGGCGACGACACGCCAGAATGTTGTAAAATATTACATCCGATATGTTAGGTTGCCTTAGGCTAGGATGTATAACGTGATAGACGTATATAATATTCCCACCGAGAAATAGGGGCCGACGCGTCAGGAATGTTGTAAAATATTACATCCGAGATGTTAGGTTGCCTTAGGCTAGGACATATATCGTTATAGACGTATACAATGTTCCCACCGACAAGTAAGGACCGACGCGTCAGGAATGTTGTAAAATAAAACATCCCAGATGTTAGGTTGCGTTAGGTTAGGATATACAACGTTATAGACGTATATAATGTTCCCACCAAGAAATAGGGGCCGACACGCCAGGAACATTGTCAAATGTTACATCCGAGATGTTAGGTTGCCTTAGGTTAGGATATGTTACATTATAGACCTATATAATGTCCCACGGAGAGGTACGGGCCGACACGACCGGGATTCTGTAAAACATTGCCAGCGAGGGGCTAAATGGGTTAGGTTAGGTTATATTGCGATATAGATGTATATAATGTGCCCACCGAGAAGTAGGAGCCGACCCGCCTGGAATGTTGTAAAATACTACATTTGAGATGTTAGGTTGCCTTAGGTTAGGATATATAACGTTATAGACGTATATAATGTCCGCACCGTGACGTACGGGGCGACACGAACGGGATTCAGTGAAACATTACCAGCGAGGGTCTAGATGGGTTGGGTTAGGTTATATTGCGATATAGACGTATATAATGTGTCCACCGAGAAGTAGGGGCCGACCCGCCTGGAATGTTGTAAAATACTACATCCGAGATGTTAGGTGGCCTTAGGTTAGCATATGTAACGTTATAGACGTATATAATGTCCGCACGGTGACGTACGGCGGACACGAACGGGATTCTGTGGAACATTACCAGCGAGGGTCTAGATGGGTTAGGTTAGGTTATATTGCGATATAGACGTATATAATGTGTCCACCGAGAAGTAGGGGCCGACCCGCCTGGAATGTTGTAAAACACTACGTTAGACATGTTAGGTTGCGTTAGGTTAGGATATATAACGTCATAAACGTATATAATGACCGCACCGTGACGTACGGCGGACACGAACGGGATTCTGTGAAACATTACCAGCGAGGGTCTAGATGGGTTAGGTTAGATTATATTACGATATAGACTTATATAATGTTCCCACCGAGAAGCAGGTTCGGCCATGCCAGGAAAGTTGTAAAATACTACATCCGAGATGTTAGGTTGCCTTAGGTTAGGATATATATCGTTATAGACGCATACAATGTCCCCACCGAGACGTACGGGACGACACGAACTGGATACTGTAAAGCATTACCAGCGAGGGGCTAGATGGGTTACGTTAGGTTATATTACGTTGTAGACCTATATAATGTTCCCACCGAGAAGTAGGGGCCGACCCGCCAGGTATTTTGGAAAATACTGTATCCGAGATGTTAGGTTGCCTTAGGTTAGGATATATAAGGTTATAGACGCATACAATGTTCCCACCGAGACGTACGGGACGACACGAACTGGATTCTGTAAAACATTGCCAGCGAGGGGCTAAATGGGTTAGGTTAGGTAATATTGCGATATAGACGTATATAATGTGTCCACCGAGAAGTAGGGGCCGACCCGCCTGGAATGTTGTAAAATACTACATTCGAGATGTTAGGTTGCCTTAGGTTAGGATATATAACGTTATAGACTTATATAATGTCCGCACCGAGACGTACGGGACGACACGAACGGGATTCTGTAAAACATTACCAGCGAGGGGCTAGATGGGTTAGGTTAGGTTATATTGCGATATAGACGTATATAATGTGTTCACCGAGAAGTAGGGGCCGACCCGCCTGGAATGTTGTAAAATACTACATTCGAGATGTTAGGTTGCCTTAGGTTAGGATATATAACGTTATAGACTTATATAATGTCCGCACCGAGACGTGCGGGACGACAAGAACGGGATTCTGTAAAACATTACCAGCGAGGGGCTAAATGGGTTAGGTTAGGTGATATTGCGATATAGACGTATATAATGTTTCCACCGAGAAGTAGGGACCGACATGCCGGGAATGTTGTAAAATATTACATACGAGATGTTTGGTTGCCTTAGGTTAGGATATACAAGGTTATAGATGTATATAATGTCCCCATCGAGAAGTAGGCGAAGACACGCCAGGAATGTTGTAAAATATTACAATCGACATGTTAGGAATGCCTTAGGCTAGGATATATAACGTTATTGACGTATATACTGTTCCCACAAAGAAGTAGGTACCGACGCGACAGGAATGTTGTAAAATATTACATTCGACATGTTAGGTTGCCTTAGGCTAGGATATATAACGTTATAGACGTATATAATGTTACCACCGAGAACTACGGGCCGACAGGCCACGAATGATGTAAAATATTACATTCGACATGTTAGGTCGCCTTAGGCTATGATATATAACGTTATAGACGTATCTAATGTTCCCACCGAGAAATAGGGGCCGACGCGTCAGAAATGTTATAAAATATTACACCCGAGATGTTAGGTTCCCTTAGGTTAGGATATACAACGCTATAGACGTATAGAATGCTCCCGCCGAGACGTAGGGACCGACATGCCAGGAATGTTGTAAAATATTACATCCGAGATGTTAGGTTGCCTTCGGTTAGGATATATATCGCTATAGACGTATATGATGTTTCCACCGAGAAGTACGGGCCGAAATAACAACAATGTTGTCAGATATTACATCCGAGGTGTTAGGTTGCCTTAGGCTATTATATATAACGTTATAGACGTATGTAATGTTACCACCGAGAAGTAGGTGCCGACGCGCCAGGAATGTTGTAAAATATCACATTCGACATGTTAGGTTGCCTTAAGCTAGGATATATAGCGTAATAAACGTATATAATATTCCCACCGAGAAGTAGGGGCCGAAGTAACGGGAATGTTGTAAAATATTACATTCGACCTGTTAGGTTACCTTAGGCTAGGATATACAGCGTAATAAAGGTATATAATATTCCCACCGAGAAGTAGGAGCCGAAGTAACGGGAATGTTGTAAAATATTACATTCGACCTGTTAGGTTACCTTAGGCTAGGATATACAGCGTTAAAGGCGTGTACAATGTTCCCACCGAGAAATAGGGGCCGACACGCCAAGAATGTTGTAAAACAATACAACCGAGGTGTTAGGTTGCCTTAGGTTGGGATATATATCGTTATAGACGTATATAGTGTCCCCATCGAGAAGCAGGCGACGACACGACAGGAATGTTGTAAAATATTACATGCGAGATGTTATATTGCCTTACGTTAGGATATATAACGTTATAGACGTATGTAATGTTCCCACCGAGAAGTACCGGCCGACACGGAAGGAATGTTATCAACTATTACATCCGAGATGGTAGGTTGCCTTAGGTTAGGATATACAACGTTATAGACGTATATAATGTCCTCGTCCAGAAGTAGGCTACGACACGCCAGGAATGTTGTAAAATATTACATCCCAGATGTTAGGTTGCCTTAGGTTAGGATATACAACGTTATAGACGTATATAATGTCCCCATCGAGAAGCAGGCCACGACACGCCAGGAATGTTGTAAAATATTACATTCGACAGGTTAGGTTGCGTTAGGTCAGGATATACAACATTGTAGACGTATATAATGTCCCCATCGAGAAGCAGGAGACGACACGCCAGGAATGTTGTAAAATATTACATTCGACATGTTAGGTCGCCTTAGGCTAGGATATATAACGTTATAGACGTATACAATGTTCCCACCGAGAAGTACGGGCCTACACGCCAGGAATGTTGTCAACTATTACATCCGAGGTGTTAGGTTGCCTTAGGATAGGATATATATCGCTATAGACGTATATAATGTTCCCACCGAGACGTAGGCACCGACATGCAAGGAATGTTGTAAAATATTACATCCCAAATGTTAGGTTGCGTTAGGTTAGGATATACAACGTTATAGACGTATATAATCTCCCCATCGAGAAGCAGGCGACGACACGCCAGAATGTTGTAAAGTATTGCATCCGAGATGTTAGGTTGCCTTAGGTTAGGATATAGAATGTTATAGATGTATATAATGTCCCCATCGAGAAGTAGGCGACGACACGCCAGGAATGTTGTAAAATATTACATCCGAGATGTTAGGTTGCCTTAGGCTAGGATATATATCGTTATAGACGTATACAATGTTTCTACCGAGAAGTAGGGACCGATATGCCAGGAATGTTGTAAAATATTACATCCGAGAAGTTAGGTTGCCTTAGGTTATGATATATAACGTTATAGACGTATATAATGTTCCCACCGAGACGTAGGTACCGACATGCCAAGACTGTTGTAAAATAATACATCCCAGATGTTAGGTTGCCTTATGTTAGGATATACAACGTTATAGACGTATATAATGTCCTCATCCAGAAGTAGGCTACGACACGCCAGGAATGTTGTAAAATATTACATCCCAGATGTTAGGTTGCCTTAGGTTAGGATATACAACGTTATAGATGTATATAATGTCCCCATCGAGAAGCAGGCCACGACACGCCAGGAATGTTGGAAAATATTACACTCGACATGTTAGGTTGCCTTAGGCTAGGATATATAACGTTATAGACGTATGTAATGTTACCACCAAGAAGTAGTTGCCGACGCGCCAGGAATGTTGTAAAATATCACATTCGACATGTTAGGTTGCCTTAAGCTAGGATATATAGCGTAATAGACGTATATAATATTCCCACCGAGAAGTAGGGGCCGAAGTAACGGGAATGTTGTAAAATATTACATTCGACATGTTAGGTTGCCTTAGGCTAGGATATAGAACGTTATAGATGTATATAATGTTTTCACCGAGAAGTAGGGACCGATATGCCAGGAATGTTGTAAAATATTACATCCTAGATGTTAGGATGCCTTAGGTTAGTATATACAAGGTTATAGATGTATATAATGTCCCCATCGAGAAGCAGGTTACGACACGCCAGGAATGTTGCAAAATATTACATTCGACATGTTAGGTGGCCTTAGGCTAGGATATATAACGTTATAGACGTATATAATGTTACCACCGAGAACTACGGGCCGACAGGCCACGAATGATGTAAAATATTACATTCGACATGTTAGGTCGCCTTAGGCTATGATATATAACGTTATAGACGTATCTAATGTTCCCACCGAGAAATAGGGGCCGACGCGTCAGAAATGTTATAAAATATTACACCCGAGATGTTAGGTTCCCTTAGGTTAGGATATACAACGCTATAGACGTATAGAATGCTCCCGCCGAGACGTAGGGACCGACATGCCAGGAATGTTGTAAAATATTACATCCGAGATGTTAGGTTGCCTTCGGTTAGGATATATATCGCTATAGACGTATATGATGTTTCCACCGAGAAGTACGGGCCGAAACAACAACAATGTTGTCAGATATTACATCCGAGGTGTTAGGTTGCCTTAGGCTATTATATATAACGTTATAGACGTATGTAATGTTACCACCGAGAAGTAGGTGCCGACGCGCCAGGAATGTTGTAAAATATCACATTCTACATGTTAGGTTGCCTTAAGCTAGGATATATAGCGTAATAAACGTATATAATATTCCCACCGAGAAGTAGGGGCCGAAGTAACGGGAATGTTGTAAAATATTACATTCGACCTGTTAGGTTACCTTAGGCTAGGATATACAGCGTAATAAACGTATATAATATTCCCACCGAGAAGTAGGGGCCGAAGTAACGGGAATGTTGTAAAATATTACATTCGACCTGTTAGGTTACCTTAGGCTAGGATATACAGCGTTAAAGGCGTATACAATGTTCCCACCGAGAAATAGGGGCCGACACGCCAAGAATGTTGTAAAACAATACAACCGAGGTGTTAGGTTGCCTTAGGTTGGGATATATATCGTTATAGACGTATATAGTGTCCCCATCGAGAAGCAGGCGACGACACGACAGGAATGTTGTAAAATATTACATGCGAGATGTTATATTGCCTTACGTTAGGATATATAACGTTATAGACGTATGTAATGTTCCCACCGAGAAGTACCGGCCGACACGGAAGGAATGTTATCAACTATTACATCCGAGATGGTAGGTTGCCTTAGGTTAGGATATACAACGTTATAGACGTATATAATGTCCTCGTCCAGAAGTAGGCTACGACACGCCAGGAATGTTGTAAAATATTACATCCCAGATGTTAGGTTGCCTTAGGTTAGGATATACAACGTTATAGACGTATATAATGTCCCCATCGAGAAGCAGGCCACGACACGCCAGGAATGTTGTAAAATATTACATTCGACAGGTTAGGTTGCCTTAGGCTAGGATATATAACGTTATAGACGTATGTAATGTTACCACCGAGAAGTAGGTGCCGACGCGCCAGGAATGTAGTAAAATATTACATCCGAGATGTTAGGTTGCCTTAGGTTAAGATAAATAACGTTATTGATTTATATAATGTTCCCACCGAGATATAGGCGCCGACGCGCCAAGAATGTTGTAAAACAATACATCCGAGGTGTTAGGTTGCCTTAGGTTAGGATATATATCGTTATAGACGTATATAGTGTCCCCATCGAGAAGCAGGCGACGACACGACAGGAATGTTGTAAAATATCACATCCGAGATGTTATATTGCCTTACGTTAGGATATATAACGTTATAGACGTATATAATGTTCCCACCGAGACGTATGCACCGACATGCAAGGAATGTTGTAAAATATTACATCCCAAATGTTAGGTTGCGTTAGTTTAGGATATACAACGTTATAGACGTATATAATCTCCCCATCGAGAAGCAGGCGACGACACGCCAGAATGTTGTAAAATATTACATCCGAGATGTTAGGTTGCCTTAGGTTAGGATATACAACGTTATAGACGTATATAATGTCCTCATCCAGAAGTAGGCTACGACACGCCAGGAATGTTGTAAAATATTACATCCCAGATGTTAGGTTGCCTTAGGTTACGATATACAACGTTATAGACGTATATAATGTCCCCATCGAGAAGCAGGCGACGACACGCCAGAATGTTGTAAAATATTACATCCGAGATGTTAGGTTGCCTTAGGTTAGGATAAACAATGTTATAGATGTATATAATGTCCCCATCGAGAAGTAGGCGACGACACGCCAGGAATGTTGTAAAATATTACATCCCAGATGTTAGGTTGCCTTAGGTTAGGATATACAACGTTATAGACGTATATAATGTCCCCATCGAGAAGCAGGCCACGACACGCCAGGAATGTTGTAAAATATTACATTCGACAGGTTAGGTTGCCTTAGGCTAGGATATATAACGTTATAGACGTATGTAATGTTACCACCGAGAAGTAGGTGCCGACGCGCCAGGAATGTAGTAAAATATTACATCCGAGATGTTAGGTTGCCTTAGGTTAAGATAAATAACGTTATTGATTTATATAATGTTCCCACCGAGATATAGGCGCCGACGCGCCAAGAATGTTGTAAAACAATACATCCGAGGTGTTAGGTTGCCTTAGGTTAGGATATATATCGTTATAGACGTATATAGTGTCCCCATCGAGAAGCAGGCGACGACACGACAGGAATGTTGTAAAATATCACATCCGAGATGTTATATTGCCTTACGTTAGGATATATAACGTTATAGACGTATATAATGTTCCCACCGAGACGTATGCACCGACATGCAAGGAATGTTGTAAAATATTACATCCCAAATGTTAGGTTGCGTTAGTTTAGGATATACAACGTTATAGACGTATATAATCTCCCCATCGAGAAGCAGGCGACGACACGCCAGAATGTTGTAAAATATTACATCCGAGATGTTAGGTTGCCTTAGGTTAGGATATACAACGTTATAGACGTATATAATGTCCTCATCCAGAAGTAGGCTACGACACGCCAGGAATGTTGTAAAATATTACATCCCAGATGTTAGGTTGCCTTAGGTTACGATATACAACGTTATAGACGTATATAATGTCCCCATCGAGAAGCAGGCGACGACACGCCAGAATGTTGTAAAATATTACATCCGAGATGTTAGGTTGCCTTAGGTTAGGATAAACAATGTTATAGATGTATATAATGTCCCCATCGAGAAGTAGGCGACGACACGCCAGGAATGTTGTAAAATATTACATCCGAGATGTTAGGTTACCTTAGGCTAGGATATATATCGTTATAGACGTATACAATGTTTGCACCGAGCAGTAGGGACCGATATGCCAGGAATGTTGTAAAATATTACATCCGAGATGTTAGGTTGCCTTAGGTTAGGATAAACAATGTTATAGATGTATATAATGTCCCCATCGAGAAGTAGGCGACGACACGCCAGGAATGTTGTAAAATATTACATCCGAGATGTTGGGTTACCTTAGGCTAGGATATATATCGTTATAGACGTATACAATGTTTGCACCGAGAAGTAGGGACCGATATGCCAGGAATGTTGTAAAATATTACATCCGAGATGTTAGGTTGCCTTAGGTTAGGATATACAATGTTATAGATGTATATAATGTTCCCACCGAGACGTAGGCACCGACATGCAAGGAATGTTGTAAAATATTACATCCCAAATGTTAGGTTGCGTTAGGTTAGGATATACAACGTTATAGACGTATATAATCTCCCCATCGAGAAGCAGGCGACGACACGCCAGAATGTTGTAAAGTATTGCATCCGAGATGTTAGGTTGCCTTAGGTTAGGATATAGAATGTTATAGATGTATATAATGTCCCCATCGAGAAGTACGCGACGACACGCCAGGAATGTTGTAAAATATTACATCCGAGATGTTAGGTTGCCTTAGGCTAGGATATATATCGTTATAGACGTATACAATGTTTCCACCGAGAAGTAGGGACCGATATGCCAGGAATGTTGTAAAATATTACATCCGAGAAGTTAGGTTGCCTTAGGTTATGATATATAACGTTATAGACGTATATAATATTCCCACCGAGAAGTAGGGACCGACATGCCAGGAATGTTGTAAAATATTACATCCGAGATGTTAGGTTCCTTTACGTTTGGATATATATCGTTATAGACGTATATAATGTTCCTACCGAGACTTGGGGACCGACATGCCAGGAATCTTGTAAAATATTACATCCGAGATGTTAGGTTGCCTTATGCTAGGATATATATCGTTATAGACGTATACAATGTTTCCACCGAGAAGTAGGGACCGATATGCCAGGAATGTTGTCAAATATTACATCCCAGATATTCGGTTGCCTTAGGTTATGATATAAAACGTTATAGACGTATATAATGTTCCCATCGAGAAGCAGGCGACGACACGCCAGGAATGATGTAAAATATTACATTCGACATGTTAGGTCGCCTTTGGCTAGGATATATAACGTTATAGACGTATACAATGTTCCCACCGAGAAGTACGGGCGGACACGCCAGGAATTTTGTCAACTATTACATCCGAGATGTTAGGTTGTCTTAGGTTAGGATATATAACGTTATAGACGTATATAATGTCCCCATCCAGAAGTAGGCGACGACACGCCAGGAATATTACATCCCAGATGTTAGGTTGCGTTAGGTTAGGATACACAACGTTATAGACGTATATAATGTTCCCATCGAGAAGCAGGCGACGACACGCCAGGAATGATGTAAAATATTACATTCGACATGTTAGGTGGCCTTAGGCTAGGATATACAACGTTATAGACGTATATAATGTTCCCACCGAGAAGTACGGGCGGACACGCCAGGAATTTTGTCAACTATTACATCCGAGATGTTAGGTTGCCTTAGGTTAGGATATATAACGTTATAGACGTATATAATGTCCCCATCCAGAAGTAGGCGACGACACGCCAGGAATGTTGTAAAATATTACATCCGAGATGTTAGGTTGCCTTAGGCTAGGATATATATCGTTATAGACGTATACAATGTTTGCACCGAGAAGTAGGGACCGATATGCCAGGAATGATGTAAAATATTACATCCGAGGTGTTAGGTTGCCTTAGGTTAGGATATACAATGTTATAGATGTATATAATGTCCCCATCGAGAAGTAGGCGACGACACGCCAGGAATGTTGTAAAATATTACATTCGACATGTTAGGTTGCCTTAGGCTAGGATGTATAACGTTATAGACGTATATAATGTTCCCACCGAAAAGTAGGAGCCGACGCGTCAGGAATGTTGTAAAATATTACACCCGAGATGTTAGGTTCCCTTAGGTTAGGATATACAATGTTATATATGTGTAGAATGTCCCCATCGAGAAGTAGGCGACGACACGCCAGGAATGTTGTAAAATATTACATCCGAGATGTTAGGTTGCCTTAGGCTAGGATATATATCGTTATAGACGTATACAATGTTTCCACCGAGAAGTAGGGACCGATATGCCAGGAATGTTGTAAAATATTACATCCCAAATGTTAGGTTGCGTTAGGTTAGGATACACAACGTTATAGACGTATATAACGTTCCCATCGAGAAGCAGGAGACGACACGCCAGGAATGTTGTAAAATATTACATTCGACATGTTAGGTCGCCTTAGGCTAGGATATATAACGTTATAGACGTATACAATGTTCCCACCGAGAAGTACGGGCCTACACGCCAGGAATGTTGTCAACTATTACATCCGAGGTGTTAGGTTGCCTTAGGATAGGATATATATCGCTATAGACGTATATAATGTTCCCACCGAGACGTAGGCACCGACATGCAAGGAATGCTGTAAAATATTACATCCCAAATGTTAGGTTGCGTTAGGTTAGGATATACAACGTTATAGACGTATATAATCTCCCCATCGAGAAGCAGGCGACGACACGCCAGAATGTTGTAAAGTATTGCATCCGAGATGTTAGGTTGCCTTAGGTTAGGATATAGAATGTTATAGATGTATATAATGTCCCCATCGAGAAGTAGGCGACGACACGCCAGGAATGTTGTAAAATATTACATCCGAGATGTTAGGTTGCCTTAGGCTAGGATATATATCGTTATAGACGTATACAATGTTTCCACCGAGAAGTAGGGACCGATATGCCAGGAATGTTGTAAAATATTACATCCGAGAAGTTAGGTTGCCTTAGGTTATGATATATAACGTTATAGACGTATATAATATTCCCACCGAGAAGTAGGGACCGACATGCCAGGAATGTTGTAAAATATTACATCCGAGATGTTAGGTTCCCTTACGTTTGGATATATATCGTTATAGACGTATATAATGTTCCTACCGAGACTTGGGGACCGACATGCCAGGAATCTTGTAAAATATTACATCCGAGATGTTAGGTTGCCTTATGCTAGGATATATATCGTTATAGACGTATACAATGTTTCCACCGAGAAGTAGGGACCGATATGCCAGGAATGTTGTCAAATATTACATCCCAGATATTCGGTTGCCTTAGGTTATGATATAAAACGTTATAGACGTATATAATGTTCCCATCGAGAAGCAGGCGACGACACGCCAGGAATGATGTAAAATATTACATTCGACATGTTAGGTCGCCTTTGGCTAGGATATATAACGTTATAGACGTATACAATGTTCCCACCGAGAAGTACGGGCGGACACGCCAGGAATTTTGTCAACTATTACATCCGAGATGTTAGGTTGTCTTAGGTTAGGATATATAACGTTATAGACGTATATAATGTCCCCATCCAGAAGTAGGCGACGACACGCCAGGAATATTACATCCCAGATGTTAGGTTGCGTTAGGTTAGGATACACAACGTTATAGACGTATATAATGTTCCCATCGAGAAGCAGGCGACGACACGCCAGGAATGATGTAAAATATTACATTCGACATGTTAGGTGGCCTTAGGCTAGGATATACAACGTTATAGACGTATATAATGTTCCCACCGAGAAGTACGGGCGGACACGCCAGGAATTTTGTCAACTATTACATCCGAGATGTTAGGTTGCCTTAGGTTAGGATATATAACGTTATAGACGTATATAATGTCCCCATCCAGAAGTAGGCGACGACACGCCAGGAATATTACATCCCAGATGTTAGGTTGCGTTAGGTTAGGATACACAACGTTATAGACGTATATAATGTTCCCATCGAGAAGCAGGCGACGACACGCCAGGAATGATGTAAAATATTACATTCGACATGTTAGGTCGCCTTAGGCTAGGATATATAACGTTATAGACGTATATAATGTTCCCACCGAAAAATAGGGGCCGACGCGTCAGGAATGTTGTAAAATATTACATTCGACATGTTACGTGGCCTTAGGCTAGGATATATAACGTTACAGACGTATATAATGTTCCCACCGAGAAGTACGGGCGGACACGCCAGGAATTTTGTCAACTCTTACATCCGAGATGTTAGGTTGCCTTAGGTTAGGATATATAACGTTATAGACGTATATAATGTCCCCATCCAGAAGTAGGCGACGACACGCCAGGAATATTACATCCCAGATGTTAGGTTGCGTTAGGTTAGGATACACAACGTTATAGACGTATATAATGTTCCCATCGAGAAGCAGGCGACGACACGCCAGGAATGATGTAAAATATTACATTCGATATGTTAGGTCGCCTTAGGCTAGGATATATAACGTTATAGACGTATACAATGTTCCCACCGATAAGTACGGGCCTACACGACAGGAATGTTGTCATCTATTACATCCGAGGTGTTAGGTTGCTTTGGGTTAGGATATATATCGTTATAGACGTATATAATGTTCCCACCGAGACGTAGGCACCGACATGCAAGGAATGTTGTAAAATATTACATCCCAAATGTTAGGTTGCGTTAGGTTAGGACATACAACGTTATAAACGTATATAATCTCCCCATCGAGAAGCAGGCGACGACACGCCAGAATGTTGTAAAATATTATATCCGAGATGTTAGGTTGCCTTAGGTTAGGATATACAATGTTATAGATGTATATAATGTCCCCATCGAGAAGTAGGCGACGACACGCCAGGAATGTTGTAAAATATTACATCCGAGATGTTAGGTTTGCCTTAGGCTAGGATATATATCGTTATAGACGTATACAATATTTCCACCGAGAAGTACGGGCCTACACGCCAGGAATGTTGTCAACTATTACATCCGAGGTGTTAGGTTGCCTTTGGTTAGGATATATATCGTTATAGACGTATATAATGTTCCCACCGAGACGTAGGCACCGACATGCAAGGAATGTTGTAAAATATTACATCCGAGATGTTAGGTTCCCTTAGGTTTGGTTATATAGTGTTATAGATGTATATAATGTTCCTACCGAGACTTGGGGACCGACATGCCAGGAATCTTGTAAAATATTACATCCCAGATGTTAGGTTGCGTTAGGTTAGGATATACAACATTGTAGACGTATATAATGTCCCCATCGAGAAGCAGGAGACGACACGCCAGGAATGTTGTAAAATATTACATTCGACATGTTAGGTCGCCTTAGGCTAGGATATATAACGTTATAGACGTATATAATGTTCCCATCGAGAAGCAGGAGACGACACGCCAGGAATGTTGTAAAATATTACATCCGAGGTGTTAGGTTGCCTTGGGTTAGGATATATATCGTTATAGACGTATATAATGTTCCGACCGAGACGTAGGCACCGACATGCCAGGAATGTTGTAAAATATTGCATCCCAAATGTTAGGTTGCGTTAGGATAGGATATACAACGTTATAGACGTATATAATGTCCCCATCGAGAAGCAGGCGACGACAAGCCAGGATGATGTAAAATATTACATCCGATATGTTAGGTTGCCTTAGGCTAGGATATATATCGTTATAGACGTATACAATGTTCCCACCGAGAAGTAGGGACCGACATGCCAAGAATGTTGTAAAATATTACATCCGAGATGTTAGGTTGCCTTAGGTTAGGATATACAACGTTATAGATGTATATAATGTCCCCAGCGAGAAGCAGGCGACGACACGCCAGAATGTTGTAAAGTATTGCATCCGAGATGTTAGGTTGCCTTAGGTTAGGATATAGAATGTTATAGATGTATATAATGTCCCCATCGAGAAGTAGGCGACGACACGCCAGGAATGTTGTAAAATATTACATCCGAGATGTTAGGTTGCCTTAGGCTAGGATATATATCGTTATAGACGTATATAATGTTCCCACCGAGACGTAGGCACCGACATGCAAGGAATGTTGTAAAATATTACATCCCAAATGTTAGGTTGCGTTAGGTTACTATATACAACGTTATAAACGTATATAATCTCCCCATCGAGAAGCAGGCGACGACAGGCCAGAATGTTGTAAAATATTACATCCGAGAAGTTAGGTAGCCTTAGGTTAGGATATACAACGTTATAGATGTATATAATGTCCCCATCGAGAAGTAGGCGACGACACGCCCGGAATGTTGTAAAATATTACATCCGAGATGTTAGGTTTGCCTTAGGCTAGGATATATATCGTTATAGACGTATACAATATTTCCACCGAGAAGTAGGGACCGATATGCCAGGAATGTTGTAAAATATTACATCCGAGATGTTAGATTGCCTTAGGTTATGATATATAACGTTATAGACGTATATAATATTCCCACCGAGAAGTAGGGACCGACATGCCAGGAATGTTGTAAAATATTACATCCGAGATGTTAGGTTCCCTTAGGTTTGGTTATATAGTGTTATAGATGTATATAATGTTCCTACCGAGACTTGGGGACCGACATGCCAGGAATCTTGTAAAATATTACATCCCAGATGTTAGGTTGCGTTAGGTTAGGATATACAACATTGTAGACGTATATAATGTCCCCATCGAGAAGCAGGAGACGACACGCCAGGAATGTTGTAAAATATTACATTCGACATGTTAGGTCGCCTTAGGCTAGGATATATAACGTTATAGACGTATATAATGTTCCCATCGAGAAGCAGGAGACGACACGCCATGAATGTTGTAAAATATTACATCCGAGGTGTTAGGTTGCCTTGGGTTAGGATATATATCGTTATAGACGTATATAATGTTCCGACCGAGACGTAGGCACCGACATGCCAGGAATGTTGTAAAATATTGCATCCCAAATGTTAGGTTGCGTTAGGATAGGATATACAACGTTATAGACGTATATAATGTCCCCATCGAGAAGCAGGCGACGACAAGCCAGGATGATGTAAAATATTACATCCGATATGTTAGGTTGCCTTAGGCTAGGATATATATCGTTATAGACGTATACAATGTTCCCACCGAGAAGTAGGGACCGACATGCCAAGAATGTTGTAAAATATTACATCCGAGATGTTAGGTTGCCTTAGGTTAGGATATACAACGTTATAGATGTATATAATGTCCCCAGCGAGAAGCAGGCGACGACACGCCAGGAATGCTGTGACATATCACATCTGAGATTTTAGGTTGCCTTAGGCTAGGACATATATCGTTATAGACGTATACAATGTTCCCACCGAGAAGTAGAGACCGACATGCCAGGAATGTTGTAAAATATTACATCCGAGATGTTAGGTTCCCTTAGGTTTGGTTATATATCGTTATAGACGTATATAATGTTCCGACCGAGACGTAGGCACCGACATGCCAGGAATGTTGTAAAATATTGCATCCCAAATGTTAGGTTGCGTTAGGATAGGATATACAACGTTATAGACGTATATAATGTCCCCATCGAGAAGCAGGCGACGACAAGCCAGGAATGTTGTAAAACATTACATCCGAGATGTTAGGTTGCGTTAGGTTAGGATATACAACGTTATAGACGTATATAATGTCCCCATCGAGAAGCACGCGACGACACTCCATGAATGTTATAAAATATTACATTCGACATGTTAGGTTGCCTTAGGCTAGGATATATAACGTTATAGACGTATACAATGTTCCCACAGTGAAGTAGGGACCGACATGCCAGGAATGTTGTCAAATATTACATCGAGATGTTAGGTTGCCTTAGGCTAGGATATATAACGTTATAGACGTATATAATGTTACCACCGAGAACTACGTGCCGACACGTCAGGAATGATGTAAAATATTACATTCATAATGTTAGGTCGCCTTAGGCTAGGATATATAACGTTATAGACGTATATAATGCGACCACCGAGGCGTACGGGCCTACACGCCAGGAATGTTGTCAACTATTACATCCGAGATGTTAGGTTTCCTTAGGTTAGGATATATATCGTTATAGACGTATATAATGATCCCACCGAGACGTAGGGACCGACATGCCAGGAATACTTTAAAATATTATATCCCAAATGTTAGGTTGCCTTAGGTTAGGATATACAACGTTATAGACGTATATAATGTCCCCATCGAGAAGCAGGCGACGACACGCCAGAATGTTGTAAAATATTACATCCGAGATGTTAGGTTGCCTTAGGTTAGGATAAACAATGTTATAGATGTATATAATGTCCCCATCGAGAAGTAGGCGACGACACGCCAGGAATGTTGTAAAATATTACATCCGAGATGTTAGGTTACCTTAGGCTAGGATATATATCGTTATAGACGTATACAATGTTTGCACCGAGAAGTAGGGACCGATATGCCAGGAATGTTGTAAAATATTACATCCGAGATGTTAGGTTGCCTTAGGTTATGATATATAACGTTATAGACGTATATAATATTCCCACCGAGAAGTAGGGACCGACATGCCAGGAATGTTGTAAAATATTACATCCGAGATGTTAGGTTCCCTTAGGTTTGGTTATATATCGTTATAGACGTATATAATGTTCCGACCGAGACGTAGGCACCGACATGCCAGGAATGTTGTAAAATATTGCATCCCAAATGTTAGGTTGCGTTAGGATAGGATATACAACGTTATAGACGTATATAATGTCCCCATCGAGAAGCAGGCGACGACAAGCCAGGAATGTTGTAAAACATTACATCCGAGATGTTAGGTTGCGTTAGGTTAGGATATACAACGTTATAGACGTATATAATGTCCCCATCGAGAAGCACGCGACGACACTCCATGAATGTTATAAAATATTACATTCGACATGTTAGGTTGCCTTAGGCTAGGATATATAACGTTATAGACGTATACAATGTTCCCACAGTGAAGTAGGGACCGACATGCCAGGAATGTTGTCAAATATTACATCCGAGATGTTAGGTTGCCTTAGGCTAGGATATATAACGTTATAGACGTATATAATGTTACCACCGAGAACTACGTGCCGACACGTCAGGAATGATGTAAAATATTACATTCATAATGTTAGGTCGCCTTAGGCTAGGATATATAACGTTATAGACGTATATAATGCTCCCACCGAGGCGTACGGGCCTACAAGCCAGGAATGTTGTCAACTATTACATCCGAGATGTTAGGTTTCCTTAGGTTAGGATATATATCGTTATAGACGTATATAATGATCCCACCGAGACGTAGGGACCGACATGCCAGGAATACTTTAAAATATTATATCCCAAATGTTAGGTTGCCTTAGTTTAGGACATACAACGTTATAGACGTATATAATGTCCCCATCGAGAAGCAGGCGACGACACGCCAGGAATGATGTAAAATATTACATTCGACATGTTAGGTGGCCTTAGGCTAGGATATACAACGTTATAGACGTATATAATGTTCCCACCGAGAAGTACGGGCGGACACGCCAGGAATTTTGTCAACTATTACATCCGAGATGTTAGGTTGCCTTAGGTTAGGATATATAACGTTATAGACGTATATAATGTCCCCATCCAGAAGTAGGCGACGACACGCCAGGAATATTACATCCCAGATGTTAGGTTGCGTTAGGTTAGGATACACAACGTTATAGACGTATATAATGTTCCCATCGAGAAGCAGGCGACGACACGCCAGGAATGATGTAAAATATTACATTCGACATGTTAGGTCGCCTTAGGCTAGGATATATAACGTTATAGACGTATATAATGTTCCCACCGAAAAATAGGGGCCGACACGTCAGGAATGTTGTAAAATATTACATTCGACATGTTACGTGGCCTTAGGCTAGGATATATAACGTTATAGACGTATATAATGTTCCCACCGAGAAGTACGGGCGGACACGCCAGGAATTTTGTCAACTCTTACATCCGAGATGTTAGGTTGCCTTAGGTTAGGATATATAACGTTATAGACGTATATAATGTCCCCATCCAGAAGTAGGCGACGACACGCCAGGAATATTACATCCCAGATGTTAGGTTGCGTTCGGTTAGGATACACAACGTTATAGACGTATATAATGTTCCCATCGAGAAGCAGGCGACGACACGCCAGGAATGATGTAAAATATTACATTCGATATGTTAGGTCGCCTTAGGCTAGGATATATAACGTTATAGACGTATACAATGTTCCCACCGAGAAGTAGGGGCCTACACGACAAGAATGTTGTCATCTATTACATCCGAGGTGTTAGGTTGCTTTGGGTTAGGATATATATCGTTATAGACGTATATAATGTTCCCACCGAGACGTAGGCACCGACATGCAAGGAATGTTGTAAAATATTACATCCCAAATGTTAGGTTGCGTTAGGTTAGGACATACAACGTTATAAACGTATATAATCTCCCCATCGAGAAGCAGGCGACGACACGCCAGAATGTTGTAAAATATTATATCCGAGATGTTAGGTTGCCTTAGGTTAGGATATACAATGTTATAGATGTATATAATGTCCCCATCGAGAAGTAGGCGACGACACGCCAGGAATGTTGTAAAATATTACATCCGAGATGTTAGGTTTGCCTTAGGCTAGGATATATATCGTTATAGACGTATACAATATTTCCACCGAGAAGTACGGGCCTACACGCCAGGAATGTTGTCAACTATTACATCCGAGGTGTTAGGTTGCCTTTGGTTAGGATATATATCGTTATAGACGTATATAATGTTCCCACCGAGACGTAGGCACCGACATGCAAGGAATGTTGTAAAATATTACATCCCAAATGTTAGGTTGCGTTAGGTTACTATATACAACGTTATAAACGTATATAATCTCCCCATCGAGAAGCAGGCGACGACAGGCCAGAATGTTGTAAAATATTACATCCGAGAAGTTAGGTAGCCTTAGGTTAGGATATACAACGTTATAGATGTATATAATGTCCCCATCGAGAAGTAGGCGACGACACGCCCGGAATGTTGTAAAATATTACATCCGAGATGTTAGGTTTGCCTTAGGCTAGGATATATATCGTTATAGACGTATACAATATTTCCACCGAGAAGTAGGGACCGATATGCCAGGAATGTTGTAAAATATTACATCCGAGATGTTAGATTGCCTTAGGTTATGATATATAACGTTATAGACGTATATAATATTCCCACCGAGAAGTAGGGACCGACATGCCAGGAATGTTGTAAAATATTACATCCGAGATGTTAGGTTCCCTTAGGTTTGGTTATATAGTGTTATAGATGTATATAATGTTCCTACCGAGACTTGGGGACCGACATGCCAGGAATCTTGTAAAATATTACATCCCAGATGTTAGGTTGCGTTAGGTTAGGATATACAACATTGTAGACGTATATAATGTCCCCATCGAGAAGCAGGAGACGACACGCCAGGAATGTTGTAAAATATTACATTCGACATGTTAGGTCGCCTTAGGCTAGGATATATAACGTTATAGACGTATATAATGTTCCCATCGAGAAGCAGGAGACGACACGCCATGAATGTTGTAAAATATTACATCCGAGGTGTTAGGTTGCCTTGGGTTAGGATATATATCGTTATAGACGTATATAATGTTCCGACCGAGACGTAGGCACCGACATGCCAGGAATGTTGTAAAATATTGCATCCCAAATGTTAGGTTGCGTTAGGATAGGATATACAACGTTATAGACGTATATAATGTCCCCATCGAGAAGCAGGCGACGACAAGCCAGGAATGTTGTAAAACATTACATCCGAGATGTTAGGTTGCGTTAGGTTAGGATATACAACGTTATAGACGTATATAATGTCCCCATCGAGAAGCACGCGACGACACTCCATGAATGTTATAAAATATTACATTCGACATGTTAGGTTGCCTTAGGCTAGGATATATAACGTTATAGACGTATACAATGTTCCCACAGTGAAGTAGGGACCGACATGCCAGGAATGTTGTCAAATATTACATCCGAGATGTTAGGTTGCCTTAGGCTAGGATATATAACGTTATAGACGTATATAATGTTACCACCGAGAACTACGTGCCGACACGTCAGGAATGATGTAAAATATTACATTCATAATGTTAGGTCGCCTTAGGCTAGGATATATAACGTTATAGACGTATATAATGCTCCCACCGAGGCGTACGGGCCTACAAGCCAGGAATGTTGTCAACTATTACATCCGAGATGTTAGGTTTCCTTAGGTTAGGATATATATCGTTATAGACGTATATAATGATCCCACCGAGACGTAGGGACCGACATGCCAGGAATACTTTAAAATATTATATCCCAAATGTTAGGTTGCCTTAGTTTAGGACATACAACGTTATAGACGTATATAATGTCCCCATCGAGAAGCAGGCGACGACACGCCAGAATGTTGTAAAATATTACATCCGAGATGTTAGGTTGCCTTAGGTTAGGATAAACAATGTTATAGATGTATATAATGTCCCCATCGAGAAGTAGGCGACGACACGCCAGGAATGTTGTAAAATATTACATCCGAGATGTTAGGTTACCTTAGGCTAGGATATATATCGTTATAGACGTGTACAATGTTTGCACCGAGAAGTAGGGACCGATATGCCAGGAATGTTGTAAAATATTACATCCCAAATGTTAGGTTGCGTTAGGTTAGGATACCCAACGTTATAGACGTATATAACGTTCCCATCGAGAAGCAGGCGACGACACGCCAGGAATTATGTAAAATATTACATCCCAGATGTTAGGTTGCGTTACGTCAGGATATACAACATTGTAGACGTATATAATGTCCCCATCGAGAAGCAGGCGACGACACGCCAGAATGTTGTAAAGTATTGCATCCGAGATGTTAGGTTGCCTTAGGTTAGGATATACAATGTTATAGATGTATATAATGTCCCCATCGAGAAGTAGGCGACGACACGCCAGGAATGTTGTAAAATTTTACATCCGAGATGTTAGGTTGCCTTAGGCTAGGATATATATCGTTATAGACGTATACAATGTTTCCACCGAGATGTAGGGACCGATATGCCAGGAATGTTGTAAAATATTACATCCGAGAAGTTAGGTTGCCTTAGGTTATGATATATAACGTTATAGACGTATATAATATTCCCACCGAGAAGAAGGGACCGACATGCCAGGAATGTTGTAAAATATTACATCCGAGATGTTAGGTTCCCTTACGTTTGGATATATATCGTTATAGACGTATATAATGTTCCTACCGAGACTTGGGGACCGACATGCCAGGAATCTTGTAAAATATTACATCCGAGATGTTAGGTTGCCTTATGCTAGGATATATATCGTTATAGACGTATACAATGTTTCCACCGAGAAGTAGGGACCGATATGCCAGGAATGTTGTCAAATATTACATCCCAGATATTCGGTTGCCTTAGGTTATGATATAAAACGTTATAGACGTATATAATGTTCCCATCGAGAAGCAGGCGACGACACGCCAGGAATGATGTAAAATATTACATTCGACATGTTAGGTCGCCTTTGGCTAGGATATATAACGTTATAGACGTATACAATGTTCCCACCGAGAAGTACGGGCGGACACGCCAGGAATTTTGTCAACTATTACATCCGAGATGTTAGGTTGTCTTAGGTTAGGATATATAACGTTATAGACGTATATAATGTCCCCATCCAGAAGTAGGCGACGACACGCCAGGAATATTACATCCCAGATGTTAGGTTGCGTTAGGTTAGGATACACAACGTTATAGACGTATATAATGTTCCCATCGAGAAGCAGGCGACGACACGCCAGGAATGATGTAAAATATTACATTCGACATGTTAGGTGGCCTTAGGCTAGGATATACAACGTTATAGACGTATATAATGTTCCCACCGAGAAGTACGGGCGGACACGCCAGGAATTTTGTCAGCTATTACATCCGAGGTGTTAGGTTGCCTTGGGTTAGGATATATATCGATGGCGGGTCTCGCACCCCTGGAATACCTGGCACAGGAAGACCTCATAGTGTACGAAACCCTTCGCACAACGCGCCAGGTAGAAGAAGAAGGTGCACCTGCTCCGACAAGGGACGAGATTAGAAGAGAAGCGAGACGCTTCAGTTTCTCTAAATGGAAGGAGAAACTCGCACCTGCGACCAATCACAGGATCGTGGGAGCGATTCTACCCATCTTGGAAAACTGGGTAGAAAACAGGAGAGGGCAGCTCACCTTCAGAGTGACGCAGGTGCTGAGTGGACATGGATGCTTCGGTCAGTACCTCTGCAAGATCGGAAAAGAGGCCACGGCTGAATGTCACCATTGCGGAGACGGAGACGACTCTGCGCAGCACACGTTGGAACGCTGTCCAGCGTGGCAAACGCTGCGCCACGCTCTCGTGGCAGAGATCGGACGGGATCTCTCGCCGACCAGCATCCTGCCGAAGATGCTGGAAGGGGAGAGATACTGGCGAGCCGTTACCTTGTTTTGCGACAAAGTGATGGCTGCGAAGGAAGCAGCCGAGCGCGAAAGAGAGCGCACGCTTTCTGCTCGACGAGCCTTACGTGGTCGGCGTTGTAGACGTTTGCCACGTTCCACTCCAAGGTAGGGGACTCTCGTCCGTCAGGGCGCGAGAGTCGCTCCAAAGTACCCACCGGGGAGCGGAGCTTCGCTGCCGCCGTCCATCTCAAACGCCGCCAGCGGGAGAAGAGGAAGACGACTTCGAAGATTGAAGACAGGCGCAAGAAATTCGATAAAGAGGTACGCGTGAGGAATGCATGCATTCGCACACAAGCGTAATAGAAAAGATTGCGCAAAGAAAAAGTAAATAAGAAAAAACAGAAAGAGCAGCCGAGGGCCGGATAGACAGGGTTTGGGTCAAGTCTATCCGGCACGCGCTCGACCGAGGAGAGGCAAACGACTGTGGTGGTTGCAGTTGTTGCCAATCTAAAGTATGAACTCGCACGCCACCTATGAACAGAGAGTTCAAAGAACTCAGACACGAGGCGGGATGCTGGACGCGTTCGAAAGAGTTCCCGGCTACCCGCTACAAGTGTAGGAAGACCACCGCAGGGTTTTAGTCGGTAAGAGTCCGACATAACCGCGGATTTCCCAAAAAATCCACGGTATCCATGAGGATTTCCCTGCGAAAAAAAAAAAAAAAAAAAGAATATATATCGTTATAGACGTATATAATGTTCCCACCGAGACGTACGCACCGTCATGCAAGGAACGTTGTAAAATATTACATCCCAAATGTCAGGTTGCGTTAGGTTAGGATATACAATGTTATAGATGTATATAATGTCCCCATCGAGAAGTAGGCGACGACACGCCAGGAATGTTGTAAAATATGACATCCGAGATGTTAGGTTTGCCTTAGGCTAGGATATATATCGTTATAGACGTATGCAATATTTCCACCGAGAAGTACGGGCCTACACGCCAGGAATGTTGCCAACTATTACATCCGAGGTGTTAGGTTGCCTTGGGTTAGGATATATAACGTTATAGACGTATATAATGTTCCCACCGAGACGTAGGCACCGACATGCATGGAATGTTGTAAAATATTACATCCCAAATGTTAGGTTGCGTTAGGTTAGGATATACAACGTTATGAACGTATATAATCTCCCCATCGAGAAGCAGGCGACGACACGCCAGGAATGTTGTAAAATATTACATCCCAAATGTTAGGTTGCGTTAGGTTAGGATATACAACGTTATAGAAGTATATAATCTCCCCACCGAGAAGCAGGCGACGAAACGCCAGAATGTTGTAAAATATTACATCCGAGATGTTAGGTTGCCTTAGGTTAGGATATACAATGTTATAGATGTATATAATGTCCCCATCGAGAAGTAGGCGACGACACGCCAGGAACGTTGTAAAATATTACATTCGACATGTTAGGTTGCCTTAGGCTAGGATATATAACGTTATAGCCGTATATAATGTTCCCACCGAAAGATAGGGCCCAACGCGTCAGGAATGTTGTAAAAGTTTACACCCGAGATGTTAGGTTCCCTTAGGTTAGGATATACAACGTTATAGACGTATAGTATGTTCCCACCGAGATGTAGGGACCGACATGCCAGGAATGTTGTAAAATATTACATCCGAGATGTTAGGTTGCCTTAGGTTAGGATATACAACGTTATAGACGTATATAATGTCCTCATCGGGAAGTAGGCGCCGTCACGCCAGGAATGCTGTAAAATATTACTGTAGAGAGGTTAGGTTGCCCTACGTTATGATATATAACCTTGCAGACGTATATAATGTTCCCACCGAGATGTAGGGACCGACATGGCAGGAATGTTGTAAAATATTACATCCGAGATGTTAGGTTGCTTTAGGTTAGGATATATATCGTTATAGGCTTATATAATGTTCCCACCGAGACGTGGGGACCGACATGCCAGGAATGTTGTAAAATATTACATCCCAGAAGTTAGGTTGCCTTAGGTTAGTATATACAATGTTATAGATGTATATAATGTCCCCATCGAGAAGTAGGCGACGACACGCTAGGAATGTTGTAAAATATTACATCCGAGATGTTAGGTTGCCTTCGGTTAGGATATATATCGCTATAGACGTATATGATGTTCCAACCGAGATGTACGGGTCGACACGCCAGAAATGTTGTCAAATATTACATCCGACATGTTAGGTTGCCTTAGGCTAGGATATATAACGTTATAGACATATATAATGTTCCCACCGAAAAATAGGGGCCGACGCGTCAAGAATGTTGTAAAATATTACACCCGACATGTTAGTTTCCCTTAGGTTAGGATATACAACGTTATAGACGTATAGAATGTTCCCACTGAGATGTAGGGACCGACATGCCAGGAATGTTGTAAAATATTACATCCCAAATGTTAGGTGGCGTTAGGTTAGGATATACAACGTTATAGACGTATAGAATGTCGCCATCGAGAAGCAGTTGACGACACGCCAGGAATGATGTAAAATATTACATTCGACATGTTAGGTCGCCTTAGGCTAGGATATATATCGCTATAGACGTATATGATGTTCCCACCGAGAAGTACGGGCTAACACGCCAGGAAAGTTTTCTAATATTACACCCGAGATGTTAGGTTCTCTTAGGTTAGGATATATAACGTTATAGACGTATATAATGTCCCCATCCAGAAGTAGGCGACGACACGCCAGGAATATTACATCCCAGATGTTAGGTTGCGTTAGGTTAGGATATACAACGTTATAGACGTATATAATGTTCCCATTGAGAAGCAGGCGAAGACACGCCAGGAATGATGTAAAATATTACATTCGATATATTAGGTCGCCTTAGGCTAGGATATATAACGTTATAGACGTCTACAATGTTCCCACCGAGACGTAGGGACCGACATGCCAAGAATGTAAAATATTACATCCGAGATGTTAGGTTGCCTTAGGTTAGGATATACAACGTTATAGATGTATATAATGTCCCAATCCAGAAGCAGGCGACGACACGCCAGGAATGCTGTAAAAAAATCACATCCGAGATATTAGGTTGCCTTAGGCTAGGACATATATCGTTATAGACGTATAGAATGTTCCCACCGAAAATTAGGATCCGACGCGCGAGGAATGTTGCAAAATATTACATCCGAGATGTTAGGTTCCCTTCGGTTCGGATATATATCGTTATAGACGTATATAATGTTCCTACCGAGACTTGGGGACCGATATGCCAGGAATCTTGTAAAACATTACATACCAGATGTTAGGTTGCTTTAGGTTAGGATATACAACGTTATAGACTTATATAATGTCCCCATCGAGAAGTAGGCGACGACACGCCAGGAATGTTGTAAAATATTACATTCGACATGTTAGGTTGCCTTAGACTAGGATATATAACGTTATAGACGTATATAATGTTCCCACCGAAAAATAGGGGCCGACGCGTCAGGAATGTTGTAAAATATTACATTCGACATGTTAGGTGGCCTTAGGCTAGGATATATAACGTTATAGACGTATATAATATTCCCACCGAGACGTAGGCACCGACATGCAAACAATGTTGTAAAATATTACATCCCAAATGTTAGGTTGCGTTAGGTTAGGATATACAACGTTATAGACGTATATAATGTCCCCATCGAGAAGCAGGCGACAACACGCCAGGAATGTTGTAAAATATTACATCCGAGATGTTATGTTGCCTTACGTTAGGATATATAACGTTATAGACGTATATAATGTTCCCACCGAGAAGTACGGGCCGACACGCCAGGAATGTTATCAACTATTACATCCGAGATGTTATGTTGCCTTACGTTAGGATATATAACGTTATAGACGTATATAGTGTTCCCACCGAGAAGAACGGGCCGACACGCCAGGAATGTTATCAACTATTACATCCGAGATGTTAGGTTGCCTTAGGTTATTATATATAACGTTATAGACGTATATAATGTTCCCACCGAGAAATAGGGGCCAACGCGTCAGGAATGTTGAAAAATAAAACATCCCAGATGTTAGGTTGCGTTAGGTTAGTATATACAACGTTATAGACGTATATAATGTCCCCATCGAGAAGCAGGCGACAACACGCCAGGAATGTTGTAAAATATTACATCCGAGATGTTATGTCGCCTTACGTTAGGATATATAACGTTATAGACGTATATAATGTTCCCACCGAGAAGTACGGGCCGACACGCCAGGAATGTTATCAACTATTACATCCGAGATGTTATGTTGCCTTACGTTAGGATATATAACGTTATAGACGTATATAGTGTTCCCACCGAGAAGAACGGGCCGACACGCCAGGAATGTTATCAACTATTACATCCGAGATGTTAGGTTGCCTTAGGTTATTATATATAACGTTATAGACGTATATAATGTTCCCACCGAGAAATAGGGGCCAACGCGTCAGGAATGTTGAAAAATAAAACATCCCAGATGTTAGGTTGCGTTAGGTTAGTATATACAACGTTATAGACGTATATAATCTCCCCTTCGAGAAGCAGGCGACGACACGCCAGAATGTTGTAAAATATTACAGTCGACATGTTAGGTTGCCTTACGCTAGGATATATAACGTTATAGACGTATATAATATTACCACCGAGAAATAGGGGCCGACGCGTCAGGAATGTTGTAAAATATTACACCCGAGATGTTAGGTTCCCTTCTGTTAGCATAAACAACGTTATAGACGTATATAATGTTCCCACCGAGAAGTAGGGACCGACATGCCAGGAATGTTGTAAAGTATTACATCCGAGTTGTTAGGTTGCTTTAGGTTAGGAAATATATCGTTATAGACTTATATAATGTTCCCACCGAGACGTGGGGACCGACATGCCAGGAATGTTGTAAAATATTACATCCCAGAATTTAGGTTGCTTTGGGTTAGGATATACAACGTTATAGACGTATATAATGTCCCCATCGAGAAGCAGGCGACGGCACGCCAGAATGTTGTAAAATATTACATCCGAGATGTTAGGTTCCCTTAGGTTAGGATATACAACGTTATAGACGTATCTAATGTCCCCATCGAGAAGCAGGCGACGACACGCCAGGAATGTTGTAAAATATTACATCCGAGATGTTAGGTTGCCTTAGGCTAGGACATATATCGTTATAGACGTATACAATGTTTCCCACCGAGAAGTAGGGACCGACGCGTCAGAAATGTTGTAAAATAAAACATCCCAGATGTTAGGTTGCGTTAGGGTAGGATATACAACGTTATAGACGTATATAATGTCCCCTTCGAGAAGTAGGGACCGACGCGTCAGAAATGTTGTAAAATAAAACATCCCAGATGTTAGGTCGCCTTAGGCTAGGATATATATCGCTATAGACGTATATGATGTTCCCACCGAAAAGTAGGAGCCGACGCGCGAGGAATGTTGAAAAATATTACATACGAGATGTTAGGTTGCCTTAGGTTAGTATATACAATGTTATAGATGTACATAATGTCCCCATCCAGAAGTAGGCGACAACACGCCAGGAATGTTGTACAATATTACATCCCAGATGTTAGGTTGCGTTAGGTTAGGATATACAACGTTATAGACGTATATAATGTCCCCAGCGAGAAGCAGGCGACGACACGCCAGGAATGATGTAAAATATTACATTCGACATGTTAGGTCGCCTTAGGCTAGGATATGTAACGTTATAGACGCATATAATGTTACCACCTAGAACTGCGGGCCAACGGGCCAGGAATGTTGTAAGATATTAGATTCGAGATGTTGGGTCGCCTTAGGCTAGGATATATAACGTTATAGACGTATATAATGTTCCCACGGAGAAGTACGGGCGTACACGCCAGGAATGCTGTAAAATATTACATCCGAGATGTTAGGTTGCCTTAGGCTAGGATATACACCCTTATAGTCGTATGTAATGTTACCGCCGAGAACTACTGGCCGACACGGCGGGAATGATGTAAAATATTACATTCGACATGTTAGGTCGCCTTAGGCTAGGATATATAACGTTATAGACGCATATAATGTTCCCACCGTGAAATAGGGGCCGACTCGCCAGGAATTTTGTTAACTATTACATCCGAGATGTTAGGTTGCCTTAGGTTAGGTTATATATCGTTATAGACGTATATAATGTTCCCACCGAGAAGTAGAGACCGACATGCCAGGAATGTTGTAAAATATTACATTCGATAAGGTAGGTTGCCTTAGGCTAGTATATATAACGATATAGACGTATGTAATGTTCCCAACGAGAAATAGAGACCGACGCGTCAGGAATGTTCTAAAATATTACACCCGAGTTGTTAGGTTCCCTTAGGTTAGGATATACAACGTTATAGACGTATATAATGTTCCCATTGAGACGTAGTGACCGACATGCCAGGAATGTTGTAAAATATTACACCCGAGATGTTAGGTTCCCTTAGGTTACGATATACAACGTTATAGACGAATAGAATGTTCCCACCGAGATGTAGGGACCGACATGCCAGGTATGTTGTAAAATAATACATCCCAGATGTTAGGTTGCGTTAGGTTAGGATATACAACGTTATAGGCGTATATAATGTCCCAATCGAGAAGAAGGCGACGACACGCCGGGCATGCTGTAAGATATTACATTCGACAAGTTAGGTTGCCTTAGGCTAGGATATATAGCGTTATAGACGTATAGAATGTTCCCACCGAGAAGTAGGGTCCGACGTGCCAGGAATGTAGTAAAATATTACATCCGAGATGTTAGATTGCCTTAGGCTAGGATATATAACGTTAAAGACGTATATAATATTCCCACCGACAAGTAGGTGCCGACGCGCCAGGAATGTTGTAAAATATTACATTCGACATGTTAGGTTGCCTTAGGTTAGGATATATAACGTTATAGACGTATATACTGTTCCTACCGAGAAGTAGGTGCCGACGTGCCAGGAATGTTGTAAAATATTACATCCGAAATGTTAGGTTGCCTTAGGTTAGGATATATAACGTTATAGACGTATATAGTGTTGCCACCGAGAAGTAGGGGCCGATGAGCCGGGAATGTTATAAAACGTCACATCCGAGGTGTTAGGTTGCCTTAGGTTAGGATATATAACGTTATAGACGTATATATTGTTCCCACCGAGAAGTAGGGGCCGATGAGCCAGGAATGTTGTAAAATATAACGGTAGAGATGTTAGATTGCCTTAGGCTAGGATATATACCGTTATAGTCGTATGTAATGTTACCACCGAGAACTACGGGCCGACACGTCGGGAATGATGTAAAATATTACATTCGACATGTTAGGTCGCCTTAGGCTAGGATATATAACGTTATAGACGTATATAATGTTCCCTCTGAGAAATAGGGGCCGACACGCCTGGAATGTTGCCAACTATTACATCCGAGATGTTAGGTTGCCTTATGTTAGGATATATATCGTTATAGACGTATATAACGTTCCCACCGAGAAGTAGGGACCGAAGCGCCGGGAATGTTGTAAAATATTACATTCGGCATGTTAGGTTGCCTTAGGTTGGGATATATAACGTTATAGACGTATATACTGTTCCCACCGAGATGTAGGTGCCGTCCCGCCAGGAATGTTGTGAAATACTACATTCGAGATGTTAGGTTGCCTTATGGTAATATATACAAAGCTATAGACGTATATAATGTCCCCACCGAGAAGTACGGGCCGACACGACCGGGATACTGTAAAACATTATCACCGAGGTGCAAGATGGGTTAGGTTATGTTATATTACGATATAGACGTATATAATTTTCCCTCCGATAAGTAGGGGCCGACCCGTCAGAAATGTTGGAAAATACTACATTCGAGATGTTAGGTTGCCTTTGGTTAGTATATATAACGTTATAGACGTATATAATGTCCGCGACGAGATGTACGGGACGACAATAACGGGATTCTGTGAAATATTACCAGCAAGGATCTAGCTGGGTTAGGTTAGGTTATATTTCGTTATAGACGTATATAATGTCCCCACCGAGAAGTACGGGCCGACGCGGACGGGATTCTGTAAAACATTATCAACGTGGGGAAAAATGGGGTAGGTTAGGTTATATTACGATATAGACGTATATAATGTACGCACCGAGACGTACGGGACGACACGAACGGGATTCTGTAAAACATTACCAGCGAGGTTCTAGATGGGTCAGGTTAGGATCTATTACGTTATAGACGTATATAATGTTCCCACCGAGAAGTGGGTCCGTCCCGCCAGGATTGTTGTGAAATACTACATTCGAGGTGTTAGGTTTCCTTATGGTAATATTATCAAAGCTATAGACGTATATAATGTCCCCACCGAGAAGTACAGGCCGACACGACCGGAATACTGTAAAACATTATCACCGAGGTGCAAGATGGGTTAGGTTATGTTATATTACGATATAGACGTATATAATGTTCCCTCCGATAAGTAGGGGCCGACCCGTCAGAAATGTTGGAAAATACTACATTCGAGATGTTAGGTTGCCTTTGGTTAGTATATATAACGTTATAGACGTATATAATGTCCGCGACGAGATGTACGGGACGATACTAACGGGATTCTGTAAAATATTACCAGCGAGGATCTAGCTGGGTTAGGTTAGGTTATTTTACGTTATAGACGTATATAATGTCCCCACCGAGAAGTACGGGCCGACGCGGGCGGGATTCTGTAAAACATTATCAACGTGGGGCAAAATGGGGTAAGTTAGGTTATATTACGATATAGACGTATATAATGTCCGCACCGAGACGTACGGGACGACACGAACGGGATTCTGTAAAACATTACCAGCAATGGTCTAGATGGGTTAGGCTAGGATCTATTACGTTATAGACGTATATAATGTTCCCACCAAGAAGTAGCGGCCGACCCGCCTGGAATGTTGAAAAATACTACATTCGAGATGTTAGGTTGCCTTAGGTTAGGATATATAACGTTATAGACGTATATAATGTACGCACCGTGACGTACCGGACGACACGAACGAGATTCTGTAAGACATTACCAGCGAGGGGCTAGATGGGTTAGGTTAAGTTATAGTACGTTAAAGACGTATATAATGTTCCCACCGAGAAGTAGGGGCCGACCCGCCAGGAATGTTGGAAAATACTACATCCGAGATGTTAGGTTTCCATATGGAAATATATACAAAGCTATAGACGTATATAATGTCCCCACCGAGAAGTACGGGCCGACACGACCGGGATACAGTAAAACATTATCACCGAGGGGCAAGACGGGTTAGGTTATGTTATATTACGATATAGACGTATATAATGTTCCCACCGATAAGTAGGGGCCGACCCGTCAGAAATGTTGGAAAATACTACATTCGAGATGTTAGGTAGCCTTTGGTTAGTATATATAACGTTATAGACGTACATAATGTTCCCACCGAGTAGTACGTGCCGATCCGAACGGGATTATGTAATACATTTCGAGTGAGGGGATAGATGGGTTAGGTTAGGATATATAACGTTATAGACGTATATAATGTCCCCATCGAAACGTACGGGGCTACACGAACTGTATTCTATAAAACGTTCCCAGCGAGTGGCTAGATGTGTTAGGTTAGGTTATACCGCGTTATAGACGTATATAATGTTCCCACCGAGATGTGGGGGCCGACGCGCCAGGAGTGTTGTAACATATTACATTCGACATGTTAGGTTGTCCTAGGCTAGGATATATAATGTTATGGACGTGTATAATGTTCCCACCGAAAAGTAGGGGCCGGCGCGCCAGGAATATTGTAAAATATTACATTCGACATGTTAGGTTGCCTTAGGCTAGGATATATAACATTATAGACGTATATAATGTCCGAACCGAAATGTAGGATCTTACAAGCCAGGAACATTGTAAAACATTACATACGAGGTGTTAGGTTGCCTTAGGTTAGGATATGTAACGTTATAGACGTATATAATGTTCCGACCGAGAAGTACGGATGGACACGCCAGGAATGCTGTAAAATAGTACATCCGAGATGTTAGGCTGCCTTAGGTTAGGATATACAAGGTTATAGATTTATATAATGTCCCCATCGAGAAGTAGGCGGCGACACGCCAGGAATGTTGTAAAATATTACATTCGACATGTTGGGTTGCCTTAGACTAGGATATATATCGTTATAGACGTATATAATGTTCCCACTGAGAAATAGGGGCCGACACGTCAGGAATGATGTAAAATATTACATTCGGCATGTTAGGTTGCCTTAGGCTAGGATATATATCGCTATACACGTATATGATGTTCCCACCGAGAAGTGCGGCTTAACATGCCAGGAATGTTGTCAAATATTACATCCGTGATGTTAGGTTGCCTTAGGCTAGGATATACAATGTTATAGACGTATGCAATGTTACCACCGAGAACTACGGGCCAACACGCCAGGAATGATGTAAAATGTTACACTCGACATGTTAGGTCGCCTTGGGCTAGGATATATATCGCTATAGGCGTATATAATGTTCCCACCGAGAAATAGGGGCCGACGCGTGTGGAATGTTGCAAAATATTACAGCGGAGATGTTAGGTTGCCTTAGGTTAGGATATATATCGTTATAGACGTGTATAATATTCCCACCGAGACGTAGGGACCGACATGCCAGGAATGTTGTAAAATATTACATCCCAGATGTTAGGTTGCGTTAGGTTAGGATATACAACGTTATAGACGTATATAAAGTCCCCATGGAGAAGCAGGCGACGACACGCCAGGAATGTTGTAACATATAACATCCGAGATGTTATGTTGCCTTACGTTAGGATATGTAACGTTATAGACGTATATAATGTTTCCACCGAAAAGTAGCAGCCGAAGCGCCAGGAATGTTGTAAAATATTACATCCGACATGTTAGGTTGCCTTAGGCTAGGATATACAACGTTATAGACGTATATAATGTACCCACGGAGACGTAGGGACCGACATGCCAGGAATGTTGTAAAATATTACATCCCAGATGTTAGGTTGCGTTAGGTTAGAATATACAACGTTATAGACGTATATAATGCCCCCTGGAGAAGCAGGCGACGACACGACAGGAATGTTGTAAAATATTACATTCGACATGTTAGGTTGCCTTAGGCTAGGATATACAACGTTATAGACGTATGCAATGTTACCACCGAGAACTACGGGCCAACACGCCAGGAATGACGTAAAATGTTACATTCGACATGTTAGGTCGCCTTAGGCTGGGATATATAACGCTATAGGCGTATATAATGTTCCAACCGAGAAATAGGGGCCGACGCGTGTGCAATGTTGCAAAATATTACAGCGGAGATGTTAGGTTGCCTTAGGTTAGGATATATATCGTTATAGACGTGTATAATGTTTGCACCGAGACGTAGGGACCGACATGCCAGTAATGTAGTAAAATATTACATCCCAGTTGTTAGGTTGCGTTAGGTTAGAATATACAACGTTATAGACGTATATAATGTCCCCATGGAGAAGCAGGCGACGACACGACAGGAATGTTGTAAAATATTACATTCGACATGTTAGGTTGCCTTAGGCTAGGATATATAACGCTATAGGCGTATATAATGTTCCAACCGAGAAATAGGGGCCGACGCGTGTGGAATGTTGCAAAATATTACAGCGGAGATGTTAGGTTGCCTTACGTTAGGATATATATCGTTATAGACGTGTATAATGTTCCCACCGAGACGTAGGGACCGACATGCCAGGAATGTAGTAAAATATTACATCCCAGATGTTAGGTTGCGTTAGGTTAGAATATACAACGTTATAGACGTATATAATGTCCCCATGGAGAAGCAGGCGACGACACGACAGGAATGTTTTAAAATATTACATTCGACATGTTAGGTTGCCTTAGGCTAGGATATATATCGTTATCGGCGTATACAATGTTCCCACCGAGAAGTAGGGACCGACATGCCAGGAATGTTGTAAAATATTACATCCGAGGTGTTAGGTTGCCTTAGGTTAGAATATACAACGTTATAGACGTATATAATGTTCCCACCGAGAAATAGGGGCCGACGCCTCTGGAATGTTGCAAAATATTACACCGGAGATGTTAGGTTGCCTTAGGTTAGGATATATATCGTTATAGACGTGTATAATGTTCCCGCCGAGACGTAGGGACCGACATGCCAGGAATGTAGTAAAATATTACATCCCAGATGTTAGGTTGCGTTAGGTTAGAATATACAACGTTATAGACGTATATAATGTCCCCATGGAGAAGCAGGCGACGACACAACAGGAATGTTGTAAAATATTACATTCGACATGTTAGGTTGCCTTAGGCTAGGATATATATCGTTATAGGCGTATACAATGTTCCCACCGAGAAGTAGGGACCGACATGCCAGGAATGTTGTAAAATATTACATCCGAGATGTTATGTTGCCTTACGTTAGGATATGTAACGTTATAGACGTATATAATGTTTCCACCGAAAAGTAGCAGCCGAAGCGCCAGGAATGTTGTAAAATATTACATCCGACATGTAGGGTTGGCTTAGGCTAGGATATACAACGTTATAGACGTATATAATTTACCCACGGAGACGTAGGGACCGACATGCCAGGAATGTTGTAAAATATTACATCCCAGATGTTAGGTTGCGTTAGGTTAGAATATACAACGTTATAGACGTATATAATGTCCCCATCGAGAAGCAGGCGACGACACGACAGGAATGTTGTAAAATACTACATTCGACTTGTTAGGTTGCCTTAGGCTAGGATATATATCCTTATAGGCGTATACAATGTTCCCACCGAGAAGTAGGGACCGACATGCCAGGAATGTTGTAAAATATTACATCCGAGGTGTTATTTTCCCTTAGGTTAGGATATACAACCTTATAGACGTATAGAATGTTCCGACCGAGACGTACGGGCCGACATGCCAGGAATGTTGTAAAATATTACATCCCAGATGTTAGGTTGCGTTAGGTTAGAATATACAACGTTATAGACGTATATAATGTCCCCATGGAGAAGCAGGCGACGACACGACAGGAATGTTGTAAAATATTACATTCGACATGTTAGGTTGCCTTAGGCTAGGATATATATCGTTATAGGCGTATACAATGTTCCCACCGAGAAGTAGGGACCGACATGCCAGGAATGTTGTAAAATATTACATCCGAGATGTTATGTTGCCTTACGTTAGGATATGTAACGTTATAGAAGTATATAATGTTTCCACCGAAAAGTAGCAGCCGAAGCGCCAGGAATGTTGTAAAATATTACATCCGACATGTAGGGTTGGCTTAGGCTAGGATATACAACGTTATAGACGTATATAATTTACCCACGGAGACGTAGGGACCGACATGCCAGGAATGTTGTAAAATATTACATCCCAGATGTTAGGTTGCGTTAGGTTAGAATATACAACGTTATAGACGTATATAATGTCCCCATCGAGAAGCAGGCGACGACACGACAGGAATGTTGTAAAATACTACATTCGACTTGTTAGGTTGCCTTAGGCTAGGATATATATCCTTATAGGCGTATACAATGTTCCCACCGAGAAGTAGGGACCGACATGCCAGGAATGTTGTAAAATATTACATCCGAGGTGTTATTTTCCCTTAGGTTAGGATATACAACCTTATAGACGTATAGAATGTTCCGACCGAGACGTACGGGCCGACATGCCAGGAATGTTGTAAAATATTACATCCCAGATGTTAGGTTGCGTTAGGTTAGAATATACAACGTTATAGACGTATATAATGTCCCCATGGAGAAGCAGGCGACGACACGACAGGAATGTTGTAAAATATTACATTCGACATGTTAGGTTGCCTTAGGCTAGGATATATATCGTTATAGGCGTATACAATGTTCCCACCGAGAAGTAGGGACCGACATGCCAGGAATGTTGTAAAATATTACATCCGAGATGTTATGTTGCCTTACGTTAGGATATGTAACGTTATAGAAGTATATAATGTTTCCACCGAAAAGTAGCAGCCGAAGCGCCAGGAATGTTGTAAAATATTACATCCGACATGTTGGGTTGCCTTAGGCTAGGATATACAACGTTATAGACGTATATAATTTACCCACGGAGACGTAGGGACCGACATGCCAGAAATGTTGTAAAATATTACATCCCAGATGTTAGGTTGCGTTAGGTTAGAATATACAACGTTATAGACGTATATAATGTCCCCATCGAGAAGCAGGCAACGACATGCCAGAATGTTGTAAAATATTACATCCGAGATGTTAGGTTCCCTTAGGTTAGGATATACAACCTTATAGACGTATAGAATGTTCCGACCGAGACGTACGGGCCGACACGCCAGGAATGTTGTCAAATATTACATCCGAGATGTTAGGTTACCTTAGGTTAGGATATACAACGTTATAGATGTATATAATGTCCCCATCCGGATGTAGGCGACGACACGCCAGGAATGTTGTAAAATATTACATTCGACATGTTATGTTGCCTTAGGCCAGGATATACAACGTTATAGACGTATATAATGTACCCACGGAGACGTAGGGACCGACATGCCAGGAATGTTGTAAAATATTACATCCCAGATGTTAGGTTGCGTTAGGTTAGAATATACAACGTTATAGACGTATATAATGTCCCCATGGAGAAGCAGGCGACGACACGACAGGAATGTTGTAAAATATTACATTCGACATGTTAGGTTGCCTTAGGCTAGGATATATATCGTTATAGGCGTATACAATGTTCCCACCGAGAAGTAGGGACCGACATGCCAGGAATGTTGTAAAATATTACATCCGAGGTGTTAGGTTGCCTTAGGTTAGAATATACAACGTTATAGACGTATATAATGTTCCCACCGAGAAATAGGGGCCGACGCGTCTGGAATGTTGCAAAATATTACACCGGAGATGTTAGGTTACCTTAGGTTAGGATATATATCGTTATAGACGTGTATAATGTTCCCACCGAGACGTAGGGACCGACATGCCAGGAATGTTGTAAAATATTACATCCCAGATGTTAGGTTGCTTTAGGTTAGGACATACAACGTTATAGACGTATATAAAGTCCCCATGGAGAAGCAGGCGACGACACGCCAGGAATGTTGTAACATATAACATCCGAGATGCTGTGTTGCCTTACGTTAGGATATGTAACGTTATAGACGTATATAATGTTTCCACCGAAAAGTAGGGGCCGACGAGCCAAGAATGTTGTAAAATATTACGTCCGAGATGTTAGGTTCCCTTAGGTTAGGATATATAACGTTATAGACGTATATAATGTTCCCACCGAAAAGTAGGGGCCGACGAGCCAAGAATGTTGTAAAATATTACAATCGACATGTTAGGATTGCCTTAGGCTAGGATATATAACGTAATAGACGTATATAATGTTCCCACCGAGAAGTAGGGGCCGACGTGCCAGGAATGTAGTAAAATATTACATCCGAGATGTTATGTTGCCTTACGACAGGATATATAACGTTATAGACGTATATGATGTTCCCACTGAGAAGTGCGGGTTAACACGCCAGGAATGTTGTCAAATATTACATCCGAGATGTTAGGTTGCCTTAGGCTAGGATATATATCGTTATAGACGTGTACAATGTTCCCACCGAGAAGTAGGGCCCGGCATGCCAGGAATGTTGTAAAATATTACATCCGAAATGTAAGGTTCCCTTAGGTTAGGATATATATCGTTATAGACGTATATAACGTTCCCACCGTGATGTAGGGACCGACATGCCAGGAATGTTGTAAAATATTACATCCCAGATGTTAGGTTGCGTTAGGTTAGTATATACAAGGTTATAGACGTATATAATGTCCCCATCGAGAAGCAGGCGACGACACGCCAGGAATGTTGTAAAATATTACATCCCAGATGTTAGGTTGCGTTAGGTTAGAATATACAACGCTATAGACGTATATAATGTCCACATCGAGAATCAGGCGACGACACGACAGGAATGTTGTAAAATATTACATTTGACATGTTAGGTTGCCTTAGGTTAGGATATATATCGTTATAGACGTATACAATGTTCGCACCGAGAAGTTGGGCCCGACGCGTCAGGAATGTTGTAAAATATTACGTCCGAGATGTTAGGTTCCCTTAGGTTAGGATATATAACGTTATAGACGTATATAATGTTCCCACCGAAAAGTAGGGGCCGACGAGCCAAGAATGTTGTAAAATATTACAATCGACATGTTAGGATTGCCTTAGGCTAGGATATATAACGTTATAGACGTATATAATGTTCCCACCGAGAAGTAGGGGCCGACGTGCCAGGAATGTAGTAAAATATTACATCCCAGATGTTAGGTTGCTTTAGGTTAGGACATACAACGTTATAGACGTATATAAAGTCCCCATGGAGAAGCAGGCGACGACACGCCAGGAATGTTGTAACATATAACATCCGAGATGCTGTGTTGCCTTACGTTAGGATATGTAACGTTATAGACGTATATAATGTTTCCACCGAAAAGTAGCAGCCGAAGCGCCAGGAATGTTGTAAAATATTACATCCGACATATTGGGTTGCCTTAGGCTAGGATATACAACGTTATAGACGTATATAATGTACCCACGGAGACGTAGGGACCGACATGCCACGAATGTTGTAAAATATTACATCCCAGATGTTAGGTTGCGTTAGGTTAGAATATACAACGTTATAGACGTATATAATGTCCCCATGGAGAAGCAGGCGACGACACGACAGGAATGTTGTAAAATATTGCATTCGACATGTTAGGTTGCCTTAGGCTAGGATATATATCGTTATAGACGTATACAATGTTCCCACCGAGAAGTTGGGCCCGACGCGTCAGGAATGTTGTAAAATATTACGTCCGAGATGTTAGGTTCCCTTAGGTTAGGATATATAACGTTATAGACGTATATAATGTTCCCACCGAAAAGTAGGGGCCGACGAGCCAAGAATGTTGTAAAATATTACGTCCGAGATGTTAGGTTCCCTTAGGTTAGGATATATAACGTTATAGACGTATATAATGTTCCCACCGAAAAGTAGGGGCCGACGAGCCAAGAATGTTGTAAAATATTACAATCGACATGTTAGGATTGCCTTAGGCTAGGATATATAACGTAATAGACGTATATAATGTTCCCACCGAGAAGTAGGGGCCGACGTGCCAGGAATGTAGTAAAATATTACATCCGAGATGTTATGTTGCCTTACGACAGGATATATAACGTTATAGACGTATATGATGTTCCCACTGAGAAGTGCGGGTTAACACGCCAGGAATGTTGTCAAATATTACATCCGAGATGTTAGGTTGCCTTAGGCTAGGATATATATCGTTATAGACGTGTACAATGTTCCCACCGAGAAGTAGGGCCCGGCATGCCAGGAATGTTGTAAAATATTACATCCGAAATGTAAGGTTCCCTTAGGTTAGGATATATATCGTTATAGACGTATATAACGTTCCCACCGTGATGTAGGGACCGACATGCCAGGAATGTTGTAAAATATTACATCCCAGATGTTAGGTTGCGTTAGGTTAGTATATACAAGGTTATAGACGTATATAATGTCCCCATCGAGAAGCAGGCGACGACACGCCAGGAATGTTGTAAAATATTACATCCCAGATGTTAGGTTGCGTTAGGTTAGAATATACAACGCTATAGACGTATATAATATCCACATCGAGAATCAGGCGACGACACGACAGGAATGTTGTAAAATATTACATTTGACATGTTAGGTTGCCTTAGGTTAGGATATATATCGTTATAGACGTATACAATGTTCGCACCGAGAAGTTGGGCCCGACGCGTCAGGAATGTTGTAAAATATTACGTCCGAGATGTTAGGTTCCCTTAGGTTAGGATATATAACGTTATAGACGTATATAATGTTCCCACCGAAAAGTAGGGGCCGACGAGCCAAGAATGTTGTAAAATATTACAATCGACATGTTAGGATTGCCTTAGGCTAGGATATATAACGTTATAGACGTATATAATGTTCCCACCGAGAAGTAGGGGCCGACGTGCCAGGAATGTAGTAAAATATTACATCCGAGATGTTCGGTTGCCTTACGTTAGGATATATAACGTTATTGACTTATATAATGTTCCCACCGAGAAGTAGGGGCCGACGCGCAAGGAATGTTGTAAAATATTACATTCGACATGTTAGGTTGCCTTAGGTTGGGATATATAACGTTATAGTCGTATATACTGTTCCCACCAAGAAGTAGGTACCGCCGCACCAGGAATGTAGTAAAATATTACATCCGAGTTGTTAGGTTGCATTAGGTTAGGATATATAACGTTTTAGACGTATATACTGTTCCCACCGAGAAGCAGGTGCCGACGCGCCAGGAATGTTGTAAAATATTACATTCGACATGTTTGGTTGCCTCAGGCTAGGATATATAACGTTATAGACGTATATAATGTTCCCACCGAGACGTACGGGACGACACGAACGGGATTCTGTAAAACATTACCAGCGAGGGGCTAGATGGGTTAGGTTAGGTTATATTACGTTATAGACGTAAATAATATTCCCACCGAGAAGTGGGGCCGACCTGCCAGGAATGTTGCGGAATACTACATTCGAGATGTTAAGTTTCCTTATGGTAATATATACAAAGCTATAGACATATATAATGTCCCCACCGAGAAGTTCGGGCCGACGCGGGCGGGATTCTGTAAAACATTACCAACGTGGGGCAAAATGAGGTAGGTTAGGTTATATTACGATATAGACGTATATAATGTCCGCACCGAGACGTACGGGTCGACACGAACGGGATTCTGTTAAACATTTCCAGCGAGGGTCTAGATGGGTTAGGTTAGGTTACATTACGTTATAAAAGTATATAATGTTCCCACCGAGAAGTAGGGGCCGACCCGCCAGAAATGTTGGAAAATACTACATTCCAGAAGTTAGGTTGCCGTAGGATAGGAAATATAACGTTATAGACGTATATAATGTCCGCACCGAGACGTAGGGCACGACACGAACGGGATCCTGTAAAACATTACCAGCGAGGGTCTAGATGGGTTAGGTTAGGATCTATTACGTTATAGACATATATAATGTTCCCACCGAGAAGTAGGGGCCGACCCGCCAGGAATGTTGGAAAATACTACATCCGAGATGTTAGGATGCCTTAGGTTGCGATATATAAAGTTATAGAAGTATATAATGTTCCCACCGAGAAGTAGGGCCCAAAGCGCCTGGAAAGTTTGTAGTACCACAATCGAGATGTTAGGTTGCCTTAGGTAAGGATATATAACGTCATAGACGTATATAATGCCCGCACCGAGACGTACGGACGACACGAACGGGATTCTGTAAAACATTACCAGCGAGGGTCTAGCTGGGTTAGGTTAGGTTATATTACGTTATAAAAGTATATAATGTTCCCACCGAGAAGTAGGTGCAGACCCGCCAGAAATGTTGGAAAATACTACATCCGAGAAGTTAGGTTGCCTTAGATTAGGATATATAACGTTATAGACGTGTATAATGTCCACACCGAGAAGTACGGAAAGACACGAACGAGATTCTGTAATACATTACCAGCGAGGGTCGTGATGGGTTAGGTTAGGTTATATTACTTTATAGACGTGTATAATATCCACACCGAGAAGTACGGGCCGACACGACTGGGATTCTGTAAAGCATTATTACCGAGGTGCAAGACGGGTTAGGTTAGGTTATATTTCGTTACAGACGTATATAATGTGCCCACTGAGGCGTACGGCACGACACGAACGGGATTCTGTAAAACATTACCAGCGAGGATCTAGATTGGTTAGGTTAGGTTATATTACGATGTAGAGGTATATAATGTGCACACCGAGAAGTAGGGGCCGACCCGCCAGGAATGTTGTGAAATACTACATTCGAGAATTTAGGTTGACTTGGGCTAGGATATATAACGTTATAAACGTATATAATGTCCGCACCGGGAAGTACGGGCCGACATGTCCGGGATTCTGTAAAACATTACCAGCCAGGGGCTAGATGGGTTAGGTTAGTTTATATTACGTTATAGACGTATATAATGTTCCCACCGAGAATTAGGGTCCGTCCGGCCAGGAATGTTGGAAAATACTACATCCGACATGTTAGGTTGCCTTATGGTAGGATATACAAGGTTATAGACGCATATAGTGTCCCCACCGAGACGTGGGGGACGACACGACCGTGATTCTGTAAAACAATACCAGCGAGGGGCTAGATGGGTTAGGTTAGGTTATGTTACGATATAGACGTATATAATGTTCCCACTTAGAAGTAGGGCCCGACCCGCCTGGAATGTGGTAAAATACTACATTCGAGATGTTAGGTTGCCTTAGGGTTGGATATAAAACGTTATAGACGTGTATAATGTCCCCACCGAGAAGTACGGGCCGACACGACCGGGGTTCTGTAAAACATTATCACCGAGGGGCAAAGTGGATTAGGTTAGACTATAGTACGGTATAGAAGTATATAATCTTCCCACTCAGAAGTAGGGGCCGAACCGCCTGGAATGTTGTAAAATACTACATTCGAGATGTTATGTTGCCCTAGGTTAGGATGTATAACGTTACAGACTTATATATTGTCCCCACCGTGAAGTACGGGCCTACACAACCGGGATTCTGTAAAACATTACCAGCGAGAGTCTAGATGGATTAGGTTAGGTTATATTAGGTTATAGACGTATATAATGTTACCACCGAGAAGTAGATGCCGACCCGCCAGGAATGTTGGAAAATACTACATCCGAGATGTTAGGTTGCCTTACGTTAGGATATATAACGTTATAGACGTATGTAATTTCCCCACCGAGAAGTAAGGTCCGACACGACCGTGATTCTGTAAAACAATACCAGCGAGGGGCTAGATGGGTTAGGTTAGGTTATATTACGATATAGACGTATATAATGTTCCCACTTAGAAGTAGGGCCGACCCGCCTGGAATGTTGTAAAATACTACCTTCGAGGTGTTAGGTTGCCTTAGGTTAGGATGTATAGCGTTACAGACGTATACAGTGTCCTCACCGAGAAGTACGGGCCGGCACGATTGGGATTCTGTAAAACATTACAAGCGGGGGGCTAGATGGGATGGGTTAGGTTATATTACGTTACAGACGTACATAATGTTCCCACCGAGAAGTAGGTTCCGACCCGCCAGGAATGTTGTAAAATACTACATCCGAGATGTTAGGTTTCCTTAGGTTAGGTTATATAACGTTACAGGCGCATACAATGTCCCCACCGACACGTACGGGATGACACGAACGTCATTCTGTAAAACATTACCGCCGAGGGGCTAGATGGGTTAGGTTAGGTTATATTACGTTATGGACGTATATAAAGTTCCCACCGAGACGTACGGGGCTACACGAACTGTATTCTATAAAACATTCCCAGCGAGTGGCTAGATGTGTTAGGTTAGGTTATACTGCGTTATAGACTTATATAGTGTTCCCACCGAGAACTAGGGGTCGGCCCGCCAGAAATTTTGTAAAACGTTACATCCGAGATGTTAGCTTGCCTTAGGCTAGGATATACAACGTTATAGACGTATATAATGTCCCCATCCAGAAGCAGTCGACAACACGCCAAGAATGTTGTAAAATATTACATTCGACGTGTTAGGTCGCCTTAGGCTATGATATATAACGTTATAGACGCATCTAATGTTACCACCGAGAAATAGGTGCCGACGCGTCAGGAATGTTGTAAAATATTACACCCGAGATGTTAGGTTGCCTTGGGTTAGGATATACAACGCTATAGACGTATAGAGAGTTCCCACCGAGACGTAGGGACCGACATGCCAGGAATAATATAAAATATTACATCCCAGATGTTAGGTTGCGTTAGGTTAGGATATACAATGTTATAGACGTATATAATGTCCCCATCGAGAAGCAGGCGACGACACGCCAGGAATGTTCCAAAATATTACATCAAAGATGTTGTGTTGCCTTACGTTAGGATATATAACGTTATAGACGTGTATAATGTTCCCACCGAAAAGAATTAGCCGACGCGCCAGGAATGTTGTAAAATATTACATTCGACATTGTTAGGACGCCTTACGTTAGCATATATAACGTTATAGACGTATATAATGTTCTCACCGAAAAGTAGGAGCCGACGCGCCAGGAATGTAGTAAAATATTACATCCGAGATGTTAGGTTGCCTTAGGTTAGGATATATATCGTTATAGACGTATATAACGTTCCCACCGAGACGTATTGACCGACATGCCAGTAATGTTGTAAAACTTTACATCCCAGAAGTTAGGTTGCGTTAGGTTAGGATATACAACGTTATAGACGTATATAACGTTCCCACCGAGAAATAGGGGCCGACGCGTCAGGAATGTTGTAAAATATTACATCCCAAATGTTAGGCTGCGTTAGGTTAGGATATACAACGTTATAGACGTATATAATGCCCCTTCGAGAAGCAGGCGACGACACGCCAGGAATGTTGTAAAATATACGGTAGAAAGGTTAGGTTGCCTTAGGTTAGAATATACAACGTTATAGACGTATATAATGTTCCCACCGAGAAGCAGGCGACGACATGCCAGGAATGTTGTAAAATATTACATCCGAGATGTTAGGTTGCCTTAGGTTAGCATATATATCGTTACAGACGTATATAATGTTCCCAGCGAGACGAAGGGACCGACATGCCACGAATGTTGTAAAATATTACATCCCAGATGTTTGGTTGCCGTAGGTTAGATTATATATCGTTATAGACGTATATAATGTTCCTACCGAGACGTAGGGACCTACATGCCAGGAAAGTTGTAAAATAATACACCCGAGATGTTAGGTTGCCTTAGGTTAGGATATATAACGTTATAGACGTATATGATGTTCCCACCGAGAAGTACGGTCCGACACGCCAGGAATGGTGTCAGATATTACACCCGAAATGTTAGGTTCCCTTAGGTTATGATATATAACGTTATAGACGTATATAGTGTTCCCACCGAGAAATAGGAACCGACATGCCAGGAATGTTGTAAAATATTACATTCAAAATGTTAGGTTGCGCTAGGCTAGGATATATAGCGTTATAGACGTATATTATGTTCGCACCGAAAATTAGGGCCCGACGTGCCTGGAATGTAGTAAAATATTACATCCGATATGTTTGGTTGCCTTAAGTTAGGACATATAACGTGATTGACTTATATAATGTTCCCACCAAGAAGTAGGGGCCGACGCGCCAGGAATGTGGTAAAATATTACATTCGACATGTTAGGTTGCCTTAGGTCAGGATATATAACGTTATAGACGTATGTACTGTTCCCACCGAGAAGTAGGTGCCGACGCGCCAGGAACGTTGTAAAATATTACATGCGACATGTTAGGTTGCCTTAGGTTAGGATATATAACGTTATAGACGTATATACTGTTCCCACCGAGAAGTAGGTGCCGACGCGCCAGGTATGTTGTAAAACAATACATCCGAGGTGTTAGGTTGCCTTAGGTTAGGATATATAACGCTATTGACTTATATAATGTTCCCACCGAGAAGTAGTTGCCGACGCACAGGTAATGTTGTAAAATATTACATTCGACGTGTTAGGTTTGCCTTAGGCTAGGATATACAGCGTTATAGACGTATACAATTTTCCCACCGCGAAATAGGGGCCGACACGCCAGGAATGTTGTAAGACATTACACCCGAGATGTTAGGTTCCCTTAGGTTATGATATATGTCGTTATAGACATATATAATGTTCCCACCGAGACGAAGGGACCGACATGTCAGGAATATTGTAAAATAATACATCCGAGATGTTAGGTTGCCTTAGGTTAGAATATACAACGTTATAGACGTATATAATGTTCCCACCGAGAAGCAGGCGACGACATGCCAGGAATGTTGTAAAATATTACAAACGAGATGTTATGTTGCCTTACGTTAGGATATATTACGTTATAGACGTATATAATGTCCCCATCGAGAAGTAGGCAACGACACGACAGGAATGTTGTAAAATATTACGGTATAGAGGTTAGTTTGCCTCAGGTTAGGATATACAACGTTATAGACGTATATAATGTTCCCACCGACAAGTAGGGACCGACATGCCAGGAATGCTGTAAAATATTATATCCGAGATGTTAGGTTGCCTTAGGTTAGGATATATATCGTTATAGACGTATATAATGTTCCTACCGAGACGTAGGGACCGACATGACAGGAATGTTGTAAAATATTACATCCCAGATGTTAGGTTGCCTTCGGTTAGGATATATATCGCTATAGAAGTATATGAAGATTCTACAGAGAAGTAAGAACCGACACGACAGGAATGGTGTAAAATATTACATCCGAGATGTTAGGTTGCCTTAGGTTAGGATATATAACGTTATAGACGTATATGATGTTCCCACCGAGAAGTACGGTCCGACACGCCAGGAATGGTGTCAAATATTACACCCGAGATGTTAGGTTCCCTTAGGTTATGATATATAACGTTATAGACGTATATAGTGTTCCCACCGAGAAGTAGGGACCGACATGCCAGGAATGTTGTAAAATATTACATTCAACATGTTAGGTTGCCTTAGGCTAGGATATATAGCGTTATAGGCGTATATTATGTTCGCACCGAGAATTAGGGGCCGACGTGCCTGGAATGTGGTTAAATATAACATTCGACATGTTAGGTTGCCTTAGGTTAGGATATATAACGTTATAGACGTATATACTGTTCCCACCGAGAAGTAGGTGCCGACGCGTCAGGAATGTTGTAAAATATTACATTCGACATGTTAGGTTGCCTTAGGATAGGATATATAAAGTTAAAGACGTATATACTGTTCCCACCGAGATGTAGTTGCCGATGATCCAGGAATGTTGTAAAATATTACATTCGACATGTTAGGTTGCCTTAGGCTAGGATATATAGCGTTATAGACGTATATACTGTTCACACCGAGAAGTAGGGGCCGGCGCGACAGGAATGTAGTAAAATAACACATCCCAGATGTTAGGTAGCTTTAGGTTAGGATATATAACGTTATAGAAGTATATAATGTTCCCACCGAGAAGTATGGGCCGACCCGCCTTGAAAGTTGTAAAATACTACATTCGAGATGTTAGGTTGCCTTAGGTTAGGATATATAACGATATAGACGTATATAATGTCCGCACCGAGACGTACGGGGCGACACGAACGAGATTCTGTAAAACACTACCAGCGAGGGTCTAGATGGGTTAGGTTAGGATCTATTACGTTATAGACGTATATAATAGAGAAGTAGCGGCCGACACGCCATGAATGTTGGAAAATAATACATCCGAGATGTTAGGTTGCCTTAGGCTAGAATGTGTAGCGTTATAGACGTATATAATGTTCCCAACAAGAAGTAGCGGCCGACGCGGCAGGAGTGTCGTGAAATATTACATTCTACATGTTAGGTTGCCTTAGGGAGGTATATATAACGTTATAGACGTATATAATGGTCCCATCGAGATGTAGGCGCCGTCGCTCCAGGAATGTTTTAAAATATTACATTCCAGATGTTAGGTTGCCTTAGGGTAGGATGTATAACGTTATTGACTTATATAATGTTCACACAGGAAGTAGGGCCCGACGCGCCAGAAAAGTTGTAACATATTACATCCGGGATGTTAGGTTCCCTCCGGTTAGGATATACAACGTTATAGACGTATATAATGTCCCCATCGAGAAGTGGGGACCGACAGGCCAGGAATGTTGTAAAATATTACGGTAGAGAGGTTAGGTTGCCTTAGGTTATGATGTATAAAGTTATAGACATATATACTGTTCCCACCGGGAAGTAAGGGCCGACACGCCAGAAATGTTGTAAAATATTACATGCGAGATGTAAGGTTGCCTTAGGCTAGGATATATAACGTTATAGACGTATATAATGTTACCGCCGAGAACTACGGGCCGACGTGCCAGGAATGTAGTAAAATATTACATACGAGGTGTTAGGTTGCCTTAGGCTAGGGTATACATCGTTATAGACGTATACAATGTTCCCACCGAGAAGTAAGCGACGACACGCCAGGAATGTTGTAAAATATTACATTCGACATGTTGGGTCGCCTTAGGCTAGGATATATCACGTTATAGACGTATATAATGTTCCCACCGAGAAATAGGGACCGACATGTCAGGAATGTTGTAAAAAAATACATCCGAGATGTTATGTTCCCTTAGGTTAGGATATATAACGTTATTGACTTATATAATGTTCCAATCGAGAAGTAGGTGCCGACGCGTCAGGAATGTTGTAAAATATTACATTCGACATGTTAGGTTGCCTTAGGATAGGATATATAACGTTAAAGACGTATATACTGTTCCCACCGAGATGTAGTTGCCGATGATCCAGGAATGTTGTAAAATATTACATTCGACATGTTAGGTTGCCTTAGGCTAGGATATATAGCGTTATAGACGTATATACTGTTCCCATCGAGAAATAGGGACCGACATGCCTGGAATGTAGTAAAATATTACATCCGATATGTTTGGTTGCCTTAGGTTAGGACATATAACGTTATTGACTTATATAATGTTCCCACCAAGAAGTAGGGGCCGACGCGCCAGGAATGTGGTAAAATATTACATTCGACATGTTAGGTTGCCTTAGGTTAGGATATATAACGTTATAGACGTATGTACTGTTCCCACCGAGAAGTAGGTGCCGACGCGCCAGGAACGTTGTAAAATATTACATGCGACATGTTAGGTTGCCTTAAGCTAGGATATATAGCCTTATAGACGTATATAATGTTCCCACCGCGAAGTAGGTGCCGACGCGCCAGGAATGTGGTTAAATATAACATTCGACATGTTAGGTTGCCTTAGGTTAGGATATATAACGTTATAGACGTATATACTGTTCCCACCGAGAAGTAGGTGCCGACGCGCCAGGTATGCTGTAAAACAATACATCCGAGGTGTTAGGTTGCCTTAGATTAGGATATATAACGCTATTGACTTATATAATGTTCCCACCGAGAAGTAGTTGCCGACGCACAGGTAATGTTGTAAAATATTACATTCGACGTGTTAGGATTGCCTTAGGCTAGGATATACAGCGTTATAGACGTATACAATTTTCCCACCGCGAAATAGGGGCCGACACGCCAGGAATGTTGTAAGACATTACATCCGAGGTGTTAGGTTGCCTTAGGTTAGTATATATAACGTTATAGACGCATATACTGTTCCCACCGAGAAATAGGGGCCAACACGCCAGGAATGTTGTTAAACAATACATACGATGTGTTAGGTTGCCTTAGGTTAGGATATATAACGTTATAGACGTATATACTGTTCCCACCGAGAAGTAGGTGCCGACGTGCCTGGAATGTTTTCAAATATTACATCCGAGATGTTAGGTTGCCTTAGGTTAGGATATATAACGTTTTTGACTTATATAATGTTCCCGCCGAGAAATAGGGTCCGACGCGTAAGGAATGTTGTAAAATATTACTGCCGAGATGTTAGGTTGCCTTAGGCTAGGATATATATCGTTATAGACATATATAATGTTCCCACCGAGAAATAGGGGACGTCACAGGCCAGGAATGTTGCAAAACATTAAATCCGACGTGTTAGGTTGTCTTAGGTTCGATATATATCGTTATAGACGTATCTACTGGTCCCACCGAGAAGTGGTTGCCGACGCGCCAGGAATGTTGTAAAATATTACATTCGACTTGTCAGGTTGCCATAACCTGGGATATATAGCGTTATAGACGTATATAACGTTCCCACCGTGAAGTAGGGGCCGAAGTGCCCGGAAAGTTGTTAAATATTACATTCGACATGTTATGTTGCCTTAGGTTAGGATATATAACGTTATAGAAGTATATAATGTTCCCACGGAGAATTAGGGACCGACATGCCAGGAATGTTATAAAATAATTCATCCGAGATGTTAGGTTCCCTTGGGTTAGGTTATATATCTTTATAGACGTATGTAATGTTCCCACCGAGAATTAGGGGCCGACATGCAAGGAATGTTGTAAAATATTACACCCGAGATGCTAGGTTCCCATAGGTTAGGATATATATCGTTATAGACGTATATAATGTTCCCACCGAGACGTAGGGCCCGACATGCCAGGAATGTTGTAAAATATTACATCCCAGATGTTAGGTTGCGTTAGGTTAGGATATACAACGTTATAGAGGTATATAATGTCCCCATCGAGAAGCAGGCGGCGACACGCCAGGAATGTTGTCAAATAATACATCCGAGAAGCTAGGTTCCCTTAGGTTAAGATATATAATATTCTAGACGTATATAATGTTCCCAACGAGAAGTACGGGCCGACACGCTAGCAATGTTGTCAACTATTACATCCGAGGTGTCAGGTTGCCTTAGGTTAGGATATACAATGTTATAGACGTATATAATGTCCCCGTTGAGAAGCAGGCGACGACACGCCAGGCATGTTGTAAAATATTGCATCCGAGATGTTATGTTGCCTTACGACAGGATATATAACATTATAGACCTATATAATGTTCCCACCGAAAAGTAGGACCCGACGCGCCAGGAATGTTGTAAAATATTGCATCCGAGATATTTGGTTGCATTCGGTTAGGATATATATCGCTAAAGACGTATATGATGTTCCCACCGAGAAGTACGCGCTAACACGCCAGGAATGTTGTCAAATATTACATCCGAGATGTTAGGTTGCCTTAGGTTAGGATATACAACGTTATAGATGTATATAATGTCCCCATCCAGAAGTAGGCGAACGACACGTCAGGAATGTTGTAAAATTAACATTTGACATGTTAGGTTTCCTTAGGCTAGGATATATAACGTTATAGACGCATATAATGTTACAACCGAGAACTACGGGCCGTCACGCCAGGAATGATGTAAAATATTACATCCGAGATGGTAAGTTGCCTTCGGTTAGGATATATATCGCTATAGACGTTTATGACGTTCCCACCGAGATGTACGGGTCGACACGCCTGGAATGTTGTCAAATATTACATCCGAGATGTTAGGTTGCCTTAGGTTAGGATATACAACGTTATAGATGTATATAATGTTCCCACCGAGATGTACGAGCCGACACGCCAGGAATGTTGTCAAATATTACACCTAAGATGTTAGGTTGCATTAGCTTAGGATATACAACGTTATAGACGTATATAATGTCTCGATCGAGAAGCAGGCGACGACACGCCAGAATGTTGTAAAATATTACATCCGAGATGTTAGCTTCCCTTAGGTTAGGATATATGTCGTTATAGACGTATATAATTTTCCAACCGAGACGTAGGGACCTACATGCCAGGAAAGTTGTAAAATAATACACCCGAGATGTTAGGTTGCCTTAGGTTAGAATATATATCGTTATAGACGTATATAATGTTCCCACCGAGACGTATGGACCGACATGCCAGGAATGTTGTAAAATATTACATCCCAGATGTTAGGTTGCGTTAGGTTAGGATATATAACGTTATAGACGTATATAATGTCCCCATCGAGAAGCAGGCGACGACACGCCAGGAATGTTGTAGAATAATACATTCGACATGTTAGGTCGCCTTAGGCTAGGATATATAACGTTATAGACGTATATCATGTTTCCACCGAGACATAGGGTCCGATGCGTCACGAATGTTGTAAAATATTACACCCGAGATGTTAGGTTCCCTTAGGTTATGATATATGTCGTTATAGACATATATAATGTTCCCACCGAGACGAAGGGACCGACATGCCAGGAATATTGTAAAATAATACATCCGAGATGTTAGGTTGCCTTAGGTTAGAATATACAACGTTATAGACGTATATAATGTTCCCACCGAGAAGCAGGCGACGACATGCCAGGAATGTTGTAAAATATTACATCCGAGATGTTAGGTTGCCTTAGGTTAGCATATATATCGTTACAGACGTATATAATGTTCCCACCGAGACGAAGGGACCGACATGCCACGAATGTTGTAAAATATTACATCCCAGATGTTTGGTTGCCGTAGGTTAGATTATATATCGTTATAGACGTATACAATGTTCCTACCGAGACGTAGGGACCTACATGCCAGGAAAGTTGTAAAATAATACACCCGAGATGTTAGGTTGCCTTAGGTTAGGATATATAACGTTATAGACGTATATGATGTTCCCACCGAGAAGTACGGTCCGACACGCCAGGAATGGTGTCAGATATTACACCCGAAATGTTAGGTTCCCTTAGGTTATGATATATAACGTTATAGACGTATATAGTGTTCCCACCGAGAAATAGGAACCGACATGCCAGGAATGTTGTAAAATATTACATTCAACATGTTAGGTTGCGCTAGGCTAGGATATATAGCGTTATAGACGTATATTATGTTCGCACCGAAAATTAGGGCCCGACGTGCCTGGAATGTAGTAAAATATTACATCCGATATGTTTGGTTGCCTTAGGTTAGGACATATAACGTTATTGACTTATATAATGTTCCCACCAAGAAGTAGGTGCCGACGCGTCAGGAATGTTGTAAAATATTACATTCGACATGTTAGGTTGCCTTAGGATAGGATATATAACGTTAAAGACGTATATACTGTTCCCACCGAGATGTAGTTGCCGATGATCCAGGAATGTTGTAAAATATTACATTCGACATGTTAGGTTGCCTTAGGCTAGGATATATAGCGTTATAGACGTATATACTGTTCACACCGAGAAGTAGGGGCCGACACGCCATGAATGTTGGAAAATAATACATCCGAGATGTTAGGTTGCCTTAGGCTAGAATGTGTAGCGTTATAGACGTATATAATGTTCCCAGCAAGAAGTAGCGGCCGACGCGGCAGGAGTGTTGTGAAATATTACATTCTACATGTTAGGTTGCCTTAGGGAGGTATATATAACGTTATAGACGTATATAATGGTCCCATCGAAATGTAGGCGCCGTCGCTCCAGGAATGTTTTAAAATATTACATTCCAGATGTTAGGTTGCCTTAGGTTAGGATGTATAACGTTATTGACTTATATAATGTTCACACAGGAAGTAGGGCCCGACGCGCCAGAAAAGTTGTAAAATATTACATCCGGGATGTTAGGTTCCCTTCGGTTAGGATATACAACGTTATAGACGTATATAATGTCCCCATCGAGAAGTGGGGACCGACAGGCCAGGAATGTTGTAAAATATTACGGTAGAGAGGTTAGGTTGCCTTAGGTTATGATGTATAAAGTTATAGACATATATACTGTTCCCACCGGGAAGTAAGGGCCGACACGCCAGAAATGTTGTAAAATATTACATGCGAGATGTAAGGTTGCCTTAGGCTAGGATATATAACGTTATAGACGTATATAATGTTACCGCCGAGAACTACGGGCCGACGTGCCAGGAATGTAGTAAAATATTACATACGACATGTTAGGTTGCCTTAGGCTAGTATATATAGCGTTATAGACGTATATAATGTTCCCACCGAGAAGTAGGGGCCGACGTGCCAGGAATGTAGTAAAATATTACATCCGGGATATTAGCTTGCCTTAGGTTAGGATATATAGCGTTATTGACTTTCGCAAGGTTCCCACCGAGAAATAGGGGCCGACGCGCCAGGAATGTTGTAAAATTTTACATTCGACACGTTAGTATTGCCTTAGGCTAGGATATATAACGTTATAGACGTATATACTGTTCCCACCGAGAAGTAGGTGCCGACGCGCCAGGAATGTTGTTAAATATTACGTACGACATGTTAGGTTGCCTCAGGCTGGGATATATAGCGTTATAGACGTATGTAATGTTCCCACCGAGAAGTAGGGGCCGACGTGCCAGGAATGTTGTAAAATATTACATTCGACATGTTAGGTTGCCTTAGGCTAGGATATATAGCGTTATAGACGTATATAATGTTCCCACCGAGGAGTAGGGGCCGAAGTGACGGGAATGAAGTAAAATATTACATCCGAGATGTTAGGTTTCCTTCGGCTAGGATATAAAACGTTATAGACGTATATAATGTTCCCACCGAGAAGTAGGGGCCGAAGCGACGGGAATGTTGTAAAATATGACATTCGACATGTTAGGTTGCCTTAGGCTAGGATATATAGCGTTATAGACGTATATAATGTTCCCACCGAGAAGTAGGTGCCTACGCGCCAGGAATGTTGTAAAATATTACATGCGACATGTTTGGTTGCCTTAGGCTAGGATATACAGCGTTATAGACGTATATCATGCTCCCCCCGAGAAGTAGAGGCCAACGTGCCAGGAATGTAGTAAAATATTACATGCGACATGTTAGGTTGCCTTAGGCTAGGATATATAGCATTATAGACGTATATAATGTTCCCACCGAGCAGTAGGGTCCGACGTGCCAGGAATGTAGTAAAATATTACATCCGAGATGTTAGGTTGCCTTAGGCTAGGATATATAACGTTATAGACGTATATAATGTTCCCACCGAGAAGTAGGGGCCGAAGTGACGGGAATGTTGTAAAATATGACATTCGACATGTTAGGTTGCCTTAGGCTAGGATATATAGCGTTATAGACGTATATAATGTTCCCACCGAGAAGTAGGGGCCGACGTGCCAGGAATGTAGTAAAATATTACATCCGAGATGTTAGGTTGCCTTAGGCTAGGATATGTAACGTTATAGACGTATATAATGTTCCCACCGAGAAGTAGGGGCCGAAGTGACGGGAATGTTGTAAAATATGACATTCGACAAGTTAGGTTGCCTTAGGCTAGGATATATAGCGTTATAGACGTATATAATGTTCCCACCGAGAAGTAGGGGCCGAAGTGACGGGAATGTTGTAAAATATTACATGCGACATGTTAGGTTGCCTTAGGCTAGGATATATAGCGTGATAGACGTATATAATGTTCCCACCGAGAAGTAGGGTCCGACGTGCCAGGAATGTAGTAAAATATTACATCCGAGATGTTAGGATGCCTTAGGCTAGGATATATAACGTTATAGACGTATATAATGTTCCCACCGAGAAGTGGGGGCCGAAGTGACGGGAATGTTGTAAAATATGACATTCGACATGTTAGGTTGCCTTAGGCTAGGATATATAGCGTTATAGACGTATATAATGTTCCCACCGAGAAGTAGGGGCCGACGTGCCAGGAATGTAGTAAAATATTACATCCGAGATGTTAGGTTGCCTTAGGCTAGGATATGTAACGTTATAGACGTATATAATGTTCCCACCGAGAAGTAGGGGCCGACGTGCCAGGAATGTATTAAAATATTACATCCGAGATGTTAGGTTGCCTTCGGCTAGGATATATAACGTTATAGACGTATATAATGTTCCCACCGAGAAGTAGGGGCCGAAGTGACGGAAATGATGTAAAATATGACATTCGACATGTTAGGTTGCCTTAGGCTAGGATATATAGCGTTATAGACGTATATAATGTTCCCACCGAGAAGTAGGGGCCGAAGTGACGGGAATGTTGTAAAATATTACATGCGACATGTTAGGTTGCATTAGGCTAGGATATATAGCGTGATAGACGTATATAATGTTCCCACCGAGAAGTAGGGTCCGACGTGCCAGGAATGTAGTAAAATATTACATCCGAGATGTTAGGTTGCCTTAGGCTAGGATATGTAACGTTATAGACGTATATAATGTTCCCACCGAGAAGTAGGGGCCGAAGTGACGGGAATGTTGTAAAATATGACATTCGACATGTTAGGTTGCCTTAGGCTAAGGTATATAGCGTTATAGACGTATATAATGTACCCACCGAGAAGTAGGGGCCGACGTGCCAGGAATGTAGTAAAATATTACATCCGAGATGTTAGGTTGCCTTCGGCTAGGATATACAACGTTATAGACGTATATAATGTTCCCACCGAGAAGTAGGGGCCGAAGCGACGGGAATGTTGTAAAATATGACATTCGACATGTTAGGTTGCCTTAGGCTAGGATATATAGCGTTATAGACGTATATAATGTTCCCACCGAGAAGTAGGGGCCGAAGTGACGGGAATGTTGTAAAATATTACATGCGACATGTTAGGTTGCCTTAGGCTAGGATATATAGCGTGATAGACGTATATAATGTTCCCACCGAGAAGTAGGGTCCGACGTGCCAGGAATGTAGTAAAATATTACATCCGAAATGTTAGGATGCCTTAGGCTAGGATATATAACGTTATAGACGTATATAATGTTCCCACCGAGAAGTGGGGGCCGAAGTGACGGGAATGTTGTAAAATATGACATTCGACATGTTAGGTTGCCTTAGGCTAGGATATATAGCGTTATAGACGTATATAATGTTCCCACCGAGAAGTAGGGGCCGACGTGCCAGGAATGTAGTAAAATATTACATCCGAGATGTTAGGTTGCCTTAGGCTAGGATATGTAACGTTATAGACGTATATAATGTTCCCACCGAGAAGTAGGGGCCGACGTGCCAGGAATGTATTAAAATATTACATCCGAGATGTTAGGTTGCCTTCGGCTAGGATATATAACGTTATAGACGTATATAATGTTCCCACCGAGAAGTAGGGGCCGAAGTGACGGAAATGTTGTAAAATATTACATTCGACATGTTAGGTTGCCTTAGGCTAGGATATATAGCGTTATAGACGTATATAATGTTCCCACCGAGGAGTAGGGGCCGAAGTGACGGGAATGAAGTAAAATATTACATGCGACAAGTTAGGTTGCCTTAGGCTAGGATATGTAACGTTATAGACGTATATAATGTTCCCACCGAGAAGTAGGGGCCGAAGTGACGGGAATGTTGTAAAATATTACATGCGACATGTTAGGTTGCCTTAGGCTAGGATATATAGCGTGATAGACGTATATAATGTTCCCACCGAGAAGTAGGGTCCGACGTGCCAGGAATGTAGTAAAATATTACATCCGAGATGTTAGGTTGCCTTAGGCTAGGATATGTAACGTTATAGACGTATATAATGTTCCCACCGAGAAGTAGGGGCCGAAGTGACGGGAATGTTGTAAAATATGACATTCGACATGTTAGGTTGCCTTAGGCTAAGGTATATAGCGTTATAGACGTATATAATGTACCCACCGAGAAGTAGGAGCCGACGTGCCAGGAATGTAGTAAAATATTACATCCGAGATGTTAGGTTGCCTTCCGCTAGGATATACAACGTTATAGACGTATATAATGTTCCCACCGAGAAGTAGGGGCCGAAGCGACGGGAATGTTGTAAAGTATGACATTCGACATGTTAGGTTGCCTTAGGCTAGGATATATAGCGTTATAGACGTATATAATGTTCCCACCGAGAAGTAGGTGCCGACGCGCCAGGAATGTTGTAAAATATTACATGCGACATGTTTGGTTGCCTTAGGCTAGGATATACAGCGTTATAGACGTATATCATGCTCCCACCGAGAAGTAGAGGCCAACGTGCCAGGAATGTAGTAAAATATTACATCCGATATGTTAGGTTGCCTTAGGCTAGGATATATAGCGTTATAGACGTATATAATGTTCCCACCGAGAAGTAGGGGCCGACGTGCCAGGAATGTAGTAAAATATTACATCCGGGATATTAGGTTGCCTTAGGTTAGGATATATAGCGTTATTGACTTTCGCAAGGTTCCCACCGAGAAATAGGGGCCGACGCGCCAGGAATGTTGTAAAATTTTACATTCGACACGTTAGTATTGCCTTAGGCTAGGATATATAACGTTATAGACGTATATACTGTTCCCACCGAGAAGTAGGTGCCGACGCGCCAGGAATGTTGTTAAATATTACGTACGACATGTTAGGTTGCCTCAGGCTGGGATATATAGCGTTATAGACGTATGTAATGTTCCCACCGAGAAGTAGGGGCCGACGTGCCAGGAATGTTGTAAAATATTACATTCGACATGTTAGGTTGCCTTAGGCTAGGATATATAGCGTTATAGACGTATATAATGTTCCCACCGAGGAGTAGGGGCCGAAGTGACGGGAATGAAGTAAAATATTACATCCGAGATGTTAGGTTTCCTTCGGCTAGGATATAAAACGTTATAGACGTATATAATGTTCCCACCGAGAAGTAGGGGCCGAAGCGACGGGAATGTTGTAAAATATGACATTCGACATGTTAGGTTGCCTTAGGCTAGGATATATAGCGTTATAGACGTATATAATGTTCCCACCGAGAAGTAGGTGCCTACGCGCCAGGAATGTTGTAAAATATTACATGCGACATGTTTGGTTGCCTTAGGCTAGGATATACAGCGTTATAGACGTATATCATGCTCCCCCCGAGAAGTAGAGGCCAACGTGCCAGGAATGTAGTAAAATATTACATGCGACATGTTAGGTTGCCTTAGGCTAGGATATATAGCATTATAGACGTATATAATGTTCCCACCGAGCAGTAGGGTCCGACGTGCCAGGAATGTAGTAAAATATTACATCCGAGATGTTAGGTTGCCTTAGGCTAGGATATATAACGTTATAGACGTATATAATGTTCCCACCGAGAAGTAGGGGCCGAAGTGACGGGAATGTTGTAAAATATGACATTCGACATGTTAGGTTGCCTTAGGCTAGGATATATAGCGTTATAGACGTATATAATGTTCCCACCGAGAAGTAGGGGCCGAAGTGACGGGAATGTTGTAAAATATTACATGCGACATGTTAGGTTGCATTAGGCTAGGATATATAGCGTGATAGACGTATATAATGTTCCCACCGAGAAGTAGGGTCCGACGTGCCAGGAATGTAGTAAAATATTACATCCGAGATGTTAGGTTGCCTTAGGCTAGGATATGTAACGTTATAGACGTATATAATGTTCCCACCGAGAAGTAGGGGCCGAAGTGACGGGAATGTTGTAAAATATGACATTCGACATGTTAGGTTGCCTTAGGCTAAGGTATATAGCGTTATAGACGTATATAATGTACCCACCGAGAAGTAGGGGCCGACGTGCCAGGAATGTAGTAAAATATTACATCCGAGATGTTAGGTTGCCTTCGGCTAGGATATACAACGTTATAGACGTATATAATGTTCCCACCGAGAAGTAGGGGCCGAAGCGACGGGAATGTTGTAAAATATGACATTCGACATGTTAGGTTGCCTTAGGCTAGGATATATAGCGTTATAGACGTATATAATGTTCCCACCGAGAAGTAGGGGCCGAAGTGACGGGAATGTTGTAAAATATTACATGCGACATGTTAGGTTGCCTTAGGCTAGGATATATAGCGTGATAGACGTATATAATGTTCCCACCGAGAAGTAGGTTCCGACGTGCCAGGAATGTAGTAAAATATTACATCCGAGATGTTAGGATGCCTTAGGCTAGGATATATAACGTTATAGACGTATATAATGTTCCCACCGAGAAGTGGGGGCCGAAGTGACGGGAATGTTGTAAAATATGACATTCGACATGTTAGGTTGCCTTAGGCTAGGATATATAGCGTTATAGACGTATATAATGTTCCCACCGAGAAGTAGGGGCCGACGTGCCAGGAATGTAGTAAAATATTACATCCGAGATGTTAGGTTGCCTTAGGCTAGGATATGTAACGTTATAGACGTATATAATGTTCCCACCGAGAAGTAGGGGCCGACGTGCCAGGAATGTATTAAAATATTACATCCGAGATGTTAGGTTGCCTTCGGCTAGGATATATAACGTTATAGACGTATATAATGTTCCCACCGAGAAGTAGGGGCCGAAGTGACGGGAATGTTGTAAAATATGACATTCGACATGTTAGGTTGCCTTAGGCTAGGATATATAGCGTTATAGACGTATATAATGTTCCCACCGAGAAGTAGGTGCCGACGCGCCAGGAATGTTGTAAAATATTACATTCGACATGTTAGATTGCCTTAAGCTAGGATATATAGCGTTATAGACGTATATAATGTTCCCACCGAGAAGTAGGGGCCGAAGTGACGGGAATGTTGTAAAATATTACATGCGACATGTTAGGTTGCCTTAGGCTAGGATATATAGCATTATAGACGTATATAATGTTCCCACCGAGCAGTAGGGTCCGACGTGCCAGGAATGTAGTAAAATATTACATCCGAGATGTTAGGTTGCCTTAGGCTAGGATATATAACGTTATAGACGTATATAATGTTCCCACCGAGAAGTAGGGGCCGAAGTGACGGGAATGTTGTAAAATATGACATTCGACATGTTAGGTTGCCTTAGGCTAGGATATATAGCGTTATAGACGTATATAATGTTCCCACCGAGAAGTAGGGGCCGACGTGCCAGGAATGTAGTAAAATATTACATCCGAGATGTTAGGTTGCCTTAGGCTAGGATATATAGCGTTATAGACGTATATAATGTTCCCACCGAGAAGTAGGGGCCGACGTGCCAGGAATGTATTAAAATATTACATCCGAGATGTTAGGTTGCCTTCGGCTAGGATATATAACGTTATAGACGTATATAATGTTCCCACCGAGAAGTAGGGGCCGAAGTGACGGGAATGTTGTAAAATATTACATGCGACATGTTAGGTTGCCTTAGTCTAGGATATATAGCGTTATAGACGTATATAATGTTCCCACCGAGAAGTAGGGTCCGACGTGCCAGGAATGTAGTAAAATATTACATCCGAGATGTTAGGTTGCCTTAGGCTAGGATATGTAACGTTATAGACGTATATAATGTTCCCACCGAGAAGTAGGGACCGAAGTGACGGGAATGTTGTAAAATATGACATTCGACATGTTAGGTTGCCTTAGGCTAGGATATATAGCGTTATAGACGTATATAATGTTCCCACCGAGAAGTAGGGGTCGGCGCGCCAGGAATGTAGTAAAATATTGCATCCGAGATGTTAGGATTGCCTTAGGCTAGGATATATGACGTTATTGACTTATAAAATGTTCTCAGCCAGAAATAGGGGCCGACGCGCCAGGAATGTTGTAAAATTTTACATTCGACATGTTAGGCTGCCTTAGGTTAGGATATATAACGCTATAGACGTATATACTGTTCCCACCGAGAAGTAGGTGCCGACGCGCCAGGTATGTTGTAAAATAGTACATCCGAGGTGTTAGGTTGCCTTATTTTAGGATATATAACGTTATAGACGTATATACTGTTCCCTCCGAGAAGTAGGTGCCGACGCGACAGGAATGTTGTCAAATATTACATTCGACATGTTAGGTTGCCTTAGGATAGGATATATAGCGTTATAGACGTATATAATGTTCCCACCGAGAAGTAGGGGCTGACGTGCCAGGAATGTAGTAAAATATTACATCCGAGATGTTAGGTTGCCTTAGGCTAGGATATATAACGTTATAGACGTATATAATGTTCCCACCGAGAAGTAGGGTCCGAAGTGACGGGAATGTTGTAAAATATGACATTCGACATGTTAGGTTGCCTTAGGTTAGGATATATAGCGTTATAGACGTATATAATGTTCCCACCGAGAAGTAGGTGCCGACGCGCCAGGAATGTTGTAAAATATTACATTCGACATGTTAGATTGCCTTAAGCTAGGATATATAGCGTTATAGACGTATATAATGTTCCCACCGAGAAGTAGGGGCCGAAGTGACGGGAATGTTGTAAAATATTACATGCGACATGTTAGGTTGCCTTAGGCTAGGATATATAGCATTATAGACGTATATAATGTTCCCACCGAGCAGTAGGGTCCGACGTGCCAGGAATGTAGTAAAATATTACATCCGACATGTTAGGTTGCCTTAGGCTAGGATATATAGCGTTATAGACGTATATAATGTTCCCACCGAGAAGTAGGGGCCGACGTGCCAGGAATGTATTAAAATATTACATCCGAGATGTTAGGTTGCCTTCGGCTAGGATATATAACGTTATAGACGTATATAATGTTCCCACCGAGAAGTAGGGGCCGAAGTGACGGAAATGTTGTAAAATATTACATTCGACATGTTAGGTTGCCTTAGGCTAGGATATATAGCGTTATAGACGTATATAATGTTCCCACCGAGGAGTAGGGGCCGAAGTGACGGGAATGAAGTAAAATATTACATGCGACGTGTTAGGTTGCCTTAGGCTAGGATATGTAACGTTATAGACGTATATAATGTTCCCACCGAGAAGTAGGGGCCGAAGTGACGGGAATGATGTAAAATATGACATTCGACATGTTAGGTTGCCTTAGGCTAGGATATATAGCGCTATAGACGTATATAATGTTCCCACCGAGAAGTAGGGGCCGAAGTGACGGGAATGTTGTAAAATATGACATTCGACATGTTAGGTTGCCTTAGGCTAAGGTATATAGCGTTACAGACGTATATAATGTACCCACCGAGAAGTAGGGGCCGACGTGCCAGGAATGTAGTAAAATTTTACATCCGAGATGTTAGGTTGCCTTCGGCTAGGATATACAACGTTATAGACGTATATAATGTTCCCACCGAGAAGTAGGGGCCGAAGCGACGGGAATGTTGTAAAATATGACATTCGACATGTTAGGTTGCCTTAGGCTAGGATATATAGCGTTATAGACGTATATAATGTTCCCACCGAGAAGTAGGTGCCGACGCGCCAGGAATGTTGTAAAATATTACATGCGACATGTTTGGTTGCCTTAGGCTAGGATATACAGCGTTATAGACGTATATCATGCTCCCACCGAGAAGTAGAGGCCAACGTGCCAGGAATGTAGTAAAATATTACATCCGATATGTTAGGTTGCCTTAGGATAGGATATATAGCGTTATAGACGTATATAATGTTCCCACCGAGAAGTAGGGGCCGAAGTGACGGGAATGTTGTAAAATATGACATTCGACATGTTAGGTTGCCTTAGGCTAGGATATATAGCGTCATGGACGTATATACTGTTCCCACCGAGAAGTAGGTGCCGACGCGCAGGTATGTTGTAAAATATTTCATTCGACATGTTAGGTTGCCTTAGGTTAGGATATATAACGCTATAGACGTATATACTGTTCCCACCGAGAAGTAGGTGCCGACGCGCCAGGTATGTTGTAAAATAGTACATCCGAGGTGTTAGGTTGCCTTATTTTAGGATATATAACGTTATAGACGTATATACTGTTCCCTCCGAGAAGTAGGTGCCGACGCGCCAGGAATGTTGTCAAATATTACATTCGACATGTTAGGTTGCCTTAGGATAGGATATATAGCGTTATAGACGTATATAATGTTCCCACCGAGAAGTAGGGGCCGACGCGCCGAGAATGTTGTAAAATATTACATTCGACATGTTAGGTTGCCTTAGGCTAGGGTATATAGCGTTATAGACGTATATAATGTTCCCACCGAGAAGTAGGGGTCGGCGCGCCAGGAATGTAGTAAAATATTGCATCCGAGATGTTAGGATTGCCTTAGGCTAGGATATATGACGTTATTGACTTATAAAATGTTCTCAGCCAGAAATAGGGGCCGACGCGCCAGGAATGTTGTAAAATTTTACATTCGACATGTTAGGCTGCCTTAGGTTAGGATATATAACGCTATAGACGTATATACTGTTCCCACCGAGAAGTAGGTGCCGACGCGCCAGGTATGTTGTAAAATAGTACATCCGAGGTGTTAGGTTGCCTTATTTTAGGATATATAACGTTATAGACGTATATACTGTTCCCTCCGAGAAGTAGGTGCCGACGCGCCAGGAATGTTGTCAAATATTACATTCGACATGTTAGGTTGCCTTAGGATAGGATATATAGCGTTATAGACGTATATAATGTTCCCACCGAGAAGTAGGGGCTGACGTGCCAGGAATGTAGTAAAATATTACATCCGAGATGTTAGGTTGCCTTAGGCTAGGATATATAGCGTTATAGACGTATATAATGTTCCCACCGAGAAGTAGGGGCCGACGCGCCGAGAATGTTGTAAAATATTACATTCGACATGTTAGGTTGCCTTAGGCTAGAGTATATAGCGTTATAGACGTATATAATGTTCCCACCGAGAAGTAGGGGTCGGCGCGCCAGGAATGTAGTAAAATATTGCATCCGAGATGTTAGGATTGCCTTAGGCTAGGATATATGACGTTATTGACTTATAAAATGTTCTCAGCCAGAAATAGGGGCCGACGCGCCAGGAATGTTGTAAAATTTTACATTCGACATGTTAGGCTGCCTTAGGTTAGGATATATAACGCTATAGACGTATATACTGTTCCCACCGAGAAGTAGGTGCCGACGCGCCAGGTATGTTGTAAAATAGTACATCCGAGGTGTTAGGTTGCCTTATTTTAGGATATATAACGTTATAGACGTATATACTGTTCCCTCCGAGAAGTAGGTGCCGACGCGCCAGGAATGTTGTCAAATATTACATTCGACATGTTAGGTTGCCTTAGGATAGGATATATAGCGTTATAGACGTATATAATGTTCCCACCGAGAAGTAGGGGCTGACGTGCCAGGAATGTAGTAAAATATTACATCCGAGATGTTAGGTTGCCTTAGGCTAGGATATATAACGTTATAGACGTATATAATGTTCCCACCGAGAAGTAGGGGCCGAAGTGACGGGAATGTTGTAAAATATGACATTCGACATGTTAGGTTGCCTTAGGCTAGGATATATAGCGTTATATACGTATATAATGTTCCCACCGAGAAGTAGGTGCCGACGCGCCAGGAATGTTGTAAAATATTACATTCGACATGTTAGATTGCCTTAAGCTAGGATATATAGCGTTATAGACGTATATAATGTTCCCACCGAGAAGTAGGGGCCGAAGTGACGGGAAGGTTGTAAAATATTACATGCGACATGTTAGGTTGCCTTAGGCTAGGATATATAGCATTATAGACGTATATAATGTTCCCACCGAGCAGTAGGGTCCGACGTGCCAGGAATGTAGTAAAATATTACATCCGAGATGTTAGGTTGCCTTAGGCTAGGATATATAACGTTATAGACGTATATAATGTTCCCACCGAGAAGTAGGGGCCGAAGTGACGGGAATGTTGTAAAATATGACATTCGACATGTTAGGTTGCCTTAGGCTAGGATATATAGCGTTATAGACGTATATAATGTTCCCACCGAGAAGTAGGGGCCGACGTGCCAGGAATGTAGTAAAATATTACATCCGAGATGTTAGGTTGCCTTAGGCTAGGATATGTAACGTTATAGACGTATATAATGTTCCCACCGAGAAGTAGGGGCCGAAGTGACGGGAATGTTGTAAAATATGACATTCGACATGTTAGGTTGCCTTAGGCTAGGATATATAGCGTTATAGACGTATATAATGTTCCCACCGAGAAGTAGGGGCCGACGTGCCAGGAATGTAGTAAAATATTACATCCGAGATGTTAGGTTGCCTTAGGCTAGGATATATAACGTTATAGACGTATATAATGTTCCCACCGAGAAGTAGGGGCCGAAGTGACGGGAATGTTGTCAAATATGACATTCGACATGTTAGGTTGCCTTAGGCTAGGATATATAGCGTTATAGACGTATATAATGTTCCCACCGAGAAGTAGGGGCCGAAGTGACGGGAATGTTGTAAAATATTACATGCGACATGTTAGGTTGCCTTAGGCTAGGATATATAGCGTGATAGACGTATATAATGTTCCCACCGAGAAGTAGGGTCCGACCTGCCAGGAATGTAGTAAAATATTACATCCGAGATGTTATCATGCCTTAGGCTAGGATATATAACGTTATAGACGTATATAATGTTCCCACCGAGAAGTGGGGGCCGAAGTGACGGGAATGTTGTAAAATATGACATTCGACATGTTAGGTTGCCTTAGGCTAGGATATATAGCGTTATAGACGTATATAATGTTCCCACCGAGAAGTAGGGGCCGACGTGCCAGGAATGTAGTAAAATATTACATCCGAGATGTTAGGTTGCCTTAGGCTAGGATATGTAACGTTATAGACGTATATAATGTTCCCACCGAGAAGTAGGGGCCGACGTGCCAGGAATGTATTAAAATATTACATCCGAGATGTTAGGTTGCCTTCGGCTAGGATATATAACGTTATAGACGTATATAATGTTCCGACCGAGAAGTAGGGGCCGAAGTGACGGAAATGTTGTAAAATATTACATTCGACATGTTAGGTTGCCTTATTACAGGATATGTAGCGTTATAGACGTATATAATGTTCCCACCGAGAAGTTCGGGCCGACGTGCCGGGAATGTAGTAAAATATTACATCCGGGATGTTAGGTTGCCTTAGGTTAGGATATAAAGCGTTATTGACTTTCGCAAGGTTCCCACCGAGAAATAGGGGCCGACGCGCCAGGAATGTTGTAAAATTTTACATTCGACACGTTAGTATTGCCTTAGGCTAGGATATATAACGTTATAGACGTATATACTGTTCCCACCGAGAAGTAGGTGCCGACGCGCCAGGAATGTTGTTAAATATTACGTACGACATGTTAGGTTGCCTTAGGCTGGGATATATAGCGTTATAGACGTATGTAATGTTCCCACCGAGAAGTAGGGGCCGACGTGCCAGGAATGTAGTAAAATATTACATCAGAGATGTTAGGTTGCCTTCGGCTAGGATATATAACGTTATAGACGTATATAATGTTCCCACCGAGAAGTAGGGGCCGAAGCGACGGGAATGTTGTAAAATATGACATCCGATATGTTAGGTTGCCTTAGGCTAGGATATATAGCGTTATAGACGTATATAATGTTCCCACCGAGAAGTAGGGGCCGACGTGCCAGGAATGTAGTAAAATATTACATCCGGGATATTAGGTTGCCTTAGGTTAGGATATATAGCGTTATTGACTTTCGCAAGGTTCCCACCGAGAAATAGGGGCCGACGCGCCAGGAATGTTGTAAAATTTTACATTCGACACGTTAGTATTGCCTTAGGCTAGGATATATAACGTTATAGACGTATATACTGTTCCCACCGAGAAGTAGGTGCCGACGCGCCAGGAATGTTGTTAAATATTACGTACGACATGTTAGGTTGCCTCAGGCTGGGATATATAGCGTTATAGACGTATGTAATGTTCCCACCGAGAAGTAGGGGCCGACGTGCCAGGAATGTAGTAAAATATTACATCCGAGATGTTAGGTTGCCTTAGGCTAGGATATATAACGTTATAGACGTATATAATGTTCCCACCGAGAAGTAGGGTCCGACCTGCCAGGAATGTAGTAAAATATTACATCCGAGATGTTATCATGCCTTAGGCTAGGATATATAACGTTATAGACGTATATAATGTTCCCACCGAGAAGTGGGGGCCGAAGTGACGGGAATGTTGTAAAATATGACATTCGACATGTTAGGTTGCCTTAGGCTAGGATATATAGCGTTATAGACGTATATAATGTTCCCACCGAGAAGTAGGGGCCGACGTGCCAGGAATGTAGTAAAATATTACATCCGAGATGTTAGGTTGCCTTAGGCTAGGATATGTAACGTTATAGACGTATATAATGTTCCCACCGAGAAGTAGGGGCCGACGTGCCAGGAATGTATTAAAATATTACATCCGAGATGTTAGGTTGCCTTCGGCTAGGATATATAACGTTATAGACGTATATAATGTTCCGACCGAGAAGTAGGGGCCGAAGTGACGGAAATGTTGTAAAATATTACATTCGACACGTTAGGTTGCCTTATTACAGGATATGTAGCGTTATAGACGTATATAATGTTCCCACCGAGAAGTTCGGGCCGACGTGCCGGGAATGTAGTAAAATATTACATCCGGGATGTTAGGTTGCCTTAGGTTAGGATATAAAGCGTTATTGACTTTCGCAAGGTTCCCACCGAGAAATAGGGGCCGACGCGCCAGGAATGTTGTAAAATTTTACATTCGACACGTTAGTATTGCCTTAGGCTAGGATATATAACGTTATAGACGTATATACTGTTCCCACCGAGAAGTAGGTGCCGACGCGCCAGGAATGTTGTTAAATATTACGTACGACATGTTAGGTTGCCTTCGGCTGGGATATATAGCGTTATAGACGTATGTAATGTTCCCACCGAGAAGTAGGGGCCGACGTGCCAGGAATGTAGTAAAATATTACATCAGAGATGTTAGGTTGCCTTCGGCTAGGATATATAACGTTATAGACGTATATAATGTTCCCACCGAGAAGTAGGGGCCGAAGCGACGGGAATGTTGTAAAATATGACATCCGATATGTTAGGTTGCCTTAGGCTAGGATATATAGCGTTATAGACGTATATAATGTTCCCACCGAGAAGTAGGGGCCGACGTGCCAGGAATGTAGTAAAATATTACATCCGGGATATTAGGTTGCCTTAGGTTAGGATATATAGCGTTATTGACTTTCGCAAGGTTCCCACCGAGAAATAGGGGCCGACGCGCCAGGAATGTTGTAAAATTTTACATTCGACACGTTAGTATTGCCTTAGGCTAGGATATATAACGTTATAGACGTATATACTGTTCCCACCGAGAAGTAGGTGCCGACGCGCCAGGAATGTTGTTAAATATTACGTACGACATGTTAGGTTGCCTCAGGCTGGGATATATAGCGTTATAGACGTATGTAATGTTCCCACCGAGAAGTAGGGGCCGACGTGCCAGGAATGTTGTAAAATATTACATTCGACATGTTAGGTTGCCTTAGGCTAGGATATATAGCGTTATAGACGTATATAATGTTCCCACCGAGGAGTAGGGGCCGAAGTGACGGGAATGTTGTAAAATATTACATGCGACATGTTAGGTTGCCTTAGGCTAGGATATATAGCGTTATAGACGTATATAATGTTCCCACTGAGAAGTAGGGTCCGACGTGCCAGGAATGTAGTAAAATATTACATCCGAGATGTTAGGTTGCCTTAGGCTAGGATATGTAACGTTATAGACGTATATAATGTTCCCACCGAGAAGTGGGGGCCGAAGTGACGGGAATGTTGTAAAATATGACATTCGACATGTTAGGTTGCCTTAGGCTAGGATATATAGCGTTATAGACGTATATAATGTTCCCACCGAGAAGTAGGGGCCGACGTGCCAGGAATGTAGTAAAATATTACATCCGAGATGTTAGGTTGCCTTAGGCTAGGATATGTAACGTTATAGACGTATATAATGTTCCCACCGAGAAGTAGGGGCCGACGTGCCAGGAATGTATTAAAATATTACATCCGAGATGTTAGGTTGCCTTCGGCTAGGATATATAACGTTATAGACGTATATAATGTTCCCACCGAGAAGTAGGGGCCGAAGTGACGGAAATGTTGTAAAATATTACATTCGGCATGTTAGGTTGCCTTATTACAGGATATATAGCGTTATAGACGTATATAATGTTCCCACCGAGAAGTTCGGGCCGACGTGCCGGGAATGTAGTAAAATATTACATCCGGGATGTTAGGTTGCCTTAGGTTAGGATATAAAGCGTTATTGACTTTCGCAAGGTTCCCACCGAGAAATAGGGGCCGACGCGCCAGGAATATTGTAAAATTTTACATTCGACACGTTAGTATTGCCTTAGGCTAGGATATATAACGTTATAGACGTATATACTGTTCCCACCGAGAAGTAGGTGCCGACGCGCCAGGAATGTTGTTAAATATTACGTACGACATGTTAGGTTGCCTTAGGCTGGGATATATAGCGTTATAGACGTATGTAATGTTCCCACCGAGAACTAGGGGCCGACGTGCCAGGAATGTAGTAAAATATTATATCCGAGATGTTAGGTTGCCTTCGGCTAGGATATATAACGTTATAGACGTATATAATGTTCCCACCGAGAAGTAGGGGCCGAAGCGACGGGAATGTTGTAAAATATGACATCCGATATGTTAGGTTGCCTTAGGCTAGGATATATAGCGTTATAGACGTATATAATGTTCCCACCGAGAAGTAGGGGCCGACGTGCCAGGAATGTAGTAAAATATTACATCCGGGATATTAGGTTGCCTTAGGTTAGGATATATAGCGTTATTGACTTTCGCAAGGTTCCCACCGAGAAATAGGGGCCGACGCGCCAGGAATGTTGTAAAATTTTACATTCGACACGTTAGTATTGCCTTAGGCTAGGATATATAACGTTATAGACGTATATACTGTTCCCACCGAGAAGTAGGTGCCGACGCGCCAGGAATGTTGTAAAATATTACATTCGACATGTTAGATTGCCTTAAGCTAGGATATATAGCGTTATAGACGTATATAATGTTCCCACCGAGAAGTAGGGGCCGAAGTGACGGGAATGTTGTAAAATATTACATGCGACATGTTAGGTTGCCTTAGGCTAGGATATATAGCGTTATAGACGTATAAAATGTTCCCACCGAGAAGTAGGGGCCGAAGTGACGGGAATGTTGTAAAATATTACATGCGACATGTTAGGTTGTCTTAGGCTAGGATATATAGCGTGATAGACGTATATAATGTTCCCACCGAGAAGTAGGGTCCGACGTGCCAGGAATGTAGTAAAATATTACATCCCAGATGTTATCATGCCTTAGGCTAGGATATATAACGTTATAGACGTATATAATGTTCCCACCGAGAAGTGGGGGCCGAAGTGACGGGAATGTTGTAAAATATGACATTCGACATGTTAGGTTGCCTTAGGCTAGGATATATAGCGTTATAGACGTATATAATGTTCCCACCGAGAAGTAGGGGCCGACGTGCCAGGAATGTAGTAAAATATTACATCCGAGATGTTAGGTTGCCTTAGGCTAGGATATGTAACGTTATAGACGTATATAATGTTCCCACCGAGAAGTAGGGGCCGACGTGCCAGGAATGTATTAAAATATTACATCCGAGATGTTAGGTTGCCTTCGGCTAGGATATATAGCGTTATAGACGTATATAATGTTCCCACCGAGAAGTAGGGGCCGACGTGCCAGGAATGTAGTAAAATATTACATCCGGGATATTAGGTTGCCTTAGGTTAGGATATATAGCGTTATTGACTTTCGCAAGGTTCCCACCGAGAAATAGGGGCCGACGCGCCAGGAATGTTGTAAAATTTTACATTCGACACGTTAGTATTGCCTTAGGCTAGGATATATAACGTTATAGACGTATATACTGTTCCCACCGAGAAGTAGGTGCCGACGCGCCAGGAATGTTGTTAAATATTACGTACGACATGTTAGGTTGCCTCAGGCTGGGATATATAGCGTTATAGACGTATGTAATGTTCCCACCGAGAAGTAGGGGCCGACGTGCCAGGAATGTTGTAAAATATTACATTCGACATGTTAGGTTGCCTTAGTCTAGGATATATAGCGTTATAGACGTATATAATGTTCCCACCGAGGAGTAGGGGCCGAAGTGACGGGAATGTTGTAAAATATTACATGCGACATGTTAGGTTGCCTTAGGCTAGGATATATAGCGTTATAGACGTATATAATGTTCCCACTGAGAAGTAGGGGCCGACGTGCCAGGAATGTAGTAAAATATTACATCCGGGATATTAGGTTGCCTTAGGTTAGGATATATAGCGTTATTGACTTTCGCAAGGTTCCCACCGAGAAATAGGGGCCGACGCGCCAGGAATGTTGTAAAATTTTACATTCGACACGTTAGTATTGCCTTAGGCTAGGATATATAACGTTATAGACGTATATACTGTTCCCACCGAGAAGTAGGTGCCGACGCGCCAGGAATGTTGTTAAATATTACGTACGACATGTTAGGTTGCCTCAGGCTGGGATATATAGCGTTATAGACGTATGTAATGTTCCCACCGAGAAGTAGGGGCCGACGTGCCAGGAATGTAGTAAAATATTACATCCGAGATGTTAGGTTGCCTTAGGCTAGGATATATAACGTTATAGACGTATATAATGTTCCCACCGAGAAGTAGGGTCCGACCTGCCAGGAATGTAGTAAAATATTACATCCGAGATGTTATCATGCCTTAGGCTAGGATATATAACGTTATAGACGTATATAATGTTCCCACCGAGAAGTGGGGGCCGAAGTGACGGGAATGTTGTAAAATATGACATTCGACATGTTAGGTTGCCTTAGGCTAGGATATATAGCGTTATAGACGTATATAATGTTCCCACCGAGAAGTAGGGGCCGACGTGCCAGGAATGTAGTAAAATATTACATCCGAGATGTTAGGTTGCCTTAGGCTAGGATATGTAACGTTATAGACGTATATAATGTTCCCACCGAGAAGTAGGGGCCGACGTGCCAGGAATGTATTAAAATATTACATCCGAGATGTTAGGTTGCCTTCGGCTAGGATATATAACGTTATAGACGTATATAATGTTCCGACCGAGAAGTAGGGGCCGAAGTGACGGAAATGTTGTAAAATATTACATTCGACATGTTAGGTTGCCTTATTACAGGATATGTAGCGTTATAGACGTATATAATGTTCCCACCGAGAAGTTCGGGCCGACGTGCCGGGAATGTAGTAAAATATTACATCCGGGATGTTAGGTTGCCTTAGGTTAGGATATAAAGCGTTATTGACTTTCGCAAGGTTCCCACCGAGAAATAGGGGCCGACGCGCCAGGAATGTTGTAAAATTTTACATTCGACACGTTAGTATTGCCTTAGGCTAGGATATATAACGTTATAGACGTATATACTGTTCCCACCGAGAAGTAGGTGCCGACGCGCCAGGAATGTTGTTAAATATTACGTACGACATGTTAGGTTGCCTTAGGCTGGGATATATAGCGTTATAGACGTATGTAATGTTCCCACCGAGAAGTAGGGGCCGACGTGCCAGGAATGTAGTAAAATATTACATCAGAGATGTTAGGTTGCCTTCGGCTAGGATATATAACGTTATAGACGTATATAATGTTCCCACCGAGAAGTAGGGGCCGAAGCGACGGGAATGTTGTAAAATATGACATCCGATATGTTAGGTTGCCTTAGGCTAGGATATATAGCGTTATAGACGTATATAATGTTCCCACCGAGAAGTAGGGGCCGACGTGCCAGGAATGTAGTAAAATATTACATCCGGGATATTAGGTTGCCTTAGGTTAGGATATATAGCGTTATTGACTTTCGCAAGGTTCCCACCGAGAAATAGGGGCCGACGCGCCAGGAATGTTGTAAAATTTTACATTCGACACGTTAGTATTGCCTTAGGCTAGGATATATAACGTTATAGACGTATATACTGTTCCCACCGAGAAGTAGGTGCCGACGCGCCAGGAATGTTGTTAAATATTACGTACGACATGTTAGGTTGCCTCAGGCTGGGATATATAGCGTTATAGACGTATGTAATGTTCCCACCGAGAAGTAGGGGCCGACGTGCCAGGAATGTTGTAAAATATTACATTCGACATGTTAGGTTGCCTTAGGCTAGGATATATAGCGTTATAGACGTATATAATGTTCCCACCGAGGAGTAGGGGCCGAAGTGACGGGAATGTTGTAAAATATTACATGCGACATGTTAGGTTGCCTTAGGCTAGGATATATAGCGTTATAGACGTATATAATGTTCCCACTGAGAAGTAGGGTCCGACGTGCCAGGAATGTAGTAAAATATTACATCCGAGATGTTAGGTTGCCTTAGGCTAGGATATGTAACGTTATAGACGTATATAATGTTCCCACCGAGAAGTGGGGGCCGAAGTGACGGGAATGTTGTAAAATATGACATTCGACATGTTAGGTTGCCTTAGGCTAGGATATATAGCGTTATAGACGTATATAATGTTCCCACCGAGAAGTAGGGGCCGACGTGCCAGGAATGTAGTAAAATATTACATCCGAGATGTTAGGTTGCCTTAGGCTAGGATATGTAACGTTATAGACGTATATAATGTTCCCACCGAGAAGTAGGGGCCGACGTGCCAGGAATGTATTAAAATATTACATCCGAGATGTTAGGTTGCCTTCGGCTAGGATATATAACGTTATAGACGTATATAATGTTCCCACCGAGAAGTAGGGGCCGAAGTGACGGAAATGTTGTAAAATATTACATTCGGCATGTTAGGTTGCCTTATTACAGGATATATAGCGTTATAGACGTATATAATGTTCCCACCGAGAAGTTCGGGCCGACGTGCCGGGAATGTAGTAAAATATTACATCCGGGATGTTAGGTTGCCTTAGGTTAGGATATAAAGCGTTATTGACTTTCGCAAGGTTCCCACCGAGAAATAGGGGCCGACGCGCCAGGAATATTGTAAAATTTTACATTCGACACGTTAGTATTGCCTTAGGCTAGGATATATAACGTTATAGACGTATATACTGTTCCCACCGAGAAGTAGGTGCCGACGCGCCAGGAATGTTGTAAAATATTACATTCGACATGTTAGATTGCCTTAAGCTAGGATATATAGCGTTATAGACGTATATAATGTTCCCACCGAGAAGTAGGGGCCGAAGTGACGGGAATGTTGTAAAATATTACATGCGACATGTTAGGTTGCCTTAGGCTAGGATATATAGCGTTATAGACGTATAAAATGTTCCCACCGAGAAGTAGGGGCCGAAGTGACGGGAATGTTGTAAAATATTACATGCGACATGTTAGGTTGTCTTAGGCTAGGATATATAGCGTGATAGACGTATATAATGTTCCCACCGAGAAGTAGGGTCCGACGTGCCAGGAATGTAGTAAAATATTACATCCCAGATGTTATCATGCCTTAGGCTAGGATATATAACGTTATAGACGTATATAATGTTCCCACCGAGAAGTGGGGGCCGAAGTGACGGGAATGTTGTAAAATATGACATTCGACATGTTAGGTTGCCTTAGGCTAGGATATATAGCGTTATAGACGTATATAATGTTCCCACCGAGAAGTAGGGGCCGACGTGCCAGGAATGTAGTAAAATATTACATCCGAGATGTTAGGTTGCCTTAGGCTAGGATATGTAACGTTATAGACGTATATAATGTTCCCACCGAGAAGTAGGGGCCGACGTGCCAGGAATGTATTAAAATATTACATCCGAGATGTTAGGTTGCCTTCGGCTAGGATATATAGCGTTATAGACGTATATAATGTTCCCACCGAGAAGTAGGGGCCGACGTGCCAGGAATGTAGTAAAATATTACATCCGGGATATTAGGTTGCCTTAGGTTAGGATATATAGCGTTATTGACTTTCGCAAGGTTCCCACCGAGAAATAGGGGCCGACGCGCCAGGAATGTTGTAAAATTTTACATTCGACACGTTAGTATTGCCTTAGGCTAGGATATATAACGTTATAGACGTATATACTGTTCCCACCGAGAAGTAGGTGCCGACGCGCCAGGAATGTTGTTAAATATTACGTACGACATGTTAGGTTGCCTCAGGCTGGGATATATAGCGTTATAGACGTATGTAATGTTCCCACCGAGAAGTAGGGGCCGACGTGCCAGGAATGTTGTAAAATATTACATTCGACATGTTAGGTTGCCTTAGGCTAGGATATATAGCGTTATAGACGTATATAATGTTCCCACCGAGGAGTAGGGGCCGAAGTGACGGGAATGTTGTAAAATATTACATGCGACATGTTAGGTTGCCTTAGGCTAGGATATATAGCGTTATAGACGTATATAATGTTCCCACTGAGAAGTAGGGTCCGACGTGCCAGGAATGTAGTAAAATATTACATCCGAGATGTTAGGTTGCCTTAGGCTAGGATATGTAACGTTATAGACGTATATAATGTTCCCACCGAGAAGTGGGGGCCGAAGTGACGGGAATGTTGTAAAATATGACATTCGACATGTTAGGTTGCCTTAGGCTAGGATATATAGCGTTATAGACGTATATAATGTTCCCACCGAGAAGTAGGGGCCGACGTGCCAGGAATGTAGTAAAATATTACATCCGAGATGTTAGGTTGCCTTAGGCTAGGATATGTAACGTTATAGACGTATATAATGTTCCCACCGAGAAGTAGGGGCCGACGTGCCAGGAATGTATTAAAATATTACATCCGAGATGTTAGGTTGCCTTCGGCTAGGATATATAACGTTATAGACGTATATAATGTTCCCACCGAGAAGTAGGGGCCGAAGTGACGGAAATGTTGTAAAATATTACATTCGGCATGTTAGGTTGCCTTATTACAGGATATATAGCGTTATAGACGTATATAATGTTCCCACCGAGAAGTTCGGGCCGACGTGCCGGGAATGTAGTAAAATATTACATCCGGGATGTTAGGTTGCCTTAGGTTAGGATATAAAGCGTTATTGACTTTCGCAAGGTTCCCACCGAGAAATAGGGGCCGACGCGCCAGGAATATTGTAAAATTTTACATTCGACACGTTAGTATTGCCTTAGGCTAGGATATATAACGTTATAGACGTATATACTGTTCCCACCGAGAAGTAGGTGCCGACGCGCCAGGAATGTTGTTAAATATTACGTACGACATGTTAGGTTGCCTTAGGCTGGGATATATAGCGTTATAGACGTATGTAATGTTCCCACCGAGAACTAGGGGCCGACGTGCCAGGAATGTAGTAAAATATTATATCCGAGATGTTAGGTTGCCTTCGGCTAGGATATATAACGTTATAGACGTATATAATGTTCCCACCGAGAAGTAGGGGCCGAAGCGACGGGAATGTTGTAAAATATGACATCCGATATGTTAGGTTGCCTTAGGCTAGGATATATAGCGTTATAGACGTATATAATGTTCCCACCGAGAAGTAGGGGCCGACGTGCCAGGAATGTAGTAAAATATTACATCCGGGATATTAGGTTGCCTTAGGTTAGGATATATAGCGTTATTGACTTTCGCAAGGTTCCCACCGAGAAATAGGGGCCGACGCGCCAGGAATGTTGTAAAATTTTACATTCGACACGTTAGTATTGCCTTAGGCTAGGATATATAACGTTATAGACGTATATACTGTTCCCACCGAGAAGTAGGTGCCGACGCGCCAGGAATGTTGTAAAATATTACATTCGACATGTTAGATTGCCTTAAGCTAGGATATATAGCGTTATAGACGTATATAATGTTCCCACCGAGAAGTAGGGGCCGAAGTGACGGGAATGTTGTAAAATATTACATGCGACATGTTAGGTTGCCTTAGGCTAGGATATATAGCGTTATAGACGTATATAATGTTCCCACCGAGAAGTAGGGGCCGAAGTGACGGGAATGTTGTAAAATATTACATGCGACATGTTAGGTTGTCTTAGGCTAGGATATATAGCGTGATAGACGTATATAATGTTCCCACCGAGAAGTAGGGTCCGACGTGCCAGGAATGTAGTAAAATATTACATCCCAGATGTTATCATGCCTTAGGCTAGGATATATAACGTTATAGACGTATATAATGTTCCCACCGAGAAGTGGGGGCCGAAGTGACGGGAATGTTGTAAAATATGACATTCGACATGTTAGGTTGCCTTTGGCTAGGATATATAGCGTTATAGACGTATATAATGTTCCCACCGAGAAGTAGGGGCCGACGTGCCAGGAATGTAGTAAAATATTACATCCGAGATGTTAGGTTGCCTTAGGCTAGGATATGTAACGTTATAGACGTATATAATGTTCCCACCGAGAAGTAGGGGCCGACGTGCCAGGAATGTATTAAAATATTACATCCGAGATGTTAGGTTGCCTTCGGCTAGGATATATAACGTTATAGACGTATATAATGTTCCGACCGAGAAGTAGGGGCCGAAGTGACGGAAATGTTGTAAAATATTACATTCGACATGTTAGGTTGCCTTATTACAGGATATATAGCGTTATAGACGTATATAATGTTCCCACCGAGAAGTTCGGGCCGACGTGCCGGGAATGTAGTAAAATATTACATCCGGGATGTTAGGTTGCCTTAGGTTAGGATATAAAGCGTTATTGACTTTCGCAAGGTTCCCACCGAGAAATAGGGGCCGACGCGCCAGGAATGTTGTAAAATTTTACATTCGACACGTTAGTATTGCCTTAGGCTAGGATATATAACGTTATAGACGTATATACTGTTCCCACCGAGAAGTAGGTGCCGACGCGCCAGGAATGTTGTTAAATATTACGTACGACATGTTAGGTTGCCTTAGGCTGGGATATATAGCGTTATAGACGTATGTAATGTTCCCACCGAGAAGTAGGGGCCGACGTGCCGGGAATGTAGTAAAATATTACATCCGGGATGTTAGGTTGCCTTAGGTTAGGATATAAAGCGTTATTGACTTTCGCAAGGTTCCCACCGAGAAATAGGGGCCGACGCGCCAGGAATGTTGTAAAATTTTACATTCGACACGTTAGTATTGCCTTAGGCTAGGATATATAACGTTATAGACGTATATACTGTTCCCACCGAGAAGTAGGTGCCGACGCGCCAGGAATGTTGTTAAATATTACGTACGACATGTTAGGTTGCCTTGGGCTGGGATATATAGCGTTATAGACGTATGTAATGTTCCCACCGAGAAGTAGGGGCCGACGTGCCAGGAATGTAGTAAAATATTACATCAGAGATGTTAGGTTGCCTTCGGCTAGGATATATAACGTTATAGACGTATATAATGTTCCCACCGAGAAGTAGGGGCCGAAGCGACGGGAATGTTGTAAAATATGACATCCGATATGTTAGGTTGCCTTAGGCTAGGATATATAGCGTTATAGACGTATATAATGTTCCCACCGAGAAGTAGGGGCCGACGTGCCAGGAATGTAGTAAAATATTACATCCGGGATATTAGGTTGCCTTAGGTTAGGATATATAGCGTTATTGACTTTCGCAAGGTTCCCACCGAGAAATAGGGGCCGACGCGCCAGGAATGTTGTAAAATTTTACATTCGACACGTTAGTATTGCCTTAGGCTAGGATATATAACGTTATAGACGTATATACTGTTCCCACCGAGAAGTAGGTGCCGACGCGCCAGGAATGTTGTTAAATATTACGTACGACATGTTAGGTTGCCTCAGGCTGGGATATATAGCGTTATAGACGTATGTAATGTTCCCACCGAGAAGTAGGGGCCGACGTGCCAGGAATGTTGTAAAATATTACATTCGACATGTTAGGTTGCCTTAGGCTAGGATATATAGCGTTATAGACGTATATAATGTTCTCACCGAGGAGTAGGGGCCGAAGTGACGGGAATGTTGTAAAATATTACATTCGACATGTTAGGTTGCCTTAGGCTAGGATATATAGCGTTATAGACGTATATAATGTTCCCACCGAGGAGTAGGGGCCGAAGTGACGGGAATGTTGTAAAATATTACATGCGACATGTTAGGTTGCCTTAGGCTAGGATATATAGCGTTATAGACGTATATAATGTTCCCACTGAGAAGTAGGGTCCGACGTGCCAGGAATGTAGTAAAATATTACATCCGAGATGTTAGGTTGCCTTAGGCTAGGATATGTAACGTTATAGACGTATATAATGTTCCCACGGAGAAGTAGGTGCCGACGCGCCAGGAATGTTGTTAAATATTACGTACGACATGTTAGGTTGCCTTAGGCTGGGATATATAGCGTTATAGACGTATGTAATGTTCCCACCGAGAACTAGGGGCCGACGTGCCAGGAATGTAGTAAAATATTATATCCGAGATGTTAGGTTGCCTTCGGCTAGGATATATAACGTTATAGACGTATATAATGTTCCCACCGAGAAGTAGGGGCCGAAGCGACGGGAATGTTGTAAAATATGACATCCGATATGTTAGGTTGCCTTAGGCTAGGATATATAGCGTTATAGACGTATATAATGTTCCCACCGAGAAGTAGGGGCCGACGTGCCAGGAATGTAGCAAAATATTACATCCGGGATATTAGGTTGCCTTAGGTTAGGATATATAGCGTTATTGACTTTCGCAAGGTTCCCACCGAGAAATAGGGGCCGACGCGCGAGGAATGTTGTAAAATTTTACATTCGACACGTTAGTATTGCCTTAGGCTAGGATATATAACGTTATAGACGTATATACTGTTCCCACCGAGAAGTAGGTGCCGACGCGCCAGGAATGTTGTTAAATATTACGTACGACATGTTAGGTTGCCTCAGGCTGGGATATATAGCGTTATAGACGTATGTAATGTTCCCACCGAGAAGTAGGGGCCGACGTGCCAGGACTGTTGTAAAATATTACATTCGACATGTTAGGTTGCCTTAGGCTAGGATATATAGCGTTATAGACGTATATAATGTTCCCACCGAGGAGTAGGGGCCGAAGTGACGGGAATGTTGTAAAATATTACATGCGATATGTTAGGTTGCCTTAGGCTAGGATATATAGCGTTATAGACGTATATAATGTTCCCACCGAGAAGTAGGGTCCGACGTGCCAGGAATGTAGTAAAATATTACATCCGAGATGTTAGGTTGCCTTAGGCTAGGATATGTAACGTTATAGACGTATATAATGTTCCCACCGAGAAGTAGGGGCCGAAGTGACGGGAATGTTGTAAAATATGACATTCGACATGTTAGGTTGCCTTAGGCTAAGGTATATAGCGTTATAGACGTATATAATGTACCCACCGAGAAGTAGGGGCCGACGTGCCAGGAATGTAGTAAAATATTACATCCGAGATGTTAGGTTGCCTTCGGCTAGGATATATAACGTTATAGACGTATATAATGTTCCCACCGAGAAGTAGGGGCCGACGTGCCAGGAATGTAGTAAAATATTACATCCGGGATATTAGGTTGCCTTAGGTTAGGATATATAGCGTTATTGACTTTCGCAAGGTTCCCACCGAGAAATAGGGGCCGACGCGCCAGAAATGTTGTAAAATTTTACATTCGACACGTTAGTATTGCCTTAGGCTAGGATATATAACGTTATAGACGTATATACTGTTCCCACCGAGAAGTAGGTGCCGACGCGCCAGGAATGTTGTTAAATATTACGTACGACATGTTAGGTTGCCTCAGGCTGGGATATATAGCGTTATAGACGTATGTAATGTTCCCACCGAGAAGTAGGGGCCGACGTGCCAGGAATGTTGTAAAATATTACATTCGACATGTTAGGTTGCCTTAGGCTAGGATATATAGCGTTATAGACGTATATAATGTTCCCACCGAGGAGTAGGGGCCGAAGTGACGGGAATGTTGTAAAATATTACATTCGACATGTTAGGTTGCCTTAGGCTAGGATATATAGCGTTATAGACGTATATAATGTTCCCACCGAGGAGTAGGGGCCGAAGTGACGGGAATGTTGTAAAATATTACATGCGACATGTTAGGTTGCCTTAGGCTAGGATATATAGCGTTATAGACGTATATAATGTTCCCACTGAGAAGTAGGGTCCGACGTGCCAGGAATGTAGTAAAATATTGCATCCGAGATGTTAGGTTGCCTTAGGCTAGGATATGTAACGTTATAGACGTATATAATGTTCCCACCGAGAAGTGGGGGCCGAAGTGACGGGAATGTTGTAAAATATGACATTCGACATGTTAGGTTGCCTTAGGCTAGGATATATAGCGTTATAGACGTATATAATGTTCCCACCGAGAAGTAGGGGCCGACGTGCCAGGAATGTAGTAAAATATTACATCCGAGATGTTAGGTTGCCTTAGGCTAGGATATATAGCGTTATAGACGTATATAGTGTTCCCACCGAGAAGTTCGGGCCGACGTGCCGGGAATGTAGTAAAATATTACATCCGGGATGTTAGGTTGCCTTAGGTTAGGATATAAAGCGTTATTGACTTTCGCAAGGTTCCCACCGAGAAATAGGGGCCGACGCGCCAGGAATGTTGTAAAATTTTACATTCGACACGTTAGTATTGCCTTAGGCTAGGATATATAACGTTATAGACGTATATACTGTTCCCACGGAGAAGTAGGTGCCGACGCGCCAGGAATGTTGTTAAATATTACGTACGACATGTTAGGTTGCCTTAGGCTGGGATATATAGCGTTATAGACGTATGTAATGTTCCCACCGAGAACTAGGGGCCGACGTGCCAGGAATGTAGTAAAATATTATATCCGAGATGTTAGGTTGCCTTCGGCTAGGATATATAACGTTATAGACGTATATAATGTTCCCACCGAGAAGTAGGGGCCGAAGCGACGGGAATGTTGTAAAATATGACATCCGATATGTTAGGTTGCCTTAGGCTAGGATATATAGCGTTATAGACGTATATAATGTTCCCACCGAGAAGTAGGGGCCGACGTGCCAGGAATGTAGTAAAATATTACATCCGGGATATTAGGTTGCCTTAGGTTAGGATATATAGCGTTATTGACTTTCGCAAGGTTCCCACCGAGAAATAGGGGCCGACGCGCCAGGAATGTTGTAAAATTTTACATTCGACACGTTAGTATTGCCTTAGGCTAGGATATATAACGTTATAGACGTATATACTGTTCCCACCGAGAAGTAGGTGCCGACGCGCCAGGAATGTTGTTAAATATTACGTACGACATGTTAGGTTGCCTCAGGCTGGGATATATAGCGTTATAGACGTATGTAATGTTCCCACCGAGAAGTAGGGGCCGACGTGCCAGGACTGTTGTAAAATATTACATTCGACATGTTAGGTTGCCTTAGGCTAGGATATATAGCGTTATAGACGTATATAATGTTCCCACCGAGGAGTAGGGGCCGAAGTGACGGGAATGTTGTAAAATATTACATGCGATATGTTAGGTTGCCTTAGGCTAGGATATATAGCGTTATAGACGTATATAATGTTCCCACCGAGAAGTAGGGTCCGACGTGCCAGGAATGTAGTAAAATATTACATCCGAGATGTTAGGTTGCCTTAGGCTAGGATATGTAACGTTATAGACGTATATAATGTTCCCACCGAGAAGTAGGGGCCGAAGTGACGGGAATGTTGTAAAATATGACATTCGACATGTTAGGTTGCCTTAGGCTAAGGTATATAGCGTTATAGACGTATATAATGTACCCACCGAGAAGTAGGGGCCGACGTGCCAGGAATGTAGTAAAATATTACATCCGAGATGTTAGGTTGCCTTCGGCTAGGATATATAACGTTATAGACGTATATAATGTTCCCACCGAGAAGTAGGTGCCGAAGCGACGGGAATGTTGTAAAATATGACATTCGACATGTTAGGTTGCCTTAGGCTAGGATATATAGCGTTATAGACGTATATAATGTTCCCACCGAGAAGTAGGTGCCGACGCGCCAGGAATGTTGTAAAATATTACATGCGACATGTTTGATTGCCTTAGGCTAGGATATACAGCGTTATAGACGTATATCATGCTCCCACCGAGAAGTAGAGGCCAACGTGCCAGGAATGTAGTAAAATATTACATCCGATATGTTAGGTTGCCTTAGGCTAGGATATATAGCGTTATAGACGTATATAATGTTCCCACCGAGAAGTAGGGGCCGACGTGCCAGGAATGTAGTAAAATATTACATCCGAGATGTTAGGTTGCCTTAGGCTAGGATATATAACGTTATAGACGTATATAATGTTCCCACCGAGAAGTAGGGGCCGAAGTGACGGGAATGTTGTAAAATATGACATTCGACATGTTAGGTTGCCTTAGGCTAGGATATATAACGTCATAGACGTATATACTGTTCCCACCGAGAAGTAGGGGCCGAAGTGACGGGAATGTTGTAAAATATTATATGCGACATGTTAGGTTGCCTTAGGCTAGGATATATAGCGTTATAGACGTATATAATGTTCCCACCGAGAAGTAGGGGCCGAAGTGACGGGAATGTTGTAAAATATGACATTCGACATGTTAGGTTGCCTTAGGCTAGGATATATAGCGTTATAGATGTATATAATGTTCCCACCGAGAAGTAGGGGTCGACGTGCCAGGAATGTAGTAAAATATTACATCCGAGATGTTAGGTTGCCTTAGGCTAGGATATGTAACGTTATAGACGTATATAATGTTCCCACCGTGAAGTAGGGGCCGAAGTGACGGGAATGTTGTAAAATATGACATTCGACATGTTAGGTTGCCTTAGGCTAGGATATATAGCGTTATAGACGTATATAATGTTCCCACCGAGAAGTAGGGGCCGACGTGCCAGGAATGTAGTAAAATATTACATGCGACATGTTAGGTTGCCTTAGGCTAGGATATATAGCGTTATAGACGTATATAATGTTCCCACCGAGAAGTAGGGGCCGAAGCGACGGGAATGTTGTAAAATATGACATTCGACATGTTAGGTTGCCTTAGGCTAGGATATATAGCGTTATAGACGTATATAATGTTCCCACCGAGAAGTAGGTGCCGACGCACCAGGAATGTTGTAAAATATTACATTCGACATGTTAGGTTGCCTTAAGCTAGGATATATAGCGTTATAGACGTATATAATGTTCCCACCGAGAAGTAGAGGCCGAAGTGACGGGAATGTTGTAAAATATTATATGCGACATGTTAGGCTGCCTTAGGCTAGGATATACAGCGTTATAGACGTATATAATGTTCCCACCGAGAAGTAGGGTCCGACGTGCCAGGAATGTAGTAAAATATTACATCCGAGATGTTAGGTTGCCTTAGGCTAGGATATATAACGTTATAGACGTATATAATGTTCCCACCGAGAAGTAGGGGCCGAAGTGACGGGAATGTTGTAAAATATGACATTCGACATGTTAGGTTGCCTTAGGCTAGGATATATAGCGTTATAGATGTATATAATGTTCCCACCGAGAAGTAGGGGTCGACGTGCCAGGAATGTAGTAAAATATTACATCCGAGATGTTAGGTTGCCTTAGGCTAGGATATGTAACGTTATAGACGTATATAATGTTCCCACCGTGAAGTAGGGGCCGAAGTGACGGGAATGTTGTAAAATATGACATTCGACATGTTAGGTTGCCTTAGGCTAGGATATATAGCGTTATAGACGTATATAATGTTCCCACCGAGAAGTAGGGGCCGACGTGCCAGGAATGTAGTAAAATATTACATCCGAGATGTTAGGTTGCCTTCGGCTAGGATATATAACGTTATAGACGTATATAATGTTCCCACCGAGAAGTAGGGGCCGAAGTGACGGGAATGTTGTAAAATATGACATTCGACATGTTAGGTTGCCTTAGGCTAGGATATATAGCGTTATAGATGTATATAATGTTCCCACCGAGAAGTAGGGGTCGACGTGCCAGGAATGTAGTAAAATATTACATCCGAGATGTTAGGTTGCCTTAGGCTAGGATATGTAACGTTATAGACGTATATAATGTTCCCACCGTGAAGTAGGGGCCGAAGTGACGGGAATGTTGTAAAATATGACATTCGACATGTTAGGTTGCCTTAGGCTAGGATATATAGCGTTATAGACGTATATAATGTTCCCACCGAGAAGTAGGGGCCGACGTGCCAGGAATGTAGTAAAATATTACATCCGAGATGTTAGGTTGCCTTCGGCTAGGTTATATAACGTTATAGACGTATATAATGTTCCCACCGAGAGGTAGGGGCCGAAGTGACGGGAATGTTGTAAAATATGACATTCGACATGTTAGGTTGCCTTAGGCTAGGATATATAGCGTTATAGACGTATATAATGTTCCCACCGAGAAGTAGGGGCCGAAGTGACGGGAATGTTGTAAAATATTACATGCGACATGTTAGGTTGCCTTAGGCTAGGATATATAGCGTTATAGACGTATATAATGTTCCCACCGAGAAGTAGGGTCCGACGTGCCAGGAATGTAGTAAAATATTACATCCGAGATGTTAGGTTGCCTTAGGCTAGGATATATAACGTTATAGACGTATATAATGTTCCCACCGAGAAGTAGGGGCCGAAGTGACGGGAATGTTGTAAAATATGACATTCGACATGTTAGGTTGCCTCAGGCTAAGGTATATAGCGTTATAGACGTATATAATGTACCCACCGAGAAGTAGGGGCCGACGTGCCAGGAATGTAGTAAAATATTACATCCGAGATGTTAGGTTGCCTTCGGCTAGGATATATAACGTTATAGACGTATATAATGTTCCCACCGAGAAGTAGGGGCCGAAGCGACGGGAATGTTGTAAAATATGACATTCGACATGTTAGGTTGCCTTAGGCTAGGATATATAACGTTATAGACGTATATAATGTTCCCACCGAGAAGTAGGGGCCGAAGTGACGGGAATGTTGTAAAATATGACATTCGACATGTTAGGTTGCCTTAGGCTAGGATATATAGCGTTATAGACGTATATAATGTTCCCACCGAGAAGTAGGTGCCGACGCACCAGGAATGTTGTAAAATATTACATTCGACATGTTAGGTTGCCATAAGCTAGGATATATAGCGTTATAGACGTATATAATGTTCCCACCGAGAAGTAGAGGCCGAAGTGACGGGAATGTTGTAAAATATTATATGCGACATGTTAGGTTGCCTTAGGCTAGGATATATAGCGTTATAGACGTATATAATGTTCCCACCGAGGAGTAGGGGCCGAAGTGACGGGAATGTTGTAAAATATTACATGCGACATGTTAGGTTGCCTTAGGCTAGGATATATAGCGTTATGGACGTATATAATGTTCCCACCGAGAAGTAGGGTCCGACGTGCCAGGAATGTAGTAAAATATTACATCCGAGATGTTAGGTTGCCTTAGGCTAGGATATATAACGTTATAGACGTATATAATGTTCCCACCGAGAAGTAGGGGCCGAAGTGACGGGAATGTTGTAAAATATTACATGCGACATGTTAGGTTGCCTTAGGCTAGGATATATAGCGTTATAGACGTATATAATGTTCCCACCGAGAAGTAGGGTCCGACGTGCCAGGAATGTAGTAAAATATTACATCCGAGATGTTAGGTTGCCTTAGGCTAGGATATATAACGTTATAGACGTATATAATGTTCCCACCGAGAAGTAGGGGCCGAAGTGACGGGAATGTTGTAAAATATGACATTCGACATGTTAGGTTGCCTCAGGCTAAGGTATATAGCGTTATAGACGTATATAATGTACCCACCGAGAAGTAGGGGCCGACGTGCCAGGAATGTAGTAAAATATTACATCCGAGATGTTAGGTTGCCTTCGGCTAGGATATATAACGTTATAGACGTATATAATGTTCCCACCGAGAAGTAGGGGCCGAAGCGACGGGAATGTTGTAAAATATGACATTCGACATGTTAGGTTGCCTTAGGCTAGGATATATAACGTTATAGACGTATATAATGTTCCCACCGAGAAGTAGGGGCCGAAGTGACGGGAATGTTGTAAAATATGACATTCGACATGTTAGGTTGCCTTAGGCTAGGATATATAGCGTTATAGACGTATATAATGTTCCCACCGAGAAGTAGGTGCCGACGCACCAGGAATGTTGTAAAATATTACATTCGACATGTTAGGTTGCCATAAGCTAGGATATATAGCGTTATAGACGTATATAATGTTCCCACCGAGAAGTAGAGGCCGAAGTGACGGGAATGTTGTAAAATATTATATGCGACATGTTAGGTTGCCTTAGGCTAGGATATATAGCGTTATAGACGTATATAATGTTCCCACCGAGGAGTAGGGGCCGAAGTGACGGGAATGTTGTAAAATATTACATGCGACATGTTAGGTTGCCTTAGGCTAGGATATATAGCGTTATGGACGTATATAATGTTCCCACCGAGAAGTAGGGTCCGACGTGCCAGGAATGTAGTAAAATATTACATCCGAGATGTTAGGTTGCCTTAGGCTAGGATATATAACGTTATAGACGTATATAATGTTCCCACCGAGAAGTAGGGGCCGAAGTGACGGGAATGTTGTAAAATATGACATTCGACATGTTAGGTTGCCTTCGGCTAAGGTATATAGCGTTATAGACGTATATAATGTACCCACCGAGAAGTAGGGGCCGACGTGCCAGGAATGTAGTAAAATATTACATCCGAGATGTTAGGTTGCCTTCGGCTAGGATATATAACGTTATAGACGTATATAATGTTCCCACCGAGAAGTAGGGGCCGAAGCGACGGGAATGTTGTAAAATATGACATTCGACATGTTAGGTTGCCTTAGGCTAGGATATATAGCGTTATAGACGTATATAATGTTCCCACCGAGAAGTAGGTGCCGACGCACCAGGAATGTTGTAAAATATTACATTCGACATGTTAGGTTGCCTTAAGCTAGGATATATAGCGTTATAGACGTATATAATGTTCCCACCGAGAAGTAGGGGCCGAAGTGACGGGAATGTTGTAAAATATTATATGCGACATGTTAGGTTGCCTTAGGCTAGGATATATAGCGTTATAGATGTATATAATGTTCCCACCGAGAAGTAGGGGTCGACGTGCCAGGAATGTAGTAAAATATTACATCCGAGATGTTAGGTTGCCTTAGGCTAGGATATGTAACGTTATAGACGTATATAATGTTCCCACCGAGAAGTAGGGGCCGAAGTGACGGGAATGTTGTAAAATATGACATTCGACATGTTAGGTTGCCTTAGGCTAGGATATATAGCGTTATAGACGTATATAATGTTCCCACCGAGAAGTAGGGTCCGACGTGCCAGGAATGTAGTAAAATATTACATCCGAGATGTTAGGTTGCCTTAGGCTAGGATATATAACGTTATAGACGTATATAATGTTCCCACCGAGAAGTAGGGGCCGAAGTGACGGGAATGTTGTAAAATATGACATTCGACATGTTAGGTTGCCTTAGGCTAGGATATATAGCGTTATAGATGTATATAATGTTCCCACCGAGAAGTAGGGGTCGACGTGCCAGGAATGTAGTAAAATATTACATCCGAGATGTTAGGTTGCCTTAGGCTAGGATATGTAACGTTATAGACGTATATAATGTTCCCACCGAGAAGTAGGGGCCGAAGTGACGGGAATGTTGTAAAATATGACATTCGACATGTTAGGTTGCCTTAGGCTAGGATATATAGCGTTATAGACGTATATAATGTTCCCACCGAGAAGTAGGGTCCGACGTGCCAGGAATGTAGTAAAATATTACATCCGAGATGTTAGGTTGCCTTAGGTTAGGATATATAACGTTATAGACGTATATAATGTTCCCACCGAGATGTGGGGGCCGAAGTGACGGGAATGTTGTAAAATATGACATTCGACATGTTAGGTTGCCTTAGGCTAGGATATATAGCGTTATAGACGTACATAATGTTCCCACCGAGAAGTAGGGTCCGACGTGCCAGGAATGTAGTAAAATATTACATCCGAGATGTTACGTTGCCTTAGGCTAGGATATATAACGTTATAGACGCATATAATGTTCCCACCGAGAAGTAGGGGCCGAAGTGACGGGAATGTTGTAAAATATTACATCCGAGATGTTAGGTTGCCTTAGGCTAGGATATGTAACGTTATAGACGTATATAATGTTCCCACCGAGAAGTAGGGGCCGAAGTGACGGGAATGTTGTAAAATATGACATTCGACATGTTAGGTTGCCTTAGGCTAGGATATATAGCGTTATAGACGTATATAATGTTCCCACCGAGAAGTAGGGTCCGACGTGCCAGGAATGTAGTAAAATATTACATCCGAGATGTTAGGTTGCCTTAGGCTAGGATATATAACGTTATAGACGTATATATTGTTCCCACCGAGAAGTAGGGGCCGAAGTGACGGGAATGTTGTAAAATATGACATTCGACATGTTAGGTTGCCTTAGGCTAGGATATATAGCGTTATAGATGTATATAATGTTCCCACCGAGAAGTAGGGGTCGACGTGCCAGGAATGTAGTAAAATATTACATCCGAGATGTTAGGTTGCCTTAGGCTAGGATATGTAACGTTATAGATGTATATAATGTTCCCACCGAGAAGTAGGGGCCGAAGTGACGGGAATGTTGTAAAATATGACATTCGACATGTTAGGTTGCCTTAGGCTAGGATATATAGCGTTATAGACGTATATAATGTTCCCACCGAGAAGTAGGGGCCGAAGTGACGGGAATGTTGTAAAATATTACATGCGACATGTTAGGTTGCCTTAGGCTAGGATATATAGCGTTATAGACGTATATAATGTTCCCACCGAGAAGTAGGGTCCGACGTGCCAGGAATGTAGTAAAATATTACATCCGAGATGTTAGGTTGCCTTAGGCTAGGATATATAACGTTATAGACGTATATAATGTTCCCACCGAGAAGTAGGGGCCGAAGTGACGGGAATGTTGTAAAATATGACATTCGACATGTTAGGTTGCCTCAGGCTAAGGTATATAGCGTTATAGACGTATATAATGTACCCACCGAGAAGTAGGGGCCGACGTGCCAGGAATGTAGTAAAATATTACATCCGAGATGTTAGGTTGCCTTCGGCTAGGATATATAACGTTATAGACGTATATAATGTTCCCACCGAGAAGTAGGGGCCGAAGCGACGGGAATGTTGTAAAATATGACATTCGACATGTTAGGTTGCCTTAGGCTAGGATATATAACGTTATAGACGTATATAATGTTCCCACCGAGAAGTAGGGGCCGAAGTGACGGGAATGTTGTAAAATATGACATTCGACATGTTAGGTTGCCTTAGGCTAGGATATATAGCGTTATAGACGTATATAATGTTCCCACCGAGAAGTAGGTGCCGACGCACCAGGAATGTTGTAAAATATTACATTCGACATGTTAGGTTGCCATAAGCTAGGATATATAGCGTTATAGACGTATATAATGTTCCCACCGAGAAGTAGAGGCCGAAGTGACGGGAATGTTGTAAAATATTATATGCGACATGTTAGGTTGCCTTAGGCTAGGATATATAGCGTTATAGACGTATATAATGTTCCCACCGAGGAGTAGGGGCCGAAGTGACGGGAATGTTGTAAAATATTACATGCGACATGTTAGGTTGCCTTAGGCTAGGATATATAGCGTTATGGACGTATATAATGTTCCCACCGAGAAGTAGGGTCCGACGTGCCAGGAATGTAGTAAAATATTACATCCGAGATGTTAGGTTGCCTTAGGCTAGGATATATAACGTTATAGACGTATATAATGTTCCCACCGAGAAGTAGGGGCCGAAGTGACGGGAATGTTGTAAAATATGACATTCGACATGTTAGGTTGCCTTCGGCTAAGGTATATAGCGTTATAGACGTATATAATGTACCCACCGAGAAGTAGGGGCCGACGTGCCAGGAATGTAGTAAAATATTACATCCGAGATGTTAGGTTGCCTTCGGCTAGGATATATAACGTTATAGACGTATATAATGTTCCCACCGAGAAGTAGGGGCCGAAGCGACGGGAATGTTGTAAAATATGACATTCGACATGTTAGGTTGCCTTAGGCTAGGATATATAGCGTTATAGACGTATATAATGTTCCCACCGAGAAGTAGGTGCCGACGCACCAGGAATGTTGTAAAATATTACATTCGACATGTTAGGTTGCCTTAAGCTAGGATATATAGCGTTATAGACGTATATAATGTTCCCACCGAGAAGTAGGGGCCGAAGTGACGGGAATGTTGTAAAATATTATATGCGACATGTTAGGTTGCCTTAGGCTAGGATATATAGCGTTATAGATGTATATAATGTTCCCACCGAGAAGTAGGGGTCGACGTGCCAGGAATGTAGTAAAATATTACATCCGAGATGTTAGGTTGCCTTAGGCTAGGATATGTAACGTTATAGACGTATATAATGTTCCCACCGAGAAGTAGGGGCCGAAGTGACGGGAATGTTGTAAAATATGACATTCGACATGTTAGGTTGCCTTAGGCTAGGATATATAGCGTTATAGACGTATATAATGTTCCCACCGAGAAGTAGGGTCCGACGTGCCAGGAATGTAGTAAAATATTACATCCGAGATGTTAGGTTGCCTTAGGCTAGGATATATAACGTTATAGACGTATATAATGTTCCCACCGAGAAGTAGGGGCCGAAGTGACGGGAATGTTGTAAAATATGACATTCGACATGTTAGGTTGCCTTAGGCTAGGATATATAGCGTTATAGATGTATATAATGTTCCCACCGAGAAGTAGGGGTCGACGTGCCAGGAATGTAGTAAAATATTACATCCGAGATGTTAGGTTGCCTTAGGCTAGGATATGTAACGTTATAGACGTATATAATGTTCCCACCGAGAAGTAGGGGCCGAAGTGACGGGAATGTTGTAAAATATGACATTCGACATGTTAGGTTGCCTTAGGCTAGGATATATAGCGTTATAGACGTATATAATGTTCCCACCGAGAAGTAGGGTCCGACGTGCCAGGAATGTAGTAAAATATTACATCCGAGATGTTAGGTTGCCTTAGGTTAGGATATATAACGTTATAGACGTATATAATGTTCCCACCGAGATGTGGGGGCCGAAGTGACGGGAATGTTGTAAAATATGACATTCGACATGTTAGGTTGCCTTAGGCTAGGATATATAGCGTTATAGACGTACATAATGTTCCCACCGAGAAGTAGGGTCCGACGTGCCAGGAATGTAGTAAAATATTACATCCGAGATGTTACGTTGCCTTAGGCTAGGATATATAACGTTATAGACGCATATAATGTTCCCACCGAGAAGTAGGGGCCGAAGTGACGGGAATGTTGTAAAATATTACATCCGAGATGTTAGGTTGCCTTAGGCTAGGATATGTAACGTTATAGACGTATATAATGTTCCCACCGAGAAGTAGGGGCCGAAGTGACGGGAATGTTGTAAAATATGACATTCGACATGTTAGGTTGCCTTAGGCTAGGATATATAGCGTTATAGACGTATATAATGTTCCCACCGAGAAGTAGGGTCCGACGTGCCAGGAATGTAGTAAAATATTACATCCGAGATGTTAGGTTGCCTTAGGCTAGGATATATAACGTTATAGACGTATATATTGTTCCCACCGAGAAGTAGGGGCCGAAGTGACGGGAATGTTGTAAAATATGACATTCGACATGTTAGGTTGCCTTAGGCTAGGATATATAGCGTTATAGATGTATATAATGTTCCCACCGAGAAGTAGGGGTCGACGTGCCAGGAATGTAGTAAAATATTACATCCGAGATGTTAGGTTGCCTTAGGCTAGGATATGTAACGTTATAGACGTATATAATGTTCCCACCGAGAAGTAGGGGCCGAAGTGACGGGAATGTTGTAAAATATGACATTCGACATGTTAGGTTGCCTTAGGCTAGGATATATAGCGTTATAGACGTATATAATGTTCCCACCGAGAAGTAGGGGTCGACGTGCCAGGAATGTAGTAAAATATTACATCCGAGATGTTAGGTTGCCTTCGGCTAGGATATATAACGTTATAGACGTATATAATGTTCCCACCGAGAGGTAGGGGCAGAAGTGACGGGAATGTTGTAAAATATGACATTCGACATGTTAGGTTGCCTTAGGCTAGGATATATAGCGTTATAGACGTATATAATGTTCCCACCGAGAAGTAGGGGCCGACGTGCCAGGAATGTAGTAAAATATTACATCCGAGATGTTAGGTTGCCCTAGGCTAGGATATGTAACGTTATAGACGTATATAATGTTCCCACCGAGAAGTAGGGGCCGACGTGCCAGGAATGTAGTAAAATATTACATCCGAGATGCTAGGTTGCCTTCGGCTAGGATATATAACGTTATAGACGTATATAATGTTCCCACCGAGAAGTAGGGGCCGAAGCGACGGGAATGTTGTAAAATATGACATTCGACATGTTAGGTTGCCTTAGGCTAGGATATATAGCGTTATAGACGTATATAATGTTCCCACCGAGAAGTAGGTGCCGACGCGCCAGGAATGTTGTAAAATATTACATGCGACATGTTTGGTTGCCTTAGGCTAGGATATACAGCGTTATAGACGTATATCATTCTCCCACCGAGAAGTAGAGGCCAACGTGCCAGGAATGTAGTAAAATATTACATCCGATATGTTAGGTTGCCTTAGGCTAGGATATATAGCGTTATAGACGTATATAATGTTCCCACCGAGAAGTAGGGGCCGACGTGCCAGGAATGTAGTAAAATATTACATCCGGGATGTTAGGTTGCCTTAGGTTAGGATATATAGCGTTATTGACTTTCGCAAGGTTCCCACCGAGAAATAGGGGTCGACGCGCCAGGAATGTTGTAAAATTTTACATTCGACACGTTAGTATTGCCTTAGGCTAGGATATATAACGTTATAGACGTATATACTGTTCCCACCGAGAAGTAGGTGCCGACGCGCCAGGAATGTTGTTAAATATTACGTACGACATGTTAGGTTGCCTTAGGCTGGGATATATAGCGTTATAGACGTATGTAATGATCCCACCGAGAAGTAGGGGCCGACGTGCCAGGAATGTTGTAAAATATTACATTCGACATGTTAGGTTGCCTTAGGCTAGGATATATAGCGTTATAGACGTATATAATGTTCCCACCGAGAAGTAGGGGCCGAAGCGACGGGAATGCTGTAAAATATGACATTCGACATGTTAGGTTGCCTTAGGCTAGGATATATAGCGTTATAGACGTATATAATGTTCCCACCGAGAAGTAGGTGCCGACGCGCCAGGAATGCTGTAAAATATTACATCCGATATGTTAGGTTGCCTTAGGCTAGGATATATAGCGTTATAGACGTATATAATGTTCCCACCGAGAAGTAGGGGCCGACGTGCCAGGAATGTAGTAAAATATTACATCCGAGATGTTAGGTTTCCTTAGGCTAGGATATATAACGTTATAGACGTATATAATGTTCCCACCGAGAAGTAGGGGCCGACGCACCAGGAATGTTGTAAAATATTACATTCGACATGTTAGGTTGCCTTAAGCTAGGATATATAGCGTTATAGACGTATATAATGTTCCCACCGAGAAGTAGGGGCCGAAGTGACGGGAATGTTGTAAAATATTATATGCGACATGTTAGGTTGCCTTAGGCTAGGATATATAGCGTTATAGACGTATATAATGTTCCCACCGAGAAGTAGGTGCCGACGCACCAGGAATGTTGTAAAATATTACATTCGACATGTTAGGTTGCCATAAGCTAGGATATATAGCGTTATAGACGTATATAATGTTCCCACCGAGAAGTAGAGGCCGATGTGACGGGAATGTTGTAAAATATTATATGCGACATGTTAGGTTGCCTTAGGCTAGGATATATAGCGTTATAGACGTATATAATGTTCCCACCGAGGAGTAGGGGCCGAAGTGACGGGAATGTTGTAAAATATTACATGCGACATGTTAGGTTGCCTTAGGCTAGGATATATAGCGTTATGGACGTATATAATGTTCCCACCGAGAAGTAGGGTCCGACGTGCCAGGAATGTAGTAAAATATTACATCCGAGATGTTAGGTTGCCTTAGGCTAGGATATATAACGTTATAGACGTATATAATGTTCCCACCGAGAAGTAGGGGCCGAAGTGACGGGAATGTTGTAAAATATGACATTCGACATGTTAGGTTGCCTTCGGCTAAGGTATATAGCGTTATAGACGTATATAATGTACCCACCGAGAAGTAGGGGCCGACGTGCCAGGAATGTAGTAAAATATTACATCCGAGATGTTAGGTTGCCTTCGGCTAGGATATATAACGTTATAGACGTATATAATGTTCCCACCGAGAAGTAGGGGCCGAAGCGACGGGAATGTTGTAAAATATGACATTCGACATGTTAGGTTGCCTTAGGCTAGGATATATAGCGTTATAGACGTATATAATGTTCCCACCGAGAAGTAGGGGCCGAAGTGACGGGAATGTTGTAAAATATTATATGCGACATGTTAGGTTGCCTTAGGCTAGGATATATAGCGTTATAGATGTATATAATGTTCCCACCGAGAAGTAGGGGTCGACGTGCCAGGAATGTAGTAAAATATTACATCCGAGATGTTAGGTTGCCTTAGGCTAGGATATGTGACGTTATAGACGTATATAATGTTCCCACCGAGAAGTAGGGGCCGAAGTGACGGGAATGTTGTAAAATATGACATTCGACATGTTAGGTTGCCTTAGGCTAGGATATATAGCGTTATAGACGTATATAATGTTCCCACCGAGAAGTAGGGTCCGACGTGCCAGGAATGTAGTAAAATATTACATCCGAGATGTTAGGTTGCCTTAGGCTAGGATATATAACGTTATAGACGTATATAATGTTCCCACCGAGAAGTAGGGGCCGAAGTGACGGGAATGTTGTAAAATATTACATCCGAGATGTTAGGTTGCCTTAGGCTAGGATATGTAACGTTATAGACGTATATAATGTTCCCACCGAGAAGTAGGGTCCGACGTGCCAGGAATGTAGTAAAATATTACATCCGAGATGTTAGGTTGCCTTAGGCTAGGATATGTAACGTTATAGACGTATATAATGTTCCCACCGAGAAGTAGGGGCCGAAGTGACGGGAATGTTGTAAAATATGACATTCGACATGTTAGGTTGCCTTAGGCTAGGATATATAGCGTTATAGACGTATATAATGTTCCCACCGAGAAGTAGGGGCCGACGTGCCAGGAATGTAGTAAAATATTACATCCGAGATGTTAGGTTGCCTTCGGCTAGGATATATAACGTTATAGACGTATATAATGTTCCCACCGAGAGGTAGGGGCAGAAGTGACGGGAATGTTGTAAAATATGACATTCGACATGTTAGGTTGCCTTAGGCTAGGATATATAGCGATATAGACGTATATAATGTTCCCACCGAGAAGTAGGGTCCGACGTGCCAGGAATGTAGTAAAATATTACATCCGAGATGTTAGGTTGCCTTAGGCTAGGATATATAACGTTATAGACGTATATAATGTTCCCACCGAGATGTGGGGGCCGAAGTGACGGGAATGTTGTAAAATATGACATTCGACATGTTAGGTTGCCTTAGGCTAGGATATATAGCGTTATAGACGTACATAATGTTCCCACCGAGAAGTAGGGTCCGACGTGCCAGGAATGTAGTAAAATATTACATCCGAGATGTTAGGTTGCCTTAGGCTAGGATATATAACGTTATAGACGTATATAATGTTCCCACCGAGAAGTAGGGGCCGAAGTGACGGGAATGTTGTAAAATATTACATCCGAGATGTTAGGTTGCCTTAGGCTAGGATATGTAACGTTATAGACGTATATAATGTTCCCACCGAGAAGTAGGGGCCGAAGTGACGGGAATGTTGTAAAATATGACATTCGACATGTTAGGTTGCCTTAGGCTAGGATATATAGCGTTATAGACGTATATAATGTTCCCACAGAGAAGTAGGGTCCGACGTGCCAGGAATGTAGTAAAATATTACATCCGAGATGTTAGGTTGCCTTAGGCTAGGATATATAACGTTATAGACGTATATATTGTTCCCACCGAGAAGTAGGGGCCGAAGTGACGGGAATGTTGTAAAATATGACATTCGACATGTTAGGTTGCCTTAGGCTAGGATATATAGCGTTATAGATGTATATAATGTTCCCACCGAGAAGTAGGGGTCGACGTGCCAGGAATGTAGTAAAATATTACATCCGAGATGTTAGGTTGCCTTAGGCTAGGATATGTAACGTTATAGACGTATATAATGTTCCCACCGAGAAGTAGGGGCCGAAGTGACGGGAATGTTGTAAAATATGACATTCGACATGTTAGGTTGCCTTAGGCTAGGATATATAGCGTTATAGACGTATATAATGTTCCCACCGAGAAGTAGGGGCCGACGTGCCAGGAATGTAGTAAAATATTACATCCGAGATGTTAGGTTGCCTTCGGCTAGGATATATAACGTTATAGACGTATATAATGTTCCCACCGAGAGGTAGGGGCAGAAGTGACGGGAATGTTGTAAAATATGACATTCGACATGTTAGGTTGCCTTAGGCTAGGATATATAGCGTTATAGACGTATATAATGTTCCCACCGAGAAGTAGGGGCCGACGTGCCAGGAATGTAGTAAAATATTACATCCGAGATGTTAGGTTGCCCTAGGCTAGGATATGTAACGTTATAGACGTATATAATGTTCCCACCGAGAAGTAGGGGCCGAAGTGACGGGAATGTTGTAAAATATGACATTCGACATGTTAGGTTGCCTTAGGCTAGGATATATAGCGTTATAGACGTATATAATGTTCCCACCGAGAAGTAGGGGCCGACGTGCCAGGAATGTAGTAAAATATTACATCCGAGATGTTAGGTTGCCCTAGGCTAGGATATGTAACGTTATAGACGTATATAATGTTCCCACCGAGAAGTAGGGGCCGACGTGCCAGGAATGTAGTAAAATATTACATCCGAGATGTTAGGTTGCCTTAGGCTAGGATATGTAACGTTATAGACGTATATAATGTTCCCACCGAGAAGTAGGGGCCGAAGTGACGGGAATGTTGTAAAATATGACATTCGACATGTTAGGTTGCCTTAGGCTAGGATATATAGCGTTATAGACGTATATAATGTTCCCACAGAGAAGTAGGGTCCGACGTGCCAGGAATGTAGTAAAATATTACATCCGAGATGTTAGGTTGCCTTAGGCTAGGATATATAACGTTATAGACGTATATATTGTTCCCACCGAGAAGTAGGGGCCGAAGTGACGGGAATGTTGTAAAATATGACATTCGACATGTTAGGTTGCCTTAGGCTAGGATATATAGCGTTATAGATGTATATAATGTTCCCACCGAGAAGTAGGGGTCGACGTGCCAGGAATGTAGTAAAATATTACATCCGAGATGTTAGGTTGCCTTAGGCTAGGATATGTAACGTTATAGACGTATATAATGTTCCCACCGAGAAGTAGGGGCCGAAGTGACGGGAATGTTGTAAAATATGACATTCGACATGTTAGGTTGCCTTAGGCTAGGATATATAGCGTTATAGACGTATATAATGTTCCCACCGAGAAGTAGGGGCCGACGTGCCAGGAATGTAGTAAAATATTACATCCGAGATGTTAGGTTGCCTTCGGCTAGGATATATAACGTTATAGACGTATATAATGTTCCCACCGAGAGGTAGGGGCAGAAGTGACGGGAATGTTGTAAAATATGACATTCGACATGTTAGGTTGCCTTAGGCTAGGATATATAGCGTTATAGACGTATATAATGTTCCCACCGAGAAGTAGGGGCCGACGTGCCAGGAATGTAGTAAAATATTACATCCGAGATGTTAGGTTGCCCTAGGCTAGGATATGTAACGTTATAGACGTATATAATGTTCCCACCGAGAAGTAGGGGCCGACGTGCCAGGAATGTAGTAAAATATTACATCCGAGATGCTAGGTTGCCTTCGGCTAGGATATATAACGTTATAGACGTATATAATGTTCCCACCGAGAAGTAGGGGCCGAAGCGACGGGAATGTTGTAAAATATGACATTCGACATGTTAGGTTGCCTTAGGCTAGGATATATAGCGTTATAGACGTATATAATGTTCCCACCGAGAAGTAGGTGCCGACGCGCCAGGAATGTTGTAAAATATTACATGCGACATGTTTGGTTGCCTTAGGCTAGGATATACAGCGTTATAGACGTATATCATTCTCCCACCGAGAAGTAGAGGCCAACGTGCCAGGAATGTAGTAAAATATTACATCCGATATGTTAGGTTGCCTTAGGCTAGGATATATAGCGTTATAGACGTATATAATGTTCCCACCGAGAAGTAGGGGCCGACGTGCCAGGAATGTAGTAAAATATTACATCCGGGATGTTAGGTTGCCTTAGGTTAGGATATATAGCGTTATTGACTTTCGCAAGGTTCCCACCGAGAAATAGGTGTCGACGCGCCAGGAATGTTGTAAAATTTTACATTCGACACGTTAGTATTGCCTTAGGCTAGGATATATAACGTTATAGACGTATATACTGTTCCCACCGAGAAGTAGGTGCCGACGCGCCAGGAATGTTGTTAAATATTACGTACGACATGTTAGGTTGCCTTAGGCTGGGATATATAGCGTTATAGACGTATGTAATGATCCCACCGAGAAGTAGGGGCCGACGTGCCAGGAATGTTGTAAAATATTACATTCGACATGTTAGGTTGCCTTAGGCTAGGATATATAGCGTTATAGACGTATATAATGTTCCCACCGAGAAGTAGGGGCCGAAGCGACGGGAATGTTGTAAAATATGACATTCGACATGTTAGGTTGCCTTAGGCTAGGATATATAGCGTTATAGACGTATATAATGTTCCCACCGAGAAGTAGGTGCCGACGCGCCAGGAATGCTGTAAAATATTACATCCGATATGTTAGGTTGCCTTAGGCTAGGATATATAGCGTTATAGACGTATATAATGTTCCCACCGAGAAGTAGGGGCCGACGTGCCAGGAATGTAGTAAAATATTACATCCGAGATGTTAGGTTTCCTTAGGCTAGGATATATAACGTTATAGACGTATATAATGTTCCCACCGAGAAGTAGGGGCCGACGCACCAGGAATGTTGTAAAATATTACATCCGAGATGTTAGGTTGCCTTCGGCTAGGATATATAACGTTATAGACGTATATAATGTTCCCACCGAGAAGTAGGGGCCGAAGCGACGGGAATGTTGTAAAATATGACATTCGACATGTTAGGTTGCCTTAGGCTAGGATATATAGCGTTATAGACGTATATAATGTTCCCACCGGGAAGTAGGTGCCGACGCACCAGCAATGTTGTAAAATATTACATTCGACATGTTAGGTTGCCTTAAGCTAGAATATATAGCGTTATAGACGTATATAATGTTCCCACCGAGAAGTAGGGGCCGAAGTGACGGGAATGTTGTAAAATATTATATGCGACATGTTAGGTTGCCTTAGGCTAGGATATATAGCGTTATAGATGTATATAATGTTCCCACCGAGAAGTAGGGGTCGACGTGCCAGGAATGTAGTAAAATATTACATCCGAGATGTTAGGTTGCCTTAGGGTAGGATATGTAACGTTATAGACGTATATAATGTTCCCACCGAGAAGTAGGGGCCGAAGTGACGGGAATGTTGTAAAATATGATATTCGACATGTTAGGTTGCCTTAGGCTAGGATATATAGCGTTATAGACGTATATAATGTTCCCACCGAGAAGTAGGGTCCGACGTGCCAGGAATGTAGTAAAATATTACATCCGAGATGTTAGGTTGCCTTAGGCTAGGATATATAACGTTATAGACGTATATAATGTTCCCACCGAGAAGTAGGGGCCGAAGTGACGGGAATGTTGTAAAATATTACATCCGAGATGTTAGGTTGCCTTAGGCTAGGATATGTAACGTTATAGACGTATATAATGTTCCCACCGAGAAGTAGGGTCCGACGTGCCAGGAATGTAGTAAAATATTACATCCGAGATGTTAGGTTGCCTTAGGCTAGGATATGTAACGTTATAGACGTATATAATGTTCCCACCGAGAAGTAGGGGCCGAAGTGACGGGAATGTTGTAAAATATGACATTCGACATGTTAGGTTGCCTTAGGCTAGGATATATAGCGTTATAGACGTATATAATGTTCCCACCGAGAAGTAGGGGCCGACGTGCCAGGAATGTAGTAAAATATTACATCCGAGATGTTAGGTTGCCTTCGGCTAGGATATATAACGTTATAGACGTATATAATGTTCCCACCGAGAGGTAGGGGCAGAAGTGACGGGAATGTTGTAAAATATGGCATTCGACATGTTAGGTTGCCTTAGGCTAGGATATATAGCGTTATAGACGTATATAATGTTCCCACCGAGAAGTAGGGTCCGACGTGCCAGGAATGTAGTAAAATATTACATCCGAGATGTTAGGTTGCCTTAGGCTAGGATATATAACGTTATAGACGTATATAATGTTCCCACCGAGAAGTAGGGGCCGAAGTGACGGGAATGTTGTAAAATATTACATCCGAGATGTTAGGTTGCCTTAGGCTAGGATATGTAACGTTATAGACGTATATAATGTTCCCACCGAGAAGTAGGGGCCGAAGTGACGGGAATGTTGTAAAATATGACATTCGACATGTTAGGTTGCCTTAGGCTAGGATATATAGCGTTATAGACGTATATAATGTTCCCACCGAGAAGTAGGGTCCGACGTGCCAGGAATGTAGTAAAATATTACATCCGAGATGTTAGGTTGCCTTAGGCTAGGATATATAACGTTATAGACGTATATATTGTTCCCACCGAGAAGTAGGGGCCGAAGTGACGGGAATGTTGTAAAATATGACATTCGACATGTTAGGTTGCCTTAGGCTAGGATATATAGCGTTATAGATGTATATAATGTTCCCACCGAGAAGTAGGGGTCGACGTGCCAGGAATGTAGTAAAATATTACATCCGAGATGTTAGGTTGCCTTAGGCTAGGATATGTAACGTTATAGACGTATATAATGTTCCCACCGAGAAGTAGGGGCCGAAGTGACGGGAATGTTGTAAAATATGACATTCGACATGTTAGGTTGCCTTAGGCTAGGATATATAGCGTTATAGACGTATATAATGTTCCCACCGAGAAGTAGGGGCCGACGTGCCAGGAATGTAGTAAAATATTACATCCGAGATGTTAGGTTGCCTTCGGCTAGGATATATAACGTTATAGACGTATATAATGTTCCCACCGAGAGGTAGGGGCAGAAGTGACGGGAATGTTGTAAAATATGACATTCGACATGTTAGGTTGCCTTAGGCTAGGATATATAGCGTTATAGACGTATATAATGTTCCCACCGAGAAGTAGGGGCCGACGTGCCAGGAATGTAGTAAAATATTACATCCGAGATGTTAGGTTGCCCTAGGCTAGGATATGTAACGTTATAGACGTATATAATGTTCCCACCGAGAAGTAGGGGCCGACGTGCCAGGAATGTAGTAAAATATTACATCCGAGATGCTAGGTTGCCTTCGGCTAGGATATATAACGTTATAGACGTATATAATGTTCCCACCGAGAAGTAGGGGCCGAAGCGACGGGAATGTTGTAAAATATGACATTCGACATGTTAGGTTGCCTTAGGCTAGGATATATAGCGTTATAGACGTATATAATGTTCCCACCGAGAAGTAGGTGCCGACGCGCCAGGAATGTTGTAAAATATTACATGCGACATGTTTGGTTGCCTTAGGCTAGGATATACAGCGTTATAGACGTATATCATTCTCCCACCGAGAAGTAGAGGCCAACGTGCCAGGAATGTAGTAAAATATTACATCCGATATGTTAGGTTGCCTTAGGCTAGGATATATAGCGTTATAGACGTATATAATGTTCCCACCGAGAAGTAGGGGCCGACGTGCCAGGAATGTAGTAAAATATTACATCCGGGATGTTAGGTTGCCTTAGGTTAGGATATATAGCGTTATTGACTTTCGCAAGGTTCCCACCGAGAAATAGGGGTCGACGCGCCAGGAATGTTGTAAAATTTTACATTCGACACGTTAGTATTGCCTTAGGCTAGGATATATAACGTTATAGACGTATATACTGTTCCCAACGAGAAGTAGGTGCCGACGCGCCAGGAATGTTGTTAAATATTACGTACGACATGTTAGGTTGCCTTAGGCTGGGATATATAGCGTTATAGACGTATGTAATGATCCCACCGAGAAGTAGGGGCCGACGTGCCAGGAATGTTGTAAAATATTACATTCGACATGTTAGGTTGCCTTAGGCTAGGATATATAGCGTTATAGACGTATATAATGTTCCCACCGAGAAGTAGGTGCCGAAGCGACGGGAATGTTGTAAAATATGACATTCGACATGTTAGGTTGCCTTAGGCTAGGATATATAGCGTTATAGACGTATATAATGTTCCCACCGAGAAGTAGGTGCCGACGCGCCAGGAATGCTGTAAAATATTACATGCGACATGTTTGGTTGCCTTAGGCTAGGATATACAGCGTTATAGACGTATATCATGCTCCCACCGAGAAGTAGAGGCCAACGTGCCAGGAATGTAGTAAAATATTACATCCGATATGTTAGGTTGCCTTAGGCTAGGATATATAGCGTTATAGACGTATATAATGTTCCCACCGAGAAGTAGGGGCCGACGTGCCAGGAATGTAGTAAAATATTACATCCGAGATGTTAGGTTTCCTTAGGCTAGGATATATAACGTTATAGACGTATATAATGTTCCCACCGAGAAGTAGGGGCCGAAGCGACGGGAATGTTGTAAAATATGACATTCGACATGTTAGGTTGCCTTAGGCTAGGATATATAGCGTTATAGACATATATAATGTTCCCACCGAGAAGTAGGTGCCGACGCACCAGGAATGTTGTAAAATATTACATTCGACATGTTAGGTTGCCTTAAGCTAGGATATATAGCGTTATAGACGTATATAATGTTCCCACCGAGAAGTAGAGGCCGAAGTGACGGGAATGTTGTAAAATATTATATGCGACATGTTAGGTTGCCTTAGGCTAGGATATATAGCGTTATAGACGTATATAATGTTCCCACCGAGAAGTAGGGGCCGACGTGCCAGGAATGTAGTAAAATATTACATCCGAGATGTTAGGTTGCCTTCGGCTAGGATATATAACGTTATAGACGTATATAATGTTCCCACCGAGAAGTAGGGGCCGAAGTGACGGGAATGTTGTAAAATATGACATTCGACATGTTAGGTTGCCTTAGGCTAGGATATATAGCGTTATAGACGTATATAATGTTCCCACCGAGAAGTAGGGGCCGACGTGCCAGGCATGTAGTAAAATATTACATCCGAGATGTTAGGTTGCCTTAGGCTAGGATATGTAACGTTATAGACGTATATAATGTTCCCACCGAGAAGTAGGGGCCGAAGTGACGGGAATGTTGTAAAATATGACATTCGACATGTTAGGTTGCCTTAGGCTAGGATATATAGCGTTATAGACGTATATAATGTTCCCACCGAGAAGTAGGGGCCGACGTGCCAGGAATGTAGTAAAATATTACATCCGAGATGTTAGGTTGCCTTAGGCTAGGATATGTAACGTTATAGACGTATATAATGTTCCCACCGAGAAGTAGGGGCCGAAGTGACGGGAATGTTGTAAAATATGACATTCGACATGTTAGGTTGCCTTAGGCTAGGATATATAGCGTTATAGACGTATATAATGTTCCCACCGAGAAGTAGGGGCCGACGTGCCAGGAATGTAGTAAAATATTACATCCGATATGTTAGGTTGCCTTAGGCTAGGATATATAACGTTATAGACGTATATAATGTTCCCACCGAGAACTAGGGGCCGAAGTGACGGGAATGTTGTAAAATATTACATTCGACATGTTAGGATTGCCTTAGGCTAGGATATATAACGTTATTTACTTATAAAATGTTCTCACCCAGAAATAGGGGCCGACGCGCCGAGAATGTTGTAAAATATTACATTCGACATGTTAGGTTGCCTTAGGCTAGGGTATATAGCGTTATAGACGTATATAATGTTCCCACCGAGAAGTAGGGGTCGGCGCGCCAGGAATGTAGTAAAATATTGCATCCGAGATGTTAGGATTGCCTTAGGCTAGGATATATAACGTTATTGACTTATAAAATGTTCTCACCCAGAAATAGGGGCCGACGCGCCAGGAATGTTGTAAAATATTACATTCGACATGTTAGGTTGCCTTAGGTTAGGATATCTAACGCTATAGACGTATATACTGTTCCCACGGAGAGGTAGGTCCCGACGCGCCAGGTATGTGTAAAATATTACATCCAGGATGTTAGGTTGCCTTAGGCTAGGATATGTAACGTTATAGACGTATATAATGTTCCCACCGAGAAGTAGGGGCCGACACGTCAGGAATGTTTGTAAAACAATACATCCGAGGTGTTAGGTTGCCTTATTTTAGGATATATAACGTTATAGACGTATATACTGTTCCCTCCGAGAAGTAGGTGCCGACGCGCCAGGAATGTTGTAAAATATTACATCCGATATGTTAGGTTGCCTTAGGCTAGGATATATAGCGTTATAGACGTATATAATGTTCCCACCGAGAAGTAGGGTCCGACGTGCCAGGAATGTAGTAATATATTACATCCGAGATGTTAGGTTGCCTTAGGCTAGGATATATAACGTTATAGACGTATATAATGTTCCCACCGAGAAGTAGGGGCCGAAGTGACGGGAATGTTGTAAAATATTACATGCGACATGTTAGGTTGCCTTAGGCTAGGATATGTAACGTCATAGACGTATATAATGTTCCCACCGAGAAGTAGGGGCCGAAGTGACGGGAATGTTGTAAAATATGACATTCGACATGTTAGGTTGCTTTAGGCTAAGATATATAGCGTTATAGACGTATATAATGTTCCCACCGAGAAGTAGGGGCCGAAGTGACGGGAATGTTGTAAAGTATGACATTCGACATGTTAGGTTGCCTTAGGCTAGGATATATAGCGTTAGAGACGTATATAATGTTCCCACCGAGAAGTAGGGGCCGACGTGCCAAGAATGCAGTAGAATATTACATCCGAGATGTTAGGTTGCCTTCGGCTAGGATATATAACGTTATAGACGTATATAATGTTCCCACCGAGAGGTAGGGGCAGAAGTGACGGGAATGTTGTAAAATATGACATTCGACATGTTAGGTTGCCTTAGGCTAGGATATATAGCGTTATAGACGTATATAATGTTCCCACCGAGAAGTAGGGTCCGACGTGCCAGGAATGTTGTAAAAAATTACATTCGACATGTTAGGTTTCCTTAGGACAGGATATATAGCGTTATAGACGTATATAATGTTCCCACCGAGAAGTAGGGGCCGACACGTCAGGAATGTTTGTAAAACAATACATCCGAGGTGTTAGGTTGCCTTATTTTAGGATATATAACGTTATAGACGTATATACTGTTCCCTCCGAGAAGTAGGTGCCGACGCGCCAGGAATGTTGTAAAATATTACATCCGATATGTTAGGTTGCCTTAGGCTAGGATATATAGCGTTATAGACGTATATAATGTTCCCACCGAGAAGTAGGGTCCGACGTGCCAGGAATGTAGTAATATATTACATCCGAGATGTTAGGTTGCCTTAGGCTAGGATATATAACGTTATAGACGTATATAATGTTCCCACCGAGAAGTAGGGGCCGAAGTGACGGGAATGTTGTAAAATATGACATTCGACATGTTAGGTTGCCTTAGGCTAGGATATATAGCGTTATAGACGTATATAATGTTCCCACCGAGAAGTAGGGGCCGACGTGCCAGGAATGTAGTAAAATATTACATCCGAGATGTGAGGTTGCCTTAGGCTAGGATATGTAACGTTATAGACGTATATAATGTTCCCACCGAGAAGTAGGGGCCGAAGTGACGGGAATGTTGTAAAGTATGACATTCGACATGTTAGGTTGCCTTAGGCTAGGATATATAGCGTTATAGACGTATATAATGTTCCCACCGAGAAGTAGGGGCCGACGTGCCAGGAATGTAGTAAAATATTACATCCGAGATGTTAGGTTGCCTTAGGCTAGGATATATAACGTTATAGACGTATATAATGTTCCCACCGAGAAGTAGGGGCCGAAGCGACGGGAATGTTGTAAAATATGACATTCGACATGTTAGGTTGCCTTAGGCTAGGATATATAACGTTATAGACATATATAATGTTCCCACCGAGAAGTAGGTGCCGACGCACCAGGAATGTTGTAAAATATTACATTCGACATGTTAGGTTGCCTTAGGCTAGGATATATAGCGTTATAGACGTATATAATGTTCCCACCGAGAAGTAGGGGCCGACACGTCAGGAATGTTTGTAAAACAATACATCCGAGGTGTTAGGTTGCCTTATTTTAGGATATATAACGTTATAGACGTATATACTGTTCCCTCCGAGAAGTAGGTGCCGACGCGCCAGGAATGTTGTAAAATATTACATCCGATATGTTAGGTTGCCTTAGGCTAGGATATATAGCGTTATAGACGTATATAATGTTCCCATCGAGAAGTAGGGTCCGACGTGCCAGGAATGTAGTAATATATTACATCCGAGATGTTAGGTTGCCTTAGGCTAGGATATATAACGTTATAGACGTATATAATGTTCCCACCGAGAAGTAGGGGCCGAAGTGACGGGAATGTTGTAAAATATGACATTCGACATGTTAGGTTGCCTTAGGCTAGGATATATAGCGTTATAGACGTATATAATGTTCCCACCGAGAAGTAGGGGCCGACGTGCCAGGAATGTAGTAAAATATTACATCCGAGATGTGAGGTTGCCTTAGGCTAGGATATGTAACGTTATAGACGTATATAATGTTCCCACCGAGAAGTAGGGGCCGAAGTGACGGGAATGTTGTAAAGTATGACATTCGACATGTTAGGTTGCCTTAGGCTAGGATATATAGCGTTATAGACGTATATAATGTTCCCACCGAGAAGTAGGGGCCGACGTGCCAGGAATGTAGTAAAATATTACATCCGAGATGTTAGGTTGCCTTAGGCTAGGATATATAACGTTATAGACGTATATAATGTTCCCACCGAGAAGTAGGGGCCGAAGCGACGGGAATGTTGTAAAATATGACATTCGACATGTTAGGTTGCCTTAGGCTAGGATATATAGCGTTATAGACATATATAATGTTCCCACCGAGAAGTAGGTGCCGACGCACCAGGAATGTTGTAAAATATTACATTCGACATGTTAGGTTGCCTTAAGCTAGGATATATAGCGTTATAGACGTATATAATGTTCCCACCGAGAAGTAGAGGCCGAAGTGACGGGAATGTTGTAAAATATTATATGCGACATGTTAGGTTGCCTTAGGCTAGGATATATAGCGTTATAGACGTATATAATGTTCCCACCGAGAAGTAGGGTCCGACGTGCCAGGAATGTAGTAAAATATTACATCCGAGATGTTAGGTTGCCTTAGGCTAGGATATATAGCGTTATAGATGTATATAATGTTCCCACCGAAAAGTAGGGTTCGACGTGCCAGGAATGTAGTAAAATATTACATCCGAGATGTTAGGTTGCCTTAGGCTAGGATATGTAACGTTATAGACGTATATAATGTTCCCACCGAGAAGTAGGGTCCGAAGTGACGGGAATGTTGTAAAATATGACATTCGACATGTTAGGTTGCCTTAGGCTAGGATATATAGCGTTATAGACGTATATAATGTTCCCACAGAGAAGTAGGGTCCGACGTGCCAGGAATGTAGTAAAATATTACATCCGAGATGTTAGGTTGCCTTAGGTTAGGATATATAACGTTATAGACGTATATAATGTTCCCGCCGAGAAGTAGGGGCCGAAGTGACGGGAATGTTGTAAAATATTATATGCGACATGTTAGGTTGCCTTAGGCTAGGATATATAGCGTTATAGATGTATATAATGTTCCCACCGAGAAGTAGGGGTCGACGTGCCAGGAATGTAGTAAAATATTACATCCGAGATGTTAGGTTGCCTTAGGCTAGGATATGTAAAGTTATAGACGTATATAATGTTCCCACCGAGAAGTAGGGGCCGAAGTGACGGGAATGTTGTAAAATATGACATTCGACATGTTAGGTTGCCTTAGGCTAGGATATATAGCGTTATAGACGTATATAATGTTCCCACCGAGAAGTAGGGGCCGACGTGCCAGGAATGTAGTAAAATATTACATCCGAGATGTTAGGTTGCCTTCGGCTAGGATATATAACGTTATAGACGTATATAATGTTCCCACCGAGAGGTAGGGGCAGAAGTGACGGGAATGTTGTAAAATATGACATTCGACATGTTAGGTTGCCTTAGGCTAGGATATATAGCGCTATAGACGTATATAATGTTCCCACCGAGAAGTAGGTGCGACGCGCCAGGAATGTTGTAAAATATTACATTCGACATGTTAGGTTGCCTTAAGCTAGGATATATAGCGTTATAGACGTATATAATATTCCAACAGAGAAGTAGGGGCCGAAGTGCCGGGAATGATGTAAAATATTACATGCGACATGTTTGGTTGCCTTAGGCTAGGATATATAGCGTTATAGACGTATATCATGCTCCCACCGAGAAGTAGGGGCCAACGTGCCAGGAATGTAGTAAAATATTACATCCGAGATGTTAGGTTGCCTTAGGCTAGGATATATAACGTTATAGACGTATATAATGATCCCACCGAGAAGTAGGGGCCGAAGTGACGGGAATGTTGTAAAATATGACATTCGACATGTTAGGTTGCCTTAGGCTAGGATATATAACGTTATAGACGTATATAATGTTCCCACCGAGAAGTAGGGGCCGAAGTGACGGGAATGTTGTAAAATATGACATTCGACATGTTCGGTTGCCTCAGGCTAGGATATATAGCGTTATAGACGTATATAATGTTCCCACCGAGAAGTAGGGTCCGACGTGCCAGGAATGTAGTAAAATATTACATCCGAGATGTTAGGTTGCCTTAGGCTAGGATATATAACGTTATAGACGTATATAATGTTCCCACCGAGAAGTAGGGGCCGAAGTGACGGGAATGTTGTAAAATATGACATTCGACATGTTAGGTTGCCTTAGGCTAGGATATATAGCGTTATAGACGTATATAATGTTCCCACCGAGAAGTACGGGCCGACGTGCCAGGAATGTAGTAAAATATTACATCCGAGATGTTAGGTTGCCTTAGGCTAGGATATGTAACGTTATAGACGTATATAATGTTCCCACCGAGAAGTAGGGGCCGAAGTGACGGGAATGTTGTAAAATATGACATTCGACATGTTAGGTTGCCTTAGGCTAGGATATATAGCGTTATAGACGTATATAATGTTCCCACCGAGAAGTAGGGGCCGACGTGCCAGGAATGTAGTAAAATATTACATCCGATATGTTAGGTTGCCTTAGGCTAGGATATATAACGTTATTGACTTATAAAATGTTCTCACCCAGAAATAGGGGCCGACGCGCCAGGAATGTAGTAAAATATTACATGCGACATGTTAGGTTGCCTTAGGCTAGGATATATATCGTTATAGACGTATATAATTTTCCCACCGAGAAGTAGGGGCCGAAGCGACGGGAATGTTGTAAAATATGACATTCGACATGTTAGGTTGCCTTAGGCTAGGATATATAGCGTTATAGACGTATATAATGTTCCCACCGAGAAGTAGGGTCCGACGTGCCAGGAATGTAGTAAAATATTACATCCGAGATGTTAGGTTGCCTTAGGCTAGGATATATATCGTATAGACGTATATAATTTTCCCACCGAGAAGTAGGGGCCGAAGTGACGGGAATGTTGTAAAGTATGACATTCGACATGTTAGGTTGCCTTAGGCTAGGATATATAGCGTTATAGACGTATATAATGTTCCCACCGAGAAGTAGGTGCCGACGCGCCAGGAATGTTGTAAAATATTACATTCGACATGTTTGGTTGCCTTAGGATAGGATATATAGCGTTATAGACGTATATCATGCTCCCACCGAGAAGTAGGTGCCGACGCACGAGGAATGTTGTAAAATATTACATTCGACATGTTAGGTTGCCTTAAGCTAGGATATATAGCGTTATAGACGTATATAATGTTCCCACCGAGAAGTAGGGTCCGATGTGCCAGGAATGTAATAAAATATTACATCCGAGATGTTAGGTTGCCTTAGGCTAGGGTATATAACGTTACAGACGTATATAATGTTCCCACCGAGAAGTAGGGGCCGAAGTGAAGGGAATGTTGTAGAATATGACATTCGACATGTTAGGTTGCCTTAGGCTAGGATATATAACGTTATAGACGTATATAATGTTACCACCGAGAAGTAGGGGCCGGAGTGACGGGAATGTTGTAAAAAATTACATTCGACATGTTAGGTTGCCTTAGGACAGGATATATAGCGTTATAGACGTATATAATGTTCCTACCGAGAAGTTGGGGCCGACGTGCCGGGAATGTAGTAAAATATTACATCCGGGATGTTAGGTTGCCTTAGGTTAGGATATATAGCGTTATTGACATATATAAAGATCCCACCCAGAAATAGGGGCCGACGCGCCAGGAATGTTGTAAAATTTTACATTCGGCACGTTGGGATTGCCTTAGCCTAGGATATATAACGTTATAGACGTATATACTGTTCCCACCGAGAAGTAGGTGCCGACGCGCCAGGAATGTTGTTAAATGTTACATACGACATGTTAGGTTGCCTTAGGCTGGGATATATAGCGTTATAGACGTATGTAATGTTCCCATCGAGAAGTAGTGGCCGACGTGCCAGGAATGTTGTAAAATATTACATTCGACATGTTAGGTTGCCTTAGGCTAGGATATATAGCGTTATAGACGTATATAATGTTCCCACCGAGAAGTAGGGGCCGAAGTGACGGGAATGTTGTAAAATATTACATGCGACATGTTAGGTTGCCTTAGGCTAGGATATGTAACGTTATAGACGTATATAATGTTCCCACCGAGAAGTAGGGGCCGAAGTGGCGGGAATGTTGTAAAATATGACATTCGACATGTTAGGTTGCCTTAGGCTAAGATATATAGCGTTATAGACGTACATAATGTACCCACCGAGCAGTAGGGGCCGACGTGCCAGGAATGTAGTAAAATATTACATCCGAGATGTTAGGTTGCCTTCGGCTAGGATATATAACGTTATAGACGTATATAATGTTCCCACCGAGAAGTAGGGGCCGAAGTGACGGGAATGTTGTAAAATATGACATTCGACATGTTAGGTTGCCTTAGGCTAGGATATATAGCGTTATAGACGTATATAATGTTCCCACCGAGAAGTAGGTGCCGACGCGCCAGGAATGTTGTAAAATATTACATTCGACATGTTAGGTTGCCTTAAGCTAGGATATATAGCGTTATAGACGTATATAATGTTCCAACAGAGAAGTAGCGGCCGAAGTGCCGGGAATGTTGTAAAATATTACATACGACATGTTTGGTTGCCTTAGGCTAGGATATATAGCGTTATAGACGTATATCATGCTCCCACCGAGAAGTAGAGGCCAACGTGCCAGGAATGTAGTAAAATATTACATCCGATATGTTAGGTTGCCTTAGGCTAGGATATATAACGTTATAGACGTATATAATGTTACCACCGAGAAGTAGGGGCCGAAGTGACGGGAATGTTGTAAAATATTACATTCGACATGTTAGGTTGCCTTAGGACAGGATATATAGCGTTATAGACGTATATAATGTTCCCACCGAGAAGTAGGGGTCGGCGCGCCAGGAATGTAGTAAAATATTGCATCCGAGATGTTAGGATTGCCTTAGGCTAGGATATATAACGTTATTGACTTATAAAATGTTCTCACCCAGAAATAGGGGCTGACGCGCCAAGAATGTTGTAAAATATTACATTCGACATGTTAGGTTGCCTTAGGTTAGGATATACAACGCTATAGACGTATATACTGTTCCCACCGAGAAGTAGGTGCCGACGCGCCAGGTATGTTGTAAAATATTACATCCAGGATGTTAGGTTGCCTTAGGCTAGGATATGTAACGTTATAGACGTATATAATGTTCCCACCGAGAAGTAGGGGCCGACACGTCAGGAATGTTGTAAAACAATACATCCGAGGTGTTAGGTTGCCTTAATTTAGGATATATAACGTTATAGACGTATATACTGTTCCCTCCGAGAAGTAGGTGCCGACGCGCCAGGAATGTTGTAAAATATTACATTCGACATGTTAGGTTGCCTTAGGATAGGATATATAGCGTTATAGACGTATATCATGCTCCCACCGAGAAGTAGGTGCCGACGCACGAGGAATGTTGTAAAATATTACATTCGACATGTTAGGTTGCCTTAAGCTAGGATATATAGCGTTATAGACGTATATAATGTTCCCACCGAGAAGTAGGGTCCGATGTGCCAGGAATGTAATAAAATATTACATCCGAGATATTAGGTTGCCTTAGGCTAGGGTATATAACGTTACAGACGTATATAATGTTCCCACCGAGAAGTAGGGGCCGAAGTGACGGGAATGTTGTAGAATATGACATTCGACATGTTAGGTTGCCTTAGGCTAGGATATATAACGTTATAGACGTATATAATGTTACCACCGAGAAGTAGGGGCCGGAGTGACGGGAATGTTGTAAAAAATTACATTCGACATGTTAGGTTGCCTTAGGACAGGATATATAGCGTTATAGACGTATGTAATGTTCCCATCGAGAAGTAGTGGCCGACGTGCCAGGAATGTTGTAAAATATTACATTCGACATGTTAGGTTGCCTTAGGCTAGGATATATAGCGTTATAGACGTATATAATGTTCCCACCGAGAAGTAGGGGCCGAAGTGACGGGAATGTTGTAAAATATTACATGCGACATGTTAGGTTGCCTTAGGCTAGGATATGTAACGTTATAGACGTATATAATGTTCCCACCGAGAAGTAGGGGCCGAAGTGACGGGAATGTTGTAAAATATGACATTCGACACGTTAGGTTGCCTTAGGCTAAGATATATAGCCTTATAGACGTATATAATGTACCCACCGAGAAGTAGGGGCCGACGTGCCAGGAATGTAGTAAAATATTACATCCGAGATGTTAGGTTGCCTTCGGCTAGGATATATAACGTTATAGACGTATATAATGTTCCCACCGAGAAGTAGGGGCCGAAGTGACGGGAATGTTGTAAAATATGACATTCGACATGTTAGGTTGCCTTAGGCTAGGATATATAGCGTTATAGACGTATATAATGTTCCCACCGAGAAGTAGGTGCCGACGCGCCAGGAATGTTGTAAAATATTACATTCGACATGTTAGGTTGCCTTAAGCTAGGATATATAGCGTTATAGACGTATATAATGTTCCAACAGAGAAGTAGCGGCCGAAGTGCCGGGAATGTTGTAAAATATTACATACGACATGTTTGGTTGCCTTAGGCTAGGATATATAGCGTTATAGACGTATATCATGCTCCCACCGAGAAGTAGGGGCCGAAGTGACGGGAATGTTGTAAAATATTACATGCGACATGTTTGGTTGCCTTAGGCTAGGATATATAGCGTTATAGACGTATATCATGCTCCCACCGAGAAGTAGAGGCCAACGTGCCAGGAATGTAGTAAAATATTACATCCGATATGTTAGGTTGCCTTAGGCTAGGATATATAACGTTATAGACGTATATAATGTTACCACCGAGAAGTAGGGGCCGAAGTGACGGGAATGTTGTAAAATATTACATTCGACATGTTAGGTTGCCTTAGGACAGGATATATAGCGTTATAGACGTATATAATGTTCCCACCGAGAAGTAGGGGCCGACGGGCCGAGAATGTTGTAAAATATTACATTCGACATGTTAGGTTGCCTTAGGCTAGGGTATATAGCGTTATAGACGTATATAATGTTCCCACCGAGAAGTAGGGGTCGGCGCGCCAGGAATGTAGTAAAATATTGCATCCGAGATGTTAGGATTGCCTTAGGCGAGGATATATAACGTTATTGACTTATAAAATGTTCTCACCCAGAAATAGGGGCCGACGCGCCAAGAATGTTGTAAAATATTACATTCGACATGTTAGGTTGCCTCAGGTTAGGATATATAACGCTATAGACGTATATACTGTTCCCACCGAGAAGTAGGTGCCGACGCGCCAGGTATGTTGTAAAATATTACATCCAGGATGTTAGGTTGCCTTAGGCTAGGATATGTAACGTTATAGACGTATATAATGTACCCACCGAGAAGTAGGGGCCGACACGTCAGGAATGTTGTAAAACAATACATCCGAGGTGTTAGGTTGCCTTAATTTAGGATTTATAACGTTATAGACGTATATACTGTTCCCTCCGAGAAGTAGGTGCCGACGCGCCAGGAATGTTGTAAAATATTACATTCGACATGTTAGGTTGCCTTAGGCTAGGATATATAGCGTTATAGACGTATATAATGTTCCCACCGAGAAGTAGGGGCCGACGTGCCAGGAATGCAGTAAAATATTACATCCGATATGTTAGGTTGCCTTAGGCTAGGATATATAACGTTATAGACGTATATAATGTTCCCACCGAGAAGTAGGGGCCGAAGTGACGGGAATGTTGTAAAATATGACATTCGACATGTTAGGTTGCCTTAGGCTAGGATATATAGCGTTATAGACGTATATAATGTTCCCACCGAGAAGTAGGTGCCGACGTGCCAGGAATGCAGTAAAATATTGCATCCGAGATGTTAGGTTGCCTTCCGCTAGGATATATAACGTTATAGACGTATATAATGTTCCCACCGAGAAGTAGGGGCAGAAGTGACGGGAATGTTGTAAAATATGACATTCGACATGTTAGGTTGCCTTAGGCTAGGATATATAACGTTATAGACGTATATACTGTTCCCTCCGAGAAGTAGGTGCCGACGCGCCAGGAATGTTGTAAAATATTACATTCGACATGTTAGGTTGCCTTAGGCTAGGATATATAGCGTTATAGACGTATATAATGTTTCCACCGAGAAGTAGGGGCCGACGTGCCAGGAATGTAGTAAAATATTACATCCGATATGTTAGGTTGCCTTAGGCTAGGGTATATAACGTTACAGACGTATATAATGTTCCCACCGAGAAGTAGGGGCCGAAGTGACGGGAATGTTGTAGAATATGACATTCGACATGTTAGGTTGCCTTAGGCTAGGATATATAACGTTATAGACGTATATAATGTTACCACCGAGAAGTAGGGGCCGGAGTGACGGGAATGTTGTAAAATATTACATGCGACATGTTTGGTTGCCTTAGGCTAGGATATATAGCGTTATAGACGTATATCATGCTCCCACCGAGAAGTAGAGGCCAACGTGCCAGGAATGTAGTAAAATATTACATCCGATATGTTAGGTTGCCTTAGGCTAGGATATATAACGTTATAGACGTATATAATGTTACCACCGAGAAGTAGGGGCCGAAGTGACGGGAATGTTGTAAAATATTACATTCGACATGTTAGGTTGCCTTAGGACAGGATATATAGCGTTATAGACGTATATAATGTTCCCACCGAGAATTAGGGGCCGACGGGCCGAGAATGTTGTAAAATATTACATTCGACATGTTAGGTTGCCTTAGGCTAGGGTATATAGCGTTATAGACGTATATAATGTTCCCACCGAGAAGTAGGGGTCGGCGCGCCAGGAATGTAGTAAAATATTGCATCCGAGATGTTAGGATTGCCTTAGGCGAGGATATATAATGTTATTGACTTATAAAATGTTCTCACCCAGAAATAGGGGCCGACGCGCCAAGAATGTTGTAAAATATTACATTCGACATGTTAGGTTGCCTCAGGTTAGGATATATAACGCTATAGACGTATATACTGTTCCCACCGAGAAGTAGGTGCCGACGCGCCAGGTATGTTGTAAAATATTACATCCAGGATGTTAGGTTGCCTTAGGCTAGGATATGTAACGTTATAGACGTATATAATGTTCCCACCGAGAAGTAGGGGCCGACACGTCAGGAATGTTGTAAAACAATACATCCGAGGTGTTAGGTTGCCTTAATTTAGGATTTATAACGTTATAGACGTATATACTGTTCCCTCCGAGAAGTAGGTGCCGACGCGCCAGGAATGTTGTAAAATATTACATTCGACATGTTAGGTTGCCTTAGGCTAGGATATATAGCGTTATAGACGTATATAATGTTCCCACCGAGAAGTAGGGGCCGACGTGCCAGGAATGTAGTAAAATATTACATCCGATATGTTAGGTTGCCTTAGGCTAGGATATATAACGTTATAGACGTATATAATGTTCCCACCGAGAAGTAGGGGCCGAAGTGACGGGAATGTTGTAAAATATGACATTCGACATGTTAGGTTGCCTTAGGATTGGATATATAGCGTTATAGACGTATATAATGTTCCCACCGAGAAGTAGGTGCCGACGCGCCAGGAATGTTGTAAAATATTACATTCGACATGTTAGGTTGCCTTAGGCTAGGATATATAACGTTATAGACGTATATAATGTTCCCACCGAGAAGTAGGGGCCGAAGTGACGGGAATGTTGTAAAATATGACATTCGACATGTTAGGTTGCCTTAGGCTAGGATATATAGCGTTATAGACGTATATAATGTTCCCACCGAGAAGTAGGTGCCGACGCACCAGGAATGTTGTAAAATATTACATTCGACATGTTAGGTTGCCTTAGGACAGGATATATAGCGTTATAGACGTATATAATGTTCCCACCGAGAAGTAGGGTCCGACGTGCCAGGAATGCAGTAAAATATTACATCCGAGATGTTAGGTTGCCTTCGGCTAGGATATATAACGTTATTGACTTATAAAATGTTCTCACCCAGAAATAGGGGCCGACGCGCCAAGAATGTTGTAAAATATTACATTCGACATGTTAGGTTGCCTCAGGTTAGGATATATAACGCTATAGACGTATATACTGTTCCCACCGAGAAGTAGGTGCCGACGCGCCAGGTATGTTGTAAAATATTACATCCAGGATGTTAGGTTGCCTTAGGCTAGGATATGTAACGTTATAGACGTATATAATGTTCCCACCGAGAAGTAGGGGCCGACACGTCAGGAATGTTGTAAAACAATACATCCGAGGTGTTAGGTTGCCTTAATTTAGGATATATAACGTTATAGACGTATATACTGTTCCCTCCGAGAAGTAGGTGCCGACGTGCCAGGAATGTTGTAAAATATTACATTCGACATGTTAGGTTGCCTTAGGCTAGGATATATAGCGTTATAGACGTATATAATATTCCCACCGAGAAGTAGGGGCCGACGTGCCAGGAATGCAGTAAAATATTACATCCGAGATGTTAGGTTGCCTTCGGCTAGGATATATAACGTTATAGACGTATATAATGTTCCCACCGAGAAGTAGGGGCAGAAGTGACGGGAATGTTGTAAAATATGACATTCGACATGTTAGGTTGCCTTAGGCTAGGATATATAGCGTTATAGACGTATATAATGTTCCCACCGAGAAGTAGGTGCCGACGCGCCAGGAATGTTGTAAAATATTACATTCGACATGTTAGGTTGCCTTAAGCTAGGATATATAGCGTTATAGACGTATATAATGTTCCCACCGAGAAGTAGGGTCCGATGTGCCAGGAATGTAATAAAATATTACATCCGAGATGTTAGGTTGCCTTAGGCTAGGGTATATAACGTTACAGACGTATATAATGTTCCCACCGAGAAGTAGGGGCCGAAGTGACGGGAATGTTGTAGAATATGACATTCGACATGTTAGGTTGCCTTAGGCTAGGATATATAACGTTATAGACGTATATAATGTTACCACCGAGAAGTAGGGGCCGGAGTGACGGGAATGTTGTAAAAAATTACATTCGACATGTTAGGTTGCCTTAAGACAGGATATATAGCGTTATAGACGTATATAATGTTCCCACCGAGAAGTTGGGGCCGAAGTGACGGGAATATTGTAAAATATTACATGCGACATGTTAGGTTGCCTTAGGTTAGGATATATAGCGTTATTGACGTATATAATGTTCCCACCGAGAAGTAGGGGCCGAAGTGACGGGAATGTAGTAAAATATTACATCCGAGATGTTAGGTTGCCTTCGGCTAGGATATATAACGTTATAGACGTATATAATGTTCCCACCGAGAAGTAGGGGCCGAAGTGACGGGAATGTTGTAAAATATTACATGCGACATGTTAGGTTGCCTTAGGCTAGGATATATAACGTTATAGACGTATATACTGTTCCCACAGAGAAGTAGGTGCCGATGCGCCAGGAATGTTGTTAAATATTACATACGACATGTTAGGTTGCCTTAGGCTGGGATATATAGCGTTATAGACGTATGTAATGTTCCCATCGAGAAGTAGGGGCCGACGTGCCAGGAATGTTGTAAAATATTACATTCGACATGTTAGGTTGCCTTAGGCTAGGATATATAGCGTTATAGACGTATATAATGTTCCCACCGAGAAGTAGGGGCCGAAGTGACGGGAATGTTGTAAAATATTACATGCGACATGTTTGGTTGCCTTAGGCTAGGATATATAGCGTTATAGACGTATATCATGCTCCCACCGAGAAGTAGAGGCCAACGTGCCAGGAATGTAGTAAAATATTACATCCGATATGTTAGGTTGCCTTAGGCTAGGATATATAACGTTATAGACGTATATAATGTTACCACCGAGAAGTAGGGGCCGAAGTGACGGGAATGTTGTAAAATATTACATTCGACATGTTAGGTTGCCTTAGGACAGGATATATAGCGTTATAGACGTATATAATGTTCCCACCGAGAAGTAGGGGCCGACGGGCCGAGAATGTTGTAAAATATTACATTCGACATGTTAGGTTGCCTTAGGCTAGGGTATATAGCGTTATAGACGTATATAATGTTCCCACCGAGAAGTAGGGGTCGGCGCGCCAGGAATGTAGTAAAATATTGCATCCGAGATGTTAGGATTGCCTTAGGCGAGGATATATAACGTTATTGACTTATAAAATGTTCTCACCCAGAAATAGGGGCCGACGCGCCAAGAATGTTGTAAAATATTACATTCGACATGTTAGGTTGCCTCAGGTTAGGATATATAACGCTATAGACGTATATACTGTTCCCACCGAGAAGTAGGTGCCGACGCGCCAGGTATGTTGTAAAATATTACATCCAGGATGTTAGGTTGCCTTAGGCTAGGATATGTAACGTTATAGACGTATATAATGTTCCCACCGAGAAGTAGGGGCCGACACGTCAGGAATGTTGTAAAACAATACATCCGAGGTGTTAGGTTGCCTTAATTTAGGATTTATAACGTTATAGACGTATATACTGTTCCCTCCGAGAAGTAGGTGCCGACGCGCCAGGAATGTTGTAAAATATTACATTCGACATGTTAGGTTGCCTTAGGCTAGGATATATAGCGTTATAGACGTATATAATGTTCCCACCGAGAAGTAGGGGCCGACGTGCCAGGAATGCAGTAAAATATTACATCCGATATGTTAGGTTGCCTTAGGCTAGGATATATAACGTTATAGACGTATATAATGTTCCCACCGAGAAGTAGGGGCCGAAGTGACGGGAATGTTGTAAAATATGACATTCGACATGTTAGGTTGCCTTAGGCTAGGATATATAGCGTTATAGACGTATATAATGTTCCCACCGAGAAGTAGGTGCCGACGTGCCAGGAATGCAGTAAAATATTGCATCCGAGATGTTAGGTTGCCTTCCGCTAGGATATATAACGTTATAGACGTATATAATGTTCCCACCGAGAAGTAGGGGCAGAAGTGACGGGAATGTTGTAAAATATGACATTCGACATGTTAGGTTGCCTTAGGCTAGGATATATAACGTTATAGACGTATATACTGTTCCCTCCGAGAAGTAGGTGCCGACGCGCCAGGAATGTTGTAAAATATTACATTCGACATGTTAGGTTGCCTTAGGCTAGGATATATAGCGTTATAGACGTATATAATGTTTCCACCGAGAAGTAGGGGCCGACGTGCCAGGAATGTAGTAAAATATTACATCCGATATGTTAGGTTGCCTTAGGCTAGGGTATATAACGTTACAGACGTATATAATGTTCCCACCGAGAAGTAGGGGCCGAAGTGACGGGAATGTTGTAGAATATGACATTCGACATGTTAGGTTGCCTTAGGCTAGGATATATAACGTTATAGACGTATATAATGTTACCACCGAGAAGTAGGGGCCGGAGTGACGGGAATGTTGTAAAATATTACATGCGACATGTTTGGTTGCCATAGGCTAGGATATATAGCGTTATAGACGTATATCATGCTCCCACCGAGAAGTAGAGGCCAACGTGCCAGGAATGTAGTAAAATATTACATCCGATATGTTAGGTTGCCTTAGGCTAGGATATATAACGTTATAGACGTATATAATGTTACCACCGAGAAGTAGGGGCCGAAGTGACGGGAATGTTGTAAAATATTACATTCGACATGTTAGGTTGCCTTAGGACAGGATATATAGCGTTATAGACGTATATAATGTTCCCACCGAGAATTAGGGGCCGACGGGCCGAGAATGTTGTAAAATATTACATTCGACATGTTAGGTTGCCTTAGGCTAGGGTATATAGCGTTATAGACGTATATAATGTTCCCACCGAGAAGTAGGGGTCGGCGCGCCAGGAATGTAGTAAAATATTGCATCCGAGATGTTAGGATTGCCTTAGGCGAGGATATATAACGTTATTGACTTATAAAATGTTCTCACCCAGAAATAGGGGCCGACGCGCCAAGAATGTAGTAAAATATTACATTCGACATGTTAGGTTGCCTCAGGTTAGGATATATAACGCTATAGACGTATATACTGTTCCCACCGAGAAGTAGGTGCCGACGCGCCAGGTATGTTGTAAAATATTACATCCAGGATGTTAGGTTGCCTTAGGCTAGGATATGTAACGTTATAGACGTATATAATGTTCCCACCGAGAAGTAGGGGCCGAAGTGACGGGAATGTTGTAAAATATGACATTCGACATGTTAGGTTGCCTTAGGCTAAGATATATAGCGTTATAGACGTATATAATGTACCCACCGAGAAGTAGGGGCCGACGTGCCAGGAATGTAGTAAAATATTACATCCGAGATGTTAGGTTGCCTTCGGCTAGGATATATAACGTTATAGACGTATATAATGTTCCCACCGAGAAGTAGGGGCCGAAGTGACGGGAATGTTGTAAAATATTACATGCGACATGTTAGGTTGCCTTAGGCTAGGATATATAACGTTATAGACGTATATACTGTTCCCACCGAGAAGTAGGTGCCGATGCGCCAGGAATGTTGTTAAATATTACATACGACATGTTAGGTTGCCTTAGGCTGGGATATATAGCGTTATAGACGTATGTAATGTTCCCATCGAGAAGTAGGGGCCGACGTGCCAGGAATGTTGTAAAATATTACATTCGACATGTTAGGTTGCCTTAGGCTAGGATATATAGCGTTATAGACGTATATAATGTTCCCACCGAGAAGTAGGGGCCGAAGTGACGGGAATGTTGTAAAATATTACATGCGACATGTTTGGTTGCCTTAGGCTAGGATATATAGCGTTATAGACGTATATCATGCTCCCACCGAGAAGTAGAGGCGAACGTGCCAGGAATGTAGTAAAATATTACATCCGATATGTTAGGTTGCCTTAGGCTAGGATATATAACGTTATAGACGTATATAATGTTACCACCGAGAAGTAGGGGCCGAAGTGACGGGAATGTTGTAAAATATTACATTCGACATGTTAGGTTGCCTTAGGACAGGATATATAGCGTTATAGACGTATATAATGTTCCCACCGAGAAGTAGGGGCCGACGGGCCGAGAATGTTGTAAAATATTACATTCGACATGTTAGGTTGCCTTAGGCTAGGGTATATAGCGTTATAGACGTATATAATGTTCCCACCGAGAAGTAGGGGTCGGCGCGCCAGGAATGTAGTAAAATATTGCATCCGAGATGTTAGGATTGCCTTAGGCGAGGATATATAACGTTATTGACTTATAAAATGTTCTCACCCAGAAATAGGGGCCGACGCGCCAAGAATGTTGTAAAATATTACATTCGACATGTTAGGTTGCCTCCGGTTAGGATATATAACGCTATAGACGTATATACTGTTCCCACCGAGAAGTAGGTGCCGACGCGCCAGGTATGTTGTAAAATATTACATCCAGGATGTTAGGTTGCCTTAGGCTAGGATATGTAACGTTATAGACGTATATAATGTTCCCACCGAGAAGTAGGTGCCGACACGTCAGGAATGTTGTAAAACAATACATCCGAGGTGTTAGGTTGCCTTAATTTAGGATTTATAACGTTATAGACGTATATACTGTTCCCTCCGAGAAGTAGGTGCCGACGCGCCAGGAATGTTGTAAAATATTACATTCGACATGTTAGGTTGCCTTAGGCTAGGATATATAGCGTTATAGACGTATATAATGTTCCCACCGAGAAGTAGGGGCCGACGTGCCAGGAATGTAGTAAAATATTACATCCGATATGTTAGGTTGCCTTAGGCTAGGATATATAACGTTATAGACGTATATAATGTTCCCACCGAGAAGTAGGGGCCGAAGTGACGGGAATGTTGTAAAATATGACATTCGACATGTTAGGTTGCCTCAGGTTAGGATATATAACGCTATAGACGTATATACTGTTCCCACCGAGAAGTAGGTGCCGACGCGCCAGGTATGTTGTAAAATATTACATCCAGGATGTTAGGTTGCCTTAGGCTAGGATATGTAACGTTATAGACGTATATAATGTTCCCACCGAGAAGTAGGGGCCGACACGTCAGGAATGTTGTAAAACAATACATCCGAGGTGTTAGGTTGCCTTAATTTAGGATATATAACGTTATAGACGTATATACTGTTCCCTCCGAGAAGTAGGTGCCGACGTGCCAGGAATGTTGTAAAATATTACATTCGACATGTTAGGTTGCCTTAGGCTAGGATATATAGCGTTATAGACGTATATAATATTCCCACCGAGAAGTAGGGGCCGACGTGCCAGGAATGTAGTAAAATATTACATCCGATATGTTAGGTTGCCTTAGGCTAGGATATATAACGTTATAGACGTATATAATGTTCCCACCGAGAAGTAGGGGCCGAAGTGACGGGAATGTTGTAAAATATGACATTCGACATGTTAGGTTGCCTTAGGCTAGGATATATAGCGTTATAGACGTATATAATGTTCCCACCGAGTAGTAGGTGCCGACGTGCCAGGAATGCAGTAAAATATTGCATCCGAGATGTTAGGTTGCCTTCCGCTAGGATATATAACGTTATAGACGTATATAATGTTCCCACCGAGAAGTAGGGGCAGAAGTGACGGGAATGTTGTAAAATATGACATTCGACATGTTAGGTTGCCTTAGGCTAGGATATATAACGTTATAGACGTATATACTGTTCCCTCCGAGAAGTAGGTGCCGACGCGCCAGGAATGTTGTAAAATATTACATTCGACATGTTAGGTTGCCTTAGGCTAGGATATATAGCGTTATAGACGTATATAATGTTTCCACCGAGAAGTAGGGGCCGACGTGCCAGGAATGTAGTAAAATATTACATCCGATATGTTAGGTTGCCTTAGGCTAGGGTATATAACGTTACAGACGTATATAATGTTCCCACCGAGAAGTAGGGGCCGAAGTGACGGGAATGTTGTAGAATATGACATTCGACATGTTAGGTTGCCTTAGGCTAGGGTATATAACGTTACAGACGTATATAATGTTCCCACCGAGAAGTAGGGGCCGAAGTGACGGGAATGTTGTAGAATATGACATTCGACATGTTAGGTTGCCTTAGGCTAGGATATATAACGTTATAGACGTATATAATGTTACCACCGAGAAGTAGGGGCCGGAGTGACGGGAATGTTGTAAAATATTACATGCGACATGTTTGGTTGCCTTAGGCTAGGATATATAGCGTTATAGACGTATATCATGCTCCCACCGAGAAGTAGAGGCCAACGTGCCAGGAATGTAGTAAAATATTACATCCGATATGTTAGGTTGCCTTAGGCTAGGATATATAACGTTATAGACGTATATAATGTTACCACCGAGAAGTAGGGGCCGAAGTGACGGGAATGTTGTAAAATATTACATTCGACATGTTAGGTTGCCTTAGGACAGGATATATAGCGTTATAGACGTATATAATGTTCCCACCGAGAAGTAGGGGCCGACGGGCCGAGAATGTTGTAAAATATTACATTCGACATGTTAGGTTGCCTTAGGCTAGGGTATATAGCGTTATAGACGTATATAATGTTCCCACCGAGAAGTAGGGGTCGGCGCGCCAGGAATGTAGTAAAATATTGCATCCGAGATGTTAGGATTGCCTTAGGCGAGGATATATAACGTTATTGACTTATTAAATGTTCTCACCCAGAAATAGGGGCCGACGCGCCAAGAATGTTGTAAAATATTACATTCGACATGTTAGGTTGCCTCAGGTTAGGATATATAACGCTATAGACGTATATACTGTTCCCACCGAGAAGTAGGTGCCGACGCGCCAGGTATGTTGTAAAATATTACATCCAGGATGTTAGGTTGCCTTAGGCTAGGATATGTAACGTTATAGACGTATATAATGTTCCCACCGAGAAGTAGGGGCCGACACGTCAGGAATGTTGTAAAACAATACATCCGAGGTGTTAGGTTGCCTTAATTTAGGATTTATAACGTTATAGACGTATATACTGTTCCCTCCGAGAAGTAGGTGCCGACGCGCCAGGAATGTTGTAAAATATTACATTCGACATGTTAGGTTGCCTTAGGCTAGGATATATAGCGTTATAGACGTATATAATGTTCCCACCGAGAAGTAGGGGCCGACGTGCCAGGAATGTAGTAAAATATTACATCCGATATGTTAGGTTGCCTTAGGCTAGGATATATAACGTTATAGACGTATATAATGTTCCCACCGAGAAGTAGGGGCCGAAGTGACGGGAATGTTGTAAAATATGACATTCGACATGTTAGGTTGCCTCAGGTTAGGATATATAACGCTATAGACGTATATACTGTTCCCACCGAGAAGTAGGTGCCGACGCGCCAGGTATGTTGTAAAATATTACATCCAGGATGTTAGGTTGCCTTAGGCTAGGATATGTAACGTTATAGACGTATATAATGTTCCCACCGAGAAGTAGGGGCCGACACGTCAGGAATGTTGTAAAACAATACATCCGAGGTGTTAGGTTGCCTTAATTTAGGATATATAACGTTATAGACGTATATACTGTTCCCTCCGAGAAGTAGGTGCCGACGTGCCAGGAATGTTGTAAAATATTACATTCGACATGTTAGGTTGCCTTAGGCTAGGATATATAGCGTTATAGACGTATATAATATTCCCACCGAGAAGTAGGGGCCGACGTGCCAGGAATGTAGTAAAATATTACATCCGATATGTTAGGTTGCCTTAGGCTAGGATATATAACGTTATAGACGTATATAATGTTCCCACCGAGAAGTAGGGGCCGAAGTGACGGGAATGTTGTAAAATATGACATTCGACATGTTAGGTTGCCTTAGGCTAGGATATATAGCGTTATAGACGTATATAATGTTCCCACCGAGTAGTAGGTGCCGACGTGCCAGGAATGCAGTAAAATATTGCATCCGAGATGTTAGGTTGCCTTCCGCTAGGATATATAACGTTATAGACGTATATAATGTTCCCACCGAGAAGTAGGGGCAGAAGTGACGGGAATGTTGTAAAATATGACATTCGACATGTTAGGTTGCCTTAGGCTAGGATATATAACGTTATAGACGTATATACTGTTCCCTCCGAGAAGTAGGTGCCGACGCGCCAGGAATGTTGTAAAATATTACATTCGACATGTTAGGTTGCCTTAGGCTAGGATATATAGCGTTATAGACGTATATAATGTTTCCACCGAGAAGTAGGGGCCGACGTGCCAGGAATGTAGTAAAATATTACATCCGATATGTTAGGTTGCCTTAGGCTAGGGTATATAACGTTACAGACGTATATAATGTTCCCACCGAGAAGTAGGGGCCGAAGTGACGGGAATGTTGTAGAATATGACATTCGACATGTTAGGTTGCCTTAGGCTAGGATATATAACGTTATAGACGTATATAATGTTACCACCGAGAAGTAGGGGCCGGAGTGACGGGAATGTTGTAAAATATTACATGCGACATGTTTGGTTGCCTTAGGCTAGGATATATAGCGTTATAGACGTATATCATGCTCCCACCGAGAAGTAGAGGCCAACGTGCCAGGAATGTAGTAAAATATTACATCCGATATGTTAGGTTGCCTTAGGCTAGGATATATAACGTTATAGACGTATATAATGTTACCACCGAGAAGTAGGGGCCGAAGTGACGGGAATGTTGTAAAATATTACATTCGACATGTTAGGTTGCCTTAGGACAGGATATATAGCGTTATAGACGTATATAATGTTCCCACCGAGAAGTAGGGGCCGACGGGCCGAGAATGTTGTAAAATATTACATTCGACATGTTAGGTTGCCTTAGGCTAGGGTATATAGCGTTATAGACGTATATAATGTTCCCACCGAGAAGTAGGGGTCGGCGCGCCAGGAATGTAGTAAAATATTGCATCCGAGATGTTAGGATTGCCTTAGGCGAGGATATATAACGTTATTGACTTATAAAATGTTCTCACCCAGAAATAGGGGCCGACGCGCCAAGAATGTTGTAAAATATTACATTCGACATGTTAGGTTGCCTCAGGTTAGGATATATAACGCTATAGACGTATATACTGTTCCCACCGAGAAGTAGGTGCCGACGCGCCAGGTATGTTGTAAAATATTACATCCAGGATGTTAGGTTGCCTTAGGCTAGGATATGTAACGTTATAGACGTATATAATGTTCCCACCGAGAAGTAGGGGCCGACACGTCAGGAATGTTGTAAAACAATACATCCGAGGTGTTAGGTTGCCTTAATTTAGGATTTATAACGTTATAGACGTATATACTGTTCCCTCCGAGAAGTAGGTGCCGACGCGCCAGGAATGTTGTAAAATATTACATTCGACATGTTAGGTTGCCTTAGGCTAGGATATATAGCGTTATAGACGTATATAATGTTCCCACCGAGAAGTAGGGGCCGACGTGCCAGGAATGTAGTAAAATATTACATCCGATATGTTAGGTTGCCTTAGGCTAGGATATATAACGTTATAGACGTATATAATGTTACCACCGAGAAGTAGGGGCCGAAGTGACGGGAATGTTGTAAAATATTACATTCGACATGTTAGGTTGCCTTAGGACAGGATATATAGCGTTATAGACGTATATAATGTTCCCACCGAGAAGTAGGGGCCGACGGGCCGAGAATGTTGTAAAATATTACATTCGACATGTTAGGTTGCCTTAGGCTAGGGTATATAGCGTTATAGACGTATATAATGTTCCCACCGAGAAGTAGGGGTCGGCGCGCCAGGAATGTAGTAAAATATTGCATCCGAGATGTTAGGATTGCCTTAGGCGAGGATATATAACGTTATTGACTTATAAAATGTTCTCACCCAGAAATAGGGGCCGACGCGCCAAGAATGTTGTAAAATATTACATTCGACATGTTAGGTTGCCTCAGGTTAGGATATATAACGCTATAGACGTATATACTGTTCCCACCGAGAAGTAGGTGCCGACGCGCCAGGTATGTTGTAAAATATTACATCCAGGATGTTAGGTTGCCTTAGGCTAGGATATGTAACGTTATAGACGTATATAATGTTCCCACCGAGAAGTAGGGGCCGACACGTCAGGAATGTTGTAAAACAATACATCCGAGGTGTTAGGTTGCCTTAATTTAGGATATATAACGTTATAGACGTATATACTGTTCCCTCCGAGAAGTAGGTGCCGACGTGCCAGGAATGTTGTAAAATATTACATTCGACATGTTAGGTTGCCTTAGGCTAGGATATATAGCGTTATAGACGTATATAATATTCCCACCGAGAAGTAGGGGCCGACGTGCCAGGAATGTAGTAAAATATTACATCCGATATGTTAGGTTGCCTTAGGCTAGGATATATAACGTTATAGACGTATATAATGTTCCCACCGAGAAGTAGGGGCCGAAGTGACGGGAATGTTGTAAAATATGACATTCGACATGTTAGGTTGCCTTAGGATAGGATATATAGCGTTATAGACGTATATAATGTTCCCACCGAGAAGTAGGTGCCGACGCGCCAGGAATGTTGTAAAATATTACATTCGACATGTTAGGTTGCCCTAAGCTAGGATATATAGCGTTATAGACGTATATAATGTTCCAACAGAGAAGTAGGGGCCGAAGTGCCGGGAATGATGTAAAATATTACATGCGACATGTTTGGTTGCCTTAGGCTAGGATATATAGCGTTATAGACGTATATCATGCTCCCACCGAGAAGTAGGGCCCAACGTGCCAGGAATGTAGTAAAATATTACATCCGATATGTTAGGTTGCCTTAGGCTAGGATATATAACGTTATAGACGTATATAATGTTCCCAACGAGAACTAGGTGCCGAAGTGACGGGAATGTTGTAAAATATTACATTCGACATGTTAGGATTGCCTTAGGCTAGGATATATAACGTTATTGACTTATAAAATGTTCTCACCCAGAAATAGGGGCCGACGCGCCGAGAATGTTGTAAAATATTACATTCGACATGTTAGGTTGCCTTAGGCTAGGGTATATAGCGTTATAGACGTATATAATGTTCCCACCGAGAAGTAGGGGTCGGCGCGCCAGGAATGTAGTAAAATATTGCATCCGAGATGTTAGGATTGCCTTAGGCTAGGATATATAACGTTATTGACTTATAAAATGTTCTCACCCAGATATAGGGGCCGACGCGCCAGCAATGTTTGTAAAACAATACATCCGAGGTGTTAGGTTGCCTTATTTTAGGATATATAACGTTATAGACGTATATACTGTTCCCTCCGAGAAGTAGGTGCCGACGCGCCAGGAATGTTGTAAAATATTACATCCGATATGTTAGGTTGCCTTAGGCTAGGATATATAGCGTTATAGACGTATATAATGTTCCCACCGAGAAGTAGGGTCCGACGTGCCAGGAATGTAGTAATATATTACATCCGAGATGTTAGGTTGCCTTAGGCTAGGATATATAACGTTATAGACGTATATAATGTTCCCACCGAGAAGTAGGGGCCGAAGTGACGGGAATGTTGTAAAATATGACATTCGACATGTTAGGTTGCCTTAGGCTAGGATATATAGCGTTATAGACGTATATAATGTTCCCACCGAGAAGTAGGGGCCGACGTGCCAGGAATGTAGTAAAATATTACATCCGAGATGTGAGGTTGCCTTAGGCTAGGATATGTAACGTTATAGACGTATATAATGTTCCCACCGAGAAGTAGGGGCCGAAGTGACGGGAATGTTGTAAAGTATGACATTCGACATGTTAGGTTGCCTTAGGCTAGGATATATAGCGTTATAGACGTATATCATGCTCCCACCGAGAAGTAGGGGCCAACGTGCCAGGAATGTAGTAAAATATTACATCCGATATGTTAGGTTGCCTTAGGCTAGGATATATAACGTTATAGACGTATATAATGTTACCACCGAGAAGTAGGCGCCGAAGTGACGGGAATGTTGTAAAATATTACATTCGACATGTTAGGTTGCCTTAGGACAGGATATATAGCGTTATAGACGTATATAATGTTCCCACCGAGAAGTAGGGGCCGACGTGCCAGGAATGTAGTAAAATATTACATCCGATATGTTAGGTTGCCTTAGGCTAGGATATATAACGTTATAGACGTATATAATGTTCCCACCGAGAAGTAGGGGCCGAAGTGACGGGAATGTTGTAAAATATGACATTCGACATGTTAGGTTGCCTTAGGATAGGATATATAGCGTTATAGACGTATATAATGTTCCCACCGAGAAGTAGGTGCCGACGCGCGAGGAATGTTGTAAAATATTACATTCGACATGTTAGGTTGCCCTAAGCTAGGATATATAGCGTTATAGACGTATATAATGTTCCAACAGAGAAGTAGGGGCCGAAGTGCCGGGAATGATGTAAAATATTACATGCGACATGTTTGGTTGCCTTAGGCTAGGATATATAGCGTTATAGACGTATATCATGCTCCCACCGAGAAGTAGGGCCCAACGTGCCAGGAATGTAGTAAAATATTACATCCGATATGTTAGGTTGCCTTAGGCTAGGATATATAACGTTATAGACGTATATAATGTTCCCAACGAGAACTAGGGGCCGAAGTGACGGGAATGTTGTAAAATATTACATTCGACATGTTAGGATTGCCTTAGGCTAGGATATATAACGTTATTGACTTATAAAATGTTCTCACCCAGAAATAGGGGCCGACGCGCCGAGAATGTTGTAAAATATTACATTCGACATGTTAGGTTGCCTTAGGCTAGGGTATATAGCGTTATAGACGTATATAATGTTCCCACCGAGAAGTAGGGGTCGGCGCGCCAGGAATGTAGTAAAATATTGCATCCGAGATGTTAGGATTGCCTTAGGCTAGGATATATAACGTTATTGACTTATAAAATGTTCTCACCCAGAAATAGGGGCCGACGCGCCAGCAATGTTTGTAAAACAATACATCCGAGGTGTTAGGTTGCCTTATTTTAGGATATATAACGTTATAGACGTATATACTGTTCCCTCCGAGAAGTAGGTGCCGACGCGCCAGGAATGTTGTAAAATATTACATCCGATATGTTAGGTTGCCTTAGGCTAGGATATATAACGTTATAGACGTATATAATGTTACCACCGAGAAGTAGGCGCCGAAGTGACGGGAATGTTGTAAAATATTACATTCGACATGTTAGGTTGCCTTAGGACAGGATATATAGCGTTATAGACGTATATAATGTTCCCACCGAGAAGTAGGTGCCGACGCGCCAGGAATGTTGTAAAATATTACATTCGACATGTTTGGTTGCCTTAGGCTAGGATATATAGCGTTATAGACGTATATCATGCTCCCACCGAGAAGTAGGGGTCAACGTGCCAGGAATGTAGTAAAATATTACATCCGATATGTTAGGTTGCCTTAGGCTAGGATATATAACGTTATAGACGTATATAATGTTACCACCGAGAAGTAGGAGCCGGAGTGACGGGAATGTTGTAAAATATGACATTCGACATGTTAGGTTGCCTTAGGCTAGGATATATAGCGTTATAGACGTATATAATGTTCCCACCGAGATGTAGGTGCCGCCGCGCCAGGAATGTTGTAAAATATTACATTCGACATGTTTGGTTGCCTTAGGATAGGATATATAGCGTTATAGACGTATATAATGTTCCAACAGAGAAGTAGGGGCCGATGTGCCGGGAATGATGTAAAATATTACATGCGACATGTTTGGTTGCCTTAGGCTAGGATATATAGCGTTATAGACGTATATCATGCTCCCACCGAGAAGTAGGGCCCAACGTGCCAGGAATGTAGTAAAATATTACATCCGATATGTTAGGTTGCCTTAGGCTAGGATATATAACGTTATAGACGTATATAATGTTCCCAACGAGAACTAGGGGCCGAAGTGACGGGAATGTTGTAAAATATTACATTCGACATGTTAGGATTGCCTTAGGCTAGGATATATAACGTTATTGACTTATAAAATGTTCTCACCCAGAAATAGGGGCCGACGCGCCGAGAATGTTGTAAAATATTACATTCGACATGTTAGGTTGCCTTAGGCTAGGGTATATAGCGTTATGGACGTATATAATGTTCCCACCGAGAAGTAGGGGTCGGCGCGCCAGGAATGTAGTAAAATATTGCATCCGAGATGTTAGGATTGCCTTAGGCTAGGATATATAACGTTATTGACTTATAAAATGTTCTCACCCAGAAATAGGGGTCGACGCGCCAGCAATGTTTGTAAAACAATACATCCGAGGTGTTAGGTTGCCTTATTTTAGGATATATAACGTTATAGACGTATATACTGTTCCCTCCGAGAAGTAGGTGCCGACGCGCCAGGAATGTTGTAAAATATTACATCCGATATGTTAGGTTGCCTTAGGCTAGGATATATAGCGTTATAGACGTATATAATGTTCCCACCGAGAAGTAGGGTCCGACGTGCCAGGAATGTAGTAATATATTACATCCGAGATGTTAGGTTGCCTTAGGCTAGGATATATAACGTTATAGACGTATATAATGTTCCCACCGAGAAGTAGGGGCCGAAGTGACGGGAATGTTGTAAAATATGACATTCGACATGTTAGGTTGCCTTAGGCTAGGATATATAGCGTTATAGACGTATATAATGTTCCCACCGAGAAGTAGGGGCCGACGTGCCAGGAATGTAGTAAAATATTACATCCGATATGTTAGGTTGCCTTAGGCTAGGATATATAACGTTATAGACGTATATAATGTTACCACCGAGAAGTAGGCGCCGAAGTGACGGGAATGTTGTAAAATATTACATTCGACATGTTAGGTTGCCTTAGGACAGGATATATAGCGTTATAGACGTATATAATGTTCCCACCGAGAAGTAGGTGCCGACGCGCCAGGAATGTTGTAAAATATTACATTCGACATGTTTGGTTGCCTTAGGCTAGGATATATAGCGTTATAGACGTATATCATGCTCCCACCGAGAAGTAGGGGTCAACGTGCCAGGAATGTAGTAAAATATTACATCCGATATGTTAGGTTGCCTTAGGCTAGGATATATAACGTTATAGACGTATATAATGTTACCACCGAGAAGTAGGAGCCGGAGTGACGGGAATGTTGTAAAATATGACATTCGACATGTTAGGTTGCCTTAGGCTAGGATATATAGCGTTATAGACGTATATAATGTTCCTACCGAGATGTAGGTGCCGACGCGCCAGGAATGTTGTAAAATATTACATTCGACATGTTTGGTTGCCTTAGGATAGGATATATAGCGTTATAGACGTATATAATGTTCCAACAGAGAAGTAGGGGCCGAAGTGCCGGGAATGATGTAAAATATTACATGCGACATGTTTGGTTGCCTTAGGCTAGGACATATAGCGTTATAGACGTATATCATGCTCCCACCGAGAAGTAGGGCCCAACGTGCCAGGAATGTAGTAAAATATTACATCCGATATGTTAGGTTGCCTTAGGCTAGGATATATAACGTTATAGACGTATATAATGTTCCCACCGAGATGTAGGTGCCGACGCGCCAGGAATGTTGTAAAATATTACATTCGACATGTTTGGTTGCCTTAGGATAGGATATATAGCGTTATAGACGTATATAATGTTCCAACAGAGAAGTAGGGGCCGAAGTGCCGGGAATGATGTAAAATATTACATGCGACATGTTTGGTTGCCTTAGGCTAGGATATATAGCGTTATAGACGTATATCATGCTCCCACCGAGAAGTAGGGCCCAACGTGCCAGGAATGTAGTAAAATATTACATCCGATATGTTAGGTTGCCTTAGGCTAGGATATATAACGTTATAGACGTATATAATGTTCCCAACGAGAACTAGGGGCCGAAGTGACGGGAATGTTGTAAAATATTACATTCGACATGTTAGGATTGCCTTAGGCTAGGATATATAACGTTATTGACTTATAAAATGTTCTCACCCAGAAATAGGGGCCGACGCGCCGAGAATGTTGTAAAATATTACATTCGACATGTTAGGTTGCCTTAGGCTAGGGTATATAGCGTTATAGACGTATATAATGTTCCCACCGAGAAGTAGGGGTCGGCGCGCCAGGAATGTAGTAAAATATTGCATCCGAGATGTTAGGATTGCCTTAGGCTAGGATATATAACGTTATTGACTTATAAAATGTTCTCACCCAGAAATAGGGGCCGACGCGCCAGCAATGTTTGTAAAACAATACATCCGAGGTGTTAGGTTGCCTTATTTTAGGATATATAACGTTATAGACGTATATACTGTTCCCTCCGAGAAGTAGGTGCCGACGCGCCAGGAATGTTGTAAAATATTACATCCGATATGTTAGGTTGCCTTAGGCTAGGATATATAGCGTTATAGACGTATATAATGTTCCCACCGAGAAGTAGGGTCCGACGTGCCAGGAATGTAGTAATATATTACATCCGAGATGTTAGGTTGCCTTAGGCTAGGATATATAACGTTATAGACGTATATAATGTTCCCACCGAGAAGTAGGGGCCGAAGTGACGGGAATGTTGTAAAATATGACATTCGACATGTTAGGTTGCCTTAGGCTAGGATATATAGCGTTATAGACGTATATAATGTTCCCACCGAGAAGTAGGGGCCGACGTGCCAGGAATGTAGTAAAATATTACATCCGATATGTTAGGTTGCCTTAGGCTAGGATATATAACGTTATAGACGTATATAATGTTACCACCGAGAAGAAGGCGCCGAAGTGACGGGAATGTTGTAAAATATTACATTCGACATGTTAGGTTGCCTTAGGACAGGATATATAGCGTTATAGACGTATATAATGTTCCCACCGAGAAGTAGGTGCCGACGCGCCAGGAATGTTGTAAAATATTACATTCGACATGTTTGGTTGCCTTAGGCTAGGATATAACGTTATAGACGTATATCATGCTCCCACCGAGAAGTAGGGGTCAACGTGCCAGGAATGTAGTAAAATATTACATCCGATATGTTAGGTTGCCTTAGGCTAGGATATATAACGTTATAGACGTATATAATGTTACCACCGAGAAGTAGGAGCCGGAGTGACGGGAATGTTGTAAAATATGACATTCGACATGTTAGGTTGCCTTAGGCTAGGATATATAGCGTTATAGACGTATATAATGTTCCCACCGAGATGTAGGTGCCGACGCGCCAGGAATGTTGTAAAATATTACATTCGACATGTTTGGTTGCCTTAGGATAGGATATATAGCGTTATAGACGTATATAATGTTCCAACAGAGAAGTAGGGGCCGAAGTGCCGGGAATGTAGTAAAATATTACATTCGACATGTTAGGTTGCCTTAGGCTATGATGTATAACGTTATAGACGTATATAATGTTCCCACCAAGAAGTAGGGGCCGAAGTGACGGGAATGTTGTAAAATATGACATTCGACATGTTAGGTTGCCTTAGGCTAGGATATATAGCGTTATAGACGTATATAATGTTCCCACCGAGAAGTAGGTGCCGACGCACCAGGAATGTCGTCAAATATTACATTCGACATGTTAGGTTGCCTTACGCTAGGATATATAGCGTTATAGACGTATATAATGTTCCCACCGAGAAGTAGGGGCCGATGTGACGGGAATGTTCTAAAATATTACATTCGACATGTTAGGTTGCCTTAGGACAGGATATATAGCGTTATAGACGTATATAATGTTCCCACCGAGAAGTTGGGGCCGACGTGCCGGGAATGTTGTAAAATATTACATGCGACATGTTAGGTTGCCTTAGGCTTGGATATATAGCGTTATAGACGTATATAATGTTCCCACCGAGAAGTAGGGTCCGACGTGCCAGGAATGTAGTAAAATATTATATCCGAGATGTTAGGTTGCCTTAGGCTAGGATATATAACGTTACAGACGTATATAATGTTCCCACCGAGAAGTAGGGGCCGAAGTGACGGGAATATTGTAGAATATGACATTCGACATGCTAGGTTGCCTTAGGCTAGGATATATAGCGTTATAGACGTATATAATGTTCCCACCGAGAAGTAGGGGCCGACGTGCCAGGAATGTAGTAAAATATTACATCCGAGATGTGAGGTTGCCTAATTCTAGGATATGTAACGTTATAGACGTATATAATGTTCCCACCGAGAAGTAGGGGCCGAAGTGACGGGAATGTTGTAAAGTATGACATTCGACATGTTAGGTTGCCTTAGGCTAGGATATATAGCGTTATAGACGTATATAATGTTCCCACCGAGAAGTAGGGGCCGACGTACCAGGAATGCAGTAAAATATTACATCCGAGATGTTAGGTTGCCTTCGGCTAGGATATATAACGTTATAGACGTATATAATGTTCCCACCGAGAAGTAGGGGCAGAAGTGACGGGAATGTTGTAAAATATGACATTCGACATGTTAGGTTGCCTTAGGCTAGGATATATAGCGTTATAGACGTATATAATGTTCCCACCGAGAAGTAGGTGCCGACGCGCCAGGAATGTTGTAAAATATTACATTCGACATGTTAGGTTGCCTTAAGCTAGGATATATAGCGTTATAGACGTATATAATGTTCCCACCGAGAAGTAGGGTCCGATGTGCCAGGAATGTAATAAAATATTACATCCGAGATGTTAGGTTGCCTTAGGCTAGGGTATATAACGTTACAGACGTATATAATGTTCCCACCGAGAAGTAGGGGCCGAAGTGACGGGAATGTTGTAAAAAATTACATTCGACATGTTAGGTTGCCTTCGGCTAGGATATATAACGTTATAGACGTATATAATGTTCCCACCGAGAAGTAGGGGCCGACGTGACGGGAATGTTGTAAAATATGGCATTCGACATGTTAGGTTGCCTTAGGCTAGGATATATAGCGTTATAGACGTATATAATGTTCCCACCGAGAAGTAGGGGCCGACGCGCCAGGAATGTTGTTAAATATTACATACGACATGTTAGGTTGCCTTAGGCTGGGATATATAGCGTTATAGACGCATGTAATGTTCCCATCGAGAAGTAGGGGCCGACGTGCCAGGAATGTTGTAAAATATTACATCCGGGATGTTAGGTTGCCTTAGGCTAGGATATATAGCGTTATAGACGTATATAATGTTCCCACCGAGAAGTAGGGGCCGACGTGCCAGGAATGTAGTAAAATATTACATCCGATATGTTAGGTTGCCTTAGGCTAGGATATATAACGTTATAGACGTATATAATGTTCCCACCGAGATGTAGGTGCCGACGCGCCAGGAATGTTGTAAAATATTACATTCGACATGTTTGGTTGCCTTAGGATAGGATATATAGCGTTATAGACGTATATAATGTTCCAACAGAGAAGTAGGGGCCGAAGTGCCGGGAATGTTGTAAAATATTACATACGACATGTTTGGTTGCCTTAGGCTAGGATATATAGCGTTATAGACGTATATCATGCTCCCACCGAGAAGTAGAGGCCAACGTGCCAGGAATGTAGTAAAATATTACATCCGATATGTTAGGTTGCATTAGGCTAGGATATATAACGTTATAGACGTATATAATGTTACCACCGAGAAGTAGGGGCCGAAGTGACGGGAATGTTGTAAAATATTACATTCGACATGTTAGGTTGCCTTAGGACAGGATATATAGCGTTATAGACGTATATAATGTTCCCACCGAGAAGTAGGGGCCGAAGTGACGGGAATGTTGTAAAATATGACATTCGACATGGTAGGTTGCCTTAGGCTAGGATATATAACGTTATAGACGTATATACTGTTCCCTCCGAGAAGTAGGTGCCGACGCGCCAGGAATGTTGTAAAATATTACATTCGACATGTTAGGTTGCCTTAGGATAGGATATATAGCGTTATAGACGTATATCATGCTCCCACCGAGAAGTAGGTGCCGACGCACGAGGAATGTTGTAAAATATTACATTCGACATGTTAGGTTGCCTTAAGCTAGGATATATAGCGTTATAGACGTATATAATGTTCCTACCGAGAAGTAGGGGCCGACGTGCCAGGAATGTAGTAAAATATTACATCCGAGATGTTAGGTTGCCTTAGGCTAGGATATGTAACGTTATAGACGTATATAATGTTCCCACCGAGAAGTAGGGGCCGAAGTGACGGGAATGTTGTAAAATATGACATTCGACATGTTAGGTTGCCTTAGGCTAAGATATATAGCGTTATAGACGTATATAATGTACCCACCGAGAAGTAGGGGCCGACGTGCCAGGAATGTAGTAAAATATTACATTCGACATGTTAGGTTGCCTTAGGCTATGATATATAACGTTATAGACGTATATAATGTTCCCACCAAGAAGTAGGGGCCGAAGTGACGGGAATGTTGTAAAATATGACATTCGACATGTTAGGTTGCCTTAGGCTAGGATATATAGCGTTATAGACGTATATAATGTTCCCACCGAGAAGTAGGTGCCGACGCACCAGGAATGTTGTCAAATATTACATTCGACATGTTAGGTTGCCTTACGCTAGGATATATAGCGTTATAGACGTATATAATGTTCCCACCGAGAAGTAGGGGCCGAAGTGACGGGAATGTTCTAAAATATTACATTCGACATGTTAGGTTGCCTTAGGACAGGATATATAGCGTTATAGACGTATATAATGTTCCCACCGAGAAGTTGGGGCCGACGTGCCGGGAATGTAGTAAAATATTACATCCGGGATGTTATTTTGCCTTAGGTTAGGATATATAGCGTTATTGACTTATATAAAGTTCCCACCGAGAAATAGGGGCCGACGCGCCAGGAATGTTGTAAAATTTTACATTCGACACGTTGGGATTGCCTTAGGCTAGGATATATAACGTTATAGACGTATATGCTGTTCCCAACGAGAAGTAGGTGCCGACGCGCCAGGAATGTTGTTAAATATTACATACTACATGTTAGGTTGCCTTAGGCTGGGATATATAGCGTTATAGACGTATGTAATGTTCCCACCGAGAAGTAGGGGCCGACGTGCCAGGAATGTTGTAAAATATTACATTCGACATGTTAGGTTGCCTTAGGCTAGGATATATAGCGTTATAGACGTATATAATGTTCCCACCGAGAAGTAGGGGCCGAAGTGACGGGAATGTTGTAAAATATTACATGCGACATGTTAGGTTGCCTTAGGCTAGGATATATAGCGTTATAGACGTATATAATGTTCCCACCGAGAAGTAGGGTCCGACGTGCCAGGAATGTAGTAAAATATTACATCCGAGATGTTAGGCTGCCTTAGGCTAGGATATATAACGTTATAGACGTATATAATGTTCCCACCGAGAAGTAGGGTCCGACGTGCCAGGAATGTAGTAAAATATTATATCCGAGATGTTAGGTTGCCTTAGGCTAGGATATATAACGTTACAGACGTATATAATGTTCCCACCGAGAAGTAGGGGCCGAAGTGACGGGAATATTGTAGAATATGGCATTCGACATGTTAGGTTGCCTTAGGCTAGGATATATAGCGTTATAGACGTATATAATGTTCCCACCGAGAAGTAGGGGCCGACGCGCCAGGAATGTTGTTAAATATTACATACGACATGTTAGGTTGCCTTAGGCTGGGATATATAGCGTTATAGACGTATATCATGCTCCCACCGAGAAGTAGAGGCCAACGTGCCAGGAATGTAGTAAAATATTACATCCGATATGTTAGGTTGCCTTAGGCTAGGATATATAACGTTATAGACGTATATAATGTTACCACCGAGAAGTAGGGGCCGAAGTGACGGGAATGTTGTAAAATATTACATTCGACATGTTAGGTTGCCTTAGGACAGGATATATAGCGTTATAGACGTATATAATGTTCCCACCGAGAAGTAGGGGCCGACGGGCCGAGAATGTTGTAAAATATTACATTCGACATGTTAGGTTGCCTTAGGCTAGGGTATATAGCGTTATAGACGTATATAATGTTCCCACCGAGAAGTAGGGGTCGGCGCGCCAGGAATGTAGTAAAATATTGCATCCGAGATGTTAGGATTGCCTTAGGCTAGGATATATAACGTTATTGACTTATAAAATGTTCTCACCCAGAAATAGGGGCCGACGCGCCGAGAATGTTGTAAAATATTACATTCGACATGTTAGGTTGCCTTAGGCTAGGGTATATAGCGTTATAGACGTATATAATGTTCCCACCGAGAAGTAGGGGTCGGCGCGCCAGGAATGTAGTAAAATATTGCATCCGAGATGTTAGGATTGCCTTAGGCTAGGATATATAACGTTATTGACTTATAAAATGTTCTCACCCAGAAATAGGGGCCGACGCGCCAGCAATGTTTGTAAAACAATACATCCGAGGTGTTAGGTTGCCTTATTTTAGGATATATAACGTTATAGACGTATATACTGTTCCCTCCGAGAAGTAGGTGCCGACGCGCCAGGAATGTTGTAAAATATTACATCCGATATGTTAGGTTGCCTTAGGCTAGGATATATAGCGTTATAGACGTATATAATGTTCCCACCGAGAAGTCGGGTCCGACGTGCCAGGAATGTAGTAATATATTACATCCGAGATGTTAGGTTGCCTTAGGCTAGGATATATAACGTTATAGACGTATATAATGTTCCCACCGAGAAGTAGGGGCCGAAGTGACGGGAATGTTGTAAAATATGACATTCGACATGTTAGGTTGCCTTAGGCTAGGATATATAGCGTTATAGACGTATATAATGTTCCCACCGAGAAGTAGGGGCCGACGTGCCAGGAATGTAGTAAAATATTACATCCGAGATGTGAGGTTGCCTTAGGCTAGGATATGTAACGTTATAGACGTATATAATGTTCCCACCGAGAAGTAGGGGCCGAAGTGACGGGAATGTTGTAAAGTATGACATTCGACATGTTAGGTTGCCTTAGGCTAGGATATATAGCGTTATAGACGTATATCATGCTCCCACCGAGAAGTAGGGGCCAACGTGCCAGGAATGTAGTAAAATATTACATCCGATATGTTAGGTTGCCTTAGGCTAGGATATATAACGTTATAGACGTATATAATGTTACCACCGAGAAGTAGGCGCCGAAGTGACGGGAATGTTGTAAAATATTACATTCGACATGTTAGGTTGCCTTAGGACAGGATATATAGCGTTATAGACGTATATAATGTTCCCACCGAGAAGTAGGGGCCGACGTGCCAGGAATGTAGTAAAATATTACATCCGATATGTTAGGTTGCCTTAGGCTAGGATATATAACGTTATAGACGTATATAATGTTCCCACCGAGAAGTAGGGGCCGAAGTGACGGGAATGTTGTAAAATATGACATTCGACATGTTAGGTTGCCTTAGGATAGGATATATAGCGTTATAGACGTATATAATGTTCCCACCGAGAAGTAGGTGCCGACGCGCGAGGAATGTTGTAAAATATTACATTCGACATGTTAGGTTGCCCTAAGCTAGGATATATAGCGTTATAGACGTATATAATGTTCCAACAGAGAAGTAGGGGCCGAAGTGCCGGGAATGATGTAAAATATTACATGCGACATGTTTGGTTGCCTTAGGCTAGGATATATAGCGTTATAGACGTATATCATGCTCCCACCGAGAAGTAGGGCCCAACGTGCCAGGAATGTAGTAAAATATTACATCCGATATGTTAGGTTGCCTTAGGCTAGGATATATAACGTTATAGACGTATATAATGTTCCCAACGAGAACTAGGGGCCGAAGTGACGGGAATGTTGTAAAATATTACATTCGACATGTTAGGATTGCCTTAGGCTAGGATATATAACGTTATTGACTTATAAAATGTTCTCACCCAGAAATAGGGGCCGACGCGCCGAGAATGTTGTAAAATATTACATTCGACATGTTAGGTTGCCTTAGGCTAGGGTATATAGCGTTATAGACGTATATAATGTTCCCACCGAGAAGTAGGGGTCGGCGCGCCAGGAATGTAGTAAAATATTGCATCCGAGATGTTAGGATTGCCTTAGGCTAGGATATATAACGTTATTGACTTATAAAATGTTCTCACCCAGAAATAGGGGCCGACGCGCCAGCAATGTTTGTAAAACAATACATCCGAGGTGTTAGGTTGCCTTATTTTAGGATATATAACGTTATAGACGTATATACTGTTCCCTCCGAGAAGTAGGTGCCGACGCGCCAGGAATGTTGTAAAATATTACATCCGATATGTTAGGTTGCCTTAGGCTAGGATATATAGCGTTATAGACGTATATAATGTTCCCACCGAGAAGTAGGGTCCGACGTGCCAGGAATGTAGTAATATATTACATCCGAGATGTTAGGTTGCCTTAGGCTAGGATATATAACGTTATAGACGTATATAATGTTCCCACCGAGAAGTAGGGGCCGAAGTGACGGGAATGTTGTAAAATATGACATTCGACATGTTAGGTTGCCTTAGGCTAGGATATATAGCGTTATAGACGTATATAATGTTCCCACCGAGAAGTAGGGGCCGACGTGCCAGGAATGTAGTAAAATATTACATCCGATATGTTAGGTTGCCTTAGGCTAGGATATATAACGTTATAGACGTATATAATGTTACCACCGAGAAGTAGGCGCCGAAGTGACGGGAATGTTGTAAAATATTACATTCGACATGTTAGGTTGCCTTAGGACAGGATATATAGCGTTATAGACGTATATAATGTTCCCACCGAGAAGTAGGTGCCGACGCGCCAGGAATGTTGTAAAATATTACATTCGACATGTTTGGTTGCCTTAGGCTAGGATATATAGCGTTATAGACGTATATCATGCTCCCACCGAGAAGTAGGGGTCAACGTGCCAGGAATGTAGTAAAATATTACATCCGATATGTTAGGTTGCCTTAGGCTAGGATATATAACGTTATAGACGTATATAATGTTACCACCGAGAAGTAGGAGCCGGAGTGACGGGAATGTTGTAAAATATGACATTCGACATGTTAGGTTGCCTTAGGCTAGGATATATAGCGTTATAGACGTATATAATGTTCCCACCGAGATGTAGGTGCCGACGCGCCAGGAATGTTGTAAAATATTACATTCGACATGTTTGGTTGCCTTAGGATAGGATATATAGCGTTATAGACGTATATAATGTTCCAACAGAGGAAGTAGGGGCCGATGTGCCGGGAATGATGTAAAATATTACATGCGACATGTTTGGTTGCCTTAGGCTAGGATATATAGCGTTATAGACGTATATCATGCTCCCACCGAGAAGTAGGGCCCAACGTGCCAGGAATGTAGTAAAATATTACATCCGATATGTTAGGTTGCCTTAGGCTAGGATATATAACGTTATAGACGTATATAATGTTCCCAACGAGAACTAGGGGCCGAAGTGACGGGAATGTTGTAAAATATTACATTCGACATGTTAGGATTGCCTTAGGCTAGGATATATAACGTTATTGACTTATAAAATGTTCTCACCCAGAAATAGGGGCCGACGCGCCGAGAATGTTGTAAAATATTACATTCGACATGTTAGGTTGCCTTAGGCTAGGGTATATAGCGTTATAGACGTATATAATGTTCCCACCGAGAAGTAGGGGTCGGCGCGCCAGGAATGTAGTAAAATATTGCATCCGAGATGTTAGGATTGCCTTAGGCTAGGATATATAACGTTATTGACTTATAAAATGTTCTCACCCAGAAATAGGGGCCGACGCGCCAGCAATGTTTGTAAAACAATACATCCGAGGTGTTAGGTTGCCTTATTTTAGGATATATAACGTTATAGACGTATATACTGTTCCCTCCGAGAAGTAGGTGCCGACGCGCCAGGAATGTTGTAAAATATTACATCCGATATGTTAGGTTGCCTTAGGCTAGGATATATAGCGTTATAGACGTATATAATGTTCCCACCGAGAAGTAGGGTCCGACGTGCCAGGAATGTAGTAATATATTACATCCGAGATGTTAGGTTGCCTTAGGCTAGGATATATAACGTTATAGACGTATATAATGTTCCCACCGAGAAGTAGGGGCCGAAGTGACGGGAATGTTGTAAAATATGACATTCGACATGTTAGGTTGCCTTAGGCTAGGATATATAGCGTTATAGACGTATATAATGTTCCCACCGAGAAGTAGGGGCCGACGTGCCAGGAATGTAGTAAAATATTACATCCGATATGTTAGGTTGCCTTAGGCTAGGATATATAACGTTATAGACGTATATAATGTTACCACCGAGAAGTAGGCGCCGAAGTGACGGGAATGTTGTAAAATATTACATTCGACATGTTAGGTTGCCTTAGGACAGGATATATAGCGTTATAGACGTATATCATGCTCCCACCGAGAAGTAGAGGCCAACGTGCCAGGAATGTAGTAAAATATTACATCCGATATGTTAGGTTGCCTTAGGCTAGGATATATAACGTTATAGACGTATATAATGTTACCACCGAGAAGTAGGGGCCGAAGTGACGGGAATGTTGTAAAATATTACATTCGACATGTTAGGTTGCCTTAGGACAGGATATATAGCGTTATAGACGTATATAATGTTCCCACCGAGAAGTAGGCGCCGAAGTGACGGGAATGTTGTAAAATATTACATTCGACATGTTAGGTTGCCTTAGGACAGGATATATAGCGTTATAGACGTATATAATGTTCCCACCGAGAAGTAGGTGCCGACGCGCCAGGAATGTTGTAAAATATTACATTCGACATGTTTGGTTGCCTTAGGCTAGGATATATAGCGTTATAGACGTATATCATGCTCCCACCGAGAAGTAGGGGTCAACGTGCCAGGAATGTAGTAAAATATTACATCCGATATGTTAGGTTGCCTTAGGCTAGGATATATAACGTTATAGACGTATATAATGTTACCACCGAGAAGTAGGAGCCGGAGTGACGGGAATGTTGTAAAATATGACATTCGACATGTTAGGTTGCCTTAGGCTAGGATATATAGCGTTATAGACGTATATAATGTTCCCACCGAGATGTAGGTGCCGACGCGCCAGGAATGTTGTAAAATATTACATTCGACATGTTTGGTTGCCTTAGGATAGGATATATAGCGTTATAGACGTATATAATGTTCCAACAGAGAAGTAGGGGCCGAAGTGCCGGGAATGTAGTAAAATATTACATTCGACATGTTAGGTTGCCTTAGGCTATGATGTATAACGTTATAGACGTATATAATGTTCCCACCAAGAAGTAGGGGCCGAAGTGACGGGAATGTTGTAAAATATGACATTCGACATGTTAGGTTGCCTTAGGCTAGGATATATAGCGTTATAGACGTATATAATGTTCCCACCGAGAAGTAGGTGCCGACGCACCAGGAATGTCGTCAAATATTACATTCGACATGTTAGGTTGCCTTACGCTAGGATATATAGCGTTATAGACGTATATAATGTTCCCACCGAGAAGTAGGGGCCGATGTGACGGGAATGTTCTAAAATATTACATTCGACATGTTAGGTTGCCTTAGGACAGGATATATAGCGTTATAGACGTATATAATGTTCCCACCGAGAAGTTGGGGCCGACGTGCCGGGAATGTTGTAAAATATTACATGCGACATGTTAGGTTGCCTTAGGCTTGGATATATAGCGTTATAGACGTATATAATGTTCCCACCGAGAAGTAGGGTCCGACGTGCCAGGAATGTAGTAAAATATTATATCCGAGATGTTAGGTTGCCTTAGGCTAGGATATATAACGTTACAGACGTATATAATGTTCCCACCGAGAAGTAGGGGCCGAAGTGACGGGAATATTGTAGAATATGACATTCGACATGCTAGGTTGCCTTAGGCTAGGATATATAGCGTTATAGACGTATATAATGTTCCCACCGAGAAGTAGGGGCCGACGTGCCAGGAATGTAGTAAAATATTACATCCGAGATGTGAGGTTGCCTAATTCTAGGATATGTAACGTTATAGACGTATATAATGTTCCCACCGAGAAGTAGGGGCCGAAGTGACGGGAATGTTGTAAAGTATGACATTCGACATGTTAGGTTGCCTTAGGCTAGGATATATAGCGTTATAGACGTATATAATGTTCCCACCGAGAAGTAGGGGCCGACGTACCAGGAATGCAGTAAAATATTACATCCGAGATGTTAGGTTGCCTTCGGCTAGGATATATAACGTTATAGACGTATATAATGTTCCCACCGAGAAGTAGGGGCAGAAGTGACGGGAATGTTGTAAAATATGACATTCGACATGTTAGGTTGCCTTAGGCTAGGATATATAGCGTTATAGACGTATATAATGTTCCCACCGAGAAGTAGGTGCCGACGCGCCAGGAATGTTGTAAAATATTACATCCGAGATGTTAGGTTGCCTTAGGCTAGGGTATATAACGTTACAGACGTATATAATGTTCCCACCGAGAAGTAGGGGCCGAAGTGACGGGAATGTTGTAAAAAATTACATTCGACATGTTAGGTTGCCTTCGGCTAGGATATATAACGTTATAGACGTATATAATGTTCCCACCGAGAAGTAGGGGCCGACGTGACGGAATTGTTGTAAAATATGGCATTCGACATGTTAGGTTGCCTTAGGCTAGGATATATAGCGTTATAGACGTATATAATGTTCCCACCGAGAAGTAGGGGCCGACGCGCCAGGAATGTTGTTAAATATTACATACGACATGTTAGGTTGCCTTAGGCTGGGATATATAGCGTTATAGACGCATGTAATGTTCCCATCGAGAAGTAGGGGCCGACGTGCCAGGAATGTTGTAAAATATTACATCCGGGATGTTAGGTTGCCTTAGGCTAGGATATATAGCGTTATAGACGTATATAATGTTCCCACCGAGAAGTAGGGGCCGACGTGACGGGAATGTTGTAAAATATGGCATTCGACATGTTAGGTTGCCTTAGGCTAGGATATATAGCGTTATAGACGTATATAATGTTCCCACCGAGAAGTAGGGGGCGACGCGCCAGGAATGTTGTTAAATATTACATACGACATGTTAGGTTGCCTTAGGCTGGGATATATAGCGTTATAGACGCATGTAATGTTCCCATCGAGAAGTAGGGGCCGACGTGCCAGGAATGTTGTAAAATATTACATCCGGGATGTTAGGTTGCCTTAGGCTAGGATATATAGCGTTATAGACGTATATAATGTTCCCACCGAGAAGTAGGGGCCGACGTGCCAGGAATGTAGTAAAATATTACATCCGATATGTTAGGTTGCCTTAGGCTAGGATATATAACGTTATAGACGTATATAATGTTCCCACCGAGATGTAGGTGCCGACGCGCCAGGAATGTTGTAAAATATTACATTCGACATGTTTGGTTGCCTTAGGATAGGATATATAGCGTTATAGACGTATATAATGTTCCAACAGAGAAGTAGGGGCCGAAGTGCCGGGAATGTTGTAAAATATTACATACGACATGTTTGGTTGCCTTAGGCTAGGATATATAGCGTTATAGACGTATATCATGCTCCCACCGAGAAGTAGAGGCCAACGTGCCAGGAATGTAGTAAAATATTACATCCGATATGTTAGGTTGCATTAGGCTAGGATATATAACGTTATAGACGTATATAATGTTACCACCGAGAAGTAGGGGCCGAAGTGACGGGAATGTTGTAAAATATTACATTCGACATGTTAGGTTGCCTTAGGACAGGATATATAGCGTTATAGACGTATATAATGTTCCCACCGAGAAGTAGGGGCCGAAGTGACGGGAATGCTGTAAAATATGACATTCGACATGGTAGGTTGCCTTAGGCTAGGATATATAACGTTATAGACGTATATACTGTTCCCTCCGAGAAGTAGGTGCCGACGCGCCAGGAATGTTGTAAAATATTACATTCGACATGTTAGGTTGCCTTAGGATAGGATATATAGCGTTATAGACGTATATCATGCTCCCACCGAGAAGTAGGTGCCGACGCACGAGGAATGTTGTAAAATATTACATTCGACATGTTAGGTTGCCTTAAGCTAGGATATATAGCGTTATAGACGTATATAATGTTCCTACCGAGAAGTAGGGGCCGACGTGCCAGGAATGTAGTAAAATATTACATCCGAGATGTTAGGTTGCCTTAGGCTAGGATATGTAACGTTATAGACGTATATAATGTTCCCACCGAGAAGTAGGGGCCGAAGTGACGGGAATGTTGTAAAATATGACATTCGACATGTTAGGTTGCCTTAGGCTAAGATATATAGCGTTATAGACGTATATAATGTACCCACCGAGAAGTAGGGGCCGACGTGCCAGGAATGTAGTAAAATATTACATTCGACATGTTAGGTTGCCTTAGGCTATGATATATAACGTTATAGACGTATATAATGTTCCCACCAAGAAGTAGGGGCCGAAGTGACGGGAATGTTGTAAATTATGACATTCGACATGTTAGGTTGCCTTAGGCTAGGATATATAGCGTTATAGACGTATATAATGTTCCCACCGAGAAGTAGGTGCCGACGCACCAGGAATGTTGTCAAATATTACATTCGACATGTTAGGTTGCCTTACGCTAGGATATATAGCGTTATAGACGTATATAATGTTCCCACCGAGAAGTAGGGGCCGAAGTGACGGGAATGTTCTAAAATATTACATTCGACATGTTAGGTTGCCTTAGGACAGGATATATAGCGTTATAGACGTATATAATGTTCCCACCGAGAAGTTGGGGCCGACGTGCCGGGAATGTAGTAAAATATTACATCCGGGATGTTATTTTGCCTTAGGTTAGGATATATAGCGTTATTGACTTATATAAAGTTCCCACCGAGAAATAGGGGCCGACGCGCCAGGAATGTTGTAAAATTTTACATTCGACACGTTGGGATTGCCTTAGGCTAGGATATATAACGTTATAGACGTATATGCTGTTCCCAACGAGAAGTAGGTGCCGACGCGCCAGGAATGTTGTTAAATATTACATACTACATGTTAGGTTGCCTTAGGCTGGGATATATAGCGTTATAGACGTATGTAATGTTCCCACCGAGAAGTAGGGGCCGACGTGCCAGGAATGTTGTAAAATATTACATTCGACATGTTAGGTTGCCTTAGGCTAGGATATATAGCGTTATAGACGTATATAATGTTCCCACCGAGAAGTAGGGGCCGAAGTGACGGGAATGTTGTAAAATATTACATGCGACATGTTAGGTTGCCTTAGGCTAGGATATATAGCGTTATAGACGTATATAATGTTCCCACCGAGAAGTAGGGTCCGACGTGCCAGGAATGTAGTAAAATATTACATCCGAGATGTTAGGCTGCCTTAGGCTAGGATATATAACGTTATAGACGTATATAATTTTCCCACCGAGAAGTAGGGGCCGAAGTGACGGGAATGTTGTGAAATATGACATTCGACATGTTAGGTTGCCTTAGGCTAGGATATATAGCGTTATAGACGTATATAATGTTCCCACCGAGAAGTAGGGGCCGAAGTGACGGGAATGTTGTAAAATATTACATGCGACATGTTAGGTTGCCTTAGGCTTGGATATATAGCGTTATAGACGTATATAATGTTCCCACCGAGAAGTAGGGTCCGACGTGCCAGGAATGTAGTAAAATATTATATCCGAGATGTTAGGTTGCCTTAGGCTAGGATATATAACGTTACAGACGTATATAATGTTCCCACCGAGAAGTAGGGGCCGAAGTGACGGGAATATTGTAGAATATGGCATTCGACATGTTAGGTTGCCTTAGGCTAGGATATATAGCGTTATAGACGTATATAATGTTCCCACCGAGAAGTAGGGGCCGACGCGCCAGGAATGTTGTTAAATATTACATACGACATGTTAGGTTGCCTTAGGCTGGGATATATAGCGTTATAGACGTATGTAATGTTCCCATCGAGAAGTAGGGGCCGACGTGCCAGGAATGTTGTAAAATATTACATCCGGGATGTTAGGTTGCCTTAGGCTAGGATATATAGCGTTATAGACGTATATAATGTTCCCACCGAGAAGTAGGGGCCGAAGTGACGGGAATGTTGTAAAATATTACATGCGACATGTTTGGTTGCCTTAGGCTAGGATATATAGCGTTATAGACGTATATCATGCTCCCACCGAGAAGTAGAGGCCAACGTGCCAGGAATGTAGTAAAATATTACATCCGATATGTTAGGTTGCCTTAGGCTAGGATATATAACGTTATAGACGTATATAATGTTACCACCGAGAAGTAGGGGCCGAAGTGACGGGAATGTTGTAAAATATTACATTCGACATGTTAGGTTGCCTTAGGACAGGATATATAGCGTTATAGACGTATATAATGTTCCCACCGAGAAGTAGGGGCCGACGGGCCGAGAATGTTGTAAAATATTACATTCGACATGTTAGGTTGCCTTAGGCTAGGGTATATAGCGTTATAGACGTATATAATGTTCCCACCGAGAAGTAGGGGTCGGCGCGCCAGGAATGTAGTAAAATATTGCATCCGAGATGTTAGGATTGCCTTAGGCTAGGATATATAACGTTATTGACTTATAAAATGTTTTCACCCAGAAATAGGGGCCGACGCGCCAAGAATGTTGTTAAATATTACATTCGACATGTTAGGTTGCCTCAGGTTAGGATATATAACGCTATAGACGTATATACTGTTCCCACCGAGAAGTAGGTGCCGACGCGCCAGGTATGTTGTAAAATATTACATCCAGGATGTTAGGTTGCCTTAGGCTAGGATATGTAACGTTATAGACGTATATAATGTTCCCACCGAGAAGTAGGTGCCGACGCACCAGGAATGTTGTCAAATATTACATTCGACATGTTAGGTTGCCTTACGCTAGGATATATAGCGTTATAGACGTATGTAATGTTCCCACCGAGAAGTAGGGGCCGACGTGCCAGGAATGTTGTAAAATATTACATTCGACATGTTAGGTTGCCTTAGGCTAGGATATATAGCGTTACAGACGTATATAATGTTCCCACCGAGAAGTAGGGGCCGAAGTGACGGGAATGTTGTAAAAAATTACATTCGACATGTTAGGTTGCCTTCGGCTAGGATATATAACGTTATAGACGTATATAATGTTCCCACCGAGAAGTAGGGGCCGACGTGACGGAATTGTTGTAAAATATGGCATTCGACATGTTAGGTTGCCTTAGGCTAGGATATATAGCGTTATAGACGTATATAATGTTCCCACCGAGAAGTAGGGGCCGACGCGCCAGGAATGTTGTTAAATATTACATACGACATGTTAGGTTGCCTTAGGCTGGGATATATAGCGTTATAGACGCATGTAATGTTCCCATCGAGAAGTAGGGGCCGACGTGCCAGGAATGTTGTAAAATATTACATCCGGGATGTTAGGTTGCCTTAGGCTAGGATATATAGCGTTATAGACGTATATAATGTTCCCACCGAGAAGTAGGGGCCGACGTGACGGGAATGTTGTAAAATATGGCATTCGACATGTTAGGTTGCCTTAGGCTAGGATATATAGCGTTATAGACGTATATAATGTTCCCACCGAGAAGTAGGGGGCGACGCGCCAGGAATGTTGTTAAATATTACATACGACATGTTAGGTTGCCTTAGGCTGGGATATATAGCGTTATAGACGCATGTAATGTTCCCATCGAGAAGTAGGGGCCGACGTGCCAGGAATGTTGTAAAATATTACATCCGGGATGTTAGGTTGCCTTAGGCTAGGATATATAGCGTTATAGACGTATATAATGTTCCCACCGAGAAGTAGGGGCCGACGTGCCAGGAATGTAGTAAAATATTACATCCGATATGTTAGGTTGCCTTAGGCTAGGATATATAACGTTATAGACGTATATAATGTTCCCACCGAGATGTAGGTGCCGACGCGCCAGGAATGTTGTAAAATATTACATTCGACATGTTTGGTTGCCTTAGGATAGGATATATAGCGTTATAGACGTATATAATGTTCCAACAGAGAAGTAGGGGCCGAAGTGCCGGGAATGTTGTAAAATATTACATACGACATGTTTGGTTGCCTTAGGCTAGGATATATAGCGTTATAGACGTATATCATGCTCCCACCGAGAAGTAGAGGCCAACGTGCCAGGAATGTAGTAAAATATTACATCCGATATGTTAGGTTGCATTAGGCTAGGATATATAACGTTATAGACGTATATAATGTTACCACCGAGAAGTAGGGGCCGAATTGACGGGAATGTTGTAAAATATTACATTCGACATGTTAGGTTGCCTTAGGACAGGATATATAGCGTTATAGACGTATATAATGTTCCCACCGAGAAGTAGGGGCCGAAGTGACGGGAATGTTGTAAAATATGACATTCGACATGGTAGGTTGCCTTAGGCTAGGATATATAACGTTATAGACGTATATACTGTTCCCTCCGAGAAGTAGGTGCCGACGCGCCAGGAATGTTGTAAAATATTACATTCGACATGTTAGGTTGCCTTAGGATAGGATATATAGCGTTATAGACGTATATCATGCTCCCACCGAGAAGTAGGTGCCGACGCACGAGGAATGTTGTAAAATATTACATTCGACATGTTAGGTTGCCTTAAGCTAGGATATATAGCGTTATAGACGTATATAATGTTCCTACCGAGAAGTAGGGGCCGACGTGCCAGGAATGTAGTAAAATATTACATCCGAGATGTTAGGTTGCCTTAGGCTAGGATATGTAACGTTATAGACGTATATAATGTTCCCACCGAGAAGTAGGGGCCGAAGTGACGGGAATGTTGTAAAATATGACATTCGACATGTTAGGTTGCCTTAGGCTAAGATATATAGCGTTATAGACGTATATAATGTACCCACCGAGAAGTAGGGGCCGACGTGCCAGGAATGTAGTAAAATATTACATTCGACATGTTAGGTTGCCTTAGGCTATGATATATAACGTTATAGACGTATATAATGTTCCCACCAAGAAGTAGGGGCCGAAGTGACGGGAATGTTGTAAATTATGACATTCGACATGTTAGGTTGCCTTAGGCTAGGATATATAGCGTTATAGACGTATATAATGTTCCCACCGAGAAGTAGGTGCCGACGCACCAGGAATGTTGTCAAATATTACATTCGACATGTTAGGTTGCCTTACGCTAGGATATATAGCGTTGTAGACGTATATAATGTTCCCACCGAGAAGTAGGGGCCGAAGTGACGGGAATGTTCTAAAATATTACATTCGACATGTTAGGTTGCCTTAGGACAGGATATATAGCGTTATAGACGTATATAATGTTCCCACCGAGAAGTTGGGGCCGACGTGCCGGGAATGTAGTAAAATATTACATCCGGGATGTTATTTTGCCTTAGGTTAGGATATATAGCGTTATTGACTTATATAAAGTTCCCACCGAGAAATAGGGGCCGACGCGCCAGGAATGTTGTAAAATTTTACATTCGACACGTTGGGATTGCCTTAGGCTAGGATATATAACGTTATAGACGTATATGCTGTTCCCAACGAGAAGTAGGTGCCGACGCGCCAGGAATGTTGTTAAATATTACATACTACATGTTAGGTTGCCTTAGGCTGGGATATATAGCGTTATAGACGTATGTAATGTTCCCACCGAGAAGTAGGGGCCGACGTGCCAGGAATGTTGTAAAATATTACATTCGACATGTTAGGTTGCCTTAGGCTAGGATATATAGCGTTATAGACGTATATAATGTTCCCACCGAGAAGTAGGGGCCGAAGTGACGGGAATGTTGTAAAATATTACATGCGACATGTTAGGTTGCCTTAGGCTAGGATATATAGCGTTATAGACGTATATAATGTTCCCACCGAGAAGTAGGGTCCGACGTGCCAGGAATGTAGTAAAATATTACATCCGAGATGTTAGGCTGCCTTAGGCTAGGATATATAACGTTATAGACGTATATAATTTTCCCACCGAGAAGTAGGGGCCGAAGTGACGGGAATGTTGTGAAATATGACATTCGACATGTTAGGTTGCCTTAGGCTAGGATATATAGCGTTATAGACGTATATAATGTTCCCACCGAGAAGTAGGGGCCGAAGTGACGGGAATGTTGTAAAATATTACATGCGACATGTTAGGTTGCCTTAGGCTTGGATATATAGCGTTATAGACGTATATAATGTTCCCACCGAGAAGTAGGGTCCGACGTGCCAGGAATGTAGTAAAATATTATATCCGAGATGTTAGGTTGCCTTAGGCTAGGATATATAACGTTACAGACGTATATAATGTTCCCACCGAGAAGTAGGGGCCGAAGTGACGGGAATATTGTAGAATATGGCATTCGACATGTTAGGTTGCCTTAGGCTAGGATATATAGCGTTATAGACGTATATAATGTTCCCACCGAGAAGTAGGGGCCGACGCGCCAGGAATGTTGTTAAATATTACATGCGACATGTTTGGTTGCCTTAGGCTAGGATATATAGCGTTATAGACGTATATCATGCTCCCACCGAGAAGTAGAGGCCAACGTGCCAGGAATGTAGTAAAATATTACATCCGATATGTTAGGTTGCCTTAGGCTAGGATATATAACGTTATAGACGTATATAATGTTACCACCGAGAAGTAGGGGCCGAAGTGACGGGAATGTTGTAAAATATTACATTCGACATGTTAGGTTGCCTTAGGACAGGATATATAGCGTTATAGACGTATATAATGTTCCCACCGAGAAGTAGGGGCCGACGGGCCGAGAATGTTGTAAAATATTACATTCGACATGTTAGGTTGCCTTAGGCTAGGGTATATAGCGTTATAGACGTATATAATGTTCCCACCGAGAAGTAGGGGTCGGCGCGCCAGGAATGTAGTAAAATATTGCATCCGAGATGTTAGGATTGCCTTAGGCTAGGATATATAACGTTATTGACTTATAAAATGTTTTCACCCAGAAATAGGGGCCGACGCGCCAAGAATGTTGTTAAATATTACATTCGACATGTTAGGTTGCCTCAGGTTAGGATATATAACGCTATAGACGTATATACTGTTCCCACCGAGAAGTAGGTGCCGACGCGCCAGGTATGTTGTTAAATATTACATCCAGGATGTTAGGTTGCCTTAGGCTAGGATATGTAACGTTATAGACGTATATAATGTTCCCACCGAGAAGTAGGTGCCGACGCACCAGGAATGTTGTCAAATATTACATTCGACATGTTAGGTTGCCTTACGCTAGGATATATAGCGTTATAGACGTATGTAATGTTCCCACCGAGAAGTAGGGGCCGACGTGCCAGGAATGTTGTAAAATATTACATTCGACATGTTAGGTTGCCTTAGGCTAGGATATATAGCGTTACAGACGTATATAATGTTCCCACCGAGAAGTAGGGGCCGAAGTGACGGGAATGTTGTAAAAAATTACATTCGACATGTTAGGTTGCCTTCGGCTAGGATATATAACGTTATAGACGTATATAATGTTCCCACCGAGAAGTAGGGGCCGACGTGACGGAATTGTTGTAAAATATGGCATTCGACATGTTAGGTTGCCTTAGGCTAGGATATATAGCGTTATAGACGTATATAATGTTCCCACCGAGAAGTAGGGGCCGACGCGCCAGGAATGTTGTTAAATATTACATACGACATGTTAGGTTGCCTTAGGCTGGGATATATAGCGTTATAGACGCATGTAATGTTCCCATCGAGAAGTAGGGGCCGACGTGCCAGGAATGTTGTAAAATATTACATCCGGGATGTTAGGTTGCCTTAGGCTAGGATATATAGCGTTATAGACGTATATAATGTTCCCACCGAGAAGTAGGGGCCGACGTGACGGGAATGTTGTAAAATATGGCATTCGACATGTTAGGTTGCCTTAGGCTAGGATATATAGCGTTATAGACGTATATAATGTTCCCACCGAGAAGTAGGGGGCGACGCGCCAGGAATGTTGTTAAATATTACATACGACATGTTAGGTTGCCTTAGGCTGGGATATATAGCGTTATAGACGCATGTAATGTTCCCATCGAGAAGTAGGGGCCGACGTGCCAGGAATGTTGTAAAATATTACATCCGGGATGTTAGGTTGCCTTAGGCTAGGATATATAGCGTTATAGACGTATATAATGTTCCCACCGAGAAGTAGGGGCCGACGTGCCAGGAATGTAGTAAAATATTACATCCGATATGTTAGGTTGCCTTAGGCTAGGATATATAACGTTATAGACGTATATAATGTTCCCACCGAGATGTAGGTGCCGACGCGCCAGGAATGTTGTAAAATATTACATTCGACATGTTTGGTTGCCTTAGGATAGGATATATAGCGTTATAGACGTATATAATGTTCCAACAGAGAAGTAGGGGCCGAAGTGCCGGGAATGTTGTAAAATATTACATACGACATGTTTGGTTGCCTTAGGCTAGGATATATAGCGTTATAGACGTATATCATGCTCCCACCGAGAAGTAGAGGCCAACGTGCCAGGAATGTAGTAAAATATTACATCCGATATGTTAGGTTGCATTAGGCTAGGATATATAACGTTATAGACGTATATAATGTTACCACCGAGAAGTAGGGGCCGAAGTGACGGGAATGTTGTAAAATATTACATTCGACATGTTAGGTTGCCTTAGGACAGGATATATAGCGTTATAGACGTATATAATGTTCCCACCGAGAAGTAGGGGCCGAAGTGACGGGAATGTTGTAAAATATGACATTCGACATGGTAGGTTGCCTTAGGCTAGGATATATAACGTTATAGACGTATATACTGTTCCCTCCGAGAAGTAGGTGCCGACGCGCCAGGAATGTTGTAAAATATTACATTCGACATGTTAGGTTGCCTTAGGATAGGATATATAGCGTTATAGACGTATATCATGCTCCCACCGAGAAGTAGGTGCCGACGCACGAGGAATGTTGTAAAATATTACATTCGACATGTTAGGTTGCCTTAAGCTAGGATATATAGCGTTATAGACGTATATAATGTTCCTACCGAGAAGTAGGGGCCGACGTGCCAGGAATGTAGTAAAATATTACATCCGAGATGTTAGGTTGCCTTAGGCTAGGATATGTAACGTTATAGACGTATATAATGTTCCCACCGAGAAGTAGGGGCCGAAGTGACGGGAATGTTGTAAAATATGACATTCGACATGTTAGGTTGCCTTAGGCTAAGATATATAGCGTTATAGACGTATATAATGTACCCACCGAGAAGTAGGGGCCGACGTGCCAGGAATGTAGTAAAATATTACATTCGACATGTTAGGTTGCCTTAGGCTATGATATATAACGTTATAGACGTATATAATGTTCCCACCAAGAAGTAGGGGCCGAAGTGACGGGAATGTTGTAAATTATGACATTCGACATGTTAGGTTGCCTTAGGCTAGGATATATAGCGTTATAGACGTATATAATGTTCCCACCGAGAAGTAGGGGCCGAAGTGACGGGAATGTTGTAAAATATGACATTCGACATGGTAGGTTGCCTTAGGCTAGGATATATAACGTTATAGACGTATATAATGTTACCACCGAGAAGTAGGGGCCGAAGTGACGGGAATGTTGTAAAATATTACATTCGACATGTTAGGTTGCCTTAGGACAGGATATATAGCGTTATAGACGTATATAATGTTCCCACCGAGAAGTAGGGGCCGACGGGCCGAGAATGTTGTAAAATATTACATTCGACATGTTAGGTTGCCTTAGGCTAGGGTATATAGCGTTATAGACGTATATAATGTTCCCACCGAGAAGTAGGGGTCGGCGCGCCAGGAATGTAGTAAAATATTGCATCCGAGATGTTAGGATTGCCTTAGGCTAGGATATATAACGTTATTGACTTATAAAATGTTTTCACCCAGAAATAGGGGCCGACGCGCCAAGAATGTTGTTAAATATTACATTCGACATGTTAGGTTGCCTCAGGTTAGGATATATAACGCTATAGACGTATATACTGTTCCCACCGAGAAGTAGGTGCCGACGCGCCAGGTATGTTGTAAAATATTACATCCAGGATGTTAGGTTGCCTTAGGCTAGGATATGTAACGTTATAGACGTATATAATGTTCCCACCGAGAAGTAGGTGCCGACGCACCAGGAATGTTGTCAAATATTACATTCGACATGTTAGGTTGCCTTACGCTAGGATATATAGCGTTATAGACGTATGTAATGTTCCCACCGAGAAGTAGGGGCCGACGTGCCAGGAATGTTGTAAAATATTACATTCGACATGTTAGGTTGCCTTAGGCTAGGATATATAGCGTTACAGACGTATATAATGTTCCCACCGAGAAGTAGGGGCCGAAGTGACGGGAATGTTGTAAAAAATTACATTCGACATGTTAGGTTGCCTTCGGCTAGGATATATAACGTTATAGACGTATATAATGTTCCCACCGAGAAGTAGGGGCCGACGTGACGGAATTGTTGTAAAATATGGCATTCGACATGTTAGGTTGCCTTAGGCTAGGATATATAGCGTTATAGACGTATATAATGTTCCCACCGAGAAGTAGGGGCCGACGCGCCAGGAATGTTGTTAAATATTACATACGACATGTTAGGTTGCCTTAGGCTGGGATATATAGCGTTATAGACGCATGTAATGTTCCCATCGAGAAGTAGGGGCCGACGTGCCAGGAATGTTGTAAAATATTACATCCGGGATGTTAGGTTGCCTTAGGCTAGGATATATAGCGTTATAGACGTATATAATGTTCCCACCGAGAAGTAGGGGCCGACGTGACGGGAATGTTGTAAAATATGGCATTCGACATGTTAGGTTGCCTTAGGCTAGGATATATAGCGTTATAGACGTATATAATGTTCCCACCGAGAAGTAGGGGGCGACGCGCCAGGAATGTTGTTAAATATTACATACGACATGTTAGGTTGCCTTAGGCTGGGATATATAGCGTTATAGACGCATGTAATGTTCCCATCGAGAAGTAGGGGCCGACGTGCCAGGAATGTTGTAAAATATTACATCCGGGATGTTAGGTTGCCTTAGGCTAGGATATATAGCGTTATAGACGTATATAATGTTCCCACCGAGAAGTAGGGGCCGACGTGCCAGGAATGTAGTAAAATATTACATCCGAGATGTTAGGTTGCCTTAGGCTAGGATATGTAACGTTATAGACGTATATAATGTTCCCACCGAGAAGTAGGGGCCGAAGTGACGGGAATGTTGTAAAATATGACATTCGACATGTTAGGTTGCCTTAGGCTAAGATATATAGCGTTATAGACGTATATAATGTACCCACCGAGAAGTAGGGGCCGACGTGCCAGGAATGTAGTAAAATATTACATTCGACATGTTAGGTTGCCTTAGGCTATGATATATAACGTTATAGACGTATATAATGTTCCCACCAAGAAGTAGGGGCCGAAGTGACGGGAATGTTGTAAATTATGACATTCGACATGTTAGGTTGCCTTAGGCTAGGATATATAGCGTTATAGACGTATATAATGTTCCCACCGAGAAGTAGGTGCCGACGCACCAGGAATGTTGTCAAATATTACATTCGACATGTTAGGTTGCCTTACGCTAGGATATATAGCGTTATAGACGTATATAATGTTCCCACCGAGAAGTAGGGGCCGAAGTGACGGGAATGTTCTAAAATATTACATTCGACATGTTAGGTTGCCTTAGGACAGGATATATAGCGTTATAGACGTATATAATGTTCCCACCGAGAAGTTGGGGCCGACGTGCCGGGAATGTAGTAAAATATTACATCCGGGATGTTATTTTGCCTTAGGTTAGGATATATAGCGTTATTGACTTATATAAAGTTCCCACCGAGAAATAGGGGCCGACGCGCCAGGAATGTTGTAAAATTTTACATTCGACACGTTGGGATTGCCTTAGGCTAGGATATATAACGTTATAGACGTATATGCTGTTCCCAACGAGAAGTAGGTGCCGACGCGCCAGGAATGTTGTTAAATATTACATACTACATGTTAGGTTGCCTTAGGCTGGGATATATAGCGTTATAGACGTATGTAATGTTCCCACCGAGAAGTAGGGGCCGACGTGCCAGGAATGTTGTAAAATATTACATTCGACATGTTAGGTTGCCTTAGGCTAGGATATATAGCGTTATAGACGTATATAATGTTCCCACCGAGAAGTAGGGGCCGAAGTGACGGGAATGTTGTAAAATATTACATGCGACATGTTAGGTTGCCTTAGGCTAGGATATATAGCGTTATAGACGTATATAATGTTCCCACCGAGAAGTAGGGTCCGACGTGCCAGGAATGTAGTAAAATATTACATCCGAGATGTTAGGCTGCCTTAGGCTAGGATATATAACGTTATAGACGTATATAATTTTCCCACCGAGAAGTAGGGGCCGAAGTGACGGGAATGTTGTGAAATATGACATTCGACATGTTAGGTTGCCTTAGGCTAGGATATATAGCGTTATAGACGTATATAATGTTCCTACCGAGAAGTAGGGGCCGAAGTGACGGGAATGTTGTAAAATATTACATGCGACATGTTAGGTTGCCTTAGGCTTGGATATATAGCGTTATAGACGTATATAATGTTCCCACCGAGAAGTAGGGTCCGACGTGCCAGGAATGTAGTAAAATATTATATCCGAGATGTTAGGTTGCCTTAGGCTAGGATATATAACGTTACAGACGTATATAATGTTCCCACCGAGAAGTAGGGGCCGAAGTGACGGGAATATTGTAGAATATGGCATTCGACATGTTAGGTTGCCTTAGGCTAGGATATATAGCGTTATAGACGTATATAATGTTCCCACCGAGAAGTAGGGGCCGACGCGCCAGGAATGTTGTTAAATATTACATACGACATGTTAGGTTGCCTTAGGCTGGGATATATAGCGTTATAGACGTATGTAATGTTCCCATCGAGAAGTAGGGGCCGACGTGCCAGGAATGTTGTAAAATATTACATCCGGGATGTTAGGTTGCCTTAGGCTAGGATATATAGCGTTATAGACGTATATAATGTTCCCACCGAGAAGTAGGGGCCGAAGTGACGGGAATGTTGTAAAATATTACATGCGACATGTTTGGTTGCCTTAGGCTAGGATATATAGCGTTATAGACGTATATCATGCTCCCACCGAGAAGTAGAGGCCAACGTGCCAGGAATGTAGTAAAATATTACATCCGATATGTTAGGTTGCCTTAGGCTAGGATATATAACGTTATAGACGTATATAATGTTACCACCGAGAAGTAGGGGCCGAAGTGACGGGAATGTTGTAAAATATTACATTCGACATGTTAGGTTGCCTTAGGACAGGATATATAGCGTTATAGACGTATATAATGTTCCCACCGAGAAGTAGGGGCCGACGGGCCGAGAATGTTGTAAAATATTACATTCGACATGTTAGGTTGCCTTAGGCTAGGGTATATAGCGTTATAGACGTATATAATGTTCCCACCGAGAAGTAGGGGTCGGCGCGCCAGGAATGTAGTAAAATATTGCATCCGAGATGTTAGGATTGCCTTAGGCTAGGATATATAACGTTATTGACTTATAAAATGTTTTCACCCAGAAATAGGGGCCGACGCGCCAAGAATGTTGTTAAATATTACATTCGACATGTTAGGTTGCCTCAGGTTAGGATATATAACGCTATAGACGTATATACTGTTCCCACCGAGAAGTAGGTGCCGACGCGCCAGGTATGTTGTAAAATATTACATCCAGGATGTTAGGTTGCCTTAGGCTAGGATATGTAACGTTATAGACGTATATAATGTTCCCACCGAGAAGTAGGTGCCGACGCACCAGGAATGTTGTCAAATATTACATTCGACATGTTAGGTTGCCTTACGCTAGGATATATAGCGTTATAGACGTATATAATGTTCCCACCGAGAAGTAGGGGCCGAAGTGACGGGAATGTTCTAAAATATTACATTCGACATGTTAGGTTGCCTTAGGACAGGATATATAGCGTTATAGACGTATATTATGTTCCCACCGAGAAGTTGGGGCCGACGTGCCGGGAATGTAGTAAAATATTACATCCGGGATGTTATTTTGCCTTAGGTTAGGATATATAGCGTTATTGACTTATATAAAGTTCCCACCGAGAAATAGGGGCCGACGCGCCAGGAATGTTGTAAAATTTTACATTCGACACGTTGGGATTGCCTTAGGCTAGGATATATAACGTTATAGACGTATATGCTGTTCCCAACGAGAAGTAGGTGCCGACGCGCCAGGAATGTTGTTAAATATTACATACTACATGTTAGGTTGCCTTAGGCTGGGATATATAGCGTTATAGACGTATGTAATGTTCCCACCGAGAAGTAGGGGCCGACGTGCCAGGAATGTTGTAAAATATTACATTCGACATGTTAGGTTGCCTTAGGCTAGGATATATAGCGTTATAGACGTATATAATGTTCCCACCGAGAAGTAGGGGCCGAAGTGACGGGAATGTTGTAAAATATTACATGCGACATGTTAGGTTGCCTTAGGCTAGGATATATAGCGTTATAGACGTATATAATGTTCCCACCGAGAAGTAGGGTCCGACGTGCCAGGAATGTAGTAAAATATTACATCCGAGATGTTAGGCTGCCTTAGGCTAGGATATATAACGTTATAGACGTATATAACTTTCCCACCGAGAAGTAGGGGCCGAAGTGACGGGAATGTTGTGAAATATGACATTCGACATGTTAGGTTGCCTTAGGCTAGGATATATAGCGTTATAGACGTATATAATGTTCCCACCGAGAAGTAGGGGCCGAAGAGACGGGAATGTTGTAAAATATTACATGCGACATGTTAGGTTGCCTTAGGCTTGGATATATAGCGTTATAGACGTATATAATGTTCCCACCGAGAAGTAGGGTCCGACGTGCCAGGAATGTAGTAAAATATTATATCCGAGATGTTAGGTTGCCTTAGGCTAGGATATATAACGTTACAGACGTATATAATGTTCCCACCGAGAAGTAGGGGCCGAAGTGACGGGAATATTGTAGAATATGGCATTCGACATGTTAGGTTGCCTTAGGCTAGGATATATAGCGTTATAGACGTATATAATGTTCCCACCGAGAAGTAGGGGCCGACGCGCCAGGAATGTTGTTAAATATTACATACGACATGTTAGGTTGCCTTAGGCTGGGATATATAGCGTTATAGACGTATGTAATGTTCCCATCGAGAAGTAGGGGCCGACGTGCCAGGAATGTTGTAAAATATTACATCCGGGATGTTAGGTTGCCTTAGGCTAGGATATATAGCGTTATAGACGTATATAATGTTCCCACCGAGAAGTAGGGGCCGAAGTGACGGGAATGTTGTAAAATATTACATGCGACATGTTTGGTTGCCTTAGGCTAGGATATATAGCGTTATAGACGTATATCATGCTCCCACCGAGAAGTAGAGGCCAACGTGCCAGGAATGTAGTAAAATATTACATCCGATACGTTAGGTTGCCTTAGGCTAGGATATATAACGTTATAGACGTATATAATGTTACCACCGAGAAGTAGGGGCCGAAGTGACGGGAATGTTGTAAAATATTACATTCGACATGTTAGGTTGCCTTAGGACAGGATATATAGCGTTATAGACGTATATAATGTTCCCACCGAGAAGTAGGGGCCGACGGGCCGAGAATGTTGTAAAATATTACATTCGACATGTTAGGTTGCCTTAGGCTAGGGTATATAGCGTTATAGACGTATATAATGTTCCCACCGAGAAGTAGGGGTCGGCGCGCCAGGAATGTAGTAAAATATTGCATCCGAGATGTTAGGATTGCCTTAGGCTAGGATATATAACGTTATTGACTTATAAAATGTTTTCACCCAGAAATAGGGGCCGACGCGCCAAGAATGTTGTTAAATATTACATTCGACATGTTAGGTTGCCTCAGGTTAGGATATATAACGCTATAGACGTATATACTGTTCCCACCGAGAAGTAGGTGCCGACGCGCCAGGTATGTTGTAAAATATTACATCCAGGATGTTGGGTTGCCTTAGGCTAGGATATGTAACGTTATAGACGTATATAATGTTCCCACCGAGAAGTAGGGGCCGACACGTCAGGAATGTTGTAAAACAATACATCCGAGGTGTTAGGTTGCCTTAATTTAGGATATATAACGTTATAGACGTATATACTGTTCCCTCCGAGAAGTAGGTGCCGACGCGCCAGGAATGTTGTAAAATATTACATTCGACATGTTAGGTTGCCTTAGGCTAGGATATATAGCGTTATAGACGTATATAATATTCCCACCGAGAAGTAGGGGCCGACGTGCCAGGAATGTAGTAAAATATTACATCCGATATGTTAGGTTGCCTTAGGCTAGGATATATAACGTTATAGACGTATATAATGTTCCCACCGAGAAGTAGGGGCCGACGCGCCAGGAATGTTGTAAAATATTACATTCGACATGTTAGGTTGCCTTAGGCTATGATATATAACGTTATAGACGTATATAATGTTCCCACCGAGAAGTAGGGGCCGAAGTGACGGGAATGTTGTAAAATATTACATGCGACATGTTAGGTTGCCTTAGGCTTGGATATATAGCGTTATAGACGTATATAATGTTCCCACCGAGAAGTAGGGTCCGACGTGCCAGGAATGTAGTAAAATATTATATCCGAGATGTTAGGTTGCCTTAGGCTAGGATATATAACGTTACAGACGTATATAATGTTCCCACCGAGAAGTAGGGGCCGAAGTGACGGGAATATTGTAGAATATGACATTCGACATGCTAGGTTGCCTTAGGCTAGGATATATAGCGTTATAGACGTATATAATGTTCCCACCGAGAAGTAGGGGCCGACGTGCCAGGAATGTAGTAAAATATTACATCCGAGATGTGAGGTTGCCTTAGGCTAGGATATGTAACGTTATAGACGTATATAATGTTCCCACCGAGAAGTAGGGGCCGAAGTGACGGGAATGTTGTAAAGTATGACATTCGACATGTTAGGTTGCCTTTGGCTAGGATATATAGCGTTATAGACGTATATAATGTTCCCACCGAGAAGTAGGGGCCGACGTACCAGGAATGCAGTAAAATATTACATCCGAGATGTTAGGTTGCCTTCGGCTAGGATATATAACGTTATAGACGTATATAATGTTCCCACCGAGAAGTAGGGGCAGAAGTGACGGGAATGTTGTAAAATATGACATTCGACATGTTAGGTTGCCTTAGGCTAGGATATATAGCGTTATAGACGTATATAATGTTCCCACCGAGAAGTAGGTGCCGACGCGCCAGGAATGTTGTAAAATATTACATTCGACATGTTAGGTTGCCTTAAGCTAGGATATATAGCGTTATAGACGTATATAATGTTCCCACCGAGAAGTAGGGTCCGATGTGCCAGGAATGTAATAAAATATTACATCCGAGATGTTAGGTTGCCTTAGGCTAGGGTATATAACGTTACAGACGTATATAATGTTCCCACCGAGAAGTAGGGGCCGAAGTGACGGGAATGTTGTAAAAAATTACATTCGACATGTTAGGTTGCCTTCGGCTAGGATATATAACGTTATAGACGTATATAATGTTCCCACCGAGAAGTAGGGGCCGACGTGACGGGAATGTTGTAAAATATGGCATTCGACATGTTAGGTTGCCTTAGGCTAGGATATATAGCGTTATAGACGTATATAATGTTCCCACCGAGAAGTAGGGGCCGACGCGCCAGGAATGTTGTTAAATATTACATACGACATGTTAGGTTGCCTTAGGCTGGGATATATAGCGTTATAGACGTATGTAATGTTCCCATCGAGAAGTAGGGGCCGACGTGCCAGGAATGTTGTAAAATATTACATCCGGGATGTTAGGTTGCCTTAGGCTAGGATATATAGCGTTATAGACGTATATAATGTTCCCACCGAGAAGTAGGGGCCGAAGTGACGGGAATGTTGTAAAATATTACATGCGACATGTTTGGTTGCCTTAGGCTAGGATATATAGCGTTATAGACGTATATCATGCTCCCACCGAGAAGTAGAGGCCAACGTGCCAGGAATGTAGTAAAATATTACATCCGATATGTTAGGTTGCCTTAGGCTAGGATATATAACGTTATAGACGTATATAATGTTACCACCGAGAAGTAGGGGCCGAAGTGACGGGAATGTTGTAAAATATTACATTCGACATGTTAGGTTGCCTTAGGACAGGATATATAGCGTTATAGACGTATATAATGTTCCCACCGAGAAGTAGGGGCCGACGGGCCGAGAATGTTGTAAAATATTACATTCGACATGTTAGGTTGCCTTAGGCTAGGGTACATAGCGTTATAGACGTATATAATGTTCCCACCGAGAAGTAGGGGTCGGCGCGCCAGGAATGTAGTAAAATATTGCATCCGAGATGTTAGGATTGCCTTAGGCGAGGATATATAACGTTATTGACTTATAAAATGTTCTCACCCAGAAATAGGGGCCGACGCGCCAAGAATGTTGTAAAATATTACATTCGACATGTTAGGTTGCCTTAGGCTAGGATATATAGCGTTATAGACGTATATCATGCTCCCACCGAGAAGTAGAGGCCAACGTGCCAGGAATGTAGTAAAATATTACATCCGATATGTTAGGTTGCCTTAGGCTAGGATATATAACGTTATAGACGTATATAATGTTACCACCGAGAAGTAGGGGCCGAAGTGACGGGAATGTTGTAAAATATTACATTCGACATGTTAGGTTGCCTTAGGACAGGATATATAGCGTTATAGACGTATATAATGTTCCCACCGAGAAGTAGGGGCCGACGGGCCGAGAATGTTGTAAAATATTACATTCGACATGTTAGGTTGCCTTAGGCTGGGATATATAGCGTTATAGACGTATGTAACGTTCCCACCGAGAAGTAGGGGCCGACGTGCCAGGAATGTTGTAAAATATTACATTCGACATGTTAGGTTGCCTTAGGCTAGGATATATAGCGTTATAGACGTATATAATGTTCCCACCGAGAAGTAGGGGCCGAAGTGACGGGAATGTTGTAAAATATTACATGCGACATGTTAGGTTGCCTTAGGCTAGGATATATAGCGTTATAGACGTATATAATGTTTCCACCGAGAAGTAGGGTCCGACGTGCCAGGAATGTAGTAAAATATTACATCCGAGATGTTAGGCTGCCTTAGGCTAGGATATATAACGTTATAGACGTATATAATTTTCCCACCGAGAAGTAGGGGCCGAAGTGACGGGAATGTTGTAAAATATGACATTCGACATGTTAGGTTGCCTTAGGCTAGGATATATAGCGTTATAGACGTATATAATGTTCCCACCGAGAAGTAGGGGCCGAAGTGACGGGAATGTTGTAAAATATTACATGCGACATGTTAGGTTGCCTTAGGCTTGGATACATAGCGTTATAGACGTATATAATGTTCCCACCGAGAAGTAGGGTCCGACGTGCCAGGAATGTAGTAAAATATTATATCCGAGATGTTAGGTTGCCTTAGGCTAGGATATATAACGTTACAGACGTATATAATGTTCCCACCGAGAAGTAGGGGCCGAAGTGACGGGAATATTGTAGAATATGGCATTCGACATGTTAGGTTGCCTTAGGCTAGGATATATAGCGTTATAGACGTATATAATGTTCCCACCGAGAAGTAGGGGCCGACGCGCCAGGAATGTTGTTAAATATTACATACGACATGTTAGGTTGCCTTAGGCTGGTATATATAGCGTTATAGACGTATGTAATGTTCCGATCGAGAAGTAGGGGCCGACGTGCCAATAATGTTGTAAAATATTACATCCGGGATGTTAGGTTGCCTTAGGCTAGGATATATAGCGTTATAGACGTATATAATGTTCCCACCGAGAAGTAGGGGCCGAAGTGACGGGAATGTTGTAAAATATTACATGCGACATGTTTGGTTGCCTTAGGCTAGGATATATAGCGTTATAGACGTATATCATGCTCCCACCGAGAAGTAGAGGCCAACGTGCCAGGAATGTAGTAAAATATTACATCCGATATGTTAGGTTGCCTTAGGCTAGGATATATAACGTTATAGACGTATATAATGTTCCCACCAAGAAGTAGGGGCCGAAGTGACGGGAATGATGTAAAATATTACATGCGACATGTTAGGTGGCCTTAGGCTAGGACATATAGCGTTATAGACGTATATAATGTTCCCACCGAGAAGTAGGGGCCGACGTGCCAGGAATGTAGTAAAATATTACATCCGAGATGTGAGGTTGCCTTAGGCTAGGATATGTAACGTTATAGACGTATATAATGTTCCCACCGAGAAGTAGGGGCCGAAGTGACGGGAATGTTGTAAAGTATGACATTCGACATGTTAGGTTGCCTTAGGCTAGGATATATAGCGTTATAGACGTATATAATGTTCCCACCGAGAAGTAGGTGCCGACGTGCCAGGAATGCAGTAAAATATTACATCCGAGATGTTAGGTTGCCTTCGGCTAGGATATATAACGTTATAGACGTATATAATGTTCCCACCGAGAAGTAGTTGCAGAAGTGACGGGAATGTTGTAAAATATGACATTCGACATGTTAGGTTGCCTTAGGCTAGGATATATAGCGTTATAGACGTATATAATGTTCCCACCGAGAAGTAGGGGCCGAAGTGACGGGAATGTTGTAAAATATGACATTCGACATGTTAGGTTGCCTTAGGCTAAGATATATAGCGTTATAGACGTATATAATGTACCCAGCGAGAAGTAGGGGCCGACGTGCCAGGAATGTAGTAAAATATTACATTCGACATGTTAGGTTGCCTTAAGCTAGGATATATAGCGTTATAGACGTATATAATGTTCCCACCGAGAAGTAGGGTCCGATGTGCCAGGAATGTAATAAAATATTACATCCGAGATGTTAGGTTGCCTTAGGCTAGGGTATATAACGTTACAGACGTATATAATGTTCCCACCGAGAAGTAGGGGCCGAAGTGACGGGAATGTTGTAGAATATGACATTCGACATGTTAGGTTGCCTTAGGCTAGGATATATAACGTTATAGACGTATATAATGTTACCACCGAGAAGTAGGGGCCGGAGTGACGGGAATGTTGTAAAAAATTACATTCGACATGTTAGGTTGCCTTAGGACAGGATATATAGCGTTATAGACGTATATAATGTTCCCACCGAGAAGTTGGGGCCGACGTGCCGGGAATGTAGTAAAATATTACATCCGGGATGTTAGGTTGCCTTAGGTTAGGATATATAGCGTTATTGACTTATATAAAGTTCCCACCGAGAAATAGGGGCCGACGCGCCAGGAATGTTGTAAAATTTTACATTCGGCACGTTGGGATTGCCTTAGGCTAGGATATATAACGTTATAGACGTATATACTGTTCCCACCGAGAAGTAGGTGCCGACGCGCCAGGAATGTTGTTAAATATTACATACGACATGTTAGGTTGCCTTAGGCTGGGATATATAGCGTTATAGACGTATGTAATGTTCCCATCGAGAAGTAGGGGCCGACGTGCCAGGAATGTTGTAAAATATTACATTCGACATGTTAGGTTGCCTTAGGCTAGGATATATAGCGTTATAGACGTATACAATGTTCCCACCGAGAAGTAGGGGCCGAAGTGACGGGAATGTTGTAAAATATTACATTCGACATGTTAGGTTGCCTTAGGACAGGATATATAGCGTTATAGACGTATATAATGTTCCCACCGAGAAGTAGGGGCCGACGGGCCGAGAATGTTGTAAAATATTACATTCGACATGTTAGGTTGCCTTAGGCTAGGGTATATAGCGTTATAGACGTATATAATGTTCCCACCGAGAAGTAGGGGTCGGCGCGCCAGGAATGTAGTAAAATATTGCATCCGAGATGTTAGGATTGCCTTAGGCTAGGATATATAACGTTATTGACTTATAAAATGTTTTCACCCAGAAATAGGGGCCGACGCGCCAAGAATGTTGTTAAATATTACATTCGACATGTTAGGTTGCCTCAGGTTAGGATATATAACGCTATAGACGTATATACTGTTCCCACCGAGAAGTAGGTGCCGACGCGCCAGGTATGTTGTAAAATATTACATCCAGGATGTTAGGTTGCCTTAGGCTAGGATATGTAACGTTATAGACGTATATAATGTTCCCACCGAGAAGTAGGGGCCGACACGTCAGGAATGTTGTAAAACAATACATCCGAGGTGTTAGGTTGCCTTAATTTAGGATATATAACGTTATAGACGTATATACTGTTCCCTCCGAGAAGTAGGTGCCGACGCGCCAGGAATGTTGTAAAATATTACATTCGACATGTTAGGTTGCCTTAGGCTAGGATATATAGCGTTATAGACGTATATAATATTCCCACCGAGAAGTAGGGGCCGACGTGCCAGGAATGTAGTAAAATATTACATCCGATATGTTAGGTTGCCTTAGGCTAGGATATATAACGTTATAGACGTATATAATGTTCCCACCGAGAAGTAGGGGCCGACGCGCCAGGAATGTTGTAAAATATTACATTCGACATGTTAGGTTGCCTTAGGCTATGATATATAACGTTATAGACGTATATAATGTTCCCACCGAGAAGTAGGGGCCGAAGTGACGGGAATGTTGTAAAATATTACATGCGACATGTTAGGTTGCCTTAGGCTTGGATATATAGCGTTATAGACGTATATAATGTTCCCACCGAGAAGTAGGGTCCGACGTGCCAGGAATGTAGTAAAATATTATATCCGAGATGTTAGGTTGCCTTAGGCTAGGATATATAACGTTACAGACGTATGTAATGTTCCCATCGAGAAGTAGGGGCCGACGTGCCAGGAATGTTGTAAAATATTACATTCGACATGTTAGGTTGCCTTAGGCTAGGATATATAGCGTTATAGACGTATACAATGTTCCCACCGAGAAGTAGGGGCCGAAGTGACGGGAATGTTGTAAAATATTACATTCGACATGTTAGGTTGCCTTAGGACAGGATATATAGCGTTATAGACGTATATAATGTTCCCACCGAGAAGTAGGGGCCGACGGGCCGAGAATGTTGTAAAATATTACATTCGACATGTTAGGTTGCCTTAGGCTAGGGTATATAGCGTTATAGACGTATATAATGTTCCCACCGAGAAGTAGGGGTCGGCGCGCCAGGAATGTAGTAAAATATTGCATCCGAGATGTTAGGATTGCCTTAGGCTAGGATATATAACGTTATTGACTTATAAAATGTTTTCACCCAGAAATAGGGGCCGACGCGCCAAGAATGTTGTTAAATATTACATTCGACATGTTAGGTTGCCTCAGGTTAGGATATATAACGCTATAGACGTATATACTGTTCCCACCGAGAAGTAGGTGCCGACGCGCCAGGTATGTTGTAAAATATTACATCCAGGATGTTAGGTTGCCTTAGGCTAGGATATGTAACGTTATAGACGTATATAATGTTCCCACCGAGAAGTAGGGGCCGACACGTCAGGAATGTTGTAAAACAATACATCCGAGGTGTTAGGTTGCCTTAATTTAGGATATATAACGTTATAGACGTATATACTGTTCCCTCCGAGAAGTAGGTGCCGACGCGCCAGGAATGTTGTAAAATATTACATTCGACATGTTAGGTTGCCTTAGGCTAGGATATATAGCGTTATAGACGTATATAATATTCCCACCGAGAAGTAGGGGCCGACGTGCCAGGAATGTAGTAAAATATTACATCCGATATGTTAGGTTGCCTTAGGCTAGGATATATAGCGTTATAGACGTATATAATGTTCCCACCGAGAAGTAGGGGCCGACGTACCAGGAATGCAGTAAAATATTACATCCGAGATGTTAGGTTGCCTTCGGCTAGGATATATAACGTTATAGACGTATATAATGTTCCCACCGAGAAGTAGGGGCAGAAGTGACGGGAATGTTGTAAAATATGACATTCGACATGTTAGGTTGCCTTAGGCTAGGATATATAGCGTTATAGACGTATATAATGTTCCCACCGAGAAGTAGGTGCCCACGCGCCAGGAATGTTGTAAAATATTACATTCGACATGTTAGGTTGCCTTAAGCTAGGATATATAGCGTTATAGACGTATATAATGTTCCCACCGAGAAGTAGGGTCCGATGTGCCAGGAATGTAATAAAATATTACATCCGAGATGTTAGGTTGCCTTAGGCTAGGGTATATAACGTTACAGACGTATATAATGTTCCCACCGAGAAGTAGGGGCCGAAGTGACGGGAATGTTGTAAAAAATTACATTCGACATGTTAGGTTGCCTTCGGCTAGGATATATAACGTTATAGACGTATATAATGTTACCACCGAGAAGTAGGGGCCGACGTGACGGGAATGTTGTAAAATATGGCATTCGACATGTTAGGTTGCCTTAGGCTAGGATATATAGCGTTATAGACGTATATAATGTTCCCACCGAGAAGTAGGGGCCGACGCGCCAGGAATGTTGTTAAATATTACATACGACATGTTAGGTTGCCTTAGGCTGGGATATATAGCGTTATAGACGTATGTAATGTTCCCATCGAGAAGTAGGGGCCGACGTGCCAGGAATGTTGTAAAATATTACATCCGGGATGTTAGGTTGCCTTAGGCTAGGATATATAGCGTTATAGACGTATATAATGTTCCCACCGAGAAGTAGGGGCCGAAGTGACGGGAATGTTGTAAAATATTACATGCGACATGTTTGGTTGCCTTAGGCTAGGATATATAGCGTTATAGACGTATATCATGCTCCCACCGAGAAGTAGAGGCCAACGTGCCAGGAATGTAGTAAAATATTACATCCGATATGTTAGGTTGCCTTAGGCTAGGATATATAACGTTATAGACGTATATAATGTTACCACCGAGAAGTAGGGGCCGAAGTGACGGGAATGTTGTAAAATATTACATTCGACATGTTAGGTTGCCTTAGGACAGGATATATAGCGTTATAGACGTATATAATGTTCCCACCGAGAAGTAGGGGCCGACGGGCCGAGAATGTTGTAAAATATTACATTCGACATGTTAGGTTGCCTTAGGCTAGGGTATATAGCGTTATAGACGTATATAATGTTCCCACCGAGAAGTAGGGGTCGGCGCGCCAGGAATGTAGTAAAATATTGCATCCGAGATGTTAGGATTGCCTTAGGCGAGGATATATAACGTTATTGACTTATAAAATGTTCTCACCCAGAAATAGGGGCCGACGCGCCAAGAATGTTGTAAAATATTACATTCGACATGTTAGGTTGCCTTAGGCTAGGATATATAGCGTTATAGACGTATATAATGTTCCCACCGAGAAGTAGGGGCCGACGTGCCAGGAATGTAGTAAAATATTACGTCCGATATGTTAGGTTGCCTTAGGCTAGGATATATAACGTTATAGACGTATATAATGTTCCCACCGAGAAGTAGGGGCCGAAGTGACGGGAATGTTGTAAAATATGACATTCGACATGTTAGGTTGCCTTAGGATAGGATATATAGCGTTATAGACGTATATAATGTTCCCACCGAGAAGTAGGTGCCGACGCGCCAGGAATGTTGTAAAATATTACATTCGACATGTTAGGTTGCCTTAGGCTAGGATATATAACGTTATAGACGTATATACTGTTCCCTCCGAGAAGTAGGTGCCGACGCGCCAGGAATATTGTAAAATATTACATTCGACATGTTAGGTTGCCTTAGGCTAGGATATATAGCGTTATAGACGTATATAATATTCCCACCGAGAAGTAGGGGCCGACGTGCCAGGAATGTAGTAAAATATTACATCCGATATGTTAGGTTGCCTTAGGCTAGGATATATAACGTTATAGACGTATATAATGTTCCCACCGAGAAGTAGGGGCCGACGCGCCAGGAATGTTGTAAAATATTACATTCGACATGTTAGGTTGCTTTAAGCTAGGATATATAGCGTTATAGACGTATATAATGTTCCCACCGAGAAGTAGGGACCGAAGTGACGGGAATGATGTAAAATATTACATGCGACATGTTAGGTTGCCTTAGGCTAGGATATATAGCGTTATAGACGTATATAATGTTCCCACCGAGAAGTAGGGGCCGACGTGCCAGGAATGTAGTAAAATATTACATCCGAGATGTGAGGTTGCCTTAGGCTAGGATATGTAACGTTATAGACGTATATAATGTTCCCACCGAGAAGTAGGGGCCGAAGTGACGGGAATGTTGTAAAATATGACATTCGACATGTTAGGTTGCCTTAGGCTAAGATATATAGCGTTATAGACGTATATAATGTACCCAGCGAGAAGTAGGGGCCGACGTGCCAGGAATGTAGTAAAATATTACATTCGACATGTTAGGTTGCCTTAAGCTAGGATATATAGCGTTATAGACGTATATAATGTTCCCACCGAGAAGTAGGGGCCGCAGTGACGGGAATGTTGTAAAATATTACATGCGACATGTTAGGTTGCCTTAGGCTTGGATATATAGCGTTATAGACGTATATAATGTTCCCACCGAGAAGTAGGGTCCGACGTGCCAGGAATGTAGTAAAATATTACATCCGAGATGTTAGGTTGCCTTAGGCTAGGATATATAACGTTACAGACGTATATAATGTTCCCACCGAGAAGTAGGGGCCGAAGTGACGGGAATGTTGTTGAATATGACATTCGACATGCTAGGTTGCCTTAGGCTAGGATATATAGCGTTATAGACGTATATAATGTTCCCACCGAGAAGTAGGGGCCGACGTGCCAGGAATGTAGTAAAATATTACATCCGAGATGTGAGGTTGCCTTAGGCTAGGATATGTAACGTTATAGACGTATATAATGTTCCCACCGAGAAGTAGGGGCCGAAGTGACGGGAATGTTGTAAAGTATGACATTCGACATGTTAGGTTGCCTTAGGCTAGGATATATAGCGTTATAAACGTATATAATGTTCCCACCGAGAAGTAGGGGCCGACGTGCCAGGAATGCAGTAAAATATTACATCCGAGATGTTAGGTTGCCTTCGGCTAGGATATATAACGTTATAGACGTATATAATGTTCCCACCGAGAAGTAGGGGCAGAAGTGACGGGAATGTTGTAAAATATGACATTCGACATGTTAGGTTGCCTTAGGCTAGGATATATAGCGTTATAGACGTATATAATGTTCCCACCGAGAAGTAGGTGCCGACGCGCCAGGAATGTTGTAAAATATTACATACGACATGTTAGGTTGCCTTAGGCTGGGATATATAGCGTTATAGACGTATGTAATGTTCCCATCGAGAAGTAGGGGCCGACGTGCCAGGAATGTTGTAAAATATTACATTCGACATGTTAGGTTGCCTTAGGCTAGGATATATAGCGTTATAGACGTATATAATGTTCCCACCGAGAAGTAGGGGCCGAAATGACGGGAATGTTGTAAAATATTACATGCGACATGTTAGGTTGCCTTAGGCTAGGATATGTAACGTTATAGACGTATATAATGTTCCCACCGAGAAGTAGGGGCCGAAGTGACGGGAATGTTGTAAAATATGACATTCGACATGTTAGGTTGCTTTAAGCTAGGATATATAGCGTTATAGACGTATATAATGTTCCCACCGATAAGTAGGGACCGAAATGACGGGAATGTTGTAAAATATTACATGCGACATGTTAGGTTGCCTTAGGCTAAGATATATAGCGTTATAGACGTATATAATGTACCCACCGAGAAGTAGGGGCCGTCGTGCCAGGAATGTAGTAAAATATTACATCCGAGATGTTAGGTTGCCTTCGGCTAGGATATATAACGTTATAGACGTATATAATGTTCCCACCGAGAAGTAGGGGCCGAAGTGACGGGAATGTTGTAAAATATGACATTCGACATGTTAGGTTGCCTTAGGCTACGATATATAGCGTTATAGACGTATGTAATGTTCCCATCGAGAAGTAGGGGCCGACGTGCCAGGAATGTTGTAAAATATTACATTCGACATGTTTGGTTGCCTTAGGCTAGGGTATATAGCGTTATAGACGTATATAATGTTCCCACCGAGAAGTAGGGGCCGAAGTGACGGGAATGTTGTTGAATATGACATTCGACATGCTAGGTTGCCTTAGGCTAGGATATATAGCGTTATAGACGTATATAATGTTCCCACCGAGAAGTAGGGGCCGACGTGCCAGGAATGTAGTAAAATATTACATCCGAGATGTGAGGTTGCCTTAGGCTAGGATATGTAACGTTATAGACGTATATAATGTTCCCACCGAGAAGTAGGGGCCGAAGTGACGGGAATGTTGTAAAGTATGACATTCGACATGTTAGGTTGCCTTAGGCTAGGATATATAGCGTTATAAACGTATATAATGTTCCCACCGAGAAGTAGGGGCCGACGTGCCAGGAATGCAGTAAAATATTACATCCGAGATGTTAGGTTGCCTTCGGCTAGGATATATAACGTTATAGACGTATATAATGTTCCCACCGAGAAGTAGGGGCAGAAGTGACGGGAATGTTGTAAAATATGACATTCGACATGTTAGGTTGCCTTAGGCTAGGATATATAGCGTTATAGACGTATATAATGTTCCCACCGAGAAGTAGGTGCCGACGCGCCAGGAATGTTGTAAAATATTACATACGACATGTTAGGTTGCCTTAGGCTGGGATATATAGCGTTATAGACGTATGTAATGTTCCCATCGAGAAGTAGGGGCCGACGTGCCAGGAATGTTGTAAAATATTACATTCGACATGTTAGGTTGCCTTAGGCTAGGATATATAGCGTTATAGACGTATATAATGTTCCCACCGAGAAGTAGGGGCCGAAATGACGGGAATGTTGTAAAATATTACATGCGACATGTTAGGTTGCCTTAGGCTAGGATATGTAACGTTATAGACGTATATAATGTTCCCACCGAGAAGTAGGGGCCGAAGTGACGGGAATGTTGTAAAATATGACATTCGACATGTTAGGTTGCTTTAAGCTAGGATATATAGCGTTATAGACGTATATAATGTTCCCACCGATAAGTAGGGACCGAAATGACGGGAATGTTGTAAAATATTACATGCGACATGTTAGGTTGCCTTAGGCTAAGATATATAGCGTTATAGACGTATATAATGTACCCACCGAGAAGTAGGGGCCGTCGTGCCAGGAATGTAGTAAAATATTACATCCGAGATGTTAGGTTGCCTTCGGCTAGGATATATAACGTTATAGACGTATATAATGTTCCCACCGAGAAGTAGGGGCCGAAGTGACGGGAATGTTGTAAAATATGACATTCGACATGTTAGGTTGCCTTAGGCTACGATATATAGCGTTATAGACGTATGTAATGTTCCCATCGAGAAGTAGGGGCCGACGTGCCAGGAATGTTGTAAAATATTACATTCGACATGTTTGGTTGCCTTAGGCTAGGGTATATAGCGTTATAGACGTATATAATGTTCCCACCGAGAAGTAGGGGTCGGCGCGCCAGGTATGTTGTAAAATATTACATCCAGGATGTTAGGTTGCCTTAGGCTAGGGTATATAACGTTACAGACGTATATAATGTTCCTACCGAGAAGTAGGGGCCGAAGTGACGGGGATGTTGTAGAATATGACATTCGACATGTTAGGTTGCCTTAGGCTAGGATATATAACGTTATAGACGTATATAATGTTACCACCGAGAAGTAGGGGCCGGAGTGACGGGAATGTTGTAAAAAATTACATTCGACATGTTAGGTTGCCTTAGGACAGGATATATAGCGTTATAGACGTATATAATGTTCCCACCGAGAAGTTGGGGCCGACGTGCCGGGAATGTAGTAAAATATTACATCCGGGATGTTAGGTTGCCTTAGGTTAGGATATATAGCGTTATTGACTTATATAAAGTTCCCACCGAGAAATAGGGGCCGACGCGCCAGGAATGTTGTAAAATATTACATTCGACATGTTAGGTTGCCTTAGGCTAGGATATATAGCGTTATAGACATATATAATGTTCCCACCGAGAAGTAGGGGCCGAAGTGACGGGAATGTTGTAAAATATTACATGCGACTTGTTAGGTTGCCTTAGGCTAGGATATGTAACGTTATAGACGTATATAATGTTCCCACCGAGAAGTAGGGGCCGAAGTGACGGAAATGTTGTAAAATATGACATTCGACATGTTAGGTTGCCTTAGGCTAAGATATATAGCGTTATAGACGTATATAATGTACCCACCGAGAAGTAGAGGCCAACGTGCCAGGAATGTAGTAAAATATTATATCCGATATGTTAGGTTGCCTTAGGCTAGGATATATAACGTTATAGACGTATATAATGTTACCACCGAGAAGTAGGGGCCGAAGTGACGGGAATGTTGTAAAATATTACATTCGACATGTTAGGTTGCCTTAGGACAGGATATATAGCCTTATAGACGTATATAATGTTCCCACCGAGAAGTAGGGGCCGACGGGCCGAGAATGTTGTAAAATATTACATTCGACATGTTAGGTTGCCTTAGGCTAGGGTATATAGCGTTATAGACGTATATAATGTTCCCACCGAGAAGTAGGGGTCGGCGCGCCAGGAATGTAGTAAAATATTGCATCCGAGATGTTAGGATTGCCTTAGGCTAGGATATATAACGTTATTGACTTATAAAATGTTCTCACCCAGAAATAGGGGCCGACGCGCCAAGAATGTTGTAAAATATTACATTCGACATGTTAGGTTGCCTCGGGTTAGGATATATAACGCTATAGACGTATATACTGTTCCCACCGAGAAGTAGGTGCCGACGCGCCAGGTATGTTGTAAAATATTACATCCAGGATGTTAGGTTGCCTTAGGCTAGGATATGTAACGTTATAGACGTATATAATGTTCCCACCGAGAAGTAGGGGCCGACACGTCAGGAATGTTGTAAAACAATACATCCGAGGTGTTAGGTTGCCTTAATTTAGGATATATAACGTTATAGACGTATATACTGTTCCCTCCGAGAAGTAGGTGCCGACGCGCCAGGAATGTTGTAAAATATTACATTCGACATGTTAGGTTGCCTTAGGCTAGGATATATAGCGTTATAGACGTATATAATATTCCCACCGAGAAGTAGGGGCCGACGTGCCAGGAATGTAGTAAAATATTACATCCGATATGTTAGGTTGCCTTAGGCTAGGATATATAACGTTATAGACGTATATAATGTTCCCACCGAGAAGTAGGGGCCGAAGTGACGGGAATGTTGTAAAATATGACATTCGACATGTTAGGTTGCCTTAGGCTAGGATATATAGCGTTATAGACGTATATAATGTTCCCACCGAGAAGTAGGTGCCGACGCGCCAGGAATGTTGTAAAATATTACATTCGACATGTTAGGTTGCTTTAAGCTAGGATATATAGCGTTATAGACGTATATAATGTTCCCACCGAGAAGTAGGGGCCGAAGTGACGGGAATGATGTAAAATATTACATGCGACATGTTAGGTTGCCTTAGGCTAGGATATATAGCGTTATAGACGTATATAATGTTCCCACCGAGAAGTAGGGGCCGACGTGCCAGGAATGTAGTAAAATATTACATCCGAGATGTGAGGTGGCCTTAGGCTAGGATATGTAACGTTATAGACGTATATAATGTTCCCACCGAGAAGTAGGGGCCGAAGTGACGGGAATGTTGTAAAGTATGACATTCGACATGTTAGGTTGCCTTAGGCTAGGATATATAGCGTTATAAACGTATATAATGTTCCCACCGAGAAGTAGGGGCCGACGTGCCAGGAATGCAGTAAAATATTACATCCGAGATGTTAGGTTGCCTTCGGCTAGGATATATAACGTTATAGACGTATATAATGTTCCCACCGAGAAGTAGGGGCAGAAGTGACGGGAATGTTGTAAAATATGACATTCGACATGTTAGGTTGCCTTAGGCTAGGATATATAGCGTTATAGACGTATATAATGTTCCCACCGAGAAGTAGGGGCCGAAGTGACGGGAATGTTGTAAAATATGACATTCGACATGTTAGGTTGCCTTAGGCTAAGATATATAGCGCTATAGACGTATATAATGTACCCACCGAGAAGTAGGGGCCGTCGTGCCAGGAATGTAGTAAAATATTACATCCGATATGTTAGGTTGCCTTTGGCTAGGATATATAACGTTATAGACGTATATAATGTTCCCACCGAGAAGTAGGTGCCGAAGTGACGGGAATGTTGTAAAATATGACAGTCGACATGTTAGGTTGCCTTAGGCTACGATATATAGCGTTATAGACGTATGTAATGTTCCCATCGAGAAGTAGGGGCCGACGTGCCAGGAATGTTGTAAAATATTACATTCGACATGTTAGGTTGCCTTAGGCTAGGGTATATAGCGTTATAGACGTATATAATGTTCCCACCGAGAAGTAGGGGTCGGCGCGCCAGGAATGTAGTAAAATATTGCATCCGAGATGTTAGGATTGCCTTAGGCTAGGATATGTAACGTTATAGACGTATATAATGTTCCCACCGAGAAGTAGGGGCCGAAGTGACGGGAATGTTGTAAAATATAACATTCGACATGTTAGGTTGCCCTAGGCTAAGATATATAGCGTTATAGACGTATATAATGTACCCACCGAGAAGTAGGGGCCGACGTGCCAGGAATGTAGTAAAATATTACATCCGAGATGTTAGGTTGCCTTCGGCTAGGATATATAACGTTATAGACGTATATAATGTTCCCACCGAGAAGTAGGGGCCGAAGTGACGGGCATGTTGTGAAATATGACATTCGACATGTTAGGTTGCCTTAGGCTAGGATATATAGCGTTATAGACGTATATAATGTTCCCACCGAGAAGTAGGTGCCGACGCGCCAGGAATGTTGTAAAATATTACATTCGACATGTTAGGTTGCCTTAAGCTAGGATATATAGCGTTATAGACGTATATAATGTTCCAACAGAGAAGTAGGGGCCGAAGTGCCGGGAATGTTGTAAAATATTACATGCGACATGTTTGGTTGCCTTAGGCTTGGATATATAGCGTTATAGACGTATATCATGCTCCCACCGAGAAGTAGGGGCCGAAGTGCCAGGAATGCAGTAAAATATTACATCCGAGATGTTAGGTTGCCTTCGGCTAGGATATATAACGTTATAGACGTATATAATGTTCCCACCGAGAAGTAGGGGCAGAAGTGACGGGAATGTTGTAAAATATGACATTCGACATGTTAGGTTGCCTTAGGCTAGGATATATAGCGTTATAGACGTATATAATGTTCCCACCGAGAAGTAGGTGCCGACGCGCCAGGAATGTTGTAAAATATTACATACGACATGTTAGGTTGCCTTAGGCTGGGATATATAGCGTTATAGACGTATGTAATGTTCCCATCGAGAAGTAGGGGCCGACGTGCCAGGAATGTTGTAAAATATTACATTCGACATGTTAGGTTGCCTTAGGCTAGGATATATAGCGTTATAGACGTATATAATGTTCCCACCGAGAAGTAGGGGCCGAAGTGACGGGAATGTTGTAAAATATTACATGCGACATGTTAGGTTGCCTTAGGCTAGGATATGTAACGTTATAGACGTATATAATGTCCCCAGCGAGAAGTAGGGGCCGAAGTGACGGGAATGTTGTAAAATATGACATTCGACATGTTAGGTTGCCTTAGGCTAAGATATATAGCGTTATAGACGTATATAATGTACCCACCGAGAAGTAGGGGCCGTCGTGCCAGGAATGTAGTAAAATATTACATCCGAGATGTTAGGTTGCCTTCGGCTAGGATATATAACGTTATAGACGTATATAATGTTCCCACCGAGAAGTAAGGGCCGAAGTGACGGGAATGTTGTAAAATATGACATTCGACATGTTAGGTTGCCTTAGGCTACGATATATAGCGTTATAGACGTATGTAATGTTCCCATCGAGAAGTAGGGGCCGACGTGCCAGGAATGTTGTAAAATATTACATTCGACATGTTAGGTTGCCTTAGGCTAGGGTATATAGCGTTATAGACGTATATAATGTTCCCACCGAGAAGTAGGGGTCGGCGCGCCAGGAATGTAGTAAAATATTACATTCGACATGTTTGGTTGCCTTAGGCTAGGGTATATAGCGTTATAGACGTATATAATGTTCCCACCGAGAAGTAGGGGTCGGCGCGCCAGGTATGTTGTAAAATATTACATCCAGGATGTTAGGTTGCCTTAGGCTAGGGTATATAACGTTACAGACGTATATAATGTTCCTACCGAGAAGTAGGGGCCGACGTGCCAGGAATGTAGTAAAATATTACATCCGAGATGTTAGGTTGCCTTCGGCTAGGATATATAACGTTATAGACGTATATAATGTTCCCACCGAGAAGTAGGGGCCGAAGTGACGGGCATGTTGTAAAATATGACATTCGACATGTTAGGTTGCCTTAGGCTAGGATATATAGCGTTATAGACGTATATAATGTTCCCACCGAGAAGTAGGTGCCGACGCGCCAGGAATGTTGTAAAATATTACATTCGACATGTTAGGTTGCCTGAAGCTAGGATATATAGCGTTATAGACGTATATAATGTTCCAACAGAGAAGTAGGGGCCGAAGTGCCGGGAATGTTGTAAAATATTACATGCGACATGTTTGGTTGCCTTAGGCTAGGATATATAGCGTTATAGACGTATATCATGCTCCCACCGAGAAGTAGAGGCCAACGTGCCAGGAATGTAGTAAAATATTACATCCGATATGTTAGGTTGCCTTAGGCTAGGATATATAACGTTATAGACGTACATAATGTTACCACCGAGAAGTAGGGGCCGAAGTGACGGGAATGTTGTAAAATATTACATTCGACATGTTAGGTTGCCTTAGGACAGGATATATAGCGTTATAGACGTATATAATGTTCCCACCGAGAAGTAGGGGCCGACGGGCCGAGAATGTTGTAAAATATTACATTCGACATGTTAGGTTGCCTTAGGCTAGGGTATATAGCGTTATAGACGTATATAATGTTCCCACCGAGAAGTAGGGGTCGGCGCGCCAGCAATGTAGTAAAATATTGCATCCGAGATGTTAGGATTGCCTTAGGCTAGGATATATAACGTTATTGACTTATAAAATGTTCTCACCCAGAAATAGGGGCCGACGCGCCAAGAATGTTGTAAAATATTACATTCGACATGTTAGGTTGCCTTAGGTTAGGATATATAACGCTATAGACGTATATACTGTTCCCACCGAGAAGTAGGTGCCGACGCGCCAGGTATGTTGTAAAATATTACATCCAGGATGTTAGGTTGCCTTAGGCTAGGATATGTAACGTTATAGACGTATATAATGTTCCCACCGAGAAGTAGGGGCCGAAGTGACGGGCATGTTGTAAAATATGACATTCGACATGTTAGGTTGCCTTAGGCTAGGATATATAGCGTTATAGACGTATATAATGTTCCCACCGAGAAGTAGGTGCCGACGCGCCAGGAATGTTGTAAAATATTACATTCGACATGTTAGGTTGCCTTAAGCTAGGATATATAGCGTTATAGACGTATATAATGTTCCAACAGAGAAGTAGGGGCCGAAGTGCCGGGAATGTTGTAAAATATTACATGCGACATGTTTGGTTGCCTTAGGCTAGGATATATAGCGTTATAGACGTATATCATGCTCCCACCGAGAAGTAGGGGCCGACGTGCCAGGAATGCAGTAAAATATTACATCCGAGATGTTAGGTTGCCTTCGGCTAGGATATATAACGTTATAGACGTATATAATGTTCCCACCGAGAAGTAGGGGCAGAAGTGACGGGAATGTTGTAAAATATGACATTCGACATGTTTGGTTGCCTTAGGCTAGGATATATAGCGTTATAGACGTATATAATGTTCCCACCGAGAAGTAGGTGCCGACGCGCCAGGAATGTTGTAAAATATTACATACGATATGTTAGGTTGCCTTAGGCTGGGATATATAGCGTTATAGACGTATGTAATGTTCCCATCGAGAAGTAGGGGCCGACGTGCCAGGAATGTTGTAAAATATTACATTCGACATGTTAGGTTGCCTTAGGCTAGGATATATAGCGTTATAGACGTATATAATGTTCCCACCGAGAAGTAGGGGCCGAAGTGACGGGAATGTTGTAAAATATTACATGCGACATGTTAGGTTGCCTTAGGCTAGGATATGTAACGTTATAGACGTATATAATGTCCCCAGCGAGAAGTAGGGGCCGAAGTGACGGGAATGTTGTAAAATATGACATTCGACATGTTAGGTTGCCTTAGGCTACGATATATAGCGTTATAGACGTATGTAATGTTCCCATCGAGAAGTAGGGGCCGACGTGCCAGGAATGTTGTAAAATATTACATTCGACATGTTAGGTTGCCTTAGGCTAGGGTATATAGCGTTATAGACGTATATAATGTTCCCACCGAGAAGTAGGGGTCGGCGCGCCAGGAATGTAGTAAAATATTGCATCCGAGATGTTAGGATTGCCTTAGGCTAGGATATGTAACGTTATAGACGTATATAATGTTCCCACCGAGAAGTAGGGGCCGAAGTGACGGGAATGTTGTAAAATATAACATTCGACATGTTAGGTTGCCTTAGGCTAAGATATATAGCGTTATAGACGTATATAATGTACCCACCGAGAAGTAGGGGCCGAAGTGACGGGAATGTTGTAAAATATTACATTCGACATGTTAGGTTGCCTTAGGACAGGATATATAGCGTTATAGACGTATATAATGTTCCCACCGAGAAGTAGGGGCCGACGGGCCGAGAATGTTGTAAAATATTACATTCGACATGTTAGGTTGCCTTAGGCTAGGGTATATAGCGTTATAGACGTATATAATGTTCCCACCGAGAAGTAGGGGTCGGCGCGCCAGCAATGTAGTAAAATATTGCATCCGAGATGTTAGGATTGCCTTAGGCTAGGATATATAACGTTATTGACTTATAAAATGTTCTCACCCAGAAATAGGGGCCGACGCGCCAAGAATGTTGTAAAATATTACATTCGACATGTTAGGTTGCCTTAGGTTAGGATATATAACGCTATAGACGTATATACTGTTCCCACCGAGAAGTAGGTGCCGACGCGCCAGGTATGTTGTAAAATATTACATCCAGGATGTTAGGTTGCCTTAGGCTAGGATATGTAACGTTATAGACGTATATAATGTTCCCACCGAGAAGTAGGGGCCGAAGTGACGGGAATGTTGTAAAATATAACATTCGACATGTTAGGTTGCCTTAGGCTAAGATATATAGCGTAATAGACGTATATAATGTACCCACCGAGAAGTAGGGGCCGACGTGCCAGGAATGTAGTAAAATATTACATCCGAGATGTTAGGTTGCCTTCGGCTAGGATATATAACGTTATAGACGTATATAATGTTCCCACCGAGAAGTAGGGGCCGAAGTGACTGGCATGTTGTAAAATATGACATTCGACATGTTAGGTTGCCTTAGGCTAGGATATATAGCGTTATAGACGTATATAATGTTCCCACCGAGAAGTAGGTGCCGACGCGCCAGGAATGTTGTAAAATATTACATTCGACATGTTAGGTTGCCTTAGGCTAGGATATATAGCGTTATAGACGTATATAATGTTCCCACCGGGAAGTAGGGGCCGACGTGCCAGGAATGTAGTAAAATATTACATCCGGGATGTTAGGTTGCCTTAGGTTAGTATATATAGCGTTATTGACTTATATAAAGTTCCCACCGAGAAATAGGGGCCGACGCGCCAGGAATGTTGTAAAATTTTACATTCGGCACGTCGGGATTGCCTTAGGCTAGGATATATAACGTTATAGACGTATATACTGTTCCCGCCGAGAAGTAGGTGCCGACGCGCCAGGAATGTTGTTAAATATTACATACGACATGTTAGGTTGCCTTAGGCTGGGATATATAGCGTTATAGACGTATGTAATGTTCCCATCGAGAAGTAGGGGCCGACGTGCCAGGAATGTTGTAAAATATTACATTCGACATGTTAGGTTGCCTTAGGCTAGGATATATAGCGTTATAGACGTACATAATGTTCCCACCGAGAAGTAGGGGCCGAAGTGACGGGAATGTTGTAAAATATTACATGCGACATGTTAGGTTGCCTTAGGCTAGGATATGTAACGTTATAGACGTATATAATGTTCCCACCGAGAAGTAGGGGCCGAAGTGACGGGAATGTTGTAAAATATGACATTCGACATGTTAGGTTGCCTTAGGCTAAGATATATAGCGTTATAGGCGTATATAATGTACCCACCGAGAAGTAGGGGCCGACGTGCCAGGAATGTAGTAAAATATTACATCCGAGATGTTAGGTTGCCTTCGGCTAGGGTATATGACGTTATAGACGTATATAATGTTCCCACCGAGAAGTAGGGGCCGAAGTGACGGGAATGTTGTAAAATATGACATTCGACATGTTAGGTTGCCTTAGGCTAGGATATATAGCGTTATAGACGTATATAATGTTCCCACCGAGAAGTAGGGGCCGAAGTGACGGGAATGTTGTAAAATATTACATGCGACATGTTAGGTTGCCTTAGGCTAGGATATGTAACGTTATAGACGTATATAATGTTCCCACCGAGAAGTAGCGGCCGAAGTGACGGGAATGTTGTAAAATATGACATTCGACATGTTAGGTTGCCTTAGGCTAAGATATATAGCGTTATAGACGTATATAATGTACCCACCGAGAAGTAGAGGCCAACGTGCCAGGAATGTAGTAAAATATTACATCCGATATGTTAGGTTGCCTTAGGCTAGGATATATAACGTTATAGACGTATATAATGTTACCACCGAGAAGTAGGGGCCGAAGTGACGGGAATGTTGTAAAATATTACATTCGACATGTTAGGTTGCCTTAGGACAGGATATATAGCGTTATAGACGTAGATAATGTTCCCACCGAGAAGTAGGGGCCGACGGGCCGAGAATGTTGTAAAATATTACATTCGACATGTTAGGTTGCCTTAGGCTAGGGTATATAGCGTTATAGACGTATATAATGTTCCCACCGAGAAGTAGGGGTCGGCGCGCCAGGAATGTAGTAAAATATTGCATCCGAGATGTTAGGATTGCCTTAGGCTAGGATATATAACGTTATTGACTTATAAAATGTTCTCACCCAGAAATAGGGGCCGACGCGCCAAGAATGTTGTAAAATATTACATTCGACATGTTAGGTTGCCTCAGGTTAGGATATATAACGCTATAGACGTATATACTGTTCCCACCGAGAAGTAGGTGCCGACGCGCCAGGTATGTTGTAAAATATTACATCCAGGATGTTAGGTTGCCTTAGGCTAGGATATGTAACGTTATAGACGTATATAATGTTCCCACCGAGAAGTAGGGGCCGACGTGCCAGGAATGTAGTAAAATATTACATCCGAGATGTTAGGTTGCCTTAGGCTAGGATATATAACGTTACAGACGTATATAATGTTCCCACCGAGAAGTAGGGGCCGAAGTGACGGGAATGTTGTTGAATATGACATTCGACATGCTAGGTTGCCTTAGACTAGGATATATAGCGTTATAGACGTATATAATGTTCCCACCGAGAAGTAGGGGCCGACGTGCCAGGAATGTTGTAAAATATTACATTCGACATGTTAGGTTGCCTTAGGCTAGGATATATAGCGTTATAGACGTATATAATGTTCCCACCGAGAAGTAGGGGCCGAAGTGACGGGAATGTTGTAAAATATTACATGCGACATGTTAGGTTGCCTTAGGCTAGGATATGTAACGTTATAGACGTATATAATGTTCCCACCGAGAAGTAGGGGCCGAAGTGACGGGAATGTTGTAAAATATGACATTCGACATGTTAGGTTGCCTTAGGCTAAGATATATAGCGTTATAGACGTATATAATGTACCCACCGAGAAGTAGGGGCCGACGTGCCAGGAATGTAGTAAAATATTACATCCGAGATGTTAGGTTGCCTTCGGCTAGGATATATAACGTTATAGACGTATATAATGTTCCCACCGAGAAGTAGGGGCCGAAGTGACGGGAATGTTGTAAAATATGACATTCGACATGTTAGGTTGCCTTAGGCTACGATATATAGCGTTATAGACGTATGTAATGTTCCCATCGAGAAGTAGGGGCCGACGTGCCAGGAATGTTGTAAAATATTACATTCGACATGTTAGGTTGCCTTAGGCTAGGGTATATAGCGTTATAGACGTATATAATGTTCCCACCGAGAAGTAGGGGTCGGCGCGCCAGGAATGTAGTAAAATATTGCATCCGAGATGTTAGGATTGCCTTAGGCTAGGATATGTAACGTTATAGACGTATATAATGTTCCCACCGAGAAGTAGGGGCCGAAGTGACGGGAATGTTGTAAAATATAACATTCGACATGTTAGGTTGCCTTAGGCTAAGATATATAGCGTTATAGACGTATATAATGTACCCACCGAGAAGTAGGGGCCGACGTGCCAGGAATGTAGTAAAATATTACATCCGAGATGTTAGGTTGCCTTCGGCTAGGATATATAACGTTATAGACGTATATAATGTTCCCACCGAGAAGTAGGGGCCGAAGTGACGGGCATGTTGTAAAATATGACATTCGACATGTTAGGTTGCCTTAGGCTAGGATATATAGCGTTATAGACGTATATAATGTTCCCACCGAGAAGTAGGTGCCGACGCGCCAGGAATGTTGTAAAATATTACATTCGACATGTTAGGTTGCCTTAAGCTAGGATATATAGCGTTATAGACGTATATAATGTTCCAACAGAGAAGTAGGGGCCGAAGTGCCGGGAATGTTGTAAAATATTACATGCGACATGTTTGGTTGCCTTAGGCTAGGATATATAGCGTTATAGACGTATATCATGCTCCCACCGAGAAGTAGAGGCCAACGTGCCAGGAATGTAGTAAAATATTACATCCGATACGTTAGGTTGCCTTAGGCTAGGATATATAACGTTATAGACGTATATAATGTTACCACCGAGAAGTAGGGGCCGAAGTGACGGGAATGTTGTAAAATATTACATTCGACATGTTAGGTTGCCTTAGGACAGGATATACAGCGTTATAGACGTATATAATGTTCCCACCGAGAAGTAGGGGCCGACGGGCCGAGAATGTTGTAAAATATTACATTCGACATGTTAGGTTGCTTTAGGCTAGGGTATATAGCGTTATAGACGTATATAATGTTCCCACCGAGAAGTAGGGGTCGGCGCGCCAGGAATGTAGTAAAATATTGCATCCGAGATGTTAGGATTGCCTTAGGCTAGGATATATAACGTTATTGACTTATAAAATGTTCTCACCCAGAAATAGGGGCCGACGCGCCAAGAATGTTGTAAAATATTACATTCGACATGTTAGGTTGCCTCAGGTTAGGATATATAACGCTATAGACGTATATACTGTTCCCACCGAGAAGTAGGTGCCGACGCGCCAGGTATGTTGTAAAATATTACATCCAGGATGTTAGGTTGCCTTAGGCTAGGATATGTAACGTTATAGACGTATATAATGTTCCCACCGAGAAGTAGGGGCCGACGTGCCAGGAATGTAGTAAAATATTACATCCGAGATGTTAGGTTGCCTTAGGCTAGGATATATAACGTTACAGACGTATATAATGTTCCCACCGAGAAGTAGGGGCCGAAGTGACGGGAATGTTGTTGAATATGACATTCGACATGCTAGGTTGCCTTAGACTAGGATATATAGCGTTATAGACGTATATAATGTTCCCACCGAGAAGTAGGGGCCGACGTGCCAGGAATGTTGTAAAATATTACATTCGACATGTTAGGTTGCCTTAGGCTAGGATATATAGCGTTATAGACGTATATAATGTTCCCACCGAGAAGTAGGGGCCGAAGTGACGGGAATGTTGTAAAATATTACATGCGACATGTTAGGTTGCCTTAGGCTAGGATATGTAACGTTATAGACGTATATAATGTTCCCACCGAGAAGTAGGGGCCGAAGTGACGGGAATGTTGTAAAATATGACATTCGACATGTTAGGTTGCCTTAGGCTAAGATATATAGCGTTATAGACGTATATAATGTACCCACCGAGAAGTAGGGGCCGACGTGCCAGGAATGTAGTAAAATATTACATCCGAGATGTTAGGTTGCCTTCGGCTAGGATATATAACGTTATAGACGTATATAATGTTCCCACCGAGAAGTAGGGGCCGAAGTGACGGGAATGTTGTAAAATATGACATTCGACATGTTAGGTTGCCTTAGGCTACGATATATAGCGTTATAGACGTATGTAATGTTCCCATCGAGAAGTAGGGGCCGACGTGCCAGGAATGTTGTAAAATATTACATTCGACATGTTAGGTTGCCTTAGGCTAGGGTATATAGCGTTATAGACGTATATAATGTTCCCACCGAGAAGTAGGGGTCGGCGCGCCAGGAATGTAGTAAAATATTGCATCCGAGATGTTAGGATTGCCTTAGGCTAGGATATGTAACGTTATAGACGTATATAATGTTCCCACCGAGAAGTAGGGGCCGAAGTGACGGGAATGTTGTAAAATATAACATTCGACATGTTAGGTTGCCTTAGGCTAGGGTATATAGCGTTATAGACGTATATAATGTACCCACCGAGAAGTAGGGGCCGACGTGCCAGGAATGTAGTAAAATATTACATCCGAGATGTTAGGTTGCCTTCGGCTAGGATATATAACGTTATAGACGTATATAATGTTCCCACCGAGAAGTAGGGGCCGAAGTGACGGGCATGTTGTAAAATATGACATTCGACATGTTAGGTTGCCTTAGGCTAGGATATATAGCGTTATAGACGTATATAATGTTCCCACCGAGAAGTAGGTGCCGACGCGCCAGGAATGTTGTAAAATATTACATTCGACATGTTAGGTTGCCTTAAGCTAGGATATATAGCGTTATAGACGTATATAATGTTCCAACAGAGAAGTAGGGGCCGAAGTGCCGGGAATGTTGTAAAATATTACATGCGACATGTTTGGTTGCCTTAGGCTAGGATATATAGCGTTATAGACGTATATCATGCTCCCACCGAGAAGTAGAGGCCAACGTGCCAGGAATGTAGTAAAATATTACATCCGATACGTTAGGTTGCCTTAGGCTAGGATATATAACGTTATAGACGTATATAATGTTACCACCGAGAAGTAGGGGCCGAAGTGACGGGAATGTTGTAAAATATTACATTCGACATGTTAGGTTGCCTTAGGACAGGATATACAGCGTTATAGACGTATATAATGTTCCCACCGAGAAGTAGGGGCCGACGGGCCGAGAATGTTGTAAAATATTACATTCGACATGTTAGGTTGCTTTAGGCTAGGGTATATAGCGTTATAGACGTATATAATGTTCCCACCGAGAAGTAGGGGTCGGCGCGCCAGGAATGTAGTAAAATATTGCATCCGAGATGTTAGGATTGCCTTAGGCTAGGATATATAACGTTATTGACTTATAAAATGTTCTCACCCAGAAATAGGGGCCGACGCGCCAAGAATGTTGTAAAATATTACATTCGACATGTTAGGTTGCCTTAGGTTAGGATATATAACGCTATAGACGTATATACTGTTCCCACCGAGAAGTAGGTGCCGTCGCGCCAGGTATGTTGTAAAATATTACATGCAGGATGTTAGGTTGCCTTAGGCTAGGATATGTAACGTTATAGACGCATATAATGTTCCCACCGAGAAGTAGGGGCCGAAGTGACGGGAATGTTGTAAAATATAACATTCGACATGTTAGGTTGCCTTAGGCTAAGATATATAGCGTAATAGACGTATATAATGTACCCACCGAGAAGTAGGGGCCGACGTGCCAGGAATGTAGTAAAATATTACATCCGAGATGTTAGGTTGCCTTCGGCTAGGATATATAACGTTATAGACGTATATAATGTTCCCACCGAGAAGTAGGGGCCGAAGTGACGGGCATGTTGTAAAATATGACATTCGACATGTTAGGTTGCCTTAGGCTAGGATATATAGCGTTATAGACGTATATAATGTTCCCACCGAGAAGTAGGTGCCGACGCGCCAGGAATGTTGTAAAATATTACATTCGACATGTTAGGTTGCCTTAGGCTAGGATATATAGCGTTATAGACGTATATAATGTTCTCACCGAGAAGTAGGGGCCGACGTGCCAGGAATGTAGTAAAATATTACATCCGATATGTTAGGTTGCCTTAGGCTAGGATATATAACGTTATAGACGTATATAATGTTCCCACCGAGAAGTTGGGGCCGACGTGCCGGGAATGTAGTAAAATATTACATCCGGGATGTTAGGTTGCCTTAGGTTAGTATATATAGCGTTATTGACTTATATAAAGTTCCCACCGAGAAATAGGGGCAGACGCGCCAGGAATGTTGTAAAATTTTACATTCGGCACGTTGGGATTGCCTTAGGCTAGGATATATAACGTTATAGACGTATATACTGTTCCCGCCGAGAAGTAGGTGCCGACGCGCCAGGAATGTTGTTAAATATTACATACGACATGTTAGGTTGCCTTAGGCTGGGATATATAGCGTTATAGACGTATGTAATGTTCCCATCGAGAAGTAGGGGCCGACGTGCCAGGAATGTTGTAAAATATTACATTCGACATGTTAGGTTGCCTTAGGCTAGGATATATAGCGTTATAGACGTATATAATGTTCCCACCGAGAAGTAGGGGCCGAAGTGACGGGAATGTTGTAAAATATTACATGCGACATGTTAGGTTGCCTTAGGCTAGGATATGTAACGTTATAGACGTATATAATGTTCCCACCGAGAAGTAGGGGCCGAAGTGACGGGAATGTTGTAAAATATGACATTCGACATGTTAGGTTGCCTTAGGCTAAGATATATAGCGTTATAGGCGTATATAATGTACCCACCGAGAAGTAGGGGCCGACGTGACAGGAATGTAGTAAAATATTACATCCGAGATGTTAGGTTGCCTTAGGCTAGGATATATAGCGTTATAGACGTATATAATGTTCCCACCGAGAAGTAGGTGCCGACGCGCCAGGAATGTTGTAAAATATTACATTCGACATGTTAGGTTGCCTTAAGCTAGGATATATAGCGTTATAGACGTATATACTGTTCCCTCCGAGAAGTAGGTGCCGACGCGCCAGGAATGTTGTAAAATATTACATTCGACATGTTAGGTTGCCTTAGGCTAGGATATATAGCGTTATAGACGTATATAATGTTCCCACCGAGAAGTAGGGGCCGACGCGCCAGGAATGTAGTAAAATATTGCATCCGAGATGTTAGGATTGCCTTAGGCTAGGATATGTAACGTTATAGACGTATATAATGTTCCCACCGAGAAGTAGGGGCCGAAGTGACGGGAATGTTGTAAAATATAACATTCGACATGTTAGGTTGCCTTAGGCTAAGATATATAGCGTTATAGACGTATATAATGTACCCACCGAGAAGTACGGGCCGACGCGCCAGGAATGTTGTAAAATATTACATTCGACATGTTAGGTTGCCTTAAGCTAGGATATATAGCGTTATAGACGTATATACTGTTCCCTCCGAGAAGTAGGTGCCGACGCGCCAGGAATGTTGTAAAATATTACATTCGACATGTTAGGTTGCCTTAGGCTAGGATATATAGCGTTATAGACGTATATAATGTTCCCACCGAGAAGTAGGGGCCGACGCGCCAGGAATGTAGTAAAATATTGCATCCGAGATGTTAGGATTGCCTTAGGCTAGGATATGTAACGTTATAGACGTATATAATGTTCCCACCGAGAAGTAGGGGCCGAAGTGACGGGAATGTTGTAAAATATAACATTCGACATGTTAGGTTGCCTTAGGCTAAGATATATAGCGTTATAGACGTATATAATGTACCCACCGAGAAGTAGGGGCCGAAGTGACGGGAATGTTGTAAAATATTACATCCGAGATGTTAGGTTGCCTTCGGCTAGGGTATATGACGTTATAGACGTATATAATGTTCCCACCGAGAAGTAGGGGCCGAAGTGACGGGAATGTTGTAAAATATGACATTCGACATGTTAGGTTGCCTTAGGCTAGGATATATAGCGTTATAGACGTATATAATGTTCCCACCGAGAAGTAGGGGCCGAAGTGACGGGAATGTTGTAAAATATTACATGCGACATGTTAGGTTGCCTTAGGCTAGGATATGTAACGTTATAGACGTATATAATGTTCCCACCGAGAAGTAGCGGCCGAAGTGACGGGAATGTTGTAAAATATGACATTCGACATGTTAGGTTGCCTTAGGCTAAGATATATAGCGTTATAGACGTATATAATGTACCCACCGAGAAGTAGAGGCCAACGTGCCAGGAATGTAGTAAAATATTACATCCGATATGTTAGGTTGCCTTAGGCTAGGATATATAACGTTATAGACGTATATAATGTTACCACCGAGAAGTAGGGGCCGAAGTGACGGGAATGTTGTAAAATATTACATTCGACATGTTAGGTTGCCTTAGGACAGGATATATAGCGTTATAGACGTAGATAATGTTCCCACCGAGAAGTAGGGGCCGACGGGCCGAGAATGTTGTAAAATATTACATTCGACATGTTAGGTTGCCTTAGGCTAGGGTATATAGCGTTATAGACGTATATAATGTTCCCACCGAGAAGTAGGGGTCGGCGCGCCAGGAATGTAGTAAAATATTGCATCCGAGATGTTAGGATTGCCTTAGGCTAGGATATATAACGTTATTGACTTATAAAATGTTCTCACCCAGAAATAGGGGCCGACGCGCCAAGAATGTTGTAAAATATTACATTCGACATGTTAGGTTGCCTCAGGTTAGGATATATAACGCTATAGACGTATATACTGTTCCCACCGAGAAGTAGGTGCCGACGCGCCAGGTATGTTGTAAAATATTACATCCAGGATGTTAGGTTGCCTTAGGCTAGGATATGTAACGTTATAGACGTATATAATGTTCCCACCGAGAAGTAGGGGCCGACGTGCCAGGAATGTAGTAAAATATTACATCCGAGATGTTAGGTTGCCTTAGGCTAGGATATGTAACGTTATAGACGTATATAATGTTCCCACCGAGAAGTAGGGGCCGAAGTGACGGGAATGTTGTAAAATATGACATTCGACATGTTAGGTTGCCTTAGGCTAAGATATATAGCGTTATAGGCGTATATAATGTACCCACCGAGAAGTAGGGGCCGACGTGACAGGAATGTAGTAAAATATTACATCCGAGATGTTAGGTTGCCTTAGGCTAGGATATATAGCGTTATAGACGTATATAATGTTCCCACCGAGAAGTAGGTGCCGACGCGCCAGGAATGTTGTAAAATATTACATTCGACATGTTAGGTTGCCTTAAGCTAGGATATATAGCGTTATAGACGTATATACTGTTCCCTCCGAGAAGTAGGTGCCGACGCGCCAGGAATGTTGTAAAATATTACATTCGACATGTTAGGTTGCCTTAGGCTAGGATATATAGCGTTATAGACGTATATAATGTTCCCACCGAGAAGTAGGGGCCGACGCGCCAGGAATGTAGTAAAATATTGCATCCGAGATGTTAGGATTGCCTTAGGCTAGGATATGTAACGTTATAGACGTATATAATGTTCCCACCGAGAAGTAGGGGCCGAAGTGACGGGAATGTTGTAAAATATAACATTCGACATGTTAGGTTGCCTTAGGCTAAGATATATAGCGTTATAGACGTATATAATGTACCCACCGAGAAGTAGGGGCCGACGCGCCAGGAATGTTGTAAAATATTACATTCGACATGTTAGGTTGCCTTAAGCTAGGATATATAGCGTTATAGACGTATATACTGTTCCCTCCGAGAAGTAGGTGCCGACGCGCCAGGAATGTTGTAAAATATTACATTCGACATGTTAGGTTGCCTTAGGCTAGGGTATATAGCGTTATAGACGTATATAATGTTCCCACCGAGAAGTAGGGGTCGGCGCGCCAGGAATGTAGTAAAATATTGCATCCGAGATGTTAGGATTGCCTTAGGCTAGGATATATAACGTTATTGACTTATAAAATGTTCTCACCCAGAAATAGGGGCCGACGCGCCAAGAATGTTGTAAAATATTACATTCGACATGTTAGGTTGCCTCAGGTTAGGATATATAACGCTATAGACGTATATACTGTTCCCACCGAGAAGTAGGTGCCGACGCGCCAGGTATGTTGTAAAATATTACATCCAGGATGTTAGGTTGCCTTAGGCTAGGATATGTAACGTTATAGACGTATATAATGTTCCCACCGAGAAGTAGGGGCCGACGTGCCAGGAATGTAGTAAAATATTACATCCGAGATGTTAGGTTGCCTTAGGCTAGGATATGTAACGTTATAGACGTATATAATGTTCCCACCGAGAAGTAGGGGCCGAAGTGACGGGAATGTTGTAAAATATGACATTCGACATGTTAGGTTGCCTTAGGCTAAGATATATAGCGTTATAGGCGTATATAATGTACCCACCGAGAAGTAGGGGCCGACGTGACAGGAATGTAGTAAAATATTACATCCGAGATGTTAGGTTGCCTTAGGCTAGGATATATAGCGTTATAGACGTATATAATGTTCCCACCGAGAAGTAGGTGCCGACGCGCCAGGAATGTTGTAAAATATTACATTCGACATGTTAGGTTGCCTTAAGCTAGGATATATAGCGTTATAGACGTATATACTGTTCCCTCCGAGAAGTAGGTGCCGACGCGCCAGGAATGTTGTAAAATATTACATTCGACATGTTAGGTTGCCTTAGGCTAGGATATATAGCGTTATAGACGTATATAATGTTCCCACCGAGAAGTAGGGGCCGACGCGCCAGGAATGTAGTAAAATATTGCATCCGAGATGTTAGGATTGCCTTAGGCTAGGATATGTAACGTTATAGACGTATATAATGTTCCCACCGAGAAGTAGGGGCCGAAGTGACGGGAATGTTGTAAAATATAACATTCGACATGTTAGGTTGCCTTAGGCTAAGATATATAGCGTTATAGACGTATATAATGTACCCACCGAGAAGTAGGGGCCGACGCGCCAGGAATGTTGTAAAATATTACATTCGACATGTTAGGTTGCCTTAAGCTAGGATATATAGCGTTATAGACGTATATACTGTTCCCTCCGAGAAGTAGGTGCCGACGCGCCAGGAATGTTGTAAAATATTACATTCGACATGTTAGGTTGCCTTAGGCTAGGATATATAGCGTTATAGACGTATATAATGTTCCCACCGAGAAGTAGGGGCCGACGCGCCAGGAATGTAGTAAAATATTGCATCCGAGATGTTAGGATTGCCTTAGGCTAGGATATGTAACGTTATAGACGTATATAATGTTCCCACCGAGAAGTAGGGGCCGAAGTGACGGGAATGTTGTAAAATATAACATTCGACATGTTAGGTTGCCTTAGGCTAAGATATATAGCGTTATAGACGTATATAATGTACCCACCGAGAAGTAGGGGCCGAAGTGACGGGAATGTTGTAAAATATTACATCCGAGATGTTAGGTTGCCTTCGGCTAGGGTATATGACGTTATAGACGTATATAATGTTCCCACCGAGAAGTAGGGGCCGAAGTGACGGGAATGTTGTAAAATATGACATTCGACATGTTAGGTTGCCTTAGGCTAGGATATATAGCGTTATAGACGTATATAATGTTCCCACCGAGAAGTAGGGGCCGAAGTGACGGGAATGTTGTAAAATATTACATGCGACATGTTAGGTTGCCTTAGGCTAGGATATGTAACGTTATAGACGTATATAATGTTCCCACCGAGAAGTAGGGGCCGACGTGCCAGGAATGTAGTAAAATATTACATCCGAGATGTTAGGTTGCCTTAGGCTAGGATATATAACGTTACAGACGTATATAATGTTCCCACCGAGAAGTAGGGGCCGAAGTGACGGGAATGTTGTAAAATATTACATGCGACATGTTAGGTTGCCTTAGGCTAGGATATGTAACGTTATAGACGTATATAATGTTCCCACCGAGAAGTAGGGGCCGAAGTGACGGGAATGTTGTAAAATATGACATTCGACATGTTAGGTTGCCTTAGGCTAAGATATATAGCGTTATAGACGTATATAATGTACCCACCGAGAAGTAGGGGCCGACGTGCCAGGAATGTAGTAAAATATTACATCCGAGATGTTAGGTTGCCTTCGGCTAGGATATATAACGTTATAGACGTATATAATGTTCCCACCGAGAAGTAGGGGCCGAAGTGACGGGAATGTTGTAAAATATGACATTCGACATGTTAGGTTGCCTTAGGCTACGATATATAGCGTTATAGACGTATGTAATGTTCCCATCGAGAAGTAGGGGCCGACGTGCCAGGAATGTTGTAAAATATTACATTCGACATGTTAGGTTGCCTTAGGCTAGGGTATATAGCGTTATAGACGTATATAATGTTCCCACCGAGAAGTAGGGGTCGGCGCGCCAGGAATGTAGTAAAATATTGCATCCGAGATGTTAGGATTGCCTTAGGCTAGGATATGTAACGTTATAGACGTATATAATGTTCCCACCGAGAAGTAGGGGCCGAAGTGACGGGAATGTTGTAAAATATAACATTCGACATGTTAGGTTGCCTTAGGCTAAGATATATAGCGTTATAGACGTATATAATGTACCCACCGAGAAGTAGGGGCCGACGTGCCAGGAATGTAGTAAAATATTACATCCGAGATGTTAGGTTGCCTTCGGCTAGGATATATAACGTTATAGACGTATATAATGTTCCCACCGAGAAGTAGGGGCCGAAGTGACGGGCATGTTGTAAAATATGACATTCGACATGTTAGGTTGCCTTAGGCTAGGATATATAGCGTTATAGACGTATATAATGTTCCCACCGAGAAGTAGGTGCCGACGCGCCAGGAATGTTGTAAAATATTACATTCGACATGTTAGGTTGCCTTAAGCTAGGATATATAGCGTTATAGACGTATATAATGTTCCAACAGAGAAGTAGGGGCCGAAGTGCCGGGAATGTTGTAAAATATTACATGCGACATGTTTGGTTGCCTTAGGCTAGGATATATAGCGTTATAGACGTATATCATGCTCCCACCGAGAAGTAGAGGCCAACGTGCCAGGAATGTAGTAAAATATTACATCCGATACGTTAGGTTGCCTTAGGCTAGGATATATAACGTTATAGACGTACATAATGTTACCACCGAGAAGTAGGGGCCGAAGTGACGAGAATGTTGTAAAATATTACATTCGACATGTTAGGTTGCCTTAGGACAGGATATATAGCGTTATAGACGTATATAATGTTCCCACCGAGAAGTAGGGGCCGACGGGCCGAGAATGTTGTAAAATATTACATTCGACATGTTAGGTTGCTTTAGGCTAGGGTATATAGCGTTATAGACGTATATACTGTTCCCACCGAGAAGTAGGTGCCGTCGCGCCAGGTATGTTGTAAAATATTACATGCAGGATGTTAGGTTGCCTTAGGCTAGGATATGTAACGTTATAGACGCATATAATGTTCCCACCGAGAAGTAGGGGCCGAAGTGACGGGAATGTTGTAAAATATAACATTCGACATGTTAGGTTGCCTTAGGCTAAGATATATAGCGTAATAGACGTATATAATGTACCCACCGAGAAGTAGGGGCCGACGTGCCAGGAATGTAGTAAAATATTACATCCGAGATGTTAGGTTGCCTTCGGCTAGGATATATAACGTTATAGACGTATATAATGTTCCCACCGAGAAGTAGGGGCCGAAGTGACGGGCATGTTGTAAAATATGACATTCGACATGTTAGGTTGCCTTAGGCTAGGATATATAGCGTTATAGACGTATATAATGTTCCCACCGAGAAGTAGGTGCCGACGCGCCAGGAATGTTGTAAAATATTACATTCGACATGTTAGGTTGCCTTAGGCTAGGAGATATAGCGTTATAGACGTATATAATGTTCTCACCGAGAAGTAGGGGCCGACGTGCCAGGAATGTAGTAAAATATTACATCCGATATGTTAGGTTGCCTTAGGCTAGGATATATAACGTTATAGACGTATATAATGTTCCCACCGAGAAGTAGGGGCCGAAGTGACGGGCATGTTGTAAAATATGACATTCGACATGTTAGGTTGCCTTAGGCTACGATATATAGCGTTATAGACGTATATAATGTTCCCACCGAGAAGTAGGTGCCGACGCGCCAGGAATGTTGTAAAATATTACATTCGACATGTTAGGTTGCCTTAAGCTAGGATATATAGCGTTATAGACGTATATAATGTTCCAACAGAGAAGTAGGGGCCGAAGTGCCGGGAATGTTGTAAAATATTACATGCGACATGTTTGGTTGCCTTAGGCTAGGATATATAGCGTTATAGACGTATATCATGCTCCCACCGAGAAGTAGAGGCCAACGTGCCAGGAATGTAGTAAAATATTACATCCGATACGTTAGGTTGCCTTAGGCTAGGATATATAACGTTATAGACGTATATAATGTTACCACCGAGAAGTAGGGGCCGAAGTGACGAGAATGTTGTAAAATATTACATTCGACATGTTAGGTTGCCTTAGGACAGGATATATAGCGTTATAGACGTATATAATGTTCCCACCGAGAAGTAGGGGCCGACGGGCCGAGAATGTTGTAAAATATTACATTCGACATGTTAGGTTGCTTTAGGCTAGGGTATATAGCGTTATAGACGTATATACTGTTCCCACCGAGAAGTAGGTGCCGTCGCGCCAGGTATGTTGTAAAATATTACATGCAGGATGTTAGGTTGCCTTAGGCTAGGATATGTAACGTTATAGACGCATATAATGTTCCCACCGAGAAGTAGGGGCCGAAGTGACGGGAATGTTGTAAAATATAACATTCGACATGTTAGGTTGCCTTAGGCTAAGATATATAGCGTAATAGACGTATATAATGTACCCACCGAGAAGTAGGGGCCGACGTGCCAGGAATGTAGTAAAATATTACATCCGAGATGTTAGGTTGCCTTCGGCTAGGATATATAACGTTATAGACGTATATAATGTTCCCACCGAGAAGTAGGGGCCGAAGTGACGGGCATGTTGTAAAATATGACATTCGACATGTTAGGTTGCCTTAGGCTAGGATATATAGCGTTATAGACGTATATAATGTTCCCACCGAGAAGTAGGTGCCGACGCGCCAGGAATGTTGTAAAATATTACATTCGACATGTTAGGTTGCCTTAGGCTAGGAGATATAGCGTTATAGACGTATATAATGTTCTCACCGAGAAGTAGGGGCCGACGTGCCAGGAATGTAGTAAAATATTACATCCGATATGTTAGGTTGCCTTAGGCTAGGATATATAACGTTATAGACGTATATAATGTTCCCACCGAGAAGTTGGGGCCGACGTGCCGGGAATGTAGTAAAATATTACATCCGGGATGTTAGGTTGCCTTAGGTTAGTATATATAGCGTTATTGACTTATATAAAGTTCCCACCGAGAAATAGGGGCAGACGCGCCAGGAATGTTGTAAAATTTTACATTCGGCACGTTGGGATTGCCTTAGGCTAGGATATATAACGTTATAGACGTATATACTGTTCCCGCCGAGAAGTAGGTGCCGACGCGCCAGGAATGTTGTTAAATATTACATACGACATGTTAGGTTGCCTTAGGCTGGGATATATAGCGTTATAGACGTATGTAATGTTCCCATCGAGAAGTAGGGGCCGACGTGCCAGGAATGTTGTAAAATATTACATTCGACATGTTAGGTTGCCTTAGGCTAGGATATATAGCGTTATAGACGTATATAATGTTCCCACCGAGAAGTAGGGGCCGAAGTGACGGGAATGTTGTAAAATATTACATGCGACATGTTAGGTTGCCTTAGGCTAGGATATGTAACGTTATAGACGTATATAATGTTCCCACCGAGAAGTAGGGGCCGAAGTGACGGGAATGTTGTAAAATATGACATTCGACATGTTAGGTTGCCTTAGGACAGGATATATAGCGTTATAGACGTATATAATGTTCCCACCGAGAAGTAGGGGCCGACGGGCCGAGAATGTTGTAAAATATTACATTCGACATGTTAGGTTGCTTTAGGCTAGGGTATATAGCGTTATAGACGTATATAATGTTCCCACCGAGAAGTAGGGGTCGGCGCGCCAGGAATGTAGTAAAATATTGCATCCGAGATGTTAGGATTGCCTTAGGCTAGGATATATAACGTTATTGACTTATAAAATGTTCTCACCCAGAAATAGGGGCCGACGCGCCAAGAATGTTGTAAAATATTACATTCAACATGTTAGGTTGCCTTAGGTTAGGATATATAACGCTATAGACGTATATACTGTTCCCACCGAGAAGTAGGTGCCGTCGCGCCAGGTATGTTGTAAAATATTACATCCAGGATGTTAGGTTGCCTTAGGCTAGGATATGTAACGTTATAGACGCATATAATGTTCCCACCGAGAAGTAGGGGCCGAAGTGACGGGAATGTTGTAAAATATAACATTCGACATGTTAGGTTGCCTTAGGCTAAGATATATAGCGTAATAGACGTATATAATGTACCCACCGAGAAGTAGGGGCCGACGTGCCAGGAATGTAGTAAAATATTACATCCGAGATGTTAGGTTGCCTTCGGCTAGGATATATAACGTTATAGACGTATATAATGTTCCCACCGAGAAGTAGGGGCCGAAGTGACGGGCATGTTGTAAAATATGACATTCGACATGTTAGGTTGCCTTAGGCTAGGATATATAGCGTTATAGACGTATATAATGTTCCCACCGAGAAGTAGGTGCCGACGCGCCAGGAATGTTGTAAAATATTACATTCGACATGTTAGGTTGCCTTAGGCTAGGATATATAGCGTTATAGACGTATGTAATGTTCCCATCGAGAAGTAGGGGCCGACGTGCCAGGAATGTTGTAAAATATTACATTCGACATGTTAGGTTGCCTTAGGCTAGGATATATAGCGTTATAGACGTATATAATGTTCCCACCGAGAAGTAGGGGCCGAAGTGACGGGAATGTTGTAAAATATTACATGCGACATGTTAGGTTGCCTCAGGCTAGGATATGTAACGTTATAGACGTATATAATGTTCCCACCGAGAAGTAGGGGCCGAAGTGACGGGAATGTTGTAAAATATGACATTCGACATGTTAGGTTGCCTTAGGCTAAGATATATAGCGTTATAGGCGTATATAATGTACCCACCGAGAAGTAGGTGCCGACGTGCCAGGAATGTAGTAAAATATTACATCCGAGATGTTAGGTTGCCTTCGGCTAGGGTATATGACGTTATAGACGTATATAATGTTCCCACCGAGAAGTAGGGGCCGAAGTGACGGGAATGTTGTAAAATATGACATTCGACATGTTAGGTTGCCTTAGGCTAGGATATATAGCGTTATAGACGTATATAATGTTCCCACCGAGAAGTAGGGGCCGAAGTGACGGGAATGTTGTAAAATATTACATTCGACATGTTAGGTTGCCTTAGGCTAGGATATATAACGTTATAGACGTATATAATGTTACCACCGAGAAGTAGGGGCCGAAGTGACGGGAATGTTGTAAAATATTACATTCGACATGTTAGGTTGCCTTAGGACAGGATATATAGCGTTATAGACGTATATAATGTTCCCACCGAGAAGTAGGGGCCGACGAGCCGAGAATGTTGTAAAATATTACATTCGACATGTTAGGTTGCCTTAGGCTAGGGTATATAGCGTTATAGACGTATATAATGTTCCCACCGAGAAGTAGGGGTCGGCGCGCCAGGAATGTAGTAAAATATTGCATCCGAGATGTTAGGATTGCCTTAGGCTAGGATATATAACGTTATTGACTTATAAAATGTTCTCACCCAGAAATAGGGGCCGACGCGCCAAGAATGTTGTAAAATATTACATTCGACATGTTAGGTTGCCTTAGGTTAGGATATATAACGCTATAGACGTATATACTGTTCCCACCGAGAAGTAGGGGCCGACACGTCAGGAATGTTGTAAAACAATACATCCGAGGTGTTAGGTTGCCTTAATTTAGGATATATAACTTTATAGACGTATATACTGTTCCCTCCGAGAAGTAGGTGCCGACGCGCCAGGAATGTTGTAAAATATTACATTCGACATGTTAGGTTGCCTTAGGCTAGGATATATAGCGTTATAGACGTATATAATGTTCCCACCGAGAAGTAGGGGCCGACGTGCCAGGAATGTAGTAAAATATTACATCCGATATGTTAGGTTGCCTTAGGCTAGGATATATAACGTTATAGACGTATATAATGTTCCCACCGAGAAGTAGGGGCCGAAGTGACGGGAATGTTGTAAAATATGACATTCGACATGTTAGGTTGCCTTAGGATAGGATATATAGCGTTATAGACGTATATAATGTTCCCATCGAGAAGTAGGTGCCGACGCGCCAGGAATGTTGTAAAATATTACATTCGACATGTTAGGTTGCTTTAAGCTAGGATATATAGCGTTATAGACGTATATAATGTTCCCACCGAGAAGTAGGTGCCGACGCGCCAGGAATGTTGTAAAATATTACATTCGACATGTTAGGTTGCCTTAAGCTAGGATATATAGCGTTATAGACGTATATACTGTTCCCTCCGAGAAGTAGGTGCCGACGCGCCAGGAATGTTGTAAAATATTACATTCGACATGTTAGGTTGCCTTAGGCTAGGATATATAGCGTTATAGACGTATATAATGTTCCCACCGAGAAGTAGGGGCCGACGTGCCAGGAATGTAGTAAAATATTACATGCGACATGTTTGGTTGCCTTAGGCTAGGATATATAGCGTTATAGACGTATATCATGCTCCCACCGAGAAGTAGAGGCCAACGTGCCAGGAATGTAGTAAAATATTACATCCGATACGTTAGGTTGCCTTAGGCTAGGATATATAACGTTATAGACGTATATAATGTTACCACCGAGAAATAGGGGCCGAAGTGACGGGAATGTTGTAAAATATTACATTCGACATGTTAGGTTGCCTTAGGACAGGATATATAGCGTTATAGACGTATATAATGTTCCCACCGAGAAGTAGGGGCCGACGGGCCGAGAATGTTGTAAAATATTACATTCGACATGTTAGGTTGCTTTAGGCTAGGGTATATAGCGTTATAGACGTATATAATGTTCCCACCGAGAAGTAGGGGTCGGCGCGCCAGGAATGTAGTAAAATATTGCATCCGAGATGTTAGGATTGCCTTAGGCTAGGATATATAACGTTATTGACTTATAAAATGTTCTCACCCAGAAATAGGGGCCGACGCGCCAAGAATGTTGTAAAATATTACATTCAACATGTTAGGTTGCCTTAGGTTAGGATATATAACGCTATAGACGTATATACTGTTCCCACCGAGAAGTAGGTGCCGTCGCGCCAGGTATGTTGTAAAATATTACATCCAGGATGTTAGGTTGCCTTAGGCTAGGATATGTAACGTTATAGACGCATATAATGTTCCCACCGAGAAGTAGGGGCCGAAGTGACGGGAATGTTGTAAAATATAACATTCGACATGTTAGGTTGCCTTAGGCTAAGATATATAGCGTAATAGACGTATATAATGTACCCACCGAGAAGTAGGGGCCGACGTGCCAGGAATGTAGTAAAATATTACATCCGAGATGTTAGGTTGCCTTCGGCTAGGATATATAACGTTATAGACGTATATAATGTTCCCACCGAGAAGTAGGGGCCGAAGTGACGGGCATGTTGTAAAATATGACATTCGACATGTTAGGTTGCCTCAGGCTAGGATATATAGCGTTATAGACGTATATAATGTTCCCACCGAGAAGTAGGTGCCGACGCGCCAGGAATGTTGTAAAATATTACATTCGACATGTTAGGTTGCCTTAGGCTAGGATATATAGCGTTATAGACGTATGTAATGTTCCCATCGAGAAGTAGGGGCCGACGTGCCAGGAATGTAGTAAAATATTACATCCGAGATGTTAGGTTGCCTTCGGCTAGGATATATAACGTTATAGACGTATATAATGTTCCCACCGAGAAGTAGGGGCCGAAGTGACGGGAATGTTGTAAAATATGACATTCGACATGTTAGGTTGCCTTAGGCTACGATATATAGCGTTATAGACGTATGTAATGTTCCCATCGAGAAGTAGGGGCCGACGTGCCAGGAATGTTGTAAAATATTACATTCGACATGTTAGGTTGCCTTAGGCTAGGGTATATAGCGTTATAGACGTATATAATGTTCCCACCGAGAAGTAGGGGTCGGCGCGCCAGGAATGTAGTAAAATATTGCATCCGAGATGTTAGGATTGCCTTAGGCTAGGATATGTAACGTTATAGACGTATATAATGTTCCCACCGAGAAGTAGGGGCCGAAGTGACGGGAATGTTGTAAAATATAACATTCGACATGTTAGGTTGCCTTAGGCTAAGATATATAGCGTTATAGACGTATATAATGTACCCACCGAGAAGTAGGGGCCGACGTGCCAGGAATGTAGTAAAATATTACATCCGAGATGTTAGGTTGCCTTCGGCTAGGATATATAACGTTATAGACGTATATAATGTTCCCACCGAGAAGTAGGGGCCGAAGTGACGGGCATGTTGTAAAATATGACATTCGACATGTTAGGTTGCCTTAGGCTAGGATATATAGCGTTATAGACGTATATAATGTTCCCACCGAGAAGTAGGGGCCGAAGTGACGGGAATGTTGTAAAATATTACATGCGACATGTTAGGTTGCCTCAGGCTAGGATATGTAACGTTATAGACGTATATAATGTTCCCACCGAGAAGTAGGGGCCGAAGTGACGGGAATGTTGTAAAATATGACATTCGACATGTTAGGTTGCCTTAGGCTAAGATATATAGCGTTATAGGCGTATATAATGTACCCACCGAGAAGTAGGTGCCGACGTGCCAGGAATGTAGTAAAATATTACATCCGAGATGTTAGGTTGCCTTCGGCTAGGGTATATGACGTTATAGACGTATATAATGTTCCCACCGAGAAGTAGGGGCCGAAGTGACGGGAATGTTGTAAAATATGACATTCGACATGTTAGGTTGCCTTAGGCTAGGATATATAGCGTTATAGACGTATATAATGTTCCCACCGAGAAGTAGGGGCCGAAGTGACGGGAATGTTGTAAAATATTACATTCGACATGTTAGGTTGCCTTAGGCTAGGATATATAACGTTATAGACGTATATAATGTTACCACCGAGAAGTAGGGGCCGAAGTGACGGGAATGTTGTAAAATATTACATTCGACATGTTAGGTTGCCTTAGGACAGGATATATAGCGTTATAGACGTATATAATGTTCCCACCGAGAAGTAGGGGCCGACGGGCCGAGAATGTTGTAAAATATTACATTCGACATGTTAGGTTGCCTTAGGCTAGGGTATATAGCGTTATAGACGTATATAATGTTCCCACCGAGAAGTAGGGGTCGGCGCGCCAGGAATGTAGTAAAATATTGCATCCGAGATGTTAGGATTGCCTTAGGCTAGGATATATAACGTTATTGACTTATAAAATGTTCTCACCCAGAAATAGGGGCCGACGCGCCAAGAATGTTGTAAAATATTACATTCGACATGTTAGGTTGCCTTAGGTTAGGATATATAACGCTATAGACGTATATACTGTTCCCACCGAGAAGTAGGGGCCGACACGTCAGGAATGTTGTAAAACAATACATCCGAGGTGTTAGGTTGCCTTAATTTAGGATATATAACTTTATAGACGTATATACTGTTCCCTCCGAGAAGTAGGTGCCGACGCGCCAGGAATGTTGTAAAATATTACATTCGACATGTTAGGTTGCCTTAGGCTAGGATATATAGCGTTATAGACGTATATAATGTTCCCACCGAGAAGTAGGGGCCGACGTGCCAGGAATGTAGTAAAATATTACATCCGATATGTTAGGTTGCCTTAGGCTAGGATATATAACGTTATAGACGTATATAATGTTCCCACCGAGAAGTAGGGGCCGAAGTGACGGGAATGTTGTAAAATATGACATTCGACATGTTAGGTTGCCTTAGGATAGGATATATAGCGTTATAGACGTATATAATGTTCCCACCGAGAAGTAGGGGCCGACGTGCCAGGAATGTTGTAAAATATTACATTCGACATGTTGGGTTGCCTTAGGCTAGGATATATAGCGTTATAGACGTATATAATGTTCCCACCGAGAAGTAGGGGCCGAAGTGACGGGAATGTTGTAAAATATTACATGCGACATGTTAGGTTGCCTTAGGCTAGGATATGTAACGTTATAGACGTATATAATGTTCCCCACCGAGAAGTAGGGGCCGAAGTGACGGGAATGTTGTAAAATATGACATTCGACATGTTAGGTTGCCTTAGGCTAAGATATATAGCGTTATAGACGTATATAATGTACCCACCGAGAAGTAGGGGCCGACGTGCCAGGAATGTAGTAAAATATTACATCCGAGATGTTAGGTTGCCTTCGGCTAGGATATATAACGTTATAGACGTATATAATGTTCCCACCGAGAAGTAGGGGCCGAAGTGACGGGAATGTTGTAAAATATGACATTCGACATGTTAGGTTGCCTTAGGCTACGATATATAGCGTTATAGACGTATATAATGTTCCCACCGAGAAGTAGGTGCCGACGCGCCAGGAATGTTGTAAAATATTACATTCGATATGTTAGGTTGCCTTAGGCTAGGATATATAACGTTATAGACGTATATAATGTTCCCACCGAGAAGTAGGGGCCGAAGTGACGGGAATGTTGTGAAATATGACATTCGACATGTTAGGTTGCCTTAGGATAGGATATATAGCGTTATAGACGTATATAATGTCCCCACCGAGAAGTAGGTGCCGACGCGCCAGGAATGTTGTAAAATATTACATTCGACATGTTAGGTTGCTTTAAGCTAGGATATATAGCGTTATAGACGTATATAATGTTCCCACCGAGAAGTAGGGGCCGAAGTGACGGGAATGATGTAAAATATTACATGCGACATGTTAGGTTGCCTTAGGCTAGGATATATAGCGTTATAGACGTATATAATGTTCCCACCGAGAAGTAGGGGCCGACGTGCCAGGAATGTAGTAAAATATTACATCCGAGATGTGAGGTTGCCTTAGGCTAAGATATATAGCGTTATAGACGTATATAATGTACCCACCGAGAAGTAGGGGCCGACGTGCCAGGAATGTAGTAAAATATTACATCCGAGATGTTAGGTTGCCTTCGGCTAGGATATATAACGTTATAGACGTATATAATGTTCCCACCGAGAAGTAGGGGCCGAAGTGACGGGAATGTTGTAAAATATGACATTCGACATGTTAGGTTGCCTTAGGCTACGATATATAGCGTTATAGACGTATATAATGTTCCCACCGAGAAGTAGGTGCCGACGCGCCAGGAATGTTGTAAAATATTACATTCGATATGTTAGGTTGCCTTAGGCTAGGATATATAACGTTATAGACGTATATAATGTTCCCACCCAGAAGTAGGGGCCGAAGTGACGGGAATGTTGTAAAATATGACATTCGACATGTTAGGTTGCCTTAGGATAGGATATATAGCGTTATAGACGTATATAATGTCCCCACCGAGAAGTAGGTGCCGACGCGCCAGGAATGTTGTAAAATATTACATTCGACATGTTAGGTTGCTTTAAGCTAGGATATATAGCGTTATAGACGTATATAATGTTCCCACCGAGAAGTAGGGGCCGAAGTGACGGGAATGATGTAAAATATTACATGCGACATGTTAGGTTGCCTTAGGCTAGGATATATAGCGTTATAGACGTATATAATGTTCCCACCGAGAAGTAGGGGCCGACGTGCCAGGAATGTAGTAAAATATTACATCCGAGATGTGAGGTTGCCTTAGGCTAGGATATGTAACGTTATAGACGTATATAATGTTCCCACCGAGAAGTAGGGGCCGAAGTGACGGGAATGTTGTAAAATATGACATTCGACATGTTAGGTTGCCTTAGGCTAGGATATATAGCGTTATAGACGTATATAATGTTCCCACCGAGAAGTAGGGGCCGAAGTGACGGGAATGTTGAAAAATATGACATTCGACATGTTAGGTTGCCTTAAGCTAGGATATATAGCGTTATAGACGTATATAATGTTCCCACCGAGAAGTAGGGGCCGAAGTGACGGGAATGTTGTAAAATATTACATGCGACATGTTAGGTTGCCTTAGGCTTGGATATATAGCGTTATAGACGTATATAATGTTCCCACCGAGAAGTAGGGGCCGACGTGCCAGGAATGTAGTAAAATATTACATCCGAGATGTGAGGTTGCCTTAGGCTAGGATATGTAACGTTATAGACGTATATAATGTTCCCACCGAGAAGTAGGGGCCGAAGTGACGGGAATGTTGTAAAGTATGACATTCGACATGTTAGGTTGCCTTAGGCTAGGATATATAGCGTTATAAACGTATATAATGTTCCCACCGAGAAGTAGGGGCCGACGTGCCAGGAATGCAGTAAAATATTACATCCGAGATGTTAGGTTGCCTTCGGCTAGGATATATAACGTTATAGACGTACATAATGTTCCCACCGAGAAGTAGGGGCAGAAGTGACGGGAATGTTGTAAAATATGACATTCGACATGTTAGGTTGCCTTAGGCTAGGATATATAGCGTTATAGACGTATATAATGTTCCCACCGAGAAGTAGGTGCCGACGCGCCAGGAATGTTGTAAAATATTACATTCGACATGTTAGGTTGCCTTAGGCTAGGATATATAGCGTTATAGACGTATATAATGTTCCCACCGAGAAGTAGGGGCCGAAGTGACGGGAATGTTGTAAAATATTACATGCGACATGTTAGGTTGCCTTAGGCTAGGATATGTAACGTTATAGACGTATATAATGTTCGCACCGAGAAGTAGGGGCCGAAGTGACGGGAATGTTGTAAAATATGACATTCGACATGTTAGGTTGCCTTAGGCTAGGATATATAGCGTTATAGACGTATATAATGTTCCCACCGAGAAGTAGGGGCCGACGTGCCAGGAATGTTGTAAAATATTACATTCGACATGTTAGGTTGCCTTAGGCTAGGATATATAGCGTTATAGACGTATATAATGTTCCCACCGAGAAGTAGGGGCCGAAGTGACGGGAATGTTGTAAAATATTACATGCGACATGTTAGGTTGCCTTAGGCTAGGATATGTAACGTTATAGACGTATATAATGTTCCCACCGAGAAGTAGGGGCCGAAGTGACGGGAATGTTGTAAAATATGACATTCGACATGTTAGGTTGCCTTAGGCTAAGATATATAGCGTTATAGACGTATATAATGTACCCACCGAGAAGTAGGGGCCGACGTGCCAGGAATGTAGTAAAATATTACATCCGAGATGTTAGGTTGCCTTCGGCTAGGATATATAACGTTATAGACGTATATAATGTTCCCACCGAGAAGTAGGGGCCGAAGTGACGGGAATGTTGTAAAATATGACATTCGACATGTTAGGTTGCCTTAGGCTACGATATATAGCGTTATAGACGTATATAATGTTCCCACCGAGAAGTAGGTGACGACGCGCCAGGAATGTTGTAAAATATTACATTCGATATGTTAGGTTGCCTTAGGCTAGGATATATAACGTTATAGACGTATATAATGTTCCCACCGAGAAGTAGGGGCCGAAGTGACGGGAATGTTGTAAAATATGACATTCGACATGTTAGGTTGCCTTAGGATAGGATATATAGCGTTATAGACGTATATAATGTCCCCACCGAGAAGTAGGTGCCGACGCGCCAGGAATGTTGTAAAATATTACATTCGACATGTTAGGTTGCTTTAAGCTAGGATATATAGCGTTATAGACGTATATAATGTTCCCACCGAGAAGTAGGGGCCGAAGTGACGGGAATGATGTAAAATATTACATCCGAGATGTTAGGTTGCCTTAGGCTAGGACATATAGCGTTATAGACGTATATAGTGTTCCCACCGAGAAGTAGGGGCCGAAGTGACGGGAATGTTGTTGAATATGACATTCGACATGCTAGGTTGCCTTAGGCTAGGATATATAGCGTTATAGACGTATATAATGTTCCCACCGAGAAGTAGGTGCCGACGCGCCAGGAATGTTGTAAAATATTACATACGACATGTTAGGTTGCCTTAGGCTGGGATATATAGCGTTATAGACGTATGTAATGTTCCCATAGAGAAGTAGGGGCCGACGTGCCAGGAATGTTGTAAAATATTACATTCGACATGTTAGGTTGCCTTAGGCTAGGATATATAGCGTTATAGACGTATATAATGTTCCCACCGAGAAGTAGGGGCCGAAGTGACGGGAATGTTGTAAAATATTACATGCGACATGTTAGGTTGCCTTAGGCTAGGATATGTAACGTTATAGACGTATATAATGTTCCCACCGAGAAGTAGGGGCCGAAGTGACGGGAATGTTGTAAAATATGACATTCGACATGTTAGGTTGCCTTAGGCTAAGATATATAGCGTTATAGACGTATATAATGTACCCACCGAGAAGTAGGGGCCGACGTGCCAAGAATGTAGTAAAATATTACATCCGAGATGTTAGGTTGCCTTCGGCTAGGATATATAACGTTATAGACGTATATAATGTTCCCACCGAGAAGTAGGGGCCGAAGTGACGGGAATGTTGTAAAATATGACATTCGACATGTTAGGTTGCCTTAGGCTACGATATATAGCGTTATAGACGTATATAATGTTCCCACCGAGAAGTAGGTGCCGACGCGCCAGGAATGTTGTAAAATATTACATTCGATATGTTAGGTTGCCTTAGGCTAGGATATATAACGTTATAGACGTATATCATGTTCCCACCGAGAAGTAGGTGCCGACGCGCCAGGAATGTTGTAAAATATTACATTCGACATGTTAGGTTGCTTTAAGCTAGGATATATAGCGTTATAGACGTATATAATGTTCCCACCGAGAAGTAGGGGCCGAAGTGACGGGAATGATGTAAAATATTACATGCGACATGTTAGGTTGCCTTAGGCTAGGATATATAGCGTTATAGACGTATATAATGTTCCCACCGAGAAGTAGGGGCCGACGTGCCAGGAATGTAGTAAAATATTACATCCGAGATGTGAGGTTGCCTTAGGCTAGGATATGTAACGTTATAGACGTATATAATGTTCCCACCGAGAAGTAGGTGCCGACGCGCCAGGAATGTTGTAAAATATTACATTCGACATGTTAGGTTGCCTTAAGCTAGGATATATAGCGTTATAGACGTATATCATGCTCCCACCGAGAAGTAGAGGCCAACGTGCCAGGAATGTAGTAAAATATTACATCCGATATGTTAGGTTGCCTTAGGCTAGGATATATAACGTTATAGACGTATATAATGTTAACACCGAGAAGTAGGGGCCGAAGTGACGGGAATGTTGTAAAATATAACATTCGACATGTTAGGTTGCCTTACGCTAAGATATATAGCGTTATAGACGTATATAATGTACCCACCGAGAAGTAGGGGCCGACGTGCCAGGAATGTAGTAAAATATTACATCCGAGATGTGAGGTTGCCTTAGGCTAGGATATGTAACGTTATAGACGTATATAATGTTCCCACCGAGAAGTAGGGGCCGAAGTGACGGGAATGTTGTAAAGTATGACATTCGACATGTTAGGTTGCCTTAGGCTAGGATATATAGCGTTATAGACGTATATAATGTTCCTACCGAGAAGTAGGTGCCGACGCGCCAGGAATGTTGTAAAATATTACATTCGACATGTTAGGTTGCCTTAAGCTAGGATATATAGCGTTACAGACGTATATAATGTTCCAACAGAGAAGTAGGGGCCGAAGTGCCGGGAATGTTGTAAAATATTACATGCGACATGTTTGGTTGCCTTAGGCTAGGATATATAGCGTTATAGACGTATATCATGCTCCCACCGAGAAGTAGAGGCCAACGTGCCAGGAATGTAGTAAAATATTACATCCGATACGTTAGGTTGCGTTAGGCTAGGATATATAACGTTATAGACGTATATAATGTTACCACCGAGAAGTAGGGGCCGAAGTGACGGGAATGTTGTAAAATATTACATTCGACATGTTAGGTTGCCCTAGGACAGGATATATAGCGTTATAGACGTATATAATGTTCCCACCGAGAAGTAGGGGCCGACGGGCCGAGAATGTTGTAAAATATTACATTCGACATGTTAGGTTGCCTTAGGCTAGGGTATATAGCGTTATAGACGTATATAATGTTCCCACCGAGAAGTAGGGGTCGGCGCGCCAGGAATGTAGTAAAATATTGCATCCGAGATGTTAGGATTGCCTTGGGCTAGGATATATAACGTTATTGACGTATAAAATGTTCTCACCCAGAAATAGGGGCCGACGCGCCAAGAATGTTGTAAAATATTACATTCGACATGTTAGGTTGCCTTAGGTTAGGATATATAACGCTATAGACGTATATACTGTTCCCACCGAGAAGTAGGTGCCGACGCGCCAGGTATGTTGTAAAATATTACATCCAGGATGTTAGGTTGCCTTAGGCTAGGATATGTAACGTTATAGACGTATATAATGTTCCCACCGAGAAGTAGGGGCCGACACGTCTGGAATGTTGTAAAACAATACATCCGAGGTGTTAGGTTGCCTTAATTTAGGATATATAACTTTATAGACGTATATACTGTTCCCTCCGAGAAGTAGGTGCCGACGCGCCAGGAATGTTGTAAAATATTACATTCGACATGTTAGGTTGCCTTAGGCTAGGACATATAGCGTTATAGACGTATATAATGTTCCCACCGAGAAGTAGGGGCCGACGTGCCAGGAATGTAGTAAAATATTACATCCGATATGTTAGGTTGCCTTAGGCTAGGATATATAACGTTATAGACGTATATAATGTTCCCACCGAGAAGTAGGGGCCGAAGTGACGAGAATGTTGTAAAATATGACATTCGACATGTTAGGTTGCCTTAGAAGAGGATATATAGCGTTATAGACGTATATAATGTTCCCACCGAGAAGTAGGTGCCGACGCGCCAGGAATGTTGTAAAATATTACATTCGACATGTTAGGTTGCCTTAGGCTAGGACATATAGCGTTATAGACGTATATAATGTTCCCACCCAGAAGTAGGGGCCGACGTGCCAGGAATGTAGTAAAATATTACATCCGATATGTTAGGTTGCCTTAGGCTAGGATATATAACGTTATAGACGTATATAATGTTCCCACCGAGAAGTAGGGGCCGAAGTGACGAGAATGTTGTAAAATATGACATTCGACATGTTAGGTTGCCTTAGGATAGGATATATAGCGTTATAGACGTATATAATGTTCCCACCGAGAAGTAGGTGCCGACGCGCCAGGAATGTTGTAAAATATTACATTCGACATGTTAGGTTGCTTTAAGCTAGGATATATAGCGTTATAGACGTATATAATGTTCCCACCGAGAAGTAGGTGCCGACGCGCCAGGAATGTTGTAAAATATTACATACGACATGTTAGGTTGCCTTAGGCTGGGATATATAGCGTTATAGACGTATGTAATGTTCCCATAGAGAAGTAGGGGCCGACGTGCCAGGAATGTTGTAAAATATTACATTCGACATGTTAGATTGCCTTAGGCTAGGATATATAGCGTTATAGACGTATATAATGTTCCCACCGAGAAGTAGGGGCCGAAGTGACGGGAATGTTGTAAAATATTACATGCGACATGTTAGGTTGCCTTAGGCTAGGATATGTAACGTTATAGACGTATATAATGTTCCCACCGAGAAGTAGGGGCCGAAGTGACGGGAATGTTGTAAAATATGACATTCGACATGTTAGGTTGCCTTAGGCTAAGATATATAGCGTTATAGACGTATATAATGTACCCACCGAGAAGTAGGGGCCGACGTGCCAGGAATGTAGTAAAATATTACATCCGAGATGTTAGGTTGCCTTCGGCTAGGATATATAACGTTATAGACGTATATAATGTTCCCACCGAGAAGTAGGGGCCGACACGTCTGGAATGTTGTAAAACAATACATCCGAGGTGTTAGGTTGCCTTAATTTAGGATATATAACTTTATAGACGTATATACTGTTCCCTCCGAGAAGTAGGTGCCGACGCGCCAGGAATGTTGTAAAATATTACATTCGACATGTTAGGTTGCCTTAGGCTAGGACATATAGCGTTATAGACGTATATAATGTTCCCACCGAGAAGTAGGGGCCGACGTGCCAGGAATGTAGTAAAATATTACATCCGATATGTTAGGTTGCCTTAGGCTAGGATATATAACGTTATAGACGTATATAATGTTCCCACCGAGAAGTAGGGGCCGAAGTGACGAGAATGTTGTAAAATATGACATTCGACATGTTAGGTTGCCTTAGGATAGGATATATAGCGTTATAGACGTATATAATGTTCCCACCGAGAAGTAGGTGCCGACGCGCCAGGAATGTTGTAAAATATTACATTCGACATGTTAGGTTGCTTTAAGCTAGGATATATAGCGTTATAGACGTATATAATGTTCCCACCGAGAAGTAGGGGCCGAAGTGACGGGAATGATGTAAAATATTACATGCGACATGTTAGGCTGCCTTAGGCTAGGATATATAGCGTTATAGACGTATATAATGTTCCCACCGAGAAGTAGGGTCCGACGTGCCAGGAATGTAGTAAAATATTACATCCGAGATGTTAGGTTGCCTTAGGCTAGGATATATAACGTTATACACGTATATAATGTTCCCACCGAGAAGTAGGGGCCGAAGTGACGGGAATGTTGTAAAATATGACATTCGACATGTTAGGTTGCCTTAGGCTAGGATATATAGCGTTATAGACGTATATAATGTTCCCACCGAGAAGTAGGGGCCGACGTGCCAGGAATGTTGTAAAATATAACGTTCGACATGTTAGGTTGCCTTAGGCTAGGACATATAGCGTTATAGACGTATATAGTGTTCCCACCGAGAAGTAGGGGCCGAAGTGACGGGAATGTTGTTGAATATGACATTCGACATGCTAGGTTGCCTTAGGCTAGGATATATAGCGTTATAGACGTATATAATGTTCCCACCGAGAAGTAGGTGCCGACGCGCCAGGAATGTTGTAAAATATTACATACGACATGTTAGGTTGCCTTAGGCTGGGATATATAGCGTTATAGACGTATGTAATGTTCCCATAGAGAAGTAGGGGCCGACGTGCCAGGAATGTTGTAAAATATTACATTCGACATGTTAGGTTGCCTTAGGCTAGGATATATAGCGTTATAGACGTATATAATGTTCCCACCGAGAAGTAGGGGCCGAAGTGACGGGAATGTTGTAAAATATTACATGCGACATGTTAGGTTGCCTTAGGCTAGGATATGTAACGTTATAGACGTATATAATGTTCCCACCGAGAAGTAGGGGCCGAAGTGACGGGAATGTTGTAAAATATGACATTCGACATGTTAGGTTGCCTTAGGCTAGGACATATAGCGTTATAGACGTATATAATGTTCCCACCGAGAAGTAGGGGCCGACGTGCCAGGAATGTAGTAAAATAGATATGTTAGGTTGCCTTAGGCTAGGATATATAACGTTATAGACGTATATAATGTTCCCACCGAGAAGTAGGGGCCGAAGTGACGAGAATGTTGTAAAATATGACATTCGACATGTTAGGTTGCCTTAGGATAGGATATATAGCGTTATAGACGTATATAATGTTCCCACCGAGAAGTAGGTGCCGACGCGCCAGGAATGTTGTAAAATATTACATTCGACATGTTAGGTTGCTTTAAGCTAGGATATATAGCGTTATAGAAGTATATAATGTTCCCACCGAGAAGTAGGGGCCGAAGTGACGGGAATGATGTAAAATATTACATGCGACATGTTAGGCTGCCTTAGGCTAGGATATATAACGTTATAGACGTATATCATGTTCCCACCGAGAAGTAGGTGCCGACGCGCCAGGAATGTTGTAAAATATTACATTCGACATGTTAGGTTGCTTTAAGCTAGGATATATAGCGTTATAGACGTATATAATGTTCCCACCGAGAAGTAGGGGCCGAAGTGACGGGAATGATGTAAAATATTACATGCGACATGTTAGGTTGCCTTAGGCTAGGATATATAGCGTTATAGACGTATATAATGTTCCCACCGAGAAGTAGGGGCCGACGTGCCAGGAATGTAGTAAAATATTACATCCGAGATGTGAGGTTGCCTTAGGCTAGGATATGTAACGTTATAGACGTATATAATGTTCCCACCGAGAAGTAGGTGCCGACGCGCCAGGAATGTTGTAAAATATTACATTCGACATGTTAGGTTGCCTTAAGCTAGGATATATAGCGTTATAGACGTATATCATGCTCCCACCGAGAAGTAGAGGCCAACGTGCCAGGAATGTAGTAAAATATTACATCCGATATGTTAGGTTGCCTTAGGCTAGGATATATAACGTTATAGACGTATATAATGTTAACACCGAGAAGTAGGGGCCGAAGTGACGGGAATGTTGTAAAATATAACATTCGACATGTTAGGTTGCCTTACGCTAAGATATATAGCGTTATAGACGTATATAATGTACCCACCGAGAAGTAGGGGCCGACGTGCCAGGAATGTAGTAAAATATTACATCCGAGATGTGAGGTTGCCTTAGGCTAGGATATGTAACGTTATAGACGTATATAATGTTCCCACCGAGAAGTAGGGGCCGAAGTGACGGGAATGTTGTAAAGTATGACATTCGACATGTTAGGTTGCCTTAGGCTAGGATATATAGCGTTATAGACGTATATAATGTTCCTACCGAGAAGTAGGTGCCGACGCGCCAGGAATGTTGTAAAATATTACATTCGACATGTTAGGTTGCCTTAAGCTAGGATATATAGCGTTACAGACGTATATAATGTTCCAACAGAGAAGTAGGGGCCGAAGTGCCGGGAATGTTGTAAAATATTACATGCGACATGTTTGGTTGCCTTAGGCTAGGATATATAGCGTTATAGACGTATATCATGCTCCCACCGAGAAGTAGAGGCCAACGTGCCAGGAATGTAGTAAAATATTACATCCGATACGTTAGGTTGCCTTAGGCTAGGATATATAACGTTATAGACGTATATAATGTTACCACCGAGAAGTAGGGGCCGAAGTGACGGGAATGTTGTAAAATATTACATTCGACATGTTAGGTTGCCCTAGGACAGGATATATAGCGTTATAGACGTATATAATGTTCCCACCGAGAAGTAGGGGCCGACGGGCCGAGAATGTTGTAAAATATTACATTCGACATGTTAGGTTGCCTTAGGCTAGGGTATATAGCGTTATAGACGTATATAATGTTCCCACCGAGAAGTAGGGGTCGGCGCGCCAGGAATGTAGTAAAATATTGCATCCGAGATGTTAGGATTGCCTTGGGCTAGGATATATAACGTTATTGACGTATAAAATGTTCTCACCCAGAAATAGGGGCCGACGCGCCAAGAATGTTGTAAAATATTACATTCGACATGTTAGGTTGCCTTAGGTTAGGATATATAACGCTATAGACGTATATACTGTTCCCACCGAGAAGTAGGTGCCGACGCGCCAGGTATGTTGTAAAATATTACATCCAGGATGTTAGGTTGCCTTAGGCTAGGATATGTAACGTTATAGACGTATATAATGTTCCCACCGAGAAGTAGGGGCCGACACGTCTGGAATGTTGTAAAACAATACATCCGAGGTGTTAGGTTGCCTTAATTTAGGATATATAACTTTATAGACGTATATACTGTTCCCTCCGAGAAGTAGGTGCCGACGCGCCAGGAATGTTGTAAAATATTACATTCGACATGTTAGGTTGCCTTAGGCTAGGACATATAGCGTTATAGACGTATATAATGTTCCCACCGAGAAGTAGGGGCCGACGTGCCAGGAATGTAGTAAAATATTACATCCGATATGTTAGGTTGCCTTAGGCTAGGATATATAACGTTATAGACGTATATAATGTTCCCACCGAGAAGTAGGGGCCGAAGTGACGAGAATGTTGTAAAATATGACATTCGACATGTTAGGTTGCCTTAGAAGAGGATATATAGCGTTATAGACGTATATAATGTTCCCACCGAGAAGTAGGTGCCGACGCGCCAGGAATGTTGTAAAATATTACATTCGACATGTTAGGTTGCCTTAGGCTAGGACATATAGCGTTATAGACGTATATAATGTTCCCACCCAGAAGTAGGGGCCGACGTGCCAGGAATGTAGTAAAATATTACATCCGATATGTTAGGTTGCCTTAGGCTAGGATATATAACGTTATAGACGTATATAATGTTCCCACCGAGAAGTAGGGGCCGAAGTGACGAGAATGTTGTAAAATATGACATTCGACATGTTAGGTTGCCTTAGGATAGGATATATAGCGTTATAGACGTATATAATGTTCCCACCGAGAAGTAGGTGCCGACGCGCCAGGAATGTTGTAAAATATTACATTCGACATGTTAGGTTGCTTTAAGCTAGGATATATAGCGTTATAGACGTATATAATGTTCCCACCGAGAAGTAGGTGCCGACGCGCCAGGAATGTTGTAAAATATTACATACGACATGTTAGGTTGCCTTAGGCTGGGATATATAGCGTTATAGACGTATGTAATGTTCCCATAGAGAAGTAGGGGCCGACGTGCCAGGAATGTTGTAAAATATTACATTCGACATGTTAGATTGCCTTAGGCTAGGATATATAGCGTTATAGACGTATATAATGTTCCCACCGAGAAGTAGGGGCCGAAGTGACGGGAATGTTGTAAAATATTACATGCGACATGTTAGGTTGCCTTAGGCTAGGATATGTAACGTTATAGACGTATATAATGTTCCCACCGAGAAGTAGGGGCCGAAGTGACGGGAATGTTGTAAAATATGACATTCGACAGGTTAGGTTGCCTTAGGCTAAGATATATAGCGTTATAGACGTATATAATGTACCCACCGAGAAGTAGGGGCCGACGTGCCAGGAATGTAGTAAAATATTACATCCGAGATGTTAGGTTGCCTTCGGCTAGGATATATAACGTTATAGACGTATATAATGTTCCCACCGAGAAGTAGGGGCCGACACGTCTGGAATGTTGTAAAACAATACATCCGAGGTGTTAGGTTGCCTTAATTTAGGATATATAACTTTATAGACGTATATACTGTTCCCTCCGAGAAGTAGGTGCCGACGCGCCAGGAATGTTGTAAAATATTACATTCGACATGTTAGGTTGCCTTAGGCTAGGACATATAGCGTTATAGACGTATATAATGTTCCCACCGAGAAGTAGGGGCCGACGTGCCAGGAATGTAGTAAAATATTACATCCGATATGTTAGGTTGCCTTAGGCTAGGATATATAACGTTATAGACGTATATAATGTTCCCACCGAGAAGTAGGGGCCGAAGTGACGAGAATGTTGTAAAATATGACATTCGACATGTTAGGTTGCCTTAGGATAGGATATATAGCGTTATAGACGTATATAATGTTCCCACCGAGAAGTAGGTGCCGACGCGCCAGGAATGTTGTAAAATATTACATTCGACATGTTAGGTTGCTTTAAGCTAGGATATATAGCGTTATAGACGTATATAATGTTCCCACCGAGAAGTAGGGGCCGAAGTGACGGGAATGATGTAAAATATTACATGCGACATGTTAGGCTGCCTTAGGCTAGGATATATAGCGTTATAGACGTATATAATGTTCCCACCGAGAAGTAGGGTCCGACGTGCCAGGAATGTAGTAAAATATTACATCCGAGATGTTAGGTTGCCTTAGGCTAGGATATATAACGTTATACACGTATATAATGTTCCCACCGAGAAGTAGGGGCCGAAGTGACGGGAATGTTGTAAAATATGACATTCGACATGTTAGGTTGCCTTAGGCTAGGATATATAGCGTTATAGACGTATATAATGTTCCCACCGAGAAGTAGGGGCCGACGTGCCAGGAATGTTGTAAAATATAACGTTCGACATGTTAGGTTGCCTTAGGCTAGGACATATAGCGTTATAGACGTATATAGTGTTCCCACCGAGAAGTAGGGGCCGAAGTGACGGGAATGTTGTTGAATATGACATTCGACATGCTAGGTTGCCTTAGGCTAGGATATATAGCGTTATAGACGTATATAATGTTCCCACCGAGAAGTAGGTGCCGACGCGCCAGGAATGTTGTAAAATATTACATACGACATGTTAGGTTGCCTTAGGCTGGGATATATAGCGTTATAGACGTATGTAATGTTCCCATAGAGAAGTAGGGGCCGACGTGCCAGGAATGTTGTAAAATATTACATTCGACATGTTAGGTTGCCTTAGGCTAGGATATATAGCGTTATAGACGTATATAATGTTCCCACCGAGAAGTAGGGGCCGAAGTGACGGGAATGTTGTAAAATATTACATGCGACATGTTAGGTTGCCTTAGGCTAGGATATGTAACGTTATAGACGTATATAATGTTCCCACCGAGAAGTAGGGGCCGAAGTGACGGGAATGTTGTAAAATATGACATTCGACATGTTAGGTTGCCTTAGGCTAGGACATATAGCGTTATAGACGTATATAATGTTCCCACCGAGAAGTAGGGGCCGACGTGCCAGGAATGTAGTAAAATAGATATGTTAGGTTGCCTTAGGCTAGGATATATAACGTTATAGACGTATATAATGTTCCCACCGAGAAGTAGGGGCCGAAGTGACGAGAATGTTGTAAAATATGACATTCGACATGTTAGGTTGCCTTAGGATAGGATATATAGCGTTATAGACGTATATAATGTTCCCACCGAGAAGTAGGTGCCGACGCGCCAGGAATGTTGTAAAATATTACATTCGACATGTTAGGTTGCTTTAAGCTAGGATATATAGCGTTATAGAAGTATATAATGTTCCCACCGAGAAGTAGGGGCCGAAGTGACGGGAATGATGTAAAATATTACATGCGACATGTTAGGCTGCCTTAGGCTAGGATATATAACGTTATAGACGTATATCATGTTCCCACCGAGAAGTAGGTGCCGACGCGCCAGGAATGTTGTAAAATATTACATTCGACATGTTAGGTTGCTTTAAGCTAGGATATATAGCGTTATAGACGTATATAATGTTCCCACCGAGAAGTAGGGGCCGAAGTGACGGGAATGATGTAAAATATTACATGCGACATGTTAGGTTGCCTTAGGCTAGGATATATAGCGTTATAGACGTATATAATGTTCCCACCGAGAAGTAGGGGCCGACGTGCCAGGAATGTAGTAAAATATTACATCCGAGATGTGAGGTTGCCTTAGGCTAGGATATGTAACGTTATAGACGTATATAATGTTCCCACCGAGAAGTAGGTGCCGACGCGCCAGGAATGTTGTAAAATATTACATTCGACATGTTAGGTTGCCTTAAGCTAGGATATATAGCGTTATAGACGTATATCATGCTCCCACCGAGAAGTAGAGGCCAACGTGCCAGGAATGTAGTAAAATATTACATCCGATATGTTAGGTTGCCTTAGGCTAGGATATATAACGTTATAGACGTATATAATGTTAACACCGAGAAGTAGGGGCCGAAGTGACGGGAATGTTGTAAAATATAACATTCGACATGTTAGGTTGCCTTACGCTAAGATATATAGCGTTATAGACGTATATAATGTACCCACCGAGAAGTAGGGGCCGACGTGCCAGGAATGTAGTAAAATATTACATCCGAGATGTGAGGTTGCCTTAGGCTAGGATATGTAACGTTATAGACGTATATAATGTTCCCACCGAGAAGTAGGGGCCGAAGTGACGGGAATGTTGTAAAGTATGACATTCGACATGTTAGGTTGCCTTAGGCTAGGATATATAGCGTTATAGACGTATATAATGTTCCTACCGAGAAGTAGGTGCCGACGCGCCAGGAATGTTGTAAAATATTACATTCGACATGTTAGGTTGCCTTAAGCTAGGATATATAGCGTTACAGACGTATATAATGTTCCAACAGAGAAGTAGGGGCCGAAGTGCCGGGAATGTTGTAAAATATTACATGCGACATGTTTGGTTGCCTTAGGCTAGGATATATAGCGTTATAGACGTATATCATGCTCCCACCGAGAAGTAGAGGCCAACGTGCCAGGAATGTAGTAAAATATTACATCCGATACGTTAGGTTGCCTTAGGCTAGGATATATAACGTTATAGACGTATATAATGTTACCACCGAGAAGTAGGGGCCGAAGTGACGGGAATGTTGTAAAATATTACATTCGACATGTTAGGTTGCCCTAGGACAGGATATATAGCGTTATAGACGTATATAATGTTCCCACCGAGAAGTAGGGGCCGACGGGCCGAGAATGTTGTAAAATATTACATTCGACATGTTAGGTTGCCTTAGGCTAGGGTATATAGCGTTATAGACGTATATAATGTTCCCACCGAGAAGTAGGGGTCGGCGCGCCAGGAATGTAGTAAAATATTGCATCCGAGATGTTAGGATTGCCTTGGGCTAGGATATATAACGTTATTGACGTATAAAATGTTCTCACCCAGAAATAGGGGCCGACGCGCCAAGAATGTTGTAAAATATTACATTCGACATGTTAGGTTGCCTTAGGTTAGGATATATAACGCTATAGACGTATATACTGTTCCCACCGAGAAGTAGGTGCCGACGCGCCAGGTATGTTGTAAAATATTACATCCAGGATGTTAGGTTGCCTTAGGCTAGGATATGTAACGTTATAGACGTATATAATGTTCCCACCGAGAAGTAGGGGCCGACACGTCTGGAATGTTGTAAAACAATACATCCGAGGTGTTAGGTTGCCTTAATTTAGGATATATAACTTTATAGACGTATATACTGTTCCCTCCGAGAAGTAGGTGCCGACGCGCCAGGAATGTTGTAAAATATTACATTCGACATGTTAGGTTGCCTTAGGCTAGGACATATAGCGTTATAGACGTATATAATGTTCCCACCGAGAAGTAGGGGCCGACGTGCCAGGAATGTAGTAAAATATTACATCCGATATGTTAGGTTGCCTTAGGCTAGGATATATAACGTTATAGACGTATATAATGTTCCCACCGAGAAGTAGGGGCCGAAGTGACGAGAATGTTGTAAAATATGACATTCGACATGTTAGGTTGCCTTAGAAGAGGATATATAGCGTTATAGACGTATATAATGTTCCCACCGAGAAGTAGGTGCCGACGCGCCAGGAATGTTGTAAAATATTACATTCGACATGTTAGGTTGCCTTAGGCTAGGACATATAGCGTTATAGACGTATATAATGTTCCCACCCAGAAGTAGGGGCCGACGTGCCAGGAATGTAGTAAAATATTACATCCGATATGTTAGGTTGCCTTAGGCTAGGATATATAACGTTATAGACGTATATAATGTTCCCACCGAGAAGTAGGGGCCGAAGTGACGAGAATGTTGTAAAATATGACATTCGACATGTTAGGTTGCCTTAGGATAGGATATATAGCGTTATAGACGTATATAATGTTCCCACCGAGAAGTAGGGGCCGACGTGCCAGGAATGTTGTAAAATATAACGTTCGACATGTTAGGTTGCCTTAGGCTAGGACATATAGCGTTATAGACGTATATAGTGTTCCCACCGAGAAGTAGGGGCCGAAGTGACGGGAATGTTGTTGAATATGACATTCGACATGCTAGGTTGCCTTAGGCTAGGATATATAGCGTTATAGACGTATATAATGTTCCCACCGAGAAGTAGGTGCCGACGCGCCAGGAATGTTGTAAAATATTACATACGACATGTTAGGTTGCCTTAGGCTGGGATATATAGCGTTATAGACGTATGTAATGTTCCCATAGAGAAGTAGGGGCCGACGTGCCAGGAATGTTGTAAAATATTACATTCGACATGTTAGGTTGCCTTAGGCTAGGATATATAGCGTTATAGACGTATATAATGTTCCCACCGAGAAGTAGGTGCCGACGCGCCAGGAATGTTGTAAAATATTACATACGACATGTTAGGTTGCCTTAGGCTGGGATATATAGCGTTATAGACGTATGTAATGTTCCCATAGAGAAGTAGGGGCCGACGTGCCAGGAATGTTGTAAAATATTACATTCGACATGTTAGGTTGCCTTAGGCTAGGATATATAGCGTTATAGACGTATATAATGTTCCCACCGAGAAGTAGGGGCCGAAGTGACGGGAATGTTGTAAAATATTACATGCGACATGTTAGGTTGCCTTAGGCTAGGATATGTAACGTTATAGACGTATATAATGTTCCCACCGAGAAGTAGGGGCCGAAGTGACGGGAATGTTGTAAAATATGACATTCGACATGTTAGGTTGCCTTAGGCTAGGACATATAGCGTTATAGACGTATATAATGTTCCCACCGAGAAGTAGGGGCCGACGTGCCAGGAATGTAGTAAAATAGATATGTTAGGTTGCCTTAGGCTAGGATATATAACGTTATAGACGTATATAATGTTCCCACCGAGAAGTAGGGGCCGAAGTGACGAGAATGTTGTAAAATATGACATTCGACATGTTAGGTTGCCTTAGGATAGGATATATAGCGTTATAGACGTATATAATGTTCCCACCGAGAAGTAGGTGCCGACGCGCCAGGAATGTTGTAAAATATTACATTCGACATGTTAGGTTGCTTTAAGCTAGGATATATAGCGTTATAGAAGTATATAATGTTCCCACCGAGAAGTAGGGGCCGAAGTGACGGGAATGATGTAAAATATTACATGCGACATGTTAGGCTGCCTTAGGCTAGGATATATAACGTTATAGACGTATATCATGTTCCCACCGAGAAGTAGGTGCCGACGCGCCAGGAATGTTGTAAAATATTACATTCGACATGTTAGGTTGCTTTAAGCTAGGATATATAGCGTTATAGACGTATATAATGTTCCCACCGAGAAGTAGGGGCCGAAGTGACGGGAATGATGTAAAATATTACATGCGACATGTTAGGTTGCCTTAGGCTAGGATATATAGCGTTATAGACGTATATAATGTTCCCACCGAGAAGTAGGGGCCGACGTGCCAGGAATGTAGTAAAATATTACATCCGAGATGTGAGGTTGCCTTAGGCTAGGATATGTAACGTTATAGACGTATATAATGTTCCCACCGAGAAGTAGGTGCCGACGCGCCAGGAATGTTGTAAAATATTACATTCGACATGTTAGGTTGCCTTAAGCTAGGATATATAGCGTTATAGACGTATATCATGCTCCCACCGAGAAGTAGAGGCCAACGTGCCAGGAATGTAGTAAAATATTACATCCGATATGTTAGGTTGCCTTAGGCTAGGATATATAACGTTATAGACGTATATAATGTTAACACCGAGAAGTAGGGGCCGAAGTGACGGGAATGTTGTAAAATATAACATTCGACATGTTAGGTTGCCTTACGCTAAGATATATAGCGTTATAGACGTATATAATGTACCCACCGAGAAGTAGGGGCCGACGTGCCAGGAATGTAGTAAAATATTACATCCGAGATGTGAGGTTGCCTTAGGCTAGGATATGTAACGTTATAGACGTATATAATGTTCCCACCGAGAAGTAGGGGCCGAAGTGACGGGAATGTTGTAAAGTATGACATTCGACATGTTAGGTTGCCTTAGGCTAGGATATATAGCGTTATAGACGTATATAATGTTCCTACCGAGAAGTAGGTGCCGACGCGCCAGGAATGTTGTAAAATATTACATTCGACATGTTAGGTTGCCTTAAGCTAGGATATATAGCGTTACAGACGTATATAATGTTCCAACAGAGAAGTAGGGGCCGAAGTGCCGGGAATGTTGTAAAATATTACATGCGACATGTTTGGTTGCCTTAGGCTAGGATATATAGCGTTATAGACGTATATCATGCTCCCACCGAGAAGTAGAGGCCAACGTGCCAGGAATGTAGTAAAATATTACATCCGATACGTTAGGTTGCCTTAGGCTAGGATATATAACGTTATAGACGTATATAATGTTACCACCGAGAAGTAGGGGCCGAAGTGACGGGAATGTTGTAAAATATTACATTCGACATGTTAGGTTGCCCTAGGACAGGATATATAGCGTTATAGACGTATATAATGTTCCCACCGAGAAGTAGGGGCCGACGGGCCGAGAATGTTGTAAAATATTACATTCGACATGTTAGGTTGCCTTAGGCTAGGGTATATAGCGTTATAGACGTATATAATGTTCCCACCGAGAAGTAGGGGTCGGCGCGCCAGGAATGTAGTAAAATATTGCATCCGAGATGTTAGGATTGCCTTGGGCTAGGATATATAACGTTATTGACGTATAAAATGTTCTCACCCAGAAATAGGGGCCGACGCGCCAAGAATGTTGTAAAATATTACATTCGACATGTTAGGTTGCCTTAGGTTAGGATATATAACGCTATAGACGTATATACTGTTCCCACCGAGAAGTAGGTGCCGACGCGCCAGGTATGTTGTAAAATATTACATCCAGGATGTTAGGTTGCCTTAGGCTAGGATATGTAACGTTATAGACGTATATAATGTTCCCACCGAGAAGTAGGGGCCGACACGTCTGGAATGTTGTAAAACAATACATCCGAGGTGTTAGGTTGCCTTAATTTAGGATATATAACTTTATAGACGTATATACTGTTCCCTCCGAGAAGTAGGTGCCGACGCGCCAGGAATGTTGTAAAATATTACATTCGACATGTTAGGTTGCCTTAGGCTAGGACATATAGCGTTATAGACGTATATAATGTTCCCACCGAGAAGTAGGGGCCGACGTGCCAGGAATGTAGTAAAATATTACATCCGATATGTTAGGTTGCCTTAGGCTAGGATATATAACGTTATAGACGTATATAATGTTCCCACCGAGAAGTAGGGGCCGAAGTGACGAGAATGTTGTAAAATATGACATTCGACATGTTAGGTTGCCTTAGAAGAGGATATATAGCGTTATAGACGTATATAATGTTCCCACCGAGAAGTAGGTGCCGACGCGCCAGGAATGTTGTAAAATATTACATTCGACATGTTAGGTTGCCTTAGGCTAGGACATATAGCGTTATAGACGTATATAATGTTCCCACCCAGAAGTAGGGGCCGACGTGCCAGGAATGTAGTAAAATATTACATCCGATATGTTAGGTTGCCTTAGGCTAGGATATATAACGTTATAGACGTATATAATGTTCCCACCGAGAAGTAGGGGCCGAAGTGACGAGAATGTTGTAAAATATGACATTCGACATGTTAGGTTGCCTTAGGATAGGATATATAGCGTTATAGACGTATATAATGTTCCCACCGAGAAGTAGGGGCCGACGTGCCAGGAATGTTGTAAAATATAACGTTCGACATGTTAGGTTGCCTTAGGCTAGGACATATAGCGTTATAGACGTATATAGTGTTCCCACCGAGAAGTAGGGGCCGAAGTGACGGGAATGTTGTTGAATATGACATTCGACATGCTAGGTTGCCTTAGGCTAGGATATATAGCGTTATAGACGTATATAATGTTCCCACCGAGAAGTAGGTGCCGACGCGCCAGGAATGTTGTAAAATATTACATACGACATGTTAGGTTGCCTTAGGCTGGGATATATAGCGTTATAGAGGTATGTAATGTTCCCATAGAGAAGTAGGGGCCGACGTGCCAGGAATGTTGTAAAATATTACATTCGACATGTTAGGTTGCCTTAGGCTAGGATATATAGCGTTATAGACGTATATAATGTTCCCACCGAGAAGTAGGGGCCGAAGTGACGGGAATGTTGTAAAATATTACATGCGACATGTTAGGTTGCCTTAGGCTAGGATATGTAACGTTATAGACGTATATAATGTTCCCACCGAGAAGTAGGGGCCGAAGTGACGGGAATGTTGTAAAATATGACATTCGACATGTTAGGTTGCCTTAGGCTAGGACATATAGCGTTATAGACGTATATAATGTTCCCACCGAGAAGTAGGGGCCGACGTGCCAGGAATGTAGTAAAATATTACATCCGATATGTTAGGTTGCCTTAGGCTAGGATATATAACGTTATAGACGTATATAATGTTCCCACCGAGAAGTAGGGGCCGAAGTGACGAGAATGTTGTAAAATATGACATTCGACATGTTAGGTTGCCTTAGGATAGGATATATAGCGTTATAGACGTATATAATGTTCCCACCGAGAAGTAGGTGCCGACGCGCCAGGAATGTTGTAAAATATTACATTCGACATGTTAGGTTGCTTTAAGCTAGGATATATAGCGTTATAGAAGTATATAATGTTCCCACCGAGAAGTAGGGGCCGAAGTGACGGGAATGATGTAAAATATTACATGCGACATGTTAGGCTGCCTTAGGCTAGGATATATAGCGTTATAGACGTATATAATGTTCCCACCGAGAAGTAGGGTCCGACGTGCCAGGAATGTAGTAAAATATTACATCCGAGATGTTAGGTTGCCTTAGGCTAGGATATATAACGTTATACACGTATATAATGTTCCCACCGAGAAGTAGGGGCCGAAGTGACGAGAATGTTGTAAAATATGACATTCGACATGTTAGGTTGCCTTAGGCTAGGATATGTAACGTTATAGACGTATATAATGTTCCCACCGAGAAGTAGGGGCCGAAGTGACGGGAATGTTGTTGAATATGACATTCGACATGCTAGGTTGCCTTAGGCTAGGATATATAGCGTTATAGACGTATATAATGTTCCCACCGAGAAGTAGGTGCCGACGCGCCAGGAATGTTGTAAAATATTACATACGACATGTTAGGTTGCCTTAGGCTGGGATATATAGCGTTATAGACGTATGTAATGTTCCCATAGAGAAGTAGGGGCCGACGTGCCAGGAATGTTGTAAAATATTACATTCGACATGTTAGGTTGCCTTAGGCTAGGATATATAGCGTTATAGACGTATATAATGTTCCCACCGAGAAGTAGGGGCCGAAGTGACGGGAATGTTGTAAAATATTACATGCGACATGTTAGGTTGCCTTAGGCTAGGATATGTAACGTTATAGACGTATATAATGTTCCCACCGAGAAGTAGGGGCCGAAGTGACGGGAATGTTGTAAAATATGACATTCGACATGTTAGGTTGCCTTAGGCTAGGACATATAGCGTTATAGACGTATATAATGTTCCCACCGAGAAGTAGGGGCCGACGTGCCAGGAATGTAGTAAAATATTACATCCGATATGTTAGGTTGCCTTAGGCTAGGATATATAACGTTATAGACGTATATAATGTTCCCACCGAGAAGTAGGGGCCGAAGTGACGAGAATGTTGTAAAATATGACATTCGACATGTTAGGTTGCCTTAGGATAGGATATATAGCGTTATAGACGTATATAATGTTCCCACCGAGAAGTAGGTGCCGACGCGCCAGGAATGTTGTAAAATATTACATTCGACATGTTAGGTTGCTTTAAGCTAGGATATATAGCGTTATAGAAGTATATAATGTTCCCACCGAGAAGTAGGGGCCGAAGTGACGGGAATGATGTAAAATATTACATGCGACATGTTAGGCTGCCTTAGGCTAGGATATATAGCGTTATAGACGTATATAATGTTCCCACCGAGAAGTAGGGTCCGACGTGCCAGGAATGTAGTAAAATATTACATCCGAGATGTTAGGTTGCCTTAGGCTAGGATATATAACGTTATACACGTATATAATGTTCCCACCGAGAAGTAGGGGCCGAAGTGACGGGAATGTTGTAAAATATGACATTCGACATGTTAGGTTGCCTTAGGCTAGGATATATAGCGTTATAGACGTATATAATGTTCCCACCGAGAAGTAGGGGCCGACGTGCCAGGAATGTTGTAAAATATAACGTTCGACATGTTAGGTTGCCTTAGGCTAGGACATATAGCGTTATAGACGTATATAGTGTTCCCACCGAGAAGTAGGGGCCGAAGTGACGGGAATGTTGTTGAATATGACATTCGACATGCTAGGTTGCCTTAGGCTAGGATATATAGCGTTATAGACGTATATAATGTTCCCACCGAGAAGTAGGTGCCGACGCGCCAGGAATGTTGTAAAATATTACATACGACATGTTAGGTTGCCTTAGGCTGGGATATATAGCGTTATAGACGTATGTAATGTTCCCATAGAGAAGTAGGGGCCGACGTGCCAGGAATGTTGTAAAATATTACATTCGACATGTTAGGTTGCCTTAGGCTAGGATATATAGCGTTATAGACGTATATAATGTTCCCACCGAGAAGTAGGGGCCGAAGTGACGGGAATGTTGTAAAATATTACATGCGACATGTTAGGTTGCCTTAGGCTAGGATATGTAACGTTATAGACGTATATAATGTTCCCACCGAGAAGTAGGGGCCGAAGTGACGGGAATGTTGTAAAATATGACATTCGACATGTTAGGTTGCCTTAGGCTAAGATATATAGCGTTATAGACGTATATAATGTACCCACCGAGAAGTAGGGGCCGACGTGCCAGGAATGTAGTGAAATATTACATCCGAGATGTTAGGTTGCCTTCGGCTAGGATATATAACGTTATAGACGTATATAATGTTCCCACCGAGAAGTAGGGGCCGAAGTGACGGGAATGTTGTAAAATATGACATTCGACATGTTAGGTTGCCTTAGGCTAGGATATATAGCGTTATAGACGTATATAATGTTCCCACCGAGAAGTAGGGGCCGACGTGCCAGGAATGTTGTAAAATATAACGTTCGACATGTTAGGTTGCCTTAGGCTAGGACATATAGCGTTATAGACGTATATAGTGTTCCCACCGAGAAGTAGGGGCCGAAGTGACGGGAATGTTGTTGAATATGACATTCGACATGCTAGGTTGCCTTAGGCTAGGATATATAGCGTTATAGACGTATATAATGTTCCCACCGAGAAGTAGGTGCCGACGCGCCAGGAATGTTGTAAAATATTACATACGACATGTTAGGTTGCCTTAGGCTGGGATATATAGCGTTATAGACGTATGTAATGTTCCCATAGAGAAGTAGGGGCCGACGTGCCAGGAATGTTGTAAAATATTACATTCGACATGTTAGGTTGCCTTAGGCTAGGATATATAGCGTTATAGACGTATATAATGTTCCCACCGAGAAGTAGGGGCCGAAGTGACGGGAATGTTGTAAAATATTACATGCGACATGTTAGGTTGCCTTAGGCTAGGATATGTAACGTTATAGACGTATATACTGTTCCCTCCGAGAAGTAGGTGCCGACGCGCTAGGAATGTTGTAAAATATTACATTCGACATGTTAGGTTGCCTTAGGCTAGGATATATAGCGTTATAGACGTATATAATGTTCCCACCGAGAAGTAGGGGCCGACGTGCCAGGAATGTACTAAAATATTACATCCGATATGTTAGGTTGCCTTAGGCTAGGATATATAACGTTATAGACGTATATAATGTTCCCACCGAGAAGTAGGGGCCGAAGTGACGGGAATGTTGTAAAATATGACATTCGACATGTTAGGTTGCCTTAGGATAGGATATATAGCGTTATAGACGTATATAATGTTCCCACCGAGAAGTAGGGGCCGACGTGCCAGGAATGTTGTAAAATATAACGTTCGACATGTTAGGTTGCCTTAGGCTAGGACATATAGCGTTATAGACGTATATAGTGTTCCCACCGAGAAGTAGGGGCCGAAGTGACGGGAATGTTGTTGAATATGACATTCGACATGCTAGGTTGCCTTAGGCTAGGATATATAGCGTTATAGACGTATATAATGTTCCCACCGAGAAGTAGGTGCCGACGCGCCAGGAATGTTGTAAAATATTACATACGACATGTTAGGTTGCCTTAGGCTGGGATATATAGCGTTATAGACGTATGTAATGTTCCCATAGAGAAGTAGGGGCCGACGTGCCAGGAATGTTGTAAAATATTACATTCGACATGTTAGGTTGCCTTAGGCTAGGATATATAGCGTTATAGACGTATATAATGTTCCCACCGAGAAGTAGGGGCCGAAGTGACGGGAATGTTGTAAAATATTACATGCGACATGTTAGGTTGCCTTAGGCTAGGATATGTAACGTTATAGACGTATATAATGTTCCCACCGAGAAGTAGGGGCCGAAGTGACGGGAATGTTGTAAAATATGACATTCGACATGTTAGGTTGCCTTAGGCTAGGACATATAGCGTTATAGACGTATATAATGTTCCCACCGAGAAGTAGGGGCCGACGTGCCAGGAATGTAGTAAAATATTACATCCGATATGTTAGGTTGCCTTAGGCTAGGATATATAACGTTATAGACGTATATAATGTTCCCACCGAGAAGTAGGGGCCGAAGTGACGAGAATGTTGTAAAATATGACATTCGACATGTTAGGTTGCCTTAGGATAGGATATATAGCGTTATAGAGGTATATAATGTTCCCACCGAGAAGTAGGTGCCGACGCGCCAGGAATGTTGTAAAATATTACATTCGACATGTTAGGTTGCTTTAAGCTAGGATATATAGCGTTATAGACGTATATAATGTTCCCACCGAGAAGTAGGGGCCGAAGTGACGGGAATGATGTAAAATATTACATGCGACATGTTAGGCTGCCTTAGGCTAGGATATATAGCGTTATAGACGTATATAATGTTCCCACCGAGAAGTAGGGTCCGACGTGCCAGGAATGTAGTAAAATATTACATCCGAGATGTTAGGTTGCCTTAGGTTAGGATATATAACGCTATAGACGTATATACTGTTCCCACCGAGAAGTAGGTGCCGACGCGCCAGGTATGTTGTAAAACATTACATCCAGGATGTTAGGTTGCCTTAGGCTAGGATATGTAACGTTATAGACGTATATAATGTTCCCACCGAGAAGTAGGGGCCGACACGTCAGGAATGTTGTAAAACGGTACATCCGAGGTGTTAGGTTGCCTTAATTTAGGATATATAACTTTATAGACGTATATACTGTTCCCTCCGAGAAGTAGGTGCCGACGCGCTAGGAATGTTGTAAAATATTACATTCGACATGTTAGGTTGCCTTAGGCTAGGATATATAGCGTTATAGACGTATATAATGTTCCCACCGAGAAGTAGGGGCCGACGTGCCAGGAATGTACTAAAATATTACATCCGATATGTTAGGTTGCCTTAGGCTAGGATATATAACGTTATAGACGTATATAATGTTCCCACCGAGAAGTAGGGGCCGAAGTGACGGGAATGTTGTAAAATATGACATTCGACATGTTAGGTTGCCTTAGGATAGGATATATAGCGTTATAGACGTATATAATGTTCCCACCGAGAAATAGGGGCCGACGTGCCAGGAATGTTGTAAAATATAACGTTCGACATGTTAGGTTGCCTTAGGCTAGGATATATAGCGTTATAGACGTATATAATGTTCCCACCGAGAAGTAGGTGCCGACGCGCCAGGAATGTTGTAAAATATTACATACGACATGTTAGGTTGCCTTAGGCTGGGATATATAGCGTTATAGACGTATGTAATGTTCCCATAGAGAAGTAGGGGCCGACGTGCCAGGAATGTTGTAAAATATTACATTCGACATGTTAGGTTGCCTTAGGCTAGGATATATAGCGTTATAGACGTATATAATGTTCCCACCGAGAAGTAGGGGCCGAAGTGACGGGAATGTTGTAAAATATTACATGCGACATGTTAGGTTGCCTTAGGCTAGGATATGTAACGTTATAGACGTATATAATGTTCCCACCGAGAAGTAGGGGCCGAAGTGACGGGAATGTTGTAAAATATGACATTCGACATGTTAGGTTGCCTTAGGCTAAGATATATAGCGTTATAGACGTATATAATGTACCCACCGAGAAGTAGGGGCCGACGTGCCAGGAATGTGGTAAAATATTACATCCGATATGTTAGGTTGCCTTAGGCTAGGATATATAACGTTATAGACGTATATAATGTTACCACCGAGAAGTAGGGGCCGAAGTGACGGGAATGTTGTAAAATATTACATTCGACATGTTAGGTTGCCTTAGGCTGGGATATATAGCGTTATAGACGTATGTAATGTTCCCATCGAGAAGTAGGGGCCGACGTGCCAGGAATGTTGTAAAATATTACATTCGACATGTTAGGTTGCCTTAGGCTATGGTATATAGCGTTATAGACGTATATAATGTTCCCACCGAGAAGTAGGGGTCGGCGCGCCAGGAATGTAGTAATATATTGCATCCGAGATGTTAGGATTGCCTTAGGCTAGGATATATAACGCTATAGACGTATATACTGTTCCCACCGAGAAGTAGGTGCCGACGCGCCAGGTATGTTGTAAAACATTACATCCAGGATGTTAGGTTGCCTTAGGCTAGGATATGTAACGTTATAGACGTATATAATGTTCCCACCGAGAAGTAGGGGCCGACACGTCAGGAATGTTGTAAAACCGTACATCCGAGGTGTTAGGTTGCCTTAATTTAGGATATATAACTTTATAGACGTATATACTGTTCCCTCCGAGAAGTAGGTGCCGACGCGCTAGGAATGTTGTAAAATATTACATTCGACATGTTAGGTTGCCTTAGGCTAGGATATATAGCGTTATAGACGTATATAATGTTCCCACCGAGAAGTAGGGGCCGACGTGTCAGGAATGTACTAAAATATTACATCCGATATGTTAGGTTGCCTTAGGCTAGGATATATAACGTTATAGACGTATATAATGTTCCCACCGAGAAGTAGGGGCCGAAGTGACGAGAATGTTGTAAAATATGACATTCGACATGTTAGGTTGCCTTAGGATAGGATATATAGCGTTATAGACGTATATAATGTTCCCACCGAGAAGTAGGTGCCGACGCGCCAGGAATGTTGTAAAATATTACATTCGACATGTTAGGTTGCTTTAAGCTAGGATATATAGCGTTATAGACGTATATAATGTTCCCACCGAGAAGTAGGGGCCGAAGTGACGGGAATGATGTAAAATATTACATGCGACATGTTAGGTTGCCTTAGGCTAGGATATATAGCGTTATAGATGTATATAATGTTCCCACCGAGAAGTAGGTGCCGACGCGCCAGGAATGTTGTAAAATATTACATACGACATGTTAGGTTGCCTTAGGCTGGGATATATAGCGTTATAGACGTATGTAATGTTCCCATAGAGAAGTAGGGGCCGACGTGCCAGGAATGTTGTAAAATATTACATTCGACATGTTAGGTTGCCTTAGGCTAGGATATATAACGTTATAGACGTATATAATGTTCCCACCGAGAAGTAGGGGCCGAAGTGACGAGAATGTTGTAAAATATGACATTCGACATGTTAGGTTGCCTTAGGATAGGATATATAGCGTTATAGACGTATATAATGTTCCCACCGAGAAGTAGGTGCCGACGCGCCAGGAATGTTGTAAAATATTACATTCGACATGTTAGGTTGCTTTAAGCTAGGATATATAGCGTTATAGACGTATATAATGTTCCCACCGAGAAGTAGGGGCCGAAGTGACGGGAATGATGTAAAATATTACATGCGACATGTTAGGCTGCCTTAGGCTAGGATATATAGCGTTATAGACGTATATAATGTTCCCACCGAGAAGTAGGGTCCGACGTGCCAGGAATGTAGTAAAATATTACACCCGAGATGTTAGGTTGCCTTAGGTTAGGATATATAACGCTATAGACGTATATACTGTTCCCACCGAGAAGTAGGTGCCGACGCGCCAGGTATGTTGTAAAACATTACATCCAGGATGTTAGGTTGCCTTAGGCTAGGATATGTAACGTTATAGACGTATATAATGTTCCCACCGAGAAGTAGGGGCCGACACGTCAGGAATGTTGTAAAACGGTACATCCGAGGTGTTAGGTTGCCTTAATTTAGGATATATAACTTTATAGACGTATATACTGTTCCCTCCGAGAAGTAGGTAACGACGCGCTAGGAATGTTGTAAAATATTACATTCGACATGTTAGGTTGCCTTAGGCTAGGATATATAGCGTTATAGACGTATATAATGTTCCCACCGAGAAGTAGGGGCCGACGTGCCAGGAATGTACTAAAATATTACATCCGATATGTTAGGTTGCCTTAGGCTAGGATATATAACGTTATAGACGTATATAATGTTCCCACCGAGAAGTAGGGGCCGAAGTGACGGGAATGTTGTAAAATATGACATTCGACATGTTAGGTTGCCTTAGGATAGGATATATAGCGTTATAGACGTATATAATGTTCCCACCGAGAAGTAGGGGCCGACGTGCCAGGAATGTTGTAAAATATAACGTTCGACATGCTAGGTTGCCTTAGGCTAGGATATATAGCGTTATAGACGTATATAATGTTCCCACCGAGAAGTAGGTGCCGACGCGCCAGGAATGTTGTAAAATATTACATACGACATGTTAGGTTGCCTTAGGCTGGGATATATAGCGTTATAGACGTATGTAATGTTCCCATAGAGAAGTAGGGGCCGACGTGCCAGGAATGTTGTAAAATATTACATTCGACATGTTAGGTTGCCTTAGGCTAGGATATATAGCGTTATAGACGTATATAATGTTCCCACCGAGAAGTAGGTGCCGACGCGCCAGGAATGTTGTAAAATATTACATTCGACATGTTAGGTTGCTTTAAGCTAGGATATATAGCGTTATAGACGTATATAATGTTCCCACCGAGAAGTAGGGGCCGAAGTGACGGGAATGATGTAAAATATTACATGCGACATGTTAGGTTGCCTTAGGCTAGGATATATAGCGTTATAGATGTATATAATGTTCCCACCGAGAAGTAGGTGCCGACGCGCCAGGAATGTTGTAAAATATTACATACGACATGTTAGGTTGCCTTAGGCTGGGATATATAGCGTTATAGACGTATGTAATGTTCCCATAGAGAAGTAGGGGCCGACGTGCCAGGAATGTTGTAAAATATTACATTCGACATGTTAGGTTGCCTTAGGCTAGGATATATAACGTTATAGACGTATATAATGTTCCCACCGAGAAGTAGGGGCCGAAGTGACGAGAATGTTGTAAAATATGACATTCGACATGTTAGGTTGCCTTAGGATAGGATATATAGCGTTATAGACGTATATAATGTTCCCACCGAGAAGTAGGTGCCGACGCGCCAGGAATGTTGTAAAATATTACATTCGACATGTTAGGTTGCTTTAAGCTAGGATATATAGCGTTATAGACGTATATAATGTTCCCACCGAGAAGTAGGGGCCGAAGTGACGGGAATGATGTAAAATATTACATGCGACATGTTAGGCTGCCTTAGGCTAGGATATATAGCGTTATAGACGTATATAATGTTCCCACCGAGAAGTAGGGTCCGACGTGCCAGGAATGTAGTAAAATATTACATCCGAGATGTTAGGTTGCCTTAGGTTAGGATATATAACGCTATAGACGTATATACTGTTCCCACCGAGAAGTAGGTGCCGACGCGCCAGGTATGTTGTAAAACATTACATCCAGGATGTTAGGTTGCCTTAGGCTAGGATATGTAACGTTATAGACGTATATAATGTTCCCACCGAGAAGTAGGGGCCGACACGTCAGGAATGTTGTAAAACGGTACATCCGAGGTGTTAGGTTGCCTTAATTTAGGATATATAACTTTATAGACGTATATACTGTTCCCTCCGAGAAGTAGGTGCCGACGCGCTAGGAATGTTGTAAAATATTACATTCGACATGTTAGGTTGCCTTAGGCTAGGATATATAGCGTTATAGACGTATATAATGTTCCCACCGAGAAGTAGGGGCCGACGTGCCAGGAATGTACTAAAATATTACATCCGATATGTTAGGTTGCCTTAGGCTAGGATATATAACGTTATAGACGTATATAATGTTCCCACCGAGAAGTAGGGGCCGAAGTGACGGGAATGTTGTAAAATATGACATTCGACATGTTAGGTTGCCTTAGGATAGGATATATAGCGTTATAGACGTATATAATGTTCCCACCGAGAAGTAGGGGCCGACGTGCCAGGAATGTTGTAAAATATAACGTTCGACATGCTAGGTTGCCTTAGGCTAGGATATATAGCGTTATAGACGTATATAATGTTCCCACCGAGAAGTAGGTGCCGACGCGCCAGGAATGTTGTAAAATATTACATACGACATGTTAGGTTGCCTTAGGCTGGGATATATAGCGTTATAGACGTATGTAATGTTCCCATAGAGAAGTAGGGGCCGACGTGCCAGGAATGTTGTAAAATATTACATTCGACATGTTAGGTTGCCTTAGGCTAGGATATATAGCGTTATAGACGTATATAATGTTCCCACCGAGAAGTAGGGGCCGAAGTGACGGGAATGTTGTAAAATATTACATGCGACATGTTAGGTTGCCTTAGGCTAGGATATGTAACGTTATAGACGTATATAATGTTCCCACCGAGAAGTAGGGGCCGAAGTGACGGGAATGTTGTAAAATATGACATTCGACATGTTAGGTTGCCTTAGGCTAAGATATATAGCGTTATAGACGTATATAATGTACCCACCGAGAAGTAGGGGCCGACGTGCCAGGAATGTAGTGAAATATTACATCCGAGATGTTAGGTTGCCTTCGGCTAGGATATATAACGTTATAGACGTATATAATGTTCCCACCGAGAAGTAGGGGCCGAAGTGACGGGAATGTTGTAAAATATGACATTCGACATGTTAGGTTGCCTTAGGCTACGATATATAGCGTTATAGACGTATATAATGTTCCCACCGAGAAGTAGGTGCCGACGCGCCAAGAATGTTGTAAAATATTACATTCGACATGTTAGGTTGCCTTAGGTTAGGATATATAACGCTATAGACGTATATACTGTTCCCACCGAGAAGTAGGTGCCGATGCGCCAGGTATGTTGTAAAACATTACATCCAGGATGTTAGGTTGCCTTAGGCTAGGATATGTAACGTTATAGACGTATATAATGTTCCCACCGAGAAGTAGGGGCCGACACGTCAGGAATGTTGTAAAACAGTACATCCGAGGTGTTAGGTTGCCTTAATTTAGGATATATAACTTTATAGACGTATATACTGTTCCCTCCGAGAAGTAGGTGCCGACGCGCTAGGAATGTTGTAAAATATTACATTCGACATGTTAGGTTGCCTTAGGCTAGGATATATAGCGTTATAGACGTATATAATGTTCCCACCGAGAAGTAGGGGCCGAAGTGACGGGAATGTTGTAAAATATTACATGCGACATGTTAGGTTGCCTTAGGCTAGGATATGTAACGTTATAGACGTATATAATGTTCCCACCGAGAAGTAGGGGCCGAAGTGACGGGAATGTTGTAAAATATGACATTCGACATGTTAGGTTGCCTTAGGCTAGGACATATAGCGTTATAGACGTATATAATGTTCCCACCGAGAAGTAGGTGCCGACGCGCCAGGAATGTTGTAAAATATTACATACGACATGTTAGGTTGCCTTAGGCTGGGATATATAGCGTTATAGACGTATGTAATGTTCCCATAGAGAAGTAGGGGCCGACGTGCCAGGAATGTTGTAAAATATTACATTCGACATGTTAGGTTGCCTTAGGCTAGGATATATAGCGTTATAGACGTATATAATGTTCCCACCGAGAAGTAGGGGCCGAAGTGACGGGAATGTTGTAAAATATTACATGCGACATGTTAGGTTGCCTTAGGCTAGGATATGTAACGTTATAGACGTATATAATGTTCCCACCGAGAAGTAGGGGCCGAAGTGACGGGAATGTTGTAAAATATGACATTCGACATGTTAGGTTGCCTTAGGCTAGGACATATAGCGTTATAGACGTATATAATGTTCCCACCGAGAAGTAGGGGCCGACGTGCCAGGAATGTAGTAAAATATTACATCCGATATGTTAGGTTGCCTTAGGCTAGGATATATAACGTTATAGACGTATATAATGTTCCCACCGAGAAGTAGGGGCCGAAGTGACGAGAATGTTGTAAAATATGACATTCGACATGTTAGGTTGCCTTAGGATAGGATATATAGCGTTATAGACGTATATAATGTTCCCACCGAGAAGTAGGTGCCGACGCGCCAGGAATGTTGTAAAATATTACATTCGACATGTTAGGTTGCTTTAAGCTAGGATATATAGCGTTATAGAAGTATATAATGTTCCCACCGAGAAGTAGGGGCCGAAGTGACGGGAATGATGTAAAATATTACATGCGACATGTTAGGCTGCCTTAGGCTAGGATATATAGCGTTATAGACGTATATAATGTTCCCACCGAGAAGTAGGGTCCGACGTGCCAGGAATGTAGTAAAATATTACATCCGAGATGTTAGGTTGCCTTAGGCTAGGATATATAACGTTATACACGTATATAATGTTCCCACCGAGAAGTAGGGGCCGAAGTGACGGGAATGTTGTAAAATATGACATTCGACATGTTAGGTTGCCTTAGGCTAGGATATATAGCGTTATAGACGTATATAATGTTCCCACCGAGAAGTAGGGGCCGACGTGCCAGGAATGTTGTAAAATATTACATCCGAGATGTTAGGTTGCCTTAGGCTAGGATATATAACGTTATACACGTATATAATGTTCCCACCGAGAAGTAGGGGCCGAAGTGACGGGAATGTTGTAAAATATGACATTCGACATGTTAGGTTGCCTTAGGCTAGGATATATAGCGTTATAGACGTATATAATGTTCCCACCGAGAAGTAGGGGCCGACGTGCCAGGAATGTTGTAAAATATAACGTTCGACATGTTAGGTTGCCTTAGGCTAGGACATATAGCGTTATAGACGTATATAGTGTTCCCACCGAGAAGTAGGGGCCGAAGTGACGGGAATGTTGTTGAATATGACATTCGACATGCTAGGTTGCCTTAGGCTAGGATATATAGCGTTATAGACGTATATAATGTTCCCACCGAGAAGTAGGTGCCGACGCGCCAGGAATGTTGTAAAATATTACATACGACATGTTAGGTTGCCTTAGGCTGGGATATATAGCGTTATAGACGTATGTAATGTTCCCATAGAGAAGTAGGGGCCGACGTGCCAGGAATGTTGTAAAATATTACATTCGACATGTTAGGTTGCCTTAGGCTAGGATATATAGCGTTATAGACGTATATAATGTTCCCACCGAGAAGTAGGGGCCGAAGTGACGGGAATGTTGTAAAATATTACATGCGACATGTTAGGTTGCCTTAGGCTAGGATATGTAACGTTATAGACGTATATAATGTTCCCACCGAGAAGTAGGGGCCGAAGTGACGGGAATGTTGTAAAATATGACATTCGACATGTTAGGTTGCCTTAGGCTAAGATATATAGCGTTATAGACGTATATAATGTACCCACCGAGAAGTAGGGGCCGACGTGCCAGGAATGTAGTGAAATATTACATCCGAGATGTTAGGTTGCCTTCGGCTAGGATATATAACGTTATAGACGTATATAATGTTCCCACCGAGAAGTAGGGGCCGAAGTGACGGGAATGTTGTAAAATATGACATTCGACATGTTAGGTTGCCTTAGGCTAGGATATATAGCGTTATAGACGTATATAATGTTCCCACCGAGAAGTAGGGGCCGACGTGCCAGGAATGTTGTAAAATATAACGTTCGACATGTTAGGTTGCCTTAGGCTAGGACATATAGCGTTATAGACGTATATAGTGTTCCCACCGAGAAGTAGGGGCCGAAGTGACGGGAATGTTGTTGAATATGACATTCGACATGCTAGGTTGCCTTAGGCTAGGATATATAGCGTTATAGACGTATATAATGTTCCCACCGAGAAGTAGGTGCCGACGCGCCAGGAATGTTGTAAAATATTACATACGACATGTTAGGTTGCCTTAGGCTGGGATATATAGCGTTATAGACGTATGTAATGTTCCCATAGAGAAGTAGGGGCCGACGTGCCAGGAATGTTGTAAAATATTACATTCGACATGTTAGGTTGCCTTAGGCTAGGATATATAGCGTTATAGACGTATATAATGTTCCCACCGAGAAGTAGGGGCCGAAGTGACGGGAATGTTGTAAAATATTACATGCGACATGTTAGGTTGCCTTAGGCTAGGATATGTAACGTTATAGACGTATATAATGTTCCCACCGAGAAGTAGGGGCCGAAGTGACGGGAATGTTGTAAAATATGACATTCGACATGTTAGGTTGCCTTAGGCTAAGATATATAGCGTTATAGACGTATATAATGTACCCACCGAGAAGTAGGGGCCGACGTGCCAGGAATGTAGTGAAATATTACATCCGAGATGTTAGGTTGCCTTCGGCTAGGATATATAACGTTATAGACGTATATAATGTTCCCACCGAGAAGTAGGGGCCGAAGTGACGGGAATGTTGTAAAATATGACATTCGACATGTTAGGTTGCCTTAGGCTACGATATATAGCGTTATAGACGTATATAATGTTCCCACCGAGAAGTAGGTGCCGACGCGCCAAGAATGTTGTAAAATATTACATTCGACATGTTAGGTTGCCTTAGGTTAGGATATATAACGCTATAGACGTATATACTGTTCCCACCGAGAAGTAGGTGCCGACGCGCCAGGTATGTTGTAAAACATTACATCCAGGATGTTAGGTTGCCTTAGGCTAGGATATGTAACGTTATAGACGTATATAATGTTCCCACCGAGAAGTAGGGGCCGACACGTCAGGAATGTTGTAAAACAGTACATCCGAGGTGTTAGGTTGCCTTAATTTAGGATATATAACTTTATAGACGTATATACTGTTCCCTCCGAGAAGTAGGTGCCGACGCGCTAGGAATGTTGTAAAATATTACATTCGACATGTTAGGTTGCCTTAGGCTAGGATATATAGCGTTATAGACGTATATAATGTTCCCACCGAGAAGTAGGGGCCGACGTGCCAGGAATGTACTAAAATATTACATCCGATATGTTAGGTTGCCTTAGGCTAGGATATATAACGTTATAGACGTATATAATGTTCCCACCGAGAAGTAGGGGCCGAAGTGACGGGAATGTTGTAAAATATGACATTCGACATGTTAGGTTGCCTTAGGATAGGATATATAGCGTTATAGACGTATATAATGTTCCCACCGAGAAGTAGGGGCCGACGTGCCAGGAATGTTGTAAAATATAACGTTCGACATGTTAGGTTGCCTTAGGCTAGGACATATAGCGTTATAGACGTATATAGTGTTCCCACCGAGAAGTAGGGGCCGAAGTGACGGGAATGTTGTTGAATATGACATTCGACATGCTAGGTTGCCTTAGGCTAGGATATATAGCGTTATAGACGTATATAATGTTCCCACCGAGAAGTAGGTGCCGACGCGCCAGGAATGTTGTAAAATATTACATACGACATGTTAGGTTGCCTTAGGCTGGGATATATAGCGTTATAGACGTATGTAATGTTCCCATAGAGAAGTAGGGGCCGACGTGCCAGGAATGTTGTAAAATATTACATTCGACATGTTAGGTTGCCTTAGGCTAGGATATATAGCGTTATAGACGTATATAATGTTCCCACCGAGAAGTAGGGGCCGAAGTGACGGGAATGTTGTAAAATATTACATGCGACATGTTAGGTTGCCTTAGGCTAGGATATGTAACGTTATAGACGTATATAATGTTCCCACCGAGAAGTAGGGGCCGAAGTGACGGGAATGTTGTAAAATATGACATTCGACATGTTAGGTTGCCTTAGGCTAGGACATATAGCGTTATAGACGTATATAATGTTCCCACCGAGAAGTAGGGGCCGACGTGCCAGGAATGTAGTAAAATATTACATCCGATATGTTAGGTTGCCTTAGGCTAGGATATATAACGTTATAGACGTATATAATGTTCCCACCGAGAAGTAGGGGCCGAAGTGACGAGAATGTTGTAAAATATGACATTCGACATGTTAGGTTGCCTTAGGATAGGATATATAGCGTTATAGACGTATATAATGTTCCCACCGAGAAGTAGGTGCCGACGCGCCAGGAATGTTGTAAAATATTACATTCGACATGTTAGGTTGCTTTAAGCTAGGATATATAGCGTTATAGACGTATATAATGTTCCCACCGAGAAGTAGGGGCCGAAGTGACGGGAATGATGTAAAATATTACATGCGACATGTTAGGCTGCCTTAGGCTAGGATATATAGCGTTATAGACGTATATAATGTTCCCACCGAGAAGTAGGGTCCGACGTGCCAGGAATGTAGTAAAATATTACATCCGAGATGTTAGGTTGCCTTAGGTTAGGATATATAACGCTATAGACGTATATACTGTTCCCACCGAGAAGTAGGTGCCGACGCGCCAGGTATGTTGTAAAACATTACATCCAGGATGTTAGGTTGCCTTAGGCTAGGATATGTAACGTTATAGACGTATATAATGTTCCCACCGAGAAGTAGGGGCCGACACGTCAGGAATGTTGTAAAACGGTACATCCGAGGTGTTAGGTTGCCTTAATTTAGGATATATAACTTTATAGACGTATATACTGTTCCCTCCGAGAAGTAGGTGCCGACGCGCTAGGAATGTTGTAAAATATTACATTCGACATGTTAGGTTGCCTTAGGCTAGGATATATAGCGTTATAGACGTATATAATGTTCCCACCGAGAAGTAGGGGCCGACGTGCCAGGAATGTACTAAAATATTACATCCGATATGTTAGGTTGCCTTAGGCTAGGATATATAACGTTATAGACGTATATAATGTTCCCACCGAGAAGTAGGGGCCGAAGTGACGGGAATGTTGTAAAATATGACATTCGACATGTTAGGTTGCCTTAGGATAGGATATATAGCGTTATAGACGTATATAATGTTCCCACCGAGAAGTAGGGGCCGACGTGCCAGGAATGTTGTAAAATATAACGTTCGACATGTTAGGTTGCCTTAGGCTAGGATATATAGCGTTATAGACGTATATAATGTTCCCACCGAGAAGTAGGTGCCGACGCGCCAGGAATGTTGTAAAATATTACATACGACATGTTAGGTTGCCTTAGGCTGGGATATATAGCGTTATAGACGTATGTAATGTTCCCATAGAGAAGTAGGGGCCGACGTGCCAGGAATGTTGTAAAATATTACATTCGACATGTTAGGTTGCCTTAGGCTAGGATATATAGCGTTATAGACGTATATAATGTTCCCACCGAGAAGTAGGGGCCGAAGTGACGGGAATGTTGTAAAATATTACATGCGACATGTTAGGTTGCCTTAGGCTAGGATATGTAACGTTATAGACGTATATAATGTTCCCACCGAGAAGTAGGGGCCGAAGTGACGGGAATGTTGTAAAATATGACATTCGACATGTTAGGTTGCCTTAGGCTAAGATATATAGCGTTATAGACGTATATAATGTACCCACCGAGAAGTAGGGGCCGACGTGCCAGGAATGTGGTAAAATATTACATCCGATATGTTAGGTTGCCTTAGGCTAGGATATATAACGTTATAGACGTATATAATGTTACCACCGAGAAGTAGGGGCCGAAGTGACGGGAATGTTGTAAAATATTACATTCGACATGTTAGGTTGCCTTAGGCTGGGATATATAGCGTTATAGACGTATGTAATGTTCCCATCGAGAAGTAGGGGCCGACGTGCCAGGAATGTTGTAAAATATTACATTCGACATGTTAGGTTGCCTTAGGCTAGGGTATATAGCGTTATAGACGTATATAATGTTCCCACCGAGAAGTAGGGGTCGGCGCGCCAGGAATGTAGTAATATATTGCATCCGAGATGTTAGGATTGCCTTAGGCTAGGATATATAACGCTATAGACGTATATACTGTTCCCACCGAGAAGTAGGTGCCGACGCGCCAGGTATGTTGTAAAACATTACATCCAGGATGTTAGGTTGCCTTAGGCTAGGATATGTAACGTTATAGACGTATATAATGTTCCCACCGAGAAGTAGGGGCCGACACGTCAGGAATGTTGTAAAACCGTACATCCGAGGTGTTAGGTTGCCTTAATTTAGGATATATAACTTTATAGACGTATATACTGTTCCCTCCGAGAAGTAGGTGCCGACGCGCTAGGAATGTTGTAAAATATTACATTCGACATGTTAGGTTGCCTTAGGCTAGGATATATAGCGTTATAGACGTATATAATGTTCCCACCGAGAAGTAGGGGCCGACGTGTCAGGAATGTACTAAAATATTACATCCGATATGTTAGGTTGCCTTAGGCTAGGATATATAACGTTATAGACGTATATAATGTTCCCACCGAGAAGTAGGGGCCGAAGTGACGAGAATGTTGTAAAATATGACATTCGACATGTTAGGTTGCCTTAGGATAGGATATATAGCGTTATAGACGTATATAATGTTCCCACCGAGAAGTAGGTGCCGACGCGCCAGGAATGTTGTAAAATATTACATTCGACATGTTAGGTTGCTTTAAGCTAGGATATATAGCGTTATAGACGTATATAATGTTCCCACCGAGAAGTAGGGTCCGAAGTGACGGGAATGATGTAAAATATTACATGCGACATGTTAGGTTGCCTTAGGCTAGGATATATAGCGTTATAGATGTATATAATGTTCCCACCGAGAAGTAGGTGCCGACGCGCCAGGAATGTTGTAAAATATTACATACGACATGTTAGGTTGCCTTAGGCTGGGATATATAGCGTTATAGACGTATGTAATGTTCCCATAGAGAAGTAGGGGCCGACGTGCCAGGAATGTTGTAAAATATTACATTCGACATGTTAGGTTGCCTTAGGCTAGGATATATAACGTTATAGACGTATATAATGTTCCCACCGAGAAGTAGGGGCCGAAGTGACGAGAATGTTGTAAAATATGACATTCGACATGTTAGGTTGCCTTAGGATAGGATATATAGCGTTATAGACGTATATAATGTTCCCACCGAGAAGTAGGTGCCGACGCGCCAGGAATGTTGTAAAATATTACATTCGACATGTTAGGTTGCTTTAAGCTAGGATATATAGCGTTATAGACGTATATAATGTTCCCACCGAGAAGTAGGGGCCGAAGTGACGGGAATGATGTAAAATATTACATGCGACATGTTAGGCTGCCTTAGGCTAGGATATATAGCGTTATAGACGTATATAATGTTCCCACCGAGAAGTAGGGTCCGACGTGCCAGGAATGTAGTAAAATATTACATCCGAGATGTTAGGTTGCCTTAGGTTAGGATATATAACGCTATAGACGTATATACTGTTCCCACCGAGAAGTAGGTGCCGACGCGCCAGGTATGTTGTAAAACATTACATCCAGGATGTTAGGTTGCCTTAGGCTAGGATATGTAACGTTATAGACGTATATAATGTTCCCACCGAGAAGTAGGGGCCGACACGTCAGGAATGTTGTAAAACGGTACATCCGAGGTGTTAGGTTGCCTTAATTTAGGATATATAACTTTATAGACGTATATACTGTTCCCTCCGAGAAGTAGGTGCCGACGCGCTAGGAATGTTGTAAAATATTACATTCGACATGTTAGGTTGCCTTAGGCTAGGATATATAGCGTTATAGACGTATATAATGTTCCCACCGAGAAGTAGGGGCCGACGTGCCAGGAATGTACTAAAATATTACATCCGATATGTTAGGTTGCCTTAGGCTAGGATATATAACGTTATAGACGTATATAATGTTCCCACCGAGAAGTAGGGGCCGAAGTGACGGGAATGTTGTAAAATATGACATTCGACATGTTAGGTTGCCTTAGGATAGGATATATAGCGTTATAGACGTATATAATGTTCCCACCGAGAAGTAGGGGCCGACGCGCCAGGAATGTTGTAAAATATTACATACGACATGTTAGGTTGCCTTAGGCTGGGATATATAGCGTTATAGACGTATGTAATGTTCCCATAGAGAAGTAGGGGCCGACGTGCCAGGAATGTTGTAAAATATTACATTCGACATGTTAGGTTGCCTTAGGCTAGGATATATAGCGTTATAGACGTATATAATGTTCCCACCGAGAAGTAGGGGCCGAAGTGACGGGAATGTTGTAAAATATTACATGCGACATGTTAGGTTGCCTTAGGCTAGGATATGTAACGTTATAGACGTATATAATGTTCCCACCGAGAAGTAGGGGCCGAAGTGACGGGAATGTTGTAAAATATGACATTCGACATGTTAGGTTGCCTTAGGCTAAGATATATAGCGTTATAGACGTATATAATGTACCCACCGAGAAGTAGGGGCCGACGTGCCAGGAATGTGGTAAAATATTACATCCGATATGTTAGGTTGCCTTAGGCTAGGATATATAACGTTATAGACGTATATAATGTTACCACCGAGAAGTAGGGGCCGAAGTGACGGGAATGTTGTAAAATATTACATTCGACATGTTAGGTTGCCTTAGGCTGGGATATATAGCGTTATAGACGTATGTAATGTTCCCATCGAGAAGTAGGGGCCGACGTGCCAGGAATGTTGTAAAATATTACATTCGACATGTTAGGTTGCCTTAGGCTAGGGTATATAGCGTTATAGACGTATATAATGTTCCCACCGAGAAGTAGGGGTCGGCGCGCCAGGAATGTAGTAATATATTGCATCCGAGATGTTAGGATTGCCTTAGGCTAGGATATATAACGCTATAGACGTATATACTGTTCCCACCGAGAAGTAGGTGCCGACGCGCCAGGTATGTTGTAAAACATTACATCCAGGATGTTAGGTTGCCTTAGGCTAGGATATGTAACGTTATAGACGTATATAATGTTCCCACCGAGAAGTAGGGGCCGACACGTCAGGAATGTTGTAAAACAGTACATCCGAGGTGTTAGGTTGCCTTAATTTAGGATATATAACTTTATAGACGTATATACTGTTCCCTCCGAGAAGTAGGTGCCGACGCGCTAGGAATGTTGTAAAATATTACATTCGACATGTTAGGTTGCCTTAGGCTAGGATATATAGCGTTATAGACGTATATAATGTTCCCACCGAGAAGTAGGGGCCGACGTGTCAGGAATGTACTAAAATATTACATCCGATATGTTAGGTTGCCTTAGGCTAGGATATATAACGTTATAGACGTATATAATGTTCCCACCGAGAAGTAGGGGCCGAAGTGACGAGAATGTTGTAAAATATGACATTCGACATGTTAGGTTGCCTTAGGATAGGATATATAGCGTTATAGACGTATATAATGTTCCCACCGAGAAGTAGGTGCCGACGCGCCAGGAATGTTGTAAAATATTACATTCGACATGTTAGGTTGCTTTAAGCTAGGATATATAGCGTTATAGACGTATATAATGTTCCCACCGAGAAGTAGGGGCCGAAGTGACGGGAATGATGTAAAATATTACATGCGACATGTTAGGTTGCCTTAGGCTAGGATATATAGCGTTATAGATGTATATAATGTTCCCACCGAGAAGTAGGTGCCGACGCGCCAGGAATGTTGTAAAATATTACATACGACATGTTAGGTTGCCTTAGGCTGGGATATATAGCGTTATAGACGTATGTAATGTTCCCATAGAGAAGTAGGGGCCGACGTGCCAGGAATGTTGTAAAATATTACATTGGACATGTTAGGTTGCCTTAGGCTAGGATATATAGCGTTATAGACGTATATAATGTTCCCACCGAGAAGTAGGGGCCGAAGTGACGGGAATGTTGTAAAATATTACATGCGACATGTTAGGTTGCCTTAGGCTAGGATATGTAACGTTATAGACGTATATAATGTTCCCACCGAGAAGTAGGGGCCGAAGTGACGGGAATGTTGTAAAATATGACATTCGACATGTTAGGTTGCCTTAGGCTAAGATATATAGCGTTATAGACGTATATAATGTACCCACCGAGAAGTAGGGGCCGACGTGCCAGGAATGTAGTAAAATATTACATCCGAGATGTTAGGTTGCCTTCGGCTAGGATATATAACGTTATAGACGTATATAATGTTCCCACCGAGAAGTAGGGGCCGAAGTGACGGGAATGTTGTAAAATATGACATTCGACATGTTAGGTTGCCTTAGGCTACGATATATAGCGTTATAGACGTATATAATGTTCCCACCGAGAAGTAGGTGCCGACGCGCCAGGAATGTTGTAAAATATTACATTCGACATGTTAGGTTGCCTTAAGCTAGGATATATAGCGTTATAGACGTATATAATGTTCCAACAGAGAAGTAGGGGCCGAAGTGCCGGGAATGTTGTAAAATATTACATGCGACATGTTTGGTTGCCTTAGGCTAGGATATATAGCGTTATAGACGTATATCATGCTCCCACCGAGAAGTAGAGACCAACGTGCCAGGAATGTGGTAAAATATTACATCCGATATGTTAGGTTGCCTTAGGCTAGGATATATAACGTTATAGACGTATATAATGTTACCACCGAGTAGTAGGGGCCGAAGTGACGGGAATGTTGTAAAATATTACATTCGACATGTTAGGTTGCCTTAGGCTGGGATATATAGCGTTATAGACGTATGTAATGTTCCCATCGAGAAGTAGGGGCCGACGTGCCAGGAATGTTGTAAAATATTACATTCGACATGTTAGGTTGCCTTAGGCTAGGGTATATAGCGTTATAGACGTATATAATGTTCCCACCGAGAAGTAGGGGTCGGCGCGCCAGGAATGTAGTAAAATATTGCATCCGAGGTGTTAGGATTGCCTTAGGCTAGGATATATAACGTTACTGACTTATAAAATGTTCTCACCCAGAAATAGGGGCCGACGCGCCAAGAATGTTGTAAAATATTACATTCGACATGTTAGGTTGCCTTAGGTTAGGATATATAACGCTATAGACGTATATACTGTTCCCACCGAGAAGTAGGTTCCGACGCGCCAGGTATGTTGTAAAACATTACATCCAGGATGTTAGGTTGCCTTAGGCTAGGATATGTAACGTTATAGACGTATATAATGTTCCCACCGAGAAGTAGGGGCCGACACGTCAGGAATGTTGTAAAACAGTACATCCGAGGTGTTAGGTTGCCTTAATTTAGGATATATAACTTTATAGACGTATATACTGTTCCCTCCGAGAAGTAGGTGCCGACGCGCTAGGAATGTTGTAAAATATTACATTCGACATGTTAGGTTGCCTTAGGCTAGGATATATAGCGTTATAGACGTATATAATGTTCCCACCGAGAAGTAGGGGCCGAAGTGCCAGGAATGTAGTAAAATATTACATCCGAGATGTGAGGTTGCCTTAGGCTAGGATATGTAACGTTATAAAACGTATATAATGTTCCCACCGAGAAGTAGGGGCCGAAGTGACGGGAATGTTGTAAAGTATGACATTCGACATGTTAGGTTGCCTTAGGCTAGGATATATAGCGTTATAAACGTATATAATGTTCCCACCGAGAAGTAGGGGCCGACGTGCCAGGAATGCAGTAAAATATTACATCCGAGATGTTAGGTTGCCTTCGGCTAGGATATATAACGTTATAGACGTATATAATGTTCCCACCGAGAAGTAGGGGCCGAAGTGACGGGAATGTTGTAAAATATGACATTCGACATGTTAGGTTGCCTTAGGCTAGGATATATAGCGTTATAGACGTATATAATTTTCCCACCGAGAAGTAGGGGCCGACGTGCCAGGAATGTTGTAAAATATAACGTTCGACATGTTAGGTTGCCTTAGGCTAGGATATATAGCGTTATAGACGTATGTAATGTTCCCATCGAGAAGTAGGGGCCGACGTGCCAGGAAAGTTGTAGAATATTACATTCGACATGTTAGGTTGCCTTAGGCTAGGATATATAGCGTTATAAACGTATATAATGTTCCCACCGAGAAGTAGGGGCCGACGTGCCAGGAATGCAGTAAAATATTACATCCGAGATGTTAGGTTGCCTTCGGCTAGGATATATAACGTTATAGACGTATATAGTGTTCCCACCGAGAAGTAGGGGCCGAAGTGACGGGAATGTTGTTGAATATGACATTCGACGTGCTAGGTTGCCTTAGGCTAGGATATATAGCGTTATAGACGTATATAATGTTCCCACCGAGAAGTAGGGGCCGAGGTGCCAGGAATGTAGTAAAATATTACATCCGATATGTTAGGTTGCCTTAGGCTAGGATATATAGCGTTATAGACGTATATAATGTTCCCACCGAGAAGTAGGTGCCGACGCGCCAGGAATGTTGTAAAATATTACATACGACATGTTAGGTTGCCTTAGGCTGGGATATATAGCGTTATAGACGTATGTAATGTTCCCATAGAGAAGTAGGGGCCGACGTGCCAGGAATGTTGTAAAATATTACATTCGACATGTTAGGTTGCCTTAGGCTAGGATATATAGCGTTATAGACGTATATAATGTTCCCACCGAGAAGTAGGGGCCGAAGTGACGGGAATGTTGTAAAATATTACATGCGACATGTTAGGTTGCCTTAGGCTAGGATATGTAACGTTATAGACGTATATAATGTTCCCACCGAGAAGTAGGGGCCGAAGTGACGGGAATGTTGTAAAATATGACATTCGACATGTTAGGTTGCCTTAGGCTAAGATATATAGCGTTATAGACGTATATAATGTACCCACCGAGAAGTAGGGGCCGACGTGCCAGGAATGTGGTAAAATATTACATCCGATATGTTAGGTTGCCTTAGGCTAGGATATATAACGTTATAGACGTATATAATGTTACCACCGAGAAGTAGGGGCCGAAGTGACGGGAATGTTGTAAAATATTACATTCGACATGTTAGGTTGCCTTAGGCTGGGATATATAGCGTTATAGACGTATGTAATGTTCCCATCGAGAAGTAGGGGCCGACGTGCCAGGAATGTTGTAAAATATTACATTCGACATGTTAGGTTGCCTTAGGCTAGGGTATATAGCGTTATAGACGTATATAATGTTCCCACCGAGAAGTAGGGGTCGGCGCGCCAGGAATGTAGTAATATATTGCATCCGAGATGTTAGGATTGCCTTAGGCTAGGATATATAACGCTATAGACGTATATACTGTTCCCACCGAGAAGTAGGTGCCGACGCGCCAGGTATGTTGTAAAACATTACATCCAGGATGTTAGGTTGCCTTAGGCTAGGATATGTAACGTTATAGACGTATATAATGTTCCCACCGAGAAGTAGGGGCCGACACGTCAGGAATGTTGTAAAACCGTACATCCGAGGTGTTAGGTTGCCTTAATTTAGGATATATAACTTTATAGACGTATATACTGTTCCCTCCGAGAAGTAGGTGCCGACGCGCTAGGAATGTTGTAAAATATTACATTCGACATGTTAGGTTGCCTTAGGCTAGGATATATAGCGTTATAGACGTATATAATGTTCCCACCGAGAAGTAGGGGCCGACGTGTCAGGAATGTACTAAAATATTACATCCGATATGTTAGGTTGCCTTAGGCTAGGATATATAACGTTATAGACGTATATAATGTTCCCACCGAGAAGTAGGGGCCGAAGTGACGAGAATGTTGTAAAATATGACATTCGACATGTTAGGTTGCCTTAGGATAGGATATATAGCGTTATAGACGTATATAATGTTCCCACCGAGAAGTAGGTGCCGACGCGCCAGGAATGTTGTAAAATATTACATTCGACATGTTAGGTTGCTTTAAGCTAGGATATATAGCGTTATAGACGTATATAATGTTCCCACCGAGAAGTAGGGTCCGAAGTGACGGGAATGATGTAAAATATTACATGCGACATGTTAGGTTGCCTTAGGCTAGGATATATAGCGTTATAGATGTATATAATGTTCCCACCGAGAAGTAGGTGCCGACGCGCCAGGAATGTTGTAAAATATTACATACGACATGTTAGGTTGCCTTAGGCTGGGATATATAGCGTTATAGACGTATGTAATGTTCCCATAGAGAAGTAGGGGCCGACGTGCCAGGAATGTTGTAAAATATTACATTCGACATGTTAGGTTGCCTTAGGCTAGGATATATAACGTTATAGACGTATATAATGTTCCCACCGAGAAGTAGGGGCCGAAGTGACGAGAATGTTGTAAAATATGACATTCGACATGTTAGGTTGCCTTAGGATAGGATATATAGCGTTATAGACGTATATAATGTTCCCACCGAGAAGTAGGTGCCGACGCGCCAGGAATGTTGTAAAATATTACATTCGACATGTTAGGTTGCTTTAAGCTAGGATATATAGCGTTATAGACGTATATAATGTTCCCACCGAGAAGTAGGGGCCGAAGTGACGGGAATGATGTAAAATATTACATGCGACATGTTAGGCTGCCTTAGGCTAGGATATATAGCGTTATAGACGTATATAATGTTCCCACCGAGAAGTAGGGTCCGACGTGCCAGGAATGTAGTAAAATATTACATCCGAGATGTTAGGTTGCCTTAGGTTAGGATATATAACGCTATAGACGTATATACTGTTCCCACCGAGAAGTAGGTGCCGACGCGCCAGGTATGTTGTAAAACATTACATCCAGGATGTTAGGTTGCCTTAGGCTAGGATATGTAACGTTATAGACGTATATAATGTTCCCACCGAGAAGTAGGGGCCGACACGTCAGGAATGTTGTAAAACGGTACATCCGAGGTGTTAGGTTGCCTTAATTTAGGATATATAACTTTATAGACGTATATACTGTTCCCTCCGAGAAGTAGGTGCCGACGCGCTAGGAATGTTGTAAAATATTACATTCGACATGTTAGGTTGCCTTAGGCTAGGATATATAGCGTTATAGACGTATATAATGTTCCCACCGAGAAGTAGGGGCCGACGTGCCAGGAATGTACTAAAATATTACATCCGATATGTTAGGTTGCCTTAGGCTAGGATATATAACGTTATAGACGTATATAATGTTCCCACCGAGAAGTAGGGGCCGAAGTGACGGGAATGTTGTAAAATATGACATTCGACATGTTAGGTTGCCTTAGGATAGGATATATAGCGTTATAGACGTATATAATGTTCCCACCGAGAAGTAGGGGCCGACGCGCCAGGAATGTTGTAAAATATTACATACGACATGTTAGGTTGCCTTAGGCTGGGATATATAGCGTTATAGACGTATGTAATGTTCCCATAGAGAAGTAGGGGCCGACGTGCCAGGAATGTTGTAAAATATTACATTCGACATGTTAGGTTGCCTTAGGCTAGGATATATAGCGTTATAGACGTATATAATGTTCCCACCGAGAAGTAGGGGCCGAAGTGACGGGAATGTTGTAAAATATTACATGCGACATGTTAGGTTGCCTTAGGCTAGGATATGTAACGTTATAGACGTATATAATGTTCCCACCGAGAAGTAGGGGCCGAAGTGACGGGAATGTTGTAAAATATGACATTCGACATGTTAGGTTGCCTTAGGCTAAGATATATAGCGTTATAGACGTATATAATGTACCCACCGAGAAGTAGGGGCCGACGTGCCAGGAATGTGGTAAAATATTACATCCGATATGTTAGGTTGCCTTAGGCTAGGATATATAACGTTATAGACGTATATAATGTTACCACCGAGAAGTAGGGGCCGAAGTGACGGGAATGTTGTAAAATATTACATTCGACATGTTAGGTTGCCTTAGGCTGGGATATATAGCGTTATAGACGTATGTAATGTTCCCATCGAGAAGTAGGGGCCGACGTGCCAGGAATGTTGTAAAATATTACATTCGACATGTTAGGTTGCCTTAGGCTAGGGTATATAGCGTTATAGACGTATATAATGTTCCCACCGAGAAGTAGGGGTCGGCGCGCCAGGAATGTAGTAATATATTGCATCCGAGATGTTAGGATTGCCTTAGGCTAGGATATATAACGCTATAGACGTATATACTGTTCCCACCGAGAAGTAGGTGCCGACGCGCCAGGTATGTTGTAAAACATTACATCCAGGATGTTAGGTTGCCTTAGGCTAGGATATGTAACGTTATAGACGTATATAATGTTCCCACCGAGAAGTAGGGGCCGACACGTCAGGAATGTTGTAAAACAGTACATCCGAGGTGTTAGGTTGCCTTAATTTAGGATATATAACTTTATAGACGTATATACTGTTCCCTCCGAGAAGTAGGTGCCGACGCGCTAGGAATGTTGTAAAATATTGCATTCGACATGTTAGGTTGCCTTAGGCTAGGATATATAGCGTTATAGACGTATATAATGTTCCCACCGAGAAGTAGGGGCCGACGTGTCAGGAATGTACTAAAATATTACATCCGATATGTTAGGTTGCCTTAGGCTAGGATATATAACGTTATAGACGTATATAATGTTCCCACCGAGAAGTAGGGGCCGAAGTGACGAGAATGTTGTAAAATATGACATTCGACATGTTAGGTTGCCTTAGGATAGGATATATAGCGTTATAGACGTATATAATGTTCCCACCGAGAAGTAGGTGCCGACGCGCCAGGAATGTTGTAAAATATTACATTCGACATGTTAGGTTGCTTTAAGCTAGGATATATAGCGTTATAGACGTATATAATGTTCCCACCGAGAAGTAGGGGCCGAAGTGACGGGAATGATGTAAAATATTACATGCGACATGTTAGGTTGCCTTAGGCTAGGATATATAGCGTTATAGATGTATATAATGTTCCCACCGAGAAGTAGGTGCCGACGCGCCAGGAATGTTGTAAAATATTACATACGACATGTTAGGTTGCCTTAGGCTGGGATATATAGCGTTATAGACGTATGTAATGTTCCCATAGAGAAGTAGGGGCCGACGTGCCAGGAATGTTGTAAAATATTACATTCGACATGTTAGGTTGCCTTAGGCTAGGATATATAGCGTTATAGACGTATATAATGTTCCCACCGAGAAGTAGGGGCCGAAGTGACGGGAATGTTGTAAAATATTACATGCGACATGTTAGGTTGCCTTAGGCTAGGATATGTAACGTTATAGACGTATATAATGTTCCCACCGAGAAGTAGGGGCCGAAGTGACGGGAATGTTGTAAAATATGACATTCGACATGTTAGGTTGCCTTAGGCTAAGATATATAGCGTTATAGACGTATATAATGTACCCACCGAGAAGTAGGGGCCGACGTGCCAGGAATGTAGTAAAATATTACATCCGAGATGTTAGGTTGCCTTCGGCTAGGATATATAACGTTATAGACGTATATAATGTTCCCACCGAGAAGTAGGGGCCGAAGTGACGGGAATGTTGTAAAATATGACATTCGACATGTTAGGTTGCCTTAGGCTACGATATATAGCGTTATAGACGTATATAATGTTCCCACCGAGAAGTAGGTGCCGACGCGCCAGGAATGTTGTAAAATATTACATTCGACATGTTAGGTTGCCTTAAGCTAGGATATATAGCGTTATAGACGTATATAATGTTCCAACAGAGAAGTAGGGGCCGAAGTGCCGGGAATGTTGTAAAATATTACATGCGACATGTTTGGTTGCCTTAGGCTAGGATATATAGCGTTATAGACGTATATCATGCTCCCACCGAGAAGTAGAGACCAACGTGCCAGGAATGTGGTAAAATATTACATCCGATATGTTAGGTTGCCTTAGGCTAGGATATATAACGTTATAGACGTATATAATGTTACCACCGAGTAGTAGGGGCCGAAGTGACGGGAATGTTGTAAAATATTACATTCGACATGTTAGGTTGCCTTAGGCTGGGATATATAGCGTTATAGACGTATGTAATGTTCCCATCGAGAAGTAGGGGCCGACGTGCCAGGAATGTTGTAAAATATTACATTCGACATGTTAGGTTGCCTTAGGCTAGGGTATATAGCGTTATAGACGTATATAATGTTCCCACCGAGAAGTAGGGGTCGGCGCGCCAGGAATGTAGTAAAATATTGCATCCGAGGTGTTAGGATTGCCTTAGGCTAGGATATATAACGTTACTGACTTATAAAATGTTCTCACCCAGAAATAGGGGCCGACGCGCCAAGAATGTTGTAAAATATTACATTCGACATGTTAGGTTGCCTTAGGTTAGGATATATAACGCTATAGACGTATATACTGTTCCCACCGAGAAGTAGGTTCCGACGCGCCAGGTATGTTGTAAAACATTACATCCAGGATGTTAGGTTGCCTTAGGCTAGGATATGTAACGTTATAGACGTATATAATGTTCCCACCGAGAAGTAGGGGCCGACACGTCAGGAATGTTGTAAAACAGTACATCCGAGGTGTTAGGTTGCCTTAATTTAGGATATATAACTTTATAGACGTATATACTGTTCCCTCCGAGAAGTAGGTGCCGACGCGCTAGGAATGTTGTAAAATATTACATTCGACATGTTAGGTTGCCTTAGGCTAGGATATATAGCGTTATAGACGTATATAATGTTCCCACCGAGAAGTAGGGGCCGAAGTGCCAGGAATGTAGTAAAATATTACATCCGAGATGTGAGGTTGCCTTAGGCTAGGATATGTAACGTTATAAAACGTATATAATGTTCCCACCGAGAAGTAGGGGCCGAAGTGACGGGAATGTTGTAAAGTATGACATTCGACATGTTAGGTTGCCTTAGGCTAGGATATATAGCGTTATAAACGTATATAATGTTCCCACCGAGAAGTAGGGGCCGACGTGCCAGGAATGCAGTAAAATATTACATCCGAGATGTTAGGTTGCCTTCGGCTAGGATATATAACGTTATAGACGTATATAATGTTCCCACCGAGAAGTAGGGGCCGAAGTGACGGGAATGTTGTAAAATATGACATTCGACATGTTAGGTTGCCTTAGGCTAGGATATATAGCGTTATAGACGTATATAATTTTCCCACCGAGAAGTAGGGGCCGACGTGCCAGGAATGTTGTAAAATATAACGTTCGACATGTTAGGTTGCCTTAGGCTAGGATATATAGCGTTATAGACGTATGTAATGTTCCCATCGAGAAGTAGGGGCCGACGTGCCAGGAAAGTTGTAGAATATTACATTCGACATGTTAGGTTGCCTTAGGCTAGGATATATAGCGTTATAAACGTATATAATGTTCCCACCGAGAAGTAGGGGCCGACGTGCCAGGAATGCAGTAAAATATTACATCCGAGATGTTAGGTTGCCTTCGGCTAGGATATATAACGTTATAGACGTATATAGTGTTCCCACCGAGAAGTAGGGGCCGAAGTGACGGGAATGTTGTTGAATATGACATTCGACGTGCTAGGTTGCCTTAGGCTAGGATATATAGCGTTATAGACGTATATAATGTTCCCACCGAGAAGTAGGGGCCGAGGTGCCAGGAATGTAGTAAAATATTACATCCGATATGTTAGGTTGCCTTAGGCTAGGATATATAGCGTTATAGACGTATATAATGTTCCCACCGAGAAGTAGGGGCCGAAGTGACGGGAATGATGTAAAATATTACATGCGACATGTTAGGTTGCCTTAGGCTAGGATATATAGCGTTATAGACGTATATAATGTTCCCACCGAGAAGTAGGGGCCGACGTGCCAGGAATGTAGTAAAATATTACATCCGAGATGTGAGGTTGCCTTAGGCTAGGATATGTAACGTTATAGACGTATATAATGTTCCCACCGAGAAGTAGGGGCCGAAGTGACGGGAATGTTGTAAAATATGACATTCGACATGTTAGGTTGCCTTAGGCTAGGATATATAGCGTTATAGACGTATATAATGTTCCCACCGAGAAGTACGGGCCGAAGTGACGGGAATGTTGTAAAATATGACATTCGACATGTTAGGTTGCCTTAGGCTAAGATATATAGCGTTATAGACGTATATAATGTACCCAGCGAGAAGTAGGGGCCGACGTGCCAGGAATGTAGTAAAATATTACATTCGACATGTTAGGTTGCCTTAAGCTAGGATATATAGCGTTATAGACGTATATAATGTTCCCACCGAGAAGTAGGGGCCGAAGTGACGGGAATGTTGTAAAATATTACATGCGACGTGTTAGGTTGCCTTAGGCTTGGATATATAGCGTTATAGACGTATATAATGTTCCCACCGAGAAGTAGGGGCCGACGTGCCAGGAATGTAGTAAAATATTACATCCGAGATGTGAGGTTGCCTTAGGCTAGGATATGTAACGTTATAGACGTATATAATGTTCCCACCGAGAAGTAGGGGCCGAAGTGACGGGAATGTTGTAAAGTATGACATTCGACATGTTAGGTTGCCTTAGGCTAGGATATATAGCGTTATAAACGTATATAATGTTCCCACCGAGAAGTAGGGGCCGACGTGCCAGGAATGCAGTAAAATATTACATCCGAGATGTTAGGTTGCCTTCGGCTAGGATATATAACGTTATAGACGTATATAATGTTCCCACCGAGAAGTAGGGGCAGAAGTGACGGGAATGTTGTAAAATATGACATTCGACATGTTAGGTTGCCTTAGGCTAGGATATATAGCGTTATAGACGTATATAATGTTCCCACCGAGAAGTAGGTGCCGACGCGCCAGGAATGTTGTAAAATATTACATACGACATGTTAGGTTGCCTTAGGCTGGGATATATAGCGTTATAGACGTATGTAATGTTCCCATCGAGAAGTAGGGGCCGACGTGCCAGGAATGTTGTAAAATATTACATTCGACATGTTAGGTTGCCTTAGGCTAGGATATATAGCGTTATAGACGTATATAATGTTCCCACCGAGAAGTAGGGGCCGAAGTGCCAGGAATGTAGTAAAATATTACATCCGAGATGTGAGGTTGCCTTACGCTAGGATATGTAACGTTATAGACGTATATAATGTTCCCACCGAGAAGTAGGGGCCGAAGTGACGGGAATGTTGTAAAGTATGACATTCGACATGTTAGGTTGCCTTAGGCTAGGATATATAGCGTTATAAACGTATATAATGTTCCCACCGAGAAGTAGGGGCCGACGTGCCAGGAATGCAGTAAAATATTACATCCGAGATGTTAGGTTGCCTTCGGCTAGGATATATAACGTTATAGACGTATATAATGTTCCCACCGAGAAGTAGGGGCAGAAGTGACGGGAATGTTGTAAAATATGACATTCGAGATGTTAGGTTGCCTTAGGCTAGGATATATAGCGTTATAGACGTATATAATGTTCCCACCGAGAAGTAGGTGCCGACGCGCCAGGAATGTTGTAAAATATTACATACGACATGTTAGGTTGCCTTAGGCTGGGATATATAGCGTTATAGACGTATGTAATGTTCCCATCGAGAAGTAGGGGCCGACGTGCCAGGAATGTTGTAAAATATTACATTCGACATGTTAGGTTGCCTTAGGCTAGGATATATAGCGTTATAGACGTATATAATGTTCCCACCGAGAAGTAGGGGCCGAAGTGCCAGGAATGTAGTAAAATATTACATCCGAGATGTGAGGTTGCCTTAGGCTAGGATATGTAACGTTATAGACGTATATAATGTTCCCACCGAGAAGTAGGGGCCGAAGTGACGGGAATGTTGTAAAGTATGACATTCGACATGTTAGGTTGCCTTAGGCTAGGATATATAGCGTTATAAACGTATATAATGTTCCCACCGAGAAGTAGGGGCCGACGTGCCAGGAATGCAGTAAAATATTACATCCGAGATGTTAGGTTGCCTTCGGCTAGGATATATAACGTTATAGACGTATATAATGTTACCACCGAGAAGTAGGGGCCGAAGTGACGGGAATGTTGTAAAATATGACATTCGACATATTAGGTTGCCTTAGGCTAGGATATATAGCGTTATAGACGTATATAATGTTCCCACCGAGAAGTAGGTGCCGACGCGCCAGGAATGTTGTAAAATATTACATACGACATGTTAGGTTGCCTTAGGCTGGGATATATAGCGTTATAGACGTATGTAATGTTCCCATCGAGAAGTAGGGGCCGACGTGCCAGGAATGTTGTAGAATATTACATTCGACATGTTAGGTTGCCTTAGGCTAGGATATATAACGTTATAGACGTATATAATGTTCCCACCGAGAAGTAGGGGCCGAAGTGACGGGAATGTTGTAAAATATGACATTCGACATGTTAGGTTGCCTTAGGATAGGATATATAGCGTTATAGACGTATATAATGTTCCCATCGAGAAGTAGGGGCCGACGTGCCAGGAATGTTGTAAAATATTACATCCGAGATGTGAGGTTGCCTTAGGCTAGGATATGTAACGTTATAGACGTATATAATGTTCCCACCGAGAAGTAGGGGCCGAAGTGACGGGAATGTTGTAAAATATGACATTCGACATGTTAGGTTGCCTTAGGCTAGGATATATAGCGTTATAGACGTATATAATGTTCCCACCGAGAAGTAGGGGCCGAAGTGACGGGAATGTTGTAAAATATGACATTCGACATGTTAGGTTGCCTTAGGCTAAGATATATAGCGTTATAGACGTATATAATGTACCCAGCGAGAAGTAGGGGCCGACGTGCCAGGAATGTAGTAAAATATTACATTCGACATGTTAGGTTGCCTTAAGCTAGGATATATAGCGTTATAGACGTATATAATGTTCCCACCGAGAAGTAGGGGCCGAAGTGACGGGAATGTTGTAAAATATTACATGCGACATGTTAGGTTGCCTTAGGCTTGGATATATAGCGTTATAGACGTATATAATGTTCCCACCGAGAAGTAGGGGCCGACGTGCCAGGAATGTAGTAAAATATTACATCCGAGATGTGAGGTTGCCTTAGGCTAGGATATGTAACGTTATAGACGTATATAATGTTCCCACCGAGAAGTAGGGGCCGAAGTGACGGGAATTTTGTAAAGTATGACATTCGACATGTTAGGTTGCCTTAGGCTAGGATATATAGCGTTATAAACGTATATAATGTTCCCACCGAGAAGTAGGGGCCGACGTGCCAGGAATGCAGTAAAATATTACATCCGAGATGTTAGGTTGCCTTCGGCTAGGATATATAACGTTATAGACGTATATAATGTTCCCACCGAGAAGTAGGGGCAGAAGTGACGGGAATGTTGTAAAATATGACATTCGACATGTTAGGTTGCCTTAGGCTAGGATATATAGCGTTATAGACGTATATAATGTTCCCACCGAGAAGTAGGTGCCGACGCGCCAGGAATGTTGTAAAATATTACATACGACATGTTAGGTTGCCTTAGGCTGGGATATATAGCGTTATAGACGTATGTAATGTTCCCATCGAGAAGTAGGGGCCGACGTGCCAGGAATGTTGTAAAATATTACATTCGACATGTTAGGTTGCCTTAGGCTAGGATATATAGCGTTATAGACGTATATAATGTTCCCACCGAGAAGTAGGGGCCGAAGTGCCAGGAATGTAGTAAAATATTACATCCGAGATGTGAGGTTGCCTTAGGCTAGGATATGTAACGTTATAGACGTATATAATGTTCCCACCGAGAAGTAGGGGCCGAAGTGACGGGAATGTTGTAAAGTATGACATTCGACATGTTAGGTTGCCTTAGGCTAGGATATATAGCGTTATAAACGTATATAATGTTCCCACCGAGAAGTAGGGGCCGACGTGCCAGGAATGCAGTAAAATATTACATCCGAGATGTTAGGTTGCCTTCGGCTAGGATATATAACGTTATAGACGTATATAATGTTCCCACCGAGAAGTAGGGGCAGAAGTGACGGGAATGTTGTAAAATATGACATTCGAGATGTTAGGTTGCCTTAGGCTAGGATATATAGCGTTATAGACGTATATAATGTTCCCACCGAGAAGTAGGTGCCGACGCGCCAGGAATGTTGTAAAATATTACATACGACATGTTAGGTTGCCTTAGGCTGGGACATATAGCGTTATAGACGTATGTAATGTTCCCATCGAGAAGTAGGGGCCGACGTGCCAGGAATGTTGTAAAATATTACATTCGACATGTTAGGTTGCCTTAGGCTAGGATATATAGCGTTATAGACGTATATAATGTTCCCACCGAGAAGTAGGGGCCGAAGTGCCAGGAATGTAGTAAAATATTACATCCGAGATGTGAGGTTGCCTTAGGCTAGGATATGTAACGTTATAGACGTATATAATGTTCCCACCGAGAAGTAGGGGCCGAAGTGACGGGAATGTTGTAAAGTATGACATTCGACATGTTAGGTTGCCTTAGGCTAGGATATATAGCGTTATAAACGTATATAATGTTCCCACCGAGAAGTAGGGGCCGACGTGCCAGGAATGCAGTAAAATATTACATCCGAGATGTTAGGTTGCCTTCGGCTAGGATATATAACGTTATAGACGTATATAATGTTACCACCGAGAAGTAGGGGCCGAAGTGACGGGAATGTTGTAAAATATGACATTCGACATATTAGGTTGCCTTAGGCTAGGATATATAGCGTTATAGACGTATATAATGTTCCCACCGAGAAGTAGGTGCCGACGCGCCAGGAATGTTGTAAAATATTACATACGACATGTTAGGTTGCCTTAGGCTGGGATATATAGCGTTATAGACGTATGTAATGTTCCCATCGAGAAGTAGGGGCCGACGTGCCAGGAATGTTGTAGAATATTACATTCGACATGTTAGGTTGCCTTAGGCTAGGATATATAGCGTTATAGACGTATATAATGTTCCCACCGAGAAGTAGGGGCCGACGTGCCAGGAATGTAGTAAAATATTACATCCGAGATGTTAGGTTGCCTTCGGCTAGGATATATAACGTTATAGACGTATATAATGTTCCCACCGAGAAGTAGGGGCCGAAGTGACGGGAATGTTGTAAAATATGACATTCGACATGTTAGGTTGCCTTAGGCTACGATATATAGCGTTATAGACGTATATAATGCTCCCACCGAGAAGTAGGTGCCGACGCGCCAGGAATGTTGTAAAATATTACATTCGATATTTTAGGTTGCCTTAGGCTAGGATATATAACGTTATAGACGTATATAATGTTCCCACCGAGATGTAGGGGCCGAAGTGACGGGAATGTTGTAAAATATGACATTCGACATGTTAGGTTGCCTTAGGATAGGATATATAGCGTTATAGACGTATATCATGCTCCCACCGAGAAGTAGAGGCCAACGTGCCAGGAATGTAGTAAAATATTACATCCGATATGTTAGGTTGCCTTAGGCTAGGATATATAACGTTATAGACGTATATAATGTTACCACCGAGAAGTAGGGGCCGAAGTGACGGGAATGTTGTAAAATATTACATTCGACATGTTAGGTTGCCTTAGGCTGGGATATATAGCGTTATAGACGTATGTAATGTTCCCATCGAGAAGTAGGGGCCGACGTGCCAGGAATGTTGTAAAATATTACATTCGACATGTTAGGTTGCCTTAGGCTAGGGTATATAGCGTTATAGACGTATATAATGTTCCCACCGAGAAGTAGGGGTCGGCGCGCCAGGAATGTAGTAAAATATTGCATCCGAGATGTTAGGATTGCCTTAGGCTAGGATATATAACGTTATTGACTTATAAAATGTTCTCACCCAGAAATAGGGGCCGACGCGCCAAGAATGTTGTAAAATATTACATTCGACATGTTAGGTTGCCTTAGGTTAGGATATATAACGCTATAGACGTATATACTGTTCCCACCGAGAAGTAGGTGCCGACGCGCCAGGTATGTTGTAAAACATTACATCCAGGATGTTAGGTTGCCTTAGGCTAGGATATGTAACGTTATAGACGTATATAATGTTCCCACCGAGAAGTAGGGGCCGACACGTCAGGAATGTTGTAAAACAATACATCCGAGGTGTTAGGTTGCCTTAATTTAGGATATATAACTTTATAGACGTATATACTGTTCCCTCCGAGAAGTAGGTGCCGACGCGCCAGGAATGTTGTAAAATATTACATTCGACATGTTAGGTTGCCTTAGGCTAGGATATATAGCGTTATAGACGTATATAATGTTCCCACCGAGAAGTAGGGGCCGACGTGCCAGGAATGTAGTAAAATATTACATCCGATATGTTAGGTTGCCTTAGGCTAGGATATATAACGTTATAGACGTATATAATGTTCCCACCGAGAAGTAGGGGCCGAAGTGACGGGAATGTTGTAAAATATGACATTCGACATGTTAGGTTGCCTTAGGATAGGATATATAGCGTTATAGACGTATATAATGTTCCCACCGAGAAGTAGGGGCCGACGTGCCAGGAATGTTGTAAAATATAACGTTCGACATGTTAGGTTGCCTTAGGCTAGGACATATAGCGTTATAGACGTATATAGTGTTCCCACCGAGAAGTAGGGGCCGAAGTGACGGGAATGTTGTTGAATATGACATTCGACGTGCTAGGTTGCCTTAGGCTAGGATATATAGCGTTATAGACGTATATAATGTTCCCACCGAGAAGTAGGGGCCGACGCGCCAGGAATGTTGTAAAATATTACATACGGCATGTTAGGTTGCCTTAGGCTGGGATATATAGCGTTATAGACGTATGTAATGTTCCCATCGAGAAGTAGGGGCCGACGTGCCAGGAATGTTGTAGAATATTACATTCGACATGTTAGGTTGCCTTAGGCTAGGATATATAGCGTTATAGACGTATATAATGTTCCCACCGAGTAGTAGGGGCCGAAGTGACGGGAATGTTGTAAAATATTACATGCGACATGTTAGGTTGCCTTAGGCTAGGATATGTAACGTTATAGACGTATATAATGTTCCCAACGAGAAGTAGGGACCGAAGTGACGGGAATGTTGTAAAATATGACATTCGACATGTTAGGTTGCCTTAGGCTAAGATATATAGCGTTATAGACGTATATAATGTACCCACCGAGAAGTAGGGGCCGACGTGCCAGGAATGTAGTAAAATATTACATCCGAGATGTTAGGTTGCCTTCGGCTAGGATATATAACGTTATAGACGTATATAATGTTCCCACCGAGAAGTAGGGGCCGAAGTGACGGGAATGTTGTAAAATATGACATTCGACATGTTAGGTTGCCTTAGGCTACGATATATAGCGTTATAGACGTATATAATGTTCCCACCGAGAAGTAGGTGCCGACGCGCCAGGAATGTTGTAAAATAATACATTCGATATGTTAGGTTGCCTTAGGCTAGGATATATAACGTTATAGACGTATATAATGTTCCCACCGAGAAGTAGGGGCCGAAGTGACGGGAATGTTGTAAAATATTACATGCGACATGTTAGGTTGCCTTAGGCTTGGATATATAGCGTTATAGACGTATATAATGTTCCCACCGAGAAGTAGGGGCCGACGTGCCAGGAATGTAGTAAAATATTACATCCGAGATGTGAGGTTGCCTTAGGCTAGGATATGTAACGTTATAGACGTATATAATGTTCCCACCGAGAAGTAGGGGCCGAAGTGACGGGAATGTTGTAAAGTATGACATTCGACATGTTAGGTTGCCTTAGGCTAGGATATATAGCGTTATAAACGTATATAATGTTCCCACCGAGAAGTAGGGGCCGACGTGCCAGGAATGCAGTAAAATATTACATCCGAGATGTTAGGTTGCCTTCGGCTAGGATATGTAACGTTATAGACGTATATAATGTTCCCACCGTGAAGTAGGTGCAGAAGTGACGGGAATGTTGTAAAATATGACATTCGACATATTAGGTTGCCTTAGGCTAGGATATATAGCGTTATAGACGTATATAATGTTCCCACCGAGAAGTAGGTGCCGACGCGCCAGGAATGTTGTAAAATATTACATACGGCATGTTAGGTTGCCTTAGGCTGGGATATATAGCGTTATAGACGTATGTAATGTTCCCATCGAGAAGTAGGGGCCGACGTGCCAGGAATGTTGTAGAATATTACATTCGACATGTTAGGTTGCCTTAGGCTAGGATATATAGCGTTATAGACGTATATAATGTTCCCACCGAGTAGTAGGGGCCGAAGTGACGGGAATGTTGTAAAATATTACATGCGACATGTTAGGTTGCCTTAGGCTAGGATATGTAACGTTATAGACGTATATAATGTTCCCAACGAGAAGTAGGGACCGAAGTGACGGGAATGTTGTAAAATATGACATTCGACATGTTAGGTTGCCTTAGGCTAAGATATATAGCGTTATAGACGTATATAATGTACCCACCGAGAAGTAGGGGCCGACGTGCCAGGAATGTAGTAAAATATTACATCCGAGATGTTAGGTTGCCTTCGGCTAGGATATATAACGTTATAGACGTATATAATGTTCCCACCGAGAAGTAGGGGCCGAAGTGACGGGAATGTTGTAAAATATGACATTCGACATGTTAGGTTGCCTTAGGCTACGATATATAGCGTTATAGACGTATATAATGTTCCCACCGAGAAGTAGGTGCCGACGCGCCAGGAATGTTGTAAAATATTACATTCGATATGTTAGGTTGCCTTAGGCTAGGATATATAACGTTATAGACGTATATAATGTTCCCACCGAGATGTAGGGGCCGAAGTGACGGGAATGTTGTAAAATATGACATTCGACATGTTAGGTTGCCTTAGGATAGGATATATAGCGTTATAGACGTATATAATGTCCCCACCGAGAAGTAGGTGCCGACGCGCCAGGAATGTTGTAAAATATTACATTCGACATGTTAGGTTGCTTTAAGCTAGGATATATAGCGTTATAGACGTATATAATGTTCCCACCGAGAAGTAGGGGCCGAAGTGACGGGAATGTTGTAAAATATTACATGCGACATGTTAGGTTGCCTTAGGCTTGGATATATAGCGTTATAGACGTATATAATGTTCCCACCGAGAAGTAGGGGCCGACGTGCCAGGAATGTAGTAAAATATTACATTCGACATGTTAGGTTGCCTTAGGTTAGGATATATAACGCTATAGACGTATATACTGTTCCCACCGAGAAGTAGGTGCCGACGCGCCAGGTATGTTGTAAAATATTACATCCGAGATGTTAGGTTGCCTTCGGCTAGGATATATAACGTTATAGACGTATATAATGTTCCCACCGAGAAGTAGGGGCCGAAGTGACGGGAATGTTGTAAAATATGACATTCGACATGTTAGGTTGCCTTAGGCTAGGACATATAGCGTTATAGACGTATATAGTGTTCCCACCGAGAAGTAGGGGCCGAAGTGACGGGAATGTTGTTGAATATGACATTCGACGTGCTAGGTTGCCTTAGGCTAGGATATATAGCGTTATAGACGTATATAATGTTCCCACCGAGAAGTAGGGGCCGACGTGCCAGGAATGTAGTAAAATATTACATCCGATATGTTAGGTTGCCTTAGGCTAGGATATATAGCGTTATAGACGTATATAATGTTCCCACCGAGAAGTAGGGGCCGAAGTGACGGGAATGATGTAAAATATTACATGCGACATGTTAGGTTGCCTTAGGCTAGGATATATAGCGTTATAGACGTATATAATGTTCCCACCGAGAAGTAGGGGCCGACGTGCCAGGAATGTAGTAAAATATTACATCCGAGATGTGAGGTTGCCTTAGGCTAGGATATGTAACGTTATAGACGTATATAATGTTCCCACCGAGAAGTAGGGGCCGAAGTGACGGGAATGTTGTAAAATATGACATTCGACATGTTAGGTTGCCTTAGGCTAGGATATATAGCGTTATAGACGTATATAATGTTCCCACCGAGAAGTAGGGGCCGAAGTGACGGGAATGTTGTAAAATATGACATTCGACATGTTAGGTTGCCTTAGGCTAAGATATATAGCGTTATAGACGTATATAATGTACCCAGCGAGAAGTAGGGGCCGACGTGCCAGGAATGTAGTAAAATATTACATTCGACATGTTAGGTTGCCTTAAGCTAGGATATATAGCGTTATAGACGTATATAATGTTCCCACCGAGAAGTAGGGGCCGAAGTGACGGGAATGTTGTAAAATATTACATGCGACATGTTAGGTTGCCTTAGGCTTGGATATATAGCGTTATAGACGTATATAATGTTCCCACCGAGAAGTAGGGGCCGACGTGCCAGGAATGTAGTAAAATATTACATCCGAGATGTGAGGTTGCCTTAGGCTAGGATATGTAACGTTATAGACGTATATAATGTTCCCACCGAGAAGTAGGGGCCGAAGTGACGGGAATGTTGTAAAGTATGACATTCGACATGTTAGGTTGCCTTAGGCTAGGATATATAGCGTTATAAACGTATATAATGTTCAATCCGAGAAGTAGGGGCCGACGTGCCAGGAATGCAGTAAAATATTACATCCGAGATGTTAGGTTGCCTTCGGCTAGGATATATAACGTTATAGACGTATATAATGTTCCCACCGTGAAGTAGGGGCAGAAGTGACGGGAATGTTGTAAAATATGACATTCGACATATTAGGTTGCCTTAGGCTAGGATATATAGCGTTATAGACGTATATAATGTTCCCACCGAGAAGTAGGTGCCGACGCGCCAGGAATGTTGTAAAATATTACATACGACATGTTAGGTTGCCTTAGGCTGGGATATATAGCGTTATAGACGTATGTAATGTTCCCATCGAGAAGTAGGGGCCGACGTGCCAGGAATGTTGTAGAATATTACATTCGACATGTTAGGTTGCCTTAGGCTAGGATATATAGCGTTATAGACGTATATAATGTTCCCACCGAGAAGTAGGGGCCGAAGTGACGGGAATGTTGTAAAATATTACATGCGACATGTTAGGTTGCCTTAGGCTAGGATATGTAACGTTATAGACGTATATAATGTTCCCACCGAGAAGTAGGGACCGAAGTGACGGGAATGTTGTAAAATATGACATTCGACATGTTAGGTTGCCTTAGGCTAAGATATATAGCGTTATAGACGTATATAATGTACCCACCGAGAAGTAGGGGCCGACGTGCCAGGAATGTAGTAAAATATTACATCCGAGATGTTAGGTTGCCTTCGGCTAGGATATATAACGTTATAGACGTATATAATGTTCCCACCGAGAAGTAGGGGCCGAAGTGACGGGAATGTTGTAAAATATGACATTCGACATGTTAGGTTGCCTTAGGCTACGATATATAGCGTTATAGACGTATATAATGTTCCCACCGAGAAGTAGGTGCCGACGCGCCTGGAATGTTGTAAAATATTACATTCGATATGTTAGGTTGCCTTAGGCTAGGATATATAACGTTATAGACGTATATAATGTTCCCACCGAGATGTAGGGGCCGAAGTGACGGGAATGTTGTAAAATATGACATTCGACATGTTAGGTTGCCTTAGGATAGGATATATAGCGTTATAGACGTATATAATGTCCCCACCGAGAAGTAGGTGCCGACGCGCCAGGAATGTTGTAAAATATTACATTCGACATGTTAGGTTGCTTTAAGCTAGGATATATAGCGTTATAGACGTATATAATGTTCCCACCGAGAAGTAGGGGCCGAAGTGACGGGAATGTTGTAAAATATTACATGCGACATGTTAGGTTGCCTTAGGCTTGGATATATAGCGTTATAGACGTATATAATGTTCCCACCGAGAAGTAGGGGCCGACGTACCAGGAATGTAGTAAAATATTACATTCGACATGTTAGGTTGCCTTAGGTTAGGATATATAACGCTATAGACGTATATACTGTTCCCACCGAGAAGTAGGTGCCGACGCGCCAGGTATGTTGTAAAATATTACATCCGAGATGTTAGGTTGCCTTCGGCTAGGATATATAACGTTATAGACGTATATAATGTTCCCACCGAGAAGTAGGGGCCGAAGTGACGGGAATGTTGTTGAATATGACATTCGACATGCTAGGTTGCCTTAGGCTAGGATATATAGCGTTATAGACGTATATAATGTTCCCACCGAGAAGTAGGTGCCGACGCGCCAGGAATGTTGTAAAATATTACATACGACATGTTACGTTGCCTTAGGCTGGGATATATAGCGTTATAGACGTATGTAATGTTCCCATAGAGAAGTAGGGGCCAACGTGCCAGGAATGTTGTAAAATATTACATTCGACATGTTAGGTTGCCTTAGGCTAGGATATATAGCGTTATAGACGTATATAATGTTCCCACCGAGAAGTAGGGGCCGAAGTGACGGGAATGTTGTAAAATATTACATGCGACATGTTAGGTTGCCTTAGGCTAGGATATGTAACGTTATAGACGTATATAATGTTCCCACCGGGAAGTAGGGGCCGAAGTGACGGGAATGTTGTAAAATATGACATTCGACATGTTAGGTTGCCTTAGGCTAAGATATTTAGCGTTATAGACGTATATAATGTACCCACCGAGAAGTAAGGGCCGACGTGCCAGGAATGTAGTAAAATATTACATCCGAGATGTTAGGTTGCCTTCGGCTAGGATATATAACGTTATAGACGTATATAATGTTCCCACCGAGAAGTAGGGGCCGAAGTGACGGGAATGTTGTAAAATATTACATTCGACATGTTAGGTTGCCTTAGGCTGGGATATATAGCGTTATAGACGTATGTAATGTTCCCATCGAGAAGTAGGGGCCGACGTGCCAGGAATGTTGTAAAATATTACATTCGACATGTTAGGTTGCCTTAGGCTAGGGTATATAGCGTTATAGACGTATATAATGTTCCCACCGAGAAGTAGGGGTCGGCGCGCCAGGAATGTAGTAAAATATTGCATCCGAGATGTTAGGATTGCCTTAGGCTAGGATATATAACGTTATTGACTTATAAAATGTTCTCACCCAGAAATAGGGGCCGACGCGCCAAGAATGTTGTAAAATATTACATTCGACATGTTAGGTTGCCTTAGGTTAGGATATATAACGCTATAGACGTATATACTGTTCCCACCGAGAAGTAGGTGCCGACGCGCCAGGTATGTTGTAAAACATTACATCCAGGATGTTAGGTTGCCTTAGGCTAGGATATGTAACGTTATAGACGTATATAATGTTCCCACCAAGAAGTAGGGGCCGACACGTCAGGAATGTTGTAAAACAATACATCCGTGGTGTTAGGTTGCCTTAATTTAGGATATATAACTTTATAGACGTATATGCTGTTCCCTCCGAGAAGTAGGTGCCGACGCGCCAGGAATGTTGTAAAATATTACATTCGACATGTTAGGTTGCCTTAGGCTTGGATATATAGCGTTATAGACGTATATAATGTTCCCACCGAGAAGTAGGGGCCGACGTGCCAGGAATGTAGTAAAATATTACATCCGAGATGTGAGGTTGCCTTAGGCTAGGATATGTAACGTTATAGACGTATATAATGTTCCCACCGAGAAGTAGGGGCCGAAGTGACGGGAATGTTGTAAAGTATGACATTCGACATGTTAGGTTGCCTTAGGCTAGGATATATAGCGTTATAAACGTATATAATGTTCCCACCGAGAAGTAGGGGCCGACGTGCCAGGAATGCAGTAAAATATTACATCCGAGATGTTAGGTTGCCTGCGGCTAGGATATATAACGTTATAGACGTATATAATGTTCCCACCGAGAAGTAGGGGCAGAAGTGACGGGAATGTTGTAAAATATGACATTCGACATGTTAGGTTGCCTTAGGCTAGGATATATAGCGTTATAGACGTATATAATGTTCCCACCGAGAAGTAGGTGCCGACGCGCCAGGAATGTTGTAAAATATTACATACGACATGTTAGGTTGCCTTAGGCTGGGATATATAGCGTTATAGACGTATGTAATGTTCCCATCGAGAAGTAGGGGCCGACGTGCCAGGAATGTTGTAAAATATTACATTCGACATGTTAGGTTGCCTTAGGCTAGGATATATAGCGTTATAGACGTATATAATGTTCCCACCGAGAAGTAGGGGCCGAAGTGCCAGGAATGTAGTAAAATATTACATCCGAGATGTGAGGTTGCCTTAGGCTAGGATATGTAACGTTATAGACGTATATAATGTTCCCACCGAGAAGTAGGGGCCGAAGTGACGGGAATGTTGTAAAGTATGACATTCGACATGTTAGGTTGCCTTAGGCTAGGATATATAGCGTTATAAACGTATATAATGTTCCCACCGAGAAGTAGGGGCCGACGTGCCAGGAATGCAGTAAAATATTACATCCGAGATGTTAGGTTGCCTTCGGCTAGGATATATAACGTTATAGACGTATATAATGTTCCCACCGTGAAGTAGGGGCAGAAGTGACGGGAATGTTGTAAAATATGACATTCGACATGTTAGGTTGCCTTAGGCTAGGATATATAGCGTTATAGACGTATATAATGTTCCCACCGAGAAGTAGGTGCCGACGCGCCAGGAATGTTGTAAAATGTTACATACGACATGTTAGGTTGCCTTAGGCTGGGATATATAGCGTTATAGACGTATGTAATGTTCCCATCGAGAAGTAGGGGCCGACGTGCCAGGAATGTTGTAGAATATTACATTCGACATGTTAGGTTGCCTTAGGCTAGGATATATAGCGTTATAGACGTATATAATGTTCCCACCGAGAAGTAGGGGCCGAAGTGACGGGAATGTTGTAAAATATTACATGCGACATGTTAGGTTGCCTTAGGCTAGGATATGTAACGTTATAGACGTATATAATGTTCCCACCGAGAAGTAGGGGCCGAAGTGACGGGAATGTTGTAAAATATGACATTCGACATGTTAGGTTGCCTTAGGCTAAGATATATAGCGTTATAGACGTATATAATGTACCCACCGAGAAGTAGGGGCCGACGTGCCAGGAATGTAGTAAAATATTACATCCGAGATGTTAGGTTGCCTTCGGCTAGGATATATAACGTTATAGACGTATATAATGTTCCCACCGAGAAGTAGGGGCCGAAGTGACGGGAATGTTGTAAAATATGACATTCGACATGTTAGGTTGCCTTAGGATAGGATATATAGCGTTATAGACGTATATAATGTCCCCACCGAGAAGTAGGTGCCGACGCGCCAGGAATGTTGTAAAATATTACATTCGACATGTTAGGTTGCTTTAAGCTAGGATATATAGCGTTATAGACGTATATAATGTTCCCACCGAGAAGTAGGGGCCGAAGTGACGGGAATGATGTAAAATATTACATGCGACATGTTAGGTTGCCTTAGGCTAGGATATATAGCGCTATAGACGTATATAATGTTCCCACCGAGAAGTAGGTGCCGACGCGCCAGGAATGTTGTAAAATATTACATACGACATGTTAGGTTGCCTTAGGCTGGGATATATAGCGTTATAGACGTATGTAATGTTCCCATCGAGAAGTAGGGGCCGACGTGCCAGGAATGTTGTAAAATATTACATTCGACATGTTAGGTTGCCTTACGCTAGGATATATAGCGTTATAGACGTATATAATGTTCCCACCGAGAAGTAGGTGCCGACGCGCCAGGAATGTTGTAAAATATTACATTCGACATGTTAGGTTGCCTTAAGCTAGGATATATAGCGTTATAGACGTATATAATGTTCCAACAGAGAAGTAGGGGCCGAAGTGCCGCGAATGTTGTAAAATATTACATGCGACATGTTTGGTTGCCTTAGGCTAGGATATATAGCGTTATAGACGTATATAATGTTCCCACCGAGAAGTAGGGGTCGGCGCGCCAGGAATGTAGTAAAATATTGCATCCGAGATGTTAGGATTGCCTTAGGCTAGGATATGTAACGTTATAGACGTATATAATGTTCCCACCGAGAAGTAGGGGCCGAAGTGACGGGAATGTTGTAAAATATAACATTCGACATGTTAGGTTGCCTTAGGCTAAGATATATAGCGTTATAGACGTATATAATGTACCCACCGAGAAGTAGGGGCCGACGTGCCAGGAATGTAGTAAAATATTACATGCGAGATGTTAGGTTGCCTTCGGCTAGGATATATAACGTTATAGACGTATATAATGTTCCCACCGAGAAGTAGGGGCCGAAGTGACGGGAATGTTGTAAAATATGACATTCGACATGTTTGGTTGCCTTAGGCTAGGATATATAGCGTTATAGACGTATATCATGCTCCCACCGAGAAGTAGAGGCCAACGTGCCAGGAATGTAGTAAAATATTACATCCGATACGTTAGGTTGCCTTAGGCTAGGATATATAACGTTATAGACGTATATAATGTTACCACCGAGAAGTAGGGGCCGAAGTGACGGGAATGTTGTAAAATATTACATTCGACATGTTAGGTTGCCTTAGGACAGATTATATAGCGTTATAGACGTATATAATGTTCCCACCGAGATGTATGGGCCGACGGGCCGAGAATGTTGTAAAATATTACATTCGACATGTTAGGTTGCCTTAGGCTAGGGTATATAGCGTTATAGACGTATATAATGTTCCCACCGAGAAGTAGGGGTCGGCGCTCCAGGAATGTAGTAAAATATTGCATCCGAGATGTTAGGATTGCCTTAGGCTAGGATATATAACGTTATTGACGTATAAAATGTTCTCACCCAGAAATAGGGGCCGACGCGCCAAGAATGTTGTAAAATATTACATTCGACATGTTAGGTTGCCTTAGGTTAGGATATATAACGCTATAGACGTATATACTGTTCCCACCGAGAAGTAGGTGCCGACGCGCCAGGTATGTTGTAAAATATTACATCCAGGATGTTAGGTTGCCTTAGGCTAGGATATGTAACGTTATAGACGTATATAATGTTCCCACCGAGAAGTAGGGGCCGACACGTCAGGAATGTTGTAAAACAATACATCCGAGGTGTTAGGTTGCCTTAATTTAGGATATATAACTTTATAGACGTATATACTGTTCCCTCCGAGAAGTAGGTGCCGACGCGCCAGGAATGTTGTAAAATATTACATTCGACATGTTAGGTTGCCTTAGGCTAGGACATATAGCGTTATAGACGTATATAATGTTCCCACCGAGAAGTAGGGGCCGACGTGCCAGGAATGTAGTAAAATATTACATCCGATATGTTAGGTTGCCTTAGGCTAGAATATATAACGTTATAGACGTATATAATGTTCCCACCGAGAAGTAGGGGCCGAAGTGACGAGAATGTTGTAAAATATGACATTCGACATGTTAGGTTGCCTTAGGATAGGATATATAGCGTTATAGACGTATGTAATGTTCCCATAGAGAAGTAGGGGCCGACGTGCCAGGAATGTTGTAAAATATTACATTCGACATGTTAGGTTGCCTTAGGCTAGGATATATAGCGTTATAGACGTATATAATGTTCCCACCGAGAAGTAGGGGCCGAAGTGACGGGAATGTTGTAAAATATTACATGCGACATGTTTGGTTGCCTTAGGCTAGGATATATAGCGTTATAGACGTATATCATGCTCCCACCGAGAAGTAGAGGCCAACGTGCCAGGAATGTAGTAAAATATTACATCCGATATGTTAGGTTGCCTTAGGCTAGGATATATAACGTTATAGACGTATATAATGTTACCACCGAGAAGTAGGGGCCGAAGTGACGGGAATGTTGTAAAATATTACATTCGACATGTTAGGTTGCCTTAGGCTGGGATATATAGCGTTATAGACGTATGTAATGTTCCCATCGAGAAGTAGGGGCCGACGTGCCAGGAATGTTGTAAAATATTACATTCGACATGTTAGGTTGCCTTAGGCTAGGGTATATTGCGTTATAGACGTATATAATGTTCCCACCGAGAAGTAGGGGTCGGCGCGCCAGGAATGTAGTAAAATATTGCATCCGAGATGTTAGGATTGCCTTAGGCTAGGATATATAACGTTATTGACTTATAAAATGTTCTCACCCAGAAATAGGGGCCGACGCGCCAAGAATGTTGTAAAATATTACATTCGACATGTTAGTTTACCTTAGGTTAGGATATATAACGCTATAGACGTATATACTGTTCCCACCGAGAAGTAGGTGCCGACGCGCCAGGTATGTTGTAAAACATTACATCCAGGATGTTAGGTTGCCTTAGGCTAGGATATGTAACGTTATAGACGTATATAATGTTCCCACCGAGAAGTAGGGGCCGACACGTCAGGAATGTTGTAAAACAATACATCCGAGGTGTTAGGTTGCCTTAATTTAGGATATATAACTTTATAGACGTATATACTGTTCCCTCCGAGAAGTAGGTGCCGACGCGCCAGGAATGTTGTAAAATATTACATTCGACATGTTAGGTTGTCTTAGGATAGGATATATAGCGTTATAGACGTATATAATGTTCCCACCGAGAAGTAGGGGCCGACGTGCCAGGAATGTTGTAAAATATAACGTTCGACATGTTAGGTTGCCTTAGGCTAGGACATATAGCGTTATAGACGTATATAGTGTTCCCACCGAGAAGTAGGGGCCGAAGTGACGGGAATGTTGTTGAATATGACATTCGACGTGCTAGGTTGCCTTAGGCTAGGATATATAGCGTTATAGACGTATATAATGTTCCCACCGAGAAGTAGGGGCCGAAGTGACGGGAATGTTGTAAAATATGACATTCGACATGTTAGGTTGCCTTAGGCTAAGATATATAGCGTTATAGACGTATATAATGTACCCAGCGAGAAGTAGGGGCCGACGTGCCAGGAATGTAGTAAAATATTACATTCGACATGTTAGGTTGCCTTAAGCTAGGATATATAGCGTTATAGACGTATATAATGTTCCCACTGAGAAGTATGGGCCGAAGTGACGGGAATGTTGTAAAATATTACATGCGACATGTTAGGTTGCCTTAGGCTTGGATATATAGCGTTATAGACGTATATAATGTTCCCACCGAGAAGTAGGGGCCGACGTGCCAGGAATGTAGTAAAATATTACATCCGAGATGTGAGGTTGCCTTAGGCTAGGATATGTAACGTTATAGACGTATATAATGTTCCCACCGAGAAGTAGGGGCCGAAGTGACGGGAATGTTGTAAAGTATGACATTCGACATGTTAGGTTGCCTTAGGCTAGGATATATAGCGTTATAAACGTATATAATGTTCCCACCGAGAAGTAGGGGCCGACGTGCCAGGAATGCAGTAAAATATTACATCCGAGATGTTAGGTTGCCTGCGGCTAGGATATATAACGTTATAGACGTATATAATGTTCCCACCGAGAAGTAGGGGCAGAAGTGACGGGAATGTTGTAAAATATGACATTCGACATGTTAGGTTGCCTTAGGCTAGGATATATAGCGTTATAGACGTATATAATGTTCCCACCGAGAAGTAGGTGCCGACGCGCCAGGAATGTTGTAAAATATTACATACGACATGTTAGGTTGCCTTAGGCTGGGATATATAGCGTTATAGACGTATGTAATGCTCCCATCGAGAAGTAGGGGCCGACGTGCCAGGAATGTTGTAAAATATTACATTCGACATGTTAGGTTGCCTTAGGCTAGGATATATAGCGTTATAGACGTATATAATGTTCCCACCGAGAAGTAGGGGCCGAAGTGCCAGGAATGTAGTAAAATATTACATCCGAGATGTGAGGTTGCCTTAGGCTAGGATATGTAACGTTATAGACGTATATAATGTTCCCACCGAGAAGTAGGGGCCGAAGTGACGGGAATGTTGTAAAGTATGACATTCGACATGTTAGGTTGCCTTAGGCTAGGATATATAGCGTTATAAACGTATATAATGTTCCCACCGAGAAGTAGGGGCCGACGTGCCAGGAATGCAGTAAAATATTACATCCGAGATGTTAGGTTGCCTTCGGCTAGGATATATAACGTTATAGACGTATATAATGTTCCCACCGTGAAGTAGGGGCAGAAGTGACGGGAATGTTGTAAAATATGACATTCGACATGTTAGGTTGCCTTAGGCTAGGATATATAGCGTTATAGACGTATATAATGTTCCCACCGAGAAGTAGGTGCCGACGCGCCAGGAATGTTGTAAAATATTACATACGACATGTTAGGTTGCCTTAGGCTGGGATATATAGCGTTATAGACGTATGTAATGTTCCCATCGAGAAGTAGGGGCCGACGTGCCAGGAATGTTGTAGAATATTACATTCGACATGTTAGGTTGCCTTAGGCTAGGATATATAGCGTTATAGACGTATATAATGTTCCCACCGAGAATTAGGGGCCGAAGTGACGGGAATGTTGTAAAATATTACATGCGACATGTTAGGTTGCCTTAGGCTAGGATATGTAACGTTATAGACGTATATAATGTTCCCACCGAGAAGTAGGGGCCGAAGTGACGGGAATGTTGTAAAATATGACATTCGACATGTTAGGTTGCCTTAGGCTAAGATATATAGCGTTATAGACGTATATAATGTACCCACCGAGAAGCAGGGGCCGACGTGCCAGGAATGTAGTAAAATATTACATCCGAGATGTTAGGTTGCCTTCGGCTAGGATATATAACGTTATAGACGTATATAATGTTCCCACCGAGAAGTAGGGGCCGAAGTGACGGGAATGTTGTAAAATATGACATTCGACATGTTAGGTTGCCTTAGGCTACGATATATAGCGTTATAGACGTATATAATGTTCCCACCGAGAAGTAGGTGCCGACGCGCCAGGAATGTTGTAAAATATTACATTCGATATGTTAGGTTGCCTTAGGCTAGGATATATAACGTTATAGACGTATATAATGTTCCCACCGAGAAGTAGGGGCCGAAGTGACGGGAATGTTGTAAAATATGACATTCGACATGTTAGGTTGCCTTAGGATAGGATATATAGCGTTATAGACGTATATAATGTCCCCACCGAGAAGTAGGTGCCGACGCGCCAGGAATGTTGTAAAATATTACATTCGACATGTTAGGTTGCTTTAAGCTAGGATATATAGCGTTATAGACGTATATAATGTTCCCACCGAGAAGTAGGGGCCGAAGTGACGGGAATGATGTAAAATATTACATGCGACATGTTAGGTTGCCTTAGGCTAGGATATATAGCGTTATAGACGTATATAATGTTCCCACCGAGAAGTAGGGGCCGACGTGCCAGGAATGTAGTAAAATATTACATCCGAGATGTGAGGTTGCCTTAGGCTAGGATATGTAACGTTATAGACGTATATAATGTTCCCAAAGAGAAGTAGGGGCCGAAGTGACGGGAATGTTGTAAAATATGACATTCGACATGTTAGGTTGCCTTAGGCTAGGATATATAGCGTTATAGACGTATATAATGTTCCCACCGAGAAGTAGGGGCCGAAGTGACGGGAATGTTGAAAAATATGACATTCGACATGTTAGGTTGCCTTAGGCTAAGATATATAGCGTTATAGACGTATATAATGTACCCAGCGAGAAGTAGGGGCCGACGTGCCAGGAATGTAGTAAAATATTACATTCGACATGTTAGGTTGCCTTAAGCTAGGATATATAGCGTTATAGACGTATATAATGTTCCCACCGAGAAGTAGGGGCCGAAGTGACGGGAATGTTGTAAAATATTACATGCGACATGTTAGGTTGCCTTAGGCTTGGATATATAGCGTTATAGACGTATATAATGTTCCCACCGAGAAGTAGGGGCCGACGTGCCAGGAATGTAGTAAAATATTACATCCGAGATGTGAGGTTGCCTTAGGCTAGGATATGTAACGTTATAGACGTATATAATGTTCCCACCGAGAAGTAGGGGCCGAAGTGACGGGAATGTTGTAAAGTATGACATTCGACATGTTAGGTTGCCTTAGGCTAGGATATATAGCGTTATAAACGTATATAATGTTCCCACCGAGAAGTAGGGGCCGACGTGCCAGGAATGCAGTAAAATATTACATCCGAGATGTTAGGTTGCCTTCGGCTAGGATATATAACGTTATAGACGTATATAATGTTCCCACCGAGAAGTAGGGGCAGAAGTGACGGGAATGTTGTAAAATATGACATTCGACATGTTAGGTTGCCTTAGGCTAGGATATATAGCGTTATAGACGTACATAATGTTCCCACCGAGAAGTAGGTGCCGACGCGCCAGGAATGTTGTAAAATATTACATACGACATGTTAGGTTGCCTTAGGCTGGGATATATAGCGTTATAGACGTATGTAATGTTCCCATCGAGAAGTAGGGGCCGACGTGCCAGGAATGTTGTAAAATATTACATTCGACATGTTAGGTTGCCTTAGGCTAGGATATATAGCGTTATAGACGTATATAATGTTCCCACCGAGAAGTAGGGGCCGAAGTGACGGGAATGTTGTAAAATATTACATGCGACATGTTAGGTTGCCTTAGGCTAGGATATGTAACGTTATAGACGTATATAATGTTCGCACCGAGAAGTAGGGGCCGAAGTGACGGGAATGTTGTAAAATATGACATTTGACATGTTAGGTTGCCTTAGGCTAAGATATATAGCGTTATAGACGTATATAATGTACCCACCGAGAAGTAGGGGCCGATGTGCCAGGAATGTTGTAAAATATGACATTCGACATGTTAGGTTGCCTTAGGCTAGGATATATAGCGTTATAGACGTATATAATGTTCCCACCGAGAAGTAGGTGCCGACGCGCCAGGAATGTTGTAAAATATTACATTCGACATGTTAGGTTGCCTTAAGCTAGGATATATAGCGTTATAGACGTATATATTGTTCCAACAGAGAAGTAGGGGCCGAAGTGCCGGGAATGTTGTAAAATATTACATGCGACATGTTTGGTTGCCTTAGGCTAGGATATATAGCGTTATAGACGTATATCATGCTCCCACCGAGAAGTAGAGGCCAACGTGCCAGGAATGTAGTAAAATATTACATCCGAGATGTTAGGTTGCCTTCGGCTAGGATATATAACGTTATAGACGTATATAATATTCCCACCGAGAAGTAGGGGCCGAAGTGACGGGAATGTTGTAAAATATGACATTCGACATGTTAGGTTGCCTTAGGCTACGATATATAGCGTTATAGACGTATATAATGTTCCCACCGAGAAGTAGGTGCCGACGCGCCTGGAATGTTGTAAAATATTACATTCGATATGTTAGGTTGCCTTAGGCTAGGATATATAACGTTATAGACGTATATAATGTTCCCACCGAGATGTAGGGGCCGAAGTGACGGGAATGTTGTAAAATATGACATTCGACATGTTAGGTTGCCTTAGGATAGGATATATAGCGTTATAGACGTATATAATGTCCCCACCGAGAAGTAGCTGCCGACGCGCCAGGAATGTTGTAAAATATTACATTCGACATGTTAGGTTGCTTTAAGCTAGGATATATAGCGTTATAGACGTATATAATGTTCCCACCGAGAAGTAGGGGCCGAAGTGACGGGAATGTTGTAAAATATTACATGCGACATGTTAGGTTGCCTTAGGCTTGGATATATAGCGTTATAGACGTATATAATGTTCCCACCGAGAAGTAGGGGCCGACGTACCAGGAATGTAGTAAAATATTACATTCGACATGTTAGGTTGCCTTAGGTTAGGATATATAACGCTATAGACGTATATACTGTTCCCACCGAGAAGTAGGTGCCGACGCGCCAGGTATGTTGTAAAATATTACATCCGAGATGTTAGGTTGCCTTCGGCTAGGATATATAACGTTATAGACGTATATAATGTTCCCACCGAGAAGTAGGGGCCGAAGTGACGGGAATGTTGTAAAATATGACATTCGACATGTTAGGTTGCCTTAGGCTACGATATATAGCGTTATAGACGTATATAATGTTCCCACCGAGAAGTAGGGGCCGACGTACCAGGAATGTAGTAAAATATTACATCCGATATGTTAGGTTGCCTTAGGCTAGGATATATAACGTTATAGACGTATATAATGTTCCCACCGAGAAGTAGGGGCCGAAGTGACGAGAATGTTGTAAAATATGACATTCGACATGTTAGGTTGCCTTAGGATAGGATATATAGCGTTATAGACGTATATAATGTTCCCACCGAGAAGTAGGTGCCGACGCGCCAGGAATGTTGTAAAATATTACATTCGACATGTTAGGTTGCTTTAAGCTAGGATATATAGCGTTATAGACGTATATAATGTTCCCACCGAGAAGTAGGGGCCGAAGTGACGGGAATGATGTAAAATATTACATGCGACATGTTAGGTTGCCTTAGGCTAGGATATATAGCGTTATAGACGTATATAATGTTCCCACCGAGAAGTAGGGTCCGATGTGCCAGGAATGTAGTAAAATATTACATCCGAGATGTTAGGTTGCCTTAGGCTAGGATATATAACGTTATAGACGTATATAATGTTCCCACCGAGAAGTAGGGGCCGAAGTGACGGGAATGTTGTAAAATATGACATTCGACATGTTAGGTTGCCTTAGGCTAGGATATATAGCGTTATAGGCGTATATAATGTTCCCACCGAGAAGTAGGGGCCGACGTGCCAGGAATGTTGTAAAATATAACGTTCGACATGTTAGGTTGCCTTAGGTTAGGACATATAGCGTTATAGACGTATATAGTGTTCCCACCGAGAAGTAGGGGCCGAAGTGACGGGAATGTTGTTGAATATGACATTCGACATGCTAGGTTGCCTTAGGCTAGGATATATAGCGTTATAGACGTATATAATGTTCCCACCGAGAAGTAGGTGCCGACGCGCCAGGAATGTTGTAAAATATTACATACGACATGTTACGTTGCCTTAGGCTGGGATATATAGCGTTATAGACGTATGTAATGTTCCCATAGAGAAGTAGGGGCCGACGTGCCAGGAATGTTGTAAAATATTACATTCGACATGTTAGGTTGCCTTAGGCTAGGATATATAGCGTTATAGACGTATATAATGTTCCCACCGAGAAGTAGGGGCCGAAGTGACGGGAATGTTGTAAAATATTACATGCGACATGTTAGGTTGCCTTAGGCTAGGATATGTAACGTTATAGACGTATATAATGTTCCCACCGGGAAGTAGGGGCCGAAGTGACGGGAATGTTGTAAAATATGACATTCGACATGTTAGGTTGCCTTAGGCTAAGATATTTAGCGTTATAGACGTATATAATGTACCCACCGAGAAGTAAGGGCCGACGTGCCAGGAATGTAGTAAAATATTACATCCGAGATGTTAGGTTGCCTTCGGCTAGGATATATAACGTTATAGACGTATATAATGTTCCCACCGAGAAGTAGGGGCCGAAGTGACGGGAATGTTGTAAAATATTACATTCGACATGTTAGGTTGCCTTAGGCTGGGATATATAGCGTTATAGACGTATGTAATGTTCCCATCGAGAAGTAGGGGCCGACGTGCCAGGAATGTTGTAAAATATTACATTCGACATGTTAGGTTGCCTTAGGCTAGGGTATATAGCGTTATAGACGTATATAATGTTCCCACCGAGAAGTAGGGGTCGGCGCGCCAGGAATGTAGTAAAATATTGCATCCGAGATGTTAGGATTGCCTTAGGCTAGGATATATAACGTTATTGACTTATAAAATGTTCTCACCCAGAAATAGGGGCCGACGCGCCAAGAATGTTGTAAAATATTACATTCGACATGTTAGGTTGCCTTAGGTTAGGATATATAACGCTATAGACGTATATACTGTTCCCACCGAGAAGTAGGTGCCGACGCGCCAGGTATGTTGTAAAACATTACATCCAGGATGTTAGGTTGCCTTAGGCTAGGATATGTAACGTTATAGACGTATATAATGTTCCCACCGAGAAGTAGGGGCCGACACGTCAGGAATGTTGTAAAACAATACATCCGTGGTGTTAGGTTGCCTTAATTTAGGATATATAACTTTATAGACGTATATACTGTTCCCTCCGAGAAGTAGGTGCCGACGCGCCAGGAATGTTGTAAAATATTACATTCGACATGTTAGGTTGCCTTAAGCTAGGATATATAGCGTTATAGACGTATATAATGTTCCCACCGAGAAGTAGGGGCCGAAGTGACGGGAATGTTGTAAAATATTACATGCGACATGTTAGGTTGCCTTAGGCTTGGATATATAGCGTTATAGACGTATATAATGTTCCCACCGAGAAGTAGGGGCCGACGTGCCAGGAATGTAGTAAAATATTACATCCGAGATGTGAGGTTGCCTTAGGCTAGGATATGTAACGTTATAGACGTATATAATGTTCCCACCGAGAAGTAGGGGCCGAAGTGACGGGAATGTTGTAAAGTATGACATTCGACATGTTAGGTTGCCTTAGGCTAGGATATATAGCGTTATAAACGTATATAATGTTCCCACCGAGAAGTAGGGGCCGACGTGCCAGGAATGCAGTAAAATATTACATCCGAGATGTTAGGTTGCCTGCGGCTAGGATATATAACGTTATAGACGTATATAATGTTCCCACCGAGAAGTAGGGGCAGAAGTGACGGGAATGTTGTAAAATATGACATTCGACATGTTAGGTTGCCTTAGGCTAGGATATATAGCGTTATAGACGTATATAATGTTCCCACCGAGAAGTAGGTGCCGACGCGCCAGGAATGTTGTAAAATATTACATACGACATGTTAGGTTGCCTTAGGCTGGGATATATAGCGTTATAGACGTATGTAATGTTCCCATCGAGAAGTAGGGGCCGACGTGCCAGGAATGTTGTAAAATATTACATTCGACATGTTAGGTTGCCTTAGGCTAGGATATATAGCGTTATAGACGTATATAATGTTCCCACCGAGAAGTAGGGGCCGAAGTGCCAGGAATGTAGTAAAATATTACATCCGAGATGTGAGGTTGCCTTAGGCTAGGATATGTAACGTTATAGACGTATATAATGTTCCCACCGAGAAGTAGGGGCCGAAGTGACGGGAATGTTGTAAAGTATGACATTCGACATGTTAGGTTGCCTTAGGCTAGGATATATAGCGTTATAAACGTATATAATGTTCCCACCGAGAAGTAGGGGCCGACGTGCCAGGAATGCAGTAAAATATTACATCCGAGATGTTAGGTTGCCTTCGGCTAGGATATATAACGTTATAGACGTATATAATGTTCCCACCGTGAAGTAGGGGCAGAAGTGACGGGAATGTTGTAAAATATGACATTCGACATGTTAGGTTGCCTTAGGCTAGGATATATAGCGTTATAGACGTATATAATGTTCCCACCGAGAAGTAGGTGCCGACGCGCCAGGAATGTTGTAAAATGTTACATACGACATGTTAGGTTGCCTTAGGCTGGGATATATAGCGTTATAGACGTATGTAATGTTCCCATCGAGAAGTAGGGGCCGACGTGCCAGGAATGTTGTAGAATATTACATTCGACATGTTAGGTTGCCTTAGGCTAGGATATATAGCGTTATAGACGTATATAATGTTCCCACCGAGAAGTAGGGGCCGAAGTGACGGGAACGTTGTAAAATATTACATGCGACATGTTAGGTTGCCTTAGGCTAGGATATGTAACGTTATAGACGTATATAATGTTCCCACCGAGAAGTAGGGGCCGAAGTGACGGGAATGTTGTAAAATATGACATTCGACTAGTTAGGTTGCCTTAGGCTAAGATATATAGCGTTATAGACGTATATAATGTACCCACCGAGAAGTAGGGGCCGACGTGCCAGGAATGTAGTAAAATATTACATCCGAGATGTTAGGTTGCCTTCGGCTAGGATATATAACGTTATAGACGTATATAATGTTCCCACCGAGAAGTAGGGGCCGAAGTGACGGGAATGTTGTAAAATATGACATTCGACATGTTAGGTTGCCTTAGGATAGGATATATAGCGTTATAGACGTATATAATGTCCCCACCGAGAAGTAGGTGCCGACGCGCCAGGAATGTTGTAAAATATTACATTCGACATGTTAGGTTGCTTTAAGCTAGGATATATAGCGTTATAGACGTATATAATGTTCCCACCGAGAAGTAGGGGCCGAAGTGACGGGAATGATGTAAAATATTACATGCGACATGTTAGGTTGCCTTAGGCTAGGATATATAGCGCTATAGACGTATATAATGTTCCCACCGAGAAGTAGGGGCCGACGTGCCAGGAATGTAGTAAAATATTACATCCGAGATGTGAGGTTGCCTTAGGCTAGGATATGTAACGTTATAGACGTATATAATGTTCCCACCGAGAAGTAGGGGCCGAAGTGACGGGAATGTTGTAAAATATGACATTCGACATGTTAGGTTGCCTTAGGCTAGGATATATAGCGTTATAGACGTATATAATGTTCCCACCGAGAAGTAGGGGCCGAAGTGCCGGGAATGTTGAAAAATATGACATTCGACATGTTAGGTTGCCTTAGGCTAAGATATATAGCGTTATAGACGTATATAATGTACCCAGCGAGAAGTAGGGGCCGACGTGCCAGGAATGTAGTAAAATATTACATTCGACATGTTAGGTTGCCTTAAGCTAGGATATATAGCGTTATAGACGTATATAATGTTCCCACCGAGAAGTAGGGGCCGAAGTGACGGCAATGTTGTAAAATATTACATGCGACATGTTAGGTTGCCTTAGGCTTGGATATATAGTGTTATAGACGTATATAATGTTCCCACCGAGAAGTAGGGGCCGACGTGCCAGGAATGTAGTAAAATATTACATCCGAGATGTGAGGTTGCCTTAGGCTAGGATATGTAACGTTATAGACGTATATAATGTTCCCACCGAGAAGTAGGGGCCGAAGTGACGGGAATGTTGTAAAGTATGACATTCGACATGTTAGGATGCCTTAGGCTAGGATATATAGCGTTATAAACGTATATAATGTTCCCACCGAGAAGTAGGGGCCGACGTGCCAGGAATGCAGTAAAATATTACATCCGAGATGTTAGGTTGCCTTCGGCTAGGATATATAACGTTATAGACGTATATAATGTTCCCACCGAGAAGTAGGGGCAGAAGTGACGGGAATGTTGTAAAATATGACATTCGACATGTTAGGTTGCCTTAGGCTAGGATATATAGCGTTATAGACGTATATAATGTTCCCACCGAGAAGTAGGTGCCGACGCGCCAGGAATGTTGTAAAATATTACATACGACATGTTAGGTTGCCTTAGGCTGGGATATATAGCGTTATAGACGTATGTAATGTTCCCATCGAGAAGTAGGGGCCGACGTGCCAGGAATGTTGTAAAATATTACATTCGACATGTTAGGTTGCCTTACGCTAGGATATATAGCGTTATAGACGTATATAATGTTCCCACCGAGAAGTAGGTGCCGACGCGCCAGGAATGTTGTAAAATATTACATTCGACATGTTAGGTTGCCTTAAGCTAGGATATATAGCGTTATAGACGTATATAATGTTCCAACAGAGAAGTAGGGGCCGAAGTGCCGCGAATGTTGTAAAATATTACATGCGACATGTTTGGTTGCCTTAGGCTAGGATATATAGCGTTATAGACGTATATAATGTTCCCACCGAGAAGTAGGGGTCGGCGCGCCAGGAATGTAGTAAAATATTGCATCCGAGATGTTAGGATTGCCTTAGGCTAGGATATGTAACGTTATAGACGTATATAATGTTCCCACCGAGAAGTAGGGGCCGAAGTGACGGGAATGTTGTAAAATATAACATTCGACATGTTAGGTTGCCTTAGGCTAAGATATATAGCGTTATAGACGTATATAATGTACCCACCGAGAAGTAGGGGCCGACGTGCCAGGAATGTAGTAAAATATTACATGCGAGATGTTAGGTTGCCTTCGGCTAGGATATATAACGTTATAGACGTATATAATGTTCCCACCGAGAAGTAGGGGCCGAAGTGACGGGAATGTTGTAAAATATGACATTCGACATGTTTGGTTGCCTTAGGCTAGGATATATAGCGTTATAGACGTATATCATGCTCCCACCGAGAAGTAGAGGCCAACGTGCCAGGAATGTAGTAAAATATTACATCCGATACGTTAGGTTGCCTTAGGCTAGGATATATAACGTTATAGACGTATATAATGTTACCACCGAGAAGTAGGGGCCGAAGTGACGGGAATGTTGTAAAATATTACATTCGACATGTTAGGTTGCCTTAGGACAGATTATATAGCGTTATAGACGTATATAATGTTCCCACCGAGATGTATGGGCCGACGGGCCGAGAATGTTGTAAAATATTACATTCGACATGTTAGGTTGCCTTAGGCTAGGGTATATAGCGTTATAGACGTATATAATGTTCCCACCGAGAAGTAGGGGTCGGCGCTCCAGGAATGTAGTAAAATATTGCATCCGAGATGTTAGGATTGCCTTAGGCTAGGATATATAACGTTATTGACGTATAAAATGTTCTCACCCAGAAATAGGGGCCGACGCGCCAAGAATGTTGTAAAATATTACATTCGACATGTTAGGTTGCCTTAGGTTAGGATATATAACGCTATAGACGTATATACTGTTCCCACCGAGAAGTAGGTGCCGACGCGCCAGGTATGTTGTAAAATATTACATCCAGGATGTTAGGTTGCCTTAGGCTAGGATATGTAACGTTATAGACGTATATAATGTTCCCACCGAGAAGTAGGGGCCGACACGTCAGGAATGTTGTAAAACAATACATCCGAGGTGTTAGGTTGCCTTAATTTAGGATATATAACTTTATAGACGTATATACTGTTCCCTCCGAGAAGTAGGTGCCGACGCGCCAGGAATGTTGTAAAATATTACATTCGACATGTTAGGTTGCCTTAGGCTAGGACATATAGCGTTATAGACGTATATAATGTTCCCACCGAGAAGTAGGGGCCGACGTGCCAGGAATGTAGTAAAATATTACATCCGATATGTTAGGTTGCCTTAGGCTAGGATATATAACGTTATAGACGTATATAATGTTCCCACCGAGAAGTAGGGGCCGAAGTGACGAGAATGTTGTAAAATATGACATTCGACATGTTAGGTTGCCTTAGGATAGGATATATAGCGTTATAGACGTATGTAATGTTCCCATAGAGAAGTAGGGGCCGACGTGCCAGGAATGTTGTAAAATATTACATTCGACATGTTAGGTTGCCTTAGGCTAGGATATATAGCGTTATAGACGTATATAATGTTCCCACCGAGAAGTAGGGGCCGAAGTGACGGGAATGTTGTAAAATATTACATGCGACATGTTAGGTTGCCTTAGGCTAGGATATGTAACGTTATAGACGTATATAATGTTCCCACCGAGAAGTAGGGGCCGAAGTGACGGGAATGTTGTAAAATATGACATTCGACATGTTAGGTTGCCTTAGGCTAAGATATATAGCGTTATAGACGTATATAATGTACCCACCGAGAAGTAGGGGCCGACGTGCCAGGAATGTAGTAAAATATTACATCCGAGATGTTAGGTTGCCTTCGGCTAGGATATATAACGTTATAGACGTATATAATGTTCCCACCGAGAAGTAGGGGCCGAAGTGACGGGAATGTTGTAAAATATGACATTCGACATGTTAGGTTGCCTTAGGCTACGATATATAGCGTTATAGACGTATATAATGTTCCCACCGAGAAGTAGGTGCCGACGCGCCAGGAATGTTGTAAAATATTACAATCGACATGTTAGGTTGCCTTAAGCTAGGATATATAGCGTTATAGACGTATATAATGTTCCAACAGAGAAGTAGGGGCCGAAGTGCCGGGAATGTTGTAAAATATTACATGCGACATGTTTGGTTGCCTTAGGCTAGGATATATAGCGTTATAGACGTATATCATGCTCCCACCGAGAAGTAGAGGCCAACGTGCCAGGAATGTAGTAAAATATTACATCCGATATGTTAGGTTGCCTTAGGCTAGGATATATAACGTTATAGACGTATATAATGTTACCACCGAGAAGTAGGGGCCGAAGTGACGGGAATGTTGTAAAATATTACATTCGACATGTTAGGTTGCCTTAGGCTGGGATATATAGCGTTATAGACGTATGTAATGTTCCCATCGAGAAGTAGGGGCCGACGTGCCAGGAATGTTGTAAAATATTACATTCGACATGTTAGGTTGCCTTAGGCTAGGGTATATAGCGTTATAGACGTATATAATGTTCCCACCGAGAAGTAGGGGTCGGCGCGCCAGGAATGTAGTAAAATATTGCATCCGAGATGTTAGGATTGCCTTAGGCTAGGATATATAACGTTATTGACTTATAAAATGTTCTCACCCAGAAATAGGGGCCGACGCGCCAAGAATGTTGTAAAATATTACATTCGACATGTTAGTTTACCTTAGGTTAGGATATATAACGCTATAGACGTATATACTGTTCCCACCGAGAAGTAGGTGCCGACGCGCCAGGTATGTTGTAAAACATTACATCCAGGATGTTAGGTTGCCTTAGGCTAGGATATGTAACGTTATAGACGTATATAATGTTCCCACCGAGAAGTAGGGGCCGACACGTCAGGAATGTTGTAAAACAATACATCCGAGGTGTTAGGTTGCCTTAATTTAGGATATATAACTTTATAGACGTATATACTGTTCCCTCCGAGAAGTAGGTGCCGACGCGCCAGGAATGTTGTAAAATATTACATTCGACATGTTAGGTTGTCTTAGGATAGGATATATAGCGTTATAGACGTATATAATGTTCCCACCGAGAAGTAGGGGCCGACGTGCCAGGAATGTTGTAAAATATAACGTTCGACATGTTAGGTTGCCTTAGGCTAGGACATATAGCGTTATAGACGTATATAGTGTTCCCACCGAGAAGTAGGGGCCGAAGTGACGGGAATGTTGTTGAATATGACATTCGACGTGCTAGGTTGCCTTAGGCTAGGATATATAGCGTTATAGACGTATATAATGTTCCCACCGAGAAGTAGGGGCCGACGTGCCAGGAATGTAGTAAAATATTACATCCGATATGTTAGGTTGCCTTAGGCTAGGATATATAGCGTTATAGACGTATATAATGTTCCCACCGAGAAGTAGGGGCCGAAGTGACGGGAATGATGTAAAATATTACATGCGACATGTTAGGTTGCCTTAGGCTAGGCTATATAGCGTTATAGACGTATATAATGTTCCCACCGAGAAGTAGGGGCCGACGTGCCAGGAATGTAGTAAAATATTACATCCGAGATGTGAGGTTGCCTTAGGCTAGGATATGTAACGTTATAGACGTATATAATGTTCCCACCGAGAAGTAGGGGCCGAAGTGACGGGAATGTTGTAAAATATGACATTCGACATGTTAGGTTGCTTTAGGCTAGGATATATAGCGTTATAGACGTATATAATGTTCCCACCGAGAAGTAGGGGCCGAAGTGACGGGAATGTTGTAAAATATGACATTCGACATGTTAGGTTGCCTTAGGCTAAGATATATAGCGTTATAGACGTATATAATGTACCCAGCGAGAAGTAGGGGCCGACGTGCCAGGAATGTAGTAAAATATTACATGCGACATGTTAGGTTGCCTTAGGCTAGGCTATATAGCGTTATAGACGTATATAATGTTCCCACCGAGAAGTAGGGGCCGAAGTGACGGGAATGTTGTAAAATATTACATGCGACATGTTAGGTTGCCTTAGGCTTGGATATATAGCGTTATAGACGTATATAATGTTCCCACCGAGAAGTAGGGGCCGACGTGCCAGGAATGTAGTAAAATATTACATCCGAGATGTGAGGTTGCCTTAGGCTAGGATATGTAACGTTATAGACGTATATAATGTTCCCACCGAGAAGTAGGGGCCGAAGTGACGGGAATGTTGTAAAATATGACATTCGACATGTTAGGTTGCCTTAGGCTAAGATATATAGCGTTATAGACGTATATAATGTACCCACCGAGAAGCAGGGGCCGACGTGCCAGGAATGTAGTAAAATATTACATCCGAGATGTTAGGTTGCCTTCGGCTCGGATATATAACGTTATAGACGTATATAATGTTCCCACCGAGAAGTAGGGGCCGAAGTGACGGGAATGTTGTAAAATATGACATTCGACATGTTAGGTTGCCTTAGGCTACGATATATAGCGTTATAGACGTATATAATGTTCCCACCGAGAAGTAGGTGCCGACGCGCCAGGAATGTTGTAAAATATTACATTCGATATGTTAGGTTGCCTTAGGCTAGGATATATAACGTTATAGACGTATATAATGTTCCCACCGAGAAGTAGGGGCCGAAGTGACGGGAATGTTGTAAAATATGACATTCGACATGTTAGGTTGCCTTAGGATAGGATATATAGCGTTATAGACGTATATAATGTCCCCACCGAGAAGTAGGTGCCGACGCGCCAGGAATGTTGTAAAATATTACATTCGACATGTTAGGTTGCTTTAAGCTAGGATATATAGCGTTATAGACGTATATAATGTTCCCACCGAGAAGTAGGGGCCGAAGTGACGGGAATGATGTAAAATATTACATGCGACATGTTAGGTTGCCTTAGGCTAGGATATATAGCGTTATAGACGTATATAATGTTCCCACCGAGAAGTAGGGGCCGACGTGCCAGGAATGTAGTAAAATATTACATCCGAGATGTGAGGTTGCCTTAGGCTAGGATATGTAACGTTATAGACGTATATAATGTTCCCAAAGAGAAGTAGGGGCCGAAGTGACGGGAATGTTGTAAAATATGACATTCGACATGTCAGGTTGCCTTAGGCTAGGATATATAGCGTTATAGACGTATATAATGTTCCCACCGAGAAGTAGGGGCCGAAGTGACGGGAATGTTGAAAAATATGACATTCGACATGTTAGGTTGCCTTAGGCTAAGATATATAGCGTTATAGACGTATATAATGTACCCAGCGAGAAGTAGGGGCCGACGTGCCAGGAATGTAGTAAAATATTACATTCGACATGTTAGGTTGCCTTAAGCTAGGATATATAGCGTTATAGACGTATATAATGTTCCCACCGAGAAGTAGGGGCCGAAGTGACGGGAATGTTGTAAAATATTACATGCGACATGTTAGGTTGCCTTAGGCTTGGATATATAGCGTTATAGACGTATATAATGTTCCCACCGAGAAGTAGGGGCCGACGTGCCAGGAATGTAGTAAAATATTACATCCGAGATGTGAGGTTGCCTTAGGCTAGGATATGTAACGTTATAGACGTATATAATGTTCCCACCGAGAAGTAGGGGCCGAAGTGACGGGAATGTTGTAAAGTATGACATTCGACATGTTAGGTTGCCTTAGGCTAGGATATATAGCGTTATAAACGTATATAATGTTCCCACCGAGAAGTAGGGGCCGACGTGCCAGGAATGCAGTAAAATATTACATCCGAGATGTTAGGTTGCCTTCGGCTAGGATATATAACGTTATAGACGTATATAATGTTCCCACCGAGAAGTAGGGGCAGAAGTGACGGGAATGTTGTAAAATATGACATTCGACATGTTAGGTTGCCTTAGGCTAGGATATATAGCGTTATAGACGTACATAATGTTCCCACCGAGAAGTAGGTGCCGACGCGCCAGGAATGTTGTAAAATATTACATACGACATGTTAGGTTGCCTTAGGCTGGGATATATAGCGTTATAGACGTATGTAATGTTCCCATCGAGAAGTAGGGGCCGACGTGCCAGGAATGTTGTAAAATATTACATTCGACATGTTAGGTTGCCTTAGGCTAGGATATATAGCGTTATAGACGTATATAATGTTCCCACCGAGAAGTAGGGGCCGAAGTGACGGGAATGTTGTAAAATATTACATGCGACATGTTAGGTTGCCTTAGGCTAGGATATGTAACGTTATAGACGTATATAATGTTCGCACCGAGAAGTAGGGGCCGAAGTGACGGGAATGTTGTAAAATATGACATTTGACATGTTAGGTTGCCTTAGGCTAAGATATATAGCGTTATAGACGTATATAATGTACCCACCGAGAAGTAGGGGCCGATGTGCCAGGAATGTTGTAAAATATGACATTCGACATGTTAGGTTGCCTTAGGCTAGGATATATAGCGTTATAGACGTATATAATGTTCCCACCGAGAAGTAGGTGCCGACGCGCCAGGAATGTTGTAAAATATTACATTCGACATGTTAGGTTGCCTTAAGCTAGGATATATAGCGTTATAGACGTATATAATGTTCCAACAGAGAAGTAGGGGCCGAAGTGCCGGGAATGTTGTAAAATATTACATGCGACATGTTTGGTTGCCTTAGGCTAGGATATATAGCGTTATAGACGTATATCATGCTCCCACCGAGAAGTAGAGGCCAACGTGCCAGGAATGTAGTAAAATATTACATCCGATATGTTGGGTTGCCTTAGGCTAGGATATATAACGTTATAGACGTATATAATGTTACCACCGAGAAGTAGGGGCCGAAGTGACGGGAATGCAGTAAAATATTACATCCGAGATGTTAGGTTGCCTTCGGCTAGGATATATAACGTTATAGACGTATATAATGTTCCCACCGAGAAGTAGGGGCAGAAGTGACGGGAATGTTGTAAAATATGACATTCGACATGTTAGGTTGCCTTAGGCTAGGATATATAGCGTTATAGACGTATATAATGTTCCCACCGAGAAGTAGGTGCCGACGCGCCAGGAATGTTGTAAAATATTACATACGACATGTTAGGTTGCCTTATGCTGGGATATATAGCGTTATAGACGTATGTAATGTTCCCATCGAGAAGTAGGGGCCGACGTGCCAGGAATGTTGTAAAATATTACATTCGACATGTTAGGTTGCCTTAGGCTAGGATATGTAACGTTATAGACGTATATAATGTTCGCACCGAGAAGTAGGGCCCGAAGTGACGGGAATGTTGTAAAATATAACATTCGACATGTTAGGTTGCCTTAGGCTAAGATATATAGCGTTATAGACGTATATAATGTACCCACCGAGAAGTAGGGGCCGATGTGCCAGGAATGTTGTAAAATATGACATTCGACATGTTAGGTTGCCTTAGGCTAGGATATATAGCGTTATAGACGTATATAATGTTCCCACCGAGAAGTAGGTGCCGACGCGCCAGGAATGTTGTAAAATATTACATTCGACATGTTAGGTTGCCTTAAGCTAGGATATATAGCGTTATAGACGTATATAATGTTCCAACAGAGAAGTAGGGGCCGAAGTGCCGGGATTGTTGTAAAATATTACATGCGACATGTTTGGTTGCCTTAGGCTAGGATATATAGCGTTATAGACGTATATCATGCTCCCACCGAGAAGTAGAGGCCAACGTGCCAGGAATGTAGTAAAATATTACATCCGATATGTTGGGTTGCCTTAGGCTAGGATATATAACGTTATAGACGTATATAATGTTACCACCGAGAAGTAGGGGCCGAAGTGACGGGAATGTTGTAAAATATTACATTCGACATGATAGGTTGCCTTAGGCTGGGATATATAGCGTTATAGACGTATGTAATGTTCTCATCGAGAAGTAGGGGCCGACGTGCCAGGAATGTTGTAAAATATTACATTCGACATGTTAGGTTGCCTTAGGCTAGGGTATATAGCGTTATAGACGTATATAATGTTCCCACCGAGAAGTAGGGGTCGGCGCGCCAGGAATGTAGTAAAATATTGCATCCGAGATGTTAGGATTGCCTTAGGCTAGGATATGTAACGTTATAGACGTATATAATGTTCCCACCGAGAAGTAGGGGCCGAAGTGACGGGAATGTTGTAAAATATAACATTCGACATGTTAGGTTGCCTTAGGCTAAGATATATAGCGTTATAGACGTATATAATGTACCCACCGAGAAGTAGGGGCCGACGTGCCAGGAATGTAGTAAAATATTACATGCGAGATGTTAGGTTGCCTTCGGCTAGGATATATAACGTTATAGACGTATATAATGTTCCCACCGAGAAGTAGGGGCCGAAGTGACGGGAATGTTGTAAAATATGACATTCGACATGTTTGGTTGCCTTAGGCTAGGATATATAGCGTTATAGACGTATATCATGCTCCCACCGAGAAGTAGAGGCCAACGTGCCAGGAATGTAGTAAAATATTACATCCGATACGTTAGGTTGCCTTAGGCTAGGATATATAACGTTATAGACGTATATAATGTTACCACCGAGAAGTAGGGGCCGAAGTGACGGGAATGTTGTAAAATATTACATTCGACATGTTAGGTTGCCTTAGGACAAGATATATAGCGTTATAGACGTATATAATGTTCCCACCGAGAAGTAGGGGCCGACGGGCCGAGAATGTTGTAAAATATTACATTCGACATGTTAGGTTGCCTTAGGCTAGGGTATATAGCGTTATAGACGTATATAATGTTCCCACCGAGAAGTAGGGGTCGGCGCTCCAGGAATGTAGTAAAATATTGCATCCGAGATGTTAGGATTGCCTTAGGCTAGGATATATAACGTTATTGACGTATAAAATGTTCTCACCCAGAAATAGGGGCCGACGCGCCAAGAATGTTGTAAAATATTACATTCGACATGTTAGGTTGCCTTAGGTTAGGATATATAACGCTATAGACGTATATACTGTTCCCACCGAGAAGTAGGTGCCGACGCGCCAGGTCTGTTGTAAAATATTACATCCAGGATGTTAGGTTGCCTTAGGCTAGGATATGTAACGTTATAGCCGTATATAATGTTCCCACCGAGAAGTAGGGGCCGACACGTCAGGAATGTTGTAAAACAATACATCCGAGGTGTTAGGTTGCCTTAATTTAGGATATATAACTTTATAGACGTATACACTGTTCCCTCCGAGAAGTTGGTGCCGACGCGCCAGGAATGTTGTAAAATATTACATTCGACATGTTAGGTTGCCTTAGGCTAGGACATATAGCGTTATAGACGTATATAATGTTCCCACCGAGAAGTAGGGGCCGACGTGCCAGGAATGTAGTAAAATATTACATCCGATATGTTAGGTTGCCTTAGGCTAGGATATATAACGTTATAGACGTATATAATGTTCCCACCGAGAAGTAGGTGCCGAAGTGACGAGAATGTTGTAAAATATGACATTCGACATGTTAGGTTGCCTTAGGATAGGATATATAGCGTTATAGACGTATATAATGTTCCCACCGAGAAGTAGGTGCCGACGCGCCAGGAATGTTGTAAAATATTACATTCGACATGTTAGGTTGCTTTAAGCTAGGATATATAGCGTTATAGACGTATATAATGTTCCCACCGAGAAGTAGGGGCCGAATTGACGGGAATGATGTAAAATATTACATGCGACATGTTAGGTTGCCTTAGGCTAGGATATATAGCGTTATAGACGTATATAATGTTCCCACCGAGAAGTAGGGTCCGACGTGCCAGGAATGTAGTAAAATATTACATCCGAGATGTTAGGTTGCCTTAGGCTAGGATATATAACGTTATAGACGTATATAATGTTCCCACCGAGAAGTAGGGGCCGAAGTGACGGGAATGTTGTAAAGTATGACATTCGACATGTTAGGTTGCCTTAGGCTAGGATATATAGCGTTATAAACGTATATAATGTTCCCACCGAGAAGTAGGGGCCGACGTGCCAGGAATGCAGTAAAATATTACATCCGAGATGTTAGGTTGCCTGCGGCTAGGATATATAACGTTATAGACGTATATAATGTTCCCACCGAGAAGTAGGGGCAGAAGTGACGGGAATGTTGTAAAATATGACATTCGACATGTTAGGTTGCCTTAGGCTAGGATATATAGCGTTATAGACGTATATAATGTTCCCACCGAGAAGTAGGTGCCGACGCGCCAGGAATGTTGTAAAATATTACATACGACATGTTAGGTTGCCTTAGGCTGGGATATATAGCGTTATAGACGTATGTAATGTTCCCATCGAGAAGTAGGGGCCGACGTGCCAGGAATGTTGTAAAATATTACATTCGACATGTTAGGTTGCCTTAGGCTAGGATATATAGCGTTATAGACGTATATAATGTTCCCACCGAGAAGTAGGGGCCGAAGTGCCAGGAATGTAGTAAAATATTACATCCGAGATGTGAGGTTGCCTTAGGCTAGGATATGTAACGTTATAGACGTATATAATGTTCCCACCGAGAAGTAGGGGCCGAAGTGACGGGAATGTTGTAAAGTATGACATTCGACATGTTAGGTTGCCTTAGGCTAGGATATATAGCGTTATAAACGTATATAATGTTCCCACCGAGAAGTAGGGGCCGACGTGCCAGGAATGCAGTAAAATATTACATCCGAGATGTTAGGTTGCCTTCGGCTAGGATATATAACGTTATAGACGTATATAATGTTCCCACCGTGAAGTAGGGGCAGAAGTGACGGGAATGTTGTAAAATATGACATTCGACATGTTAGGTTGCCTTAGGCTAGGATATATAGCGTTATAGACGTATATAATGTTCCCACCGAGAAGTAGGTGCCGACGCGCCAGGAATGTTGTAAAATATTACATACGACATGTTAGGTTGCCTTAGGCTGGGATATATAGCGTTATAGACGTATGTAATGTTCCCATCGAGAAGTAGGGGCCGACGTGCCAGGAATGTTGTAGAATATTACATTCGACATGTTAGGTTGCCTTAGGCTAGGATATATAGCGTTATAGACGTATATAATGTTCCCACCGAGAAGTAGGGGCCGAAGTGACGGGAATGTTGTAAAATATTACATGCGACATGTTAGGTAGCCTTAGGCTAGGATATGTAACGTTATAGACGTATATAATGTTCCCACCGAGAAGTAGGGGCCGAAGTGACGGGAATGTTGTAAAATATGACATTCGACATGTTAGGTTGCCTTAGGCTAAGATATATAGCGTTATAGACGTATATAATGTTCCCACCGAGAAGTAGGTGCCGACGCGCCAGGAATGTTGTAAAATATTACATTCGACATGTTAGGTTGCCTTAGGCTAGGATATATAGCGTTATAGACGTATATAATGTTCCCACCGAGAAGTAGGGGCCGAAGTGACGGGAATGTTGTAAAATATTACATGCGACATGTTAGGTTGCCTTAGGCTAGGATATGTAACGTTATAGACGTATATAATGTTCCCACCGAGAAGTAGGGGCCGAAGTGACGGGAATGTTGTAAAATATGACATTCGACATGTTAGGTTGCCTTAGGCTAAGATATATAGCGTTATAGACGTATATAATGTACCCACCGAGAAGTAGGGGCCGACGTGCCAGGAATGTAGTAAAATATTACATCCGAGATGTTAGGTTGCCTTCGGCTAGGATATATAACGTTATAGACGTATATAATGTTCCCACCGAGAAGTAGGGGCCGAAGTGACGGGAATGTTGTAAAATATGACATTCGACATGTTAGGTTGCCTTAGGCTACGATATATAGCGTTATAGACGTATATAATGTTCCCACCGAGAAGTAGGTCCCGACGCGCCAGGAATGTTGTAAAATATTACATTCGATATGTTAGGTTGCCTTAGGCTAGGATATATAACGTTATAGACGTATATAATGTTCCCACCGAGAAGTAGGGGCCGAAGTGACGGGAATGTTGTAAAATATGACATTCGACATGTTAGGTTGCCTTAGGTTAGGATATATAACGCTATAGACGTATATACTGTTCCCACCGAGAAGTAGGTGCCGACGCGCCAGGTATGTTGTAAAATATTACATCCAGGATGTTAGGTTGCCTTAGGCTAGGATATGTAACGTTATAGACGTATATAATGTTCCCACCGAGAAGTAGGTGCCGACGCGCCAGGAATGTTGTAAAATATTACATACGACATGTTAGGTTGCCTTAGGCTGGGATATATAGCGTTATAGACGTATGTAATGTTCCCATCGAGAAGTAGGGGCCGACGTGCCAGGAATGTTGTAGAATATTACATTCGACATGTTAGGTTGCCTTAGGCTAGGATATATAGCGTTATAGACGTATATAATGTTCCCACCGAGAAGTAGGGGCCGAAGTGACGGGAATGTTGTAAAATATTACATGCGACATGTTAGGTTGCCTTAGGCTAGGATATGTAACGTTATAGACGTATATAATGTTCCCACCGAGAAGTAGGGGCCGAAGTGACGGGAATGTTGTAAAATATGACATTCGACATGTTAGGTTGCCTTAGGCTAAGATATATAGCGTTATAGACGTATATAATGTACCCACCGAGAAGTAGGGGCCGACGTGCCAGGAATGTAGTAAAATATTACATCCGAGATGTTAGGTTGCCTTCGGCTAGGATATATAACGTTATAGACGTATATAATGTTCCCACCGAGAAGTAGGGGCCGAAGTGACGGGAATGTTGTAAAATATGACATTCGACATGTTAGGTTGCCTTAGGCTACGATATATAGCGTTATAGACGTATATAATGTTCCCACCGAGAAGTAGGTGCCGACGCGCCAGGAATGTTGTAAAATATTACATTCGATATGTTAGGTTGCCTTAGGCTAGGATATATAACGTTATAGACGTATATAATGTTCCCACCGAGAAGTAGGGGCCGAAGTGACGGGAATGTTGTAAAATATGACATTCGACATGTTAGGTTGCCTTAGGATAGGATATATAGCGTTATAGACGTATATAATGTCCCCACCGAGAAGTAGGTGCCGACGCGCCAGGAATGTTGTAAAATATTACATTCGACATGTTAGGTTGCTTTAAGCTAGGATATATAGCGTTATAGACGTATATAATGTTCCCACCGAGAAGTAGGGGCCGAAGTGACGGGAATGATGTAAAATATTACATGCAACATGTTAGGTTGCCTTAGGCTAGGATATATAGCGTTATAGACGTATATAATGTTCCCACCGAGAAGTAGGGGCCGACGTGCCAGGAATGTAGTAAAATATTACATGCGAGATGTTAGGTTGCCTTAGGCTAGGATATATAGCGTTATAGACGTATATCATGCTCCCACCGAGAAGTAGAGGCCAACGTGCCAGGAATGTAGTAAAATATTACATCCGATACGTTAGGTTGCCTTATGCTAGGATATATAACGTTATAGACGTATATAATGTTACCACCGAGAAGTAGGGGCCGAAGTGACGGGAATGTTGTAAAATATTACATTCGACATGTTAGGTTGCCTTAGGACAGGATATATAGCGTTATAGACGTATATAATGTTCCCACCGAGAAGTAGGGGCCGACGGGCCGAGAATGTTGTAAAATATTACATTCGACATGTTAGGTTGCCTTAGGCTAGGGTATATAGCGTTATAGACGTATATAATGCTCCCACCGAGAAGTAGGGGTCGGCGCTCCAGGAATGTAGTAAAATATTGCATCCGAGATGTTAGGATTGCCTTAGGCTAGGATATATAACGTTATTGACGTATAAAATGTTCTCACCCAGAAATAGGGGCCGACGCGCCAAGAATGTTGTAAAATATTACATTCGACATGTTAGGTTGCCTTAGGTTAGGATATATAACGCTATAGACGTATATACTGTTCCCACCGAGAAGTAGGTGCCGACGCGCCAGGTATGTTGTAAAATATTACATCCAGGATGTTAGGTTGCCTTAGGCTAGGATATGTAACGTTATAGACGTATATAATGTTCCCACCGAGAAGTAGGGGCCGACACGTCAGGAATGTTGTAAAACAATACATCCGAGGTGTTAGGTTGCCTTAATTTAGGATATATAACTTTATAGACGTATATACTGTTCCCTCCGAGAAGTAGGTGCCGACGCGCCAGGAATGTTGTAAAATATTACATTCGACATGTTAGGTTGCCTTAGGCTAGGACATATAACGTTATAGACGTATGTAATGTTCCCATCGAGAAGTAGGGGCCGACGTGCCAGGAATGTTGTAGAATATTACATTCGACATGTTAGGTTGCCTTAGGCTAGGATATATAGCGTTATAGACGTATATAATGTTCCCACCGAGAAGTAGGGGCCGAAGTGACGGGAATGTTGTAAAATATTACATGCGACATGTTAGGTTGCCTTAGGCTAGGATATGTAACGTTATAGACGTATATAATGTTCCCACCGAGAAGTAGGGGCCGAAGTGACGGGAATGTTGTAAAATATGACATTCGACATGTTAGGTTGCCTTAGGCTAAGATATATAGCGTTATAGACGTATATAATGTACCCACCGAGAAGTAGGGGCCGACGTGCCAGGAATGTAGTAAAATATTACATCCGAGATGTTAGGTTGCCTTCGGCTAGGATATATAACGTTATAGACGTATATAATGTTCCCACCGAGAAGTAGGGGCCGAAGTGACGGGAATGTTGTAAAATATGACATTCGACATGTTAGGTTGCCTTAGGCTACGATATATAGCGTTATAGACGTATATAATGTTCCCACCGAGAAGTAGGTGCCGACGCGCCAGGAATGTTGTAAAATATTACATTCGATATGTTAGGTTGCCTTAGGCTAGGATATATAACGTTATAGACGTATATAATGTTCCCACCGAGAAGTAGGGGCCGAAGTGACGGGAATGTTGTAAAATATGACATTCGACATGTTAGGTTGCCTTAGGATAGGATATATAGCGTTATAGACGTATATAATGTTCCCACCGAGAAGTAGGTGCCGACGCGCCAGGAATGTTGTAAAATATTACATTCGACATGTTAGGTTGCTTTAAGCTAGGATATATAGCGTTATAGACGTATATAATGTTCCCACCGAGAAGTAGGGGCCGAAGTGACGGGAATGATGTAAAATATTACATGCGACATGTTAGGTTGCCTTAGGCTAGGATATATAGCGTTATACACGTATATAATGTTCCCACCGAGAAGTAGGGTCCGACGTGCCAGGAATGTAGTAAAATATTACATCCGAGATGTTAGGTTGCCTTAGGCTAGGATATATAACGTTATAGACGTATATAATGTTCCCACCGAGAAGTAGGGGCCGAAGTGACGGGAATGTTGTAAAGTATGACATTCGACATGTTAGGTTGCCTTAGGCTAGGATATATAGCGTTATAAACGTATATAATGTTCCCACCGAGAAGTAGGGGCCGACGTGCCAGGAATGCAGTAAAATATTACATCCGAGATGTTAGGTTGCCTTCGGCTAGGATATATAACGTTATAGACGTATATAATGTTCCCACCGTGAAGTAGGGGCAGAAGTGACGGGAATGTTGTAAAATATGACATTCGACATGTTAGGTTGCCTTAGGCTAGGATATATAGCGTTATAGACGTATATAATGTTCCCACCGAGAAGTAGGTGCCGACGCGCCAGGAATGTTCTAAAATATTACATACGACATGTTAGGTTGCCTTAGGCTGGGATATATAGCGTTATAGACGTATGTAATGTTCCCATCGAGAAGTAGGGTCCGACGTGCCAGGAATGTTGTAGAATATTACATTCGACATGTTAGGTTGCCTTAGGCTAGGATATATAGCGTTATAGACGTATATAATGTTCCCACCGAGAAGTAGGGGCCGAAGTGACGGGAATGTTGTAAAATATTACATGCGACATGTCAGGTTGCCTTAGGCTAGGATATGTAACGTTATAGACGTATATAATGTTCCCACCGAGAAGTAGGGGCCGAAGTGACGGGAATGTTGTAAAATATGACATTCGACATGTTAGGTTGCCTTAGGCTAAGATATATAGCGTTATAGACGTATATAATGTACCCACCGAGAAGTAGGGGCCGACGTGCCAGGAATGTAGTAAAATATTACATCCGAGATGTTAGGTTGCCTTCGGCTAGGATATATAACGTTATAGACGTATATAATGTTCCCACCGAGAAGTAGGGGCCGAAGTGACGGGAATGTTGTAAAATATGACATTCGACATGTTAGGTTGCCTTAGGCTACGATATATAGCGTTATAGACGTATATAATGTTCCCACCGAGAAGTAGGTGCCGACGCGCCAGGAATGTTGTAAAATATTACATTCGATATGTTAGGTTGCCTTCGGCTAGGATATATAACGTTATAGACGTATATAATGTTCCCACCGAGAAGTAGGGGCCGAAGTGACGGGAATGTTGTAAAATATGACATTCGACATGTTTGGTTGCCTTAGGCTAGGATATATAGCGTTATAGACGTATATCATGCTCCCACCGAGAAGTAGAGGCCAACGTGCCAGGAATGTAGTAAAATATTACATCCGATACGTTAGGTTGCCTTATGCTAGGATATATAACGTTATAGACGTATATAATGTTACCACCGAGAAGTAGGGGCCGAAGTGACGGGAATGTTGTAAAATATTACATTCGACATGTTAGGTTGCCTTAGGACAGGATATATAGCGTTATAGACGTATATAATGTTCCCACCGAGAAGTAGGGGCCGACGGGCCGAGAATGTTGTAAAATATTACATTCGACATGTTAGGTTGCCTTAGGCTAGGGTATATAGCGTTATAGACGTATATAATGCTCCCACCGAGAAGTAGGGGTCGGCGCTCCAGGAATGTAGTAAAATATTGCATCCGAGATGTTAGGATTGCCTTAGGCTAGGATATATAACGTTATTGACGTATAAAATGTTCTCACCCAGAAATAGGGGCCGACGCGCCAAGAATGTTGTAAAATATTACATTCGACATGTTAGGTTGCCTTAGGTTAGGATATATAACGCTATAGACGTATATACTGTTCCCACCGAGAAGTAGGTGCCGACGCGCCAGGTATGTTGTAAAATATTACATCCAGGATGTTAGGTTGCCTTAGGCTAGGATATGTAACGTTATAGACGTATATAATGTTCCCACCGAGAAGTAGGGGCCGACACGTCAGGAATGTTGTAAAACAATACATCCGAGGTGTTAGGTTGCCTTAATTTAGGATATATAACTTTATAGACGTATATACTGTTCCCTCCGAGAAGTAGGTGCCGACGCGCCAGGAATGTTGTAAAATATTACATTCGACATGTTAGGTTGCCTTAGGCTAGGACATATAGCGTTATAGACGTATATAATGTTCCCACCGAGAAGTAGGGGCCGACGTGTCAGGAATGTAGTAAAATATTACATCCGATATGTTAGGTTGCCTTAGGCTAGGATATATAACGTTATAGACGTATATAATGTTCCCACCGAGAAGTAGGGGCCGAAGTGACGAGAATGTTGTAAAATATGACATTCGACATGTTAGGTTGCCTTAGGATAGCGTTATAGACGTATATAATGTTCCCACCGAGAAGTAGGTGCCGACGCGCCAGGAATGTTGTAAAATATTACATTCGACATGTTAGGTTGCTTTAAGCTAGGATATATAGCGTTATAGACGTATATAATGTTCCCACCGAGAAGTAGGAGCCGAAGTGACGGGAATGATGTAAAATATTACATGCGACATGTTAGGTTGCCTTAGGCTAGGATATATAGCGTTATAGACGTATATAATGTTACCACCGAGAAGTAGGGGCCGAAGTGACGGGAATGTTGTAAAATATTACATTCGACATGATAGGTTGCCTTAGGCTGGGATATATAGCGTTATAGACGTATGTAATGTTCCCATCGAGAAGTAGGGGCCGACGTGCCAGGAATGTTGTAAAATATTACATTCGACATGTTAGGTTGCCTTAGGCTAGGGTATATAGCGTTATAGACGTATATAATGTTCCCACCGAGAAGTAGGGGTCGGCGCGCCAGGAATGTAGTAAAATATTGCATCCGAGATGTTAGGATTGCCTTAGGCTAGGATATGTAACGTTATAGACGTATATAATGTTCCCACCGAGAAGTAGGGGCCGAAGTGACGTGAATGTTGTAAAATATAACATTCGACATGTTAGGTTGCCTTAGGCTAAGATATATAGCGTTATAGACGTATATAATGTACCCACCGAGAAGTAGGGGCCGACGTGCCAGGAATGTAGTAAAATATTACATGCGAGATGTTAGGTTGCCTTCGGCTAGGATATATAACGTTATAGACGTATATAATGTTCCCACCGAGAAGTAGGGGCCGAAGTGACGGGAATGTTGTAAAATATGACATTCGACATGTTTGGTTGCCTTAGGCTAGGATATATAGCGTTATAGACGTATATCATGCTCCCACCGAGAAGTAGAGGCCAACGTGCCAGGAATGTAGTAAAATATTACATCCGATACGTTAGATTGCCTTAGGCTAGGATATATAACGTTATAGACGTATATAATGTTACCACCGAGAAGTAGGGGCCGAAGTGACGGGAATGTTGTAAAATATTACATTCGACATGTTAGGTTGCCTTAGGACAAGATATATAGCGTTATAGACGTATATAATGTTCCCACCGAGAAGTAGGGGCCGACGGGCCGAGGATGTTGTAAAATATTACATTCGACATGTTAGGTTGCCTTAGGCTAGGGTATATAGCGTTATAGACGTATATAATGTTCCCACCGAGAAGTAGGGGTCGGCGCTCCAGGAATGTAGTAAAATATTGCATCCGAGATGTTAGGATTGCCTTAGGCTAGGGTATATAACGTTATTGACGTATAAAATGTTCTCACCCAGAAATAGGGGCCGACGCGCCAAGAATGTTGTAAAATATTACATTCGACATGTTAGGTTGCCTTAGGTTAGGATATATAACGCTATAGACGTATATACTGTTCCCACCGAGAAGTAGGTGCCGACGCGCCAGGTATGTTGTAAAATATTACATCCAGGATGTTAGGTTGCCTTAGGCTAGGATATGTAACGTTATAGACGTATATAATGTTCCCACCGAGAAGTAGGGGCCGAAGTGACGGGAATGTTGTAAAGTATGACATTCGACATGTTAGGTTGCCTTAGGCTAGGATATATAGCGTTATAAACGTATATAATGTTCCCACCGAGAAGTAGGGGCCGACGTGCCAGGAATGCAGTAAAATATTACATCCGAGATGTTAGGTTGCCTGCGGCTAGGATATATAACTTTATAGACGTATATAATGTTCCCACCGAGAAGTAGGGGCAGAAGTGACGGGAATGTTGTAAAATATGACATTCGACATGTTAGGTTGCCTTAGGCTAGGATATATAGCGTTATAGACGTATATAATGTTCCCACCGAGAAGTAGGTGCCGACGCGCCAGGAATGTTGTAAAATATTACATACGACATGTTAGGTTGCCTTAGGCTGGGATATATAGCGTTATAGACGTATGTAATGTTCCCATCGAGAAGTAGGGGCCGACGTGCCAGGAATGTTGTAAAATATTACATTCGACATGTTAGGTTGCCTTAGGCTAGGATATATAGCGTTATAGACGTATATAATGTTCCCACCGAGAAGTAGGGGCCGAAGTGCCAGGAATGTAGTAAAATATTACATCCGAGATGTGAGGTTGCCTTAGGCTAGGATATGTAACGTTATAGACGTATATAATGTTCCCACCGAGAAGTAGGGGCCGAAGTGACGGGAATGTTGTAAAGTATGACATTCGACATGTTAGGTTGCCTTAGGCTAGGATATATAGCGTTATAAACGTATATAATGTTCCCACCGAGAAGTAGGGGCCGACGTGCCAGGAATGCAGTAAAATATTACATCCGAGATGTTAGGTTGCCTTCGGCTAGGATATATAACGTTATAGACGTATATAATGTTCCCACCGAGAAGTAGGTGCCGACGCGCCAGGAATGTTGTAAAATATTACCTACGACATGTTAGGTTGCCTTAGGCTGGGATATATAGCGTTATAGACGTATGTAATGTTCCCATCGAGAAGTAGGGGCCGACGTGCCAGGAATGTTGTAGAATATTACATTCGACATGTTAGGTTGCCTTAGGCTAGGATATATAGCGTTATAGACGTATATAATGTTCCCACCGAGAAGTAGGGGCCGAAGTGACGGGAATGTTGTAAAATATTACATGCGACATGTTAGGTTGCCTTAGGCTAGGATATGTAACGTTATAGACGTATATAATGTTCCCACCGAGAAGTAGGGGCCGAAGTGACGGGAATGTTGTAAAATATGACATTCGACATGTTTGGTTGCCTTAGGCTAGGATATATAGCGTTATAGACGTATATCATGCTCCCACCGAGAAGTAGAGGCCAACGTGCCAGGAATGTAGTAAAATATTACATCCGATACGTTAGGTTGCCTTATGCTAGGATATATAACGTTATAGACGTATATAATGTTACCACCGAGAAGTAGGGGCCGAAGTGACGGGAATGTTGTAAAATATTACATTCGACATGTTAGGTTGCCTTAGGACAGGATATATAGCGTTATAGACGTATATAATGTTCCCACCGAGAAGTAGGGGCCGACGGGCCGAGAATGTTGTAAAATATTACATTCGACATGTTAGGTTGCCTTAGGCTAGGGTATATAGCGTTATAGACGTATATAATGCTCCCACCGAGAAGTAGGGGTCGGCGCTCCAGGAATGTAGTAAAATATTGCATCCGAGATGTTAGGATTGCCTTAGGCTAGGATATATAACGTTATTGACGTATAAAATGTTCTCACCCAGAAATAGGGGCCGACGCGCCAAGAATGTTGTAAAATATTACATTCGACATGTTAGGTTGCCTTAGGTTAGGATATATAACGCTATAGACGTATATACTGTTCCCACCGAGAAGTAGGTGCCGACGCGCCAGGTATGTTGTAAAATATTACATCCAGGATGTTAGGTTGCCTTAGGCTAGGATATGTAACGTTATAGACGTATATAATGTTCCCACCGAGAAGTAGGGGCCGACACGTCAGGAATGTTGTAAAACAATACATCCGAGGTGTTAGGTTGCCTTAATTTAGGATATATAACTTTATAGACGTATATACTGTTCCCTCCGAGAAGTAGGTGCCGACGCGCCAGGAATGTTGTAAAATATTACATTCGACATGTTAGGTTGCCTTAGGCTAGGACATATAGCGTTATAGACGTATATAATGTTCCCACCGAGAAGTAGGGGCCGACGTGTCAGGAATGTAGTAAAATATTACATCCGATATGTTAGGTTGCCTTAGGCTAGGATATATAACGTTATAGACGTATATAATGTTCCCACCGAGAAGTAGGGGCCGAAGTGACGAGAATGTTGTAAAATATGACATTCGACATGTTAGGTTGCCTTAGGATAGCGTTATAGACGTATATAATGTTCCCACCGAGAAGTAGGTGCCGACGCGCCAGGAATGTTGTAAAATATTACATTCGACATGTTAGGTTGCTTTAAGCTAGGATATATAGCGTTATAGACGTATATAATGTTCCCACCGAGAAGTAGGAGCCGAAGTGACGGGAATGATGTAAAATATTACATGCGACATGTTAGGTTGCCTTAGGCTAGGATATATAGCGTTATAGACGTATATAATGTTACCACCGAGAAGTAGGGGCCGAAGTGACGGGAATGTTGTAAAATATTACATTCGACATGATAGGTTGCCTTAGGCTGGGATATATAGCGTTATAGACGTATGTAATGTTCCCATCGAGAAGTAGGGGCCGACGTGCCAGGAATGTTGTAAAATATTACATTCGACATGTTAGGTTGCCTTAGGCTAGGGTATATAGCGTTATAGACGTATATAATGTTCCCACCGAGAAGTAGGGGTCGGCGCGCCAGGAATGTAGTAAAATATTGCATCCGAGATGTTAGGATTGCCTTAGGCTAGGATATGTAACGTTATAGACGTATATAATGTTCCCACCGAGAAGTAGGGGCCGAAGTGACGGGAATGTTGTAAAATATAACATTCGACATGTTAGGTTGCCTTAGGCTAAGATATATAGCGTTATAGACGTATATAATGTACCCACCGAGAAGTAGGGGCCGACGTGCCAGGAATGTAGTAAAATATTACATGCGAGATGTTAGGTTGCCTTCGGCTAGGATATATAACGTTATAGACGTATATAATGTTCCCACCGAGAAGTAGGGGCCGAAGTGACGGGAATGTTGTAAAATATGACATTCGACATGTTTGGTTGCCTTAGGCTAGGATATATAGCGTTATAGACGTATATCATGCTCCCACCGAGAAGTAGAGGCCAACGTGCCAGGAATGTAGTAAAATATTACATCCGATACGTTAGGTTGCCTTAGGCTAGGATATATAACGTTATAGACGTATATAATGTTACCACCGAGAAGTAGGGGCCGAAGTGACGGGAATGTTGTAAAATATTACATTCGACATGTTAGGTTGCCTTAGGACAAGATATATAGCGTTATAGACGTATATAATGTTCCCACCGAGAAGTAGGGGCCGACGGGCCGAGGATGTTGTAAAATATTACATTCGACATGTTAGGTTGCCTTAGGCTAGGGTATATAGCGTTATAGACGTATATAATGTTCCCACCGAGAAGTAGGGGTCGGCGCTCCAGGAATGTAGTAAAATATTGCATCCGAGATGTTAGGATTGCCTTAGGCTAGGGTATATAACGTTATTGACGTATAAAATGTTCTCACCCAGAAATAGGGGCCGACGCGCCAAGAATGTTGTAAAATATTACATTCGACATGTTAGGTTGCCTTAGGTTAGGATATATAACGCTATAGACGTATATACTGTTCCCACCGAGAAGTAGGTGCCGACGCGCCAGGTATGTTGTAAAATATTACATCCAGGATGTTAGGTTGCCTTAGGCTAGGATATGTAACGTTATAGACGTATATAATGTTCCCACCGAGAAGTAGGGGCCGAAGTGACGGGAATGTTGTAAAGTATGACATTCGACATGTTAGGTTGCCTTAGGCTAGGATATATAGCGTTATAAACGTATATAATGTTCCCACCGAGAAGTAGGGGCCGACGTGCCAGGAATGCAGTAAAATATTACATCCGAGATGTTAGGTTGCCTGCGGCTAGGATATATAACTTTATAGACGTATATAATGTTCCCACCGAGAAGTAGGGGCAGAAGTGACGGGAATGTTGTAAAATATGACATTCGACATGTTAGGTTGCCTTAGGCTAGGATATATAGCGTTATAGACGTATATAATGTTCCCACCGAGAAGTAGGTGCCGACGCGCCAGGAATGTTGTAAAATATTACATACGACATGTTAGGTTGCCTTAGGCTGGGATATATAGCGTTATAGACGTATGTAATGTTCCCATCGAGAAGTAGGGGCCGACGTGCCAGGAATGTTGTAAAATATTACATTCGACATGTTAGGTTGCCTTAGGCTAGGATATATAGCGTTATAGACGTATATAATGTTCCCACCGAGAAGTAGGGGCCGAAGTGCCAGGAATGTAGTAAAATATTACATCCGAGATGTGAGGTTGCCTTAGGCTAGGATATGTAACGTTATAGACGTATATAATGTTCCCACCGAGAAGTAGGGGCCGAAGTGACGGGAATGTTGTAAAGTATGACATTCGACATGTTAGGTTGCCTTAGGCTAGGATATATAGCGTTATAAACGTATATAATGTTCCCACCGAGAAGTAGGGGCCGACGTGCCAGGAATGCAGTAAAATATTACATCCGAGATGTTAGGTTGCCTTCGGCTAGGATATATAACGTTATAGACGTATATAATGTTCCCACCGAGAAGTAGGTGCCGACGCGCCAGGAATGTTGTAAAATATTACCTACGACATGTTAGGTTGCCTTAGGCTGGGATATATAGCGTTATAGACGTATGTAATGTTCCCATCGAGAAGTAGGGGCCGACGTGCCAGGAATGTTGTAGAATATTACATTCGACATGTTAGGTTGCCTTAGGCTAGGATATATAGCGTTATAGACGTATATAATGTTCCCACCGAGAAGTAGGGGCCGAAGTGACGGGAATGTTGTAAAATATTACATGCGACATGTTAGGTTGCCTTAGGCTAGGATATGTAACGTTATAGACGTATATAATGTTCCCACCGAGAAGTAGGGGCCGAAGTGACGGGAATGTTGTAAAATATGACATTCGACATGTTAGGTTGCCTTAGCCTAAGATATATAGCGTTATAGACGTATATAATGTTCCCACCGAGAAGTAGGTGCCGACGCGCCAGGAATGTTGTAAAATATTACATTCGACATGTTAGGTTGCCTTAAGCTAGGATATATAGCGTTATAGACGTATATAATGTTCCAACAGAGAAGTAGGGGCCGAAGTGCCGGGAATGTTGTAAAATATTACATGCGACATGTTTGGTTGCCTTAGGCTAGGATATATAGCGTTATCGACGTATATCATGCTCCCACCGAGAAGTAGAGGCCGAAGTGACGGGAATGTTGTAAAATATTACATTCGACATGATTGGTTGCCTTAGGCTGGGATATATAGCGTTATAGACGTATGTAATGTTCCCATCTAGAAGTAGGGGCCGACGTGCCAGGAATGTTGTAAAATATTACATTCGACATGTTAGGTTGCCTTAGGCTAGGGTATATAGCGTTATAGACGTATATAATGTTCCCACCGAGAAGTAGGGGTCGGCGCGCCAGGAATGTAGTAAAATATTGCATCCGAGATGTTAGGATTGCCTTAGGCTAGGATATGTAACGTTATAGACGTATATAATGTTCCCACCGAGAAGTAGGGGCCGAAGTGACGGGAATGTTGTAAAATATAACATTCGACATGTTAGGTTGCCTTAGGCTAAGATATATAGCGTTATAGACGTATATAATGTACCCACCGAGAAGTAGGGGCCGACGTGCCAGGAATGTAGTAAACATTACATGCGAGATGTTAGGTTGCCTTCGGCTAGGATATATAACGTTATAGACGTATATAATGTTCCCACCGAGAAGTAGGGGCCGAAGTGACGGGAATGTTGTAAAATATGACATTCGACATGTTTGGTTGCCTTAGGCTAGGATATATAGCGTTATAGACGTATATAATGTTCCCACCGAGAAGTAGGGGCCGAAGTGACGGGAATGTTGTAAAATATTACATGCGACATGTTAGGTTGCCTTAGGCTAGGATATGTAACGTTATAGACGTATATAATGTTCCCACCGAGAAGTAGGGGCCGAAGTGACGGGAATGTTGTAAAATATGACATTCGACATGTTAGGTTGCCTTAGCCTAAGATATATAGCGTTATAGACGTATATAATGTTCCTACCGAGAAGTAGGTGCCGACGCGCCAGGAATGTTGTAAAATATTACATTCGACATGTTAGGTTGCCTTAAGCTAGGATATATAGCGTTATAGACGTATATAATGTTCCAACAGAGAAGTAGGGGCCGAAGTGCCGGGAATGTTGTAAAATATTACATGCGACATGTTTGGTTGCCTTAGGCTAGGATATATAGCGTTATCGACGTATATCATGCTCCCACCGAGAAGTAGAGGCCGAAGTGACGGGAATGTTGTAAAATATTACATTCGACATGATTGGTTGCCTTAGGCTGGGATATATAGCGTTATAGACGTATGTAATGTTCCCATCTAGAAGTAGGGGCCGACGTGCCAGGAATGTTGTAAAATATTACATTCGACATGTTAGGTTGCCTTAGGCTAGGGTATATAGCGTTATAGACGTATATAATGTTCCCACCGAGAAGTAGGGGTCGGCGCGCCAGGAATGTAGTAAAATATTGCATCCGAGATGTTAGGATTGCCTTAGGCTAGGATATGTAACGTTATAGACGTATATAATGTTCCCACCGAGAAGTAGGGGCCGAAGTGACGGGAATGTTGTAAAATATAACATTCGACATGTTAGGTTGCCTTAGGCTAAGATATATAGCGTTATAGACGTATATAATGTACCCACCGAGAAGTAGGGGCCGACGTGCCAGGAATGTAGTAAACATTACATGCGAGATGTTAGGTTGCCTTCGGCTAGGATATATAACGTTATAGACGTATATAATGTTCCCACCGAGAAGTAGGGGCCGAAGTGACGGGAATGTTGTAAAATATGACATTCGACATGTTTGGTTGCCTTAGGCTAGGATATATAGCGTTATAGACGTATATCATGCTCCCACCGAGAAGTAGAGGCCAACGTGCCAGGAATGTAGTAAAATATTACATCCGATACGTTAGGTTGCCTTAGGCTAGGATATATAACGTTATAGACGTATATAATGTTACCACCGAGAAGTAGGGGCCGAAGTGACGGGAATGTTGTAAAATATTACATTCGACATGTTAGGTTGCCTTAGGACAGGATATATAGCGTTATAGACGTATATAATGTTCCCACCGAGAAGTAGGGGCCGACGGGCCGAGAATGTTGTAAAATATTACATTCGACATGTTAGGTTGCCTTAGGCTAGGGTATATAGCGTTATAGACGTATATAATGTTCCCACCGAGAAGTAGGGGTCGGCGCTCCAGGAATGTAGTAAAATATTGCATCCGAGATGTTAGGATTGCCTTAGGCTAGGATATATAACGTTATTGACGTATAAAATGTTCTCACCCAGAAATAGGGGCCGACGCGCCAAGAATGTTGTAAAATATTACATTCGACATGTTAGGTTGCCTTAGGTTAGGATATATAACGCTATAGACGTATATACTGTTCCCACCGAGAAGTAGGTGCCGACGCGCCAGGTATGTTGTAAAATATTACATCCAGGATGTTAGGTTGCCTTAGGCTAGGATATGTAACGTTATAGACGTATATAATGTTCCCACCGAGAAGTAGGGGCCGACACGTCAGGAATGTTGTAAAACAATACATCCGAGGTGTTAGGTTGCCTTAATTTAGGATATATAACTTTATAGACGTATATACTGTTCCCTCCGAGAAGTAGGTGCCGACGCGCCAGGAATGTTGTAAAATATTACATTCGACATGTTAGGTTGCCTTAGGCTAGGACATATAACGTTATAGACGTATATAATGTTCCCACCGAGAAGTAGGGGCCGACGTGCCAGGAATGTAGTAAAATATTACATCCGATATGTTAGGTTGCCTTAGGCTAGGATATATAACGTTATAGACGTATATAATGTTCCCACCGAGAAGTAGGGGCCGAAGTGACGAGAATGTTGTAAAATATGACATTCGACATGTTAGGTTGCCTTAGGATAGGATATATAGCGTTATAGACGTATATAATGTTCCCACCGAGAAGTAGGTGCCGACGCGCCAGGAATGATGTAAAATATTACATTCGACATGTTAGGTTGCTTTAAGCTAGGATATATAGCGTTATAGACGTATATAATGTTCCCACCGAGAAGTAGGGGCCGAAGTGACGGGAATGATGTAAAATATTACATGCGACATGTTAGGTTGCCTTAGGCTAGGATATATAGCGTTATAGACGTATATAATGTTCCCACCGAGAAGTAGGGTCCGACGTGCCAGGAATGTAGTAAAATATTACATCCGAGATGTTAGGTTGCCTTAGGCTAGGATATATAACGTTATAGACGTATATAATGTTCCCACCGAGAAGTAGGGGCCGAAGTGACGGGAATGTTGTAAAGTATGACATTCGACATGTTAGGTTGCCTTAGGCTAGGATATATAGCGTTATAAACGTATATAATGTTCCCACCGAGAAGTAGGGGCCGACGTGCCAGGAATGCAGTAAAATATTACATCCGAGATGTTAGGTTGCCTGCGGCTAGGTTATATAACGTTATAGACGTATATAATGTTCCCACCGAGAAGTAGGGGCAGAAGTGACGGGAATGTTGTAAAATATGACATTCGACATGTTAGGTTGCCTTAGGCTAGGATATATAGCGTTATAGACGTATATAATGTTCCCACCGAGAAGTAGGTGCCGACGCGCCAGGAATGTTGTAAAATATTACATACGACATGTTAGGTTGCCTTAGGCTGGGATATATAGCGTTATAGACGTATGTAATGTTCCCATCGAGAAGTAGGGGCCGACGTGCCAGAAATGTTGTAAAATATTACATTCGACATGTTAGGTTGCCTTAGGCTAGGATATATAGCGTTATAGACGTATATAATGTTCCCACCGAGAAGTAGGGGCCGAAGTGCCAGGAATGTAGTAAAATATTACATCCGAGATGTGAGGTTGCCTTAGGCTAGGATATGTAACGTTATAGACGTATATAATGTTCCCACCGAGAAGTAGGGGCCGAAGTGACGGGAATGTTGTAAAGTATGACATTCGACATGTTAGGTTGCCTTAGGCTAGGATATATAGCGTTATAAACGTATATAATGTTCCCACCGAGAAGTAGGGGCCGACGTGCCAGGAATGCAGTAAAATATTACATCCGAGATGTTAGGTTGCCTTCGGCTAGGATATATAACGTTATAGACGTATATAATGTTCCCACCGAGAAGTAGGGGCCGAAGTGACGGGAATGTTGTAAAATATGACATTCGACATGTTAGGTTGCCTTAGGCTACGATATATAGCGTTATAGACGTATATAATGTTCCCACCGAGAAGTAGGTGCCGACGCGCCAGGAATGTTGTAAAATATTACATTCGATATGTTAGGTTGCCTTAGGCTAGGACATATAACGTTATAGACGTATATAATGTTCCCACCGAGAAGTAGGGGCCGAAGTGACGGGAATGTTGTAAAATATGACATTCGACATGTTAGGTTGCCTTAGGATAGGATATATAGCGTTATAGACGTATATAATGTCCCCACCGAGAAGTAGGTGCCGACGCGCCAGGAATGTTGTAAAATATTACATTCGACATGTTAGGTTGCTTTAAGCTAGGATATATAACGTTATAGACGTATATAATGTTCCCACCGAGAAGTAGGGGCCGAAGTGACGGGAATGTTGTAAAATATGACATTCGACATGTTTGGTTGCCTTAGGCTAGGATATATAGCGTTATAGACGTATATCATGCTCCCACCGAGAAGTAGAGGCCAACGTGCCAGGAATGTAGTAAAATATTACATCCGATACGTTAGGTTGCCTTATGCTAGGATATATAACGTTATAGACGTATATAATGTTACCACCGAGAAGTAGGGGCCGAAGTGACGGGAATGTTGTAAAATATTACATTCGACATGTTAGGTTGCCTTAGGACAGGATATATAGCGTTATAGACGTATATAATGTTCCCACCGAGAAGTAGGGGCCGACGGGCCGAGAATGTTGTAAAATATTACATTCGACATGTTAGGTTGCCTTAGGCTAGGGTATATAGCGTTATAGACGTATATAATGCTCCCACCGAGAAGTAGGGGTCGGCGCTCCAGGAATGTAGTAAAATATTGCATCCGAGATGTTAGGATTGCCTTAGGCTAGGATATATAACGTTATTGACGTATAAAATGTTCTCACCCAGAAATAGGGGCCGACGCGCCAAGAATGTTGTAAAATATTACATTCGACATGTTAGGTTGCCTTAGGTTAGGATATATAACGCTATAGACGTATATACTGTTCCCACCGAGAAGTAGGTGCCGACGCGCCAGATATGTTGTAAAATATTACATCCAGGATGTTAGGTTGCCTTAGGCTAGGATATGTAACGTTATAGACGTATATAATGTTCCCACCGAGAAGTAGGGGCCGACACGTCAGGAATGTTGTAAAACAATACATCCGAGGTGTTAGGTTGCCTTAATTTAGGATATATAACTTTATAGACGTATATACTGTTCCCTCCGAGAAGTAGGTGCCGACGCGCCAGGAATGTTGTAAAATATTACATTCGACATGTTAGGTTGCCTTAGGCTAGGACATATAGCGTTATAGACGTATATAATGTTCCCACCGAGAAGTAGGGGCCGACGTGCCAGGAATGTAGTAAAATATTACATCCGATATGTTAGGTTGCCTTAGGCTAGGATATATAACGTTATAGACGTATATAATGTTCCCACCGAGAAGTAGGGGCCGAAGTGACGAGAATGTTGTAAAATATGACATTCGACATGTTAGGTTGCCTTAGGATAGGATATATAGCGTTATAGACGTATATAATGTTCCCACCGAGAAGTAGGTGCCGACGCGCCAGGAATGTTGTAAAATATTACATTCGACATGTTAGGTTGCTTTAAGCTAGGATATATAGCGTTATAGACGTATATAATGTTCCCACCGAGAAGTAGGGGCCGAAGTGACGGGAATGATGTAAAATATTACATGCGACATGTTAGGTTGCCTTAGGCTAGGATATATAGCGTTATAGACGTATATAATGTTCCCACCGAGAAGTAGGGTCCGACGTGCCAGGAATGTAGTAAAATATTACATCCGAGATGTTAGGTTGCCTTAGGCTAGGATATATAACGTTATAGACGTATATAATGTTCCCACCGAGAAGTAGGGGCCGAAGTGACGGGAATGTTGTAAAGTATGACATTCGACATGTTAGGTTGCCTTAGGCTAGGATATATAGCGTTATAAACGTATATAATGTTCCCACCGAGAAGTAGGGGCCGACGTGCCAGGAATGCAGTAAAATATTACATCCGAGATGTTAGGTTGCCTTCGGCTAGGATATATAACGTTATAGACGTATATAATGTTCCCACCGAGAAGTAGGGGCCGAAGTGACGGGAATGTTGTAAAATATGACATTCGACATGTTAGGTTGCCTTAGGCTAGGATATATAGCGTTATAGACGTATATAATGTTCCCACCGAGAAGTAGGTGCCGACGCGCCAGGAATGTTGTAAAATATTACATACGACATGTTAGGTTGCCTTAGGCTGGGATATATAGCGTTATAGACGTATGTAATGTTCCCATCGAGAAGTAGGGGCCGACGTGCCAGAAATGTTGTAAAATATTACATTCGACATGTTAGGTTGCCTTAGGCTAGGATATATAGCGTTATAGACGTATATAATGTTCCCACCGAGAAGTAGGGGCCGAAGTGCCAGGAATGTAGTAAAATATTACATCCGAGATGTGAGGTTGCCTTAGGCTAGGATATGTAACGTTATAGACGTATATAATGTTCCCACCGAGAAGTAGGGGCCGAAGTGACGGGAATGTTGTAAAGTATGACATTCGACATGTTAGGTTGCCTTAGGCTAGGATATATAGCGTTATAAACGTATATAATGTTCCCACCGAGAAGTAGGGGCCGACGTGCCAGGAATGCAGTAAAATATTACATCCGAGATGTTAGGTTGCCTTCGGCTAGGATATATAACGTTATAGACGTATATAATGTTCCCACCGAGAAGTAGGGGCCGAAGTGACGGGAATGTTGTAAAATATGACATTCGACATGTTAGGTTGCCTTAGGCTACGATATATAGCGTTATAGACGTATATAATGTTCCCACCGAGAAGTAGGTGCCGACGCGCCAGGAATGTTGTAAAATATTACATTCGATATGTTAGGTTGCCTTAGGCTAGGATATATAACGTTATAGACGTATATAATGTTCCCACCGAGAAGTAGGGGCCGAAGTGACGGGAATGTTGTAAAATATGACATTCGACATGTTAGGTTGCCTTAGGATAGGATATATAGCGTTATAGACGTATATAATGTCCCCACCGAGAAGTAGGTGCCGACGCGCCAGGAATGTTGTAAAATATTACATTCGACATGTTAGGTTGCTTTAAGCTAGGATATATAACGTTATAGACGTATATAATGTTCCCACCGAGAAGTAGGGGCCGAAGTGACGGGAATGTTGTAAAATATGACATTCGACATGTTTGGTTGCCTTAGGCTAGGATATATAGCGTTATAGACGTATATCATGCTCCCACCGAGAAGTAGAGGCCAACGTGCCAGGAATGTAGTAAAATATTACATCCGATACGTTAGGTTGCCTTATGCTAGGATATATAACGTTATAGACGTATATAATGTTACCACCGAGAAGTAGGGGCCGAAGTGACGGGAATGTTGTAAAATATTACATTCGACATGTTAGGTTGCCTTAGGACAGGATATATAGCGTTATAGACGTATATAATGTTCCCACCGAGAAGTAGGGGCCGACGGGCCGAGAATGTTGTAAAATATTACATTCGACATGTTAGGTTGCCTTAGGCTAGGGTATATAGCGTTATAGACGTATATAATGCTCCCACCGAGAAGTAGGGGTCGGCGCTCCAGGAATGTAGTAAAATATTGCATCCGAGATGTTAGGATTGCCTTAGGCTAGGATATATAACGTTATTGACGTATAAAATGTTCTCACCCAGAAATAGGGGCCGACGCGCCAAGAATGTTGTAAAATATTACATTCGACATGTTAGGTTGCCTTAGGTTAGGATATATAACGCTATAGACGTATATACTGTTCCCACCGAGAAGTAGGTGCCGACGCGCCAGATATGTTGTAAAATATTACATCCAGGATGTTAGGTTGCCTTAGGCTAGGATATGTAACGTTATAGACGTATATAATGTTCCCACCGAGAAGTAGGGGCCGACACGTCAGGAATGTTGTAAAACAATACATCCGAGGTGTTAGGTTGCCTTAATTTAGGATATATAACTTTATAGACGTATATACTGTTCCCTCCGAGAAGTAGGTGCCGACGCGCCAGGAATGTTGTAAAATATTACATTCGACATGTTAGGTTGCCTTAGGCTAGGACATATAGCGTTATAGACGTATATAATGTTCCCACCGAGAAGTAGGGGCCGACGTGCCAGGAATGTAGTAAAATATTACATCCGATATGTTAGGTTGCCTTAGGCTAGGATATATAACGTTATAGACGTATATAATGTTCCCACCGAGAAGTAGGGGCCGAAGTGACGAGAATGTTGTAAAATATGACATTCGACATGTTAGGTTGCCTTAGGATAGGATATATAGCGTTATAGACGTATATAATGTTCCCACCGAGAAGTAGGTGCCGACGCGCCAGGAATGTTGTAAAATATTACATTCGACATGTTAGGTTGCTTTAAGCTAGGATATATAGCGTTATAGACGTATATAATGTTCCCACCGAGAAGTAGGGGCCGAAGTGACGGGAATGATGTAAAATATTACATGCGACATGTTAGGTTGCCTTAGGCTAGGATATATAGCGTTATAGACGTATATAATGTTCCCACCGAGAAGTAGGGTCCGACGTGCCAGGAATGTAGTAAAATATTACATCCGAGATGTTAGGTTGCCTTAGGCTAGGATATATAACGTTATAGACGTATATAATGTTCCCACCGAGAAGTAGGGGCCGAAGTGACGGGAATGTTGTAAAGTATGACATTCGACATGTTAGGTTGCCTTAGGCTAGGATATATAGCGTTATAAACGTATATAATGTTCCCACCGAGAAGTAGGGGCCGACGTGCCAGGAATGCAGTAAAATATTACATCCGAGATGTTAGGTTGCCTGCGGCTAGGTTATATAACGTTATAGACGTATATAATGTTCCCACCGAGAAGTAGGGGCAGAAGTGACGGGAATGTTGTAAAATATGACATTCGACATGTTAGGTTGCCTTAGGCTAGGATGTATAGCGTTATAGACGTATATAATGTTCCCACCGAGAAGTAGGTGCCGACGCGCCAGGAATGTTGTAAAATATTACATACGACATGTTAGGTTGCCTTAGGCTGGGATATATAGCGTTATAGACGTATGTAATGTTCCCATCGAGAAGTAGGGGCCGACGTGCCAGGAATGTTGTAAAATATTACATTCGACATGTTAGGTTGCCTTAGGCTAGGATATATAGCGTTATAGACGTATATAATGTTCCCACCGAGAAGTAGGGGCCGAAGTGCCAGGAATGTAGTAAAATATTACATCCGAGATGTGAGGTTGCCTTAGGCTAGGATATGTAACGTTATAGACGTATATAATGTTCCCACCGAGAAGTAGGGGCCGAAGTGACGGGAATGTTGTAAAGTATGACATTCGACATGTTAGGTTGCCTTAGGCTAGGATATATAGCGTTATAAACGTATATAATGTTCCCACCGAGAAGTAGGGGCCGACGTGCCAGGAATGCAGTAAAATATTACATCCGAGATGTTAGGTTGCCTTCGGCTAGGATATATAACGTTATAGACGTATATAATGTTCCCACCGTGAAGTAGGGGCAGAAGTGACGGGAATGTTGTAAAATATGGCATTCGACATGTTAGGTTGCCTTAGGCTAGGATATATAGCGTTATAGACGTATATAATGTTCCCACCGAGAAGTAGGTGCCGACGCGCCAGGAATGTTGTAAAATATTACATACGACATGTTAGGTTGCCTTAGGCTGGGATATATAGCGTTATAGACGTATGTAATGTTCCCATCGAGAAGTAGGGGCCGACGTGCCAGGAATGTTGTAGAATATTACATTCGACATGTTAGGTTGCCTTAGGATAGGATATATAGCGTTATAGACGTATATAATGTCTCCACCGAGAAGTAGGTGCCGACGCGCCAGGAATGTTGTAAAATATTACATTCGACATGTTAGGTTGCTTTAAGCTAGGATATATAGCGTTATAGACGTATATAATGTTCCCACCGAGAAGTAGGGGCCGAAGTGACGGGAATGATGTAAAATATTACATGCGACATGTTAGGTTGCCTTAGGCTAGGATATATAGCGTTATAGACGTATATAATGTTCCCACCGAGAAGTAGGGGCCGACGTGCCAGGAATGTAGTAAAATATTACATCCGAGATGTGAGGTTGCCTTAGGCTAGGATATGTAACGTTATAGACGTATATAATGTTCCCACCGAGAAGTAGGGGCCGAAGTGACGGGAATGTTGTAAAATATGACATTCGACATGTTAGGTTGCCTTAGGCTAGGATATATAGCGTTATAGACGTATATAATGTTCCCACCGAGAAGTAGGGGCCGAAGTGACGGGAATGTGGAAAAATATGACATTCGACATGTTAGGTTGCCTTAGGCTAAGGTATATAGCGTTATAGACGTATATAATGTACCCAGCGAGAAGTAGGGGCCGACGTGCCAGGAATGTAGTAAAATATTACATTCGACATGTTAGGTTGCCTTAAGCTAGGATATATAGCGTTATAGACGTATATAATGTTCCCACCGAGAAGTAGGGGCCGAAGTGACGGGAATGTTGTAAAATATTACATGCGACATGTTAGGTTGCCTTAGGCTACGATATATAGCGTTATAGACGTATATAATGTTCCCACCGAGAAGTAGGTGCCGACGCGCCAGGAATGTTGTAAAATATTACATTCGATATGTTAGGTTGCCTTAGGCTAGGATATATAACGTTATAGACGTATATAATGTTCCCACCGAGAAGTAGGGGCCGAAGTGACGGGAATGTTGTAAAATATGACATTCGACATGTTAGGTTGCCTTAGGATAGGATATATAGCGTTATAGACGTATATAATGTCCCCACCGAGAAGTAGGTGCCGACGCGCCAGGAATGTTGTAAAATATTACATTCGACATGTTAGGTTGCTTTAAGCTAGGATATATAGCGTTATAGACGTATATAATGTTCCCACCGAGAAGTAGGGGCCGAAGTGACGGGAATGATGTAAAATATTACATGCGACATGTTAGGTTGCCTTAGGCTAGGATATATAGCGTTATAGACGTATATAATGTTCCCACCGAGAAGTAGGGGCCGACGTGCCAGGAATGTAGTAAAATATTACATCCGAGATGTGAGGTTGCCTTAGGCTAGGATATGTAACGTTATAGACGTATATAATGTTCCCACCGAGAAGTAGGGGCCGAAGTGACGGGAATGTTGTAAAATATGACATTCGACATGTTAGGTTGCCTTAGGCTAGGATATATAGCGTTATAGACGTATATAATGTTCCCACCGAGAAGTAGGGGCCGAAGTGACGGGAATGTTGAAAAATATGACATTCGACATGTTAGGTTGCCTTAGGCTAAGGTATATAGCGTTATAGACGTATATAATGTACCCAGCGAGAAGTAGGGGCCGACGTGCCAGGAATGTAGTAAAATATTACATTCGACATGTTAGGTTGCCTTAAGCTAGGATATATAGCGTTATAGACGTATATAATGTTCCCACCGAGAAGTAGGGGCCGAAGTGACGGGAATGTTGTAAAATATTACATGCGACATGTTAGGTTGCCTTAGGCTTGGATATATAGCGTTATAGACGTATATAATGTTCCCACAGAGAAGTAGGGGCCGACGTGCCAGGAATGTAGTAAAATATTACATCCGAGATGTGAGGTTGCCTTAGGCTAGGATATGTAACGTTATAGACGTATATGATGTTCCCACCGAGAAGTAGGGGCCGAAGTGACGGGAATGTTGTAAAGTATGACATTCGACATGTTAGGTTGCCTTAGGCTAGGATATATAGCGTTATAAACGTATATAATGTTCCCACCGAGAAGTAGGGGCCGACGTGCCAGGAATGCAGTAAAATATTACATCCGAGATGTTAGGTTGCCTTCGGCTAGGATATATAACGTTATAGACGTATATAATGTTCCCACCGAGAAGTAGGGGCAGAAGTGACGGGAATGTTGTAAAATATGACATTCGACATGTTAGGTTGCCTTAGGCTAGGATATATAGCGTTATAGACGTATATAATGTTCCCACCGAGAAGTAGGTGCCGACGCGCCAGGAATGTTGTAAAATATTACATACGACATGTTAGGTTGCCTTAGGCTGGGATATATAGCGTTATAGACGTATGTAATGTTCCCATCGAGAAGTAGGGGCCGACGTGCCAGGAATGTTGTAAAATTTTACATTCGACATGTTAGGTTGCCTTAGGCTAGGATATATAGCGTTATAGACGTATATAATGTTCCCACCGAGAAGTAGGGGCCGAAGTGACGGGAATGTTGTAAAATATTACATGCGACATGTTAGGTTGCCTTAGGCTAGGATATGTAACGTTATAGACGTATATAATGTTCGCACCGAGAAGTAGGGGCCGAAGTGACGGGAATGTTGTAAAATATGACATTCGACATGTTAGGTTGCCTTAGGCTAAGATATATAGCGTTATAGACGTATATAATGTACCCACCGAGAAGTAGGGGCCGATGTGCCAGGAATGTTGTAAAATATGACATTCGACATGTTAGGTTGCCTTAGGCTAGGATATATAGCGTTATAGACGCATATAATGTTCCCACCGAGAAGTAGGTGCCGACGCGCCAGGAATGTTGTAAAATATTACATTCGACATGTTAGGTTGCCTTAAGCTAGGATATATAGCGTTATAGACGTATATAATGTTCCAACAGAGAAGTAGGGGCCGAAGTGCCGGGAATGTTGTAAAATATTACATGCGACATGTTTGGTTGCCTTAGGCTAGGATATATATCGTTATAGACGTATATCATGCTCCCACCGAGAAGTAGAGGCCAACGTGCCAGGAATGTAGTAAAATATTACATCCGATATGTTAGGTTGCCTTAGGCTAGGATATATAACATTATAGACGTATATAATGTTAACACCGAGAAGTAGGGGCCGAAGTGACGGGAATGTTGTAAAATATTACATTCGACATGTTAGGTTGCCTTAGGCTGGGATATATAGCGTTATAGACGTATGTAATGTTCCCATCGAGAAGTAGGGGCCGACGTGCCAGGAATGTTGTAAAATATTACATTCGACATGTTAGGTTGCCTTAGGCTAGGGTATATAGCGTTATAGACGTATATAATGTTCCCACCGAGAAGTAGGGGTCGGCGCGCCAGGAATGTAGTAAAATATTGCATCCGAGATGTTAGGATTGCCTTAGGCTAGGATATGTAACGTTATAGACGTATATAATGTTCCCACCGAGAAGTAGGGGCCGAAGTGACGGGAATGTTGTAAAATATAACATTCGACATGTTAGGTTGCCTTAGGCTAAGATATATAGCGTTATAGACGTATATAATGTACCCACCGAGAAGTAGGGGCCGACGTGCCAGGAATGTAGTAAAATATTACATGCGAGATGTTAGGTTGCCTTCGGCTAGGATATATAACGTTATAGACGTATATAATGTTCCCACCGAGAAGTAGGGGCCGAAGTGACGGGAATGTTGTAAAATATGACATTCGACATGTTTGGTTGCCTTAGGCTAGGATATATAGCGTTATAGACGTATATCATGCTCCCACCGAGAAGTAGAGGCCAACGTGCCAGGAATGTAGTAAAATATTACATCCGATACGTTAGGTTGCCTTAGGCTAGGATATATAACGTTATAGACGTATATAATGTTACCACCGAGAAGTAGGGGCCGAAGTGACGGGAATGTTGTAAAATATTACATTCGACATGTTAGGTTGCCTTAGGACAGGATATATAGCGTTATAGACGTATATAATGTTCCCACCGAGAAGTAGGGGCCGACGGGCCGAGAATGTTGTAAAATATTACATTCGACATGGTAGGTTGCCTTAGGCTAGGGTATATAGCGTTATAGACGTATATAATGTTCCCACCGAGAAGTAGGGGTCGGCGCTCCAGGAATGTAGTAAAATATTGCATTCGAGATGTTAGGATTGCCTTAGGCTAGGATATATAACGTTATTGACGTATAAAATGTTCTCACCCAGAAATAGGGGCCGACGCGCCAAGAATGTTGTAAAATATTACATTCGACATGTTAGGTTGCCTTAGGTTAGGATATATAACGCTATAGACGTATATACTGTTCCCACCGAGAAGTAGGTGCCGACGCGCCAGGTATGTTGTAAAATATTACATCCAGGATGTTAGGTTGCCTTAGGCTAGGATATGTAACGTTATAGACGTATATAATGTTCCCACCGAGAAGTAGGGGCCGACACGTCAGGAATGTTGTAAAACAATACATCCGAGGTGTTAGGTTGCCTTAATTTAGGATATATAACTTTATAGACGTATACACTGTTCCCTCCGAGAAGTTGGTGCCGACGCGCCAGGAATGTTGTAAAATATTACATTCGACATGTTAGGTTGCCTTAGGCTAGGACATATAGCGTTATAGACGTATATAATGTTCCCACCGAGAAGTAGGGGCCGACGTGCCAGGAATGTAGTAAAATATTACATCCGATATGTTAGGTTGCCTTAGGCTAGGATATATAGCGTTATAGACGTATATAATGTTCCCACCGAGAATTAGGGGCCGAAGTGACGGGAATGTTGTAAAATATTACATGCGACATGTTAGGTTGCCTTAGGCTAGGATATGTAACGTTATAGACGTATATAATGTTCCCACCGAGAAGTAGGGGCCGAAGTGACGGGAATGTTGTAAAATATGACATTCGACATGTTAGGTTGCCTTAGGCTAAGATATATAGCGTTATAGACGTATATAATGTACCCACCGAGAAGTAGGGGCCGACGTGCCAGGAATGTAGTAAAATATTACATCCGAGATGTTAGGTTGCCTTCGGCTAGGATATATAACGTTATAGACGTATATAATGTTCCCACCGAGAAGTAGGGGCCGAAGTGACGGGAATGTTGTAAAATATGACATTCGACATGTTAGGTTGCCTTAGGCTACGATATATAGCGTTATAGACGTATATAATGTTCCCACCGAGAAGTAGGTGCCGACGCGCCAGGAGTGTTGTAAAATATTACATTCGATATGTTAGGTTGCCTTAGGCTAGGATATATAACGTTATAGACGTATATAATGTTCCCACCGAGAAGTAGGGGCCGAAGTGACGGGAATGTTGTAAAATATGACATTCGACATGTTAGGTTGCCTTAGGATAGGATATATAGCGTTATAGACGTATATAATGTCCCCACCGAGAAGTAGGTGCCGACGCGCCAGGAATGTTGTAAAATATTACATTCGACATGTTAGGTTGCCTTAGGCTAGGATATATAACGTTATAGACGTATATAATGTTCGCACCGAGAAGTAGGGGCCGAAGTGACGGGAATGTTGTAAAATATGACATTCGACATGTTAGGTTGCCTTAGGCTAAGATATATAGCGTTATAGACGTATATAATGTACCCACCGAGAAGTAGGGGCAGAAGTGACGGGAATGTTGTAAAATATGACATTCGACATGTTAGGTTGCCTTAGGCTAGGATATATAGCGTTATAGACGTATATAATGTTCCCACCGAGAAGTAGGTGCCGACGCGCCAGGAATGTTGTAAAATATTACATACGACATGTTAGGTTGCCTTAGGCTGGGATATATAGCGTTATAGACGTATGTAATGTTCCCATCGAGAAGTAGGGGCCGACGTGCCAGGAATGTTGTAAAATTTTACATTCGACATGTTAGGTTGCCTTAGGCTAGGATATATAGCGTTATAGACGTATATAATGTTCCCACCGAGAAGTAGGGGCCGAAGTGACGGGAATGTTGTAAAATATTACATGCGACATGTTAGGTTGCCTTAGGCTAGGATATGTAACGTTATAGACGTATATAATGTTCGCACCGAGAAGTAGGGGCCGAAGTGACGGGAATGTTGTAAAATATGACATTCGACATGTTAGGTTGCCTTAGGCTAAGATATATAGCGTTATAGACGTATATAATGTACCCACCGAGAAGTAGGGGCCGATGTGCCAGGAATGTTGTAAAATATGACATTCGACATGTTAGGTTGCCTTAGGCTAGGATATATAGCGTTATAGACGTATATAATGTTCCCACCGAGAAGTAGGTGCCGACGCGCCAGGAATGTTGTAAAATATTACATTCGACATGTTAGGTTGCCTTAAGCTAGGATATTTAGCGTTATAGACGTATATAATGTTCCAACAGAGAAGTAGGGGCCGAAGTGCCGGGAATGTTGTAAAATATTACATGCGACATGTTTGGTTGCCTTAGGCTAGGATATATAGCGTTATAGACGTATATCATGCTCCCACCGAGAAGTAGAGGCCAACGTGCCAGGAATGTAGTAAAATATTACATCCGATATGTTAGGTTGCCTTAGGCTAGGATATATAACGTTATAGACGTATATAATGTTAACACCGAGAAGTAGGGGCCGAAGTGACGGGAATGTTGTAAAATATTACATTCGACATGTTAGGTTGCCTTAGGCTGGGATATATAGCGTTATAGACGTATGTAATATTCCCATCGAGAAGTAGGGGCCGACGTGCCAGGAATGTTGTAAAATATTACATCCGATACGTTAGGTTGCCTTAGGCTAGGATATATAACGTTATAGACGTATATAATGTTACCACCGAGAAGTAGGGGCCGAAGTGACGGGAATGTTGTAAAATATTACATTCGACATGTTAGGTTGCCTTAGGACAGGATATATAGCGTTATAGACGTATATAATGTTCCCACCGAGAAGTAGGGGCCGACGGGCCGAGAATGTTGTAAAATATTACATTCGACATGTTAGGTTGCCTTAGGCTAGGGTATATAGCGTTATAGACGTATATAATGCTCCCACCGAGAAGTAGGGGTCGGCGCTCCAGGAATGTAGTAAAATATTGCATCCGAGATGTTAGGATTGCCTTAGGCTAGGATATATAACGTTATTGACGTATAAAATGTTCTCACCCAGAAATAGGGGCCGACGCGCCAAGAATGTTGTAAAATATTACATTCGACATGTTAGGTTGCCTTAGGTTAGGATATATAACGCTATAGACGTATATACTGTTCCCACCGAGAAGTAGGTGCCGACGCGCCAGGTATGTTGTAAAATATTACATCCAGGATGTTAGGTTGCCTTAGGCTAGGATATGTAACGTTATAGACGTATATAATGTTCCCACCGAGAAGTAGGGGCCGACACGTCAGGAATGTTGTAAAACAATACATCCGAGGTGTTAGGTTGCCTTAATTTAGGATATATAACTTTATAGACGTATATACTGTTCCCTCCGAGATGTAGGTGCCGACGCGCCAGGAATGTTGTAAAATATTACATTCGACATGTTAGGTTGCCTTAGGCTAGGACATATAGCGTTATAGACGTATATAATGTTCCCACCGAGAAGTAGGGGCCGACGTGCCAGGAATGTAGTAAAATATTACATCCGATATGTTAGGTTGCCTTAGGCTAGGATATATAACGTTATAGACGTATATAATGTTCCCACCGAGAAGTAGGGGCCGAAGTGACGAGAATGTTGTAAAATATGACATTCGACATGTTAGGTTGCCTTAGGATAGGATATATAGCGTTATAGACGTATATAATGTTCCCACCGAGAAGTAGGTGCCGACGCGCCAGGAATGTTGTAAAATATTACATTCGACATGTTAGGTTGCTTTAAGCTAGGATATATAGCGTTATAGACGTATATAATGTTCCCACCGAGAAGTAGGGGCCGAAGTGACGGGAATGATGTAAAATATTACATGCGACATGTTAGGTTGCCTTAGGCTAGGATATATAGCGTTATAGACGTATATAATGTTCCCACCGAGAAGTAGGGTCCGACGTGCCAGGAATGTAGTAAAATATTACATCCGAGATGTTAGGTTGCCTTAGGCTAGGATATATAACGTTATAGACGTATATAATGTTCCCACCGAGAAGTAGGGGCCGAAGTGACGGGAATGTTGTAAAGTATGACATTCGACATGTTAGGTTGCCTTAGGCTAGGATATATAGCGTTATAAACGTATATAATGTTCCCACCGAGAAGTAGGGGCCGACGTGCCAGGAATGCAGTAAAATATTACATCCGAGATGTTAGGTTGCCTGCGGCTAGGTTATATAACGTTATAGACGTATATAATGTTCCCACCGAGAAGTAGGGGCAGAAGTGACGGGAATGTTGTAAAATATGACATTCGACATGTTAGGTTGCCTTAGGCTAGGATATATAGCGTTATAGACGTATATAATGTTCCCACCGAGAAGTAGGTGCCGACGCGCCAGGAATGTTGTAAAATATTACATACGACATGTTAGGTTGCCTTAGGCTGGGATATATAGCGTTATAGACGTATGTAATGTTCCCATCGAGAAGTAGGGGCCGACGTGCGAGGAATGTTGTAAAATATTACATTCGACATGTTAGGTTGCCTTAGGCTAGGATATATAGCGTTATAGACGTATATAATGTTCCCACCGAGAAGTAGGGGCCGAAGTGCCAGGAATGTAGTAAAATATTACATCCGAGATGTGAGGTTGCCTTAGGCTAGGATATGTAACGTTATAGACGTATATAATGTTCCCACCGAGAAGTAGGGGCCGAAGTGACGGGAATGTTGTAAAGTATGACATTCGACATGTTAGGTTGCCTTAGGCTAGGATATATAGCGTTATAAACGTATATAATGTTCCCACCGAGAAGTAGGGGCCGACGTGCCAGGAATGCAGTAAAATATTACATCCGAGATGTTAGGTTGCCTTCGGCTAGGATATATAACGTTATAGACGTATATAATGTTCCCACCGTGAAGTAGGGGCAGAAGTGACGGGAATGTTGTAAAATATGACATTCGACATGTTAGGTTGCCTTAGGCTAGGATATATAGCGTTATAGACGTATATAATGTTCCCACCGAGAAGTAGGTGCCGACGCGCCAGGAATGTTGTAAAATATTACATACGACATGTTAGGTTGCCTTAGGCTGGGATATATAGCGTTATAGACGTATGTAATGTTCCCATCGAGAAGTAGGGGCCGACGTGCCAGGAATGTTGTAGAATATTACATTCGACATGTTAGGTTGCCTTAGGCTAGGATATATAGCGTTATAGACGTATATAATGTTCCCACCGAGAAGTAGGGGCCGAAGTGACGGGAATGTTGTAAAATATGACATTCGACATGTTAGGTTGCCTTAGGCTACGATATATAGCGTTATAGACGTATATAATGTTCCCACCGAGAAGTAGGTGCCGACGCGCCAGGAATGTTGTAAAATATTACATTCGATATGTTAGGTTGCCTTAGGCTAGGATATATAACGTTATAGACGTATATAATGTTCCCACCGAGAAGTAGGGGCCGAAGTGACGGGAATGTTGTAAAATATGACATTCGACATGTTAGGTTGCCTTAGGATAGGATATATAGCGTTATAGACGTATGTAATGTCCCCACCGAGAAGTAGGTGCCGACGCGCCAGGAATGTTGTAAAATATTACATTCGACATGTTAGGTTGCTTTAAGCTAGGATATATAGCGTTATAGACGTATATAATGTTCCCACCGAGAAGTAGGGGCCGAAGTGACGGGAATGATGTAAAATATTACATGCGACATGTTAGGTTGCCTTAGGCTAGGATATATAGCGTTATAGACGTATATAATGTTCCCACCGAGAAGTAGGGGCCGACGTGCCAGGAATGTAGTAAAATATTACATCCGAGATGTGAGGTTGCCTTAGGCTAGGATATGTAACGTTATAGACGTATATAATGTTCCCACCGAGAAGTAGGGGCCGAAGTGACGGGAATGTTGTAAAATATGACATTCGACATGTTAGGTTGCCTTAGGCTAGGATATATAGCGTTATAGACGTATATAATGTTCCCACCGAGAAGTAGGGGCCGAAGTGACGGGAATGTTGTAAAATATTACATGCGACATGTTAGGTTGCCTTAGGCTTGGATATATAGCGTTATAGACGTATATAATGTTCCCACCGAGAAGTAGGGGCCGACGTGCCAGGAATGTAGTAAAATATTACATCCGAGATGTGAGGTTGCCTTAGGCTAGGATATGTAACGTTATAGACGTATATGATGTTCCCACCGAGAAGTAGGGGCCGAAGTGACGGGAATGTTGTAAAGTATGACATTCGACATGTTAGGTTGCCTTAGGCTAGGATATATAGCGTTATAAACGTATATAATGTTCCCACCGAGAAGTAGGGGCCGACGTGCCAGGAATGCAGTAAAATATTACATCCGAGATGTTAGGTTGCCTTCGGCTAGGATATATAACGTTATAGACGTATATAATGTTCCCACCGAGAAGTAGGGGCAGAAGTGACGGGAATGTTGTAAAATATGACATTCGACATGTTAGGTTGCCTTAGGCTAGGATATATAGCGTTATAGACGTATATAATGTTCCCACCGAGAAGTAGGTGCCGACGCGCCAGGAATGTTGTAAAATATTACATACGACATGTTAGGTTGCCTTAGGCTGGGATATATAGCGTTATAGACGTATGTAATGTTCCCATCGAGAAGTAGGGGCCGACGTGCCAGGAATGTTGTAAAATTTTACATTCGACATGTTAGGTTGCCTTAGGCTAGGATATATAGCGTTATAGACGTATATAATGTTCCCACCGAGAAGTAGGGGCCGAAGTGACGGGAATGTTGTAAAATATTACATGCGACATGTTAGGTTGCCTTAGGCTAGGATATGTAACGTTATAGACGTATATAATGTTCGCACCGAGAAGTAGGGGCCGAAGTGACGGGAATGTTGTAAAATATGACATACGACATGTTAGGTTGCCTTAGGCTAAGATATATAGCGTTATAGACGTATATAATGTACCCACCGAGAAGTAGGGGCCGATGTGCCAGGAATGTTGTAAAATATGACATTCGACATGTTAGGTTGCCTTAGGCTAGGATATATAGCGTTATAGACGTATATAATGTTCCCACCGAGAAGTAGGTGCCGACGCGCCAGGAATGTTGTAAAATATTACATTCGACATGTTAGGTTGCCTTAAGCTAGGATATATAGCGTTATAGACGTATATAATGTTCCAACAGAGAAGTAGGGGCCGAAGTGCCGGGAATGTTGTAAAATATTACATGCGACATGTTTGGTTGCCTTAGGCTAGGATATATAGCGTTATAGACGTATATCATGCTCCCACCGAGGAGTAGAGGCCAACGTGCCAGGAATGTAGTAAAATATTACATCCGATATGTTAGGTTGCCTTAGGCTAGGATATATAACGTTATAGACGTATATAATGTTAACACCGAGAAGTAGGGGCCGAAGTGACGGGAATGTTGTAAAATATTACACTCGACATGTTAGGTTGCCTTAGGCTAGGATATATAGCGTTATAAACGTATATAATGTTCCCACCGAGAAGTAGGGGCCGACGTGCCAGGAATGCAGTAAAATATTACATCCGAGATGTTAGGTTGCCTTCGGCTAGGATATATAACGTTATAGACGTATATAATGTTCCCACCGAGAAGTAGGGGCAGAAGTGACGGGAATGTTGTAAAATATGACATTCGACATGTTAGGTTGCCTTAGGCTAGGATATATAGCGTTATAGACGTATATAATGTTCCCACCGAGAAGTAGGTGCCGACGCGCCAGGAATGTTGTAAAATATTACATACGACATGTTAGGTTGCCTTAGGATAGGATATATAGCGTTATAGACGTATATAATGTTCCCACCGAGAAGTAGGTGCCGACGCGCCAGGAATGTTGTAAAATATTACATTCGACATGTTAGGTTGCTTTAAGCTAGGATATATAGCGTTATAGACGTATATAATGTTCCCACCGAGAAGTAGGGGCCGAAGTGACGGGAATGATGTAAAATATTACATGCGACATGTTAGGTTGCCTTAGGCTAGGATATATAGCGTTATAGACGTATATAATGTTCCCACCGAGAAGTAGGGTCCGACGTGCCAGGAATGTAGTAAAATATTACATCCGAGATGTTAGGTTGCCTTAGGCTAGGATATATAACGTTATAGACGTATATAATGTTCCCACCGAGAAGTAGGGGCCGAAGTGACGGGAATGTTGTAAAGTATGACATTCGACATGTTAGGTTGCCTTAGGCTAGGATATATAGCGTTATAAACGTATATAATGTTCCCACCGAGAAGTAGGGGCCGACGTGCCAGGAATGCAGTAAAATATTACATCCGAGATGTTAGGTTGCCTGCGGCTAGGTTATATAACGTTATAGACGTATATAATGTTCCCACCGAGAAGTAGGGGCAGAAGTGACGGGAATGTTGTAAAATATGACATTCGACATGTTAGGTTGCCTTAGGCTAGGATATATAGCGTTATAGACGTATATAATGTTCCCACCGAGAAGTAGGTGCCGACGCGCCAGGAATGTTGTAAAATATTACATACGACATGTTAGGTTGCCTTAGGCTGGGATATATAGCGTTATAGACGTATGTAATGTTCCCATCGAGAAGTAGGGGCCGACGTGCCAGGAATGTTGTAGAATATTACATTCGACATGTTAGGTTGCCTTAGGCTAGGATATATAGCGTTATAGACGTATATAATGTTCCCACCGAGAAGTAGGGGCCGAAGTGACGGGAATGTTGTAAAATATTACATGCGACATGTTAGGTTGCCTTAGGCTAGGATATGTAACGTTATAGACGTATATAATGTTCCCACCGAGAAGTAGGGGCCGAAGTGACGGGAATGTTGTAAAATATGACATTCGACATGTTAGGTTGCCTTAGGCTAAGATATATAGCGTTATAGACGTATATAATGTACCCACCGAGAAGTAGGGGCCGACGTGCCAGGAATGTAGTAAAATATTACATCCGAGATTTTAGGTTGCCTTCGGCTAGGATATATAACGTTATAGACGTATATAATGTTCCCACCGAGAAGTAGGGGCCGAAGTGACGGGAATGTTGTAAAATATGACATTCGACATGTTAGGTTGCCTTAGGCTACGATATATAGCGTTATAGACGTATATAATGTTCCCACCGAGAAGTAGGTGCCGACGCGCCAGGAATGTTGTAAAATATTACATTCGATATGTTAGGTTGCCTTAGGCTAGGATATATAACGTTATAGACGTATATAATGTTCCCACCGAGAAGTAGGGGCCGAAGTGACGGGAATGTTGTAAAATATGACATTCGACATGTTAGGTTGCCTTAGGATAGGATATATAGCGTTATAGACGTATATAATGTCCCCACCGAGAAGTAGGTGCCGACGCGCCAGGAATGTTGTAAAATATTACATTCGACATGTTAGGTTGCTTTAAGCTAGGATATATAGCGTTATAGACGTATATAATGTTCCCACCGAGAAGTAGGGGCCGAAGTGACGGGAATGATGTAAAATATTACATGCGACATGTTAGGTTGCCTTAGGCTAGGATATATAGCGTTATAGACGTATATAATGTTCCCACCGAGAAGTAGGGGCCGACGTGCCAGGAATGTAGTAAAATATTACATCCGAGATGTGAGGTTGCCTTAGGCTAGGATATGTAACGTTATAGACGTATATAATGTTCCCACCGAGAAGTAGGGGCCGAAGTGACGGGAATGTTGTAAAATATGACATTCGACATGTTAGGTTGCCTTAGGCTAGGATATATAGCGTTATAGACGTATATAATGTTCCCACCGAGAAGTAGGGGCCGAAGTGACGGGAATGTTGAAAAATATGACATTCGACATGTTAGGTTGCCTTAGGCTAAGGTATATAGCGTTATAGACGTATATAATGTACCCAGCGAGAAGTAGGGGCCGACGTGCCAGGAATGTAGTAAAATATTACATTCGACATGTTAGGTTGCCTTAAGCTAGGATATATAGCGTTATAGACGTATATAATGTTCCCACCGAGAAGTAGGGGCCGAAGTGACGGGAATGTTGTAAAATATTACATGCGACATGTTAGGTTGCCTTAGGCTTGGATATATAGCGTTATAGACGTATATAATGTTCCCACCGAGAAGTAGGGGCCGACGTGCCAGGAATGTAGTAAAATATTACATCCGAGATGTGAGGTTGCCTTAGGCTAGGATATGTAACGTTATAGACGTATATGATGTTCCCACCGAGAAGTAGGGGCCGAAGTGCCGGGAATGTTGTAAAATATTACATGCGACATGTTTGGTTGCCTTAGGCTAGGATATATAGCGTTATAGACGTATATCATGCTCCCACCGAGGAGTAGAGGCCAACGTGCCAGGAATGTAGTAAAATATTACATCCGATATGTTAGGTTGCCTTAGGCTAGGATATATAACGTTATAGACGTATATAATGTTAACACCGAGAAGTAGGGGCCGAAGTGACGGGAATGTTGTAAAATATTACATTCGACATGTTAGGTTGCCTTAGGCTAGGATATATAGCGTTATAAACGTATATAATGTTCCCACCGAGAAGTAGGGGCCGACGTGCCAGGAATGCAGTAAAATATTACATCCGAGATGTTAGGTTGCCTTCGGCTAGGATATATAACGTTATAGACGTATATAATGTTCCCACCGAGAAGTAGGGGCAGAAGTGACGGGAATGTTGTAAAATATGACATTCGACATGTTAGGTTGCCTTAGGCTAAGATATATAGCGTTATAGACGTATATAATGTACCCACCGAGAAGTAGGGGCCGACGTGCCAGGAATGTAGTAAAATATTACATCCGAGATGTTAGGTTGCCTTCGGCTAGGATATATAACGTTATAGACGTATATAATGTTCCCACCGAGAAGTAGGGGCCGAAGTGACGGGAATGTTGTAAAATATGACATTCGACATGTTAGGTTGCCTTAGGCTACGATATATAGCGTTATAGACGTATATAATGTTCCCACCGAGAAGTAGGTGCCGACGCGCCAGGAATGTTGTAAAATATTACATTCGATATGTTAGGTTGCCTTAGGCTAGGATATATAACGTTATAGACGTATATAATGTTCCCACCGAGAAGTAGGGGCCGAAGTGACGGGAATGTTGTAAAATATGACATTCGACATGTTAGGTTGCCTTAGGATAGGATATATAGCGTTATAGACGTATATAATGTACCCAGCGAGAAGTAGGGGCCGACGTGCCAGGAATGTAGTAAAATATTACATTCGACATGTTAGGTTGCCTTAAGCTAGGATATATAGCGTTATAGACGTATATAATGTTCCCACCGAGAAGTAGGGGCCGAAGTGACGGGAATGTTGTAAAATATTACATGCGACATGTTAGGTTGCCTTAGGCTTGGATATATAGCGTTATAGACGTATATAATGTTCCCACCGAGAAGTAGGGGCCGACGTGCCAGGAATGTAGTAAAATATTACATCCGAGATGTGAGGTTGCCTTAGGCTAGGATATGTAACGTTATAGACGTATATGATGTTCCCACCGAGAAGTAGGGGCCGAAGTGACGGGAATGTTGTAAAGTATGACATTCGACATGTTAGGTTGCCTTAGGCTAGGATATATAGCGTTATAAACGTATATAATGTTCCCACCGAGAAGTAGGGGCCGACGTGCCAGGAATGCAGTAAAATATTACATCCGAGATGTTAGGTTGCCTTCGGCTAGGATATATAACGTTATAGACGTATATAATGTTCCCACCGAGAAGTAGGGGCAGAAGTGACGGGAATGTTGTAAAATATGACATTCGACATGTTAGGTTGCCTTAGGCTAGGATATATAGCGTTATAGACGTATATAATGTTCCCACCGAGAAGTAGGTGCCGACGCGCCAGGAATGTTGTAAAATATTACATCCGAGATGTTAGGTTGCCTTAGGCTAGGATATATAACGTTATAGACGTATATAATGTTCCCACCGAGAAGTAGGGGCCGAAGTGACGGGAATGTTGTAAAGTATGACATTCGACATGTTAGGTTGCCTTAGGCTAGGATATATAGCGTTATAAACGTATACAATGTTCCCACCGAGAAGTAGGGGCCGACGTGCCAGGAATGCAGTAAAATATTACATCCGAGATGTTAGGTTGCCTGCGGCTAGGTTATATAACGTTATAGACGTATATAATGTTCCCACCGAGAAGTAGGGGCAGAAGTGACGGGAATGTTGTAAAATATGACATTCGACATGTTAGGTTGCCTTAGGCTAGGATATATAGCGTTATAGACGTATATAATGTTCCCACCGAGAAGTAGGTGCCGACGCGCCAGGAATGTTGTAAAATATTACATACGACATGTTAGGTTGCCTTAGGCTGGGATATATAGCGTTATAGACGTATGTAATGTTCCCATCGAGAAGTAGGGGCCGACGTGCCAGGAATGTTGTAAAATATTACATTCGACATGTTAGGTTGCCTTAGGCTAGGATATATAGCGTTATAGACGTATATAATGTTCCCACCGAGAAGTAGGGGCCGAAGTGCCAGGAATGTAGTAAAATATTACATCCGAGATGTGAGGTTGCCTTAGGCTAGGATATGTAACGTTATAGACGTATATAATGTTCCCACCGAGAAGTAGGGGCCGAAGTGACGGGAATGTTGTAAAGTATGACATTCGACATGTTAGGTTGCCTTAGGCTAGGATATATAGCGTTATAAACGTATATAATGTTCCCACCGAGAAGTAGGGGCCGACGTGCCAGGAATGCAGTAAAATATTACATCCGAGATGTTAGGTTGCCTTCGGCTAGGATATATAACGTTATAGACGTATATAATGTTCCCACCGTGAAGTAGGGGCAGAAGTGACGGGAATGTTGTAAAATATGACATTCGACATGTTAGGTTGCCTTAGGCTAGGATATATAGCGTTATAGACGTATATAATGTTCCCACCGAGAAGTAGGTGCCGACGCGCCAGGAATGTTGTAAAATATTACATACGACATGTTAGGTTGCCTTAGGCTGGGATATATAGCGTTATAGACGTATGTAATGTTCCCATCGAGAAGTAGGGGCCGACGTGCCAGGAATGTTGTAGAATATTACATTCGACATGTTAGGTTGCCTTAGGCTAGGATATATAGCGTTATAGACGTATATAATGTTCCCACCGAGAAGTAGGGGCCGAAGTGACGGGAATGTTGTAAAATATTACATGCGACATGTTAGGTTGCCTTAGGCTAGGATATGTAACGTTATAGACGTATATAATGTTCCCACCGAGAAGTAGGGGCCGAAGTGACGGGAATGTTGTAAAATATGACATTCGACATGTTAGGTTGCCTTAGGCTAAGATATATAGCGTTATAGACGTATATAATGTACCCACCGAGAAGTAGGGGCCGACGTGCCAGGAATGTAGTAAAATATTACATCCGAGATGTTAGGTTGCCTTCGGCTAGGATATATAACGTTATAGACGTATATAATGTTCCCACCGAGAAGTAGGGGCCGAAGTGACGGGAATGTTGTAAAATATGACATTCGACATGTTAGGTTGCCTTAGGCTACGATATATAGCGTTATAGACGTATATAATGTTCCCACCGAGAAGTAGGTGCCGACGCGCCAGGAATGTTGTAAAATATTACATTCGATATGTTAGGTTGCCTTAGGCTAGGATATATAACGTTATAGACGTATATAATGTTCCCACCGAGAAGTAGGGGCCGAAGTGACGGGAATGTTGTAAAATATGACATTCGACATGTTAGGTTGCCTTAGGATAGGATATATAGCGTTATAGACGTATATAATGTCCCCACCGAGAAGTAGGTGCCGACGCGCCAGGAATGTTGTAAAATATTACATTCGACATGTTAGGTTGCTTTAAGCTAGGATATATAGCGTTATAGACGTATATAATGTTCCCACCGAGAAGTAGGGGCCGAAGTGACGGGAATGATGTAAAATATTACATGCGACATGTTAGGTTGCCTTAGGCTAGGATATATAGCGTTATAGACGTATTTAATGTTCCCACCGAGAAGTAGGGGCCGACGTGCCAGGAATGTAGTAAAATATTACATCCGAGATGTGAGGTTGCCTTAGGCTAGGATATGTAACGTTATAGACGTATATAATGTTCCCACCGAGAAGTAGGGGCCGAAGTGACGGGAATGTTGTAAAATATGACATTCGACATGTTAGGTTGCCTTAGGCTAGGATATATAGCGTTATAGACGTATATAATGTTCCCACCGAGAAGTAGGGGCCGAAGTGACGGGAATGTTGAAAAATATGACATTCGACATGTTAGGTTGCCTTAGGCTAAGGTATATAGCGTTATAGACGTATATAATGTACCCAGCGAGAAGTAGGGGCCGACGTGCCAGGAATGTAGTAAAATATTACATTCGACATGTTAGGTTGCCTTAAGCTAGGATATATAGCGTTATAGACGTATATAATGTTCCCACCGAGAAGTAGGGGCCGAAGTGACGGGAATGTTGTAAAATATTACATGCGACATGTTAGGTTGCCTTAGGCTTGGATATATAGCGTTATAGACGTATATAATGTTCCCACCGAGAAGTAGGGGCCGACGTGCCAGGAATGTAGTAAAATATTACATCCGAGATGTGAGGTTGCCTTAGGCTAGGATATGTAACGTTATAGACGTATATGATGTTCCCACCGAGAAGTAGGGGCCGAAGTGACGGGAATGTTGTAAAGTATGACATTCGACATGTTAGGTTGCCTTAGGCTAGGATATATAGCGTTATAAACGTATATAATGTTCCCACCGAGAAGTAGGGGCCGACGTGCCAGGAATGCAGTAAAATATTACATCCGAGATGTTAGGTTGCCTTCGGCTAGGATATATAACGTTATAGACGTATATAATGTTCCCACCGAGAAGTAGGGGCAGAAGTGACGGGAATGTTGTAAAATATGACATTCGACATGTTAGGTTGCCTTAGGCTAGGATATATAGCGTTATAGACGTATATAATGTTCCCACCGAGAAGTAGGTGCCGACGCGCCAGGAATGTTGTAAAATATTACATACGACATGTTAGGTTGCCTTAGGCTGGGATATATAGCGTTATAGACGTATGTAATGTTCCCATCGAGAAGTAGGGGCCGACGTGCCAGGAATGTTGTAAAATTTTACATTCGACATGTTAGGTTGCCTTAGGCTAGGATATATAGCGTTATAGACGTATATAATGTTCCCACCGAGAAGTAGGGGCCGAAGTGACGGGAATGTTGTAAAATATTACATGCGACATGTTAGGTTGCCTTAGGCTAGGATATGTAACGTTATAGACGTATATAATGTTCGCACCGAGAAGTAGGGGCCGAAGTGACGGGAATGTTGTAAAATATGACATTCGACATGTTAGGTTGCCTTAGGCTAAGATATATAGCGTTATAGACGTATATAATGTACCCACCGAGAAGTAGGGGCCGATGTGCCAGGAATGTTGTAAAATATGACATTCGACATGTTAGGTTGCCTTAGGCTAGGATATATAGCGTTATAGACGTATATAATGTTCCCACCGAGAAGTAGGTGCCGACGCGCCAGGAATGTTGTAAAATATTACATTCGACATGTTAGGTTGCCTTAAGCTAGGATATATAGCGTTATAGACGTATATAATGTTCCAACAGAGAAGTAGGGGCCGAAGTGCCGGGAATGTTGTAAAGTATTACATGCGACATGTTTGGTTGCCTTAGGCTAGGATATATAGCGTTATAGACGTATATCATGCTCCCACCGAGAAGTAGAGGCCAACGTGCCAGGAATGTAGTAAAATATTACATCCGATATGTTAGGTTGCCTTAGGCTAGGATATATAACGTTATAGACGTATATAATGTTAACACCGAGAAGTAGGGGCCGAAGTGACGGGAATGTTGTAAAATATTACATTCGACATGTTAGGTTGCCTTAGGCTGGGATATATAGCGTTATAGACGTATGTAATGTTCCCATCGAGAAGTAGGGGCCGACGTGCCAGGAATGTTGTAAAATATTACATTCGACATGTTAGGTTGCCTTAGGCTAGGGTATATAGCGTTATAGACGTATATAATGTTCCCACCGAGAAGTAGGGGTCGGCGCGCAAGGAATGTAGTAAAATATTGCATCCGAGATGTTAGGATTGCCTTAGGCTAGGATATGTAACGTTATAGACGTATATAATGTTCCCACCGAGAAGTAGGGGCCGAAGTGACGGGAATGTTGTAAAATATAACATTCGACATGTTAGGTTGCCTTAGGCTAAGATATATAGCGTTATAGACGTATATAATGTTCCCACCGAGAAGTAGGGGTCGGCGCTCCAGGAATGTAGTAAAATATTGCATCCGAGATGTTAGGATTGCCTTAGGCTAGGATATATAACGTTATTGACGTATAAAATGTTCTCACCCAGAAATAGGGGCCGACGCGCCAAGAATGTTGTAAAATATTACATTCGACATGTTAGGTTGCCTTAGGTTAGGATATATAACGCTATAGACGTATATACTGTTCCCACCGAGAAGTAGGTGCCGACGCGCCAGGTATGTTGTAAAATATTACATCCAGGATGTTAGGTTGCCTTAGGCTAGGATATGTAACGTTATAGACGTATATAATGTTCCCACCGAGAAGTAGGGGCCGACACGTCAGGAATGTTGTAAAATATTACATTCGACATGTTAGGTTGCCTTAGGCTAGGACATATAGCGTTATAGACGTATATAATGTTCCCACCGAGAAGTAGGGGCCGACGTGCCAGGAATGTAGTAAAATATTACATCCGATATGTTAGGTTGCCTTAGGCTAGGATATATAACGTTATAGACGTATATAATGTTCCCACCGAGAAGTAGGGGCCGAAGTGACGAGAATGTTGTAAAATATGACATTCGACATGTTAGGTTGCCTTAGGCTAGGATATATAGCGTTATAGACGTATATAATGTTCCCACCGAGAAGTAGGGGCCGAAGTGACGGGAATGTTGTAAAATATGACATTCGACATGTTAGGTTGCCTTAGGATAGGATATATAGCGTTATAGACGTATATAATGTCCCCACCGAGAAGTAGGTGCCGACGCGCCAGGAATGTTGTAAAATATTACATTCGACATGTTAGGTTGCTTTAAGCTAGGATATATAGCGTTATAGACGTATATAATGTTCCCACCGAGAAGTAGGGGCCGAAGTGACGGGAATGATGTAAAATATTACATGCGACATGTTAGGTTGCCTTAGGCTAGGATATATAGCGTTATAGACGTATATAATGTTCCCACCGAGAAGTAGGGGCCGACGTGCCAGGAATGTAGTAAAATATTACATCCGAGATGTGAGGTTGCCTTAGGCTAGGATATGTAACGTTATAGACGTATATGATGTTCCCACCGAGAAGTAGGGGCCGAAGTGACGGGAATGTTGTAAAGTATGACATTCGACATGTTAGGTTGCCTTAGGCTAGGATATATAGCGTTATAAACGTATATAATGTTCCCACCGAGAAGTAGGGGCCGACGTGCCAGGAATGCAGTAAAATATTACATCCGAGATGTTAGGTTGCCTTCGGCTAGGATATATAACGTTATAGACGTATATAATGTTCCCACCGAGAAGTAGGGGCAGAAGTGACGGGAATGTTGTAAAATATGACATTCGACATGTTAGGTTGCCTTAGGCTAGGATATATAGCGTTATAGACGTATATAATGTTCCCACCGAGAAGTAGGTGCCGACGCGCCAGGAATGTTGTAAAATATTACATACGACATGTTAGGTTGCCTTAGGCTGGGATATATAGCGTTATAGACGTATGTAATGTTCCCATCGAGAAGTAGGGGCCGACGTGCCTGGAATGTTGTAAAATTTTACATTCGACATGTTAGGTTGCCTTAGGCTAGGATATATAGCGTTATAGACGTATATAATGTTCCCACCGAGAAGTAGGGGCCGAAGTGACGGGAATGTTGTAAAATATTACATGCGACATGTTAGGTTGCCTTAGGCTAGGATATGTAACGTTATAGACGTATATAATGTTCGCACCGAGAAGTAGGGGCCGAAGTGACGGGAATGTTGTAAAATATGACATTCGACATGTTAGGTTGCCTTAGGCTAAGATATATAGCGTTATAGACGTATATAATGTACCCACCGAGAAGTAGGGGCCGATGTGCCAGGAATGTTGTAAAATATGACATTCGACATGTTAGGTTGCCTTAGGCTAGGATATATAGCGTTATAGACGTATATAATGTTCCCACCGAGAAGTAGGTGCCGACGCGCCAGGAATGTTGTAAAATATTACATTCGACATGTTAGGTTGCCTTAAGCTAGGATATATAGCGTTATAGACGTATATAATGTTCCAACAGAGAAGTAGGGGCCGAAGTGCCGGGAATGTTGTAAAATATTACATGCGACATGTTTGGTTGCCTTAGGCTAGGATATATAGCGTTATAGACGTATATCATGCTCCCACCGAGAAGTAGAGGCCAACGTGCCAGGAATGTAGTAAAATATTACATCCGATATGTTAGGTTGCCTTAGGCTAGGATATATAACGTTATAGACGTATATAATGTTAACACCGAGAAGTAGGGGCCGAAGTGACGGGAATGTTGTAAAATATTACATTCGACATGTTAGGTTGCCTTAGGCTGGGATATATAGCGTTATAGACGTATGTAATGTTCCCATCGAGAAGTAGGGGCCGACGTCCCAGGAATGTTGTAAAATATTACATTCGACATGTTAGGTTGCCTTAGGCTAGGGTATATAGCGTTATAGACGTATATAATGTTCCCACCGAGAAGTAGGGGTCGGCGCGCAAGGAATGTAGTAAAATATTGCATCCGAGATGTTAGGATTGCCTTAGGCTAGGATATGTAACGTTATAGACGTATATAATGTTCCCACCGAGAAGTAGGGGCCGAAGTGACGGGAATGTTGTAAAATATAACATTCGACATGTTAGGTTGCCTTAGGCTAAGATATATAGCGTTATAGACGTATATAATGTTCCCACCGAGAAGTAGGGGTCGGCGCTCCAGGAATGTAGTAAAATATTGCATCCGAGATGTTAGGATTGCCTTAGGCTAGGATATATAACGTTATTGACGTATAAAATGTTCTCACCCAGAAATAGGGGCCGACGCGCCAAGAATGTTGTAAAATATTACATTCGACATGTTAGGTTGCCTTAGGTTAGGATATATAACGCTATAGACGTATATACTGTTCCCACCGAGAAGTAGGTGCCGACGCGCCAGGTATGTTGTAAAATATTACATCCAGGATGTTAGGTTGCCTTAGGCTAGGATATGTAACGTTATAGACGTATATAATGTTCCCACCGAGAAGTAGGGGCCGACACGTCAGGAATGTTGTAAAATATTACATTCGACATGTTAGGTTGCCTTAGGCTAGGACATATAGCGTTATAGACGTATATAATGTTCCCACCGAGAAGTAGGGGCCGACGTGCCAGGAATGTAGTAAAATATTACATCCGATATGTTAGGTTGCCTTAGGCTAGGATATATAACGTTATAGACGTATATAATGTTCCCACCGAGAAGTAGGGGCCGAAGTGACGAGAATGTTGTAAAATATGACATTCGACATGTTAGGTTGCCTTAGGCTAGGATATATAGCGTTATAGACGTATATAATGTTCCCACCGAGAAGTAGGGGCCGAAGTGACGGGAATGTTGTAAAATATTACATGCGACATGTTAGGTTGCCTTAGGCTAGGATATGTAACGTTATAGACGTATATAATGTTCCCACCGAGAAGTAGGGGCCGAAGTGACGGGAATGTTGTAAAATACGACATTCGACATGTTAGGTTGCCTTAGGCTAAGATATATAGCGTTATAGACGTATATAATGTACCCACCGAGAAGTAGGGGCCGACGTGCCAGGAATGTAGTAAAATATTACATCCGAGATGTTAGGTTGCCTTCGGCTAGGATATATAACGTTATAGACGTATATAATGTTCCCACCGAGAAGTAGGGGCCGAAGTGACGGGAATGTTGTAAAATATGACATTCGACATGTTAGGTTGCCTTAGGCTACAATATGTAGCGTTATAGACGTATATAATGTTCCCACCGAGAAGTAGGTGCCGACGCGCCAGGAATGTTGTAAAATATTACATTCGACATGTTAGGTTGCCTTAAGCTAGGATATATAGCGTTATAGACGTATATAATGTTCCAACAGAGAAGTAGGGGCCGAAGTGACGGGAATGTTGTAAAATATTACATTCGACATGTTAGGTTGCCTTAGGCTGGGATATATAGCGTTATAGACGTATGTAATGTTCCCATCGAGAAGTAGGGGCCGACGTGCCAGGAATGTTGTAAAATATTACATTCGACATGTTAGGTTGCCTTAGGCTAGGGTATATAGCGTTATAGACGTATATAATGTTCCCACCGAGAAGTAGGGGTCGGCGCGCAAGGAATGTAGTAAAATATTGCATCCGAGATGTTAGGATTGCCTTAGGCTAGGATATGTAACGTTATAGACGTATATAATGTTCCCACCGAGAAGTAGGGGCCGAAGTGACGGGAATGTTGTAAAATATAACATTCGACATGTTAGGTTGCCTTAGGCTAAGATATATAGCGTTATAGACGTATATAATGTTCCCACCGAGAAGTAGGGGTCGGCGCTCCAGGAATGTAGTAAAATATTGCATCCGAGATGTTAGGATTGCCTTAGGCTAGGATATATAACGTTATTGACGTATAAAATGTTCTCACCCAGAAATAGGGGCCGACGCGCCAAGAATGTTGTAAAATATTACATTCGACATGTTAGGTTGCCTTAGGTTAGGATATATAACGCTATAGACGTATATACTGTTCCCACCGAGAAGTAGGTGCCGACGCGCCAGGTATGTTGTAAAATATTACATCCAGGATGTTAGGTTGCCTTAGGCTAGGATATGTAACGTTATAGACGTATATAATGTTCCCACCGAGAAGTAGGGGCCGACACGTCAGGAATGTTGTAAAATATTACATTCGACATGTTAGGTTGCCTTAGGCTAGGACATATAGCGTTATAGACGTATATAATGTTCCCACCGAGAAGTAGGGGCCGACGTGCCAGGAATGTAGTAAAATATTACATCCGATATGTTAGGTTGCCTTAGGCTAGGATATATAACGTTATAGACGTATATAATGTTCCCACCGAGAAGTAGGGGCCGAAGTGACGAGAATGTTGTAAAATATGACATTCGACATGTTAGGTTGCCTTAGGCTAGGATATATAGCGTTATAGACGTATATAATGTTCCCACCGAGAAGTAGGGGCCGAAGTGACGGGAATGTTGTAAAATATTACATGCGACATGTTAGGTTGCCTTAGGCTAGGATATGTAACGTTATAGACGTATATAATGTTCCCACCGAGAAGTAGGGGCCGAAGTGACGGGAATGTTGTAAAATACGACATTCGACATGTTAGGTTGCCTTAGGCTAAGATATATAGCGTTATAGACGTATATAATGTACCCACCGAGAAGTAGGGGCCGACGTGCCAGGAATGTAGTAAAATATTACATCCGAGATGTTAGGTTGCCTTCGGCTAGGATATATAACGTTATAGACGTATATAATGTTCCCACCGAGAAGTAGGGGCCGAAGTGACGGGAATGTTGTAAAATATGACATTCGACATGTTAGGTTGCCTTAGGCTACAATATATAGCGTTATAGACGTATATAATGTTCCCACCGAGAAGTAGGTGCCGACGCGCCAGGAATGTTGTAAAATATTACATTCGACATGTTAGGTTGCCTTAAGCTAGGATATATAGCGTTATAGACGTATATAATGTTCCAACAGAGAAGTAGGGGCCGAAGTGCCGGGAATGTTGTAAAATATTACATGCCACATGTTTGGTTGCCTTAGGCTAGGATATATAGCGTTATAGACGTATATCATGCTCCCACCGAGAAGTAGAGGCCAACGTGCCAGGAATGTAGTAAAATATTACATCCGATATGTTAGGTTGCCTTAGGCTAGGATATATAACGTTATAGACGTATATAATGTTACCACCGAGAAGTAGGGGCCGAAGTGACGGGAATGTTGTAAAATATTACATTCGACATGTTAGGTTGCCTTAGGCTAGGACATATAGCGTTATAGACGTATATAATGTTCCCACCGAGAAGTAGGGGCCGACGTGCCAGGAATGTAGTAAAATATTACATCCGATATGTTAGGTTGCCTTAGGCTAGGATATATAACGTTATAGACGTATATACTGTTCCCTCCGAGAAGTAGGTGCGGACGCGCCAGGAATGTTGTAAAATATTACATTCGACATGTTAGGATTGCCTTAGGCTAGGATATATAACGTTATTGACTTATAAAATGTTCTCACCCAGAAATAGGGGCCGACGCGCCAAGAATGTTGTAAAATATTACATTCGACATGTTAGGTTGCCTTAGGTTAGGATATATAACGCTATAGACGTATATACTGTTCCCACCGAGAAGTAGGTGCCGACGCGCCAGGTATGTTGTAAAATATTACATCCAGGATGTTAGGTTGCCTTAGGCTAGGATATGTAACGTTATAGACGTATATAATGTTCTCACCGAGAAGTAGGGGCCGACACGTCAGGAATGTTGTAAAACAATACATCCGATGTGTTAGGTTTCCTTAATTTAGGATATATAACTTTATAGACGTATATACTGTTCCCTCCGAGAAGTAGGTGCCGACGCGCCAGGAATGTTGTAAAATATAACATTCGACATGTTAGGTTGCCTTAGGCTAGGATATATAGCGTTATAGACGTATATAATGGTCCCACCGAGAAGTAGGTGCCGACGCGCCAGGAATGTTGTAAAATATTACATTCGACATGTTAGGTTGCTTTAAGCTAGGATATATAGCGTTATAGACGTATATAATGTTCCCACCGAGAAGTAGGGGCCGACGTGCCAGGAATGTTGTAAAATATAACATTCGACATGTTAGGTTGCCTTAGGCTAGGACATATAGCGTAATAGACGTATATAGTGTTCCCACCGAGAAGTAGGTGCCGACGCATCAGGAATGTTGTAGAATATTAGATTCGATTTTTTGGGTTGCCTTAAGCTAGGATATACAGCGTTATGGACGTATATAATGTTCCCACCGAGAAGTAGGGGCCGAAGTGCCCGGGAATGTTGTAAAATAGTATATGCGACATGTTAGGTTGCCTTAGGTTAGGATATATAGCGTTATAGACGTATATACTGTTCCCACCGAGAAGTAGGTGCCGACGCGCCAGGAATGTAGTAAAATATTACATCCGAGATGTTAGGTTGCCTTAGGCTAGGATATATAACGTTATAGACGTATATAATGTTCCCACCGAGAAGTAGGGGCCGAAGTGACGGGAATGTTGTAAAATATGACATTCGACATGTTAGGTTGCCTTAGGCTAGGATATATAGCGTTATAGACGTATATAATGTTCCCACCGAGAAGTAGGTGCCGACGCGCCAGGAATGTTGTAAAATATTACATTCGACATGTTAGGTTGCCTTAAGCTAGGATATATAGCGTTATAGACGTATATAATGTTCCAACAGAGAAGTAGGGGCCGAAGTGCCGCGAATGTTGTAAAATATTACATGCGACATGTTTGGTTGCCTTAGGCTAGGATATATAGCGTTATAGACGTATATCATGCTCCCACCGAGAAGTAGAGGCCAACGTGCCAGGAATGTAGTAAAATATTACATCCGATATGTTAGGTTGCCTTAGGCTAGGATATATAACGTTATAGACGTATATAACGTTACCATAGAGAAGTAGGGGCCGAAGTGACGGGAATGTTGTAAAATATTACATTCGACATGTTAGGTTGCCTTATGATAGGATATATAGCGTTATAGACGTATATAATGTTCCCACCGAGAAGTAGGGGCCGACGGGCCGAGAATGTTGTGAAATATTACATTCGACATGTTAGGTTGCCTTAGGCTAGGGTATATAGCGTTATAGACGTATATAATGTTCCCACCGAGAAGTAGGAGTCGGCGCGCCAGGAATGTAGTAAAATATTGCATCCGAGATGTTAGGATTGCCTTAGGCTAGGATATATAACGTTATTGACTTATAAAATGTTCTCACCCAGAAATAGGGGCCGACGCGCCAAGAATGTTGTAAAATATTACATTCGACATGTTAGGTTGCCTTAGGTTAGGATATATAACGCTATAGACGTATATACTGTTCCCACCGAGAAGTAGGTGCCGACGCGCCAGGTATGTTGTAAAATATTACATCCAGGATGTTAGGTTGCCTTAGGTTAGGATATGTAACGTTATAGACGTATATAATGTTCCCACCGAGAAGTAGGGGCCGACACGTCAGGAATGTTGTAAAACAATACATCCGAGGTGTTAGGTTGCCTTAATTTAGGATATATAACTTTATAGACGTATATACTGTTCCCTCCGAGAAGTAGGTGCCGACGCGCCAGGAATGTTGTAAAATATTACATTCGACATGTTAGGTTGCCTTAAGCTAGGATATATAGCGTTATAGACGTTTATAATGTTCCAACAGAGAAGTAGGGGCCGAAGTGCCGGGAATGTTGTAAAATATTACATGCGACATGTTTGGTTGCCTTAGGCTAGGATATATAGCGTTATAGATGTATATCATGCTCCCACCGAGAAGTAGAGGCCAACGTGCCAGGAATGTAGTAAAATATTACATCCGATATGTTAGGTTGCCTTAGGCTAGGATATGTAACGTTATAGACGTATATAATGTTCCCACCGAGAAGTAGGGGCCGAAGTGACGGGAATGTTGTAAAATATAACATTCGACATGTTAGGTTGCCTTAGGCTAAGATATATAGCGTTATAGACGTATATAATGTACCCACCGAGAAGTAGGGGCCGACGTGCCAGGAATGTAGTAAAATATTACATCCGAGATGTTAGGTTGCCTTCGGCTAGGATATATAACGTTATAGACGTATATAATGTTCCCACCGAGAAGTAGGGGCCGAAGTGACGGGAATGTTGTAAAATATGACATTCGACATGTTAGGTTGCCTTAGGCTAGGATATATAGCGTTATAGACGTATATAATGTTCCGACCGAGAAGTAGGTGCCGACGCGCCAGGAATGTTGTAAAATATTACATTCGACATGTTAGGTTGCCTTAAGCTAGGATATATAGCGTTATAGACGTATATAATGTTCCAACAGAGAAGTAGGGGCCGAAGTGCCGGGAATGTTGTAAAATATTACATGCGACATGTTTGGTTGCCTTAGGCTAGGATATATAGCGTTATAGACGTATATCATGCTCCCACCGAGAAGTAGAGGCCAACGTGCCTGGAATGTAGTAAAATATTACATCCGATATGTTAGGTTGCCTTAGGCTAGGATATATCACGTTATAGACGTATATAATGTTACCACCGAGAAGTAGGGGCCGAAGTGACGGGAATGTTGTAAAATATTACATTCGACATGTTAGGTTGCCTTAGGACAGGATATATAGCGTTATAGACGTATATAATGTTCCCACCGAGAAGTAGGGGCCGACGGGCCGAGAATGTTGTGAAATATTACATTCGACATGTTAGGTTGCCTTAGGCTAGGGTATATAGCGTTATAGACGTATATAATGTTCCCACCGAGAAGTAGGGGTCGGCGCGCCAGGAATGTAGTAAAATATTGCATCCGAGATGTTAGGACTGCCTTAGGCTAGGATATATAACGTTATTGACTTATAAAATGTTCTCACCCAGAAATAGGGGCCGACGCGCCAGGAATGTTGTAAAATATTACATTCGACATGTTAGGTTGCCTTAGGTTAGGATATATAACGCTATAGACGTATATACTGTTCCCACCGAGAAGTAGGTGCCGACGCGCCAGGTATGTTGTAAAATATTACATCCAGGATGTTAGGTTGCCTTAGGCTAGGATATGTAACGTTATAGACGTATATAATGTTCCCACCGAGAAGTAGGGGCCGACACGTCAGGAATGTTGTAAAACAATACATCCGAGGTGTTAGGTTTCCTTAATTTAGGATATATAACTTTATAGACGTATATACTGTTCCCTCCGAGAAGTAGGTGCCGACGCGCCAGGAATGTTGTAAAATATTACATTCGACATGTTAGGTTGCCTTAGGCTAGGATATATAGCGTTATAGACGTATATAATGTTCCCACCGAGAAGTAGGTGCCGACGCGCCAGGAATGTTGTAAAATATTACATTCGACATGTTAGGTTGCTTTAAGCTAGGATATATAGCGTTATAGACGTATATAATGTTCCCACCGAGAAGTAGGGGTCGACGTGCCAGGAATGTTGTAAAATATAACATTCGACATGTTAGGTTGCCTTAGGCTAGGACATATAGCGTAATAGACGTATATAGTGTTCCCACCGAGAAGTAGGTGCCGACGCGCCAGGAATGTTGTAAGATATTACATCCGAGATGTTAGATTGCCTTAGGTGAGGATATATAACGTTATAGACGTATATAATGTTCCCACCGAGAAGTAGGGGCCGAAGTGACGGGAATGTTGTAAAATATGACATTCGACATGTTAGGTTGCCTTAGGCTAGGATATATAGCGTTATAGACGCATATAATGTTCCCACCGAGAAGTAGGTGCCGACGCGCCAGGAATGTTGTAAAATATTACATTCGACATGTTAGGTTGCCTTAAGCTAGGATATATAGCGTTATAGACGTATATAATGTTCCAACAGAGAAGTAGGGGCCGAAGTGCCGGGAATGTTGTAAAATATTACATGCGACAAGTTTGGTTGCCTTAGGCTAGGATATATAGCGTTATAGACGTATATCATGCTCCCACCGAGAAGTAGAGGCCAACGTGCCAGGAATGTAGTAAAATATTACATCCGATATGTTAGGTTGCCTTAGGCTAGGATATATAACGTTATAGACGTATATAACGTTACCATAGAGAAGTATGGGCCGAAGTGACGGGAATGTTGTAAAATATTACATTCGACATGTTAGGTTGCCTTAGGATAGGATATATAGCGTTATAGACGTATATAATGTTCGCACCGAGAAGTAGGGGCCGACGTGCCAGGAATGTAGTAAAATATTACATCCGAGATGTTAGGTTGCCTTCGGCTAGGATATATAACGTTATAGACGTATATAATGTTCCCACCGAGAAGTAGGGGCCGAAGTGACGGGAATGTTGTAAAATATGATATTCGACATGTTAGGTTGCCTTAGGCTAGGATATATAGCGTTATAGACGTATATAATGTTCCCACCGAGAAGTAGGGGCCGACGTGCCAGGAATGTAGTAAAATGTTACATCCGAGATGTTAGATTGCCTTAGGCAAGGATATATAGCGTTATAGACGTATATAATGTTCCCACCGAGAAGTAGGGGCCGACGTGTCAGAAATGTAGTAAAATGTTACATCCGAGATGTTAGATTGCCTTAGGTTAGGATATATAGCGTTATTGACTTATATAATGTTCTCACCGAGAAATAGGGGCCGACGCGCCAGGAATGTTGTAAAATATTACATTCGACATGTTAGGTTGCCTTAAGCTAGGATATATAGCGTTATAGACGTATATAATGTTCCCACCGAGAAGTAGGGGCCGACGCGCCAGGAATGTTGTAGAATATTACATTCGATATGTTAGGTTGCCTTAAGCTAGGATATATAGCGTTATAGACGTATATAATGTTCCCACCGAGAAGTAGGGGCCGACGTGCCAGGAATGCAGTAAAATATTACATCCGATATGTTAGGTTGCCTTAGGCTAGGATATATAACGTTATAGACGTATATAATGTTCCCACCGAGAAGTAGGGGCCGAAGTGACGGGAATGTTGTACAATATGACATTCGACATGTTAGGTTGCCTTAGGATAGGATATATAGCGTTATAGACGTATATAATGTTCCCACCGAGAAGTAGGGGCCGACGTGCCAGGAATGTTGTAAAATATAACGTTCGACATGTTAGGTTGCCTTAGGCTAGGACATATAGCGTTATAGACGTATATAGTGTTCCCACCGAGAAGTAGGGGCCGAAGTGACGGGAATGTTGTTGAATATGACATTCGACGTGCTAGGTTGCCTTAGGCTAGGATATATAGCGTTATAGACGTATATAATGTTCCCACCGAGAAGTAGGGGCCGACGTGCCAGGAATGTAGTAAAATATTACATCCGAGATGTGAGGTTGCCTTAGGCTAGGATATGTAACGTTATAGACGTATATAATGTTCCCACCGAGAAGTAGGGGCCGAAGTGACGGGAATGTTGTAAAGTATGACATTCGACATGTTAGGTTGCCTTAGGCTAGGATATATAGCGTTATAGACGTATATAATGTTCCCACCGAGAAGTAGGGTCCGACGTGCCAGGAAAGTAGTAAAATATTACATCCGAGATGTTAGGTTGCCTTAGGCTAGGATATATAACGTTATAGACGTATATAATTTTCCCACCGAGTAGTAGGGGCCGAAGTGACGGGAATGTTGTAAAATATGACATTCGACATGTTAGGTTGCCTTAGGCTAGGATATATAGCGTTATAGACGTATATAATGTTCCCACCGAGAAGTAGGTGCCGACGCGCCAGGAATGTTGTAAAATATTACATACGACATGTTAGGTTGCCTTAGGCTGGGATATATAGCGTTATAGACGTATATCATGCTCCCACCGAGAAGTGGAGGCCAACGTGCCAGGAATGTAGTAAAATATTACATCCGATATGTTAGGTTGCTTTAGGCTAGGATATATAACGTTATAGACGTATATAATGTTACCACCGAGAAGTAGGGGCCGACGTGCCAGGAATGTTGTAAAATATTACATTCGACATGTTAGGTTGCCTTAGGCTAGGGTATATAGCGTTATAGACGTATATAATGTTCCCACCGAGAAGTAGGGGTCGGCGCGCCAGGAATGTAGTAAAGTATTGCATCCGAGATGTTAGGATTGCCTTAGGCTAGGATATATAACGTTATTGACTTATAAAATGTTCTCACCCAGAAATAGGGGCCGACGCGCCAAGAATGTTGTAAAATATTACATTCGACATGTTAGGTTGCCTTAGGTTAGGATATATAACGCTATAGACGTATATACTGTTCCCACCGAGAAGTAGGTGCCGACGCGCCAGGTATGTTGTAAAATATTACATCCAGGATGTTAGGTTGCCTTAGGCTAGGATATGTAACGTTATAGACGTATATAATGTTCCCACCGAGAAGTAGGGGCCGACACGTCAGGAATGTTGTAAAACAATACATCCGAGGTGTTAGGTTGCCATAATTTAGGATATATAGCTTTATAGACGTATATACTGTTCCCTCCGAGAAGTAGGTGCCGACGCGCCAGGAATGTTGTAAAATATTACATTCGACATGTTAGGTTGCCTTAAGCTAGGATATATAGCGTTATAGACGTATATAATGTTCCAACAGAGAAGTAGGGGCCGAAGTGCCGGGAATGTTGTAAAATATTACATGCGACATGTTTGGTTGCCTTAGGCTAGGATATATAGCGTTATAGATGTATATCATGCTCCCACCGAGAAGTAGAGGCCAACGTGCCAGGAATGTAGTAAAATATTACATCCGATATGTTAGGTTGCCTTAGGCTAGGATATGTAACGTTATAGACGTATATAATGTTCCCACCGAGAAGTAGAGGCCGAAGTGACGGGAATGTTGTAAAATATTACATTCGACATGTTAGGTTGCCTTAGGACAGGATATATAGCGTTATAGACGTATATAATGTTCCCACCGAGAAGTAGGGGCCGACGGGCCGAGAATGTTGTGAAATATTACATTCGACATGTTAGGTTGCCTTAGGCTAGGGTATATAGCGTTATAGACGTATATAATGTTCCCACCGAGAAGTAGGGGTCGGCGCGCCAGGAATGTAGTAAAATATTGCATCCGAGATGTTAGGATTGCCTTAGGCTAGGATATATAACGTTATTGACTTATAAAATGTTCTCACCCAGAAATAGGGGCCGACGCGCCAAGAATGTTGTAAAATATTACATTCGACATGTTAGGTTGCCTTAGGTTAGGATATATAACGCTATAGACGTATATACTGTTCCCACCCAGAAGTAGGTGCCGACGCGCCAGGTATGTTGTAAAATATTACATCCAGGATGTTAGGTTGCCTTAGGCTAGGATATGTAACGTTATAGACGTATATAATGTTCCCACCGAGAAGTAGGGGCCGACACGTCAGGAATGTTGTAAAACAATACATCCGAGGTGTTAGGTTTCCTTAATTTAGGATATATAACTTTATAGACGTATATACTGTTCCCTCCGAGAAGTAGGTGCCGACGCGCCAGGAATGTTGTAAAATATTACATTCGACATGTTAGGTTGCCTTAGGCTAGGATATATAGCGTTATAGACGTATATAATGTTCCCACCGAGAAGTAGGTGCCGACGCGCCAGGAATGTTGTAAAATATTACATTCGACATGTTAGGTTGCTTTAAGCTAGGATATATAGCGTTATAGACGTATATAATGTTCCCACCGAGAAGTAGGGGCCGACGTGCCAGGAATGTTGTAAAATATAACATTCGACATGTTAGGTTGCCTTAGGCTAGGACATATAGCGTAATAGACGTATATAGTGTTCCCACCGAGAAGTAGGTGCCGACGCATCAGGAATGTTGTAGAATATTAGATTCGATTTTTTGGGTTGCCTTAAGCTAGGATATACAGCGTTATGGACGTATATAATGTTCCCACCGAGAAGTAGGGGCCGAAGTGCCCGGGAATGTTGTAAAATAGTATATGCGACATGTTAGGTTGCCTTAGGTTAGGATATATGGCGTTATAGACGTATATACTGTTCCCACCGAGAAGTAGGTGCCGACGCGCCAGGAATGTAGTAAAATATTACATCCGAGATGTTAGGTTGCCTTAGGCTAGGATATATAACGTTATAGACGTATATAATGTTCCCACCGAGAAGTAGGGGCCGAAGTGACGGGAATGTTGTAAAATATGACATTCGACATGTTAGGTTGCCTTAGGCTAGGATATATAGCGTTGTAGACGTATATAATGTTCCCACCGAGAAGTAGGTGCCGACGCGCCAGGAATGTTGTAAGATATTACATCCAAGATGTTAGATTGCCTTAGGTGAGGATATATAACGTTATAGACGTATATAATGTTCCCACCGAGAAGTAGGGGCCGAAGTGACGGGAATGTTGTAAAATATGACATTCGACATGTTAGGTTGCCTTAGGCTAGGATATATAGCGTTATAGACGTATATAATGTTCCCACCGAGAAGTAGGTGCCGACGCGCCAGGAATGTTGTAAAATATTACATTCGACATGTTAGGTTGCCTTAAGCTAGGATATATAGCGTTATAGACGTATATAATGTTCCAACAGAGAAGTAGGGGCCGAAGTGCCGGGAATGTTGTAAAATATTACATGCGACATGTTTGGTTGCCTTAGGCTAGGATATATAGCGTTATAGACGTATATCATGCTCCCACCGAGAAGTAGAGGCCAACGTGCCAGGTATGTTGTAAAATATTACATCCAGGATGTTAGGTTGCCTTAGGCTAGGATATGTAACGTTATAGACGTATATAATGTTCCCACCGAGAAGTAGGGGCCGACACGTCAGGAATGTTGTAAAACAATACATCCGAGGTGTTAGGTTGCCTTAATTTAGGATATATAGCTTTATAGACGTATATACTGTTCCCTCCGAGAAGTAGGTGCCGACGCGCCAGGAATGTTGTAAAATATTACATTCGACATGTTAGGTTGCCTTAAGCTAGGATATATAGCGTTATAGACGTATATAATGTTCCAACAGAGAAGTAGGGGCCGAAGTGCCGGGAATGTTGTAAAATATTACATGCGACATGTTTGGTTGCCTTAGGCTAGGATATATAGCGTTATAGATGTATATCATGCTCCCACCGAGAAGTAGGTGCCGACGCGCCAGGAATGTTGTAAAATATTACAATCGACATGTTAGGTTGCCTTAAGCTAGGATATATAGCGTTATAGACGTATATAATGTTCCCACCGAGAAGTAGGGGCCGAAGTGACGGGAATGTTGTAAAATATTACATTCGACATGTTAGGTTGCCTTAGGACAGGATATATAGCGTTATAGACGTATATAATGTTCCCACCGAGAAGTAGGGGCCGACGGGCCGAGAATGTTGTGAAATATTACATTCGACATGTTAGGTTGCCTTAGGCTAGGGTATATAGCGTTATAGACGTATATAATGTTCCCACCGAGAAGTAGGGGTCGGCGCGCCAGGAATGTAGTAAAATATTGCATCCGAGATGTTAGGATTGCCTTAGGCTAGGATATATAACGTTATTGACTTATAAAATGTTCTCACCCAGAAATAGGGGCCGACGCGCCAAGAATGTTGTAAAATATTACATTCGACATGTTAGGTTGCCTTAGGTTAGGATATATAACGCTATAGACGTATATACTGTTCCCACCGAGAAGTAGGTGCCGACGCGCCAGGTATGTTGTAAAATATTACATCCAGGATGTTAGGTTGCCTTAGGCTAGGATATGTAACGTTATAGACGTATATAATGTTCCCACCGAGAAGTAGGGGCCGACACGTCAGGAATGTTGTAAAACAATACATCCGAGGTGTTAGGTTTCCTTAATTTAGGATATATAACTTTATAGACGTATATACTGTTCCCTCCGAGAAGTAGGTGCCGACGCGCCAGGAATGTTGTAAAATATTACATTCGACATGTTAGGTTGCCTTAGGCTAGGATATATAGCGTTATAGACGTATATAATGTTCCCACCGAGAAGTAGGTGCCGACGCGCCAGGAATGTTGTAAAATATTACATTCGACATGTTAGGTTGCTTTAAGCTAGGATATATAGCGTTATAGACGTATATAATGTTCCCACCGAGAAGTAGGGGCCGACGTGCCAGGAATGTTGTAAAATATAACATTCGACATGTTAGGTTGCCTTAGGCTAGGACATATAGCGTAATAGACGTATATAGTGTTCCCACCGAGAAGTAGGTGCCGACGCAGCAGGAATGTTGTAGAATATTAGATTCGATTTTTTGGGTTGCCTTAATCTAGGATATACAGCGTTATGGACGTATATAATGTTCCCACCGAGAAGTAGGGGCCGAAGTGCCCGGGAATGTTGTAAAATAGTATATGCGACATGTTAGGTTGCCTTAGGTTAGGATATATGGCGTTATAGACGTATATACTGTTCCCACCGAGAAGTAGGTGCCGACGCGCCAGGAATGTAGTAAAATATTACATCCGAGATGTTAGGTTGCCTTAGGCTAGGATATATAACGTTATAGACGTATATAATGTTCCCACCGAGAAGTAGGGGCCGAAGTGACGGGAATGTTGTAAAATATGACATTCGACATGTTAGGTTGCCTTAGGCTAGGATATATAGCGTTGTAGACGTATATAATGTTCCCACCGAGAAGTAGGTGCCGACGCGCCAGGAATGTTGTAAGATATTACATCCAAGATGTTAGATTGCCTTAGGTGAGGATATATAACGTTATAGACGTATATAATGTTCCCACCGAGAAGTAGGGGCCGAAGTGACGGGAATGTTGTAAAATATGACATTCGACATGTTAGGTTGCCTTAGGCTAGGATATATAGCGTTATAGACGTATATAATGTTCCCACCGAGAAGTAGGTGCCGACGCGCCAGGAATGTTGTAAAATATTACATTCGACATGTTAGGTTGCCTTAAGCTAAGATATATAGCGTTATATACGTATATAATGTTCCAACAGAGAAGTAGGGGCCGAAGTGCCGGGAATGTTGTAAAATATTACATGCGACATGTTTGGTTGCCTTAGGCTAGGATATATAGCGTTATAGACGTATATCATGCTCCCACCGAGAAGTAGAGGCCAACGTGCCAGGAATGTAGTAAAATATTACATCCGATATGTTAGGTTGCCTTAGGCTAGGATATATAACGTTATAGACGTATATAACGTTACCATAGAGAAGTAGGGGCCGAAGTGACGGGAATGTTGTAAAATATTACATTCGACATGTTAGGTTGCCTTAGGATAGGATATATAGCGTTATAGACGTATATAATGTTCCCACCGAGAAGTAGGGGCCGACGTGCCAGGAATGTAGTAAAATATTACATCCGAGATGTTAGGTTGCCTTCGGCTAGGATATATAACGTTATAGACGTATATAATGTTCCCACCGAGAAGTAGGGGCCGAAGTGACGGGAATGTTGTAAAATATTACATTCGACATGTTAGGTTGCCTTAGGTTAGGATATATAACGCTATAGACGTATATACTGTTCCCACCGAGAAGTAGGTGCCGACGCGCCAGGTATGTTGTAAAATATTACATCCAGGATGTTAGGTTGCCTTAGGCTAGGATATGTAACGTTATAGACGTATATAATGTTCCCACCGAGAAGTAGGGGCCGACACGTCAGGAATGTTGTAAAACAATACATCCGAGGTGTTAGGTTGCCATAATTTAGGATATATAGCTTTATAGACGTATATACTGTTCCCTCCGAGAAGTAGGTGCCGACGCGCCAGGAATGTTGTAAAATATTACATTCGACATGTTAGGTTGCCTTAAGCTAGGATATATAGCGTTATAGACGTATATAATGTTCCAACAGAGAAGTAGGGGCCGAAGTGCCGGGAATGTTGTAAAATATTACATGCGACATGTTTGGTTGCCTTAGGCTAGGATATATAGCGTTATAGATGTATATCATGCTCCCACCGAGAAGTAGAGGCCAACGTGCCAGGAATGTAGTAAAATATTACATCCGATATGTTAGGTTGCCTTAGGCTAGGATATGTAACGTTATAGACGTATATAATGTTCCCACCGAGAAGTAGAGGCCGAAGTGACGGGAATGTTGTAAAATATTACATTCGACATGTTAGGTTGCCTTAGGACAGGATATATAGCGTTATAGACGTATATAATGTTCCCACCGAGAAGTAGGGGCCGACGGGCCGAGAATGTTGTGAAATATTACATTCGACATGTTAGGTTGCCTTAGGCTAGGGTATATAGCGTTATAGACGTATATAATGTTCCCACCGAGAAGTAGGGGTCGGCGCGCCAGGAATGTAGTAAAATATTGCATCCGAGATGTTAGGATTGCCTTAGGCTAGGATATATAACGTTATTGACTTATAAAATGTTCTCACCCAGAAATAGGGGCCGACGCGCCAAGAATGTTGTAAAATATTACATTCGACATGTTAGGTTGCCTTAGGTTAGGATATATAACGCTATAGACGTATATACTGTTCCCACCCAGAAGTAGGTGCCGACGCGCCAGGTATGTTGTAAAATATTACATCCAGGATGTTAGGTTGCCTTAGGCTAGGATATGTAACGTTATAGACGTATATAATGTTCCCACCGAGAAGTAGGGGCCGACACGTCAGGAATGTTGTAAAACAATACATCCGAGGTGTTAGGTTTCCTTAATTTAGGATATATAACTTTATAGACGTATATACTGTTCCCTCCGAGAAGTAGGTGCCGACGCGCCAGGAATGTTGTAAAATATTACATTCGACATGTTAGGTTGCCTTAGGCTAGGATATATAGCGTTATAGACGTATATAATGTTGCCACCGAGAAGTAGGTGCCGACGCGCCAGGAATGTTGTAAAATATTACATTCGACATGTTAGGTTGCTTTAAGCTAGGATATATAGCGTTATAGACGTATATAATGTTCCCACCGAGAAGTAGGGGCCGACGTGCCAGGAATGTTGTAAAATATAACATTCGACATGTTAGGTTGCCTTAGGCTAGGACATATAGCGTAATAGACGTATATAGTGTTCCCACCGAGAAGTAGGTGCCGACGCATCAGGAATGTTGTAGAATATTAGATTCGATTTTTTGGGTTGCCTTAAGCTAGGATATACAGCGTTATGGACGTATATAATGTTCCCACCGAGAAGTAGGGGCCGAAGTGCCCGGGAATGTTGTAAAATAGTATATGCGACATGTTAGGTTGCCTTAGGTTAGGATATATGGCGTTATAGACGTATATACTGTTCCCACCGAGAAGTAGGTGCCGACGCGCCAGGAATGTAGTAAAATATTACATCCGAGATGTTAGGTTGCCTTAGGCTAGGATATATAACGTTATAGACGTATATAATGTTCCCACCGAGAAGTAGGGGCCGAAGTGACGGGAATGTTGTAAAATATGACATTCGACATGTTAGGTTGCCTTAGGCTAGGATATATAGCGTTGTAGACGTATATAATGTTCCCACCGAGAAGTAGGTGCCGACGCGCCAGGAATGTTGTAAGATATTACATCCAAGATGTTAGATTGCCTTAGGTGAGGATATATAACGTTATAGACGTATATAATGTTCCCACCGAGAAGTAGGGGCCGAAGTGACGGGAATGTTGTAAAATATGACATTCGACATGTTAGGTTGCCTTAGGCTAGGATATATAGCGTTATAGACGTATATAATGTTCCCACCGAGAAGTAGGTGCCGACGCGCCAGGAATGTTGTAAAATATTACATTCGACATGTTAGGTTGCCTTAAGCTAGGATATATAGCGTTATAGACGTATATAATGTTCCAACAGAGAAGTAGGGGCCGAAGTGCCGGGAATGTTGTAAAATATTACATGCGACATGTTTGGTTGCCTTAGGCTAGGATATATAGCGTTATAGACGTATATCATGCTCCCACCGAGAAGTAGAGGCCAACGTGCCAGGTATGTTGTAAAATATTACATCCAGGATGTTAGGTTGCCTTAGGCTAGGATATGTAACGTTATAGACGTATATAATGTTCCCACCGAGAAGTAGGGGCCGACACGTCAGGAATGTTGTAAAACAATACATCCGAGGTGTTAGGTTGCCTTAATTTAGGATATATAGCTTTATAGACGTATATACTGTTCCCTCCGAGAAGTAGGTGCCGACGCGCCAGGAATGTTGTAAAATATTACATTCGACATGTTAGGTTGCCTTAAGCTAGGATATATAGCGTTATAGACGTATATAATGTTCCAACAGAGAAGTAGGGGCCGAAGTGCCGGGAATGTTGTAAAATATTACATGCGACATGTTTGGTTGCCTTAGGCTAGGATATATAGCGTTATAGATGTATATCATGCTCCCACCGAGAAGTAGGTGCCGACGCGCCAGGAATGTTGTAAAATATTACAATCGACATGTTAGGTTGCCTTAAGCTAGGATATATAGCGTTATAGACGTATATAATGTTCCCACCGAGAAGTAGGGGCCGAAGTGACGGGAATGTTGTAAAATATTACATTCGACATGTTAGGTTGCCTTAGGACAGGATATATAGCGTTATAGACGTATATAATGTTCCCACCGAGAAGTAGGGGCCGACGGGCCGAGAATGTTGTGAAATATTACATTCGACATGTTAGGTTGCCTTAGGCTAGGGTATATAGCGTTATAGACGTATATAATGTTCCCACCGAGAAGTAGGGGTCGGCGCGCCAGGAATGTAGTAAAATATTGCATCCGAGATGTTAGGATTGCCTTAGGCTAGGATATATAACGTTATTGACTTATAAAATGTTCTCACCCAGAAATAGGGGCCGACGCGCCAAGAATGTTGTAAAATATTACATTCGACATGTTAGGTTGCCTTAGGTTAGGATATATAACGCTATAGACGTATATACTGTTCCCACCGAGAAGTAGGTGCCGACGCGCCAGGTATGTTGTAAAATATTACATCCAGGATGTTAGGTTGCCTTAGGCTAGGATATGTAACGTTATAGACGTATATAATGTTCCCACCGAGAAGTAGGGGCCGACACGTCAGGAATGTTGTAAAACAATACATCCGAGGTGTTAGGTTTCCTTAATTTAGGATATATAACTTTATAGACGTATATACTGTTCCCTCCGAGAAGTAGGTGCCGACGCGCCAGGAATGTTGTAAAATATTACATTCGACATGTTAGGTTGCCTTAGGCTAGGATATATAGCGTTATAGACGTATATAATGTTCCCACCGAGAAGTAGGTGCCGACGCGCCAGGAATGTTGTAAAATATTACATTCGACATGTTAGGTTGCTTTAAGCTAGGATATATAGCGTTATAGACGTATATAATGTTCCCACCGAGAAGTAGGGGCCGACGTGCCAGGAATGTTGTAAAATATAACATTCGACATGTTAGGTTGCCTTAGGCTAGGACATATAGCGTAATAGACGTATATAGTGTTCCCACCGAGAAGTAGGTGCCGACGCAGCAGGAATGTTGTAGAATATTAGATTCGATTTTTTGGGTTGCCTTAATCTAGGATATACAGCGTTATGGACGTATATAATGCTCCCACCGAGAAGTAGGGGCCGAAGTGCCCGGGAATGTTGTAAAATAGTATATGCGACATGTTAGGTTGCCTTAGGTTAGGATATATGGCGTTATAGACGTATATACTGTTCCCACCGAGAAGTAGGTGCCGACGCGCCAGGAATGTAGTAAAATATTACATCCGAGATGTTAGGTTGCCTTAGGCTAGGATATATAACGTTATAGACGTATATAATGTTCCCACCGAGAAGTAGGGGCCGAAGTGACGGGAATGTTGTAAAATATGACATTCGACATGTTAGGTTGCCTTAGGCTAGGATATATAGCGTTGTAGACGTATATAATGTTCCCACCGAGAAGTAGGTGCCGACGCGCCAGGAATGTTGTAAGATATTACATCCAAGATGTTAGATTGCCTTAGGTGAGGATATATAACGTTATAGACGTATATAATGTTCCCACCGAGAAGTAGGGGCCGAAGTGACGGGAATGTTGTAAAATATGACATTCGACATGTTAGGTTGCCTTAGGCTAGGATATATAGCGTTATAGACGTATATAATGTTCCCACCGAGAAGTAGGTGCCGACGCGCCAGGAATGTTGTAAAATATTACATTCGACATGTTAGGTTGCCTTAAGCTAAGATATATAGCGTTATATACGTATATAATGTTCCAACAGAGAAGTAGGGGCCGAAGTGCCGGGAATGTTGTAAAATATTACATGCGACATGTTTGGTTGCCTTAGGCTAGGATATATAGCGTTATAGACGTATATCATGCTCCCACCGAGAAGTAGAGGCCAACGTGCCAGGAATGTAGTAAAATATTACATCCGATATGTTAGGTTGCCTTAGGCTAGGATATATAACGTTATAGACGTATATAACGTTACCATAGAGAAGTAGGGGCCGAAGTGACGGGAATGTTGTAAAATATTACATTCGACATGTTAGGTTGCCTTAGGATAGGATATATAGCGTTATAGACGTATATAATGTTCCCACCGAGAAGTAGGGGCCGACGTGCCAGGAATGTAGTAAAATATTACATCCGAGATGTTAGGTTGCCTTCGGCTAGGATATATAACGTTATAGACGTATATAATGTTCCCACCGAGAAGTAGGGGCCGAAGTGACGGGAATGTTGTAAAATATGATATTCGACATGTTAGGTTGCCTTAGGCTAGGATATATAGCGTTATAGACGTATATAATGTTCCCACCGAGAAGTAGGGGCCGACGTGCCAGGAATGTAGTAAAATGTTACATCCGAGATGTTAGATTGCCTTAGGCAAGGATATATAGCGTTATAGACGTATATAATGTTCCCACCGAGAAATAGGGGCCGACGTGTCAGAAATGTAGTAAAATGTTACATCCGAGATGTTAGATTGCCTTAGGTTAGGATATATAGCGTTATTGACTTATATAATGTTCTCACCGAGAAATAGGGGCCGACGCGCCAGGAATGTTGTAAAATATTACATTCGACATGTTAGGTTGCCTTAAGCTAGGATATATAGCGTTATAGACGTATATAATGTTCCCACCGAGAAGTAGGGGCCGACGCGCCAGGAATGTTGTAGAATATTACATTCGATATGTTAGGTTGCCTTAAGCTAGGATATATAGCGTTATAGACGTATATAATGTTCCCACCGAGAAGTAGGTGCCGACGCGCCAGGAATGTTGTAAAATGTTACATTCGACATGTTAGGTTGCCTTAGGCTAGGACATATAGCGTTATAGACGTATATAATGTTCCCACCGAGAAGTAGGTGCCGACGCGCCAGGAATGTTGTAGAATATTGCATTCGATATGTTAGGTTGCCTTAAGCTAGGATATATAGCGTTATAGACGTATATAATGTTACCACCGAGAAGTAGGTGCCGAAGTGCCCGGGAATGTTGTGAAATAGTATATGCGACATGTTAGGTTGCCTTAGGCAAGGATATATAGCGTTATAGACGTATATAATGTTCCCACCGAGAAGTAGGGGCCGACGTGCCAGGAATGTAGTAAAATGTTACATCCGAGATGTTGGCTTGCCTTAGGCAAGGATATATAGCGTTATAGACGTATATAATGTTCCCACCGAGAAGTAGGGGCCGAAGTGACGGGAATGTTGTAAAATATGACATTCGACATGTTAGGTTGCCTTAGGCTAAGATATATAGCGTTATAGACGTATATAATGTACCCACCGAGAAGTAGGGGCCGACGTGCCAGGAATGTTGTAAAATATTACAATCGACATGTTAGGTTGCCTTAAGCTAGGATATATAGCGTTATAGACGTATATAATGTTCCAACAGAGAAGTAGGGGCCGAAGTGCCGGGAATGTTGTAAAATATTACATGCGACATGTTTGGTTGCCTTAGGCTAGGATATATAGCCTTATAGACGTATATCATGCTCCCACCGAGAAGTAGAGGCCAACGTGCCAGGAATGTAGTAAAATATTACATCCGATATGTTAGGTTGCTTTAGGCTAGGATATATAACGTTATAGACGTATATAATGTTACCACCGAGAAGTAGGGGCCGAAGTGACGGGAATGTTGTAAAATATTACATTCGACATGTTAGGTTGCCTTAGGCTGGGATATATAGCGTTATAGACGTATGTAATGTTCCCATCGAGAAGTAGGGGCCGACGTGCCAGGAATGTTGTAAAATATTACATTCGACATGTTAGGTTGCCTTAGGCTAGGGTATATAGCGTTATAGACGTATATAATGTTCCCACCGAGAAGTAGGGGTCGGCGCGCCAGGAATGTAGTAAAATATTGCATCCGAGATGTTAGGATTGCCTTAGGCTAGGATATATAACGTTATTGACTTATAAAATGTTCTCACCCAGAAATAGGGGCCGACGCGCCAAGAATGTTGTAAAATATTACATTCGACATGTTAGGTTGCCTTAGGTTAGGATATATAACGCTATAGACGTATATACTGTTCCCACCGAGAAGTAGGTGCCGACGCGCCAGGTATGTTGTAAAACATTACATCCAGGATGTTAGGTTGCCTTAGGCTAGGATATGTAACGTTATAGACGTATATAATGTTCCCACCGAGAAGTAGGGGCCGACACGTCAGGAATGTTGTAAAACAATACATCCGAGGTGTTAGGTTGCCTTAATTTAGGATATATAACTTTATAGACGTATATACTGTTCCCTCCGAGAAGTAGGTGCCGACGCGCCAGGAATGTTGTAAAATATTACATTCGACATGTTAGGTTGCCTTAGGATAGGATATATAGCGTTATAGACGTATATAATGTTCCCACCGAGAAGTAGGGGCCGACGTGCCAGGAATGTTGTAAAATATAACGTTCGACATGTTAGGTTGCCTTAGGCTAGGACATATAGCGTTATAGACGTATATAGTGTTCCCACCGAGAAGTAGGGGCCGAAGTGACGGGAATGTTGTTGAATATGACATTCGACGTGCTAGGTTGCCTTAGGCTAGGATATATAGCGTTATAGACGTATATAATGTTCCCACCGAGAAGTAGGGGCCGACGTGCCAGGAATGTAGTAAAATATTACATCCGATATGTTAGGTTGCCTTAGGCAAGGATATATAGCGTTATAGACGTATATAATGTTCCCACCGAGAAGTAGGGGCCGACGTGTCAGAAATGTAGTAAAATGTTACATCCGAGATGTTAGATTGCCTTAGGTTAGGATATATAGCGTTATTGACTTATATAATGTTCTCACCGAGAAATAGGGGCCGACGCGCCAGGAATGTTGTAAAATATTACATTCGACATGTTAGGTTGCCTTAAGCTAGGATATATAGCGTTATAGACGTATATAATGTTCCCACCGAGAAGTAGGGGCCGACGCGCCAGGAATGTTGTAGAATATTACATTCGATATGTTAGGTTGCCTTAAGCTAGGATATATAGCGTTATAGACGTATATAATGTTCCCACCGAGAAGTAGGGGCCGACGTGCCAGGAATGTAGTAAAATATTACATCCGATATGTTAGGTTGCCTTAGGCTAGGATATATAACGTTATAGACGTATATAATGTTCCCACCGAGAAGTAGGGGCCGAAGTGACGGGAATGTTGTAAAATATGACATTCGACATGTTAGGTTGCCTTAGGATAGGATATATAGCGTTATAGACGTATATAATGTTCCCACCGAGAAGTAGGGGCCGACGTGCCAGGAATGTTGTAAAATATAACGTTCGACATGTTAGGTTGCCTTAGGCTAGGACATATAGCGTTATAGACGTATATAGTGTTCCCACCGAGAAGTAGGGGCCGAAGTGACGGGAATGTTGTTGAATATGACATTCGACGTGCTAGGTTGCCTTAGGCTAGGATATATAGCGTTATAGACGTATATAATGTTCCCACCGAGAAGTAGGGGCCGACGTGCCAGGAATGTAGTAAAATATTACATCCGAGATGTGAGGTTGCCTTAGGCTAGGATATGTAACGTTATAGACGTATATAATGTTCCCACCGAGAAGTAGGGGCCGAAGTGACGGGAATGTTGTAAAGTATGACATTCGACATGTTAGGTTGCCTTAGGCTAGGATATATAGCGTTATAGACGTATATAATGTTCCCACCGAGAAGTAGGGTCCGACGTGCCAGGAAAGTAGTAAAATATTACATCCGAGATGTTAGGTTGCCTTAGGCTAGGATATATAACGTTATAGACGTATATAATTTTCCCACCGAGTAGTAGGGGCCGAAGTGACGGGAATGTTGTAAAATATGACATTCGACATGTTAGGTTGCCTTAGGCTAGGATATATAGCGTTATAGACGTATATAATGTTCCCACCGAGAAGTAGGTGCCGACGCGCCAGGAATGTTGTAAAATATTACATACGACATGTTAGGTTGCCTTAGGCTGGGATATATAGCGTTATAGACGTATATCATGCTCCCACCGAGAAGTGGAGGCCAACGTGCCAGGAATGTAGTAAAATATTACATCCGATATGTTAGGTTGCATTAGGCTAGGATATATAACGTTATAGACGTATATAATGTTACCACCGAGAAGTAGGGGCCGACGTGCCAGGAATGTTGTAAAATATTACATTCGACATGTTAGGTTGCCTTAGGCTAGGGTATATAGCGTTATAGACGTATATAATGTTCCCACCGAGAAGTAGGGGTCGGCGCGCCAGGAATGTAGTAAAGTATTGCATCCGAGATGTTAGGATTGCCTTAGGCTAGGATATATAACGTTATTGACTTATAAAATGTTCTCACCCAGAAATAGGGGCCGACGCGCCAAGAATGTTGTAAAATATTACATTCGACATGTTAGGTTGCCTTAGGTTAGGATATATAACGCTATAGACGTATATACTGTTCCCACCGAGAAGTAGGTGCCGACGCGCCAGGTATGTTGTAAAATATTACATCCAGGATGTTAGGTTGCCTTAGGCTAGGATATGTAACGTTATAGACGTATATAATGTTCCCACCGAGAAGTAGGGGCCGACACGTCAGGAATGTTGTAAAACAATACATCCGTGGTGTTAGGTTGCCTTAATTTAGGATATATAGCTTTATAGACGTATATACTGTTCCCTCCGAGAAGTAGGTGCCGACGCGCCAGGAATGTTGTAAAATATTACATTCGACATGTTAGGTTGCCTTAAGCTAGGATATATAGCGTTATAGACGTATATAATGTTCCAACAGAGAAGTAGGGGCCGAAGTGCCGGGAATGTTGTAAAATATTACATGCGACATGTTTGGTTGCCTTAGGCTAGGATATATAGCGTTATAGATGTATATCATGCTCCCACCGAGAAGTAGAGGCCAACGTGCCAGGAATGTAGTAAAATATTACATCCGATATGTTAGGTTGCCTTAGGCTAGGATATGTAACGTTATAGACGTATATAATGTTCCCACCGAGAAGTAGGGGCCGAAGTGACGGGAATGTTGTAAAATATTACATTCGACATGTTAGGTTGCCTTAGGACAGGATATATAGCGTTATAGACGTATATAATGTTCCCACCGAGAAGTAGGGGCCGACGGGCCGAGAATGTTGTGAAATATTACATTCGACATGTTAGGTTGCCTTAGGCTAGGGTATATAGCGTTATAGACGTATATAATGTTCCCACCGAGAAGTAGGGGCCGACACGTCAGGAATGTTGTAAAACAATACATCCGTGGTGTTAGGTTGCCTTAATTTAGGATATATAGCTTTATAGACGTATATACTGTTCCCTCCGAGAAGTAGGTGCCGACGCGCCAGGAATGTTGTAAAATATTACATTCGACATGTTAGGTTGCCTTAAGCTAGGATATATAGCGTTATAGACGTATATAATGTTCCAACAGAGAAGTAGGGGCCGAAGTGCCGGGAATGTTGTAAAATATTACATGCGACATGTTTGGTTGCCTTAGGCTAGGATATATAGCGTTATAGATGTATATCATGCTCCCACCGAGAAGTAGAGGCCAACGTGCCAGGAATGTAGTAAAATATTACATCCGATATGTTAGGTTGCCTTAGGCTAGGATATGTAACGTTATAGACGTATATAATGTTCCCACCGAGAAGTAGGGGCCGAAGTGACGGGAATGTTGTAAAATATTACATTCGACATGTTAGGTTGCCTTAGGACAGGATATATAGCGTTATAGACGTATATAATGTTCCCACCGAGAAGTAGGGGCCGACGGGCCGAGAATGTTGTGAAATATTACATTCGACATGTTAGGTTGCCTTAGGCTAGGGTATATAGCGTTATAGACGTATATAATGTTCCCACCGAGAAGTAGGGGCCGACGTGCCAGGAATGTTGTAAAATATAACATTCGACATGTTAGGTTGCCTTAGGCTAGGACATATAGCGTAATAGACGTATATAGTGTTCCCACCGAGAAGTAGGTGCCGACGCATCAGGAATGTTGTAGAATATTAGATTCGATTTTTTGGGTTGCCTTAAGCTAGGATATACAGCGTTATGGACGTATATAATGTTCCCACCGAGAAGTAGGGGCCGAAGTGCCCGGGAATGTTGTAAAATAGTATATGCGACATGTTAGGTTGCCTTAGGTTAGGATATATGGCGTTATAGACGTATATACTGTTCCCACCGAGAAGTAGGTGCCGACGCGCCAGGAATGTAGTAAAATATTACATCCGAGATGTTAGGTTGCCTTAGGCTAGGATATATAACGTTATAGACGTATATAATGTTCCCACCGAGAAGTAGGGGCCGAAGTGACGGGAATGTTGTAAAATATGACATTCGACATGTTAGGTTGCCTTAGGCTAGGATATATAGCGTTGTAGACGTATATAATGTTCCCACCGAGAAGTAGGTGCCGACGCGCCAGGAATGTTGTAAGATATTACATACAAGATGTTAGATTGCCTTAGGTGAGGATATATAACGTTATAGACGTATATAATGTTCCCACCGAGAAGTAGGGGCCGAAGTGACGGGAATGTTGTAAAATATGACATTCGACATGTTAGGTTGCCTTAGGCTAGGATATATAGCGTTATAGACGTATATAATGTTCCCACCGAGAAGTAGGTGCCGACGCGCCAGGAATGTTGTAAAATATTACATTCGACATGTTAGGTTGCCTTAAGCTAGGATATATAGCGTTATAGACGTATATAATGTTCCAACAGAGAAGTAGGAGCCGAAGTGCCGGGAATGTTGTAAAATATTACATGCGACATGTTTGGTTGCCTTAGGCTAGGATATATAGCGTTATAGACGTATATCATGCTCCCACCGAGAAGTAGAGGCCAACGTGCCAGGAATGTAGTAAAATATTACATCCGATATGTTAGGTTGCCTTAGGCTAGGATATATAACGTTATAGACGTATATAACGTTACCATAGAGAAGTAGGGGCCGAAGTGACGGGAATGTTGTAAAATATTACATTCGACATGTTAGGTTGCCTTAGGATAGGATATATAGCGTTATAGACGTATATAATGTTCCCACCGAGAAGTAGGGGCCGACGTGCCAGGAATGTAGTAAAATATTACATCCGAGATGTTAGGTTGCCTTCGGCTAGGATATATAACGTTATAGACGTATATAATGTTCCCACCGAGAAGTAGGGGCCGAAGTGACGGGAATGTTGTAAAATATGATATTCGACATGTTAGGTTGCCTTAGGCTAGGATATATAGCGTTATAGACGTATATAATGTTCCCACCGAGAAGTAGGGGCCGACGTGCCAGGAATGTAGTAAAATGTTACATCCGAGATGTTAGATTGCCTTAGGCAAGGATATATAGCGTTATAGACGTATATAATGTTCCCACCGAGAAGTAGGGGCCGACGTGTCAGAAATGTAGTAAAATGTTACATCCGAGATGTTAGATTGCCTTAGGTTAGGATATATAGCGTTATTGACTTATATAATGTTCTCACCGAGAAATAGGGGCCGACGCGCCAGGAATGTTGTAAAATATTACATTCGACATGTTAGGTTGCCTTAAGCTAGGATATATAGCGTTATAGACGTATATAATGTTCCCACCGAGAAGTAGGGGCCGACGCGCCAGGAATGTTGTAGAATATTACATTCGATATGTTAGGTTGCCTTAAGCTAGGATATATAGCGTTATAGACGTATATAATGTTCCCACCGAGAAGTAGGTGCCGACGCGCCAGGAATGTTGTAAAATGTTACATTCGACATGTTGGATTGCCTTAGGCAAGGATATATAGCGTTATAGACGTATATAATGTTCCCACCGAGAAGTAGGGGCCGAAGTGACGGGAATGTTGTAAAATATGACATTCGACATGTTAGGTTGCCTTAGGCTAAGATATATAGCGTTATAGACGTATATAATGTACCCACCGAGAAGTAGGGGCCGACGTGCCAGGAATGTAGTAAAATATTACATCCGAGATGTTAGGTTGCCTTCGGCTAGGATATATAACGTTATAGACGTATATAATGTTCCCACCGAGAAGTAGGGGCCGAAGTGACGGGAATGTTGTAAAATATGACATTCGACATGTTAGGTTGCCTTAGGCTACGATATATAGCGTTATAGACGTATATAATGTTCCCACCGAGAAGTAGGTGCCGACGCGCCAGGAATGTTGTAAAATATTACAATCGACATGTTAGGTTGCCTTAAGCTAGGATATATAGCGTTATAGACGTATATAATGTTCCAACAGAGAAGTAGGGGCCGAAGTGCCGGGAATGTTGTAAAATATTACATGCGACATGTTTGGTTGCCTTAGGCTAGGATATATAGCGTTATAGACGTATATCATGCTCCCACCGAGAAGTAGAGGCCGACGTGCCAGGAATGTAGTAAAATATTACATCCGATATGTTAGGTTGCCTTAGGCTAGGATATATAACGTTATAGACGTATATAATGTTACCACCGAGAAGTAGGGGCCGAAGTGACGGGAATGTTGTAAAATATTACATTCGACATGTTAGGTTGCCTTAGGCTGGGATATATAGCGTTATAGACGTATGTAATGTTCCCATCGAGAAGTAGGGGCCGACGTGCCAGGAATGTTGTAAAATATTACATTCGACATGTTAGGTTGCCTTAGGCTAGGGTATATAGCGTTATAGACGTATATAATGTTCCCACCGAGAAGTAGGGGTCGGCGCGCCAGGAATGTAGTAAAATATTGCATCCGAGATGTTAGGATTGCCTTAGGCTAGGATATATAACGTTATTGACTTATAAAATGTTCTCACCCAGAAATAGGGGCCGACGCGCCAAGAATGTTGTAAAATATTACATTCGACATGTTAGGTTGCCTTAGGTTAGGATATATAACGCTATAGACGTATATACTGTTCCCACCGAGAAGTAGGTGCCGACGCGCCAGGTATGTTGTAAAACATTACATCCAGGATGTTAGGTTGCCTTAGGCTAGGATATGTAACGTTATAGACGTATATAATGTTCCCACCGAGAAGTAGGGGCCGACACGTCAGGAATGTTGTAAAACAATACATCCGAGGTGTTAGGTTGCCTTAATTTAGGATATATAACTTTATAGACGTATATACTGTTCCCTCCGAGAAGTAGGTGCCGACGCGCCAGGAATGTTGTAAAATATTACATTCGACATGTTAGGTTGCCTTAGGATAGGATATATAGCGTTATAGACGTATATAATGTTCCCACCGAGAAGTAGGGGCCGACGTGCCAGGAATGTTGTAAAATATAACGTTCGACATGTTAGGTTGCCTTAGGCTAGGACATATAGCGTTATAGACGTATATAGTGTTCCCACCGAGAAGTAGGGGCCGAAGTGACGGGAATGTTGTTGAATATGACATTCGACGTGCTAGGTTGCCTTAGGCTAGGATATATAGCGTTATAGACGTATATAATGTTCCCACCGAGAAGTAGGGGCCGACGTGCCAGGAATGTAGGAAAATATTACATCCGATATGTTAGGTTGCCTTAGGCTAGGATATATAGCGTTATAGACGTATATAATGTTCCCACCGAGAAGTAGGGGCCGAAGTGACGGGAATGATGTAAAATATTACATGCGACATGTTAGGTTGCCTTAGGCTAGGCTATATAGCGTTATAGACGTATATAATGTTCCCACCGAGAAGTAGGGGCCGACGTGCCAGGAATGTAGTAAAATATTACATCCGAGATGTGAGGTTGCCTTAGGCTAGGATATGTAACGTTATAGACGTATATAATGTTCCCACCGAGAAGTAGGGGCCGAAGTGACGGGAATGTTGTAAAATATGACATTCGACATGTTAGGTTGCCTTAGGCTAGGATATATAGCGTTATAGACGTATATAATGTTCCCACCGAGAAGTAGGGGCCGAAGTGACGGGAATGTTGTAAAATATGACATTCGACATGTTAGGTTGCCTTAGGCTAAGATATATAGCGTTATAGACGTATATAATGTACCCAGCGAGAAGTAGGGGCCGACGTGCCAGGAATGTAGTAAAATATTACATTCGACATGTTAGGTTGCCTTAAGCTAGGATATATAGCGTTATAGACGTATATAATGTTCCCACTGAGAAGTATGGGCCGAAGTGACGGGAATGTTGTAAAATATTACATGCGACATGTTAGGTTGCCTTAGGCTTGGATATATAGCGTTATAGACGTATATAATGTTCCCACCGAGAAGTAGGGGCCGACGTGCCAGGAATGTAGTAAAATATTACATCCGAGATGTGAGGTTGCCTTAGGCTAGGATATGTAACGTTATAGACGTATATAATGTTCCCACCGAGAAGTAGGGGCCGAAGTGACGGGAATGTTGTAAAGTATGACATTCGACATGTTAGGTTGCCTTAGGCTAGGATATATAGCGTTATAAACGTATATAATGTTCCCACCGAGAAGTAGGGGCCGACGTGCCAGGAATGCAGTAAAATATTACATCCGAGATGTTAGGTTGCCTGCGGCTAGGATATATAACGTTATAGACGTATATAATGTTCCCACCGAGAAGTAGGGGCAGAAGTGACGGGAATGTTGTAAAATATGACATTCGACATGTTAGGTTGCCTTAGGCTAGGATATATAGCGTTATAGACGTATATAATGTTCCCACCGAGAAGTAGGTGCCGACGCGCCAGGAATGTTGTAAAATATTACATACGACATGTTAGGTTGCCTTAGGCTGGGATATATAGCGTTATAGATGCATGTAATGTTCCCATCGAGAAGCAGGGGCCGACGTGCCAGGAATGTTGTAAAATATTACATTCGACATGTTAGGTTGCCTTAGGCTAGGATATATAGCGTTATAGACGTATATAATGTTCCCACCGAGAAGTAGGGGCCGAAGTGCCAGGAATGTAGTAAAATATTACATCCGAGATGTGAGGTTGCCTTAGGCTAGGATATGTAACGTTATAGACGTATATAATGCTCCCACCGAGAAGTAGGGGCCGAAGTGACGGGAATGTTGTAAAGTATGACATTCGACATGTTAGGTTGCCTTAGGCTAGGATATATAGCGTTATAAACGTATATAATGTTCCCACCGAGAAGTAGGGGCCGACGTGCCAGGAATGCAGTAAAATATTACATCCGAGATGTTAGGTTGCCTCCGGCTAGGATATATAACGTTATAGACGTATATAATGTTCCCACCGTGAAGTAGGGGCAGAAGTGACGGGAATGTTGTAAAATATGACATTCGACATGTTAGGTTGCCTTAGGCTAGGATATATAGCGTTATAGACGTATATAATGTTCCCACCGAGAAGTAGGTGCCGACGCGCCAGGAATGTTGTAAAATATTACATACGACATGTTAGGTTGCCTTAGGCTAGGATATATAGCGTTATAGACGTATGTAATGTTCCCATCGAGAAGTAGGGGCCGACGTGCCAGGAATGTTGTAGAATATTACATTCGACATGTTAGGTTGCCTTAGGCTAGGATATATAGCGTTATAGACGTATATAATGTTCCCACCGAGAAGTAGGGGCCGAAGTGACGGGAATGTTGTAAAATATTACATGCGACATGTTAGGTTGCCTTAGGCTAGGATATGTAACGTTATAGACGTATATAATGTTCCCACCGAGAAGTAGGGGCCGAAGTGACGGGAATGTTGTAAAATATGACATTCGACATGTTAGGTTGCCTTAGGCTAAGATATATAGCGTTATAGACGTATATAATGTACCCACCGAGAAGTAGGGGCCGACGTGCCAGGAATGTAGTAAAATATTACATCCGAGATGTTAGGTTGCCTTCGGCTAGGATATATAACGTTATAGACGTATATAATGTTCCCACCGAGAAGTAGGGGCCGAAGTGACGGGAATGTTGTAAAATATGACATTCGACATGTTAGGTTGCCTTAGGCTACGATATATAGCGTTATAGACGTATATAATGTTCCCACCGAGAAGTAGGTGCCGACGCGCCAGGAATGTTGTAAAATATTACATTCGATATGTTAGGTTGCCTTAGGCTAGGATATATAGCGTTATAGACGTATATAATGTTCCCACCGAGAAGTAGGGGCCGAAGTGACGGGAATGTTGAAAAATATGACATTCGACATGTTAGGTTGCCTTAGGCTAAGATATATAGCGTTATAGACGTATATAATGTACCCAGCGAGAAGTAGGGGCCGACGTGCCAGGAATGTAGTAAAATATTACATTCGACATGTTAGGTTGCCTTAGGCTAGGATATATAGCGTTATAAACGTATATAATGTTCCCACCGAGAAGTAGGGGCCGACGTGCCAGGAATGCAGTAAAATATTACATCCGAGATGTTAGGTTGCCTTCGGCTAGGATATATAACGTTATAGACGTATATAATGTTCCCACCGAGAAGTAGGGGCAGAAGTGACGGGAATGTTGTAAAATATGACATTCGACATGTTAGGTTGCCTTAGGCTAGGATATATAGCGTTATAGACGTACATAATGTTCCCACCGAGAAGTAGGTGCCGACGCGCCAGGAATGTTGTAAAATATTACATACGACATGTTAGGTTGCCTTAGGCTGGGATATATAGCGTTATAGACGTATGTAATGTTCCCATCGAGAAGTAGGGGCCGACGTGCCAGGAATGTTGTAAAATATTACATTCGACATGTTAGGTTGCCTTAGGCTAGGATATATAGCGTTATAGACGTATATAATGTTCCCACCGAGAAGTAGGGGCCGAAGTGACGGGAATGTTGTAAAATATTACATGCGACATGTTAGGTTGCCTTAGGCTAGGATATGTAACGTTATAGACGTATATAATGTTCGCACCGAGAAGTAGGGGCCGAAGTGACGGGAATGTTGAAAAATATGACATTCGACATGTTAGGTTGCCTTAGGCTAAGATATATAGCGTTATAGACGTATATAATGTACCCAGCGAGAAGTAGGGGCCGACGTGCCAGGAATGTAGTAAAATATTACATTCGACATGTTAGGTTGCCTTAAGCTAGGATACATAGCGTTATAGACGTATATAATGTTCCCACCGAGAAGTAGGGGCCGAAGTGACGGGAATGTTGTAAAATATTACATGCGACATGTTAGGTTGCCTTAGGCTTGGATATATAGCGTTATAGACGTATATAATGTTCCCACCGAGAAGTAGGGGCCGACGTGCCAGGAATGTAGTAAAATATTACATCCGAGATGTGAGGTTGCCTTAGGCTAGGATATGTAACGTTATAGACGTATATAATGTTCCCACCGAGAAGTAGGGGCCGAAGTGACGGGAATGTTGTAAAGTATGACATTCGACATGTTAGGTTGCCTTAGGCTAGGATATATAGCGTTATAGACGTATATCATGCTCCCACCGAGAAGTAGAGGCCAACGTGCCAGGAATGTAGTAAAATATTACATCCGATATGTTGGGTTGCCTTAGGCTAGGATATATAACGTTATAGACGTATATAATGTTACCACCGAGAAGTAGGGGCCGAAGTGACGGGAATGTTGTAAAATATTACATTCGACATGATAGGTTGCCTTAGGCTGGGATATATAGCGTTATAGACGTATGTAATGTTCCCATCGAGAAGTAGGGGCCGACGTGCCAGGAATGTTGTAAAATATTACATTCGACATGTTAGGTTGCCTTAGGCTAGGGTATATAGCGTTATAGACGTATATAATGTTCCCACCGAGAAGTAGGGGTCGGCGCGCCAGGAATGTAGTAAAATATTGCATCCGAGATGTTAGGATTGCCTTAGGCTAGGATATGTAACGTTATAGACGTATATAATGTTCCCACCGAGAAGTAGGGGCCGAAGTGACGGGAATGTTGTAAAATATAACATTCGACATGTTAGGTTGCCTTAGGCTAAGATATATAGCGTTATAGACGTATATAATGTACCCACCGAGAAGTAGGGGCCGACGTGCCAGGAATGTAGTAAAATATTACATGCGAGATGTTAGGTTGCCTTCGGCTAGGATATATAACGTTATAGACGTATATAATGTTCCCACCGAGAAGTAGGGGCCGAAGTGACGGGAATGCAGTAAAATATTACATCCGAGATGTTAGGTTGCCTGCGGCTAGGATATATAACGTTATAGACGTATATAATGTTCCCACCGAGAAGTAGGGGCAGAAGTGACGGGAATGTTGTAAAATATGACATTCGACATGTTAGGTTGCCTTAGGCTAGGATATATAGCGTTATAGACGTATATAATGTTCCCACCGAGAAGTAGGTGCCGACGCGCTAGGAATGTTGTAAAATATTACATACGACATGTTAGGTTGCCTTAGGCTGGGATATATAGCGTTATAGATGCATGTAATGTTCCCATCGAGAAGCAGGGGCCGACGTGCCAGGAATGTTGTAAAATATTACATTCGACATGTTAGGTTGCCTTAGGCTAGGATATATAGCGTTATAGACGTATATAATGTTCCCACCGAGAAGTAGGGGCCGAAGTGCCAGGAATGTAGTAAAATATTACATCCGAGATGTGAGGTTGCCTTAGGCTAGGATATGTAACGTTATAGACGTATATAATGTTCCCACCGAGAAGTAGGGGCCGAAGTGACGGGAATGTTGTAAAGTATGACATTCGACATGTTAGGTTGCCTTAGGCTAGGATATATAGCGTTATAAACGTATATAATGTTCCCACCGAGAAGTAGGGGCCGACGTGCCAGGAATGCAGTAAAATATTACATCCGAGATGTTAGGTTGCCTCCGGCTAGGATATATAACGTTATAGACGTATATAATGTTCCCACCGTGAAGTAGGGGCAGAAGTGACGGGAATGTTGTAAAATATGACATTCGACATGTTAGGTTGCCTTAGGCTAGGATATATAGCGTTATAGACGTATATAATGTTCCCACCGAGAAGTAGGTGCCGACGCGCCAGGAATGTTGTAAAATATTACATACGACATGTTAGGTTGCCTTAGGCTAGGATATATAGCGTTATAGACGTATGTAATGTTCCCATCGAGAAGTAGGGGCCGACGTGCCAGGAATGTTGTAGAATATTACATTCGACATGTTAGGTTGCCTTAGGCTAGGATATATAGCGTTATAGACGTATATAATGTTCCCACCGAGAAGTAGGGGCCGAAGTGACGGGAATGTTGTAAAATATTACATGCGACATGTTAGGTTGCCTTAGGCTAGGATATGTAACGTTATAGACGTATATAATGTTCCCACCGAGAAGTAGGGGCCGAAGTGACGGGAATGTTGTAAAATATGACATTCGACATGTTAGGTTGCCTTAGGCTAAGATATATAGCGTTATAGACGTATATAATGTACCCACCGAGAAGTAGGGGCCGACGTGCCAGGAATGTAGTAAAATATTACATCCGAGATGTTAGGTTGCCTTCGGCTAGGATATATAACGTTATAGACGTATATAATGTTCCCACCGAGAAGTAGGGGCCGAAGTGACGGGAATGTTGTAAAATATGACATTCGACATGTTAGGTTGCCTTAGGCTACGATATATAGCGTTATAGACGTATATAATGTTCCCACCGAGAAGTAGGTGCCGACGCGCCAGGAATGTTGTAAAATATTACATTCGATATGTTAGGTTGCCTTAGGCTAGGATATATAACGTTATAGACGTATATAATGTTCCCACCGAGAAGTAGGGGCCGAAGTGACGGGAATGTTGTAAAATATGACATTCGACATGTTAGGTTGCCTTAGGCTAGGATATGTAACGTTATAGACGTATATAATGTTCCCACCGAGAAGTAGGGGCCGACACGTCAGGAATGTAGTAAAATATTACATCCGAGATGTGAGGTTGCCTTAGGCTAGGATATGTAACGTTATAGACGTATATAATGTTCCCACCGAGAAGTAGGAGCCGAAGTGACGGGAATGTTGTAAAATATTACATTCGACATGTTAGGTTGCCTTAGGACAAGATATATAGCGTTATAGACGTATATAATGTTCCCACCGAGAAGTAGGGGCCGACGGGCCGAGAATGTTGTAAAATATTACATTCGACATGTTAGGTTGCCTTAGGCTAGGGTATATAGCGTTATAGACGTATATAATGTTCCCACCGAGAAGTAGGGGTCGGCGCTCCAGGAATGTAGTAAAATATTGCATCCGAGATGTTAGGATTGCCTTAGGCTAGGATATATAACGTTATTGACGTATAAAATGTTCTCACCCAGAAATAGGGGCCGACGCGCCAAGAATGTTGTAAAATATTACATTCGACATGTTAGGTTGCCTTAGGTTAGGATATATAACGCTATAGACGTATATACTGTTCCCACCGAGAAGTAGGTGCCGACGCGCCAGGTATGTTGTAAAATATTACATCCAGGATGTTAGGTTGCCTTAGGCTAGGATATGTAACGTTATAGACGTATATAATGTTCCCACCGAGAAGTAGGGGCCGACACGTCAGGAATGTTGTAAAACAATACATCCGAGGTGTTAGGTTGCCTTAATTTAGGATATATAACTTTATAGACGTATATACTGTTCCCTCCGAGAAGTAGGTGCCGACGCGCCAGGAATGTTGTAAAATATTACATTCGACATGTTAGGTTGCCTTAGGCTAGGACATATAGCGTTATAGACGTATATAATGTTCCCACCGAGAAGTAGGGGCCGACGTGCCAGGAATGTAGTAAAATATTACATCCGATATGTTAGGTTGCCTTAGGCTAGGATTTATAACGTTATAGACGTATATAATGTTCCCACCGAGAAGTAGGGGCAGAAGTGACGGGAATGTTGTAAAATATGACATTCGACATGTTAGGTTGCCTTAGGCTAGGATATATAGCGTTATAGACGTACATAATGTTCCCACCGAGAAGTAGGTGCCGACGCGCCAGGAATGTTGTAAAATATTACATACGACATGTTAGGTTGCCTTAGGCTGGGATATATAGCGTTATAGACGTATGTAATGTTCCCATCGAGAAGTAGGGGCCGACGTGCCAGGAATGTTGTAAAATATTACATTCGACATGTTAGGTTGCCTTAGGCTAGGATATATAGCGTTATAGACGTATATAATGTTCCCACCGAGAAGTAGGGGCCGAAGTGACGGGAATGTTGTAAAATATTACATGCGACATGTTAGGTTGCCTTAGGCTAGGATATGTAACGTTATAGACGTATATAATGTTCGCACCGAGAAGTAGGGGCCGAAGTGACGGGAATGTTGAAAAATATGACATTCGACATGTTAGGTTGCCTTAGGCTAAGATATATAGCGTTATAGACGTATATAATGTACCCAGCGAGAAGTAGGGGCCGACGTGCCAGGAATGTAGTAAAATATTACATTCGACATGTTAGGTTGCCTTAAGCTAGGATACATAGCGTTATAGACGTATATAATGTTCCCACCGAGAAGTAGGGGCCGAAGTGACGGGAATGTTGTAAAATATTACATGCGACATGTTAGGTTGCCTTAGGCTTGGATATATAGCGTTATAGACGTATATAATGTTCCCACCGAGAAGTAGGGGCCGACGTGCCAGGAATGTAGTAAAATATTACATCCGAGATGTGAGGTTGCCTTAGGCTAGGATATGTAACGTTATAGACGTATATAATGTTCCCACCGAGAAGTAGGGGCCGAAGTGACGGGAATGTTGTAAAGTATGACATTCGACATGTTAGGTTGCCTTAGGCTAGGATATATAGCGTTATAGACGTATATCATGCTCCCACCGAGAAGTAGAGGCCAACGTGCCAGGAATGTAGTAAAATATTACATCCGATATGTTGGGTTGCCTTAGGCTAGGATATATAACGTTATAGACGTATATAATGTTACCACCGAGAAGTAGGGGCCGAAGTGACGGGAATGTTGTAAAATATTACATTCGACATGATAGGTTGCCTTAGGCTGGGATATATAGCGTTATAGACGTATGTAATGTTCCCATCGAGAAGTAGGGGCCGACGTGCCAGGAATGTTGTAAAATATTACATTCGACATGTTAGGTTGCCTTAGGCTAGGGTATATAGCGTTATAGACGTATATAATGTTCCCACCGAGAAGTAGGGGTCGGCGCGCCAGGAATGTAGTAAAATATTGCATCCGAGATGTTAGGATTGCCTTAGGCTAGGATATGTAACGTTATAGACGTATATAATGTTCCCACCGAGAAGTAGGGGCCGAAGTGACGGGAATGTTGTAAAATATAACATTCGACATGTTAGGTTGCCTTAGGCTAAGATATATAGCGTTATAGACGTATATAATGTACCCACCGAGAAGTAGGGGCCGACGTGCCAGGAATGTAGTAAAATATTACATGCGAGATGTTAGGTTGCCTTCGGCTAGGATATATAACGTTATAGACGTATATAATGTTCCCACCGAGAAGTAGGGGCCGAAGTGACGGGAATGCAGTAAAATATTACATCCGAGATGTTAGGTTGCCTGCGGCTAGGATATATAACGTTATAGACGTATATAATGTTCCCACCGAGAAGTAGGGGCAGAAGTGACGGGAATGTTGTAAAATATGACATTCGACATGTTAGGTTGCCTTAGGCTAGGATATATAGCGTTATAGACGTATATAATGTTCCCACCGAGAAGTAGGTGCCGACGCGCTAGGAATGTTGTAAAATATTACATACGACATGTTAGGTTGCCTTAGGCTGGGATATATAGCGTTATAGATGCATGTAATGTTCCCATCGAGAAGCAGGGGCCGACGTGCCAGGAATGTTGTAAAATATTACATTCGACATGTTAGGTTGCCTTAGGCTAGGATATATAGCGTTATAGACGTATATAATGTTCCCACCGAGAAGTAGGGGCCGAAGTGCCAGGAATGTAGTAAAATATTACATCCGAGATGTGAGGTTGCCTTAGGCTAGGATATGTAACGTTATAGACGTATATAATGTTCCCACCGAGAAGTAGGGGCCGAAGTGACGGGAATGTTGTAAAGTATGACATTCGACATGTTAGGTTGCCTTAGGCTAGGATATATAGCGTTATAAACGTATATAATGTTCCCACCGAGAAGTAGGGGCCGACGTGCCAGGAATGCAGTAAAATATTACATCCGAGATGTTAGGTTGCCTCCGGCTAGGATATATAACGTTATAGACGTATATAATGTTCCCACCGTGAAGTAGGGGCAGAAGTGACGGGAATGTTGTAAAATATGACATTCGACATGTTAGGTTGCCTTAGGCTAGGATATATAGCGTTATAGACGTATATAATGTTCCCACCGAGAAGTAGGTGCCGACGCGCCAGGAATGTTGTAAAATATTACATACGACATGTTAGGTTGCCTTAGGCTAGGATATATAGCGTTATAGACGTATGTAATGTTCCCATCGAGAAGTAGGGGCCGACGTGCCAGGAATGTTGTAGAATATTACATTCGACATGTTAGGTTGCCTTAGGCTAGGATATATAGCGTTATAGACGTATATAATGTTCCCACCGAGAAGTAGGGGCCGAAGTGACGGGAATGTTGTAAAATATTACATGCGACATGTTAGGTTGCCTTAGGCTAGGATATGTAACGTTATAGACGTATATAATGTTCCCACCGAGAAGTAGGGGCCGAAGTGACGGGAATGTTGTAAAATATGACATTCGACATGTTAGGTTGCCTTAGGCTAAGATATATAGCGTTATAGACGTATATAATGTACCCACCGAGAAGTAGGGGCCGACGTGCCAGGAATGTAGTAAAATATTACATCCGAGATGTTAGGTTGCCTTCGGCTAGGATATATAACGTTATAGACGTATATAATGTTCCCACCGAGAAGTAGGGGCCGAAGTGACGGGAATGTTGTAAAATATGACATTCGACATGTTAGGTTGCCTTAGGCTACGATATATAGCGTTATAGACGTATATAATGTTCCCACCGAGAAGTAGGTGCCGACGCGCCAGGAATGTTGTAAAATATTACATTCGATATGTTAGGTTGCCTTAGGCTAGGATATATAACGTTATAGACGTATATAATGTTCCCACCGAGAAGTAGGGGCCGAAGTGACGGGAATGTTGTAAAATATGACATTCGACATGTTAGGTTGCCTTAGGCTAGGATATGTAACGTTATAGACGTATATAATGTTCCCACCGAGAAGTAGGGGCCGACACGTCAGGAATGTAGTAAAATATTACATCCGAGATGTGAGGTTGCCTTAGGCTAGGATATGTAACGTTATAGACGTATATAATGTTCCCACCGAGAAGTAGGAGCCGAAGTGACGGGAATGTTGTAAAATATTACATTCGACATGTTAGGTTGCCTTAGGACAAGATATATAGCGTTATAGACGTATATAATGTTCCCACCGAGAAGTAGGGGCCGACGGGCCGAGAATGTTGTAAAATATTACATTCGACATGTTAGGTTGCCTTAGGCTAGGGTATATAGCGTTATAGACGTATATAATGTTCCCACCGAGAAGTAGGGGTCGGCGCTCCAGGAATGTAGTAAAATATTGCATCCGAGATGTTAGGATTGCCTTAGGCTAGGATATATAACGTTATTGACGTATAAAATGTTCTCACCCAGAAATAGGGGCCGACGCGCCAAGAATGTTGTAAAATATTACATTCGACATGTTAGGTTGCCTTAGGTTAGGATATATAACGCTATAGACGTATATACTGTTCCCACCGAGAAGTAGGTGCCGACGCGCCAGGTATGTTGTAAAATATTACATCCAGGATGTTAGGTTGCCTTAGGCTAGGATATGTAACGTTATAGACGTATATAATGTTCCCACCGAGAAGTAGGGGCCGACACGTCAGGAATGTTGTAAAACAATACATCCGAGGTGTTAGGTTGCCTTAATTTAGGATATATAACTTTATAGACGTATATACTGTTCCCTCCGAGAAGTAGGTGCCGACGCGCCAGGAATGTTGTAAAATATTACATTCGACATGTTAGGTTGCCTTAGGCTAGGACATATAGCGTTATAGACGTATATAATGTTCCCACCGAGAAGTAGGGGCCGACGTGCCAGGAATGTAGTAAAATATTACATCCGATATGTTAGGTTGCCTTAGGCTAGGATTTATAACGTTATAGACGTATATAATGTTCCCACCGAGAAGTAGGGGCCGAAGTGACGAGAATGTTGTAAAATATTACATTCGACATGTTAGGTTGCCTTAGGATAGGATATATAGCGTTATAGACGTATATAATGTTCCCATCGAGAAGTAGGTGCCGACGCGCCAGGAATGTTGTAAAATATTACATTCGACATGTTAGGTTGCTTTAAGCTAGGATATATAGCGTTATAGACGTATATAATGTTCCCACCGAGAAGTAGGGGCCGAAGTGACGGGAATGATGTAAAATATTACATGCGACATGTTAGGTTGCCTTAGGCTAGGATATATAGCGTTATAGACGTATATAATGTTCCCACCGAGAAGTAGGGTCCGACGTGCCAGGAATGTAGTAAAATATTACATCCGAGATGTTAGGTTGCCTTAGGCTAGGATATATAACGTTATAGACGTATATAATGTCCCCACCGAGAAGTAGGGGCCGAAGTGACGGGAATGTTGTAAAGTATGACATTCGACATGTTAGGTTGCCTTAGGCTAGGATATATAGCGTTATAAACGTATATAATGTTCCCACCGAGAAGTAGGGGCCGACGTGCCAGGAATGCAGTAAAATATTACATCCGAGATGTTAGGTTGCCTGCGGCTAGGATATATAACGTTATAGACGTATATAATGTTCCCACCGAGAAGTAGGGGCAGAAGTGACGGGAATGTTGTAAAATATGACATTCGACATGTTAGGTTGCCTTAGGCTAGGATATATAGCGTTATAGACGTATATAATGTTCCCACCGAGAAGTAGGTGCCGACGCGCCAGGAATGTTGTAAAATATTACATACGACATGTTAGGTTGCCTTAGGCTGGGATATATAGCGTTATAGACGTATGTAATGTTCCCATCGAGAAGTAGGGGCCGACGTGCCAGGAATGTTGTAAAATATTACATTCGACATGTTAGGTTGCCTTAGGCTAGGATATATAGCGTTATAGACGTATATAATGTTCCCACCGAGAAGTAGGGGCCGAAGTGCCAGGAATGTAGTAAAATATTACATCCGAGATGTGAGGTTGCCTTAGGCTAGGATATGTAACGTTATAGACTTATATAATGTTCCCACCGAGAAGTAGGGGCCGAAGTGACGGGAATGTTGTAAAATATGACATTCGACATGTTAGGTTGCCTTAGGCTAAGATATATAGCGTTATAGACGTATATAATGTTCCCACCGAGAAGTAGGTGCCGACGCGCCAGGAATGTTGTAAAATATTACATTCGACATGTTAGGTTGCCTTAAGCTAGGATATATAGCGTTATAGACGTATATAATGTTCCAACAGAGAAGTAGGGGCCGAAGTGCCGGGAATGTTGTAAAATATTACATGCGACATGTTTGGTTGCCTTAGGCTAGGATATATAGCGTTATCGACGTATATCATGCTCCCACCGAGAAGTAGAGGCCAACGTGCCAGGAATGTAGTAAAATATTACATCCGATATGTTGGGTTGCCTTAGGCTAGGATATATAACGTTATAGACGTATATAATGTTACCACCGAGAAGTAGGGGCCGAAGTGACGGGAATGTTGTAAAATATTACATTCGACATGATAGGTTGCCTTAGGCTGGGATATATAGCGTTATAGACGTATGTAATGTTCCCATCGAGAAGTAGGGGCCGACGTGCCAGGAATGTTGTAAAATATTACATTCGACATGTTAGGTTGCCTTAGGCTAGGGTATATAGCGTTATAGACGTATATAATGTTCCCACCGAGAAGTAGGGGTCGGCGCGCCAGGAATGTAGTAAAATATTGCATCCGAGATGTTAGGATTGCCTTAGGCTAGGATATGTAACGTTATAGACGTATATAATGTTCCCACCGAGAAGTAGGGGCCGAAGTGACGGGAATGTTGTAAAATATAACATTCGACATGTTAGGTTGCCTTAGGCTAAGATATATAGCGTTATAGACGTATATAATGTACCCACCGAGAAGTAGGGGCCGACGTGCCAGGAATGTAGTAAAATATTACATGCGAGATGTTAGGTTGCCTTCGGCTAGGATATATAACGTTATAGACGTATATAATGTTCCCACCGAGAAGTAGGGGCCGAAGTGACGGGAATGTTGTAAAATATGACATTCGACATGTTAGGTTGCCTTAGGCTAGGATATATAGCGTTATAAACGTATATAATGTTCCCACCGAGAAGTAGGGGCCGACGTGCCAGGAATGCAGTAAAATATTACATCCGAGATGTTAGGTTGCCTTAGGCTAGGATATATAACGTTATAGACGTATATAATGTTCCCACCGAGAAGTAGGGGCCGAAGTGACGGGAATGTTGTAAAGTATGACATTCGACATGTTAGGTTGCCTTAGGCTAGGATATATAGCGTTATAAACGTATATAATGTTCCCACCGAGAAGTAGGGGCCGACGTGCCAGGAATGCAGTAAAATATTACATCCGAGATGTTAGGTTGCCTGCGGCTAGGTTATATAACGTTATAGACGTATATAATGTTCCCACCGAGAAGTAGGGGCAGAAGTGACGGGAATGTTGTAAAATATGACATTCGACATGTTAGGTTGCCTTAGGCTAGGATATATAGCGTTATAGACGTATATAATGTTCCCACCGAGAAGTAGGTGCCGACGCGCCAGGAATGTTGTAAAATATTACATACGACATGTTAGGTTGCCTTAGGCTGGGATATATAGCGTTATAGACGTATGTAATGTTCCCATCGAGAAGTAGGGGCCGACGTGCCAGGAATGTTGTAAAATATTACATTCGACATGTTAGGTTGCCTTAGGCTAGGATATATAGCGTTATAGACGTATATAATGTTCCCACCGAGAAGTAGGGGCCGAAGTGCCAGGAATGTAGTAAAATATTACATCCGAGATGTGAGGTTGCCTTAGGCTAGGATATGTAACGTTATAGACGTATATAATGTTCCCACCGAGAAGTAGGGGCCGAAGTGACGGGAATGTTGTAAAGTATGACATTCGACATGTTAGGTTGCCTTAGGCTAGGATATATAGCGTTATAAACGTATATAATGTTCCCACCGAGAAGTAGGGGCCGACGTGCCAGGAATGCAGTAAAATATTACATCCGAGATGTTAGGTTGCCTTCGGCTAGGATATATAACGTTATAGACGTATATAATGTTCCCACCGTGAAGTAGGGGCAGAAGTGACGGGAATGTTGTAAAATATGACATTCGACATGTTAGGTTGCCTTAGGCTAGGATATATAGCGTTATAGACGTATATAATGTTCCCACCGAGAAGTAGGTGCCGACGCGCCAGGAATGTTGTAAAATATTACATACGACATGTTAGGTTGCCTTAGGCTGGGATATATAGCGTTATAGACGTATGTAATGTTCCCATCGAGAAGTAGGGGCCGACGTGCCAGGAATGTTGTAGAATATTACATTCGACATGTTAGGTTGCCTTAGGCTAGGATATATAGCGTTATAGACGTATATAATGTTCCCACCGAGAAGTAGGGGCCGAAGTGACGGGAATGTTGTAAAATATTACATGCGACATGTTAGGTTGCCTTAGGCTAGGGTATATAGCGTTATAGACGTATATAATGCTCCCACCGAGAAGTAGGGGTCGGCGCTCCAGGAATGTAGTAAAATATTGCATCCGAGATGTTAGGATTGCCTTAGGCTAGGATATATAACGTTATTGACGTATAAAATGTTCTCACCCAGAAATAGGGGCCGACGCGCCAAGAATGTTGTAAAATATTACATTCGACATGTTAGGTTGCCTTAGGTTAGGATATATATCGCTATAGACGTATATACTGTTCCCACCGAGAAGTAGGTGCCGACGCGCCAGGTATGTTGTAAAATATTACATCCAGGATGTTAGGTTGCCTTATCCTAGGATATGTAACGTTATAGACGTATATAATGTTCCCACCGAGAAGTAGGGGCCGACACGTCAGGAATGTTGTAAAACAATACATCCGAGGTGTTAGGTTGCCTTAATTTAGGATATATAACTTTATAGACGTATATACTGTTCCCTCCGAGAAGTAGGTGCCGACGCGCCAGGAATGTTGTAAAATATTACATTCGACATGTTAGGTTGCCTTAGGCTAGGACATATAGCGTTATAGACGTATATAATGTTCCCACCGAGAAGTAGGGGCCGACGTGCCAGGAATGTAGTAAAATATTACATCCGATATGTTAGGTTGCCTTAGGCTAGGATATATAACGTTATAGACGTATATAATGTTCCCACCGAGAAGTAGGGGCCGAAGTGACGAGAATGTTGTAAAATATGACATTCGACATGTTAGGTTGCCTTAGGATAGGATATATAGCGTTATAGACGTATATAATGTTCCCACCGAGAAGTAGGTGCCGACGCGCCAGGAATGTTGTAAAATATTACATTCGACATGTTAGGTTGCCTTAGGCTGGGATATATAGCGTTATAGACGTATATAATGTTCCCACCGAGAAGTAGGGGCCGAAGTGACGGGAATGATGTAAAATATTACATGCGACATGTTAGGTTGCCTTAGGCTAGGATATATAGCGTTATAGACGTATATAATGTTCCCACCGAGAAGTAGGGGCCGTAGTGCCAGGAATGTAGTAAAATATTACATCCGAGATGTGAGGTTGCCTTAGGCTAGGATATGTAACGTTATAGACGTATATAATGTTCCCACCGAGAAGTAGGGGCCGAAGTGACGGGAATGTTGTAAAGTATGACATTCGACATGTTAGGTTGCCTTAGGCTAGGATATATAGCGTTATAAACGTATATAATGTTCCCACCGAGAAGTAGGGGCCGACGTGCCAGGAATGCAGTAAAATATTACATCCGAGATGTTAGGTTGCCTTCGGCTAGGATATATAACGTTATAGACGTATATAATGTTCCCACCGTGAAGTAGGGGCAGAAGTGACGGGAATGTTGTAAAATATGACATTCGACATGTTAGGTTGCCTTAGGCTAGGATATATAGCGTTATAGACGTATATAATGTTCCCACCGAGAAGTAGGTGCCGACGCGCCAGGAATGTTGTAAAATATTACATACGACATGTTAGGTTGCCTTAGGCTGGGATATATAGCGTTATAGACGTATGTAATGTTCCCATCGAGAAGTAGGGGCCGACGTGCCAGGAATGTTGTAGAATATTACATTCGACATGTTAGGTTGCCTTAGGCTAGGATATATAGCGTTATAGACGTATATAATGTTCCCACCGAGAAGTAGGGGCCGAAGTGACGGGAATGTTGTAAAATATTACATGCGACATGTTAGGTTGCCTTAGGCTAGGATATGAAACGTTATAGACACTATATAATGTTCCCACCGAGAAGTAGGGGCCGAAGTGACGGGAATGTTGTAAAATATGACATTCGACATGTTAGGTTGCCTTAGGCTAAGATATATAGCGTTATAGACGTATATAATGTACCCACCGAGAAGTAGGGGCCGACGTGCCAGGAATGTAGTAAAATATTACATCCGAGATGTTAGGTTGCCTTCGGCTAGGATATATAACGTTATAGACGTATATAATGTTCCCACCGAGAAGTAGGGGCCGAAGTGACGGGAATGTTGTAAAATATGACATTCGACATGTTAGGTTGCCTTAGGCTACGATATATAGCGTTATAGACGTATATAATGTTCCCACCGAGAAGTAGGTGCCGACGCGCCAGGAATGTTGTAAAATATTACATTCGATATGTTAGGTTGCCTTAGGCTAGGATATATAACGTTATAGACGTATGTAATGTTCCCACCGAGAAGTAGGGGCCGAAGTGACGGGAATGTTGTAAAATATGACATTCGACATGTTAGGTTGCCTTAGGATAGGATATATAGCGTTATAGACGTATATCATGCTCCCACCGAGAAGTAGAGGCCAACGTGCCAGGAATGTAGTAAAATATTACATCCGATACGTTAGGTTGCCTTATGCTAGGATATATAACGTTATAGACGTATATAATGTTACCACCGAGAAGTAGGGGCCGAAGTGACGGGAATGTTGTAAAATATTACATTCGACATGTTAGGTTGCCTTAGGACAGGATATATAGCGTTATAGACGTATATAATGTTCCCACCGAGAAGTAGGGGCCGACGGGCCGAGAATGTTGTAAAATATTACATTCGACATGTTAGGTTGCCTTAGGCTAGGGTATATAGCGTTATAGACGTATATAATGCTCCCACCGAGAAGTAGGGGTCGGCGCTCCAGGAATGTAGTAAAATATTGCATCCGAGATGTTAGGATTGCCTTAGGCTAGGATATATAACGTTATTGACGTATAAAATGTTCTCACCCAGAAATAGGGGCCGACGCGCCAAGAATGTTGTAAAATATTACATTCGACATGTTAGGTTGCCTTAGGTTAGGATATATAACGCTATAGACGTATATACTGTTCCCACCGAGAAGTAGGTGCCGACGCGCCAGGTATGTTGTAAAATATTACATCCAGGATGTTAGGTTGCCTTAGGCCAGGATATGTAACGTTATAGACGTATATAATGTTCCCACCGAGAAGTAGGGGCCGACACGTCAGGAATGTTGTAAAACAATACATCCGAGGTGTTAGGTTGCCTTAATTTAGGATATATAACTTTATAGACGTATATACTGTTCCCTCCGAGAAGTAGGTGCCGACGCGCCAGGAATGTTGTAAAATATTACATTCGACATGTTAGGTTGCCTTAGGCTAGGACATATAGCGTTATAGACGTATATAATGTTCCCACCGAGAAGTAGGGGCCGACGTGCCAGGAATGTAGTAAAATATTACATCCGATATGTTAGGTTGCCTTAGGCTAGGATATATAACGTTATAGACGTATATAATGTTCCCACCGAGAAGTAGGGGCCGAAGTGACGAGAATGTTGTAAAATATGACATTCGACATGTTAGGTTGCCTTAGGCTAGGATATATAGCGTTATAGACGTATATAATGTTCCCACCGAGAAGTAGGTGCCGACGCGCCAGGAATGTTGTAAAATATTACATACGACATGTTAGGTTGCCTTAGGCTGGGATATATAGCGTTATAGACGTATGTAATGTTCCCATCGAGAAGTAGGGGCCGACGTGCCAGGAATGTTGTAAAATATTACATTCGACATGTTAGGTTGCCTTAGGCTAGGATATATAGCGTTATAGACGTATATAATGTTCCCACCGAGAAGTAGGGGCCGAAGTGCCGGGAATGTAGTAAAATATTACATCCGAGATGTGAGGTTGCCTTAGGCTAGGATATGTAACGTTATAGACGTATATAATGTTCCCACCGAGAAGTAGGGGCCGAAGTGACGGGAATGTTGTAAAGTATGACATTCGACATGTTAGGTTGCCTTAGGCTAGGATATATAGCGTTATAAACGTATATAATGTTCCCACCGAGAAGTAGGGGCCGACGTGCCAGGAATGCAGTAAAATATTACATCCGAGATGTTAGGTTGCCTTCGGCTAGGATATATAACGTTATAGACGTATATAATGTTCCCACCGTGAAGTAGGGGCAGAAGTGACGGGAATGTTGTAAAATATGACATTCGACATGTTAGGTTGCCTTCGGCTAGGATATATAGCGTTATAAACGTATATAATGTTCCCACCGAGAAGTAGGGGCCGACGTGCCAGGAATGCAGTAAAATATTACATCCGAGATGTTAGGTTGCCTTCGGCTAGGATATATAACGTTATAGACGTATATAATGTTCCCACCGTGAAGTAGGGGCAGAAGTGACGGGAATGTTGTAAAATATTACATACGACATGTTAGGTTGCCTTAGGCTGGGATATATAGCGTTATAGACGTATGTAATGTTCCCATCGAGAAGTAGGGGCCGACGTGCCAGGAATGTTGTAGAATATTACATTCGACATGTTAGGTTGCCTTAGGCTAGGATATATAGCGTTATAGACGTATATAATGTTCCCACCGAGAAGTAGGGGCCGAAGTGACGGGAATGTTGTAAAATATTACATGCGACATGTTAGGTTGCCTTAGGCTAGGGTATATAGCGTTATAGACGTATATAATGCTCCCACCGAGAAGTAGGGGTCGGCGCTCCAGGAATGTAGTAAAATATTGCATCCGAGATGTTAGGATTGCCTTAGACTAGGATATATAACGTTATTGACGTATAAAATGTTCTCACCCAGAAATAGGGGCCGACGCGCCAAGAATGTTGTAAAATATTACATTCGACATGTTAGGTTGCCTTAGGTTAGGATATATAACGCTATAGACGTATATACTGTTCCCACCGAGAAGTAGGTGCCGACGCGCCAGGTATGTTGTAAAATATTACATCCAGGATGTTAGGTTGCCTTAGGCTACGATATATAGCGTTATAGACGTATATAATGTTCCCACCGAGAAGTAGGTGCCGACGCGCCAGGAATGTTGTAAAATATTACATTCGATATGTTAGGTTGCCTTAGGCTAGGATATATAACGTTATAGACGTATATAATGTTCCCACCGAGAAGTAGGGGCCGAAGTGACGGGAATGTTGTAAAATATGACATTCGACATGTTAGGTTGCCTTAGGATAGGATATATAGCGTTATAGACGTATATAATGTCCCCACCGAGAAGTAGGTGCCGACGCGCCAGGAATGTTGTAAAATATTACATTCGACATGTTAGGTTGCTTTAAGCTAGGATATATAGCGTTATAGACGTATATAATGTTCCCACCGAGAAGTAGGGGCCGAAGTGACGGGAATGATGTAAAATATTACATGCGACATGTTAGGTTGCCTTAGGCTAGGATATATAGCGTTATAGACGTATATAATGTTCCCACCGTGAAGTAGGGGCCGACGTGCCAGGAATGTAGTAAAATATTACATCCGAGATGTGAGGTTGCCTTAGGCTAGGATATGTAACGTTATAGACGTATATAATGTTCCCACCGAGAAGTAGGGGCCGAAGTGACGGGAATGTTGTAAAATATGACATTCGACATGTTAGGTTGCCTTAGGCTAGGATATATAGCGTTATAGACGTATATAATGTTCCCACCGAGAAGTAGGGGCCGAAGTGACGGGAATGTTGAAAAATATGACATTCGACATGTTAGGTTGCCTTAGGCTAAGGTATATAGCGTTATAGACGTATATAATGTACCCAGCGAGAAGTAGGGGCCGACGTGCCAGGAATGTAGTAAAATATTACATTCGACATGTTAGGTTGCCTTAAGCTAGGATATATAGCGTTATAGACGTATATAATGTTCCCACCGAGAAGTAGGGGCCGAAGTGACGGGAATGTTGTAAAATATTACATGCGACATGTTAGGTTGCCTTAGGCTTGGATATATAGCGTTATAGACGTATATAATGTTCCCACCGAGAAGTAGGGGCCGACGTGCCAGGAATGTAGTAAAATATTACATCCGAGATGTGAGGTTGCCTTAGGCTAGGATATGTAACGTTATAGACGTATATGATGTTCCCACCGAGAAGTAGGGGCCGAAGTGACGGGAATGTTGTAAAGTATGACATTCGACATGTTAGGTTGCCTTAGGCTAGGATATATAGCGTTATAAACGTATATAATGTTCCCACCGAGAAGTAGGGGCCGACATGCCAGGAATGCAGTAAAATATTACATCCGAGATGTTAGGTTGCCTTCGGCTAGGATATATAACGTTATAGACGTATATAATGTTCCCACCGAGAAGTAGGGGCAGAAGTGACGGGAATGCTGTAAAATATGACATTCGACATGTTAGGTTGCCTTAGGCTAGGATATATAGCGTTATAGACGTATATAATGTTCCCACCGAGAAGTAGGTGCCGACGCGCCAGGAATGTTGTAAAATATTACATACGACATGTTAGGTTGCCTTAGGCTGGGATATATAGCGTTATAGACGTATGTAATGTTCCCATCGAGAAGTAGGGGCCGACGTGCCAGGAATGTTGTAAAATTTTACATTCGACATGTTAGGTTGCCTTAGGCTAGGATATATAGCGTTATAGACGTATATAATGTTCCCACCGAGAAGTAGGGGCCGAAGTGACGGGAATGTTGTAAAATATTACATGCGACATGTTAGGTTGCCTTAGGCTAGGATATGTAACGTTATAGACGTATATAATGTTCGCACCGAGAAGTAGGGGCCGAAGTGACGGGAATGTTGTAAAATATGACATTCGACATGTTAGGTTGCCTTAGGCTAAGATATATAGCGTTATAGACGTATATAATGTACCCACCGAGAAGTAGGGGCCGATGTGCCAGGAATGTTGTAAAATATGACATTCGACATGTTAGGTTGCCTTAGGCTAGGATATATAGCGTTATAGACGTATATAATGTTCCCACCGAGAAGTAGGTGCCGACGCGCCAGGAATGTTGTAAAATATTACATTCGACATGTTAGGTTGCCTTAAGCTAGGATATATAGCGTTATAGACGTATATAATGTTCCAACAGAGAAGTAGGGGCCGAAGTGCCGGGAATGTTGTAAAATATTACATGCGACATGTTTGGTTGCCTTAGGCTAGGATATATAGCGTTATAGACGTATATCATGCTCCCACCGAGAAGTAGAGGCCAACGTGCCAGGAATGTAGTAAAATATTACATCCGATATGTTAGGTTGCCTTAGGCTAGGATATATAACGTTATAGACGTATATAATGTTAACACCGAGAAGTAGGGGCCGAAGTGACGGGAATGTTGTAAAATATAACATTCGACATGTTAGGTTGCCTTAGGCTAAGATATATAGCGTTATAGACGTATATAATGTACCCACCGAGAAGTAGGGGCCGACGTGCCAGGAATGTAGTAAAATATTACATGCGAGATGTTAGGTTGCCTTCGGCTAGGATATATAACGTTATAGACGTATATAATGTTCCCACCGAGAAGTAGGGGCCGAAGTGACGGGAATGTTGTAAAATATGACATTCGACATGTTTGGTTGCCTTAGGCTAGGATATATAGCGTTATAGACGTATATCATGCTCCCACCGAGAAGTAGAGGCCAACGTGCCAGGAATGTAGTAAAATATTACATCCGATACGTTAGGTTGCCTTAGGCTAGGATATATAACGTTATAGACGTATATAATGTTACCACCGAGAAGTAGGGGCCGAAGTGACGGGAATGTTGTAAAATATTACATTCGACATGTTAGGTTGCCTTAGGACAGGATATATAGCGTTATAGACGTATATAATGTTCCCACCGAGAAGTAGGGACCGACGGGCCGAGAATGTTGTAAAATATTACATTCGACATGTTAGGTTGCCTTAGGCTAGGGTATATAGCGTTATAGACGTATATAATGTTCCCACCGAGAAGTAGGGGTCGGCGCTCCAGGAATGTAGTAAAATATTGCATCCGAGATGTTAGGATTGCCTTAGGCTAGGATATATAACGTTATTGACGTATAAAATGTTCTCACCCAGAAATAGGGGCCGACGCGCCAAGAATGTTGTAAAATATTACATTCGACATGTTAGGTTGCCTTAGGTTAGGATATATAACGCTATAGACGTATATACTGTTCCCACCGAGAAGTAGGTGCCGACGCGCCAGGTATGTTGTAAAATATTACATCCAGGATGTTAGGTTGCCTTAGGCTAGGATATGTAACGTTATAGACGTATATAATGTTCCCACCGAGAAGTAGGGGCCGACACGTCAGGAATGTTGTAAAATATTACATTCGACATGTTAGGTTGCCTTAGGCTAGGACATATAGCGTTATAGACGTATATAATGTTCCCACCGAGAAGTAGGGGCCGACGTGCCAGGAATGTAGTAAAATATTACATCCGATATGTTAGGTTGCCTTAGGCTAGGATATATAACGTTATAGACGTATATAATGTTCCCACCGAGAAGTAGGGGCCGAAGTGACGAGAATGTTGTAAAATATTACATGCGACATGTTAGGTTGCCTTAGGCTAGGATATATAGCGTTATAGACGTATATAATGTTCCCACCGAGAAGTAGGGTCCGACGTGCCAGGAATGTAGTAAAATATTACATCCGAGATGTTAGGTTGCCTTAGGCTAGGATATATAACGTTATAGACGTATATAATGTTCCCACCGAGAAGTAGGGGCCGAAGTGACGGGAATGTTGTAAAATATGACATTCGACATGTTAGGTTGCCTTAGGCTAGGATATATAGCGTTATAGACGTATATAATGTTCCCACCGAGAAGTAGGGGCCGACGTGCCAGGAATGTTGTAAAATATAACGTTCGACATGTTAGGTTGCCTTAGGCTAGGACATATAGCGTTATAGACGTATATAGTGTTCCCACCGAGAAGTAGGGGCCGAAGTGACGGGAATGTTGTTGAATATGACATTCGACATGCTAGGTTGCCTTAGGCTAGGATATATAGCGTTATAGACGTATATAATGTTCCCACCGAGAAGTAGGTGCCGACGCGCCAGGAATGTTGTAAAATATTACATACGACATGTTAGGTTGCCTTAGGCTGGGATATATAGCGTTATAGACGTATGTAATGTTCCCATAGAGAAGTAGGGGCCGACGTGCCAGGAATGTTGTAAAATATTACATTCGACATGTTAGGTTGCCTTAGGCTAGGATATATAGCGTTATAGACGTATATAATGTTCCCACCGAGAAGTAGGGGCCGAAGTGACGGGAATGTTGTAAAATATTACATGCGACATGTTAGGTTGCCTTAGGCTAGGATATGTAACGTTATAGACGTATATAATGTTCCCACCGAGAAGTAGGGGCCGAAGTGACGGGAATGTTGTAAAATACGACATTCGACATGTTAGGTTGCCTTAGGCTAAGATATATAGCGTTATAGACGTATATAATGTACCCACCGAGAAGTAGGGGCCGACGTGCCAGGAATGTAGTAAAATATTACATCCGAGATGTTAGGTTGCCTTCGGCTAGGATATATAACGTTATAGACGTATATAATGTTCCCACCGAGAAGTAGGGGCCGAAGTGACGGGAATGTTGTAAAATATGACATTCGACATGTTAGGTTGCCTTAGGCTACAATATATAGCGTTATAGACGTATATATTGTTCCCACCGAGAAGTAGGTGCCGACGCGCCAGGAATGTTGTAAAATATTACATTCGACATGTTAGGTTGCCTTAAGCTAGGATATATAGCGTTATAGACGTATATAATGTTCCAACAGAGAAGTAGGGGCCGAAGTGCCGGGAATGTTGTAAAATATTACATGCGACATGTTTGGTTGCCTTAGGCTAGGATATATAGCGTTATAGACGTATATCATGCTCCCACCGAGAAGTAGAGGCCAACGTGCCAGGAATGTAGTAAAATATTACATCCGATATGTTAGGTTGCCTTAGGCTAGGATATATAACGTTATAGATGTATATAATGTTACCACCGAGAAGTAGGGGCCGAAGTGACGGGAATGTTGTAAAATTTTACATTCGACATGTTAGGTTGCCTTAGGCTAGGACATATAGCGTTATAGACGTATATAATGTTCCCACCGAGAAGTAGGGGCCGACGTGCCAGGAATGTAGTAAAATATTACATCCGATATGTTAGGTTGCCTTAGGCTAGGATATATAACGTTATAGACGTATATACTGTTCCCTCCGAGAAGTAGGTGCGGACGCGCCAGGAATGTTGTAAAATATTACATTCGACATGTTAGGTTGCCTTAGGCTAGGATATATAGCGTTATAGACGTATATAATGTTCCCACCGAGAAGTAGGGGCCGACGTGCCAGGAATGTAGTAAAATATTACATCCGATATGTTAGGTTGCCTTAGGCTAGGATATATAACGTTATAGACGTATATAATGTTCCCACCGAGAAGTAGGGGCCGAAGTGACGGGAATGTTGTAAAATATGACATTCGACATGTTAGGTTGCCTTAGGATAGGATATATAGCGTTATAGACGTATATAATGTTCCCACCGAGAAGTAGGGGCCGAAGTGACGGGAATGTTGTAAAATATTACATTCGACATGTTAGGTTGCCTTAGGCTGGGATATATAGCGTTATAGACGTATGTAATGTTCCCATCGAGAAGTAGGAGCAGACGTGCCAGGAATGTTGTAAAATATTACATTCGACATGTTAGGTTGCCTTAGGCTAGGGTATATAGCGTTATAGACGTATATAATGTTCCCACCGAGAAGTAGGGGTCGGCGCGCCAGGAATGTAGTAAAATATTGCATCCGAGATGTTAGGATTGCCTTAGGCTAGGATATATAACGTTATTGACTTATAAAATGTTCTCACCCAGAAATAGGGGCCGACGCGCCAAGAATGTTGTAAAATATTACATTCGACATGTTAGGTTGCCTTAGGTTAGGATATATAACGCTATAGACGTATATACTGTTCCCACCGAGAAGTAGGTGCCGACGCGCCAGGTATGTTGTAAAATATTACATCCAGGATGTTAGGTTGCCTTAGGCTAGGATATGTAACGTTATAGACGTATATAATGTTCCCACCGAGAAGTAGGGGCCGAAGTGACGGGAATGTTGTAAAATATAACATTCGACATGTTAGGTTGCCTTAGGCTAAGATATATAGCGTTATAGACGTATATAATGTACCCACCGAGAAGTAGGGGCCGACGTGCCAGGAATGTAGTAAAATATTACATGCGAGATGTTAGGTTGCCTTCGGCTAGGATATATAACGTTATAGACGTATATAATGTTCCCACCGAGAAGTAGGGGCCGAAGTGACGGGAATGTTGTAAAATATGACATTCGACATGTTTGGTTGCCTTAGGCTAGGATATATAGCGTTATAGACGTATATCATGCTCCCACCGAGAAGTAGAGGCCAACGTGCCAGGAATGTAGTAAAATATTACATCCGATACGTTAGGTTGCCTTAGGCTAGGATATATAACGTTATAGACGTATATAATGTTACCACCGAGAAGTAGGGGCCGAAGTGACGGGAATGTTGTAAAATATTACATTCGACATGTTAGGTTGCCTTAGGACAGGATATATAGCGTTATAGACGTATATAATGTTCCCACCGAGAAGTAGGGACCGACGGGCCGAGAATGTTGTAAAATATTACATTCGACATGTTAGGTTGCCTTAGGCTAGGGTATATAGCGTTATAGACGTATATAATGTTCCCACCGAGAAGTAGGGGTCGGCGCTCCAGGAATGTAGTAAAATATTGCATCCGAGATGTTAGGATTGCCTTAGGCTAGGATATATAACGTTATTGACGTATAAAATGTTCTCACCCAGAAATAGGGGCCGACGCGCCAAGAATGTTGTAAAATATTACATTCGACGTGTTAGGTTGCCTTAGGTTAGGATATATAACGCTATAGACGTATATACTGTTCCCACCGAGAAGTAGGTGCCGACGCGCCAGGTATGTTGTAAAATATTACATCCAGGATGTTAGGTTGCCTTAGGCTAGGATATGTAACGTTATAGACGTATATAATGTTCCCACCGAGAAGTAGGGGCCGACACGTCAGGAATGTTGTAAAATATTACATTCGACATGTTAGGTTGCCTTAGGCTAGGACATATAGCGTTATAGACGTATATAATGTTCCCACCGAGAAGTAGGGGCCGACGTGCCAGGAATGTAGTAAAATATTACATCCGATATGTTAGGTTGCCTTAGGCTAGGATATATAACGTTATAGACGTATATAATGTTCCCACCGAGAAGTAGGGGCCGAAGTGACGAGAATGTTGTAAAATATTACATGCGACATGTTAGGTTGCCTTAGGCTAGGATATATAGCGTTATAGACGTATATAATATTCCCACCGAGAAGTAGGGTCCGACGTGCCAGGAATGTAGTAAAATATTACATCCGAGATGTTAGGTTGCCTTAGGCTAGGATATATAACGTTATAGACGTATATAATGTTCCCACCGAGAAGTAGGGGCCGAAGTGACGGGAATGTTGTAAAATATGACATTCGACACGTTAGGTTGCCTTAGGCTAGGATATATAGCGTTATAGACGTATATAATGTTCCCACCGAGAAGTAGGGGCCGACGTGCCAGGAATGTTGTAAAATATAACGTTCGACATGTTAGGTTGCCTTAGGCTAGGACATATAGCGTTATAGACGTATATAGTGTTCCCACCGAGAAGTAGGGGCCGAAGTGACGGGAATGTTGTAAAATATGACATTCGACATGTTAGGTTGCCTTAGGCTACAATATATAGCGTTATAGACGTATATATTGTTCCCACCGAGAAGTAGGTGCCGACGCGCCAGGAATGTTGTAAAATATTACATTCGACATGTTAGGTTGCCTTAAGCTAGGATATATAGCGTTATAGACGTATGTAATGTTCCCACCGAGAAGTAGGGGCCGAAGTGACGGGAATGTTGTAAAATATGACATTCGACATGTTAGGTTGCCTTAGGCTAGGATATATAGCGTTATAGACGTATATAATGTTCCCACCGAGAAGTAGGGGCCGACGTGCCAGGAATGTTGTAAAATATTACATCCGATATGTTAGGTTGCCTTAGGCTAGGATATATAACGTTATAGACGTATATAATGTTCCCACCGAGAAGTAGGGGCCGAAGTGACGGGAATGTTGTAAAATATGACATTCGACATGTTAGGTTGCCTTAGGATAGGATATATAGCGTTATAGACGTATATAATGTTCCCACCGAGAAGTAGGGGCCGAAGTGACGGGAATGTTGTAAAATATTACATTCGACATGTTAGGTTGCCTTAGGCTGGGATATATAGCGTTATAGACGTATGTAATGTTCCCATCGAGAAGTAGGAGCAGACGTGCCAGGAATGTTGTAAAATATTACATTCGACATGTTAGGTTGCCTTAGGCTAGGGTATATAGCGTTATAGACGTATATAATGTTCCCACCGAGAAGTAGGGGTCGGCGCGCCAGGAATGTAGTAAAATATTGCATCCGAGATGTTAGGATTGCCTTAGGCTAGGATATATAACGTTATTGACTTATAAAATGTTCTCACCCAGAAATAGGGGCCGACGCGCCAAGAATGTTGTAAAATATTACATTCGACATGTTAGGTTGCCTTAGGTTAGGATATATAACGCTATAGACGTATATACTGTTCCCACCGAGAAGTAGGTGCCGACGCGCCAGGTATGTTGTAAAATATTACATCCAGGATGTTAGGTTGCCTTAGGCTAGGATATGTAACGTTATAGACGTATATAATGTTCTCACCGAGAAGTAGGGGCCGACACGTCAGGAATGTTGTAAAACAATACATCCGATGTGTTAGGTTTCCTTAATTTAGGATATATAACTTTATAGACGTATATACTGTTCCCTCCGAGAAGTAGGTGCCGACGCGCCAGGAATGTTGTAAAATATAACATTCGACATGTTAGGTTGCCTTAGGCTAGGATATATAGCGTTATAGACGTATATAATGGTCCCACCGAGAAGTAGGTGCCGACGCGCCAGGAATGTTGTAAAATATTACATACGACATGTTAGGTTGCCTTAGGCTGGGATATATAGCGTTATAGACGTATGTAATGTTCCCATCGAGAAGTAGGGGCCGACGTGCCAGGAATGTTGTAAAATTTTACATTCGACATGTTAGGTTGCCTTAGGCTAGGATATATAGCGTTATAGACGTATATAATGTTCCCACCGAGAAGTAGGGGCCGAAGTGACGGGAATGTTGTAAAATATTACATGCGACATGTTTGGTTGCCTTAGGCTAGGATATATAGCGTTATAGACGTATATCATGCTCCCACCGAGAAGTAGAGGCCAACGTGCCAGGAATGTAGTAAAATATTACATCCGATATGTTAGGTTGCCTTAGGCTAGGATATATAACGTTATAGACGTATATAATGTTAACACCGAGAAGTAGGGGCCGAAGTGACGGGAATGTTGTAAAATATTACATTCGACATGTTAGGTTGCCTTAGGCTGGGATATATAGCGTTATAGACGTATGTAATGTTCCCATCGAGAAGTAGGGGCCGACGTGCCAGGAATGTTGTAAAATATTACATTCGACATGTTAGGTTGCCTTAGGCTAGGGTATATAGCGTTATAGACGTATATAATGTTCCCACCGAGAAGTAGGGGTCGGCGCGCCAGGAATGTAGTAAAATATTGCATCCGAGATGTTAGGATTGCCTTAGGCTAGGATATGTAACGTTATAGACGTATATAATGTTCCCACCGAGAAGTAGGGGCCGAAGTGACGGGAATGTTGTAAAATATAACATTCGACATGTTAGGTTGCCTTAGGCTAAGATATATAGCGTTATAGACGTATATAATGTACCCACCGAGAAGTAGGGGCCGACGTGCCAGGAATGTAGTAAAATATTACATGCGAGATGTTAGGTTGCCTTCGGCTAGGATATATAACGTTATAGACGTATATAATGTTCCCACCGAGAAGTAGGGGCCGAAGTGACGGGAATGTTGTAAAATATGACATTCGACATGTTTGGTTGCCTTAGGCTAGGATATATAGCGTTATAGACGTATATCATGCTCCCACCGAGAAGTAGAGGCCAACGTGCCAGGAATGTAGTAAAATATTACATCCGATACGTTAGGTTGCCTTAGGCTAGGATATATAACGTTATAGACGTATATAATGTTACCACCGAGAAGTAGGGGCCGAAGTGACGGGAATGTTGTAAAATATTACATTCGACATGTTAGGTTGCCTTAGGACAGGATATATAGCGTTATAGACGTATATAATGTTCCCACCGAGAAGTAGGGACCGACGGGCCGAGAATGTTGTAAAATATTACATTCGACATGTTAGGTTGCCTTAGGCTAGGGTATATAGCGTTATAGACGTATATAATGTTCCCACCGAGAAGTAGGGGTCGGCGCTCCAGGAATGTAGTAAAATATTGCATCCGAGATGTTAGGATTGCCTTAGGCTAGGATATATAACGTTATTGACGTATAAAATGTTCTCACCCAGAAATAGGGGCCGACGCGCCAAGAATGTTGTAAAATATTACATTCGACATGTTAGGTTGCCTTAGGTTAGGATATATAACGCTATAGACGTATATACTGTTCCCACCGAGAAGTAGGTGCCGACGCGCCAGGTATGTTGTAAAATATTACATCCAGGATGTTAGGTTGCCTTAGGCTAGGATATGTAACGTTATAGACGTATATAATGTTCCCACCGAGAAGTAGGGGCCGACACGTCAGGAATGTTGTAAAATATTACATTCGACATGTTAGGTTGCCTTAGGCTAGGACATATAGCGTTATAGACGTATATAATGTTCCCACCGAGAAGTAGGGGCCGACGTGCCAGGAATGTAGTAAAATATTACATCCGATATGTTAGGTTGCCTTAGGCTAGGATATATAACGTTATAGACGTATATAATGTTCCCACCGAGAAGTAGGGGCCGAAGTGACGAGAATGTTGTAAAATATTACATGCGACATGTTAGGTTGCCTTAGGCTAGGATATATAGCGTTATAGACGTATATAATATTCCCACCGAGAAGTAGGGTCCGACGTGCCAGGAATGTAGTAAAATATTACATCCGAGATGTTAGGTTGCCTTAGGCTAGGATATATAACGTTATAGACGTATATAATGTTCCCACCGAGAAGTAGGGGCCGAAGTGACGGGAATGTTGTAAAATATGACATTCGACATGTTAGGTTGCCTTAGGCTAGGATATATAGCGTTATAGACGTATATAATGTTCCCACCGAGAAGTAGGGGCCGACGTGCCAGGAATGTTGTAAAATATAACGTTCGACATGTTAGGTTGCCTTAGGCTAGGACATATAGCGTTATAGACGTATATAGTGTTCCCACCGAGAAGTAGGGGCCGAAGTGACGGGAATGTTGTTGAATATGACATTCGACATGCTAGGTTGCCTTAGGCTAGGATATATAGCGTTATAGACGTATATAATGTTCCCACCGAGAAGTAGATGCCGACGCGCCAGGAATGTTGTAAAATATTACATACGACATGTTAGGTTGCCTTAGGCTGGGATATATAGCGTTATAGACGTATGTAATGTTCCCATAGAGAAGTAGGGGCCGACGTGCCAGGAATGTTGTAAAATATTACATTCGACATGTTAGGTTGCCTTAGGCTAGGATATATAGCGTTATAGACGTATATAATGTTCCCACCGAGAAGTAGGGGCCGAAGTGACGGGAATGTTGTAAAATATTACATGCGACATGTTAGGTTGCCTTAGGCTAGGATATGTAACGTTATAGACGTATATAATGTTCCCACCGAGAAGTAGGGGCCGAAGTGACGGGAATGTTGTAAAATACGACATTCGACATGTTAGGTTGCCTTAGGCTAAGATATATAGCGTTATAGACGTATATAATGTACCCACCGAGAAGTAGGGGCCGACGTGCCAGGAATGTAGTAAAATATTACATCCGAGATGTTAGGTTGCCTTCGGCTAGGATATATAACGTTATAGACGTATATAATGTTCCCACCGAGAAGTAGGGGCCGAAGTGACGGGAATGTTGTAAAATATGACATTCGACATGTTAGGTTGCCTTAAGCTACAATATATAGCGTTATAGACGTATATATTGTTCCCACCGAGAAGTAGGTGCCGACGCGCCAGGAATGTTGTAAAATATTACATTCGACATGTTAGGTTGCCTTAAGCTAGGATATATAGCGTTATAGACGTATATAATGTTCCAACAGAGAAGTAGGGGCCGAAGTGCCGGGAATGTTGTAAAATATTACATGCGACATGTTTGGTTGCCTTAGGCTAGGATATATAGCGTTATAGACGTATATCATGCTCCCACCGAGAAGTAGAGGCCAACGTGCCAGGAATGTAGTAAAATATTACATCCGATATGTTAGGTTGCCTTAGGCTAGGATATATAACTTTATAGACGTATATACTGTTCCCTCCGAGAAGTAGGTGCCGACGCGCCAGGAATGTTGTAAAATATAACATTCGACATGTTAGGTTGCCTTAGGCTAGGATATATAGCGTTATAGACGTATATAATGGTCCCACCGAGAAGTAGGTGCCGACGCGCCAGGAATGTTGTAAAATATTACATTCGACATGTTAGGTTCCTTTAAGCTAGGATATATAGCGTTATAGACGTATATAATGTTCCCACCGAGAAGTAGGGGCCGAAGTGACGGGAATGTTGTAAAATATTACATTCGACATGTTAGGTTGCCTTAGGCTGGGATATATAGCGTTATAGACGTATGTAATGTTCCCATCGAGAAGTAGGTGCCGACGCGCCAGGAATGTTGTAAAATATTACATTCGACATGTTAGGTTGCCTTAGGCTAGGGTATATAGCGTTATAGACGTATATAATGTTCCAACAGAGAAGTAGGGGCCGAAGTGCCGGGAATGTTGTAAAATATTACATGCGACATGTTTGGTTGCCTTAGGCTAGGATATATAGCGTTATAGACGTATATCATGCTCCCACCCAGAAGTAGAGGCCAACGTGCCAGGAATGTAGTAAAATATTACATCCGATATGTTAGGTTGCCTTAGGCTAGGATATATAACGTTATAGACGTATATAACGTTACCATAGAGAAGTAGGGGCCGAAGTGACGGGAATGTTGTAAAATATTACATTCGACATGTTAGGTTGCCTTAGGATAGGATATATAGCGTTATAGACGTATATAATGTTCCCACCGAGAAGTAGGGGCCGACGTGCCAGGAATGTAGTAAAATATTACATCCGAGATGTTAGGTTGCCTTCGGCTAGGATATATAACGTTATAGACGTATATAATGTTCCCACCGAGAAGTAGGGGCCGAAGTGACGGGAATGTTGTAAAATATGACATTCGACATGTTAGGTTGCCTTAGGCTACGATATATAGCGTTATAGACGTATATAATGTTCCCACCGAGAAGTAGGTGCCGACGCGCCAGGAATGTTGTAAAATATTACATTCGACATGTTAGGTTGCCTTAAGCTAGGATATATAGCGTTATAGACGTATATAATGTTCCCACCGAGAAGTAGGGGCCGACGTGCCAGGAATGTTGTAAAATATAACATTCGACATGTTAGGTTGCCTTAGGCTAGGACATATAGCGTAATAGACGTATATAGTGTTCCCACCGAGAAGTAGGTGCCGACGCATCAGGAATGTTGTAGAATATTAGATTCGATTTTTTGGGTTGCCTTAAGCTAGGATATACAGCGTTATGGACGTATATAATGTTCCCACCGAGAAGTAGGGGCCGAAGTGCCCGGGAATGTTGTAAAATAGTATATGCGACATGTTAGGTTGCCTTAGGTTAGGATATATAGCGTTATAGACGTATATACTGTTCCCACCGAGAAGTAGGTGCCGACGCGCCAGGAATGTAGTAAAATATTACATCCGAGATGTTAGGTTGCCTTAGGCTAGGATATATAACGTTATAGACGTATATAATGTTCCCACCGAGAAGTAGGGGCCGAAGTGACGGGAATGTTGTAAAATATGACATTCGACATGTTAGGTTGCCTTAGGATAGGATATATAGCGTTATAGACGTATATAATGTTCCCACCGAGAAGTAGGGGCCGAAGTGACGGGAATGTTGTAAAATATTACATTCGACATGTTAGGTTGCCTTAGGCTGGGATATATAGCGTTATAGACGTATGTAATGTTCCCATCGAGTAGTAGGGGCAGACGTGCCAGGAATGTTGTAAAATATTACATTCGACATGTTAGGTTGCCTTAGGCTAGGGTATATAGCGTTATAGACGTATATAATGTTCCCACCGAGAAGTAGGGGTCGGCGCGCCAGGAATGTAGTAAAATATTGCATCCGAGATGTTAGGATTGCCTTAGGCTAGGATATATAACGTTATTGACTTATAAAATGTTCTCACCCAGAAATAGGGGCCGACGCGCCAAGAATGTTGTAAAATATTACATTCGACATGTTAGGTTGCCTTAGGTTAGGATATATAACGCTATAGACGTATATACTGTTCCCACCGAGAAGTAGGTGCCGACGCGCCAGGTATGTTGTAAAATATTACATCCAGGATGTTAGGTTGCCTTAGGCTAGGATATGTAACGTTATAGACGTATATAATGTTCTCACCGAGAAGTAGGGGCCGACACGTCAGGAATGTTGTAAAACAATACATCCGATGTGTTAGGTTTCCTTAATTTAGGATATATAACTTTATAGACGTATATACTGTTCCCTCCGAGAAGTAGGTGCCGACGCGCCAGGAATGTTGTAAAATATAACATTCGACATGTTAGGTTGCCTTAGGCTAGGATATATAGCGTTATAGACGTATATAATGGTCCCACCGAGAAGTAGGTGCCGACGCGCCAGGAATGTTGTAAAATATTACATTCGACATGTTAGGTTGCTTTAAGCTAGGATATATAGCGTTATAGACGTATATAATGTTCCCACCGAGAAGTAGGGGCCGACGTGCCAGGAATGTTATAAAATATAACATTCGACATGTTAGGTTGCCTTAGGCTAGGACATATAGCGTAATAGACGTATATAGTGTTCCCACCGAGAAGTAGGTGCCGACGCATCAGGAATGTTGTAGAATATTAGATTCGATTTTTTGGGTTGCCTTAAGCTAGGATATACAGCGTTATGGACGTATATAATGTTCCCACCGAGAAGTAGGGGCCGAAGTGCCCGGGAATGTTGTAAAATAGTATATGCGACATGTTAGGTTGCCTTAGGTTAGGATATATAGCGTTATAGACGTATATACTGTTCCCACCGAGAAGTAGGTGCCGACGCGCCAGGAATGTAGTAAAATATTACATCCGAGATGTTAGGTTGCCTTAGGCTAGGATATATAACGTTATAGACGTATATAATGTTCCCACCGAGAAGTAGGGGCCGAAGTGACGGGAATGTTGTAAAATATGACATTCGACATGTTAGGTTGCCTTAGGCTAGGATATATAGCGTTATAGACGTATATAATGTTCCCACCGAGAAGTAGGTACCGACGCGCCAGGAATGTTGTAAAATATTACATTCGACATGTTAGGTTGCCTTAAGCTAGGATATATAGCGTTATAGACGTATATAATGTTCCAACAGAGAAGTAGGGGCCGAAGTGCCGCGAATGTTGTAAAATATTACATGCGACATGTTTGGTTGCCTTAGGCTAGGATATATAGCGTTATAGACGTATATCATGCTCCCACCGAGAAGTAGAGGCCAACGTGCCAGGAATGTAGTAAAATATTACATCCGATATGTTAGGTTGCCTTAGGCTAGGATATATAACGTTATAGACGTATATAACGTTACCATAGAGAAGTAGGGGCCGAAGTGACGGGAATGTTGTAAAATATTACATTCGACATGTTAGGTTGCCTTATGATAGGATATATAGCGTTATAGACGTATATAATGTTCCCACCGAGAAGTAGGGGCCGACGGGCCGAGAATGTTGTGAAATATTACATTCGACATGTTAGGTTGCCTTAGGCTAGGGTATATAGCGTTATAGACGTATATAATGTTCCCACCGAGAAGTAGGAGTCGGCGCGCCAGGAATGTAGTAAAATATTGCATCCGAGATGTTAGGATTGCCTTAGGCTAGGATATATAACGTTATTGACTTATAAAATGTTCTCACCCAGAAATAGGGGCCGACGCGCCAAGAATGTTGTAAAATATTACATTCGACATGTTAGGTTGCCTTAGGTTAGGATATATAACGCTATAGACGTATATACTGTTCCCACCGAGAAGTAGGTGCCGACGCGCCAGGTATGTTGTAAAATATTACATCCAGGATGTTAGGTTGCCTTAGGTTAGGATATGTAACGTTATAGACGTATATAATGTTCCCACCGAGAAGTAGGGGCCGACACGTCAGGAATGTTGTAAAACAATACATCCGAGGTGTTAGGTTTCCTTAATTTAGGATATATAACTTTATAGACGTATATACTGTTCCCTCCGAGAAGTAGGTGCCGACGCGCCAGGAATGTTGTAAAATATTACATTCGACATGTTAGGTTGCCTTAGTCTAGGATATATAGCGTTATAGACGTATATAATGTTCCCACCCAGAAGTAGGTGCCGACGCGCCAGGAATGTTGTAAAATAATACATTCGACATGTTAGGTTGCTTTAAGCTAGGATATATAGCGTTATAGACGTATATAATGTTCCCACCGAGAAGTAGGGGCCGACGTGCCAGGAATGTTGTAAAATATAACATTCGACATGTTAGGTTGCCTTAGGCTAGGACATATAGCGTAATAGACGTATATAGTGTTCCCACCGAGAAGTAGGTGCCGACGCGCCAGGAATGTTGTAAAATATTACATTCGACATGTTAGGTTGCCTTAAGCTAGGATATATAGCGTTATAGACGTATATAATGTTCCAACAGAGAAGTAGGGGCCGAAGTGCCGGGAATGTTGTAAAATATTACATGCGACATGTTTGGTTGCCTTAGGCTAGGATATATAGCGTTATAGACGTATATCATGCTCCCACCGAGAAGTAGAGGCCAACGTGCCAGGAATGTAGTAAAATATTACATCCGATATGTTAGGTTGCCTTAGGCTAGGATATATAACGTTATAGACGTATATAACGTTACCATAGAGAAGTAGGGGCCGAAGTGACGGGAATGTTGTAAAATATTACATTCGACATGTTAGGTTGCCTTAGGATAGGATATATAGCGTTATAGACGTATATAATGTTCCCACCGAGAAGTAGGGGCCGACGTGCCAGGAATGTAGTAAAATATTACATCCGAGATGTTAGGTTGCCTTCGGCTAGGATATATAACGTTATAGACGTATATAATGTTCCCACCGAGAAGTAGGGGCCGAAGTGACGGGAATGTTGTAAAATATGACATTCGACATGTTAGGTTGCCTTAGGCTACGATATATAGCGTTATAGACGTATATAATGTTCCCACCGAGAAGTAGGTGCCGACGCGCCAGGAATGTTGTAAAATATTACATTCGACATGTTAGGTTGCCTTAAGCTAGGATATATAGCGTTATAGACGTATATAATGTTCCAACAGACAAGTAGGGGCCGAAGTGCCGGGAATGTTGTAAAATATTACATGCGACATGTTTGGTTGCCTTAGGCTAGGATATATAGCGTTATAGACGTATATCATGCTCCCACCGAGAAGTAGAGGCCAACGTGCCAGGAATGTAGTAAAATATTACATCCGATATGTTAGGTTGCCTTAGGCTAGGATATATAACGTTATAGACGTATATAATGTTACCACCGAGAAGTAGGGGCCGAAGTGACGGGAATGTTGTAAAATATTACATTCGACATGTTAGGTTGCCTTAGGCTGGGATATATAGCGTTATAGACGTATGTAATGTTCCCATCGAGAAGTAGGGGCCGACGTGCCAGGAATGTTGTAAAATATTACATTCGACATGTTAGGTTGCCTTAGGCTAGGGTATATAGCGTTATAGACGTATATAATGTTCCCACCGAGAAGTAGGGGTCGGCGCGCCAGGAATGTAGTAAAATATTGCATCCGAGATGTTAGGATTGCCTTAGGCTAGGATATATAACGTTATTGACTTATAAAATGTTCTCACCCAGAAATAGGGGCCGACGCGCCAAGAATGTTGTAAAATATTACATTCGACATGTTAGGTTGCCTTAGGTTAGGATATATAACGCTATAGACGTATATACTGTTCCCACCGAGAAGTAGGTGCCGACGCGCCAGGTATGTTGTAAAACATTACATCCAGGATGCTAGGTTGCCTTAGGCTAGGATATGTAACGTTATAGACGTATATAATGTTCCCACCGAGAAGTAGGGGCCGACACGTCAGGAATGTTGTAAAACATTACATCCGAGGTGTTAGGTTGCCTTAATTTAGGATATATAACTTTATAGACGTATATACTGTTCCCTCCGAGAAGTAGGTGCCGACGCGCCAGGAATGTTGTAAAATATTACATTCGACATGTTAGGTTGCCTTAGGCTAGGATATATAGCGTTATAGACGTATATAATGTTCCCACCGAGAAGTAGGGGCCGACGTGCCAGGAATGTAGTAAAATATTACATCCGATATGTTAGGTTGCCTTAGGCTAGGATATATAACGTTATAGACGTATATAATGTTCCCACCGAGAAGTAGGGGCCGAAGTGACGGGAATGTTGTAAAATATGACATTCGACATGTTAGGTTGCCTTAGGATAGGATATATAGCGTTATAGACGTATATAATGTTCCCACCGAGAAGTAGGGGCCGACGTGCCAGGAATGTTGTAAAATATAACGTTCGACATGTTAGGTTGCCTTAGGCTAGGACATATAGCGTTATAGACGTATATAGTGTTCCCACCGAGAAGTAGGGGCCGAAGTGACGGGAATGTTGTTGAATATGACATTCGACGTGCTAGGTTGCCTTAGGCTAGGATATATAGCGTTATAGACGTATATAATGTTCCCACCGAGAAGTAGGGGCCGACGTGCCAGGAATGTAGTAAAATATTACATCCGAGATGTGAGGTTGCCTTAGGCTAGGATATGTAACGTTATAGACGTATATAATGTTCCCACCGAGAAGTAGGGGCCGAAGTGACGGGAATGTTGTAAAGTATGACATTCGACATGTTAGGTTGCCTTAAGCTAGGATATATAGCGTTATAGACGTATATAATGTTCCCACCGAGAAGTAGGGTCCGACGTGCCAGGAAAGTAGTAAAATATTACATCCGAGATGTTAGGTTGCCTTAGGCTAGGATATATAACGTTATAGACGTATATAATTTTCCCACCGAGAAGTAGGGGCCGTAGTGACGGGAATGTTGTAAAATATGACATTCGACATGTTAGGTTGCCTTAGGCTAGGATATATAGCGTTATAGACGTATATAATGTTCCCACCGAGAAGTAGGTGCCGACGCGCCAGGAATGTTGTAAAATATTACATACGACATGTTAGGTTGCCTTAGGCTGGGATATATAGCGTTATAGACGTATATCATGCTCCCACCGAGAAGTGGAAGCCAACGTGCCAGGAATGTAGTAAAATATTACATCCGATATGTTAGGTTGCTTTAGGCTAGGATATATAACGTTATAGACGTATATAATGTTACCACCGAGAAGTAGGGGCCGAAGTGACGGGAATGTTGTAAAATATTACATTCGACATGTTAGGTTGCCTTAGGCTGGGATATATAGCGTTATAGACGTATGTAATGTTCCCATCGAGAAGTAGGGGCCGACGTGCCAGGAATGTAGTAAAATATTACATCCGAGATGTTAGGTTGCCTTCGGCTAGGATATATAACGTTATAGACGTATATAATGTTCCCACCGAGAAGTAGGGGCCGAAGTGACGGGAATGTTGTAAAATATGACATTCGACATGTTAGGTTGCCTTAGGCTAGGATATATAGCGTTATAGACGTATATAATGTTCCGACCGAGAAGTAGGTGCCGACGCGCCAGGAATGTTGTAAAATATTACATTCGACATGTTAGGTTGCCTTAAGCTAGGATATATAGCGTTATAGACGTATATAATGTTCCAACAGAGAAGTAGGGGCCGAAGTGCCGGGAATGTTGTAAAATATTACATTCGACATGTTAGGTTGCCTTAGGACAGGATATATAGCGTTATAGACGTATATAATGTTCCCACCGAGAAGTAGGGGCCGACGGGCCGAGAATGTTGTGAAATATTACATTCGACATGTTAGGTTGCCTTAGGCTAGGGTATATAGCGTTATAGACGTATATAATGTTCCCACCGAGAAGTAGCGGTCGGCGCGCCAGGAATGTAGTAAAATATTGCATCCGAGATGTTAGGATTGCCTTAGGCTAGGATATATAACATTATTGACTTATAAAATGTTCTCACCCAGAAATAGGGGCCGACGCGCCAGGAATGTTGTAAAATATTACATTCGACATGTTAGGTTGCCTTAGGTTAGGATATATAACGCTATAGACGTATATACTGTTCCCAACGGAGAAGTAGGTGCCGACGCGCCAGGTATGTTGTAAAATATTACATCCAGGATGTTAGGTTGCCTTAGGCTAGGATATGTAACGTTATAGACGTATATAATGTTCCCACCGAGAAGTAGGGGCCGACACGTCAGGAATGTTGTAAAACAATACATCCGAGGTGTTAGGTTTCCTTAATTTAGGATATATAACTTTATAGACGTATATACTGTTCCCTCCGAGAAGTAGGTGCCGACGCGCCAGGAATGTTGTAAAATATTACATTCGACATGTTAGGTTGCCTTAGGCTAGGATATATAGCGTTATAGACGTATATAATGTTCCCACCGAGAAGTAGGTGCCGACGCGCCAGGAATGTTGTAAAATATTACATTCGACATGTTAGGTTGCTTTAAGCTAGGATATATAGCGTTATAGACGTATATAATGTTCCCACCGAGAAGTAGGGGTCGACGTGCCAGGAATGTTGTAAAATATAACATTCGACATGTTAGGTTGCCTTAGGCTAGGACATATAGCGTAATAGACGTATATAGTGTTCCCACCGAGAAGTAGGTGCCGACGCGCCAGGAATGTTGTAAGATATTACATCCGAGATGTTAGATTGCCTTAGGTGAGGATATATAACGTTATAGACGTATATAATGTTCCCACCGAGAAGTAGGGGCCGAAGTGACGGGAATGTTGTAAAATATGACATTCGACATGTTAGGTTGCCTTAGGCTAGGATATATAGCGTTATAGACGTATATAATGTTCCGACCGAGAAGTAGGTGCCGACGCGCCAGGAATGTTGTAAAATATTACATTCGACATGTTAGGTTGCCTTAAGCTAGGATATATAGCGTTATAGACGTATATAATGTTCCAACAGAGAAGTAGGGGCCGAAGTGCCGGGAATGTTGTAAAATATTACATGCGACATGTTTGGTTGCCTTAGGCTAGGATATATAGCGTTATAGACGTATATCATGCTCCCACCGAGAAGTAGAGGCCAACGTGCCTGGAATGTAGTAAAATATTACATCCGATATGTTAGGTTGCCTTAGGCTAGGATATATAACGTTATAGACGTATATAATGTTACCACCGAGAAGTAGGGGCCGAAGTGACGGGAATGTTGTAAAATATTACATTCGACATGTTAGGTTGCCTTAGGACAGGATATATAGCGTTATAGACGTATATAATGTTCCCACCGAGAAGTAGGGGCCGACGGGCCGAGAATGTTGTGAAATATTACATTCGACATGTTAGGTTGCCTTAGGCTAGGGTATATAGCGTTATAGACGTATATAATGTTCCCACCGAGAAGTAGGGGTCGGCGCGCCAGGAATGTAGTAAAATATTGCATCCGAGATGTTAGGATTGCCTTAGGCTAGGATATATAACGTTATTGACTTATAAAATGTTCTCACCCAGAAATAGGGGCCGACGCGCCAGGAATGTTGTAAAATATTACATTCGACATGTTAGGTTGCCTTAGGTTAGGATATATAACGCTATAGACGTATATACTGTTCCCACCGAGAAGTAGGTGCCGACGCGCCAGGTATGTTGTAAAATATTACATCCAGGATGTTAGGTTGCCTTAGGCTAGGATATGTAACGTTATAGACGTATATAATGTTCCCACCGAGAAGTAGGGGCCGACACGTCAGGAATGTTGTAAAACAATACATCCGAGGTGTTAGGTTTCCTTAATTTAGGATATATAACTTTATAGACGTATATACTGTTCCCTCCGAGAAGTAGGTGCCGACGCGCCAGGAATGTTGTAAAATATTACATTCGACATGTTAGGTTGCCTTAGGCTAGGATATATAGCGTTATAGACGTATATAATGTTCCCACCGAGAAGTAGGTGCCGACGCGCCAGGAATGTTGTAAAATATTACATTCGACATGTTAGGTTGCTTTAAGCTAGGATATATAGCGTTATAGACGTATATAATGTTCCCACCGAGAAGTAGGGGTCGACGTGCCAGGAATGTTGTAAAATATAACATTCGACATGTTAGGTTGCCTTAGGCTAGGACATATAGCGTAATAGACGTATATAGTGTTCCCACCGAGAAGTAGGTGCCGACGCGCCAGGAATGTTGTAAGATATTACATCCGAGATGTTAGATTGCCTTAGGTGAGGATATATAACGTTATAGACGTATATAATGTTCCCACCGAGAAGTAGGGGCCGAAGTGACGGGAATGTTGTAAAATATGACATTCGACATGTTAGGTTGCCTTAGGCTAGGATATATAGCGTTATAGACGTATATAATGTTCCCACCGAGAAGTAGGTGCCGACGCGCCAGGAATGTTGTAAAATATTACATTCGACATGTTAGGTTGCCTTAAGCTAGGATATATAGCGTTATAGAAGTATATAATGTTCCAACAGAGAAGTAGGGGCCGAAGTGCCGGGAATGTTGTAAAATATTACATGCGACAAGTTTGGTTGCCTTAGGCTAGGATATATAGCGTTATAGACGTATATCATGCTCCCACCGAGAAGTAGAGGCCAACGTGCCAGGAATGTAGTAAAATATTACATCCGATATGTTAGGTTGCCTTAGGATAGGATATATAACGTTATAGACGTATATAACGTTACCATAGAGAAGTAGGGGCCGAAGTGACGGGAATGTTGTAAAATATTACATTCGACATGTTAGGTTGCCTTAGGATAGGATATATAGCGTTATAGGCGTATATAATGTTCCCACCGAGAAGTAGGGGCCGACGTGCCAGGAATGTAGTAAAATATTACATCCGAGATGTTAGGTTGCCTTCGGCTAGGATATATAACGTTATAGACGTATATAATGTTCCCACCGAGAAGTAGGGGCCGAAGTGACGGGAATGTTGTAAAATATGATATTCGACATGTTAGGTTGCCTTAGGCTAGGATATATAGCGTTATAGACGTATATAATGTTCCCACCGAGAAGTAGGGGCCGACGTGCCAGGAATGTAGTAAAATGTTACATCCGAGATGTTAGATTGCCTTAGGCAAGGATATATAGCGTTATAGACGTATATAATGTTCCCACCGAGAAGTAGGGGCCGACGTGTCAGAAATGTAGTAAAATGTTACATCCGAGATGTTAGATTGCCTTAGGTTAGGATATATAGCGTTATTGACTTATATAATGTTCTCACCGAGAAATTGGGGCCGACGCGCCAGGAATGTTGTAAAATATTACATTCGACATGTTAGGTTGCCTTAAGCTAGGATATATAGCGTTATAGACGTATATAATGTTCCCACCGAGAAGTAGGGGCCGACGTGCCAGGAATGTAGTAAAATATTACATCCGATATGTTAGGTTGCCTTAGGCTAGGATATATAACGTTATAGACGTATATAATGTTCCCACCGAGAAGTAGGGGCCGAAGTGACGGGAATGTTGTAAAATATGACATTCGACATGTTAGGTTGCCTTAGGATATGATATATAGCGTTATAGACGTATATAATGTTCCCACCGAGAAGTAGGGGCCGACGTGCCAGGAATGTTGCAAAATATAACGTTCGACATGTTAGGTTGCCTTAGGCTAGGACATATAGCGTTATAGACGTATATAGTGTTCCCACCGAGAAGTAGGGGCCGAAGTGACGGGAATGTTGTTGAATATGACATTCGACGTGCTAGGTTGCCTTAGGCTAGGATATATAGCGTTATAGACGTATATAATGTTCCCACCGAGAAGTAGCGGCCGACGTGCCAGGAATGTAGTAAAATATTACATCCGAGATGTGAGGTTGCCTTAGGCTAGGATATGTAACGTTATAGACGTATATAATGTTCCCACCGAGAAGTAGGGGCCGAAGTGACGGGAATGTTGTAAAGTATGACATTCGACATGTTAGGTTGCCTTAGGCTAGGATATATAGCGTTATAGACGTATATAATGTTCCCACCGAGAAGTAGGGTCCGACGTGCCAGGAAAGTAGTAAAATATTACATCCGAGATGTTAGGTTGCCTTAGGCTAGGATATATAACGTTATAGACGTATATAATTTTCCCACCGAGTAGTAGGGGCCGAAGTGACGGGAATGTTGTAAAATATGACATTCGACATGTTAGGTTGCCTTAGGCTAGGATATATAGCGTTATAGACGTATATAATGTTCCCACCGAGAAGTAGGTGCCGACGCGCCAGGAATGTTGTAAAATATTATATACGACATGTTAGGTTGCCTTAGGCTGGGATATATAGCGTTATAGACGTATATCATGCTCCCACCGAGAAGTGGAGGCCAACGTGCCAGGAATGTAGTAAAATATTACATCCGATATGTTAGGTTGCTTTAGGCTAGGATATATAACGTTATAGACGTATATAATGTTACCACCGAGAAGTAGGGGCCGACGTGCCAGGAATGTTGTAAAATATTACATTCGACATGTTAGGTTGCCTTAGGCTAGGGTATATAGCGTTATAGACGTATATAATGTTCCCACCGAGAAGTAGGGGTCGGCGCGCCAGGAATGTAGTAAAGTATTGCATCCGAGATGTTAGGATTGCCTTAGGCTAGGATATATAACGTTATAGACGTATATAATGTTCCCACCGAGAAGTAGGGGCCGAAGTGACGGGAATGTTGTAAAATATGACATTCGACATGTTAGGTTGCCTTAGGCTAGGATATATAGCGTTATAGACGTATATAATGTTCCCACCGAGAAGTAGGTGCCGACGCGCCAGGAATGTTGTAAAATATTACATTCGACATGTTAGGTTGCCTTAAGCTAGGATATATAGCGTTATAGACGTATATAATGTTCCAACAGTGAAGTAGGGGCCGAAGTGCCGGGAATGTTGTAAAATATTACATGCGACAAGTTTGGTTGCCTTAGGCTAGGATATATAGCGTTATAGACGTATATCATGCTCCCACCGAGAAGTAGAGGCCAACGTGCCAGGAATGTAGAAAAATATTACATCCGATATGTTAGGTTGCCTTAGGCTAGGATATATAACGTTATAGACGTATATAACGTTACCATAGAGAAGTAGGGGCCGAAGTGACGGGAATGTTGTAAAATATTACATTCGACATGTTAGGTTGCCTTAGGATAGGATATATAGCGTTATAGGCGTATATAATGTTCCCACCGAGAAGTAGGGGCCGACGTGCCAGGAATGTAGTAAAATATTACATCCGAGATGTTAGGTTGCCTTCGGCTAGGATATATAACGTTATAGACGTATATAATGTTCCCACCGAGAAGTAGGGGCCGAAGTGACGGGAATGTTGTAAAATATGATATTCGACATGTTAGGTTGCCTTAGGCTAGGATATATAGCGTTATAGACGTATATAATGTTCCCACCGAGAAGTAGGGGCCGACGTGCCAGGAATGTAGTAAAATGTTACATCCGAGATGTTAGATTGCCTTAGGCAAGGATATATAGCGTTATAGACGTATATAATGTTCCCACCGAGAAGTAGGGGCCGACGTGTCAGAAATGTAGTAAAATGTTACATCCGAGATGTTAGATTGCCTTAGGTTAGGATATATAGCGTTATTGACTTATATAATGTTCTCACCGAGAAATAGGGGCCGACGCGCCAGGAATGTTGTAAAATATTACATTCGACATGTTAGGTTGCCTTAAGCTAGGATATATAGCGTTATGGACGTATATAATGTTCCCACCGAGAAGTAGGGGCCGAGGTGCCAGGAATGTAGTAAAATATTACATCCGATATGTTAGGTTGCCTTAGGCTAGGATATATAACGTTATAGACGTATATAATGTTCCCACCGAGAAGTAGGGGCCGAAGTGACGGGAATGTTGTAAAATATGACATTCGACATGTTAGGTTGCCTTAGGATAGGATATATAGCGTTATAGACGTATATAATGTTCCCACCGAGAAGTAGGGGCCGACGTGCCAGGAATGTTGTAAAATATAACGTTCGACATGTTAGGTTGCCTTAGGCTAGGACATATAGCGTTATAGACGTATATAGTGTTCCCACCGAGAAGTAGGGGCCGAAGTGACGGGAATGTTGTTGAATATGACATTCGACGTGCTAGGTTGCCTTAGGCTAGGATATATAGCGTTATAGACGTATATAATGTTCCCACCGAGAAGTAGGGGCCGACGTGCCAGGAATGTAGTAAAATATTACATCCGAGATGTGAGGTTGCCTTAGGCTAGGATATGTAACGTTATAGACGTATATAATGGTCCCACCGAGAAGTAGGGGCCGAAGTGACGGGAATGTTGTAAAGTATGACATTCGACATGTTAGGTTGCCTTAGGCTAGGATATATAGCGTTATAGACGTATATAATGTTTCCACCGAGAAGTAGGGTCCGACGTGCCAGGAAAGTAGTAAAATATTACATCCGAGATGTTAGGTTGCCTTAGGCTAGGATATATAACGTTATAGACGTATATAATTTTCCCACCGAGTAGTAGGGGCCGAAGTGACGGGAATGTTGTAAAATATGACATTCGACATGTTAGGTTGCCTTAGGCTAGGATATATAGCGTTATAGACGTATATAATGTTCCCACCGAGAAGTAGGTGCCGACGCGCCAGGAATGTTGTAAAATATTATATACGACATGTTAGGTTGCCTTAGGCTGGGATATATAGCGTTATAGACGTATATCATGCTCCCACCGAGAAGTGGAGGCCAACGTGCCAGGAATGTAGTAAAATATTACATCCGATATGTTAGGTTGCTTTAGGCTAGGATATATAACGTTATAGACGTATATAATGTTACCACCGAGAAGTAGGGGCCGACGTGCCAGGAATGTTGTAAAATATTACATTCGACATGTTAGGTTGCCTTAGGTTAGGATATATAACGCTATAGACGTATATACTGTTCCCACCGAGAAGTAGGTGCCGACGCGCCAGGTATGTTGTAAAATATTACATCCAGGATGTTAGGTTGCCTTAGGCTAGGATATGTAACGTTATAGACGTATATAATGTTCCCACCGAGAAGTAGGGGCCGACACGTCAGGAATGTTGTAAAACAATACATCCGAGGTGTTAGGTTGCCTTAATTTAGGATATATAGCTTTATAGACGTATATACTGTTCCCTCCGAGAAGTAGGTGCCGACGCGCCAGGAATGTTGTAAAATATTACATTCGACATGTTAGGTTGCCTTAAGCTAGGATATATAGCGTTATAGACGTATATAATGTTCCAACAGAGAAGTAGGGGCCGAAGTGCCGGGAATGTTGTAAAATATTACATGCGACATGTTTGGTTGCCTTAGGCTAGGATATATAGCGTTATAGATGTATATCATGCTCCCACCGAGAAGTAGAGGCCAACGTGCCAGGAATGTAGTAAAATATTACATCCGATATGTTAGGTTGCCTTAGGCTAGGATATGTAACGTTATAGACGTATATAATGTTCCCACCGAGAAGTAGGGGCCGAAGTGACGGGAATGTTGTAAAATATTACATTCGACATGTTAGGTTGCCTTAGGACAGGATATATAGCGTTATAGACGTATATAATGTTCCCACCGAGAAGTAGGGGCCGACGGGCCGAGAATGTTGTGAAATATTACATTCGACATGTTAGGTTGCCTTAGGCTAGGGTATATAGCGTTATAGACGTATATAATGTTCCCACCGAGAAGTAGGGGTCGGCGCGCCAGGAATGTAGTAAAATATTGCATCCGAGATGTTAGGATTGCCTTAGGCTAGGATATATAACGTTATTGACTTATAAAATGTTCTCACCCAGAAATAGGGGCCGACGCGCCAAGAATGTTGTAAAATATTACATTCGACATGTTAGGTTGCCTTAGGTTAGGATATATAACGCTATAGACGTATATACTGTTCCCACCGAGAAGTAGGTGCCGACGCGCCAGGTATGTTGTAAAATATTACATCCAGGATGTTAGGTTGCCTTAGGCTAGGATATGTAACGTTATAGACGTATATAATGTTCCCACCGAGAAGTAGGGGCCGACACGTCAGGAATGTTGTAAAACAATACATCCGAGGTGTTAGGTTTCCTTAATTTAGGATATATAACTTTATAGACGTATATACTGTTCCCTCCGAGAAGTAGGTGCCGACGCGCCAGGAATGTTGTAAAATATTACATTCGACATGTTAGGTTGCCTTAGGCTAGGATATATAGCGTTATAGACGTATATAATGTTCCCACCGAGAAGTAGGTGCCGACGCGCCAGGAATGTTGTAAAATATTACATTCGACATGTTAGGTTGCTTTAAGCTAGGATATATAGCGTTATAGACGTATATCATGTTCCCACCGAGAAGTAGGGGCCGACGTGCCAGGAATGTTGTAAAATATAACATTCGACATGTTAGGTTGCCTTAGGCTAGGACATATAGCGTAATAGACGTATATAGTGTTCCCACCGAGAAGTAGGTGCCGACGCATCAGGAATGTTGTAGAATATTAGATTCGATTTTTTGGGTTGCCTTAAGCTAGGATATACAGCGTTATGGACGTATATAATGTTCCCACCGAGAAGTAGGGGCCGAAGTGCCCGGGAATGTTGTAAAATAGTATATGCGACATGTTAGGTTGCCTTAGGTTAGGATATATGGCGTTATAGACGTATATACTGTTCCCACCGAGAAGTAGGTGCCGACGCGCCAGGAATGTAGTAAAATATTACATCCGAGATGTTAGGTTGCCTTAGGCTAGGATATATAACGTTATAGACGTATATAATGTTCCCACCGAGAAGTAGGGGCCGAAGTGACGGGAATGTTGTAAAATATGACATTCGACATGTTAGGTTGCCTTAGGCTAGGATATATAGCGTTGTAGACGTATATAATGTTCCCACCGAGAAGTAGGTGCCGACGCGCCAGGAATGTTGTAAGATATTACATCCAAGATGTTAGATTGCCTTAGGTGAGGATATATAACGTTATAGACGTATATAATGTTCCCACCGAGAAGTAGGGGCCGAAGTGACGGGAATGTTGTAAAATATGACATTCGACACGATAGGTTGCCTTAGGCTAGGATATATAGCGTTATAGACGTATATAATGTTCCCACCGAGAAGTAGGGGCCGACGTGCCAGGAATGTAGTAAAATGTTACATCCGAGATGTTAGATTGCCTTAGGCAAGGATATATAGCGTTATAGACGTATATAATGTTCCCACCGAGAAGTAGGGGCCGAAGTGACGGGAATGTTGTAAAATATGACATTCGACATGTTAGGTTGCCTTAGGCTAGGATATATAGCGTTATAGACGTATATAATGTTCCCACCGAGAAGTAGGGGCCGAAGTGCCCGGGAATGTTGTAAAATTGTATATGCGACATGTTAGGTTGCCTTAGGTTAGGATATATAGCGTTATAGACGTATATACTGTTCCCACCGAGAAGTAGGTGCCGACGCGCCAGGTATGTTGTAAAATGTTACATTCGACATGTTAGGTTGCCTTAGGCTAGGACATATAGCGTTATAGACGTATATAATGTTCCCACCGAGAAGTAGGTGCCGACGCGCCAGGAATGTTGTAGAATATTACATTCGATATGTTAGGTTGCCTTAAGCTAGGATATATAGCGTTATAGACGTATATAATGTTCCCACCGAGAAGTAGGTGCCGAAGTGCCCGGGAATGTTGTAAAATAGTATATGCGACATGTTAGGTTGCCTTAGGCAAGGATATATAGCGTTATAGACGTATATAATGTTCCCACCGAGAAGTAGGGGCCGACGTGCCAGGAATGTAGTAAAATGTTACATCCGAGATGTTAGATTGCCTTAGGCAAGGATATATAGCGTTATAGACGTATATAATGTTCCCACCGAGAAGTAGGGGCCGACGTGTCAGAAATGTAGTAAAATGTTACATCCGAGATGTTAGATTGCCTTAGGTTAGGATATATAGCGTTATTGACTTATATAATGTTCTCACCGAGAAATAGGGGCCGACGCGCCAGGAATGTTGTAAAATATTACATTCGACATGTTAGGTTGCCTTAAGCTAGGATATATAGCGTTATAGACGCATATAATGTTCCCACCGAGAAGTAGGGGCCGACGCGCCAGGAATGTTGTAGAATATTACATTCGATATGTTAGGTTGCCTTAAGCTAGGATATATAGCGTTATAGACGTATATAATGTTCCCACCGAGAAGTAGGTGCCGACGCGCCGGGAATGTTGTAAGATATTACATCCGAGATGTTAGATTGCCTTAGGTTAGGATATATAACGTTATTGACTTATATAATGTTCTCACCGAGAAGTAGGGGCCGAAGTGACGGGAATGTTGTAAAATATGACATTCGACATGTTAGGTTGCCTTAGGCTAGGATATATAGCGTTATAGACGCATATAATGTTCCCACCGAGAAGTAGGGGCCGACGTGCCAGGAATGTAGTAAAATATTACATCCGCGATGTTAGGTTGCCTTCGGATAGGATATATAACGTTATAGACGTATATAATGTTCCCACCGAGAAGTAGGGGCCGAAGTGACGGGAATCTTGTAAAATATGATATTCGACATGTTAGGTTGCCTTAGGCTAGGATATATAGCGTTATAGACGTATATAATGTTCCCACCGAGAAGTAGGGGCCGACGTGCCAGGAATGTTGTAAAATATTACATTCGACATGTTAGGTTGCCTTAAGCTAGGATATATAGCGTTATAGACGTATATAATGTTCCAACAGAGAAGTAGGGGCCGAAGTGCCGGGAATGTTGTAAAATATTACATGCGACATGCTAGGTTGCCTTAGGTTAGGATATATAGCTTTATAGACGTATATACTGTTCCCACCGAGAAGTAGGTGCCGACGCGCCAGGTATGTTGTAAAATGTTACATTCGACATGTTAGGTTGCCTTAGGCTAGGACATATAGCGTTATAGACGTATATAATGTTCCCACCGAGAAGTAGGTGCCGACGCGCCAGGAATGTTGTAGAATATTACATTCGATATGTTAGGTTGCCTTAAGCTAGGATATATAGCGTTATAGACGTATATAATGTTCCCACCGAGAAGTAGGGGCCGACGTGCCAGGAATGTAGTAAAATGTTACTTTCGACATGTTAGGTTGCCTTAGGCTAGGATATATAGCGTTATAGACGTATATAATGTTCCCACCGAGAAGTAGGGGCCGAAGTGACGGGAATGTTGTAAAATATAACATTCGACATGTTAGGTTGCCTTAGGCTAGGATATATAGCTTTATAGACGTATATAATGTTCCCACCGAGAAGTAGGTGCCGACGCGCCAGGAATGTTGTTAAATATTACATACGACATGTTAGGTTGCCTTAGGCTAGGATATATAGCGTTATAGACGTATATCATGCTCCCACCGAGAAGTAGAGGCCAACGTGCCAGGAATGTAGTAAAATATTACATCCGATATGTTAGGTTGCCTTAGGCTAGGGTATATAACGTTATAGACGTATATAATGTTCCCACCGAGAAGTAGGGGCCGAAGTGACGGGAATGTTGTAAAATATGACATTCGACATGTTAGGTTGCCTTAGGATAGGATATATAGCGTTATAGACGTATATAATGTTCCCACCGAGAAGTAGGGGCCGACGTGCCAGGAATGTTGTAAAATATAACGTTCGACATGTTAGGTTGCCTTAGGCTAGGACATATAGCGTTATAGACGTATATAGTGTTCCCACCGAGAAGTAGGGGCTGAAGTGACGGGAATGTTGTTGAATATGACATTCGACGTGCTAGGTTGCCTTAGGCTAGGATATATAGCGTTATAGACGTATATAATGTTCCCACCGAGAAGTAGGGGCCGACGTGCCAGGAATGTAGTAAAATATTACATCCGAGATGTGAGGTTGCCTTAGGCTGGGATATATAGCGTTATAGACGTATGTAATGTTCGCACCGAGAAGTAGGGGCCGACGTGCCAGGAATGTTGTAAAATATGACATTCGACATGTTAGGTTGCCTTAGGCTAGGATATATAGCGTTATAGACGTATATAATGTTCCCACCGAGAAGTAGGGGCCGACGTGCCAGGAATGTAGTAAAATATTACATCCGAGGTGTTAGGTTGCCTTCGGCTAGGATATATAACGTTATGGACGTATATAATGTTCCCACCGAGAAGTAGGGGCCGAAGTGACGGGAATGTTGTAAAATATGACATTCGACATGTTAGGTTGCCTTAGGCTAGGATATATAGCGTTATAGACGTATATAATGTTCCCACCGAGAAGTAGGTGCCGACGCGCCAGGAATGTAGTAAAATATTACATCCGAGATGTTAGGTTGCCTTCGGCTAGGATATATAACGTTATAGACGTATATAATGTTCCCACCGAGAAGTAGGGGCCGAAGTGCCCGGGAATGTTGTAAAATAGTATATGCGACATGTTAGGTTGCCTTAGGTTAGGATATATAGCGTTATAGACGTATATTCTGTTCCCACCGAGAAGTAGGTGCCGACGCGCCAGGTATGTTGTAAAATATTACATTCGACATGTTAGGTTGCCTTAGGCTAGGACATATAGCGTTATAGACGTATATAATGTTCCCACCGAGAAGTAGGTGCCGACGCGCCAGGAATGTTGTAGAATATTACATTCGATATGTTAGTTTGCCTTAAGCTAGGATATATAGCGTTATAGACGTATATAATGTTCCCACCGAGAAGTAGGTGCCGAAGTGCCCGGGAATGTTGTAAAATAGTATATGCGACATGTTAGGTTGCCTTAGGCTGGGATATATAGCGTTATAGACGTATGTAATGTTCCCACCGAGAAGTAGGGGCCGACGTGCCAGGAATGTTGTAAAATATGACATTCGACATGTTAGGTTGCCTTAGGCTAGGATATATAGCGTTATAGACGTATATAATGTTCCCACCGAGAAGTAGGTGCCGACGCGCCAGGAATGTTGTAAAATATTACATTCGACATGTTAGGTTGCCTTAAGCTAGGATATATAGCGTTATAGACGTATATAATGTTCCAACAGAGAAGTAGGGGCCGAAGTGCCGGGAATGTTGTAAAATATTATATGCGACATGTTTGGTTGCCTTAGGATAGGATATATAGCGTTATAGACGTATATCATGCTCCCACCGAGAAGTAGAGGCCAACGTGCCAGGAATGTAGTAAAATATTACATCCGATATGTTAGGTTGCCTTAGGCTAGGATATATAACGTTATAGACGTATATAACGTTACCACCGAGAAGTAGGGGCCGATGTGACGGGAATGTTGTAAAATATTACATTGGACATGTTAGGTTGCCTTAGGCTAGGATATATAGCGTTATAGACGTATATAATGTTCCCACCGAGAAGTAGGGGCCGACGTGCCAGGAATGTAGTAAAATATTACATCCGAGACGTTAGGTTGCCTTCGGCTAGGATATATAACGTTATAGACGTATATAATGTTCCCACCGAGAAGTAGGGGCCGAAGTGACGGGAATGTTGTAAAATATGATATTCGACATGTTAGGTTGCCTTAGGCTAGGATATATAACGTTATAGACGTATATAATGTTCCCACCGAGAAGTAGGTGCCGACGCGCCAGGAATGTTGTAAAATATTACATTCGACATGTTAGGCTGCCTTAAGCTAGGATATATAACGTTATAGACGTATATAATGTTCCCACCGAGAAGTAGGTGCCGACGCGCCAGGAATGTTGTAAAATATTACATTCGACATGTTAGGTTGCCTTAAGCTAGGATATATAGCGTTGTAGACGTATATAATGTTCCAACAGAGAAGTAGGGGCCGAAGTGCCGGGAATGTTGTAAAATATTACATTCGACATGTTAGGTTGCCTTAGGCTAGGATATATAGCGTTATAGACGTATATAATGTTCCCACCGAGAAGTAGGGGCCGACGTGCCAGGAATGTAGTAAAATATTACATCCGAGACGTTAGGTTGCCTTCGGCTAGGATATATAACGTTATAGACGTATATAATGTTCCCACCGAGAAGTAGGGGCCGAAGTGACGGGAATGTTGTAAAATATGACTTTCGACATGTTAGGTTGCCTTAGGCTAGGATATATCGCTTTATAGACGAATATAATGTTCCCACCGAGAAGTAGGGGCCGAAGTGCCCGGGAATGTTGTAAAATTGTATATGCGACATGCTAGGTTGCCTTAGGTTAGGATATATAGCGTTATAGACGTATATACTGTTCCCACCGAGAAGTAGGTGCCGACGCGCCAGGTATGTTGTAAAATGTTACATTCGACATGTTAGGTTGCCTTAGGCTAGGACATATAGCGTTATAGACGTATATAATGATCCCACCGAGAAGTAGGTGCCGACGCGCCAGGAATGTTGTAGAATATTACATTCGATATGTTAGGTTGCCTTAAGCTAGGATATATAGCGTTATAGACGTATATAATGTTCCCACCGAGAAGTAGGTGCCGAAGTGCCCGGGAATGTTGTAAAATAGTATATGCGACATGTTAGGTTGCCTTAGGCAAGGATATATAGCGTTATAGACGTATATAATGTTCCCACCGAGAAGTAGGGGCCGACGTGCCAGGAATGTTGTAAAATATTACATTCGACATGTTAGGTTGCCTTAAGCTAGGATATATAGCGTTATGGACGTATATAATGTTCCCACCGAGAAGTAGGGGCCGACGCGCCAGGAATGTTGTAGAATATTACATTCGATATGTTAGGTTGCCTTAAGCTAGGATATATAGCGTTATAGACGTATATAATGTTCCCACCGAGAAGTAGGTGCCGACGCGCCAGGAATGTTGTAAGATATTACATCCGAGATGTTAGATTGCCTTAGGTTAGGATATATAACGTTATTGACTTATATAATGTTCTCACCGAGAAGTAGGGGCCGAAGTGACGGGAATGTTGTAAAATATGACATTCGACATGTTAGGTTGCCTTAGGCAAGGATATATAGCGTTATAGACGTATATAATGTTCCCACCGAGAAGTAGGGGCCGAAGTGCCCGGGAATGTTGTAAAATTGTATATGCGACATGTTAGGTTGCCTTAGGTTAGGATATATAGCGTTATAGACGTATATACTGTTCCCACCGAGAAGTAGGTGCCGACGCGCCAGGTATGTTGTAAAATGTTACATTCGACATGTTAGGTTGCCTTAGGCTAGGACATATAGCGTTATAGACGTATATAATGTTCCCACCGAGAAGTAGGTGCCGACGCGCCAGGAATGTTGTAGAATATTACATTCGATATGTTAGGTTGCCTTAAGCTAGGATATATAGCGTTATAGACGTATATAATGTTCCCACCGAGAAGTAGGGGCCGACGTGCCAGGAATGTAGTAAAATGTTACTTTCGACATGTTAGGTTGCCTTAGGCTAGGATATATAGCGTTATAGACGTATATAATGTTCCCACCGAGAAGTAGGGGCCGAAGTGACGGGAATGTTGTAAAATATGACATTCGACATGTTAGGTTGCCTTAGGCTAGGATATATAGCTTTATAGACGTATATAATGTTCCCACCGAGAAGTAGGTGCCGACGCGCCAGGAATGTTGTTAAATATTACATACGACATGTTAGGTTGCCTTAGGCTGGGATATATAGCGTTATAGACGTATGTAATGTTCCCACCGAGAAGTAGGGGCCGACGTGCCAGGAATGTTGTAAAATATGACATTCGACATGTTAGGTTGCCTTAGGCTAGGATATATAGCGTTATAGACGTATATAATGTTCCCACCGAGAAGTAGGGGCCGAAGTGCCCGGGAATGTTGTAAAATTGTATATGCGACATGTTAGGTTGCCTTAGGTTAGGATATATAGCGTTATAGACGTATATAATGTTCCCACCGAGAAGTAGGTGCCGACGCGCCAGGAATGTTGTAAAATATTACATACGACATGTTAGGTTGCCTTAGGCTGGGATATATAGCGTTATAGACGTATGTAATGTTCGCACCGAGAAGTAGGGGCCGACGTGCCAGGAATGTTGTAAAATATGACATTCGACATGTTAGGTTGCCTTAGGCTAGGATATATAGCGTTATAGACGTATATAATGTTCCCACCGAGAAGTAGGGGCCGACGTGCCAGGAATGTAGTAAAATATTACATCCGAGGTGTTAGGTTGCCTTAAGCTAGGATATATAGCGTTATAGACGTATATAATGTTCCAACAGAGAAGTAGGGGCCGAAGTGCCGGGAATGTTGTAAAATATTACATGCGACATGTTTGGTTGCCTTAGGATAGGATATATAGCGTTATAGACGTATATCATGCTCCCACCGAGAAGTAGGCGCCGACGTGCCAGGAATGTAGTAAAATATTACATCCGAGATGTTAGGTTGCCTTCGGCTAGGATATATAACGTTATAGACGTATATAATGTTCCCACCGAGAAGTAGGGGCCGAAGTGACGGGAATGTTGTAAAATATGACATTCGACATGTTAGGTTGCCTTAGGCTAGGATATATAGCGTTATAGACGTATATAATGTTCCCACCGACAAGTAGGTGCCGACGTGCCAGGAATGTAGTAAAATATTACATCCGAGATGTTAGGTTGCCTTCGGCTAGGATATATAACGTTATAGACGTATATAATGTTCCCACCGAGAAGTAGGGGCCGAAGTGCCCGGGAATGTTGTAAAATAGTATATGCGACATGTTAGGTTGCCTTAGGTTAGGATATATAGCGTTATAGACGTATGTAATGTTCGCACCGAGAAGTAGGTGCCGACGCGCCAGGTATGTTGTAAAATATTACATTCGACATGTTAGGTTGCCTTAGGCTAGGACATATAGCGTTATAGACGTATATAATGTTCCCACCGAGAAGTAGGTGCCGACGCGCCAGGAATGTTGTAGAATATTACATTCGATATGTTAGTTTGCCTTAAGCTAGGATATATAGCGTTATAGACGTATATAATGTTCCCACCGAGAAGTAGGTGCCGAAGTGCCCGGGAATGTTGTAAAATAGTATATGCGACATGTTAGGTTGCCTTAGGCTGGGATATATAGCGTTATAGACGTATGTAATGTTCCCACCGAGAAGTAGGGGCCGACGTGCCAGGAATGTTGTAAAATATGACATTCGACATGTTAGGTTGCCTTAGGCTAGGATATATAGCGTTATAGACGTATATAATGTTCCCACCGAGAAGTAGGGGCCGAAGTGCCCGGGAATGTTGTAAAATTGTATATGCGACATGTTAGGTTGCCTTAGGTTAGGATATATAGCGTTATAGACGTATATAATGTTCCCACCGAGAAGTAGGTGCCGACGCGCCAGGAATGTTGTAAAATATTACATACGACATGTTAGGTTGCCTTAGGCTGGGATATATAGCGTTATAGACGTATGTAATGTTCGCACCGAGAAGTAGGGGCCGACGTGCCAGGAATGTTGTAAAATATGACATTCGACATGTTAGGTTGCCTTAGGCTAGGATATATAGCGTTATAGACGTATATAATGTTCCCACCGAGAAGTAGGGGCCGACGTGCCAGGAATGTAGTAAAATATTACATCCGAGGTGTTAGGTTGCCTTAAGCTAGGATATATAGCGTTATAGACGTATATAATGTTCCAACAGAGAAGTAGGGGCCGAAGTGCCGGGAATGTTGTAAAATATTACATGCGACATGTTTGGTTGCCTTAGGCTAGGATATATAGCGTTATAGACGTATATCATGCTCCCACCGAGAAGTAGGCGCCGACGTGCCAGGAATGTAGTAAAATATTACATCCGAGATGTTAGGTTGCCTTCGGCTAGGATATATAACGTTATAGACGTATATAATGTTCCCACCGAGAAGTAGGGGCCGAAGTGACGGGAATGTTGTAAAATATGACATTCGACATGTTAGGTTGCCTTAGGCTAGGATATATAGCGTTATAGACGTATATAATGTTCCCACCGACAAGTAGGTGCCGACGTGCCAGGAATGTAGTAAAATATTACATCCGAGATGTTAGGTTGCCTTCGGCTAGGATATATAACGTTATAGACGTATATAATGTTCCCACCGAGAAGTAGGGGCCGAAGTGCCCGGGAATGTTGTAAAATAGTATATGCGACATGTTAGGTTGCCTTAGGTTAGGATATATAGCGTTATAGACGTATATTCTGTTCCCACCGAGAAGTAGGTGCCGACGCGCCAGGTATGTTGTAAAATATTACATTCGACATGTTAGGTTGCCTTAGGCTAGGACATATAGCGTTATAGACGTATATAATGTTCCCACCGAGAAGTAGGTGCCGACGCGCCAGGAATGTTGTAGAATATTACATTCGATATGTTAGTTTGCCTTAAGCTAGGATATATAGCGTTATAGACGTATATAATGTTCCCACCGAGAAGTAGGTGCCGAAGTGCCCGGGAATGTTGTAAAATAGTATATGCGACATGTTAGGTTGCCTTAGGCTGGGATATATAGCGTTATAGACGTATGTAATGTTCCCACCGAGAAGTAGGGGCCGACGTGCCAGGAATGTTGTAAAATATGACATTCGACATGTTAGGTTGCCTTAGGCTAGGATATATAGCGTTATAGACGTATATAATGTTCCCACCGAGAAGTAGGTGCCGACGCGCCAGGAATGTTGTAAAATATTACATTCGACATGTTAGGTTGCCTTAAGCTAGGATATATAGCGTTATAGACGTATATAATGTACCAACAGAGGAGTAGGGGCCGAAGTGCCGGGAATGTTGTAAAATATTATATGCGACATGTTTGGTTGCCTTAGGATAGGATATATAGCGTTATAGACGTATATCATGCTCCCACCGAGAAGTAGAGGCCAACGTGCCAGGAATGTAGTAAAATATTACATCCGATATGTTAGGTTGCCTTAGGCTAGGATATATAACGTTATAGACGTATATAACGTTACCACCGAGAAGTAGGGGCCGATGTGACGGGAATGTTGTAAAATATTACATTGGACATGTTAGGTTGCCTTAGGCTAGGATATATAGCGTTATAGACGTATATAATGTTCCCACCGAGAAGTAGGGGCCGACGTGCCAGGAATGTAGTAAAATATTACATCCGAGACGTTAGGTTGCCTTCGGCTAGGATATATAACGTTATAGACGTATATAATGTTCCCACCGAGAAGTAGGGGCCGAAGTGACGGGAATGTTGTAAAATATGATATTCGACATGTTAGGTTGCCTTAGGCTAGGATATATAACGTTATAGACGTATATAATGTTCCCACCGAGAAGTAGGTGCCGACGCGCCAGGAATGTTGTAAAATATTACATTCGACATGTTAGGTTGCCTTAAGCTAGGATATATAGCGTTGTAGACGTATATAATGTTCCAACAGAGAAGTAGGGGCCGAAGTGCCGGGAATGTTGTAAAATATTACATTCGACATGTTAGGTTGCCTTAGGCTTGGATATATAGCGTTATAGACGTATATAATGTTCCCACCGAGAAGTAGGGGCCGACGTGCCAGGAATGTAGTAAAATATTACATCCGAGACGTTAGGTTGCCTTCGGCTAGGATATATAACGTTATAGACGTATATAATGTTCCCACCGAGAAGTAGGGGCCGAAGTGACGGGAATGTTGTAAAATATGACATTCGACATGTTAGGTTGCCTTAGGCTAGGATATATCGCTTTATAGACGAATATAATGTTCCCACCGAGAAGTAGGGGCCGAAGTGCCTGGGAATGTTGTAAAATTGTATATGCGACATGCTAGGTTGCCTTAGGTTAGGATATATAGCGTTATAGACGTATATACTGTTCCCACCGAGAAGTAGGTGCCGACGCGCCAGGTATGTTGTAAAATGTTACATTCGACATGTTAGGTTGCCATAGGCTAGGACATATAGCGTTATAGACGTATATAATGTTCCCACCGAGAAGTAGGTGCCGACGCGCCAGGAATGTTGTAGAATATTACATTCGATATGTTAGGTTGCCTTAAGCTAGGATATATAGCGTTATAGACGTATATAATGTTCCCACCGAGAAGTAGGTGCCGAAGTGCCCGGGAATGTTGTAAAATAGTATATGCGACATGTTAGGTTGCCTTAGGCAAGGATATATAGCGTTATAGACGTATATAATGTTCCCACCGAGAAGTAGGGGCCGACGTGCCAGGAATGTTGTAAAATATTACATTCGACATGTTAGGTTGCCTTAAGCTAGGATATATAGCGTTATAGACGTATATAATGTTCCCACCGAGAAGTAGGGGCCGACGCGCCAGGAATGTTGTAGAATATTACATTCGATATGTTAGGTTGCCTTAAGCTAGGATATATAGCGTTATAGACGTATATAATGTTCCCACCGAGAAGTAGGTGCCGACGCGCCAGGAATGTTGTAAGATATTACATCCGAGATGTTAGATTGCCTTAGGTTAGGATATATAACGTTATTGACTTATATAATGTTCTCACCGAGAAGTAGGGGCCGAAGTGACGGGAATGTTGTAAAATATGACATTCGACATGTTAGGTTGCCTTAGGCAAGGATATATAGCGTTATAGACGTATATAATGTTCCCACCGAGAAGTAGGGGCCGAAGTGCCCGGGAATGTTGTAAAATTGTATATGCGACATGTTAGGTTGCCTTAGGTTTGGATATATAGCGTTATAGACGTATATACTGTTCCCACCGAGAAGTAGGTGCCGACGCGCCAGGTATGTTGTAAAATGTTACATTCGACATGTTAGGTTGCCTTAGGCTAGGACATATAGCGTTATAGACGTATATAATGTTCCCACCGAGAAGTAGGTGCCGACGCGCCAGGAATGTTGTAGAATATTACATTCGATATGTTAGGTTGCCTTAAGCTAGGATATATAGCGTTATAGACGTATATAATGTTCCCACCGAGAAGTAGGGGCCGACGTGCCAGGAATGTAGTAAAATGTTACTTTCGACATGTTAGGTTGCCTTAGGCTAGGATATATAGCGTTATAGACGTATATAATGTTCCCACCGAGAAGTAGGGGCCGAAGTGACGGGAATGTTGTAATATATGACATTCGACATGTTAGGTTGCCTTAGGCTAGGATATATAGCTTTATAGACGTATATAATGTTCCCACCGAGAAGTAGGTGCCGACGCGCAGGGAATGTTGTTAAATATTACATACGACATGTTAGGTTGCCTTAGGCTGGGATATATAGCGTTATAGACGTATGTAATGTTCCCACCGAGAAGTAGGGGCCGACGTGCCAGGAATGTTGTAAAATATGACATTCGACATGTTAGGTTGCCTTAGGCTAGGATATATAGCGTTATAGACGTATATAATGTTCCCACCGAGAAGTAGGGGCCGACGTGCCAGGAATGTTGTAAAATATGACATTCGACATGTTAGGTTGCCTTAGGCTAGGATATATAGCGTTATAGACGTATATAATGTTCCCACCGAGAAGTAGGTGCCGACGCGCCAGGAATGTTGTAAAATATTACATTCGACATGTTAGGTTGCCTTAAGCTAGGATATATAGCGTTATAGACGTATATAATGTTCCAACAGAGAAGTAGGGGCCGAAGTGCCGGGAATGTTGTAAAATATTATATGCGACATGTTTGGTTGCCTTAGGATAGGATATATAGCGTTATAGACGTATATCATGCTCCCACCGAGAAGTAGAGGCCAACGTGCCAGGAATGTAGTAAAATATTACATCCGATATGTTAGGTTGCCTTAGGCTAGGATATATAACGTTATAGACGTATATAACGTTACCACCGAGAAGTAGGGGCCGATGTGACGGGAATTTTGTAAAATATTACATCCGAGATGTTAGGTTGCCTTCGGCTAGGATATATAGCGTTACAGACGTATATAATGTTCCCACCGAGAAGTAGGTGCCGACGCGCCAGGAATGTTGTAAAATATTACATTCGACATGTTAGGTTGCCTTAAGCTAGGATATATAGCGTTATAGACGTATATAATGTTCCAACAGAGAAGTAGGGGCCGAAGTGCCGGGAATGTTGTAAAATATTACATGCGACATGTTTGGTTGCCTTAGGCTAGGATATATAGCGTTATAGACGTATATCATGCTCCCACTGAGAAGTAGAGGCCAAAGTGCCAGGAATGTAGTAAAATATTACATCCGATATGTTAGGTTGCCTTAGGCTAGGGTATATAACGTTATAGACGTATATAATGTTACCACCGAGAAGTAGGGGCCGAAGTGACGGGAATGTTGTAAAATATTACATTCGACATGTTAGGTTGCCTTAGGATAGGATATATAGCGTTATAGACGTATATAATGTTCCCACCGAGAAGTAGGGGCCGACGTGTCAGGAATGTAGTAAAATATTACATCCGAGATGTTAGGTTGCCTTCGGCTAGGATATATAACGTTATAGACGTATATAATGTTCCCACCGAGAAGTAGGGGCCGAAGTGACGGGAATGTTGTAAAATATGACATTCGACATGTTAGGTTGCCTTAGGCTAGGATATATAGCTTTATAGACGTATATAATGTTCCCACCGAGAAGTAGGTGCCGACGCGCCAGGAGTGTTGTTAAATATTACATACGACATGTTAGGTTGCCTTAGGCTGGGATATATAGCGTTATAGACGTATGTAATGTTCGCACCGAGAAGTAGGGGCCGACGTGCCAGGAATGTTGTAAAATATGACATTCGACATGTTAGGTTGCCTTAGGCTAGGATATATAGCGTTATAGACGTATATAATGTTCCCACCGAGAAGTAGGGGCCGACGTGCCAGGAATGTAGTAAAATATTACATCCGAGGTGTTAGGTTGCCTTCGGCTAGGATATATAACGTTATGGACGTATATAATGTTCCCACCGAGAAGTAGGGGCCGAAGTGACGGGAATGTTGTAAAATATGACATTCGACATGTTAGGTTGCCTTAGGCTAGGATATATAGCGTTATAGACGTATATAATGTTCCCACCGAGAAGTAGGTGCCGACGCGCCAGGAATGTTGTAAAATATTACATTCGACATGTTAGGTTGCCTTAAGCTAGGATATATAGCGTTATAGACGTATATAATGTTCCAACAGAGAAGTAGGGGCCGAAGTGCCGGGAATGTTGTAAAATATTACATGCGACATGTTTGGTTGCCTTAGGCTAGGATATATAGCGTTATAGACGTATATCATGCTCCCACCGAGAAGTAGGGGCCGAAGTGACGGGAATGTTGTAAAATATGACATTCGACATGTTAGGTTGCCTTAGGCTAGGATATATAGCTTTATAGACGTATATAATGTTCCCACCGAGAAGTAGGTGCCGACGCGCCAGGAATGTTGTTAAATATTACATACGACATGTTAGGTTGGCTTAGGCTGGGATATATAGCGTTATAGACGTATGTAATGTTCCCACCGAGAAGTAGGGGCCGACGTGCCAGGAATGTTGTAAAATATGACATTCGACATGTTAGGTTGCCTTAGGCTAGGATATATAGCGTTATAGACGTATATAATGTTCCCACCGAGAAGTAGGGGCCGACGTGCCAGGAATGTAGTAAAATATTACATCCGAGGTGTTAGGTTGCCTTCGGCTAGGATATATAACGTTATGGACGTATATAATGTTCCCACCGAGAAGTAGGGGCCGAAGTGACGGGAATGTTGTAAAATATGACATTCGACATGTTAGGTTGCCTTAGGCTAGGATATATAGCGTTATAGACGTATATAATGTTCCCACCGAGAAGTATGTGCCGACGCGCCAGGAATGTTGTAAAATATTACATTCGACATGTTAGGTTGCCTTAAGCTAGGATATATAGCGTTATAGACGTATATAATGTTCCAACAGAGAAGTAGGGGCCGAAGTGCCGGGAATGTTGTAAAATATTACATGCGACATGTTTGGTTGCCTTAGGCTAGGATATATAGCGTTATAGACGTATATCATGCTCCCACCGAGAAGTAGGGGCCGACGTGCCAGGAATGTAGTAAAATATTACATCCGAGATGTTAGGTTGCCTTAAGCTAGGATATATAGCGTTATAGACGTATATAATGTTCCCACCGAGAAGTAGGGGCCGAAGTGACGGGAATGTTGTAAAATATGATATTCGACATGTTAGGTTGCCTTAGGCTAGGATATATAACGTTATAGACGTATATAATGTTCCCACCGAGAAGTAGGTGCCGACGCGCCAGGAATGTTGTTAAATATTACATACGACATGTTAGGTTGCCTTAGGCTGGGATATATAGCGTTATTGACTTATATAATGTTCTCACCGAGAAGTGGGGGCCGAAGTGACGGGAATGTTGTAAAATATGACATTCGACATGTTAGGTTGCCTTAGGCTAGGATATATAGGGTTATAGACGTATATACTGTTCCCACCGAGAAGTAGGGGCCGAAGTGACGGGAATGTTGTAAAATATGACATTCGACATGTTAGGTTGCCTTAGGCTAGGATATATAGCTTTATAGACGTATATAATGTTCCCACCGAGAAGTAGGTGCCGACGCGCCAGGAATGTTGTTAAATATTACATACGACATGTTAGGTTGGCTTAGGCTGGGATATATAGCGTTATAGACGTATGTAATGTTCCCACCGAGAAGTAGGGGCCGACGTGCCAGGAATGTTGTAAAATATGACATTCGACATGTTAGGTTGCCTTAGGCTAGGATATATAGCGTTATAGACGTATATAATGTTCCCACCGAGAAGTAGGGGCCGACGTGCCAGGAATGTAGTAAAATATTACATCCGAGATGTTAGGTTGCCTTCGGCTAGGATGTATAACGTTATAGACGTATATAATGTTCCCACCGAGAAGTAGGGGCCGAAGTGACGGGAATGTTGTAAAATATGACATTCGACATGTTAGGTTGCCTTAGGCTAGGATATATAGCGTTATAGACGTATATAATGTTCCCACCGAGAAGTAGGTGCCGACGCGCCAGGAATGTTGTAAGATATTACATTCGACATGTTAGGTTGCCTTAAGCTAGGATATATAGCGTTATAGACGTATATAATGTTCCAACAGAGAAGTAGGGGCCGAAGTGCCGGGAATGTTGTAAAATATTACATGCGACATGTTTGGTTGCCTTAGGCTAGGATATATAGCGATATAGACGTATATCATGCTCCCACCGAGAAGTAGAGGCCAACGTGCCAGGAATGTAGTAAAATATTACATCCGATATGTTAGGTTGCCTTAGGCTAGGATATATAACGTTATAGACGTATATAACGTTACCACCGAGAAGTAGGGGCCGAAGTGACGGGAATGTTGTAAATTATTACATTCGACATGTTAGGTTGCCTTAGGCTAGGATATATAGCGTTATAGACGTATATAATGTTCCCACCGAGAAGTAGGCGCCGACGTGCCAGGAATGTAGTAAAATATTACATCCGAGATGTTAGGTTGCCTTCGGCTAGGATATATAACGTTATAGACGTATATAATGTTCCCACCGAGAAGTAGGGGCCGAAGTGACGGGAATGTTGTAAAATATGACATTCGACATGTTAGGTTGCCTTAGGCTAGGATATATAGCGTTATAGACGTATATAATGTTCCCACCGACAAGTAGGTGCCGACGTGCCAGGAATGTAGTAAAATATTACATCCGAGATGTTAGGTTGCCTTCGGCTAGGATATATAACGTTATAGACGTATATAATGTTCCCACCGAGAAGTAGGGGCCGAAGTGCCCGGGAATGTTGTAAAATAGTATATGCGACATGTTAGGTTGCCTTAGGCTGGGATATATAGCGTTATATACGTATGTAATGTTCCCACCGAGAAGTAGGGGCCGACGTGCCAGGAATGTTGTAAAATATGACATTCGACATGTTAGGTTGCCTTAGGCTAGGATATATAGCGTTATAGACGTATATAATGTTCCCACCGAGAAGTAGGTGCCGACGCGCCAGGAATGTTGTAAAATATTACATTCGACATGTTAGGTTGCCTTAAGCTAGGATATATAGCGTTATAGACGTATATAATGTTCCAACAGAGAAGTAGGGGCCGAAGTGCCGGGAATGTTGTAAAATATTATATGCGACATGTTTGGTTGCCTTAGGATAGGATATATAGCGTTATAGACGTATATCATGCTCCCACCGAGAAGTAGAGGCCAACGTGCCAGGAATGTAGTAAAATATTACATCCGATATGTTAGGTTGCCTTAGGCTAGGATATATAACGTTATAGACGTATATAACGTTACCACCGAGAAGTAGGAGCCGATGTGACGGGAATGTTGTAAAATATTACATTGGACATGTTAGGTTGCCTTAGGCTAGGATATATAGCGTTATAGACGTATATAATGTTCCCACCGAGAAGTAGGGGCCGACGTGCCAGGAATGTAGTAAAATATTACATCCGAGACGTTAGGTTGCCTTCGGCTAGGATATATAGCGTTATAGACGTATATAATGTTCCCACCGAGAAGTAGGGGCCGAAGTGCCGGGAATGTTGTAAAATATTACATGCGACATGTTTGGTTGCCTTAGGCTAGGATATATAGCGTTATAGACGTATATCATGCTCCCACCGAGAAGTAGAGGCCAACGTGCCAGGAATGTAGTAAAATATTACATCCGATATGTTAGGTTGCCTTAGGCTAGGATATATAACGTTATAGACGTATATAACGTTACCACCGAGAAGTAGGTGCCGACGCGCCAGGAATGTTGTTAAATATTACATACGACATGTTAGGTTGCCTTAGGCTGGGATATATAGCGTTATTGACTTATATAATGTTCTCACCAAGAAGTGGGGGCCGAAGTGACGGGAATGTTGTAAAATATGACAGTCGACATGTTAGGTTGCCTTAGGCTAGGATATATAGCGTTATAGACGTATATACTGTTCCCACCGAGAAGTAGGGGCCGAAGTGACGGGAATGTTGTAAAATATGACATTCGACATGTTAGGTTGCCTTAGGCTAGGATATATAGCTTTATAGGCGTATATAATGTTCCCACCGAGAAGTAGGTGCCGACGCGCCAGGAATGTTGTTAAATATTACATACGACATGTTAGGTTGCCTTAGGCTGGGATATATAGCGTTATAGACGTATATACTGTTCCCACCGAGAAGTAGGGGCCGAAGTGACGGGAATGTTGTAACATATGACATTCGACATGTTAGGTTGCCTTAGGCTAGGATATATAGCGTTATAGACGTATATAATGTTCCCACCGAGAAGTAGGGGCCGACGTGCCAGGAATGTAGTAAAATATTACATCCGAGGTGTTAGGTTGCCTTCGGCTAGGATATATAACGTTATGGACGTATATAATGTTCCCACCGAGAAGTAGGGGCCGAAGTGACGGGAATGTTGTAAAATATGACATTCGACATGTTAGGTTGCCTTAGGCTAGGATATATAGCGTTATAGACGTATATAATGTTCCCACCGAGAAGTAGGTGCCGACGCGCCAGGAATGTTGTAAAATATTACATTCGACATGTTAGGTTGCCTTAAGCTAGGATATATAGCGTTATAGACGTATATAATGTTCCAACAGAGAAGTAGGGGCCGAAGTGCCGGGAATGTTGTAAAATATTACATGCGACATGTTTGGTTGCCTTAGGCTAGGATATATAGCGTTATAGACGTATATCATGCTCCCACCGAGAAGTAGGGGCCGAAGTGACGGGAATGTTGTAAAATATGACATTCGACATGTTAGGTTGCCTTAGGCTAGGATATATAGCTTTATAGACGTATATAATGTTCCCACCGAGAAGTAGGTGCCGACGCGCCAGGAATGTTGTTAAATATTACATACGACATGTTAGGTTGGCTTAGGCTGGGATATATAGCGTTATAGACGTATGTAATGTTCCCACCGAGAAGTAGGGGCCGACGTGCCAGGAATGTTGTAAAATATGACATTCGACATGTTAGGTTGCCTTAGGCTAGGATATATAGCGTTATAGACGTATATAATGTTCCCACCGAGAAGTAGGGGCCGACGTGCCAGGAATGTAGTAAAATATTACATCCGAGGTGTTAGGTTGCCTTCGGCTAGGATATATAACGTTATGGACGTATATAATGTTCCCACCGAGAAGTAGGGGCCGAAGTGACGGGAATGTTGTAAAATATGACATTCGACATGTTAGGTTGCCTTAGGCTAGGATATATAGCGTTATAGACGTATATAATGTTCCCACCGAGAAGTATGTGCCGACGCGCCAGGAATGTTGTAAAATATTACATTCGACATGTTAGGTTGCCTTAAGCTAGGATATATAGCGTTATAGACGTATATAATGTTCCAACAGAGAAGTAGGGGCCGAAGTGCCGGGAATGTTGTAAAATATTACATGCGACATGTTTGGTTGCCTTAGGCTAGGATATATAGCGTTATAGACGTATATCATGCTCCCACCGAGAAGTAGGGGCCGACGTGCCAGGAATGTAGTAAAATATTACATCCGAGATGTTAGGTTGCCTTAAGCTAGGATATATAGCGTTATAGACGTATATAATGTTCCCACCGAGAAGTAGGGGCCGAAGTGACGGGAATGTTGTAAAATATGATATTCGACATGTTAGGTTGCCTTAGGCTAGGATATATAACGTTATAGACGTATATAATGTTCCCACCGAGAAGTAGGTGCCGACGCGCCAGGAATGTTGTTAAATATTACATACGACATGTTAGGTTGCCTTAGGCTGGGATATATAGCGTTATTGACTTATATAATGTTCTCACCGAGAAGTGGGGGCCGAAGTGACGGGAATGTTGTAAAATATGACATTCGACATGTTAGGTTGCCTTAGGCTAGGATATATAGGGTTATAGACGTATATACTGTTCCCACCGAGAAGTAGGGGCCGAAGTGACGGGAATGTTGTAAAATATGACATTCGACATGTTAGGTTGCCTTAGGCTAGGATATATAGCTTTATAGACGTATATAATGTTCCCACCGAGAAGTAGGTGCCGACGCGCCAGGAATGTTGTTAAATATTACATACGACATGTTAGGTTGGCTTAGGCTGGGATATATAGCGTTATAGACGTATGTAATGTTCCCACCGAGAAGTAGGGGCCGACGTGCCAGGAATGTTGTAAAATATGACATTCGACATGTTAGGTTGCCTTAGGCTAGGATATATAGCGTTATAGACGTATATAATGTTCCCACCGAGAAGTAGGGGCCGACGTGCCAGGAATGTAGTAAAATATTACATCCGAGATGTTAGGTTGCCTTCGGCTAGGATGTATAACGTTATAGACGTATATAATGTTCCCACCGAGAAGTAGGGGCCGAAGTGACGGGAATGTTGTAAAATATGACATTCGACATGTTAGGTTGCCTTAGGCTAGGATATATAGCGTTATAGACGTATATAATGTTCCCACCGAGAAGTAGGTGCCGACGCGCCAGGAATGTTGTAAGATATTACATTCGACATGTTAGGTTGCCTTAAGCTAGGATATATAGCGTTATAGACGTATATAATGTTCCAACAGAGAAGTAGGGGCCGAAGTGCCGGGAATGTTGTAAAATATTACATGCGACATGTTTGGTTGCCTTAGGCTAGGATATATAGCGATATAGACGTATATCATGCTCCCACCGAGAAGTAGAGGCCAACGTGCCAGGAATGTAGTAAAATATTACATCCGATATGTTAGGTTGCCTTAGGCTAGGATATATAACGTTATAGACGTATATAACGTTACCACCGAGAAGTAGGGGCCGAAGTGACGGGAATGTTGTAAATTATTACATTCGACATGTTAGGTTGCCTTAGGCTAGGATATATAGCGTTATAGACGTATATAATGTTCCCACCGAGAAGTAGGCGCCGACGTGCCAGGAATGTAGTAAAATATTACATCCGAGATGTTAGGTTGCCTTCGGCTAGGATATATAACGTTATAGACGTATATAATGTTCCCACCGAGAAGTAGGGGCCGAAGTGACGGGAATGTTGTAAAATATGACATTCGACATGTTAGGTTGCCTTAGGCTAGGATATATAGCGTTATAGACGTATATAATGTTCCCACCGACAAGTAGGTGCCGACGTGCCAGGAATGTAGTAAAATATTACATCCGAGATGTTAGGTTGCCTTCGGCTAGGATATATAACGTTATAGACGTATATAATGTTCCCACCGAGAAGTAGGGGCCGAAGTGCCCGGGAATGTTGTAAAATAGTATATGCGACATGTTAGGTTGCCTTAGGCTGGGATATATAGCGTTATATACGTATGTAATGTTCCCACCGAGAAGTAGGGGCCGACGTGCCAGGAATGTTGTAAAATATGACATTCGACATGTTAGGTTGCCTTAGGCTAGGATATATAGCGTTATAGACGTATATAATGTTCCCACCGAGAAGTAGGTGCCGACGCGCCAGGAATGTTGTAAAATATTACATTCGACATGTTAGGTTGCCTTAAGCTAGGATATATAGCGTTATAGACGTATATAATGTTCCAACAGAGAAGTAGGGGCCGAAGTGCCGGGAATGTTGTAAAATATTATATGCGACATGTTTGGTTGCCTTAGGATAGGATATATAGCGTTATAGACGTATATCATGCTCCCACCGAGAAGTAGAGGCCAACGTGCCAGGAATGTAGTAAAATATTACATCCGATATGTTAGGTTGCCTTAGGCTAGGATATATAACGTTATAGACGTATATAACGTTACCACCGAGAAGTAGGAGCCGATGTGACGGGAATGTTGTAAAATATTACATTGGACATGTTAGGTTGCCTTAGGCTAGGATATATAGCGTTATAGACGTATATAATGTTCCCACCGAGAAGTAGGGGCCGACGTGCCAGGAATGTAGTAAAATATTACATCCGAGACGTTAGGTTGCCTTCGGCTAGGATATATAGCGTTATAGACGTATATAATGTTCCCACCGAGAAGTAGGGGCCGAAGTGCCGGGAATGTTGTAAAATATTACATGCGACATGTTTGGTTGCCTTAGGCTAGGATATATAGCGTTATAGACGTATATCATGCTCCCACCGAGAAGTAGAGGCCAACGTGCCAGGAATGTAGTAAAATATTACATCCGATATGTTAGGTTGCCTTAGGCTAGGATATATAACGTTATAGACGTATATAACGTTACCACCGAGAAGTAGGTGCCGACGCGCCAGGAATGTTGTTAAATATTACATACGACATGTTAGGTTGCCTTAGGCTGGGATATATAGCGTTATTGACTTATATAATGTTCTCACCAAGAAGTGGGGGCCGAAGTGACGGGAATGTTGTAAAATATGACAGTCGACATGTTAGGTTGCCTTAGGCTAGGATATATAGCGTTATAGACGTATATACTGTTCCCACCGAGAAGTAGGGGCCGAAGTGACGGGAATGTTGTAAAATATGACATTCGACATGTTAGGTTGCCTTAGGCTAGGATATATAGCTTTATAGGCGTATATAATGTTCCCACCGAGAAGTAGGTGCCGACGCGCCAGGAATGTTGTTAAATATTACATACGACATGTTAGGTTGCCTTAGGCTGGGATATATAGCGTTATAGACGTATATACTGTTCCCACCGAGAAGTAGGGGCCGAAGTGACGGGAATGTTGTAACATATGACATTCGACATGTTAGGTTGCCTTAGGCTAGGATATATAGCTGTATAGACGTATATAATGTTCCCACCGAGAAGTAGGTGCCGACGCGCCAGGAATGTTGTTAAATATTACATACGACATGTTAGGTTGCCTTAGGCTGGGATATATAGCGTTATAGACGTATGTAATGTTCCCACCGAGAAGTAGGGGCCGACGTGCCAGGAATGTTGTAAAATATGACATTCGACATGTTAGGTTGCCTTAGGCTAGGATATATAGCGTTATAGACGTATATAATGTTCCCACCGAGAAGTAGGGGCCGACGTGCCAGGAATGTAGTAAAATATTACATCCGGGATGTTAGGTAGCCTTCGGCTAGGATATATAACGTTATAGACGTATATAATGTTCCCACCGAGAAGTAGGGGCCGAAGTGACGGGAATGTTGTAAAATATGACATTCGACATGTTAGGTTGCCTTAGGCTAGGATATATAGCGTTATAGACGTATATAATGTTCCCACCGAGAAGTAGGTGCCGACGCGCCAGGAATGTTGTAAAATATTACATTCGACATGTTAGGTTGCCTTAAGCTAGGATATATAGCGTTGTAGACGTATATAATGTTCCAACAGAGAAGTAGGGGCCGAAGTGCCGGGAATGTTGTAAAATATTACATGCGACATGTTTGGTTGCCTTAGGCTAGGATATATAGCGTTATAGACGTATATCATGCTCCCACCGAGAAGTAGAGGCCAACGTGCCAGGAATGTAGTAAAATATTACATCCGATATGTTAGGTTGCCTTAGGCTAGGATATATAACGTTATAGACGTATATAACGTTACCACCGAGAAGTAGGGGCCGAAGTGACGGGAATGTTGTAAAATATTACATTCGACATGTTAGGTTGCCTTAGGCTAGGATATATAGCGTTATAGACGTATATAATGTTCCCACCGAGAAGTAGGGGCCGACGTGCCAGGAATGTAGTAAAATATTACATCCGAGATGTTAGGTAGCCTTCGGCTAGGATATATAACGTTATAGACGTATATAATGTTCCCACCGAGAAGTAGGGGCCGAAGTGACGGGAATGTTGTAAAATATGACATTCGACATGTTAGGTTGCCTTAGGCTAGGATATATAACGTTATAGACGTATATAATGTTCCCACCGAGAAGTAGGTGCCGACGCGCCAGGAATGTTGTAAAATATTACATTCGACATGTTAGGTTGCCTTAAGCTAGGATATATAGCGTTGTAGACGTATATAATGTTCCAACAGAGAAGTAGGGGCCGAAGTGCCGGGAATGTTGTAAAATATTACATTCGACATGTTAGGTTGCCTTAGGCTAGGATATATAGCGTTATAGACGTATATAATGTTCCCACCGAGAAGTAGGGGCCGACGTGCCAGGAATGTAGTAAAATATTACATCCGAGACGTTAGGTTGCCTTAGGCTGGGATATATAGCGTTATTGACTTATATAATGTTCTCACCGAGAAGTGGGGGCCGAAGTGACGGGAATGTTGTAAAATATGACATTCGACATGTTAGGTTGCCTTAGGCTAGGATATATAGCGTTATAGACGTATATAATGTTCCCACCGAGAAGTAGGTGCCGACGCGCCAGGAATGTTGTAAAATATTACATTCGACATGTTAGGTTGCCTTAAGCTAGGATATATAGCGTTGTAGACGTATATAATGTTCCAACAGAGAAGTAGGGGCCGAAGTGCCGGGAATGTTGTAAAATATTACATGCGACATGTTTGGTTGCCTTAGGCTAGGATATATAGCGTTATAGACGTATATCATGCTCCCACCGAGAAGTAGAGGCCAACGTGCCAGGAATGTAGTAAAATATTACATCCGATATGTTAGGTTGCCTTAGGCTAGGATATATAACGTTATAGACGTATATAACGTTACCACCGAGAAGTAGGGGCCGAAGTGACGGGAATGTTGTAAAATATTACATTCGACATGTTAGGTTGCCTTAGGCTAGGATATATAGCGTTATAGACGTATATAATGTTCCCACCGAGAAGTAGGGGCCGACGTGCCAGGAATGTAGTAAAATATTACATCCGAGATGTTAGGTAGCCTTCGGCTAGGATATATAACGTTATAGACGTATATAATGTTCCCACCGAGAAGTAGGGGCCGAAGTGACGGGAATGTTGTAAAATATGACATTCGACATGTTAGGTTGCCTTAGGCTAGGATATATAACGTTATAGACGTATATAATGTTCCCACCGAGAAGTAGGTGCCGACGCGCCAGGAATGTTGTAAAATATTACATTCGACATGTTAGGTTGCCTTAAGCTAGGATATATAGCGTTGTAGACGTATATAATGTTCCAACAGAGAAGTAGGGGCCGAAGTGCCGGGAATGTCGTAAAATATTACATTCGACATGTTAGGTTGCCTTAGGCTAGGATATATAGCGTTATAGACGTATATAATGTTCCCACCGAGAAGTAGGGGCCGACGTGCCAGGAATGTAGTAAAATATTACATCCGAGACGTTAGGTTGCCTTCGGCTAGGATATATAACGTTATAGACGTATATAATGTTCCCACCGAGAAGTAGGGGCCGAAGTGACGGGAATGTTGTAAAATATGATATTCGACATGTTAGGTTGCCTTAGGCTAGGATATATAGCGTTATAGACGTATATAATGTTCCCACCGAGAAGTAGGTGCCGACGCGCCAGGTATGTTGTTAAATATTACATACGACATGTTAGGTTGCCTTAGGCTGGGATATATAGCGTTATTGACTTATATAATGTTCTCACCGAGAAGTGGGGGCCGAAGTGACGGGAATGTTGTAAAATATGACATTCGACATGTTAGGTTGCCTTAGGCTAGGATATATAGCGTTATAGACGTATATACTGTTCCCACCGAGAAGTAGGGGCCGAAGTGCCGGGAATGTTGTAAAATATTATATGCGACATGTTTGATTGCCTTAGGATAGGATATATAGCGTTATAGACGTATATCATGCTCCCACCGAGAAGTAGAGGCCAACGTGCCAGGAATGTAGTAAAATATTACATCCGATATGTTAGGTTGCCTTAGGCTAGGATATATAACGTTATAGACGTATATAACGTTACCACCGAGAAGTAGGAGCCGATGTGACGGGAATGTTGTAAAATATTACATTGGACATGTTAGGTTGCCTTAGGCTAGGATATATAGCGTTATAGACGTATATAATGTTCCCACCGAGAAGTAGGGGCCGACGTGCCAGGAATGTAGTAAAATATTACATCCGAGACGTTAGGTTGCCTTCGGCTAGGATATATAGCGTTATAGACGTATATAATGTTCCCACCGAGAAGTAGGGGCCGAAGTGACGGGAATGTTGTAAAATATGACATTCGACATGTTAGGTTGCCTTAGGCTAGGACATGTAGCGTTATAGACGTATATAATGTTCCCACCGAGAAGTAGGTGCCGACGCGCCAGGAATGTTGTAAAATATTACATTCGACATGTTAGGTTGCCTTAAGCTAGGATATATAGCGTTATAGACGTATATAATGTTCCAACAGAGAAGTAGGGGCCGAAGTGCCGGGAATGTTGTAAAATATTACATGCGACATGTTTGGTTGCCTTAGGCTAGGATATATAGCGTTATAGACGTATATCATGCTCCCACCGAGAAGTAGAGGCCAACGTGCCAGGAATGTAGTAAAATATTACATCCGATATGTTAGGTTGCCTTAGGCTAGGATATATAACGTTATAGACGTATATAACGTTACCACCGAGAAGTAGGTGCCGACGCGCCAGGAATGTTGTTAAATATTACATACGACATGTTAGGTTGCCTTAGGCTGGGATATATAGCGTTATTGACTTATATAATGTTCTCACCAAGAAGTGGGGGCCGAAGTGACGGGAATGTTGTAAAATATGACAGTCGACATGTTAGGTTGCCTTAGGCTAGGATATATAGCGTTATAGACGTATATACTGTTCCCACCGAGAAGTAGGGGCCGAAGTGACGGGAATGTTGTAAAATATGACATTCGACATGTTAGGTTGCCTTAGGCTGGGATATATAGCGTTATAGACGTATATACTGTTCCCACCGAGAAGTAGGGGCCGAAGTGACGGGAATGTTGTAACATATGACATTCGACATGTTAGGTTGCCTTAGGCTAGGATATATAGCTGTATAGACGTATATAATGTTCCCACCGAGAAGTAGGTGCCGACGCGCCAGGAATGTTGTTAAATATTACATACGACATGTTAGGTTGCCTTAGGCTGGGATATATAGCGTTATAGACGTATGTAATGTTCCCACCGAGAAGTAGGGGCCGACGTGCCAGGAATGTTGTAAAATATGACATTCGACATGTTAGGTTGCCTTAGGCTAGGATATATAGCGTTATAGACGTATATAATGTTCCCACCGAGAAGTAGGGGCCGACGTGCCAGGAATGTAGTAAAATATTACGTCCGGGATGTTAGGTAGCTTTCGGCTAGGATATATAACGTTATAGACGTATATAATGTTCCCACCGAGAAGTAGGGGCCGAAGTGACGGGAATGTTGTAAAATATGACATTCGACATGTTAGGTTGCCTTAGGCTAGGATATATAGCGTTATAGACGTATATAATGTTCCCACCGAGAAGTAGGTGCCGACGCGCCAGGAATGTTGTAAAATATTACATTCGACATGTTAGGTTGCCTTAAGCTAGGATATATAGCGTTGTAGACGTATATAATGTTCCAACAGAGAAGTAGGGGCCGAAGTGCCGGGAATGTTGTAAAATATTACATGCGACATGTTTGGTTGCCTTAGGCTAGGATATATAGCGTTATAGACGTATATCATGCTCCCACCGAGAAGTAGAGGCCAACGTGCCAGGAATGTAGTAAAATATTACATCCGATATGTTAGGTTGCCTTAGGCTAGGATATATAACGTTATAGACGTATATAACGTTACCACCGAGAAGTAGGGGCCGAAGTGACGGGAATGTTGTAAAATATTACATTCGACATGTTAGGTTGCCTTAGGCTAGGATATATAGCGTTATAGACGTATATAATGTTCCCACCGAGAAGTAGGGGCCGACGTGCCAGGAATGTAGTAAAATATTACATCCGAGATGTTAGGTAGCCTTCGGCTAGGATATATAACGTTATAGACGTATATAATGTTCCCACCGAGAAGTAGGGGCCGAAGTGACGGGAATGTTGTAAAATATGACATTCGACATGTTAGGTTGCCTTAGGCTAGGATATATAACGTTATAGACGTATATAATGTTCCCACCGAGAAGTAGGTGCCGACGCGCCAGGAATGTTGTAAAATATTACATTCGACATGTTAGGTTGCCTTAAGCTAGGATATATAGCTTTGTAGACGTATATAATGTTCCAACAGAGAAGTAGGGGCCGAAGTGCCGGGAATGTTGTAAAATATTACATTCGACATGTTAGGTTGCCTTAGGCTAGGATATATAGCGTTATAGACGTATATAATGTTCCCACCGAGAAGTAGGGGCCGACGTGCCAGGAATGTAGTAAAATATTACATCCGAGACGTTAGGTTGCCTTCGGCTAGGATATATAACGTTATAGACGTATATAATGTTCCCACCGAGAAGTAGGGGCCGAAGTGACGGGAATGTTGTAAAATATGATATTCGACATGTTAGGTTGCCTTAGGCTAGGATATATAGCGTTATAGACGTATATAATGTTCCCACCGAGAAGTAGGTGCCGACGCGCCAGGTATGTTGTTAAATATTACATACGACATGTTAGGTTGCCTTAGGCTGGGATATATAGCGTTATTGACTTATATAATGTTCTCACCGAGAAGTGGGGGCCGAAGTGACGGGAATGTTGTAAAATATGACATTCGACATGTTAGGTTGCCTTAGGCTAGGATATATAGCGTTATAGACGTATATAATGTTCCCACCGAGAAGTAGGTGCCGACGCGCCAGGAATGTTGTAAAATATTACATTCGACATGTTAGGTTGCCTTAAGCTAGGATATATAGCGTTGTAGACGTATATAATGTTCCAACAGAGAAGTAGGGGCCGAAGTGCCGGGAATGTTGTAAAATATTACATGCGACATGTTTGGTTGCCTTAGGCTAGGATATATAGCGTTATAGACGTATATCATGCTCCCACCGAGAAGTAGAGGCCAACGTGCCAGGAATGTAGTAAAATATTACATCCGATATGTTAGGTTGCCTTAGGCTAGGATATATAACGTTATAGACGTATATAACGTTACCACCGAGAAGTAGGGGCCGAAGTGACGGGAATGTTGTAAAATATTACATTCGACATGTTAGGTTGCCTTAGGCTAGGATATATAGCGTTATAGACCTATATAATGTTCCCACCGAGAAGTAGGGGCCGACGTGCCAGGAATGTAGTAAAATATTACATCCGAGATGTTAGGTAGCCTTCGGCTAGGATATATAACGTTATAGACGTATATAATGTTCCCACCGAGAAGTAGGGGCCGAAGTGACGGGAATGTTGTAAAATATGACATTCGACATGTTAGGTTGCCTTAGGCTAGGATATATAGCTTTATAGACGTATATAATGTTCCCACCGAGAAGTAGGTGCCGACGCGCCAGGAATGTTGTTAAATATTACATACGACATGTTAGGTTGCCTTAGGCTGGGATATATAGCGTTATAGACGTATGTAATGTTCCCACCGAGAAGTAGGGGCCGACGTGCCAGGAATGTTGTAAAATATGACATTCGACATGTTAGGTTGCCTTAGGCTAGGATATATAGCGTTATAGACGTATGTAATGTTCCCACCGAGAAGTAGGGGCCGACGTGCCAGGAATGTTGTAAAATATGACATTCGACATGTTAGGTTGCCTTAGGCTAGGATATATAGCGTTATAGACGTATATAATGTTCCCACCGAGAAGTAGGTGCCGACGCGCCAGGAATGTTGTAAAATATTACATCCGAGATGTTAGGTTGCCTTCGGCTAGGATATATAACGTTATAGACGTATATAATGTTCCAACAGAGAAGTAGGGGCCGAAGTGCCGGGAATGTTGTAAAATATTACATTCGACATGTTAGGTTGCCTTAGGCTAGGATATATAGCGTTATAGACGTATATAATGTTCCCACCGAGAAGTAGGGGCCGACGTGCCAGGAATGTAGTAAAATATTACATCCGAGACGTTAGGTTGCCTTCGGCTAGGATATATAACGTTATAGACGTATATAATGTTCCCACCGAGAAGTAGGGGCTGAAGTGACGGGAATGTTGTAAAATATGATATTCGACATGTTAGGTTGCCTTAGGATAGGATATATAGCGTTATAGACGTATATAATGTTCCCACCGAGAAGTAGGTGCCGACGCGCCAGGTATGTTGTTAAATATTACATACGACATGTTAGGTTGCCTTAGGCTGGGATATATAGCGTTATTGACTTATATAATGTTCTCACCGAGAAGTGGGGGCCGAAGTGACGGGAATGTTGTAAAATATGACATTCGACATGTTAGGTTGCCTTAGGCTAGGATATATAGCGTTATAGACGTATATACTGTTCCCACCGAGAAGTAGGGCCGAAGTGACGGGAATGTTGTAAAATATGACATTCGACATGTTAGGTTGCCTTAGGCTAGGATATATAGCTTTATAGACGTATATAATGTTCCCACCGAGAAGTAGGTGCCGACGCGCCAGGAATGTTGTTAAATATTACATACGACATGTTAGGTTGCCTTAGGCTGGGATATATAGCGTTATAGACGTATGTAATGTTCCCACCGAGAAGTAGGGGCCGACGTGCCAGGAATGTTGTAAAATATGACATTCGACATGTTAGGTTGCCTTAGGCTAGGATATATAGCGTTATAGACGTATGTAATGTTCCCACCGAGAAGTAGGGGCCGACGTGCCAGGAATGTTGTAAAATATGACATTCGACATGTTAGGTTGCCTTAGGCTAGGATATATAGCGTTATAGACGTATATAATGTTCCCACCGAGAAGTAGGGGCCGACGTGCCAGGAATGTAGTAAAATATTACATCCGAGATGTTAGGTTGCCTTAGGCAAGGATATATAGCGTTATGGACGTATATAATGTTCCCACCGAGAAGTAGGGGCCGACGTGCCAGGAATGTAGTAAAATGTTACATCCGAGATGTTAGATTGCCTTAGGTTAGGATATATAGCGTTATTGACTTATATAATGTTCTCACCGAGAAGTAGGGACCGACGTGCCAGGAATGTAGTAAAATGTTACATCCGACATGTTAGGTTGCCTTAGGCTAGGATATATAGCGTTATAGACGTATATAATGTTCCCACCGAGAAGTAGGTGCCGACGCGCCAGGAATGTTGTAAAATATTACATCCGAGATGTTAGGTTGCCTTCGGCTAGGATATATAACGTTATAGACGTATATAATGTTCCCACCGAGAAGTAGGGGCCGAAGTGACGGGAATGTTGTAAAATATGACATTCGACATGTTAGGTTGCCTTAGGCTAGGATATATAGCGTTATAGACGTATATACTGTTCCCACCGAGAAGTAGGGGCCGAAGTGACGGGTATGTTGTAAAATATTACATTCGACATGTTAGGTTGCCTTAGGCTAGGACATATAACGTTATAGACGTATATAATGTTCCCACCGAGAAGTAGGTGCCGACGCGCCAGGAATGTTGTTAAATATTACATACGACATGTTAGGTTGCCTTAGGCTGGGATATATAGCGTTATTGACTTATATAATGTTCTCACCAAGAAGTGGGGGCCGAAGTGACGGGAATGTTGTAAAATATGACATTCGACATGTTAGGTTGCCTTAGGCTAGGATATATAGCGTTATAGACGTATATACTGTTCCCACCGAGAAGTAGGGGCCGAAGTGACGGGAATGTTGTAACATATGACATTCGACATGTTAGGTTGCCTTAGGCTAGGATATATAGCTGTATAGACGTATACAATGTTCCCACCGAGAAGTAGGTGCCGACGCGCCAGGAATGTTGTTAAATATTACATACGACATGTTAGGTTGCCTTAGGCTGGGATATATAGCGTTATAGACGTATGTAATGTTCCCACCGAGAAGTAGGGGCCGACGTGCCAGGAATGTTGTAAAATATGACATTCGACATGTTAGGTTGCCTTAGGCTAGGATATATAGCGTTATAGACGTATATAATGTTCCCACCGAAAAGTAGGGGCCGACGTGCCAGGAATGTAGTAAAATATTACATCCGAGATGTTAGGTAGCCTTCGGCTAGGATATATAACGTTATAGACGTATATAATGTTCCCACCGAGAAGTAGGGGCCGAAGTGACGGGAATGTTGTAAAATATGACATTCGACATGTTAGGTTGCCTTAGGCTAGGATATATAGCGTTATAGACGTATATAATGTTCCCACCGAGAAGTAGGTGCCGACGCGCCAGGAATGTTGTAAAATATTACATTCGACATGTTAGGTTGCCTTAGGCTGGGATATATAGCGTTATAGACGTATGTAATGTTCCCACCGAGAAGTAGGGGCCGACGTGCCAGGAATGTTGTAAAATATGACATTCGACATGTTAGGTTGCCTTAGGCTAGAATATATAGCGTTATAGACGTATATAATGTTCCCACCGAGAAGTAGGGGCCGACGTGCCAGGAATGTAGTAAAATATTACATGCGACATGTTAGGTAGCCTTCGGCTAGGATATATAACGTTATAGACGTATATAATGTTCCCACCGAGAAGTAGGGGCCGAAGTGACGGGAATGTTGTAAAATATGACATTCGACATGTTAGGTTGCCTTAGGCTAGGATATATAGCGTTATAGACGTATATAATGTTCCCACCGAGAAGTAGGTGCCGACGCGCCAGGAATGTTGTAAAATATTACATTCGACATGTTAGGTTGCCTTAAGCTAGGATATATAGCGTTGTAGACGTATATAATGTTCCAACAGAGAAGTAGGGGCCGAAGTGCCGGGAATGTTGTAAAATATTACATGCGACATGTTTGGTTGCCTTAGGCTAGGATATATAGCGTTATAGACGTATATCATGCTCCCACCGAGAAGTAGAGGCCAACGTGCCAGGAATGTAGTAAAATATTACATCCGATATGTTAGGTTGCCTTAGGCTAGGATATATAACGTTATAGACGTATATAACGTTACCACCGAGAAGTAGGGGCCGAAGTGCCGGGAATGTTGTAAAATATTACATTCGACATGTTAGGTTGCCTTAGGCTAGGATATATAGCGTTATAGACGTATATAATGTTCCCACCGAGAAGAAGGGGCCGACGTGCCAGGAATGTAGTAAAATATTACATCCGAGACGTTAGGTTGCCTTCGGCTAGGATATATAACGTTATAGACGTATATAATGTTCCCACCGAGAAGTAGGGGCCGAAGTGACGGGAATGTTGTAAAATATGATATTCGACATGTTAGGTTGCCTTAGGCTAGGATATATAGCGTTATAGACGTATATAATGTTCCCACCGAGAAGTAGGTGCCGACGCGCCAGGTATGTTGTTAAATATTACATACGACATGTTAGGTTGCCTTAGGCTGGGATATATAGCGTTATTGACTTATATAATGTTCTCACCGAGAAGTGGGGGCCGAAGTGACGGGAATGTTGTAAAATATGACATTCGACATGTTAGGTTGCCTTAGGCTAGGATATATAGCGTTATAGACGTATATACTGTTCCCACCGAGAAGTAGGGCCGAAGTGACGGGAATGTTGTAAAATATGACATTCGACATGCTAGGTTGCCTTAGGCGAGGATATATAGCTTTATAGACGTATATAATGTTCCCACCGAGAAGTGGGTGCCGACGCGCCAGGAATGTTGTTAAATATTACATACGACATGTTAGGTTGCCTTAGGCTGGGATATATAGCGTTATAGACGTATGTAATGTTCCCACCGAGAAGTAGGGGCCGACGTGCCAGGAATGTTGTAAAATATGACATTCGACATGTTAGGTTGCCTTAGGCTAGGATATATAGCGTTATAGACGTATGTAATGTTCCCACCGAGAAGTAGGGGCCGACGTGCCAGGAATGTTGTAAAATATGACATTCGACATGTTAGGTTGCCTTAGGCTAGGATATATAGCGTTATAGACGTATATAATGTTCCCACCGAGAAGTAGGGGCCGACGTGCCAGGAATGTAGTAAAATATTACATCCGAGATGTTAGGTTGCCTTAGGCAAGGATATATAGCGTTATAGACGTATATAATGTTCCCACCGAGAAGTAGGGGCCGACGTGCCAGGAATGTAGTAAAATGTTACATCCGAGATGTTAGATTGTCTTAGGTTAGGATATATAGCGTTATTGACTTATATAATGTTCTCACCGAGAAGTAGGGACCGACGTGCCAGGAATGTAGTAAAATGTTACATCCGACATGTTAGGTTGCCTTAGGCTAGGATATATAGCGTTATAGACGTATATAATGTTCCCACCGAGAAGTAGGTGCCGACGCGCCAGGAATGTTGTAAAATATTACATCCGAGATGTTAGCTTGCCTTCGGCTAGGATATATAACGTTATAGACGTATATAATGTTCCCACCGAGAAGTAGGGGCCGAAGTGACGGGAATGTTGTAAAATATGACATTCGACATGTTAGGTTGCCTTAGGCTAGGATATATAGCGTTATAGACGTATATACTGTTCCCACCGAGAAGTAGGGGCCGAAGTGACGGGTATGTTGTAAAATATTACATTCGACATGTTAGGTTGCCTTAGGCTAGGACATATAACGTTATAGACGTATATAATGTTCCCACCGAGAAGTAGGTGCCGACGCGCCAGGAATGTTGTTAAATATTACATACGACATGTTAGGTTGCCTTAGGCTGGGATATATAGCGTTATTGACTTATATAATGTTCTCACCAAGAAGTGGGGGCCGAAGTGACGGGAATGTTGTAAAATATGACATTCGACATGTTAGGTTGCCTTAGGCTAGGATATATAGCTTTAAAGACGTATATACTGTTCCCACCGAGAAGTAGGGGCCGAAGTGACGGGAATGTTGTAACATATGACATTCGACATGTTAGGTTGCCTTAGGCTAGGATATATAGCTGTATAGAAGTATATAATGTTCCCACCGAGAAGTAGGTGCCGACGCGCCAGGAATGTTGTTAAATATTACATACGACATGTTAGGTTGCCTTAGGCTGGGATATATAGCGTTATAGACGTATGTAATGTTCCCACCGAGAAGTAGGGGCCGACGTGCCAGGAATTTTGTAAAATATGACATTCGACATGTTAGGTTGCCTTAGGCTAGGATATATAGCGTTATAGACGTATATAATGTTCCCACCGAGAAGTAGGGGCCGACGTGCCAGGAATGTAGTAAAATATTACATCCGAGATGTTAGGTAGCCTTCGGCTAGGATATATAACGTTATAGACGTATATAATGTTCCCACCGAGAAGTAGGGGCCGAAGTGACGGGAATGTTGTAAAATATGACATTCGACATGTTAGGTTGCCTTAGGCTAGGATATATAGCGTTATAGACGTATATAATGTTCCCACCGAGAAGTAGGTGCCGACGCGCCAGGAATGTTGTAAAATATTACATTCGACATGTTAGGTTGCCTTAAGCTAGGATATATAGCGTTGTAGACGTATATAATGTTCCAACAGAGAAGTAGGGGCCGAAGTGCCGGGAATGTTGTAAAATATTACATGCGACATGTTTGGTTGCCTTAGGCTAGGATATATAGCGTTATAGACGTATATCATGCTCCCACCGAGAAGTAGAGGCCAACGTGCCAGGAATGTAGTAAAATATTACATCCGATATGTTAGGTTGCCTTAGGCTAGGATATATAACGTTATAGACGTATATAACGTTACCACCGAGAAGTAGGGGCCGAAGTGACGGGAATGTTGTAAAATATTACATTCGACATGTTAGGTTGCCTTAGGCTAGGATATATAGCGTTATAGACGTATATAATGTTCCCACCGAGAAGTAGGGGCCGACGTGCCAGGAATGTAGTAAAATATTACATCCGAGATGTTAGGTAGCCTTCGGCTAGGATATATAACGTTATAGACGTATATAATGTTCCCACCGAGAAGTAGGGGCCGAAGTGACGGGAATGTTGTAAAATATGACATTCGACATGTTAGGTTGCCTTAGGCTAGGATATATAGCGTTATAGACGTATATAATGTTCCCACCGAGAAGTAGGTGCCGACGCGCCAGGAATGTTGTAAAATATTACATTCGACATGTTAGGTTGCCTTAAGCTAGGATATATAGCGTTGTAGACGTATATAATGTTCCAACAGAGAAGTAGGGGCCGAAGTGCCGGGAATGTTGTAAAATATTACATGCGACATGTTTGGTTGCCTTAGGCTAGGATATATAGCGTTATAGACGTATATCATGCTCCCACCGAGAAGTAGAGGCCAACGTGCCAGGAATGTAGTAAAATATTACATCCGATATGTTAGGTTGCCTTAGGCTAGGATATATAACGTTATAGACGTATATAACGTTACCACCGAGAAGTAGGGGCCGAAGTGACGGGAATGTTGTAAAATATTACATTCGACATGTTAGGTTGCCTTAGGCTAGGATATATAGCGTTATAGACGTATATAATGTTCCCACCGAGAAGTAGGGGCCGACGTGCCAGGAATGTAGTAAAATATTACATCCGAGACGTTAGGTTACCTTCGGCTAGGATATATAACGTTATAGACGTATATAATGTTCCCACCGAGAAGTAGGGGCCGAAGTGACGGGAATGTTGTAAAATATGATATTCGACATGTTAGGTTGCCTTAGGCTAGGATATATAGCGTTATAGACGTATATAATGTTCCCACCGAGAAGTAGGTGCCGACGCGCCAGGTATGTTGTTAAATATTACATACGACATGTTAGGTTGCCTTAGGCTGGGATATATAGCGTTATTGACTTATATAATGTTCTCACCGAGAAGTGGGGGCCGAAGTGACGGGAATGTTGTAAAATATGACATTCGACATGTTAGGTTGCCTTAGGCTAGGATATATAGCGTTATAGACGTATATACTGTTCCCACCGAGAAGTAGGGCCGAAGTGACGGGAATGTTGTAAAATATGACATTCGACATGTTAGGTTGCCTTAGGCTAGGATATATAGCTTTATAGACGTATATAATGTTCCCACCGAGAAGTAGGTGCCGACGCGCCAGGAATGTTGTTAAATATTACATACGACATGTTAGGTTGCCTTAGGCTGGGATATATAACGTTATAGACGTATATAATGTTCCCACCGAGAAGTAGGGGCCGAAGTGACGGGAATGTTGTAAAATATGACATTCGACATGTTAGGTTGCCTTAGGCTAGGACATATAGCGTTATAGACGTATATAATGTTCCCACCGAGAAGTAGGTGCCGACGCGCCAGGAATGTTGTAAAATATTACATTCGACATGTTAGGTTGCCTTAAGCTAGGATATATAGCGTTATAGACGTATATAATGTTCCAACAGAGAAGTAGGGGCCGAAGTGCCGGGAATGTTGTAAAATATTACATGCGACATGTTTGGTTGCCTTAGGCTAGGATATATAGCGTTATAGACGTATATCATGCTCCCACCGAGAAGTAGAGGCCAACGAGCCAGGAATGTAGTAAAATATTACATCCGATATGTTAGGTTGCCTTAGGCTAGGATATATAACGTTATAGACGTATATAACGTTACCACCGAGAAGTAGGTGCCGACGCGCCAGGAATGTTGTTAAATATTACATACGACATGTTAGGTTGCCTTAGGCTCGGATATATAGCGTTATTGACTTATATAATGTTCTCACCGAGAAGTGGGGGCCGAAGTGACGGGAATGTTGTAAAATATGACATTCGACATGTTAGGTTGCCTTAGGCTAGGATATATAGCTTTATAGACGTATATAATGTTCCCACCGAGAAGTAGGTGCCGACGCGCCAGGAATGTTGTTAAATATTACATACGACATGTTAGGTTGCCTTAGGCTGGGATATATAGCGTTATAGACGTATGTAATGTTCCCACCGAGAAGTAGGGGCCGACGTGCCAGGAATGTTGTAAAATATGACATTCGACATGTTAGGTTGCCTTAGGCTAGGATATATAGCGTTATAGACGTATATAATGTTCCCACCGAGAAGTAGGGGCCGACGTGCCGGGAATGTAGTAAAATATTACATCCGAGATGTTAGGTAGCCTTCGGCTAGGATATATAACGTTATAGACGTATATAATGTTCCCACCGAGAAGTAGGGGCCGAAGTGACGGGAATGTTGTAAAATATGACATTCGACATGTTAGGTTGCCTTAGGCTAGGATATATAGCGTTATAGACGTATATAATGTTCCCACCGAGAAGTAGGTGCCGACGCGCCAGGAATGTTGTAAAATATTACATTCGACATGTTAGGTTGCCTTAAGCTAGGATATATAGCGTTGTAGACGTATATAATGTTCCAACAGAGAAGTAGGGGCCGAAGTGCCGGGAATGTTGTAAAATATTACATGCGACATGTTTGGTTGCCTTAGGCTAGGATATATAGCGTTATAGACGTATATCATGCTCCCACCGAGAAGTAGAGGCCAACGTGCCAGGAATGTAGTAAAATATTACATCCGATATGTTAGGTTGCCTTAGGCTAGGATATATAACGTTATAGACGTATATAACGTTACCACCGAGAAGTAGGGGCCGAAGTGACGGGAATGTTGTAAAATATTACATTCGACATGTTAGGTTGCCTTAGGCTAGGATATATAGCGTTATAGACGTATATAATGTTCCCACCGAGAAGTAGGGGCCGACGTGCCAGGAATGTAGTAAAATATTACATCCGAGACGTTAGGTTGCCTTCGGCTAGGATATATAACGTTATAGACGTATATAATGTTCCCACCGAGAAGTAGGGGCCGAAGTGACGGGAATGTTGTAAAATATGATATTCGACATGTTAGGTTGCCTTAGGCTAGGATATATAGCGTTATAGACGTATATAATGTTCCCACCGAGAAGTAGGTGCCGACGCGCCAGGTATGTTGTTAAATATTACATACGACATGTTAGGTTGCCTTAGGCTGGGATATATAGCGTTATTGACTTATATAATGTTCTCACCGAGAAGTGGGGGCCGAAGTGACGGGAATGTTGTAAAATATGACATTCGACATGTTAGGTTGCCTTAGGCTAGGATATATAGCGTTATAGACGTATATACTGTTCCCACCGAGAAGTAGGGCCGACGCGCCAGGAATGTTGTTAAATATTACATACGACATGTTAGGTTGCCTTAGGCTGGGATATATAGCGTTATAGACGTATGTAATGTTCCCACCGAGAAGTAGAGGCCAACGTGCCAGGAATGTAGTAAAATATTACATCCGATATGTTAGGTTGCCTTAGTCTAGGATATATAACGTTATAGACGTATATAACGTTACCACCGAGAAGTAGGTGCCGACGCGCCAGGAATGTTGTTAAATATTACATACGACATGTTAGGTTGCCTTAGGCTGGGATATATAGCGTTATTGACTTATATAATGTTCTTACCGAGAAGTGGGGGCCGAAGTGACGGGAATGTTGTAAAATATGACAGTCGACATGTTAGGTTGCCTTAGGCTAGGATATATAGCGTTATAGACGTATATACTGTTCCCACCGAGAAGTAGGGGCCGAAGTGACGGGAATGTTGTAACATATGACATTCGACATGTTAGGTTGCCTTAGGCTAGGACATATAGCGTTATAGACGTATATAATGTTCCCACCGAGAAGTAGGTGCCGACGCGCCAGGAATGTTGTAAAATATTACATTCGACATGTTAGGTTGCCTTAAGCTAGGATATATAGCGTTATAGACGTATATAATGTTCCAACAGAGAAGTAGGGGCCGAAGTGCCGGGAATGTTGTAAAATATTACATGCGACATGTTTGGTTGCCTTAGGCTAGGATATATAGCGTTATAGACGTATATAATGTTCCCACCGAGAAGTAGGGGCCGACGTGCCAGGAATGTAGTAAAATATTACATCCGAGATGTTAGGTTGCCTTAGGCAAGGATATATAGCGTTATAGACGTATATAATGTTCCCACCGAGAAGTAGGGGCCGACGTGCCAGGAATGTAGTAAAATGTTACATCCGAGATGTTAGATTGCCTTAGGTTAGGATATATAGCGTTATTGACTTATATAATGTTCTCACCGAGAAGTAGGGACCGACGTGCCAGGAATGTAGTAAAATGTTACATCCGACATGTTAGGTTGCCTTAGGCTAGGATATATAGCGTTATAGACGTATATACTGTTCCCACCGAGAAGTAGGGGCCGAAGTGACGGGTATGTTGTAAAATATTACATTCGACATGTTAGGTTGCCTTAGGCTAGGATATATAGCGTTATAGACGTATATAATGTTCCCACCGAGAAGTAGGGGCCGACGTGCCAGGAATGTAGTAAAATATTACATCCGAGATGTTAGGTAGCCTTCGGCTGGGATATATAACGTTATAGACGTATATAATGTTCCCACCGAGAAGTAGGGGCCGAAGTGACGGGAATGTTGTAAAATATGACATTCGACATGTTAGGTTGCCTTAGGCTAGGATATATAGCGTTATAGACGTATATAATGTTCCCACCGAGAAGTAGGTGCCGACGCGCCAGGAATGTTGTAAAATATTACATTCGACATGTTAGGTTGCCTTAAGCTAGGATATATAGCGTTGTAGACGTATATAATGTTCCAACAGAGAAGTAGAGGCCGAAGTGCCGGGAATGTTGTAAAATATTACATGCGACATGTTTGGTTGCCTTAGGCTAGGATATATAGCGTTATAGACGTATATCATGCTCCCACCGAGAAGTAGAGGCCAACGTGCCAGGAATGTAGTAAAATATTACATCCGATATGTTAGGTTGCCTTAGGCTAGGATATATAACGTTATAGACGTATATAACGTTACCACCGAGAAGTAGGGGCCGAAGTGACGGGAATGTTGTAAAATATTACATTCGACATGTTAGGTTGCCTTAGGCTAGGATATATAGCGTTATAGACGCATATAATGTTCCCACCGAGAAGTAGGGGCCGACGTGCCAGGAATGTAGTAAAATATTACATCCGAGACGTTAGGTTGCCTTCGGCTAGGATATATAACGTTATAGACGTATATAATGTTCCCACCGAGAAGTAGGGGCCGAAGTGACGGGAATGTTGTAAAATATGATATTCGACATGTTAGGTTGCCTTAGGCTAGGATATATAGCGTTATAGACGTATATAATGTTCCCACCGAGAAGTAGGTGCCGACGCGCCAGGTATGTTGTTAAATATTACATACGACATGTTAGGTTGCCTTAGGCTGGGATATATAGCGTTATTGACTTATATAATGTTCTCACCGAGAAGTGGGGGCCGAAGTGACGCGAATGTTGTAAAATATGACATTCGACATGTTAGGTTGCCTTAGGCTAGGATATATAGCGTTATAGACGTATATACTGTTCCCACCGAGAAGTAGGGTCGAAGTGACGGGAATGTTAAAAAAAATGACATTCGACATGTTAGGTTGCCTTAGGCTAGGATATATAGCTTTATAGACGTATATAATGTTCCCACCGAGAAGTAGGTGCCGACGCGCCAGGAATGTTGTTAAATATTACATACGACATGTTAGGTTGCCTTAGGCTGGGAAATATAGCGTTATAGACGTATGTAATGTTCCCACCGAGAAGTAGGGGCCGACGTGCCAGGAATGTTGTAAAATATGACATTCGACATGTTAGGTTGCCTTAGGCTAGGATATATAGCGTTATAGACGTATATAATGTTCCCACCGAGAAGTAGGGGCCGACGTGCCAGGAATGTAGTAAAATATTACATCCGAGATGTTAGGTTGCCTTCGGCTAGGATATATAACGTTATAGACATATATAATGTTCCCACCGAGAAGTAGGGGCCGAAGTGACGGGAATGTTGTAAAATATGACATTCGACATGTTAGGTTGCCTTAGGCTAGGACATATAGCGTTATAGACGTATATAATGTTCCCACCGAGAAGTAGGTGCCGACGCGCCAGGAATGTTGTAAAATATTACATTCGACATGTTAGGTTGCCTTAAGCTAGGATATATAGCGTTATAGACGTATATAATGTTCCAACAGAGAAGTAGGGGCCGAAGTGCCGGGAATGTTGTAAAATATTACATGCGACATGTTTGGTTGCCTTAGGCTAGGATATATAGCGTTATAGACGTATATCATGCTCCCACCGAGAAGTAGAGGCCAACGTGCCAGGAATGTAGTAAAATATTACATCCGATATGTTAGGTTGCCTTAGGCTAGGATATATAACGTTATAGACGTATATAACGTTACCACCGAGAAGTAGGTGCCGACGCGCCAGGAATGTTGTTAAATATTACATACGACATGTTAGGTTGCCTTAGGCTGGGATATATAGCGTTATTGACTTATATAATGTTCTCACCGAGAAGTGGGGGCCGAAGTGACGGGAATGTTGTAAAATATGACAGTCGACATGTTAGGTTGCCTTAGGCTAGGATATATAGCGTTATAGACGTATATACTGTTCCCACCGAGAAGTAGGGGCCGAAGTGACGGGAATGTTGTAAAATATGACATTCGACATGTTAGGTTGCCTTAGGCTAGGATATATAGCTTTATAGACGTATATAATGTTCCCACCGAGAAGTAGGTGCCGACGCGCCAGGAATGTTGTTAAATATTACATACGACATGTTAGGTTGCCTTAGGCTGGGATATATAGCGTTATAGACGTATGTAATGTTCCCACCGAGAAGTAGGGGCCGACGTGCCAGGAATGTTGTAAAATATGACATTCGACATGTTAGGTTGCCTTAGGCTAGGATATATAGCGTTATAGACGTATATAATGTTCCCACCGAGAAGTAGGGGCCGACGTGCCAGGAATGTAGTAAAATATTACATCCGAGATGTTAGGTTGCCTTAGGCAAGGACATATAGCGTTATAGACGTATATAATGTTCCCACCGAGAAGTAGGGGCCGACGTGCCAGGAATGTAGTAAAATGTTACATCCGAGATGTTAGATTGCCTTAGGTTAAGATATATAGCGTTATTGACTTATATAATGTTCTCACCGAGAAGTAGGGACCGACGTGCCAGGAATGTAGTAAAATGTTACATCCGACATGTTAGGTTGCCTTAGGCTAGGATATATAGCGTTATAGACGTATATAATGTTCCCACCGAGAAGTAGGTGCCGACGCGCCAGGAATGTTGTAAAATATTACATTCGACATGTTAGGTTGCCTTAAGCTAGGATATATAGCGTTATAGACGTATATAACGTTACCACCGAGAAGTAGGGGCCGAAGTGACGGGAATGTTGTAAAATATTACATTCGACATGTTAGGTTGCCTTAGGCTCGGATATATAGCGTTATAGACGTATATAATGTTCCCACCGAGAAGTAGGGGCAGACGTGCCAGGAATGTTGTAAAATATGACATTCGACATGTTAGGTTGCCTTAGGCTAGGATATATAGCGTTATAGACGTATATAATTTTCCCACCGAGAAGTAGGGGCCGACGTGCCAGGAATGTAGTAAAATATTACATCCGAGATGTTAGGTAGCCTTCGGCTAGGATATATAACGTTATAGACGTATATAATGTTCCCACCGAGAAGTAGGGGCCGAAGTGACGGGAATGTTGTAAAATATGACATTCGACATGTTAGGTTGCCTTAGGCTAGGATATATAGCGTTATAGACGTATATAATGTTCCCACCGAGAAGTAGGTGCCGACGCGCCAGGAATGTTGTTAAATATTACATACGACATGTTAGGTTGCCTTGGGCTGGGATATATAGCGTTATTGACTTATATAATGTTCTCACCGAGAAGTAGGGGCCGAAGTGACGGGAATGTTGTAAAATATGACATTCGACATGTTAGGTTGCCTTATGCTAGGATATATAGCGTTATAGACGTATATAATGTTCCCACCGAGAAGTAGGTGCCGACGCGCCAGGAATGTTGTTAAATATTACATACGACATGTTAGGTTGCCTTAGGCTGGGATATATAGCGTTATTGACTTATATAATGTTCTCACCGAGAAGTGGGGGCCGAAGTGACGGGAATGTTGTAAAATATGACATTCGACATTTTAGGTTGCCTTAGGCTAGGATATATAGCGTTCTAGACGTATATACTGTTCCCACCGAGAAGTAGGGGCCGAAGTGACGGGAATGTTGTAAAATATGACATTCGACATGTTAGGTTGCCTTAGGCTAGGATATATAGCTTTATAGACGTATATAATGTTCCCACCGAGAAGTAGGTGCCGACGCGCCAGGAATGTTGTTAAATATTACATACGACATGTTAGGTTGCCTTAGGCTGGGATATATAGCGTTATAGACGTATGTAATGTTCCCACCGAGAATTAGGTGCCGACGCGCCAGGAATGTTGTTAAATATTACATACGACATGTTAGGTTGCCTTAGGCTGGGATATATAGCGTTATAGACGTATATAATGTTCCCACCGAGAAGTAGGTGCCGACGCGCCTGGAATGTTGTTAAATATTACATACGACATGTTAGGTTGCCTTGGGCTGGGATATATAGCGTTATTGACTTATATAATGTTCTCACCGAGAAGTAGGGGCCGAAGTGACGGGAATGTTGTAAAATATGACATTCGACATGTTAGGTTGCCTTATGCTAGGATATATAGCGTTATAGACGTATATAATGTTCCCACCGAGAAGTAGGTGCCGACGCGCCAGGAATGTTGTAAAATATTACATTCGACATGTTAGGTTGCCTTAAGCTAGGATATATAGCGTTGTAGACGTATATAATGTTCCAACAGAGAAGTAGGGGCCGAAGTGCCGGGAATGTTGTAAAATATTACATGCGACATGTTTGGTTGCCTTAGGCTAGGATATATAGCGTTATAGACGTATATCATGCTCCCACCGAGAAGTAGAGGCCAACGTGCCAGGAATGTAGTAAAATATTACATCCGATATGTTAGGTTGCCTTAGGCTAGGATATATAACGTTATAGACGTATATAACGTTACCACCGGGAAGTAGGTGCCGACGCGCCAGGAATGTTGTTAAATATTACATACGACATGTTAGGTTGCCTTAGGCTGGGATATATAGCGTTATTGACTTATATAATGTTCTCACCGAGAAGTGGGGGCCGAAGTGACGGGAATGTTGTAAAATATGACAGTCGACATGTTAGGTTGCCTTAGGCTAGGATATATAGCGTTATAGACGTATATACTGTTCCCACCGAGAAGTAGGGTCCGAAGTGACGGGAATGTTGTAAAATATGACATTCGACATGTTAGGTTGCCTTAGGCTAGGATATATAGCTTTACAGACGTATATAATGTTCCCACCGAGAAGTAGGTGCCGACGCGCCAGGAATGTTGTTAAATATTACATACGACATGTTAGGTTGCCTTAGGCTGGGATATATAGCGTTATAGACGTATGTAATGTTCCCACCGAGAAGTAGGGGCCGACGTGCCAGGAATGTTGTAAAATATGACATTCGACATGTTAGGTTGCCTTAGGCTAGGATATATAGCGTTATAGACGTATATAATGTTCCCACCGAGAAGTAGGGGCCGACGTGCCAGGAATGTAGTAAAATATTACATCCGAGATGTTAGGTTGCCTTAGGCAAGGACATATAGCGTTATAGACGTATATAATGTTCCCACCGAGAAGTAGGGGCCGACGTGCCAGGAATGTAGTAAAATGTTACATCCGAGATGTTAGATTGCCTTAGGTTAGGATATATAGCGTTATTGACTTATATAATGTTCTCACCGAGAAGTAGGGACCGACGTGCCAGGAATGTAGTAAAATGTTACATCCGACATGTTAGGTTGCCTTAGGCTAGGATATATAGCGTTATAGACGTATATAATGTTCCCACCGAGAAGTAGGTGCCGACGCGCCAGGAATGTTGTAAAATATTACATTCGACATGTTAGGTTGCCTTAAGCTAGGATATATAGCGTTATAGACGTATATAACGTTACCACCGAGAAGTAGGGGCCGAAGTGACGGGAATGTTGTAAAATATTACATTCGACATGTTAGGTTGCCTTAGGCTCGGATATATAGCGTTATAGACGTATATAATGTTCCCACCGAGAGGTAGGGGCCGACGTGCCAGGAATGTTGTAAAATATGACATTCGACATGTTAGGTTGCCTTAGGCTAAGATATATAGCGTTATAGACGTATATAATGTTCCCACCGAGAAGTAGGGGCCGACGTGCCAGGAATGTAGTAAAATATTACATCCGAGATGTTAGGTAGCCTTCGGCTAGGATATATAACGTTATAGACGTATATAATGTTCCCACCGAGAAGTAGGGGCCGAAGTGACGGGAATGTTGTAAAATATGACATTCGACATGTTAGGTTGCCTTAGGCTAGGATATATAGCGTTATAGACGTATATAATGTTCCCACCGAGAAGTAGGTGCCGACGCGCCAGGAATGTTGTTAAATATTACATACGACATGTTAGGTTGCCTTGGGCTGGGATATATAGCGTTATTGACTTATATAATGTTCTCACCGAGAAGTAGGGGCCGAAGTGACGGGAATGTTGTAAAATATGACATTCGACATGTTAGGTTGCCTTATGCTAGGATATATAGCGTTATAGACGTATATAATGTTCCCACCGAGAAGTAGGTGCCGACGCGCCAGGAATGTTGTTAAATATTACATACGACATGTTAGGTTGCCTTAGGCTGGGATATATAGCGTTATTGACTTATATAATGTTCTCACCGAGAAGTGGGGGCCGAAGTGACGGGAATGTTGTAAAATATGACATTCGACATGTTAGGTTGCCTTAGGCTAGGATATATAGCGTTCTAGACGTATATACTGTTCCCACCGAGAAGTAGGGGCCGAAGTGACGGGAATGTTGTAAAATATGACATTCGACATGTTAGGTTGCCTTAGGCTAGGATATATAGCTTTATAGACGTATATAATGTTCCCACCGAGAAGTAGGTGCCGACGCGCCATGAATGTTGTTAAATATTACATACGACATGTTAGGTTGCCTTAGGCTGGGATATATAGCGTTATAGACGTATGTAATGTTCCCACCGAGAAGTAGGGGCCGACGTGCCAGGAATGTTGTAAAATATGACATTCGACATGTTAGGTTGCCTTAGGCTAGGATATATAGCGTTATAGACGTATATAATGTTCCCACCGAGAAGTAGGGGCCGACGTGCCAGGAATGTAGTAAAATATTACATCCGAGATGTTAGGTTGCCTTCGGCTAGGCTATATAACGTTATAGACGTATATAATGTTCCCACCGAGAAGTAGGGGCCGAAGTGACGGGAATGTTGTAAAATATGACATTCGACATGTTAGGTTGCCTTAGGCTAGGATATATAGCTTTATAGACGTATATAATGTTCCCACCGAGAAGTAGGTGCCGACGCGCCAGGAATGTTGTAAGATATTACATCCGAGATGTTAGATTGCCTTAGGTTAGGATATATAACGTTATTGACTTATCTATTGTTCTCACCGAGAAGTAGGGGCCGAAGTGACGGGAATGTTGTAAAATATGACATCGACATGTTAGGTTGCCTTAGGCTAGGATATATAGCGTTATTGATGTATATAATGTTCCCACCGAGAAGTAGGGGCCGACGTGCCAGGAATATAGTAAAATATTACATCCGAGATGTTAGGTTGCCTTCGGCAAGGATTTATAACGTTATAGACGTATATAATGTCCCCACCGAGAAGTAGGGGCCGAAGTGACGGGAATGTTGTAAAATATGACATTCGACATGTTAGGTTGCCTTAGGCTAGAATATATAGCGTTATAGACGTATATACTGTTCCCACCGAGAAGTAGGTGCCGACGCGCCAGGTATGTTGTAAAATATTACATTCGACATGTTAGGTTGCCTTAGGCTAGGACATATAACGTTATAGACGTATATAATGTTCCCACCGAGAAGTAGGTGCCGACGCGCCAGGAATGTTGTAGAATATTACATTCGATATGTTAGGTTGCCTTAAGCTAGGATATATAGCGTTATAGACGTATATAATGTTCCCACCGAGAAGTAGGTGCCGAAGTGCCCGGGAATGTTGTAAAATAGTATATGCGACATGTTAGATTGCCTTAGGTTAGGATATATAACGTTATAGACGTATATAATGTTCCCACCGAGAAGTAGGGGCCGAAGTGCCCGGGAATGTTGTAAAATAGTATATGTGACATGTTAGGTTGCCTTAGGTTAGGATATATACCGTTATAGACGTATATACTTTTCCCACCGAGATGTAGTTGCCGATGATACAGGAATGTTGTAAAATATTACATTCGACATGTTAGGTTGCCTTAAGCTAGGATATATAGCGTTATAGACGTATATAATGTTCCCACCGAGAAGTAGGGGCCGAAGTGACGGGAATGTTGTAAAATATGACATTCGACATGTTAGGTTGCCTTAGGCTAGGATATATAGCGTTATAGACGTATATAATGTTCCCACCGAGAAGTAGGGGCCGACGTGCCAGGAATGTAGTAAAATATTACATTCGAGATGTTAGGATGCCTTAGGCTAGGATATATAACGTTATAGACGTATATAATGTTCCCACCGAGAAGTAGGGGCTGTAGTGACGGGAATGTTGTAAAATATGACATTCGACATGTTAGGTTGCCTTAGGCTGGGATATATAGCGTTATAGACGTATATAATGTTCCCACCGAGAAGCAGGTGCCGACCCGCCAGGAATGTTGTAAGATATTACATTCGACATGTTAGGTTGCCTTAAGCTGGGATATATAGCGTTATAGACGTATATAATGTTCCCACCGAGAACTAGGGGCCGAAGTGACGGGAATGTTGTAAAATATGACATTCGACATGTTAGGTTGCCTTAGGCTAGGATATATAGCGTTATAGACGTATGTAATGTTCCCACCGAGAAGTAGGGGCCGAAGTGACGGGAATGTTGTAAAATATTACATTCGAGATGTTAGGTTGCCTTAGGCTAGGATATATAACGTTATAGACGTATATAATGTTCCCACCGAGAAGTAGGGGCCGTAGTGACGGGAATGTTGTAAAATATGACATTCGACATGTTAGGTTGCCTTAGGCTAGGATATATAGCGTTATAGACGTATATAATGTTCCCACCGAGAAGTAGGTGCCGACCCGCCAGGAATGTTGTAAGATATTACATTCGACATGTTAGGTTGCCTTAAGCTAGGATATATAGCGTTATAGACGTATATAATGTTCCCACCGAGAAGTAGGGGCCGAAGTGACGGGAATGTTGTAAAATATGACATTCGACATGTTAGGTTGCCTTAGGCTAGGATATATAGCGTTATAGACGTATATAATGTTCCAACCGAGATGTAGGTGCCGAAGCGCCAGGAATGTTGTTAAATATTACATACGACATGTTAGGTTGCCTTAGGCTGGCATATATAGCGTTATAGACGTATGTAATGTTCCCACCGAGAAGTAGGGGCCGACGTGCCAGGAATGTTGTAAAATATTACATTGGACGTGTTAGGTTGCCTTAGGCTAGGACATATACCGTTATAGACGTATATACTTTTCCCACCGAGATGTAGTTGCCGATGATACAGGAATGTTGTAAAATATTACATTCGACATGTTAGGTTGCCTTAAGCTAGGATATATAGCGTTATAGACGTATATAAAGTTCCCACCGAGAAGTAGGGGCCGACGTGCCAGGAATGTAGTAAAATATTAAATCCGAGATGTTAGGTTGCCTTAGGCTAGGATATATAGCGTTATAGACGTATATAATGTTCCCACCGAGAAGTAGGGGCCGACGTGCCAGGAATGTAGTAAAATATTACATCCGAGATGTTAGGTTGCCTTAGGCTGGGATATGTAACGTTATAGACGTATATAATGTTCCCACCGAGAAGTAGGGGCCGAAGTGACGGGAATGTTGTAAAATATGGCATTCGACATGTTAGGTTGCCTTAGGCTAGGATATATAGCGTTATAGACGTATAGAATGTTCCCACCGAGAAGTACGGGCCGACGTGCCAGGAATGTAGTAAAATAGTATATGCGACATGTTAGGTTGCCTTAGGCAAGGATATATAGTGTTATAGATGTATATAATGTTCCCACCGAGAAGTAGGGGCCGACGTGCCAGGAATGTAGTAAAATGTTACATCCGAGATGTTAGGTTGCCTTAGGCTAGGATATGTAACGTTATAGACGTATATAATGTTCCCACCGAGAAGTAGGTTCCGAAGTGACGGGAATGTTGTAAAATATGACATTCGACATGCTAGGTTGCCTTAGGCTAGGATATATAGCGTTCTAGACGTATATAATGTTCCCACCGAGAAGTAGGGGCCGACGTGCCAGGAATGTAGTAAAATATTACATCCGAGATGTTAGGTTGCCTTAGGCTAGGATATATAACGTTATAGACGTAAGTAATGTTCCCACCGAGAAGTAGGGGCCGAAGTGACGGGATTGTTGTAAAATATGACATTCGACATGTTAGGTTGCCTTAGGCTAGGATATATAGCGTTATAGACGTATATAATGTTCCCACCGAGAAGTAGGGGCCGACGTGCCAGGAATGTAGTAAAATATTACATCCGAGATGTTAGGTTGCCTTAGGCTGGGATATGTAACGTTATAGACGTATATAATGTTCCCACCGAGAAGTAGGGGCCGAAGTGACGGGAATGTTGTAAAATATGACATTCGACATGTTAGGTTGCCTTAGGCTAGGATATACAGCGTTATAGACGTATAGAATGTTCCCACCGAGAAGTACGGGCCGACGTGCCAGGAATGTAGTAAAATAGTATATGCGACATGTTAGGTTGCCTTAGGCAAGGATATATAGCGTTATAGATGTATATAATGTTCCCACCGAGAAGTAGGGGCCGACGTGCCAGGAATGTAGTAAAATGTTACATCCGAGATGTTAGGTTGCCTTAGGCTAGGATATGTAACGTTATAGACGTATATAATGTTCCCACCGAGAAGTAGGGTCCGAAGTGACGGGAATGTTGTAAAATATGACATTCGACATGTTAGGTTGCCTTAGGCTAGGATATATAGCGTTATAGACGTATATAATGTTCCCACCGAGAAGTAGGTGCCGACGCGCCAGGAATGTTGTAAGATATTACATCCGAGATGTTAGATTGCCTTAGGTTAGGATATATAACGTTATTGACTTATATATTGTTCTCACCGAGAAGTAGGGGCCGAAGTGACGGGAATGTTGTAAAATATGACATCGACATGTTAGGTTGGCCTAGGCTAGGATATATAGCGTTATAGACGTATATAATGTTCCCTCCGTGAAGTAGGTGCCGACCCGCCAGGAATGTTGTAAGATATTACATTCGACATGTTAGGTTGCCATAGGCTGTGATATATAGCGTTATAGACGTATGTAATGTTCCCACCGAGAAGTAGGGGCCGACGTGCCAGGAATGTTGTAAAATATTACATTCGACGTGTTAGGTTGCCTTAGGCTAGGACATATAGCGTTATAGACGTATATAATGTTCCCACCGAGAAGTAGGTGCCGACGCATCAGGAATGTTGTAGAATATTACATTCGATTTGTTGGGTTGCCTTAAGCTAGGATATACAGCGTTATAGACGTATATAATGTTCCCACCGAGAAGTAGGGGCCGAAGTGCCCGGGAATGTTGTAAAATAGTATATGCGGCATGTTAGGTTGCCTTAGGCTAGGACATATAGCGTTATAGACGTATATAATGTTCCCACCGAGAAGTAGGTGCCGAAGCGCCAGGAATGTTGTAGAATATTACATTCGATATGTTAGGTTGCCTTAAGCTAGGATATATAGCGTTATAGACGTATATAATGTTCCCACCGAGAAGTAGGTGCCGAAGTGACGGGATTGTTGTAAAATATGACATTCGACATGTTAGGTTGCCTTAGGCTAGGATATATAGCGTTATAGACGTATATAATGTTCCCACCGAGAAGTAGGGGCCGACGTGCCAGGAATGAAGAAAAATATTACATCCGAGATGTTAGGTTGCCTTAGGCTAGGATATGTAACGTTATAGACGTATATAATGTTCCCACCGAGAAGTAGGGGCCGAAGTGACGGGAATGTTGTAAAATATTACATTCGACATGTTAGGTTGCCTTAGGCTAGGATATATAGCGTTATAGACGTATATAATGTTCCCACCGAGAAGTAGGGGCCGACGTGCCACGAATGTAGTAAAATATTACATTCGAGATGTTAGGTTGCCTTAGGCTAGGATATATAACGTTATAGACGTATATAATGTTCCCACCGAGAAGTAGGGGCCGTAGTGACGGGAATGTTGTAAAATATGACATTCGACATGTTAGGTTGCCTTAGGCTAGGATATATAGCGTTATAGACGTATATAATGTTCCCACCGAGAAGTAGGTGCCGACCCGCCAGGAATGTTGTAAGATATTACATTCGACATGTTAGGTTGCCTTAAGCTAGGATATATAGCGTTATAGACGTATATAATGTTCCCACCGAGAAGTAGGGGCCGAAGTGACGGGAATGTTGTAAAATATGACATTCGACATGTTAGGTTGCCTTAGGCTAGGATATATAGCGTTATAGACGTATATAATGTTCCAACCGAGATGTAGGTGCCGAAGCGCCAGGAATGTTGTTAAATATTACATACGACATGTTAGGTTGCCTTAGGCTGGCATATATAGCGTTATAGACGTATGTAATGTTCCCACCGAGAAGTAGGGGCCGACGTGCCAGGAATGTTGTAAAATATTACATTGGACGTGTTAGGTTGCCTTAGGCTAGGACATATACCGTTATAGACGTATATACTTTTCCCACCGAGATGTAGTTGCCGATGATACAGGAATGTTGTAAAATATTACATTCGACATGTTAGGTTGCCTTAAGCTAGGATATATAGCGTTATAGACGTATATAATGTTCCCACCGAGAAGTAGGTGCCGACGCGCCAGGAATGTTGTTAAATATTACATACGACATGTTAGGTTGCCTTGGGCTGGGATATATAGCGTTATTGACTTATATAATGTTCTCACAGAGAAGTAGGGGCCGAAGTGACGGGAATGTTGTAAAATATGACATTCGACATGTTAGGTTGCCTTATGCTAGGATATATAGCGTTATAGACGTATATAATGTTCCCACCGAGAAGTAGGTGCCGACGCGCCAGGAATGTTGTTAAATATTACATACGACATGTTAGGTTGCCTTAGGCTGGGATATATAGCGTTATTGACTTATATAATGTTCTCACCGAGAAGTGGGGGCCGAAGTGACGGGAATGTTGTAAAATATGACATTCGACATGTTAGGTTGCCTTAGGCTAGGATATATAGCGTTCTAGACGTATATACTGTTCCCACCGAGAAGTAGGGGCCGAAGTGACGGGAATGTTGTAAAATATGACATTCGACATGTTAGGTTGCCTTAGGCTAGGATATATAGCTTTATAGACGTATATAATGTTCCCACCGAGAAGTAGGTGCCGACGCGCCAGGAATGTTGTAAGATATTACATCCGAGATGTTAGATTGCCTTAGGTTAGGATATATAACGTTATTGACTTATATATTGTTCTCACCGAGAAGTAGGGGCCGAAGTGACGGGAATGTTGTAAAATATGACATCGACATGTTAGGTTGCCTTAGGCTAGGATATATAGCGTTATTGATGTATATAATGTTCCCACCGAGAAGTAGGGGCCGACGTGCCAGGAATATAGTAAAATATTACATCCGAGATGTTAGGTTGCCTTCGGCAAGGATTTATAACGTTATAGACGTATATAATGTTCCCACCGAGAAGTAGGGGCCGAAGTGACGGGAATGTTGTAAAATATGACATTCGACATGTTAGGTTGCCTTAGGCTAGAATATATAGCGTTATAGACGTATATACTGTTCCCACCGAGAAGTAGGTGCCGACGCGCCAGGTATGTTGTAAAATATTACATTCGACATGTTAGGTTGCCTTAGGCTAGGACATATAACGTTATAGACGTATATAATGTTCCCACCGAGAAGTAGGTGCCGACGCGCCAGGAATGTTGTAGAATATTACATTCGATATGTTAGGTTGCCTTAAGCTAGGATATATAGCGTTATAGACGTATATAATGTTCCCACCGAGAAGTAGGTGCCGAAGTGCCCGGGAATGTTGTAAAATAGTATATGCGACATGTTAGATTGCCTTAGGTTAGGATATATAACGTTATAGACGTATATAATGTTCCCACCGAGAAGTAGGGGCCGAAGTGCCCGGGAATGTTGTAAAATAGTATATGCGACATGTTAGGTTGCCTTAGGTTAGGATATATACCGTTATAGACGTATATACTTTTCCCACCGAGATGTAGTTGCCGATGATACAGGAATGTTGTAAAATATTACATTCGACATGTTAGGTTGCCTTAAGCTAGGATATATAGCGTTATAGACGTATATAATGTTCCCACCGAGAAGTAGGGGCCGAAGTGACGGGAATGTTGTAAAATATGACATTCGACATGTTAGGTTGCCTTAGGCTAGGATATATAGCGTTATAGACGTATATAATGTTCCCACCGAGAAGTAGGGGCCGACGTGCCAGGAATGTAGTAAAATATTACATTCGAGATGTTAGGTTGCCTTAGGCTAGGATATATAACGTTATAGACGTATATAATGTTCCCACCGAGAAGTAGGGGCTGTAGTGACGGGAATGTTGTAAAATATGACATTCGACATGTTAGGTTGCCTTAGGCTGGGATATATAGCGTTATAGACGTATATAATGTTCCCACCGAGAAGCAGGTGCCGACCGGCCAGGAATGTTGTAAGATATTACATTCGACATGTTAGGTTGCCTTAAGCTGGGATATATAGCGTTATAGACGTATATAATGTTCCCACCGAGAACTAGGGGCCGAAGTGACGGGAATGTTGTAAAATATGACATTCGACATGTTAGGTTGCCTTAGGCTAGGATATATAGCGTTATAGACGTATGTAATGTTCCCACCGAGAAGTAGGGGCCGAAGTGACGGGAATGTTGTAAAATATTACATTCGACATGTTAGGTTGCCTTAGGCTAGGATATATAGCGTTATAGACGTATATAATGTTCCCACCGAGAAGTAGGGGCCGACGTGCCAGGAATGTAGTAAAATATTACATTCGAGATGTTAGGTTGCCTTAGGCTAGGATATATAACGTTATAGACGTATATAATGTTCCCACCGAGAAGTAGGGGCCGTAGTGACGGGAATGTTGTAAAATATGACATTCGACATGTTAGGTTGCCTTAGGCTAGGATATATAGCGTTATAGACGTATATAATGTTCCCACCGAGAAGTAGGTGCCGACCCGCCAGGAATGTTGTAAGATATTACATTCGACATGTTAGGTTGCCTTAAGCTAGGATATATAGCGTTATAGACGTATATAATGTTCCCACCGAGAAGTAGGGGCCGAAGTGACGGGAATGTTGTAAAATATGACATTCGACATGTTAGGTTGCCTTAGGCTAGGATATATAGCGTTATAGACGTATATAATGTTCCAACCGAGATGTAGGTGCCGAAGCGCCAGGAATGTTGTTAAATATTACATACGACATGTTAGGTTGCCTTAGGCTGGCATATATAGCGTTATAGACGTATGTAATGTTCCCACCGAGAAGTAGGGGCCGACGTGCCAGGAATGTTGTAAAATATTACATTGGACGTGTTAGGTTGCCTTAGGCTAGGACATATACCGTTATAGACGTATATACTTTTCCCACCGAGATGTAGTTGCCGATGATACAGGAATGTTGTAAAATATTACATTCGACATGTTAGGTTGCCTTAAGCTAGGATATATAGCGTTATAGACGTATATAAAGTTCCCACCGAGAAGTAGGGGCCGACGTGCCAGGAATGTAGTAAAATATTAAATCCGAGATGTTAGGTTGCCTTAGGCTAGGATATATAGCGTTATAGACGTATATAATGTTCCCACCGAGAAGTAGGGGCCGACGTGCCAGGAATGTAGTAAAATATTACATCCGAGATGTTAGGTTGCCTTAGGCTGGGATATGTAACGTTATAGACGTATATAATGTTCCCACCGAGAAGTAGGGGCCGAAGTGACGGGAATGTTGTAAAATATGACATTCGACATGTTAGGTTGCCTTAGGCTAGGATATACAGCGTTATAGACGTATAGAATGTTCCCACCGAGAAGTACGGGCCGACGTGCCAGGAATGTAGTAAAATAGTATATGCGACATGTTAGGTTGCCTTAGGCAAGGATATATAGCGTTATAGATGTATATAATGTTCCCACCGAGAAGTAGGGGCCGACGTGCCAGGAATGTAGTAAAATGTTACATCCGAGATGTTAGGTTGCCTTAGGCTAGGATATGTAACGTTATAGACGTATATAATGTTCCCACCGAGAAGTAGGGTCCGAAGTGACGGGAATGTTGTAAAATATGACATTCGACATGTTAGGTTGCCTTAGGCTAGGATATATAGCGTTCTAGACGTATATAATGTTCCCACCGAGAAGTAGGTGCCGACGTGCCAGGAATGTAGTAAAATATTACATCCGAGATGTTAGGTTGCCTTAGGCTAGGATATGTAACGTTATAGACGTATATAATGTTCCCACCGAGAAGTAGGGTCCGAAGTGACGGGAATGTTGTAAAATATGACATTCGACATGTTAGGTTGCCTTAGGCTAGGATATATAGCGTTATAGACGTATATAATGTTCCCACCGAGAAGTAGGTGCCGACGCGCCAGGAATGTTGTAAGATATTACATCCGAGATGTTAGATTGCCTTAGGTTAGGATATATAACGTTATTGACTTATATATTGTTCTCACCGAGAAGTAGGGGCCGAAGTGACGGGAATGTTGTAAAATATGACATCGACATGTTAGGTTGGCCTAGGCTAGGATATATAGCGTTATAGACGTATATAATGTTCCCTCCGTGAAGTAGGTGCCGACCCGCCAGGAATGTTGTAAGATATTACATTCGACATGTTAGGTTGCCATAGGCTGTGATATATAGCGTTATAGACGTATGTAATGTTCCCACCGAGAAGTAGGGGCCGACGTGCCAGGAATGTTGTAAAATATTACATTCGACGTGTTAGGTTGCCTTAGGCTAGGACATATAGCGTTATAGACGTATATAATGTTCCCACCGAGAAGTAGGTGCCGACGCATCAGGAATGTTGTAGAATATTACATTCGATTTGTTGGGTTGCCTTAAGCTAGGATATACAGCGTTATAGACGTATATAATGTTCCCACCGAGAAGTAGGGGCCGAAGTGCCCGGGAATGTTGTAAAATAGTATATGCGGCATGTTAGGTTGCCTTAGGCTAGGACATATAGCGTTATAGACGTATATAATGTTCCCACCGAGAAGTAGGTGCCGAAGCGCCAGGAATGTTGTAGAATATTACATTCGATATGTTAGGTTGCCTTAAGCTAGGATATATAGCGTTATAGACGTATATAATGTTCCCACCGAGAAGTAGGTGCCGAAGTGACGGGATTGTTGTAAAATATGACATTCGACATGTTAGGTTGCCTTAGGCTAGGATATATAGCGTTATAGACGTATATAATGTTCCCACCGAGAAGTAGGGGCCGACGTGCCAGGAATGAAGAAAAATATTACATCCGAGATGTTAGGTTGCCTTAGGCTAGGATATGTAACGTTATAGACGTATATAATGTTCCCACCGAGAAGTAGGGGCCGAAGTGACGGGAATGTTGTAAAATATTACATTCGACATGTTAGGTTGCCTTAGGCTAGGATATATAGCGTTATAGACGTATATAATGTTCCCACCGAGAAGTAGGGGCCGACGTGCCACGAATGTAGTAAAATATTACATTCGAGATGTTAGGTTGCCTTAGGCTAGGATATATAACGTTATAGACGTATATAATGTTCCCACCGAGAAGTAGGGGCCGTAGTGACGGGAATGTTGTAAAATATGACATTCGACATGTTAGGTTGCCTTAGGCTAGGATATATAGCGTTATAGACGTATATAATGTTCCCACCGAGAAGTAGGTGCCGACCCGCCAGGAATGTTGTAAGATATTACATTCGACATGTTAGGTTGCCTTAAGCTAGGATATATAGCGTTATAGACGTATATAATGTTCCCACCGAGAAGTAGGGGCCGAAGTGACGGGAATGTTGTAAAATATGACATTCGACATGTTAGGTTGCCTTAGGCTAGGATATATAGCGTTATAGACGTATATAATGTTCCAACCGAGATGTAGGTGCCGAAGCGCCAGGAATGTTGTTAAATATTACATACGACATGTTAGGTTGCCTTAGGCTGGCATATATAGCGTTATAGACGTATGTAATGTTCCCACCGAGAAGTAGGGGCCGACGTGCCAGGAATGTTGTAAAATATTACATTGGACGTGTTAGGTTGCCTTAGGCTAGGACATATACCGTTATAGACGTATATACTTTTCCCACCGAGATGTAGTTGCCGATGATACAGGAATGTTGTAAAATATTACATTCGACATGTTAGGTTGCCTTAAGCTAGGATATATAGCGTTATAGACGTATATAATGTTCCCACCGAGAAGTAGGTGCCGACGCGCCAGGAATGTTGTTAAATATTACATACGACATGTTAGGTTGCCTTGGGCTGGGATATATAGCGTTATTGACTTATATAATGTTCTCACAGAGAAGTAGGGGCCGAAGTGACGGGAATGTTGTAAAATATGACATTCGACATGTTAGGTTGCCTTATGCTAGGATATATAGCGTTATAGACGTATATAATGTTCCCACCGAGAAGTAGGTGCCGACGCGCCAGGAATGTTGTTAAATATTACATACGACATGTTAGGTTGCCTTAGGCTGGGATATATAGCGTTATTGACTTATATAATGTTCTCACCGAGAAGTGGGGGCCGAAGTGACGGGAATGTTGTAAAATATGACATTCGACATGTTAGGTTGCCTTAGGCTAGGATATATAGCGTTCTAGACGTATATACTGTTCCCACCGAGAAGTAGGGGCCGAAGTGACGGGAATGTTGTAAAATATGACATTCGACATGTTAGGTTGCCTTAGGCTAGGATATATAGCTTTATAGACGTATATAATGTTCCCACCGAGAAGTAGGTGCCGACGCGCCAGGAATGTTGTAAGATATTACATCCGAGATGTTAGATTGCCTTAGGTTAGGATATATAACGTTATTGACTTATATATTGTTCTCACCGAGAAGTAGGGGCCGAAGTGACGGGAATGTTGTAAAATATGACATCGACATGTTAGGTTGCCTTAGGCTAGGATATATAGCGTTATTGATGTATATAATGTTCCCACCGAGAAGTAGGGGCCGACGTGCCAGGAATATAGTAAAATATTACATCCGAGATGTTAGGTTGCCTTCGGCAAGGATTTATAACGTTATAGACGTATATAATGTTCCCACCGAGAAGTAGGGGCCGAAGTGACGGGAATGTTGTAAAATATGACATTCGACATGTTAGGTTGCCTTAGGCTAGAATATATAGCGTTATAGACGTATATACTGTTCCCACCGAGAAGTAGGTGCCGACGCGCCAGGTATGTTGTAAAATATTACATTCGACATGTTAGGTTGCCTTAGGCTAGGACATATAACGTTATAGACGTATATAATGTTCCCACCGAGAAGTAGGTGCCGACGCGCCAGGAATGTTGTAGAATATTACATTCGATATGTTAGGTTGCCTTAAGCTAGGATATATAGCGTTATAGACGTATATAATGTTCCCACCGAGAAGTAGGTGCCGAAGTGCCCGGGAATGTTGTAAAATAGTATATGCGACATGTTAGATTGCCTTAGGTTAGGATATATAACGTTATAGACGTATATAATGTTCCCACCGAGAAGTAGGGGCCGAAGTGCCCGGGAATGTTGTAAAATAGTATATGCGACATGTTAGGTTGCCTTAGGTTAGGATATATACCGTTATAGACGTATATACTTTTCCCACCGAGATGTAGTTGCCGATGATACAGGAATGTTGTAAAATATTACATTCGACATGTTAGGTTGCCTTAAGCTAGGATATATAGCGTTATAGACGTATATAATGTTCCCACCGAGAAGTAGGGGCCGAAGTGACGGGAATGTTGTAAAATATGACATTCGACATGTTAGGTTGCCTTAGGCTAGGATATATAGCGTTATAGACGTATATAATGTTCCCACCGAGAAGTAGGGGCCGACGTGCCAGGAATGTAGTAAAATATTACATTCGAGATGTTAGGTTGCCTTAGGCTAGGATATATAACGTTATAGACGTATATAATGTTCCCACCGAGAAGTAGGGGCTGTAGTGACGGGAATGTTGTAAAATATGACATTCGACATGTTAGGTTGCCTTAGGCTGGGATATATAGCGTTATAGACGTATATAATGTTCCCACCGAGAAGCAGGTGCCGACCGGCCAGGAATGTTGTAAGATATTACATTCGACATGTTAGGTTGCCTTAAGCTGGGATATATAGCGTTATAGACGTATATAATGTTCCCACCGAGAACTAGGGGCCGAAGTGACGGGAATGTTGTAAAATATGACATTCGACATGTTAGGTTGCCTTAGGCTAGGATATATAGCGTTATAGACGTATGTAATGTTCCCACCGAGAAGTAGGGGCCGAAGTGACGGGAATGTTGTAAAATATTACATTCGACATGTTAGGTTGCCTTAGGCTAGGATATATAGCGTTATAGACGTATATAATGTTCCCACCGAGAAGTAGGGGCCGACGTGCCAGGAATGTAGTAAAATATTACATTCGAGATGTTAGGTTGCCTTAGGCTAGGATATATAACGTTATAGACGTATATAATGTTCCCACCGAGAAGTAGGGGCCGTAGTGACGGGAATGTTGTAAAATATGACATTCGACATGTTAGGTTGCCTTAGGCTAGGATATATAGCGTTATAGACGTATATAATGTTCCCACCGAGAAGTAGGTGCCGACCCGCCAGGAATGTTGTAAGATATTACATTCGACATGTTAGGTTGCCTTAAGCTAGGATATATAGCGTTATAGACGTATATAATGTTCCCACCGAGAAGTAGGGGCCGAAGTGACGGGAATGTTGTAAAATATGACATTCGACATGTTAGGTTGCCTTAGGCTAGGATATATAGCGTTATAGACGTATATAATGTTCCAACCGAGATGTAGGTGCCGAAGCGCCAGGAATGTTGTTAAATATTACATACGACATGTTAGGTTGCCTTAGGCTGGCATATATAGCGTTATAGACGTATGTAATGTTCCCACCGAGAAGTAGGGGCCGACGTGCCAGGAATGTTGTAAAATATTACATTGGACGTGTTAGGTTGCCTTAGGCTAGGACATATACCGTTATAGACGTATATACTTTTCCCACCGAGATGTAGTTGCCGACGATACAGGAATGTTGTAAAATATTACATTCGACATGTTAGGTTGCCTTAAGCTAGGATATATAGCGTTATAGACGTATATAAAGTTCCCACCGAGAAGTAGGGGCCGACGTGCCAGGAATGTAGTAAAATATTAAATCCGAGATGTTAGGTTGCCTTAGGCTAGGATATATAGCGTTATAGACGTATATAATGTTCCCACCGAGAAGTAGGGGCCGACGTGCCAGGAATGTAGTAAAATATTACATCCGAGATGTTAGGTTGCCTTAGGCTGGGATATGTAACGTTATAGACGTATATAATGTTCCCACCGAGAAGTAGGGGCCGAAGTGACGGGAATGTTGTAAAATATGACATTCGACATGTTAGGTTGCCTTAGGCTAGGATATACAGCGTTATAGACGTATAGAATGTTCCCACCGAGAAGTACGGGCCGACGTGCCAGGAATGTAGTAAAATAGTATATGCGACATGTTAGGTTGCCTTAGGCAAGGATATATAGCGTTATAGATGTATATAATGTTCCCACCGAGAAGTAGGGGCCGACGTGCCAGGAATGTAGTAAAATGTTACATCCGAGATGTTAGGTTGCCTTAGGCTAGGATATGTAACGTTATAGACGTATATAATGTTCCCACCGAGAAGTAGGGTCCGAAGTGACGGGAATGTTGTAAAATATGACATTCGACATGTTAGGTTGCCTTAGGCTAGGATATATAGCGTTCTAGACGTATATAATGTTCCCACCGAGAAGTAGGTGCCGACGTGCCAGGAATGTAGTAAAATATTACATCCGAGATGTTAGGTTGCCTTAGGCTAGGATATATAGCGTTATAGACGTATATAATGTTCCCACCGAGAAGTAGGTGCCGACGCGCCAGGAATGTTGTAAGATATTACATCCGAGATGTTAGATTGCCTTAGGTTAGGATATATAACGTTATTGACTTATATATTGTTCTCACCGAGAAGTAGGGGCCGAAGTGACGGGAATGTTGTAAAATATGACATCGACATGTTAGGTTGGCCTAGGCTAGGATATATAGCGTTATAGACGTATATAATGTTCCCTCCGTGAAGTAGGTGCCGACCCGCCAGGAATGTTGTAAGATATTACATTCGACATGTTAGGTTGCCATAGGCTGGGATATATAGCGTTATAGACGTATGTAATGTTCCCACCGAGAAGTAGGGGCCGACGTGCCAGGAATGTTGTAAAATATTACATTCGACGTGTTAGGTTGCCTTAGGCTAGGACATATAGCGTTATAGACGTATATAATGTTCCCACCGAGAAGTAGGTGCCGACGCATCAGGAATGTTGTAGAATATTACATTCGATTTGTTGGGTTGCCTTAAGCTAGGATATACAGCGTTATAGACGTATATAATGTTCCCACCGAGAAGTAGGGGCCGAAGTGCCCGGGAATGTTGTAAAATAGTATATGCGGCATGTTAGGTTGCCTTAGGCTAGGACATATAGCGTTATAGACGTATATAATGTTCCCACCGAGAAGTAGGTGCCGAAGCGCCAGGAATGTTGTAGAATATTACATTCGATATGTTAGGTTGCCTTAAGCTAGGATATATAGCGTTATAGACGTATATAATGTTCCCACCGAGAAGTAGGTGCCGAAGTGACGGGATTGTTGTAAAATATGACATTCGACATGTTAGGTTGCCTTAGGCTAGGATATATAGCGTTATAGACGTATATAATGTTCCCACCGAGAAGTAGGGGCCGACGTGCCAGGAATGAAGAAAAATATTACATCCGAGATGTTAGGTTGCCTTAGGCTAGGATATGTAACGTTATAGACGTATATAATGTTCCCACCGAGAAGTAGGGGCCGAAGTGACGGGAATGTTGTAAAATATTACATTCGACATGTTAGGTTGCCTTAGGCTAGGATATATAGCGTTATAGACGTATATAATGTTCCCACCGAGAAGTAGGGGCCGACGTGCCACGAATGTAGTAAAATATTACATTCGAGATGTTAGGTTGCCTTAGGCTAGGATATATAACGTTATAGACGTATATAATATTCCCACCGAGAAGTAGGGGCCGTAGTGACGGGAATGTTGTAAAATATGACATTCGACATGTTAGGTTGCCTTAGGCTAGGATATATAGCGTTATAGACGTATATAATGTTCCCACCGAGAAGTAGGTGCCGACCCGCCAGGAATGTTGTAAGATATTACATTCGACATGTTAGGTTGCCTTAAGCTAGGATATATAGCGTTATAGACGTATATAATGTTCCCACCGAGAAGTAGGGGCCGAAGTGACGGGAACGTTGTAAAATATGACATTCGACATGTTAGGTTGCCTTAGGCTAGGATATATAGCGTTATAGACGTATATAATGTTCCAACCGAGATGTAGGTGCCGAAGCGCCAGGAATGTTGTTAAATATTACATACGACATGTTAGGTTGCCTTAGGCTGGCATATATAGCGTTATAGACGTATGTAATGTTCCCACCGAGAAGTAGGGGCCGACGTGCCAGGAATGTTGTAAAATATTACATTGGACGTGTTAGGTTGCCTTAGGCTAGGACATATACCGTTATAGACGTATATACTTTTCCCACCGAGATGTAGTTGCCGATGATACAGGAATGTTGTAAAATATTACATTCGACATGTTAGGTTGCCTTAAGCTAGGATATATAGCGTTATAGACGTATATAAAGTTCCCACCGAGAAGTAGGGGCCGACGAGCCAGGAATGTAGTAAAATATTAAATCCGAGATGTTAGGTTGCCTTAGGCTAGGATATATAGCGTTATAGACGTATATAATGTTCCCACCGAGAAGTAGGGGCCGACGTGCCAGGAATGTAGTAAAATATTACATCCGAGATGTTAGGTTGCCTTAGGCTGGGATATGTAACGTTATAGACGTATATAATGTTCCCACCGAGAAGTAGGGGCCGAAGTGACGGGAATGTTGTAAAATATGACATTCGACATGTTAGGTTGCCTTAGGCTAGGATATACAGCGTTATAGACGTATAGAATGTTCCCACCGAGAAGTACGGGCCGACGTGCCAGGAATGTAGTAAAATAGTATATGCGACATGTTAGGTTGCCTTAGGCAAGGATATATAGCGTTATAGATGTATATAATGTTCCCACCGAGAAGTAGGGGCCGACGTGCCAGGAATGTAGTAAAATGTTACATCCGAGATGTTAGGTTGCCTTAGGCTAGGATATGTAACGTTATAGACGTATATAATGTTCCCACCGAGAAGTAGGGTCCGAAGTGACGGGAATGTTGTAAAATATGACATTCGACATGTTAGGTTGCCTTAGGCTAGGATATATAGCGTTCTAGACGTATATAATGTTCCCACCGAGAAGTAGGTGCCGACGTGCCAGGAATGTAGTAAAATATTACATCCGAGATGTTAGGTTGCCTTAGGCTAGGATATATAGCGTTATAGACGTATATAATGTTCCCAACGAGAAGTAGGTGCCGACGCGCCAGGAATGTTGTAAGATATTACATCCGAGATGTTAGATTGCCTTAGGTTAGGATATATAACGTTATTGACTTATATATTGTTCTCACCGAGAAGTAGGGGCCGAAGTGACGGGAATGTTGTAAAATATGACATCGACATGTTAGGTTGGCCTAGGCTAGGATATATAGCGTTATAGACGTATATAATGTTCCCTCCGTGAAGTAGGTGCCGACCCGCCAGGAATGTTGTAAGATATTACATTCGACATGTTAGGTTGCCATAGGCTGGGATATATAGCGTTATAGACGTATGTAATGTTCCCACCGAGAAGTAGGGGCCGACGTGCCAGGAATGTTGTAAAATATTACATTCGACGTGTTAGGTTGCCTTAGGCTAGGACATATAGCGTTATAGACGTATATAATGTTCCCACCGAGAAGTAGGTGCCGACGCATCAGGAATGTTGTAGAATATTACATTCGATTTGTTGGGTTGCCTTAAGCTAGGATATACAGCGTTATAGACGTATATAATGTTCCCACCGAGAAGTAGGGGCCGAAGTGCCCGGGAATGTTGTAAAATAGTATATGCGGCATGTTAGGTTGCCTTAGGCTAGGACATATAGCGTTATAGACGTATATAATGTTCCCACCGAGAAGTAGGTGCCGAAGCGCCAGGAATGTTGTAGAATATTACATTCGATATGTTAGGTTGCCTTAAGCTAGGATATATAGCGTTATAGACGTATATAATGTTCCCACCGAGAAGTAGGTGCCGAAGTGACGGGATTGTTGTAAAATATGACATTCGACATGTTAGGTTGCCTTAGGCTAGGATATATAGCGTTATAGACGTATATAATGTTCCCACCGAGAAGTAGGGGCCGACGTGCCAGGAATGAAGAAAAATATTACATCCGAGATGTTAGGTTGCCTTAGGCTAGGATATGTAACGTTATAGACGTATATAATGTTCCCACCGAGAAGTAGGGGCCGAAGTGACGGGAATGTTGTAAAATATTACATTCGACATGTTAGGTTGCCTTAGGCTAGGATATATAGCGTTATAGACGTATATAATGTTCCCACCGAGAAGTAGGGGCCGACGTGCCACGAATGTAGTAAAATATTACATTCGAGATGTTAGGTTGCCTTAGGCTAGGATATATAACGATATAGACGTATATAATATTCCCACCGAGAAGTAGGGGCCGAAGTGACGGGAACGTTGTAAAATATGACATTCGACATGTTAGGTTGCCTTAGGCTAGGATATATAGCGTTATAGACGTATATAATGTTCCAACCGAGATGTAGGTGCCGAAGCGCCAGGAATGTTGTTAAATATTACATACGACATGTTAGGTTGCCTTAGGCTGGCATATATAGCGTTATAGACGTATGTAATGTTCCCACCGAGAAGTAGGGGCCGACGTGCCAGGAATGTTGTAAAATATTACATTGGACGTGTTAGGTTGCCTTAGGCTAGGACATATACCGTTATAGACGTATATACTTTTCCCACCGAGATGTAGTTGCCGATGATACAGGAATGTTGTAAAATATTACATTCGACATGTTAGGTTGCCTTAAGCTAGGATATATAGCGTTATAGACGTATATAAAGTTCCCACCGAGAAGTAGGGGCCGACGTGCCAGGAATGTAGTAAAATATTAAATCCGAGATGTTAGGTTGCCTTAGGCTAGGATATATAGCGTTATAGACGTATATAATGTTCCCACCGAGAAGTAGGGGCCGACGTGCCAGGAATGTAGTAAAATATTACATCCGAGATGTTAGGTAGCCTTCGGCTAGGATATATAACGTTATAGACGTATATAATGTTCCCACCGAGAAGTAGGGGCCGAAGTGACGGGAATGTTGTAAAATATGACATTCGACATGTTAGGTTGCCTTAGGCTAGGATATATAGCGTTATAGACGTATATAATGTTCCAACCGAGATGTAGGTGCCGAAGCGCCAGGAATGTTGTTAAATATTACATACGACATGTTAGGTTGCCTTAGGCTGGCATATATAGCGTTATAGACGTATGTAATGTTCCCACCGAGAAGTAGGGGCCGACGTGCCAGGAATGTTGTAAAATATTACATTGGACGTGTTAGGTTGCCTTAGGCTAGGACATATACCGTTATAGACGTATATACTTTTCCCACCGAGATGTAGTTGCCGATGATACAGGAATGTTGTAAAATATTACATTCGACATGTTAGGTTGCCTTAAGCTAGGATATATAGCGTTATAGACGTATATAAAGTTCCCACCGAGAAGTAGGGGCCGACGTGCCAGGAATGTAGTAAAATATTAAATCCGAGATGTTAGGTTGCCTTAGGCTAGGATATATAGCGTTATAGACGTATATAATGTTCCCACCGAGAAGTAGGGGCCGACGTGCCAGGAATGTAGTAAAATATTACATCCGAGATGTTAGGTAGCCTTCGGCTAGGATATATAACGTTATAGACGTATATAATGTTCCCACCGAGAAGTAGGGGCCGAAGTGACGGGAATGTTGTAAAATATGACATTCGACATGTTAGGTTGCCTTAGGCTAGGATATATAGCGTTATAGACGTATATAATGTTCCCACCGAGAAGTAGGTGCCGACGCGCCAGGAATGTTGTTAAATATTACATACGACATGTTAGGTTGCCTTGGGCTGGGATATATAGCGTTATTGACTTATATAATGTTCTCACCGAGAAGTAGGGGCCGAAGTGACGGGAATGTTGTAAAATATGACATTCGACATGTTAGGTTGCCTTATGCTAGGATATATAGCGTTATAGACGTATATAATGTTCCCACCGAGAAGTAGGTGCCGACGCGCCAGGAATGTTGTTAAATATTACATACGACATGTTAGGTTGCCTTAGGCTGGGATATATAGCGTTATTGACTTATATAATGTTCTCACCGAGAAGTGGGGGCCGAAGTGACGGGAATGTTGTAAAATATGACATTCGACATGTTAGGTTGCCTTAGGCTAGGATATATAGCGTTCTAGACGTATATACTGTTCCCACCGAGAAGTAGGGGCCGAAGTGACGGGAATGATGTAAAATATGACATTCGACATGTTAGGTTGCCTTAGGCTAGGATATATAGCTTTATAGACGTATATAATGTTCCCACCGAGAAGTAGGTGCCGACGCGCCAGGAATGTTGTAAGATATTACATCCGAGATGTTAGATTGCCTTAGGTTAGGATATATAACGTTATTGACTTATATATTGTTCTCACCGAGAAGTAGGGGCCGAAGTGACGGGAATGTTGTAAAATATGACATCGACATGTTAGGTTGCCTTAGGCTAGGATATATAGCGTTATTGATGTATATAATGTTCCCACCGAGAAGTAGGGGCCGACGTGCCAGGAATATAGTAAAATATTACATCCGAGATGTTAGGTTGCCTTCGGCAAGGATTTATAACGTTATAGACGTATATAATGTTCCCACCGAGAAGTAGAGGCCGAAGTGACGGGAATGTTGTAAAATATGATATTCGACATGTTAGGTTGCCTTAGGCTAGAATATATAGCGTTATAGACGTATATACTGTTCCCACCGAGAAGTAGGTGCCGACGCGCCAGGTATGTTGTAAAATATTACATTCGACATGTTAGGTTGCCTTAGGCTAGGACATATAACGTTATAGACGTATATAATGTTCCCACCGAGAAGTAGGTGCCGACGCGCCAGGAATGTTGTAGAATATTACATTCGATATGTTAGGTTGCCTTAAGCTAGGATATATAGCGTTATAGACGTATATAATGTTCCCACCGAGAAGTAGGTGCCGAAGTGCCCGGGAATGTTGTAAAATAGTATATGCGACATGTTAGATTGCCTTAGGTTAGGATATATAACGTTATAGACGTATATAATGTTCCCACCGAGAAGTAGGGGCCGAAGTGCCCGGGAATGTTGTAAAATAGTATATGCGACATGTTAGGTTGCCTTAGGTTAGGATATATACCGTTATAGACGTATATAATGTTCCCACCGAGAAGTAGGGGCTGTAGTGACGGGAATGTTGTAAAATATGACATTCGACATGTTAGGTTGCCTTAGGCTGGGATATATAGCGTTATAGACGTATATAATGTTCCCACCGAGAAGCAGGTGCCGACCCGCCAGGAATGTTGTAAGATATTACATTCGACATGTTAGGTTGCCTTAAGCTGGGATATATAGCGTTATAGACGTATATAATGTTCCCACCGAGAACTAGGGGCCGAAGTGACGGGAATGTTGTAAAATATGACATTCGACATGTTAGGTTGCCTTAGGCTAGGATATATAGCGTTATAGACGTATGTAATGTTCCCACCGAGAAGTAGGGGCCGAAGTGACGGGAATGTTGTAAAATATTACATTCGACATGTTAGGTTGCCTTAGGCTAGGATATATAGCGTTATAGACGTATATAATGTTCCCACCGAGAAGTAGGGGCCGACGTGCCAGGAATGTAGTAAAATATTACATTCGAGATGTTAGGTTGCCTTAGGCTAGGATATATAACGTTATAGACGTATATAATGTTCCCACCGAGAAGTAGGGGCCGTAGTGACGGGAATGTTGTAAAATATGACATTCGACATGTTAGGTTGCCTTAGGCTAGGATATATAGCGTTATAGACGTATATAATGTTCCCACCGAGAAGTAGGTGCCGACCCGCCAGGAATGTTGTAAGATATTACATTCGACATGTTAGGTTGCCTTAAGCTAGGATATATAGCGTTATAGACGTATATAATGTTCCCACCGAGAAGTAGGGGCCGAAGTGACGGGAATGTTGTAAAATATGACATTCGACATGTTAGGTTGCCTTAGGCTAGGATATATAGCGTTATAGACGTATATAATGTTCCAACCGAGATGTAGGTGCCGAAGCGCCAGGAATGTTGTTAAATATTACATACGACATGTTAGGTTGCCTTAGGCTGGCATATATAGCGTTATAGACGTATGTAATGTTCCCACCGAGAAGTAGGGGCCGACGTGCCAGGAATGTTGTAAAATATTACATTGGACGTGTTAGGTTGCCTTAGGCTAGGACATATACCGTTATAGACGTATATACTTTTCCCACCGAGATGTAGTTGCCGATGATACAGGAATGTTGTAAAATATTACATTCGACATGTTAGGTTGCCTTAAGCTAGGATATATAGCGTTATAGACGTATATAAAGTTCCCACCGAGAAGTAGGGGCCGACGTGCCAGGAATGTAGTAAAATATTAAATCCGAGATGTTAGGTTGCCTTAGGCTAGGATATATAGCGTTATAGACGTATATAATGTTCCCACCGAGAAGTAGGGGCCGACGTGCCAGGAATGTAGTAAAATATTACATCCGAGATGTTAGGTTGCCTTAGGCTGGGATATGTAACGTTATAGACGTATATAATGTTCCCACCGAGAAGTAGGGGCCGAAGTGACGGGAATGTTGTAAAATATGACATTCGACATGTTAGGTTGCCTTAGGCTAGGATATATAGCGTTATAGACGTATAGAATGTTCCCACCGAGAAGTACGGGCCGACGTGCCAGGAATGTAGTAAAATAGTATATGCGACATGTTAGGTTGCCTTAGGCAAGGATATATAGTGTTATAGATGTATATAATGTTCCCACCGAGAAGTAGGGGCCGACGTGCCAGGAATGTAGTAAAATGTTACATCCGAGATGTTAGGTTGCCTTAGGCTAGGATATGTAACGTTATAGACGTATATAATGTTCCCACCGAGAAGTAGGGTCCGAAGTGACGGGAATGTTGTAAAATATGACATTCGACATGCTAGGTTGCCTTAGGCTAGGATATATAGCGTTCTAGACGTATATAATGTTCCCACCGAGAAGTAGGGGCCGACGTGCCAGGAATGTAGTAAAATATTACATCCGAGATGTTAGGTTGCCTTAGGCTAGGATATATAGCGTTATAGACGTATATAATGTTCCCACCGAGAAGTAGGTGCCGACGCGCCAGGAATGTTGTAAGATATTACATCCGAGATGTTAGATTGCCTTAGGTTAGGATATATAACGTTATTGACTTATATATTGTTCTCACCGAGAAGTAGGGGCCGAAGTGACGGGCATGTTGTAAAATATGACATCGACATGTTAGGTTGCCTTAGGCTAGGATATATAGCGTTATTGATGTATATAATGTTCCCACCGAGAAGTAGGGGCCGACGTGCCAGGAATATAGTAAAATATTACATCCGAGATGTTAGGTTGCCTTCGGCAAGGATTTATAACGTTATAGACGTATATAATGTTCCCACCGAGAAGTAGAGGCCGAAGTGACGGGAATGTTGTAAAATATGATATTCGACATGTTAGGTTGCCTTAGGCTAGAATATATAGCGTTATAGACGTATATACTGTTCCCACCGAGAAGTAGGTGCCGACGCGCCAGGTATGTTGTAAAATATTACATTCGACATGTTAGGTTGCCTTAGGCTAGGACATATAACGTTATAGACGTATATAATGTTCCCACCGAGAAGTAGGTGCCGACGCGCCAGGAATGTTGTAGAATATTACATTCGATATGTTAGGTTGCCTTAAGCTAGGATATATAGCGTTATAGACGTATATAATGTTCCCACCGAGAAGTAGGTGCCGAAGTGCCCGGGAATGTTGTAAAATAGTATATGCGACATGTTAGATTGCCTTAGGTTAGGATATATAACGTTATAGACGTATATAATGTTCCCACCGAGAAGTAGGGGCCGAAGTGCCCGGGAATGTTGTAAAATAGTATATGCGACATGTTAGGTTGCCTTAGGTTAGGATATATACCGTTATAGACGTATATAATGTTCCCACCGAGAAGTAGGGGCTGTAGTGACGGGAATGTTGTAAAATATGACATTCGACATGTTAGGTTGCCTTAGGCTGGGATATATAGCGTTATAGACGTATATAATGTTCCCACCGAGAAGCAGGTGCCGACCCGCCAGGAATGTTGTAAGATATTACATTCGACATGTTAGGTTGCCTTAAGCTGGGATATATAGCGTTATAGACGTATATAATGTTCCCACCGAGAACTAGGGGCCGAAGTGACGGGAATGTTGTAAAATATGACATTCGACATGTTAGGTTGCCTTAGGCTAGGATATATAGCGTTATAGACGTATGTAATGTTCCCACCGAGAAGTAGGGGCCGAAGTGACGGGAATGTTGTAAAATATTACATTCGACATGTTAGGTTGCCTTAGGCTAGGATATATAGCGTTATAGACGTATATAATGTTCCCACCGAGAAGTAGGGGCCGACGTGCCAGGAATGTAGTAAAATATTACATTCGAGATGTTAGGTTGCCTTAGGCTAGGATATATAACGTTATAGACGTATATAATGTTCCCACCGAGAAGTAGGGGCCGTAGTGACGGGAATGTTGTAAAATATGACATTCGACATGTTAGGTTGCCTTAGGCTAGGATATATAGCGTTATAGACGTATATAATGTTCCCACCGAGAAGTAGGTGCCGACCCGCCAGGAATGTTGTAAGATATTACATTCGACATGTTAGGTTGCCTTAAGCTAGGATATATAGCGTTATAGACGTATATAATGTTCCCACCGAGAAGTAGGGGCCGAAGTGACGGGAATGTTGTAAAATATGACATTCGACATGTTAGGTTGCCTTAGGCTAGGATATATAGCGTTATAGACGTATATAATGTTCCAACCGAGATGTAGGTGCCGAAGCGCCAGGAATGTTGTTAAATATTACATACGACATGTTAGGTTGCCTTAGGCTGGCATATATAGCGTTATAGACGTATGTAATGTTCCCACCGAGAAGTAGGGGCCGACGTGCCAGGAATGTTGTAAAATATTACATTGGACGTGTTAGGTTGCCTTAGGCTAGGACATATACCGTTATAGACGTATATACTTTTCCCACCGAGATGTAGTTGCCGATGATACAGGAATGTTGTAAAATATTACATTCGACATGTTAGGTTGCCTTAAGCTAGGATATATAGCGTTATAGACGTATATAAAGTTCCCACCGAGAAGTAGGGGCCGACGTGCCAGGAATGTAGTAAAATATTAAATCCGAGATGTTAGGTTGCCTTAGGCTAGGATATATAGCGTTATAGACGTATATAATGTTCCCACCGAGAAGTAGGGGCCGACGTGCCAGGAATGTAGTAAAATATTACATCCGAGATGTTAGGTTGCCTTAGGCTGGGATATGTAACGTTATAGATGTATATAATGTTCCCACCGAGAAGTAGGGGCCGAAGTGACGGGAATGTTGTAAAATATGACATTCGACATGTTAGGTTGCCTTAGGCTAGGATATATAGCGTTATAGACGTATAGAATGTTCCCACCGAGAAGTACGGGCCGACGTGCCAGGAATGTAGTAAAATAGTATATGCGACATGTTAGGTTGCCTTAGGCAAGGATATATAGTGTTATAGATGTATATAATGTTCCCACCGAGAAGTAGGGGCCGACGTGCCAGGAATGTAGTAAAATGTTACATCCGAGATGTTAGGTTGCCTTAGGCTAGGATATGTAACGTTATAGACGTATATAATGTTCCCACCGAGAAGTAGGGTCCGAAGTGACGGGAATGTTGTAAAATATGACATTCGACATGCTAGGTTGCCTTAGGCTAGGATATATAGCGTTCTAGACGTATATAATGTTCCCACCGAGAAGTAGGGGCCGACGTGCCAGGAATGTAGTAAAATATTACATCCGAGATGTTAGGTTGCCTTAGGCTAGGATATATAGCGTTATAGACGTATATAATGTTCCCACCGAGAAGTAGGTGCCGACGCGCCAGGAATGTTGTAAGATATTACATCCGAGATGTTAGATTGCCTTAGGTTAGGATATATAACGTTATTGACTTATATATTGTTCTCACCGAGAAGTAGGGGCCGAAGTGACGGGAATGTTGTAAAATATGACATCGACATGTTAGGTTGGCCTAGGCTAGGATATATAGCGTTATAGACGTATGTAATGTTCCCTCCGAGAAGTAGGTGCCGACCCGCCAGGAATGTTGTAAGATATTACATTCGACATGTTAGGTTGCCATAGGCTGGGATATATAGCGTTATAGACGTATGTAATGTTCCCACCGAGAAGTAGGGGCCGACGTGCCAGGAATGTTGTAAAATATTACATTCGACGCGTTAGGTTGCCTTAGGCTAGGACATATAGCGTTGTAGACGTATATAATGTTCCCACCGAGAAGTAGGTGCCGACGCATCAGGAATGTTGTAGAATATTACATTCGATTTGTTGGGTTGCCTTAAGCTAGGATATACAGCGTTATAGACGTATATAATGTTCCCACCGAGAAGTAGGGGCCGAAGTGCCCGGGAATGTTGTAAAATAGTATATGCGACATGTTAGGTTGCCTTAGGCTAGGACATATAGCGTTATAGACGTATATAATGTTCCCACTGAGAAGTAGGTGCCGACGCGCCAGGAATGTTGTAGAATATTACATTCGATATGTTAGGTTGCCTTAGGCTAGGATATATAAAGTTATAGACGTATATAATGTTCCCACCGAGAAGTAGGGGCCGAAGTGACGGGAATGTTGTAAAATATGACATTCGACATGTTAGGTTGCCTTAGGCTAGGATATATAGCGTTATAGACGTATATAATGTTCCAACCGAGATGTAAGTGCCGACGCGCCAGGAATGTTGTTAAATATTACATACGACATGTTAGGTTGCCTTAGGCTGGCATATATAGCGTTATAGACGTATGTAATGTTCCCACCGAGAAGTAGGGGCCGACGTGCCAGGAATGTTGTAAAATATTACATTGGACGTGTTAGGTTGCCTTAGGCTAGGACATATACCGTTATAGACGTATATACTTTTCCCACCGAGATGTAGTTGCCGATGATACAGGAATGTTGTAAAATATTACATTCGACATGTTAGGTTGCCTTAAGCTAGGATATATAGCGTTATAGACATATATAAAGTTCCCACCGAGAAGTAGGGGCCGACGTGCCAGGAATGTAGTAAAATATTAAATCCGAGATGTTAGGTTGCCTTAGGCTAGGATATATAACGTTATAGACGTAAGTAATGTTCCCACCGAGAAGTAGGGGCCGAAGTGACGGGATTGTTGTAAAATATGACATTCGACATGTTAGGTTGCCTTAGGCTAGGATATATAGCGTTATAGACGTATATAATGTTCCCACCGAGAAGTAGGGGCCGACGTGCCAGGAATGTAGTAAAATATTACATCCGAGATGTTAGGTTGCCTTAGGCTGGGATATGTAACGTTATAGACGTATATAATGTTCCCACCGAGAAGTAGGGGCCGAAGTGACGGGAATGTTGTAAAATATGACATTCGGCATGTTAGGTTGCCTTAGGCTAGGATATATAGCGTTATAGACGTATATAATGTTCCCACCGAGAAGTAGGTGCCGAAGTGACGGGATTGTTGTAAAATATGACATTCGACATGTTAGGTTGCCTTAGGCTAGGATATATAGCGTTATAGACGTATATAATGTTCCCACCGAGAAGTAGGGGCCGACGTGCCAGGAATGAAGAAAAATATTACATCCGAGATGTTAGGTTGCCTTAGGCTAGGATATGTAACGTTATAGACGTATATAATGTTCCCACCGAGAAGTAGGGGCCGAAGTGATGGGAATGTTGTAAAATATTACATTCGACATGTTAGGTTGCCTTAGGCTAGGATATATAGCGTTATAGACGTATATAATGTTCCCACCGAGAAGTAGGGGCCGACGTGCCACGAATGTAGTAAAATATTACATTCGAGATGTTAGGTTGCCTTAGGCTAGGATATATAACGTTATAGACGTATATAATGTTCCCACCGAGAAGTAGGGGCCGTAGTGACGGGAATGTTGTAAAATATGACATTCGACATGTTAGGTTGCCTTAGGCTAGGATATATAGCGTTATAGACGTATATAATGTTCCCACCGAGAAGTAGGTGCCGACCCGCCAGGAATGTTGTAAGATATTACATTCGACATGTTAGGTTGCCTTAAGCTAGGATATATAGCGTTATAGACGTATATAATGTTCCCACCGAGAAGTAGGGGCCGAAGTGACGGGAATGTTGTAAAATATGACATTCGACATGTTAGGTTGCCTTAGGCTAGGATATATAGCGTTATAGACGTATATAATGTTCCAACTGAGATGTAGGTGCCGAAGCGCCAGGAATGTTGTTAAATATTACATACGACATGTTAGGTTGCCTTAGGCTGGCATATATAGCGTTATAGACGTATGTAATGTTCCCACCGAGAAGTAGGGGCCGACGTGCCAGGAATGTTGTAAAATATTACATTGGACGTGTTAGGTTGCCTTAGGCTAGGACATATACCGTTATAGACGTATATACTTTTCCCACCGAGATGTAGTTGCCGATGATACAGGAATGTTGTAAAATATTACATTCGACATGTTAGGTTGCCTTAAGCTAGGATATATAGCGTTATAGACGTATATAAAGTTCCCACCGAGAAGTAGGGGCCGACGTGCCAGGAATGTAGTAAAATATTAAATCCGAGATGTTAGGTTGCCTTAGGCTAGGATATATAGCGTTATAGACGTATATAATGTTCCCACCGAGAAGTAGGGGCCGAAGTGACGGGATTGTTGTAAAATATGACATTCGACATGTTAGGTTGCCTTAGGCTAGGATATATAGCGTTATAGACGTATATAATGTTCCCACCGAGAAGTAGGGGCCGACGTGCCAGGAATGTAGTAAAATATTACATCCGAGATGTTAGGTTGCCTTAGGCTGGGATATGCAACGTTATAGACGTATATAATGTTCCCACCGAGAAGTAGGGGCCGAAGTGACGGGAATGTTGTAAAATATGACATTCGACATGTTAGGTTGCCTTAGGCTAGGATACACAGCGTTATAGACGTATAGAATGTTCCCACCGAGAAGTACGGGCCGACGTGCCAGGAATGTAGTAAAATAGTATATGCGACATGTTAGGTTGCCTTAGGCAAGGATATATAGCGTTATAGATGTATATAATGTTCCCACCGAGAAGTAGGGGCCGACGTGCCAGGAATGTAGTAAAATGTTACATCCGAGATGTTAGGTTGCCTTAGGCTAGGATATGTAACGTTATAGACGTATATAATGTTCCCACCGAGAAGTAGGTGCCGACGCGCCAGGAATGTTGTAAGATATTACATCCGAGATGTTAGATTGCCTTAGGTTAGGATATATAACGTTATTGACTTATATATTGTTCTCACCGAGAAGTAGGGGCCGAAGTGACGGGAATGTTGTAAAATATGACATCGACATGTTAGGTTGGCCTAGGCTAGGATATATAGCGTTATAGACGTATATAATGTTCCCTCCGTGAAGTAGGTGCCGACCCGCCAGGAATGTTGTAAGATATTACATTCGACATGTTAGGTTGCCATAGGCTGGGATATATAGCGTTATAGACGTATGTAATGTTCCCACCGAGAAGTAGGGGCCGACGTGCCAGGAATGTTGTAAAATATTACATTCGACGTGTTAGGTTGCCTTAGGCTAGGACATATAGCGTTATAGACGTATATAATGTTCCCACCGAGAAGTAGGTGCCGACGCATCAGGAATGTTGTAGAATATTACATTCGATTTGTTGGGTTGCCTTAAGCTAGGATATACAGCGTTATAGACGTATATAATGTTCCCACCGAGAAGTAGGGGCCGAAGTGCCCGAGAATGTTGTAAAATAGTATATGCGACATGTTAGGTTGCCTTAGGCTAGGACATATAGCGTTATAGACGTATATAATGTTCCCACTGAGAAGTAGGTGCCGACGCGCCAGGAATGTTGTAGAATATTACATTCGATATGTTAGGTTGCCTTAGGCTAGGATATATAAAGTTATAGACGTATATAATGTTCCCACCGAGAAGTAGGGGCCGAAGTGACGGGAATGTTGTAAAATATGACATTCGACATGTTAGGTTGCCTTAGGCTAGGATATATAGCGTTATAGACGTATATAATGTTTCAACCGAGATGTAAGTGCCGACGCGCCAGGAATGTTGTTAAATATTACATACGACATGTTAGGTTGCCTTAGGCTGGCATATATAGCGTTATAGACGTATGTAATGTTCCCACCGAGAAGTAGGGGCCGACGTGCCAGGAATGTTGTAAAATATTGCATTGGACGTGTTAGGTTGCCTTAGGCTAGGACATATACCGTTATAGACGTATATACTTTTCCCACCGAGATGTAGTTGCCGATGATACAGGAATGTTGTAAAATATTACATTCGACATGTTAGGTTGCCTTAAGCTAGGATATATAGCGTTATAGACGTATATAAAGTTCCCACCGAGAAGTAGGGGCCGACGTGCCAGGAATGTAGTAAAATATTAAATCCGAGATGTTAGGTTGCCTTAGGCTAGGATATATAACGTTATAGACGTAAGTAATGTTCCCACCGAGAAGTAGGGGCCGAAGTGACGGGATTGTTGTAAAATATGACATTCGACATGTTAGGTTGCCTTAGGCTAGGATATATAGCGTTATAGACGTATATAATGTTCCCACCGAGAAGTAGGGGCCGACGTGCCAGGAATGTAGTAAAATATTACATCCGAGATGTTAGGTTGCCTTAGGCTAGGATATGTAACGTTATAGACGTATATAATGTTCCCACCGAGAAGTAGGGGCCGAAGTGACGGGAATGTAGTAAAATATTACATCCGAGATGTTAGGTTGCCTTAGGCTGGGATATGTAACGTTATAGACGTATATAATGTTCCCACCGAGAAGTAGGGGCCGAAGTGACGGGAATGTTGTAAAATATGACATTCGACATGTTAGGTTGCCTTAGGCTAGGATATACAGCGTTATAGACGTATAGAATGTTCCCACCGAGAAGTAGGTGCCGACGTGCCAGGAATGTAGTAAAATATTACATCCGAGATGTTAGGTTGCCTTAGGCTAGGATATATAGCGTTATAGACGTATATAATGTTCCCACCGAGAAGTAGGTGCCGACGCGCCAGGAATGTTGTAAGATATTACATCCGAGATGTTAGATTGCCTTAGGTTAGGATATATAACGTTATTGACTTATATATTGTTCTCACCGAGAAGTAGGGGCCGAAGTGACGGGAATGTTGTAAAATATGACATCGACATGTTAGGTTGGCCTAGGCTAGGATATATAGCGCTATAGACGTATATAATGTTCCCTCCGTGAAGTAGGTGCCGACCCGCCAGGAATGTTGTAAGATATTACATTCGACATGTTAGGTTGCCATAGGCTGGGATATATAGCGTTATAGACGTATGTAATGTTCCCACCGAGAAGTAGGGGCCGACGTGCCAGGAATGTTGTAAAATATTACATTCGACGTGTTAGGTTGCCTTAGGCTAGGACATATAGCGTTATAGACGTATATAATGTTCCCACCGAGAAGTAGGTGCCGACGCATCAGGAATGTTGTAGAATATTACATTCGATTTGTTGGGTTGCCTTAAGCTAGGATATACAGCGTTATAGACGTATATAATGTTCCCACCGAGAAGTAGGGGCCGAAGTGCCCGGGAATGTTGTAAAATAGTATATGCGACATGTTAGGTTGCCTTAGGCTAGGACATATAGCGTTATAGACGTATATAATGTTCCCACTGAGAAGTAGGTGCCGACGCGCCAGGAATGTTGTAGAATATTACATTCGATATGTTAGGTTGCCTTAGGCTAGGATATATAAAGTTATAGACGTATATAATGTTCCCACCGAGAAGTAGGGGCCGAAGTGACGGGAATGTTGTAAAATATGACATTCGACATGTTAGGTTGCCTTAGGCTAGGATATATAGCGTTATAGACGTATATAATGTTCCAACCGAGATGTAAGTGCCGACGCGCCAGGAATGTTGTTAAATATTACATACGACATGTTAGGTTGCCTTAGGCTGGCATATATAGCGTTATAGACGTATGTAATGTTCCCACCGAGAAGTAGGGGCCGACGTGCCAGGAATGTTGTAAAATATTGCATTGGACGTGTTAGGTTGCCTTAGGCTAGGACATATACCGTTATAGACGTATATACTTTTCCCACCGAGATGTAGTTGCCGATGATACAGGAATGTTGTAAAATATTACATTCGACATGTTAGGTTGCCTTAAGCTAGGATATATAGCGTTATAGACGTATATAAAGTTCCCACCGAGAAGTAGGGGCCGACGTGCCAGGAATGTAGTAAAATATTAAATCCGAGATGTTAGGTTGCCTTAGGCTAGGATATATAACGTTATAGACGTAAGTAATGTTCCCACCGAGAAGTAGGGGCCGAAGTGACGGGATTGTTGTAAAATATGACATTCGACATGTTAGGTTGCCTTAGGCTAGGATATATAGCGTTATAGACGTATATAATGTTCCCACCGAGAAGTAGGGGCCGAAGTGCCCGGGAATGTTGTAAAATAGTATATGCGACATGTTAGGTTGCCTTAGGCTAGGACATATAGCGTTATAGACGTATATAATGTTCCCACTGAGAAGTTGGTGCCGACGCGCCAGGAATGTTGTAAAACATGACATTCGACATGTTAGGTTGCCTTAGGCTAGGATATATAGCGTTATAGACGTATATAATGTTCCCACCGAGAAGTAGGGGCCGACGTGCCAGGAATGTAGTAAGATATTACATTCGAGATGTTAGGTTGCCTTAGGCTAGGATATATAACGTTATAGACGTATATAATGTTCCCACCGAGAAGTAGGGGCCGTAGTGACGGGAATGTTGTAAAATATGACATTCGACATGTTAGGTTGCCTTAGGCTGGGATATATAGCGTTATAGACGTATATAATGTTCCCACCGAGAAGCAGGTGCCGACCCGCCAGGAATGTTGTAAGATATTACATTCGACATGTTAGGTTGCCTTGGGCTAGGACATATAGCGTTATAGACGTATATAATGTTCCCACCGAGAAGTAGGTGCCGACGCATCAGGAATGTTGTAGAATATTACATTCGATTTGTTGGGTTGCCTTAAGCTAGGATATACAGCGTTATAGACGTATATAATGTTCCCACCGAGAAGTAGGGGCCGAAGTGCCCGGGAATGTTGTAAAATAGTATATGCGGCATGTTAGGTTGCCTTAGGCTAGGACATATAGCGTTATAGACGTATATAATGTTCCCACCGAGAAGTAGGGGCCGACGTGCCAGGAATGAAGTAAAATATTACATCCGAGATGTTAGGTTGCCTTAGGCTAGGATATGTAACGTTATAGACGTATATAATGTTCCCACCGAGAAGTAGGGGCCGAAGTGACGGGAATGTTGTAAAATATTACATTCGACATGTTAGGTTGCCTTAGGCTAGGATATATAGCGTTATAGACTTATATAATGTTCCCACCGAGAAGTAGGGGCCGACGTGCCAGGAATGTAGTAAAATATTACATTCGAGATGTTAGGTTGCCTTAGGCTAGGATATATAACGTTATAGACGTATATAATGTTCCCACCGAGAAGTAGGGGCCGTAGTGACGGGAATGTTGTAAAATATGACATTCGACATGTTAGGTTGCCTTAGGCTAGGATATATAGCGTTATAGACGTATATAATGTTCCCACCGAGAAGTAGGTGCCGACCCGCCAGGAATGTTGTAAGATATTACATTCGACATGTTAGGTTGCCTTAAGCTAGGATATATAGCGTTATAGACGTATATAATGTTCCCACCGAGAAGTAGGGGCCGAAGTGACGGGAATGTTGTAAAATATGACATTCGACATGTTAGGTTGCCTTAGGCTAGGATATATAGCGTTATAGACGTATATAATGTTCCAACCGAGATGTAGGTGCCGACGCGCCAGGAATGTTGTTAAATATTACATACGACATGTTAGGTTGCCTTAGGCTAGGATATATAACGTTATAGACGTAAATAATGTTCCCACCGAGAAGTAGGGGCCGAAGTGACGGGATTGGTGTAAAATATGACATTCGACATGTTAGGTTGCCTTAGGCTAGGATATATAGCGTTCTAGACGTATATAATGTTCCCACCGAGAAGTAGGGGCCGACGTGCCAGGAATGTTGTAGAATATTACATTCGATTTGTTGGGTTGCCTTAAGCTAGGATATACAGCGTTATAGACGTATATAATGTTCCCACCGAGAAGTAGGGGCCGAAGTGCCCGGGAATGTTGTAAAATAGTATATGCGACATGTTAGGTTGCCTTAGGCTAGGACATATAGCGTTATAGACGTATATAATGTTCCCACTGAGAAGTAGGTGCCGACGCGCCAGGAATGTTGTAGAATATTAGATTCGATATGTTAGGTTGCCTTAGGCTAGGATATATAAAGTTATAGACGTATATAATGTTCCAACCGAGATGTAGGTGCCGACGCGCCAGGAATGTTGTTAAATATTACATACGACATGTTAGGTTGCCTTAGGCTGGCATATATAGCGTTATAGACGTATGTAATGTTCCCACCGAGAAGTAGGGGCCGACGTGCCAGGAATGTTGTAAAATATTACATTGGACGTGTTAGGTTGCCTTAGGCTAGGACATATACCGTTATAGACGTATATACTTTTCCCACCGAGATGTAGTTGCCGATGATACAGGAATGTTGTAAAATATTACATTCGACATGTTAGGTTGCCTTAAGCTAGGATATATAGCGTTATAGACGTATATAAAGTTCCCACCGAGAAGTAGGCGCCGACGTGCCAGGAATGTAGTAAAATATTAAATCCGAGATGTTAGGTTGCCTTAGGCTAGGATATATAACGTTATAGACGTAAGTAATGTTCCCACCGAGAAGTAGGGGCCGAAGTGACGGGATTGTTGTAAAATATGACATTCGACATGTTAGGTTGCCTTAGGCTAGGATATATAGCGTTATAGACGTATATAATGTTCCCACCGAGAAGTAGGGGCCGACGTGCCAGGAATGTAGTAAAATATTACATCCGAGATGTTAGGTTGCCTTAGGCTAGGATATGTAACGTTATAGACGTATATAATGTTCCCACCGAGAAGTAGGGTCCGAAGTGACGGGAATGTTGTAAAATATGACATTCGACATGTTAGGTTGCCTTAGGCTAGGATATATAGCGTTCTAGACGTATATAATGTTCCCACCGAGAAGTAGGGGCCGACGTGCCAGGAATGTTGTAGAATATTACATTCGATTTGTTGGGTTGCCTTAAGCTAGGATATACAGCGTTATAGACGTATATAATGTCCCCACCGAGAAGTAGGGGCCGAAGTGCCCGGGAATGTTGTAAAATAGTATATGCGACATGTTAGATTGCCTTAGGCTAGGACATATAGCGTTATAGACGTATATAATGTTCCCACTGAGAAGTAGGTGCCGACGCGCCAGGAATGTAGTAGAATATTAGATTCGATATGTTAGGTTGCCTTAGGCTAGGATATATAAAGTTATAGACGTATATAATGTTCCAACCGAGATGTAGGTGCCGACGCGCCAGGAATGTTGTTAAATATTACATACGACATGTTAGGTTGCCTTAGGCTGGCATATATAGCGTTATAGACGTATGTAATGTTCCCACCGAGAAGTAGGGGCCGACGTGCCAGGAATGTTGTAAAATATTACATTGGACGTGTTAGGTTGCCTTAGGCTAGGACATATACCGTTATAGACGTATATACTTTTCCCACCGAGATGTAGTTGCCGATGATACAGGAATGTTGTAAAATATTACATTCGACATGTTAGGTTGCCTTAAGCTAGGATATATAGCGTTATAGACGTATATAAAGTTCCCACCGAGAAGTAGGGGCCGACGTGCCAGGAATGTAGTAAAATATTAAATCCGAGATGTTATGTTGCCTTAGGCTAGGATATATAACGTTATAGACGTAAGTAATGTTCCCACCGAGAAGTAGGGGCCGAAGTGACGGGATTGTTGTAAAATATGACATTCGACATGTTAGGTTGCCTTAGGCTAGGATATATAGCGTTATAGACGTATATAATGTTCCCACCGAGAAGTAGGGGCCGACGTGCCAGGAATGTAGTAAAATTTTACATCCGAGATGTTAGGTTGCCTTAGGCTAGGATATGTAACGTTATAGACGTATATAATGTTCCCACCGAGAAGTAGGGGCCGAAGTGACGGGAATGTTGTAAAATATGACATTCGACATGTTAGGTTGCCTTAGGCTAGGATATATAGCGTTACAGACGTATAGAATGTTCCCACCGAGAAGTAGGGGCCGACGTGACGGGAATGTTGTAAAATATGACATTCGACATGTTAGGTTGCCTTAGGCTAGGATATATAGCGTTCTAGACGTATATAATGTTCCCAACGAGAAGTAGGGGCCGACGTGCCAGGAATGTAGTAAAATATTACATCCGAGATGTTAGGTTGCCTTAGGCAAGGATATATAGAGTTATAGACGTATATAATGTTCCCACCGAGAAGTAGGTGCCGACGCGCCAGGTATGTTGTAAAATATTACATTCGACATGTTAGGTTGCCTTAGGCTAGGACATATAGCGTTATAGACGTATATAATGTTCCCACCGAGAAGTAGGTGCCGACGCGCCAGGAATGTTGTAGAATATTACATTCGATATGTTAGGTTGCCTTAAGCTAGGATATATAGCGTTATAGACGTATATAATGTTCCCACCGAGAAGTAGGTGCCGAAGTGCCCGGGAATGTTGTAAAATAGTATATGCGACATGTTAGGTTGCCTTAGGCAAGGATATATAGCGTTATAGACGTATATAATGTTCCCACCGAGAAGTAGGTGCCGACGCGCCAGGAATGTTGTAGAATATTACATTCGATATGTTAGGTTGCCTTAAGCTAGGATATATAGCGTTATAGACGTATATAATGTTCCCACCGAGAAGTAGGTGCCGAAGTGCCCGGGAATGTTGTAAAATAGTATATGCGACATATTAGATTGCCTTAGGTTAGGATATATAACGTTATAGACGTATATAATGTTCCCACCGAGAAGTAGGCGCCGAAGTGCCCGGGAATGTTGTAAAATAGTATATGCGACATGTTAGGTTCCCTTAGGTTAGGATATATACCGTTATAGACTTATATACTTTTCCCACCGAGATGTAGTTGCTGATGATACAGGAATGTTGTAAAATATTACATTCGACATGTGAGGTTGCCTTAAGCTAGGATATATAGCGTTATAGACGTATATAATGTTCCCACCGAGAAGTAGGTGCCGACGCATCAGGAATGTTGTAAAATATTACATTCGATTTGTTGGGTTGCCTTAAGGTAGGATATACAGCGTTCAAGACGTATATAATGTTCCCACCGTGAAGTAGGGGCCGAGTGCCCGGGAATGTTGTAAAATAGTATATGCGACATGTTAGGTTGCCTTAGGCTAGGACATATAGCGTTATAGACGTATATAATGTTCCCACTGAGAAGTAGGTGCCGACGCGCCAGGAATGTTGTAAAACATGACATTCGACATGTTAGGTTGCCTTAGGCTAGGATATATAGCGTTATAGACGTATATAATGTTCCCACCGAGAAGTAGGGGCCGACGTGCCAGGAATGTAGTAAAATGTTACATCCGAGATGTTAGATTGCCTTAGGTTAGGATATATAACGTTATTGACTTATATAATGTTCTCACCGAGAAATAGGGGCCGACGCGCCAGGAATGTTGTAAAATATTACATTCAACATGTTAGGATTGCGTTAGGTTAGGATATATACCGTTATAGACGTATATACTTTTCCCACCGAGATGTAGTTGCCGATGATACAGGAATGTTGTAAAATATTACATTCGACATGTTAGGTTGCCTTAAGCTAGGATATATAGCGTTATAGACGTATATAATGTTCCCACCGAGAAGTAGGGTCCGAAGTGACGGGAATGTTGTAAAATATGACATTCGACATGTTAGGTTGCCTTAGGCTAGGATATATAGCGTTCTAGACGTATATAATGTTCCCACCGAGAAGTAGGGACCGACGTGCCAGGAATGTAGTAAAATATTACATCCGAGATGTTAGGTTGCCTTAGGCAAGGATATATAGCGTTATAGACGTATATAATGTTCCCACCGAGAAGTAGGTGCCGACGCGCCAGGAATGTTGTAAGATATTACATCCGAGATGTTAGATTGCCTTAGGTTAGGATATATAACGTTATTGACTTATATATTGTTCTCACCGAGAAGTAGGGGCCGAAGTGACGGGAATGTTGTAAAATATGACATCGACATGTTAGGTTGCCTTAGGCTAGGATATATAGCGTTATAGACGTATATAATGTTCCCACCGAGAAGTAGGTGCCGACGCGCCAGGTATGTTGTAAAATATTACATTCGACATGTTAGGTTGCCTTAGGCTAGGACATATAGCGTTATAGACGTATATAATGTTCCCACCGAGAAGTAGGTGCCGTCGCGCCAGGAATGTTGTAGAATATTACATTCGATATGTTAGGTTGCCTTAAGCTAGGATATATAGCGTTATAGACGTATATAATGTTCCCACCGAGAAGTAGGTGCCGAAGTGCCCGGGAATGTTGTAAAATAGTATATGCGACATATTAGATTGCCTTAGGTTAGGATATATAACGTTATAGACGTATATAATGTTCCCACCGAGAAGTAGGGGCCGAAGTGCCCGGGAATGTTGTAAAATAGTATATGCGACATGTTAGGTTGCCTTAGGTTAGGATATATACCGTTATAGACGTATATACTTTTCCCACCGAGATGTAGTTGCCGATGATACAGGAATGTTGTAAAATATTACATTCGACATGTTAGGTTGCCTTAAGCTAGGATATATAGCGTTATAGACGTATATAATGTTCCCACCGAGAAGTAGGTGCCGACGCATCAGGAATGTTGTAGCATATTACATTCGATTTGTTGGGTTGCCTTAAGCTAGGATATACAGCGTTATAGACGTATATAATGTCCCCACCGAGAAGTAGGGGCCGAAGTGCCCGGGAATGTTGTAAAATAGTATATGCGACATGTTAGGTTGCCTTAGGCTAGGACATATAGCGTTATAGACGTATATAATGTTCCCACTGAGAAGTAGGTGCCGACGCGCCAGGAATGTTGTAGAATATTAGATTCGATATGTTAGGTTGCCTTAGGCTAGGATATATAAAGTTATAGACGTATATAATGTTCCAACCGAGATGTAGGTGCCGACGCGCCAGGAATGTTGTTAAATATTACATACGACATGTTAGGTTGCCTTAGGCTGGCATATATAGCGTTATAGACGTATGTAATGTTCCCACCGAGAAGTAGGGGCCGACGTGCCAGGAATGTTGTAAAATATTACATTGGACGTGTTAGGTTGCCTTAGGCTAGGACATATACCGTTATAGACGTATATACTTTTCCCACCGAGATGTAGTTGCCGATGATACAGGAATGTTGTAAAATATTACATTCGACATGTTAGGTTGCCTTAAGCTAGGATATATAGCGTTATAGACGTATATAAAGTTCCCACCGAGAAGTAGGGGCCGACGTGCCAGGAATGTCGTAAAATATTAAATCCGAGATGTTATGTTGCCTTAGGCTGGGATATATAACGTTATAGACGTAAGTAATGTTCCCACCGAGAAGTAGGGGCCGAAGTGACGGGAATGTTGTAAAATATGACATTCGACATGTTAGGTTGCCTTAGGCTAGGATATATAGCGTTACAGACGTATAGAATGTTCCCACCGAGAAGTAGGGGCCGACGTGACGGGAATGTTGTAAAATATGACATTCGACATGTTAGGTTGCCTTAGGCTAGGATATATAGCGTTCTAGACGTATATAATGTTCCCAACGAGAAGTAGGGGCCGACGTGCCAGGAATGTAGTAAAATATTACATCCGAGATGTTAGGTTGCCTTAGGCAAGGATATATAGAGTTATAGACGTATATAATGTTCCCACCGAGAAGTAGGTGCCGACGCGCCAGGTATGTTGTAAAATATTACATTCGACATGTTAGGTTGCCTTAGGCTAGGACATATAGCGTTATAGACGTATATAATGTTCCCACCGAGAAGTAGGTGCCGACGCGCCAGGAATGTTGTAGAATATTACATTCGATATGTTAGGTTGCCTTAAGCTAGGATATATAGCGTTATAGACGTATATAATGTTCCCACCGAGAAGTAGGTGCCGAAGTGCCCGGGAATGTTGTAAAATAGTATATGCGACATGTTAGGTTGCCTTAGGCAAGGATATATAGCGTTATAGACGTATATAATGTTCCCACCGAGAAGTAGGTGCCGACGCGCCAGGAATGTTGTAGAATATTACATTCGATATGTTAGGTTGCCTTAAGCTAGGATATATAGCGTTATAGACGTATATAATGTTCCCACCGAGAAGTAGGTGCCGAAGTGCCCGGGAATGTTGTAAAATAGTATATGCGACATATTAGATTGCCTTAGGTTAGGATATATAACGTTATAGACGTATATAATGTTCCCACCGAGAAGTAGGCGCCGAAGTGCCCGGGAATGTTGTAAAATAGTATATGCGACATGTTAGGTTCCCTTAGGTTAGGATATATACCGTTATAGACTTATATACTTTTCCCACCGAGATGTAGTTGCTGATGATACAGGAATGTTGTAAAATATTACATTCGACATGTGAGGTTGCCTTAAGCTAGGATATATAGCGTTATAGACGTATATAATGTTCCCACCGAGAAGTAGGTGCCGACGCATCAGGAATGTTGTAAAATATTACATTCGATTTGTTGGGTTGCCTTAAGGTAGGATATACAGCGTTATAGACGTATATAATGTTCCCACCGAGAAGTAGGGGCCGACGTGCCAGGAATGTAGTAAAATGTTACATCCGAGATGTTAGATTGCCTTAGGTTAGGATATATAACGTTATTGACTTATATAATGTTCTCACCGAGAAATAGGGGCCGACGCGCCAGGAATGTTGTAAAATATTACATTCAACATGTTAGGATTGCGTTAGGTTAGGATATATACCGTTATAGACGTATATACTTTTCCCACCGAGATGTAGTTGCCGATGATACAGGAATGTTGTAAAATATTACATTCGACATGTTAGGTTGCCTTAAGCTAGGATATATAGCGTTATAGACGTATATAATGTTCCTACCGAGAAGTAGGGGCCGACGTGCCAGGAATGTAGTAAAATATTACATCCGAGATGTTAGGTTGCCTTAGGCTAGGATATATAACGTTATAGACGTAAATAATGTTCCCACCGAGAAGTAGGGTCCGAAGTGACGGGATTGTTGTAAAATATGACATTCGACATGTTAGGTTGCCTTAGGCTACGATATATAGCGTTATAGACGTATATAATGTTCCCACCGAGAAGTAGGGGCCGACGTGCCAGGAATGAAGTAAAATATTACATCCGAGATGTTAGGTTGCCTTAGGCTAGGATATGTAACGTTATAGACGTATATAATGTTCCCACCGAGAAGTAGGGGCCGAAGTGACGGGAATGTTGTAAAATATTACATTCGACATGTTAGGTTGCCTTAGGCTAGGATATATAACGTTATAGACGTATATAATGTTCCCACCGAGAAGTAGGGGCCGTAGTGACGGGAATGTTGTAAAATGTGACATTCGACATGTTAGGTTGCCTTAGGCTAGGATATATAGCGTTATAGACGTATATAATGTTCCAACCGAGATGTAGGTGCCGACGCGCCAGGAATGTTGTTAAATATTACATACGACATGTCAGGTTACCTTAGGCTGGCATATATAGCGTTATAGACGTATGTAATGTTCCCACCGAAAAGTAGGGGCCGACGTGCCAGGAATGTTGTAAAATATTACATTGGACTTGTTAGGTTGCCTTAGGCTAGGACATATACCGTTATAGACGTATATACTTTTCCCACCGAGATGTAGTTGCCGATGATACAGGAATGTTGTAAAATATTACATTCGACATGTTAGGTTGCCTTAAGCTAGGATATATAGCGTTATAGACGTATATAAAGTTCCCACCGAGAAGTAGGGGCCGACGTGCCAGGAATGTAGTAAAATATTACATCCGAGATGTTAGGTTGCCTTAAGCTAGGATATATAGCGTTATAGACGTATATAATGTTCCCACCGAGAAGTAGGTGCCGAAGTGCCCGGGAATGTGGTAAAATAGTATATGCGACATGTTAGATTGCCTTAGGCTAGGATATATAGCGTTCTAGACGTATATAATGTTCCCACCGAGAAATAGGGGCCGACGTGCCAGGAATGTTGTAGAATATTACATTCGATTTGTTGGGTTGCCTTAAGCTAGGATATACAGCGTTATAGACGTATATAATGTTCCCACCGAGAAGTAGGGGCCGAAGTGCCCGGGAATGTTGTAAAATAGTATATGCGACATGTTAGGTTGCCTTAGGCTAGGACATATAGCGTTATAGACGTATATAATGTTCCCACTGAGAAGTAGGTGCCGACGCGCCAGGAATGTTGTAGAATATTAGATTCGATATGTTAGGTTGCCTTAGGCTAGGATATATAAAGTTATAGACGTATATAATGTTCCAACCGAGATGTAGGTGCCGACGCGCCAGGAATGTTGTTAAATATTACATACGACATGTTAGGTTGCCTTAGGCTGGCATATATAGCGTTATAGACGTATGTAATGTTCCCACCGAGAAGTAGGGGCCGACGTGCCAGGAATGTTGTAAAATATTACATTGGACATGTTAGGTTGCCTTAGGCTAGGACATATACCGTTATAGACGTATATACTTTTCCCACCGAGATGTAGTTGCCGATGATACAGGAATGTTGTAAAATATTACATTCGACATGTTAGGTTGCCTTAGGCTAGGATATGTAACGTTATAGACGTATATAATGTTCCCACCGAGAAGTAGGGGCCGTAGTGACGGGAATGTTGTAAAATGTGACATTCGACATGTTAGGTTGCCTTAGGCTAGGATATATAGCGTTATAGACGTATATAATGTTCCAACCGAGATGTAGGTGCCGACGCGCCAGGAATGTTGTTAAATATTACATACGACATGTCAGGTTACCTTAGGCTGGCATATATAGCGTTATAGACGTATGTAATGTTCCCACCGAAAAGTAGGGGCCGACGTGCCAGGAATGTTGTAAAATATTACATTGGACTTGTTAGGTTGCCTTAGGCTAGGACATATACCGTTATAGACGTATATACTTTTCCCACCGAGATGTAGTTGCCGATGATACAGGAATGTTGTAAAATATTACATTCGACATGTTAGGTTGCCTTAAGCTAGGATATATAGCGTTATAGACGTATATAAAGTTCCCACCGAGAAGTAGGGGCCGACGTGCCAGGAATGTAGTAAAATATTACATCCGAGATGTTAGGTTGCCTTAAGCTAGGATATATAGCGTTATAGACGTATATAATGTTCCCACCGAGAAGTAGGTGCCGAAGTGCCCGGGAATGTGGTAAAATAGTATATGCGACATGTTAGATTGCCTGAGGCTAGGATATATAGCGTTCTAGACGTATATAATGTTCCCACCGAGAAATAGGGGCCGACGTGCCAGGAATGTTGTAGAATATTACATTCGATTTGTTGGGTTGCCTTAAGCTAGGATATACAGCGTTATAGACGTATATAATGTTCCCACCGAGAAGTAGGGGCCGAAGTGCCCGGGAATGTTGTAAAATAGTATATGCGACATGTTAGGTTGCCTTAGGCTAGGACATATAGCGTTATAGACGTATATAATGTTCCCACTGAGAAGTAGGTGCCGACGCGCCAGGAATGTTGTAGAATATTAGATTCGATATGTTAGGTTGCCTTAGGCTAGGATATATAAAGTTATAGACGTATATAATGTTCCAACCGAGATGTAGGTGCCGACGCGCCAGGAATGTTGTTAAATATTACATACGACATGTTAGGTTGCCTTAGGCTGGCATATATAGCGTTATAGACGTATGTAATGTTCCCACCGAGAAGTAGGGGCCGACGTGCCAGGAATGTTGTAAAATATTACATTGGACGTGTTAGGTTGCCTTAGGCTAGGACATATACCGTTATAGACGTATATACTTTTCCCACCGAGATGTAGTTGCCGATGATACAGGAATGTTGTAAAATATTACATTCGACATGTTAGGTTGCCTTAAACTAGGATATATAGCGTTATAGACGTATATAAAGTTCCCACCGAGAAGTAGGGGCCGACGTGCCAGGAATGTAGTAAAATATTAAATCCGAGATGTTATGTTGCCTTAGGCTAGGATATATAACGTTATAGACGTAAGTAATGTTCCCACCGAGAAGTAGGGGCCGAAGTGACGGGATTGTTGTAAAATATGACATTCGACATGTTAGGTTGCCTTAGGCTAGGATATATAGCGTTATAGACGTATATAATGTTCCCACCGAGAAGTAGGGGCCGACGTGCCAGGAATGTAGTAAAATATTACATCCGAGATGTTAGGTTGCCTTAGGCTAGGATATGTAACGTTATAGACGTATATAATGTTCCCACCGAGAAGTAGGGGCCGAAGTGACGGGAATGTTGTAAAATATGACATTCGACATGTTAGGTTGCCTTAGGCTAGGATATATAGCGTTACAGACGTATAGAATGTTCCCACCGAGAAGTAGGGGCCGACGTGACGGGAATGTTGTAAAATATGACATTCGACATGTTAGGTTGCCTTAGGCTAGGATATATAGCGTTCTAGACGTATATAATGTTCCCAACGAGAAGTAGGGGCCGACGTGCCAGGAATGTAGTAAAATATTACATCCGAGATGTTAGGTTGCCTTAGGCAAGGATATATAGAGTTATAGACGTATATAATGTTCCCACCGAGAAGTAGGTGCCGACGCGCCAGGAATGTTGTAAGATATTACATCCGAGATGTTAGATTGCCTTAGGTTAGGATATATAACGTTATTGACTTATATATTGTTCTCACCGAGAAGTAGGGGCCGAAGTGACGGGAATGTTGTAAAATATGACATCGACATGTTAGGTTGCCTTAGGCTAGGATATATAGCGTTATAGACGTATATAATGTTCCCACCGAGAAGTAGGTGCCGACGCGCCAGGTATGTTGTAAAATATTACATTCGACATGTTAGGTTGCCTTAGGCTAGGACATATAGCGTTATAGACGTATATAATGTTCCCACCGAGAAGTAGGTGCCGACGCGCCAGGAATGTTGTAGAATATTACATTCGATATGTTAGGTTGCCTTAAGCTAGGATATATAGCGTTATAGACGTATATAATGTTCCCACCGAGAAGTAGGTGCCGAAGTGCCCGGGAATGTTGTAAAATAGTATATGCGACATATTAGATTGCCTTAGGTTAGGATATATAACGTTATAGACGTATATAATGTTCCCACCGAGAAGTAGGGGCCGAAGTGCCCGGGAATGTTGTAAAATAGTATATGCGACATGTTAGGTTGCCTTAGGTTAGGATATATACCGTTATAGACTTATATACTTTTCCCACCGAGATGTAGTTGCCGATGATACAGGAATGTTGTAAAATATTACATTCGACATGTGAGGTTGCCTTAAGCTAGGATATATAGCGTTATAGACGTATATAATGGTCCCACCGAGAAGTAGGTGCCGACGCATCAGGAATGTTGTAGAATATTACATTCGATTTGTTGGGTTGCCTTAAGCTAGGATATACAGCGTTCAAGACGTATATAATGTTCCCACCGAGAAGTAGGGGCCGAAGTGCCCGGGAATGTTGTAAAATAGTATATGCGACATGTTAGGTTGCCTTAGGCTAGGACATATAGCGTTATAGACGTATATAATGTTCCCACTGCGAAGTAGGTGCCGACGCGCCAGGAATGTTGTAGAATATGACATTCGACATGTTAGGTTGCCTTAGGCTAGGATATATAGCGTTACAGACGTATAGAATGTTCCCACCGAGAAGTAGGTGCCGAAGTGCCCGGGAATGTTGTAAAATAGTATATGCGACATGTTAGGTTGCCTTATGCAAGGATATATAGCGTTATAGACGTATATAATGTTCCCACCGAGAAGTAGGGGCCGACGTGCCAGGAATGTAGTAAAATGTTACATCCGAGATGTTAGATTGCCTTAGGTTAGGATATATAACGTTATTGACTTATATAATGTTCTCACCGAGAAATAGGGGCCGACGCGCCAGGAATGTTGTAAAATATTACATTCAACATGTTAGGATTGCGTTAGGTTAGGATATATACCGTTATAGACGTATATACTTTTCCCACCGAGATGTAGTTGCCGATGATACAAGAATGTTGTAAAATAGTATATGCGACATGTTAGGTTGCCTTATGCAAGGATATATAGCGTTATAGACGTATATAATGTTCCCACCGAGAAGTAGGGGCCGACGTGCCAGGAATGTAGTAAAATATTACATTCGAGATGTTAGGTTGCCTTAGGCTAGGATATATAACGTTATAGACGTATATAATGTTCCCACCGAGAAGTAGGGGCCGTAGTGACGGGAATGTTGTAAAATATGACATTCGACATGTTAGGTTGCCTTAGGCTAGGATATATAGCGTTATAGACGTATATAATGTTCCCACCGAGAAGTAGGTGCCGACACGCCAGGAATGTTGTTAAATATTACATACGACATGTTAGGTTGCCATAGGCTGGGATATATAGCGTTATAGACGTATGTAATGTTCCCACCGAGAAGTAGGGGCCGACGTGCCAGCAATGTTGTAAAATATTACATTCGACGTGTTAGGTTGCCTTAAGCTAGGATATATAGCGTTATAGACGTATATAATGTTCCCACCGAGAAGTAGGGGCCGACGTGCCAGGAATGTAGTAAAATGTTACATCCGAGATGTTAGGTTGCCTTAGGCTAGGATATGTAACGTTATAGACGTATATAATGTTCCCAGCGAGAAGTAGGGTCCGAAGTGACGGGAATGTTGTAAAATATGACATTCGACATGTTAGGTTGCCTTAGGCTAGGATATATAGCGTTCTAGACGTATATAATGTTCCCACCGAGAAGTAGGGGCCGACGTGCCAGGAATGTAGTAAAATATTACATCCGAGATGTTAGGTTGCCTTAGGCAAGGATATATAGCGTTATAGACGTATATAATGTTCCCACCGAGAAGTAGGTGCCGACGCGCCAGGAATGTTGTAAGATATTACATCCGAGATGTTAGATTGCCTTAGGTTAGGATATATAACGTTATTGACTTATATATTGTTCTCACCGAGAAGTAGGGGCCGAAGTGACGGGAATGTTGTAAAATATGACATCGACATGTTAGGTTGCCTTAGGCTAGGATATATAGCGTTATAGACGTATATAATGTTCCCACCGAGAAGTAGGTGCCGACGCGCCAGGTATGTTGTAAAATATTACATTCGACATGTTAGGTTGCCTTAGGCTAGGACATATAGCGTTATAGACGTATATAATGTTCCCACCGAGAAGTAGGTGCCGACGCGCCAGGAATGTTGTAGAATATTACATTCGATATGTTAGGTTGCCTTAAGCTAGGATATATAGCGTTATAGACGTATATAATGTTCCCACCGAGAAGTAGGTGCCGAAGTGCCCGGGAATGTTGTAAAATAGTATATGCGACATATTAGATTGCCTTAGGTTAGGATATATAACGTTATAGACGTATATAATGTTCCCACCGAGAAGTAGGGGCCGAAGTGCCCGGGAATGTTGTAAAATAGTATATGCGACATGTTAGGTTGCCTTAGGTTAGGATATATACCGTTATAGACGTATATACTTTTCCCACCGAGATGTAGTTGCCGATGATACAGGAATGTTGTAAAATATTACATTCGACATGTTAGGTTGCCTTAAGCTAGGATATATAGCGTTATAGACGTATATAATGTTCCCACCGAGAAGTAGGTGCCGACGCATCAGGAATGTTGTAGCATATTACATTCGATTTGTTGGGTTGCCTTAAGCTAGGATATACAGCGTTCAAGACGTATATAATGTTCCCACCGAGAAGTAGGGGCCGAAGTGACGGGAATGTTGTAAAATATGACATTCGACATGTTAGGTTGCCTTAGGCTAGGATATATAGCGTTATAGACGTATATAATGTTCCCACCGAGAAGTAGGTGCCGACGCGCCAGGAATGTTGTTAAATATTACATACGACATGTTAGGTTGCCTTAGGCTGGGATATATAGCGTTATAGACGTATGTAATGTTCCCACCGAGAAGTAGGGGCCGACGTGCCAGGAATGTTGTAAAATATTACATTGGACGTGTTAGGTTGCCTTAGGCTAGGACATGTACCGTTATAGACGTATATACTTTTCCCACCGAGATGTAGTTGCCGATGATACAGGAATGTTGTAAAATATTACATTCGACATGTTAGGTTGCCTTAAGCTAGGATATATAGCGTTATAGACGTATATAATGTTCCCACCGAGAAATAGGGGCCGACGTGCCAGGAATGTGGTAAAATAATACATCCGAGATGTTAGGTTGCCTTAGGCTAGGATATGTAACGTTATAGACGTAAATAATGTTCCCACCGAGAAGTAGGGGCCGAAGTGACGGGATTGTTGTAAAATATGACATTCGACATGTTAGGTTGCCTTAGGCTAGGATATATAGCGTTATAGACGTATATAATGTTCCCACCGAGAAGTAGGGGCCGACGTACCAGGAATGTTGTAAAATATTACATTCGACGTGTTAGGTTGCCTTAGGCTAGGACATATAGCGTTATAGACGTATATAATGTTCCCACCGAGAAGTAGGGGCCGACGTGCCAGGAATGTAGTAAAATATTACATCCGAGATGTTAGGTTGCCTTAGGCTAGGATATATAACGTTATAGACGTAAATAATGTTCCCACCGAGAAGTAGGGACCGAAGTGACGGGATTGTTGTAAAATATGACATTCGACATGTTAGGTTGCCTTAGGTTAGGATATATAGCGTTATAGACGTATATAATGTTCCCACCGAGAAGTAGGGCCCGAAGTGGCGGGAATGTTGTAAAATATGACATTCGACATGTTAGGTTGCCTTAGGCTAGGATATATAGCGTTATAGACGTATATAATGTTCCCACCGAGAAGTAGGTGCCGACGCGCCAGGAATGTTGTTAAATATTACATACGACATGTTAGGTTGCCTTAGGATGGGATATATAGCGTTATAGACGTATGTAATGTTCCCACCGAGAAGTAGGGGCCGACGTACCAGGAATGTTGTAAAATATTACATTCGACGTGTTAGGTTGCCTTAGGCTAGGACATATAGCGTTATAGACGTATATAATGTTCCCACCGAGAAGTAGGTGCCGACGCATCAGGAATGTTGTAGAATATTACATTCGATTTGTTGGGTTACCTTAAGCTAGGATATACAGCGTTATAGACGTATATAATGTTCCCACCGAGAAGTAGGGGCCAAAGTGCCCGGGAATGTTGTAAAATAGTATATGCGACATGTTAGGTTGCCTTAGGCTAGGACATATAGCGTTATAGACGTATATAGTGTTCCCACCGAGAAGTAGGTGCCGACGCGCCAGGAATGTTGTAGAAAATTACATTCGACATGTGAGGTTGCCTTAAGCTAGGGTATATAACGTTATAGACGTATATAATGTTCCCACCGAGAAGTAGGGGCCGACGTGCCAGGAATGTCGTAGAATATTACATCCGAGATGTTAGGTTGCCTTAAGCTGGGATATATAGCGTTATAGACGTACATAATGTTCCCACCGAGAACTAGGGGCCGAAGTGACGGGAATGTTGTAAAATATGACATTCGACATGTTAGGTTGCCTTAGGCTAGGATATATAGCGTTATAGACGTATGTAATGTTCCCACCGAGAAGTAGGGGCCGACGTGCCAGGAATGTTGTAAAATATTACACTCGACGTGTTAGGTTGCCTTGGGCTAGGACATATAGCGTTATAGACGTATATAATGTTCCCACCGAGAAGTAGGTGCCGACGCATCAGGAATGTTGTAGAATATTACATTCGATTTGTTGGGTTGCCTTAAGCTAGGATATACAGCGTTATAGACGTATATAATGTTCCCACCGAGAAGTAGGGGCCGAAGTGCCCGGGAATGTTGTAAAATAGTATATGCGGCATGTTAGGTTGCCTTAGGCTAGGACATATAGCGTTATAGACGTATATAATGTTCCCACCGAGAAGTAGGTGCCGACGCGCCAGGAATGTTGTAGCATATTACATTCGATATGTTAGGTTGCCTTAAGCTAGGATATATAGCGTTATAGACGTATATAATGTTCCCACCGAGAAGTAGGTGCCGAAGTGACGGGATTGTTGTAAAATATGACATTCGACATGTTAGGTTGCCTTAGGCTACGATATATAGCGATATAGACGTATATAATGTTCCCACCGAGAAGTAGGGGCCGAAGTGACGGGATTGTTGTAAAATATGACATTCGACATGTTAGGTTGCCTTAGGCTAGGATATATAGCGTTATAGACGTATATAATGTTCCCACCGAGAAGTAGGGGTCGAAGTGACGGGAATGTTGTAAAATATGACATTCGACATGTTAGGTTGCCTTGGGCGAGGATATATAGCGTTATAGACGTATATAATGTTCCCACCGAGAAGTAGGGGCCGACGTGCCAGGAATGTAGTAAAATATTACATCCGAGATGTTAGGTTGCCTTAGGCTAGGATATGTAACGTTATAGACGTATATAATGTTCCCACCGAGAAGTAGGGGCCGAAGTGACGGGAATGTTGTAAAATATGACATTCGACATGTTAGGTTGCCTTAGGTTAGGATATACAGCGTTATAGACGTATATAATGTTCCCACCGAGAAGTAGGTGCCGACGCGCCAGGAATGTTGTTAAATATTACATACGACATGTTAGGTTGCCTTAGGATGGGATATATAGCGTTATAGACGTATGTAATGTTCCCACCGAGAAGTAGGGGCCGACGTACCAGGAATGTTGTAAAATATTACATTCGACGTATTAGGTTGCCTTAGGCTAGGACATATAGCGTTATAGACGTATATAATGTTCCCACCGAGAAGTAGGTGCCGACGCATCAGGAATGTTGTAGAATATTACATTCGATTTGTTGGGTTGCCTTAAGCTAGAATATACAGCGTTATAGACGTATATAATGTTCCCACCGAGAAGTAGGGGCCAAAGTGCCCGGGAATGTTGTAAAATAGTATATGCGACATGTTAGGTTGCCTTAGGCTAGGACATATAGCGTTATAGACGTATATAGTGTTCCCACCGAGAAGTAGGTGCCGACGCGCCAGGAATGTTGTAGAATATTACATTCGACATGTTAGGTTGCCTTAAGCTAGGGTATATAACGTTATAGACGTATATAATGTTCCCACCGAGAAGTAGGGGCCGACGTGCCAGGAATGTCGTAGAATATTACATCCGAGATGTTAGGTTGCCTTAGGCTAGGATATATAACGTTATAGACGTAAATAATGTTCCCACCGAGAAGTAGGGGCCGAAGTGACGGGATTGTTGTAAAATATGACATTCGACATGTTAGGTTGCCTTAGGCTAGGATATATAGCGTTATAGATGTATATAATGTTCCCACCGAGAAGTATGTGCCGACGCGCCAGGAATGTTGTAAAATATTACATGCGACATGTTAGGTTGCCTTAGGCTAGGATATATAGCGTTATAGACGTATATAATATTCCCACCGAGAAGTAGGGTCCGACGTGCCAGGAATGTAGTAAAATATTACATCCGAGATGTTAGGTTGCCTTAGGCTAGGATATATAACGTTATAGACGTAAATAATGTTCCCACCGAGAAGTAGTGGCCGAAGTGACGGGATTGTTGTAAAATATGACATTCGACATGTTAGGTTGCCTTAGGCTAAGATATATAGCGTCATCGACGTATATAATGTTCCCACCGAGATGTAGGTGCCGACGCGCCAGGAATGTTGTAAAATATTACATTCGACATGTTAGGTTGCCTTAAGCTAGGTTATATAGCGTTACAGACGTATATAATGTTCCAACAGAGAAGTAGGGGCCGAAGTGCCGGGAATGTTGTAAAATATTACATGCGACATGTTTGGTTGCCTTAGGCTAGGATATATAGCGTTATAGACGTATATCATGCTCCCACCAAGAAGTTGGGACCGACGTGCCGGGAATGTAGTAAAATATTACATCCGGGATGTTAGGTTGCCTTAGGTTAGGATATATAACGTTATAGACGTATATAATGTTACCACCGAGAAGTAGGGGCCGAAGTGACGGGAATGTTGTAAAATATTACATTCGACATGTTAGGTTGCCTTAGGACAGGATATATAGCGTTATAGACGTATATAATGTTCCCACCGAGAAGTTGGGGCCGACGTGCCGGGAATGTAGTGAAATATTACATCCGGGATGTTAGGTTGCCTTAGGTTAGGATATATAACGTTATTGACTTATATAAAGGTCCCACCCAGAAATAGGGGCCGACGCGCCAGGAATGTTGTAAAATTTTACATTCGACACGTTAGGATTGCCTTAGGCTAGGATATATAACGTTATAGACGTATATACTGTTCCCACCGAGAAGTAGGTGCCGACGTGCCAGGAATGTAGTAATATATTACATCCGAGATGTTAGGTTGCCTTAGGCTAGGATATATAACGTTATAGACGTAAATAATGTTCCCACCGTGAAGTAGGGGCCGAAGTGACGGGATTGTTGTAAAATATGACATTCGACATGTTAGGTTGCCTTAGGTTAGGATATACAGCGTTATAGACGTATATAATGTTCCCACCGAGAAGTAGGTGCCGACGCGCCAGGAATGTTGTTAAATATTACATACGACATGTTAGGTTGCCTTAGGATGGGATATATAGCGTTATAGACGTATGTAATGTTCCCACCGAGAAGTAGGGGCCGACGTACCAGGAATGTTGTAAAATATTACATTCGACGTGTTAGGTTGCCTTAGGCTAGGACATATAGCGTTATAGACGTATATAATGTTCCCACCGAGAAGTAGGTGCCGACGCATCAGGAATGTTGTAGAATATTACATTCGATTTGTTGGGTTGCCTTAAGCTAGAATATACAGCGTTATAGACGTATATAATGTTCCCACCGAGAAGTAGGGGCCAAAGTGCCCGGGAATGTTGTAAAATAGTATATGCGACATGTTAGGTTGCCTTAGGCTAGGACATATAGCGTTATAGACGTATATAGTGTTCCCACCGAGAAGTAGGTGCCGACGCGCCAGGAATGTTGTAGAATATTACATTCGACATGTTAGGTTGCCTTAAGCTAGGGTATATAACGTTATAGACGTATATAATGTTCCCACCGAGAAGTAGGGGCCGACGTGCCAGGAATGTCGTAGAATATTACATCCGAGATGTTAGGTTGCCTTAGGCTAGGATATATAACGTTATAGACGTAAATAATGTTCCCACCGAGAAGTAGGGGCCGAAGTGACGGGATTGTTGTAAAATATGACATTCGACATGTTAGGTTGCCTTAGGCTAGGATATATAGCGTTATAGATGTATATAATGTTCCCACCGAGAAGTATGTGCCGACGCGCCAGGAATGTTGTAAAATATTACATGCGACATGTTAGGTTGCCTTAGGCTAGGATATATAGCGTTATAGACGTATATAATATTCCCACCGAGAAGTAGGGTCCGACGTGCCAGGAATGTAGTAAAATATTACATCCGAGATGTTAGGTTGCCTTAGGCTAGGATATATAACGTTATAGACGTAAATAATGTTCCCACCGAGAAGTAGTGGCCGAAGTGACGGGATTGTTGTAAAATATGACATTCGACATGTTAGGTTGCCTTAGGCTAAGATATATAGCGTCATCGACGTATATAATGTTCCCACCGAGATGTAGGTGCCGACGCCCCAGGAATGTTGTAAAATATTACATTCGACATGTTAGGTTGCCTTAAGCTAGGATATATAGCGTTACAGACGTATATAATGTTCCAACAGAGAAGTAGGGGCCGAAGTGCCGGGAATGTTGTAAAATATTACATGCGACATGTTTGGTTGCCTTAGGCTAGGATATATAGCGTTATAGACGTATATCATGCTCCCACCAAGAAGTAGGGGCCAACGTGCCAGGAATGTAGTAAAATATTACATCCGATATGTTAGGTTGCCTTAGGCTAGGATATATAACGTTATAGACGTATATAATGTTACCACCGAGAAGTAGGGGCCGAAGTGACGGGAATGTTGTAAAATATTACATTCGACATGTTAGGTTGCCTTAGGACAGGATATATAGCGTTATAGACGTATATAATGTTCCCACCGAGAAGTTGGGGCCGACGTGCCGGGAATGTAGTGAAATATTACATCCGGGATGTTAGGTTGCCTTAGGTTAGGATATATAACGTTATTGACTTATATAAAGGTCCCACCCAGAAATAGGGGCCGACGCGCCAGGAATGTTGTAAAATTTTACATTCGACACGTTAGGATTGCCTTAGGCTAGGATATATAACGTTATAGACGTATATACTGTTCCCACCGAGAAGTAGGTGCCGACGTGCCAGGAATGTAGTAATATATTACATCCGAGATGTTAGGTTGCCTTAGGCTAGGATATATAACGTTATAGACGTAAATAATGTTCCCACCGAGAAGTAGGGGCCGAAGTGACGGGATTGTTGTAAAATATGACATTCGACATGTTAGGTTGCCTTAGGCTAAGATATATAGCGTCATAGACGTATATAGTGTACCCACCGAGAAGTAGGGGCCGACGTGCCAGGAATGTAGTAAAATATTACATCCGAGATGTTAGGTTGTCTTCGGCTAGGATATATAACGTTATAGACGTATATAATGTTCCCACCGAGAAGTAGGGGCCGAAGTGACGGGAATGTTGTAAAATATTACATGCGACATGTTTGGTTGCCTTAGGCTAGGATATATAGCGTTATAGACGTATATCATGCTCCCACCAAGAAGTAGGGGCCAACGTGCCAGGAATGTAGTAAAATATTACATCCGATATGTTAGGTTGCCTTAGGCTAGGATATATAACGTTATAGGCGTATATAATGTTACCACCGAGAAGTAGGGGCCGAAGTGACGGGAATGTTGTAAAATATTACATTCGACATGTTAGGTTGCCTTAGGACAGGATATATAGCGTTATAGACGTATATAATGTTCCCACCGAGAAGTTGGGACCGACGTGCCGGGAATGTAGTAAAATATTACATCCGGGATGTTAGGTTGCCTTAGGTTAGGATATATAACGTTATAGACGTAAATAATGTTCCCACCGAGAAGTAGGGGCCGAAGTGACGGGATTGTTGTAAAATATTACATCCGAGATGTTAGGTTGCCTTAGGCTAGGATATGTAACGTTATAGACGTATATAATGTTCCCACCGAGAAGTAGGGGCCGAAGTGACGGGAATGTTGTAAAATATTACATGCGACATGTTAGGTTGCCTTAGGCTAGGATATATAGCGTTATAGACGTATATAATTTTCCCACCGAGAAGTAGGGTCCGACGTGCCAGGAATGTAGTAAAATATTACATCCGAGATGTTAGGTTGCCTTAGGCTAGGATATATAACGTTATAGACGTATATAATGTTCCCACCGAGAAGTAGGGGCCGAAGTGACGGGAATGTTGTAAAATATGACATTCGACATGTTAGGTTGCCTTAGGCTAGGATATATAGCGTTATAGACGTATATAATGTTCCCACTGAGAAGTAGGGGCCGACGTGCGAGGAATGTTGTAAAATATTACATTCGACATGTTAGGTTGCCTTAAGCTAGGGTATATAACGTTAAAGACGTATATAATGTTCCCACCGAGAAGTAGGGGCCGACGTGCCAGGAATGTCGTAGAATATTACATCCGAGATGTTAGGTTGCCTTAGGCTAGGATATATAACGTTATAGACGTAAATAATGTTCCCACCGAGAAGTAGGGGCCGAAGTGACGGGATTGTTGTAAAATATGACATTCGACATGTTAGGTTGCCTTAGGCTAGGATATATAGCGTTATAGATGTATATAATGTTCCCACCGAGAAGTATGTGCCGACGCGCCAGGAATGTTGTAAAATATTACATGCGACATGTTAGGTTGCCTTAGGCTAGGATATATAACGTTATAGACGTATATAATGTTACCACCGAGAAGTAGGGGCCGAAGTGACGGGAATGTTGTAAAATATTACATTCGACATGTTAGGTTGCCTTAGGACAGGATATATAGCGTTATAGACGTATATAATGTTCCCACCGAGAAGTTGGGGCCGACGTGCCGGGAATGTAGTGAAATATTACATCCGGGATGTTAGGTTGCCTTAGGTTAGGATATATAACGTTATTGACTTATATAAAGGTCCCACCCAGAAATAGGGGCCGACGCGCCAGGAATGTTGTAAAATTTTACATTCGACACGTTAGGATTGCCTTAGGCTAGGATATATAACGTTATAGACGTATATACTGTTCCCACCGAGAAGTAGGTGCCGACGTGCCAGGAATGTAGTAATATATTACATCCGAGATGTTAGGTTGCCTTAGGCTAGGATATATAACGTTATAGACGTAAATAATGTTCCCACCGAGAAGTAGGGGCCGAAGTGACGGGATTGTTGTAAAATATGACATTCGACATGTTAGGTTGCCTTAGGCTAAGATATATAGCGTCATAGACGTATATAGTGTACCCATCGAGAAGTAGGGGCCGACGTGCCAGGAATGTAGTAAAATATTACATCCGAGATGTTAGGTTGTCTTCGGCTAGGATATATAACGTTATAGACGTATATAATGTTCCCACCGAGAAGTAGGGGCCGAAGTGACGGGAATGTTGTAAAATATTACATGCGACATGTTTGTTTGCCTTAGGCTAGGATATATAGCGTTATAGACGTATATCATGCTCCCACCAAGAAGTAGGGGCCAACGTGCCAGGAATGTAGTAAAATATTACATCCGATATGTTAGGTTGCCTTAGGCTAGGATATATAACGTTATAGGCGTATATAATGTTACCACCGAGAAGTAGGGGCCGAAGTGACGGGAATGTTGTAAAATATTACATTCGACATGTTAGGTTGCCTTAGGACAGGATATATAGCGTTATAGACGTATATAATGTTCCCACCGAGAAGTTGGGACCGACGTGCCGGGAATGTAGTAAAATATTACATCCGGGATGTTAGGTTGCCTTAGGTTAGGATATATAACGTTATAGACGTAAATAATGTTCCCACCGAGAAGTAGGGGCCGAAGTGACGGGATTGTTGTAAAATATGACATTCGACATGTTAGGTTGCCTTAGGCTAGGATATATAGCGTTATAGACGTATATAATGTTCCCACCGAGAAGTAGGGGCCGACGTGCCAGGAATGTAGTAAAATATTACATCCGAGATGTTAGGTTGCCTTAGGCTAGGATATGTAACGTTATAGACGTATATAATGTTCCCACCGAGAAGTAGGGGCCGAAGTGACGGGAATGTTGTAAAATATTACATGCGACATGTTAGGTTGCCTTAGGCTAGGATATATAGCGTTATAGACGTATATAATTTTCCCACCGAGAAGTAGGGTCCGACGTGCCAGGAATGTAGTAAAATATTACATCCGAGATGTTAGGTTGCCTTAGGCTAGGATATATAACGTTATAGACGTATATAATGTTCCCACCGAGAAGTAGGGGCCGAAGTGACGGGAATGTTGTAAAATATGACATTCGACATGTTAGGTTGCCTTAGGCTAGGATATATAGCGTTATAGACGTATATAATGTTCCCACTGAGAAGTAGGGGCCGACGTGCGAGGAATGTTGTAAAATATTACATTCGACATGTTAGGTTGCCTTAAGCTAGGATATATAGCGTTATAGACGTATATAATGATCCAACAGAGAAGTAGGGGCCGAAGTGCCGTGAATGATGTAAAATATTACATGCGACATGTTTGGTTGCCTTAGGCTAGGATATATAGCGTTATAGACGTATATCATGCTCCCACCGAGAAGTAGGGGCCAACGTGCCAGGAATGTAGTAAAATATTACATCCGAGATGTTAGGTTGCCTTCGGCTAGGATATATAACGTTATAGACGTATATAATGTTCCCACCGAGAAGTAGGGGCCGAAGTGACGGGAATGTTGTAAAATATGACATTCGACATGTTAGGTTGCCCTAGGCTCGGATATATAGCGTTATAGACGTATATAATGTTCCCACCGAGAAGTAGGTGCCGACGCACCAGGAATGTTGTAAAATATTACATTCGACATGTTAGGTTGCCTTAAGCTAGGATATATAGCGTTATAGACGTATATAATGTTCCCACCGAGAAGTAGGGGCCGAAGTGACGGGAATGTTGTAAAATATTACATGCGACATGTTAGGTTGCCTTAGGCTAGGATATATAGCGTTATAGACGTATCTAATTTTCCCACCGAGAAGTAGGGTCCGACGTGCCAGGAATGTAGTAAAATATTACATCCGAGATGTTAGGTTGCCTTAGGCTAGGATATATAACGTTATAGACGTATATAATGTTCCCACCAAGAAGTAGGGGCCGAAGTGACGGGAATGTTGTAAAATATGACATTCGACATGTTAGGTTGCCTTAGGCTAGGATATATAGCGTTATAGACGTATATAATGTTCCCACTGAGAAGTAGGGGCCGACGTGCCAGGAATGTTGTAAAATATTACATTCGACATGTTAGGTTGCCTTAAGCTAGGATATATAGCGTTATAGATGTATATAATGTTCCAACAAAGAAGTAGGGGCCGAAGTGCCGGGAATGTTTTAAAATATTACATGCGACATGTTTGGTTGCCTTAGGCTAGGATATATAGCGTTATAGACGTATATCATGCTCCCACCGAGAAGTAGAGGCCAATGTGCCAGGAATGTAGTAAAATATTACATCCGATATGTTAGGTTGCCTTAGGCTAGGATATACAGCGTTATAGACGTATATCATGCTCCCACCGAGAAGTAGAGGCCAACGTGCCAGGAATGTAGTAAAATATTACATCCGAGATGTTAGGTTGCCTTAGGCTAGGATATATAACGTTATAGACGTATATAATGTTCCCACCGAGAGGTAGGGGCCGAAGTGACGGGAATGTTGTAAAATATGACATTCGACATGTTAGGTTGCCTTAGGCTAGGATATATAGCGTTATAGACGTATATAATGTTCCCACCGAGACGTAGGGGCCGACGTGCGAGGAATGTTGTAAAATATTACATTCGACATGTTAGGTTGCCTTAAGCTAGGATATATAGCGTTATAGACGTATATAATGTTCCAACAGAGAAGTAGGGGCCGAAGTGCCGTGAATGATGTAAAATATTACATGCGACATGTTTGGTTGCCTTAGGCTAGGATATATAGCGTTATAGACGTATATCATGCTCCCACCGAGAAGTAGGGGCCAACGTGCCAGGAATGTAGTAAAATATTACATCCGATATGTTAGGTTGCCTTAGGCTAGGATATATAGCGTTATAGACGTATATAATGTTCCCAACGAGAAGTAGGGGCCGACGTGCCAGGAATGTAGTAAAATATTACATCCGATATGTTAGGTTGCCTTAGGCTAGGATATATAACGTTATAGACGTATATAATGTTCCCACCGAGAAGTAGGGGCAGAAGTGAAGGGAATGTTGTAAAATATGACATTCGACATGTTAGGTTGCCTTAGGCTAGGATATATAGCGTTATAGACGTATATAATGTTCCCACCGAGAAGTAGGTGCCGACGAACCAGGAATGTTGTAAAATATTACATTCGACATGTTAGGTTGCCTTAAGCTAGGATATATAGCGTTATAGACGTATATAATGTTCCAACAGAGAATTAGGGGCCGAAGTGCTGGGAATGATATAAAATATTACATGCGACATGTTTGGTTGCCTTAGGCTAGGATATATAGCGTTATTGACGTATATCATGCTCCCACCGAGAAGTAGGGGCCAACGTGCCAGGAATGTAGTAAAATATTACATCCGAGATGTTAGGTTGCCTTCGGCTAGGATATATAACGTTATAGACGTATATAATGTTCCCACCGAGAAGTAGGGGCCGAAGTGACTGGAATGTTGTAAAATATGACATTCGACATGTTAGGTTGCCCTAGGCTCGGATATATAGCGTTATAGACGTATATAATGTTCCCACCGAGAAGTAGGTGCCGACGCACCAGGAATGTTGTAAAATATTACATTCGACATGTTAGGTTGCCTTAAGCTAGGATATATAGCGTTATAGACGTATATATTGTTCCCACCGAGAAGTAGGGGCCGAAGTGACGGGAATGTTGTAAAATATTACATGCGACATGTTAGGTTGCCTTAGGCTAGGATATATAGCGTTATAGACGTATATAATTTTCCCACCGAGAAGTAGGGTCCGACGTGCCAGGAATGTAGTAAAATATTACATCCGAGATGTTAGGTTGCCTTAGGCTAGGATATATAACGTTATAGACGTATATAATGTTCCCACCGAGAAGTAGGGGCCGAAGTGACGGGAATGTTGTAAAATATGACATTCGACATGTTAGGTTGCCTTAGGCTAGGATATATAGCGTTATAGACGTATATAATGTTCCCACTGAGAAGTAGGGGTCGACGTGCCAGGAATGTTGTAAAATATTACATTCGACATGTTAGGTTGCCTTAAGCTAGGATATATAGTGTTATAGATGTAAATAATGTTCCAACAAAGAAGTAGGGGCCGAAGTGCCGGGAATGTTGTAAAATATTACATGCGACATGTTTGGTTGCCTTAGGCTAGGATATATAGCGTTATAGACGTATATCATGCTCCCACCGAGAAGTAGAGGCCAATGTGCCAGGAATGTAGTAAAATATTACATCCGAGATGTTAGGTTGCCTTAGGCTAGGATATATAACGTTATAGACGTATATAATGTTCCCACCGAGAAGTAGGGGCCGAAGTGACGGGAATGTTGTAAAATATGACATTCGACATGTTAGGTTGCCTTAGGCTAGGATATATAGCGTTATAGACGTATATAATGTTCCCACTGAGAAGTAGGGGCCGACGTGCCAGGAATGTTGTAAAATATTACATTCGACATGTTAGGTTGCCTTAAGCTAGGATATATAGCGTTATAGATGTATATAATGTTCCAACAAAGAAGTAGGGGCCGAAGTGCCGGGAATGTTTTAAAATATTACATGCGACATGTTTGGTTGCCTTAGGCTAGGATATATAGCGTTATAGACGTATATCATGCTCCCACCGAGAAGTAGAGGCCAATGTGCCAGGAATGTAGTAAAATATTACATCCGATATGTTAGGTTGCCTTAGGCTAGGATATACAGCGTTATAGACGTATATCATGCTCCCACCGAGAAGTAGAGGCCAACGTGCCAGGAATGTAGTAAAATATTACATCCGAGATGTTAGGTTGCCTTAGGCTAGGATATATAACGTTATAGACGTATATAATGTTCCCACCGAGAGGTAGGGGCCGAAGTGACGGGAATGTTGTAAAATATGACATTCGACATGTTAGGTTGCCTTAGGCTAGGATATATAGCGTTATAGACGTATATAATGTTCCCACCGAGACGTAGGGGCCGACGTGCGAGGAATGTTGTAAAATATTACATTCGACATGTTAGGTTGCCTTAAGCTAGGATATATAGCGTTATAGACGTATATAATGTTCCAACAGAGAAGTAGGGGCCGAAGTGCCGTGAATGATGTAAAATATTACATGCGACATGTTTGGTTGCCTTAGGCTAGGATATATAGCGTTATAGACGTATATCATGCTCCCACCGAGAAGTAGGGGCCAACGTGCCAGGAATGTAGTAAAATATTACATCCGATATGTTAGGTTGCCTTAGGCTAGGATATATAGCGTTATAGACGTATATAATGTTCCCAACGAGAAGTAGGGGCCGACGTGCCAGGAATGTAGTAAAATATTACATCCGATATGTTAGGTTGCCTTAGGCTAGGATATATAACGTTATAGACGTATATAATGTTCCCACCGAGAAGTAGGGGCAGAAGTGAAGGGAATGTTGTAAAATATGACATTCGACATGTTAGGTTGCCTTAGGCTAGGATATATAGCGTTATAGACGTATATAATGTTCCCACCGAGAAGTAGGTGCCGACGAACCAGGAATGTTGTAAAATATTACATTCGACATGTTAGGTTGCCTTAAGCTAGGATATATAGCGTTATAGACGTATATAATGTTCCAACAGAGAAGTAGGGGCCGAAGTGCTGGGAATGATGTAAAATATTACATGCGACATGTTTGGTTGCCTTAGGCTAGGATATATAGCGTTATTGACGTATATCATGCTCCCACCGAGAAGTAGGGGCCAACGTGCCAGGAATGTAGTAAAATATTACATCCGAGATGTTAGGTTGCCTTCGGCTAGGATATATAACGTTATAGACGTATATAATGTTCCCACCGAGAAGTAGGGGCCGAAGTGACGGGAATGTTGTAAAATATGACATTCGACATGTTAGGTTGCCCTAGGCTCGGATATATAGCGTTATAGACGTATATAATGTTCCCACCGAGAAGTAGGTGCCGACGCACCAGGAATGTTGTAAAATATTACATTCGACATGTTAGGTTGCCTTAAGCTAGGATATATAGCGTTATAGACGTATATAATGTTCCCACCGAGCAGTAGGGGCCGAAGTGACGGGAATGTTGTAAAATATTACATGCGACATGTTAGGTTGCCTTAGGCTAGGATATATAGCGTTATAGACGTATATAATTTTCCCACCGAGAAGTAGGGTCCGACGTGCCAGGAATGTAGTAAAATATTACATCCGAGATGTTAGGTTGCCTTAGGCTAGGATATATAACGTTATAGACGTATATAATGTTCCCACCGAGAAGTAGGGGCCGAAGTGGCGGGAATGTTGTAAAATATGACATTCGACATGTTAGGTTGCCTTAGGCTAGGATATATAGCGTTATAGACGTATATAATGTTCCCACTGAGAAGTAGGGGCCGACGTGCCAGGAATGTTGTAAAATATTACATTCGACATGTTAGGTTGCCTTAAGCTAGGATATATAGCGTTATAGATGTAAATAATGTTCCAACAAAGAAGTAGGGGCCGAAGTGCCGGGAATGTTGTAAAATATTACATGCGACATGTTTGGTTGCCTTAGGCTAGGATATATAGCGTTATAGACGTATATCATGCTCCCACCGAGAAGTAGAGGCCAATGTGCCTGGAATGTAGTAAAATATTACATCCGATATGTTAGGTTGCCTTAGTCTAGGATATAAAGCGTTATAGACGTATATCATGCTCCCACCGAGAAGTAGGGGCCAACGTGCCAGGAATGTAGTAAAATATTACATCCGATATGTTAGGTTGCCTTAGGCTAGGATATATAGCGTTATAGACGTATATAATGTTCCCAACGAGAAGTAGGGGCCGACGTGCCAGGAATGTAGTAAAATATTACATCCGATATGTTAGGTTGCCTTAGGCTAGGATATATAACGTTATAGACGTATATCATGTTCCCACCGAGAAGTAGGGGCAGAAGTGAAGGGAATGTTGTAAAATATGACATTCGACATGTTAGGTTGCCTTAGGCTAGGATATATAGCGTTATAGACGTATATAATGTTCCCACCGAGAAGTAGGTGCCGACGAACCAGGAATGTTGTAAAATATTACATTCGACATGTTAGGTTGCCTTAAGCTAGGATATATAGCGTTATAGACGTATATAATGTTCCAACAGAGAAGTAGGGGCCGAAGTGCTGGGAATGATGTAAAATATTACATGCGACATGTTTGGTTGCCTTAGGCTAGGATATATAGCGTTATTGACGTATATCATGCTCCCACCGAGAAGTAGGGGCCAACGTGCCAGGAATGTAGTAAAATATTACATCCGAGATGTTAGGTTGCCTTCGGCTAGGATATATAACGTTATAGACGTATATAATGTTCCCACCGAGAAGTAGGGGCCGAAGTGACGGGAATGTTGTAAAATATGACATTCGACATGTTAGGTTGCCCTAGGCTCGGATATATAGCGTTATAGACGTATATAATGTTCCCACCGAGAAGTAGGTGCCGACGCACCAGGAATGTTGTAAGATATTACATTCGACATGTTAGGTTGCCTTCGGCTAGGATATATAACGTTATAGACGTATATAATGTTACCACCGAGAAGTAGGGGCCGAAGTGACGGGAATGTTGTAAAATATTACATGCGACATGTTAGGTTGCCTTAGGCTAGGATATATAGCGTTATAGACGTATATAATTTTCCCACCGAGAAGTAGGGTCCGACGTGCCAGGAATGTAGTAAAATATTACATCCGAGATGTTAGGTTGCCTTCGGCTAGGATATATAACGTTATAGACGTATATAATGTTCCCACCGAGAAGTAGGGGCCGAAGTGACGGGAATGTTGTAAAATATGACATTCGACATGTTAGGTTGCCCTAGGCTCGGATATATAGCGTTATAGACGTATATAATGTTCCCACCGAGAAGTAGGTGCCGACGCACCAGGAATGTTGTAAGATATTACATTCGACATGTTAGGTTGCCTTCGGCTAGGATATATAACGTTATAGACGTATATAATGTTACCACCGAGAAGTAGGGGCCGAAGTGACGGGAATGTTGTAAAATATTACATGCGACATGTTAGGTTGCCTTAGGCTAGGATATATAGCGTTATAGACGTATATAATTTTCCCACCGAGAAGTAGGGTCCGACGTGCCAGGAATGTAGTAAAATATTACATCCGAGATCTTAGGTTGCCTTAGGCTAGGATATATAACGTTATAGACGTATATAATGTTCCCTCCGAGAAGTAGGGGCCGAAGTGACGGGAATGTTGTAAAATATGACATTCGACATGTTAGGTTGCCCTAGGCTCGGATATATAGCGTTATAGACGTATATAATGTTCCCACCGAGAAGTAGGTGCCGACGCACCAGGAATGTTGTAAGATATTACATTCGACATGTTAGGTTGCCTTCGGCTAGGATATATAACGTTATAGACGTATATAATGTTCCCACCGTGTAGGGGCCGAAGTGACGGGAATGTTGTAAAATATGACATTCGACATGTTAGGTTGCCTTAGGCTAGGATATATAGCGTTATAGACGTATATAATGTTCCCACCGAGAAGTAGGTGCCGACGCACCAGGAATGTTGTAAAATATTACATTCGACATGTTAGGTTGCCTTAAGCTAGGATATATAGCGTTATAGACGTATATAATTTTCCCACCGAGAAGTAGGGTCCGACGTGCCAGGAATGTAGTAAAATATTACATCCGAGATCTTAGGTTGCCTTAGGCTAGGATATATAACGTTATAGACGTATATAATGTTCCCACCGAGAAGTAGGGGCCGAAGTGACGGGAATGTTGTAAAATATGACATTCGACATGTTAGGTTGCCCTAGGCTCGGATATATAGCGTTATAGACGTATATAATGTTCCCACCGAGAAGTAGGGGCCGACGTGCCAGGAATGTAGTAAAATATTACATCCGAGATGTTAGGTTGCCTTAGGCTAGGATATGTAACGTTATAGACGTATATAATGTTCCCACCGAGAAGTAGGGGCCGAAGTGATGGGAATGTTGTAAAATATGACATTCGACATGTTAGGTTGCCTTAGGCTAGGATATATAGCGTTATAGACGTATATCATGTTCCCACCGAGAAGTAGAGGCCAACGTGCCAGGAATGTAGTAAAATATTACATCCGATATGTTAGGTTGCCTTAGGCTAGGATATATAACGTTATAGACGTATATAATGTTACCACCGAGAAGTAGGGGCCGAAGTGACGGGAATGTTGTAAAATATTACATTCGACATGTTAGGTTGCCTTAGGACAGGATATATAGCGTTATAGACGTATATAATGTTCCCACCGAGAAGTTGGGCCCGACGTGCCGGGAATGTAGTAAAATATGACATTCGACATGTTAGGTTGCCTTAGGCTAGGATATATAGCGTTATAGACGTATATAATGTTCCCACCGAGAAGTAGGGGCCGACGTGCCAGGAATGTAGTAAAATATTACATCCGAGATGTTAGGTTGCCTTAGGCTAGGATATATAACGTTATAGACGTATATAATGTTCCCACCGAGTAGGGGCCGAAGTGACGGGAATGTTGTAAAATATGACATCCGACATGTTAGGTTGCCTTAGGCTAGGATATATAGCGTTATAGACGTATATAATGTTCCCACCGAGAAGTAGGTGCCGACGCACCACGAATGTTGTAAAATATTACATTCGACATGTTAGGTTGCCTTAAGCTAGGATATATAGCGTTATAGGCGTATATAATGTTCCCACCGAGAAGTAGGGGCCGAAGTGACGGGAATGTTGTAAAATATTGCATGCGACATGTTAGCTTGCCTTAGGCTAGGATATATAGCGTTATAGACGTATATAATGTTCCCACCGAGAAGTAGGGTCCGACGTGCCAGGAATGTAGTAAAATATTACATCCGAGATGTTAGGTTGCCTTAGGCTAGGATATATAACGTTATAGACGTATATAATGTTCCCACCGAGAAGTAGGGGCCGAAGGGACGGGAATGATGTAAAATATGACATTCGACATGTTAGGTTGCCTTAGGCTAGGATATATAGCGTTATAGACGTATATAATGTTCCCACCGAGAAGTAGGGGCCGACGTGCTAGGAATGTAGTAAAATATTACATCCGAGATGTTAGGTTGCCTTAGGCTAGGATATGTAACGTTATAGACGTATATAATGTTCCCACCGAGAAGTAGGGGCCGAAGTGATGGGAATGTTGTAAAATATGACATTCGACATGTTAGGTTGCCTTAGGCTAGGATATATAGCGTTATAGACGTATATAATGTTCCCACCGAGAAGTAGGGGCCGACGTGCCAGGAATGTAGTAAAATATTACATCCGAGATGTTAGGTTGCCTTCGGCTAGGATATATAACGTTATAGACGTATATAATGTTCCCACCGAGTAGGGGCCGAAGTGACGGGAATGTTGTAAAATATGACATTCGACATGTTAGGTTGCCTTAGGCTAGGATATATAGCGTTATAGACGTATATAATGTTCCCAACGAGAAGTAGGGGCCGACGTGCTAGGAATGTAGTAAAATATTACATCCGAGAAGTTAGGTTGCCTTAGGCTAGGATATGTAACGTTATAGACGTATATAATGTTCCCACCGAGAAGTAGGGGCCGAAGTGATGGGAATGTTGTAAAATATGACATTCGACATGTTAGGTTGCCTTAGGCTAGGATATATATCGTTATAGACGTATATAATGTTCCCACCGAGAAGTAGGGGCCGACGTGCCAGAAATGTAGTAAAATATTACATCCGAGATGTTAGGTTGCCTTCGCCTAGGATATATAACGTTATAGACGTATATAATGTTCCCACCGAGTAGGGGCCGAAGTGACGGGAATGTTGTAAAATATGACATTCGACATGTTAGGTTGCCTTAGGCTAGGATATATAGCGTTATAGACGTATATAATGTTCCCACCGAGAAGTAGGTGCCGACGAACCAGGAATGTTGTAAAATATTACATTCGACATGTTAGGTTGCCTTAAGCTAGGATATATAGCGTTATAGACGTATATAATGTTCCAACAGAGAAGTAGGGGCCGAAGTGCTGGGAATGATGTAAAATATTACATGCGACATGTTTGGTTGCCTTAGGCTAGGATATATAGCGTTATTGACGTATATCATGCTCCCACCGAGAAGTAGGGGCCAACGTGCCAGGAATGTAGTAAAATATTACATCCGAGATGTTAGGTTGCCTTCGGCTAGGATATATAACGTTATAGACGTATATAATGTTCCCACCGAGAAGTAGGGGCCGAAGTGACGGGAATGTTGTAAAATATGACATTCGACATGTTAGGTTGCCCTAGGCTCGGATATATAGCGTTATAGACGTATATAATGTTCCCACCGAGAAGTAGGTGCCGACGCACCAGGAATGTTGTAAAATATTACATTCGACATGTTAGGTTGCCTTCGGCTAGGATATATAACGTTATAGACGTATATAATGTTCCCACCGAGAAGTAGGGGCCGAAGTGACGGGAATGTTGTAAAATATTACATGCGACATGTTAGGTTGCCTTAGGCTAGGATATATAGCGTTATAGACGTATATAATTTTCCCACCGAGAAGTAGGGTCCGACGTGCCAGGAATGTAGTAAAATATTACATCCGATATGTTAGGTTGCCTTAGGCTAGGATATATAGCGTTATAGACGTATACAATGTTCCCACCGAGAAGTAGGGGCCGACGTGCCAGGAATGTAGTAAAATATTACATCCGAGATGTTAGGTTGCCATAGGCTAGGATATATAACGTTATAGACGTATATAATGTTCCCACCGTGTAGGGGCCGAAGTGACGGGAATGTTGTAAAATATGACATTCGACATGTTAGGTTGCCTTAGGCTAGGATATATAGCGTTATAGACGTATATAATGTTCCCACCGAGAAGTAGGTGCCGACGCACCAGGAATGTTGTAAAATATTACATTCGACATGTTAGGTTGCCTTAAGCTAGGATATATAGCGTTATAGACATATATAATGTTCCCACCGAGAAGTAGGGGCCGAAGTGACGGGAATGTTGTAAAATATTACATGCGACATGTTAGGTTGCCTTAGGCTAGGATATATAGCGTTATAGACGTATATAATGTTCCCACCGAGAAGTAGAGGCCAACGTGCCAGGAATGTAGTAAAATATTACATCCGATATGTTAGGTTGCCTTAGGCTAGGATATATAACGTTATAGACGTATATAATGTTACCACCGAGAAGTAGGGGCCGAAGTGACGGGAATGTTGTAAAATATTACATTCGACATGTTAGGTTGCCTTAGGACAGGATATATAGCGTTATAGACGTATATAATGTTCCCACCGAGAAGTTGGGGCCGACGTGCCGGGAATGTAGTAAAATATGACATTCGACATGTTAGGTTGCCTTAGGCTAGGATATATAGCGTTATAGACGTATATAATGTTCCCACCGAGAAGTAGGGGCCGACGTGCCAGGAATGTAGTAAAATATTACATCCGAGATGTTAGGTTGCCTTAGGCTAGGATATATAACGTTATAGACGTATATAATGTTCCCACCGAGTAGGGGCCGAAGTGACGGGAATGTTGTAAAATATGACATCCGACATGTTAGGTTGCCTTAGGCTAGGATATATAGCGTTATAGACGTATATAATGTTCCCACCGAGAAGTAGGTGCCGACGCACCAGGAATGTTGTAAAATATTACATTCGACATGTTAGGTTGCCTTAAGCTAGGATATATAGCGTTATAGGCGTATATAATGTTCCCACCGAGAAGTAGGGGCCGAAGTGACGGGAATGTTGTAAAATATTGCATGCGACATGTTAGCTTGCCTTAGGCTAGGATATATAGCGTTATAGACGTATATAATGTTCCCACCGAGAAGTAGGGTCCGACGTGCCAGGAATGTAGTAAAATATTACATCCGAGATGTTAGGTTGCCTTAGGCTAGGATATATAACGTTATAGACGTATATAATGTTCCCACCGAGAAGTAGGGGCCGAAGGGACGGGAATGATGTAAAATATGACATTCGACATGTTAGGTTGCCTTAGGCTAGGATATATAGCGTTATAGACGTATATAATGTTCCCACCGAGAAGTAGGGGCCGACGTGCTAGGAATGTAGTAAAATATTACATCCGAGATGTTAGGTTGCCTTAGGCTAGGATATGTAACGTTATAGACGTATATAATGTTCCCACCGAGAAGTAGGGGCCGAAGTGATGGGAATGTTGTAAAATATGACATTCGACATGTTAGGTTGCCTTAGGCTAGGATATATAGCGTTATAGACGTATATAATGTTCCCACCGAGAAGTAGGGGCCGACGTGCCAGGAATGTAGTAAAATATTACATCCGAGATGTTAGGTTGCCTTCGGCTAGGATATATAACGTTATAGACGTATATAATGTTCCCACCGAGTAGGGGCCGAAGTGACGGGAATGTTGTAAAATATGACATTCGACACGTTAGGTTGCCTTAGGCTAGGATATATAGCGTTATAGACGTATATAATGTTCCCAACGAGAAGTAGGGGCCGACGTGCTAGGAATGTAGTAAAATATTACATCCGAGAAGTTAGGTTGCCTTAGGCTAGGATATGTAACGTTATAGACGTATATAATGTTCCCACCGAGAAGTAGGGGCCGAAGTGATGGGAATGTTGTAAAATATGACATTCGACATGTTAGGTTGCCTTAGGCTAGGATATATAGCGTTATAGACGTATATAATGTTCCCACCGAGAAGTAGGGGCCGACGTGCCAGGAATGTAGTAAAATATTACATCCGAGATGTTAGGTTGCCTTAGGCTAGGATATGTAACGTTATAGACGTATATAATGTTCCCACCGAGAAGTAGGGGCCGAAGTGATGGGAATGTTGTAAAATATGACATTCGACATGTTAGGTTGCCTTAGGCTAGGATATATAGCGTTATAGACGTATATCATGCTCCCACCGAGAAGTAGAGGCCAACGTGCCAGGAATGTAGTAAAATATTACATCCGATATGTTAGGTTGCCTTAGGCTAGGATATATAACGTTATAGACGTATATAATGTTACCACCGAGAAGTAGGGGCCGAAGTGACGGGAATGTTGTAAAATATTACATTCGACATGTTAGGTTGCCTTAGGACAGGATATATAGCGTTATAGACGTATATAATGTTCCCACCGAGAAGATGGGGCCGACGTGCCGGGAATGTAGTAAAATATGACATTCGACATGTTAGGTTGCCTTAGGCTAGGATATATAGCGTTATAGACGTATATAATGTTCCCACCGAGAAGTAGGGGCCGACGTGCCAGGAATGTAGTAAAATATTACATCCGAGATGTTAGGTTGCCTTAGGCTAGGATATATAACGTTATAGACGTATATAATGTTCCCACCGAGTAGGGGCCGAAGTGACGGGAATGTTGTAAAATATGACATCCGACATGTTAGGTTGCCTTAGGCTAGGATATATAGCGTTATAGACGTATATAATGTTCCCACCGAGAAGTAGGTGCCGACGCACCAGGAATGTTGTAAAATATTACATTCGACATGTTAGGTTGCCTTAAGCTAGGATATATAGCGTTATAGGCGTATATAATGTTCCCACCGAGAAGTAGGGGCCGAAGTGCTGGGAATGATGTAAAATATTACATGCGACATGTTTGGTTGCCTTAGGCTAGGATATATAGCGTTATTGACTTATATTATGCTCCCACCGAGAAGTAGGGGCCGACGTGCTAGGAATGTAGTAAAATATTACATCCGAGATGTTAGGTTGCCTTAGGCTAGGATATGTAACGTTATAGACGTATATAATGTTCCCACCGAGAAGTAGGGGCCGAAGTGATGGGAATGTTGTAAAATATGACATTCGACATGTTAGGTTGCCTTAGGCTAGGATATATAGCGTTATAGACGTATATAATGTTCCCACCGAGAAGTAGGGGCCGACGTGCCAGGAATGTAGTAAAATATTACATCCGAGATGTTAGGTTGCCTTCGGCTAGGATATATAACGTTATAGACGTATATAATGTTCCCACCGAGAAGTAGGGGCCGAAGTGACGGGAATGTTGTAAAATATGACATTCGACATGTTAGGTTGCCTTAGGCTAGGATATATAGCGTTATAGACGTATATAATGTTCCCACCGAGAAGTAGGGGCCGACGTGCCAGGAATGTAGTAAAATATTACATCCGAGATGTTAGGTTGCCTTCGGCTAGGATATATAACGTTATAGACGTATATAATGTTCCCACCGAGTAGGGGCCGAAGTGACGGGAATGTTGTAAAATATGACATTCGACATGTTTGGTTGCCTTAGGCTAGGATATATAGCGTTATAGACGTATATAATGTTCCCAACGAGAAGTAGGGGCCGACGTGCTAGGAATGTAGTAAAATATTACATCCGAGAAGTTAGGTTGCCTTAGGCTAGGATATGTAACGTTATAGACGTATATAATGTTCCCACCGAGAAGTAGGGGCCGAAGTGATGGGAATGTTGTAAAATATGACATTCGACATGTTAGGTTGCCTTAGGCTAGGATATATATCGTTATAGACGTATATAATGTTCCCACCGAGAAGTAGGGGCCGACGTGCCAGAAATGTAGTAAAATATTACATCCGAGATGTTAGGTTGCCTTCGGCTAGGATATATAACGTTATAGACGTATATAATGTTCCCATCGAGTAGGGGCCGAAGTGACGGGAATGTTGTAAAATATGACATTCGACATGTTAGGTTGCCTTAGGCTAGGATATATAGCGTTATAGACGTATATAATGTTCCCACCGAGAAGTAGGTGCCGACGAACCAGGAATGTTGTAAAATATTACATTCGACATGTTAGGTTGCCTTAAGCTAGGATATATAGCGTTATAGACGTATATAATGTTCCAACAGAGAAGTAGGGGCCGAAGTGCTGGGAATGATGTAAAATATTACATGCGACATGTTTGGTTGCCTTAGGCTAGGATATATAGCGTTATTGACGTATATCATGCTCCCACCGAGAAGTAGGGGCCAACGTGCCAGGAATGTAGTAAAATATTACATCCGAGATGTTAGGTTGCCTTCGGCTAGGATATATAACGTTATAGACGTATATAATGTTCCCACCGAGAAGTAGGGGCCGAAGTGACGGGAATGTTGTAAAATATGACATTCGACATGTTAGGTTGCCCTAGGCTCGGATATATAGCGTTATAGACGTATATAATGTTCCCACCGAGAAGTAGGTGCCGACGCACCAGGAATGTTGTAAAATATTACATTCGACATGTTAGGTTGCCTTCGGCTAGGATATATAACGTTATAGACGTATATAATGTTCCCACCGAGAAGTAGGGGCCGAAGTGACGGGAATGTTGTAAAATATTACATGCGACATGTTAGGTTGCCTTAGGCTAGGATATATAACGTTATAGACGTATATAATGTTCCCACCGAGAAGTAGGGGCCGAAGTGACGGGAATGTTGTAAAATATGACATTCGACATGTTAGGTTGCCCTAGGCTCGGATATATAGCGTTATAGACGTATATAATGTTCCCACCGAGAAGTAGGGGCCGACGTGCCAGGAATGTAGTAAAATATTACATCCGAGATGTTAGGTTGCCTTAGGCTAGGATATGTAACGTTATAGACGTATATAATGTTCCCACCGAGAAGTAGGGGCCGAAGTGATGGGAATGTTGTAAAATATGACATTCGACATGTTAGGTTGCCTTAGGCTAGGATATATAGCGTTATAGACGTATATCATGTTCCCACCGAGAAGTAGAGGCCAACGTGCCAGGAATGTAGTAAAATATTACATCCGATATGTTAGGTTGCCTTAGGCTAGGATATATAACGTTATAGACGTATATAATGTTACCACCGAGAAGTAGGGGCCGAAGTGACGGGAATGTTGTAAAATATTACATTCGACATGTTAGGTTGCCTTAGGACAGGATATATAGCGTTATAGACGTATATAATGTTCCCACCGAGAAGTTGGGCCCGACGTGCCGGGAATGTAGTAAAATATGACATTCGACATGTTAGGTTGCCTTAGGCTAGGATATATAGCGTTATAGACGTATATAATGTTCCCACCGAGAAGTAGGGGCCGACGTGCCAGGAATGTAGTAAAATATTACATCCGAGATGTTAGGTTGCCTTAGGCTAGGATATATAACGTTATAGACGTATATAATGTTCCCACCGAGTAGGGGCCGAAGTGACGGGAATGTTGTAAAATATGACATCCGACATGTTAGGTTGCCTTAGGCTAGGATATATAGCGTTATAGACGTATATAATGTTCCCACCGAGAAGTAGGTGCCGACGCACCACGAATGTTGTAAAATATTACATTCGACATGTTAGGTTGCCTTAAGCTAGGATATATAGCGTTATAGGCGTATATAATGTTCCCACCGAGAAGTAGGGGCCGAAGTGACGGGAATGTTGTAAAATATTGCATGCGACATGTTAGCTTGCCTTAGGCTAGGATATATAGCGTTATAGACGTATATAATGTTCCCACCGAGAAGTAGGGTCCGACGTGCCAGGAATGTAGTAAAATATTACATCCGAGATGTTAGGTTGCCTTAGGCTAGGATATATAACGTTATAGACGTATATAATGTTCCCACCGAGAAGTAGGGGCCGAAGGGACGGGAATGATGTAAAATATGACATTCGACATGTTAGGTTGCCTTAGGCTAGGATATATAGCGTTATAGACGTATATAATGTTCCCACCGAGAAGTAGGGGCCGACGTGCTAGGAATGTAGTAAAATATTACATCCGAGATGTTAGGTTGCCTTAGGCTAGGATATGTAACGTTATAGACGTATATAATGTTCCCACCGAGAAGTAGGGGCCGAAGTGATGGGAATGTTGTAAAATATGACATTCGACATGTTAGGTTGCCTTAGGCTAGGATCTATAGCGTTATAGACGTATATAATGTTCCCACCGAGAAGTAGGGGCCGACGTGCCAGGAATGTAGTAAAATATTACATCCGAGATGTTAGGTTGCCTTCGGCTAGGATATATAACGTTATAGACGTATATAATGTTCCCACCGAGTAGGGGCCGAAGTGACGGGAATGTTGTAAAATATGACATTCGACATGTTAGGTTGCCTTAGGCTAGGATATATAGCGTTATAGACGTATATAATGTTCCCAACGAGAAGTAGGGGCCGACGTGCTAGGAATGTAGTAAAATATTACATCCGAGAAGTTAGGTTGCCTTAGGCTAGGATATGTAACGTTATAGACGTATATAATGTTCCCACCGAGAAGTAGGGGCCGAAGTGATGGGAATGTTGTAAAATATGACATTCGACATGTTAGGTTGCCTTAGGCTAGGATATATATCGTTATAGACGTATATAATGTTCCCACCGAGAAGTAGGGGCCGACGTGCCAGAAATGTAGTAAAATATTACATCCGAGATGTTAGGTTGCCTTCGCCTAGGATATATAACGTTATAGACGTATATAATGTTCCCACCGAGTAGGGGCCGAAGTGACGGGAATGTTGTAAAATATGACATTCGACATGTTAGGTTGCCTTAGGCTAGGATATATAGCGTTATAGACGTATATAATGTTCCCACCGAGAAGTAGGTGCCGACGAACCAGGAATGTTGTAAAATATTACATTCGACATGTTAGGTTGCCTTAAGCTAGGATATATAGCGTTATAGACGTATATAATGTTCCAACAGAGAAGTAGGGGCCGAAGTGCTGGGAATGATGTAAAATATTACATGCGACATGTTTGGTTGCCTTAGGCTAGGATATATAGCGTTATTGACGTATATCATGCTCCCACCGAGAAGTAGGGGCCAACGTGCCAGGAATGTAGTAAAATATTACATCCGAGATGTTAGGTTGCCTTCGGCTAGGATATATAACGTTATAGACGTATATAATGTTCCCACCGAGAAGTAGGGGCCGAAGTGACGGGAATGTTGTAAAATATGACATTCGACATGTTAGGTTGCCCTAGGCTCGGATATATAGCGTTATAGACGTATATAATGTTCCCACCGAGAAGTAGGTGCCGACGCACCAGGAATGTTGTAAAATATTACATTCGACATGTTAGGTTGCCTTCGGCTAGGATATATAACGTTATAGACGTATATAATGTTCCCACCGAGAAGTAGGGGCCGAAGTGACGGGAATGTTGTAAAATATTACATGCGACATGTTAGGTTGCCTTAGGCTAGGATATATAGCGTTATAGACGTATATAATTTTCCCACCGAGAAGTAGGGTCCGACGTGCCAGGAATGTAGTAAAATATTACATCCGATATGTTAGGTTGCCTTAGGCTAGGATATATAGCGTTATAGACGTATACAATGTTCCCACCGAGAAGTAGGGGCCGACGTGCCAGGAATGTAGTAAAATATTACATCCGAGATGTTAGGTTGCCATAGGCTAGGATATATAACGTTATAGACGTATATAATGTTCCCACCGTGTAGGGGCCGAAGTGACGGGAATGTTGTAAAATATGACATTCGACATGTTAGGTTGCCTTAGGCTAGGATATATAGCGTTATAGACGTATATAATGTTCCCACCGAGAAGTAGGTGCCGACGCACCAGGAATGTTGTAAAATATTACATTCGACATGTTAGGTTGCCTTAAGCTAGGATATATAGCGTTATAGACATATATAATGTTCCCACCGAGAAGTAGGGGCCGAAGTGACGGGAATGTTGTAAAATATTACATGCGACATGTTAGGTTGCCTTAGGCTAGGATATATAGCGTTATAGACGTATATAATGTTCCCACCGAGAAGTAGAGGCCAACGTGCCAGGAATGTAGTAAAATATTACATCCGATATGTTAGGTTGCCTTAGGCTAGGATATATAACGTTATAGACGTATATAATGTTACCACCGAGAAGTAGGGGCCGAAGTGACGGGAATGTTGTAAAATATTACATTCGACATGTTAGGTTGCCTTAGGACAGGATATATAGCGTTATAGACGTATATAATGTTCCCACCGAGAAGTTGGGGCCGACGTGCCGGGAATGTAGTAAAATATGACATTCGACATGTTAGGTTGCCTTAGGCTAGGATATATAGCGTTATAGACGTATATAATGTTCCCACCGAGAAGTAGGGGCCGACGTGCCAGGAATGTAGTAAAATATTACATCCGAGATGTTAGGTTGCCTTAGGCTAGGATATATAACGTTATAGACGTATATAATGTTCCCACCGAGTAGGGGCCGAAGTGACGGGAATGTTGTAAAATATGACATCCGACATGTTAGGTTGCCTTAGGCTAGGATATATAGCGTTATAGACGTATATAATGTTCCCACCGAGAAGTAGGTGCCGACGCACCAGGAATGTTGTAAAATATTACATTCGACATGTTAGGTTGCCTTAAGCTAGGATATATAGCGTTATAGGCGTATATAATGTTCCCACCGAGAAGTAGGGGCCGAAGTGACGGGAATGTTGTAAAATATTGCATGCGACATGTTAGCTTGCCTTAGGCTAGGATATATAGCGTTATAGACGTATATAATGTTCCCACCGAGAAGTAGGGTCCGACGTGCCAGGAATGTAGTAAAATATTACATCCGAGATGTTAGGTTGCCTTAGGCTAGGATATATAACGTTATAGACGTATATAATGTTCCCACCGAGAAGTAGGGGCCGAAGGGACGGGAATGATGTAAAATATGACATTCGACATGTTAGGTTGCCTTAGGCTAGGATATATAGCGTTATAGACGTATATAATGTTCCCACCGAGAAGTAGGGGCCGACGTGCTAGGAATGTAGTAAAATATTACATCCGAGATGTTAGGTTGCCTTAGGCTAGGATATGTAACGTTATAGACGTATATAATGTTCCCACCGAGAAGTAGGGGCCGAAGTGATGGGAATGTTGTAAAATATGACATTCGACATGTTAGGTTGCCTTAGGCTAGGATATATAGCGTTATAGACGTATATAATGTTCCCACCGAGAAGTAGGGGCCGACGTGCCAGGAATGTAGTAAAATATTACATCCGAGATGTTAGGTTGCCTTCGGCTAGGATATATAACGTTATAGACGTATATAATGTTCCCACCGAGTAGGGGCCGAAGTGACGGGAATGTTGTAAAATATGACATTCGACACGTTAGGTTGCCTTAGGCTAGGATATATAGCGTTATAGACGTATATAATGTTCCCAACGAGAAGTAGGGGCCGACGTGCTAGGAATGTAGTAAAATATTACATCCGAGAAGTTAGGTTGCCTTAGGCTAGGATATGTAACGTTATAGACGTATATAATGTTCCCACCGAGAAGTAGGGGCCGAAGTGATGGGAATGTTGTAAAATATGACATTCGACATGTTAGGTTGCCTTAGGCTAGGATATATAGCGTTATAGACGTATATAATGTTCCCACCGAGAAGTAGGGGCCGACGTGCCAGGAATGTAGTAAAATATTACATCCGAGATGTTAGGTTGCCTTAGGCTAGGATATGTAACGTTATAGACGTATATAATGTTCCCACCGAGAAGTAGGGGCCGAAGTGATGGGAATGTTGTAAAATATGACATTCGACATGTTAGGTTGCCTTAGGCTAGGATATATAGCGTTATAGACGTATATCATGCTCCCACCGAGAAGTAGAGGCCAACGTGCCAGGAATGTAGTAAAATATTACATCCGATATGTTAGGTTGCCTTAGGCTAGGATATATAACGTTATAGACGTATATAATGTTACCACCGAGAAGTAGGGGCCGAAGTGACGGGAATGTTGTAAAATATTACATTCGACATGTTAGGTTGCCTTAGGACAGGATATATAGCGTTATAGACGTATATAATGTTCCCACCGAGAAGATGGGGCCGACGTGCCGGGAATGTAGTAAAATATGACATTCGACATGTTAGGTTGCCTTAGGCTAGGATATATAGCGTTATAGACGTATATAATGTTCCCACCGAGAAGTAGGGGCCGACGTGCCAGGAATGTAGTAAAATATTACATCCGAGATGTTAGGTTGCCTTAGGCTAGGATATATAACGTTATAGACGTATATAATGTTCCCACCGAGTAGGGGCCGAAGTGACGGGAATGTTGTAAAATATGACATCCGACATGTTAGGTTGCCTTAGGCTAGGATATATAGCGTTATAGACGTATATAATGTTCCCACCGAGAAGTAGGTGCCGACGCACCAGGAATGTTGTAAAATATTACATTCGACATGTTAGGTTGCCTTAAGCTAGGATATATAGCGTTATAGGCGTATATAATGTTCCCACCGAGAAGTAGGGGCCGAAGTGCTGGGAATGATGTAAAATATTACATGCGACATGTTTGGTTGCCTTAGGCTAGGATATATAGCGTTATTGACGTATATCATGCTCCCACCGAGAAGTAGGGGCCGACGTGCTAGGAATGTAGTAAAATATTACATCCGAGATGTTAGGTTGCCTTAGGCTAGGATATGTAACGTTATAGACGTATATAATGTTCCCACCGAGAAGTAGGGGCCGAAGTGATGGGAATGTTGTAAAATATGACATTCGACATGTTAGGTTGCCTTAGGCTAGGATATATAGCGTTATAGACGTATATAATGTTCCCACCGAGAAGTAGGGGCCGACGTGCCAGGAATGTAGTAAAATATTACATCCGAGATGTTAGGTTGCCTTCGGCTAGGATATATAACGTTATAGACGTATATAATGTTCCCACCGAGAAGTAGGGGCCGAAGTGACGGGAATGTTGTAAAATATGACATTCGACATGTTAGGTTGCCTTAGGCTAGGATATATAGCGTTATAGACGTATATAATGTTCCCACCGAGAAGTAGGGGCCGACGTGCCAGGAATGTAGTAAAATATTACATCCGAGATGTTAGGTTGCCTTCGGCTAGGATATATAACGTTATAGACGTATATAATGTTCCCACCGAGTAGGGGCCGAAGTGACGGGAATGTTGTAAAATATGACATTCGACATGTTTGGTTGCCTTAGGCTAGGATATATAGCGTTATAGACGTATATAATGTTCCCAACGAGAAGTAGGGGCCGACGTGCTAGGAATGTAGTAAAATATTACATCCGAGAAGTTAGGTTGCCTTAGGCTAGGATATGTAACGTTATAGACGTATATAATGTTCCCACCGAGAAGTAGGGGCCGAAGTGATGGGAATGTTGTAAAATATGACATTCGACATGTTAGGTTGCCTTAGGCTAGGATATATATCGTTATAGACGTATATAATGTTCCCACCGAGAAGTAGGGGCCGACGTGCCAGAAATGTAGTAAAATATTACATCCGAGATGTTAGGTTGCCTTCGGCTAGGATATATAACGTTATAGACGTATATAATGTTCCCATCGAGTAGGGGCCGAAGTGACGGGAATGTTGTAAAATATGACATTCGACATGTTAGGTTGCCTTAGGCTAGGATATATAGCGTTATAGACGTATATAATGTTCCCACCGAGAAGTAGGTGCCGACGAACCAGGAATGTTGTAAAATATTACATTCGACATGTTAGGTTGCCTTAAGCTAGGATATATAGCGTTATAGACGTATATAATGTTCCAACAGAGAAGTAGGGGCCGAAGTGCTGGGAATGATGTAAAATATTACATGCGACATGTTTGGTTGCCTTAGGCTAGGATATATAGCGTTATTGACGTATATCATGCTCCCACCGAGAAGTAGGGGCCAACGTGCCAGGAATGTAGTAAAATATTACATCCGAGATGTTAGGTTGCCTTCGGCTAGGATATATAACGTTATAGACGTATATAATGTTCCCACCGAGAAGTAGGGGCCGAAGTGACGGGAATGTTGTAAAATATGACATTCGACATGTTAGGTTGCCCTAGGCTCGGATATATAGCGTTATAGACGTATATAATGTTCCCACCGAGAAGTAGGTGCCGACGCACCAGGAATGTTGTAAAATATTACATTCGACATGTTAGGTTGCCTTCGGCTAGGATATATAACGTTATAGACGTATATAATGTTCCCACCGAGAAGTAGGGGCCGAAGTGACGGGAATGTTGTAAAATATTACATGCGACATGTTAGGTTGCCTTAGGCTAGGATATATAGCGTTATAGACGTATATAATTTTCCCACCGAGAAGTAGGGTCCGACGTGCCAGGAATGTAGTAAAATATTACATCCGAGATCTTAGGTTGCCTTAGGCTAGGATATATAACGTTATAGACGTATATGATGTTCCCACCGAGAAGTAGGGGCCGAAGTGACGGGAATGTTGTAAAATATGACATTCGACATGTTAGGTTGCCTTAGGCTAGGATATATAGCGTTATAGACGTATATAATGTTCCCACTGGGAAGTAGGGGCCGACGTGCCAGGAATGTTGTAAAATATTACATTCGACATGTTAGGTTGCCTTAAGCTAGGATATATAGCGTTATAGATGTATATAATGTTCCAACAAAGAAGTAGGGGCCGAAGTGCCGGGAATGTTGTAAAATATTACATGCGACATGTTTGGTTGCCTTAGGCTAGGATATATAGCGTTATAGACGTATATCATGCTCCCACCGAGAAGTAGAGGCCAATGTGCCAGGAATGTAGTAAAATATTACATCCGAGATGTTAGGTTGCCTTCGGCTAGGATATATAACGTTATAGACGTATATAATGTTCCCACCGAGTAGGGGCCGAAGTGACGGGAATGTTGTAAAATATGACATTCGACACGTTAGGTTGCCTTAGGCTAGGATATATAGCGTTATAGACGTATATAATGTTCCCAACGAGAAGTAGGGGCCGACGTGCTAGGAATGTAGTAAAATATTACATCCGAGAAGTTAGGTTGCCTTAGGCTAGGATATGTAACGTTATAGACGTATATAATGTTCCCACCGAGAAGTAGGGGCCGAAGTGATGGGAATGTTGTAAAATATGACATTCGACATGTTAGGTTGCCTTAGGCTAGGATATATATCGTTATAGACGTATATAATGTTCCCACCGAGAAGTAGGGGCCGACGTGCCAGAAATGTAGTAAAATATTACATCCGAGATGTTAGGTTGCCTTCGGCTAGGATATATAACGTTATAGACGTATATAATGTTCCCACCGAGTAGGGGCCGAAGTGACGGGAATGTTGTAAAATATGACATTCGACATGTTAGGTTGCCTTAGGCTAGGATATATAGCGTTATAGACGTATATAATGTTCCCACCGAGAAGTAGGGGCCGAAGGGACGGGAATGATGTAAAATATGACATTCGACATGTTAGGTTGCCTTAGGCTAGGATATATAGCGTTATAGACGTATATAATGTTCCCACCGAGAAGTAGGGGCCGACGTGCTAGGAATGTAGTAAAATATTACATCCGAGATGTTAGGTTGCCTTAGGCTAGGATATGTAACGTTATAGACGTATATAATGTTCCCACCGAGAAGTAGGGGCCGAAGTGATGGGAATGTTGTAAAATATGACATTCGACATGTTAGGTTGCCTTAGGCTAGGATATATAGCGTTATAGACGTATATAATGTTCCCACCGAGAAGTAGGGGCCGACGTGCCAGGAATGTAGTAAAATATTACATCCGAGATGTTAGGTTGCCTTCGGCTAGGATATATAACGTTATAGACGTATATAATGTTCCCACCGAGTAGGGGCCGAAGTGACGGGAATGTTGTAAAATATGACATTCGACACGTTAGGTTGCCTTAGGCTAGGATATATAGCGTTATAGACGTATATAATGTTCCCAACGAGAAGTAGGGGCCGACGTGCTAGGAATGTAGTAAAATATTACATCCGAGATGTTAGGTTGCCTTAGGCTAGGATATGTAACGTTATAGACGTATATAATGTTCCCACCGAGAAGTAGGGGCCGAAGTGATGGGAATGTTGTAAAATATGACATTCGACATGTTAGGTTGCCTTAGGCTAGGATATATATCGTTATAGACGTATATAATGTTCCCACCGAGAAGTAGGGGCCGACGTGCCAGAAATGTAGTAAAATATTACATCCGAGATGTTAGGTTGCCTTCGGCTAGGATATATAACGTTATAGACATATATAATGTTCCCACCGAGTAGGGGCCGAAGTGACGGGAATGTTGTAAAATATGACATCCGACATGTTAGGTTGCCTTAGGCTAGGATATATAGCGTTATAGACGTATATAATGTTCCCACCGAGAAGTAGGTGCCGACGCACCAGGAATGTTGTAAAATATTACATTCGACATGTTAGGTTGCCTTAAGCTAGGATATATAGCGTTATAGGCGTATATAATGTTCCCACCGAGAAGTAGGGGCCGAAGTGACGGGAATGTTGTAAAATATTGCATGCGACATGTTAGCTTGCCTCAGGCTAGGATATATAGCGTTATAGACGTATATAATGTTCCCACCGAGAAGTAGGGTCCGACGTGCCAGGAATGTAGTAAAATATTACATCCGAGATGTTAGGTTGCCTTAGGCTAGGATATATAACGTTATAGACGTATATAATGTTCCCACCGAGAAGTAGGGGCCGAAGGGACGGGAATGATGTAAAATATGACATTCGACATGTTAGGTTGCCTTAGGCTAGGATATATAGCGTTATAGACGTATATAATGTTCCCACCGAGAAGTAGGGGCCGACGTGCCAGGAATGTAGTAAAATATTACATCCGAGATGTTAGGTTGCCTTAGGCTAGGATATGTAACGTTATAGACGTATATAATGTTCCCACCGAGAAGTAGGGGCCGAAGTGATGGGAATGTTGTAAAATATGACATTCGACATGTTAGGTTGCCTTAGGCTAGGATATATAGCGTTATAGACGTATATCATGCTCCCACCGAGAAGTAGAGGCCAACGTGCCAGGAATGTAGTAAAATATTACATCCGATATGTTATTTTGCCTTAGGCTAGGATATATAACGTTATAGACGTATATAATGTTACCACCGAGAAGTAGGGGCCGAAGTGACGGGAATGTTGTAAAATATTACATTCGACATGTTAGGTTGCCTTAGGACAGGATATATAGCGTTATGGACGTATATAATGTTCCCACCGAGAAGTTGGGGCCGACGTGCCGGGAATGTAGTAAAATATGACATTCGACATGTTAGGTTGCCTTAGGCTAGGATATATAGCGTTATAGACGTATATAATGTTCCCACCGAGAAGTAGGGGCCGACGTGCCAGGAATGTAGTAAAATATTACATCCGAGATGTTAGGTTGCCTTAGGCTAGGATATATAACGTTATAGACGTATATAATGTTCCCACCGAGTAGGGGCCGAAGTGACGGGAATGTTGTAAAATATGACATCCGACATGTTAGGTTGCCTTAGGCTAGGATATATAGCGTTATAGACGTATATAATGTTCCCACCGAGAAGTAGGTGCCGACGCACCAGGAATGTTGTAAAATATTACATTCGACATGTTAGGTTGCCTTAAGCTAGGATATATAGCGTTATAGGCGTATATAATGTTCCCACCACGAAAGTAGGGTCCGACGTGCCAGGAATGTAGTAAAATATTACATCCGAGATGTTAGGTTGCCTTAGGCTAGGATATATAACGTTATAGACGTATATAATGTTCCCACCGAGAAGTAGGGGCCGAAGGGACGGGAATGATGTAAAATATGACATTCGACATGTTAGGTTGCCTTAGGCTAGGATATATAGCGTTATAGACGTATATAATGTTCCCACCGAGAAGTAGGGGCCGACGTGCTAGGAATGTAGTAAAATATTACATCCGAGATGTTAGGTTGCCTTAGGCTAGGATATGTAACGTTATAGACGTATATAATGTTCCCACCGAGAAGTAGGGGCCGAAGTGATGGGAATGTTGTAAAATATGACATTCGACATGTTAGGTTGCCTTAGGCTAGGATATATAGCGTTATAGACGTATATAATGTTCCCACCGAGAAGTAGGGGCCGACGTGCCAGGAATGTAGTAAAATATTACATCCGAGATGTTAGGTTGCCTTCGGCTAGGATATATAACGTTATAGACGTATATAATGTTCCCACCGAGTAGGGGCCGAAGTGACGGGAATGTTGTAAAATATGACATTCGACACGTTAGGTTGCCTTAGGCTAGGATATATAGCGTTATAGACGTATATAATGTTCCCAACGAGAAGTAGGGGCCGACGTGCTAGGAATGTAGTAAAATATTACATCCGAGAAGTTAGGTTGCCTTAGGCTAGGATATGTAACGTTATAGACGTATATAATGTTCCCACCGAGAAGTAGGGGCCGAAGTGATGGGAATGTTGTAAAATATGACATTCGACATGTTAGGTTGCCTTAGGCTAGGATATATATCGTTATAGACGTATATAATGTTCCCACCGAGAAGTAGGGGCCGACGTGCCAGAAATGTAGTAAAATATTACATCCGAGATGTTAGGTTGCCTTCGGCTAGGATATATAACGTTATAGACATATATAATGTTCCCACCGAGTAGGGGCCGAAGTGACGGGAATGTTGTAAAATATGACATTCGACATGTTAGGTTGCCTTAGGCTAGGATATATAGCGTTATAGACGTATATAATGTTCCCACCGAGAAGTAGGTGCCGACGCACCAGGAATGTTGTAAAATATTACATTCGACATGTTAGGTTGCCTTCAGCTAGGATATATAGCGTTATAGACGTATATAATGTTCCCACCGAGAAGTAGGGGCCGAAGTGACGGGAATGTTGTAAAATATTACATGCGACATGTTAGGTTGCCTTAGGCTAGGATATATAGCGTTATAGACGTATATAATGTTCCCACCGAGAAGTAGGGTCCGACGTGCCAGGAATGTTGTAAAATATTACATTCGACATGTTAGGTTGCCTTAAGCTAGGATATATAGCGTTATAGATGTATATAATGTTCCAACAAAGAAGTAGGGGCCGAAGTGCCGGGAATGTTGTAAAATATTACATGCGACATGTTTGGTTGCCTTAGGCTAGGATATATAGCGTTATAGACGTATATCATGCTCCCACCGAGAAGTAGAGGCCAACGTGCCAGGAATGTAGTAAAATATTACATCCGATATGTTAGGTTGCCTTAGGCTAGGATATACAGCGTTATAGACGTATATCATGCTCCCACCGAGAAGTAGAGGCCAACGTGCCAGGAATGTAGTAAAATATTACATCCGATATGTTAGGTTGCCTTAGGCTAGGATATATAGCGTTATAGACGTATATAATGTTCCCACCGAGAAGTAGGGTCCGACGTGCCAGGAATGTAGTAAAATATTACATCCGAGATGTTAGGTTGCCTTAGGCTAGGATATATAACGTTATAGACGTATATAATGTTCCCACCGAGAAGTAGGGGCCGAAGTGACGGGAATGTTGTAAAATATGACATTCGACATGTTAGGTTGCCTTAGGCTAGGATATATAGCGTTATAGAAGTATATAATGTTCCCACCGAGAAGTAGGGGCCGACGTGCCGGGAATGTTGTAAAATATTACATGCGACATGTTTGGTTGCCTTAGGCTAGGATATATAGCGTTATAGACGTATATCATGCTCCCACCGAGAAGTAGAGGCCAACGTGACAGGAATGTTGTAGAATATTACATTCGATATGTTAGGTTGCCTTAAGCTAGGATATATAGCGTTATAGACGTATATAATGTTCCCACCGAGAAGTAGGGGCCGACGAGTCAGGAATGTTGTAAAATATTACGCTCGACATGTTAGATTGCCTTAGGATAGGGTATATTGCAATATAGACGTATATAATGTTCCCACCGAGAAGTAGGGGTCGGCGCGCCAGGAATGTAGTAAAATATTGCATCCGACATGTTAGGATTGCCTTAGGCTAGGATATATAGCGTTATAGACGTATACAATGTTGCCACCGAGAAATATGGGCCGACACGCCAGGAATGTTGTAATACATTACATCCGAAGTGTTAGGTTGCCTTAGGTTAGGATATATAACGTTATAGAAGTATATACTGTTCCCACCGAGAAGTAGGTGCCGACGCGCCAGGAATGTTGTAAAATATTACTTTCGACATGTTAGGTTGCCTTAGGCTAGGATATATAGCGTTATAGACATATATAATGTTCCCACCGAGAAATAGGGGCCGACACAGGCTAGGAATGTTGTAAAACATTACATCCGAGGTGTTACGTTGCCTTAGGCTAGGATATGTAGCTTTAAAGACGTATATAATGTTCCCACCGAGAAATAGGGGCCGACAAGCCAGGAATGTAGTAAAATATTACATCCGAGATGTTAGGTTGCCTTAGGCTAGGATATATAACGTTATAGACGTATATAATGTTCCCACCGAGTAGGGGCCGAAGTGACGGGAATGTTGTAAAATATGACATTCGACATGTTAGGTTGCCTTAGGCTAGGATATATAGCGTTATAGACGTATATAATGTTCCCACCGAGAAGTAGGTGCCGACGCACCAGGAATGTTGTAAAATATTACATTCGACATGTTAGGTTGCCTTAAGCTAGGATATATAGCGTTATAGACGTATATAATGTTCCCACCGAGAAGTAGGGGCCGAAGTGACGGGAATGTTGTAAAATATTACATGCGACATGTTAGGTTGCCTTAGGCTAGGATATATAGCGTTATAGACGTATATAATGTTCCCACCGAGAAGTAGGGTCCGACGTGCCAGGAATGTAGTAAAATATTACATCCGAGATGTTAGGTTGCCTTAGGCTAGGATATATAACGTTATAGACGTATATAATGTTCCCACCGAGAAGTAGGGGCCGAAGTGACGGGAATGTTGTAAAATATGACATTCGACATGTTAGGTTGCCTTAGGCTAGGATATATAGCGTTATAGAAGTATATAATGTTCCCACCGAGAAGTAGGGGCCGAAGGGACGGGAATGATGTAAAATATGACATTCGACATGTTAGGTTGCCTTAGGCTAGGATATATAGCGTTATAGACGTATATAATGTTCCCACCGAGAAGTAGGGGCCGACGTGCTAGGAATGTAGTAAAATATTACATCCGAGATGTTAGGTTGCCTTAGGCTAGGATATGTAACGTTATAGACGTATATAATGTTCCCACCGAGAAGTAGGGGCCGAAGTGATGGGAATGTTGTAAAATATGACATTCGACATGTTAGGTTGCCTTAGGCTAGGATATATAGCGTTATAGACGTATATAATGTTCCCACCGAGAAGTAGGGGCCGACGTGCCAGGAATGTAGTAAAATATTACATCCGAGATGTTAGGTTGCCTTCGGCTAGGATATATAACGTTATAGACGTATATAATGTTCCCACCGAGTAGGGGCCGAAGTGACGGGAATGTTGTAAAATATGACATTCGACACGTTAGGTTGCCTTAGGCTAGGATATATAGCGTTATAGACGTATATAATGTTCCCAACGAGAAGTAGGGGCCGACGTGCTAGGAATGTAGTAAAATATTACATCCGAGAAGTTAGGTTGCCTTAGGCTAGGATATGTAACGTTATAGACGTATATAATGTTCCCACCGAGAAGTAGGGGCCGAAGTGATGGGAATGTTGTAAAATATGACATTCGACATGTTAGGTTGCCTTAGGCTAGGATATATATCGTTATAGACGTATATAATGTTCCCACCGAGAAGTAGGGGCCGACGTGCCAGAAATGTAGTAAAATATTACATCCGAGATGTTAGGTTGCCTTCGGCTAGGATATATAACGTTATAGACATATATAATGTTCCCACCGAGTAGGGGCCGAAGTGACGGGAATGTTGTAAAATATGACATCCGACATGTTAGGTTGCCTTAGGCTAGGATATATAGCGTTATAGACGTATATAATGTTCCCACCGAGAAGTAGGTGCCGACGCACCAGGAATGTTGTAAAATATTACATTCGACATGTTAGGTTGCCTTAAGCTAGGATATATAGCGTTATAGGCGTATATAATGTTCCCACCGAGAAGTAGGGGCCGAAGTGACGGGAATGTTGTAAAATATTGCATGCGACATGTTAGCTTGCCTCAGGCTAGGATATATAGCGTTATAGACGTATATAATGTTCCCACCGAGAAGTAGGGTCCGACGTGCCAGGAATGTAGTAAAATATTACATCCGAGATGTTAGGTTGCCTTAGGCTAGGATATATAACGTTATAGACGTATATAATGTTCCCACCGAGAAGTAGGGGCCGAAGGGACGGGAATGATGTAAAATATGACATTCGACATGTTAGGTTGCCTTAGGCTAGGATATATAGCGTTATAGACGTATATAATGTTCCCACCGAGAAGTAGGGGCCGACGTGCCAGGAATGTAGTAAAATATTACATCCGAGATGTTAGGTTGCCTTCGGCTAGGATATATAACGTTATAGACGTATATAATGTTCCCACCGAGAAGTAGGGGCCGACGTGCTAGGAATGTAGTAAAATATTACATCCGAGATGTTAGGTTGCCTTAGGCTAGGATATGTAACGTTATAGACGTATATAATGTTCCCACCGAGAAGTAGGGGCCGAAGTGATGGGAATGTTGTAAAATATGACATTCGACATGTTAGGTTGCCTTAGGCTAGGATATATAGCGTTATAGACGTATATAATGTTCCCACCGAGAAGTAGGGGCCGACGTGCCAGGAATGTAGTAAAATATTACATCCGAGATGTTAGGTTGCCTTCGGCTAGGATATATAACGTTATAGACGTATATAATGTTCCCACCGAGTAGGGGCCGAAGTGACGGGAATGTTGTAAAATATGACATTCGACACGTTAGGTTGCCTTAGGCTAGGATATATAGCGTTATAGACGTATATAATGTTCCCAACGAGAAGTAGGGGCCGACGTGCTAGGAATGTAGTAAAATATTACATCCGAGAAGTTAGGTTGCCTTAGGCTAGGATATGTAACGTTATAGACGTATATAATGTTCCCACCGAGAAGTAGGGGCCGAAGTGATGGGAATGTTGTAAAATATGACATTCGACATGTTAGGTTGCCTTAGGCTAGGATATATATCGTTATAGACGTATATAATGTTCCCACCGAGAAGTAGGGGCCGACGTGCCAGAAATGTAGTAAAATATTACATCCGAGATGTTAGGTTGCCTTCGGCTAGGATATATAACGTTATAGACATATATAATGTTCCCACCGAGTAGGGGCCGAAGTGACGGGAATGTTGTAAAATATGACATTCGACATGTTAGGTTGCCTTAGGCTAGGATATATAGCGTTATAGACGTATATAATGTTCCCACCGAGAAGTAGGTGCCGACGCACCAGGAATGTTGTAAAATATTACATTCGACATGTTAGGTTGCCTTCAGCTAGGATATATAGCGTTATAGACGTATATAATGTTCCCACCGAGAAGTAGGGGCCGAAGTGACGGGAATGTTGTAAAATATTACATGCGACATGTTAGGTTGCCTTAGGCTAGGATATATAGCGTTATAGACGTATATAATGTTCCCACCGAGAAGTAGGGTCCGACGTGCCAGGAATGTTGTAAAATATTACATTCGACATGTTAGGTTGCCTTAAGCTAGGATATATAGCGTTATAGATGTATATAATGTTCCAACAAAGAAGTAGGGGCCGAAGTGCCGGGAATGTTGTAAAATATTACATGCGACATGTTTGGTTGCCTTAGGCTAGGATATATAGCGTTATAGACGTATATCATGCTCCCACCGAGAAGTAGAGGCCAACGTGCCAGGAATGTAGTAAAATATTACATCCGATATGTTAGGTTGCCTTAGGCTAGGATATACAGCGTTATAGACGTATATCATGCTCCCACCGAGAAGTAGAGGCCAACGTGCCAGGAATGTAGTAAAATATTACATCCGATATGTTAGGTTGCCTTAGGCTAGGATATATAGCGTTATAGACGTATATAATGTTCCCACCGAGAAGTAGGGTCCGACGTGCCAGGAATGTAGTAAAATATTACATCCGAGATGTTAGGTTGCCTTAGGCTAGGATATATAACGTTATAGACGTATATAATGTTCCCACCGAGAAGTAGGGGCCGAAGTGACGGGAATGTTGTAAAATATGACATTCGACATGTTAGGTTGCCTTAGGCTAGGATATATAGCGTTATAGAAGTATATAATGTTCCCACCGAGAAGTAGGGGCCGACGTGCCGGGAATGTTGTAAAATATTACATGCGACATGTTTGGTTGCCTTAGGCTAGGATATATAGCGTTATAGACGTATATCATGCTCCCACCGAGAAGTAGAGGCCAACGTGACAGGAATGTTGTAGAATATTACATTCGATATGTTAGGTTGCCTTAAGCTAGGATATATAGCGTTATAGACGTATATAATGTTCCCACCGAGAAGTAGGGGCCGACGAGTCAGGAATGTTGTAAAATATTACGCTCGACATGTTAGATTGCCTTAGGATAGGGTATATTGCAATATAGACGTATATAATGTTCCCACCGAGAAGTAGGGGTCGGCGCGCCAGGAATGTAGTAAAATATTGCATCCGACATGTTAGGATTGCCTTAGGCTAGGATATATAGCGTTATAGACGTATACAATGTTGCCACCGAGAAATATGGGCCGACACGCCAGGAATGTTGTAAAACATTACATCCGAAGTGTTAGGTTGCCTTAGGTTAGGATATATAACGTTATAGAAGTATATACTGTTCCCACCGAGAAGTAGGTGCCGACGCGCCAGGAATGTTGTAAAATATTACTTTCGACATGTTAGGTTGCCTTAGGCTAGGATATATAGCGTTATAGACATATATAATGTTCCCACCGAGAAATAGGGGCCGACACAGGCTAGGAATGTTGTAAAACATTACATCCGAGGTGTTACGTTGCCTTAGGCTAGGATATGTAGCTTTAAAGACGTATATAATGTTCCCACCGAGAAATAGGGGCCGACAAGCCAGGAATGTAGTAAAATATTACATCCGAGATGTTAGGTTGCCTTAGGCTAGGATATATAACGTTATAGACGTATATAATGTTCCCACCGAGTAGGGGCCGAAGTGACGGGAATGTTGTAAAATATGACATTCGACATGTTAGGTTGCCTTAGGCTAGGATATATAGCGTTATAGACGTATATAATGTTCCCACCGAGAAGTAGGTGCCGACGCACCAGGAATGTTGTAAAATATTACATTCGACATGTTAGGTTGCCTTAAGCTAGGATATATAGCGTTATAGACGTATATAATGTTCCCACCGAGAAGTAGGGGCCGAAGTGACGGGAATGTTGTAAAATATTACATGCGACATGTTAGGTTGCCTTAGGCTAGGATATATAGCGTTATAGACGTATATAATGTTCCCACCGAGAAGTAGGGTCCGACGTGCCAGGAATGTAGTAAAATATTACATCCGAGATGTTAGGTTGCCTTAGGCTAGGATATATAACGTTATAGACGTATATAATGTTCCCACCGAGAAGTAGGGGCCGAAGTGACGGGAATGTTGTAAAATATGACATTCGACATGTTAGGTTGCCTTAGGCTAGGATATATAGCGTTATAGAAGTATATAATGTTCCCACCGAGAAGTAGGGGCCGACGTGCCGGGAATGTTGTAAAATATTACATGCGACATGTTTGGTTGCCTTAGGCTAGGATATATAGCGTTATAGACGTATATCATGCTCCCACCGAGAAGTAGAGGCCAACGTGACAGGAATGTTGTAGAATATTACATTCGATATGTTAGGTTGCCTTAAGCTAGGATATATAGCGTTATAGACGTATATAATGTTCCCACCGAGAAGTAGGGGCCGACGAGTCAGGAATGTTGTAAAATATTACGCTCGACATGTTAGATTGCCTTAGGATAGGGTATATTGCAATATAGACGTATATAATGTTCCCACCGAGAAGTAGGGGTCGGCGCGCCAGGAATGTAGTAAAATATTGCATCCGACATGTTAGGATTGCCTTAGGCTAGGATATATAGCGTTATAGACGTATACAATGTTGCCACCGAGAAATATGGGCCGACACGCCAGGAATGTTGTAAAACATTACATCCGAAGTGTTAGGTTGCCTTAGGTTAGGATATATAACGTTATAGAAGTATATACTGTTCCCACCGAGAAGTAGGTGCCGACGCGCCAGGAATGTTGTAAAATATTACTTTCGACATGTTAGGTTGCCTTAGGCTAGGATATATAGCGTTATAGACATATATAATGTTCCCACCGAGAAATAGGGGCCGACACAGGCTAGGAATGTTGTAAAACATTACATCCGAGGTGTTACGTTGCCTTAGGCTAGGATATGTAGCTTTAAAGACGTATATAATGTTCCCACCGAGAAATAGGGGCCGACAAGCCAGGAATGTAGTAAAATATTACATCCGAAATGTTAGGTTGCCTTAGGCTAGGATATACAACGATATAGACGTATATACTGTTCCAACCGAGAAGTAGGTGCCGACGCGCCAGGAATGTTGTAAAATATTACATTCGACAAGTTAGGCTGCTTTAGGCTAGGATATATAGCGTTATAGACTTATATAATGTTCCCACCGAGAAGTAGGGGCCGACGTGCCAGGAATGTAGTAAAATATTACATCCGAGATGTTAGGTTGCCTTAGATTAGGATATATAACGTTATAGACGTATATGATATTCCCACCGAGAAGTATGTGCCAACGAGCCAGGAATGTGGTACAATATTACATCCAAGATGTTAGGTTGTCTTAGGTTAGGATATATAACGTTATAGACGTATATACTGTTCCCACCGAGAAGTAGGTACCGACGCGCCAGGAATGTTGTAAAATATTACTTTCGACATGTTAGGTTGCCTTAAGCTAGGATATGTAGCGTTATAGACGTATATAATGTTCCCACAGAGAAGTAGGGGCCGAAGTGCCGGGAATGTTGTAAAATATTACATCCGAGATGTTAGGTTGCCTTAGGCTAGGACATACAACGATATAGACGTATATACTGTTCCCACCGAGAAGTAGGTGCCGACGCGACAGGAATGTTGTAAAATATTACATTCGACAAGTTAGGTTGCATTAGGATAGGATATGTAGCTTTAAAGACGTATATAATGTTCCCACCGAGAAATAGGGGCCGACAAGCCAGGAAAGTTGTAAAATATTACATTCGACGTTTTAGGACCGCCTTAGGCTAGGATATATAACGATATAGACGTATACGATATTCCCACCGAGAAGAACGGGCCGACACGGCAGGAATGTTGTCAAATATTACATCCGAGCTGTTGGGTTCCCTTAGGTAACGATATATAACGTTATAGACGTATATAATGTTCCCACCGAGAAATAGGGGCCGACGTGCCAGGAATGTAGTAAAATATTACATCCGAGATGTTAGGTTGCCTTAGGCTAGGATATATAACGTTATAGACGTATATAATGTTCCCACCGAGAAGTAGGGGCCTACGAGTCAGGAATGTGGTAAAATATTACATTCGACATGTTAGGATTGCCTTAGGCTAGGATATATAACGTTATTGACTTATATAATGTTCTCACCGCGAAATAGGGGCTGACGCGCCAGGAATGTTGTAAAATATTAGATTCGACATGTTAGGTTGCCTTAGGTTAGGATATATAACGTTATAGACGTGTATACTGTTCCCACCGAGAAGTAGGTGCCGACGCGCCGGGAATGTTGTAAAATATTACATTCGACATGTTAGGTTGCCTTAAGCTAGGATATATAGCGTTATACACGTATATAATGTTCCCACCGAGAAGTAGGGGCCGGCGCGCCAGGAATGTAGTAAAATATAACATCCGAGATGTTAGTTGCCTTAGGCTAGGATATATAACGTTACATACGTATATAATGTTCCCACCGAGAAGTAGGGGCCGACGAGTCAGGAATGTTGTAAAATATTACGCTCGACATGTTAGGTTGCCTTAGGCTGGGTATATTGCAATATAGACGTATATAATGTTCCCACCGAGAAGTAGGGGTCGGCGCGCCAGGAATGTAGTAAAATATTGCATCCGACATGTTAGGATTGCCTTAGGCTAGGATATATAACGTTATTGACTTATATAATGTTCTCACCGGGAAATAGGGGCCGACGCGCCAGGAATGTTGTAAAATATTAGATTCGACATGTTAGCGTGCCTTAGGTTAGGATATATAACGTTATAGACGTGTATATTGTTCCCACCGAGAAGTAGGTGACGACACGCCAGGTATGTTGTAAAATATTACATCCGAGATGTTAGGTTGCCTTAAGCTAGGACATATAGCGTTATAGACGTATATAACGTTCCCACCGAGAAGTAGGTGCCGACGCGCCAGGAATGTTGTAGAATATTACATTCGATATGTTAGGTTGCCTTAAGCTAGGATATATAGCGTTATAGACGTATATAATGTTCCCACCGAGAAGTAGGGGCCGAAGTGCCCGAGAATGTTGTAAAATAGTATATGCGACATGTTAGGTTGCCTTAGGCTAGGACATATAGCGTTATAGACGTATATAATGTTCCCACAGAGAAGTAGGGGCCGAAGTGCCGGGAATGTTGTAAAATATTACATTCGACATGTTAGGATGCCTTGGGCTAGGATATATAGCGTTATAGACGTATACAATGTTGCCACCGAGAAATATGGGCCGACACGCCAGGAATGTTGTAAAACATTACATCCGAAGTGTTAGGTTGCCTTAGGTTAGGATATATAACGTTATAGAAGTATATACTGTTCCCACCGAGAAGTAGGTGCCGAAGCGCCAGGAATGTTGTAAAATATTACGTTCGACATGTTAGGTTGCCTTAGGCTAGGATATATAGCGTTATAGACATATATAATGTTCCCACCGAGAAATAGGGGCCGACACAGGCTAGGAATGTTGTAAAACATTACATCCGAGGTGTTAGGTTGCCTTAGGCTAGGATATGTAGCTTTAAAGACGTATATAATGTTCCCACCGAGAAATAGGGGCCGACAAGCCAGGAATGTAGTAAAATATTACATCCGAAATGATAGGTTGCCTTAGGCTAGGATATACAACGATATAGACGTATATACTGTTCCAACCGAGAAGTAGGTGCCGACGCGCCAGGAATGTTGTAAAATATTACATTCGACAAGTTAGGTTGCTTTAGGCTAGGATATATAGCGTTATAGACGTATATAATGTTCCCACCGAGAAGTAGGGGCCGACGTGCCAGGAATGTAGTAAAATATTACATCCGAGATGTTAGGTTGCCTTAGATTAGGATATGTAACGTTATAGACGTATATGATATTCGCACCGAGAAGTATGTGCCAACGAGCCAGGAATGTGGTACAATATTACATCCGAGATGTTAGGTTGTCTTAGGTTAGGATATATAACGTTATAGACGTATATACTGTTCCCACCGAGAAGTAGGTGCCGACGCGCCAGGAATGTTGTAAAATATTACTTTCGACATGTTAGGTTGCCTTAAGCTAGGATATGTAGCGTTATAGACGTATATAATGTTCCCACAGAGAAGTAGGGGCCGAAGTGCCGGGAATGTTGTAAAATATTACATCCGAGATGTTAGGTTGCCTTAGGCTAGGACATACAACGATATAGACGTATATACTGTTCCCACCGAGAAGTAGGTGCCGACGCGACAGGAATGTTGTAAAATATTACGTTCGACAAGTTAGGTTGCATTAGGATAGGATATGTAGCTTTAAAGACGTATATAATGTTCCCACCGAGAAATAGGGGCCGACAAGCCAGGAAAGTTGTAAAATATTACATTCGACGTTTTAGGACCGCCTTAGGCTAGGATATATAACGATATAGACGTATACGATATTCCCACCGAGAAGTACGGGCCGACACGGCAGGAATGTTGTCAAATATTACATCCGAGCTGTTGGGTTCCCTTAGGTAACGATATATAACGTTATAGACGTATATATAGTTCCCACAGAGAAATAGGGGCCGACACGCCAGGAATGTCGTAAAACATTACATCCGAGGTGTTAGGTTGCCTTAGGTTAGGATATATAACCTTATAGAAGTATATACTGTTCCCACCGAGAAGTAGGGGCCGACGTGCCAGGAATGTAGTAAAATATTACACCAGGGATGTTAGGTTGCCTTAGGTTAGGATATATAACGTTATAGACGTTTATAATGTTCCCACGTAAAAGTAGGTACCGACGCGTCAACAATGTTGTAAAATATTACATTCGACATGTTAGGTTGCCTTAGGCTAGGATATATAGCGCTATAGACGTATATAATGTTCCCATCGAGAAGTAGGTGCCGACGCGCCAGGAATGTAGTAAAATATTACATCCGAGGTGTTAGGTTGCCTTAGGATATAATATATAGCGTTATAGACGTATATAATGTTCCCACCGAGAAGTAGGGGCCGGCGCGCCACGAATGTAGTAAAATATTACATCCGAGATGTTAGGTTGCCTTAGGCTAGGATATATAACGTTATAGACGTATATAATGTTCCCACCGAGAAGTAGGGCCCGACGTGCCAGGAATGTAGTAAAATATTACATCCGAGATGTTAGGTTGCCTTAGGTTAGGATATATAACGTTATAGACGTATATGATATTCCCACCGAGAAGTATGTGCCAACGAGCCAGGAATGTGGTACAATATTGCATCCGAGATGTTAGGTTGTCTTAGGTTAGGATATATAACGTTATAGACGTATATACTGTTCCCACCGAGAAGTAGGTGCCGACGCGCCAGGAATGTTGTAAAATATTACTTTCGACATGTTAGGTTGCCTTAAGCTAGGATATATAGCGTTATAGACGTATATAATGTTCCCACAGAGAAGTAGGGGCCGAAGTGCCGGGAATGTTGTAAAATATTACATGCGACATGTTAGGTTGCCTTAGGCTAGGATATATAGCGTTATAGACGTATATAATGATCCCACCGAGAAGTAGGTGCCGACGCGCCAGGAATGTTGTAAAATATTACATCCGAGATGTTAGGTTGCCTTAGACTAGGATATACAACGATATAGACGTATATACTGTTCCCACCGAGAAGTAGGTGCCAACGCGACAGGAATGTTGTAAAATATTACATTCGACAAGTTAGGTTGCATTAGGCTAGGATATGTAGCTTTAAAGACGTATATAATGTTCCCACCGAGAAATAGGGGCTAACAAGCCAGGAAAGTTGTAAAATATTACATTCGACGTTTGAGGACCGCCTTAGGCTAGGATATATAACGTTATAGACGTATACGATATTCCCACCGAGAAGTACGGGCCGACACGCCAGGAATGTTGTCAAATTTTGCATCCGAGCTGTTGGGTTCCCTTAGGTAACGATATATAACGTTATAGACGTATATAATGTTCCCACCGAGAAATAGGGGCCGACACGCCAGGAATGTCGTAAAACATTACATCCGAGGTGTTAGGTTGCCTTAGGTTAGGATATATAACGTTATAGAAGTATATACTTTTCCCACCGAGAAGTAGGGGCTGGCGCGCCAGGAATGTAGTAAAATATTACATCCGAGATGTTAGGTTGCCTTAGGCTAGGGTATGTAACGTTATAGACGTATATAATGTCCCCCCCGAGAAGTATGGGCCAACGAGCCAGGAATGTTGTAAAATATTACATTAGACATGTTAGGTTGCCTTAGGCTAGGATTTATAGCGTTATAGACGCATATAATGTTCCCACCGAGAAGTAGGTGCCGACGTGCCAGGAATGTTGTAAAATATTACATTCCGCATGTTAGGTTGCCTTAGGTTAGGATATATAACGTTATTGATTTATATAATGTTCCCACCGAGAAGTAGGGGCCGACGCGCCAGGAATGTTGGAAAATATTACATCCGAGATGTTATGTTGCCTTAGGCTAGAATATATAGCGTTACAGACGTATATAATGTTCCCGGCGAGAAGTAGGGGCCGACGAGACAGGAATGTTGTAAAATATTACGCTCGACATGTTAGGTTGCCTTAGGCTAGGATATATAGCGATATAGACGTATATAATGTTCCCATCGAGAAGTAGCGGTCGGCGCGCCACGAATGTAGTAAAATATTACATCCGAGGTGTTAGGTTGCCTTAGGATAGGATATATAGCGTTATAGACGTATATAATGTTCCCACCGAGAAGTAGGGGCCGGCGCGCCAGGAATGCAGTAAAATATTACATCCGAGATGTTAGGTTGCCTTAGGCTAGGATATATAACGTTATAGACGTATACGATATTCCCACCGAGAAGTAGGTGCCGAAGTGCCAGGAATGTTGTCAAATATTACATTCCGCATGTTATGTTGCCTTAGGTTAGGATATATAACGGTATTGACTTATATAATGTTCCCACAGAGAAGTAGGGGCCGACGCGCCAGGAATGCTGTAAAATATTACATTCGACATGCTAGGATTGCCTTAGGCTGGGATATATAACGTTATAGACGTATATGATATTCCCACCGAGAAGTATGGGCCAACGAGACAGGAATGTGGTACAATATTACATTCGACATGTTAGGTTGCCTTAGGTTAGGATATATAACGTTATGGACGTATATACTGTTCCTCCCGAGAAGTAGGTGCCGACGCGCCAGATATGATGTAAATTATTACATTCGACATGTTAGGTTGCCTTAGGCTAGGATATATAGCGATATAGACGCATATAATGTTCCCACCGAGAAGTAGGGGCCGACACGCCAGGAATGTTGTCAAATATTACATCCGAGATGTTAGGTTCCCTTATGTTAGGATATATAACTTTATTGACTTATATAATGTTCTAATGAGAAATGGGTACCGACACGCCAGGAATGTTGTAAAACATTACATCCGAGGTGTTAGGTTGCCTTAGGCTAGGATATATAGCGATATAGACGTATTTCATGTTCCCATCGAGAAGTAGGGGTCGGCGCGCCAGGAATGTAGTAAAATATTGCATCCGAGATGTTAGGTTGCCTTAGGCTAGGATATATAACGTTATAGACGTATATAATGTTCCCACCGAGAAGTACGTGCCGACGAGGCAGGAATGTTGTAAAATATTACGCTCGAGATGTTAGGTTGCCTTAGGCTAGGATATACAGCGTTACAGACGATTATAATGTTCCCACCGAGAAGTAGGAGCCGCCGAGCCAGGAATGTTGTAAAATATTACGCTCGACATGTTAGGTTGCCTTAGGCTAGGATATATAGCGATATAGACGCATATAATGTTCCCACCGAGAAGTAGGGGTCGGCGCGCCAGGAATGCAGTAAAATATTACATCCGAGATGTTAGGTTGCCTAAGGCTAGGATATGTAACGTTATAGACGTATGTAATGTTCCCACCGAGAAGTAGGGGCCGACGCGCCAGGAATGTTGTAAAATATTACATTCAACGTGTTAGGATTGCCTTAGGCTAGGATATATAACGTTATAGACGTATACGATATTCCCACCGAGAAGTACGGGCCGACACGCCAGGAATGTTGTCAAATATTACATCCGAGATGTTAGGTTCCCTTATGTTAGGATATATAACGTTATTGAATTATATATTGTTCCCACCGAGAAATAGGGGCCGACGCGCCAGGCATGTAGTAAAATATTACATTCGACATGTTAGGTTGCCTTAGGCTAGGACATATAGCGATATAGACGTATATAATGTTCCCATCGAGAAGTAGCGGTCGGCGCGCCACGAATGTAGTAAAATATTACATCCGAGGTGTTAGGTTGCCTTAGGATAGGATATATAGCGTTATGGACGTATATAATGTTCCCACCGAGAAGTAGGGGCCGGCGCGCCACGAATGTAGTAAAATATTACATCCGAGATGTTAGGTTCCCTTAGGTTAGTATATATAACGTTATAGACGTATATAATGTTCCCACCGAGAGGTAGGGGCCGACGAGCCATGAATGTTGTAAAATATTACGCTCGACAAGTTAGGTTGCCTTAGGCTAGGATATACAGCGCTACAGACGATTATAATGTTCCCACCGAGAAGTAGGGGCCGACGAGCCAGGAATGTTGTAAAATATTACGCTCGACATGTTAGGTTGCCTTAGGCTAGGATATATAGCGATATAGACGCATATAATGTTCCCACTGAGAAGTAGGGGCCGGCGCGCCAGGAATGCAGTAAAATATTACATCCGAGATGTTAGGTTGCCTTAGGCTAGGATATATAACGTTATAGACGTATACGATATTCCCACCGAGAAGTAGGTGCCGAAGTGCCAGGAATGTTGTCAAATATTACATTCCGCATGTTATGTCGCCTTAGGTTAGGATATATAACGGTATTGACTTATATGATGTTCCCACAGAGAAGTAGGGGCCGACGCGCCAGGAATGCTGTAAAATATTACATTCGACATGCTAGGATTGCCTTAGGCTAGGATATATAACGTTATAGACGTATATGATATTCCCACCGAGAAGTATGGGCCAACGAGACAGGAATGTGGTACAATATTACATTCGACATGTTAGGTTGCCTTAGGTTAGGATATATAACGTTATGGACGTATATACTGTTCCTCCCGAGAAGTAGGTGCCGACGCGCCAGATATGATGTAAATTATTACATTCGACATGTTAGGTTGCCTTAGGCTAGGATATATAGCGATATAGACGCATATAATGTTCCCACCGAGAAGTAGGGGCCGGCGCGCCAGGAATGCAGTAAAATATTACATCCGAGATGTTAGGTTGCCTTAGGCTAGGATATGTAACGTTATAGACGTATATAATGTTCCCACCGAGAAGTAGGGGCCGACGCGCCAGGAATGTTGTAAAATATTACATTCAACGTGTTAGGATTGCCTTAGGCTAGGATATATAACGTTATAGACGTATACGATATTCCCACCGAGAAGTACGGGCCGACACGCCAGGAATGTTGTCAAATATTACATCCGAGATGTTAGGTTCCCTTATGTTAGGATATATAACGTTATTGAATTATATATTGTTCCCACCGAGAAATAGGGGCCGACGCGCCAGGCATGTAGTAAAATATTACATTCGACATGTTAGGTTGCCTTAGGCTAGGATATATAGCGATATAGACGTATATAATGTTCCCATCGAGAAGTAGCGGTCGGCGCGCCACGAATGTAGTAAAATATTACATCCGAGGTGTTAGGTTGCCTTAGGATAGGATATATAGCGTTATAGACGTATATAATGTTCCCACCGAGAAGTAGGGGCCGGCGCGCAACGAATGTAGTAAAATATTACATCCGAGATGTTAGGTTCCCTTAGGTTAGTATATATAACGTTATAGACGTATATAATGTTCCCACCGAGAGGTAGGGGCCGACGAGCCATGAATGTTGTAAAATATTACGCTCGACAAGTTAGGTTGCCTTAGGCTAGGATATACGGCGCTACAGACGATTATAATGTTCCCACCGAGAAGTAGGGGCCGACGAGCCAGGAATGTTGTAAAATATTACGCTCGACATGTTAGGTTGCCTTAGGCTAGGATATATAGCGATATAGACGCATATAATGTTCCCACTGAGAAGTAGGGGCCGGCGCGCCAGGAATGCAGTAAAATATTACATCCGAGATGTTAGGTTGCCTTAGGTTAGGATATATAACGGTATTGACTTATATAATGTTCCCACAGAGAAGTAGGGGCCGACGCGCCAGGAATGCTGTAAAATATTACATTCGACATGCTAGGATTGCCTTAGGCTAGGATATATAACGTTATAGACGTATATGATATTCCCACCGAGAAGTATGGGCCAACGAGCCAGGAATGTGGTACAATATTACATTTGACATGTTAGGTTGCCTTAGGTTAGGATATATAACGTTATGGACGTATATACTGTTCCTCCCGAGAAGTAGGTGCCGACGCGCCAGATATGATGTAAATTATTACATTCGACATGTTAGGCTGCCTTAGGCTAGGATATATAGCGATATAGACGCATATAATGTTCCCACCGAGAAGTAGGGGCCGGCTCGCCAGGAATGCAGTAAAATATTACATCCGAGATGTTAGGTTGCCTTAGGATAGAATATATAGCGTTATAGACGTATATAATGTTCCCACCGAGAAGTAGGGGCCGACGTGCCAGGAATGTTGTAAAATATTACATTCTGCATGTTAGGTTGCCTTAGGTTAGGATATATAACGTTATTGACTTATATAACGTTCCCACCGAGAAATAGGGGCCAACACGCCAGGAATGTTGTTAAACATTACATCCGAGGTGTTAGGTTGCCTTAGGCTAGGATATATAGCGTTATAGACGTATATAATGTTCCCACCGAGAAGTAGGGGCCGACACGCCAGGAATGTTGTCAAATATTACATCCGAGATGTTAGGTTCCCTTATGTTAGGATATATAACTTTATTGACTTATATAATGTTCCTACTGAGAAATGGGTACCGACACGCCAGGAATGTTGTAAAACATTACATCCGAGGTGTTAGGTTGCCTTAGGCTAGGATATATAGCGATATAGACGTATTTCATGTTCCCATCGAGAAGTAGGGGTCGGCGCGCCAGGAATGTAGTAAAATATTGCATCCGAGATGTTAGGTTGCCTTAGGCTAGGATATATAACGTTATAGACGTATATAATGTTCCCACCGAGAAGTACGTGCCGACGAGGCAGGAATGTTGTAAAACATTACGCTCGACATGTTAGGTTGCCTTAGGCTAGGATATACAGCGTTACAGACGATTATAATGTTCCCACCGAGAAGTAGGAGCCGCCGAGCCAGGAATGTTGTAAAATATTACGCTCGACATGTTAGGTTGCCTTAGGCTAGGATATATAGCGATATAGACGCATATAATGTTCCCACCGAGAAGTAGGGGCCGGCGCGCCAGGAATGCAGTAAAATATTACATCCGAGATGTTAGGTTGCCTTAGGCTAGGATATGTAACGTTATAGACGTATATAATGTTCCCACCGAGAAGTAGGGGCCGACGCGCCAGGAATGTTGTAAAATATTACATTCAACGTGTTAGGATTGCCTTAGGCTAGGATATATAACGTTATAGACGTATACGATATTCCCACCGAGAAGTACGGGCCGACACGCCAGGAATGTTGTCAAATATTACATCCGAGATGTTAGGTTCCCTTATGTTAGGATATATAACGTTCTTGAATTATATATTGTTCCCACCGAGAAATAGGGGCCGACGCGCCAGGCATATAGTAAAATATTACATTCGACATGTTAGGTTGCCTTAGGCTAGGATATATAGCGATATAGACGTATATAATGTTCCCATCGAGAAGTAGCGGTCGGCGCGCCACGAATGTAGTAAAATATTACATCCGAGGTGTTAGGTTACCTTAGGATAGGATATATAGCGTTATAGACGTATATAATGTTCCCACCGAGAAGTAGGGGCCGGCGCGCCACGAATGTAGTAAAATATTACATCCGAGATGTTAGGTTCCCTTAGGTTAGTATATATAACGTTATAGACGTATATAATGTTCCCACCGAGAGGTAGGGGCCGACGAGCCATGAATGTTGTAAAATATTACGCTCGACAAGTTAGGTTGCCTTAGGCTAGGATATACAGCGCTACAGACGATTATAATGTTCCCACCGAGAAGTAGGGGCCGACGAGCCAGGAATGTTGTAAAATATTACGCTCGACATGTTAGGTTGCCTTAGGCTAGGATATATAGCGATATAGACGCATATAATGTTCCCACTGAGAAGTAGGGGCCGGCGCGCCAGGAATGCAGTAAAATATTACATCCGAGATGTTAGGTTGCCTTAGGCTAGGATATATAACGTTATAGACGTATACGATATTCCCACCGAGAAGTAGGTGCCGAAGTGCCAGGAATGTTGTCAAATATTACATTCCGCATGTTATGTTGCCTTAGGTTAGGATATATAACGGTATTGACTTATATAATGTTCCCACAGAGAAGTAGGGGCCGACGCGCCAGGAATGCTGTAAAATATTACATTCGACATGCTAGGATTGCCTTAGGCTAGGATATATAACGTTATAGACGTATATGATATTCCCACCGAGAAGTATGGGCCAACGAGCCAGGAATGTGGTACAATATTACATTCGACATGTTAGGTTGCCTTAGGTTAGGATATATAACGTTATGGACATATATACTGTTCCTCCCGAGAAGTAGGTGCCGACGCGCCAGATATGATGTAAATTATTACATTCGACATGTTAGGTTGCCTTAGGCTAGGATATATAGCGATATAGACGCATATAATGTTCCCACCGAGAAGTAGGGGCCGGCGCGCCAGGAATGCAGTAAAATATTACATCCGAGATGTTAGGTTGCCTTAGGCTAGGATATGTAACGTTATAGACGTATATAATGTTCCCACCGAGAAGTAGGGGCCGACGCGCCAGGAATGTTGTAAAATATTACATTCAACGTGTTAGGATTGCCTTAGGCTAGGATATATAACGTTATAGACGTATACGATATTCCCACCGAGAAGTACGGGCCGACACGCCAGGAATGTTGTCAAATATTACATCCGAGATGTTAGGTTCCCTTATGTTAGGATATATAACGTTATTGAATTATATATTGTTCCCACCGAGAAATAGGGGCCGACGCGCCAGGCATGTAGTAAAATATTACATTCGACATGTTAGGTTGCCTTAGGCTAGGATATATAGCGATATAGACGTATATAATGTTCCCATCGAGAAGTAGCGGTCGGCGCGCCACGAATGTAGTAAAATATTACATCCGAGGTGTTAGGTTGCCTTAGGATAGGATATATAGCGTTATAGACGTATATAATGTTCCCACCGAGAAGTAGGGGCCGGCGCGCCACGAATGTAGTAAAATATTACATCCGAGGTGTTAGGTTGCCTTAGGATAGGATATATAGCGTTATAGACGTATATAATGTTCCCACCGAGAAGTAGGGGCCGACGAGCCAGGAATGTTGTAAAATATTACGCTCGACATGTTAGGTTGCCTTAGGCTAGGATATATAGCGATATAGACGCATATAATGTTCCCACTGAGAAGTAGGGGCCGACGCGCCAGGAATGCTGTAAAATATTACATTCGACATGCTAGGATTGCCTTAGGCTAGGATATATAACGTTATAGACGTATATGATATTCCCACCGAGAAGTATGGGCCAACGAGCCAGGAATGTGGTACAATATTACATTCGACATGTTAGGTTGCCTTAGGTTAGGATATATAACGTTATGGACGTATATACTGTTCCTCCCGAGAAGTAGGTGCCGACGCGCCAGATATGATGTAAATTATTACATTCGACATGTTAGGTTGCCTTAGGCTAGGATATATAGCGATATAGACGCATATAATGTTCCCACCGAGAAGTAGGGGCCGGCTCGCCAGGAATGCAGTAAAATATTACATCCGAGATGTTAGGTTGCCTTAGGATAGGATATATAGCGTTATAGACGTATATAATGTTCCCACCGAGAAGTAGGTGCCGACGTGCCAGGAATGTTGTAAAATATTACATTCTGCATGTTAGGTTGCCTTAGGTTAGGATATATAACGTTATTGACTTATATAACGTTCCCACCGAGAAGTAGGGGCCGACGCGCCAGGAATGCAGTAAAATATTACATCCGAGATGTTAGGTTGCCTTAGGATAGGATATATAGCGTTATATACGTATATAATGTCACCACCGAGAAGTAGGGGCCGACGCGCCAGGAATGTTGTAAAATATTACATTCAACGTGTTAGGATTGCCTTAGGCTAGGATATATAACGTTATAGATGTATACGATATTCCCACCGAGAAGTATGGGCCGACACGCCAGGAATGTTGTCAAATATTACATCCGAGATGTTAGGTTCCCTTATGTTAGGATATATAACGTTATTGAATTATATATTGTTCCCACCGAGAAATAGGGGCCGACGCGCCAGGCATGTAGTAAAATATTACATTCGACATGTTAGGTTGCCTTAGGCTAGGATATATAGCGATATAGACGTATATAATGTTCCCATCGAGAAGTAGCGGTCGGCGCGCCACGAATGTAGTAAAATATTACATCCGAGGTGTTAGGTTGCCTTAGGATAGGATATATAGCGTTATAGACGTATATAATGTTCCCACCGAGAAGTAGGTGCCGACGTGCCAGGAATGTTGTAAAATATTACATTCTGCATGTTAGGTTGCCTTAGGTTAGGATATATAACGTTATTGACTTATATAACGTTCCCACCGAGAAGTAGGGGCCGACGCGCCAGGAATGTTGTAAAATATTACATCCGAGATGTTAGGTTGCCTTAGGCTAGGATATATAACGTTATAGACTTATATACTGTTCTCTCCGAGAAAGAGGTGCCGACGCGCCAGGAATGTTGTAAAATATTACATTCGACATGTTAGGATTGCCTTAGGATAGGATATATAACGTTATAGACGTATACGATATTCCCACCGAGAAGTACGGGCCGACACGCCAGGAATATTGTCAAATATTACATCCCAGATGTTAGGTTCCCTTATGTTAGGATATATAACGTTATTGAATTATATAATTTTCCCACCGAGATATAGGGGCCGACGCGACAGGCATGTAGCAAAATATTACAACCGAGATGTTAGGATTGCGTTAGGCTAGGATATATCACGTTATAGACGTATCTAATGTTCCCACCGAGAAGTAGGGGCCGACACGCCAGGAATGTTGTAAAATATTACATCCGAGATGTTAGGTTGCCTTAGGCTAGGACACATAGCGTTATGGACGTATATAACGTTCCCACCGAGAAGTAGGTGCCGACGCGCCAGGAATGTTGTAGAATATTACATTCGATATGTTAGGTTGCCTTAAGCTAGGATATATAGCGTTATAGACGTATATAATGTTCCCACCGAGAAGTAGGGGCCGAAGTGCCCGAGAATGTTGTAAAATAGTATATGCGACATGTTAGGTTGCCTTAGGCTAGGATATATAGCGTTATAGACGTATATAATGTTCCCACAGAGAAGTAGGGGCCGACGTGCCAAGAATCTAGTAAAATGTTACATCCGAGGTGTTAGGTTGCCTTAGGTTAAGATATATAACGTTATAGACGTATATGATATTCCCACCGAGAAGTATGGGCCAACGAGCCAGGAATGTGGTGCAATATTACATTCGACATGTTAGGTTGCCTTAGGTTAGGATGTATAACGTTATTGACTTATATATTGTTCTCACCGAAAAATAGGGGCCGACGCGCCAGGAATGTTGTAAAATATTACATTCGACATGTTAAGATTGCGTTAGGTTAGGATATATAACGTTATAGACGTATATACTGTTCTCACCGAGAAGTAGGTGCCGACGCGCCAGGTATGCGGTACAATATTACATTCGACATGTTAGGTTGCCTTAGGTTAGGATATGCAACGTTATAGACGTATATACTGTTCCCACCGGGAAGTAGGTGCCGACGCGCCAGGAATGTTGTAAAATATTACTTTCGACATGTTAGGTTGCCTTAAGCTAGGATATATAGCGTTATAGACGTATATACTGTTCTCTCCGAGAAAGAGCTGCCGACGCGCCAGGAATGTTGTAAAATATTACATTCGACATGTTAGGATTGCCTTAGGATAGGATATATAACGTTATAGACGTATACGATATTCCCACCGAGAAGTACGGGCCGAGACGCCAGGAATGTTGTCAAATATTACATCCCAGATGTTAGGTTCCCTTATGTTAGGATATATAACGTTATTGAATTATATAATGTTCCCACCGAGATATAGGGGCCGACGCGACAGGCATGTAGCAAAATATTACAACCGAGATGTTAGGATTGCGTTAGGCTAGGATATATCACGTTATAGACGTATATAATGTTGGCACCGAGAAGTAGGGGCCGACACGCCAGGAATGTTGTAAAATATTACATCCGAGTTGTTAGGTTGCCTTAGGCTAGGACATATAGCGTTATGGACGTATATAACGTTCCCACCGAGAAGTAGGTGCCGACGCGCCAGGAATGTTGTAGAATATTACATTCGATATGTTAGGTTGCCTTAAGTTAGGATATATAGCGTTATAGACGTATATAATGTTCCCACCGAGAAGTAGGGGCCGAAGTGCCCGAGAATGTTGTAAAATAGTATATGCGACATGTTAGGTTGCCTTAGGCTAGGATATATAGCGTTATAGACGTATATAATGTTCCCACAGAGAAGTAGGGGCCGACGTGCCAAGAATCTAGTAAAATGTTACATCCGAGGTGTTAGGTTGCCTTAGGTTAAGATATATAACGTTATAGACGTATATGATATTCCCACCGAGAAGTATGGGCCAACGAGCCAGGAATGTGGTGCAATATTACAGTCGACATGTTAGGTTGCCTTAGGTTAGGATATATAACGTTATTGACTTATATATTGTTCTTACCGAAAAATAGGGGTCGACGCGCCAGGAATGTTGTAAAATATTACATTCGACATGTTAGGATTGCGTTAGGTTAGGATATATAACGTTATAGACGTATATACTGTTCTCACCGAGAAGTAGGTGCCGACGCGCCAGGTATGCGGTACAATATTACATTCGACATGTTAGGTTGCCTTAGGTTAGGATATGCAACGTTATAGACGTATATACTGTTCCCACCGGGAAGTAGGTGCCGATGATCCAGGAATGTTGTAAAATATTACATTCGACATGTTAGGTCGCCTTAGGCTAGGATATATAGCGTTATAGACATATATAATGTTCCTACCGAGGAATAGGGGCCGACACAGGCTAGGAATGTTGCAAAACATTACATCCGAGGTGTTAGGTTGCCTTAGGCTAGGATATGTAGCTTTAAAGACGTATATAATGTTCCCACCGAGAAATAGGGGCCGACAAGCCAGGAATGTAGTAAAATATTACATCCGAAATGTTAGGTTGCCTTAGGCTAGGATATACAACGATATAGACGTATATACTGTTCCCACCGAGAAGTAGGTGCCGACGCGCCAGGAATGTTGTAAAATATTACTTTCGACATGTTAGATTGCCTTAAGCTAGGATATATAGCGTTATAGACGTATATAATATTCCCACAGAGAAGTAGGGGCCGAAGTGCCGGGAATGTTGTAAAATATTACATGCGACATGTCAGGTTGCCTTAGGCTAGGATATATAGCGTTATAGACGTATATAATGTTCCCACCGAAAAGTAGGTGCCGACGCGCCAGGAATGTTGTAAAATATTACATCCGAGATGTTAGGTTGCCTTAGGCTAGGATATGTAGCTTTAAAGACGTATATAATGTTCCCACCGAGAAATAGGGGCCGACAAGCCAGGAAAGTTGTAAAATATTACATTCGACGTTTTAGGACCGCCTTAGGCTAGGATATATAACGATATAGACGTATACGATATTCCCACCGAGAAGTACGGGCCGACACGGCAGGAATGTTGTCAAATATTACATCCGAGCTGTTGGGTTCCCTTAGGTAACGATATATAACGTTATAGACGTATATAATGTTCCCACCGAGAAATAGGGGCCGACACGCCAGGAATGTCGTAAAACATTACATCCGAGGTGTTAGGTTGCCTTAGGTTAGGATATATAACGTTATAGAAGTATATACTGTTCCCACCGAGAAGTAGGGGCCGACGTGCCAGGAATGTAGTAAAATATTACACCAGGGATGTTAGGTTGCCTTAGGTTAGGATATATAACGTTATAGACGTATATACTGTTCCCACCGAGAAGTAGGTGCCGACGCACCAGGAATGTTGTAAAATATTACTTTCGACATGTTAGGTTGCCTTAAGCTAGGATATATAGCGTTATAGACGTATATAATGTTCCCACAGAGAAGTAGGGGCCGAAGTGCCGGGAATGTTGTAAAATATTACATGCGACATGTTAGGTTGCCTTACGCTAGGATATGTAGCGTTATAGACTTATATAATGTTCCCACCGAGAAGTAGGTGCCGACGCGCCAGGAATGTTGTAAAATATTACATTCGAAAAGTTAGGCTGCCTTAGGCTAGGATATATAGCGTTATAGACGTATATAATGTTCCCACCGAGAAGTAGGGGCCGACGTGCCAGGAATGTAGTAAAATATTACATCCGAGATGTTAGGTTGCCTTAGGTTAGGATATATAACGTTATAGACGTATATGATATTCCCACCGAAAAGTATGTGCCAACGAGCCAGGAATGTGGTACAATATTACATTCGACATGTTAGGTTGCCTTAGGTTAGGATATATAACGTTATGGACGTATATACTGTTCCTCCCGAGAAGTAGGTGCCGACGCGCCAGGAATGTTGTAAAATATTACATCCGAGATGTTAGGTTGCCTTAGGCTAGGATATATAACGTTATAGACGCATATACTGTTCCCACCGAGAACTAGGTGCCGACGCGCCAGGAATGATGTAAAATATTACATTTGACACGTTATGTTGCGTTATGCTAGGATATATAGCTTTATAGACGTATATAATGTTCCCAACGAGAAGTAGGGCCGAAGTGACGGGAATGTTGTAAAATATTGCATTCGACATGTTAGGTTGCCTTAAGCTAGGATTTATAGCGTTATAGACGCATATAATGTTCCCACCGAGAAGTAGGTGCCGACGTGCCAGGAATGTTGGAAAATATTACATCCGAGATGTTATGTTGCCTTAGGCTAGAATATATAGCGTTACAGACGTATATAATGTTCCCGGCGAGAAGTAGGTGCCGACGAGGCAGGAATGTTGTAAAATATTACGCTCGACATGTTAGGTTGCCTTAGGCTATGATATATCACGTTATAGACGTATATAATGTTCCCACCGAGAAGTAGGGGCCGGCACGCCAGGAATGTAGTAAAATATTACATCCGAGATGTTAGGTTCCCTTAGGTTAGTATATATAGCGTTATAGACGTATATAATGTTCCCACCGAGAGGTAGGGGCCGACGAGCCAGGAATGTTGTAAAATATTACGCTCGACAAGTTAGGTTGCCTTAGGCTAGGATGTACAGCGCTACAGACGATTATAATGTTCCCACCGAGAAGTAGGGGCCGACGAGCCAGGAATGTTGTAAAATATTACGCTCGACATGTTAGGTTGCCTTAGGCTAGGATATATAGCGATATAGACGCATATAATGTTCCCACCGAGAAGTAGGGGCCGGCGCGACAGGAATGCAGTAAAATATTACATCCGAGATGTTAGGTTGCCTTAGGCTAGGATATGTAACGTTATAGACGTATATAATGTTCCCACCGAGAAGTAGGGGCCGACGCGCCAGGAATGTTGTAAAATATTACATTCAACGTGTTAGGATTGCCTTAGGCTAGGATATATAACGTTATAGACGTATACGATATTCCCACCGAGAAGTACGGGCCGGCACGCCAGGAATGTTGTCAAATATTACATCCGAGATGTTAGGTTCCCTTATGTTAGGATATATAGCGATATAGACGTATATAATGTTCCCATCGAGAAGTAGCGGTCGGCGCGCCACGAATGTAGTAAAATATTACATCCGAGGTGTTAGGTTGCCTTAGGATAGGATATATAGCGTTATAGACGTATATAATGTTCCCTTCGAGAAGTAGCGGTCGGCGCGCCACGAATGTAGTAAAATATTACATCCGAGGTGTTAGGTTGCCTTAAGATAGGATATATAGCGTTATAGACGTATATAATGTTCCCACCGAGAAGTAGGGGCCGGCGCGCCACGAATGTAGTAAAATATTACATCCGAGATGTTAGGTTGCCTTAGGCTAGGATATACAGCGTTATAGACATATATAATGATCCCACCGAGAAGTAGGTGCCGACGAGCCAGGAATGTTGTAAAATATTACGCTCGACATGTTAGGTTGCCTTAGGCTAGGATATATTGCGATATAGACGCATATAATGTTCCCACCGAGAAGTAGGGGCCGGCGCGCCAGGAATGCAGTAAAATATTACATCCGAGATGTTAGGTTGCCTTAGGCTAGGACATGTAACGTTATAGACGTATATAATGTTCCCACCGAGAAGTAGGGGCCGACGCGCCAGGAATGTTGTAAAATATTACATTCAACGTGTTAGGATTGCCTTAGGCTAGGATATATAACGTTATAGACGTATACGATATTCCCACCGAGAAGTACGGGCCGACACGCCAGGAATGTTGTCAAATATTACATCCGAGATGTTAGGTTCCCTTGTGTTAGGATATATAACGTTATTGAATTATATATTGTTCCCACCGAGAAATAGGGGCCGACGCGCCAGACATGTAGTAAAATATTACATTCGACATGTTATGTTGCCTTAGGCTAGGATATACAGCGATATAGACGTATATAATGTTCCCATCGAGAAGTAGCGGTCGGCGCGCCACGAATGTAGTAAAATATTACATCCGAGATGTTAGGTTCCCTTAGGTTAGTATATATAACGTTATAGACGTATATAATGTTCCCACCGAGAGGTAGGGGCCGACGAGCCAGGAATGTTGTAAAATATTACGCTCGACATGTTAGGTTGCCTTAGGCTAGGATATATCACGTTATAGACGTATATAATGTTCCCACCGAGAAGTAGGGGCCAACGCGCCAGGAATGTTGTAAAATATTACATCCGAGATGTTAGGTTGCCTTAGGCTAGGATATATAACGTTATAGACGCATATACTGTTCCCACCGAGAACTAGGTGCCGACGCGCCAGGAATGATGTAAAATATTACATTTGACACGTTATGTTGCGTTATGCTAGGATATATAGCTTTATAGACGTATATAATGTTCCCAACGAGAAGTAGGGCCGAAGTGACGGGAATGTTGTAAAATATTGCATTCGACATGTTAGGTTGCCTTAGGCTAGGATTTATAGCGTTATAGACGCATATAATGTTCCCACCGAGAAGTAGGTGCCGACGTGCCAGGAATGTTGTAAAATATTACATTCCGCATGTTAGGTTGCCTTAGGTTAGGATATATGACGTTATTGATTTATATAATGTTCCCACCGAGAAGTAGGGGCCGACGCGCCAGGAATGTTGGAAAATATTACATCCGAGATGTTATGTTGCCTTAGGCTAGAATATATAGCGTTACAGACGTATATAATGTTCCCGGCGAGAAGTAGGTGCCGACGAGGCAGGAATGTTGTAAAATATTACGCTCGACATGTTAGGTTGCCTTAGGCTATGATATATCACGTTATAGACGTATATAATGTTCCCACCGAGAAGTAGGGGCCGGCGCGCCAGGAATGTAGTAAAATATTACATCCGAGATGTTAGGTTCCCTTAGGTTAGTATATATAGCGTTATAGACGTATATAATGTTCCCACCGAGAGGTAGGGGCCGACGAGCCAGGAATGTTGTAAAATATTACGCTCGACATGTTAGGTTGCCTTAGGCTAGGATATATAGCGATATAGACGCATATAATGTTCCCACCGAGAAGTAGGGGCCGGCGCGCCAGGAATGCAGTAAAATATTACATCCGAGATGTTAGGTTGCCTTAGGCTAGGACATGTAACGTTATAGACGTATATAATGTTCCCACCGAGAAGTAGGGGCCGACGCGCCAGGAATGTTGTAAAATATTACATTCAACGGGTTAGGATTGCCTTAGGCTAGGATATATAACGTTATAGACGTATACGATATTCCCACCGAGAAGTACGGGCCGACACGCCAGGAATGTTGTCAAATATTACATCCGAGATGTTAGGTTCCCTTGTGTTAGGATATATAACGTTATTGAATTATATATTGTTCCCACCGAGAAATAGGGGCCGACGCGCCAGACATGTAGTAAAATATTACATTCGACATGTTATGTTGCCTTAGGCTAGGATATACAGCGATATAGACGTATATAATGTTCCCATCGAGAAGTAGCGGTCGGCGCGCCACGAATGTAGTAAAATATTACATCCGAGATGTTAGGTTCCCTTAGGTTAGTATATATAACGTTATAGACGTATATAATGTTCCCACCGAGAGGTAGGGGCCGACGAGCCAGGAATGTTGTAAAATATTACGCTCGACAAGTTAGGTTGCCTTAGGCTAGGATATACAGCGCTACAGACGATTATAATGTTCCCAACGAGAAGTAGGGGCCGACGAGCCAGGAATGTTGTAAAATATTACATCCGAGATGTTAGGTTGCCTTAGGTTAGGATATATAACGTTATAGACGTATATGATATTCCCACCGAGAAGTATGGGCCAACGAGCCAGGAATGTGGTACAATATTACATTCGACATGTTAGGTTGCCTTAGGTTAGGATATATAACGTTATGGACGTATATACTGTTCCTCCCGAGAAGTAGGTGCCGACGCGCCAGGTATGATGTAAAATATTACATTCGACATGTTAGGTTGCCTTAGGCTAGGATATATAGCGTTATAGACATATATAATGATCCCACCGAGAAATAGGGGCCGACGCGCCAGGAATGTTGTAAAATATTACGCTCGACATGTTAGGTTGCCTTAGGCTAGGATATATCACGTTATAGACGTATATAATGTTCCCACCGAGAAGTAGGGGCCGACGCGCCAGGAATGTTGTAAAATATTACATCCGAGATGTTAGGTTGCCTTAGGCTAGGATATATAACGTTATAGACGCATATACTGTTCCCACCGAGAACTAGGTGCCGACGCGCCAGGAATGATGTAAAATATTACATTTGACACGTTATGTTGCGTTATGCTAGGATATATAGCTTTATAGACGTATATAATTTTCCCAACGAGAAGTAGGGCCGAAGTGACTGGAATGTTGTAAAATATTGCATTCGACATGTTAGGTTGCCTTAGGCTAGGATTTATAGCGTTATAGACGCATATAATGTTCCCACCGAGAAGTAGGTGCCGACGTGCCAGGAATGTTGTAAAATATTACATTCCGCATGTTAGGTTGCCTTAGGTTAGGATATATAACGTTATTGATTTATATAACGTTCCCACCGAGAAGTAGGGGCCGACGCGCCAGGAATGTTGGAAAATATTACATCCGAGATGTTATGTTGCCTTAGGCTAGAATATATAGCGTTACAGACGTATATAATGTTCCCGGCGAGAAGTAGGGGCCGACGAGACAGGAATGTTGTAAAATATTACGCTCGACATGTTAGGTTGCCTTAGGCTAGGATATATAGCGATATAGACGTATATAATGTTCCCGCCGAGAAGTAGGGGCCAACGAGCCAGAAATGTGGTGAAATATTACATTCGACATGTTAAGTTGCCTTAGGTTAGGATATATAACGTTCTAGACGGATATACTGTTCCCACCGAGAACTAGTTGCCGACGCGCCAGGAATATTGGAAAATATTACATCCGACGTGTTAGGTTGCCTCAGGCTAGAACAGATAGCGTTATAGACATATATAATGTTCCTACTGAGAAATGGGTACCGACACGCCAGGAATGTTGCAAAACATTACATCCGAGGTGTTAGGTTGCCTTAGGCTAGGATATATAGCGATATAGACGTATTTCATGTTCCCATCGAGAAGTAGGGGTCGGCGCGCCAGGAATGTAGTAAAATATTGCATCCGAGATGTTAGGTTGCCTTAGGCTAGGATATATAACGTTATAGACTTATATACTGTTCTCTCCGAGAAAGAGGTGCCGACGCGCCAGGAATGTTGTAAAATATTACATTCGACATGTTAGGATTGCCTTAGGATAGGATATGTAACGTTATAGACGTATACGATATTCCCACCGAGAAGTACGGGCCGACACGCCAGGAATGTTGTCAAATATTACATCCCAGATGTTACGTTCCCTTATGTTAATATATATAACGTTATTGAATTATATAATGTTCCCACCGAGATATAGGGGCCGACGCGACAGGCATGTAGCAAAATATTACAACCGAGATGTTAGGATTGCGTTAGGCTAGGATATATCACGTTATAGACGTATATAATGTTCCCACCGAGAAGTAGGGGCCGACACGCCAGGAATGTTGTAAAATATTACATCCGAGATGTTAGGTTGCCTTAGGCTAGGACATATAGCGTTATTAACGTATATAATGTTCCCACAGAGAAGTAGGGGCCGACGTGCCAAGAATCTAGTAAAATGTAACATCCGAGGTGTTAGGTTGCCTTAGGTTAGGATATATAACGTTATAGACGTATATGATATTCCCACCGAGAAGTATGGGCCAACGAGCCAGGAATGTGGTGCAATATTACATTCGACATGTTAGGTTGCCTTAGGTTAGGATATATAACGTTATTGACTTATATATTGTTCTCACCGAAAAATAGGGGCCGACGCGCCAGGAATGTTGTAAAATATTACATTCGACATGTTAGGATTGCGTTAGGTTAGGATATATAACGTTATAGACGTATATACTGTTCTCACCGAGAAGTAGGTGCCGACGCGCCAGGTATGTGGTACAATATTACATTCGACATGTTAGGTTGCCTTAGGTTAGGATATGTAACGTTATAGACGTATATACTGTTCCCACCGGGAAGTAGGTGCCGATGATCCAGGAATGTTGTAAAATATTACATTCGACATGTTAGGTCGCCTTAGGCTATGATATATAGCGTTATAGACATATATAATGTTCCCACCGAGAAATAGGGGCCGACACAGGCTAGGAATGTTGTAAAACATTACATCCGAGGTGTTAGGTTGCCTTAGGCTAGGATATGTATCTTTAAAGACGTATATAATGTTCCCACCGAGAAATAGGGGCCGACAAGCCAGGAATGTAGTAAAATATTCCATCCGAAATGCTAGGTTGCCTTAGGCTAGTATATACAACGATATAGACGTATATACTGTTCCCACCGAGAAGAAGGTGCCGACGCGCCAGGAATGTTGTAAAATATTACATTTGACAAGTTAGGTTGCTTTAGGCTAGGATATATAGCGTTATAGACGTATATAATGTTCCCACCGAGAAGTAGGGGCCGACGTGCCAGGAATGTAGTAAAATATTACATCCGAGATGTTAGGTTGCCTTAGATTAGGATATATAACGTTATAGACGTATATGATATTCCCACCGAGAAGTATGTGCCAACGAGCCAGGAAGGTGGTACAATATTATATCCGAGATGTCAGGTTGTCTTAGGTTAGGATATATAACGTTATAGACGTATATACTGTTCCCACCGAGAAGTAGGTGCCGACGCGCCAGGAATGTTGTAAAATATTACATTTGACAAGTTAGGTTGCTTTAGGCTAGGATATATAGCGTTATAGACGTATATAATGTTCCCACCGAGAAGTAGGGGCCGACGTGCCAGGAATGTAGTAAAATATTACATCCGAGATGTTAGGTTGCCTTAGATTAGGATATATAACGTTATAGACGTATATGATATTCCCACCGAGAAGTATGTGCCAACGAGCCAGGAAGGTGGTACAATATTACATCCGAGATGTCAGGTTGTCTTAGGTTAGGATATATAACGTTATAGACGTATATACTGTTCCCACCGAGAAGTAGGTGCCGACGCGCCAGGAATGTTGTAAAATATTACTTTCGACATGTTTGGTTGCCTTAAGCTAGGATATATAGCGTTATAGACGTATATAATGTTCCCACAGAGAAGTAGGGGCCGAAGTGCCGGGAATGTTGTAAAATATTACATGCGACATGTTAGGTTGCCTTAGGCTAGGATATATGGCGTTATAGACGTATATAATGTTCCCACCGAAAAGTAGGTGCCGACGCGACAGGAATGTTGTAAAATATTACATTCAACGTGTTAGGATTGCCTTAGGCTAGGATATATAACGTTATAGACGTATACGATATTCCCACCGAGAAGTACGGGCCGACACGCCAGGAATGTTGTCAAATATTACATCCGAGATGTTAGGTTCCCTTATGTTAGGATATATAATGTTATTGAATTATATATTGTTCCCACCGAGAAATAGGGGCCGACGCGCCAGGCATGTAGTAAAATATTACATTCGACATGTTAGGTTGCCTTAGGCTAGGATATACAGCGATATAGACGTATATAATGTTCCCATCGAGAAGTAGCGGTCGGCGCGCCACGAATGTAGTAAAATATTACATCCGAGGTGTTAGGTTGCCTTAGGATAGGATATATAGCGTTATAGACGTATATAATGTTCCCACCGAGAAGTAGGGGCCGGCGCGCCACGAATGTAGTAAAATATTACATCCGAGATGTTAGGTTCCCTTAGGTTAGTATATATAACGTTATAGACGTATATAATGTTCCCACCGAGAAGTAGGTGCCGACGCGCCAGGAATGTTGTAAAATATTACATTCGACAAGTTAGGTTGCCTTAGGCTAGGATATATAGCGTTATAGACGTATATAATGTTCCCACCGAGAAGTAGGGGCCGACGCGCCAGGAATGTTGTAAAATATTACATCCGAGATGTTAGGTTGCCTTAGGCTAGGATATATAACGTTATAGACGCATATACTGTTCCCACCGAGAACTAGGTGCCGACGCGCCAGGAATGATGTAAAATATTACATTTGACACGTTATGTTGCGTTATGCTAGGATATATAGCTTTATAGACGTATATAATATTCCCAACGAGAAGTAGGGCCGAAGTGACTGGAATGTTGTAAAATATTGCATTCGACATGTTAGGTTGCCTTAGGCTAGGATTTATAGCGTTATAGACGCATATAATGTTCCCACCGAGTAGTAGGTGCCGACGTGCCAGGAATGTTGTAAAATATTACATTCCGCATGTTAGGTTGCCTTAGGTTAGGATATATAACGTTATTGATTTATATAACGTTCCCACCGAGAAGTAGGGGCCGACGCGCCAGGAATGTTGGAAAATATTACATCCGAGATGTTATGTTGCCTTAGGCTAGAATATATAGCGTTACAGACGTATATAATGTTCCCGGCGAGAAGTAGGGGCCGACGAGACAGGAATGTTGTAAAATATTACGCTCGACATGTTAGGTTGCCTTAGGCTAGGATATATAGCGATATAGACGTATATAATGTTCCCGTCGAGAAGTAGGGGCCAACGAGCCAGAAATGTGGTGAAATATTACATTCGACATGTTAAGTTGCCTTAGGTTAGGATATATAACGTTCTAGACGGATATACTGTTCCCACCGAGAACTAGTTGCCGACGCGCCAGGAATATTGGAAAATATTACATCCGACGTGTTAGGTTGCCTCAGGCTAGAACAGATAGCGTTATAGACATATATAATGTTCCTACTGAGAAATGGGTACCGACACGCCAGGAATGTTGCAAAACATTACATCCGAGGTGTTAGGTTGCCTTAGGCTAGGATATATAGCGATATAGACGTATTTCATGTTCCCATCGAGAAGAAGGGGTCGGCGCGCCAGGAATGTAGTAAAATATTGCATCCGAGATGTTAGGTTGCCTTAGGCTAGGATATATAACGTTATAGACTTATATACTGTTCTCTCCGAGAAAGAGGTGCCGACGCGCCAGGAATGTTGTAAAATATTACATTCGACATGTTAGGATTGCCTTAGGATAGGATATGTAACGTTATAGACGTATACGATATTCCCACCGAGAAGTACGGGCCGACACGCCAGGAATGTTGTCAAATATTACATCCCAGATGTTACGTTCCCTTATGTTAGGATATATAACGTTATTGAATTATATAATGTTCCCACCGAGATATAGGGGCCGACGCGACAGGCATGTAGCAAAATATTACAACCGAGATGTTAGGATTGCGTTAGGCTAGGATATATCACGTTATAGACGTATATAATGTTCCCACCGAGAAGTAGGGGCCGACACGCCAGGTATGTTGTAAAATATTACATCCGAGATGTTAGGTTGCCTTAGGCTAGGACATATAGCGTTATAGACGTATATAATGTTCCCACAGAGAAGTAGGGGCCGACGTGCCAAGAATCTAGTAAAATGTAACATCCGAGGTGTTAGGTTGCCTTAGGTTAGGATATATAACGTTATAGACGTATATGATATTCCCACCGAGAAGTATGGGCCAACGAGCCAGGAATGTGGTGCAATATTACATTCGACATGCTAGGTTGCCTTAGGTTAGGATATATAACGTTATTGACTTATATATTGTTCTCACCGAAAAATAGGGGCCGACGCGCCAGGAATGTTGTAAAATATTACATTCGACATGTTAGGGTTGCGTTAGGTTAGGATATATAACGTTATAGACGTATATACTGTTCTCACCGAGAAGTAGGTGCCGACGCGCCAGGTATGTGGTACAATATTACATTCGACATGTTAGGTTGCCTTAGGTTAGGATATGTAACGTTATAGACGTATATACTGTTCCCACCGGGAAGTAGGTGCCGATGATCCAGGAATGTTGTAAAATATTACATTCGACATGTTAGGTCGCCTTAGGCTAGGATATATAGCGTTATAGACATATATAATGTTCCCACCGAGAAATAGGGGCCGACACAGGCTAGGAATGTTGTAAAACATTACATCCGAGCTGTTAGGTTGCCTTAGGCTAGGATATGTATCTTTAAAGACGTATATAATGTTCCCACCGAGAAATAGGGGCCGACAAGCCAGGAATGTAGTAAAATATTACATCCGAAATGTTAGGTTGCCTTAGGCTAGTATATACAACGATATAGACGTATATACTGTTCCCACCGAGAAGTAGGTGCCGACGCGCCAGGAATGTTGTAAAATATTACATTTGACAAGTTAGGTTGCTTTAGGCTAGGATATATAGCGTTATAGACGTATATAATGTTCCCACCGAGAAGTAGGGGCCGACGTGCCAGGAATGTAGTAAAATATTACATCCGAGATGTTAGGTTGCCTTAGATTAGGATATATAACGTTATAGACGTATATGATATTCCCACCGAGAAGTATGTGCCAACGAGCCAGGAAGGTGGTACAATATTACATCCGAGATGTCAGGTTGTCTTAGGTTAGGATATATAACGTTATAGACGTATATACTGTTCCCACCGAGAAGTAGGTGCCGACGCGCCAGGAATGTTGTAGAATATTACTTTCGACATGTTTGGTTGCCTTAAGCTAGGATATATAGCGTTATAGACGTATATAATGTTCCCACAGAGAAGTAGGGGCCGAAGTGCCGGGAATGTTGTAAAATATTACATGCGACATGTTAGGTTGCCTTACGCTAGGATATATAGCGTTATAGACTTATATAATGTTCCCACCGAGAAGTAGGTGCCGACGCGCCAGGAATGTTGTAAAATATTACATTCGACAAGTTAGGTTGATTTAGGCTAGGATATATAGCGTTATAGACGTATATAATGTTCCCACCGAGAAGTAGGGGCCGACGTGCCAGGAATGTAGTAAAATATTACATCCGAGATGTTAGGTTGCCTTAGGTTAGGATATATAACGTTATAGACGTATATGATATTCCCACCGAAAAGTATGTGCCAACGAGCCAGGAATGTGGTACAATATTACATTCGACATGTTAGGTTGCTTTAGGTTAGGATATATATCGTTATGGACGTATATACTGTTCCCACCGAAAAGTAGGTGCCGACGCGCAGGTATGTTGTAAAATATTACATGCGACATGTTAGGTTGCCTTAGGCTAGGATATATAGCGTAATAGACGTATATAATGTTCCCACCGAGATGTAGGGGCCGACACAGGCCAGGAATGTTGTAAAATATTACATTCGACATGTTAGGTCGCCTTAATCTAGGATATATAGCGATATAGACGCATATAATGTTCCCACCGAGAAGTAGGGGCCGGCGCGCCAGGAATGCAGTAAAATATTACATCCGAGATGTTAGGTTGCCTTAGGCTAGGATATGTAACGTTATAGACGTATATAATGTTCCCACCGAGAAGTAGGGGCCGACGCGCCAGGAATGTTGTAAAATATTACATTCAACGTGTTAGGATTGCCTTAGGCTAGGATATATAACGTTATAGACGTATACGATATTCCCACCGAGAAGTACGGGCCGACACGCCAGGAATGTTGTCAAATATTACATCGGAGATGTTAGGTTCCCTTATGTTAGGATATATAACGTTATTGAATTATATATTGTTCCCACCGAGAAATAGGGGCTGACGCGCCAGGCATGTAGTAAAATATTACATTCGACATGTTAGGTTGCCTTAGGCTAGGATATATAGCGATATAGACGTATATAATGTTCCCATCGAGAAGTAGCGGTCGGCGCGCCACGAATGTAGTAAAATATTACATCCGAGGTGTTAGGTTGCCTTAGGATAGGATATATAGCGTTATAGACGTATATAATGTTCCCACCGAGAAGTAGGGGCCGGCGCGCCACGAATGTAGTAAAATATTACATCCGAGATGTTAGGTTGCCTTAGGCTAGGATATATAACGTTATAGACGTATATAATGTTCCCACCGAGAAGTAGGTGCCGACGTGCCAGGAATGTTGTAAAATATTACATTCTGCATGTTAGGTTGCCTTAGGTTAGGATATATAACGTTATTGACTTATATAATGTTCCCACCGAGAAACAGGGGCCGACGCGCCAGGAATGCTGTAAAATATTGCATTCGACATGCTAGGATTGCCTTAAGCTAGGATATATAACGTTATAGACGTATATGATATTCCCACCGAGATGTATGGGCCAACGAGCCAGGAATGTGGTACAATATTACATTCGACATGTTAGGTTGCCTTAGGTTAGGATATAGAACGTTATGGACGTATATACTGTTCCTCCCGAGAAGTAGGTGCCGACGCGCCAGGTATGATGTAAAATATTACATTCGACATGTTAGGTTGCCTTAGGCTAGATATATAGCGTTATAGACATATATAATGATCCCACCGAGAAGTAGGGGCCGACGAGCCAGGAATGTTGTAAAATATTACGCTCGACATGTTAGGTTGCCTTAGGCTAGGATATATAGCGATATAGACGCATATAATGTTCCCACCGAGAAGTAGGGGCCGGCGCGCCAGGAATGCAGTAAAATATTACATCCGAGATGTTAGGTTGCCTTAGGCTAGGATATGTAACGTTATAGACGTATATAATGTTCCCACCGAAAAGTAGGGGCCGACGCGCCAGGAATGTTGTAAAATATTACATTCAACGTGTTAGGATTGCCTTAGGCTAGGATATATAACGTTATAGACGTATACGATATTCCCACCGAGAAGTACGGGCCGACACGCCAGGAATGTTGTCAAATATTACATCCGAGATGTTAGGTTCCCTTATGTTAGGATATATAATGTTATTGAATTATATATTGTTCCCACCGAGAAATAGGGGCCGACGCGCCAGGCATGTAGTAAAATATTACATTCGACATGTTAGGTTGCCTTAGGCTAGGATATACAGCGATATAGACGTATATAATGTTCCCATCGAGAAGTAGCGGTCGGCGCGCCACGAATGTAGTAAAATATTACATCCGAGGTGTTAGGTTGCCTTAGGATAGGATATATAGCGTTATAGACGTATATAATGTTCCCACCGAGAAGTAGGGGCCGGCGCGCCACGAATGTAGTAAAATATTACATCCGAGATGTTAGGTTCCCTTAGGTTAGTATATATAACGTCATAGACGTATATAATGTTCCCACCGAGAGGTAGGGGCCGACGAGCCAGGAATGTTGTAAAATATAACGCTCGACAAGTTATGTTGCCTTAGGCTAGGATATATGGCCTTACAGACGTATAAAATGTTCCCAGCGAGAAGTAGGGGCCGACGAGGTAGGAATGTTGTAAAATATTACGCTCGACATGTTAGGTTGCCTTAGGCTAGGATATATAACGTTCTAGACGGATATACTGTTCCCACCGAGAACTAGTTGCCGACGCGCCAGGAATATTGGAAAATATTACATCCGACGTGTTAGGTTGCCTCAGGCTAGAACAGATAGCGTTATAGACATATATAATGTTCCTACTGAGAAATGGGTACCGACACGCCAGGAATGTTGTAAAACATTACATCCGAGGTGTTAGGTTGTCTTAGGCTAGGATATATAGCGATATAGACGTATTTCATGTTCCCACCGAGAAGTAGGGGTCGGCGCGCCAGGAATGTAGTAAAATATTGCATCCGAGATGTTAGCTTGCCTTAGGCTAGGATATATAACGTTATAGACTTATATACTGTTCTCTCCGAGAAAGAGGTGCCGACGCGCCAGGAATGTTGTAAAATATTACATTCGACATGTTAGGATTGCCTTAGGATAGGATATATAACGTTATAGACGTATACGATATTCCCACCGAGAAGTACGGGCCGACACGCCAGGAATGTTGTCAAATATTACATCCCAGATGTTAGGTTCCCTTATGTTAGGATATATAACGTTATTGAATTATATAATGTTCCCACCGAGATATAGGGGCCGACGCGACAGGCATGTAGCAAAATATTACAACCGAGATGTTAGGATTGCGTTAGGCTAGGATATATCACGTTATAGACGTATATAATGTTCCCACCGAGAAGTAGGGGCCGACACGCCAGGAATGTTGTAAAATATTACATCCGAGATGTTAGGTTGCCTTAGGCTAGGAAATATAGCGTTATAGACGTATATAACTTTCCCACCGAGAAGTAGGTGCCGACGCGCCAGGAATGTTGTAGAATATTACATTCGATATGTTAGGTTGCCTTAAGCTAGGATATATAGCGTTATAGACGTATATAATGTTCCCACCGAGAAGTAGGGGCCGAAGTGCCCGAGAATGTTGTAAAATAGTATATGAGACATGTTAGGTTGCCTTAGGCTAGGATATATAGCGTTATAGACGTATATAATGTTCCCACAGAGAAGTAGGGGCCGACGTGCCAAGAATCTAGTAAAATGTTACATCCGAGGTGTTAGGTTGCCTTAGGTTAGGATATATAACGTTATAGACGTATATGATATTCCCACCGAGAAGTATGGGCCAACGAGACAGGAATGTGGTGCAATATTACATTCGACATGTTAGGTTGCCTTAGGTTAGGATATATAACGTTATTGACTTATATATTGTTCTCACCGAAAAATAGGGGCCGACGCGCCAGGAATGTTGTAAAATATTACATTCGACATGTTAGGATTGCGTTAGGTTAGGATATATAACGTTATAGACGTATATACTGTTCTCACCGAGAAGTAGGTGCCGACGCGCCAGGTATGTGGTACAATATTACATTCGACATGTTAGGTTGCCTTAGGTTAGGATATGTAACGTTATAGACGTATATACTGTTCCCACCGGGAAGTAGGTGCCGATGATCCAGGAATGTTGTAAAATATTACATTCGACATGTTAGGTCGCCTTAGGCTAGGATATATAGCGTTATAGACATATATAATGTTCCCACCGAGAAATAGGGGCCGACACAGGCTAGGAATGTTGTAAAACATTACATCCGAGGTGTTAGGTTGCCTTAGGCTAGGATATGTAGCTTTAAAGACGTATATAATGTTCCCACCGAGAAATAGGGGCCGACAAGCCAGGAATGTAGTAAAATATTACATCCGAAATGTTAGGTTGCCTTAGGCTAGTATATACATCGATATAGACGTATATACTGTTCCCACCGAGAAGTAGGTGCCGACGCGCCAGGAATGTTGTAAAATATTACATTCGACAAGTTAGGTTGCTTTAGGCTAGGATATATAGCGTTATAGACGTATATAATGTTCCCACCGAGAAGTAGGGGCCGACGTGCCAGGAATGTAGTAAAATATTACATCCGAGATGTTAGGTTGCCTTAGATTAGGATATATAACGTTATAGACGTATATGATATTCCCACCGAGAAGTATGTGCCAACGAGCCAGGAAGGTGGTACAATATTACATCCGAGATGTTAGGTTGTCTTAGGTTAGGATATATAACGTTATAGACGTATATACTGTTCCCACCGAGAAGTAGGTGCCGACGCGCCAGGAATGTTGTAAAATATTACTTTCGACATGTTAGGTTGCCTTAGGCTAGGATATATAACGTTCTAGACGGATATACTGTTCCCACCGAGAACTAGTTGCCGACGCGCCAGGAATATTGGAAAATATTACATCCGACGTGTTAGGTTGCCTCAGGCTAGAACAGATAGCGTTATAGACATATATAATGTTCCTACTGAGAAATGGGTACCGACACGCCAGGAATGTTGTAAAACATTACATCCGAGGTGTTAGGTTGTCTTAGGCTAGGATATATAGCGATATAGACGTATTTCATGTTCCCACCGAGAAGTAGGGGTCGGCGCGCCAGGAATGTAGTAAAATATTGCATCCGAGATGTTAGCTTGCCTTAGGCTAGGATATATAACGTTATAGACTTATATACTGTTCTCTCCGAGAAAGAGGTGCCGACGCGCCAGGAATGTTGTAAAATATTACATTCGACATGTTAGGATTGCCTTAGGATAGGATATATAACGTTATAGACGTATACGATATTCCCACCGAGAAGTACGGGCCGACACGCCAGGAATGTTGTCAAATATTACATCCCAGATGTTAGGTTCCCTTATGTTAGGATATATAACGTTATTGAATTATATAATGTTCCCACCGAGATATAGGGGCCGACGCGACAGGCATGTAGCAAAATATTACAACCGAGATGTTAGGATTGCGTTAGGCTAGGATATATCACGTTATAGACGTATATAATGTTCCCACCGAGAAGTAGGGGCCGACACGCCAGGAATGTTGTAAAATATTACATCCGAGATGTTAGGTTGCCTTAGGCTAGGAAATATAGCGTTATAGACGTATATAACTTTCCCACCGAGAAGTAGGTGCCGACGCGCCAGGAATGTTGTAGAATATTACATTCGATATGTTAGGTTGCCTTAAGCTAGGATATATAGCGTTATAGACGTATATAATGTTCCCACCGAGAAGTAGGGGCCGAAGTGCCCGAGAATGTTGTAAAATAGTATATGAGACATGTTAGGTTGCCTTAGGCTAGGATATATAGCGTTATAGACGTATATAATGTTCCCACAGAGAAGTAGGGGCCGACGTGCCAAGAATCTAGTAAAATGTTACATCCGAGGTGTTAGGTTGCCTTAGGTTAGGATATATAACGTTATAGACGTATATGATATTCCCACCGAGAAGTATGGGCCAACGAGACAGGAATGTGGTGCAATATTACATTCGACATGTTAGGTTGCCTTAGGTTAGGATATATAACGTTATTGACTTATATATTGTTCTCACCGAAAAATAGGGGCCGACGCGCCAGGAATGTTGTAAAATATTACATTCGACATGTTAGGATTGCGTTAGGTTAGGATATATAACGTTATAGACGTATATACTGTTCTCACCGAGAAGTAGGTGCCGACGCGCCAGGTATGTGGTACAATATTACATTCGACATGTTAGGTTGCCTTAGGTTAGGATATGTAACGTTATAGACGTATATACTGTTCCCACCGGGAAGTAGGTGCCGATGATCCAGGAATGTTGTAAAATATTACATTCGACATGTTAGGTCGCCTTAGGCTAGGATATATAGCGTTATAGACATATATAATGTTCCCACCGAGAAATAGGGGCCGACACAGGCTAGGAATGTTGTAAAACATTACATCCGAGGTGTTAGGTTGCCTTAGGCTAGGATATGTAGCTTTAAAGACGTATATAATGTTCCCACCGAGAAATAGGGGCCGACAAGCCAGGAATGTAGTAAAATATTACATCCGAAATGTTAGGTTGCCTTAGGCTAGTATATACATCGATATAGACGTATATACTGTTCCCACCGAGAAGTAGGTGCCGACGCGCCAGGAATGTTGTAAAATATTACATTCGACAAGTTAGGTTGCTTTAGGCTAGGATATATAGCGTTATAGACGTATATAATGTTCCCACCGAGAAGTAGGGGCCGACGTGCCAGGAATGTAGTAAAATATTACATCCGAGATGTTAGGTTGCCTTAGATTAGGATATATAACGTTATAGACGTATATGATATTCCCACCGAGAAGTATGTGCCAACGAGCCAGGAAGGTGGTACAATATTACATCCGAGATGTTAGGTTGTCTTAGGTTAGGATATATAACGTTATAGACGTATATACTGTTCCCACCGAGAAGTAGGTGCCGACGCGCCAGGAATGTTGTAAAATATTACTTTCGACATGTTAGGTTGCCTTAAGCTAGGATATATAGCGTTATAGACGTATATAATGTTCCCACAGAGAAGTAGGGGCCGAATTGCCGGGAATGTTGTAAAATATTACATGCGACATGTTAGGTTGCCTTAGGCTAGGATATATAGCGTTATAGACGTATATAATGTTCCCACCGAGAAGTAGGTGCCGACGCGCCAGGAATGTTGTAAAATATTACATCCGAGATGTTAGGTTGCCTTAGGCTAGGATATACAACGATATAGACGTATATACTGTTCCCACCGAGAAGTAGGAGCCGACGCGACAGGAATGTTGTAAAATATTACATTCGACAAGTTAGGTTGCATTAGGCTAGGATATGTAGCTTTAAAGACGTATATAATGTTCCCACCGAGAAATAGGGGCCGACAAGCCAGGAAAGTTGTAAAATATTACATTCGACGTGTTAGGACCGCCTTAGGCTAGGATATATAGCGTTATAGACATATATAATGTTCCCACCGAGAAATAGGGGCCGACACAGGCTAGGAATGTTGTAAAACATTACATCCGAGGCGTTAGGTTGTCTTAGGTTAGGATATATAACGTTATAGACGTATATACTGCTCCCACCGAGAAGTAGGTACCGACGCGCCAGGAATGTTGTAAAATGTTACATCCGAGATGTTAGGTTGCCTTAGGCTAGGATATATAGCGTTATAGACGTATATAATGTTCCCACCGAGAAGTAGGGGCCGAAGTGACGGGAATGTTGTAAAATATTACATTCGACATGTTAGGTTGCCTTAGGCTAGGATATATAGCGTTATAGACGTATATAATGTTCCCACCGAGAAGTAGGGGCCGGCGCGCCAGGAATGTAGTAAAATATAACATCCGAGATGTTAGGTTGCCTTAGGCTAGGATATATAACGTTATAGACATATATAATGTTCCCACCGAGAAGTAGGGGCCGACGTGCCAGGAATGTAGTAAAATATTACACCAGGGATGTTAGGTTGCCTTAGGTTAGGATATATAACGTTATAGACGTTTATAATATTCCCACGGAAAAGTAGGTAGCGACGCGTCAGCAATGTTGTAAAATATTACAATCGACATGTTAGGATTGCCTTAGGCTAGGATATACAACGATATAGACGTATATACTGTTCCCACCGAAAAGTAGGTGCCGACGCGCCGGAATGTTGTAAAATATTACATTCGACAAGTTAGGTTGCCTTAGGCTAGGATATGTAGCTTTAAAGACGTATATAATGTTCCCACCGAGAAATAGGGGCCGACAAGCCAGGAATGTAGTAAAATATTACATCCGAAATGTTAGGTTGCCTTAGGCTAGGATATACAACGATATAGACGTATATACTGTTCCCACCGAGAAGTGGGTGCCGACGCGCCAGGAATGTTGTAAAATATTACATTCGACAAGTTAGGTTGCCTTAGGCTAGGATATATAGCGTTATAGACGTATATAATGTTCCCACCGAGAAGTAGGGGCCGGCGCGCCAGGAATGTAGTAAAATATAACATCCGAGATGTTAGGTTGCCTTAGGCTAGGATATATAACGTTATAGACATATATAATGTTCCCACCGAGAAGTAGGGGCCGACGTGCCAGGAATGTAGTAAAATATTACATCCGAGATGTTAGGTTGCCTTAGATTAGGATATATAACGTTATAGACGTATATGATATTCCCACCGAGAAGTATGTGCCAACGAGCCAGGAAGGTGGTACAATATTACATCCGAGATGTTAGGTTGTCTTAGGTTAGGATATATAACGTTATAGACGTATATACTGTTCCCACCGAGAAGTAGGTGCCGACGCGCCAGGAATGTTGTAAAATATTACTTTCGACATGTTAGGTTGCCTTAAGCTAGGATATATAGCGTTATAGACGTATATAATGTTCCCACAGAGAAGTAGGGGCCGAATTGCCGGGAATGTTGTAAAATATTACATGCGACATGTTAGGTTGCCTTAGGCTAGGATATATAGCGTTATAGACGTATATAATGTTCCCACCGAGAAGTAGGTGCCGACGCGCCAGGAATGTTGTAAAATATTACATCCGAGATGTTAGGTTGCCTTAGGCTAGGATATACAACGATATAGACGTATATACTGTTCCCACCGAGAAGTAGGTGCCGACGCGACAGGAATGTTGTAAAATATTACATTCGACAAGTTAGGTTGCATTAGGCTAGGATATGTAGCTTTAAAGACGTATATAATGTTCCCACCGAGAAATAGGGGCCGACAAGCCAGGAAAGTTGTAAAATATTACATTCGACGTGTTAGGACCGCCTTAGGCTAGGATATATAGCGTTATAGACATATATAATGTTCCCACCGAGAAATAGGGGCCGACACAGGCTAGGAATGTTGTAAAACATTACATCCGAGGCGTTAGGTTGTCTTAGGTTAGGATATATAACGTTATAGACGTATATACTGCTCCCACCGAGAAGTAGGTACCGACGCGCCAGGAATGTTGTAAAATGTTACATCCGAGATGTTAGGTTGCCTTAGGCTAGGATATATAGCGTTATAGACGTATATAATGTTCCCACCGAGAAGTAGGGGCCGAAGTGACGGGAATGTTGTAAAATATTACATTCGACATGTTAGGTTGCCTTAGGCTAGGATATATAGCGTTATAGACGTATATAATGTTCCCACCGAGAAGTAGGGGCCGGCGCGCCAGGAATGTAGTAAAATATAACATCCGAGATGTTAGGTTGCCTTAGGCTAGGATATATAACGTTATAGACATATATAATGTTCCCACCGAGAAGTAGGGGCCGACGTGCCAGGAATGTAGTAAAATATTACACCAGGGATGTTAGGTTGCCTTAGGTTAGGATATATAACGTTATAGACGTTTATAATATTCCCACGGAAAAGTAGGTAGCGACGCGTCAGCAATGTTGTAAAATATTACAATCGACATGTTAGGATTGCCTTAGGCTAGGATATACAACGATATAGACGTATATACTGTTCCCACCGAAAAGTAGGTGCCGACGCGCCGGAATGTTGTAAAATATTACATTCGACAAGTTAGGTTGCCTTAGGCTAGGATATGTAGCTTTAAAGACGTATATAATGTACCCACCGAGAAATAGGGGCCGACAAGCCAGGAATGTAGTAAAATATTACATCCGAAATGTTAGGTTGCCTTAGGCTAGGATATACAACGATATAGACGTATATACTGTTCCCACCGAGAAGTAGGTGCCGACGCGACAGGAATGTTGTAAAATATTACATTCGACAAGTTAAGTTGCATTAGGCTAGGATATGTAGCTTCAAAGACGTATATAATGTTCCCACCGAGAAATAGGGGCCGACACAGGCTAGGAATGTTGTAAAACATTACATCCGAGGCGTTAGGTTGTCTTAGGTTAGGATATATAACGTTATAGACGTATATACTGCTCCCACCGAGAAGTAGGTACCGACGCGCCAGGAATGTTGTAAAATGTTACATCCGAGATGTTAGGTTGCCTTTGGCTAGGATATATAGCGTTATAGACGTATATAATGTTCCCACCGAGAAGTAGGGGCCGAAGTGACGGGAATGTTGTAAAATATTACATTCGACATGTTAGGTTGCCTTAGGCTAGGATATATAGCGTTATAGACGTATATAATGTTCCCACCGAGAAGTAGGGGCCGGCGCGCCAGGAATGTAGTGAAATATAACATCCGAGATGTTAGGTTGCCTTAGGCTAGGATATATAACGTTATAGACATATATAATGTTCTCACCGAGAAGTAGGGGCCGACGCGCCAGGTATGTTGTAACATATTACATTCGACATGTTAGGTTGCCTTAGGCTAGGACATATAGCGTTATAGACGTATATAATGTTCCCACCGAGAAGTAGGTGCCGACGCGCCAGGAATGTTGTAGAATATTACACTCGATATGTTAAGTTGCCTTGAGCTAGGATATATAACGTTATAGACGTATATAATGTTCCCACCGAGAAGTAGGGGCCGACGTGCCTGGAATGTGGTAAAATATTACAATCGACATGTTAGGTTGCCTTAGGCTAGGATATATAGCGTTATAGACATATATAATGATCTCACCGAGAAATAGATGCCGATGCGCCAGGAATGTTGTAAAATATTACGCTCGACTTGTTAGGTTGCCTTAGGCTAGGATATATCACGTTATAGACGTATATAATGTTCCCACCGAGAAGTAGTGGCCGACGAGCCAGGAATGTTGGAAAATATTACGCTCGACATGTTAGGTTGCCTTAGGCTAGGGTATATAGCGATATAGACGCATATAATGTTCCCACCGAGAAGTAGGGGCCGGCGCGCCAGGAATGCAGTAAAATATTACATCCGAGATGTTAGGTTGCCTTATACTAAGATATGTAACGTTATAGACGTATATAATGTTCCCACCGAGATGTAGGGGCCGACGCGCCAGGAATGTTGTAAAATATTACATTCGACGTGTTAGGATTGCCTTAGGCTAGGATATATCACGTTATAGACGTATACGATATTCCCACCGAGAAGTACGGGCCGACACGCCAGGAATGTTGTCAAATATTACATCCGAGATGTTAGGTTGCCTTAGGTTACGATATATAACGTTATAGACGTATATGATATTCCCACCGAGAAGTATGTGCCAACGAGCCAGGAATGTGGTACAATATTACATCCGAGATGTTAGGTTGTCTTAGGTTAGGATATATAACGTTATAGACGTATATACTGTTCCCACCGAGGAGTAGGTGCCGACGCGCCAGGAATGTTGTAAAATATTACTTTCGACATGTTAGGTTGCCTTAAGCTAGGATATATAGCGTTATAGACGTATGTAATGTTCCCACAGAGAAGTAGGGGCCGAAGTGCCGGGAATGTTGTAAAATATTACATGCGACATGTTAGGTTGCCTTAGGCTAGGATATATAGCGTTATAGACGTATATAATGTTCCCACCGAGAAGTAGGTGCCGACGCGCCAGGAATGTTCTAAAATATTACATCCGAGATGTTAGGTTGCCTTAGGCTAGGATATACAACGATATAGACGTATATACTGTTCCCACCGAGAAGTAGGTGCCGACGCGACAGGAATGTTGTAAAATATTACATTTGACAAGTTAAGTTGCATTAGGCTAGGATATGTAGCTTCAAAGACGTATATAATGTTCCCACCGAGAAATAGGGGCCGACACAGGCTAGGAATGTTGTAAAACATTACATCCGAGGCGTTAGGTTGTCTTAGGTTAGGATATATAACGTTATAGACGTATATACTGCTCCCACCGAGAAGTAGGTACCGACGCGCCAGGAATGTTGTATGTTACATCCGAGATGTTAGGTTGCCTTTGGCTAGGATATATAGCGTTATAGACGTATATAATGTTCCCACCGAGAAGTAGGGGCCGAAGTGACGGGAATGTTGTAAAATATTACATTCGACATGTTAGGTTGCCTTAGGCTAGGATATATAGCGTTATAGACGTATATAATGTTCCCACCGAGAAGTAGTGGCCGGCGCGCCAGGAATGTAGTAAAATATAACATCCGAGATGTTAGGTTGCCTTAGGCTAGGATATATAACGTTATAGACATATATAATGTTCTCACCGAGAAGTAGGGGCCGACGCGCCAGGTATGTTGTAACATATTACATTCGACATGTTAGGTTGCCTTAGGCTAGGACATATAGCGTTATAGACGTATATAATGTTCCCACCGAGAAGTAGGTGCCGACGCGCCAGGAATGTTGTAGAATATTACGCTCGACTTGTTAGGTTGCCTTAGGCTAGGATATATCACGTTATAGACGTATATAATGTTCCCACCGAGAAGTAGTGGCCGACGAGCCAGGAATGTTGGAAAATATTACGCTCGACATGTTAGGTTGCCTTAGGCTAGGGTATATAGCGATATAGACGCATATAATGTTCCCACCGAGAAGTAGGGGCCGGCGCGCCAGGAATGCAGTAAAATATTACATCCGAGATGTTAGGTTGCCTTAGACTAAGATATGTAACGTTATAGACGTATATAATGTTCCCACCGAGATGTAGGGGCCGACGCGCCAGGAATGTTGTAAAATATTACATTCGACGTGTTAGGATTGCCTTAGGCTAGGATATATCACGTTATAGACGTATACGATATTCCCACCGAGAAGTACGGGCCGACACGCCAGGAATGTTGTCAAATATTACATCCGAGATGTTAGGTTGCCTTAGGCTAGGATATATAACGTTATAGACGCATATACTGTTTCCACCGAGAACTAGGTGCCGACGCGCCAGGAATGATGTAAAATATTACATTTGACACGTTATGTTGCGTTATGCTCGGATATATAGCTTTATAGACGTATATAATGTTCCCAACGAGAAGTAGGGCCGAAGTGACGGGAATGTTGTCAAATATTGCATTCGACATGTTAGGTTGCCTTAGGCTAGGATTTATAGCGTTATAGACGCATATAATGTTCCCACCGAGAAGTAGGTGCCGACGTGCCAGGAATGTTGTAAAATATTACATTCCGCATGTTAGGTTGCCTTAGGTTAGGATATATAACGTTATTGACTTATACAATGCTCCCACCGAGAAGTACGGCCCTACACACCAGGAATGTTGTGAAATATTACATCCGAGGTGTTAGGTTCCCTTCGGTTAGGATATGTATCGTTATACACGTATATAATGTTCACACCGAGATGTAGGGGCCGACGAGCCAGGAATGCTGTAAAATATTATGCTCGACAAGTTAGGTTGCCTTAGGTTAGGATATATAGCGTTATAGACGTATATAATGTTCGCACCGAGAAGTAGGGGCCGACGTGCCTGGAATGTGGTAAAATATTACAATCGACATGTTAGGTTGCCTTAGGTTAGGATATATAACGTTATAGACGTATATACTGTTCCCACGGAGAAGTAGTTGCCGACACGCCAGAAATGTTGTAAAATATTACATTCGACATGTTAGGCTGCCTTAGGCTAGGATATATAGCGTCGTAGACGTATGTTATGTTCACACCGAGAAGTAGGGGCCGACGTGCCAGGAATGTAGTAAAATATTACACCCGGGATGTTAGGTTGCCTTAGGTTAGGATATACAACGGTATTGACTTATATAATGTTCCCACAGAGAAGTAGGGGCCGACGCGCCAGCAATGCTGTAAAATATTACATTCGACATGCTAGGATTGCCTTAGGCTAGGATATATAACGTTATGGACGTATATGATATTCCCACCGAGAAGTATGGGCCAACGAGCCAGGAATGTGGTACAATATTACATTCGACATGTTAGGTTGCCTTAGGTTAGGATATATAACGTTATGGACGTATATACTGTTCTTCCCGAGAAGTAGGTGCCGACGCGCCAGGTATGATGTAAAATATTACATTCGACATGTTAGGTTGCCTTAGGCTAGGATATATAGCGTTATAGACATATATAATGATCCCACCGAGAAATAGGGGCCGACGAGCCAGGAATGTTGTAAAATATTACGCTCGACATGTTAGGTTGCCTTAGGCTAGGATATATAGCGATATAGACGCATATAATGTTCCCGCCGAGAAGTAGGGGCCGGCGCGCCAGGAATGCAGTAAAATATTACATCCGAGATGTTAGGTTGCCTTAGGCTAGGATATGTAACGTTATAGACGTATATAATGTTCCCACCGAGAAGTAGGGGCCGACGCGACAGGAATGTTGTAAAATATTACATTCAACGTGTTAGGATTGCCTTAGGCTAGGATATATAACGTTATAGACGTATACGATATTCCCACCGAGAAGTACGGGCCGACACGCCAGGAATGTTGTCAAATATTACATCCGAGATGTTAGGTTCCCTTATGTTAGGATATATAACGTTATTGAATTATATATTGTTCCCACCGAGAAATAGGGGCCGACGCGCCAGTCATTTAGTAAAATATTACATTCGACATGTTAGGTTGCCTTAGGCTAGGATATATAGCGATATAGACGTATATAATGTTCCCACCGAGAACTAGCGGCCGGCGCGCCACGAATGTAGTAAAATATTACATCCGAGATGTTAGGTTCCCTTAGGTTAGTATATATAACGTTATAGACGTATATAATGTTCCCACCGAGAGGTATCGGCCGACGAGCCAGGAATGTTGTAAAATATTACGCTCGACAAGTTAGGTTGCCTTAGGCTAGGATATACAGCGTTACAGACGATTATAATGTTCCCACCGAGAAGTAGGGGCCGACGAGCCAGGAATGTTGTAAAATATTACGCTCGACATGTTAGGTTGCCTTAGGCTAGGATATATAGCGATATAGACGCATATAATGTTCCCACCGAGAAGTAGGGGCCGGCGCGCCAGGAATGCAGTAAAATATTACATCCGAGATGTTAGGTTGCCTTAGGCTAGGATATGTAACGTTATAGACGTATATAATGTTCCCACCGAGAAGTAGGGGCCGACGCGCCTGGAATGTTGTAAAATATTACATTCAACGTGTTAGGATTGCCTTAGGCTAGGATATATAACGTTATAGACGTATACGATATTCCCACCGAGAAGTACGGGCCGACACGCCAGGAATGTTGTCAAATATTACATCCGAGATGTTAGGTTCCCTTATGTTAGGATATATAACGTTCTTGAATTATATATTGTTCCCACCGAGAAATAGGGGCCGACGCGCCAGGCATGTAGTAAAATATTACATTCTGCATGTTAGGTTGCCTTAGGTTAGGATATATAACGTTATTGACTTATATGATGTTCCCACCGAGAAATAGGGGCCGACGCGCCAGGCATGTAGTAAAATATTACATCCGCATTGTTAGGTTGCCTTAGGCTAGGATTTATAGCGTTATTGACGCATATAATGTTCCCACCGAGAAGTAGGTGCCGACGTGCCAGGAATGTTGTAAAATATTACATTCTGCATGTTAGGTTGCCTTAGGTTAGGATATATAACGATCCCACCGAGAAGTAGGGGCCGACGCGCCAGGAATGTTGTAAAATATTACATCCGAGATGTTAGGTTGCGCTATCTCAGAGTATGTAACGTTATAGACGTATATAATGTTCCCACCGAGAAGTAGGGGCCGACGCGCCAGGAATGTTGTAAAATTTTGCATTCGACATGTTAGGATTGCCTTAGGCTAGGATATATAACGTTATAGACGTATACGATATTCCCACCGAGAAGTACGGGCCGACACGCCAGGAATGTTGTCAAATATTACATCCGAGATGTTAGGTTCCCTTATGTTAGGATATATAACGTTATTGAATTATATATTGTTCCCACCGAGAAATAGGGGCCGACGCGCCAGTCATTTAGTAAAATATTACATTCGACATGTTAGGTTGCCTTAGGCTAGGATATATAGCGATATAGACGTATATAATGTTCCCACCGAGAACTAGCGGCCGGCGCGCCACGAATGTAGTAAAATATTACATCCGAGATGTTAGGTTCCCTTAGGTTAGTATATATAACGTTATAGACGTATATAATGTTCCCACCGAGAGGTATCGGCCGACGAGCCAGGAATGTTGTAAAATATTACGCTCGACAAGTTAGGTTGCCTTAGGCTAGGATATACAGCGTTACAGACGATTATAATGTTCCCACCGAGAAGTAGGGGCCGACGAGCCAGGAATGTTGTAAAATATTACGCTCGACATGTTAGGTTGCCTTAGGCTAGGATATATAGCGATATAGACGCATATAATGTTCCCACCGAGAAGTAGGGGCCGGCGCGCCAGGAATGCAGTAAAATATTACATCCGAGATGTTAGGTTGCCTTAGGCTAGGATATGTAACGTTATAGACGTATATAATGTTCCCACCGAGAAGTAGGGCCGACGCGACAGGAATGTTGTAAAATATTACATTCAACGTGTTAGGATTGCCTTAGGCTAGGATATATAACGTTATAGACGTATACGATATTCCCACCGAGAAGTACGGGCCGACACGCCAGGAATGTTGTCAAATATTACATCCGAGATGTTAGGTTCCCTTATGTTAGGATATATAACGTTATTGAATTATATATTGTTCCACCGAGAAATAGGGGCCGACGCGCCAGTCATTTAGTAAAATATTACATTCGACATGTTAGGTTGCCTTAGGCTAGGATATATAGCGATATAGACGTATATAATGTTCCCACCGAGAACTAGCGGCCGGCGCGCCACGAATGTAGTAAAATATTACATCCGAGATGTTAGGTTCCCTTAGGTTAGTATATATAACGTTATAGACGTATATAATGTTCCCACCGAGAGGTATCGGCCGACGAGCCAGGAATGTTGTAAAATATTACGCTCGACAAGTTAGGTTGCCTTAGGCTAGGATATACAGCGTTACAGACGATTATAATGTTCCCACCGAGAAGTAGGGGCCGACGAGCCAGGAATGTTGTAAAATATACGCTCGACATGTTAGGTTGCCTTAGGCTAGGATATATAGCGATATAGACGCATATAATGTTCCCACCGAGAAGTAGGGGCCGGCGCGCCAGGAATGCAGTAAAATATTACATCCGAGATGTTAGGTTGCCTTAGGTTAGGATATATAGCGTTATAGACGTATATAATGTTCGCACCGAGAAGTAGGGGCCGACGTGCCTGGAATGTGGTAAAATATTACAATCGACATGTTAGGTTGCCTTAGGTTAGGATATATAACGTTATAGACGTATATACTGTTCCCACGGAGAAGTAGTTGCCGACACGCCAGAAATGTTGTAAAATATTACATTCGACATGTTAGGCTGCCTTAGGCTAGGATATATAGCGTCGTAGACGTATGTAATGTTCACACCGAGAAGTAGGGGCCGACGTGCCAGGAATGTAGTAAAATATTACACCCGGGATGTTAGGTTGCCTTAGGTTAGGATATACAACGGTATTGACTTATATAATGTTCCCACAGAGAAGTAGGGGCCGACGCGCCAGCAATGCTGTAAAATATTACATTCGACATGCTAGGATTGCCTTAGGCTAGGATATATAACGTTATGGACGTATATGATATTCCCACCGAGAAGTATGGGCCAACGAGCCAGGAATGTGGTACAATATTACATTCGACATGTTAGGTTGCCTTAGGTTAGGATATATAACGTTATGGACGTATATACTGTTCTTCCCGAGAAGTAGGTGCCGACGCGCCAGGTATGATGTAAAATATTACATTCGACATGTTAGGTTGCCTTAGGCTAGGATATATAGCGTTATAGACATATATAATGATCCCACCGAGAAATAGGGGCCGACGAGCCAGGAATGTTGTAAAATATTACGCTCGACATGTTAGGTTGCCTTAGGCTAGGATATATAGCGATATAGACGCATATAATGTTCCCGCCGAGAAGTAGGGGCCGGCGCGCCAGGAATGCAGTAAAATATTACATCCGAGATGTTAGGTTGCCTTAGGCTAGGATATGTAACGTTATAGACGTATATAATGTTCCCACCGAGAAGTAGGGGCCGACGCGACAGGAATGTTGTAAAATATTACATTCAACGTGTTAGGATTGCCTTAGGCTAGGATATATAACGTTATAGACGTATACGATATTCCCACCGAGAAGTACGGGCCGACACGCCAGGAATGTTGTCAAATATTACATCCGAGATGTTAGGTTCCCTTATGTTAGGATATATAACGTTATTGAATTATATATTGTTCCCACCGAGAAATAGGGGCCGACGCGCCAGTCATTTAGTAAAATATTACATTCGACATGTTAGGTTGCCTTAGGCTAGGATATATAGCGATATAGACGTATATAATGTTCCCACCGAGAACTAGCGGCCGGCGCGCCACGAATGTAGTAAAATATTACATCCGAGATGTTAGGTTCCCTTAGGTTAGTATATATAACGTTATAGACGTATATAATGTTCCCACCGAGAGGTATCGGCCGACGAGCCAGGAATGTTGTAAAATATTACGCTCGACAAGTTAGGTTGCCTTAGGCTAGGATATACAGCGTTACAGACGATTATAATGTTCCCACCGAGAAGTAGGGGCCGACGAGCCAGGAATGTTGTAAAATATTACGCTCGACATGTTAGGTTGCCTTAGGCTAGGATATATAGCGATATAGACGCATATAATGTTCCCACCGAGAAGTAGGGGCCGGCGCGCCAGGAATGCAGTAAAATATTACATCCGAGATGTTAGGTTGCCTTAGGCTAGGATATGTAACGTTATAGACGTATATAATGTTCCCACCGAGAAGTAGGGGCCGACGCGCCTGGAATGTTGTAAAATATTACATTCAACGTGTTAGGATTGCCTTAGGCTAGGATATATAACGTTATAGACGTATACGATATTCCCACCGAGAAGTACGGGCCGACACGCCAGGAATGTTGTCAAATATTACATCCGAGATGTTAGGTTCCCTTATGTTAGGATATATAACGTTCTTGAATTATATATTGTTCCCACCGAGAAATAGGGGCCGACGCGCCAGGCATGTAGTAAAATATTACATTCTGCATGTTAGGTTGCCTTAGGTTAGGATATATAACGTTATTGACTTATATGATGTTCCCACCGAGAAATAGGGGCCGACGCGCCAGGCATGTAGTAAAATATTACATCCGCATTGTTAGGTTGCCTTAGGCTAGGATTTATAGCGTTATTGACGCATATAATGTTCCCACCGAGAAGTAGGTGCCGACGTGCCAGGAATGTTGTAAAATATTACATTCTGCATGTTAGGTTGCCTTAGGTTAGGATATATAACGATCCCACCGAGAAGTAGGGGCCGACGCGCCAGGAATGTTGTAAAATATTACATCCGAGATGTTAGGTTGCCTTAGGCTAGGATATGTAACGTTATAGACGTATATAATGTTCCCACCGAGAAGTAGGGGCCGACGCGCCAGGAATGTTGTAAAATTTTGCATTCGACATGTTAGGATTGCCTTAGGCTAGGATATATAACGTTATAGACGTATACGATATTCCCACCGAGAAGTACGGGCCGACACGCCAGGAATGTTGTCAAATATTACATCCGAGATGTTAGGTTCCCTTATGTTAGGATATATAACGTTATTGAATTATATATTGTTCCCACCGAGAAATAGGGGCCGACGCGCCAGTCATTTAGTAAAATATTACATTCGACATGTTAGGTTGCCTTAGGCTAGGATATATAGCGATATAGACGTATATAATGTTCCCACCGAGAACTAGCGGCCGGCGCGCCACGAATGTAGTAAAATATTACATCCGAGATGTTAGGTTCCCTTAGGTTAGTATATATAACGTTATAGACGTATATAATGTTCCCACCGAGAGGTATCGGCCGACGAGCCAGGAATGTTGTAAAATATTACGCTCGACAAGTTAGGTTGCCTTAGGCTAGGATATACAGCGTTACAGACGATTATAATGTTCCCACCGAGAAGTAGGGGCCGACGAGCCAGGAATGTTGTAAAATATTACGCTCGACATGTTAGGTTGCCTTAGGCTAGGATATATAGCGATATAGACGCATATAATGTTCCCACCGAGAAGTAGGGGCCGGCGCGCCAGGAATGCAGTAAAATATTACATCCGAGATGTTAGGTTGCCTTAGGCTAGGATATGTAACGTTATAGACGTATATAATGTTCCCACCGAGAAGTAGGGGCCGACGCGACAGGAATGTTGTAAAATATTACATTCAACGTGTTAGGATTGCCTTAGGCTAGGATATATAACGTTATAGACGTATACGATATTCCCACCGAGAAGTACGGGCCGACACGCCAGGAATGTTGTCAAATATTACATCCGAGATGTTAGGTTCCCTTATGTTAGGATATATAACGTTATTGAATTATATATTGTTCCCACCGAGAAATAGGGGCCGACGCGCCAGTCATTTAGTAAAATATTACATTCGACATGTTAGGTTGCCTTAGGCTAGGATATATAGCGATATAGACGTATATAATGTTCCCACCGAGAACTAGCGGCCGGCGCGCCACGAATGTAGTAAAATATTACATCCGAGATGTTAGGTTCCCTTAGGTTAGTATATATAACGTTATAGACGTATATAATGTTCCCACCGAGAGGTATCGGCCGACGAGCCAGGAATGTTGTAAAATATTACGCTCGACAAGTTAGGTTGCCTTAGGCTAGGATATACAGCGTTACAGACGATTATAATGTTCCCACCGAGAAGTAGGGGCCGACGAGCCAGGAATGTTGTAAAATATTACGCTCGACATGTTAGGTTGCCTTAGGCTAGGATATATAGCGATATAGACGCATATAATGTTCCCACCGAGAAGTAGGGGCCGGCGCGCCAGGAATGCAGTAAAATATTACATCCGAGATGTTAGGTTGCCTTAGGCTAGGATATGTAACGTTATAGACGTATATAATGTTCCCACCGAGAAGTAGGGGCCGACGCGCCTGGAATGTTGTAAAATATTACATTCAACGTGTTAGGATTGCCTTAGGCTAGGATATATAACGTTATAGACGTATACGATATTCCCACCGAGAAGTACGGGCCGACACGCCAGGAATGTTGTCAAATATTACATCCGAGATGTTAGGTTCCCTTATGTTAGGATATATAACGTTCTTGAATTATATATTGTTCCCACCGAGAAATAGGGGCCGACGCGCCAGGCATGTAGTAAAATATTACATTCTGCATGTTAGGTTGCCTTAGGTTAGGATATATAACGTTATTGACTTATATGATGTTCCCACCGAGAAATAGGGGCCGACGCGCCAGGCATGTAGTAAAATATTACATCCGCATTGTTAGGTTGCCTTAGGCTAGGATTTATAGCGTTATTGACGCATATAATGTTCCCACCGAGAAGTAGGTGCCGACGTGCCAGGAATGTTGTAAAATATTACATTCTGCATGTTAGGTTGCCTTAGGTTAGGATATATAACGATCCCACCGAGAAGTAGGGGCCGACGCGCCAGGAATGTTGTAAAATATTACATCCGAGATGTTAGGTTGCCTTAGGCTAGGATATGTAACGTTATAGACGTATATAATGTTCCCACCGAGAAGTAGGGGCCGACGCGCCAGGAATGTTGTAAAATTTTGCATTCGACATGTTAGGATTGCCTTAGGCTAGGATATATAACGTTATAGACGTATACGATATTCCCACCGAGAAGTACGGGCCGACACGCCAGGAATGTTGTCAAATATTACATCCGAGATGTTAGGTTCCCTTATGTTAGGATATATAACGTTATTGAATTATATATTGTTCCCACCGAGAAATAGGGGCCGACGCGCCAGTCATTTAGTAAAATATTACATTCGACATGTTAGGTTGCCTTAGGCTAGGATATATAGCGATATAGACGTATATAATGTTCCCACCGAGAACTAGCGGCCGGCGCGCCACGAATGTAGTAAAATATTACATCCGAGATGTTAGGTTCCCTTAGGTTAGTATATATAACGTTATAGACGTATATAATGTTCCCACCGAGAGGTATCGGCCGACGAGCCAGGAATGTTGTAAAATATTACGCTCGACAAGTTAGGTTGCCTTAGGCTAGGATATACAGCGTTACAGACGATTATAATGTTCCCACCGAGAAGTAGGGGCCGACGAGCCAGGAATGTTGTAAAATATTACGCTCGACATGTTAGGTTGCCTTAGGCTAGGATATATAGCGATATAGACGCATATAATGTTCCCACCGAGAAGTAGGGGCCGGCGCGCCAGGAATGCAGTAAAATATTACATCCGAGATGTTAGGTTGCCTTAGGCTAGGATATGTAACGTTATAGACGTATATAATGTTCCCACCGAGAAGTAGGGGCCGACGCGCCTGGAATGTTGTAAAATATTACATTCAACGTGTTAGGATTGCCTTAGGCTAGGATATATAACGTTATAGACGTATACGATATTCCCACCGAGAAGTACGGGCCGACACGCCAGGAATGTTGTCAAATATTACATCCGAGATGTTAGGTTCCCTTATGTTAGGATATATAACGTTCTTGAATTATATATTGTTCCCACCGAGAAATAGGGGCCGACGCGCCAGGCATGTAGTAAAATATTACATTCTGCATGTTAGGTTGCCTTAGGTTAGGATATATAACGTTATTGACTTATATGATGTTCCCACCGAGAAATAGGGGCCGACGCGCCAGGCATGTAGTAAAATATTACATCCGCATTGTTAGGTTGCCTTAGGCTAGGATTTATAGCGTTATTGACGCATATAATGTTCCCACCGAGAAGTAGGTGCCGACGTGCCAGGAATGTTGTAAAATATTACATTCTGCATGTTAGGTTGCCTTAGGTTAGGATATATAACGATCCCACCGAGAAGTAGGGGCCGACGCGCCAGGAATGTTGTAAAATATTACATCCGAGATGTTAGGTTGCCTTAGGCTAGGATATGTAACGTTATAGACGTATATAATGTTCCCACCGAGAAGTAGGGGCCGACGCGCCAGGAATGTTGTAAAATTTTGCATTCGACATGTTAGGATTGCCTTAGGCTAGGATATATAACGTTAAAGACGTATATAATGTTCCCACCGAGAAATAGGGGCCAACACGCCAGGAATGTTGTTAAACATTACATCCGAGGTGTTAGGTTGCCTTAGGCTAGGATATATAGCGTTATAGACGTATATAATGTTCCCACCGAGAAGTAGGGGCCGACACGCCAGGAATGTTGTAAAACATTACATCCGAGGTGTTGGGTTGCCTTAGGCTAGGATATATAGGGATATAGACGTATTTCATGTTCCCATCGAGAAGTAGTGGTCGGCGCGCCAGGAATGTAGTAAAATATTGCATCCGAGATGTTAGGTTGCCTTAGGCTAGGATATATAACGTTATAGACGTATATAATGTTCCCACCGAGAAGTAGGGGCCGACGCGCCAGGAATGTTGTAAAATATTACATTCAACGTGTTAGGATTGCCTTAGGCTAGGATATATAACGTTATAGACGTATACGATATTCCCACCGAGAAGTAGGGGCCGACACGCCAGGAATGTTGTCAAATATTACATCCGAGATGTTAGGTTCCCTTATGTTAGGATATATAACGTTATGGAATTATATATTGTTCCCAACGAGAAATAGGGGCCGACGCGCCAGGCATGTAGTAAAATATTACATTCGACATGTTAGGTTGCCTTAGGCTAGGATATATAGCGATATAGACGTATATAATGTTCCCATCGAGAAGTAGCGGTCGGCGCGCCACGAATGTAGTAAAATATTACATCCGAGGTGTTAGGTTGCCTTAGGATAGGATATATAGCGTTATAGACGTATATAATATTCCCACCGAGAAGTAGGGGCCGGCGCGCCACGAATGTAGTAAAATATTACATCCGAGATGTTAGGTTGCCTTAGGCTAGGATATATAACGTTATAGACGTATATAATGTTCCCACCGAGAAGTAGGTGCCGACGTGCCAGGAATGTTGTAAAATATTACATTCTGCATGTTAGGTTGCCTTAGGTTAGGATATATAACGTTATTGACTTATATAATGTTCCCACCGAGAAATAGGGGCCGACGCGCCAGGCATGTAGTAAAATATTACATCCGACTTGTTAGGTTGCCTTAGGTTAGGATATATAACGGTATTGACTTATATAATGTTCCCACAGAGAAGTAGGGGCCGACGCGCCAGGAATGCTGTAAAATATTACATTCGACATGCTAGGATTGCCTTAGGCTAGGATATATAACGTGATAGACGTATATGATATTCCCACCGAGAAGTATGGGCCAACGAGCCAGGAATGTGGTACAATATTACATTCGACATGTTAGGTTGCCTTAGGTTAGGATATATAACGTTATGGACGTATATACTGTTCCTCCCGAGAAGTAGGTGCCGACGCGCCAGGTATGATGTAAAATATTACATTCGACATGTTAGGTTGCCTTAGGCTAGGATATATAGCGTTATAGACATATATAATGATCCCACCGAGAAGTAGGGGCCGACAAGCCAGGAATGTTGTAAAATATTACGCTCGACATGTTAGGTTGCCTTAGGCTAGGATATATAGCGATATAGACGCATATAATGTTCCCACCGAGAAGTAGGAGCCGGCGCGCCAGGAATGCAGTAAAATATTACATCCGAGATGTTAGGTTGCCTTAGGCTATGATATGTGACGTTATAGACGCATATAATGTTCCCGCCGAGAAGTAGGGGCCGGCGCGCCAGGAATGCAGTAAAATATTACATCCGAGATGTTAGGTTGCCTTAGGCTAGGATATGTAACGTTATAGACGTATATAATGTTCCCACCGAGAAGGCCAGGTATGATGTAAAATATTACATTCGACATGTTAGGTTGCCTTAGGCTAGGATATATAGCGATATAGACGTATATAATGTTCCCATCGAGAAGTAGCGGTCGGCGCGCCAGGAATGCAGTAAAATATTACATCCGAGATGTTAGGTTGCCTTAGGCTAGGATATGTAACGTTATAGACGTATATAATGTTCCCAGCGAGAAGTAGGGGCCGACGCGCCAGGAATGTTGTAAAATATTACATTCAACGTGTTAGGATTGCCTTAGGCTAGGATATATAACGTTATAGACGTATACGATATTCCCACCGAGAAGTACGGGCCGACACGCCAGGAATGTTGTCAAATATTACATCCGAGATGTTAGGTTCCCTTATGTTAGGATATATAACGTTCTTGAATTATATATTGTTCCCACCGAGAAATAGGGGCCGACGCGCCAGGCATGTAGTAAAATATTACATTCTGCATGTTAGGTTGCCTTAGGTTAGGATATATAACGTTATTGACTTATATGATGTTCCCACCGAGAAATAGGGGCCGACGCGCCAGGCATGTAATAAAATATTACATCCGACTTGTTAGGTTGCCTTAGGCTAGGATTTATAGCGTTATTGACGCATATAATGTTCCCACCGAGAAGTAGGTGCCGACGTGCCAGGAATGTTGTAAAATATTACATCCGAGATGTTAGGTTGCCTTAGGCTAGGATATGTAACGTTATAGACGTATATAATGTTCCCACCGAGAAGTAGGTGCCGACGTGCCAGGAATGTTGTAAAATATTACATTCTGCATGTTAGGTTGCCTTAGGTTAGGATATATAACGTTATTGACTTATATAACGTTCCCACCGAGAAGTAGGGGCCGACGCGCCAGGAATGTTGTAAAACATTACATCCGAGGTGTTAGGTTGCCTTAGGCTAGGATAAATAGCGTTATAGACGTATATAATGTTCCCACCGAGAAGTAGGGTCCGGCGCGCCAGGAATGTTGTAAAATATAAAGCTCGACAAGTTATGTTGCCTTAGGCTAGGATATATAGCGTTACAGACGTATAAAATGTTCCCAGGGAGAAGTAGGGGCCGACGAGCCAGGAATGTTGTAAAATATTACGCTCGACATGTTAGGTTGCCTTAGGCTAGGACATATAGCGATATAGACGTATATAATGTTCCCGCCGAGAAGTAGGGGCCAACGAGCAAGAAATGTGGTGAAATATTACATTCGACATGTAAAGTTGCCTTAGGTTAGGATATATAACGTTATAGACGGATATACTGTTCCCAACGAGAACTAGTTGCCGACGCGCCAGGAATATTGGAAAATATTACATCCGACATGTTAGGTTGCCTCAGGCTAGAACAGATAGCGTTATAGACATATATAATGTTCCTACTGAGAAATGGGTACCGACACGCCAGGAATGTTGTAAAACATTACATCCGAGGTGTTAGGTTGCCTTAGGCTAGGATTTATAGCGTTATTGACGCATATAATGTTCCCACCGAGAAGTAGGTGCCGACGTGCCAGGAATGTTGTAAAATATTACATCCGAGGTGTTAGGTTGCCTTAGGCTAGGATATATAACGTTATAGACGTATATAATGTTCCCACCGAGAAGTAGGTGCCGACGTGCCAGGAATGTTGTAAAATATTACATTCTGCATGTTAGGTTGCCTTAGGTTAGGATATATAACGTTATTGACTTATATAACGTTCCCACCGAGAAGTAGGGGCCGACGCGCCAGGAATGTTGTAAAATATTACATCCGAGATGTTAGGTTCCCTTATGTTAGGATATATAACGTTATTGACTTATATAATGTTCCCACCGAGAAATAGGGGCCAACACGCCAGGAATGTTGTAAAACATTACATCCGAGGTGTTAGGTTGCCTTAGGCTAGGATATATAGCGTTATAGACGTATATAATGTTCCCACCGAGAAGTAGGGGCCGGCGCGCCAGGAATGTTGTAAAATATAACGCTCGACAAGTTATGTTGCCTTAGGCTAGGATATATAGCGTTACAGACGTATAAAATGTTCCCAGCGAGAAGTAGGGGCCGACGCGCCAGGAATGTTGTAAAATATTACATTCAACGTGTTAGGATTGCCTTAGGCTAGGATATATAACGTTATAGACGTATACGATATTCCCACCGAGAAGTACGGGCCGACACGCCAGGAATGTTGTCAAATATTACATCCGAGATGTTAGGTTCCCTTATGTTAGGATATATAACGTTATTGAATTATATATTGTTCCCACCGAGAAATAGGGGCCGACGCGCCAGGCATGTAGTAAAATATTACATTCGACATGTTAGGTTGCCTTAGGCTAGGATATATAGCGATATAGACGTATATAATGTTCCCATCGAGAAGTAGCGGTCGGCGCGCCACGAATGTAGTAAAATATTACATCCGAGGTGTTAGATTGCCTTAGGTTAGGATATATAGCGTTATAGACGTATATAATGTTCCCACCGAGAAGTAGGGGCCGGCGCGCCACGAATGTAGTAAAATATTACATCCGAGATGTTAGGTTGCCTTAGGCTAGGATGTATAACGTTATAGACGTATATAATGTTCCCACCGAGAAGTAGGTGCCGACGTGCCAGGAATGCTGTAAAATATTACATTCTGCGTGTTAGGTTGCCTTAGGTTAGGATATATAACGTTATTGACTTATATAACGTTCCCACCGAGAAGTAGGGGCCGACGCGCCAGGAATGTTGTAAAATATTACATCCGAGATGTTAGGTTCCCTTATGTTAGGATATATAACGTTATTGACTTATATAATGTTCCCACCGAGAAGTAGGTGCCGACGTGCCAGGAATGTTGTAAAATATTACATCCGAGGTGTTAGGTTGCCTTAGGCTAGGATATATAACGTTATAGACGTATATAATGTTCCCACCGAGAAGTAGGTGCCGACGTGCCAGGAATGTTGTAAAATATTACATTCTGCATGTTAGGTTGCCTTAGGTTAGGATATATAACGATATTGACTTATATAACGTTCCCACCGAGAAGTAGGGGCCGACAAGCCAGGAATGTTGTAAAATATTACATCCGAGATGTTAGGTTGCCTTAGGCTAGGATATGTAACGTTATAGACGTATATAATGTTCCGACCGAGAAGTAGGGGCCGACGCGCCAGGAATGTTGTAAAATTTTGCATTCGAAATGTTAGGATTGCCTTAGGCTAGGATATATAACGTTAAAGACGTATATAATGTTCCCACCGAGAAATAGGGGCCAACACGCCAGGAATGTTGTTAAACATTACATCCGAGGTGTTAGGTTGCCTTAGGCTAGGATATATAGCGTTATAGACGTATATAATGTTCCCACCGAGATGTAGGGGCCGACACGCCAGGAATGTTGTCAAATATTACATCCGAGATGTTAGGTTCCCTTATGTTAGGATATATAACGTTATTGACTTATATAATGTTCCCACTGAGAAATAGGGGCCAACACGCCAGGAATGTTGTAAAACATTACATCCGAGGTGTTAGGTTGCCTTAGGCTAGGATATATAGCGTTATAGACGTATATAATGTTCCCACCGAGAAGTAGGGGCCGGCGCGCCAGGAATGTTGTAAAATATAACGCTCGACAAGTTATGTTGCCTTAGGCTAGGATATATAGCGTTACAGACGTATAAAATGTTCCCAGCGAGAAGTAGGGGCTGACGAGCCAGGAATGTTGTAAAATATTACGCTCGACATGTTAGGTTGCCTTAGGCTAGGATATATAACGTTCTAGACGGATATACTGTTCCCACCGAGAACTAGTTGCCGACGCGCCAGGAATATTGGAAAATATTACATCCGACATGTTAGGTTGCCTCAGGCTAGAACAGATAGCGTTATAGACATATATAATGTTCCTACTGAGAAATGGGTACCGACACGCCAGGAATGTTGTAAAACATTACATCCGAGGTGTTAGGTTGCCTTAGGCTAGGATATATAGCGATATAGACGTATTTCATGTTCCCATCGAGATGTAGGTGTCGGCGCGCCGGTAATGTAGTAAAATATTACATCCGAGATGTTAGGTTGCCTTAGGCTAGGATATATAACGTTATAGACGTATATAATGTTCCCACCGAGAAGTAGGGGCCGACGCGCCAGGAATGTTGTAAAATTTTGCATTCGACATGTTAGGATTGCCTTAGGCTAGGATATATAACGTTAAAGACGTATATAATGTTCCCACCGAGAAATAGGGGCCAACACGCCAGGAATGTTGTTAAACATTACATCCGAGGTGTTAGGTTGCCTTAGGCTAGGATATATAGCGTTATAGACGTATATAATGTTCCCACCGAGAAGTAGGGGCCGACACGCCAGGAATGTTGTCAAATATTACATCCGAGATGTCAGGTTCCCTTATGTTAGGATATATAACGTTATTGACTTATATAATGTTCCCACCGAGAAATAGGGGCCAACACGCCAGGAATGTTGTAAAACATTACATCCGAGGTGTTAGGTTGCCTTAGGCTAGGATATATAGCGTTATAGACGTATATAATGTTCCCACCGAGAAGTAGGGGCCGGCGCGCCAGGAATGTTGTAAAATATAACGCTCGACAAGTTATGTTGCCTTAGGCTAGGATATAGGGCGTTACAGACGTATAAAATGTTCCCAGCGAGAAGTAGGGGCTGACGAGCCAGGAATGTTGTAAAATATTACGCTCGACATGTTAGGTTGCCTTAGGCTAGGATATATAACGTTCTAGACGGATATACTGTTCCCACCGAGAACTAGTTGCCGACGCGCCAGGAATATTGGAAAATATTACATCCGACATGTTAGGTTGCCTCAGGCTAGAACAGATAGCGTTATAGACATATATAATGTTCCTACTGAGAAATGGGTACCGACACGCCAGGAATGTTGTAAAACATTACATCCGAGGTGTTAGGTTGCCTTAGGCTAGGATATATAGCGATATAGACGTATTTCATGTTCCCATCGAGATGTAGGTGTCGGCGCGCCAGTAATGTAGTAAAATATTACATCCGAGATGTTAGGTTGCCTTAGGCTAGGATATATAACGTTATAGACGTATATAATGTTCCCACCGAGAAGTAGGGGCCGACGCGCCAGGAATGTTGTAAAATTTTGCATTCGACATGTTAGGATTGCCTTAGGCTAGGATATATAACGTTAAAGACGTATATAATGTTCCCACCGAGAAATAGGGGCCAACACGCCAGGAATGTTGTTAAACATTACATCCGAGGTGTTAGGTTGCCTTAGGCTAGGATATATAGCGTTATAGACGTATATAATGTTCCCACCGAGAAGTAGGGGCCGACACGCTAGGAATGTTGTCAAATATTACATCCGAGATGTCAGGTTCCCTTATGTTAGGATATATAACGTTATTGACTTATATAATGTTCCCACCGAGAAATAGGGGCCAACACGCCAGGAATGTTGTAAAACATTACATCCGAGGTGTTAGGTTGCCTTAGGCTAGGATATATAGCGTTATAGACGTATATAATGTTCCCACCGAGAAGTAGGGGCCGGCGCGCCAGGAATGTTGTAAAATATAACGCTCGACAAGTTATGTTGCCTTAGGCTAGGATATATAGCGTTACAGACGTATAAAATGTTCCCAGCGAGAAGTAGGGGCCGACGAGCCAGGAATGTTGTAAAATATTACGCTCGACATGTTAGGTTGCCTTAGGCTAGGATATATAGCGATATAGACGTATATAATGTTCCCGCCTAGAAGTAGGGGCCAACGAGCCAGAAATGTGGTGAAATATTACATTCGACATGTTAAGTTGCCTTAGGTTAGGATATATAACGTTCTAGACGGATATACTGTTCCCACCGAGAACTAGTTGCCGACGCGCCAGAAATATTGGAAAATATTACATCCGGCATGTTAGGTTGCCTCAGGCTAGAACAGATAGCGTTATAGACATATATAATGTTCCTACTGAGAAATGGGTACCGACACGCCAGGAATGTTGTAAAACATTACATCCGAGGTGTTAGGTTGCCTTAGGCTAGGATTTATAGCGTTATTGACGCATATAATGTTCCCACCGAGAAGTAGGTGCCGACGTGCCAGGAATGTTGTAAAATATTACATCCGAGGTGTTAGGTTGCCTTAGGCTAGGATATATAACGTTATAGACGTATATAATGTTCCGACCGAGAAGTAGGGGCCGACGCGCCAGGAATGTTGTAAAATTTTGCATTCGACATGTTAGGATTGCCTTAGGCTAGGATATATAACGTTAAAGACGTATATAATGTTCCCACCGAGAAATAGGGGCCAACACGCCAGGAATGTTGTTAAACATTACATCCGAGGTGTTAGGTTGCCTTAGGCTAGGATATATAGCGTTATAGACGTATATAATGTTCCCACCGAGAAGTAGGGGCCGGCGCGCCAGGAATGTTGTAAAATATAACGCTCGACAAGTTATGTTGCCTTAGGCTAGGATATATAGCGTTACAGACGTATAAAATGTTCCCAGCGAGAAGTAGGGGCCGACGAGCCAGGAATGTTGTAAAATATTACGCTCGACATGTTAGGTTGCCTTAGGCTAGGATATATAGCGATACAGACGTATATAATGTTCCCGCCGAGAAGTAGGGGCCAACGAGCCAGAAATGTGGTGAAATATTACATTCGACATGTTAAGTTGCCTTAGGTTAGGATATATAACGTTCTAGACGGATATACTGTTCCCACCGAGAACTAGTTGCCGACGCGTCAGAAATATTGGAAAATATTACATCCGGCATGTTAGGTTGCCTCAGGCTAGAACAGATAGCGTTATAGACATATATAATGTTCCTACTGAGAAATGGGTACCGACACGCCAGGAATGTTGTAAAACATTACATCCGAGGTGTTAGGTTGCCTTAGGCTAGGATATATAGCGATATAGACGTATTTCATGTTCCCATCGAGAAGTAGTGGTCGGCGCGCCAGGAATGTAGTAAAATATTGCATCCGAGATGTTAGGTTGCCTTAGGCTAGGGTATATAACGTTATAGACTTATATACTGTTCTCTCCGAGAAAGAGGTGCCGACGCGCCAGGAATGTTGTAAAACATTACATCCGAGGTGTTAGGTTGCCTTAGGCTAGGATATATAGCGTTATAGACGTATATAATGTTCCCACCGAGAAGTAGGGGCCGGCGCGCCAGGAATGTTGTAAAATATAACGCTCGACAAGTTATGTTGCCTTAGGCTAGGATATATAGCGTTACAGACGTATAAAATGTTCCCAGCGAGAAGTAGGGGCCGACGAGCCAGGAATGTTGTAAAATATTACGCTCGACATGTTAGGTTGCCTTAGGCTAGGATATATAGCGATATAGACGTATATAATGTTCCCGCCGAGAAGTAGGGGCCAACGAGCCAGAAATGTGGTGAAATATTACATTCGACATGTTAAGTTGCCTTAGGTTAGGATATATAACGTTCTAGACGGATATACTGTTCCCACCGAGAACTAGTTGCCGACGCGCCAGAAATATTGGAAAATATTACATCCGGCATGTTAGGTTGCCTCAGGCTAGAACAGATAGCGTTATAGACATATATAATGTTCCTACTGAGAAATGGGTACCGACACGCCAGGAATGTTGTAAAACATTACATCCGAGGTGTTAGGTTGCCTTAGGCTAGGATATATAGGGATATAGACGTATTTCATGTTCCCATCGAGAAGTAGTGGTCGGCGCGCCAGGAATGTAGTAAAATATTGCATCCGAGATGTTAGGTTGCCTTAGGCTAGGATATGTAACGTTATAGACTTATATACTGTTCTCTCCGAGAAAGAGGTGCCGACGCGCCAGGAATGTTGTAAAACATTACATCCGAGGTGTTAGGTTGCCTTAGGCTAGGATATATAGCGTTATAGACGTATATAATGTTCCTACCGAGAAGTAGGGGCCGGCGCGCCAGGAATGTTGTAAAATATAACGCTCGACAAGTTATGTTGCCTTAGGCTAGGATATATAGCGTTACAGACGTATAAAATGTTCCCAGCGAGAAGTAGGGGCCGACGAGCCAGGAATGTTGTAAAATATTACGCTCGACATGTTAGGTTGCCTTAGGCTAGGATATATAACGTTCTAGACGGATATACTGTTCCCACCGAGAACTAGTTGCCGACGCGCCAGGAATATTGGAAAATATTACATCCGACATGTTAGGTTGCCTCAGGCTAGAACAGATAGCGTTATAGACATATATAATGTTCCTACTGAGAAATGGGTACCGACACGCCAGGAATGTTGTAAAACATTACATCCGAGGTGTTAGGTTGCCTTAGGCTAGGATATATAGCGATATAGACGTATATAATGTTCCCGCCGAGAAGTAGGGGCCAACGAGCCAGAAATGTGGTGAAATATTACATTCGACATGTTAAGTTGCCTTAGGTTAGGATATATAACGTTCTAGACGGATATACTGTTCCCACCGAGATCTAGTTGCCGACGCGCCAGAAATATTGGAAAATATTACATCCGGCATGTTAGGTTGCCTCAGGCTAGAACAGATAGCGTTATAGACATATATAATGCTCCTACTGAGCAATGGGTACCGACACGCCAGGAATGTTGTAAAACATTACATCCGAGGTGTTAGGTTGCCTTAGGCTAGGATATATAGGGATATAGACGTATTTCATGTTCCCATCGAGAAGTAGTGGTCGGCGCGCCAGGAGTGTAGTAAAATATTGCATCCGAGATGTTAGGTTGCCTTAGGCTAGGATATATAACGTTATAGACTTATATACTGTTCTCTCCGAGAAAGAGGTGCCGACGCGCCAGGAATGTTGTAAAACATTACATCCGAGGTGTTAGGTTGCCTTAGGCTAGGATATATAGCGTTATAGACGTATATAATGTTCCCACCGAGAAGTAGGGGCCGGCGCGCCAGGAATGTTGTAAAATATAACGCTCGACAAGTTATGTTGCCTTAGGCTAGGATATATAGCGTTACAGACGTATAAAATGTTCCCAGCGAGAAGTAGGGGCCGACGAGCCAGGAATGTTGTAAAATATTACGCTCGACATGTTAGGTTGCCTTAGGCTAGGATGTATAGCGATATAGACGTATATAATGTTCCCGCCGAGAAGTAGGGGCCAACGAGCCAGAAATGTGGTGAAATATTACATTCGACATGTTAAGTTGCCTTAGGTTAGGATATATAACGTTATAGACGGATATACTGTTCCCACCGAGAACTAGTTGCCGACGCGCCAGGAATATTGGAAAATATTACATCCCAGATGTTAGGTTCCCTTATGTTAGGATATATAACGTTATTGAATTATATAATGTTCCCACCGAGATATAGGGGCCGACGCGACAGGCATGTAGCAAAATATTACAACCGAGATGTTAGGATTGCGTTAGGCTAGGATATATCACGTTATAGACGTATATAATGTTCCCACCGAGAAGTAGGGGCCGACACGCCAGGAATGTTGTCAAATATTACATCCGAGATGTTAGGTTCCCTTATGTTAGGATATATAACGTTATGGACTTATATAATGTTCCCACCGAGAAATAGGGGCCAACACGCCAGGAATGTTGTAAAACATAACATCCGAGGTGTTAGGTTGCCTTAGGCTAAGATATATAGCGTTATAGACGTATATAATGTTCCCACCGAGAAGTAGGGGCCGGCGCGCCACGAATGTAGTAAAATATTACATCCGAGAAGTTAGTTTCCCTTAGGTTAGGATATATAACGTTATAGACGAATATAATGTTCCCACCGAGAAGTAGGGGCCGACGAGCCAGGAATGTTGTAAAATATTACGCTCGACATTTTTGATTGCCTTAGGTTAGGATATATGGCGTTATAGACGTATATAATGTTCCCACCGAGAAGTAGGGGCCAACGCGCCAGGAATGTTATAAAATAGTACGCTCGACATATTAGGTTGCCTTAGGCTAGGATATAAGGCGATATAGACGTATATAAAGTTCCCAGCGAGTAGTTGGGGCCGGCGCGACACGAATGTAGTAAAATATTACATCCGAGATGTTAGGTTGCCTTAGGTTAGGATACATAACGTTATAGACGTATATGTTATTCCCACCGAGAAGTACGGGCCTACACGCCAGGAATGTTGTCAAATATTACATCAGAGATGTTAGGTTGCCTTAGGCTAGGATAAGTAACGTTATAGACGTATATAATGTTCCCACCGAGAAGTAGGGGCCGACAAGTCAGGAATGTTGTAAAATATTACGCTCGACATTTTTGGTTGTCTTAGGTTAGGATATATGGCGTTATAGACGTATATAATGTTCCCACCGAGAAGTAGGGGCCGACGCGTCAGCAATGTTGTTAAATATTACATACGACATGTTGGGTTACCTTAGGCTAGGATATATAGCGTTAAAGATGTATATAATGTTCCCACCGAGAAATGGGGGCCGACACGACAGGAATGTTGTAAAACAATACATCCGAGGTGTTAGGTTGCCTTAGGCTAGGATATATAACGTTATACACGTATATAAAGATCCCACCGAGAAGTAGGGGCCGACACGCCAGGAATGTTGTCAAATATTACATCCGAGATGTCAGTTTACCTTAGGTTAGGAAATATAACGTTATAGACATATATAATGTTCCCAACGAGAAGTAGGGGCCAGCGCGCCACGAATGTATTAAAATATTACATCCGAGATGTTAGCTTGCCTTAGGCTAGGATATATAACGTTATAGACGTATATAATGTTGCCACCGAGAAGTAGGGGCCGGCGCGCCGGGAATGTTGTGAAATATTACATTCGCCATGTTAGGTTGCCTTAAGCTAGGATATATAGCGTTATAGACGTATATAATGTTCCCACCGAGAAGTAGGGGCCGGCCCGCCAGGAATGTAGTAAATTATAACATCCGAGATGTTAGGTTGCCTTAGGCTAGGATATATAGCGTTATAGACATATATAATGTTCCCACCGAAAAGTAGGGTCCGACGAGTCGGGAATGTTGTAAAATATTACGCTCGACATGTTAGGTTGCCTTAGGCTAGGCTATGTAGCGATATAGACGTATATAATGTTCCCACCGAGAAGTAAACGTCGGCGCGCCGGGAATGTAGTAAAATATTGCATCCGAGATGTTAGGTTGCCTTAGGCTAGGATATATAACGTTATAGACTTATATACTGTTCCCTCCGAGAAGTAGTTGCCGCCGCGACAGGAATGTTGTACAATTTTACATCCGACATGTTAGGATTGCCTTAGGCTAGGATATATCACGTTATAGACGTATATAATGTGTCCACCGAGAAGTAGGGGCCGGCGCGCCAGGAATGTAGTAAAATATTACATCCGAGATGTTAGGATTGCCATAGGCTAGGATATATAACGTTATAGACGTATATAATCTTCCCACCGAGAAGTAGGGGCCGGCGCGCCAGGAATGTTGTAAAATATTACATTCGACATGTTAGGTTGCCTTAAGCTAGGATATATAGCGTTATAGACGTATATAATGTTCCCACCGAGAAGTAGGGGCCGACGTGCCAGGAATGCAGTACAATATTACATCCGATATGTTAGGTTGCCTTAGGTTAGGGTATACAACGTTATAGACGTATATAATGTCCCCATCGAGAAGCAGGCGACGACATGCCAGGAATGTTGTAAAATATTACATCCGAGATGTTACGTTGCCTTAGGCTAGGATATATATCGTTATAGACGTATACAATGTTCCCACCGAGAAGTAGGGACCGACATGCCAGGAATATTGTAAAATATTACATCCGAAATGTTGGGTTGCCTTAGGTTAGGATATACAACGTTATAGATGTATAGAATATCCCCATCGAGAAGTAGGCAACGACGCGCCAGGAATGTTGTAAAATATTACATTCGACATGTTAGGTTGCCTTAGACTAGGATATCTAACGTTATAGACGTATATAATGTTACCACCAAGAACTACGGGCCGACACGCCAGGAGTGATGTAAAATATTACATTCGACATGTTAGGTCGCCTTAGGCTAGGATATATAAAATTATAGACGTATATAATGTTCCCACCGAGAAATAGGGGCCGACGCGTCAGGAATGTTGTAAAATATTACATTCGACACGTTAGGTCGCCATAGGCTAGGATGTATAACGTTATAGACGTATATCATGTTCCCACCGAGAAATAGGGGCTGACGCGTCAGGAATGTTGTAAAATATTACATCCGAGACGTTAGGTTGCCTTAGGTTAGGATATAAAACGTTATAGATGTATATAATGTCCCTATCCGGAAGTAGGCGACGATACGCCAGGAATGTTGTAAAATATTACATTCGACATGTTAGGTTGCCTTAGGCTAGGATATATAACATTATAGACGCATATAATGTTATCACCGAGAACTACGGACCGACACGCCAGGAATGTTGTCAACTATTACATCCGAGATGTTATGTTGCCTTAGGTTAGGATAAACAACGTAATAGACGTATATGATGTCCCCATCGAGAAGCAGGCGACGAAACGCCAGGAATGTTTTAAAATATTACATCCGAGATGTTAGGTTGCCTTAGGCTAGGATATATATCTTTATAGACGTAAACAATGTTCCCACCGAGATGTAGGAATCGACATTCCAGGAAAGTTGTAAAATATTACATCCGAGATGTCAGGTTGCCTTAGGTTAGGATATACAACGTTATAGACGTATATAATGTCCGCACCGTGACGTACGGGGCGACACGAACGGGATTCAGTGAAACATTACCAGCGAGGGTCTAGATGGGTTAGGTTAGGTTATATTACGTTGTAGACGTATATAATGTTCCCACCGAGAAGTAGGGGCCGACCCGCCAGGAATTTTGGAAAATACTACATCCGAGATGTTAGGTTGCCTTAGGTTAGGATATATAACATTATAGACGGATACAATGTCCCAACCGAGACGTACGGGCCGACACGACCGGGAATCTGTAAAACATTACCAGCGAGGGGCTAGATGGGTTAGGATATGTTATATTACATTATAGACGTATATAATGTTCCCACCGAGAAGTAGGTTCCGCCCCGCCAGGAATGTTGTAAAATACTACATCCGAGAAGTTAGGTTGCCTTAGGTTAGGGTATATAACGTTATATACGCATACAATGTCCCCACCGAGACGTACGGGACGATACGAACTGAATTCTGTAAAACATTACCAGCGAGGGGCTGAATGGGTTAGGTTGGGTTATATTACGTTATAGACGTATATAATGTACCCAACGAGAATTAGGGGCGACCCGAGTGGAATGTTGTAAAATACTATATGCGAGATGTTAGGTTGCCTTAGGTTAGGATATATAATGTTATAGACTTATATAATGTCCGCACCGAGACGTACGGGACGACACGAACGGGATTCTGTAAAACATTACCGCCGAGGGGCTAGATGGTTTAGGTTAGGTTATATTACGCTATAGACGTATATAACGTTCCCACCGAGAAGTAGGGGCCGACCCGCCACGAATGTTGTAAAGTACTACATACGAGATGTTAGATAGCCTTAGGTTAGGATATATAACGTTATAGACCTATATAATGTCCGTTCCGAGACGTACGGGACGACACGAACGGGATGCTGTAAAACATTACCGCCGAGGGGCTGGATGGGTTAGGTTAGGTTGTATTACGTTAAAGGCGTATATAATGTTCCCACCTAGAAGTAGGGGCCGACCCGCCGGGAATGTTGTAAAATACTACATCCGAGATGTTAGGTTGCCTTAGGTTAGGATATATTACGTTATAGACCTATATAATGTCCCACGGAGAGGTACGGGCCGACACGACCGGGATTCTGTAAAACATTACCGCCGAGGGGCTAGATGGGTTAGGTTAGGTTATAATACGTTATAGACGTATATAATGTTCCCACCTAGAAGTAGGGGCCGACCCGCCGGGAATGTTGTAAAATACTACATCCGAGATGTTAGGTTGCATTAGGTTAGGATATATAACGTTCTAGACGCATATAATGTCCCCACCGAGAAGTAGGGGCCGACACGACCGGGATTCTGTAAAACATTACCAGCGAGGGGCTAGATGGGTTAGATTAGGTTATATTACGTTATAGACGGATATAATGTACCCAACGAGAATTAGGGGCCGACCAGCCAGGAATGTTGTAAAATACTACATCCGAGATGTTTGGTTGCCTTAGGTTAGGATATATTACGTTATATACCTATATAATGTCCCACGGAGAGGTACGGGCCGACACGACCGGGATTCTGTAAAACATTACCGCCGAGGGGCTAGATGGGTTAGGTTAGGATATATTACGTTATAGACGTATATAGTGTCCCCACCGAGAAGTACGGGCCGACCCGCCTGGAATGTTGTAAAATACTACAATCGAGATGTTAGGTTGCCTTAAGTTAGGATATATAACGTTATAGGCCTATATAATGTTCGCACCGTGCCGTACGGGACGACACGAACGAGATTCTGTAAAACATTACCAGCGAAGCTCTAGATGGGTTAGGTTAGGTTATATCGTTATAGACGTATATAATGATCCCATCGAGAATTAGGGGCCGACACGCCAGGAATGTTGTAAAATACTACATTCGAGATGTGAGGTTGCCTTAGGGTAGGGTATACAACGTTATAGACGTATATAATGCCCCCACCCGGAAGTACGGGCCGACACGACCGCGATTCTGTAAAACATTATCACCGAGGGGCAAAATGGGTTAGGTTAGGATATTGCGATATAGAAGTATATAATGTTCCCACTCAGAAGTAGGGGCCGCCCCGCCTGGAATGTTGTAAAATACTACATTCGAAATGTTAGGTTGCCTTAGGTTAGGATATATAACGTTATAGACTTATATAATGTCCGCACCGAGACGTACGGCACGACACGAATGGGATTCTGTAAAACATTACCAGCTAGGGGCTAGATGGGTTAGGTTAGGTTATATTACGTTATAGACGTATACAATGTTCCCACCTAGAAGTAGGGGCCGACCCGCCAGGAATGTTGTAAAATACTACATCCGAGATGTTAGGTTGCATTAGGTTAGGATATATAACGTTCTAGACACATATAATGTCCCCACCGAGAAGTAGGGGCCGACACGCCTGGAATGTTGTAAAATACTATATCCGAGATGTTAGGTTGCCTTCGGTTAGGTTATATAACGTTATAGACGTATATAATGTCCGAACCGTGACGTACGGGGCGACACGAACGGGATTCTGTGAAACATTACCAGCGCGGGTCTAGATGGGTTAGGTTAGGTTCTATTATGATATAGACTTATATAATGTTCCCACCGAGAAGTAGGTTCCGCCCCGCCAAAAATGTTGTAAAATACTACATCCGAGATGTTAGGTTGCCTTAGGTTAGGATATATAACGTTCTAGACGCATATAATTTCCCCCCCGAGAAGTACGGGGAAACACGACCGGGATTCTGTAAAACATTACCACCGAGGGGCTAGATGGGTTAGGTTAGGATATATTACGTTATAGACGTATATAGTGTCCCCACCGAGAAGTACGGGCCGACCCGCCTGGAATGTTGTAAAATACTACAATCGAGATGTTAGGTTGCCTTAGGTTAGGATATATAACGTTATAGGCCTATATAATGTTCGCACCGTGCCGTACGGGACGACACGAACGGGATTCTGTAAAACATTACCAGCGAAGTTCTACATGGGTTAGGTTAGGTTATATTACGTTACAGACGTATATAATGTTCCCACCGAGAAGTTGGGGCCGACCCGCCAGGAATGTTGTAAAATACTACATTCGAGATGTTAGGTTGCCTTAGATTAGTATATACAACCTTATAGACGCATACAATGTCCTCACCGCGACGTACAGGACGATACGAACTGGATTCTGTAAAACATTACCAGCGAGGGGCTAGATGGGTTAGGTTAGGTAATATTACGTTGTCGACGTATATAATTTGCCCACCGAGAAGTAGGGGCCGACCCGCCTGGATTGTTGTAAAATACTACATCCGAGATGTTAGGTTGCCTTCGGTTAGGTTATATAACGTTATAGACGTATATAATGTCCGAACCGTGACGTACGGGGCGACACGAACGGGATTCTGGGAAACATTACCAGCGTGGGTCTAGATGGGTTATGTTAGGTTCTATTAGGATATAGACTTATATAATGTTCCCACCCAGAATTAGGTTCCGCCCCGCCAGGAATGTTGTAAAATACTACATCCGAGATGTTAGGTTGCCTTAGGTTAGGATATATAACGTTCTAGACGCATATAATTTCCCCCCCGAGAAGTACGGGTAAACACGACCGGGATTCTGTAAAACATTACCACCGAGGGGCTAGATGGGTTAGGTTAGGTTATATTACGATATAGCCTTATATAATGTCCCCACCGAGAAGTGGGGCCGACCCGCCTGGAATGTTGTAAAATACTACATCCGAGATGTTGGGTTGCCTTCGGTTAGGTTATATAACGTTATAGACGTATATAATGTCCGAACCGTGACGTACGGGGCGACGCGAACGGGATTCTCTGAAACATTACCAGCGTGGGTCTAGATGGGTTAGGTTAGGTTATATTATGAAATAGACTTATATAATGTTCCCACCGAGAAGTAGGTTCCGCCCCGCCAGGAATGTTGTAAAATACTACATCCGAGATGTTAGGTTGCCTTAGGTTAGGATATATAACGTTATAGACGCATACAATGTCCCCAACGAGACGCACGCCACGACACGTACTGTATTCTGTAAAACATTACCAGCGAGGGGCTAGATGGGTTATTTTAGGTAATATTACGTTGTAGACGTATATAATGTTCCCACCGAGAAGTAGGGTCCGATCCGCCAGGAATGTTGTAAAATACTACATCCGAGATGTCAGGTTGCCTTAGGGTAGGATATACAACGTTATAGACGTATATAATGTCCCCACCCGGAAGTACGGGCCGACGCGACCGGGATTCTGTAAAACATTATCACCGAGGGGCAAAATGGGTTAGGTTAGGTTATATTACGATATAGAAGTATATAATGTTCCCACTCAGAAGTAGGGGCCGCCCCGCCTGGAATGTTGTAAAATACTACAATCGAGAAGTTAGGTTGCCGTAGGTTAGGATATATAACGTTATAGACCTATATAATGTCCGCACCGTGACGTATGGGACGACACGAACGGGATGCTGTAAAACATTACCGACGAGGGGCTAGATGGCTTAGGTTAGGTTATATTACGATATAGACGTATATAATGTGCCCACCGAGCAGTAGGGGCCGACCCGCCTGGAATGTTGTAAAATACTACATTCGAGATGTTAAGTTGCCTTAGGTTAGGATATATAACGTTATAGACTTATATAATGTCCGCACCGAGACGTACGGGACGCCGCGAACGGGATTCTGTAAAACATTACCGCCGAGGGGCTAGATGGGTTAGGTTAGGATATATTACGTTATGGACGAATATAATGTTCCCACCGAGAAGTAGGGGCCGACCCGCCAGGAATTTTGGAAAATATTACATCCGAAATGTTAGGTTGCCTTAGGTTAGGATATATAACGTTATAGACGTATATAATGTCCCCACCGAGAAGTAAGGACCAACACGCCAGGAATGTTGTAAAATACTACATCCGAGGTGTGAGGTTGCCTTAGGTTAGGATATATAACGTTATAGACGTATATAATGATCCCACCGAGACGTACGGGGCTACACGAACGTGATTCAACAAAACATTCCCAGCGAAGTGCTAGATGGGATAGGTTAGGTTATATTACGTTATAGACGTATATAATGTTCCCACCGACAAGTAGGGGCCGGCCCGCCAGGAATCTTCTAAAATACTACATCCGAGGTGTGAGGTTGCCTTAGGTTAGGATATATAACGTTATAGACGTATATAATGTTCCCACCGAGACGTATGTACCGACACGCCAGGAATGTTGTCAAATATTACATCGCAGATGTTAGGTTCCCTTAGGTTAGGATATACAACGTTATAGACGTACATAATGTTACCACAGAGAACTAGGAGCCGACACGCTAGGAATGTAGTAAAGTATTACATCCGAGATGTTATGTTGCCTTACGTTAGGATATATTACGTTATGGACGTATATGACGTTACCACCGAGAACTATGGGCCGACACGCCAGGAATGTTGTAAAATATTACATTCGAAATGTTAGGTTGCCTTAGGCTAGGATATATAAAGTTATAGACGTATATAATGTTCCCACCAAGAAGTAGGTTCCGACGCGTCAGGAATGTTGTAAAATATTACTACCTAGATGTTAGGTTGCCTTAGGTTAGGATATATAACGTTATAGACGTGTATACTGTTCCCACCGGGAAGTAATGGCCGACACGCCAGGAATGCTGTAAAATATAACATCAGAGATGTTAGGTTGCCTTAAGTTAGGATATATAACGTTATAGACGTATATAATGTTCCCTCCGAGAACTAAGGGCCGACATGCCAGGAAAGTTGTAAAATATTAAATCCGAGAAGTTAGGTTGCGTTAGGTTAGGATATATAACGTTATGAGAGATTCGCATGGCGGACGAGTAAGCTGAGGGACGTGCGCACGATAGCTCTCTCAAAACCGTTCGAATTTTCGAGGAAGAACGCGAGTTTCGTGTCAAAACTTGTTTCTGGCACGTTACGGGTACGCGAAGCTACGCGTTGAGACGGAAATCTCACGTGAAAGTCGCGAGTAGGAGGCAAATCGAGCCTAATACGTGCGCGTCTTTGTTCGATTTGCACGTGGTTACGCGTCGCTGCCGTACAGTACGCCCTTCGTGGCACGTTTCGCGAATTTCCGGGTTCGAGCGGAGCTGAGGGTGTTCCAGGAGGTGAAGAGGATCCGCTGGGTAAGTATAGTGAAGTGAAGTGCAGTGAAAAGGTGGAAAAACTGTGGAAAGGTACGCGAAAATAATCAAGAAAGAGGCGGGCGACGCCATCCACCACCTTGCCTCGCGGCGAAAGCCGCGTGCTCGCGTTATACGGAAAAATCGGGTTTCCGTTAGGTATCTGTGCGTAAACCGCGTTGAGAGAGCATAAGGTGACGAAAAACAACGTCACCGAGAACGTACGTGGCGGGAAATAGCCAAAAACTCGGTGAAAATACGTCGAAAACGAACAAAGATAGAACAAAGGAAGACAGGCGTGGATATACACGGTGGTCGTGCAGTTCGGAACGCACGACAATTGCTCGGTACGTCCGCCTGAACCACGACGGGAGTGAACAGACACGTAAAAACTAAAAGTTAAAAAATACGTGCGGGTGAGGAACAAAAAATTCCGGGGAACGCGGTCAAAATACGGTAAAAATCGTATAAAACGCGTCGGGAGTGAAAGTAGTTTCGATAAAAAACCGGTTACCTAACGCGGAGTGCCGGGAAAATATCGAAAACGCGATAAAAATACGCTGGTCACGCGTCAGTTGTCAAAAACTATCGCTAGACGAGTGAAAAACGCGAGTGCAAAAGCAGGACCGAAAACGCGGCTAAATAGCAATAAACGCTACGAAAATAGTGAAGTGATTGGACAATAAATCCAACAAAGTGAACGGATTAATATTCTCGGTGTGCAATCACCGTAAAAAAGAAGATAACGCATCCGCTAAGAACAAAGGAAGCGGAGCGTGACGTCACGCGCCGACTGGCACGTGTTGCCGAGCATTACTGCAAGTACGCTAGTACAGCTGGTGTATACGCACGTAACGCAACGCGAGTGACTGAGCTGTCATAAGGTGACAATGAACGCGAAAAAAGTGCCGAAAAACCGAGAAGAACGGGCTAAAACGCGTAGTGGACGGACAACAATTAGAAAGAACACGAAAGTGAACGCAAAAGTGCCGATAAACAACTAAAAACACATTGAAAATCGGTAAAAACGCGTAGTGAAAGTGACTGAAATAAAGCGAGTGATATAACACTTTGTTTTGCTGCGTGAAAACACGTGTTGTTATATACGGCAATAAACTTTGAAAATTGACCGTTTATGCGTGTGAATTTACGACGAGAAAGTGTAAAGTGACAACAGACACTAGAATTAAACTTATTCGTGGTGAAAAAACGCTTAAAAAAGTGAAAATAAGCGATTTTAAGTGAAATAGGAGTGACGTGTGACGTCACTCCTTTGTGTGGGAAAACGTGCACGTGGCGAAAAATCAAGAATTTTAAATAGGCCTTTTTCGGTGCGGAAATTGCCATAATCGGGTGTGAAGTGACAATAGACACTGATTTTGTGCAATTACGAGGCGGAAAAACTGTCAAAAACAGTAAAAAGCAGTAAATTTTGGCGAAGTGGAACCGAGTAGTGCTGCCACCACGGAACATAGTTGACGGAGGTGAAAATTTTGCAGCAACTCTACCAAGGTTGCACCGTGTGCCAGTGAGTGGACGTAGAATTGTTTATTGGACACGTAGAAACAATGCATGCGGTAATAAACAAGTCAAAAATCAATTCTTGCAAGAGTTTGACAGCTCACGGTCGGTAAAGTTTGCCGACCGTCGTAGGTAACATTCCGGTCGCACGAATTGGAATTTCTCGCCGTTTTTTCCTGTCAGCCGTGCGAAATTGATCGTTAAGGAAGGTGTAGTGCGTTTTCCACAAATAATAACTGAAATAAACGCAGCGGGAACTGAAAAATTTCGAATTACCGACAGCAGCGGTACCACCTGCGGTCGATAACCGTGCGGTTGGTAATTTTGCAAAAACACCGATTGCCACAATATTGGTTGTTAGTTTAGGGTATTGTTGGTTAAAACAAACCAAGCAACAACCCGGAAGTCGGGTTTTGAGACGTAGGAATTACCGACGGTCGGGCGAACCTACCATCGGTAACCGGGCGGTCGGTAACTTGACAATTGCCGGCCGCGGATTAAACTGCAGCGTTTTGCGTACTCATTGACGGCCAACAAACAGTAACTAACAGTTTCTCGGTCGAAACCAGTGAGTGCAGTGCGTGGTAACTTAGCGACAGCATTGCTATCGGTAACTGAACGGTCGGTAACCGGACAATTTCCGACCGAGTGTGATTTTTTGGCGTCCGTGGTGTCTATCGGTGGCCGATAAACTATAATTGACACCTCCTCGGTCTCTGCGAACAGACACCAGGTGGCGATTTATCGACAGTCGAAAACTACACCCACCCTCGATAACCTTCGATAGGTAACTGCAAAATTCGCGGACCGAGTGTTGGTAAAGAGTGTGCGCGTACATTTAGCGACTGTCGGACCGTGCACAGGGCATACCAGGCCACTCGGCGGAGGAGTGTGCCGGTAACTTACCGACGGTTCAATAATACCTACGCGACAAACAAATGTGTTTTTCGTGAAGTTTCGTGCAAAACTGAGGAACACGAACACGAACAGAAACACGAAGAGGGAAACGAACATGTCTGGCAGAGGTAATCCCAAAATGGACTACGCCGACTATTTCATGCAGCCACAGGCTCCAGCCTGTGCAAAAGGGGCAGGCCCCAGCTGTCTATTCTCGGCAAGGTCGGAGGACCACTCGACATCCGAGATGGAAGAGCGATGCCTCAAGAGGCGAAACAGCCGCCTCGCGACTAAGAAGACGCGCGCGGAAGATCCGTCCAGCGTTGGAGGCGACTCCGATGATTCGCTCGCCTCCATCATATCCATGACGACGAGGCCATGCCCTAAGTCCAGCAAAGGACAGAAGGAGGCAAGGCAGACCACGGAGGAGTATGACACGGACGCCTCTGTGACATCGATGGTGTCGACCTTGTCCGAGAGAGCCACGGAGGGCGCAAGGCGCTGGCAAAGGAAAGCTGCCACCGCTGACGTAGACAGCGCCCTGGAGGACGAAGAGATCGACTGGGCAACAGTCGTCCCCCCTCCACCGGCAAGGTCGACAAAGCCTGTGCCGACAGACGAGGAGCTGCAGGCGGAGGCTAGAAGGGCCCCCCTGCCCGATCTTGGACTGACCGCCTTGAAAGAGGCGAACAATATCGAATGGGTTGCAGCAAAATCGCGCAACCTACAAGGCCCAATGAAGAGGGCAGTACGCATAGGCGCAAGAACGCTGCGCGCCACTCTCTTGGAGCTCGCAGAGCGAGCGAAGGGCAACCCCGCTGCGGTGAGCTCTGAAGCCCAAGAGTGGAGGCTGTAGGCAGAAAACCTGCGCCTCGAGAACGAGAAGCTAAAGAGGAAGCTGGCAGCCGTGGAGGAGCGGGTTTCCCCTCAACCAGCGGCGAGGAGGAGCCCGGTGCCAGAAAGGCGAGAAGAACCGCCTACAACGGAGGCAAGAGTGGATATCCTACAGGTTGGACTCAAGAATATCCTCTCAAGCCTCGAGCAAAGATTCGATCGGCGGATCGAGAAGAACTGGGGGAGAATTAAGGAGAGACTCCCTCCGAAGAAGAAGGATCAGACAGCTGCAATGATCGTAAAAGAGCGCCCCACCGCGGCGAAACGTGCCTTCCTCGTAAAGGTAAGAAAAACGGGGGAGACGACGACGGACGTCGAAAAGGACAAGGCCCCCTTAAAGTCCACTAAGGGCAAACGGACGGTCCTCCCACCCGCAACAGGAACAACGGCACCTGCGAAAACCGAGTCCTCCTTCGAGGCGCGTATGAAGAGGATACGCGAGGAATCCGTGAGGAAGGAAAAAGAGCGGCACGCAGCACTCCGCCCTGCCCCCCCCCCCCTGCGGAGAAGAAAAAACGCAGGGTGAGCTCCCCTGGACAAAGGTCCTGGGCAGAAGGGAAAAGAAAACGGCGGCCGGCAAGCCATCAAAGGCCGCCGCTGAGAAGGAAAGGAGGCAGGTGCGCGTCAGCGCAGCGAAACGCAACGCAAGAACGACACTGGGAAAGGTTCCCAGAACAGCAGCCGTCGTCCTCACCATCCCTCAGGATAGCAAAGCCACCTACGCTGAGGTGATGACAGCTGCCCGGCAGCGAGTAAAGCTCGCAGAGGTGGGCATAGAGGAGGTCCGCCCGAAAAAGGCCAGAACGGGCGGATTGATCCTAGAAATTACCGGCAAGGAGAAGGAGGCCAAAGCGGCTGCCCTTGCCGGCAAACTTAGGGAGGCGTTGGGCGACAGGGAGGTATATGTCGCGATGCCTCACAAGAGGGCAGACCAGAGGGTCTACGGGCTCGAGGGCTCCATAACGCCACAAGAAGTGGCGGAAGCCATCGCATCCGCAGGAGGATGCAAGGCCGAGGAAATACGGACCGGGATACGACGGGACTCGTCAAACGGGCTCGGCACCATGTGGGTGCAGTGTCCCCTCGCCGCTGCCACGAAAGTGGCATATGCCGGCAGAATAAGGATCGGTTGGTCCTTGATCCGGGTGGCGGCTTTAAAGCCGAGACCGGATCGATGCTTCAAGTGCTGGGAAACTGGCCACGTACAGCAAAGCTGTACCAGCAAAGTGGATCGGCGCAACCTGTGTTACAGGTGCGGTGAGTCCGGCCACAGAGCCAGTGAGTGCAGGCAAACTGCGCCCACATGCATCGTCTGCAAGGTTGCAGGCAGACCTGCACACCACAAGACTGGTGGGGAGGTGTGCAAGGCACCTAAAGCTACGAAAAAGAGCAGCAAGCCGGCTGTAGAAGCCGTAACGGCAGCGGCATGTAGGAAGGAACCAGCGACCGCTCTGGAAGAAGGAAAGACCGTGAAGCCGGCAACAACGACTCCAGCAGGTAAGGGCCAGGAGGAGGCCATGGATACGGCATAAAATTCACGCCATGCCGTATCCTGCAGACCAACTCGAATCATGCTGCCCGTGCCCAAGACCTGGTAGTAGCAAGACTACAGGGCGGCGATTTCGAGTTGGCAGTGATAGCGGAGCCGTACTCCATCCGCGACAATCGAGCGTGGATCGGAGATAGAGACGGCTCGGTGGTGATCGTGCAGTCTGCACGGACACGTGTACGACCAACCAAGACGGTCGCACGCGAGGAAGGATTCGTCGCGATAACCTGGGCGGGATTCACCGTTATCGGACTATACGCCCCTCCCAGGTGGTCCATCAGCAAGTACGAAGACCTGTTGGACAGGACGGGACGGACAGTTGCGAGATATGCAGAGTCGCCCGTCCTAGTGCTAGGAGACTATAATGCGCACGTGACGGCGTGGGGATCATCTAGGACGGACGCAAGAGGCCACGCCACGCTAGACTGGGCGGCTGGCCTGGGCCTGACGCTACTAAACGAAGGCTCAGCCAGCACATGCGTGCGGTACCAGGGAGAAAGCATCGTGGACCTCTCCTTTGGTAACCGCAAGGCAGCACGGCAAATTAGAGAATGGAGGGTGGAAGAGACGGAGACACTGTCCGATCATCTGTACATCTCCATGGATGTCTCCGTCCCACACACGGTCCAGCAGGCTAATCACCACCGCCAGAAGTGGTCGCTGAGGAGAATCGAGGAAGACCACCTGATGGCAGCAATCCTCGCGGTAGGCTGGCAGGAGACGCCGGTCAGCCCGATAGAAGATGTCAACACCAAGGCGGACTGGTTTGTCAACGCGATGACAGCGGTATGCGACACGGGCATGCCAAGAGCCCGCGGCAGTCCGCTGAAGCGTCCAGTATACTGGTGGAACGCAGAGATCGCGCAGCTCCGTGCAACTTGCACCGCTGGGCGCCACCAGTACACCAGAGTGAGAAGAAAAAGGAACTCGGACGCGACGAGGACTTTGCAGCTGTACAACAGCTACAGGGACAAGAAGAAGGAGCTGCAGGCTGCCATCAGGAAGTCCAAGGCACGCGCATGGGATGGACTCCTCCAAACTCTCGAAGAGGATCCATAGGGGCGTCCCTACAAGATAGAGATGGACAAACTGCGACCATGGGCGCTCCCGTTGACGGAAACCTTAGAGGTCCCGCTGCTGGGGAGGGTATTGGACGACCTCTTTCCCGAGGGAGGAAACGAAGAGCCCCCAGCAGCGGCCCGATACGGGTGGAAACCGGAGTTGGAGGTTTCCGAAGAGGAACTGGCCGGGGCCGTCAAGAGGATGGCGAAGAAGAACACAGCCCCCGGCTCGGATGGAATATCCGGCCGTGTCTGGACGATGGCGCTGAGCGTCCTTGGTTCGAGACTGAGAAGACTGTTCTCAGCCTGCATCAAGGCGGGGACGCTCCCTCGAAGATGGAAGTCCGGTAGGTTGGTGCTCCTCCGAAAGGAAGGCAAACCGGAGGATTCACCATCAGCGTTCCGGCCCATAGTGTTGCAGGACGAGGTAGGAAAGCTGTTCGAAAGAATAATACACGAACGAATCGTCCAGCACCTGTCGCGCGTCGGACCTGCACTGGCGGACTGCCAGTACGGATTCAGGGCGGGCAGGTCGACGATCGGCGCGGTGAGTGAAGTCAAGAGACTCACCGAGATGGTTGTGTTCAGGGGGAGTTGCATACGCTGTCTCGTTAGACATCAAGAACGCGTACAACTCCCTGCAATGGCCAGCTATTTACGCAGCCCTGGACAGGCATGGAATCCCACCACACATCAGGAACGTGGTGGTAGACTATCTCAGCGACAGGGCGATAGTCTACGATAGCCAGGATGGACCACAAAGCAGACCTGTCAACCGTGGCGTACCCCAGGGATCGGTGCTAGGACCGCTCCTGTGGAACATCGGGTACAATGCCGCGTTGACAGCAGCAATACCGGCGGGCGTGCGCCTGATATGCTACGCAGACGACACGCTGGTGCTCGCCGCCGGTAAGACAGATACGCGAGCTGCCTGCGGGGCAGAATTGGGAACGGCAGTCGTGGCTAACCGCATCCGGAAGATGGGCCTCGAGCTGGCTCCGCAGAAGACGGAGATCGTGTGCTTCAGCAGACGGAGCCGGAGGAGACCCACAAGAGGAACACCTCGCGTGGCGGTAAGTGTGGGACCGGCAAGGATCGAGCCGGGCCGAGACATCAACTACCTCGGCCTTCGGCTCGACGAGGACTGGAGATTCTCTAGCCACATAGAGAAACTTACCGGCAGGTTGGAGACAGCGGCACTCAAGCTAAGCCGCATAATGCCCAACCTGAAGGGCCCTAACGAGAGGGCGCGAAGACTATATACGCCGGGGTGATCCGTGGCATAGCATTGTACGGAGCCCCGGTGTGATACAGCTCCATCGCGGGGCGGAGACACACCGACAAGAGGATCTCGTCCCTGCGCAGCGCGTGGAGGAGGATGGCCATTCGTGCGATACGAGGATACAGGACGGTATCATACGATGTGGCCACCGCGCTTGCTGGGCTGGTGCCTATCGAATACATGGTCAGCGAGGATGCGTTCGTCTACCATTCGCTCCGAAACGCGGACCAGGAAGATGACGATGACGCGCCAGCCCTGAGTAGAAAAGAACTCAGGGACGCGGTAAGATCGGCTTCGATAGAGGAGTGGAAGAGACACCTCTCCACTCGCTCCGAACACAGGACGATCGGAGCGGTCCTAACCATCCTAGATAAGTGGGTGGACCGCCGAAGAGGGCTGCTTAGCTTTAGAACCACGCAGATACTGACCGGACATGGATTCTTCGGTCAGTACCTGCAGAGGATTGGCAAGGAAGCCACGGCTGCATGCCACGACTGTGGCGAAGAGGACGACACAGCGCAGCACACACTGGAGAGGTGTCCAGCGTGGGAACGGCTGCATCGACCACTGATAGTCGAGGTAGGATCGAATCTCTCACTGAAGAGCATCATGTCAAAGATGCTCGAAGGTGAGAGATACTGGCGGGCCGTGACGGCGTTTTGCAACAAAGTCATGGCCGCAAAGGAGGCCGCCGAGCGCGAAAGGGAGCGCGGTGTCCCTGCTCGACGCTGCCTACGGGGTCGGCGTCCTTGACGTTTGCCCCGTTCCGTTTCAAGATAGAGGACTCCCGTTATCGGACGGGGGTCACTTCCAAGATCCCATCGGGGAACGGAACTTCGCCGCTAACCACCCCATCTCAAAGGCTATCTTCATCCGGAAGATGGGCGAAGAAGAGCCCGAAGAGATGAAGAGGTCAAGATGACCGAAGTGGATGCCAAGACGGCGAAGAGGTCAAGAAGACCGGGATTGGACAGGACGACCAGCTGCGAAAGACTCGCAGCTGTACCGTCACAAGAGGCCAAGACGGCCAGGACCGGAAGGATGCACAGCTGCGAAAGACTCGCAGCTGCAACGGCAGCAAACAGGAGTTTGCCAGCTGTGCGTAAGTGGCTCACGAGCGGCGCTTGGCGTACACAGATATCTTTGCGCGTCACCATGGTAGAAGACCAGGCTACAGGCCAGAGTAGACGAGCAGAGGGTCAACTGGAGACCCCAGCGCAGGAGGATGCCGGTCGTCGTTCGTTAAGAGTTCCCGGCTCCCGTCCGACACGCGCAGATGATGGCCACCGTGGGGCTTTAGTCGGTAAGAGTCCGACATGACCTCGGATAGTCCCCAAAGTCCGAGGTACCCATGAGGGTTTCCCCACGATAAAAAAAAAGGATATATAACGTTATAGGCGTATATAATGTCCCCAGCGAGACGTACTGGACGACACGAACGGGATTCTGTAAAATATTACCGGCGATGGGCTAGATGGGTTAAGTTAGGCTATATTACGTTATAGACGTACATAATGTTCCCACCGAGAAGTAGGGGCCGACCCGCCAGGAATGTTGGAGGATACTACATCCGAGATGTTAGGTTGCCGTAAATTAGGATATATAACATTATAGACGCATATAATGTTCCCACCGCGATGTAGGGCCAGCATGCCCGGGATCCTGTGAAACACTACTGCACAAGTGCTGGGTGGAATTAGGTTAATTTATTTTAGGTTCTATTTATGTATAATGTTCCCTACGAGAAGTAGTGGCCGACACGTCAGGAATGTTGTAAAATATTACCGCCGAGATGTTAGGTTGCCTTAGGTTAGGATATATAACATTGTAGACGTAAATAATGTTCTCGCCGAGAAGTAGGGGCCGACACGTCAGGAATTTTATAAAATATTAACGCCGAGAGGTTAGGTTGTGTTAGGTTATGTTATATTTGGTTCTATTTATATATAATGGTCGAGCGGATAAAATGTGGCATGTTTGGAATACCTTGGGTTGAATATGCGGGCTACGAAATCCTAGGGGGTTACGAATGACCCAGAGCCAATAAGTAATTAAATGAGGCCAACACTACAGGCCCTTGGAAAGCATCTCTGACCCTGGGTGTCGAATTAGGTGCCAGGGAATCTCTTGGCGCGGTTAGTAATAGCACAGCTTCAATAGGGGGTTGTATGAATCCAAATCTTATAGTATGTTCGGTCCTATGTTTCGAAGTAGGCGGATATAGAACTCCTGGAGCGATTACTACTGGCCAAAAGCCAAAAAGTACTTAAATGAATCCAATAGTAGGGGCCCCAGGCATGGCATATCCGGCCCAAGTGTCAAATAAGTGGAGGTTGACGAACTTCTGGAGGGGTCGTTAATGGCCAACAACCAATATATACTTATATCAAACCAATACTAGGGTCCACAGACATGATATGTCCAACCCTATGTTTCGCATAAGGAGGTAGAACTCATGGATTGGTTATTAATGGCGCAGAGCGAAACAGTACATAAGTGAAGTCAATTCTAGGGGTACCAGATACGGCATGTCTGGCTCTGGGAGTCGAAATATGCGGAGAGCGAACTCCTGGAGCGGTCACGAGTGGTCCATAGACAATATGTACTTGAATGAAAAAAATTCTAGAGGCCCGAGATTCGGTATGTCATCTCCTAGGTGTAGAAATTGTAGGAGCGGTAGCTGATGCGTTACGATGCACGCGTGTCTCCGCTATTTATTGCGAAAATCGCGGAATCATTCGGTGTCAAGGAGTATCGAAATCTTGAGATCCGTGAAGCAGATACAAACGCGAAATGTCACTGGTCGCAATTTTTGTTCGCAGGCACATCTGCGAGCATTATGACTCTACGCTAGCCACCCCTTTGGAACGTCGCCTCTTAGGACCTCGCGCTTTTTCTTGGACTTTCTGCTTTGCCAATCAATGCGGAAAATGGAAAAATGAAATCCTCGTATCCTATATCGCGTTGTGTGTGCTTACGCGAACGTGCTATCCTTCCTCAATTACACGGCGTTATAGGCGGTTATAAAACTGTATCAACGAACTTCTAGTTCAAATCGTTCATGGTATCATTTCCTATACGCGACGATAAGAAAATCCAAGGTACAACGAAAGCTGCTTACAGCCAGTCTACGAAATTTCTAATAAAAATCTCGCGATCCCTCCCATCGGCGGAGGGGGGAAAAACTCAGCTTAAATCTTCATGGAGTTTTAATAAAAACTTTAAGAGAAATTATAAGAGCATTAAAGTTCCGTAAGAAATAAAACCTTGCTGCGTTTATAGAAGCTTTTCCCTGGGAAAAAATCGTTCGCTGGCTCCCGATAAAAATTCGTCTTATCACATTCCAGTCATCGTTCGCCACAGATTATCAACAGTGGTACATCGTAGCGGACAAACAAAAAAAGAAGGGAGCAGTTAAGCTCACCAACAGATCGCGGACCAATCTAGCTGCGAATTTAAATGATAGCGCCGATTTAAAAGGTCGGTTGGAAAGCATCCAATATTAACAATACATTGCTTGCTTTTCAAAAGAGGTAGCACTGATCGTTCGGAGAAGATTAAAGGTCCATTCTCACCGTCTATGCGGGAGGTTAAAGCGGAGACCCTTGCGCCGGCCGCGAAGTCACTCGTGAAACAAAAAGAGCACGGCCGCTGAACCAATGTAAACCCATCAAATGGAAAAATCGCTCCATTAGCGAGTGTTCTCGAAAGTAAACAAGGGATACCTATCGAGAACAAAAACAACTTCCGTATTCTAAAGTGCAGTTCCGTATAATCGAACAAAGATATATCGTCAGAAGAATAATCAATCCACTTTACACGTCACGGGAATGGAGACTTCTGTCTCCAATTATTTCCCAGTAGACGGTCTTTGCGTGCCATTAAGGATTCCCTTTGTTCCCACCTTGGTCCCCTTTTGACTTGCAGGGGATGCTGCGTCGCCGCGGAACTCCATTCTATGGGTTCTTTCTTCTCGCGGACGAAAGAACGTACGTGACCACGTTCGAAATTGTATCCGTGGAATTCGCTTGACGAAAAATATTTTGTAGCACTTGAATGCCAGGTGGAAACGCTGTCATGGAACTCGTCGAAATGATTAAAATCCTTATAAAAATGCCACGCGGATTCCTCAATCGAACCAAGGAGTGATCACAACCATCTGTTTCGCGCACATGTACCTTATACAAGCCTGTATAATTGAACGAATCCCGAATACGATTGAGAAAGTTACGACAACATATGTTGTCATAGACAATGCAGATGTCAGCGGCTCGAACCAGACCAATTAGGGCGAGGAGCTGATACAAATGTACAATATACAGTCGTAATTACATGCACCAGTTAAACGATCCAACAATGAGGATTTGCTGATCACTTCGCGCTGAATTCCTTCTACTGGTCGCGATTAAGAGATCGATCATTAAAAGATGACAATTCAGATTCCGTTTGAATAAATTCACGACAGATTATCTCTGTCACACGCGTGTCAAATTTTAACACCACTGTAATTAACGATATTTACTAATCTAGTAAAACCATCGATCAAAGCTCCATTAGACGAAACGCTGTTGTTAAACGACACGGGATATTCAGATTGTTTGCAGGATTAGAGCATCAGATTACTTCGACGGACGGTTAATCAACATCTGCCGGGCTACTGTAATTAGAAAGGTATTTACGGTAACCCCTTCAGTTGCGGATTCTACAGGATGTCTAAAGTCTTTTAGAAAGTGTAATTTCTCTTTCAGGGGTTGAGAAGGAACGGAACACAATATTGGCTACTAATTTTCGCTGTTGAGGATAATGGTAGACTGTCGTGATAAAATTTCACGAAAACATGCATTCTTGTATGTAATATTTGTTATCAGTTTAACTTTATACCTCGAAATACGGGGGTAGATGAAAAAAATGTTCAAACACGAACAATGGAAGAATCCCTGAATTTTTCCCTCGGCATACTGTTCTTCTTATTCTCTTCCTCTTCAATATTGGCTTCTTATTTTCTCTTGATGAAGGCATCGCTCCCAAAATCCACATCCAGATAGTAATATGTACTACCCAGTATTCACCATATCCAGTTATTGTTGCTCCCTTTTCAAACAAATTTTCAAGTTTCTTACTCATGCTGGTTCCTTTCCGTAAACCGTCAAATTCTCTAGTGAATTCGTCAAGCGATAAAAGAGAAATGAACTACTTACAACGTGAATTACTGATTTCATCAACTGAAAGATAAAAAATGAATCCTTCGGATATTCCATTCAAATTATCACCCACGGATAAGAGAAGATTAGGAAATCAAAGTTACTGTTGAAATTACCCGTGAAGATAATTGAATTAAAGGCATCTGAGACCTCCAAAATGTCAATTTAAGCTGGAAAGTGTCGTTAGAATCGAAGACCAAGTTTAATGCGCTCTGCAAGGAAGTATGCTTACCTCACCTAAATCGTCCAATAACCGTTTAACGGGGCTCAATCGATTCCTACCAACCTATCGCTGTCCACGCGAAATCACCGTTTCCGTCGATACATCTGACAATAAACCTGGCATGTGCCTACTCCGAGAGACGGGGCGAAACGCGGTCCATTTCGTACGATTCAATCCTATCGAGCGCGGCTGCCCTTCGATAAAGTAACGGCCTTATTAAAGCCCTGTAACTCCATTGTTCCGACAGATATTTAGCCCACGAACGCGTCAAACCTGGACACGAGCACGGAAAGGAGATCAAGTAATATAACCTTCGTTTCCGAGGCTTTCCTTCAGGATTCGCAGCCGCGCGAAATTTATTGGACAAAGAGGAAAGACCGTGCCTCGAAACGGACTAATTAACGCGCAAGCAGTGTTAAAATAATGGATGCTCGCGTTGAATCGCGACGATCCACGGTTAGATAGGATACAACGGTTATAGCGCGAGGGGTTAATTTTCTGGAAGAGCGATTAGGGTATCGCTGCGCGGCCTGGCAACAATAAGATGTCGCTTAAAGAGATTATATTGGCTTTCGAGATAGCGTTAACCGAGTGGTAATTAATTCTGCATCAATTGTATAGATTATATCGACATCGCGATAGCTTCGTTCCTAAGCTATCATATTCTCGGATTATTAAAATTTCATTCGATTAACTGCGCGAGGGTGATCCATCAACGATACTGCTGATCGTATCGGTCTATAGAAAGGCGATCGATAAATCTGATTTATAGAAACTAGGAAAATCACTCTCGATCAAATCGCAGTTTGGCTCCGTGCCAACCAAATGAAAACGCTTGTACTAAGAGTAATCGGATCAACGTATTATGGCTACAAAAAGCATTCGCACGAGCGAGATTTCCACCGACGCTGTTCAAATAAATGGATTTCCAGGGTATTAATCTTTTACAGTCACTTGAAGGTACTATCAGAAGTGATGGAGAATTTAATATGAACGCATTGAACACAATTAATCAATACACCGATGCTAAAATATGTACAATGGTGCACCAGGACTCCGTATGCGCCTGCTGCGGCCACTGGCTCCTTCGATTTGGATACGAGAAATTTAGTGGCAATATTCCACGCTTAACTGATAGCCAATGTTTGATCGAGGTTAGTTCCTGCTTTGACTATGCACGTGTAATGCTCGGAGTTCCAACTATGCGGTATTCTTCTGTAATTTCGAAAATGTGCAACACTCGCAGAGATATTTACTGGTTCGTTATTGCATCATGATTAATAACTTAGCTCAAAATAAACTCCACGATATTAATGCACTTCACGTATCTGTAATACAAAGCTTCAACCCTTAACCTCTAAGTTGATTGCATACACAATATACGTATGAATAATTAATCTTCAAACATTTCCATTCCTCTGCAAATAGATTAAACCGCTCTCAAACAGAGCGAATCAAATTTAACGTCTCGGTGCAACAAACACGTACATCTCGTAGAGAACGATATACGATACGTTTCTCCTCGATTAGCATAAGATTACTAGATCGATAGGTCTTATTATGCGATGTGGTGGATTCACAGAGACGCTGCGTATTTTTGCAGGACCAGGACATGTTTGTCACGGGAGGCAGGTGGTGCGGCGGAACAACTGTTGGCTGGCCGTACTGGCCGTGTCAGTGGTGCTATCGATTCTGCGAAACAGTTTGGCGGGCGAACGGTATCCGCTCGATTATGGTAACAACCAGCTGTCGGTTAACCGCGCCGAAGTCGCTTACGGGGCTCGCGGCGCTAATGAACCATCCCTGAAATTCCAAAACCATTCAAATAATCCGTCATCCCGGCACTCTTAAAAGTTATCATTGCCATCAACTACCGCTCGGCAAACATTCCGTCCACTCGTCAAGAATGACATCACGGAGGAGTCGTCGAGAGCAATTTCCTGGCGAACCGCCCAGGCGGTGGACGCGAATCAAACCGACGAAGATGACGATCGATCGATCCGGTCGAGCGATCGTCGACTCGCGGATCCCGACCCGTCGAACGACTGCCACAAGGAACGACGCGATAAACGCCGAGCCGGGCTAACTGCCAGGGGATCGACCGGATTCACCGGGAGTTCAGTGAATATTCCGGAAGAGCCCCGCTTATCCTCCCGGGTTTCAGGCAGTCTAAAGGCTTTCAGACGAGAGAACAAGGACGTGAGAAGGCAAAGGGGATTCAGTGGCGAGCTTCGACGTCTTCGGATGAAAAGATCCTATAGGATGGACGGTCAAAGGACTATGGACTATTTTCAGAGTGACGGTATCGTGGGTTCTCGGAGCTTGGGAGATGGTGAGGAAACCGCAATGGAAGCGATATTCGACTGAGATTCCTGAATCCGTTGTTTCTATCGGTAAAGCATTCGAAACAGGATTGAAATCGGAGAAATTCGCGGATCCAGGGGGATTGAGTGGTAGGAAGCCGTCGGAAGGCTCGGTTGAGCAATATTTAATCGCTTCCGCCGAGTCTTCCACCTCTATTAATCAACCATTAAGGGTTGGACGGTTGAAATTGAAAACGCTGACAGGTCGAAAAAGATTAAAAGACGCGAAGAGACGAGCATCTACGAAAGGTAAGAAAGATACGCGAGATGTTGAGCCCAAAGGATACATCCAGAAACGATATTTCATTGAAACTCCTAAATCTTCCGCTTCTATTAGTGAAATGTTCGACGGAGAATTGAAACCAAAAGGGAAATCGGGAAATAGAAGTCGACGGACATGATAATTCCATGTATCAGTTGATGAGCAGAAGGTCCATTAAAAATTCGGGAATAAAACCTGACGAAGAGTCGAGGTCGTTCGATTCTGGTGATGTAATAAATCTGGAGTGGTCGTACCTCTGCCAGAATTCGGGATCCTCGAATTGCGAGCCGCGAGGCAAAAGAGTCAAAGCAATCAAGACAGAAGGGAGGACTCATCATTCTTCAGAGTTCGAAGGTTCCTGGTGAACCTCGACGTCTCGTAAATCAACGTTGATTCGGAGAGAGATGGAGTATACACGCCAGTTGAATGGAATCTCCGTGAAACAGATATCAACAAATGAAAGCGATGATGAGGCAGACAGGAGAACCCGTGGAAATTTTTCGATCCGCGAGAAGAGAGATATTATTCCGTCTAGCGACGCGGTCGCGTTGGATTCGTCGCAATACGGTGGAACTTCATTGAATGTTACTTTCAACGAAACGACAAATGATTTTTTGAATAACGATGCGAAAATTGTCGAGACAGAATTGGAGATCGACTTCATTTCAGAGAACGTTATGTATAACTCACTGGACGATCGAGATGCTGCAGCACACGTACAGCAGTGGAATGATTCGACGTTAAATTTGAGTACTTTAACATTGAGCAATGAATTCAGCTCAACAAGTCACGACGGAAGCACAGGATGAGTTAACAGAGTAACACTCGAAGCACCAGATGTGGTGAGTGAGAACGATTCACTGCTATCGGATAGCTCGGTGTTAAATGGCAAACCGAATTCGACGTTGAAATGACAATGCACAGTTACCGGAAAACGTTTCAAGTCTAAGTAACGATGTGATCTCGATAAGACTCAATTTGAGCGCGGATTCGTCGCAAGATATGGAATTAGACGCTCCGCGGAGCGAGATTGATAAGGCTAAAGAAGAGGCGAATAAAGCGACAACGGAAGAGGCTTCTGCGCAAAGTAACGTGACAAAGGAGTCTGACGGCGTCCTCGTGAACTCCGAGCATAGCTCTGTTGCGGCGCCAAGGAGTGCCCCGTACCTAAGAAACGATATGAACTGTCTAACCGAAAGGGGCTATACGTCGGAGAACAGTGGCCTTCCTGAATTCGGCGAGGGAAATTCCGACGATACGTTCAGGAACTCATCTTCGACTGAGCAAGAGCGGAAGATTACGAAGGATATCAAAATAAACGCGAACCATAAGCAATCGCTCGTGAATAAAACGAAATATTCGAAATCGAAGCTTCCTTTAACCCCTGCTGAACGACCATCCGCGTCTGTCCAAGCGAATGCCAGCAACGATGCTCCCGGGGGGGCTAAGAGTTTCGTTGACACGTCCACTAGAATTCGTCTCCAGAGTGCAGGATTGATCAAAGGTTTCGCTCCCGTTTGAAAAGTAAGAATGGTTCTCTGGGCAACTACCTTAACGAAAATCTCGCGCTTTCGTCTACAGAGAGGGAACAACTTCCAGTTACCGCCGAAACGTCGACCATCGGATTGATTAACGACGAGAACCAATTTTCGTTCACTTTTGACATGATCGCCACTTCTTCTGACCATGAACCGTTACCATGGACGAGGCGTCCTCGCAAACGACGAACAACTCGTCGCATGAGCTGGAACCGCCGAATCAGTGGCCAGTTAAGCACAGCGCGATGGTCGAGTATAATCTAGTGTTAAGTCGTCTAATGATGGTCCATGAGAGGAAGGGTACCATCACCTGCGGGTCAGTGATGCCGCAACGTGACGTTCAAGCGCTCGAGGTGATGATTTACACTCTGGATAGGCTCAACGATCGTGGAATTGTACCCGGTGTTAAGATCGGCGCCTACATTCTCGACGATTACGACAAGGATACGTACGGCTTGGGAATGGCTGTGGACTTTATCAAAGGTACGTGTTGTTTTGTCAGTTAATTAGCTGAAGGCTGATAATTCAATGGTCGTCGGTGTCCGATGTTGTAGATTGATGTTATGATTGACGAGTGCGATGCATTCGCGCGTCGGAAATGTAAATTCGTACGAGTTTCAGCAATACCCGCGAGCAAGTGTCAACGTGTTTAATACGTTATTGATTAGAGAAACAATTCGAGTTAAACGACTAAGAAAATTGAATTTCTCTTTAAAGGAAAAAGATGTTCCGTTTCACCACATTGTTACTAATTATTTGCGAAGATCAGAAAAATGGAAAGAACACCGCTTATTTGCCGACTTCATTCTTTTTGAGAGGTAAAGAGAATGTTCGATTTGCTTAAGTTCGTTCAGTTCCAAGATACGACAAGTGAAATTGACAATGTGAAACTTCGCGAACATCTCACGGAGGTCTACGGAACCATTGCGTACCCTGAATTTTTCAATTCAACAATACAATCACATGCATTCACATTAGAGGGAGAAAAATGAAATTCCGCGAATGTAGGTCACGCTGTGGGCACGACTCCACTGAAACTGTGAAAATTTTAAATGCTTTGAAGGCTAGGGGAATCTCACAGCGATAGCTCAAAGAAGCGATAAGATGTTCAGCGTGCGCGATGCTTTATATGGAAAATTCCGCCCGTGTAACGAACTTACGCGGCGCGGTGCTAGATGAAATTGCGGCAACTTTCTTCCAACTTTTCCGTTCTCTCCTCTCTGTCACGAGTCATGTTAATCTATTATTCTCCGCGAAATGCCAGGTCCATGTTTACCAAATGAATCAACCCGACAGGAAGTTTCATCAACCTTCAAATCAAAGAACGAACGTAGTATAATAAAAGAAGCCTCGTCACGCGTACTTGAACTTCGTCGAATTTTACATCGGTTACATCGCGTTCTTTGACGTAACGAATTCGTCTGTGGAAATACCGAACCGTTGCTTTTACTTCTTGTATTTCATTTTATCACCCTTTCTCATTTCGAAGCGAGTGTGAATACATTGTATACATTGTGTTGGAGATTCGTATTGTCGTTTTTTCTCTCTAATGATTCTTCAGTAAATTCTCGACCTAGATATTTGGCCAATGCCAGATGTTAATTTATCCTTTCTACACGACTATCGATGCGCGACCAGGTTTGATAGAGTCTAGGACCGTTTCTTTCGATAGTGAACATGAGCCTCTATAGCGATGCAGTGGTGGTGAAAAATTGTACCCCTTGAAGAAAGAAGAGTATACTCTGTTGGGATACCGAACGGAAAGTTACACAAAACTCCGCTCGGAACGGAGAAGAAAAATTTGTATTTCTACTTCAGGTTCTCAAAATATGCAATGCCTAACGAGCTCAACGCTTCGAAAATGAGACTTCAATAGAAACATCTATGACCTAGCGACCATTACATAATTATGAATTAATTTCAGCATACGGTTTACGTGTCCCCAGAGATTCAAATCCTGGATATTTAATCTAATTTGCTTCCTTTGAATGGAATCAACACACGGATTACGTTTTTGCTAGTGGGTAATTTCGCAGGGCATTGAAGCAAACCAGTTAACGAATTGTTAGCGCAGAGCTATTTTAATTAACGTGAATGATAGCTCCAGCGAAAACGCGCGCTGGACCTACAATCAAGTTTCTGATTAACACAATTCAGAGGGCGCAAACTGCTTCGCTGTAAAGCCTATCGTGTGTCGAGCGAAGTTTCTTTAATCGAACCATTTTCACAAAGTAATTTGGTGTTTAAAATTGTTAACGTACGCAACTACTGAATTATTACTGTGTCACAAACACAATGAAGATCAACTGAATAGTTAACATCGCTAATCTAAATGTCGAAACTTCAAAATGATTCTAACATTAATACACGTTCTCCAAAGTTTTCTAGTAGTTGTCATATTTGCCTTTCAATTAGAATAAAAATTAAGATATAATATAACAAGAAGCGGCACTAGACAATTCTGAAACGATAAGCTCTATAGAATTCAATTTCCTCGAAAAGGAAATCGTAAATGCAGAGCTATCACACTGCTAGTTTACCGTGAGATAGTTTGCATTCGTGATAGACGTGCGTTATATCACGATACTGCACTCTCCTACAGAAATAGGTAATTAGGATTTCCCTTGTTCCGAAACAATCAGAATCTACACCAAAAACATGCAACACTGCTTTTAAATACCCATCGAGATGCAACAAAACAGAACAATACAGCCTCATCCTTTTACGTACAAAAAAGATGTAATAACGCGCGTATAGAAGACCGCCTCATCCGAATGAAAGCATCTTTCCTACCCTTCGCCATTGTTAGATTTCCGTGTAACGAAGAATACTTGACGTTTCGTTTGCTTCCATTATACAGGCTAGGGGAACTCCATTCCCCAGAGTAGATCATGTCTTAACTAGAGAAGACATTCAGTCGCTGGCGGCTGGACCATTACGAGGCATAAAAATTCCAATGAAAAGAACACAACTTCCCATGCACTCGGCGGTAAAGTAAAGTGCGGATATTAAAATTTGATGTCCGTAGCAATAGCCCGACACTCGGTGAAAGCGAATTCGCATTGAAAGTTGACATTATTCATGTGTTTCCGCGAGATCACGTCGCGATACTGACAATTTCACCGCAGCACGAATGCGAAAGCAGGCGAACGAAACGTGCAAACACTGCAAAGATGAGGCAGAGCGGACATAGCGTTTCTAAATGAAAAACTCTGGCAGAAGTATTGAATTACTGAATTCCTTTTATAAGTTGCTGTATGAGAATGCAATGCTAACACAAATTTCGAGATTGATGTCGCGAATGTTTCAAAAAATTCGCGAGATTCTCTGTGTTTGCTTGTTGCGCGGTTCTAACGATTTCTGATCGACTAATTGAATTCTTGTACGAATATAATACACTTGCAACATATACGCTATTTGATTGAATATCGGTAAGGAGATTTTCTGCTCCGTGCTGCGATTGTATCTACAACGAAATATGCTTCTGAAGAAATCTAGAATCCCGCATAGATAACATGCAGGCATCGAGACGAGTCGATACGGAGGTGTCGTGAAGCTTTCCACGGTGCACTGCAAGCTCAAGTATCGCCTGTCGGTAAGCTCGTGATACTCTGCAAGCTCAAGTCGACAACTTCGTCTCGATTTATCCTAGTACCGACGAGCTACAAGATAGGCCACTGATCTAATGGAATTTTATGACCATTACTGTCCGAAATATTGATCGCGTACAAATTTTTACACCCTGTAGAATATAGGATTCGAAATTGATAAAGTAGCAGTTCTTGCAAGATTCGTGGATATATTTTACGCAAAAGGGAGGACCGAATTAAAAATTTTCCAAAGCTCATAAAATGTGAATTATTGCAGACATAAAACCTCTTGCCAGATAAAGATTTGATTTAAATTAAAATCCAAAAAGACCAGAGAGAAAGTAGAATTCTTCGACGGTTCCAGGTTGATGCCACGAGAGTAAAATTTTACTTAACTTAATTTAAATTATGGCTTCAACTATTACCTGAAGTACAACGTAAATAGAATTTCCAAGTCCTGAAAAGGACTTAGATAATTTAAATTGTACTGCAAAATACTCGATGCTAAAAATACCAGTAATCCAGTTATTCTAATCTCGCGCAAAGTTAATGAAATAATGGAATGAATGAGTATCATAGAAAATTGTTGAAAGTAAATCTATGAAACCTTTGATCAAGTGAAAAATCTATCTATCTCTATCAAAAGCTACGACCACCATCTTTTAACTAGTTTGGTACATCTAGCATCAAGTTTACTACAATACTTATGTCTACAAGCGCAGTCCTTAGCATGATATCGTCTTTCAGAGACCAGGCTCTCGAAAACGTTACCAAGTACCCAGGTCCACCAACGAGGAGGTGACTACGCAGGAACACATCCATATTTCCCTAATCCCATCCACCCTCCATTACATGTTGACGATCTCGGTACAGAAGGTACCGAGATCCAACTCTACTTGAATTCAATACACGCCAAATCCATGGTACATTTTCTTAGAAATTGCAACGTGGACTTTACGAATCGCGAAAGGGAAGAAGGGACTGGAAGTATATATCATGTTCTTATCCAGAGCGTAATTTACAAAGTCTCTTTATCGACACTTTAGAAACATTAAAGCGTTTCTCAAAAGGGATTACGATGCGATAAACACTAAACTCTATTATACTCTATTCTGAAAAAAAGAAATTAAAAAGGTAATTAAAGTTGGACAAACTTGTGATAAGTAATAAATCAAAGAGAAAAGTGAACATAACATTCGCGACGTGACCAAAGGTACTCTACATACTCACGTGGTACTACGTAATCACGTAGATTTGCTAACTAAATGTTTCCGGCGCTGTCCACTTTCCAAACCACGGTCTTTTCGACCCATAGAGCTACTCATGGCAGCGACTTACGTGTAACATTAAGTTAGCGTGCTCACTACTTGCTTGCCACATGCGATGCATGCCAGCGAGTACGCAGAGTAATAAAACTATTACTGATAAACATCAGTAGTGTGCAAATGGAGACTAAGAATAATTATATTCAATTTCGATAAAACGGGGATTTTGAGGAAAAATTCTATGGTTTCGCTCTTGATAAGACAATGTACATACTCCCTTACAATTTCATTACAATTATTATCACAATTACTATTATCTAATTATAATTATTATTATCTATGACTAATAATATACGCATCCAGCGGCGATCCAGCGGCGAACGTAGAAATATCTGTTGAAATTATTTATTGACATCACAGGAATTTTATTATAGAAATCATAAAAATTGGATAACAGAATGGAAATGAAAAGGATTGGTTGAAATTCGACTCAAAACCATTGAATTTTTGACAAGAACGGAGAAAATACGTCAAATTTCACGATTCCCTAATAATCATTCTCAATTATAATTTCGTACAGCCTATTTGCGTGAAACAATTGGAAAGAACCTTGGAAAACGTGGAAATAGCAATTTCTTTACGTAAAACAATACCATGCGTCAAACGCTGCATTCACCGAAAATATCATTTCCTCATTTCCAAATTTAAAGAGAATAATGAAGTCACTTTGCGACTACAGAATTAAATTTTCTGTTGTTGTAATTATTGAAATCAAGAGCCAACCTTTGATCAAGGGAAGATACCATGGAGACAGAAAGAGAGAGAAAGAGAGATGGAGAGAGAGAGATGCCGGATTATTTAAACAATTCCCTGATTTTCCACCGTCGCATATATTTCTTTAATCACAGAATGATTACTTCCATTTCAACTACACCTGCTCTCAGTTTCAATACTTAAGATAACTCATCTACCGATCACTGAATAGATTACTTATACCGAATGAATTGATTAGCATGAAAATAGTCATGGGAAAGGAACAAAGATGGAACGTAATTAAATTATATTAATGGAGAATATGTAGTAAGTTATATCACGACATCCAGCCGCGTTCCAGCGGCGAAGGGAGGGGTTAAAATAAATCAGAATAAACCAAAAACTAAGCGGATTTCCGAACATCAATCACCTACCCATCGAACATTAAAGAATCAAACAACCCTCCTTCGATGAGGCACGATAAATTTAACAAGTTATATCAAGTCATCCAACGGCGGTCCAGCGGCGATCCAGCGGCGAATGCAAAAATTAACTTAAACTATATCTTATTCTCTAATTACACTAATTATATAATCTACGTGCGTAGTCCTTAGGGGGTCCCAGGTCCACCCCGTGGAGGTGACTACGCAGGGACCCACCCCTAAACCCAAATCCCATCCACTCTCCATTACATATTTACGATCTCGTTACAGAAGGTACCGAGATCTGACTCTATTTCAGTTAAAAAACCGAGATCCATAATACATTTTCTAAAATCTACCAAAGAATTCTAGAAATTGCAGTATGGACTTTACGAATCGCAAAAGGAAACACTTTCTTATTCAGAGAGAAACATTATTATTGAATGATTATACGATGATTCTATTTTACAAAAGTTAAAGTATTGCACAAAAAGCAATACGAAAGGATACTTTAAATTCTATTATTCTACTTTAAAACGACTCAAAATTAAACGGAATAAATCAAAGTGTGTGTTTCCCTCTGAATAAGAAGAATGTGTTTCCGTACAATTTTATTACAATAATCAGTACAACACATATACAAAGTTTGGTACAGTAATCATAACAATTTCATTACAATAATCATAACAATTTCATTACAATAGTCATAACAATTTCATCATAGTAATCATATAAATTTGATAACAAAGGAAGTGGAAAGGATTAGGGGTATTATTCTCGACGAAGTTGGTGAAGTTGTTGAAATTCGCCCCAAAACCAATGAATTTTTGACAAGAACGGAGAAAATACGTCCAATTTCAAGATTCTCTTAATAGTGATTCTCCTAATAGAATTTCGTATAGCCTGTTTGCGTGAAGCAATTGGAAAGAATCTTAAAGATTGTGGAAATGGAGATTTTTTGACGTAAAACAATACCATAGTGATATCTCCAACGTTGTATTCACCGAAAATACCATTTTCTTATTTTCAAATGTAAAAAGAATAATGAAACCACTTTGCGAACACAAAATAGATAAATATAAAATCATTCTCATCATCAACAATCAGACCAATCTCTTTCGAGAACAAACACCACAAAGAGATAGAAATTGCCATAGATTATGCAGGATTCTCTTAAACGAGCCCCTGAGTTTTGACCGACGTGTTTTTATGAATAGAATATGAATAGAAAATGAATGATTTTATCGCTGACAACAAAGAAATGCGAGATACCGGTTTCGAAACAACTATTCTACCACATATCGAAGAATCTGTTAGTACCCAATGAACTGGGATACCATTCTTACGAACTAATTAAAGCGAGAATAACTACGCTCGGTTGTGATAAGTGAGAGAAGTCAGGATAAGAGGGAAAGGCTCACACAATTATAAATTTACATTATATGAGTACAAATATGATCTTATAAATTAACTAAACTAAACTATTTGCTGTCCAATTTAAAGTTTCAACGTTCTGAAAAGGACTTGGAAAATTTAAATTGTATTGCAAAATATTCGGTGCTAAAAGTACCAGTAATTAAATTATTCTAATCTCGCGTAAAGTTAATGAAATAATAGAATGAATGAGCATCATGGAAAATTGTTAAAGGTAAATCTATGTAATCTTTGTACAAGTGGAAAATCTATCTAGCTTTATCAGAAGTTACGAAGCATGGTCTTCTAACTGGTTTGGTACTTCTAGCACCGAGTTTACAACAATACTTATGTCTACGCGCGTAGTCCTTAGCTTGATATCGTTTTCGAGAGAGCAGTCTCTCGAAAACGTTACCAAGGTCCCAGGTCCACCACGTGGAGGTGACTGCGCAGGGACCCTTACTTACATGCAGCATGCGATGCATGCAAGCGAATGCGCAGCTAAATGATTTATTAATACCAAGCAAATATGAATTGATTTGCACTAGATCAATTAGTAATTCTGTTTTCTTAAACGAGAAGTATAAGGAAAATAGGGATAGGTTGTGTTTACTTTGGGTAAGATTATTTATTTTATTTAGCATATAAATCTAAATTAATTCTAACTAAAGATGTATTCTCATCCCTCGGCGATCCCACGAGTAACGCAGAAATTTGATTTATTTTCACAGAAATCTGAAGTACGAGATAAAGGAGCGAGATCAGATACCAACGAAGAATGACAGAGTAAGAATTCGAACGAAAAGAGATGCGAAATAAAACAGAATATGGAATAATGGAATAATATCGACACTTGACAAGAACATCGCAACGAACATTGATATCCTTACGCAAATAACTTAAATCTGACTCTTGAATCTGACTCTTAAATTTAACTCTTAAATCTAAGTCTTAAATCTAATGTTACTCGATATCGTTTTAGAAAGACCGGTCTTTCAAAAACGTTATCAAGGAATTAGGTCCCTGCATACTTGCCTCCACGTTTAGAGATGAGTACGCAGGGACCTATCCCCAAACACAAATCCCATCCACCCTTCCATTATATGCAGCCTCGGCACTGAGGTACCAAGATTTCATTCAACTTTTCTCTTAAACTTGTGTAATGCCAAATGGATACGGTGCGCAGCACGGCTATTTGCTTACGCACGCAACTTATTAGGAATTCTTTTATCGTTACTCTAATACACTATTTTTATTTTGTTATATCGTTACTTTAATAAACTATTTTTATTATAAATCTAACATATAATAGGTGTGGACTTTCAATTCTCTGAAGTCCAAAAATATTTCAGTAATATGTCAAGAATTCGGAGACACGTCAAAAATTCGGTAATAATTGCAAAAAGCTAAATTCTTCAAATACAAAAGTTTGGTAGCAAAAAGAAAATTAAAATTGAAAAATAAGAAAAACAAATAATAAATCATAAAACTAATAAAAGTAATAAAACTAATCGTTCAATCCCAAGAGTGTTCGCGATATACACTAGTCATTCAATCGCGAAACTATTCTCAACACATAACAATCTCTCATTTTTTAAACCGATAAACTAATAAAAAGAACGATTACAGTTATATAAAATAGGAGGGCTATATATGCTAGCATTCAGTCGAATGCGCTAGCTGATAGCCCTCCAGTTTGTTCAAGCATATATCAAAATTACTACTACTGCTACCTCATCTACCCCACCACCTCTAATTAAAAATTCGGTTTGTACAAACTCACCGTTCGCAGACAAGTGACGTCATCAGCGGCTAGCATACTCTCCATGATCCTCTACCATCGACTCAGCTAGCTGACCATTGTCCACTACTAAGCAGGCAGCACCCTCTCCGTAATCCTCCAGCATCGACTCAGCTCGCTGACCACTTTCCATTACCAAGGGGTTATCGCGATGACCAGTGTCCACTATCATGGGGCTCAGCAGCCTCTCCGTGATCCACCACCATCGACTCAGCTCGCTTGACCACTGTCACCTACCAAGGGATCATCAGGCTGACCAGTGTCCGTCACCATGGAGGGCAGCACCCTCTTCGTGGTCCCCCACCACCATCATAACACGTTGATCATGGTCCATCTTCCTGAACTAGGCCCAAGAGGAGCTCCGATCGGTACCGCGTCTATCGAGCAACTGATTAAAACAGCGGAAGTGCCCTCCTTATATACCCATGGCTCCCCACCCCTGCGCTTAAATTTTAAATTGATTTTTTGTTAAAATTGGCCGTAATTTAGCGATTTTCGCAATTTTTTTTACCAATTAATATTCTCAACGATTACTCACAACTATTGGTAATAATCATTTATAAATTTTATGTAAAATAAAGCTACATTTACGTTTTAAAGGAGAATTATTGTTATTTTTCGCGAGTTTACTTCTTAATCATTTATGTATTATTATCGCGGACAAGATGCATCTACTGGGATCACTATTGCTACTTCCGGTACCTATTTGGAGCCATATGCTGAATTGGTAACATTTCGAAAGACAGTAAAATTGTACGACTTTGGTGATCGTACTTTGATCATAGTCGTAAGGGAAGTAGTAGAGCTTTCACTGCTAACTCGTAGCTTTTACCGGTAACAACAATCTCTCCAATATCAAAATCTGATAACTTTTAAAAATCTTCACGAAACTCGAATTGTTACAACTATTTGCGAAATTCAATTAGATTTAGAAATATTTGCCGATATATAAAACCATTTATTCTTTCTCTAATTTTCAGTGATATCAATCAATATACCAGACTGGCAATTAAGTGACCAACAATTTTCCTCAAACAAGAGCAAAATTAAAAGTAACAAAAATTGTACAATCGTACACATAATTTTCCAGAAACTTGACTATATTATAAACTAAACACGAAGCACGCTAGCCATAAATGCAGAAATTTTACGAGCTCAATAAGAAGCACGCTTTATTACTCCGCGAATGTCTATCGTCGGTGCAATGCCGTTCCTCACTACTTGTTCAATTAAATATTCAAACCTCAACGTTTAATCTCGCTACAAAGTAATGGTAGGTGTAATGCGGGTTACAGTTTTTAACGTCCAAGCTCCTCCACCCAGTTACTCTTGCTGACGCAATCTCGTTGATATTCAAAGTAGTATTCGAGTTTTTATTAATACTTTTATGGGCAGTGCTTAAAACGCGTGCACTCGGATATTCTGCAGATCGGACGTGGAGGTGTTGCTATTCCACTCTCGCCTAACCTTTTCCACTTTTTTCTTTTTCCGACGTCCTCTTTTTTCCTGTTTTTTTCTTTTTCTTTTAAAGCTTCTCAGCGAACGTGGAACACGTATACGTATCGGGAGATTCGTACGTAGGGAACATACGTAATTCCATAGCGTAAATATTTCAACAATTTTCATAACCCACTGGTTGGCCACGATATCGTGACGCGTTCGAGGAAAACCTCGTCTAAAATTGAATAAAACAGAGAGATGAAAAAGGAATCATGGTATGAAAATTATGTACTTTGTTCGCGTAAAGGAACAAACTTTTGTGCCCAGCGCACTGGCTGTATAAAATTCTTCTGTATAAAGGAACACGTCAAATACGCTGCTTTGCAAATGAACTCTTTACTGAACGTGAATTTTATTAAATTACACAGGTTGAAGTTAATAACTACACGAAAGTCCGATGGTAATGAATGTAATATAACGGCAAACTAGTTGAGTTAGCATATGATTATTGTAATACCACGTTGACCTCCTTTTGCACGTGAAGGCTTCCAGCTTTTTCGTTTTCCTCGTCCTAGCTGTTCGTGGATAATTAACTTTCCCATTGAAATTAGTCGAATCGCATTTCAATTTTAATTACGATTTGCGCAGAAAAGAAAAATGTCGGCACCGTCGAGCGATCCCTAGAGAACGATTTTTATAATTATATAGTTAAATTGGAAACGTTTATATTCTCGTATAAACACAGTCAGGGAAATCGCGCATATAAATTTACGAGAATTTTCGTTATTTCGCAGAAATTTCCAATTGATATCGTCTAATGTAGACGCTCGATTACGCGGATACTTTTCGCGACGTTCCCACGCGAATATCGGCTCTATTATTCGCGTACAACCGGGGGATTGATATTAAATTTCCATTAATTTTCACCGCGAGGAAACATCAATTTCTGGCCAGAAGGTGCACGTAAATACGCGTAGATAACGCTACTGTGAACAGTGAACGCGATAATTTGTCACGACTTACTTCTGGACAAACAGTTTAGAACCTCCATTTTTCATGAAGCGACCAACTCAAGTTGGGGGGGGGGGGTGATAATGACAAAATCGAAGCAATGCCACGATCTAGTAAAAACTTGTTGATATGATAAAAACAATGTTTATCCGGTTGAAAATTTCAGTACGTTTGCGTGTCCATATCAGACGACGTAAATGTAATTTCGAAAAGACTGAAATCGATTAAAATGGCAAACGAGAAAAAAATTACGGATTCTCTGATACGTACATATTTTGGTAAACTGACTTTGAAATAGTTCCATATTTCTGTTAGATGCATTTATCTATTTTTTCGCCCCTGCTCGTATTCTCTCTCTCTCTCTCTCTCTCTCTCTGTTTCCCTACGTTACTTAAAAAGCACGCTGGCAATATTTCGCAAAGGATAAATTAAGTTGGCTGCTAGGTTTTTAAAATATTCCCTCTCGCGTAGCGTTTTAGGAATTTACTTTGTAACTCGTGGGGCGTCGTGTAAAACAATTGGGATCGAGCTATCGATTTCATTATGAAACAGAGCTTTGAAAGAATTCGTGTTTCGGGTCAACGGAAATTCCAGAACGAAGAAATTGCAATTTCCTGATGGAAAATCTTCCTCGATTTGTTGCGACTGTAGTCGTTGCAGATCAAACCCAGTGTCGTAATTTCTACTACGTTGGTGCTTGGAAATGTTTTTAGTCGCGCTTCCGAGAAGAATTTCCAATTTCATTGCATTAACATGCAGTATATTAACGTGTCTTCTTTTTTATTCATTAGACAAAAATATTTACAAATAATAGCACGGATCAGGTGTCACCGTCCACGATTTTCCTGTTCAAACGGAAAGATATTTCACGTAGTATATCAAAGAAGACGAGACGCTACGATAGTGTCAATTAATCATTAATTAAGACGGAGTGAAAAAAAAAAGTATGAAGAAGAGCGACACAGAAATTTCTCGTTCACACTCATTAACTCGTGAACGATGCTTCAGATATTCCATAAACGCGGAAGCATCTCTTCTGGTGGAAGACTCGTCCTCTGTTGGACGATTTTTCGTGTAACCGTCGACGCTTGACACGGCCAGGTAGCCAGTCATGTAAATAAAAATAAGAACCATGGTGTATTCTGTATTTATGAAACGGATGAGGTGGAAAAATAGCGAATTTATTCGATTTTCAAGGAACTGAAGAATAAAAGAAGGAGCAGTTTGTACTCATAACCGCTGGGAGCAGAACGACGAGATCTCGAGAGAACTTTAAGGTGACGCTGAAAACGAACAGCGAAGCTCGAGTGAATGTTAATAAACACCCGTTAAACAACACAAGAGAGAAAAAATTCGCTCACAAGCCGGAAGTGCGAGAGGTAGAGGTGTGCAGCTTCAACGAACGGAAACGAGTGACGCCTCGTTACAGAATAATAAAATTTAATTAAAAGGAGGCAAAAAGAAGAAGCAACATTTCATTATGGAAAAATTAAAGCATCCTGGTTCAGCAACGTTCCTGTTAACTGAAAAATGTAACGTTTCGAATTAAAATGATACACCTCTTCACCTCGCAGCCAATTCGAAATGACTGCATTAAATTTTCATGCTGCAAACTATGAAGAAAATATTAAAACTCGTACCATAAAGGATGCCTAGTGTAATAGAGGAAGCCCAGTATAATAGACTTCATATGCATTTCCTATACGACTCGAGAATTGTATAACGATCGACGATGTTTCGATGCTGGTATATTTAAAGGTAGTTGTAACCAATTTATAGCGAACCACCAAACACAATCATACACCCTTTGTGCCGACGAAATCGAACAGACTCGTCGGTTTCGCCGCATACGTTTTGTTCGAGAGAAAGTGAGAAAAAAAAATGAAAGTTGTATCATTTCTGCCTCTGCGTTTATCGATTTTCAATATTTATAAGATACAAACTTGTTCATTAGCAACGTCATTTCATAACCTGTTAAAATGCAGATTTTAATTTATCCATCGTTATCTTCTTTTATCACGCGGCGATTAAAAAGTTAATTCGCCTAGCGATAACAACAGCAGTCTGAAAAAATATTCTCTACGCCCGCTGATGCGCAGCCACTCTCCACTTTCTGACCTCTCCTCTACAACATGAAAGTGTTTCTTCAAAAAGATGAAACTTCGATCGTAGCTGCAGATATTTGCTCTTTGAAATTAGACTACGCGTTTCCCGCGTTCATCGCATTTTCCTCGATGAATAATGCAACAATGCCTGTAACATTTTAAACCTGGAATTTTCAACGGTCTAGAAAGCCCTCCCATTATTCGCATCGAATCAATTATCCTGAAATATCGAATCGCCCTTATCGGATTTCGTTTTAATTGTGATAATCCGACTAGATAAGATACAAGCAACCGTGTCCACTGAAGGAAACGGTCGATTAAACGTTCAATTAACCATCAATCCACGAATTATTTAGGGTAACGTTCAATGGGATACAATGATCGCGCGAAATTTCTTCTTTTTCCAGAGAGATGTCTCAGGTGTAGATACTTATTTTCTGGTTTTTTACCACTAGACGATAAATATCAAAAAATGGGGCGGGAAAGTTAGGGGAAAAGAAGGAACGAAACCACTGAAAGGAAAGGACTGAAATTACGCAGAAGTTTGTGGCTTGTTCGTGAAGAAAATTGCCTCATAAACTTTCCTTATCGTGTAAATATAACGCCTCTCTGCTTGTTGCGAGGGATAATATTCAGTTAGGATATCGTAGGCAAAAAGCGAACGCTTTCGTTAATAAGATACTCCGCAACGAGTTCTGGGCACCCAGTTCTCGGAACTTAGTGAAGGAACGTTTAACGCTTGCACGTGTCATCCTATTTTTCACCATCGACTGGAAGGGATATGGAGATTCATCGAGTCTAGAGGAACCAATGAAATTCACGTCGCCGATGATGTTTTTCGGCATCGCATACTTCATCCGCACAGATGCTTACTACACATCATTCACTTTTATTCCAGTGTATCCATCTCGTTCCAAGTTCCATTCCAAACATCGCCGTTTTACTCGAGCCAAAAGGAAAACGAAATTAAAGTCTCGACGGAGAGGTCAAAGAAGGAGGAGCTTGACCTCGCTTTTGAAGTATTTTCCGTCCTTTTGCAACATGGGAATTTTTTTTATGTCGCTGCACACCAATACCATCGACGCGACGTAATGCCCGAGCAATACCGTTATGGCATTTCCTGCGATGTTGGTCTCGAATCCTTTCAAACCTACCGCACCCAGTACAAGTTTCCAATAGAAGAAGCGATCCGGCATGATGCAATGAAAGGAATAATAATACAAGGGGAACGAGCGAAAAAAGAGAAACGTTAAAGTAAAACAAAGCCAAAAGCGGTCCGAATCGATGCGCTGGCTCCATGAAAAAGCATCCGACGTGTCGTATAACTGTCACGCACCCGTCAAAAGGGAAATTCTTTTTCGAAAAATAAATCTGTCCGCCATTTGACAAACCCGATAATCGCGCGTCTTGTCCGACGTAGCTACACGATCCGCCGCTATAATTGGATGGCTCGCATCAGTTTTCCCTCACTGTTCGTTCCTGTTGCGGGAACTTGTTCCGGGAATCGCTACGAACCCGATTAACTTCGACGCCTGAATTTAATGAGAACGCGATGCGCGAAACTTTCGGACAACGAAACAGAACCGCGCTGGTTGCAAACACAAAGCAACGCCGAAACGCGTAGTAAGTAATGCTCAATGTGGATTCGATATGAAACTCCCAACTCGCGACGTGACGGCTTGGAAATTTATAATTACTCGTCAAATTTTTTCTTCTATCTCGGTGACAGAACCGAAGTTATGAACCGAAGAAGGGAAAATTCTGCAGCTTCATTCTGCGAGAAGTAACCTGCTCCGCTTAACCGAATCGTAATATTCTACAATTTGTCTTTTATTACCTCCAGCCTCCCCGTGAACCAACTTTCGCAGCAATCTAAAGAACATTACCAAAGAAAACAGCATATAAGCAGAAGAAGTCGCATCGAAGTACCGTCCCAGCGTCATGACTGGCGCGTCGGGCCTCCCTCCGGGAACTCTTCGAGAAATAAATAAAAGACACAACCCCAGTCCCGTTATTTTCCTCGCCTTTCGCTCCCAGACCATCTACATGGGACACGCGCACACGCGCATACCGGCCATCACGGGATTAGCTCCTTACGTACGACGACAATAATTTATCAAAGTACTTCTTACAAGACTAAAAGTGCCAATGCTGACAACCGGTGGAATAAAGAAAACTTCCACTTCTTCCGTTCCTCTCTTCTTTACATTTCGTTCTGGCTTTCTTTAATTCCTACCCGCGAGAGAATTATGATCGACGATTTAAACAGTTGCACGCGGCAAAATGAAAGAAACAGGATTCGCGAGGCGTGACGTGGGACAGGGTAAGACGGTTTGGCGGAAACGAGGAAGAGAATGAACGGGAGGGAGAAGGAAGGCAGGGTAGTAGGGAACGAGGCAGGGCTTCGAGGGTGGCGGAGGGTTGATGCGTTCCACAGGAGGGTAGTGTTGATACAGTCGCAGAGCCAGTCAGTAGCTGCTACGACACGGGGCCGCGCGCGCGTGCTCAAACTACTCCAACGGCTCTCTGTCCTACGATGCCGTTGGATTATTGTGGCCGAAGAAATGTGTACGAAGAGTCAAACAAGTGGACGAAAAACCGACCGGCTCGTTTCCCACGAATCCTGCCGCGGTTTTTCGGCGTTTTATTGAACGATTCCATGAAATTGCTATTGTCACAGTGGTGTTCCGTCACCGATGTGAAAATCGTAAGCATCGTTAAAATATCTCTCTGATAACAGAGTACATTGAAGACACGGGTGTAATCGATCGATCCATTGGATAAAACGGGGGGCAAAATTATTCGAGCGAGGAGCAAAAAGAAATTAACTACGGAAATTCATTCGCGGGTAAAGAATGAACACATTGTTTAACAAAAATCGTTTAAAACAAAAATGAAACAATGGCGAAAGGGAGAAACTAATCCCCATGCGATTACGCTTAGCGCATGATATAACACGAGAAACAGTTTGGAAGATTACTTCTGAAATTCTCTGGCAATACAGCTTGACGAGACGGAGGTGATTGAAAAATACCACGTTCGTTAAGTGGCAGCTGCCGCGGTTTTATAGCAATTTACGCGATCCTGTGCTTGTCGCGCACGCAAGAACGTTATCGCCGGAGTAATTGCGCCGTAAACTAGTGAATAATTGTCTCAATGAAAATGAAGGAAAAAGAAAAGAGACTGTTTGAAAACCTTTTTCGTAGGTTCGAGTAACATTTTCGAGATAGCGTTACCAGAAGCACGCGTCGGTACAATTTTCTGGTAATGAATGAAGGAAAGTAAATGTTATCCGTCGTTGACCGTAATCGGTCAGATTAGAGACTTCGAGCGTAAGATCTGTTAATTAGAAATTTAATTACCGAGTAAGCGGTGAAACCAGTCGTAGCTTCCATATCATCGCCGATGCCTTTTGTAATTAACATTTTCAGGAAGCCGTTTAAAAAAAGTAAATTTCAAAGTCGGAACACCGCGAACCGGGCCCACACTACACAAAGCGTGCAAATCAGATTAAAAAATAATCCCCAAACTTAGAGAAATGAACAGATGTGTCTCGTGGACCAGTTATTCCTGTGGTTTACATTTTTCAACGCATTCATAAATCACTTGTTCCAGAATGCTCAAAGATAATTACTGGAAGTAACGATGAAAAATGTTTATGTCGGTTCAGGAAACAAATCCATTCTGTATCCAATAATCCACCACACATTAGCTTGATAAATTAATTTTTATAAAAAGGAAAAGATATATAATATACTCCATCATGCGAATAACAAATGTTTACATTTTAAAAGATATTTTCTGGCGATAAAAATGTATTATTTGACAATTCTAGCGGAATAGGAAGTCCAGTAAAAATTATACGAATGTTTCCCCACAACCAATTAATGCTGTTAACTGACAGAAGACTTCACTTATTTGTAATTTAATTGAGATTAATTTCGAGGGAAAAACAAACTGATACGTGCACACTGCAACGCTCTATTCTCTTTCACGTCCGTTTAACCGAATCATTTAGAAAGTCATATAAATTTTCATGTCAAAAGTTTCGTAATGCTGCACAGTATATGCGAATTTTTTTCAACGTGATGAAGTTTTGTACGAAGAAGGAAAAACTAGGCAGACAGACAAAATGGAATGAAAGAAAAAAGCCTATGGCTATCTGGAAAGGCTCCTTTGTTTTTCAATGAGATTCCGAAATTGTAATATAATATTATATTCTATTCATCGCGGTTGAAACAGAAACTAACAGTGCTTCAGCAAACTTTCTCTCGGGAACTTTTTACATTAATTATACACCATCTCCATTTAGCCACAGAATAATAGCGAATACCAAACAGATACAATAAAATATCCGTCCGTTTATTCCAATTTGATCGATTCCAATCGTGGTTTCGCGATGAATTATGAGTTAAAATTTGAGAATTAAAAACTTTCTTAATCATAATTATGCAAATTAAAAACTGTAGAGATTGGAAATTCTGATCATTGATTTGCCTGAACTAAATCAGTAATGACCAATAGAATAGATCCAAAAAAATATGTAAATACCACTGTACACCATACAGTTTCATCAGCAATAGACAGTGCCATTTGTGCCATTCGAATACAGCATGAACTCATCGCATTATTAACCACCATCCTTGGCTTGATTCTCAATTACTACAGAACGTGGGATTTAATTACTCAATGCGTCATTTATATTTATTATACACAGGTTTCGCCAACACCTACAGCTTTTGTCAAAATTGTACACGGTTCGAACCTGAAAAGTGTTTCGCGATGAATTATGAGTTAAAATTTGAGAATTAAAAACTTTATTAATCATAATTATGCAAATTAAAAACTGTAGAGATTGGAAATTCTGATCGTTGACTTCCCTGAACTAAATCAGTAATGACCAATAGAATAGATCTGGTAGAAAAGATCCTCGAACGCCCACAAAACGAACGTCCGTTCTCCGTCAGGCGTTCGACAGAGTAGCCATCCAGACGTCCGCCAGCGCCACGTGGAACCATCGAGTGGCAACGGTGCAAGGCGTCGCGTTCTCAATATCGATCGTTGTCGAGTTAGTTCCTAGACAATCCGTGATCCAATTCCAGACAGAGTCGGACAAAACTACGCTAGACCAGGTAACGGTTCCTCGTCGAGGGACGCAACAGGTAACGCGACCACATCCCTCGTTACAATGCGCTGCGTAACAGTTCGTCGCGTTTGAAAAAACACAGGGAGCGGTCGAAAAATCACAGCGACGAGGAAGGGAGGGAGGCATAATGAAATGGAAATAGATTTTCGTGGCCACCACCGCGGAGCAACAGGTACGCCTCGTAACGAATTATCGCGGGCGCGATAAACGGTAATTCGAACGGAGAAAGGAAGCTCGACCAGCCACCGAAGACACGAGAACCAAGAAGGGCGCGACGTGTCAAAGTTTTTAATTAGTTCGCGAAGCGATCGGGTCGCTATCGGAACGCGAGTGGCTCGTTGCAAATGAAAAGCAATTTACACTTTTGCTGTCTTGGCACCGACTGGTCCATGCCCTGTAGATTCTCCGACGAAATTATCCAATCAGAGAATCCCGATAGTTCCGAGGCTGCTGGCGCGGCGTTTTCAAATAGGCTTTCGATCTCGTCGACATGTAAACGTAAGAAAATTGCCCTGCCTCAAGTTCGACTCGGAATTTTATCGAGAAGCAGTCGCGACACATAGACGATTTCGCGAATATTTGCGAAAGAAAAATAAGGATCCCAAGCCTAGGAGAAACATTTGTAATCGTGACAAAAGTTTTAGAAGCAAACAGGAACCGTACCACTGACGACAAAGGGGTAACTGCTAACGAACAGTGGCCAAAAGCAAATGTTGCTTACTTTCCTTCCCGATGAGCTCTCTTGGGAGGAGCAAAGCTAGGTAGAAATTTCCCATGACATTCGAGTAAATCCGGAATATCGCGAGACTACCAAACGAATCAACAGTTCCACGTGGAACGAACGATTACACCGGTTACCCCGCAAACAAGTCACCATCCACGATCACCCATTCATCACTCTAAACTTCCGCAGCGCCGTGTCAACCTCTACTCTTCGTTTCTTTACCCGATCGCAGAACTTCAGCAATTAGTATCAGACCAGAGGAACTCTCAGCGAAAGTGAAACGGATCGAACTTTCTTGCTCCAAAACAGCCGGTTCCAGTGGCCCCATAAAGGCCGTGGCACCATCGACTACCATCGCGATGTACCATCCAACGCCGCAACGCAACGTAACTAGAAACCATGGACTTGAAGAACCCACCACCCGACGCAAACACAGGACAACGTGTGAAACCGTTCGCAAGCTCAACCATTCACAATTATGAAGTCATGAAGCTTCTGTTACCTGCCGTGCTGATATACATGTGCTCGGCCAACAGCGAGCCGGGCGATAGATGGTTATTCAGCTCCGAGCAGGTTCGACTCGACGACGACGGCGACGATTACTCCAATAGCGAGTCGATCGATCGTGAAAAAATTAATCAGGAACTTCGCCGAGACTTTCCACCCCGGGCTGGTCCATCGACGCGGAAAGGGATCGCGCTCGTTTGAGGGCGCGACACGAGCGTGGCTTCCGGTTCGAGAACCCGGAAACTCATCATCTGATTCGATACGGCCGCAGATAGTTCCGATCTATGGACCCGAGCGCGCAGGTTCTCGTCGCCTGACCAGTGAAGAAGAAGGCGGTCGTCGAGGGCGACCTCTTCCTCGGAGGGTTTATGCTGTTGCACGAGAGGGAGGACCCGATCACGTGCGGCCCTGTTATGCCGTAGGGCGGAGTACAAGCATTGGAGGCGAGGCTTTACACCCTGGATAACCTCAGTGAGGGCGAGGGCATTCTGCCGGGTGTGAAAATCGGGGCGCACATCCTTGACGATTGTGATAAGGACACGTACGGTCTGGAGATGGCGGTGGATTTCATAAGAGGTGAGTAACTGAGAATAGCGAGGTCGCTAAGCTTACGTTTTCTCCGTTTTTTCGTATGCTAACGATCTGCGCGTTGCGCAGAAGGTAAAATGGTTCACCCTCAGAAACTCGAGTATATTTCCGTCGACTTGGAGAATTAATTCGTCGTGATTTTTAAAAACCTTGAGAGACCGTCGAATTTTGAACGCGGAAATAGATTGATAATGGATGTTTGTTGTTTCGCACATTTTTTTGCAGAAAATCAAATAGAAAGGAAAAACTTTTATCTCGAGTTATATGAAGCTACTTTCAATCGTGAGATTCGTAAACATTGTAAAACAGCATTGAAATTTATGGACTGTATCCTATGCATTCCGAATATTTGTTCAGCCGATATACAAGCGACTAAAGCTGATTTAGAATAAAAGAATCAAAGCGACTTTCGAACAATCCTGCAGTTTGCCGCTGAGCAATTAAACAAATATATTATAACATCATATATTAATAAATCAGAGTGTTACTTCGCGCGCTAATGGAGAGGGACGCGCGGCAAAGTCGCAATATTAAAAGAACCTAACAATTTTCCTGAATCGTTAGCCCAGATGCTTCTTGCAGTTGCGACGATAAACCGTGAAAGCGGGACGGGAAGATAATCATGCTGGCAGCGCATCGCTCGCTTCGAAATTATCACGACCAAACGCCGTTTACGACCTTCCTGTTTGTGAAGTACGAAATTTCACTGATACATAGAATCACGAGAAAGGGAAACGACAAGGGTTTGTTGGAATTTCTATTTTCTGTGTTTTTCTGGTTCCTCACAATCGGCGCTCACGAAATATTCAGAGAACAAAATCAGAAATTAACGGGAGAACGAACGGAAAGAAGGAGAACGTACGAAAGAAAAAATAATCCATGGGTATGCATGGGTATGCATGGGTATAATAAAAGGCAGAAAAGAACGAACAATGAGATTGTTTCAGTGTTACAGCTTAAATGCGAAACTGTACGTACGAAGCATGAGGAAATGGACTTCTAAAGTCCATTAATTCAATATCGCGCATTTGTCGCGGGGAAAAGTTGTAGTAGACACTGAAGTTATCCTGGTATTAAAATGAATATCCAGCCCGAGAAACGGCCAAGTTTCGCGAAACCACGGTGTAGTAAACCACGCCACTGGAGAACAGATGCGTAAAGGATGTCGTCAACTTTTAAGCTTTTACGACGCAACAGAGGTAGCTAGAGGATTGCTATAATTAGCACAATTTTCCATTAGATTTAGTTCAGAAGTGACAGCTGGAGAACCATCGAGAACTTTCGCGACAAAACTCTTTTCCCCAATTAGCATATCCCTTCACTTATAGCTAATAATTAGTGTACCACCATCGAATCGAGTCAAGACTGAATTACGAAACTAGACAAATTTCAGACAACGCTCAATTACGTTTAAAAATAATAGTGAAAAGCACGCGTAAGGTATTCGTTTGCAGAAAACATTCGATTAATCTTCATAGCGTCTGCGATCAATAGCGCACCGAATAATTAACCAACCCTCCTCAATAGTTCGCCAACTTTCGAAAAAGAGATTACGTTCATTCATTATCGCAAGTCGTTATCAAAAGTCGTTCGAATTAGAGAGGATTTGACACCGCAGATTCAGGACTGCATCCCTTCTGCATCCCATTATGGGATGACCAGGAGCAATTAAAAGTCGCACTGAATAGACACCAGAGATTCGATTAAACCGCACAAAGGACTGATGCAAATAGAAACGGAAGAATTGCTTATAGTAACGTACTCACGCTTGCACGTAGATGTGACGCAACATAAATTATTTACAGACTTTCCCAGGTCTCTGACCACATCATCCTCGTTCACAGCTATTATGACGCCAACTGACGGGGATAATAATGATGTCAAACTGAGCAGCGTAAAACAATGAACAATTATTTATCCATCGATTCGTCAGGGAATGATATACATATGTATATACTTGTTCCTGACCCACAAATTCTACAAATTTTACTTCTTTTATTATTTCTTGTTGCAAACCAGGATGAGATCATATTTCGACGAACAAAATTGAGTGTAACAACGATCGTGCTATTACTGAATGTAGAATTACTCTCAATTCTTTGTTACTTCATTTAAATAGGCTAGTATTTGGCCATTTTTTTACGAGATCCTTGAAACGTACGAACATACAGTAATTTTACGACGTAAGCGGTTATGTAACCAATGTAACGTTACAATTAACTAATTATGGGATACGCCGATGTTTAATGATCAACTACGATTTCAAACTACCTAGTAACTCGACTCCAATTGCATCGGAACCCACACCCCACTGAAAGCATGCTACGCCTTTCTACCTTACGCCTTCACAAGCATTTAGGTCTCTATCAACCAATTATTCAATTCATTTAATGAAACTGTTGTCACGTGTTAAAATTATCCAAAATTTCCCAATTTCTCTCACTCGATATCACACTCCACATTTATTTTCGATTAAAAATATATTTCTAATTTATGCGGAATCTTCATTCGTAAACTTACTTCGTTCGCTCAAATAACAGCCGCTATTTTGAAGCAGCCAGTGTCTCCCTTTGGATTTAATACACTGCGCCCACAGGCCTTTAAACTTCGTTCGTAGTCGAAGCACGCTCCGGCGTAATTTGATCAGTGCCAGTCGTATTTTCTGAGTGTAGTAGGAAACCTAAATGAGACTGGCGCAACTGAATTTTACCCGGCCAGCAACGTTTTCGGTATGCGTCTCGTAAAAACGAACACGGTTCCTCACCTAAATATCTCGCATCGCTCAGTGTTTGTCTTGGCTGAGCTGTTGAATTATTTCTTCGCTGCTGTTGGATATTTAAACAGGCTTGCGCGCGGTAGCTGCCTCCGCGGTTACATTAAAATTCCTTAAGTCCTTGAATTTTCGCGAAAATCCGTCGCGATACGCGCCCGGCTTGCCGCCAGCACTCTTTTCCATTACGAATCAGACTTTCAAGTCGCTAATGGTGCTTAACGATTTAAACAGGTCCATCGAGGGAGCATTAACTCATTTGTCAGGGAGAGCGTCCATTATACGTCCCATAATTCATAATGAATGGCGTCTCGCTCCTAAGGAATATTATTACTTTACTTTTAATTCTTCTATCGCTTTACATGTCGATATTTCTCGGACATTTTACAAGCCTCATCGAGAGAGAGAGAGAGAGAGAGAGAGGGAGAGAGAGAGGACAGAATGTGTAATTGCTAATAAAAGAAAATTGGTAAAGGAATTAATTTGAAGAGAAAATGTTAAGAAAGCCCTTTATTTGCTGAAATGCGATTAAAATATTTCGCATCGGTGAAAAGGATTGAGAATTCCGCTTCCATTAGCCAGAATGACCCGATACGATAAAGTTTTGTCTAAACGATCAGGAATTTCATTCGAAATTATACATAAAACGAATCCTCTTATACTTTCTGTATTGAAAACTGATAAAAATCAAGTAACAAGCATCATCTATATCTCCATGCTTCACGAATGATAAAAACAATATTGATTTTTTTGTTGCTCGTCAAAATACATCGAATATAAAGGAAGCAAATTATCTTTCTATACCTTTCCACGCTGCAATAAATTATACAAATCTAACAATAGATATTTGAAGTAAAAGTTGTATTTCTCCTCTGCCGACGAAAAATTTGTCATAAAAGGAAGAAGGAACAAGGAATTTAAAAAAGGAGAACACTATCTCGAAAGGAAAAATATATGAACATTAATTGGCGAAAAAGGAAGGAATAATTATTTGGAAAGACGCCAAGCGTCGCATCCATTGAAATCTCACGACGGCAGCAATGGACAACGATTAATTACCGCTTTATCATTCCACCGGGCCATTAAAATTCGAAACGCGGTAACGCGACGCATTCTGGCGTTTTCCTTGCATATCCCTCCTACTTTATTGCCTCTGACCGGTTAAAAAAAAATTCATTCCGATTGCTACATCTAGAACGATTTTGTTACGTCGAGCGTTATTCCGCGAATAGCGCTGATCAAAATTCATGGTACGAACGAGGATGTAACACCAACCCTGATCCTATGAAATTATCAACTGGTTACCCCAGTAAAAATGTTAAATAAATAAATCGTTTATCTCTGATATTTGATTAAAATTCGTACTATAGGAGGAGAATTTAAAAAATGTAATACTTTTCGAATTCGTGAAAAATAATTGAACTGGAAGTTTAATAAAAAGTCTATGAGAGATTTTTTTGAAATTTTAACTCGTTTCAAACGTGAATGGTGATTTCATTTTACTGGATTTGACAAATTTTATTGCCAATTACGCTTGGCGCAGTTAATATCAACACAGTGTCAATAAGTGATTAAATGAATCCAATTTTATGGACACCAGATACGGTATATCCGCCCTTAGGTGTTGAATTTGGGGGAAGAGTATAGACGCATTTCACATCGCTCCGTGCATTTTCGAGTTTTCGAATGGAAATCTTGAAATTTCGAATACAAGCTACGGCTTAATCGAATTTTGGTAAGTATCGCGTGAAATCCAGACGTATAAATCTGGGATTCTTTCGGTATTAGGGTCGAATAATAGCGAATTTTGTGCTCGGATTCGCTATCCTTCACGGTTACGACACGTGCGCGGTCGTTCGCCATTTCCAAATCTAATTTCGAGTCGTGGAGGCTGCTGACGACGTCGTGGGAGAACTGAAGAGGAAGAGGATATCGGAAGCTACACCGGTCAACACCTCAAGAAGTGTAAGAAGTGCGGAAAGTGCTGATAAAAAGCTATTAAAGAACGGGAAGAAGGCGATGTGGTGCGGTAGAAAGTGAAAATAATTATCGTGCGCGCGTAATAATAACTCACAAAACGGGATATTAATCGCCAAAAACAACGATAAAAAGAGTTGAAATAGTAGACCGAGCGCCAACGTGCATTCACTATCAGCAAACTTTACCTTTCGCGAGAGACAAAGGTGTAGAGGTGTAAGCGAGTAGACAATAGATCGCAAGTATCAATCTGTCACGGTGATAAAGGACCCGTAGTGCGAGAGAGACAGCATCTCAATAATGATTATAATTCGTGATACGTCACGAATTTAAAAGTAAATAAAAACTCTAATAAATTCGTAACGCACCGAAGAAAGACAACAAATAAGCGCAGTGAGTGCGAGCACACACTGTAAACAGAATGACACAGAATTGTAAATAACAATCGTACATCAAGTGCAATAAAAGTAGTTTTGATTATAAATAAATTAAAACTACCGGATGGGTGAAAATAAACATGAAAAGTTAAAAGAAAAAAGACTTGTGCCCACGCTGACAGAAGGGGGTCGGGCAGATAAGTGTTTCACGGCAGGGGAGCTCTTGACCCACCGCGGAAAGTGTTCTCAAAAGTCGACTGTCACTGACCTACCTCTCAAGTGCCAACCTGTTTACCTACAAAAAAGGGGGACAGGAAGGCAATAAATAGACAGTGTAGAGGGGGTAAACACTCGTCGGCGTCGCACGCATGTCGACAAGTCAAAACAGGTTAAAAAGCTCGTTAAATACGGAAGCTTTACATCCTGTGCAGTTTGCAGTGAAGTAAATAAACACTTTCTACATGCAAATGTATGATAAGTGAAACAAACATAGTGAAGATACGACAGAATCAATTCCAAACAAAGAAAGACAGAATAAAAATATTACATGCATTACAAAAAGTTAAAGTGAATGGTATAAAAGATATTGTTCAACAAACTGCAGTAAGTGTGTAATATTAAGAAGACCAAGCCGTGGGTAGAGTGTTTGTAATCCTCTCCATATCTGTAACACAAACAATTATAAGAACCATTCATTAAAATGCACATATAGATATATATTGTGAAGTGAGAAATTATAACTGAAGAGAAAGAACTAAGTGTCTAGCAGACATAACAAAGATAGGTTAAAGGCTGTTTAATACATACTGAAAACGAAATCTGATTCACGCGTACTATAGAAAAACGAATAATAAGGAGCTCCTGGTGTGAATAAAGCTCATTGCACACCTAAAAGAAAGAATTTCAAGAGTTAGAAGAAGAAGAAAATACAATCGGTTTACATGTCAAAAAACGAACATATCAAACCTCTGTAAATAGAGAGTCTAGAATACAGTTCCTACGTGCGGGTTGGGGATAAATCACTCCACGCGTGCCTAAAACAGGCAATAAGTACTAAGATAATTAACGGACATAAAGCTGAGAGAAGAGAAGAGAAGATTTGTAACAAGTGCGTAGTGGGAAGGATGCAAACAATACCATACGTATCTAAACAGATAAAAATGCAAACAATCAATGCGAGAGTTTCAAATTAGAGCAAAGCTGGCAGTTTTTACACCGGTAAAACCGCCAATAAGACGGAAAGCGGCAAAAAAATAGAGCACTCCATCGTTGGAATGGCGGTGGAAAACAGGTTTGCCGCCCTAGATATCGAAGGAGATTCAAATGAAAATGAATTTAGCCTGGAGGAGGCGATGGACAAAGCTTAAAATTCACCCTGCTGTGTCAAATATTACAAGTGAATGTGCACCATGCTGCCAAAGCACAGGACTTACTAATAAGCGAAATGAAGCGCAGCATGGTGGAACTTATAGTCATCGCAGAACCGTATCGGATACCATTGAGTCAATATTGGATCGAGGATACAAGCCTATAACCAAAATAGCAAATGGAAACAGCTACATCGCGGTGAACTGGGCGGAATACGTGGTGGTGGGTGTGTACACACCGCTGAATTAGCCGTTGAGCGATTAAGAGCGCTTACTGGACGAAATATGGAGCGCAATTAAAAACATTTGGAACCGCCCAGAATTTGTACTTGGAGATTTCAATGCGCATGCAGTCATGTGACATTCGAAAAGCACAATAGATCGCGGTCACTCGATGCTGAAGTGGGCGAATGCTGCAAACTTACAGATCCTAAATCGTGGAGCGGAAGCAACGTGCTCGCGATTTCAAGGAGATAGCATAGTAGATATCTCCGTGGGAAATGCTCTCACAGCGAAAAGAGTGCAAAATTGAGAAGTCGACAACATGGACAATCTGTCGGACCATAAGTGTATTTGGATACAGATATCCACAGCCCAAGCAAAACGTCTCAGAAATTCTTGATAGCAGCACCACGTAAAAAAATGAGCCGTTAAGAAGCTGAACGACGATTATATGCGGGTTGCTGCTTTATCCGCAACATGGACTCGAAAAAAAGAAGGTCCAGTGAATGTGGACGAGGAAATAGCAGAATTAATGGATTCCGTGACAGCGGTGTACAACGCTTGCATGCTACGTACAAAACCCAATGTGCAAAGACGACCTGTGTATTGGTGGAACGAAACAATATCGCGAATTTGTGCAGAATGTACGCTAACGCGCCACCAGTACAAAAGGGAGAAGGGTCGCCGGTCCATGAGAAACATAGAAAACATCCTGCGGTGCAACGAAAGCTATAAAAATAAGAAAAAGAAGCTGCAGTCCGCAATATCTGACTCCAAGACACGGGCACGGGAGCGACTAATGTCCACCTTGCAAGAGGATCCGTGGGGCGTCCATACAAAATGGTAATGGACAAACTAAGACCATGGGCGCCTCCTATATCAGAAACGATGCAACCAAACTTCCTGGAGCGGGTTGTTGAGAATCTATTTCCACGAGAGGAAAATGGCGCAACCAGAGATCGCCCGCGCAGTGCAAAAACTTAAGAGAAAGAGCACTGCGCCAGGCCCGAATGAAGTTCCTGGCTGAACTTGGCTAGGAATTCTAGGTTTCTTTGCCCGACGGCTGCAGAGGATCTTCACGGAATGCTTGCAGACCGGAAAATTTCTAAGAAAGTGGAAATCTGGCAGAATGTTCTTGCTGAAAAAGCCCGGAAGGCCGGAAGAAGATCCGTCTGCTTATCGTCCTATCGTTCTGCTGGACGAGATAGGAAAAATCTTCGAAAGAGTAATTCACCGGAGACTCGTTCAGCATTTTACGACGAGAGGACGAGATTTAGCGGATTGCCAGTTCGGTTTCAGGGAAGGTCGATCCGTAATCGATGCGATAAGAAATGTAAAGTCGATTGCAGAAACAGCCACAAAAAACGGGGGGATTGCTTTTGCGGTATCTTTTGACATGAAGAATGCCTTCAATTCCCTCTCGTGGGCGGCCATACGTGGAGCAATGATTTTCCGGAATACCTACGTATGGTAATAGATAACTACCTGAGCGATAGAACCATTACTTACAATGGAAAAGACAGATACTTTGAGAGGGTGGTCAATCGCGGTGTTCCGCAGGGATCGGTTCCTGAACCGTTACTGTGGAACATCGGATATAACATAGCTATCTTTCAGCCACTTCCGATAGGAGTACATATTACATGTTATGCCGATGACACGCTAGTACTTGCCACTAGAAGCAACGAAAGCAGGACCATCTGTCGTGCAGAAGGGGGAGTGGTATCGGTAACGATGAAGTTCCGTGAACTTGGCTTTCAGATTGCCGCGGAAAAAACAGAAGTTTTACTCTTGATTGACCCGCGTGACAATAAAAGAAGAGCTGAATGTCGAGAGATGAAAAAAATTGCGAATACAACTGTTGAGGTAAAAAAAGATATTAAATATCTTGGACTTCACCTCGATAGCAAGTGGAATTTCGAGTCGCATTTTGCAAGATTGGCGCCCAGATTGGATAGTGCGACACTACATTTTAGCCACATTATGCCAAATCTCAGTGGTCCGAACGCAAATGTCAAACGGTTGTACGGCAGCATCGTATACAGCGAAGTATCGCTCTATAGGGTGCGCCCGTATAGAGCGAAGTTCTTGTCGCGAGTAAAAAGAACTTGAAAACGGTGCGTAGACCGTGGAGGGAGGATGCGATAAGAGTATACAGGACGATCTCGTACGAAAGCAAGCCATGAGCCGTCACACGAACCATTAGACGATAAGTTTGCTTCGTCAAAATATCATGAGATGGACGGAAAGAAAAAGCGGCGTGCTCACGTACAGAATGACGCTGATATTCACCGGGATATTTTGCGTCATTTCTGAAGCGGATAGGCAAAGAAAACACGTCATTGAGCCCCCATTGCGAAGAGGAGTACGACAGCGGGTGTCACACGCTACAGCGCTGTCCAGCACGGGAGCTGCCACGACGCGCTCTGGTAAGCGAGGTAGGGCCAGATTTAACTCTGAGCAATATCTTTGATAAAATGATGCTAAAACAGAGTTCCTGGCAGGCAATGGCTTTGTTTTGTGATAAAGTCACGGCTTTGAAGGAAGTGGAAGGAAGGAGGAGGAAGGAGGAGGAAGGAGGAGGAAGGAGGAGGAAGGAGGAGGAGGAGCGCGAATTCCCTGCCCGGCGTGTCCTGCGTGGTCGGCGTCGTAGACGTCTGCCGCGTCCAACCGTGCGAGCGGGGGCTGTTGTTTCCTGAAACGGTACGACAGTTCAGCTTCAAAGATCCTTTCGGTAGGCTGGTCTTCTCCTGCATTGCTACCATGACGCTAGTGGCAAGCTCAATGGAGACGCGATCTTCGCGGATCATGCGAAGACGAAGAAGAAGCTTCGCTGAAGACAAAAACAATGATATATACACAGAAGAGTTGCATCGTTGGAAACCACAGACCGAAGAAAGAAGAAAAACCCCAAGAGGAAAGTGGTGAACAATGCGTATAGTGCGGGCGCGAACAATCTCGTGTGCGTGAGTGCGCGAGAATTTCGTGTGTGTGAATGCGCGAGGTTTTCGTGTACGGGAGTCATCATGACAAACATTTGCAAAATGACAACCGAAAGCGAGGCAAGCTACTGGCAATGGATAAACAAATGAAGAAAGAAGACATTGCGTGGCAGACAGTTGCTGAATACATAATGGTCGGTAACTGGTCGACGACAAATGAAGAAGAGGAAAAATAAACGTAGACGGAGAGTTACCGACATCTGAATGTTTAATAACCAAGGTCGGTAACTCAAGAAGATCCATGTAACCAAACGACAGGAAACACAGAAGTTACCGACGACGGAAGACACTGTAACCACGGTGGGTAACTCAAAGAAAAAAAAAAAGAAATGACCTTAGATTATCATGCTCGTACAAAACACATAGACTCAAAAGATTCGGGATCAACCTTTGAGTCATTGCACGCGTATTGCGAGATGCGGAGATAAACGGGTGATCACGTCTATCTCCCACATGCCTTGGCACATCAAGAGCACAATGCAGTGCGTGCACTGCCCAGAAGATAGTCTCCTGAAAACATTCAGAGACTCTCAGCGCGGGGGGGGCTGATGTAAACGATGTTAAGTGCCGGGCCTCCTCCATATATTTGTGCGCTATGATAAGCACTGTTAGGTTTTAGTCAGTAAGAGTCTGGCATAACCACCTAGCAAATTAATCCAAGTCGAGTGGAGTCTATAAACATTTCCCAACGAAAAAAAAGGTGTCGAATTTGGAGGCTGGAGAACTCCTGCAGCGGTTACTAATGCCCCAGAGCCAATATGCAGTTATATGAACCCAATTCTGAAGGGCCTAGGTATGGCATCTCCGGCCATCTGATTCGAATTAGGAGCCCGGATAACCGTTGGAACAGTTAATAATAACACAGCGTCAACAGGTGATTAAATGATACCAACTCTTATGGCCCCAGTTACGGTATGTCTACTCCTATGTGTCGAAGTAGGGGGCCCTGGAACTCCTGGAGCGACTACTAATGCCGCAGAGCCAATAATAAGATATATAAACCCGACTCTGCAGATCGTAGGTACGGCATCTCCGGCCATGGAATTCGAATTACGCACACGGAAAAGTGTTGGAGCCGTTAATGACAACACGGAGTCAATAGGTGATTAAATGAAACCAATTCTTGAGGACACAGTTAGGGCATGTCCGCTAATATGAGCCGAATTAGGCGGCTGTAGAAATCCTGGAACGATTACTGATTCCCCAGAGCCAATAAGAAGTTATTTGAACCCAACTCTGCAGGGAATAGGTATGGCATCTCATGACATGGGATTATGTTCCCACCGATATGAAGGAACCGACACGCCTGGAATCTTGTAAAACACTACCACCGAGAGGCTACATGGGTTAGGTTAGGTTATATTACGTTATAGACGTATATAATGATCCCTCTGAGACGTAGGGGCCGAACCGCCTGGCATGTTGTAAAATACAACATTCGAGATGTTAGGTTGCCTTAGGTTAGGATATATAACGTTATAGACGTATATAATGCCCGCACCGAGACGTACGGGATGACACGAACGCGATTGTGTAAAACACTACCAGCGAGGGTCTAAATGGGTTAGGTTAGGCTCTATAACGTTATAGATGTTTATAATGTTCCCACCGAGGAGTAGCGGCCGACCCACCATGAACGTTGGAAAATACTACATCCCAGATGTTAGGATGTCTTAGGTTAGAATATATAACGTTATAGACGTATATAATGTCCGCACCGAGACGTACGGGTAGACACGAAAGGGATTCTGTAAAACATTACTAGCGAGGGTCTAGATGGGTTAGGATAGGTTCTACTACGTTATAGAGGTATATAATGTTCCCACCGAGAAGTAGGGTCCGACCCGCCAGAAATGTTGGAAAATACTACATTCGAGATGTTAGGTTGCCTTAGGATAGGAAATATAACGTTATAGACGTATATAATATCCGCGTCGAGATGTACGGGACGACACGAACGGGATTCTGTGAAACATTACCAGCGAGGGTCTAGCTGGGTTAGGTTAGGTTTCATTACGTTATTGAAGTATATAATGTTCCCACCGAGAAGTAGGGGCCGTCCCGCCTGGAATGTTGTAAAATACTACATTCGAAATGTTGGGTTGGCTTAGGAAAGGAAATATCACGTTATAGACGCATATAATGTCCGCACCGAGACGTACGGGACCACACGAACGGGATTCTGTAAAACATTACCAGCGAGGGTCGTGACGGGTTAGGTTAGGTTATATTACGATATAGACGTATCTAAAGTTCCCACCGAGAAGTAGGGGCCGACCCGCCAGAAATGTTGGAAAATACTACATTCGAGATGTTAAGTTGCCTTAGGATCGGAAATATAACGTTATAGATGTATATAATGTCCGCACCGAGACGTACGGGTAGACACGATCGGGATTCTGTAAAACACTGCCAGCGAGGGTCTAGATGGGTCAGGTTAGGTTATAATACGTTATGGTCGTATATAATGTGCCCACCGAGAAGTAGGGTCCGACCCGCCAAAAATGTTGGAAAATACTACATTCGAGATGTTAAGTTGCCTTAGGTTAGGATATATAACGTAGTAGACGTACATAATGTCCCCACCAAGAAGTACGGGCCGACACGCCCGGGATTCTGTAAAACATTACCACCGAGGGGCAGGATGGGTTAGGTTATGTTATATTACGATATAGACGTATATAATGTTCCCACCGAGAAGTAGGGGCCGTCCCGCCTGGAATGTTGTAAAATACTACATTCGAAATGTTGGGTTGGATTAGGAAAGGAAATATCACGTTATATACGTATATAATGTCCGCACCGAGACGTACGGGACCACACGAACGGGATTCTGTAAAACATTACCAGCGAGGGTCTAGATGGGTTAGGTTAGAATCTATTACGTTATAGACGTATATAATGTTCCCACCGAGAAGTAGAGGCCGACTCGCCAAGAATGTTTTAAAATACTACATCCGAGGTGTTCGGTTGCCTTAGGTTAGGATATATAACGTTATAGACCTATATAATGTCCCACGGAGGGGTACGGGCCGACACGACCGGGATTCTGTAAAACATTAGCAGCGAGGGGTAAGATGGGGTAGGTTAGGTTATATTCCGTTATAGACGTATATAATGTTCCCACCGAGAAGTGGGGCAGACCCGCTAGGAATGTTCTAAAATACTACATTCGAGATGTTAGTTTGCCTTAGGGTAGGATATACAGCGTTATAGGCGTATATGATGTCCCCAATGAGAAGTACGGACAGACACGACCGGAATTCTGTGAAACATTACCAGCGAGGGTCTAGATGGGTTAGCTTAGGTTATATTACGATATAGACGTGTATATTGTTCCCACCGAGAAGACGGGGCCGACATGCCAGGAATGTTGTAAAATATCACATCCGAGATGTTAGGATGCCTTAGGTTAGGATATATAACGTTATAGACGTATATAGTGTCCCCATCGATAAGCAGGCGACGACACGTCAGGAATGTTGTAAAATATTACATTCGACATGTTAGGTTGCCTTAGGCCAGGATATCTAACGTTATAGACGTATATAATGTTACCACCGAGAACTACGGGCCGACACGCATGGAGTGATGTAAAATATTACATTCGATATGATAGGTCGCCTTAGGCTAGGATATCTAACGTTATAGACGTACATAATTTTCTCACCGAGAAGTAAGGACCGACACGACAGGAATCCTGTAAAACATTACATCCGAGATGTTAGGTTACCTTAGGTTAGGATATATATCGTTATCGACGTATATAATGTTCCCACCGAGAAGTAGGTACCGACATGCCAGGAACGTTGTAAAATAATACATCCGAGATGTTAGCTTGCCTTAGGCTAGGATATATAACGTTACTGACGTATATAATGTTACCACCACGAAGTAGGGGCCGACGAGCCAGGAATGTTGTAAAATATTACGCTCGACATGTTAGGTTGCCTTAGGCTAGGATATATAGCGTTATAGTCGTACATAATGTTCCCACCGAGACAAAGGGGCCGACGCGTCAGGAATGTTGTAAAATATTACACCCGAGATGTTAGGTTCCCATAGGTTGTGATATATAACGTTATAGACGTATATAATGTTCCCACCGAGAAGTAGGGACCGACATGCCAGGAATCTTGTAAAATATTACACCCGAGATGTTAGGTTCCCTTAGGTTATGATGTACAACGTTACAGGCGTATATAATGTCCCCATCGAGAAGTAGGGACCGACATGCCAGGAATGTTGTAAAATATTACATCCGAGATGTTATGTTGCCTTACGTTCGGATATATTACGTTATAGACGTATATAATGTCCACATCGAGAAGTAGGCAACGACACGCCAGGAATGTTTTAAAATATTACTTTATAGAGGTTAGTTTGCCTCAGGTTAGGATATATAACGTTATAGGCGTATATAATGTTCCCACCGAGAAGTAGGGACCGACATGCCAGGAATGTTGTAAAATATTACATTCGACATGTTAGGATTGCCTTAGGCTAGGATATATAGCGTTATAGACGTATATGATATTCCCACCGAGAAGTCGGTGCCGACGCGCCAGGAATGTTGTAAAATATTACACCCGAGATGTTAGGTTCCCATAGGTTGTGATATATAACGTTATAGACGTATATAATGTTCCCACCGAGAAGTAGGGACCGACATGCCAGGAATCTTGTAAAATATTACACCCGAGATGTTAGGTTCCCTTAGGTTATGATGTACAACGTTACAGGCGTATATAATGTCCCCATCGAGAAGTAGGGACCGACATGCCAGGAATGTTGTAAAATATTACATCCGAGATGTTATGTTGCCTTACGTTCGGATATATTACGTTATAGACGTATATAATGTCCACATCGAGAAGTAGGCAACGACACGCCAGGAATGTTTTAAAATATTACTTTATAGAGGTTAGTTTGCCTCAGGTTAGGATATATAACGTTATAGGCGTATATAATGTTCCCACCGAGAAGTAGGGACCGACATGCCAGGAATGTTGTAAAATATTACATTCGACATGTTAGGATTGCCTTAGGCTAGGATATATAGCGTTATAGACGTATATGATATTCCCACCGAGAAGTCGGTGCCGACGCGCCAGGAATGTTGTAAAATATTACATTCGACATGTTAGGTTGCCTTAGGCTAGGATATGTAACTTTATAGACGTATATAATGTTCCCACCGAGAAGTAGGGGCCAACGAGCCAGGAATGTTGTAAAATATTACATTCGACATGTTAGGTTGCCTTAGGCTAGGATATGTAACTTTATAGACGTATATAATGTTCCCACCGAGAAGTAGGGGCCAACGAGCCAGGAATGTTGTAAAATATTACATTCGACATGTTAGGTTGCCTTAGGCTAGGATATGTAACTTTATAGACGTATATAATGTTCCCACCGAGAAGTAGGGGCCAACGAGCCAGGAATGTGGTAAAATATTACATTCGACATGTTAGGTTGCCTTAGGCTAGGATATATAGCGATATAGACGTATACACTGTTCCCTCCGAGAAGTAGGGGCCAGCGCGCCAGGAATGTAGTAAAATATTACATCCGATGTGTTAGTTTGCCTTAGGCGAGGATATATAACGTTATAGACGTATATAATGTTCGCACCGAGAAGTAGGTGCAGAAGTGACGGGAATGTTGTAAAACATTACATTCGACATGTTAGTTTGCCTTAGGCCAGGATATGTAACTTTATAGACGTATATAATGTTCGCACCGAGAAGTAGGGGCCAACGAGCCAGGAATGTGGTAAAATATTACATTCGACATGTTAGGTTGCCTTAGGCTAGGATATATAGCGATATAGACGTATACACTGTTCCCTCCGAGAAGTAGGGGCCAGCGCGCCAGGAATGTAGTAAAATATTACATCCGATGTGTTAGTTTGCCTTAGGCGAGGATATATAACGTTATAGACGTATATAATGTTCGCACCGAGAAGTAGGTGCAGAAGTGACGGGAATGTTGTAAAACATTACATTCGACATGTTAGTTTGCCTTAGGCTAGGATATATAGCGTTATAGACGTATATAATGTTCCCACCGACAAGTAGGGGCGGACGTGCAAGGAATGTAGTAAAATATTACATCCGAGATGTTAGGTTGCCTTAGGCTAGGATATATAGCGTTACAGACGTATATAATCTTCCCACCGAGAAGTAGGGGCCAGCGCGCCAGGAATGTAGTAAAATATTACATCCGATGTGTTAGTTTGCCTTAGGCGAGGATATATAACGTTATAGACGTATATAATGTTCGCACCGAGAAGTAGGTGCAGAAGTGACGGGAATGTTGTAAAACATTACATTCGACATGTTAGTTTGCCTTAGGCTAGGATATATAGCGTTATAGACGTATATAATGTTCCCACCGAGAAGTAGGGGCCAACGAGCCAGGAATGTGGTAAAATATTACATTCGACATGTTAGGTTGCCTTAGGCTAGGATATATAGCGATATAGACGTATACACTGTTCCCTCCGAGAAGTAGGGGCCAGCGCGCCAGGAATGTAGTAAAATATTACATCCGATGTGTTAGTTTGCCTTAGGCGAGGATATATAACGTTATAGACGTATATAATGTTCGCACCGAGAAGTAGGTGCAGAAGTGACGGGAATGTTGTAAAACATTACATTCGACATGTTAGTTTGCCTTAGGCTAGGATATATAGCGTTATAGACGTATATAATGTTCCCACCGACAAGTAGGGGCGGACGTGCAAGGAATGTAGTAAAATATTACATCCGAGATGTTAGGTTGCCTTAGGCTAGGATATATAGCGTTACAGACGTATATAATCTTCGCACCGAGAAGTAGGGGCCAGCGCGCCAGGAATGTAGTAAAATATTACATCCGATGTGTTAGTTTGCCTTAGGCGAGGATATATAACGTTATAGACGTATATAATGTTCGCACCAAGAAGTAGGTGCAGAAGCGACGGGAATGTTGTAAAACATTACATTCGACATGTTAGTTTGCCTTAGGCTAGGATATATAGCGCTATAGACGTATATAATGTTCCCACCGAGAAGTAGGGGCGGACGTGCAAGGAATGTAGTAAAATATTACATCCGAGATGTTAGGTTGCCTTAGGCTAGGATATATAGCGTTGCAGACGTATATAATCTTCCCACCGAGAAGTAGGGGCCGGCGCGCCAGGAATGTAGTAAAATATTACATCCGAGATGTTAGGTTGCCTTAGGCTAGGATATATAACGTTATAGACGTATATAATATTCGCACCGAGAAGTAGGTGCCGAAGTGACGGGAATGTTGTAAAATATTACATTCGACATGTTAGTTTGCCTTAGGCCAGGATATATAGCGTTATAAACGTATATAATGTCCCCACTGAGAAGTAGGGGCGGACGTGTCAGGAATGTAGCAAAATATTACATCCGAGATGTTAGGTTCCCTTAGGTTAGGATAAATAACGTTATAGACGTATATAATGTTCCCACCGAGAAGTAGGGGCCGACGAGCCAGGAATGTTGTAAAATATTACGCTCGACATGTTAGGTTGCCTTAGGCTAGGATATATAGCGATATAGACGTATACACTGTTCCCTCCGAGAAGTAGGGGCCAGCGCGCCAGGAATGTAGTAAAATATTACATCCGATGTGTTAGTTTGCCTTAGGCTAGGATATATATCGTTATAGACGTATATAATGTTCCCACCCAGAAGTAGGTACCGACATGCCAGGAATGTTGTACAATAATACATCCGAAATTTTAGGTTGCCTTAGGTTAGGATATACAACGTTATAGACGTGTATAATGTCCCCATCAAGAAGCAGGCGACGACATGCCAGGAATGTTGTAAAATATTACATCCGAGATGTTATGTTGCCTTACGTTCGGATATATTACGTTATAGACGTATATAATGTCCACATCGAGAAGTAGGCAACGACACGCCAGGAATGTTTTAAAATATTACTTTATAGAGGTTAGTTTGCCTCAGGTTAGGATATATAACGTTATAGGCGTATATAATGTTCCCACCGAGAAGTAGGGACCGACATGCCAGGAATGTTGTAAAATATTACATTCGACATGTTAGGATTGCCTTAGGCTAGGATATATAGCGTTATAGACGTATATGATATTCCCACCGAGAAGTCGGTGCCGACGCGCCAGGAATGTTGTAAAATATTACATTCGACATGTTAGGTTGCCTTAGGCTAGGATATGTAACTTTATAGACGTATATAATGTTCCCACCGAGAAGTAGGGGCCAACGAGCCAGGAATGTTGTAAAATATTACATTCGACATGTTAGGTTGCCTTAGGCTAGGATATGTAACTTTATAGACGTATATAATGTTCCCACCGAGAAGTAGGGGCCAACGAGCCAGGAATGTGGTAAAATATTACATTCGACATGTTAGGTTGCCTTAGGCTAGGATATATAGCGATATAGACGTATACACTGTTCCCTCCGAGAAGTAGGGGCCAGCGCGCCAGGAATGTAGTAAAATATTACATCCGATGTGTTAGTTTGCCTTAGGCGAGGATATATAACGTTATAGACGTATATAATGTTCGCACCGAGAAGTAGGTGCAGAAGTGACGGGAATGTTGTAAAACATTACATTCGACATGTTAGTTTGCCTTAGGCCAGGATATGTAACTTTATAGACGTATATAATGTTCCCACCGAGAAGTAGGGGCCAACGAGCCAGGAATGTGGTAAAATATTACATTCGACATGTTAGGTTGCCTTAGGCTAGGATATATAGCGATATAGACGTATACACTGTTCCCTCCGAGAAGTAGGGGCCAGCGCGTCAGGAATGTAGTAAAATATTACATCCGATGTGTTAGTTTGCCTTAGGCGAGGATATATAACGTTATAGACGTATATAATGTTCGCACCGAGAAGTAGGTGCAGAAGTGACGGGAATGTTGTAAAACATTGCATTCGACATGTTAGTTTGCCTTAGGCTAGGATATATAGCGTTATAGACGTATATAATGTTCCCACCGACAAGTAGGGGCGGACGTGCAAGGAATGTAGTAAAATATTACATCCGAGATGTTAGGTTGCCTTAGGCTAGGATATATAGCGTTACAGACGTATATAATCTTCCCACCGAGAAGTAGGGGCCAGCGCGCCAGGAATGTAGTAAAATATTACATCCGATGTGTTAGTTTGCCTTAGGCGAGGATATATAACGTTATAGACGTATATAATGTTCGCACCGAGAAGTAGGTGCAGAAGTGACGGGAATGTTGTAAAACATTACATTCGACATGTTAGTTTGCCTTAGGCTAGGATATATAGCGTTATAGACGTATATAATGTTCCCACCGAGAAGTAGGGGCCAACGAGCCAGGAATGTGGTAAAATATTACATTCGACATGTTAGGTTGCCTTAGGCTAGGATATATAGCGATATAGACGTATACACTGTTCCCTCCGAGAAGTAGGGGCCAGCGCGCCAGGAATGTAGTAAAATATTACATCCGATGTGTTAGTTTGCCTTAGGCGAGGATATATAACGTTATAGACGTATATAATGTTCGCACCGAGAAGTAGGTGCAGAAGTGACGGGAATGTTGTAAAACATTACATTCGACATGTTAGTTTGCCTTAGGCTAGGATATATAGCGTTATAGACGTATATAATGTTCCCACCGACAAGTAGGGGCGGACGTGCAAGGAATGTAGTAAAATATTACATCCGAGATGTTAGGTTGCCTTAGGCTAGGATATATAGCGTTACAGACGTATATAATCTTCGCACCGAGAAGTAGGGGCCAGCGCGCCAGGAATGTAGTAAAATATTACATCCGATGTGTTAGTTTGCCTTAGGCGAGGATATATAACGTTATAGACGTATATAATGTTCGCACCAAGAAGTAGGTGCAGAAGCGACGGGAATGTTGTAAAACATTACATTCGACATGTTAGTTTGCCTTAGGCTAGGATATATAGCGTTATAGACGTATATAATGTTCCCACCGAGAAGTAGGGGCGGACGTGCAAGGAATGTAGTAAAATATTACATCCGAGATGTTAGGTTGCCTTAGGCTAGGATATATAGCGTTACAGACGTATATAATCTTCCCACCGAGAAGTAGGGGCCGGCGCGCCAGGAATGTAGTAAAATATTACATCCGAGATGTTAGGTTGCCTTAGGCTAGGATATATAACGTTATAGACGTATATAATATTCGCACCGAGAAGTAGGTGCCGAAGTGACGGGAATGTTGTAAAATATTACATTCGACATGTTAGTTTGCCTTAGGCCAGGATATATAGCGTTATAAACGTATATAATCTCCCCACTGAGAAGTAGGGGCGGACGTGTCAGGAATGTAGCAAAATATTACATCCGAGATGTTAGGTTCCCTTAGGTTAGGATAAATAACGTTATAGACGTATATAATGTTCCCACCGAGAAGTAGGGGCCGACGAGCCAGGAATGTTGTAAAATATTACGCTCGACATGTTAGGTTGCCTTAGGCTAGGATATATAGCGATATAGACGTATACACTGTTCCCTCCGAGAAGTAGGGGCCAGCGCGCCAGGAATGTAGTAAAATATTACATCCGATGTGTTAGTTTGCCTTAGGCTAGGATATATATCGTTATAGACGTATATAATGTTCCCACCGAGAAGTAGGTACCGACATGCCAGGAATGTTGTACAATAATACATCCGAAATTTTAGGTTGCCTTAGGTTAGGATATACAACGTTATAGACGTGTATAATGTCCCCATCAAGAAGCAGGCGACGACATGCCAGGAATGTTGTAAAATATTACATCCGAGATTTTATGCTGCCTTACATTAGGATATACAACGTTATTTATGTATATAATGTCCCCATCGAGAGGTAGGCGACGTCACGCCACGAATGATGTAAAATATTACATTCGACATGTTAGGTCGCCTTAGGCTAGGATATATAACGTTATAAACGTATACAATGTTCCCACCGAGAAGCAGGCGACGACACGCCAGGAATGTTGTAAAATATTACATCCGAGATGTTAGGTTGCCTTAGGCTAGGATATGTAACGTTATAGACGTATATAATGTTCCCATCGAGAAGTAGGCGACGACACGCCAGGAAAGTTGTAAAATATTACATCCGAGATGTTATGCTGCCTTACGTTAGGATATACAACGATATTTATGTATATAATGTCCCCATCGAGAGGTAGGCGACGACACGCCACGAATGATGTAAAACATTACATTCGACATGTTAGTTTGCCTTAGGCTAGCATATATAGCGTTATAGACTTATATAATGTTCCCACCGAGAAGTACGGTCCGACATGCCAGGAATGGTGTCAAATATTACATCCGAGATGTTAGGTTGCGTTAGGTTAGGATATACAACGTTCTAGACGTATATAGAGTCCCCATCAATAAGCAGGCAACGACACGTCAGGAATGTTGTAAAATATTACATTCGACATGTTAGGTTGCCTTAGGCGAGGATATCTAACGTTATAGACGTATATAATGTTACCACCGAGAACTACGTGCCGACACGCCAGGAATGATGTAAAATATTACATTCGATATGATAGGTCGCCTTAGGCTAGGATATATAACGTTAGAGTCTTATATAATGTTACCACCACGAAGTAGAGGCCGACGAGCCAGGAATGTTGTAAAATATTACGCTCGACATGTTAGGTTGCCTTAGGTTAGGATATATAACGTAATAGACGTATATAATGTTCCCACCGAGAAGTAGGGGCCGACGAGCCGGGAATGTTGTAAAATATTACGCTCGACAAGTTAGGTTGCCTTAGGCTAGGATATATAGCGTTACGGATGTATATAATGTTCCCACCGAAAAGTAGGGGCCGGCGCGCCAGGAATGTAGTAAAGTATTACATCCGAGAAGTTAGGTTGCCTTAGGCTAGGATATATAACGTTACAGACGTATATAATCTTCCCACCGAGAAGTAGGGGCCGGCGCGCCAGGAATGTACTTAAATATTACATTCGACATGTTAGGTCGCCTTAGGCTAGGATATATAACGTTATAAACGTATATCATGTTCCCACCGAGAAGCAGGCGACGACACGCCAGGAATGTTGTAAAATATTACATCCGAGATGTTAGGTTGCCTTAGGCTAGGATATGTAACGTTATAGACGTATATAATGTCCCCATCGAGAAGTAGGCGACGACACGCCAGGAAAGTTGTAAAATATTACATCCGAGATGTTATGCTGCCTTACGTTAGGATATACAACGATATTTATGTATATAATGTCCCCATCGAGAGGTAGGCGACGACACGCCACGAATGATGTAAAACATTACATTCGACATGTTAGTTTGCCTTAGGCTAGCATATATAGCGTTATAGACATATATAATGTTCCCACCGAGAAGTACGGTCCGACACGCCAGGAATGGTGTCAAATATTACATCCGAGATGTTAGGTTGCGTTAGGTTAGGATATACAACGTTCTAGACGTATATAGAGTCCCCATCAATAAGCAGGCAACGACACGTCAGGAATGTTGTAAAATATTACATTCGACATGTTAGGTTGCCTTAGGCGAGGATATCTAACGTTATAGACGTATATAATGTTACCACCGAGAACTACGTGCCGACACGCCAGGAATGATGTAAAATATTACATTCGATATGATAGGTCGCCTTAGGCTAGGATATATAACGTTAGAGTCTTATATAATGTTACCACCACGAAGTAGGGGCCGAGGAGCCAGGAATGTTGTAAAATATTACGCTCGACATGTTAGGTTGCCTTAGGCTAGGATATATAGCGTTATAGTCGTACATAATGTTCCCACCGAGACAAAGGGGCCGACGCGTCAGGAATGTTGTAAAATATTACACCCGAGATGTTAGGTTCCCATAGGTTGTGATATATAACGTTATAGACGTATATAATGTTCCCACCGAGAAGTAGGGACCGACATGCCAGGAATCTTGTAAAATATTACACCCGAGATGTTAGGTTCCCTTAGGTTATGATGTACAACGTTACAGGCGTATATAATGTCCCCATCGAGAAGTAGGGACCGACATGCCAGGAATGTTGTAAAATATTACATCCGAGATGTTATGTTGCCTTACGTTCGGATATATTACGTTATAGACGTATATAATGTCCACATCGAGAAGTAGGCAACGACACGCCAGGAATGTTTTAAAATATTACTTTATAGAGGTTAGTTTGCCTCAGGTTAGGATATATAACGTTATAGGCGTATATAATGTTCCCACCGAGAAGTAGGGACCGACATGCCAGGAATGTTGTAAAATATTACATTCGACATGTTAGGATTGCCTTAGGCTAGGATATATAGCGTTATAGACGTATATGATATTCCCACCGAGAAGTCGGTGCCGACGCGCCAGGAATGTTGTAAAATATTACATTCGACATGTTAGGTTGCCTTAGGCTAGGATATGTAACTTTATAGACGTATATAATGTTCCCACCGAGAAGTAGGGGCCAACGAGCCAGGAATGTTGTAAAATATTACATTCGACATGTTAGGTTGCCTTAGGCTAGGATATGTAACTTTATAGACGTATATAATGTTCCCACCGAGAAGTAGGGGCCAACGAGCCAGGAATGTTGTAAAATATTACATTCGACATGTTAGGTTGCCTTAGGCTAGGATATGTAACTTTATAGACGTATATAATGTTCCCACCGAGAAGTAGGGGCCAACGAGGCAGGAATGTGGTAAAATATTACATTCGACATGTTAGGTTGCCTTAGGCTAGGATATATAGCGATATAGACGTATACACTGTTCCCTCCGAGAAGTAGGGGCCAGCGCGCCAGGAATGTAGTAAAATATTACATCCGATGTGTTAGTTTGCCTTAGGCGAGGATATATAACGTTATAGACGTATATAATGTTCGCACCGAGAAGTAGGTGCAGAAGTGACGGGAATGTTGTAAAACATTACATTCGACATGTTAGTTTGCCTTAGGCTAGGATATATAGCGTTATAGACGTATATAATGTTCCCACCGACAAGTAGGGGCGGACGTGCAAGGAATGTAGTAAAATATTACATCCGAGATGTTAGGTTGCCTTAGGCTAGGATATATAGCGTTACAGACGTATATAATCTTCCCACCGAGAAGTAGGGGCCAGCGCGCCAGGAATGTAGTAAAATATTACATCCGATGTGTTAGTTTGCCTTAGGCGAGGATATATAACGTTATAGACGTATATAATGTTCGCACCGAGAAGTAGGTGCAGAAGTGACGGGAATGTTGTAAAACATTACATTCGACATGTTAGTTTGCCTTAGGCTAGGATATATAGCGTTATAGACGTATATAATGTTCCCACCGAGAAGTAGGGGCCAACGAACCAGGAATGTGGTAAAATATTACATTCGACATGTTAGGTTGCCTTAGGCTAGGATATATAGCGATATAGACGTATACACTGTTCCCTCCGAGAAGTAGGGGCCAGCGCGCCAGGAATGTAGTAAAATATTACATCCGATGTGTTAGTTTGCCTTAGGCGAGGATATATAACGTTATAGACGTATATAATGTTCGCACCGAGAAGTAGGTGCAGAAGTGACGGGAATGTTGTAAAACATTACATTCGACATGTTAGTTTGCCTTAGGCTAGGATATATAGCGTTATAGACGTATATAATGTTCCCACCGACAAGTAGGGGCGGACGTGCAAGGAATGTAGTAAAATATTACATCCGAGATGTTAGGTTGCCTTAGGCTAGGATATATAGCGTTACAGACGTATATAATCTTCGCACCGAGAAGTAGGGGCCAGCGCGCCAGGAATGTAGTAAAATATTACATCCGATGTGTTAGTTTGCCTTAGGCGAGGATATATAACGTTATAGACGTATATAATGTTCGCACCAAGAAGTAGGTGCAGAAGTGACGGGAATGTTGTAAAACATTACATTCGACATGTTAGTTTGCCTTAGGCTAGGATATATAGCGTTATAGACGTATATAATGTTCCCACCGAGAAGTAGGGGCGGACGTGCAAGGAATGTAGTAAAATATTACATCCGAGATGTTAGGTTGCCTTAGGCTAGGATATATAGCGTTACAGACGTATATAATCTTCCCACCGAGAAGTAGGGGCCGGCGCGCCAGGAATGTAGTAAAATATTACATCCGAGATGTTAGGTTGCCTTAGGCTAGGATATATAACGTTATAGACGTATATAATATTCGCACCGAGAAGTAGGTGCCGAAGTGACGGGAATGTTGTAAAATATTACATTCGACATGTTAGTTTGCCTTAGGCCAGGATATATAGCGTTATAAACGTATATAATGTCCCCACTGAGAAGTAGGGGCGGACGTGTCAGGAATGTAGCAAAATATTACATCCGAGATGTTAGGTTCCCTTAGGTTAGGATAAATAACGTTATAGACGTATATAATGTTCCCACCGAGAAGTAGGGGCCGACGAGCCAGGAATGTTGTAAAATATTACGCTCGACATGTTAGGTTGCCTTAGGCTAGGATATATAGCGATATAGACGTATACACTGTTCCCTCCGAGAAGTAGGGGCCAGCGCGCCAGGAATGTAGTAAAATATTACATCCGATGTGTTAGTTTGCCTTAGGCTAGGATATATATCGTTATAGACGTATATAATGTTCCCACCGAGAAGTAGGTACCGACATGCCAGGAATGTTGTACAATAATACATCCGAAATTTTAGGTTGCCTTAGGTTAGGATATACAACGTTATAGACGTGTATAATGTCCCCATCAAGAAGCAGGCGACGACATGCCAGGAATGTTGTAAAATATTACATCCGAGATTTTATGCTGCCTTACATTAGGATATACAACGTTATTTATGTATATAATGTCCCCATCGAGAGGTAGGCGACGTCACGCCACGAATGATGTAAAATATTACATTCGACATGTTAGGTCGCCTTAGGCTAGGATATATAACGTTATAAACGTATATCATGTTCCCACCGAGAAGCAGGCGACGACACGCCAGGAATGTTGTAAAATATTACATCCGAGATGTTAGGTTGCCTTAGGCTAGGATATGTAACGTTATAGACGTATATAATGTTCCCATCGAGAAGTAGGCGACGACACGCCAGGAAAGTTGTAAAATATTACATCCGAGATGTTATGCTGCCTTACGTTAGGATATACAACGATATTTATGTATATAATGTCCCCATCGAGAGGTAGGCGACGACACGCCACGAATGATGTAAAACATTACATTCGACATGTTAGTTTGCCTTAGGCTAGCATATATAGCGTTATAGACTTATATAATGTTCCCACCGAGAAGTACGGTCCGACATGCCAGGAATGGTGTCAAATATTACATCCGAGATGTTAGGTTGCGTTAGGTTAGGATATACAACGTTCTAGACGTATATAGAGTCCCCATCAATAAGCAGGCAACGACACGTCAGGAATGTTGTAAAATATTACATTCGACATGTTAGGTTGCCTTAGGCGAGGATATCTAACGTTATAGACGTATATAATGTTACCACCGAGAACTACGTGCCGACACGCCAGGAATGATGTAAAATATTACATTCGATATGATAGGTCGCCTTAGGCTAGGATATATAACGTTAGAGTCTTATATAATGTTACCACCACGAAGTAGAGGCCGACGAGCCAGGAATGTTGTAAAATATTACGCTCGACATGTTAGGTTGCCTTAGGTTAGGATATATAACGTAATAGACGTATATAATGTTCCCACCGAGAAGTAGGGGCCGACGAGCCGGGAATGTTGTAAAATATTACGCTCGACAAGTTAGGTTGCCTTAGGCTAGGATATATAGCGTTACGGATGTATATAATGTTCCCACCGAAAAGTAGGGGCCGGCGCGCCAGGAATGTAGTAAAATATTACATCCGAGAAGTTAGGTTGCCTTAGGCTAGGATATATAACGTTACAGACGTATATAATCTTCCCACCGAGAAGTAGGGGCCGGCGCGCCAGGAATGTACTTAAATATTACATTCGACATGTTAGGTCGCCTTAGGCTAGGATATATAACGTTATAAACGTATATCATGTTCCCACCGAGAAGCAGGCGACGACACGCCAGGAATGTTGTAAAATATTACATCCGAGATGTTAGGTTGCCTTAGGCTAGGATATGTAACGTTATAGACGTATATAATGTCCCCATCGAGAAGTAGGCGACGACACGCCAGGAAAGTTGTAAAATATTACATCCGAGATGTTATGCTGCCTTACGTTAGGATATACAACGATATTTATGTATATAATGTCCCCATCGAGAGGTAGGCGACGACACGCCACGAATGATGTAAAACATTACATTCGACATGTTAGTTTGCCTTAGGCTAGCATATATAGCGTTATAGACTTATATAATGTTCCCACCGAGAAGTACGGTCCGACACGCCAGGAATGGTGTCAAATATTACATCCGAGATGTTAGGTTGCGTTAGGTTAGGATATACAACGTTCTAGACGTATATAGAGTCCCCATCAATAAGCAGGCAACGACACGTCAGGAATGTTGTGAAATATTACATTCGACATGTTAGGTTGCCTTAGGCGAGGATATCTAACGTTATAGACGTATATAATGTTACCACCGAGAACTACGTGCCGACACGCCAGGAATGATGTAAAATATTACATTCGATATGATAGGTCGCCTTAGGCTAGGATATATAACGTTAGAGTCTTATATAATGTTACCACCACGAAGTAGAGGCCGACGAGCCAGGAATGTTGTAAAATATTACGCTCGACATGTTAGGTTGCCTTAGGTTAGGATATATAACGTAATAGACGTATATAATGTTCCCACCGAGAAGTAGGGGCCGACGAGCCAGGAATGTTGTAAAATATTACGCTCGACAAGTTAGGTTGCCTTAGGCTACGATATATAGCGTTACGGACGTATATAATGTTCCCACCGAAAAGTAGGGGCCGGCGCGCCAGGAATGTAGTAAAATATTATATCCGAGAAGTTAGGTTTCCTTAGGCTAGGATATATAACGTTACAGACGTATATAATCTTCCCACCGAGAAGTAGGGGCCGGCGCGCCAGGAATGTAGTTAAATATTACATTCGACATGTTAGGATTGCCTTAGGCTAGGATATATAGCGTTATAGACGTATATGATATTCCCAACGAGAAGTACGTGCCTACACGCCAGGAATGTTGTCAAATATTACATCCGACATGTTAGGTTCCCTTAGGTTAGGATATATAACGTTATAGACGTATATAATGTTCCCACCGAGAAGTAGGGGCCGTCGAGCCAGGAATGTTGTAAAATATTACGCTCGACATGTTAGGTTGCCCTAGGCTAGGATATATAGCGATATAGACGTATATAATGTTCCACCGAGAAGTAGGAGCCGAAGTGACGGCAATGTTGTAAAATATTACATTCAACATGTTAGTTTGCCTTAGGCTAGGATATATAGCGTTTTAGACGTAAATAATGTTCCCAGCGAGAAGTAGGTGCAGAAGTGACGGGAATTTTGTAAAATATTACATTCGACATGTTAGGATTGCCTTAGGCTAGGATATATAACGATATAGACGTATATAATGTTCCCACCGAAAAGTAGGGGCCGGCGCGCCACGAATGTAGTAAAATATTACATCCGACATGTTAGGTTGCCTTAAGCTAGGATATATAGCGTTTTAGACGTAAATAATGTTCCCAGCGAGAAGTAGGGGAAAGCGCGCCACGAATATAGTAAAATATTACATCCGAGATGTTAGGTTGCCTAGGCTTAGATATATAACGTTATAGACTTATATACTGTTCCCTCCGAGAAGTAGATGCCGGCGCGCCAGGAATGTTGTAAAATATTACATCCGAGATGTTAGGATTGCCTTAGGCTAGGATATACAACGTTATAGACGTATATAATGTTCCCACCGAGAAGTCGGTGCCGACGCGCCAGGAATGTTGTAAAATATTACATTCGACATGTTAGGTTGCCTTAGGATAGGATATGTAACTTTATAGACGTATATAATGTTCCCACCGAGAAGTAGGGGCCAACGAGCCAGGAATGTGGTAAAATATTACATTCGACATGTTAGGTTGCCTTAGGCTAGGATATATAGCGATATAAACGTATACACTGTTCCCTCCGAGAAGTAGGGGCCAGCGCGCCAGGGATGTAGTAAAATATTACATCCGATGTGTTAGTTTGCCTTAGGCGAGGATATATAACGTTATAGACGTATATAATGTTCGCACCGAGAAGTAGGTGCAGAAGTGACGGGAATGTTGTAAAACATTACATTCGACATGTTAGTTTGCCTTAGGCTAGGATATATAGCGTTATAGACGTATATAATGTTCCCACCGACAAGTAGGGGCGGACGTGCAAGGAATGTAGTAAAATATTACATCCGAGATGTTAGGTTGCCTTAGGCTAGGATATATAGCGTTACAGACGTATATAATCTTCCCACCGAGAAGTAGGGGCCAGCGCGCCAGGAATGTAGTAAAATATTACATCCGATGTGTTAGGTTGCCTTAGGCGAGGATATATAACGTTATAGACGTATATAATGTTCGCACCGAGATGTAGGTGCAGAAGTGACGGGAATGTTGTAAAACATTACATTCGACATGTTAGTTTGCCTTAGGCTAGGATATATAGCGTTATAGACGTATATAATGTTCCCACCGAGAAGTAGGGGCGGACGTGCAAGGAATGTAGTAAAATATTACATCCGAGATGTTAGGTTGCCTTAGGCTAGGATATATAGCGTTACAGACGTATATAATCTTCCCACCGAGAAGTAGGGGCCGGTGCGCCAGGAATGTAGTAAAATATTACATCCGAGATGTTAGGTTGCGTTAGGCTAGGATATGTAACTTTATAGACGTATATCATGTTCCCACCGAGGAGTAGGGGCCAACGAGCCAGGAATGTGGTAAAATATTACATTCGACATGTTAGGTTGCCTTAGGCTAGGATATATAGCGATATAGACGTATACACTGTTCCCTCCGAGAAGTAGGGGCCAGCGCGCCAGGGATGTAGTAAAATATTACATCCGATGTGTTAGTTTGCCTTAGGCTAGGATATATATCGTTATAGACGTATATAATGTTCCCACCGAGAAGTAGGTACCGACATGCCAGGAATGTTGTACAATAATACATCCGAAATTTTAGGTTGCCTTAGGTTAGGATATACAACGTTATAGACGTGTATAATGTCCCCATCAAGAAGCAGGCGACGACATGCCAGGAATGTTGTAAAATATTACATCCGAGATTTTATGCTGCCTTACATTAGGATATACAACGTTATTTATGTATATAATGTCCCCATCGAGAGGTAGGCGACGTCACGCCACGAATGATGTAAAATATTACATTCGACATGTTAGGTCGCCTTAGGCTAGGATATATAACGTTATAAACGTATATCATGTTCCCACCGAGAAGCAGGCGTCGACACGCCAGGAATGTTGTAAAATATTACATCCGAGATGTTAGGTTGCCTTAGGCTAGGATATGTAACGTTATAGACGTATATAATGTTCCCATCGAGAAGTAGGCGACGACACGCCAGGAAAGTTGTAAAATATTACATCCTTGATGTTATGCTGCCTTACGTTAGGATATACAACGTTCTAGACGTATATAGAGTCCCCATCGATAAGCAGGCAACGACACGTCAGGAATGTTGTAAAATATTACATTCGTCATGTTAGGTTGCCTTAGGCGAGGATATCTAACGTTATAGACGTATATAATGTTACCACCGAGAACTACGTGCCGACACGCCAGGAATGATGTAAAATATTACATTCGATATGATAGGTCGCCTTAGGCTAGGATATATAACGTTAGAGACTTATATAATGTTACCACCACGAAGTAGGGGCCGACGAGCCAGGAATGTTGTAAAATATTACGCTCGACATGTTAGGTTGCCTTAGGTTAGGATATATAACGTTATAGACGTATATAATGTTCCCACCGAGAAGTAGGGGCCGACGAGCCAGGAATGTTGTAAAATATTACGCTCGACAAGTTAGGTTGCCTTAGGCTAGGATATATAGCGTTACGGACGTATATAATGTTCCCACCGAGAAGTAGGTGCAGAAGTGACGGGAATGTTGTAAAACATTACATTCGACATGTTAGTTTGCCTTAGGCTAGGATATATAGCGTTATAGACGTATATAATGTTCCCACCGAGAAGTAGGGGCGGACGTGCAAGGAATGTAGTAAAATATTACATCCGAGATGTTAGGTTGCCTTAGGCTAGGATATATCGCGTTACAGACGTATATAATCTTCCCACCGAGAAGTAGGGGCCGGTGCGCCAGGAATGTAGTAAAATATTACATCCGAGATGTTAGGTTGCGTTAGGCTAGGATTAGTAACTTTATAGACGTATATCATGTTCCCACCGAGGAGTAGGGGCCAACGAGCCAGGAATGTGGTAAAATATTACATTCGACACGTTAAGTTGCCTTAGGTTAGGATATATAACGTTATAGACGGATATACTGTTCCCACCGAGAAGTAGTAGCCGACGCGCCAGGAATATTGTAAAATATTACATTCGACATGTAAGGTTGCCTTAGGCTAGGATATATAACGTTATAGACGTATATAATGTTCCCACCGAGAAGTAGGGGCCGACGAGCCAGGAATGTTGTAAAATATTACGCTCGACAAGTTAGGTTGCCTTAGGCTAGGATGTATAGCGTTACGGACGTATATAATGTTCCCACCGAGAAGTAGGTGCAGAAGTGACGGGAATGTTGTAAAACATTACATTCGACATGTTAGTTTGCCTTAGGCTAGGATATATAGCGTTATAGACGTATATAATGTTCCCACCGAGAAGTAGGGGCGGACGTGCAAGGAATGTAGTAAAATATTACATCCGAGATGTTAGGTTGCCTTAGGCTAGGATATATCGCGTTACAGACGTATATAATCTTCCCACCGAGAAGTAGGGGCCGGTGCGCCAGGAATGTAGTAAAATATTACATCCGAGATGTTAGGTTGCGTTAGGCTAGGATTAGTAACTTTATAGACGTATATCATGTTCCCACCGAGGAGTAGGGGCCAACGAGCCAGGAATGTGGTAAAATATTACATTCGACACGTTAAGTTGCCTTAGGTTAGGATATATAACGTTATAGACGGATATACTGTTCCCACCGAGAAGTAGTAGCCGACGCGCCAGGAATATTGTAAAATATTACATTCGACATGTAAGGTTGCCTTAGGCTAGGATATATAACGTTATAGACGTATATAATGTTCCCACCGAGAAGTAGGGGCCGACGAGCCAGGAATGTTGTAAAATATTACGCTCGACAAGTTAGGTTGCCTTAGGCTAGGATGTATAGCGTTACAGACGTATATAATGTTCCCACCGAAAAGTAGGGGCCGGCGCGCCAGGAATGTAGTAAAATATTACATTCGAGAAGTTAGGTTACCTTAGGCTAGGATATATAACGTTATAGACTTATATAATGTTCGCACCGAGAAGTAGGGGCGGACGTGCAAGGAATGTAGTAAAATATTACATCCGAGATGTTAGGTTGCCTTAGGCTAGGATATATAGCGTTACAGACGTATATAATCTTCCCACCGAGAAGTAGGGGCCGGCGCGCCAGGAATGTAGTAAAATATTACATTCGACATGATAGGATTGCCTTAGGCTAGGATATATAGCGTTATAGACGTATACGATATTCCCACCGAGAAGTACGTGCCTACATGCCAGGAATGTTGTCAAATATTACATCCGACATGTTAGGTTCCCTTAGGTTAGGATATATAACGTTATAGACGTATATAATGTTCCCACCGAGAAGTAGGGGCCGTCGAGCCAGGAATGTTGTAAAATATTACGCTCGACATGTTAGGTTGCCTTAGGCTAGGATATATAGCGATATAGACGTATATAATGTTCCCACCGTCAAGTAGGAGCCGAAGTGACGGCAATGTTGTAAAATATTACATTCAACATGTTAGTTTGCCGTAGGCTAGGATATTTAGCGTTATAGACGTATATAATGTTCCCACCGAGAAGTAGGTGCAGAATTGACGGAAATTTTGTAAAATATTACATTCGACATGATAGGATTGCGTTAGGCTAGGATATATAACGATATAGACGTATATAATGTTCCCACCGAGAAGTAGGGGCCGGCGCGCCACGAATGTAGTAAAATATTACATCCGACATGTTAGGCTGCCTTAAGCTAGGATATATAGCGTTTTAGACGTAAATAATGTTCCCAGCGAGAAGTAGCGGAAGGCGCGCCACGAATATAGTAAAATATTACATCCGAGATGTTAGGTTGCCTAGGCTTAGATATATAACGTTATAGACTTATATACTGTTCCCCCCGAGAAGTAGGTGCCGACGCGCCAGGAATGTTGTAAAATATTACGCTGGACAAGTTAGGTTGCCTTAGGCTAGGATATGTAGCGTTACAGACGTATATAATGTTCCCACCGACAAGTAGGAGCCGAAGTGACGGCAATGTTGTAAAATATTACATTCAACATGTTAGTTTGCCTTAGGCTAGGATATATAGCGTTATAGACGTATATAATGTTCCCACCGAGAAGTAGGTGCAGAATTGACGGGAATTTTGTAAAATATTACATTCGACATGTTAGGATTGCCTTAGGCTAGGATATATAACGATATAGACGTATATAATGTTCCCACCGAGAAGTAGGGGCCGGCGCGCCACGAATGTAGTAAAATATTACATCCGACATGTTAGGCTGCCTTAAGCTAGGATATATAGCGTTTTAGACGTAAATAATGTTCCCAGCGAGAAGTAGCGGAAGGCGCGCCACGAATATAGTAAAATATTACATCCGAGATGTTAGGTTGCCTAGGCTTAGATATATAACGTTATAGACTTATATACTGTTCCCCCCGAGAAGTAGGTGCCGACGCGCCAGGAATGTTGTGAAATATTACGCTGGACAAGTTAGGTTGCCTTAGGCTAGGATATATAGCGTTACAGACGTATATAATGTTCCCACCGAGGAGTAGGGGCCAACGAGCCAGGAATGTGGTAAAATATTACATTCGACATGCTAATTTGCCTTAGGTTAGGATATATAACGTTATAGCTGTATATAATGTTCCCACCGAGAAGTAGGGGCCGACGAGCCAGGAATGTTGTAAAATATTACGCTCGACAAGTTAGGTTGCCTTAGGCTAGGATATATAGCGTTACAGACGTATATAATGTTCCCACCGAAAAGTAGGGGCCGGCGCGCCAGGAATATAGTAAAATATTACATCCGAGATGTTAGGTTGACTTAGGCTAGGATATATAACGTTATAGACGTATATAATGTTCGCAACGAGAAGTAGGTGCCGAAGTGACGGGAATGTTGTAAAATATTACATTCGACATGTTAGTTTGCCTTAGGCTAGGATATATAGCGTTATAGACGTATATAATGTTCCCACCGAGAAGTAGGGGCGGACGTGCCAGGAATGTAGTAAAATATTACATCCGAGATGTTAGGTTGCCTTAGGCTAGGATATATAGCGTTACAGACGTATATAATCTTCCCACCGAGAAGTAGGGGCCGGCGCGCCAGGAATGTAGTAAAATATTACATTCGACATGTTAGGATGGCCTTAGGCTAGGATATATAGCGTTATAGACGTATATGATATTCCCACCGAGAAGTACGTGCCTACACGCCAGGAATGTTGTCAAATATTACATCCGACATGTTAGGTTCCCCTAGGTTAGGATATATAACGTTATAGACGTATATAATGTTCCCACCGAGAAGTAGGGGCCGTCGAGCCAGGAATGTTGTAAAATATTACGCTCGACATGTTAGGTTGCCTTAGGCTAGGATATATAGCGATACAGACGTATATAATGTTCCCACCGAGAAGTAGGGGCCGGCGCTCCACGAATGAAGTAAAATATTACATCCGACATGTTAGGTTGCCTTAAGCTAGGATATATAGCGTTTTATACGTAAATAATGTTCCCAGCGAGAAGTAGGGGAAGGCGCGCCACGAATATAGTAAAATATTACATCCGAGATGTTAGGTTGCCTAGGCTTAGATATATAACGTTATAGACTTATATACTGTTCCCTCCGAGAAGTAGGTGCCGACTCGCCAGGAATGTTGTAAAATATTACATCCGAGATGTTAGGATTGCCTTAGGCTAGGATATACAACGTTATAGACGTATATAATGTTCCCACCGAGAAGTCGGTGCCGACGCGCCAGGAATGTTCTAAAATATTACATTCGACATGTTAGGTTGCCTTAGGCTAGGATATGTAACTTTATAGACGTATATAATGTTCCCACCCAGGAGTAGTGGCCAACGAGCCAGGAATGTGGTAAAATATTACATTCGACATGTTAAGTTGCCTTAGGTTAGGATATATAACGTTATAGCCGTATATAATGTTCCCACCGAGAAGTAGGTGCCGGCGCTCCACGAATGTAGTAAAATATTACATCCGAGATGTTAGGATGCCTTAGACTTGGATATGTAACGTTATAGACGTATATAATGTGCGACCGAGAAGTAGGGGCCGGCGCGCCACGAATGTAGTAAAATATTACATCCGACATGTTAGGTTGCCTTAAGCTAGGATATATAGCGTTTTAGACGTAAATAATGTTCCCAGCGAGAAGTAGGGGAAGGCGCGCCACGAATATAGTAAAATATTACATCCGAGATGTTAGGTTGCCTAGGGTAAGATATATAACGTTATAGACTTATATACTGTTCCCTCCGAGAAGTAGGTGCCGACGCGCCAGGAGTGTTGTAAAATATTACATCCGAGATGTTAGGTTGCGTTAGGCTAGGATATATAGCGTTACAGACGTATATAATGTTCCCAGCGAGAAGTAGGGGAAGGCGCGCCAGGAATATAGTAAAATATTACATCCGAGATATTAGGTTGCCTTAGGATAGAATATATAACGTTATAAACGTATATAATGTTCGCACCGAGAAGTAGGTGCCGAAGTGACGGGAATGTTGTAAAATATTACATTCGACATGTTAGTTTGCCTTAGGCTAGGATATATAGCGTTACAGACGTATATAATCTTCCCACCGAGAAGTAGGGGCCGGCGCGCCAGGAATGTAGTAAAATGTTACATCCGAGATGTTAGGTTGCCTTAGGCTTGGATATGTAACGTTATAGACGTATATAATGTTCCCACCGAGAAGTAGGGGCCGACGAGCCAGGAATGTTGTAAAATATTACGCTCGACAGGTTAGGTTGCCTTAAGCTAGGATATATAGCGTTTTAGACGTATATAATGTTCCCAGCGAGAAGTAGGGGAAGGCGCGCCAGGAATATAGTAAAATATTATATCCGAGATGTTAGGTTGCCTTACGCTAGGATATATAACGTTATAGACGTATATAATATTCCCACCGAGAAGTAGGTGCAGAAGTGACGGGAATTTTGTAAAATATTACATTCGACATGTTAGGATTGCCTTAGGCTAGGATATATAACGTTATAGACGTATATAATATTCCCACCGAGAAGTAGGTGCAGAAGTGACGGGAATTTTGTAAAATATTACATCCGAGATGTGAGGTTGCCTAGGCTAAGATATATAACGTTATAGACTTATATACTGTTCCCTCCGAGAAGTAGGTGCCGACGCGCCAGGAATGTTGTGAAATATTACAACCGAGATGTTAGGTTGCCTTAGGCTAGGATATATAACGTTATAGCCGTATATAATGTTCCCACCCAGAAGTAGGGGCCGGCGCGCCGGGAATGTAGTAAAATATTACATTCGAGAAGTTAGGTTGCCTTAGGCTAGGACATGTAACTTTATAGACGTTAATAATGTTCCCACCGAGGAGTAGGGTCCAACGAGCCAGGAATGTGGTAAAGTATTACATTCGACATGTTAAGATGCCTTAGGTTAGGATATATAACGTTATAGACGGATATACTCTTCCCACCGAGAAGTAGGCGCAGACGAGCCAGGAATGTTGTAAAATATTACGCTCGACAAGTTAGGTTGCCTTAGGCTAGGATATATAGCGTTACAGACGTATATAACGTTCCCAGCGAAAAGTAGGGGCCGGCCAGCCAGGAATGTAGTAAAATATTACATCCGAGAAGTTAGGTTGCCTTAGGCTAGGATATATAACGTTATAAACTTATATACTCTTCCCTCCGAGAAGTAGGTGCCGACGCGCCAGGAATGTTGTAAAATATTACATCCGAGATGTCAGGTTGCCTTAGGCTAGGATATATAACGTTATAGCCGTATATAATGTTCCCACCTAGAAGTAGGGGCCGACGAGCCAGGAATGTTGAAAAATATTACGCTCGACGTGTTAGGTTGCCTTATGCTAGGATATATAGCGTTTTAGACGTAAATAATGTTCCCAGCGAGAAGTAGGGGAAGGCGCTCTACGAATACAGTAAAATATTGCATCCGAGATGTTAGGTTGCCTTAGGCTAGGATATATAACGTTATAGACGTATATAATGTTCCCACCGAGAGGTAGGCGCCGACAAGCCAGGAATGTTGTAAAATATTACGCTCGACATTCTAGGTTGCCTTAGGTTAGGATATATGGGGTTATAGACGCATATAATATTCCCACCGAGAAGTAGGGGCCGGGGCGCCACGAATGTAGTAAAATATTACATCCGATATGTTAGGTTGTCTTAGGCTAGGATATATAACGTTATAGACGTATATAATGTTCCCACCGAGAAGTAGGTGCCGACGCGATAGGAATGTTTTACAATATTACTTCCGAGATGTTAGGATTGCCTTAGGCTAGGATATATAACGTTATAGACGTATATACTGTTCCCACCGAGATGTAGAGGCCGGCGCGCCAGGAATGTAGTAAAATATTACATCCGAGATGTTAGGTTGCCTTAGGTTAGGATATATAACGTTATAGAGTATATAATGTTCCCACCGAGAAGTAGGGGCCGACGAGCCAGGATTGTTGTAAAATATTACGCTCGACATGTTAGGTTGCCTTAGGCTAGGATATATAGCGATATAGACGTATATACTGTTCCCTCGGAGAAGTAGGGGCCAGCGCGCCAGGAATGTAGTAAAATATTACATTCGACATGTTAGGATTGCCTCAGGCTAGGATATATAGCGATATAGACTTATATAATGTTCTCAGCGAGAAGTAGGGGAAGGCGCGCCACGAATATAGTAAAATATTACATCCGAGATGTTAGGTTGCCTAGGCTAAGATATATAACGTTATAGACTTATATACTGTTCCCTCCGAGAAGTAGGTGCCGACGCGCTAGGAATGTTGTAAAATATTACATTCGACGTGTTAGGATTGCCTTAGGCTAGGATATATAACGCTAGAGACGTATACGATATTCCCTCCGAGTAGTACGGGCCGACAGGACAAGAATGTTGTCAAATATTACATCCGAGATGTTAGGTTCCCTTAGGTTAGGATATATAACGTTATTGACGTATATAATGTTCCCACCTAGAAGTAGGGGCCAACGAGCCAGGAATGTGGTGAAATATTACATTCGACATGTTAAGTTGCCTTAGGTTAGGATATATAACGTTATAGACGGATATACTGTTCCCACCGTGAAGTAGTTGCCGGGGCGCCAGGAATGTAGTAAAATATTACATCCGATATGTTAGATTGTCTTAGGCTAGGATATATAACGTTATAGACGTATATAATGTTCCCACCGAGAAGTAGGGGCCGGCGCGCCAGGAATGCAGTAAAATATTACATCCGAGATGTTAGGTTGCCTTAGGCTAGGATATATAACGTTATAGCCGTATATAATGTTCCAACCTAGAAGTAGGGGCCGACGAGCCAGGAATGTTGTACAATATTACGCTCGACGTGTTAGGTTGCCTTATGCTAGGATATATAGCGATATAGACGTATATAATGTTCCCATCGTGAAGTAGCGGTCGGCGCGCCACGAATGTAGTAAAATATTACATCCGAGATGTTAGGTTGCCTTAGGCTAGGATATATGACGTTATAGGCTTATATACTGTTCCCTCCGAGAAGCAGGGCCCGACGAACCAGGAATGTTGTAAAATATTACGCTCGACATTCTAGGTTGCCTTAGGTTAGGATATATGGGGTTAGAGACGCATATAATATTCCCACCGAGAAGTAGGGGCCGGGGCGCCACGAATGTAGTAAAATATTACATCCGATATGTTAGGTTGCCTTAGGCTAGGATATATAACGTTATAGACGTATATAATGTTCCCACCGAGAAGTAGGTGCCGACGCGATAGGAATGTTGTACAATATTACTTCCGAGATGTTAGGATTGCCTTAGGCTAGGATATATAACGTTATAGACGTATATACTGTTCCCACCGAGATGTAGAGGCCGGCGCGCCAGGAATGTAGTAAAATATTACATCCGAGATGTTAGGTTCCCTTAGGTTAGGATATATAACGTTATAGAGTATATAATGTTCCCTCCGAGAAGTAGGGGCCGACGAGCCAGGAATGTTGTAAGATATTACGCTCGACATGTTAGGTTGCCTTAGGCTAGGATATATAACGTTATATGCTTATATACTGTTCCCTCCGAGAAGTAGGGGCCGACGAGCCAGGAATGTTGTAAAACATTACGCTCGACATGTTAGGTTGCCTTAGGTTAGGATATATGGCGTTATAGACGTATATAATATTCCCACCGAGAGGTAGTGGCCGGCGTGCCAGGAATGTTGTAAAATGTTACATTCGACATGCTAGGTTGCCTTAAGCTAGGATATATAGCGTTTTAGACGTATATAATGTTCCCCGCGAGAAGTAGGGGAAGGCGCGCCAGGAATATAGTAAAATATTACATCCGAGATGTTACGTTGCCTTAGGCTAGGATATGTAGCGATATAGACGTATATACTGTTCCCTCCGAGAAGTAGGGGCCAGCGCGCCAGTAATGTAGTAAAATATTACAACCGAGATGTTAGGTTGCCTTAGGCTAGGATATACAACGTTATAGACTTATACACTGTTCCCTCCGAGAAGTAGGTGCCGACGCGCCAGGAATGTTGTAAAATATTACATCCGAGATGTTAGGATTGCCTTAGGCTAGGATATACAACGTTATAGACGTATATACTGTTCCCACCGAGAAGTCGGTGCCGACGCGCCAGGAATGTTGTAAAATATTACATTCGACATGTTAGGTTGCCTTAAGCTAGGATATATAGCTTTTTAGACGTAAATAATGTTCCCAGCGAGAAGTAGGGGAAGGCGCGCCACGAATATAGTAAAATATTACATCCGAGATGTTAGGTTGCCTTAGGCTAGGATATGTAACGTGATAGACGTATATAATGTTCCCACCGAGAAGTAGGGGCCAACGAGCCAGGAATGTGGTGAAATATTACATTCGACATGTTAAGTTGCCTTAGGTTAGGATATATATCGTTATAGACGGATATACTGTTCCCACCGAGAAGTAGTTGCCGACGCGCCAGGAATATTGTAAAATATTACATTTGACATGTAAGGTTGCCTTAGGCTAGGATATATAACGTTATAGACGTATATACTGTTCCCACCGAGAAGTAGTTGCCGACGCGCCAGGAATATTGTAAAATATTACAATCGACATGTTAGGTTGCCTTAGGCTAGGATATGTAACATTATAGACGTATATAATGTTCCCACCGTGAAGTAGGGGCCGACGAGCCAGGAATGTAGTAAAGTATTACATCCGAGATGTTAGGTTGCCTTAGGCTAGGATATATAGCTTTAATGACGTATATAATGTTCCCACCGAAAAGTAGGCGCGCCAGGAATGTAGTAACATATTACATCCGAGTAGTTAGGTTGCCTTAGGCTAGGATATGTAACGCTATAGACTTATATACTGTATCCTCCGAGAAATAGGTGCCGACGCGCCAGGAATGTAGTAAAATATTACATCCGATATGTTAGGTTGCCTTAAGCTAGGATATATAGCGTTATAGACGTATACAATGTTCCCACGGAGAAGTAGGTGTCGACGCGATAGGAACGTTGTAAAATATTACTTCCGAGATGTTAGGATTGCCTTAGGCTAGGAAATATAACCCTATAGACGTATATACTGTTCCCATCGGGAAGTAGGGTCCGGCGCGCCAGGAATGTAGTAAAATATTACAACCGATACGTTAGGTTGCCCTAGGCTAGGATATATAACGCTATAGACGTATATACTGTTCCCACCGAGAGGTAGGTGCCGACGTGCCAGGAATGTTTTAAAATACTACATTCCGCATGTTAGGTTGCCTTAAGCTAGGATATATAGCGTTATAGGTCGTATATAATGTTCCCACCGAGAAATAGGGGCCGACGCGCTAGATATGTTGTAAACTATTACATTCGACATGTTAGGTTGCCTTAGGCTAGGATATATAGCGTTATAGACATATGTAATGTTCCCACAAAGAAGTAGGGGCCGACGAGCCAGGAATGTTGTAAAACATTACGCTCGACATGTTAGGTTGCCTTAGGCTAGGATATATAGCGATATAGACCTATATAATGTTCCCACCGAGAAGTACGGCCCGACACGAACGGGATTCTGTAAAACATTACCAGCGAGGGGCTAGATGTGTTAGGCTAGGTTATATAACGTTATAGGCGCATATAATGTTCGCACCGAGATCTACGGGCCGACACGAACGGGATTCTATAAAACATTCCCAGCGGGGGGCTAGATGGGTTAGGTTAGGTTCCATTACGTTATAAACGTATACAATGTTCCTATCGAGACGTAGGGGCCGACCTGCCAGGCATGTTGCACAAAATTAAGTCCGACATTGTTAGGTTGCCTCAGGTAAGGATATATAACGTTATAGATGTATATAATGTCCCCACCGAGAAGTACGGGCCGACACGACCGGGATTCTGTAAAACATTACAAGCGAGGTGCTAAACGGGTTACGTTAGGATATACAACGTTATAGACGTATATATTGTTTCCACCGAGAAGTAGGGGCCCACCGACCAGGAATGTTGTAAAATACTACATCCGAGATATTAGGTTGCCTTAGGTTAGGATATATACCGTTATAGACATATATAATATCCCCACCGAGACGTATGGGGCTACACGAACGGGATTCTATAAAACATTCCCAGCGTGGGGCTAGATGGATTAGGTTAGGTTATATTACGTTATAGACGTATATTATGATCCCACCGAGAAGTAGGGGCCGAACCGCCAGGAATGATGTAAAATACTATATCCGAGATATTAGGCTGCCTTAGATTAGGATATATAACGCTATAGACGTATACAATGTCCCAACCGAGACGTACGGGACGACACGAACGGGATTCTGTAAAACATTACCAGCGAGGGGCTAGATGGGTTAGGTTAGGTTATATTACGTTATAGACGTATATAATGTTCCCACCGAGAAGTACGGGCCGACACGACCAGGATTCTGTAAAACATTACAAGCGAGGGGCTAGGTGGGTTACGTTAGGATATACAACGTAATAGAAGTATATATTGTTTCCACCGAGAAGTAGGGGCCCACCGACCAGGAATGTTGTAAAGTACTACATCCGAGATGTTAGGTTGCTTTGGGTTAGGATATACAACGTTATAGACGTATATAATGTCCCCATCGAGAAGCAGGCGACGACACGCCAGGAATGTTGCAAAATATTACATCCGAGATGTTAGGTTGCCTTAGGCTAGGACATATATCGTTATAGACGTATACAATGTTCCCACCGAGAAGTAGGGACCTACGCGTCAGGAATGTTGTAAAATAAAACATCCCAGATGTTAGGTTGCGTTAGGTTAGGATATACAACGTTATAGACGTATATAATGTCCCCTTCGAGAAGCAGGCGACGACACGCCAGAATGATGTAAAATATTACATTCGACATGTTAGGTTGCCTTAGGCTAGGATATATAACGTTATAGACGTATATAATATTCCCACTGAGAAATAGGGGCCGACGCGGCAGGAATCTTGTAAAATATTACACCCGAGATGTTAGGTTCCCTTAGGTTAGGATATACAACGATATAGATGTATATAATGTCCCCATCGAGAAGCAGGCGACGACATGCCAGGAATGTTGTAAGATATTACATTCGAGATGTTATGTTGCCTTACGTTAGGATATATAACGTTATAGACGTATATAATGTTCCCACCGACAAGTACGGGTCGAGACGCCAGGAATGTTATCAACTATTACATCCGAGACGTTAGGTTGCCTTAGGTTATGATACATAACGTTATAGACGTATATAATATTCCCACCGAGATGTAGGGACCGACAGGGCAGGAATTTTGTAAAATATTAAATTCGAGATGTTAGGTTGCCTTAGGTTAGCATATACAACGTTATAGATGGATATAATGTCCCGACCGAGTAGTACCGGCCGACACGACAGGGATTCTGTAAAACATTACCAGCGAGAGTCTAGATGGGTTAGGTTAGGTTATATTACGATATAGACGTATATTATGTGATCACCGAGAAGTAGGGTCCGACCAGCCTGGAATGTTGTAAAATACTACATTCGAGACGTTAAGTTGCCTTAGGTTAGGATATATAACGTTATAGACTTATATAATGTCCGCACCGAGACGTACGGGACGACACGAACGGGATTCTGTAAAACATTACCGCCGAGGGGCTAGATGGGTTAGGTTAGGTTATGTTACGCTATGGACGTATATAATGTTCCCACCGAGAAGTAGGGGCCGACCCGGCAGGAATTTCGGAAAATACTACATCCGAGATGTTAGGTTGCCTTAGGTTAGGATATATAACGTTATAGACGCATAGAATGTCCCCACCGAGACGTACGGGACGACACAAACTGGATTCTGTAAAACATTACCAGCGAGGGGCTAGATGGGTTAGGCTAGGTTATATTACGTTGTAGACGTATATAATGTTCCCACCGAGAAGTAGGGGCCGACCCGCCAGGAATGTTGTAAAATACTACATCCGAGATGTTAGGTTGCCTTAGGTTAGGATATATAACGTTATAGACGTATAAAATGTCCGCACCGTGACGTACGGGGCGACACGAACGGGATTCAGTGAAACATTACCAGCGAGGGTCTAGATTGGTTAGGTTAGGTTATAGTGCGATATAGACCTATATAATGTCCCTACCGAGAAGTGGGGCCGACCCACCAGGAATGTTGTAAAATACTACACCCGAGATGTTAGGTTGCCTTAGGTTAGGATTTATAACGTTATAGACTTATATAATGTCCGCACCGAGACGTACGGGACGACACGAACTGGATTCTGCAAAACACTACCAGCGAGGCGCTAGCTGGGTTAGGTTAGGTTATATTACGTTGTAGACGTATATAATGTTCCCACCGAGAAGTAGGTGCCGACAGGCCAGGAATGTTGCAAAATACAACATCCGAGATGTTAGGTTGCCTTCGGGTGCGATATACAATGTTATAGGGGTATATAATGTCCCCACCGAGAACTATGAGCCAATACGACCGGGATTCTGTAAAACATTATCACCGAGGGGCAAAATGGGTTAGGTTAGGTTATATTACGATACAGAAGTATATAATGTTCCCACTCAGAAGTAGGGGCCGTCCCGCCTGGAATGTTGGAGAATACTACATCCGAGATGTTAGGTTGCCTTAGGTTGGGATATATAACGTAATAGACGTATATAATGTCCCCACCGAGACGTACGGGACGACACAAACTGGATTCTGTAAAACATTACCAGCGAGGGGCTAGATGGGTTAGGCTAGGTTATATTACGTTGTAGACGTATATAATGTTCCCACCGAGAAGTAGGGGCCAACCCGCCAGGAATGTTGTAAAATACTACATCCGAGATGTTAGGTTGCCTTAGGTTAGGACATATAACGTTATAGACGCATAGAATGTCCCCACCGAGATGTAGGGACCGACAGGGCAGGAATTTTGTAAAATATTAAATTCGAGATGTTAGGTTGCCTTAGGTTAGCATATACAACGTTATAGATGGATATAATGTCCCGACCGAGTAGTACCGGCCGACACGACAGGGATTCTGTAAAACATTACCAGCGAGAGTCTAGATGGGTTAGGTTAGGTTATATTACGATATAGACGTATATTATGTGATCACCGAGAAGTAGGGTCCGACCAGCCTGGAATGTTGTAAAATACTACATTCGAGATGTTAAGTTGCCTTAGGTTAGGATATATAACGTTATAGACTTATATAATGTCCGCACCGAGACGTACGGGACGACACGAACGGGATTCTGTAAAACATTACCGCCGAGGGGCTAGATGGGTTAGGTTAGGTTATATTACGAATTAGACGTATATAATGTTCCCACCTAGAAGTAGGGGCCGACCCGCATGGAATGTTGTAAAATACTACATTCGAGATGTTAGGTTGCCTTAGGTTAGGATATATAACGTTATAGACTTATACAATGTACGCACCAATACGTACGGGACGACACGAACGGGATTCTGTAAAACATTACCAGCGAGAGTCTAGATGGGTTAGGTTAGGTTATATTAGGTTATAGACGTATATAATGATCCCACCGAGAAGTAGAGGCCGACCCGCCTGGAATATTGTAAAATACTGCATTTCGGATGTTAGGTTGCCTTAGGTTAGGATATACAACGTTATAGACATATATGACGTTACCACAGAGAAATAGGGGCCGAAGCGCTAGGAATGTAGTAAAATATTATATCCCAGATGTTATGTTGCGGTAGGTTAGGATATACAACGTTGTAGACGTATATAATGTCCCCATCGAGAAGCAGGCGACGACACGCCAGGAATGTTGTGAAATATTACATCCGAGATGTTATGTTGCCTTACGTTAGGATATGTCACGTTATAGACGTATATAAAGTTCACACCGAGAAGTAGGGACCGACATGCCAGAAATGTTGTAAAATAATACATCCGAGATGTTATGTTTCCTTACGTTAAGATATATAACGTTATAGACGTATATAATATTCCCACCGAAAAGTAGGGGCCGACGAGCCAGGAATGTTGTAAAATATTACGCTCGACATGTTAGGTTGCCTTAGGCTAGGATATATAGCGTTATAGGCGTATATAATGTTCCCACCGAGAAGAAGGGGCCGAAGTGCCGGGAATGATGTAACATATTACATTCGACACGTTAGGTTGCCTTAGGCTAGGATATATAACGTTACAGACGTATACACTGTTCCCACGGAGAAGTAGGGGCCGGCGCGCCAGGAATGTAGTAAAATATTACATCCGAGATGTTAGGTTGCCTTAGGCTAGGATATATAACGTTATAGACTTATATACTGTTCCCTCCGAGAAGTACGTGTCGACGAGCTAGGAATGATGTAATATATTACATTTGACGTGTTAGGATTGCCTTAGGCTAGGATATATAACGTTATAGACGTATACGATATTCCCACCGAGAAGTACGGGCCGACACGCCAGGTATGTTGTGAAACATTACATCCGAGATGTTAGGTTCCCTTAGGTTAGGATATATAACGTTATTGACTTATATAATGTTCCCACCTAGAAATAGGGGCCGACGCGATAGGTATGTTGTCAAATATTACATTCGACATGTTAGGTTGCCTTAGGATAGGATATGTAACATTATAGACGTATATAATGTTCCCACCTAGAAATAGGGGCCGACGAGTCAGGAATGTTGTAAAATATTACACTCGACATTTTAGGTTGCCTTAGGTTAGGATATATGGCGTTATAGACGTATATAATGTTCCCACCGAGAAGTAGGGGCCGGGGCGCCAGGAATGTAGTAAAATATTACATCCGATATGTTAGGTTGTCTTAGGCTAGGATATATAACGTTATAGACGTATATAATGTTCCCACCGAGAGGTACGGGCCGACACGACCAGGATTCTGTAAAACATTACAAGCGAGGGGCTAGGTGGGTTACGTTAGGATATACAACGTAATAGAAGTATATATTGTTTCCACCGAGAAGTAGGGGCCCACCGACCAGGAATGTTGTAAAGTACTACATCCGAGATGTTAGGTTGCTTTGGGTTAGGATATACAACGTTATAGACGTATATAATGTCCCCATCGAGAAGCAGGCGACGACACGCCAGGAATGTTGCAAAATATTACATCCGAGATGTTAGGTTGCCTTAGGCTAGGACATATATCGTTATAGACGTATACAATGTTCCCACCGAGAAGTAGGGACCGACGCGTCAGGAATGTTGTAAAATAAAACATCCCCGATGTTAGGTTGCGTTAGGTTAGGATATACAACGTTATAGACGTATATAATGTCCCCTTCGAGAAGCAGGCGACGACACGCCAGAATGATGTAAAATATTACATTCGACATGTTAGGTTGCCTTAGGCTAGGATATATAACGTTATAGACGTATATAATATTCCCACTGAGAAATAGGGGCCGACGCGGCAGGAATGTTGTAAAATATTACACCCGAGATGTTAGGTTCCCTTAGGTTAGGATATACAACGATATAGATGTATATAATGTCCCCATCGAGAAGCAGGCGACGACATGCCAGGAATGTTGTAAGATATTACATTCGAGATGTTATGTTGCCTTACGTTAGGATATATAACGTTATAGACGTATATAATGTTCCCACCGACAAGTACGGGTCGAGACGCCAGGAATGTTATCAACTATTACATCCGAGACGTTAGGTTGGCTTAGGTTATGATACATAACGTTATAGACGTATATAATATTCCCACCGAGATGTAGGGACCGACAGGGCAGGAATTTTGTAAAATATTAAATTCGAGATGTTAGGTTGCCTTAGGTTAGCATATACAACGTTATAGATGGATATAATGTCCCGACCGAGTAGTACCGGCCGACACGACCGGGATTGTGTAAAACATTACCAGAGTGGGGGTAGATGGGTTAGGTTAGGTTATATTACGTTATCGACGTATATAATGTACCCAACGAGAATTAGAGGCCGGAGCGAGTGGAATGTTGTAAAATACTACATTCGAGATGTAAGTTGCCTTAGGTGAGGATATATAACGTTATAGACTTATATAATGTCCGCACAGAGACGTACGGGACGACACGAACGGGATTCTGTAAAACATTACCGCCGAGGGGCTAGATGGGTTAGGTTAGGTTATGTTACGTTATGGACGTATATAATGTTCCCACCGAGAAGTAGGGGCCGACCCGGCAGGAATTTCGGAAAATACTACATCCGAGATGTTAGGTTGCCTTAGGTTAGGATATATAACGTTATAGACGCATAGAATGTCCCCACCGAGACGTACGGGACGACACAAACTGGATTCTGTAAAACATTACCAGCGAGGGGCTAGATGGGTTAGGCTAGGTTATATTACGTTGTAGACGTATATAATGTTCCCACCGAGAAGTAGGGGCCGACCCGCCAGGAATGTTGTAAAATACTACATCCGAGATGTTAGGTTGCCTTAGGTTAGGATATATAACGTTATAGACGTATAAAATGTCCGCACCGTGACGTACGGGGCGACACGAACGGGATTCAGTGAAACATTACCAGCGAGGGTCTAGATTGGTTAGGTTAGGTTATAGTGCGATATAGACCTATATAATGTCCCTACCGAGAAGTGGGGCCGACCCACCAGGAATGTTGTAAAATACTACACCCGAGATGTTAGGTTGCCTTAGGTTAGGATTTATAACGTTATAGACTTATATAATGTCCGCACCGAGACGTACGGGACGACACGAACTGGATTCTGCAAAACATTACCAGCGAGGCGCTAGCTGGGTTAGGTTAGGTTATATTACGTTGTAGACGTATATAATGTTCCCACCGAGAAGTAGGTGCCGACAGGCCAGGAATGTTGCAAAATACAACATCCGAGATGTTAGGTTGCCTTCGGGTGCGATATACAATGTTATAGGGGTATATAATGTCCCCACCGAGAAGTATGAGCCAATACGACCGGGATTCTGTAAAACATTATCACCGAGGGGCAAAATGGGTTAGGTTAGGTTATATTACGATACAGAAGTATATAATGTTCCCACTCAGAAGTAGGGGCCGTCCCGCCTGGAATGTTGGAGAATACTACATCCGAGATGTTAGGTTGCCTTAGGTTGGGATATATAACGTAATAGACGTATATAATGTCCCCACCGAGACGTACGGGACGACACAAACTGGATTCTGTAAAACATTACCAGCGAGGGGCTAGATGGGTTAGGCTAGGTTATATTACGTTGTAGACGTATATAATGTTCCCACCGAGAAGTAGGGGCCAACCCGCCAGGAATGTTGTAAAATACTACATCCGAGATGTTAGGTTGCCTTAGGTTAGGACATATAACGTTATAGACGCATAGAATGTCCCCACCGAGACGTACGGGACGACACAAACTGGATTCTGTAAAACATTACCAGCGAGGGGCTAGATGGGTTAGGCTAGGTTATATTACGTTGTAGACGTATATAATGTTCCCACCGAGAAGTAGGGGCCGACCCGCCAGGAATGTTGTAAAATACTACATCCGAGATGTTAGGTTGCCTTAGGTTAGGATATATAACGTTATAGACGCATAGAATGTCCCCACCGAGACGTACGGGGCGACACGAACTGGATTCTTTAAAACATTACCAGCGAGGGGCTAAATGGGTTAGGTTAGGTTATATTACGTTATGGACGTATATAATGTTCCCACCGAGAAGTAGGGGCCGACCCGGCAGGAATTTTGGAAAATACTACATCCGAGATGTTAGGTTGCCTTAGGTTAGGATATATAACGTTATAGACGTATAAAATGTCCGCACCGTGACGTACGGGGCGACACGAACGGGATTCAGTGAAACATTACCAGCGAGGGTCTAGATTGGTTAGGTTAGGTTATAGTGCGATATAGACCTATATAATGTCCCTACCGAGAAGTGGGGCCGACCCCCTCGGAATGTTGGCAAATACTACATCGAAATGTTAGGTTGCCTTAGGTTGCGATATATAAAGTTATACACGTGTATAATGTTCCCACCGGGAAGTACGGGCCGACATGACGGGGATTCTGTAAAACATTACCAGCGAGAGTCTAGATGGGTTAGGTTGTGTTATATTACGTTATGGACGTATATAATGTGCCCACCGAGAAGTAGCTTCCAACCCGCCAGGAATGTTGTATATTACTACATCCGAGATGTAAGGTAGCCTCAGGTTGGGATGTCTAACGTTATAGACGTATATAATTTCCCCACCGAGAAGAACGGGCCGACACAACGGGGATTCGGTAAAACATTATCACCGAGGGGCAAAATGGGTTAGGTTAGGTTATATTACGAATTAGACGTATATAATGTTCCCACCTAGAAGTAGGGGCCGACCCGCATGGAATGTTGTAAAATACTACATTCGAGATGTTAGGTTGCCTTAGGTTAGGATATATAACGTTATAGACTTATACAATGTACGCACCAATACGTACGGGACGACACGAACGGGATTCTGTAAAACATTACCAGCGAGAGTCTAGATGGGTTAGGTTAGGTTATATTAGGTTATAGACGTATATAATGATCCCACCGAGAAGTAGAGGCCGACCCGCCTGGAATATTGTAAAATACTGCATTTCGGATGTTAGGTTGCCTTAGGTTAGGATATACAACGTTATAGACATATATGACGTTACCACAGAGAAATAGGGGCCGAAGCGCTAGGAATGTAGTAAAATATTATATCCCAGATGTTATGTTGCGGTAGGTTAGGATATACAACGTTGTAGACGTATATAGTGTCCCCATCGAGAAGCAGGCGACGACACGCCAGGAATGTTGTGAAATATTACATCCGAGATGTTATGTTGCCTTACGTTAGGATATGTCACGTTATAGACGTATATAAAGTTCACACCGAGAAGTAGGGACCGACATGCCAGAAATGTTGTAAAATAATACATCCGAGATGTTATGTTTCCTTACGTTAAGATATATAACGTTATAGACGTATATAATATTCCCACCGAAAAGTAGGGGCCGACGAGCCAGGAATGTTGTAAAATATTACGCTCGACATGTTAGGTTGCCTTAGGCTAGGATATATAGCGTTATAGGCGTATATAATGTTCCCACCGAGAAGAAGGGGCCGAAGTGCCGGGAATGATGTAACATATTACATTCGACACGTTAGGTTGCCTTAGGCTAGGATATATAACGTTACAGACGTATACACTGTTCCCACGGAGAAGTAGGGGCCGGCGCGCCAGGAATGTAGTAAAATATTACATCCGAGATGTTAGGTTGCCTTAGGCTAGGATATATAACGTTATAGACTTATATACTGTTCCCTCCGAGAAGTACGTGTCGACGAGCTAGGAATGATGTAATATATTACATTTGACGTGTTAGGATTGCCTTAGGCTAGGATATATAACGTTATAGACGTATACGATATTCCCACCGAGAAGTACGGGCCGACACGCCAGGTATGTTGTGAAACATTACATCCGAGATGTTAGGTTCCCTTAGGTTAGGATATATAACGTTATTGACTTATATAATGTTCCCACCTAGAAATAGGGGCCGACGCGATAGGTATGTTGTCAAATATTACATTCGACATGTTAGGTTGCCTTAGGATAGGATATGTAACATTATAGACGTATATAATGTTCCCACCTAGAAATAGGGGCCGACGAGTCAGGAATGTTGTAAAATATTACACTCGACATTTTAGGTTGCCTTAGGTTAGGATATATGGCGTTATAGACGTATATAATGTTCCCACCGAGAAATAGGGGCCGACGCGCCAGGAATATTGTAAAATATTACATTCGACGTGTTAGGATTTCCCTAGGCTAGGATATATAACGTTATAGACGTATACGATATTCCGAACGAGGAGTACGGGCCGACACGACGAGAATGTTGTCAAATATTACATCCGAGATGTTAGGTTCCCTTAGGTTAGGATATATAAGGTTATAGACGTATATAATATTCCCACCGGGAGGTAGAGGCCGACGAGCCAGGAATGTTGTAAAATTTTACGCTCGACAAGTTAGATTGCCTTAGGCTAGGATATATAGCGTTACAGACGTATATAATGTTCCCACCGAAAAGTAGGGGCCGGCGCGCCTGGAATGTAGTAAAATATTACATCCGGGATGTTAGGTTGCCTTAGGCTAGAATATGTAACGTTATAGACGTATATAATGTTCCCACCCAAAAGTAGGGGCCGACGAGCCAGGAATGTTGTAAAATATTACGCTCGACATGTTAGGTTGCCTTAGGATAGGATATATAGCGATATGGACGTATATAATGTTCCCACCGAGAAGTAGGGGCCGGCGCGCCACGAATGTAGTAAAATATTACATCCGAGATGTTAGGTTGCCTTAGGCTAGGATATACAACGTTATAGGTTTATATACTGTTCCCTCCGAGAAGGAGATGCCGACGCGCCAGGAATGATGTAAAATATTACATCCGAGATGTTAGGATTGCCTTTGGCTAGGATATATAGCGATATAGACGTATATAATGTTCTCATCGAGAAATAGCGGTCGGCGGGCCTCGAATGTAGTAAAATATTAGATCCGAGATGTTAGGTTGCCTTAGGTTAGGATATATAACGTTATTGACCTATATAATGTTCCCACCGAGAAGTAGGGGCCGACGCGCCAGGAATGTTGTAATATATTACATTCGACGTGTTAGGTTGCCTTAGGTTAGGATGTACAACGTTATAGATGTATATAATGTCTCCATCCAGAAGTAGGTGACGACACGCCAGGAATGTTGTACAATATTACATGCGACATGATATGTTGCCTTAGGCTAGGATATCTAACCTTATAGTCGTATATAATGTTCCCACCGAGAAATAGGGGCCGACGCGTGAGGAATGTTGTAAAATATTACACCCGAGATGTTAGGTTGCTTTAGGTTAGGATATACATGGTTATAGACGCATATAATGTCCAGATCGAGACGTGGGGACTGACAGGCCAGAATGTTGTAAAATATTACATCCGAGATGTGAGGTTGCCTTAGGCTAGTATATATATCGTTATAGACGTATACAATTTTGCCACCGAGAAGTAGGCACCGACATGCCAGGAATGTTGTAAAATATTAGATCCGAGATGTTAGGTTGCGTTAGGTTAGGACATACAACGTTATAGACGTATCTAATGTCCCCATCGAGAAGCAGGCGACGACACGCCAGGAATGTTGTAAAATATTACATTCGAGATGTTATGTTGCCTTGCGTTAGGATATATTACGTTATAGACGTATATAATGTTACCACCGAGATGTACGGGCCGGCACGCCTGGAATGTTATCAACTATTACATCCGAGATGTTCGGTTGCCTTAGGTTATGATATATAACGTAATAGACGTATATAATATTACCACCGAGAAGTAGGGACTGACATGCTAGGAATGTTGTAAAATATTACATCCGAGATGTTAGGTTGCGTTAGGTTAGGATATACTACGTTATAGACGTATAGAATGTTCTCACCGAGAAGTAGGGACCGACATGCCAGGAATGTTGTAAAATATTACATCCGAGATGTTATGTTGCCTTGCTTTAGGATATATTACGTTATAGACGTATATAATGTTACCACCGAGATGTACGGCCCGGCACGCCAGGAATGTTATCAACTATTACATCCGAGATGTTCGGTTGCCTTAGGTTATGATATATAACGATATAGACGTATATAATATTACCACCGAGAAGTAGGGACTGACATGCTAGGAATGTTGTAAAATATTACATCCGAGATGTTAGGTTGCGTTAGGTTAGGATATACAACGTTATATACGTATAGAATGTTCTCACCGAGAAGTAGGGACCGACATGCCAGGAATGTTGTAAAATATTACACCCGAGATGCTAGGTTCCCTTAGGTTAGGATATACAACGTTATAGACGTATAGAATGTTCCCACCGAGAAATAGGGTCCGACGCGTCAGGAATGTTGTAATATATTACACCCGAGATGTTAAGTTCCCTTAGGTTAGGATATACAACGTTATAGACGTATAGTAAGTTCCCACGGAGATGTAGGGACCGACATGCCAGGAATGTTGTAAAATATTACATCCGAGATGTTACGTTGCTTTAGGTTAGGATATATATCGTTATAGACTAATATAATGTTCCCACCGAGACGTGGGGACCGACATGCCAGAAATGTTGTAAAACATTACATCCCAGATTTTAGGTTGCGTTAGGTTAGGATATATAACGTTATAGACGTATATAATGTCCCCATCGAGAAGCAGACGACGATACATCCAGAATGTTGTAAAATATTACATCCTAGATGTTAGGTTAGCTTAGGTTAGGATATACAACGTTATGGACGTATCTAATGTCCCCATCGAGAAGCAGGCGACGACACGCCAGAATGTTGTAAAATATTACATCCGATATGTTAGGTTGCCTTAGGCTAGGATATATAACGTGATAGACGTATATAATGTTCCCAGCGAGAAGCAGGCGACGACACGACAGGAATGATGTAAAATATTACATTCAAAATGTTAGGTCGCCTTAGGCTAGGATATGTAACGTTATAGACGTATACAATGTTCCCACAGAGAAGTAGGGACCGACATGCCAGGAATGTTGTGAAATATTACATTCGAGATGTTAGGTTCTCTTAGGTTAGCATATACAACGTTATAGACGTATATAATGTCCCCACCGAGAAGTAAGGGGGGACACGCCAGGAATGCTGTAAAATTTTACATCCGAGATGTTAGGTTGCGTTAGGCTGGGATATGTACCGTTATAGTCGTATGTAATGTTACTACCGAGAACTACGGGCCGACACGGCGGGAATGATGTAAAATATTGCATTCGACATGTTAGGTCGCCTTAGGCTAGGATATATAACGTTATAGACGTATATAATGTTCCCACCGAGAAATAGGGGCCGACGCGTCAGGAATGTTGTCAACTATTACATTCGAGATGTTAGGTTGCCTTAGGTTAGGATAGATATCGTTATAGACGTATATAATGTCCCCACCGACACGTAGGGACCGACATGCCAGCAATGTTGTCAGATATTACATCCGAGATGTTAGGTTGCCTTAGGTTAGGATATACAACGTTATAGATGTACATAATGTCCCCATCCAGAAGTAGGCGACGACAAGCCAGGAATGTTGCAAAATATTACATCCCAGATGTTAGGTTGCGTTAGGTTAGGATATACAACGATATAGATGTATATAAGGTCCCCATCCAGAAGTAGGCGACGGCACGCCAGGAATGATGTAAAATATTACATCCCAGATGTTAGGTTGCCTTACGTTAGGATATATAACGTTATAGACTTATAGAATGTTCCCACCCAGAAATAGGGGCCTACGCGTCAGGAATGTTGTAAAATATTACACCCGAGATGCTAGGTTCCCTTAGGTTAGGATATACAACGTTATAGACGTATAGTAAGTTCCCACGGAGATGTAGGGACCGACATGCCAGGAATGTTGTAAAATATTACATCCGAGATGTTACGTTGCTTTAGGTTAGGATATATATCGTTATAGACTAATATAATATTCCCACCGAGACGTGGGGACCGACATGCCAGGAATGTTGTAAAATATTACATCCCAGATGTTAGGTTGCGTTAGGTTAGGATATACAACGTTATAGACGTATAGAATGTTCCGACCGAGACGTAGGGACCGACATGCCAGCAATGTTGTAAAATATTACATCCCAGATGTTAGGTTGCATTAGGTTAGTATATACAACGTTATAGACGTATATAATGTACCCACCGAGAGGTAGAGGCAGACGAGCCAGGAATGTTGTAAAATTTTACGCTCGACAAGTTAGATTGCCTTAGGCTTGGATATATAGCGTTACAGACGCATATAATGTTCCCACCGAAATGTAGGGGCCGACCCGCCCGGAATGTTGGAAAATACTACATCCGAGATGTTAGGTTGCCATATGTTAGGATACATAACGTTATAGACGCATATATTGCCCCACCCAGACGTACGGGACGACACGACCGGGATTCTGTAAAACATTATCACCGAGGGGCAAAATGGATTAGGTAGGTTATATTGCGTTATAGAAGTATATAATTTTCCCACAGACAAGTGGGGCCGACCCGCTCGGAATGTTGGCAAACACTACATCCGAGATGTTAGGTTGCCTTAGGTTAGGTTATATTAGGTTATAGACGTATATAATGTTCCCACCGAGAAATAGGGGCCGAGGGGTTAGGAATGGTGTAAAATATTACATCCGAGATGTTACGTTGCTTTAGGTTAGGATATATATCGCTATAGACTAATATAATGTTCCCACCGTGACGTGGGGACCGACATGCCAGGAGTCTTGTAAAATATTACATCTCAGATGTTAGGTTGCGTTAGGTTAGGGTAAACAACGTTATAGACGTATATAGTATCCCCATCGGGAAGTAGGAGTCGTCACGCCAGGAATGTTGTAAAATATTACACCCGAGATGTTAGGTTCCCTTAAGTTAGGATATAGAACGTTATAGACGTATAGAATGTTCCCACCGAGAAGTAGAGACCGACATGCCAGGAATGTTGTAAAATATTACATCCCACATGTTAGGTTGCGTTAGGTTAGGATATACAACGTTATAGACGTATATAATGTCCCCTTCGAGAAGCAGGCGACGACACGCCAGAATGTTGTAAAATATTACATTCGACATGTTAGGTTGCCTTAGGCTAGGATATATAATGTTATACACGCATATAATGTTATCACCGAGAACTACGGGCCGACACGCCAGGAATGATGTAAAATATTACATTCGACATGGCAGGTCGCCTTAGTCTAGGATATATAAGGTTATAAACTAATATAATGTTCCCACAGAGACGTGGGGACCGACATGCCAGGAATGTTGTAAAATATTACATCCCAGAAGTTAGGTTGCTTTGGGTTAGGATATACAACGTTATAGACATATATAATGTTCCCATCGAGAAGCAGGCGACGACACGCCAGGAATGTTCTAAAATATTACATCCGAGATGTTAGGTTGCCTTAGGCTAGGATATGCAACGTTATAGACGTATAGAATGTTCCCACCGAGAAATAGGGGCCGACGGGTCAGGAATGTTGTAAAATGTTACACCCGAGGTGTTAGGTTCCCTTAGGTTAGGATATACAACGTTATAGACGTATAGAAAGTTCCCACGGAGATGTAGGGACCGACATGCCAGGAATGTTGTAAAATATTACATCCGAGATGTTACGTTGCTTTAGGTTAGGATATATATCGTTATAGACTAATATAATGTTCCCACCGAGACGTGGGGACCGACGCGTCAGGAATGTTGTAAAATATTACAGCCCAGATGTTAGGTTGCGTTAGGTTAGGATATACAACGTTATAGACGTATATAATGTCCCCTTCGAGAAGCAAGCTACTACACGCCAGAATGTTGTAAAATATTACATTCGACATGTTAGGTTGCCTTAGGCTAGGATATGTATCGTTATAGACGTATATAATATTCCCACCGAGAAATAGGGGCCGACGCGCCAGGCATGTTGTAGAATATTACACCCGAAATGTTAGGTTCCCTTACGTTAGGATATACAACGTTATAGACGTATAGAAAGTTCCCACCGAGATGTAGGGACCGACATGCCAGGAATGCTCTAAAATATGACATCCCAGTTGTTAGGTTGCCTTAGGTTAGGATATACAACTCTATAGACGTATATAATGTCCCCTTCGAGAAGCAGGCGACGACACGCCAGAATGTTGTAAAATATTACATTCGACATGTTAGGTTGCCTTAGGCTAGGATATGTAACGTTATAGACGTATATAATATTCCCACCGAGAAATAGGGGCCGACGCGTCAGGAATGTTGTAAAATATTAGACCCGAAATGTTCGGTTGCCTTAGGTTATGATATATAACGTTATTGACGTATATAATGTTCCCACCGAGAAGTAGGGACTGACATGCCAGGAATGTTGTAAAATATTACATCCCAGAAGTTAGGTTGCTTTGGGTTAGGATATACAACGTTATAGACGTATATAATGTTCCCATCGAGAAGCAGGCGACGACACGCCAGGAATGTTCTAAAATATTACATCCGAGATGTTAGGTTGCCTTAGGCTAGGACATTTAACGTTATAGACGTATATAATATTCCCACCTAGAAATAGGGGCCGACGCGTCAGGAATGTTGTAAAATATTACACCCGAGATGTTAGGTTCCCTTAGGTTAGGATATACGACGTTATAGACGTATAGACTGTTCCCATCGAGAAGCATGCGACGACACGCCAGGAATGTTTTAAAATATTACATCCGAGATGTTAGGTTGCCTTAGGCTAGGATATGCAACGTTATAGACGTATAGAATGTTCCCACCGAGAAATAGGGGCCGACGGGTCAGGAATGTTGTAAAATATTACACCCGAGATGTTAGGTTCCCTTAGGTTAGGATATAAAACGTTATAGACTTATAGAAAGTTCCCACCGAGATGTAGGGACCGACATGCCAGGAATGTTGTAAAATATTACATCCGAAAAGTTACGTTGCTATAGGTTAGGATATATATCGTTATAGACTAATATAATGTTCCCACCGAGACGTGGGGACCGGCATGCCAGGAATGTTGTAAAATGTTACATCCCAGAAGTTAGATTGCTTTGGGTTAGGATATACAACGTTATAGACGTATATAATGTCCCCATCGAGAAGCAGGCGACGACACGCCAGAATGTTGTAAAATATTACATCCGAGATGTTAGGTTCCCTTAGGTTAGGATATACAACGTTATAGACGTATGTAATGTCCCCTTCGAGAAGCAGGCACGACACGCCAGAATGTTGTAAAATATTACATTCGACATGATAGGTTGCCTTAGGCTAGGATATGTAACGTTATAGACGTATATAATATTCCCACCGAGAAATAGGGGCCGACGCGTCAGGAATGTTGTAAAATATTAGACCCGAAATGTTCGGTTGCCTTAGGTTATGATATATAACGTTATAGACGTATATAATGTTCCCACCGAGAAGTAGGGACTGACATGCCAGGAATGTTGTAAAATACTACATCCGAGATGTTAGGTTGCCTTAGGTTAGGATATATAACGTTCTAAACGCATATAATGTCCCCACCGAGAAGTACGGGGCGACACGACGTGGATTCTGCAAAACATTATCACCGAGGAGCAAAATGGGTTAGGTTAGGTTATATTACGATATAGACGTATATAATGTTCCCACCGAGAAGTAGGGGCCGACCCGCCTGGAATGTTGTAAAATTCTACATTCGAGATGTTAGGTTGCCCTAGGTTAGGATGTATAACGTTACAGACGTATATAGTGTCCCCACCGAGAAGTACGGGCCGACACGTCCGGGATTCTGTAAAACACTATCACCGAGGGGCAAAATGTGTTAGGTTAGGTTATATTACGATATAGACTTATATAATGTTCCCACCGAGAAGTAGGGGCCGTACCGCCTGGAATATTGTAACATGCTACATCCGAGATGTTAGGTTGCCTTAGGTTAGGATATATAACGTTATAGACGTATGTAATGTCCACACCGAGAAGTATGAGCCAACACGACCGGGATTCTGTAAAACATTATCACCGAAGTGCAAAATGGGTTTAGGTTAGGTTATATTACGATATAGACGTATATAATGTTCCCCCGGAGAAGTAGGGGCCGACACGGCTGGAATGTTGCAAAATACTACATTCGAGATGTTAAGTTGCCTTAGGTTAGGATATATAACGATATAGACTTATATAATGTCCGCACCGCGACGCACGGGACGACACGAACGGGATTCTGTAAAACATTACCGCCGAGGGGCTAGATGGGTTAGGTTAGGTTATATTACGTTATCGACGTATATAAAGTTCCCACCGAGAAGTAGGGGCCGACCCGCCAGTAATTTTGGAAATTACTACATCCGAGATATTAGATAGCTTTAGGTTAGGATATATAACGTTATAGACGCATACAATGTCCCCACCGAGACGTAAGGGACGACACGAACTGGATTCTGTAAAAGTTTACCAGCGAGGGGCTGGATGGGTTATGTTAGGTTATACCACGTTGTAGACGTATATAATGTTCCCACCGCGAAGTAGGGGCCGACCCGCCAGGAATGTTCTAAAATACTACATCCGAGATGTTAGGTTGCCTTAGGTTAGGATATATAACGTTCTCGACGCATATAATGTCCCCACCGCGAAGTACGGGCCGACACGACCGGGATTCTGTGAAACATTACCAGCGAGGGGCTAAATGGGTTAGGTTAGGTTATATTGCGATATAGACGTATATAATGTTCCCACCGAGAAGTAGGGGCCGACACGCCAGAATGTTGTAAAATATTACATCCGATATGTTAGGTTGCCTTAGGCCTGGATATATAACGTGATAGACGTATATAATGTTCCCACCGAGAAATAGGGGCCGACGCGTCAGGAATGTTGTAAAATATGACATCCCAGATGTTAGGTTGCGTTAGGTTAAGATATACAACGTTATAGACGTATATAATGTCCCCTTCGAGAAGCAGGCGACGACACGCTAGAATGTTGTAAAATATTACATTCGACATGTTAGGTTGCCTTAGGCTAGGATATGTAACGTTATAGACGTATATAATGTTCCCACCGAGAAGTAGGGACCGACACGCCAGAATGTTGTAAAATATTACATACGAGATGTTAGGTTGCTTTAGGTTAGGATATATAACGTTATAGACGTATATAATATTCCCACCGACAAGTACGGGCCGACACGCCAGGAATGTTATCAACTATTACAACCGAGATGTTAGGTTGCCTTAGGTTAGGGTATACAACGTTATAGACGTATATAATATCCCCATCGGGAAGTAAGTGTCGTCACGCCAGGAATGTTGTAAAATATTACACCCGAGATGTTAGGTTCCCTTAGGTTAGGATATAGAACGTTATAGACGTATAGAATGTTCCCACCGAGAAGTAGGGACCGACATGCCAGGAATGTTGTAAAATACTACATCCGAGATGTTAGGTCGCCTTAGGTTAGGATATATATCGTTATAGACGCATACAATGTCCCCACCGAGACGTAAGGGACGACACGAACTGGATTCTGTAAAACTTTACCAGCGAGGGGCTAGATGGGTTAGGTTAGGTTATACCACGTTGTAGACGTATATAATGTTCCCACCGCGAAGTAGGGGCCGACCCGCCAGGAATGTTCTAAAATACTACATCCGAGATGTTAGGTTGCCTTAGGTTAGGATATATAACGTTCTCGACGCATATAATGTCCCCACCGCGAAGTACGGGCCGACACGACCGGGATTCTGTGAAACATTACCAGCGAGGAGCTAGCTGGGTTAGGTTAGGTTATATTACATTATAGACGTATATAATGTTCCCACCGAGAAGTAGGGCCCGACCCGCCTGGAATATTGTAAAATACTACATTTGAGATGTTAGGTTGCATTAGGTTAGGATATATAACGTTATAGACGTATACAATGTCCGCACCGTGACGTACGGGGCGACACGAACGGGATTCAGTGAAACATTATCAGCGAGGGTCTAGATGGGTTAGATTAGGTTATATTACGATATAGACTTATATAATGTTCCCTCCGAGAAGTAGGTTCTGTCCCGCCAGGAATGTTGTAAAATACTACATCCGAGATGTTAGGTCGCCTTAGGTTAGGATATATAACGTTATAGACGCATACAATGTTCCCACCGAGACGTACGGGACGAAACGAACTGGATTCTGTAAAACATTACCAGCTAGGGGCTAAATGGGTTAGGTTAGGTTATATTGCGTTATAGACGTATATAATGTCCCCATCGAGAAGCAGGCGACGACACGCCAGAATTTTGTAAAATATTACATCCGCTATGTTAGGTTGCCTTAGGTTAGGATATATAACGTTATAGATGTATATAATGTACCCATCGAGAACTACGGGCCGACACGCCAGGATTGATGTAAAATACTACATTCGACATGTTAGGTCGCCTTAGCCTAGGATATATAACGTTATAGACATATATAATGTTCCCATCGGGAAGTAGGGACCGACACGCCAGAATGTTGTAAAATATTACATACGAGATGTTAGGTTGCTTTAGGTTAGGATATATAACGTTATAGACGTATATAATGTTCCCACTGACAAGTACGGGCCGACACGCCAGGAATGTTATCAACTATTACATCCGAGATGTTAGGTTGCCTTAGGTTAGGGTATACAACGTTATAGACGTATATAATATCCCCATCGGGAAGTAAGTGTCGTCACGCCAGGAATGTTGTAAAATATTACACCCGAGATGTTAGGTTCCCTTAGGTTAGGATATACAACGTTATAGACGTATAGAAAGTTCCCACCGAGATGTAGGGACCGACATGCCAGGAATGTTGTAAAATATTACATTCGAGAAGTTACGTTGCTATAGGTTAGGATATATATCGTTATAGACTAATATAATGTTCCCACCGAGACGTGGGGACCGGCATGCCAGGAATGTTGTAAAATGTTACATCCCAGAAGTTAGATTGCTTTGTGTTAGGATATACAACGTTATAGACGTATATAATGTCCCCATCGAGAAGCAGGCGACGACACGCTAGAATGTTGTAAAATATTACATTCGAGATGTTAGGTTCCCTTAGGTTAGGACATACAACGTTATAGACGTATGTAATGTCCCCTTCGAGAAGCAGGCGACGACACGCCAGAATGTTGTAAAATATTACATTCGACATGATAGGTTGCCTTAGGCTAGGATATGTAACGTTATAGACGTATATAATATGCCCACCGAGAAATAGGGGCCGACGCGTCAGGAATGTTGTAAAATATTAGACCCGAAATGTTCGGTTGCCTTAGGTTATGATATATAACGTTATAGACGTATATAATGTTCCCACCGAGAAGTAGGGACTGACATGCCAGGAATGTTGTAAAATATTACAACCGAGATGTCAGGTTGCGTTAGGTTAGGATATACAACGTTATAGACGTATATAATGTCCCCATCGAGAAGCAGGCGACGACACGCCAGAATGTTGTAAAATATTACATTCGACATGATAGGTTGCCTTAGGCTAGGATATGTAACGTTATAGACGTATATAATATTCCCACCGAGAAATAGGGGCCGACGCGTCAGGAATGTTGTAAAATATTAGACCTGAAATGTTCGGTTGCCTTAGGTTATGATATATAACGTTATAGACGTATATAATGTTCCCACCGAGAAGTAGGGACTGACATGCCAGGAATGGTGTAAAATATTACAACCGAGATGTCAGGTTGCGTTAGGTTAGGATATACAACGTTATAGACGTATATAATGTCCCCATCGAGAAGCAGGCGACGACACGCCAGAATTTTGTAAAACATTACATCCGCTATGTTAGGTTGCCTTAGCTTAGGATATATAACGTTATAGGTGCATATAATGTCCCCACTGAGACGTGTGGGACGACAAGAACGGGATTCTGTAAAACATTACCAGCGAGGTGCTAGATGGGTTAGGTTAGGTTATATTACATTATAGACGCATATAATGTTCCCACCGAGAAGTAGGTTCCGACCCGCCAGGAATGTTGGAACATACTACATCCGAGAAGTTCGGGTGCCTTAGTGTATGGTATGTAACGTTATAGGCGCATACAATGTCCCCACCGAGACGTACCGGACGACACGAACTGGGTTCTGTGAAACATTCCCAGCGAGGGGCTAAATGGGTTAGGTTAGGTTATATTGCGATATATACGTATATAATGTGCCCACCGAGAAGTAGGAGCCGGCCCGCCAGGAATGTTGTAAAATACTACATCCGAGATGTTAGGTTGCCTTAGGTTAGGATATATAACGTTATAGACGCATACAATGTTCCCACCGAGACGTACGGGACGAAACGAACTGGATTCTGTAAAACATTACCAGCGAGGGGCTAAATGGGTTAGGTTAGGTTATATGGCATTATAGGCGTATATAATGTCCCCATCGAGAAGCAGGCGACGACACGCCAGAATTTTGTAAAATATTACATCCGCTATGTTAGGTTGCCTTAGGTTAGGATATATAACGTTATAGACTTATATAATGTCCGCACCGAGACGTACGGGCCGACACGTCCGGGATTCTGTAAAACATTATCACCGAGGAGCTAGCTGGGTTAGGTTAGGTTATATTACGTTATAGACGTATATAATGTTCCCACCGAGAAGTAGGGGCCGACCCGCCTGGAATATTGTAAAATACTACATTTGAGATGTTAGGTTGCCTTAGGTTAGGATATATAACGTTATAGACGTATATAATGTCCGCACCGTGACGTACGGGGCGTCACGAACGGGATTCAGTGAAACATTACCAGCGAGGGTCTAGATGGGTTAGGCTAGGTTATATTACGATATAGACTTATATACTGTTCCCACCGAGAAGTAGGGGCCGTCCCGCCTGGAATATTATAACATGCTACATACGAGATGTTAGGTTGCCTTAGGTTAGGATGTATAACGTTACAGACGTATATAGTGTCCCCACCGAGAAGTACGGGCCGACACGTCCGGGATTCTGTAAAACATTATCACCGAGGGGCAAAATGTGTTAGGTTAGGTTATATTACGATATAGACGTATATAATGTGCCCACCGAGAAGTAGGGGCCGACCCGCCTGGAATATTGTAAAATACTACATTTGAGATGTTAAGTTGCCTTACGTTAGGATATATAACGATATAGACTTATATAATGTCCGCACCGCGACGCACGGGACGACACGAACGGGAATCTGTAAAACATTACCGCCGAGGGGCTAGATGGGTTAGGTTAGGTTATATTACGTTATCGACGTATATAAAGTTCCCACCGAGAAGTAGGGGCCGACCCGCCAGTAATTTTGGAAATTACTACATCCGAGATGTTAGATAGCTTTAGGTTAGGATATATAACGTTATAGACGCATACAATGTTCCCACCGAGACGTACGGGACGAAACGAACTGGATTCTGTAAAACATTACCAGCGAGGGGCTAAATGGGTTAGGTTAGGTTATATGGCGTTATAGGCGTATATAATGTCCCCATCGAGAAGCAGGCGACGACACGCCAGAATTTTGTAAAATATTACATCCGCTATGTTAGGTTGCCTTAGGTTAGGATATATAACGTTATAGACTTATATAATGTCCGCACCGAGACGTACGGGCCGACACGTCCGGGATTCAGTAAAACATTATCACCGAGGAGCTAGCTGGGTTAGGTTAGGTTATATTACGTTATAGACGTATATAATGTTCCCACCGAGAAGTAGGGGCCGACCCGCCTGGAATATTGTAAAATACTACATTTGAGATGTTAGGTTGCCTTAGGTTAGGATATATAACCTTATAGACGTATATAATGTCCGCACCGTGACGTACGGGGCGACACGAACGGGATTCAGTGAAACATTATCAGCGAGGGTCTAGATGGGTTAGATTAGGTTATATTACGATATAGACTTATATAATGTTCCCTCCGAGAAGTAGGGGCCGTCCCGCCTGGAATATTGTAACATGCTACATCCGAGATGTTAGGTTGCCTTAGGTTAGGATATATAACGTTATAGACGTATACAATGTCCCCACCGAGACGTAAGGGACGACTCGAACTGGATTCTGTAAAACTTTACCAGCGAGGGGCTAGATGGGTTAGGTTAGGTTATACCACGTTGTAGACGTATATAATGTTCCCACCGAGAAGTAGGGGCCGACCCGCCAGGAATGTTCTAAAATACTACATCCGAGATGTTAGGTTGCCTTAGGTTAGGATATATAACGTTCTAGACGCATATAATGTCCCCACCGCGAAGTACGGGCCGACACGAGCAGGATTTTGTAAAACATTACCAGCGAGGGGCTAAATGGGTTAGGTTAGGTTATATTGCGATATAGACGTATATAATGTTCCCACCGAGAAGTAGGGGCCGACCCGCCAGGTATTTTGAAAATATTACATCCGAGATGTTAGGTTGCCTTTGGTTGGGATATATAACATTATAGACGTATATAATGTCCCCACCGAGAAGTACGGGACGACACGCCCGGGATTCTGTAAAATATTACCAACGAGGGGCTAGATGGGTTAGGTTAGGTTATATTGCGATATAGACTTATATAACGTTCCCACCAAGAAGTTGGGGCCGACCCGCCAGGAATGGTGTAAAATACTACATTCGAGATGTTAGGATGCTTTAGGTTAGGATGTATAACGTTATAGACGTATATAATGTTCCCACAGAGAAGTCGGGGCCCACCCGCCTGGAATCTTGTAAAATACTACATTCGAAATGTTAGGTTGCCTTAGCTTAGGATATATAACGTTATAGACTTATATAATGTTGGCACCGAGAAGTACGGGCCGACACGACCGGGATTCTGTAAAACATTATGACCGAGAGGCAAAATGGGTTAGGTTAGGTTATATTACGATGTAGACGTATATAATGTTCCCACTCAGAAGTAGGGGCCGACCCGCCTGGAATGTTGTAAAATTCTACATTCGAGATGTTAGGTTGCCCTAGGTTAGGATGTATAACGTTACAGACGTATATAGTGTCCCCACCGAGAAGTACGTGCCGACACGTCCGGGATTCTGTAAAACATTATCACCGAGGGGCAAAATGTGTTAGGTTAGGTTATATTACGATGTAGACGTATATAATGTGCCCACCGAGAAGTAGGGGCCGACCCGCCTGGAATATTGTAAAATACTACATTTGAGATGTTAGGTTGCCTTAGGTTAGGATATATAACGTTATAGACGTATATAATGTCCGCACCGTGACGTACGGGGCGTCACGAACGGGATTCTGTAAAACATTACCGCCGAGGGGCTAGATGGGTTAGGTTAGGTTATATTACGTTATCGACGTATATAAAGTTCCCACCGAGAAGTAGGGGCCGACCCGCCAGTAATTTTGGAAATTACTACATCCGAGATGTTAGATAGCTTTAGGTTAGGATATATAACGTTATAGACGCATACAATGTTCCCACCGAGACGTACGGGACGAAACGAACTGGATTCTGTAAAACATTACCAGCGAGGGGCTAAATGGGTTAGGTTAGGTTATATGGCGTTATAGGCGTATATAATGTCCCCATCGAGAAGCAGGCGACGACACGCCAGAATTTTGTAAAATATTACATCCGCTATGTTAGGTTGCCTTAGGTTAGGATATATAACGTTATAGACTTATATAATGTCCGCACCGAGACGTACGGGCCGACACGTCCGGGATTCAGTAAAACATTATCACCGAGGAGCTAGCTGGGTTAGGTTAGGTTATATTACATTATAGACGTATATAATGTTCCCACCGAGAAGTAGGGCCCGACCCGCCTGGAATATTGTAAAATACTACATTTGAGATGTTAGGTTGCATTAGCTTAGGATATATAACGTTATAGACTTATATAATGTTGGCACCGAGAAGTACGGGCCGACACGACCGGGATTCTGTAAAACATTATGACCGAGAGGCAAAATGGGTTAGGTTAGGTTATATTACAATGTAGACGTATATAATGTTCCCACTCAGAAGTAGGGGCCGACCCGCCTGGAATGTTGTAAAATTCTACATTCGAGATGTTAGGTTGCCCTAGGTTAGGATGTATAACGTTACAGACGTATATAGTGTCCCCACCGAGAAGTACGTGCCGACACGTCCGGGATTCTGTAAAACATTATCACCGAGGGGCAAAATGTGTTAGGTTAGGTTATATTACGATATAGACGTATATAATGTGCCCACCGAGAAGTAGGGGCCGACCCGCCTGGAATATTGTAAAATACTACATTTGAGATGTTAGGTTGCCTTAGGTTAGGATATATAACGTTATAGACGTATATAATGTCCGCACCGTGACGTACGGGGCGTCACGAACGGGATTCTGTAAAACATTACCGCCGAGGGGCTAGATGGGTTAGGTTAGGTTATATTACGTTATCGACGTATATAAAGTTCCCACCGAGAAGTAGGGGCCGACCCGCCAGTAATTTTGGAAATTACTACATCCGAGATGTTAGGTCGCCTTAGGTTAGGATATATAACGTTATAGACGCATACAATGTTCCCACCGAGACGTACGGGACGAAACGAACTGGATTCTGTAAAACATTACCAGCTAGGGGCTAAATGGGTTAGGTTAGGTTATATTGCGTTATAGACGTATATAATGTCCCCATCGAGAAGCAGGCGACGACACGCCAGAATTTTGTAAAATATTACATCCGCTATGTTAGGTTGCCTTAGGTTAGGATATATAACGTTATAGATGTATATAATGTACCCATCGAGAACTACGGGCCGACACGCCAGGATTGATGTAAAATACTACATTCGACATGTTAGGTCGCCTTAGCCTAGGATATATAACGTTATAGACGTATATAATGTTCCCATCGGGAAGTAGGCGCCATCACGCTAAGAATGTTGTAAAATATTACGGTAGAGATGTTAGGTTGCCTTAGGTTATGATATATATCGTTATAGACGTATATAATGTTCCAACCGAGAAATAGGGCCCGACGCGGCAGGACTGTTGTAAAATATTACACCCGAGATGTTAGGTTTCCTTAGGTTAGGATATACAACGTTATACACGTATATAATGTCCCCATCGGGAAGTAGGCGACGTCACGCCAAGAATGATGCAAAATATTACATTCCAGATGTTAGGTTGCCTAAGGCTAGGATATATAGCGTTATAGTCGTTAATAATGTTTCCACGGAGAAGTAGGGGCCAGCGCGCCAGGAATGTAGTAAAATATTACATCCGAGATGTTACGTTGCCTTAGGCTAGGATATACAACGTTATAGACGTATATAAAGTTACCACAGATAAGTAGGGCCAGGCATGCCAGGAATGTTGTAAAATATTACGGTAGAGATGTTAGGTTGCCGTAGGTTAGGATATATAACGTTATAGGCGTATATAATATTTCCACCGAGAAGTAGGGTCCGACGCTCCAGGAATGTTGTAAAATATTACATTCGACATGTTAAGTTGCCTTAGGATAGGATATATAATGTTATAGACGTATATAAAGTTCCCACCGAGAAGTACGGTTCGACACGCCCCGAATGTTGTCAAATCTTACATCCGAGATATTAGGTTGCCTTAGGTTAGGATATACAACGTTATAGACGTATATAATGTTCCCACCGAGAAGGAGTTACCGACATGCCAGGAATGTTGAGAAATAATACATCCGAGTTGTTAGGTTGCCTTAGGCTAGGATATATATCGTTATAGACGTATATAATGATCCCACCGAGACGTAGGGACCGACATGACAGGATTGTTGTAAAATATTACATCCTAGATGTTAGGTTGCGTTAGGTTAGGATATACAACGTTATAGACGTATATAATGTCCCCATCGAGAAGCAGGCGACGACACGTCTGGAATGTTGTCAAATATTACATCCGAGTCGATAGGTTGCCTTAGGATAGGATATATAACGTTATAGACGTATATAATGTTCCCACCGAGAAGAACGGGGCGACACGCCACGAATGTTGTCAAATATTACATGCGAGATGATAGGTTGCCTTCGGTTAGGATATGCAACGTTATAGACGTATATAATTTCCCCATCGGGAAGAAGGCGCCATCACGCCAAGAATGTTGTAAAATATTACGGTAGAGATGTTAGGTTGCCTTAGGTTATGATATATATCGTTATAGACGTATATAATGTTCCCACCGAGAAATAGGGGCGACGCGTCAAGAATGTTGTAAAATATTACACCCGAAATTTTAGGTGGCTTTAGGTTAGGATATATATCGTTATAGACGTATACAATGTTCCCACCGATACGTGGGGACCGACATGCCAGAAATCTTGTAAAATATTACATTCCAGGTGTTAGGTTGCTTTAGGTTAGGATATAAAACGTTATAGACGTATATAATGTCCCCATCGAAAGGCGGGCGACGACACGCCAGGAATGTTGTAAAATATTACATCCGAGATGTTATGTTGCCTTTCGTTAGGATATATAACGTTATAGACGTATATAATGTTCCCCCCGAGAAGTACGGGTCGACACGCCAGGAATGTTGTCAAATATTACATCCGAGATGTTAGGTTGCCTTAGGCCAGGATATACCACGTTATAGATATATATAATGTCCCCATCCAGAAGTAGGCGACGACACGCCAGGAATGTTGTAAAATATTACATCCCAGATGTTAGGTAGCGTTAGGTTAGGATATACAACGTTATAGATGTATATAATGTCCCGATCGAGAAGTAGGCGACGACACGCCAGGAATGTTGTAAAATATTACATTCGACATGTTAGGTTGCCTTAGGCTAGGATATATAACGTTATAGACGTATGTAATGTTCCCACCGAGAAATAGGGGCCGACGCGTCAGGAATGTTGTAAAATATTACACCCGAGATGTTAGGTTGCCTTTAGGCTAGGATATATAACGTTATAAACGTATGTAATGTTACCACCGAGAAGTACGGGCCGACACGCCAGGAATGTTGTCAGCTATTACATCCGAGACGTTAGGTTGCCTTAGGTTAGGATATACAACGTTATAGACGTATATAATGTTCCCACCGAGAAATAGGGGCCGACGCGTCAGGAATGTTGTAAAATATTACAGCCGAGATGTTAGGTTCCCTTAGGTTAGGATATACAACGTTATAGAGGTATAGAATGTTCCCACCGAGAAATAGGGGCCGACGCGTCAGGAATGTTGTAAAATATTACACCCGAGATGTTAGGTTACCTTAGGTTATGTTATACAACGTTATAAACGTATATAATGTCCCCGTTGGGAAGTAGGCGCCGTCACGTCAGGAATGTTGTAAAATATTACATCCGAGATGTTAGGTTGCCTTAGGCTAGGGTATATAGCGTTATAGACGTATACAATGTTCCCACCGAGAAATAGGGGCCGACACGCCAGGAATGTTGTAAAACAATACATCCGAGGTGTTAGGTTGCCTTAGGCTAGGATATAAATCGTTATAGACGTATATAATGTTCCCACCGAGAAGTAGGGGCAGGCGCGCCGGGAATGTAGTAAAATATAACATCCTAGATGTTAGGTTGCCTTAGGCTAGTATATATAGCGATATAGACGTATATAATGTTCCCACCGAGAAGAAGGGGCCGGCGCGCCACGAATGTAGTAAAATATTACATCCGAGATGTTAGGTTCCCTTAGGTTAGGATATATAACGTTATAGACGAATATAATGTTCCCACCGAGAGGTAGAGGCCGACGAGCCAGGAATGTTGTAAAATATTACGCTCGACAAGTTAGGTTGCCTTAGGCTAGGATATATAGCGTTACAGACGTATATAATGTTCCCACCGAGAAGTAGGGGCCGGCGCGACAGTAATGTAGTAAAATATTACATCCGAGATGTTAGGTTGCCTTAGGTTAGGATATACAACGTTATAGACGTATATAATGTCCCCATCGGGAAGTAGGCGACGTCACGCCAAGAATGATGCAAAATATTACATTCCAGATGTTAGGTTGCCTAAGGCTAGGATATATAGCGTTATAGTCGTATATAATGTTCCCACGGAGAAGTAGGGGCCGGCGCGCCAGGAATGTAGTAAAATATTACATCCGAGATGTTACGTTGCCTTAGGCTAGGATATACAACGTTATAGACGTATATAAAGTTACCACAGATAAGTAGGGCCCGGCATGCCAGGAATGTTGTAAAATATTACGGTAGAGATGTTAGGTTGCCGTAGGTTAGGATATATAACGTTGTAGGCGTATATAATATTTCCACCGAGAAGTTGGGGCCGACGCTCCAGGAATGTTGTAAAATATTACATTCGACATGTTAAGTTGCCTTAGGATAGGATATATAATGTTATAGACGTATATAAAGTTCCCACCGAGAAGTACGGTTCGACACGCCCCGAATGTTGTCAAATCTTACATCCGAGATATTAGGTTGCCTTAGGTTAGGATATACAACGTTATAGACGTATATAATGTTCCCACCGAGAAGGAGTTACCGATATGCCAGGAATGTTGAGAAATAATACATCCGAGTTGTTAGGTTGCCTTAGGCTAGGATATATATCGTTATAGACGTATATAATGATCCCACCGAGACGTAGGGACCGACATGACAGGATTGTTGTAAAATATTACATCCTAGATGTTAGGTTGCGTTAGGTTAGGATATACAACGTTATAGACGTATATAATGTCCCCATCGAGAAGCAGGCGACGACACGCCTGGAATGTTGTCAAATATTACATCCGAGTCGATAGGTTGCCTTAGGATAGGATATATAACGTTATAGACGTATATAATGTTCCCACCGAAAAATAGGGGCCGACGCGTCAGGAATGTTTTAAAATATTACATCCCATATGTTAGGTTGCGTTAGGTTAGGATATGCAACGTTATGGACATATATAATGTCCCCATCGAGAAGCAGGCGACGACACGCCAGGAATGTTGTAAAATATTACATCCGAGATGTTATGTTGCCTTACGTTAGGATATATAACGTTATAGACGTATATAACGTTCCCACCGAGAAGAACGGAGCGACACGCCACGAATGTTGTCAAATATTACATGCGAGATGATAGGTTGCCTTCGGTTAGGATATGCAACGTTATAGACGTATATAATTTCCCCATCGGGAAGAAGGCGCCATCACGCCAAGAATGTTGTAAAATATTACGGTAGAGATGTTAGGTTGCCTTAGGTTATGATATATATCGTTATAGACGTATATAATGTTCCCACCGAGAAATAGGGGCGACGCGTCAGGAATGTTGTAAAATATTACACCCGAAATTTTAGGTGGCTTTAGGTTAGGATATATATCATTATAGACGTATACAATGTTCCCACCGATACGTGGGGACCGACATGCCAGAAATCTTGTAAAATATTACATTCCAGGTGTTAGGTTGCCTTAGGTTAGGATATACAACGTTATAGACGTATATAATGTTCCCACCGAGAAATAGGGGCCGACGCGTCAGGAATGTTGTAAAATATTACAGCCGAGATGTTAGGTTCCCTTAGGTTAGGATATACAACGTTATAGAGGTATAGAATGTTCCCACCGAGAAATAGGGGCCGACGCGTCAGGAATGTTGTAAAATATTACACCCGAGATGTTAGGTTACCTTAGGTTATGTTATACAACGTTATAAACGTATATAATGTCCCCGTTGGGAAGTAGGCGCCGTCACGTCAGGAATGTTGTAAAATATTACATCCGAGATGTTAGGTTGCCTTAGGCTTGGGTATATAGCGTTATAGACGTATACAATGTTCCCACCGAGAAATAGGGGCCGACACGCCAGGAATGTTGTAAAACAATACATCCGAGGTGTTAGGTTGCCTTAGGCTAGGATATAAATCGTTATAGACGTATATAATGTTCCCACCGAGAAGTAGGGGCAGGCGCGCCGGGAATGTAGTAAAATATAACATCCTAGATGTTAGGTTGCCTTAGGCTAGTATATATAGCGATATAGACGTATATAATGTTCCCACCGAGAAGTAGGGGCCGGCGCGCCACGAATGTAGTAAAATATTACATCCGAGATGTTAGGTTCCCTTAGGTTAGGATATATAACGTTATAGACGAATATAATGTTCCCACCGAGAGGTAGAGGCCGACGAGCCAGGAATGTTGTAAAATATTACGCTCGACAAGTTAGGTTGCCTTAGGCTAGGATATATAGCGTTACAGACGTATATAATGTTCCCACCGAGAAGTAGGGGCCGGCGCGACAGTAATGTAGTAAAATATTACATCCGAGATGTTAGGTTGCCTTAGGTTAGGATATACAACGGTATTGAATTATATAATGTTCCCACCGAGAAGTAAGGTGCCGACGCGCCAGGAATGTTGTAAAATATTACATCCGAGATGTTAGTATTGCCTTAGGCTAGGATATATGACGTTATAGACGTATATAATGTTCCCACCGAGGAGTAGGGGCCAACGAGCCAGAAATGTGGTAAAATATTACATTCGACATGTTAAGTTGCCTTAGGTTAGGATATATAACGTTATAGACGTATATAATGTTCCCACCGAGAGGTAGAGGCCGACGAGCCAGGAATGTTGTAAAATACTACGCTCGACAAGTTAGGTTGCCTTAGGCTAGGATATATAGCGTTACAGACGTATATAATGTTCCCACCGAGAAGTAGGCGCCGGCGCGACATGAATGTAGTAAAATATTACATCCGAGATGTTAGGTTGCCTTAGGTTATGATATACAACGGTATTGAATTATATAATGTTCCCACAGAGAAGTAAGGTGCCGACGCGCCAGGAATGTTGTAAAATATTACATCCGAGATGTTAGTATTGCCTTAGGCTAGGATATATAACGTTATAGACGTACATAATGTACCCACCGAGAAGTAGGGGCCGGCGCGCCGGGAATGTTGTAAAATATTACATTCGACATGTTAGGTTGCCTTAAGCTAGGATATATAGCGTTATAGACGTATATAATGTTCCCACCGAGAAGTAGGGGCCGGCGCGCCAGAAATGTAGTAAAATATTACATCCGAGATGTTAGGTTGCCTTAGGGTAGGATAGGTAACTTTATAGACGTATATAATGTTCCCACCGAGGAGTAGGGGCCAACGAGCCAGAAATGTGGTAAAATATTACATTCGACATGTTAAGTTGCCTTAGGTTAGGATATATAACGTTACAGACGCATATAATGTTCCCACCGAGAAGTAGGTGCCGACGTGCCAGGAATGTTGTAAAATATTACATCCGAGATGTTAGGATTACCTTAGACTAGGATATATAGCGTTATAGACGTATATAATGTTCCCACCGAGAAGTAGGTGCCGACGCGCCAGGTATGTTGTAAAATATTACATTCGACATGTTAGGTTGCCTTAAGCTGGGATATAGAGCGTTATAGACGTATATAACGGTCCCAGCGTGAAGAAGGGTCCGAAGTGCCGGGAATGTTGTATCATATTACATGCGACATGTTAGGTTGCTTTAGGCTAGGATATATAGCGTTATAGACGTATGTAATGTTCACACCGAGAAGTAGGGTCCGACGTGCCAGGAATGTAGTAAAATATTACACCCGAGATGTTAGGTTGCCTTAGGATAGGATATACAACGGTATTGACTTATATAATGTTCCCACCGAGAAGTAGGTGCCGACGCGCCAGGAATGTTGCAAAATATTACATCCGAGATGTTAGGATTGCCTGACGCTAGGATATATAACGTTATAGACGTACATGATGTTCCCAACGAGAAGTAGGGGCCGGCGCGCCAAGAATGTTGTAAAATATTACATCCGACATGTTAGGTTGCCTTAGGCTACTATATATAGCGATATAGACGTATATAATGTTCCCACCGAGAAGTAGGGGCCGGCGCGCCACGAATGTAGTAAAATATTACATCCGAGATGTTAGGTTCCCTTAGGTTAGGATATATAACGTTATAGACGAATATAATGTTCCCACAGAGAGGTAGGGGCCGACGAGCCAGGAATGTTGTAAAATATTATGCTCGACAAGTTAGGTTGCCTTAGGCTAGGATATATAGCGTTACAGACGTATATAATGTTCCCACCGAGAAGCAGGGGCCGGCGCGCCAGAAATGTAGTAAAATCTTACATCCGAGATGTTAGGTTCCCTTAGGCTAGGATATATAACGTTATAGACGTATATACTGTTCCCACCGAGAAGTAGGTGCCGACGCGTCAGCAATGTTGTTAAATATTACATACGACATGTTAGGTTGCCTTAGGCTAGGATATGTAGCGTTATAGACGTATATACTGTTCCCACCGAGAAGTAGGGGCCGGCGCGCCAGGAATGTTGTAAAATTTTACATTCGACATGTTAGGATTGCCTTAGGTTAGGATACATAACGATATTGAATTATATAATGTTCCCACCGAGAAGTAGGTGCCGACGAGCTAGGAATGTTGTAAAATAATACATTCGACATGTTAGGTTGCCATAGGCTAATATATATAGCGTTATATACGTATATAATGTTCCCACCGAGAAGTAGGTGCCGACGCGCCAGGAATGTTGTAAAATATTACATTCGACATGTTAGGTTGCCTTAGGCTAGGATATATAGCGTTATATACGTATATAATGTTCCCACCGAGAAGTAGGTGCCGACGCGCCAGGAATGTTGTAAAATATTACATTCGACATGTTAGGTTGCCTTAGGCTAGGATATATAGCGTTATATACGTATATAATGTTCCCACCGAGAAGTAGGTGCCGTCGCGCCAGGAATGTTGTATAATATTACATTCGACATGTTAGGTTGCCTTAGGCTAGGATATATAACGTTATAGACGAATATAATGTTCCCACCGAGAGGTGGGGTCCGACGAGCCAGGAATGTTGTAAAATATTACGCTCGACAAGTTAGGTTGCCTTAGGCTAGGATATGTATCGTTACAGACGTATATAATGTTCCCACTGAGAAGCAGGGGCCGGCGCGCCAGAAATGTAGTACAATATTACATCCGAGATCTTAGGTTGCCTTAGGCTAGGATATGTAACTTTATAGACGTATATAATGTTCCCACCGAGAAGTAGGTGCCGACGCGTCAGCAATGTGGTAAAATATTACATTCGACATGTTAAGTTGCCTTAGGTTAGGATATATAACGTAATAGACGTATATAATGTTCCCACCGAGAGGTAGAGGCCGACGAGCCAGGAATGTTGTAAAATATTACGCTCGACAAGTTAGGTTGCCTTAGGCTAGGATATATAGCGTTACAGACGTATATAATGTTCCCACCGAGAAGTAGGGGCCGGCGCGCCAGGAATGTTGTAAAATTTTACATTCGACATGTTAGGATTGCCTTAGGCTAGGATATATAACGTTATATACGTATATAATGTTCCCACCGAGAAGTAGGTGCCGACGCGCCAGGAATGTTGTAAAATATTACATTCGACATGTTAGGTTGCCTTAGGCTAGGATATATAGCGTTATATACGTATATAATGTTCCCACCGAGAAGTAGGTGCCGACGCGCCAGGAATGTTGTAAAATATTACATTCGACATGTTAGGTTGCCTTAGGCTAGGATATATAACGTTATAGACGAATATAATGTTCCCACCGAGAGGTGGGGGCCGACGCGCCAGGAATGTTGTAAAATATTACATCCGAGATGATTGGTTGCCTTAGGTTAGGATATATAGCTTTACTGACTTATATAATGTTCCCACCGAGAAGTAGGGGCGTACGCGCCAGGAATGTTGTAAAATTTTACATTCGACATGTTAGGATTGCCTTAGGCTAGGATATATAACGTTATAGACTTATATACTGTTGACACCGAGAAGTAGGTGCCGACGCGCCAGGAATGTTGTAAAATAATACATTCGACATGTTAGGTTGCCTTAGGCTAGGATATACAGCGTTATATACGTATATAATGTTCCCACCGAGAAGTAGGTGCCGACGCGCCAGGAATGTTTTAAAATATTACATTCGACATGTTAGGTTGCCTTAGGCTAGGATATAGAGCGTTATATACGTATATAATGTTCCCACCGAGAAGTAGGTGCCGACGCGCCAGGAATGTTGTAAAATATTACATTCGACATGTTAGGTTGTCTTAGGCTAGGATATATAGCGTTATATACGTATATAATGTTCCCACCGAGAAGTAGGTGCCGACGCGCCAGGAATGTTGTAAAATATTACATTCGACATGTTAGGTTGCCTTAGGCTAGGATATATAGCGTTAAAGACGTAAATAATGATCCCACCGAGAAGTAGGGGCCGACGAGCCAGGAATGATGTAAAATATTACGCTCGACATGTTAGGGTGCCTTAGGCTAGGATATATAGCGATATAGACGTATATAATGTTCCCACCGAGAAGTATGGGCCGGCGCGCCAGGAATGTAGTAAAATATTTCATCCGAGATGTTAGGTTGCCTTAGGCTAGGATAGGTAACGTTATAGACGTATATAATGTTCCCACCGAGAAGTAGGGGCCGACGAGCCAGGAATGATGTAAAATATTACGCTCGACATGTTAGGGTGCCTTAGGCTAGGATATATAGCGATATAGACGTATATAATGTTCCCACCGAGAAGTATGGGCCGGCGCGCCAGGAATGTAGTAAAATATTTCATCCGAGATGTTAGGTTGCCTTAGGCTAGGATAGGTACCGTTATAGACGTATATAATGTTCCCACCGAGAAGTAGGTGCCGACGCGCCAGGTATGTTGTAAAATTTTTCATTCGACATGTTAGGATTGCCTTAGGTTAGGATATATAACGACATTGAATTATATAATGTTCCCACCGAGAAGTAGGGGCCGACGCGCCAGGAATGTTGTTAAATATTACATCCGAGATGTTAGGATTGCCTTAGGCTAGGATATATAACGTTATAGACGTATATAATGTTCCCACCGAGAAGTAGGGGCCGGTGCGCCACGAATGTAATAAAATATGACATCCGAGATGTTAGGTTGCCTTAGACTAGGATATATGACGTTATAGACGTATATAATGTTCCCACCGAGAAGTAGGGGCCGAAGTGACGGGAATGTTGTAAAATATTACATTCGACATGTTAGTTTGCCTTAGGCTAGGATATATAGCGTTATAGACGTATATAATGTTCCCACCGAGAAGCAGGGGCCGGCGCACCAGAAATGTAGTAAAATATTACATCCGAGATGTTAGGTTGCCTTAGGCTAGGATATGTAACTTTATAGATGTATATAATGTTCCCACCGAGAAGTAGGGGCCGGCGCGCCACGAATGTAGTAAAATATTACATTCGACATGTTAGGTTGCCTTAGGCTAGGATATATAACGTTATAGACGAATATAATGTTCCCACCGAGAGGTGGGGCCCGACGAGCCAGGAATGTTGTAAAATATTACATTCGACATGTTAGGTTGCCTTAGGCTAGGATATACAGCGTTATATACGTATATAATGTTCCCACCGAGAAGTAGGTGCCGACGCGCCAGGAATGTTGTAAAATATTACATTCGACGTGTTAGGTTGCCTTAGGCTAGGATATATAGCGTTATATACGTATATAATGTTCCCACCGAGAAGTAGGTGCCGACGCGCCAGGAATGTTGTAAAATATTACATTCGACATGTTAGGTTGCCTTAGGCTAGGATATATAGCGTTATATACGTATATAATGTTCCCACCGAGAAGTAGGTGCCGACGCGCCAGGAATGTTGTAAAATATTACATTCGACATGTTAGGTTGCCTTAGGCTAGGATATATAGCGTTAAAGACGTAAATAATGATCCCACCGAGAAGTAGGGGCCGACGAGCCAGGAATGATGTAAAATATTACGCTCGACATGTTAGGGTGCCTTAGGCTAGGATATATAGCGATATAGACGTATATAATGTTCCCACCGAGAAGTATGGGCCGGCGCGCCAGGAATGTAGTAAAATATTTCATCCGATATGTTAGGTTGCCTTAGGCTAGGATAGGTAACGTTATAGACGTATATAATGTTCCCACCGAGAAGTAGGGGCCGACGAGCCAGGAATGATGTAAAATATTACGCTCGACATGTTAGGGTGCCTTAGGCTAGGATATATAGCGATATAGACGTATATAATGTTCCCACCGAGAAGTATGTGCCGGCGCGCCAGGAATGTAGTAAAATATTTCATCCGAGATGTTAGGTTGCCTTAGGCTAGGATAGGTAACGTTATAGACGTATATAATGTTCCCACCGAGAAGTAGGTGCCGACGCGCCAGGTATGTTGTAAAATTTTTCATTCGACATGTTAGGATTGCCTTAGGTTAGGATATATAACGATATTGAATTATATAATGTTCCCACCGAGAAGTAGGTGCCGACGCGCCAGGAATGTTGTAAAATATTACATTCGACATGTTAGGTTGCCTCAGGATAGGATACATAGCGTTATAGACGTATATAATGTCCGCACCGAGAAGTAGGGGCCGGCGCGCCAGGAATGTTGTTAAATATTACATCCGAGATGTTAGGATTGCCTTAGGCTAGGATATATAACGTTATAGACTTATATACTGTTGACACCGAGAAGTAGGTGCCGACGCGTCAGCAATGTTGTTAAATATTACATTCGATATGTTATGTTGCCTTAGGCTAGGATATATAACGTTATAGACGTATATATTGTTCCCACCGAGAAGTAGGTGCCGACGCGCCAGGTATGTTGTAAAATTTTTCATTCGACATGTTAGGATTGCCTTAGGTTAGGATATATAACGATATTGAATTATATAATGTTCCCACCGAGAAGTAGGTGCCGACGCGCCAGGAATGTTGTAAAATATTACATTCGACATGTTAGGTTGCCTCAGGATAGGATACATAGCGTTATAGACGTATATAATGTCCGCACCGAGAAGTAGGGGCCGGCGCGCCACGAATGTAGTAAAATATTACATCCGAGATGTTAGGTTCCCTTAGGTTAGGATATATAACGTTATTGACCTATATAATGTTCCCACCGAGAAGTAGGGGCCGACGCGCCAGGAATGTTGTTAAATATTACATCCGAGATGTTAGGATTGCCTTAGGCTAGGATATATAACGTTATAGACTTATATACTGTTGACACCGAGAAGTAGGTGCCGACGCGTCAGCAATGTTGTTAAATATTACATTCGATATGTTATGTTGCCTTAGGCTAGGATATATAACGTTATAGACGTATATATTGTTCCCACCGAGAAGTAGGTGCCGACGCGCTAGGAATGTTGTAAAATAATACATTCGACATGTAAGGTTGCCTTAGGCTAGGATATATAGCGTTATATACGTATATAATGTTCCCACCGAGAAGTAGGTGCCGACGCGCCAGGAATGTTGTAAAATATTACATTCGACATGTTAGGTTGCCTTAGGCTAGGATATATAGCGTTATATACGTATATAATGTTCCCACCGAGAAGTAGGTGCCGACGCGCCAGGAATGTTGTAAAATATTACATTCGACATGTTAGGTTGCCTTAGGCTAGGATATATAACGTTATAGACGAATATAATGTTCCCACCGAGAGGTGGGGGCCGACGAGCCAGGAATGTTGTAAAATATTACGCTCGACAAGTTAGATTGCCTTAGGCTAGGATATGTATCGTTACAGACGTACTTAATGTTCCCACTGAGAAGCAGGGGCCGGCGCGCCAGAAATGTAGTACAATATTACATCCGAGATGTTAGGTTGCCGTAGGCTAGGATATATAACGTTATTGACTTATATACTGTTCCCTCCGAGAAGTAGGTGCCGACGCGCCAGGAATGTTGTAAAATATTACATCCGAGATGATTGGTTGCCTTAGGTTAGGATATATAACTTTATTGACTTATATAATGTTCCCACCGAGAAGTAGGGGCCGACGCGCCAGGAATGTTGTTAAATATTACATCCGAGATGTTAGGATTGCCTTAGGCTAGGATATATCACGTTATAGACTTATATACTGTTGACACCGAGAAGTAGGTGCCGACGCGTCAGCAATGTTGTTAAATATTACATTCGATATGTTATGTTGCCTTAGGCTAGGATATATAACGTTATAGACGTATATATTGTTCCCACCGAGAAGTAGGTGCCGACGCGCTAGGAATGTTGTAAAATAATACATTCGACATGTTAGGTTGCCTTAGGCTAGGATATATAGCGTTATATACGTATATAATGTTCCCACCGAGAAGTAGGTGCCGACGCGCCAGGAATGTTGTAAAATATTACATTCGACATGTTAGGTTGCCTTAGGCTAGGATATGTAGCGTTATATACGTATATAATGTTCCCACCGAGAAGTAGGTGCCGACGCGCCAGGAATGTTGTAAAATATTACATTCGACATGTTAGGTTTGCCTTAGGCTAGGATATATAGCGTTATATACGTATATAATGTTCCCACCGAGAAGTAGGTGCCGACGCGCCAGGAATGTTGTAAAATATTACATTCGACATGTTAGGTTGCCTTAGGCTAGGATGTATAGCGTTAAAGACGTAAATAATGATCCCACCGAGAAGTAGGGGCCGACGAGCCAGGAATGATGTAAAATATTACGCTCGACATGTTAGGGTGCCTTAGGCTAGGATATATAACGATATAGACGTATATAATGTTCCCACCGAGATGTATGGGTCGGCGCGCCAGGAATGTAGTAAAATATTTCATCCGAGATGTTAGGTTGCGTTAGGCTAGGATAGGTAACGTTATAGACGTATATAATGTTCCCACCGAGAAGTAGGGGACGACGAGCCAGGAATGATGTAAAATATTACGCTCGACATGTTAGGGTGCCTTTGGCTAGGATATATAGCGACATAGACGTATATAATGTTCCCACCGAGAAGTATGGGCCGACGCGCCAGGAATGTTGTAAAATATTACATCCGAGATGTTAGGTTCCCTTAGGTTAGGATATATAACGTTATTGACTTATATAATGTTCCCACCGAGAAGTAGGGGCCGACGCGCCAGGAATGTTGTTAAATATTACATCCGAGATGTTAGGATTGCCTTAGGCTAGGATATATAACGTTATATACTTATATACTGTTGACACCGAGAAGTAGGTGCCGACGCGTCAGCAATGTTGTTAAATATTACATTCGATATGTTATGTTGCCTTAGGCTAGGATATATAACGTTATAGACGTATATATTGTTCCCACCGAGAAGTAGGTGCCGACGCGCTAGGAATGTTGTAAAATAATACATTCGACATGTAAGGTTGCCTTAGGCTAGGATATATAGCGTTATATACGTATATAATGTTCCCACCGAGAAGTAGGTGCCGACGCGCCAGGAATGTTGTAAAATATTACATTCGACATGTTAGGTTGCCTTAGGCTAGGATATATAGCGTTATATACGTATATAATGTTCCCACCGAGAAGTAGGTGCCGACGCGCCAGGAATGTTGTAAAATATTACATTCGACATGTTAGGTTGCCTTAGGCTAGGATATATAGCGTTATATACGTATATAATGTTCCCACCGAGAAGTAGGTGCCGACGCGCCAGGAATGTTGTAAAATATTACATTCGACATGTTAGGTTGCCTTAGGCTAGGATATATAACGTTATAGACGAATATAATGTTCCCACCGAGAGGTGGGGGCCGACGAGCCAGGAATGTTGTAAAATATTACGCTCGACAAGTTAGATTGCCTTAGGCTAGGATATGTATCGTTACAGACGTACTTAATGTTCCCACTGAGAAGCAGGGGCCGGCGCGCCAGAAATGTAGTACAATATTACATCCGAGATGCTAGGTTGCCGTAGGCTAGGATATATAACGTTATTGACTTATATACTGTTCCCTCCGAGAAGTAGGTGCCGACGCGCCAGGAATGTTGTAAAATATTACATCCGAGATGATTGGTTGCCTTAGGTTAGGATATATAACTTTATTGACTTATATAATGTTCGCACCGAGAAGTAGGGGCCGACGCGCCAGGAATGTTGTTAAATATTACATCCGAGATGTTAGGATTGCCTTAGGCTAGGATATATAACGTTATAGACTTATATACTGTTGACACCGAGAAGTAGGTGCCGACGCGTCAGCAATGTTGTTAAATATTACATTCGATATGTTATGTTGCCTTAGGCTAGGATATATAACGTTATAGACGTATATATTGTTCCCACCGAGAAGTAGGTGCCGACGCGCTAGGAATGTTGTAAAATAATACATTCGACATGTTAGGTTGCCTTAGGCTAGGATATATAGCGTTATATACGTATATAATGTTCCCACCGAGAAGTAGGTGCCGACGCGCCAGGAATGTTGTAAAATATTACATTCGACATGTTAGGTTGCCTTAGGCTAGGATATATAGCGTTATATACGTATATAATGTTCCCACCGAGAAGTAGGTGCCGACGCGCCAGGAATGTTGTAAAATATTACATTCGACATGTTAGGTTTGCCTTAGGCTAGGATATATAGCGTTATATACGTATATAATGTTCCCACCGAGAAGTAGGTGCCGACGCGCCAGGAATGTTGTAAAATATTACATTCGACATGTTAGGTTGCCTTAGGCTAGGATGTATAGCGTTAAAGACGTAAATAATGATCCCACCGAGAAGTAGGGGCCGACGAGCCAGGAATGATGTAAAATATTACGCTCGACATGTTAGGGTGCCTTAGGCTAGGATATATAACGATATAGACGTATATAATGTTCCCACCGAGAAGTATGGGTCGGCGCGCCAGGAATGTAGTAAAATATTTCATCCGAGATGTTAGGTTGCGTTAGGCTAGGATAGGTAACGTTATAGACGTATATAATGTTCCCACCGAGAAGTAGGGGACGACGAGCCAGGAATGATGTAAAATATTACGCTCGACATGTTAGGGTGCCTTTGGCTAGGATATATAGCGATATAGACGTATATAATGTTCCCACCGAGAAGTATGGGCCGGCGCGCCAGGAATGTAGTAAAATATTTCATCCGAGATGTTAGGTTGCCTTAGGCTAGGATAGGTAACGTTATAGACGTATATAATGTTCCCACCGAGAAGTAGGTGCCGACGCGCCAGGTATGTTGTAAAATTTTTCATTCGACATGTTAGGATTGCCTTAGGTTAGGATATATAACGGTATTGAATTATATAATGTTCCCACCGAGAAGTAGGTGCCGACGCGCCAGGAATGTTGTAAAATATTACATTCGACATGTTAGGTCGCCTTAGACTACGATATATAACGTTATAGACGTATATAATGTTCCCACCGAGAAGTATGGGCCGAAGTGACGGGAATGTTGTAAAATATTACATTCGACATGTTAGGTTGCCTTAGGCTAGGATATATATCGTTATAGACGAATATAATGTTCCCACCGAGAAGTAGGGGCGGGGGCGCTACGAATGTAGTAAAATATTACATCCGAGATGTTAGGTTGCCTTAGACTAGGATATATAACGTTATAGACGTATATAATGTTCCCACCGAGAAGTAGGGGCCGAAGTGACGGGAATGTTGTAAAATATTACATTCGACATGTTAGTTTGCCTTAGGCTAGGATATATAGCGTTATAGACGTATATAATGTTCCCACCGAGAAGTAGGGGCCGACGTGCCAGGAATGTAGTAAAATATTACATCCGAGATGTTAGGTTGCCTTAGACTAGGATATATAACGTTATAGACGTATATAATGTTCCCACCGAGAAGTAGGGCCGAAGTGACGGGAATGTTGTAAAATATTACATTCGACATGTTATGTTGCCTTAAGCTAGGATATATAGCGTTATATACGTATATAATGTTCCCAACGAGAAGTAGGTGCCGGCGCGCCAGGAATGTTGTAAAATATTACATTCGACATGTTATGTTGCCTTAAGCTAGGATATATAGCGTTATATACGTATATAATGTTCCCAACGAGAAGTAGGGGCCGGCGCGCCAGGAATGTTGTAAAATATTACATCCGAGATGTTAGGTTGCCTTAGACTAGGATATATAACGTTATAGACGTATATAATGTTACCACCGAGAAGTAGGGGCCGGTGCGCCACGAATGTAGTAAAATATTACATCCGAGATGTTAGGTTGCCTTAGACTAGGATATATAACGTTATAGACGTATATAATGTTCCCACCGAGAAGTATGGGCCGAAGTGACGGGAATGTTGTAAAATATTACATTCGACATGTTAGGGTGCCTTAGGCTAGGATATATAACGATATAGACGTATATAATGTTCCCACCGAGAAGTATGGGTCGGCGCGCCAGGAATGTAGTAAAATATTTCATCCGAGATGTTAGGTTGCGTTAGGCTAGGATAGGTAACGTTATAGACGTATATAATGTTCCCACCGAGAAGTAGGGGACGACGAGCCAGGAATGATGTAAAATATTACGCTCGACATGTTAGGGTGCCTTTGGCTAGGATATATAGCGATATAGACGTATATAATGTTCCCACCGAGAAGTATGGGCCGGCGCGCCAGGAATGTAGTAAAATATTTCATCCGAGATGTTAGGTTGCCTTAGGCTAGGATAGGTAACGTTATAGACGTATATAATGTTCCCACCGAGAAGTAGGTGCCGACGCGCCAGGTATGTTGTAAAATTTTTCATTCGACATGTTAGGATTGCCTTAGGTTAGGATATATAACGGTATTGAATTATATAATGTTCCCACCGAGAAGTAGGTGCCGACGCGCCAGGAATGTTGTAAAATATTACATTCGACATGTTAGGTCGCCTTAGGCTAGGATATATAGCGTTATAGACATATATAATGTTCCCACCGAGAAGTAGGGCCCGACGCGCCAGGAAAGTTGTAATATATTACATTCGACATGTTAGGTTGCCTTAGGATAGGATACATATCGTTATAGACGTATATAATGTTCCCACCGTGAAGTAGGGGCCGAAGTGCCGGGAATGTTGTAAAATATTACATGCGACATGTTAGGTTGCCTTAGGCTAGGATATATAGCGTTATAGACGTATATAATGTTCCCACCGAGAAGTAGGGGCCGACGCGCCAGGAATGTTGTAAAATATTACATTCGACATGTTAGGTTGCCTCAGGATAGGATACATAGCGTTATAGACGTATATAATGTCCGCACCGAGAAGTAGGGGCCGACGTGCCTGGAATGTAGTAAAATATTACATCGGAGATGTTAGGTTGCCTTAGGTTAGGATATATAACGTTATTGACTTATATAATGTTCCCACCGCGAAGTAGGGGCCGACGCGCCAGGAATGTTGTTAAATATTACATCCGAGATGTTAGGATTGCCTTAGGCTAGGATATATAACGTTATAGACTTATATACTGTTGACACCGAGAAGTAGGTGCCGACGCGTCAGCAATGTTGTTACATATTACATTCGATATGTTATGTTGCCTTAGGCTAGGATATATAACGTTATAGACGTATATATTGTTCCCACCGAGAAGTAGGTGCCGACGCGCTAGGAATGTTGTAAAATAATACATTCGACATGTTAGGTTGCCTTAGGCTAGGATATATAGCGTTATATACGTATATAATGTTCCCACCGAGAAGTAGGTGCCGACGCGCCAGGAATGTTGTAAAATATTACATCCGAGATGTTAGGTTGCCTTAGACTAGGATATATAACGTTATATACGTATATAATGTTCCCACCGAGAAGTAGGTGCCGACGCGCCAGGAATGTTGTAAAATATTACATTCGACATGTTAGGTTGCCTTAGGCTAGGATATATAGCGTTATATACGTATATAATGTTCCCACCGAGAAGTAGGTGCCGACGCGCCAGGAATGTTGTAAAATATTACATTCGACATGTTAGGTTGCCTTAGGCTAGGATATATAGCGTTATATACGTATATAATGTTCCCACCGAGAAGTAGATGCCGACGCGCGAGGAATGTTGTAAAATATTACATTCGACATGTTAGGTTGCCTTAGGCTAGGATATATATCGTTATAGACGAATATAATGTTCCCACCGAGAAGTAGGGGCGGGTGCGCCACGAATGTAGTAAAATATTACATCCGAGATGTTAGGTTGCCTTAGACTAGGATATATAACGTTATAGACGTATATAATGTTCCCACCGAGAAGTAGGGGCCGAAGTGACGGGAATGTTGTAAAATATTACATCCGAGATGTTAGGTTGCCTTAGGCTAGGATATGTAACTTTATAGACGTATATAATGTTCCCACCGAGGAGTAGGGGCCAACGAGCCAGAAATGTGGTAAAATATTACATTCGACATGTTAAGTTGCCTTAGGTTAGGATATATAACGTCATAGATGTATATAATGTTCCCACCGAGAGGTGGGGGCCGACGAGCCAGGAATGTTGTAAAATATTACGCTCGACAAGTTGGGTTGCCTTAGGCTAGGATATGTATCGTTACAGACGTATATAATGTTCCCACTGAGAAGCAGGTGCCGGCGCGCCAGAAATGTAGTACAATATTACATCCGAGATGTTAGGTTGCCTTAGGCTAGGATATGTAACTTTATAGACGTATATAATTTTCCCACCGAGAAGTAGGTGCCGACGCGTCAGCAATGTGGTAAAATAATACATTCGACATGTTAGGTTGCCTTAGGCTAGGATATATAGCGTTATATACGTATATAATGTTCCCACCGAGAAGTAGGTGCCGACGCGCCAGGAATGTTGTAAAATATTACATTCGACATGTTAGGTTGCCTTAGGCTAGGATATATAGCGTTATATACGTATATAATGTTCCCACCGAGAAGTAGGTGCCGACGCGCCAGGAATGTTGTAAAATATTACATTCGACATGTTAGGTTTGCCTTAGGCTAGGATATATAGCGTTATATACGTATATAATGTTCCCACCGAGAAGTAGGTGCCGACGCGCCAGGAATGTTGTAAAATATTACATTCGACATGTTAGGTTGCCTTAGGCTAGGATGTATAGCGTTAAAGACGTAAATAATGATCCCACCGAGAAGTAGGGGCCGACGAGCCAGGAATGATGTAAAATATTACGCTCGACATGTTAGGGTGCCTTAGGCTAGGATATATAACGATATAGACGTATATAATGTTCCCACCGAGAAGTATGGGTCGGCACGCCAGGAATGTAGTAAAATATTTCATCCGAGATGTTAGGTTGCGTTAGGCTAGGATAGGTAACGTTATAGACGTATATAATGTTCCCACCGAGAAGTAGGGGACGACGAGCCAGGAATGATGTAAAATATTACGCTCGACATGTTAGGGTGCCTTTGGCTAGGATATATAGCGATATAGACGTATATAATGTTCCCACCGAGAAGTATGGGCCGGCGCGCCAGGAATGTAGTAAAATATTTCATCCGAGATGTTAGGTTGCCTTAGGCTAGGATAGGTAACGTTATAGACGTATATAATGTTCCCACCGAGAAGTAGGTGCCGACGCGCCAGGTATGTTGTAAAATTTTTCATTCGACATGTTAGGATTGCCTTAGGTTAGGATATATAACGGTATTGAATTATATAATGTTCCCACCGAGAAGTAGGTGCCGACGCGCCAGGAATGTTGTAAAATATTACATTCGACATGTTAGGTCGCCTTAGGCTAGGATATATAGCGTTATAGACATATATAATGTTCCCACCGAGAAGTAGGGCCCGACGCGCCAGGAAAGTTGTAATATATTACATTCGACATGTTAGGTTGCCTTAGGATAGGATACATATCGTTATAGACGTATATAATGTTCCCACCGTGAAGTAGGGGCCGAAGTGCCGGGAATGTTGTAAAATATTACATGCGACATGTTAGGTTGCCTTAGGCTAGGATATATAACGATATTGAATTATATAATGTTCCCACCGAGAAGTAGGTGCCGACGCGCCAGGAATGTTGTAAAATATTACATTCGACATGTTAGGTTGCCTCAGGATAGGATACATAGCGTTATAGAGGTATATAATGTCCGCACCGAGAAGTAGGGGCCGACGTGCCTGGAATGTTGTTAAATATTACATCCGAGATGTTAGGATTGCCTTAGGCAAGGATATATAACGTTATAGACTTATATACTGTTGACACCGAGAAGTAGGTGCCGACGCGTCAGCAATGTTGTTAAATATTACATTCGATATGTTATGTTGCCTTAGGCTAGGATATATAACGTTATAGACGTATATATTGTTCCCACCGAGAAGTAGGTGCCGACGCGCTAGGAATGTTGTAAAATAATACATTCGACATGTTAGGTTGCCTTAGGCTAGGATATATAGCGTTATATACGTATATAATGTTCCCACCGAGAAGTAGGTGCCGACGCGCCAGGAATGTTGTAAAATATTACATTCGACATGTTAGGTTGCCTTAGGCTAGGATATATAGCGTTATATACGTATATAATGTTCCCACCGAGAAGTAGGGGCCGACGTGCCAGGAATGTAGTAAAATATTACATCCGAGATGTTAGGTTGCCTTAGACTAGGATATATAACGTTATAGACGTATATAATGTTCCCACCGAGAAGTAGGGCCGAAGTGACGGGAATGTTGTAAAATATTACATTCGACATGTTATGTTGCCTTAAGCTAGGATATATAGCGTTATATACGTATATAATGTTCCCAACGAGAAGTAGGGGCCGGCGCGCCAGGAATGTTGTAAAATATTACGCTCGACAAGTTAGGTTGCCTTAGGCTAGGATATATAGCGATATTGACGTATATAATGTTCCCACCGAGAAGTAGGGGCCGGCGCGCCAGGAATGTAATAAAATATAACATCCGAAACGTTAGGTTACCTTAGGCTAGGATATATAACGTTATAGACGAATATAATGTTCCCACCGAGAGGTGGGGGCCGACGAGCCAGGAATGTTGTAAAATATTACGCTCGACATTTTAGGTTGTGTTAGGTTAGGATATATGGCGTTATAGACGTATATAATGTTCCCACCGAGAAATAGGGGCGGTTGCGCCACGAATGTAGTAAAATATTACATCCGAGATGTTAGGTTGCCTTAGACTAGGATATATAACGTTATAGACGTATATAATGTTCCCACCGAGAAGTAGTTGCCGACGCGCCAGGAATATTGTGAAATATTACATTCGACATGTTAGGTTGTCTCAGGCTAGGACATATAGCGTTAAAGACGTATATAATGTTCCCACCGAGAAACAGGGGCCGACACGCCAGGAATGTTGTAAAATATTACATCCGAGATGTTAGGTTCCCTTAGCTTAGGATATATAACGTTATAGACGTATATAATGTTCCCACCGAGAAGTAGGGACCGACACGCCAGGAATGTTGTAAAACATAACATCTGAGGTGTTAGGTTTCATTAGGTTAGGATATATAACGTTATAGACGTATACAATGTTCCCACCGAGAAGTAGGGGCCGACGCGCCAGGAATGTTGTTAAATATTACATCCGAGATGTTAGGATTGCCTTAGGCTAGGATATATAACGTTATAGACGTATATAATGTTCCCACCGAGAAGTAGGGGCGGGTGCGCCACGAATGTAGTAAAATATTACATCCGAGATGTTAGGTTGCCTTAGACTAGGATATATAACGTTATAGACGTATATAATGTTCCCACCGAGAAGTAGGGGCCGAAGTGACGGGAATGTTGTAAAATATTACATCCGAGATGTTAGGTTGCCTTAGGCTAGGATATGTAACTTTATAGACGTATATAATGTTCCCACCGAGAAGTAGGGCCGAAGTGACGGGAATGTTGTAAAATATTACATTCGACATGTTATGTTGCCTTAAGCTAGGATATATAGCGTTATATACGTATATAATGTTCCCAACGAGAAGTAGGGGCCGGCGCGCCAGGAATGTTGTAAAATATTACGCTCGACAAGTTAGGTTGCCTTAGGCTAGGATATATAGCGATATTGACGTATATAATGTTCCCACCGAGAAGTAGGGGCCGGCGCGCCAGGAATGTAATAAAATATAACATCCGAAACGTTAGGTTACCTTAGGCTAGGATATATAACGTTATAGACGAATATAATGTTCCCACCGAGAGGTGGGGGCCGACGAGCCAGGAATGTTGTAAAATATTACGCTCGACATTTTAGGTTGTGTTAGGTTAGGATATATGGCGTTATAGACGTATATAATGTTCCCACCGAGAAATAGGGGCGGTTGCGCCACGAATGTAGTAAAATATTACATCCCAGATGTTAGGTTGCCTTAGATTAGGATATATAACGTTATAGACGTATATAATGTTCCCACCGAGAAGTAGTTGCCGACGCGCCAGGAATATTGTGAAATATTACATTCGACATGTTAGGTTGTCTCAGGCTAGGACATATAGCGTTAAAGACGTATATAATGTTCCCACCGAGAAACAGGGGCCGACACGCCAGGAATGTTGTAAAATATTACATCCGAGATGTTAGGTTCCCTTAGCTTAGGATATATAACGTTATAGACGTATATAATGTTCCCACCGAGAAGTAGGGACCGACACGCCAGGAATGTTGTAAAACATAACATCTGAGGTGTTAGGTTTCATTAGGTTAGGATATATAACGTTATAGACGTATACAATGTTCCCACCGAGAAGTAGGGGCCGACGCGCCAGGAATGTTGTTAAATATTACATCCGAGATGTTAGGATTGCCTTAGGCTAGGATATATAACGTTATAGACGTATATAATGTTCCCACCGAGAAGTAGGGGCGGGTGCGCCACGAATGTAGTAAAATATTACATCCGAGATGTTAGGTTGCCTTAGACTAGGATATATAACGTTATAGACGTATATAATGTTCCCACCGAGAAGTAGGGGCCGAAGTGACGGGAATGTTGTAAAATATTACATCCGAGATGTTAGGTTGCCTTAGGCTAGGATATATAGCGTTATATACGTATATAATGTTCCCAACGACAAGTAGGGGCCGGCGCACCAGGAATGTTGTAAAATATTACATTCGACATGTTAGGTTGCCTTAGGCTAGGATATATAGCGATATTGACGTATATAATGTTCCCACCGAGAAGTAGGGGCCCGCGCGCAACGAATGTAGTAAAATATTACATCCGAGATGTTAGGTTCCCTTAGGTTAGGATATATAACTTTATAGACGAATATAATGTTCCCACCGAGAAGTAGGGGCCGACGAGCCAGGAATGTTGTAAAATATTACGCTCGACAAGTTAGGTTGCCTTAGGCTAGGATATATAGCGTTACAGACGTATATAATGTTCCCACCGAGAAGCAGGGGCCGGCGCGCCAGAAATGTAGTAAACTATTACATCCGAGATGTTAGGTTGCCTTAGGCTAGGATATGTAACTTTATAGACGTATATAATGTTCCCACCGAGGAGTAGGGGCCAACGAGCCAGAAATGTGGTAAAATATTACATTCGACAAGTTAGGTTGCCTTAGGCTAGGATATATAGCGTTACAGACGTATATAATGTTCCCACCGAGAAGTAGGGGCCGGCGCGCCAGGAATGTAGTAAAATATTACATCCGAGATGTTAGGTTGCCTTAGGCTAGGATATATAACGTTATTGACTTATATAATGTTCCCACCGAGAAATAGGAGCCGATGCGCAAGGAATGTTGTAAAATTTTACATTCGAAATGTTAGGATTGCCTTAGGCTAGGATATATAGCGTTACAGACGTATATAATGTTCCCACCGAGAAGTAGGGGCCGGCGCGCCACGAATGTAGTAAAATATTACATTCGACATGTTAGGTTGCCTTAGGCTAGGATATATAACGTTATAGACGAATATAATGTTCCCACCGAGAGGTGGGGGCCGACGAGCCAGGATAGTTGTAAAATATTACGCTCGACAAGTTAGGTTGCCTTAGGCTAGGATATGTATCGTTACAGACGTATATAATGTTCCCACTGAGACGCAGGGGTCGGCGCGCCAGAAATGTAGTACAATATTACATCTGAGATGTTAGGTTGCCTTAGGCTAGGATATGTAACTTTATAGACGTATATAATGTTCCCACCGAGAAGTAGGTGCCGACGCGTCAGCAATGTGGTAAAATATTACATTCGACATGTTAAGTTGCCTTAGGTTAGGATATATAACGTAATAGACGTATATAATGTTCCCACCGAGAGGTAGAGGCCGACGAGCCAGGAATGTTGTAAAATATTACATCCGAGATGTTAGGTTCCCTTAGCTTAGGATATATAACGTTATAGATGTATATAATGTTCCCACCGAGAAGTAGGGACCGACACGCCAGGAATGTTGTAAAACATAACATCTGAGGTGTTAGGTTTCATTAGGTTAGGATATATAACGTTATAGACGTATATAATGTTCCCACCCAGAAGTAGGGGGCGACGCGCCAGGAATGTTGTTAAATATTACATCCGAGATGTTAGGATTGCCTCAGGCTAGGATATATAACGTTATAGACGTATATAATGTTCCCACCGAGAAGTAGGGGCCGGTGCGCTACGAATGTAGTAAAATATTACATCCGAGATGTTAGGTTGCCTTAGACTAGGATATATAACGTTATAGACGTATATAATGTTCCCACCGAGAAGTATGGGCCGAAGTGACGGGAATGTTGTAAAATATTACATTCGACATGTTGGTTTGCCTTAGGCTAGGATATATAGCGTTATAGATGTATATAATGTTCCCACCGAGAAGTAGGGGCCGACGTGCCAGGAATGTAATAAAATATTACATCCGAGATGTTAGGTTGCCTTAGACTAGGATATATAACGTTATAGACGTATATAATGTTCCCACCGAGAAGTAGGGGCCGAAGTGACGAGAATGTTGTAAAATATTACATTCGACATGTTAGGTTGCCTTAAGCTAGGATATATAGCGTTATATACGTATATAATGTTCCCAACGACAAGTAGGGGCCGGCGCGCCAGGAATGTTGTAAAATATTACATTCGACATGTTAGGTTGCCTTAGGCTAGGATATATAGCGATATTGACGTATATAATGTTCCCACCGAGAAGTAGGTGCCGGCGCCTAACGAATGTAGTAAAATATTACATCCGAGATGTTAGGTTCCCTTATGTTAGGATATATAACTTTATAGACGAATATAATGTTCCCACCGAGAAGTAGGGGCCGACGAGCCAGGAATGTTGTAAAATATTACGCTCGACAAGTTAGGTTGCCTTAGGCTAGGATATATAGCGTTACAGACGTATATAATATTCCCACCGAGAAGCAGGGGCCGGCGCGCCAGAAATGTAGTAAACTATTACATCCGAGATGTTAGGTTGCCTTAGGCTAGGATATGTAACTTTATAGACGTATATAATGTTCCCACCGAGGAGTAGGGGCCAACGAGCCAGAAATGTGGTAAAATATTACATTCGACAAGTTAGGTTGCCTTAGGCTGGGATATATAGCGTTACAGACGTATATAATGTTCCCACCGTGAAGTAGGGGCCGGCGCGCCAGGAATGTAGTAAAATATTACATCCGAGATGTTAGGTTGCCTTAGGCTAGGATATATAACGTTATTGACTTATATAATGTTCCCACCGAGAAATAGGAGCCGATGCGCAAGGAATGTTGTAAAATTTTACATTCGAAATGTTAGGATTGCCTTAGGCTAGGATATATAGCGTTACAGACGTATTTAATGTTCCCACCGAGAAGTAGGGGCCCGCGCGCAACGAATGTAGTAAAATATTACATCCGAGATATTAGGTTCCCTTAGGTTAGGATATATAACTTTATAGACGAATATAATGTTCCCACCGAGAAGTAGGGGCCGACGAGCCAGGAATGTTGTAAAATATTACGCTCGACAAGTTAGGTTGCCTTAGGCTAGGATATATAGCGTTACAGACGTATATAATGTTCCCACCGAGAAGCAGGGGCCGGCGCGCCAGAAATGTAGTAAACTATTACATCCGAGATGTTAGGTTGCCTTAGGCTAGGATATGTAACTTTATAGACGTATATAATGTTCCCACCGAGGAGTAGGGGCCAACGAGCCAGAAATGTGGTAAAATATTACATTCGACAAGTTAGGTTGCCTTAGGCTAGGATATATAGCGTTACAGACGTATATAATGTTGCCACCGAGAAGTAGGGGCCGGCGCGCCAGGAATGTAGTAAAATATTACATCCGAGATGTTAGGTTGCCTTAGGCTAGGATATATAACGTTATTGACTTATATAATGTTCCCACCGAGAAATAGGAGCCGATGCGCAAGGAATGTTGTAAAATTTTACATTCGAAATGTTAGGATTGCCTTAGGCTAGGATATATAGCGTTACAGACGTATATAATGTTCCCACCGAGAAGTAGGGGCCGGCGCGCCGGGAATGTAGTAAAATATAACATCCGAAATGTTAGGTTGCCTTAGGCTAGGATATATAGCGTTACAGACGTATATAATGTTCCCACCGAGAAGTAGGGACCGACACGCCAGGAATGTTGTAAAACATAACATCTGAGGTGTTAGGTTTCATTAGGTTAGCATATATAACGTTATAGACGTATATAATGTTCCCACCGAGAAGTAGGGGCCGACGAGCCAGGAATGTTGTAAAATATTACGCTCGACAAGTTAGGTTGCCTTAGCTTAGGATATATAGCGTTAGGGACGTATATAATGTTCCCACCGAGAAGTAGGGGCCGGCGCGCCAGGAATGTAGTAAAATATTACATCCGAGATGTTAGGTTGCCTTAGGCTAGGATATATAACGTTATTGACTTATATAATGTTCCCACCGAGAAATAGGAGCCGATGCGCCAGGAATGTTGTAAAATATTACATTCGACATGTTAGGTGGCCTTAGGCTAGGATATATAGCGATATAGACGTATATAATGTTCCCACCGAGAAGTAGGGGCCGGCGCGCCACGAATGTAGTAAAATATTACATTCGACATGTTAGGTTGCCTTAGGCTAGGATATATAACGTTATAGACGAATATAATGTTCCCACCGAGAGGTGGGGGCCGACGAGCCAGGATAGTTGTAAAATATTACGCTCGACAAGTTAGGTTGCCTTAGGCTAGGATATGTATCGTTACAGACGTATATAATGTTCCCACTGAGACGCAGGGGTCGGCGTGCCAGAAATGTAGTACAATATTACATCTGAGATGTTAGGTTGCCTTAGGCTAGGATATGTAACTTTATAGACGTATATAATGTTCCCACCGAGAAGTAGGTGCCGACGCGTCAGCAATGTGGTAAAATATTACATTCGACATGTTAAGTTGCCTTAGGTTAGGATATATAACGTAATAGACGTATATAATGTTCCCACCGAGAGGTAGAGGCCGACGAGCCAGGAATGTTGTAAAATATTACATCCGAGATGTTAGGTTCCCTTAGCTTAGGATATATAACGTTATAGATGTATATAATGTTCCCACCGAGAAGTAGGGACCGACACGCCAGGAATGTTGTAAAACATAACATCTGAGGTGTTAGGTTTCATTAGGTTAGGATATATAACGTTATAGACGTATATAATGTTCCCACCCAGAAGTAGGGTGCGACGCGCCAGGAATGTTGTTAAATATTACATCCGAGATGTTAGGATTGCCTCAGGCTAGGATATATAACGTTATAGACGTATATAATGTTCCCACCGAGAAGTAGGGGCCGGTGCGCTACGAATGTAGTAAAATATTACATCCGAGATGTTAGGTTGCCTTAGACTAGGATATATAACGTTATAGACGTATATAATGTTCCCACCGAGAAGTATGGGCCGAAGTGACGGGAATGTTGTAAAATATTACATTCGACATGTTGGTTTGCCTTAGGCTAGGATATATAGCGTTATAGATGTATATAATGTTCCCACCGAGAAGTAGGGGCCGACGTGCCAGGAATGTAATAAAATATTACATCGGAGATGTTAGGTTGCCTTAGACTAGGATATATAACGTTATAGACGTATATAATGTTCCCACCGAGAAGTAGGGGCCGAAGTGACGAGAATGTTGTAAAATATTACATTCGACATGTTAGGTTGCCTTAAGCTAGGATATATAGCGTTATATACGTATATAATGTTCCCAACGACAAGTAGGGGCCGGCGCGCCAGGAATGTTGTAAAATATTACATTCGACATGTTAGGTTGCCTTAGGCTAGGATATATAGCGATATTGACGTATATAATGTTCCCACCGAGAAGTAGGGGCCGGCGCCTAACGAATGTAGTAAAATATTACATCCGAGATGTTAGGTTCCCTTAGGTTAGGATATATAACTTTATAGACGAATATAATGTTCCCACCGAGAAGTAGGGGCCGACGAGCCAGGAATGTTGTAAAATATTACGCTCGACAAGTTAGGTTGCCTTAGGCTAGGATATATAGCGTTACAGACGTATATAATGTTCCCACCGAGAAGCAGGGGCCGGCGCGCCAGAAATGTAGTAAACTATTACATCCGAGATGTTAGGTTGCCTTAGGCTAGGATATGTAACTTTATAGACGTATATAATGTTCCCACCGAGGAGTAGGGGCCAACGAGCCAGAAATGTGGTAAAATATTACATTCGACAAGTTAGGTTGCCTTAGGCTGGGATATATAGCGTTACAGACGTATATAATGTTCCCACCGTGAAGTAGGGGCCGGCGCGCCAGGAATGTAGTAAAATATTACATCCGAGATGTTAGGTTGCCTTAGGCTAGGATATATAACGTTATTGACTTATATAATGTTCCCACCGAGAAATAGGAGCCGATGCGCAAGGAATGTTGTAAAATTTTACATTCGAAATGTTAGGATTGCCTTAGGCTAGGATATATAGCGTTACAGACGTATATAATGTTCCCACCGAGAAGTAGGGGCCCGCGCGCAACGAATGTAGTAAAATATTACATCCGAGATATTAGGTTCCCTTAGGTTAGGATATATAACTTTATAGACGAATATAATGTTCCCACCGAGAAGTAGGGGCCGACGAGCCAGGAATGTTGTAAAATATTACGCTCGACAAGTTAGGTTGCCTTAGGCTAGGATATATAGCGTTACAGACGTATATAATGTTCCCACCGAGAAGCAGGGGCCGGCGCGCCAGAAATGTAGTAAACTATTACATCCGAGATGTTAGGTTGCCTTAGGCTAGGATATGTAACTTTATAGACGTATATAATGTTCCCACCGAGGAGTAGGGGCCAACGAGCCAGAAATGTGGTAAAATATTACATTCGACAAGTTAGGTTGCCTTAGGCTAGGATATATAGCGTTACAGACGTATATAATGTTCCCACCGAGAAGTAGGGGCCGGCGCGCCAGGAATGTAGTAAAATATTACATCCGAGATGTTAGGTTGCCTTAGGCTAGGATATATAACGTTATTGACTTATATAATGTTCCCACCGAGAAATAGGAGCCGATGCGCAAGGAATGTTGTAAAATTTTACATTCGAAATGTTAGGATTGCCTTAGGCTAGGATATATAGCGTTACAGACGTATATAATGTTCCCACCGAGAAGTAGGGGCCGGCGCGCCGGGAATGTAGTAAAATATAACATCCGAAATGTTAGGTTGCCTTAGGCTAGGATATATAGCGTTACAGACGTATATAATGTTCCCACCGAGAAGTAGGGACCGACACGCCAGGAATGTTGTAAAACATAACATCTGAGGTGTTAGGTTTCATTAGGTTAGCATATATAACGTTATAGACGTATATAATGTTCCCACCGAGAAGTAGGGGCCGACGAGCCAGGAATGTTGTAAAATATTACGCTCGACAAGTTAGGTTGCCTTAGCTTAGGATATATAGCGTTAGGGACGTATATAATGTTCCCACCGAGAAGTAGGGGCCGGCGCGCCAGGAATGTAGTAAAATATTACATCCGAGATGTTAGGTTGCCTTAGGCTAGGATATATAACGTTATTGACTTATATAATGTTCCCACCGAGAAATAGGAGCCGATGCGCCAGGAATGTTGTAAAATATTACATTCGACATGTTAGGTGGCCTTAGGCTAGGATATATAGCGATATAGACGTATATAATGTTCCCACCGAGAAGTAGGGGCCGGCGCGCCACGAATGTAGTAAAATATTACATTCGACATGTTAGGTTGCCTTAGGCTAGGATATACAACGTTATGGACGAATATAATGTTCCCACCGAGAGGTGGGGGCCGACGAGCCAGGATAGTTGTAAAATATTACGCTCGACAAGTTAGGTTGCCTTAGGCTAGGATATGTATCGTTACAGACGTATATAATGTTCCCACTGAGACGCAGGGGTCGGCGTGCCGGAAATGTAGTACAATATTACATCTGAGATGTTAGGTTGCCTTAAGCTAGGATATATAGCGTTATATACGTATATAATGTTCCCACCGAGAAGTAGGGGCCGACGTGCCAGGAATGTAATAAAATATTACATCCGAGATGTTAGGTTGCCTTAGACTAGGATATATAACGTTATAGACGTATATAATGTTCCCACCGAGAAGTAGGGGCCGAAGTGACGAGAATGTTGTAAAATATTACATCCGAGATGTTAGGTTCCCTTAGGTTAGGATATATAACTTTATAGACGAATATAATGTTCCCACCGAGAAGTAGGGGCCGACGAGCCAGGAATGTTGTAAAATATTACGCTCGACAAGTTAGGTTGCCTTAGGCTAGGATATATAGCGTTACAGACGTATATAATGTTCCCACCGAGAAGCAGGGGCCGGCGCGCCAGAAATGTAGTAAACTATTACATCCGAGATGTTAGGTTGCCTTAGGCTAGGATATGTAACTTTATAGACGTATATAATGTTCCCACCGAGGAGTAGGGGCCAACGAGCCAGAAATGTGGTAAAATATTACATTCGACAAGTTAGGTTGCCTTAGGCTGGGATATATAGCGTTACAGACGTATATAATGTTCCCACCGTGAAGTAGGGGCCGGCGCGCCAGGAATGTAGTAAAATATTACATCCGAGATGTTAGGTTGCCTTAGGCTAGGATATATAACGTTATTGACTTATATAATGTTCCCACCGAGAAATAGGAGCCGATGCGCAAGGAATGTTGTAAAATTTTACATTCGAAATGTTAGGATTGCCTTAGGCTAGGATATATAGCGTTACAGACGTATATAATGTTCCCACCGAGAAGTAGGGGCCCGCGCGCAACGAATGTAGTAAAATATTACATCCGAGATATTAGGTTCCCTTAGGTTAGGATATATAACTTTATAGACGAATATAATGTTCCCACCGAGAAGTAGGGGCCGACGAGCCAGGAATGTTGTAAAATATTACGCTCGACAAGTTAGGTTGCCTTAGGCTAGGATATATAGCGTTACAGACGTATATAATGTTCCCACCGAGAAGCAGGGGCCGGCGCGCCAGAAATGTAGTAAACTATTACATCCGAGATGTTAGGTTGCCTTAGGCTAGGATATGTAACTTTATAGACGTATATAATGTTCCCACCGAGGAGTAGGGGCCAACGAGCCAGAAATGTGGTAAAATATTACATTCGACAAGTTAGGTTGCCTTAGGCTAGGATATATAGCGTTACAGACGTATATAATGTTCCCACCGAGAAGTAGGGGCCGGCGCGCCAGGAATGTAGTAAAATATTACATCCGAGATGTTAGGTTGCCTTAGGCTAGGATATATAACGTTATTGACTTATATAATGTTCCCACCGAGAAATAGGAGCCGATGCGCAAGGAATGTTGTAAAATTTTACATTCGAAATGTTAGGATTGCCTTAGGCTAGGATATATAGCGTTACAGACGTATATAATGTTCCCACCGAGAAGTAGGGGCCGGCGCGCCGGGAATGTAGTAAAATATAACATCCGAAATGTTAGGTTGCCTTAGGCTAGGATATATAGCGTTACAGACGTATATAATGTTCCCACCGAGAAGTAGGTACCGACACGCCAGGAATGTTGTAAAACATAACATCTGAGGTGTTAGGTTTCATTAGGTTAGCATATATAACGTTATAGACGTATATAATGTTCCCACCGAGAAGTAGGGGCCGACGAGCCAGGAATGTTGTAAAATATTACGCTCGACAAGTTAGGTTGCCTTAGCTTAGGATATATAGCGTTAGGGACGTATATAATGTTCCCACCGAGAAGTAGGGGCCGGCGCGCCAGGAATGTAGTAAAATATTACATCCGAGATGTTAGGTTGCCTTAGGCTAGGATATATAACGTTATTGACTTATATAATGTTCCCACCGAGAAATAGGAGCCGATGCGCCAGGAATGTTGTAAAATATTACATTCGACATGTTAGGTGGCCTTAGGCTAGGATATATAGCGATATAGACGTATATAATGTTCCCACCGAGAAGTAGGGGCCGGCGCGCCACGAATGTAGTAAAATATTACATTCGACATGTTAGGTTGCCTTAGGCTAGGATATATAACGTTATAGACGAATATAATGTTCCCACCGAGAGGTGGGGGCCGACGAGCCAGGATAGTTGTAAAATATTACGCTCGACAAGTTAGGTTGCCTTAGGCTAGGATATGTATCGTTACAGACGTATATAATGTTCCCACTGAGACGCAGGGGTCGGCGTGCCAGAAATGTAGTACAATATTACATCTGAGATGTTAGGTTGCCTTAGGCTAGGATATGTAACTTTATAGACGTATATAATGTTCCCACCGAGAAGTAGGTGCCGACGCGTCAGCAATGTGGTAAAATATTACATTCGACATGTTAAGTTGCCTTAGGTTAGGATATATAACGTAATAGACGTATATAATGTTCCCACCGAGAGGTAGAGGCCGACGAGCCAGGAATGTTGTAAAATATTACATCCGAGATGTTAGGTTCCCTTAGCTTAGGATATATAACGTTATAGATGTATATAATGTTCCCACCGAGAAGTAGGGACCGACACGCCAGGAATGTTGTAAAACATAACATCTGAGGTGTTAGGTTTCATTAGGTTAGGATATATAACGTTATAGACGTATATAATGTTCCCACCCAGAAGTAGGGGGCGACGCGCCAGGAATGTTGTTAAATATTACATCCGAGATGTTAGGATTGCCTCAGGCTAGGATATATAACGTTATAGACGTATATAATGTTCCCACCGAGAAGTAGGGGCCGGTGCGCTACGAATGTAGTAAAATATTACATCCGAGATGTTAGGTTGCCTTAGACTAGGATATATAACGTTATAGACGTATATAATGTTCCCACCGAGAAGTATGGGCCGAAGTGACGGGAATGTTGTAAAATATTACATTCGACATGTTGGTTTGCCTTAGGCTAGGATATATAGCGTTATAGATGTATATAATGTTCCCACCGAGAAGTAGGGGCCGACGTGCCAGGAATGTAATAAAATATTACATCCGAGATGTTAGGTTGCCTTAGACTAGGATATATAACGTTATAGACGTATATAATGTTCCCACCGAGAAGTAGGGGCCGAAGTGACGAGAATGTTGTAAAATATTACATTCGACATGTTAGGTTGCCTTAAGCTAGGATATATAGCGTTATATACGTATATAATGTTCCCAACGACAAGTAGGGGCCGGCGCGCCAGGAATGTTGTAAAATATTACATTCGACATGTTAGGTTGCCTTAGGCTAGGATATATAGCGATATTGACGTATATAATGTTCCCACCGAGAAGTAGGGGCCGGCGCCTAACGAATGTAGTAAAATATTACATCCGAGATGTTAGGTTCCCTTAGGTTAGGATATATAACTTTATAGACGAATATAATGTTCCCACCGAGAAGTAGGGGCCGACGAGCCAGGAATGTTGTAAAATATTACGCTCGACAAGTTAGGTTGCCTTAGGCTAGGATATATAGCGTTACAGACGTATATAATGTTCCCACCGAGAAGCAGGGGCCGGCGCGCCAGAAATGTAGTAAACTATTACATCCGAGATGTTAGGTTGCCTTAGGCTAGGATATGTAACTTTATAGACGTATATAATGTTCCCACCGAGGAGTAGGGGCCAACGAGCCAGAAATGTGGTAAAATATTACATTCGACAAGTTAGGTTGCCTTAGGCTGGGATATATAGCGTTACAGACGTATATAATGTTCCCACCGTGAAGTAGGGGCCGGCGCGCCAGGAATGTAGTAAAATATTACATCCGAGATGTTAGGTTGCCTTAGGCTAGGATATATAACGTTATTGACTTATATAATGTTCCCACCGAGAAATAGGAGCCGATGCGCAAGGAATGTTGTAAAATTTTACATTCGAAATGTTAGGATTGCCTTAGGCTAGGATATATAGCGTTACAGACGTATATAATGTTCCCACCGAGAAGTAGGGGCCCGCGCGCAACGAATGTAGTAAAATATTACATCCGAGATATTAGGTTCCCTTAGGTTAGGATATATAACTTTATAGACGAATATAATGTTCCCACCGAGAAGTAGGGGCCGACGAGCCAGGAATGTTGTAAAATATTACGCTCGACAAGTTAGGTTGCCTTAGGCTAGGATATATAGCGTTACAGACGTATATAATGTTCCCACCGAGAAGCAGGGGCCGGCGCGCCAGAAATGTAGTAAACTATTACATCCGAGATGTTAGGTTGCCTTAGGCTAGGATATGTAACTTTATAGACGTATATAATGTTCCCACCGAGGAGTAGGGGCCAACGAGCCAGAAATGTGGTAAAATATTACATTCGACAAGTTAGGTTGCCTTAGGCTAGGATATATAGCGTTACAGACGTATATAATGTTCCCACCGAGAAGTAGGGGCCGGCGCGCCAGGAATGTAGTAAAATATTACATCCGAGATGTTAGGTTGCCTTAGGCTAGGATATATAACGTTATTGACTTATATAATGTTCCCACCGAGAAATAGGAGCCGATGCGCAAGGAATGTTGTAAAATTTTACATTCGAAATGTTAGGATTGCCTTAGGCTAGGATATATAGCGTTACAGACGTATATAATGTTCCCACCGAGAAGTAGGGGCCGGCGCGCCACGAATGTAGTAAAATATTACATTCGACATGTTAGGTTGCCTTAGGCTAGGATATATAACGTTATAGACGAATATAATGTTCCCACCGAGAGGTGGGGGCCGACGAGCCAGGATAGTTGTAAAATATTACGCTCGACAAGTTAGGTTGCCTTAGGCTAGGATATGTATCGTTACAGACGTATATAATGTTCCCACTGAGACGCAGGGGTCGGCGCGCCAGAAATGTAGTACAATATTACATCTGAGATGTTAGGTTGCCTTAGGCTAGGATATGTAACTTTATAGACGTATATAATGTTCCCACCGAGAAGTAGGTGCCGACGCGTCAGCAATGTGGTAAAATATTACATTCGACATGTTAAGTTGCCTTAGGTTAGGATATATAACGTAATAGACGTATATAATGTTCCCACCGAGAGGTAGAGGCCGACGAGCCAGGAATGTTGTAAAATATTACATCCGAGATGTTAGGTTCCCTTAGCTTAGGATATATAACGTTATAGATGTATATAATGTTCCCACCGAGAAGTAGGGACCGACACGCCAGGAATGTTGTAAAACATAACATCTGAGGTGTTAGGTTTCATTAGGTTAGGATATATAACGTTATAGACGTATATAATGTTCCCACCCAGAAGTAGGGGGCGACGCGCCAGGAATGTTGTTAAATATTACATCCGAGATGTTAGGATTGCCTCAGGCTAGGATATATAACGTTATAGACGTATATAATGTTCCCACCGAGAAGTAGGGGCCGGTGCGCTACGAATGTAGTAAAATATTACATCCGAGATGTTAGGTTGCCTTAGACTAGGATATATAACGTTATAGACGTATATAATGTTCCCACCGAGAAGTATGGGCCGAAGTGACGGGAATGTTGTAAAATATTACATTCGACATGTTGGTTTGCCTTAGGCTAGGATATATAGCGTTATAGATGTATATAATGTTCCCACCGAGAAGTAGGGGCCGACGTGCCAGGAATGTAATAAAATATTACATCCGAGATGTTAGGTTGCCTTAGACTAGGATATATAACGTTATAGACGTATATAATGTTCCCACCGAGAAGTAGGGGCCGAAGTGACGAGAATGTTGTAAAATATTACATTCGACATGTTAGGTTGCCTTAAGCTAGGATATATAGCGTTATATACGTATATAATGTTCCCAACGACAAGTAGGGGCCGGCGCGCCAGGAATGTTGTAAAATATTACATTCGACATGTTAGGTTGCCTTAGGCTAGGATATATAGCGATATTGACGTATATAATGTTCCCACCGAGAAGTAGGGGCCGGCGCCTAACGAATGTAGTAAAATATTACATCCGAGATGTTAGGTTCCCTTATGTTAGGATATATAACTTTATAGACGAATATAATGTTCCCACCGAGAAGTAGGGGCCGACGAGCCAGGAATGTTGTAAAATATTACGCTCGACAAGTTAGGTTGCCTTAGGCTAGGATATATAGCGTTACAGACGTATATAATGTTCCCACCGAGAAGCAGGGGCCGGCGCGCCAGAAATGTAGTAAACTATTACATCCGAGATGTTAGGTTGCCTTAGGCTAGGATATGTAACTTTATAGACGTATATAATGTTCCCACCGAGGAGTAGGGGCCAACGAGCCAGAAATGTGGTAAAATATTACATTCGACAAGTTAGGTTGCCTTAGGCTGGGATATATAGCGTTACAGACGTATATAATGTTCCCACCGTGAAGTAGGGGCCGGCGCGCCAGGAATGTAGTAAAATATTACATCCGAGATGTTAGGTTGCCTTAGGCTAGGATATATAACGTTATTGACTTATATAATGTTCCCACCGAGAAATAGGAGCCGATGCGCAAGGAATGTTGTAAAATTTTACATTCGAAATGTTAGGATTGCCTTAGGCTAGGATATATAGCGTTACAGACGTATATAATGTTCCCACCGAGAAGTAGGGGCCGGCGCGCCGGGAATGTAGTAAAATATAACATCCGAAATGTTAGGTTGCCTTAGGCTAGGATATATAGCGTTACAGACGTATATAATGTTCCCACCGAGAAGTAGGGACCGACACGCCAGGAATGTTGTAAAACATAACATCTGAGGTGTTAGGTTTCATTAGGTTAGCATATATAACGTTATAGACGTATATAATGTTCCCACCGAGAAGTAGGGGCCGACGCGCCAGGAATGTTGTTAAATATTACATCCGAGATGTTAGGATTGCCTTAGGCTAGGATATATAACGTTATAGATGTATATAATGTTCCCACCGAGAAGTAGGGGCCGGTGCGCCACGAATGTAGTAAAATATTACATCCGAGATGTTAGGTTGCCTTAGACTAGGATATATAACGTTATAGACGTATATAATGTTCCCACCGAGAAGTATGGGCCGAAGTGACGGGAATGTTGTAAAATATTACATTCGACATGTTGGTTTGCCTTAGGCTAGGATATATAGCGTTATAGACGTATATAATGTTCCCACCGAGAAGTAGGGGCCGACGTGCCAGGAATGTAGTAAAATATTACATCCGAGATGTTAGGTTGCCTTAGACTAGGATATATAACGTTATAGACGTATATAATGTTCCCACCGAGAAGTAGGGGCCGAAGTGACGAGAATGTTGTAAAATATTACATTCGACATGTTAGGTTGCCTTAAGCTAGGATATATAGCGTTATATACGTATATAATGTTCCCAACGACAAGTAGGGGCCGGCGCACCAGGAATGTTGTAAAATATTACATTCGACATGTTAGGTTGCCTTAGGCTAGGATATATAGCGATATTGACGTATATAATGTTCCCACCGAGAAGTAGGGGCCCGCGCGCAACGAATGTAGTAAAATATTACATCCGAGATGTTAGGTTCCCTTAGGTTAGGATATATAACTTTATAGACGAATATAATGTTCCCACCGAGAAGTAGGGGCCGAGGAGCCAGGAATGTTGTAAAATATTACGCTCGACAAGTTAGGTTGCCTTAGGCTAGGATATATAGCGTTACAAACGTATATAATGTTCACACCGAGAAGCAGGGGCCGGCGCGCCAGAAATGTAGTAAAATATTACATCCGAGATGTTAGGTGGCCTTAGGCTAGGATATGCAACTTTATAGACGTATATAATGTTTCCACCGAGGAGTAGGGGCCAACGAGCCAGAAATGTGGTAAAATATTACATTCGACATGTTAAGTTGCCTTAGGTTAGGATATATAACGTTATAGATGTATATAATGTTCCCACCGAGAAGTAGAGGCCGACGAGCCAGGAATGTTGTAAAATATTACGCTCGACAAGTTAGGTTGCCTTAGCTTAGGATATATAGCGTTAGAGACGTATATAATGTTCCCACCGAGAAGTAGGGGCCGGCGCGCCAGGAATGTAGTAAAATATTACATCCGAGATGTTAGGTTGCCTTAGGCTAGGATATATAGCGTTATATACGTATATAATGTTCCCAACGACAAGTAGGGGCCGGCGCACCAGGAATGTTGTAAAATATTACATTCGACATGTTAGGTTGCCTTAGGCTAGGATATATAGCGATATTGACGTATATAATGTTCCCACCGAGAAGTAGGGGCCCGCGCGCAACGAATGTAGTAAAATATTACATCCGAGATGTTAGGTTCCCTTAGGTTAGGATATATAACTTTATAGACGAATATAATGTTCCCACCGAGAAGTAGGGGCCGAGGAGCCAGGAATGTTGTAAAATATTACGCTCGACAAGTTAGGTTGCCTTAGGCTAGGATATATAGCGTTACAAACGTATATAATGTTCACACCGAGAAGCAGGGGCCGGCGCGCCAGAAATGTAGTAAAATATTACATCCGAGATGTTAGGTGGCCTTAGGCTAGGATATGCAACTTTATAGACGTATATAATGTTTCCACCGAGGAGTAGGGGCCAACGAGCCAGAAATGTGGTAAAATATTACATTCGACATGTTAAGTTGCCTTAGGTTAGGATATATAACGTTATAGATGTATATAATGTTCCCACCGAGAAGTAGAGGCCGACGAGCCAGGAATGTTGTAAAATATTACGCTCGACAAGTTAGGTTGCCTTAGCTTAGGATATATAGCGTTAGAGACGTATATAATGTTCCCACCGAGAAGTAGGGGCCGGCGCGCCAGGAATGTAGTAAAATATTACATCCGAGATGTTAGGTTGCCTTAGGCTAGGATATATAACGTTATTGACTTATATAATGTTCCCACCGAGAAATAGGAGCCGATGCGCCAGGAATGTTGTAAAATATTACATTCGACATGTTAGGTGGCCTTAGGCTAGGATATATAGCGATATAGACGTATATAATGTTCCCACCGAGAAGTAGGGGCCGGCGCGCCACGAATGTAGTAAAATATTACATTCGACATGTTAGGTTGCCTTAGGCTAGGATATATAACGTTATAGACGAATATAATGTTCCCACCGAGAGGTGGGGGCCGACGAGCCAGGATAGTTGTAAAATATTACGCTCGACAAGTTAGGTTGCCTTAGGCTAGGATATGTATCGTTACAGACGTATATAATGTTCCCACTGAGACGCAGGGGTCGGCGCGCCAGAAATGTAGTACAATATTACATCTGAGATGTTAGGTTGCCTTAGGCTAGGATATGTAACTTTATAGACGTATATAATGTTCCCACCGAGAAGTAGGTGCCGACGCGTCAGCAATGTGGTAAAATATTACATTCGACATGTTAAGTTGCCTTAGGTTAGGATATATAACGTAATAGACGTATATAATGTTCCCACCGAGAGGTAGAGGCCGACGAGCCAGGAATGTTGTAAAATATTACATCCGAGATGTTAGGTTCCCTTAGCTTAGGATATATAACGTTATAGATGTATATAATGTTCCCACCGAGAAGTAGGGACCGACACGCCAGGAATGTTGTAAAACATAACATCTGAGGTGTTAGGTTTCATTAGGTTAGGATATATAACGTTATAGACGTATATAATGTTCCCACCCAGAAGTAGGGGGCGACGCGCCAGGAATGTTGTTAAATATTACATCCGAGATGTTAGGATTGCCTCAGGCTAGGATATATAACGTTATAGACGTATATAATGTTCCCACCGAGAAGTAGGGGCCGGTGCGCTACGAATGTAGTAAAATATTACATCCGAGATGTTAGGTTGCCTTAGACTAGGATATATAACGATATAGGCGTATATAATGTTCCCACCGAGAAGTATGGGCCGAAGTGACGGGAATGTTGTAAAATATTACATTCGACATGTTGGTTTGCCTTAGGCTAGGATATATAGCGTTATAGATGTATATAATGTTCCCACCGAGAAGTAGGGGCCGACGTGCCAGGAATGTAATAAAATATTACATCCGAGATGTTAGGTTGCCTTAGACTAGGATATATAACGTTATAGACGTATATAATGTTCCCACCGAGAAGTAGGGGCCGAAGTGACGAGAATGTTGTAAAATATTACATTCGACATGTTAGGTTGCCTTAAGCTAGGATATATAGCGTTATATACGTATATAATGTTCCCAACGACAAGTAGGGGCCGGCGCGCCAGGAATGTTGTAAAATATTACATTCGACATGTTAGGTTGCCTTAGGCTAGGATATATAGCGATATTGACGTATATAATGTTCCCACCGAGAAGTAGGGGCCGGCGCGCAACGAATGTAGTAAAATATTACATCCGAGATGTTAGGTTCCCTTAGGTTAGGATATATAACTTTATAGACGAATATAATGTTCCCACCGAGAAGTAGGGGCCGACGAGCCAGGAATGTTGTAAAATATTACGCTCGACAAGTTAGGTTGCCTTAGGCTAGGATATATAGCGTTACAGACGTATATAATGTTCCCACCGAGAAGCAGGGGCCGGCGCGCCAGAAATGTAGTAAACTATTACATCCGAGATGTTAGGTTGCCTTAGGCTAGGATATGTAACTTTATAGACGTATATAATGTTCCCACCGAGGAGTAGGGGCCAACGAGCCAGAAATGTGGTAAAATATTACATTCGACAAGTTAGGTTGCCTTAGGCTGGGATATATAGCGTTACAGACGTATATAATGTTCCCACCGTGAAGTAGGGGCCGGCGCGCCAGGAATGTAGTAAAATATTACATCCGAGATGTTAGGTTGCCTTAGGCTAGGATATATAACGTTATTGACTTATATAATGTTCCCACCGAGAAATAGGAGCCGATGCGCAAGGAATGTTGTAGAATTTTACATTCGAAATGTTAGGATTGCCTTAGGCTAGGATATATAGCGTTACAGACGTATATAATGTTCCCACCGAGAAGTAGGGGCCCGCGCGCAACGAATGTAGTAAAATATTACATCCGAGATATTAGGTTCCCTTAGGTTAGGATATATAACTTTATAGACGAATATAATGTTCCCACCGAGAAGTAGGGGCCGACGAGCCAGGAATGTTGTAAAATATTACGCTCGACAAGTTAGGTTGCCTTAGGCTAGGATATATAGCGTTACAGACGTATATAATGTTCCCACCGAGAAGCAGGGGCCGGCGCGCCAGAAATGTAGTAAACTATTACATCCGAGATGTTAGGTTGCCTTAGGCTAGGATATGTAACTTTATAGACGTATATAATGTTCCCACCGAGGAGTAGGGGCCAACGAGCCAGAAATGTGGTAAAATATTACATTCGACAAGTTAGGTTGCCTTAGGCTAGGATATATAGCGTTACAGACGTATATAATGTTCCCACCGAGAAGTAGGGGCCGGCGCGCCAGGAATGTAGTAAAATATTACATCCGAGATGTTAGGTTGCCTTAGGCTAGGATATATAACGTTATTGACTTATATAATGTTCCCACCGAGAAATAGGAGCCGATGCGCAAGGAATGTTGTAAAATTTTACATTCGAAATGTTAGGATTGCCTTAGGCTAGGATATATAGCGTTACAGACGTATATAATGTTCCCACCGAGAAGTAGGGGCCGGCGCGCCGGGAATGTAGTAAAATATAACATCCGAAATGTTAGGTTGCCTTAGGCTAGGATATATAGCGTTACAGACGTATATAATGTTCCCACCGAGAAGTAGGGACCGACACGCCAGGAATGTTGTAAAACATAACATCTGAGGTGTTAGGTTTCATTAGGTTAGCATATATAACGTTATAGACGTATATAATGTTCCCACCGAGAAGTAGGGGCCGACGCGCCAGGAATGTTGTTAAATATTACATCCGAGATGTTAGGATTGCCTTAGGCTAGGATATATAACGTTATAGATGTATATAATGTTCCCACCGAGAAGTAGGGGCCGGTGCGCCACGAATGTAGTAAAATATTACATCCGAGATGTTAGGTTGCCTTAGACTAGGATATATAACGTTATAGACGTATATAATGTTCCCACCGAGAAGTATGGGCCGAAGTGACGGGAATGTTGTAAAATATTACATTCGACATGTTGGTTTGCCTTAGGCTAGGATATATAGCGTTATAGACGTATATAATGTTCCCACCGAGAAGTAGGGGCCGACGTGCCAGGAATGTAGTAAAATATTACATCCGAGATGTTAGGTTGCCTTAGACTAGGATATATAACGTTATAGACGTATATAATGTTCCCACCGAGAAGTAGGGGCCCGCGCGCAACGAATGTAGTAAAATATTACATTCGACATGTTAGGTTGCCTTAGGTTAGGATATATAACTTTATAGACGAATATAATGTTCCCACCGAGAAGTAGGGGCCGACGAGCCAGGAATGTTGTAAAATATTACGCTCGACAAGTTAGGTTGCCTTAGGCTAGGATATATAGCGTTACAAACGTATATAATGTTCACACCGAGAAGCAGGGGCCGGCGCGCCAGAAATGTAGTAAAATATTACATCCGAGATGTTAGGTGGCCTTAGGCTAGGATATGTAACTTTATAGACGTATATAATGTTTCCACCGAGGAGTAGGGGCCAACGAGCCAGAAATGTGGTAAAATATTACATTCGACATGTTAAGTTGCCTTAGGTTAGGATATATAACGTTATAGATGTATATAATGTTCCCACCGAGAAGTAGAGGCCGACGAGCCAGGAATGTTGTAAAATATTACGCTCGACAAGTTAGGTTGCCTTAGCTTAGGATATATAGCGTTAGAGACGTATATAATGTTCCCACCGAGAAGTAGGGGCCGGCGCGCCAGGAATGTAGTAAAATATTACATCCGAGATGTTAGGTTGCCTTAGGCTAGGATATATAACGTTATTGACTTATATAATGTTCCCACCGAGAAATAGGAGCCGATGCGCCAGGAATGTTGTAAAATATACATTCGACATGTTAGGTGGCCTTAGGCTAGGATATATAGCGATATTGACGTATATAATGTTCCCACCGAGAAGTAGGGGCCGGCGCCCAACGAATGTAGTAAAATATTACATCCGAGATGTTAGGTTCCCTTAGGTTAGGATATATAACTTTATAGACGAATATAATGTTCCCACCGAGAAGTAGGGGCCGACGAGCCAGGAATGTTGTAAAATATTACGCTCGACAAGTTAGGTTGCCTTAGGCTAGGATATATAGCGTTACAGACGTATATAATGTTCCCACCGAGAAGTAGGGGCCGGTGCGCCACGAATGTAGTAAAATATTACATCCGAGATGTTAGGTTGCCTTAGACTAGGATATATAACGTTATAGACGTATATAATGTTCCCACCGAGAAGTATGGGCCGAAGTGACGGGAATGTTGTAAAATATTACATTCGACATGTTAGTTTGCCTTAGGCTAGGATATATAGCGTTATAGACGTATATAATGTTCCCACCGAGAAGTAGGGGCCGACGTGCCAGGAATGTAGTAAACTATTACATCCGAGATGTTAGGTTGCCTTAGACTAGGATATATAACGTTATAGACGTATATAATGTTCCCACCGAGAAGTAGGGGCCGAAGTGACGAGAATGTTGTAAAATATTACATTCGACATGTTAGGTTGCCTTAAGCTAGGATATATAGCGTTATATACGTATATAATGTTCCCAACGAGAAGTAGGGGCCCGCGCGCCAGGAATGTTGTAAAATATTACATTCGACATGTTAGGTTGCCTTAGGCTAGGATATATAGCGATATTGACGTATATAATGTTCCCACCGAGAAGTAGGGTCCGGCGCGCCACGAATGTAGTAAAATATTACATCCGAGATGTTAGGTTCCCTTAGGTTAGGATATATAACTTTATAGACGAATATAATGTTCACACCGAGAAGCAGGGGCCGGCGCGCCAGAAATGTAGTAAAATATTACATCCGAGATGTTAGGTTGCCTTAGGCTAGGATATGTAACTTTATAGACGTATATAATGTTCCCACCGAGGAGTAGGGGCCAACGAGCCAGAAATGTGGTAAAATATTACATTCGACATGTTAAGTTGCCTTAGGTTAGGATATATAACGTTATAGATGTATATAATGTTCCCACCGAGAAGTAGAGGCCGACGAGCCAGGAATGTTGTAAAATATTACGCTCGACAAGTTAGGTTGCCTTAGGCTAGGATATATAGCATTACAGACGTATATAATGTTCCCACCGAGAAGTAGGGGCCGGCGCGCCAGGAATGTAGTAAAATATTACATCCGAGATGTTAGGTTGCCTTAGGCTAGGATATATAACGTTATTGACTTATATAATGTTCCCACCGAGAAATAGGAGCCGATGCGCCAGGAATGTTGTAAAATTTTACATTCGAAATGTTAGGATTGCCTTAGGCTAGGATATATAACGTTATAGACGTATATACTGTACCCACCGAGAAGTAGGGGCCGGCGCGCCAGGAATGTTGTAAAATATTACATTCGACATATTAGGTTGCCTTAGGCTAGGATATATAGCGATATAGACGTATACAATGTTCCCACCGAGAAGAAGGGCCGGCGCGCCAGGAATGTAGTAAAATATAACATCCGAGATGTTAGGTTGCCTTAAGCTAGGATATATGGCGTTATAGACGTATATAATGTTCCCACCGAGAAATAGGGCCCGACACGCCAGGAATGTTGTAAAACATTACATCCGAGGTGTTAGGTTGCATTAGGCTAGGATATATAGCGTTATAGACGTATATAATGTTCCCACCGAGAAGAAGGGGCCGACGCGCCAGAAATGCTGTAAAACATTACATCCGAGGTGTTAGGTTGCATTAGGCTAGGATATATAGCGTTATAGACGTGTATAATGTTCCCACCGAGAAGTGGGGGCCGGCGCTCCAGGAATGTAGTAAAATATTACATCCGAGATGTTACGTTGCCTTAGGCTAGGATATGTAAAGTTATAGACGTATATAATGTTCCCACCGAGAAGTAGGGCCGAAGTGACGGGAATGTTGTAAAATATTACATCCGAGATGTTAGGTTGCCTTAGGTTAGGATATATAACGGTATTGACTTATATAATTTTCCCACCGAGAAGTAGGTGCCGACGCGCCAGGAATGTTGTAAAATATTACATGCGACATGTTAGGTTGCCTTAGGCTAGGATATATAGCGTTATAAACGTATATAATGTTCCCACCGAGAAGTAGGCGCCGACACGCCAGGAATGTTGTAAAATACTACATTCGACAAGTTAGGTTGCCTTAGGCTAGGATACATAGCTTTAAAGACGTATATAATGTTCCCACCGAGAAGTAGGAGCCGGCGCGCCAGGAATGTAGTAAAATATTACATCCGACAGGTTAGGCTGCCTCAGGCTAGGATATATAGCGTTATAAACGTATATAATGTTCCCACCGAGAAGTAGGGGCCGATGTGCCAGGAATGTAGTAAAATATTACATCCGCGATGTTAGGTTGCCTTAAGCTGGGATATATAGCGTTATAGACGTATATAATGTTCCCACCGAGAAGTAGGGGCCGAAGTGCCGGGAATGTTGTAAAATATTACATTCGATATGTTAGTTTGCCTTAGGTTAGGATGTATAACGTTATAGACGTATATAATGTTCCCACCGAGAAGAAGGGGCCGGCGCGCCAGGAATGTAGTAAAATATTACATCCGAGATGTTAGGTTGCCTTAGGCAAGGATATGTAGCATTATAGACGTATATAATGTTCCCACCGAGAGGTAGGGGCCGGCGCGCCAGGAATGTAGTAAAATATAACATCCGGGATGTTAAGTTGCCTTAGGCTAGAATAAGTAACGTTATAGACGTATATAATGTTCCCACCGAGAAGTAGGGGCCGACGAGCCAGGAATGTAGTAAAATATTACATCCGAGATGTTATGTTGCCTTAGGTTAGGATATATAACGTTATTGACTTATATAATGTTCCCACGGAGAAATAGGGGCCGACGCGCCAGGAATGTTGTAAAATTATACATTCGACATGTTAGGATTGCCTTAGACTAGGATATATATCGTTATAGACGTATATAATGTTCCCACCGAGAAGTAGGCGCCGGCGCACCAGGAATGTAGTAAAATATTACATCCGAGATGTTAGGTTGCCTTAGGCAAGGATATGTGGCATTATAGACGTATATAATGTTCCCACCGAGAAGTAGGGGCCGGCGCGCCAGGAATGTAGTAAAATATAACATCCGAGATGTTAGGTTGCCTTAGGCTAGAATAAGTAACGTTATAGACGTATATAATGTTCCCACCGAGAAGTAGGGGCCGACGAGCCAGGAATGTAGTAAAATATTACATCCGAAATGTTAGGTTGCCTTAGGTTAGAATATATAACGTTATAGACTTATATACTGTTCCCACCGAGAAGTAGGTGCCGACGCGCCAGGAATGTAGTAAAATATTACATCCGAGATGTTAGGATTACCTTAGGCTAGGATATATAACGTTATAGACGTATATAATGTTCCCACCGAGAAGTAGGGGCCGGCGCGCCAGGAATGTTGTAAAATATTACATCCGAGATGTTAGGATTGCCTTAGGCTAGGATATATAACGTTATAGACGTATATAATGTTCCCACCGAGAAGTAGGGGCCGGCGCGCCGGGAATGTAGTAAAATATAACATCCGAGATGTTAGGTTGCCTTAGGCTAGGATATATAACGTTATAGACGTATATAATGTTCCCACCGAGAAGTAGGTGCCGAAGTGACGGGAATGTTGTAAAATATTACATTCGACATGTTAGTTTGCCTTAGGCTAGAATATATAGCCTTGTAGACGTATATAATGTTCCCACCGAGAAGTAGGGGCCGACGCGCCAGAAATGCTGTAAAATATTACATTCGACATGTTAGGATTGCCTTAGGCTAGGATATATAACGTTATATACGTATATGATATTCCCACCGAGAACTACGGGCCTACACGCCAGGAATGTTTTCAAATATTACTTCCGAGATGTTAGGTTTCCCTTAGGTTAGGATATATAACGTTATAGACGTATATAATGTTCCCACCGAGAAGTAGGCGCCGGCGCACCAGGAATGTAGTAAGATATTACATCCGAGATGTTAGGTTGCCTTAGGCAAGGATATGTGGCATTATAGACGTATATAATGTTCCCACCGAGAAGTAGGGGCCGGCGCGCCAGGAATGTAGTAAAATATAACATCCGAGATGTTAGGTTGCCTTAGGCTAGAATAAGTAACGTTATAGACGTATATAATGTTCCCACCGAGAAGTAGGTGCCGACGAGCCAGGAATGTAGTAAAATATTACATCTGAGATGTTAGGTTGCCTTAGGTTAGAATATATAACGTTATAGACTTATATACTGTTCCCACCGAGAAGTAGGTGCCGACGCGCCAGGAATGTAGTAAAATATTACATACGAGGTGTTAGGTTGCCTTAGGTTAGGATATATAACGTTATTGACTTATATAATGTTCCCACGGAGAAATAGGGGCCGACGCGCCAGGAATGTTGTAAAATTATACATTCGACATGTTAGGATTGCCTTAGGCTAGGATATATATCGTTAAAGACGTATATAATGTTCCCACCGAGAAATAGGGGCCGACACGCCAGGAATGTTGTAAAACATTCCATCCGAGGTGTTAGCTTGCCTTAGGCTAGGATATATAGCGTTATAGGCGTATATAATGTTCCCACCGAGAAGTAGGGGCCGATGTGCCAGGAATGTAGTAAAATATTACATCCGAGATGTTAGGTTGCCTTAGGTTAGGATATATAACGTTATTGACTTATATAATTTTCCCACCGAGAAGTAGGGGACGAAGTGACGGGAATGTAGTAAAATATTACAACCGAGATGTTAGGTTGCCTTAGGCAAGGATATGTAGCATTATAAACGTATATAATGTTCCCACCGAGAAGTAGGGGCCGGCGCGCCAGGAATGTAGTAAAGTATAACATCCGAGATGTTAGGTTGCCTTAGGCTAGAATAAGTAACGTTATAGACGTATATAATGTTCCCAACGAGAAGTAGGGGCCGACGAGCCAGGAATGTAGTAAAATATTACATCCGAGATGTTAGGTTGCCTTAGGTTAGGATATATAACGTTATAGACTTATATACTGTTCCCACCGAGATGTAGGTGCCGACGCGCCAGGAATGTTGTAAAATATTACATCCGAGATGTTAGGATTACCTTAGGCTAGGATATATAACGTTATAGACGTATATAATGTTCCCACCGAGAAGTAGGGGCCGGCGCGCCAGGAATGTTGTAAAATATTACATCCGAGATGTTAGGATTGCCTTAGGCTAGGATATATAACGTTATAGACGTATATAATGTTCCCATCAAGAAGTGGGGGCCGGTGCGCCACGAACGTAGTAAAATATTACATCCGAGATGTTAGGTTGCCTTAGACTAGGATATATAACGTTATAGACGTATATAATGTTCGCACCGAGAAGTAGGTGCCGAAGTGACGGGAATGTTGTAAAATATTACATTCGACATGTTAGTTTGCCTTAGGCTAGGATATATAGCGTTATAGACGTATATAATGCTCCCACCGAGAAGTAGGGTCCGACGTGCCAAGAATGTTGTAAAATATTACATTCGACATGTTAGTTTGCCTTAGGCTAGGTTATATAGCGTTATAGACGTATATAATGCTCCCACCGAGAAGTAGGGTCCGACGTGCCAGGAATGTTATCAAATATTACTTCCAAGATGTTAGGTTCCCTTAGGTTAGGATATATAACGTTATAGACGTATATAATGTTCCCACCGAGAAGTAGGGGCCGATGAGCCAGGAATGTTGTAAAATATTACGCTCGACATGTTAGGTTGCCTTAGACTAGGATATATAACGTTATAGACGTATATAATGTTCCCACCGAGAAGTAGGTGCCGAAGTGACGGGAATGTTGTAAAATATTACATTCGACATGTTAGTTTGCCTTAGGCTAGAATATATAGCCTTGTAGACGTATATAATGTTCCCACCGAGAAGTAGGGGCCGACGCGCCAGGAATGCTGTAAAATATTACATTCGACATGTTAGGATTGCCTTAGGCTAGGATATATAACGTTATATACGTATATGATATTCCCACCGAGAACTACGGGCCTACACGCCAGGAATGTTATCAAATATTACTTCCGAGATGTTAGGTTTCCCTTAGGTTAGGATATATAACGTTATAGACGTATATAATGTTCCCACCGAGAAGAAGGCGCCGGCGCACCAGGAATGTAGTAAAATATTACATCCGAGATGTTAGGTTGCCTTAGGCAAGGATATGTGGCATTATAGACGTATATAATGTTCCCACCGAGAAGTAGGGGCCGGCGCGCCAGGAATGTAGTAAAATATAACATCCGAGATGTTAGGTTGCCTTAGGCTAGAATAAGTAACGTTATAGACGTATATAATGTTCCCACCGAGAAGTAGGTGCCGACGAGCCAGGAATGTAGTAAAATATTACATCTGAGATGTTAGGTTGCCTTAGGTTAGAATATATAACGTTATAGACTTATATACTGTTCCCACCGAGAAGTAGGTGCCAACGCGCCAGGAATGTAGTAAAATATTACATCCGAGGTGTTAGGTTGCCTTAGGTTAGGATATATAACGTTATTGACTTATATAATGTTCCCACGGAGAAATAGGGGCCGACGCGCCAGGAATGTTGTAAAATTATACATTCGACATGTTAGGATTGCCTTAGGCTAGGATATATATCGTTAAAGACGTATATAATGTTCCCACCGAGAAATAGGGGCCGACACGCCAGGAATGTTGTAAAACATTCCATCCGAGGTGTTAGCTTGCCTTAGGCTAGGATATATAGCGTTATAGGCGTATATAATGTTCCCACCGAGAAGTAGGGGCCGATGTGCCAGGAATGTAGTAAAATATTACATCCGAGATGTTAGGTTGCCTTAGGTTAGGATATATAACGTTATTGACTTATATAATTTTCCCACCGAGAAGTAGGGGACGAAGTGACGGGAATGTAGTAAAATATTACAACCGAGATGTTAGGTTGCCTTAGGCAAGGATATGTAGCATTATAAACGTATATAATGTTCCCACCGAGAAGTAGGGGCCGGCGCGCCAGGAATGTAGTAAAGTATAACATCCGAGATGTTAGGTTGCCTTAGGCTAGAATAAGTAACGTTATAGACGTATATAATGTTCCCAACGAGAAGTAGGGGCCGACGCGCCAGGAATGTTGTAAAATATTACATCCGAGATGTTAGGATTACCTTAGGCTAGGATATATAACGTTATAGACGTATATAATGTTCCCACCGAGAAGTAGGGGCCGGCGCGCCAGGAATGTTGTAAAATATTACATCCGAGATGTTAGGATTGCCTTAGGCTAGGATATATAACGTTATAGACGTATATAATGTTCCCATCAAGAAGTGGGGGCCGGTGCGCCACGAACGTAGTAAAATATTACATCCGAGATGTTAGGTTGCCTTAGACTAGGATATATAACGTTATAGACGTATATAATGTTCCCACCGAGAAGTAGGTGCCGAAGTGACGGGAATGTTGTAAAATATTACATTCGACATGTTAGTTTGCCTTAGGCTAGGATATATAGCGTTATAGACGTATATAATGCTCCCACCGAGAAGTAGGGTCCGACGTGCCAAGAATGTTGTAAAATATTACATTCGACATGTTAGTTTGCCTTAGGCTAGGTTATATAGCGTTATAGACGTATATAATGCTCCCACCGAGAAGTAGGGGCCGGCGCGCCAGGAATGTTGTAAAATATTACATCCGAGATGTTAGGATTGCCTTAGGCTAGGATATATAACGTTATAGACGTATATAATGTTCCCACCGAGAAGTAGGGGCCGGCGCGCCGGGAATGTAGTAAAATATAACATCCGAGATGTTAGGTTGCCTTAGGTTAGGATATATAACGTTATTGACTTATATAATGTTCCCACCGAGAAATAGGGGCCGACGCCCCAGGAATGTTGTAAAATATTACGCTCGACAAGTTAGGTTGCCTTAGGCTAGAATAAGTAACGTTATAGACGTATATAATGTTCCCACCGAGAAGTAGGGGCCGATGAGCCAGGAATGTTGTAAAATATTACGTTCGACATGTTAGGTTGCCTTAGACTAGGTTATATAACGTTATAGACGTATATAATGTTCCCACCGAGAAATAGGGGCCGACGCACCAGGAATGCTGTAAAATATTACATTCGACATGTTAGGATTGCCTTAGGCTAGGATATATAACGTTATAGACGTATATGATATTCCCACCGAGAACTACGGGCATACACGCCAGGAATGTTGTCAAATATTACTTCCAAGATGTTAGGTTCCCTTAGGTTAGGATATATAACGTTATAGACGTATATAATGTTCCCACCGAGAAGTAGGGGCCGACGAACCAGGAATGTAGTAAAATATAACATCCGAGATGTTAGGTTGCCTTAGGCTAGTATAAGTAACGTTATAGACGTATATAATGTTCCCACCGAGAAGTAGGGGCCGAAGAGCCAGGAATGTAGTAAAATATTACATCCGAGATGTTAGGTTGCCTTAGGTTAGGAAATATAACGTTATAGACTTATATACTGTTCCCACCGAGAAGTAGGTGCCGACGCGCCAGGAATGTTGTAAAATATTACATCCGAGGTGTTAGGTTCCCTTAGGTTAGGATATATAACGTTATAGACGTATATAATGTTCCCACCGAGAAGTAGGTGCCGAAGTGACGGGAATGTTGTAAAATATTACATTCGACATGTTAGTTTGCCTTAGGCTAGGATATATAGCGTTATAGACGTATATAATGCTCCCACCGAGAAGTAGGGTCCGACGTGCCAAGAATGTTGTAAAATATTACATTCGACATGTTAGTTTGCCTTAGGCTAGGTTATATAGCGTTATAGACGTATATAATGCTCCCACCGAGAAGTAGGGTCCGACGTGCCAGGAATGTTATCAAATATTACTTCCAAGATGTTAGGTTCCCTTAGGTTAGGATATATAACGTTATAGACGTATATAATGTTCCCACCGAGAAGTAGGGGCCGATGAGCCAGGAATGTTGTAAAATATTACGCTCGACAAGTTAGGTTGCCTTAGGCTAGTATATATAGCATTAAAGACGTATATAATGTTCCCACCGAGAAAAAGGGGCCGACACGCCGGGAATGTTGTAAAACATTACATCCGAGGTGTTAGGTTCCCTTAGGTTAGAATATATAACGTTATAGACGTATATAATGTTCCCACCGAGAAGTAGGGGCCGACGAGCCAGGAATGTTGTAAAATATTACGCTCGACATGTTAAGTTGTCTTAGGTTAGGATATATAACGTTATAGTCGTATATACAGTTCCCACCGAGAAGTAGTTGCCGACGCGCCAGGAATATTGTAAAATATTATATTCGACATGTTAGGTTGTCTCAGGCTAGGACATATAACGTTATAGACATATACAATATTCCCACCGAGAAATAGGGGCCGACACGCCAGGAATGTTGTAAAACATTACATCCGAGGTGTTAGGTTCCCTTAGGTTAGGATATATAACGTTATAGACGTATATAATGTTCCCACCGAGAAGAAGGTGCCGAAGCGCCAGGAATGTTGTAAAATATTACATCCGAGATGTTAGGATTGCCTTAGGCTAGGATATATAACGTTATAGACGTATATAATGTTCCCACCAAGAAGTAGGGGCCGACGTGCCAGGAATGTAGTAAAATATTACATCCGAGATGTTAGGTTGCCTTAGGTTAGGATATATAACGTTATAGACGTATATAATGTTCCACCCGAGAAGTAGGGGCCGACGCGCCAGGAATGCTGTAAAATATTACATTCGACATGTTAGGATTGCCTTAGGCTAGGATATATAACGTTATAGACGTATATGATATTCCCACCGAGAACTACGGGCCTACACGCCAGGAATGTTATCAAATATTACTTCCGAGATGTTAGGTTCCCTTAGGTTAGGATATATAACGTTATAGACGTATATAATGTTCCCACCGAGAAGTAGGGGCCAACGAGCCAGGAATGTGGTAAAACATTACATTCGACATGTTAAGTTGTCTTAGGTTAGGATATATAACGTTATAGTCGTATATACAGTTCCCACCGAGAAGTAGTTGCCGACGCGCCAGGAATATTGTAAAATATTATATTCGACATGTTAGGTTGTCTCAGGCTAGTACATATAGCGTTATGGACATATACAATGTTCCCACCGAGAAGTAGGGGCCGACGAGCCAGGAATGTTGTAAAATATTATGCTCGACATGTTAGGTTGCCTTACGTTATGATATATAGCGATATAGACGTATATAATGTTCCCACCGAGAAGTAGGGGCCGGGGAGCCAGGAATGTAGTAAAATATTACATCCGAGATGTTAGGTTGCCTTAGGCAAGGATATTTAGCATTATAGACGTATATAATGTTCCCACCGAGAAGTAGGGGCCGGCGCGCCAGGAATGTTGTCAAATATTACATCCGAGATGTGAGGATTGCCTTAGGCTAGGATATATAACGTTATAGACGTATATAATGTTCCCACCGAGAAGTAGGGGCCGAAGTGACGGGAATGTTGTAAAATATTACATTCGACATGTTAGTTTGCCTTAGGCTAGAATATATAGCCTTGTAGACGTATATAATGTTCCCACCGAGAAGTAGGGGCCGACGCGCCAGGAATGCTGTAAAATATTACATTCGACATGTTAGGATTGCCTTAGGCTAGGATATATAACGTTATTGACTTATATAATGTTCCCACCGAGAAATAGGAGCCGATGCGCAAGGAATGTTGTAGAATTTTACATTCGAAATGTTAGGATTGCCTTAGGCTAGGATATATAGCGTTACAGACGTATATAATGTTCCCACCGAGAAGTAGGGGCCCGCGCGCAACGAATGTAGTAAAATATTACATCCGAGATATTAGGTTCCCTTAGGTTAGGATATATAACTTTATAGACGAATATAATGTTCCCACCGAGAAGTAGGGGCCGACGAGCCAGGAATGTTGTAAAATATTACGCTCGACAAGTTAGGTTGCCTTAGGCTAGGATATATAGCGTTACAGACGTATATAATGTTCCCACCGAGAAGCAGGGGCCGGCGCGCCAGAAATGTAGTAAACTATTACATCCGAGATGTTAGGTTGCCTTAGGCTAGGATATGTAACTTTATAGACGTATATAATGTTCCCACCGAGGAGTAGGGGCCAACGAGCCAGAAATGTGGTAAAATATTACATTCGACAAGTTAGGTTGCCTTAGGCTAGGATATATAGCGTTACAGACGTATATAATGTTCCCACCGAGAAGTAGGGGCCGGCGCGCCAGGAATGTAGTAAAATATTACATCCGAGATGTTAGGTTGCCTTAGGCTAGGATATATAACGTTATTGACTTATATAATGTTCCCACCGAGAAATAGGAGCCGATGCGCAAGGAATGTTGTAAAATTTTACATTCGAAATGTTAGGATTGCCTTAGGCTAGGATATATAGCGTTACAGACGTATATAATGTTCCCACCGAGAAGTAGGGGCCGGCGCGCCGGGAATGTAGTAAAATATAACATCCGAAATGTTAGGTTGCCTTAGGCTAGGATATATAGCGTTACAGACGTATATAATGTTCCCACCGAGAAGTAGGGACCGACACGCCAGGAATGTTGTAAAACATAACATCTGAGGTGTTAGGTTTCATTAGGTTAGCATATATAACGTTATAGACGTATATAATGTTCCCACCGAGAAGTAGGGGCCGACGCGCCAGGAATGTTGTTAAATATTACATCCGAGATGTTAGGATTGCCTTAGGCTAGGATATATAACGTTATAGATGTATATAATGTTCCCACCGAGAAGTAGGGGCCGGTGCGCCACGAATGTAGTAAAATATTACATCCGAGATGTTAGGTTGCCTTAGACTAGGATATATAACGTTATAGACGTATATAATGTTCCCACCGAGAAGTATGGGCCGAAGTGACGGGAATGTTGTAAAATATTACATTCGACATGTTGGTTTGCCTTAGGCTAGGATATATAGCGTTATAGACGTATATAATGTTCCCACCGAGAAGTAGGGGCCGACGTGCCAGGAATGTAGTAAAATATTACATCCGAGATGTTAGGTTGCCTTAGACTAGGATATATAACGTTATAGACGTATATAATGTTCCCACCGAGAAGTAGGGGCCCGCGCGCAACGAATGTAGTAAAATATTACATTCGACATGTTAGGTTGCCTTAGGTTAGGATATATAACTTTATAGACGAATATAATGTTCCCACCGAGAAGTAGGGGCCGACGAGCCAGGAATGTTGTAAAATATTACGCTCGACAAGTTAGGTTGCCTTAGGCTAGGATATATAGCGTTACAAACGTATATAATGTTCACACCGAGAAGCAGGGGCCGGCGCGCCAGAAATGTAGTAAAATATTACATCCGAGATGTTAGGTGGCCTTAGGCTAGGATATGTAACTTTATAGACGTATATAATGTTTCCACCGAGGAGTAGGGGCCAACGAGCCAGAAATGTGGTAAAATATTACATTCGACATGTTAAGTTGCCTTAGGTTAGGATATATAACGTTATAGATGTATATAATGTTCCCACCGAGAAGTAGAGGCCGACGAGCCAGGAATGTTGTAAAATATTACGCTCGACAAGTTAGGTTGCCTTAGCTTAGGATATATAGCGTTAGAGACGTATATAATGTTCCCACCGAGAAGTAGGGGCCGGCGCGCCAGGAATGTAGTAAAATATTACATCCGAGATGTTAGGTTGCCTTAGGCTAGGATATATAACGTTATTGACTTATATAATGTTCCCACCGAGAAATAGGAGCCGATGCGCCAGGAATGTTGTAAAATATACATTCGACATGTTAGGTGGCCTTAGGCTAGGATATATAGCGATATTGACGTATATAATGTTCCCACCGAGAAGTAGGGGCCGGCGCCCAACGAATGTAGTAAAATATTACATCCGAGATGTTAGGTTCCCTTAGGTTAGGATATATAACTTTATAGACGAATATAATGTTCCCACCGAGAAGTAGGGGCCGACGAGCCAGGAATGTTGTAAAATATTACGCTCGACAAGTTAGGTTGCCTTAGGCTAGGATATATAGCGTTACAGACGTATATAATGTTCCCACCGAGAAGTAGGGGCCGGTGCGCCACGAATGTAGTAAAATATTACATCCGAGATGTTAGGTTGCCTTAGACTAGGATATATAACGTTATAGACGTATATAATGTTCCCACCGAGAAGTATGGGCCGAAGTGACGGGAATGTTGTAAAATATTACATTCGACATGTTAGTTTGCCTTAGGCTAGGATATATAGCGTTATAGACGTATATAATGTTCCCACCGAGAAGTAGGGGCCGACGTGCCAGGAATGTAGTAAACTATTACATCCGAGATGTTAGGTTGCCTTAGACTAGGATATATAACGTTATAGACGTATATAATGTTCCCACCGAGAAGTAGGGGCCGAAGTGACGAGAATGTTGTAAAATATTACATTCGACATGTTAGGTTGCCTTAAGCTAGGATATATAGCGTTATATACGTATATAATGTTCCCAACGAGAAGTAGGGGCCCGCGCGCCAGGAATGTTGTAAAATATTACATTCGACATGTTAGGTTGCCTTAGGCTAGGATATATAGCGATATTGACGTATATAATGTTCCCACCGAGAAGTAGGGTCCGGCGCGCCACGAATGTAGTAAAATATTACATCCGAGATGTTAGGTTCCCTTAGGTTAGGATATATAACTTTATAGACGAATATAATGTTCACACCGAGAAGCAGGGGCCGGCGCGCCAGAAATGTAGTAAAATATTACATCCGAGATGTTAGGTTGCCTTAGGCTAGGATATGTAACTTTATAGACGTATATAATGTTCCCACCGAGGAGTAGGGGCCAACGAGCCAGAAATGTGGTAAAATATTACATTCGACATGTTAAGTTGCCTTAGGTTAGGATATATAACGTTATAGATGTATATAATGTTCCCACCGAGAAGTAGAGGCCGACGAGCCAGGAATGTTGTAAAATATTACGCTCGACAAGTTAGGTTGCCTTAGGCTAGGATATATAGCATTACAGACGTATATAATGTTCCCACCGAGAAGTAGGGGCCGGCGCGCCAGGAATGTAGTAAAATATTACATCCGAGATGTTAGGTTGCCTTAGGCTAGGATATATAACGTTATTGACTTATATAATGTTCCCACCGAGAAATAGGAGCCGATGCGCCAGGAATGTTGTAAAATTTTACATTCGAAATGTTAGGATTGCCTTAGGCTAGGATATATAACGTTATAGACGTATATACTGTACCCACCGAGAAGTAGGGGCCGGCGCGCCAGGAATGTTGTAAAATATTACATTCGACATATTAGGTTGCCTTAGGCTAGGATATATAGCGATATAGACGTATACAATGTTCCCACCGAGAAGAAGGGCCGGCGCGCCAGGAATGTAGTAAAATATAACATCCGAGATGTTAGGTTGCCTTAAGCTAGGATATATGGCGTTATAGACGTATATAATGTTCCCACCGAGAAATAGGGCCCGACACGCCAGGAATGTTGTAAAACATTACATCCGAGGTGTTAGGTTGCATTAGGCTAGGATATATAGCGTTATAGACGTATATAATGTTCCCACCGAGAAGAAGGGGCCGACGCGCCAGAAATGCTGTAAAACATTACATCCGAGGTGTTAGGTTGCATTAGGCTAGGATATATAGCGTTATAGACGTGTATAATGTTCCCACCGAGAAGTGGGGGCCGGCGCTCCAGGAATGTAGTAAAATATTACATCCGAGATGTTACGTTGCCTTAGGCTAGGATATGTAAAGTTATAGACGTATATAATGTTCCCACCGAGAAGTAGGGCCGAAGTGACGGGAATGTTGTAAAATATTACATCCGAGATGTTAGGTTGCCTTAGGTTAGGATATATAACGGTATTGACTTATATAATTTTCCCACCGAGAAGTAGGTGCCGACGCGCCAGGAATGTTGTAAAATATTACATGCGACATGTTAGGTTGCCTTAGGCTAGGATATATAGCGTTATAAACGTATATAATGTTCCCACCGAGAAGTAGGCGCCGACACGCCAGGAATGTTGTAAAATACTACATTCGACAAGTTAGGTTGCCTTAGGCTAGGATACATAGCTTTAAAGACGTATATAATGTTCCCACCGAGAAGTAGGAGCCGGCGCGCCAGGAATGTAGTAAAATATTACATCCGACAGGTTAGGCTGCCTCAGGCTAGGATATATAGCGTTATAAACGTATATAATGTTCCCACCGAGAAGTAGGGGCCGATGTGCCAGGAATGTAGTAAAATATTACATCCGCGATGTTAGGTTGCCTTAAGCTGGGATATATAGCGTTATAGACGTATATAATGTTCCCACCGAGAAGTAGGGGCCGAAGTGCCGGGAATGTTGTAAAATATTACATTCGATATGTTAGTTTGCCTTAGGTTAGGATGTATAACGTTATAGACGTATATAATGTTCCCACCGAGAAGAAGGGGCCGGCGCGCCAGGAATGTAGTAAAATATTACATCCGAGATGTTAGGTTGCCTTAGGCAAGGATATGTAGCATTATAGACGTATATAATGTTCCCACCGAGAGGTAGGGGCCGGCGCGCCAGGAATGTAGTAAAATATAACATCCGGGATGTTAAGTTGCCTTAGGCTAGAATAAGTAACGTTATAGACGTATATAATGTTCCCACCGAGAAGTAGGGGCCGACGAGCCAGGAATGTAGTAAAATATTACATCCGAGATGTTATGTTGCCTTAGGTTAGGATATATAACGTTATTGACTTATATAATGTTCCCACGGAGAAATAGGGGCCGACGCGCCAGGAATGTTGTAAAATTATACATTCGACATGTTAGGATTGCCTTAGACTAGGATATATATCGTTATAGACGTATATAATGTTCCCACCGAGAAGTAGGCGCCGGCGCACCAGGAATGTAGTAAAATATTACATCCGAGATGTTAGGTTGCCTTAGGCAAGGATATGTGGCATTATAGACGTATATAATGTTCCCACCGAGAAGTAGGGGCCGGCGCGCCAGGAATGTAGTAAAATATAACATCCGAGATGTTAGGTTGCCTTAGGCTAGAATAAGTAACGTTATAGACGTATATAATGTTCCCACCGAGAAGTAGGGGCCGACGAGCCAGGAATGTAGTAAAATATTACATCCGAAATGTTAGGTTGCCTTAGGTTAGAATATATAACGTTATAGACTTATATACTGTTCCCACCGAGAAGTAGGTGCCGACGCGCCAGGAATGTAGTAAAATATTACATCCGAGATGTTAGGATTACCTTAGGCTAGGATATATAACGTTATAGACGTATATAATGTTCCCACCGAGAAGTAGGGGCCGGCGCGCCAGGAATGTTGTAAAATATTACATCCGAGATGTTAGGATTGCCTTAGGCTAGGATATATAACGTTATAGACGTATATAATGTTCCCACCGAGAAGTAGGGGCCGGCGCGCCGGGAATGTAGTAAAATATAACATCCGAGATGTTAGGTTGCCTTAGGCTAGGATATATAACGTTATAGACGTATATAATGTTCCCACCGAGAAGTAGGTGCCGAAGTGACGGGAATGTTGTAAAATATTACATTCGACATGTTAGTTTGCCTTAGGCTAGAATATATAGCCTTGTAGACGTATATAATGTTCCCACCGAGAAGTAGGGGCCGACGCGCCAGAAATGCTGTAAAATATTACATTCGACATGTTAGGATTGCCTTAGGCTAGGATATATAACGTTATATACGTATATGATATTCCCACCGAGAACTACGGGCCTACACGCCAGGAATGTTTTCAAATATTACTTCCGAGATGTTAGGTTTCCCTTAGGTTAGGATATATAACGTTATAGACGTATATAATGTTCCCACCGAGAAGTAGGCGCCGGCGCACCAGGAATGTAGTAAGATATTACATCCGAGATGTTAGGTTGCCTTAGGCAAGGATATGTGGCATTATAGACGTATATAATGTTCCCACCGAGAAGTAGGGGCCGGCGCGCCAGGAATGTAGTAAAATATAACATCCGAGATGTTAGGTTGCCTTAGGCTAGAATAAGTAACGTTATAGACGTATATAATGTTCCCACCGAGAAGTAGGTGCCGACGAGCCAGGAATGTAGTAAAATATTACATCTGAGATGTTAGGTTGCCTTAGGTTAGAATATATAACGTTATAGACTTATATACTGTTCCCACCGAGAAGTAGGTGCCGACGCGCCAGGAATGTAGTAAAATATTACATACGAGGTGTTAGGTTGCCTTAGGTTAGGATATATAACGTTATTGACTTATATAATGTTCCCACGGAGAAATAGGGGCCGACGCGCCAGGAATGTTGTAAAATTATACATTCGACATGTTAGGATTGCCTTAGGCTAGGATATATATCGTTAAAGACGTATATAATGTTCCCACCGAGAAATAGGGGCCGACACGCCAGGAATGTTGTAAAACATTCCATCCGAGGTGTTAGCTTGCCTTAGGCTAGGATATATAGCGTTATAGGCGTATATAATGTTCCCACCGAGAAGTAGGGGCCGATGTGCCAGGAATGTAGTAAAATATTACATCCGAGATGTTAGGTTGCCTTAGGTTAGGATATATAACGTTATTGACTTATATAATTTTCCCACCGAGAAGTAGGGGACGAAGTGACGGGAATGTAGTAAAATATTACAACCGAGATGTTAGGTTGCCTTAGGCAAGGATATGTAGCATTATAAACGTATATAATGTTCCCACCGAGAAGTAGGGGCCGGCGCGCCAGGAATGTAGTAAAGTATAACATCCGAGATGTTAGGTTGCCTTAGGCTAGAATAAGTAACGTTATAGACGTATATAATGTTCCCAACGAGAAGTAGGGGCCGACGAGCCAGGAATGTAGTAAAATATTACATCCGAGATGTTAGGTTGCCTTAGGTTAGGATATATAACGTTATAGACTTATATACTGTTCCCACCGAGATGTAGGTGCCGACGCGCCAGGAATGTTGTAAAATATTACATCCGAGATGTTAGGATTACCTTAGGCTAGGATATATAACGTTATAGACGTATATAATGTTCCCACCGAGAAGTAGGGGCCGGCGCGCCAGGAATGTTGTAAAATATTACATCCGAGATGTTAGGATTGCCTTAGGCTAGGATATATAACGTTATAGACGTATATAATGTTCCCATCAAGAAGTGGGGGCCGGTGCGCCACGAACGTAGTAAAATATTACATCCGAGATGTTAGGTTGCCTTAGACTAGGATATATAACGTTATAGACGTATATAATGTTCGCACCGAGAAGTAGGTGCCGAAGTGACGGGAATGTTGTAAAATATTACATTCGACATGTTAGTTTGCCTTAGGCTAGGATATATAGCGTTATAGACGTATATAATGCTCCCACCGAGAAGTAGGGTCCGACGTGCCAAGAATGTTGTAAAATATTACATTCGACATGTTAGTTTGCCTTAGGCTAGGTTATATAGCGTTATAGACGTATATAATGCTCCCACCGAGAAGTAGGGTCCGACGTGCCAGGAATGTTATCAAATATTACTTCCAAGATGTTAGGTTCCCTTAGGTTAGGATATATAACGTTATAGACGTATATAATGTTCCCACCGAGAAGTAGGGGCCGATGAGCCAGGAATGTTGTAAAATATTACGCTCGACATGTTAGGTTGCCTTAGACTAGGATATATAACGTTATAGACGTATATAATGTTCCCACCGAGAAGTAGGTGCCGAAGTGACGGGAATGTTGTAAAATATTACATTCGACATGTTAGTTTGCCTTAGGCTAGAATATATAGCCTTGTAGACGTATATAATGTTCCCACCGAGAAGTAGGGGCCGACGCGCCAGGAATGCTGTAAAATATTACATTCGACATGTTAGGATTGCCTTAGGCTAGGATATATAACGTTATATACGTATATGATATTCCCACCGAGAACTACGGGCCTACACGCCAGGAATGTTATCAAATATTACTTCCGAGATGTTAGGTTTCCCTTAGGTTAGGATATATAACGTTATAGACGTATATAATGTTCCCACCGAGAAGAAGGCGCCGGCGCACCAGGAATGTAGTAAAATATTACATCCGAGATGTTAGGTTGCCTTAGGCAAGGATATGTGGCATTATAGACGTATATAATGTTCCCACCGAGAAGTAGGGGCCGGCGCGCCAGGAATGTAGTAAAATATAACATCCGAGATGTTAGGTTGCCTTAGGCTAGAATAAGTAACGTTATAGACGTATATAATGTTCCCACCGAGAAGTAGGTGCCGACGAGCCAGGAATGTAGTAAAATATTACATCTGAGATGTTAGGTTGCCTTAGGTTAGAATATATAACGTTATAGACTTATATACTGTTCCCACCGAGAAGTAGGTGCCAACGCGCCAGGAATGTAGTAAAATATTACATCCGAGGTGTTAGGTTGCCTTAGGTTAGGATATATAACGTTATTGACTTATATAATGTTCCCACGGAGAAATAGGGGCCGACGCGCCAGGAATGTTGTAAAATTATACATTCGACATGTTAGGATTGCCTTAGGCTAGGATATATATCGTTAAAGACGTATATAATGTTCCCACCGAGAAATAGGGGCCGACACGCCAGGAATGTTGTAAAACATTCCATCCGAGGTGTTAGCTTGCCTTAGGCTAGGATATATAGCGTTATAGGCGTATATAATGTTCCCACCGAGAAGTAGGGGCCGATGTGCCAGGAATGTAGTAAAATATTACATCCGAGATGTTAGGTTGCCTTAGGTTAGGATATATAACGTTATTGACTTATATAATTTTCCCACCGAGAAGTAGGGGACGAAGTGACGGGAATGTAGTAAAATATTACAACCGAGATGTTAGGTTGCCTTAGGCAAGGATATGTAGCATTATAAACGTATATAATGTTCCCACCGAGAAGTAGGGGCCGGCGCGCCAGGAATGTAGTAAAGTATAACATCCGAGATGTTAGGTTGCCTTAGGCTAGAATAAGTAACGTTATAGACGTATATAATGTTCCCAACGAGAAGTAGGGGCCGACGCGCCAGGAATGTTGTAAAATATTACATCCGAGATGTTAGGATTACCTTAGGCTAGGATATATAACGTTATAGACGTATATAATGTTCCCACCGAGAAGTAGGGGCCGGCGCGCCAGGAATGTTGTAAAATATTACATCCGAGATGTTAGGATTGCCTTAGGCTAGGATATATAACGTTATAGACGTATATAATGTTCCCATCAAGAAGTGGGGGCCGGTGCGCCACGAACGTAGTAAAATATTACATCCGAGATGTTAGGTTGCCTTAGACTAGGATATATAACGTTATAGACGTATATAATGTTCCCACCGAGAAGTAGGTGCCGAAGTGACGGGAATGTTGTAAAATATTACATTCGACATGTTAGTTTGCCTTAGGCTAGGATATATAGCGTTATAGACGTATATAATGCTCCCACCGAGAAGTAGGGTCCGACGTGCCAAGAATGTTGTAAAATATTACATTCGACATGTTAGTTTGCCTTAGGCTAGGTTATATAGCGTTATAGACGTATATAATGCTCCCACCGAGAAGTAGGGGCCGGCGCGCCAGGAATGTTGTAAAATATTACATCCGAGATGTTAGGATTGCCTTAGGCTAGGATATATAACGTTATAGACGTATATAATGTTCCCACCGAGAAGTAGGGGCCGGCGCGCCGGGAATGTAGTAAAATATAACATCCGAGATGTTAGGTTGCCTTAGGTTAGGATATATAACGTTATTGACTTATATAATGTTCCCACCGAGAAATAGGGGCCGACGCCCCAGGAATGTTGTAAAATATTACGCTCGACAAGTTAGGTTGCCTTAGGCTAGAATAAGTAACGTTATAGACGTATATAATGTTCCCACCGAGAAGTAGGGGCCGATGAGCCAGGAATGTTGTAAAATATTACGTTCGACATGTTAGGTTGCCTTAGACTAGGTTATATAACGTTATAGACGTATATAATGTTCCCACCGAGAAATAGGGGCCGACGCACCAGGAATGCTGTAAAATATTACATTCGACATGTTAGGATTGCCTTAGGCTAGGATATATAACGTTATAGACGTATATGATATTCCCACCGAGAACTACGGGCATACACGCCAGGAATGTTGTCAAATATTACTTCCAAGATGTTAGGTTCCCTTAGGTTAGGATATATAACGTTATAGACGTATATAATGTTCCCACCGAGAAGTAGGGGCCGACGAACCAGGAATGTAGTAAAATATAACATCCGAGATGTTAGGTTGCCTTAGGCTAGTATAAGTAACGTTATAGACGTATATAATGTTCCCACCGAGAAGTAGGGGCCGAAGAGCCAGGAATGTAGTAAAATATTACATCCGAGATGTTAGGTTGCCTTAGGTTAGGAAATATAACGTTATAGACTTATATACTGTTCCCACCGAGAAGTAGGTGCCGACGCGCCAGGAATGTTGTAAAATATTACATCCGAGGTGTTAGGTTCCCTTAGGTTAGGATATATAACGTTATAGACGTATATAATGTTCCCACCGAGAAGTAGGTGCCGAAGTGACGGGAATGTTGTAAAATATTACATTCGACATGTTAGTTTGCCTTAGGCTAGGATATATAGCGTTATAGACGTATATAATGCTCCCACCGAGAAGTAGGGTCCGACGTGCCAAGAATGTTGTAAAATATTACATTCGACATGTTAGTTTGCCTTAGGCTAGGTTATATAGCGTTATAGACGTATATAATGCTCCCACCGAGAAGTAGGGTCCGACGTGCCAGGAATGTTATCAAATATTACTTCCAAGATGTTAGGTTCCCTTAGGTTAGGATATATAACGTTATAGACGTATATAATGTTCCCACCGAGAAGTAGGGGCCGATGAGCCAGGAATGTTGTAAAATATTACGCTCGACAAGTTAGGTTGCCTTAGGCTAGTATATATAGCATTAAAGACGTATATAATGTTCCCACCGAGAAAAAGGGGCCGACACGCCGGGAATGTTGTAAAACATTACATCCGAGGTGTTAGGTTCCCTTAGGTTAGAATATATAACGTTATAGACGTATATAATGTTCCCACCGAGAAGTAGGGGCCGACGAGCCAGGAATGTTGTAAAATATTACGCTCGACATGTTAAGTTGTCTTAGGTTAGGATATATAACGTTATAGTCGTATATACAGTTCCCACCGAGAAGTAGTTGCCGACGCGCCAGGAATATTGTAAAATATTATATTCGACATGTTAGGTTGTCTCAGGCTAGGACATATAACGTTATAGACATATACAATATTCCCACCGAGAAATAGGGGCCGACACGCCAGGAATGTTGTAAAACATTACATCCGAGGTGTTAGGTTCCCTTAGGTTAGGATATATAACGTTATAGACGTATATAATGTTCCCACCGAGAAGAAGGTGCCGAAGCGCCAGGAATGTTGTAAAATATTACATCCGAGATGTTAGGATTGCCTTAGGCTAGGATATATAACGTTATAGACGTATATAATGTTCCCACCAAGAAGTAGGGGCCGACGTGCCAGGAATGTAGTAAAATATTACATCCGAGATGTTAGGTTGCCTTAGGTTAGGATATATAACGTTATAGACGTATATAATGTTCCACCCGAGAAGTAGGGGCCGACGCGCCAGGAATGCTGTAAAATATTACATTCGACATGTTAGGATTGCCTTAGGCTAGGATATATAACGTTATAGACGTATATGATATTCCCACCGAGAACTACGGGCCTACACGCCAGGAATGTTATCAAATATTACTTCCGAGATGTTAGGTTCCCTTAGGTTAGGATATATAACGTTATAGACGTATATAATGTTCCCACCGAGAAGTAGGGGCCAACGAGCCAGGAATGTGGTAAAACATTACATTCGACATGTTAAGTTGTCTTAGGTTAGGATATATAACGTTATAGTCGTATATACAGTTCCCACCGAGAAGTAGTTGCCGACGCGCCAGGAATATTGTAAAATATTATATTCGACATGTTAGGTTGTCTCAGGCTAGTACATATAGCGTTATGGACATATACAATGTTCCCACCGAGAAGTAGGGGCCGACGAGCCAGGAATGTTGTAAAATATTATGCTCGACATGTTAGGTTGCCTTACGTTATGATATATAGCGATATAGACGTATATAATGTTCCCACCGAGAAGTAGGGGCCGGGGAGCCAGGAATGTAGTAAAATATTACATCCGAGATGTTAGGTTGCCTTAGGCAAGGATATTTAGCATTATAGACGTATATAATGTTCCCACCGAGAAGTAGGGGCCGGCGCGCCAGGAATGTTGTCAAATATTACATCCGAGATGTGAGGATTGCCTTAGGCTAGGATATATAACGTTATAGACGTATATAATGTTCCCACCGAGAAGTAGGGGCCGAAGTGACGGGAATGTTGTAAAATATTACATCCGAATTGTTAGGTTGCCTTAGGTTAGGATATATAACGTTATTGACTTATATAATGTTCCCACCGAGAAATAGGGGCCGACGCCCCAGGAATGTTGTAAAAGATAACGCTCGACAAGTTAGGTTGCCTTAGGCTAGGATATATAGCGTTAAAGACGTATATAAAGTTCCCACCGAAAAGTAGGTGCCGACTCGCCAGGAATGTTGTAAAATATTACATCCGACATGTTAGGATTGCCTTAGGCTAGGATATATAACGTTATAGACGTATATAATGTTCCCACCAAGAAGTAGGGGCCGGTGCGCCACGAACGTAGTAAAATATTACATCCGAGATGTTAGGTTGCCTTAGACTAGGATATATAACGTTATATACGTATATAATGTTCCCACCGAGAAATAGGGGCCGACACGCCAGGAATATTGTAAAATATTACGCTCGACATGTTAGGTTGCCTTACGTCATGATATATAGCGATATAGACGTATATAATGTTCCCACCGAGAAGTAGGGGCCGGCGCGCCAGGAATGTAGTAAAATATTACATCCGAGATGTTAGGTTGCCTTAGGCAAGGATATGTAGCATTATAGACGTATATAATGTTCCCACCGAGAAGTAAGGGCCGGCGCGCCGGGAATGTAGTGAAATATAACATCCGAGATGTTAGGATTACCTTAGGCTAGGATATATAACGTTACAGACGTATATGGTATTCCCACCGAGAACTACGGGCCTACACGCCAGGAATGTTATCAAATATTACTTCCGAGATGTTAGGTTCCCTTAGGTTAGGATATATAACGTTATAGACGTATATAATGTTCCCACCGAGAAGTAGGGGCCGACGAGCCAGGAATGTTGTAAAATATTACGCTCGACATGTTAGGTTGCCTTACGTTATGATATATAGCGATATAGACGTATATAATGTTCCCACCGAGAAGTAGGGGCCGGGGAGCCAGGAATGTAGTAAAATATTACATCCGAGATGTTAGGTTGCCTTAGGTTAGGATATATAACGTTATAGACGTATATAATGTTCCACCCGAGAAGTAGGGGCCGACGCGCCAGGAATGCTGTAAAATATTACATTCGACATGTTAGGATTGCCTTAGGCTAGGATATATAACGTTATAGACGTATATGATACTCCCACCGAGAACTACGGGCCTACACGCCAGGAATGTTATCAAATATTACTTCCGAGATGTTAGGTTCCCTTAGGTTAGGATATATAACGTTATAGACGTATATAATGTTCCCACCGAGAAGTAGGGGCCGATGAGCCAGGAATGTTGTAAAATATTACATCCTAGATATGAGGATTGCCTTAAGTTAGGATATATGGCGTTATAGACGTATATAATGTTCCCACCGAGAAGTAGGGACCAGCGCGCCAGGAATGTGGTAAAATATTATATCCGGTATGTTAGGTTGCCTTAGGCTAGAATATATAACTTTATAGGCGTATATAATGTTCCCACCGAGAAGTAGGTGCCGACGCGCCAGGAATGTTGTAAAATATTACGCTCGACAAGTTAGGTTGCCTTAGGCTAGTATATATAGCGTTAAAGACGTATATAATGTTCCCACCGAGAAATAGGGGCCGACACGCCAGGAATGTTGTAAAATATTACATCCGAGATGTTACGTTCCCTTAGGTTAGGATATATAACGTTATAGACGTATATAATGTTCCCACTGAGAAGTAGGGGCCGACGAGCCAGGAATGTTGTAAAATATTACGCTCGACATGTTAGGTTGCCTTACGTTATGATATATAGCGATATAGACGTATATAATGTTCCCACCGAGAAGTGGGGGCCGGCGCGCCAGGAATGTAGTAAAATAATACATCCGAGATGTTAGGTTGCCTTAGGCTAGGATATGTAAAGTTATAGACGTATATAATGTTCCCACCGAGAAATAGGTGCCGGCGCGCCAGGAATGTTGTAAAATATTACATTCGACATGTTAAGTTGTCTTAGGTTAGGATATATAACGTTATAGTCGTATATACAGTTCCCACCGAGAAGTAGTTGCCGACGCGCCAGGAATATTGTAAAATATTATATTCGACATGATAGGTTGTCTCAGGCTAGGACATATAACGTTATAGACATATACAATATTCCCACCGAGAAATAGGGGCCGACACGCCAGGAATGTTGTAAAACATTACATCCGAGGTGTTAGGTTCCCTTAGGTTAGGATATATAACGTTATAGACGTATATAATGTTCCCACCGAGAAGAAGGTGCCGAAGCGCCAGGAATGTTGTAAAATATTACATCCGAGATGTTAGGTTCCCTTAGGTTAGGATATATAACGTTATAGACGTATATAATGTTCCCACCGAGAAGTAGGGGCCAACGAGCCAGGAATGTGGTAAAATATTACATTCGACATGTTAAGTTGTCTTAGGTTAGGATATATAACGTTATAGTCGTATATACAGTTCCCACCGAGAAGTAGTTGCCGACGCGCCAGGAATATTGTAAAATATTACATCCGAGATGTTAGGTTGCCTTAGGCAAGGATATGTAGCATTATAGACGTATATAATGTTCCCACCGAGAAGTAAGGGCCGGCGCGCCGGGAATGTAGTGAAATATAACATCCGAGATGTTAGGATTACCTTAGGCTAGGATATATAACGTTACAGACGTATATGGTATTCCCACCGAGAACTACGGGCCTACACGCCAGGAATGTTATCAAATATTACTTCCGAGATGTTAGGTTCCCTTAGGTTAGGATATATAACGTTATAGACGTATATAATGTTCCCACCGAGAAGTAAGGGCCGACGAGCCAGGAATGTTGTAAAATATTACGCTCGACATGTTAGGTTGCCTTACGTTATGATATATAGCGATATAGACGTATATAATGTTCCCACCGAGAAGTAGGGGCCGGGGAGCCAGGAATGTAGTAAAATATTACATCCGAGATGTTAGGTTGCCTTAGGTTAGGATATATAACGTTATAGACGTATATAATGTTCCACCCGAGAAGTAGGGGCCGACGTGCCAGGAATGCTGTAAAATATTACATTCGACATGTTAGGATTGCCTTAGGCTAGGATATATAACGTTATAGACGTATATGATACTCCCACCGAGAACTACGGGCCTACACGCCAGGAATGTTATCAAATATTACTTCCGAGATGTTAGGTTCCCTTAGGTTAGGATATATAACGTTATAGACGTATATAATGTTCCCACCGAGAAGTAGGGGCCGATGAGCCAGGAATGTTGTAAAATATTACGCTCGACAAGTTAGGTTGCCTTAGGCTAGTATATATAGCATTAAAGACGTATATAATGTTCCCACCGAGAAAAAGGGGCCGACACGCCGGGAATGTTGTAAAACATTACATCCGAGGTGTTAGGTTCCCTTAGGTTAGAATATATAACGTTATAGACGTATATAATGTTCCCACCGAGAAGTAGGGGCCGACGAGCCAGGAATGTTGTAAAATATTACGCTCGACATGTTAAGTTGTCTTAGGTTAGGATATATAACGTTATAGTCGTATATACAGTTCCCACCGAGAAGTAGTTGCCGACGCGCCAGGAATATTGTAAAATATTATATTCGACATGTTAGGTTGTCTCAGGCTAGGACATATAACGTTATAGACATATACAATATTCCCACCGAGAAATAGGGGCCGACACGCCAGGAATGTTGTAAAACATTACATCCGAGGTGTTAGGTTCCCTTAGGTTAGGATATATAACGTTATAGACGTATATAATATTCCCACCGAGAAGAAGGTGCCGAAGCGCCAGGAATGTTGTAAAATATTACATCCGAGATGTTAGGATTGCCTTAGGCTAGGATATATAACGTTATAGACGTATATAATGTTCCCACCAAGAAGTAGGGGCCGACGTGCCAGGAATGTTGTAAAATATTACATCCGAGATGTTACGTTCCCTTAGGTTAGGATATATAACGTTATAGACGTATATAATGTTCCCACCGAGAAGTAGGAGCCGACGAGCCAGGAATGTTGTAAAATATTACGCTCGACATGTTAGGTTGCCTTACGTTATGATATATAGCGATATAGACGTATATAATGTTCCCACCGAGAAGTGGGGGCCGGCGCGCCAGGAATGTAGTAAAATAATACATCCGAGATGTTAGGTTGCCTTAGGCTAGGATATGTAAAGTTATAGACGTATATAATGTTCCCACCGAGAAATAGGTGCCGGCGCGCCAGGAATGTTGTAAAATATTACATTCGACATGTTAAGTTGTCTTAGGTTAGGATATATAACGTTATAGTCGTATATACAGTTCCCACCGAGAAGTAGTTGCCGACGCGCCAGGAATATTGTAAAATATTATATTCGACATGATAGGTTGTCTCAGGCTAGGACATATAACGTTATAGACATATACAATATTCCCACCGAGAAATAGGGGCCGACACGCCAGGAATGTTGTAAAACATTACATCCGAGGTGTTAGGTTCCCTTAGGTTAGGATATATAACGTTATAGACGTATATAATGTTCCCACCGAGAAGAAGGTGCCGAAGCGCCAGGAATGTTGTAAAATATTACATCCGAGATGTTAGGTTCCCTTAGGTTAGGATATATAACGTTATAGACGTATATAATGTTCCCACCGAGAAGGAGGGGCCAACGAGCCAGGAATGTGGTAAAATATTACATTCGACATGTTAAGTTGTCTTAGGTTAGGATATATAACGTTATAGTCGTATATACAGTTCCCACCGAGAAGTAGTTGCCGACGCGCCAGGAATATTGTAAAATATTATATTCGACATGTTAGGTTGTCTCAGGCTAGGACATATAACGTTATAGACATATACAATATTCCCACCGAGAAATAGGGGCCGACACGCCAGGAATGTTGTAAAACATTACATCCGAGGTGTTAGTTCCCTTAGGTTAGGATATATAACGTTATAGACGTATATAATGTTCCCACCGAGAAGAAGGTGCCGAAGCGCCAGGAATGTTGTAAAATATTACATCCGAGATGTTAGGATTGCCTTAGGCTAGGATATATAACGTTATAGACGTATATAATGTTCCCACCAAGAAGTAGGGGCCGACGTGCCAGGAATGTAGTAAAATATTACATCCGAGATGTTAGGTTGCCTTAGGTTAGGATATATAACGTTATAGACGTATATAATGTTCCACCCGAGAAGTAGGGGCCGACGCGCCAGGAATGCTGTAAAATATTACATTCGACATGTTAGGATTGCCTTAGGCTAGGATATATAACGTTATAGACGTATATGATATTCCCACCGAGAACTACGGGCCTACACGCCAGGAATGTTATCAAATATTACTTCCGAGATGTTAGGTTCCCTTAGGTTAGGATATATAACGTTATAGACGTATATAATGTTCCCACCGAGAAGTAGGGGCCGATCAGCCAGGAATGTTGTAAAATATTACATCCGAGATATGAGGATTGCCTTAAGTTAGGATATATGGCGTTATAGACGTATATAATATTCCCACCGAGAAGTAGGGACCAGCGCGCCAGGAATGTGGTAAAATATTATATCCGGTATGTTAGGTTGCCTTAGGCTAGGATATATAACTTTATAGATGTATATAATGTTCCCACCGAGAAGTAGGAGCCGACGAGCCAGGAATGTTGTAAAATATTACGCTCGACAAGTTAGGTTGCCTTAGGCTAGTATATATAGCGTTAAAGACGTATATAATGTTCCCACCAAGAAGTAGGGGCCGACGTGCCAGTAATGTAGTAAAATATTACATCCGAGATGTTAGGTTGCCTTAGGTTAGGATATATAACGTTATAGACGTATATAATGTTCCACCCGAGAAGTAGGGGCCGACGCGCCAGGAATGCTGTAAAATATTACATTCGACATGTTAGGATTGCCTTAGGCTAGGATATATAACGTTATAGACGTATATGATATTCCCACCGAGAACTACGGGCCTACACGCCAGGAATGTTATCAAATATTACTTCCGAGATGTTAGGTTCCCTTAGGTTAGGATATATAACGTTATAGACGTATATAATGTTCCCACCGAGAAGTAGGGGCCGATCAGCCAGGAATGTTGTAAAATATTACGCTCGACAAGTTAGGTTGCCTTAGGCTAGTATATATAGCGTTAAAGACGTATATAATGTTCCCACCGAGAAATAGGGGCCGACACGCCAGGAATGTTGTAAAATATTACATCCGAGATGTTACGTTCCCTTAGGTTAGGATATATAACGTTATAGACGTATATAATGTTCCCACCGAGAAGTAGGGGCCAACGAGCCAGGAATGTGGTAAAACATTACATTCGACATGTTAAGTTGTCTTAGGTTAGGATATATAACGTTATAGTCGTATATACAGTTCCCACCGAGACGTAGTTGCCGACGCGCCAGGAATATTGTAAAATATTATATTCGACATGTTAGGTTGTCTCAGGCTAGTACATATAGCGTTATGGACATATACAATGTTCCCACCGAGAAAAAGGGGCCGACACGCCGGGAATGTTGTAAGACATTACATCCGAGGTGTTAGGTTCCCTTAGGTTAGAATATATAACGTTATAGACGTATATAATGTTCCCACCGAGAAGTAGGGGCCGACGAGCCAGGAATGTTGTAAAATATTACGCTCGACATGTTAGGTTGCCTTACGTTATGATATATAGCGATAGAGACGTATATAATGTTCCCACCGAGAAGTAGGGGCCGGGGAGCCAGGAATGTAGTAAAATATTACATCCGAGATGTTAGGTTGCCTTAGGCAAGGATATTTAGCATTATAGACGTATATAATGTTCCCACCGAGAAGTAGGGGCCGGCGCGCCAGGAATGTTGTAAAATATTACATCCGAGATGTTAGGATTGCCTTAGGCTAGGATATATAACGTTATAGACGTATATAATGTTCCCACCGAGAAGTAGGGGCCGAAGTGACGGGAATGTTGTAAAATATTACATCCGAATTGTTAGGTTGCCTTAGGTTAGGATATATAACGTTATTGACTTATATAATGTTCCCACCGAGAAATAGGGGCCGACGCCCCAGGAATGTTGTAAAATATTACATCCGAGATGTTAGGATTGCCTTAGGCTAGGATATATAACGTTATAGACGTATATAATGTTCCCACCAAGAAGTAGGGGCCGGTGCGCCACGAACGTAGTAAAATATTACATCCGAGATGTTAGGTTGCCTTAGACTAGGATATATAACGTTATATACGTATATAATGTTCCCACCGAGAAATAGGGGCCGACACGCCAGGAATATTGTAAAATATTACGCTTGACATGTTAGGTTGCCTCACGTCATGATATATAGCGATATAGACGTATATAATGTTCCCACCGAGAAGTAGGGGCCGGCGCGCCAGGAATGTAGTAAAATATTACATCCGAGATGTTAGGTTGCCTTAGGCAAGGATATGTAGCATTATAGACGTATATAATGTTCCCACCGAGAAGTAAGTGCCGGCGCGCCGGGAATGTAGTGAAATATAACATCCGAGATGTTAGGATTGCCTTAGGCTAGTATATATAACGTTATAGACGTATATAATGTTCCCACCGAGAAGTAGGGGCCGAAGTGACGGGAATGTTGTAAAATATTACATCCGAATTGTTAGGTTGCCTTAGGCTAGGATATATAACGTTATTGACTTATATAATGTTCCCACCGAGAAATAGGGGCCGACGCCCCAGGAATGTTGTAAAATATTACGCTCGACATGTTAGGTTGCCTCACGTCATGATATATAGCGATATAGACGTATATAATGTTCCCACCGAGAAGTAGGGGCCGGCGCGCCAGGAATGTAGTAAAATATTACATCCGAGATGTTAGGTTGCCTTAGGCAACGATATGTAGCATTATAGACGTATATAATGTTCCCACCGAGAAGTAAGTGCCGGCGCGCCGGGAATGTAGTGAAATATAACATCCGAGATGTTAGGATTGCCTTAGGCTAGGATATATAACGTTATAGACGTATATGATATTCCCACCGAGAACTACGGGCCTACACGCCAGGAATGTTATCAAATATTACTTCCCAGATGTTAGGTTCCCTTAGGTTAGGATATATAACGTCATAGACGTATATAATGTTCCCACCGAGAAGTAGGGGCCGACGAGCCAGGAATGTTGTAAAATATTACGCTCGACATGTTAGGTTGCCTTAGGCTATGATATATAGCGATATAGACGTATATAATGTTCCCACCGAGAAGTGGGGGCCGGCGCGCCAGGAATGTAGTAAAATAATACATCCGAGATGTTAGGTTGCCTTAGGCTAGGATATGTAAAGTTATAGACGTATATAATGTTCCCACCGAGAAATAGGTGTCGGCGCGCCAGGAATGTTGTAAAATATTACATCCGAGATATGAGGATTGCCTTAAGTTAGGATATATGGCGTTATAGACGTATATAATGTTCCCACCGAGAAGTATGGGCCAGCACGCCAGGAATGTGGTAAAATATTACATCCGGTATGTGAGGTTGCCTTAGGCTAGGATATATAACTTTATAGACGTATATAATGTTCCCACCGAGAAGTAGGTGCCGACGCGCCAGGAATGTTGTAAAACATTACGCTCGACAAGTTAGGTTGCCTTAGGCTAGTGTATATAGCGTTAAAGACGTATATAATGTTCCCACCGAGAAATAGGGGCCGACACGCCAGGAATGTTGTAAAATATTACATCCGAGATGTTAGGTTCCCTTAGGTTAGGACATATAACGTTATAGACGTATATAATGTTCCCACCGAGAAGTAGGGGCCGACGAGCCAGGAATGTTGTAAAATATTACGCTCGACATGTTAGGTTGCCTTACGTTATGATATATAGCGATATAGACGTATATAATGTTCCCACCGAGAAGTAGGGGCCGGGGAGCCAGGAATGTAGTAAAATATTACATCCGAGATGTTAGGTTGCCTTAGGCAAGGATATTTAGCATTATAGACGTATATAATGTTCCCACCGAGAAGTAGGGGCCGGCGCGCCAGGAATGTTGTAAAATATTACATCCGAGATGTTAGGATTGCCTTAGGCTAGGATATATAACGTTATAGACGTATATAATGTTCCCACCGAGAAGTAGGGGCCGAAGTGACGGGAATGTTGTAAAATATTACATCCGAATTGTTAGGTTGCCTTAGGTTAGGATATATAACGTTATTGACTTATATAATGTTCCCACCGAGAAATAGGGGCCGACGCCCCAGGAATGTTGTAAAATATTACATCCGAGATGTTAGGATTGCCTTAGGCTAGGATATATAACGTTATAGACGTATATAATGTTCCCACCAAGAAGTAGGGGCCGGTGCGCCACGAACGTAGTAAAATATTACATCGGAGATGTTAGGTTGCCTTAGACTAGGATATATAACGTTATATACGTATATAATGTTCCCACCGAGAAATAGGGGCCGACACGCCAGGAATATTGTAAAATATTACGCTTGACATGTTAGGTTGCCTCACGTCATGATATATAGCGATATAGACGTATATAATGTTCCCACCGAGAAGTAGGTGCCGAAGTGACGGGAATGTTGTAAAATATTACATTCGAAATGTTAGTTTGCCTTAGGCCAGGATATATAGCGTTCTAGACTTATATAATGTTCCCACCGAGAAGTAGTGGCCGACGTGCCAGGAATGTAGTAAAATATTACATCCGAGATGTTAGGTTGCCTTAGGTTAGGATATATAACGTTATAGACGTATATAATGTTCCACCCGAGAAGTAGGGGCCGACGCGCCAGGAATGCTGTAAAATATTACATTCGACTTGTTGGGATTGCCTTAGGCTAGGATATATAACGTTATAGACGTATATGATATTCCCACCGAGAACTACGGGCCTACACGCCAGGAATGTTATCAAATATTACTTCCGAGATGTTAGGTTCCCTTAGGTTAGGATATATAACGTTATAGACGTATATAATGTTCCCACCGAGAAGTAGGGGCCGATGAGCCAGGAATGTTGTAAAATATTACATCCGAGATATGAGGATTGCCTTAAGTTAGGATATATGGCCTTATAGACGTATACAATGTTCCCACCGAGAAGTAGGGGCCAGCGCGCCAGGAATGTGGTAAAATATTATATCCGGTATGTTAGGTTGCTTTAGGCTAGGATATATAACTTTATAGACGTATATAATGTTCCCACCGAGAAGTAGGTGCCGACGCGCCAGGAATGTTGTAAAATATTACGCTCGACAAGTTAGGTTGCCTTAGGCTAGTATATATAGCGTTAAGGACGTATATAATGTTCCCACCGAGAAATAGGGGCCGACACGCCAGGAATGTTGTAAAATATTACATCCGAGATGTTAGGTTCCCTTAGGTTAGGACATATAACGTTATAGACGTATATAATGTTCCCACCGAGAAGTAGGGGCTAACGAGCCAGGAATGTGGTAAAACATTACATTCGACATGTTAAGTTGTCTTAGGTTAGGATATATAACGTTATAGTCGTATATACAGTTCCCACCGAGAAGTAGTTGTCGACGCGCCAGGAATATTGTAAAATATTATATTCGACATGTTAGGTTGTCTCAGGCTAGTACATATAGCGTTATGGACAAATACAATGTTCCCACCGAGAAAAAGGGGCCGACACGCCGGGAATGTTGTAAAACATTACAACCGAGGTGTTAGGTTCCCTTAGGTTAGAATATATAACGTTATAGACGTATATAATGTTCCCACCGAGAAGTAGGGGCCGACGAGCCAGGAATGTTGTAAAATATTACGCTCGACATGTTAGGTTGCCTTACGTTATGATATATAGCGATATAGTCGTATATAATGTTCCCACCGAGAAGTAGGGGCCGGGGAGCCAGGAATGTAGTAAAATATTGCATCCGAGATGTTAGGTTGCCTTAGGCAAGGATATTTAGCATTATAGACGTATATAATGTTCCCACCGAGAAGTAGGGGCCGGCGCGCCAGGAATGTTGTAAAATATTACATCCGAGATGTTAGGATTGCCTTAGGCTAGGATATATAACGTTATAGACGTATATAATGTTCCCACCGAGAAGTAGGTGCCGAAGTGACGGGAATGTTGTAAAATATTACATTCGACATGTTAGTTTGCCTTAGGCCAGGATATATAGCGTTCTAGACTTATATAATGTTCCCACCGAGAAGTAGTGGCCGACGTGCCAGGAATGTAGTAAAATATTACATCCGAGATGTTAGGTTGCCTTAGGTTAGGATATATAACGTTATAGACGTATATAATGTTCCACCCGAGAAGTAGGGGCCGACGCGCCAGGAATGCTGTAAAATATTACATTCGACTTGTTAGGATTGCCTTAGGCCAGGATATATAGCGTTCTAGACTTATATAATGTTCCCACCGAGAAGTAGTGGCCGACGTGCCAGGAATGTAGTAAAATATTACATCCGAGATGTTAGGTTGCCTTAGGTTAGGATATATAACGTTATAGACGTATATAATGTTCCACCCGAGAAGTAGGGGCCGACGCGCCAGGAATGCTGTAAAATATTACATTCGACTTGTTAGGATTGCCTTAGGCTAGGATATATAACGTTATAGACGTATATGATATTCCCACCGAGAACTACGGGCCTACACGCCAGGAATGTTATCAAATATTACTTCCGAGATGTTAGGTTCCCTTAGGTTAGGATATATAACGTTATAGACGTATATAATGTTCCCACCGAGAAGTAGGGGCCGATGAGCCAGGAATGTTGTAAAATATTACATCCGAGATATGAGGATTGCCTTAAGTTAGGATATATGGCCTTATAGACGTATACAATGTTCCCACCGAGAAGTAGGGGCCAGCGCGCCAGGAATGTGGTAAAATATTATATCCGGTATGTTAGGTTGCTTTAGGCTAGGATATATAACTTTATAGACGTATATAATGTTCCCACCGAGAAGTAGGTGCCGACGCGCCAGGAATGTTGTAAAATATTACGCTCGACAAGTTAGGTTGCCTTAGGCTAGTATATATAGCGTTAAGGACGTATATAATGTTCCCACCGAGAAATAGGGGCCGACACGCCAGGAATGTTGTAAAATATTACATCCGAGATGTTGGGTTCCCTTAGGTTAGGACATATAACGTTATAGACGTATATAATGTTCCCACCGAGAAGTAGGGGCCAACGAGCCAGGAATGTGGTAAAACATTACATTCGACATGTTAAGTTGTCTTAGGTTAGGATATATAACGTTGGAGTCTCGTTCGAGCAGCCGTAGAGAGCGGACGTGTTTCGGTGCGCTCCGCTACCTGAGTTGTACGACGCGACTTTTTAGGCGATAAAGGATATATACTTCGGTTTATATCCTTCCGAGGAGGATTGTGAAAACTTCTAGTGTAAGAACTAGAAGCTAGTAGCAAGAATAACGCGATAGAAAGGAATATACGCTCTGCGTGTCCTTTGTTCGCTTTCGGTGACGTGGCGTCGATAATTGATTCGGCGTTTTCGGCAGAAAAGGAGTTGGAAAGTGGTCTGGATCACTTCCCTGAGAGTCAGTGTCACGTGCGGCACAACCAGTGCGCAGTTTGTGCAGTGGAAAGTGCCAAAAGTGTGCGAAAACAAGTGGAAATCGGCGGAAAGGAACAGGGCGTCACCGCCGCCATATTGCCGCGCAGCCGTGGCACGTACGCGTTCCACCGCGATTAGGGCGTTCTTTCCGGCGATTGCTGCTTGTTTGCGAACTTAAAGTGCTCTTTGCGGCAAAAGTGACTGTGAGGTGGCTCCCGTGGTTGCGGGCACTGGAGAAAAAGGTGCGATAATACGTGGAAAAGCATCGGGAGAAAACGAGGCGTCGCCGCCGCCATCTTGACAGTCAGGCGTGGCACGTACGCCGCGTCGAGACGGCAGTCGCGAAACAAGGGCTTCTCCCGGCCTTTTCGACGTGTTCCCGCACTTTCAGCGCTTCCGGTCGTTAAGCACGATTGTAGAAACACTGATTTTCGATAACATTAGTGCAAAAAACGGTGTAAAAGTGCGACGCGGGAACTCGGCGAGAAAGAGGCTACCAGCCGTAATCAATCTCGGATTATTCCAGGAGATTGCGACAAAGAAGACAGAAAAGGTAAGTGCTAGAGACTCTTAAAGCGCGAATCTTGAACTCTGGCGTCGCTCCGTGAACTGTTCGCGGAAATCGAAGCGAACGCAAGAGCGAGTGAGAGGACGAATAGAGAGACAAAGAGAGAGTGACGGTTGAACTGTGTGCGGGACAGAGACAGACAACCGGTCTGCGCTGAACGTGGGAAGTGCGAACGTTCCCACACGGCGGAGCAAGTGAGGTGCGCGGTGTGATTTTCTCCACGGAGGAGAATAGCGTTTGCGCGACCGACTCGTCGGCAAATTAATTATCGTGCGAAGCCCTGCTTGGGTAACCAAGCATGGCGACGCGCGATTACGCGACCGTGGCGAGTGGGGGAGAGGGTGCCGGCCCGAGTGGCCTTATCAGTTGCAGAACCGGCGGCAGCAGCAAGTCGGAGAGGACGGAAGGCAGGATGCTGCGGGAACCAGAGAGGAGAATTCCACGCACGCGCAGGAGCGTGAAGAGGTCAAAGGCGGAGACGTCCGAATACGATTCGGACACGTCACTCGCTTCGTTGCTCTCGACGACGCCGTCCGAGTCAACGAAGCATCTGAAGAAGAGGGGACGCCCCCCCACAACGGAGGAATACATAAAATTGGCGGAAGCCAAACTGCTAGCCGATAAAGCTGCCGAGAAGGATGCAGAGGACGCTCTAGAGCGAGAGCTCCTCTACGGTGATTGCATGCCGCCGCCACCATCAAGGACGTCAAATCCTATTCCGGACCAGGAAGTTTTTGACGAAGAGGCCAGGAAAATGCCGATAGAGGATCTGGCAGCCTGGGCTCTGGAATCGGCGGCCAAAATTGAATATGCCGCTGCGAAGTCGTCGCAGCTGAAAGGCACAATTAAACGGTCGATGCGCGTCAGCGTTCGAATCCTGCGAGCGGCGACTACGGAAGCTGAACAACGCGCCAGCCGCGCCATCGCCGGAACAGCAGGAGATCAGGAATTCAGCCTTATTAAAGCTAAGGCTGAAAAACTGGAGAAGGAGAATGCCCTTCTCAAGGAGAGGCTGACCGCCCTCGAAAATACGGCAAACAGCCAATTATCGCCGGCGATCAAAAGCATGGAGATCGCCGAGCGTAGTGATAAAAGAACACGACGGCAATCGCTGACTACGAAGCAGGAGGAAGCCAGCATCCCCGACACCGGTCTCGTACTGCTAATGGAGCAGATTGGGGCCGTTGTCAACGAACGGCTTACACAATTTTGGGAGAAGGCGGAGAAGCGCTTCGCTCCGAAGGAGGATCGTCCGCGGTCGGAGGCACGAAATGTTGCGCGACGCGAAGAACCCGCGAAAGAGGGAACAAGCGCCGCAATCATAAAGAAGGAGAAGTCCGCTGGGAAGAGAGAGGCAATGCCCCTTCCACCGGTGAAAAAATCCGCGAAAGCGGAAACAAAGAAATCACCCATCCAGAAGAGGATGGAACAGATTCAAAAGGAGCAGGTTCGGAAGGAGAGCGAAGGGAAGTGTCCAGCAGCGAGCGCACCTGCTCCGCAGAACAAGAAGGAGACGGAGACGCCGTGGACGAAAGTCCTCGGCAGAAAGTCGAAAAAGCAGACGACGGCCACCGTAAACAAGACCGTGAGGGCAGGCAAGAAGGTAGCAGCTGCGAAGTCGATGCCAAAAGAAAAGCCGATAGTGATGAAAACCCCGAGCACGGCCGCTGTCGTAATCACTATAGAGGAGGGCAGTAAATCGACATACGCCGAGCTTATGACAACGGCGCGGCAGAAGATCAAACTGTCGGACCTGGGAATCGGTGAGGTCAAACCCAGGAAAGCGCTGACCGGAGCGCTTATTCTCGAAATAAGCGGCGAAGGTAAAGAAGAGAAGGCGAACGCGCTCGCCAACAAGTTAACCGGGCTATTCGCGATCACGAGGGGTGTAAAAATCACGCGCCCCTGCAAGAGAGCGGCCCTGAGGGTCTTCAGGATGGAAGACTCGATCACGGTCGGTGAGGTCGTCGAAGCAGTCGCCGCACAAGGCGGCTGCACCGCCGACGAGATAAAAACCGGTCCCAGGATGACGGCGTATAACGGCATGGGCACGATGCTTATGCAATGCCCGGTCGCCGCCGCAAAGAAGGTTACCGAAAACGGTAAAGTAAAGGTCGGATGGACGTCCGTCCGCGTTGAACCCATCGAAGCACGACAACTTACCTGCTTCAAATGTTGGGAAATCGGGCACGTAATCGCGAAATGCTCCGCGACCGTGGACCGAACGGAGGCGTGTTACCGGTGCGGTGAGAAGGGACACCGCGCTGCGGAATGCAATGAGAAGGCACCGACGTGCCCGGTATGCAAGTCGGCAAACCGCCCGCATGGACACAGAGCAGGTAGCAAAGCCTGCACTGTCCCGCCGCCGGCAAAAAAAGGACAGAAGAACGCTACTCAATCGAGCGCTAAATCCTCAGGTAAGGATAAGAAACCTGAGGAAAAGAAGGAAAAAGCTGCAGCAGCAGCCAAACACAACCACGAAGAGGAGAAGGAGCGCGAAACTCTGAAGGCGAGCACCAGCCGCGAGGAGGCGATGGATCTGGCGTAACTTTCAATATGAAATGCCAGATCCTGCAAACTAATTTAAATCACGCCGCGAGAGCACAAGATCTTATGCTCGAAAGCCTGCAAAGCGGCGTGGTTGAATTAGTGGTTGCCGCGGAGCCGTATTTAATCCACGACAAGCCGTCATGGATAGCAAACAGGGAGAAGACGGTTGCAATAATTCAGGCGACGCCGACACGCATCCGACCGATCACAGCCATCGCGCAAGGGCGTGGTTACGTCGCAGTATCGTGGTCGGATTGCGTCGTCATTGGAATATACGCGCCGCCGAGTTGGTCGTTGCAAGATTTCGATCAGCTCCTGGACGAAGTGGAGGGTGTAGTGCGAAATCACGCCTCGCAACCGACATTCGTACTGGGAGATTTCAACGCGCACGCGACTATGTGGCGCTCTTCCAGAACGACTCAGCGTGGACACTCGACGATGGACTGGGCAGCATCCGCGAATCTCAGACTGTTGAATCAAGGATCTGCCAGTACGTGCGTGCGTCCACAGGGCGAGAGCAAGGTCGACCTCTCGTTCGCGAACGACGCAGCATCTCGAAGAGTCACGAGCTGGAAAGTGGATCCGATCGAAACTTTATCTGATCACTTATATATAAGGATCGACATATCCACGGTACAAGGAAGAAGGGCAGCGGACCAGAAGCAAAATAGATGGTCGTTGCGAAAAATCGACGAAGATATGTTTATGGCGGCAACCCTCGCCGCTACCTGGCCGAGCGAACCGACCGAAGCGGCCGTAGTCGAGCGAGAAGCAGAATGGTTTACGAGGACGTTGACATCGGTGTGCAACGCAAGCATGCCGAAAATAAGGTCGAACCCCACTCGTAAACCCGCATATTGGTGGAGGAACGAGATCGCTCTTCTCCGTGCGGAGAGCACAAACGCACGGAGACAATATACGAGATACCGGAAACGGAGGAATCCCAATTCGGTGAGGAAAGCGCAGCTCTATGAAGTTTACAAGGAGAAGAAAATAGAGCTGCAGGCGGCCATAAAGACATCAAAGGCACGAGCATGGGACGGGCTGCTGGAAACACTGCGCGAGGATCCGTGGGGGCGGCCGTACAAGATAGTAATGAATAAATTACGACCGTGGGCGCCCCCGTTAACGGAGACGATGGAGACGCCGTTCTTGAAGCGAGTTGTCGACACGCTCTTCCCACCGGAAGAGGCTACGTCGGCGAGCAACTCGCAAATTTCAGCACACATCGACCCGATCATCTGGTCGCTGGACAACGACGTCACCGAGGAGGAAATGGCTCGCGCCATAAAGCGCATGACAAAGAAGAACACCGCGCCCGGACCGGACGGAATTCCCGGCCGTGCCTGGTCGATGGCACTCAGTGTCCTGAATTCAAGATTGCGGAAGTTATTTACAGCATGCTTGAAGACGGGTACGTTTCCAGCAAGATGGAAAACCGGCAGATTAGTATTGCTCCGAAAGCCGGGAAAATCGGAGGATTTACCGGCAGCGTACAGGCCGATAGTTTTGCTCGACGAGGTCGGAAAATTATTTGAAAGGATAATCCACAACCGCCTCATCGAGCACCTGTCGCGAACCGGGCCGAACTTAGCCGAGAACCAATTCGGCTTCCGAGAAGGACGATCGACGATTGACGCGATTCGACAAGTGAAAAGTTTCGCCGAAAACGCGATCGCCGCCGGGGGAGTCGTAATCGCGATATCTTTAGATATTAAGAATGCGTTCAACTCCCTCGAATGGAGTACGATTCGTAGAGCGCTTGAAAAGCACGGGTTTCCGCGATACCTGCGAAGGGTCGTGGAAAATTACCTGAGCGACCGCGCGGTTCTCTACGATAGCCGGCATGGAATCGAGAAAAAGAAGATTGATCGCGGCGTTCCCCAGGGATCGGTCCTCGGACCGCTTCTCTGGAATCTCGGGTACGACGCGGTCCTGAAGCTGCCAATGCCGTCCGGCGTGCATCTCACGTGCTACGCGGATGACACGATGGTGTTGGCAGTCGACACGTGTCGGCAACGCGCAATCTGCCGGGCCGAAGTGGCAGTTGCGGTCGTGGCTAATACGATCAAGAAGATGGGGCTCCAGATGGCACCGGAGAAATCTGAAATCCTGTGCTTCAAGGGACGAAGAAGAGACCCGCGAGGAGGAAACGAAGTGGTCAACATTGGACCATCCAAAGTTACAGTGGGGAGCGAGATGAAGTATCTCGGACTGCTCCTCGACGATAAATGGAACTTTGGTCTCCACTTCGCTCGTCAGGCCGTTCGACTGGATGCTGCGGCAAATTATCTAAGCCGCATCATGCCGAATCTGCACGGACCGGACGAGAAAGTAAGGAAAGTCTATGCTGGGGTGATAAAAAGCATTGCGCTTTACGGAGCCCCGGTATGGAGCGACGCGCTTAACAAAGGAGGCAGAAAGCTGCAGCTGCTGCGAAGCGCGTGGCGAAGAATAGCCATTCGGGTCATAAGAGGATATCGCACGATTTCCTACGACGCGGCAACAATGCTGGCGGGTCTCGCACCCCTGGAATACCTGGCGCAGGAAGACCTCATAGTGTACGAAACCCTTCGCACAACGCGCCAGGTAGAAGAAGAAGGTGCACCTGCTCCGACAAGGGACGAGATTAGAAGAGAAGCGAGACGCTTCACTTTCTCTAAATGGAAGGAGAAACTCGCACCTGCGACCAATCACAGGATCGTGGGAGCGATTCTACCCATCTTGGAAAACTGGGTAGAAAACAGGAGAGGGCAGCTCACCTTCAGAGTGACGCAGGTGCTGACTGGACATGGATGCTTCGGTCAGTACCTCTGCAAGATCGGAAAAGAGGCCACGGCTGAATGTCACCATTGCGGAGACGGAGACGACTCTGCGCAGCACACGTTGGAACGCTGTCCAGCGTGGCAAACGCTGCGCCACGCTCTCGTGGCAGAGATCGGACGGGATCTCTCGCCGACCAGCATCCTGCCGAAGATGCTGGAAGGGGAGAGATACTGGCGAGCCGTTACCTTGTTTTGCGACAAAGTGATGGCTGCGAAGGAAGCCGCCGAGCGCGAAAGAGAGCGCACGCTTTCTGCTCGACGAGCCTTACGTGGTCGGCGTTGTAGACGTTTGCCACGTTCCACTCCAAGGTAGGGGACTCTCGTCCGTCAGGGCGCGAGAGTCGCTCCAAAGTACCCACCGGGGAGCGGAGCTTCGCCGTCGCCGTCCATCTCAAACGCCGCAAGCGGGAGAAGAGGAAGACGACTTCGAAGACTGAAGACAGGCGCAAGAAATTCGACAAAGAGGTACGCGTGAGGAATGCATGCATTCGCACACAAGCGTAATAGAAAAGATTGCGCAAAGAAAAAGTAAATAAGAAAAAACAGAAAGAGCAGCCGAGCGCCGGCTAGACAGGATTTGGGTCAAGTCTATCCGGCACGCGCTCGACCGAGGAGAGGCAAACGACTGTGGTGGTTGCAGTCGTTGCCAATCTAAAGTATGAACTCGCACGCCAGCTATGAACAGAGAGTTTAAAGAACTCAGACACGAGGCGGGATGCTGGACGCGTTCGAAAGAGTTCCCGGCTACCCGCTACAAGTGTAGGAAGACCACCGCAGGGTTTTAGTCGGTAAGAGTCCGACATAACCGCGGATTTCCCAAAAAATCCACGGTATCCATGAGGATTTCCCTGCGAAAAAAAAAAAAAGGATATATAACGTTATAGTCGTATATACAGTTCCCACCGAGAAGTAGTTGCCGACGCGCCAGGAATATTGTAAAATATTATATTCGACATGTTAGGTTGTCTCAGGCTAGTACATATAGCGTTATGGACACATACAATGTTCCCACCGAGAAAAAGGGGCCGACACGCCGGGAATGTTGTAAAACATTACATCCGAGGTGTTAGGTTCCCTTAGGTTAGAATATATAACGTTATAGACGTATATAATGTTCCCACCGAGAAGTAGGGGCCGACGAGCCAGGAATGTTGTAAAATATTACGCTCGACATGTTAGGTTGCCTTAGGCTAGGATATATAACGTTATAGACGTATATAATGTCCCCATCGAGAAGCAGGCGACGACATGTCAGGAATGGTGTAAAATATTACATCCGAGATGTTATGCTGCCTGACGATAGGATATACAACGTTATAGACGTATATAATGTCCCCATCGAGTAGCAGGCGACGACACGCCAGAATGTTGTAAAATATTACATCCGAGATGTTAGGTTCCCTTAGGTTAGGATATACAACGTTATAGACGTATCTAATGTCCCCATCGAGAAGCAAGCGACGACACGTCAGGAATGTTGTAAAATATTACATCCGAGATGTTAGGTTGCCTTAGGCTAGGACATATGTCGTTATAGACGTATACAATGTTCCCACCGAGAAGTAGGGACCGACGCGTCAGGAATGTTGTAAAATAAAACATCCTAGATGTTAGGTTGCGTTAGGTTAGGATATACAACGTTATAGACGTATATAATGTCCCCTTCGAGAAGCAGGACACGACACGCCAGAATGATGTAAAATATTACATTCGACATGTTAGGTTGCCTTAGGCTAGTATATATAACGTTATAGACGTATATAAAGTTCCCACCGAGAAGTAGGTGCCGACGCGCCAGGAATGTTGTAAAATATTACATCCGAGATGTTAGGATTGCCTTAGGCTAGGATATATAACGTTATAGACGTATATAATGTTCCCACCAAGAAGTAGGGGCCGGTGCGCCACGAACGTAGTAAAATATTACATCCGAGATGTTAGGTTGCCTTAGACTAGGATATATAACGTTATATACGTATATAATGTTCCCACCGAGAAATAGGTGCCGACACGCCAGGAATATTGTAAAATATTACGCTCGACATGTTAGGTTGCCTTACGTCATGATATGTAGCGATATAGACGTATATAATGTTCCCACCGAGAAGTAGGGGCCGGCGCGCCGGGAATGTAGTGAAATATAACATCCGAGATGTTAGGATTGCCTTAGGCTAGGATACATAACGTTATAGACGTATATGATATTCCCACCGAGAACTACGGGCCTACACGCCAGGAATGTTATCAAATATTACTTCCGAGATGTTAGGTTCCCTTAGGTTAGGATATATAACGTTATAGACGTATATAATGTTCCCACCGAGAAGTAGGGGCCGACGAGCCAGGAATGTTGTAAAATATTACGCTCGACATGTTAGGTTGCCTTAGGCTATGATATATAGCGATATAGACGTATATAATGTTCCCACCGAGAAGTGGGGGCCGGCGCGCCAGGAATGTAGTAAAATAATACATCCGAGATGTTAGGTTGCCTTAGGCTAGGATATGTAAAGTTATAGACGTATATAATGTTCCCACCGAGAAATAGGTGCCGGCGCGCCAGGAATGTTGTAAAATATTACATCCGAGATATGAGGATTGCCTTAAGTTAGGATATATGGCGTTATAGACGTATATAATGTTCCCACCGAGAAGTAGGGGCCAGCGCGCCAGGAATGTGGTAAAATATTACATCCGGTATGTTAGGCTGCCTTAGGCTAGGATATATAACTTTATAGACGTATATAATGTTACCACCGAGAAGTAGGTGCCGATGCGCCAGGAATGTTGTAAAATATTACGCTCGACAAGTTAGGTTGCCTTAGGCTAGGATATATAGCGTTAAAGACGTATATAATATTCCCACCGAGAAATAGGGGCCGACGCGTCAGGAATGTTGTAAAATATTACACCCGAGATGTTAGGTTCCCTTAGGTTAGCATATACGACGTTATAGACGTATATAATGTACCCACCGAGATGTAGGGACTGACATGCCAAGAATGTTGTAAAATATTACACCCGAGATGTTAGGTTCCCTTAGGTTAGCATATACGACGTTATAGACGTATATAATGTCCCCATCGAGTAGCAGGCGACGACACGCCAGAATGTTGTAAAATATTACATCCGAGATGTTAGGTTCCCTTAGGTTAGGATATACAACGTTATAGACGTATCTAATGTCCCCATCGAGAAGCAAGCGACGACACGTCAGGAATGTTGTAAAATATTACATCCGAGATGTTAGGTTGCCTTAGGCTAGGACATATGTCGTTATAGACGTATACAATGTTCCCACCGAGAAGTAGGGACCGACGCGTCAGGAATGTTGTAAAATAAAACATCCTAGATGTTAGGTTGCGTTAGGTTAGGGTATACAACGTTATAGACGTATATAATGTCCCCTTCGAGAAGCAGGACACGACACGCCAGAATGATGTAAAATATTACATTCGACATGTCAGGTTGCCTTAGGCTAGTATATATAACGTTATAGACGTATATAATATTCCCACCGAGAAATAGGGGCCCACGCGTCAGGAATGTTGTAAAATATTACACCCGAGATGTTAGGTTCCCTCAGGTTTGCATATACAACGTTATAGACGTATAGAATGTTCCCACCGAGATGTAGGTACCGACATGCCAGGAATGTTGTAAAATATTACATCCCAGAAGTTAGGGTGCTTTGGGTTAGGATATACAACGTTATGGACGTATATAATGTCCCCATCGAGAAGCAGGCGACGACACGCCAGAATGTTGTAAAATATTACATCCGAGATGTTAGGTTGCCTTAGGTTAGGATATACAACATTATATATGTATATAATGTCCCCATAGAGAAGTAGGCGACGACACGCCAGGAATGTCGTAAAATATTACATCCGAGATGTTATGTTGCCTTGCGTTTGGATATATTACGTTATAGACGTATATAATGTTCCCACCGAGATGTACGGGCCGACACGCCAGGAATGTTATCAACTATTACATCCGAGAGGTTCGGTTGCCTTTGGCTAGGATATATAACGTTATAGACGTATATAATGTTCCCACCGAGAAATAGGGGCCGACGCGTCAGGAATGTTGTAAAATATTACATCCGAGATGTTAGTTTGCCATAGGTTAGGATATACAACATTATATATGTATATAATGTCCCCATCGAGAAGTAGGCGACGACACGCCAGGAATGTCGTAAAATATTACATCCGAGATGTTATGTTGCCTTGCGTTAGGATATATTACGTTATAGACGTATATAATGTTCCCACCGAGATGTACGGGCCGACACGCCAGGAATGTTATCAACTATTACATCCGAGAGGTTCGGTTGCCTTTGGCTAGGATATATAACGTTATAGACGTATATAATGTTCCCACCGAGAAATAGGGGCCGACGCGTCAGGAATGTTGTAAAATATTACACCCGAGATGTTAGGTTGCTTTAGGTTAGGATATACAACGATATGGACGTAAATAATGTCCCCATCGAGAAGCAGGCGACGACATGTCAGGAATGGTTTAAAATATTACGTCCGAGATGTTATGCTGCCTGACGATAGGATATACAACGTTATAGACGTATATAATGTCCCCATCGAGTAGCAGGCGACGACACGCCAGAATGTTGTAAAATATTACATCCGAGATGTTAGGTTCCCTTAGGTTAGGATATACAACGTTATAGACGTATCTAATGTCCCCATCGAGAGGCAAGCGACGACACGTCAGGAATGTTGTAAAATATTACATCCGAGATGTTAGGTTGCCTTAGGCTAGGACATATGTCGTTATAGACGTATACAATGTTCCCACCGAGAAGTAGGGACCGACGCGTCAGGAATGTTGTAAAATAAAACATCCTAGATGTTAGGTTGCGTTAGGTTAGGATATACAACGTTATAGACGTATATAATGTCCCCTTCGAGAAGCAGGACACGACACGCCAGAATGATGTAAAATATTACATTCGACATGTTAGGTTGCCTTAGGCTAGTATATATAACGTTATAGACGTATATAAAGTTCCCACCGAGAAGTAGGTGCCGACGCGCCAGGAATGTTGCAAAATATTACATCCGAGATGTTAGGATTGCCTTAGGCTAGGATATATAACGTTATAGACGTATATAATGTTCCCACCAAGAAGTAGGGGCCGGTGCGCCACGAACGTAGTAAAATATTACATCCGAGATGTTAGGTTGCCTTAGACTAGGATATATAACGTTATATACGTATATAATGTTCTCCCCGAGAAATAGGTGCCGACACGCCAGGAATATTGTAAAATATTACGCTCGACATGTTAGGTTGCCTTACGTCATGATATGTAGCGATATAGACGTATATAATGTTCCCACCGAGAAGTAGGGGCCGGCGCGCCGGGAATGTAGTGAAATATAACATCCGAGATGTTAGGATTGCCTTAGGCTAGGATACATAACGTTATAGACGTATATGATATTCCCACCGAGAACTACGGGCCTACACGCCAGGAATGTTATCAAATATTACTTCCGAGATGTTAGGTTCCCTTAGGTTAGGATATATAACGTTATAGACGTATATAATGTTCCCACCGAGAAGTAGGGGCCGACGAGCCAGGAATGTTGTAAAATATTACGCTCGACATGTTAGGTTGCCTTAGGCTATGATATATAGCGATATAGACGTATATAATGTTCCCACCGAGAAGTGGGGGCCGGCGCGCCAGGAATGTAGTAAAATAATACATCCGAGATGTTAGGTTGCCTTAGGCTAGGATATGTAATGTTATAGACGTATATAATGTTCCCACCGAGAAATAGGTGCCGGCGCGCCAGGAATGTTGTAAAATATTACATCCGAGATGTTAGGTTCCCTTAGGTTAGAACATATAGCATTATAGACGTATATAATGTTCCCACCGAGAAGTAGGGGCCGGCGCGCCAGGAATGTTGTAAAATATTACATCCCATATGTTAGGTTGCCTTAGGCTAGGAAATATATCGTTATAGACGTATACAATGTTCCCACCGAGAAGTAGGGACCGACGCGTCAGGAATGTTGTAAAATAAAACATCCCAGATGTTAGGTTGCGTTAGGTTAGGATATACAACGTTATAGACGTATATAATGTCCCCTTCGAGAAGCAGGCGACGACACGCCAGAATGATGTAAAATATTACATTCGACATGTTAGGTTGCCTTAGGCTAGGATATATAACGTTATAGACGTATATAATATTCCCACCGAGAAATAGGGGCCGACGCGTCAGGAATGTTGTAAAATATTACACCCGAGATGTTAGGTTCCCTTAGGTTAGCATATACGACGTTATAGACGTATATAATGTACCCACCGAGATGTAGGGACTGACATGCCAAGAATGTTGTAAAATATTACATCCGAGATGTTAGGTTGCCTTAGGCTAGGACATATGTCGTTATAGACGTATACAATGTTCCCACCGAGAAGTAGGGACCGACGCGTCAGGAATGTTGTAAAATAAAACATCCTAGATGTTAGGTTGCGTTAGGTTAGGGTATACAACGTTATAGACGTATATAATGTCCCCTTCGAGAAGCAGGACACGACACGCCAGAATGATGTAAAATATTACATTCGACATGTCAGGTTGCCTTAGGCTAGTATATATAACGTTATAGACGTATATAATATTCCCACCGAGAAATAGGGGCCCACGCGTCAGGAATGTTGTAAAATATTACACCCGAGATGTTAGGTTCCCTCAGGTTTGCATATACAACGTTATAGACGTATAGAATGTTCCCACCGAGATGTAGGTACCGACATGCCAGGAATGTTGTAAAATATTACATCTCAGAAGTTAGGGTGCTTTGGGTTAGGATATACAACGTTATGGACGTATATAATGTCCCCATCGAGAAGCAGGCGACGACACGCCAGAATGTTGTAAAATATTACATCCGAGATGTTAGGTTGCCTTAGGCTAGGACATATGTCGTTATAGACGTATACAATGTTCCCACCGAGAAGTAGGGACCGACGCGTCAGGAATGTTGTAAAATAAAACATCCTAGATGTTAGGTTGCGTTAGGTTAGGATATACAACGTTATAGACGTATATAATGTCCCCTTCGAGAAGCAGGACACGACACGCCAGAATGATGTAAAATATTACATCCGAGATGTTAGGTTCCCTTAGGTTAGGATATACAACGTTATAGACGTATAGAATGTTCCCACCGAGAAATAGGGGCCGACGGGTCAGGAATGATGTAAAATATTACATCCGAGATGTTAGGTTGTCTTAGGTTAGGACATACAAAGTTATAGATGTATATAATGTCCTCATCCAGAAGTAGGCGACGACACGCCAGGAGTGTTGTAAAATATTACATTTGACATGTTAGGTTTCCTTAGGCTAGGATATATAATGTTATACACGCATATAATTTTATCACCGAGAACTACGGGCCGACACGCCAGGAATGATGTAAAATATTACATTCGACATGGCAGGTCGCCTTAGTCTAGGATATATAACGTTATAGACATATATAATGTTCCCACCGAGAAATAGGGGCCGACGCGTCAGGAATGTTGTAAAATATTCCACCCGAGATGTTAGGTTGCTTTAGGTTAGGATATATATCGTTATAGACGCATATAATGTCCAGATCGAGACGTGGGGACCGACACGCCAGAATGTTGTACAATATTACATCCGAGTTGTTAGGTTGCCTTAGGTTAGGATATACAACGTTATAGATGTATATAATGTCCCCATCGAGAAGTAGGCGACGACACGCCAGGAATGTTCTAAAATATTACATTCTACTAGTTAGGTTGCCTTAGGCTAGGATATATAATGTTATAGACGTATATAATGTTCCCACCGAGAAATAGGGACCGACGCGTCAGGAATGTTCTAAAATATTACACCCGAGATGTTAGGTTGCCTTCGGTTATGATATATAACCTTGCAGACGTATATAATGTTCACACCGAGATGTAGGGACCGACATGCCAGGAATGTTGTAAAATATTACATCCGAGATGTTAGGTTGCTTTGGGTTAGGATATACAACGTTATAGACGTATATAATGTCCCCATCGAGAAGCAGGCGACGACACGCCAGAATGTTGTAAAATATTACAACCGATATGTTAGGTTGCCATATGCTACGATATATATGGTGATAGACGTATATAATGTTCCAACCGAGAAATAGGGGCCGACGCGTCAGGAATGTTGTAAATTATGACATCCCAGATGTTAGGTTGCGTTAGGTTAGCATATACAACGTTATAGACGTATATAATGTTCCCACCGAGAAGTAGGGTCCGACATGCCAGGAATGTTGTAAAATATTACATCCGAGATGTTAGGTTGCTTTAGGTTAGGATATATATCGTTTTAGACTTATATAATGCTCCCACCGAGACGTGGGGACCGACATGCCAGGAATGTTGTAAAATATTACATCCCAGAAGTTAGGTTGCTTTGGGTCAGGATATACAATGTTATAGACGTATATACTGTCCCCATCGAGAAGCTGGCGACGACACGCCAGAATTTTGTAAAATATTACATCCGAGATGTTAGGTTGCCTTATGCTACGATATATATCGTTATAGACGTATACAATGTTCCCACCGAGAAGTAGGGACCGAAATGCCAGGAATGTTGTAAAATATTACACCCGAGGTGTTAGGTTGCCTTAGGTTAGGATATACAACGTTATAGATGTATATAATGTCCACATCTAGAAGCAGGCGACGACAAGCCAGGAATGTTATCAACTATTACATCCGAGATGTTAGGTTGCCTTAGGTTAGGATGTACAACTTTATAGACGTATAGGAAGTTCCCACCGAGATGTAGGGACCGACATGCCAGGAATGTTGTAAAATATTACATCCGAGATGTTACGTTGCTTTAGGTCGGGATATATATCGTTATAGACTTATATAATGTTCCCACCGAGACGTGGGGACCGACATGCCAGGAATGTTGTAAAATATTACATCCCAGAAGTTAGGTTGCTTTGGGTGAGGATATACAACGTTATAGACTTATATAATGTCCCCATCGAGAAGCAGGCGACGACACGCCAGAATGTTGTAAAATATTACATCCGAGAAGTCAGGTTCCCTTATGTTAGGATATACAACGTTATATACGTATCTAATATCCCCATCGAGAAGCAGGCGACGACAGACCAGAATGTTGTAAAATATTACATACGAGATGTTAGGTTGCCTTAGGCTAGGACATATTCCGTTATCGAAGTATACAATGTTCCCACCGAGAAGTAGGGGCCGACGCGTCAGGAATGATGTAAAATATTACATCCCAGATATTAGGTTGCGTTAGGTTAGGATATACAACGTGATAGACGTATATAATGTCCCCTTCGAGAAGCAGGCGACGACACGCCAGAATGTTGTAAAATATTACATCCGATATGTTAGGTTGCCTTAGGCTAGGATATATAACGTGATAGATGTATATAATGTTCCCACCGAGAAATAGGGGCCGACACGCCAGGAATATTGTCAAATGTTACATCCGAGATGTTAGGTTGGCTTAGGTTAGGATATGTTACGTTATAGACCTATAAAATGTCCCACGGAGAGGTACGGGCCGACACGACCGGGATTCTGCAAAACATTAACACCGAGGGGCTAGATGGGTTAGGTTAGGTTATATTGCGATGTAGACGTATATAATGTTCCCACCGAGAAGTTGGGGCCGACCCGCCAGGATTGGTGTAAAATACTACATTCGAGAAGTTAGGTTGCCTTAGGTTAGGATGTATAACGTTATATACGTATATAATTTCCGCACCGAGACGTATGGGACGACGCGAACGAGAATCTGTAAAACATTACCAGCGAAGGTCTAGATGGGTTAGGTTAGGTTATATTACGTTATAGACGAATATAATGTCCCCACCGAGAAGTACGGGACGACACGATGTGGATTCTGCAAAACATTATCACCGAGGGGCAAAATGGGTTAGGGTAAGTTATATTACGATATAGATGTATATAATGTTCCCACCGAGAAGTAGGGGCCGACCCGCCAGGAATTTTGTAAAATACTACATCCGAGGTTTTAGGTTGCCTTAGGTTAGGATATATAACGTTCTAGACGCATATAATGTCCCCACCGAGAAGTACGGGCCGACACGAGCGGGATTCTGTAAAAAATTACCAGCGAGGGGCTAGATGGGTTAGGTTAGGTTATATTACGTTATAGACGTATATAATGTTCCCACCGAGAAGTAGGGGCCGACCCGCCAGGTATTTTGGAAAATACTATATCCGAGATATTAGGTTGCCTTAGGTTAGCATATATAACGTTATAGACGTATATAATGACCGCACCGTGACGTACGGCGGACACGAACGGGATTCTGTGAAACATTACCAGCGAGGGTCTAGATGGGTTAGGTTAGGTTATATTACGATATAGACTTATATAATGTTCCCACCGAGAAGTAGGTTCCGCCCCGCCAGGAATGTTGTAAAATACTACATCCGAGATACTAGGTTGCCTTTGGTTAGGATATATAACGGTATAGACGTATATAATGTCCCCACCGAGAAGTATGAGCCAACACGACCGGGATTCTGTAAAACATTACCAGCGAGGGGCTTGATGGGTTAGGTTAGGTAATATTACGTTGTAGACGTATATAATGTTCCCACCGAGAAGTAGGTCCCGACCCGCCAAGAATGTTGTAAAATACTACATCCGAGATGTTAGGTTGCCTTAGGTTAGGATATATAACATTATAGACGCATACAATGTCCCCACAGAGACGTACGTGACGACACGAACTCGATTCTGTAAAACATTACCCGCGAGGAGCTAAATGGGTTAGGTTTAGTTTATATTACGATATAGACGTATATAATGTGCCCACCGAGAAGTAGGGGCCGAAGTGACGGGAATGTTGTAAAATATTACATTCGACATGTTAGGTTGCCTTAGGCTAGGATATATAACGTTATAGACGTATAGAATGTTCCCACCGAGAAATAGGGGCCGACGCGTCAGGAATGTTGTGAAATATTACACCCGAGATGTTAGGTTCCCTTAGGTTAGGATATACAACGTTATAGACGTATAGAATGTTCCCACCGAGAAGTAGGGTCCGACATGCCAGGAATGTTGTAAAATACACATCCGAGGTGTTAGGTTGCCTTAGGTTAGGATATACAACGTTATAGATGTATATAATGTCCCCATCGAGAAGTAGGCGACGACACGCCAGGTATGTTGTAAAATATTACATTCTACAAGTTAGGTTGCCTTAGGCTAGGATATATAATGTTATAGACGTATATAATGTTCCCACCGAGAAATAGGGACCGACGCGTCAGGAATGTTCTAAAATATTACACCCGAGATGTTAGGTTCCCTTAGGTTAGGATATACAACGTTATAGACGTATAGAATGTTCCCACCGAGAAATAGGGGCCGACGCGTCAGGAATGTTGTGAAATATTACACCCGAGATGTTAGGTTCCCTTAGGTTAGGATATACAACGTTATAGACGTATAGAATGTTCCCACCGAGAAGTAGGGTCCGACATGCCAGGAATGTTGTAAAATACACATCCGAGGTGTTAGGTTGCCTTAGGTTAGGATATACAACGTTATAGATGTATATAATGTCCCCATCGAGAAGTAGGCGACGACACGCCAGGAATGTTGTAAAATATTACATTCGACATGTTGGGTTGCCTTAGGCTAGGATATATATCGCTATAGACGTATACATTGTTTCCACCGAGAAGGAGGGACCGACATGCCAGGAATGTTATCAAATATTACTTCCCAGATGTTAGGTTCCCTTAGGTTAGGATATATAACGTCATAGACGTATATAATGTTCCCACCGAGAAGTAGGGGCCGACGAGCCAGGAATGTTGTAAAATATTACGCTCGACATGTTAGGTTGCCTTAGGCTATGATATATAGCGATATAGACGTATATAATGTTCCCACCGAGAAGTGGGGGCCGGCGCGCCAGGAATGTTGTAAAATATTACTTTCGAGATGTTATGTTGCCTTAGGGCAGGATATACAACGTTATAGACGTATAGAATGTTCCCACCGAGATGTAGGGACCGACATGGCAGGAATGTTGTAAAATATTACATCCGAGAGGTTAGGTTGCGTTAGGTTAGGACCTACAGCGTTATAGACGTATCTAATGTCCTCATCCAGAAGTAGGCGGCGACACGCCAGGAGTGTTGTAAAATATTACATCCGATATGTTAGGTTGCCTTAGACTAGGATAATTAACGTGATAGACGTATATAATGTTCCCAGCGAGAAATAGGGTCCGACGCGTCAGGAATGTTGTAAAATATGACATCCGAGATGTTAGGTTGCATTAGGTTAGGACCTACAACGTTATAGACGTATCTAATGTCCCCATCGAGAAGCAGGCGACGACACGGCAGAATGTTGTAAAATATTACATCCGATATGTTAGTTTGCCTTATGCTACGATATATATCGTTATAGACGTACACAATGTTCCCACCGAGAAGTAGGGACCAAAATGCCAGGAATGTTGTAAAATATTACATTCGAGATGTTAGGTTGCCTTAGGTTAGGATATATAACTTTATAGACGTATATAATGTTCCCACAGAGAAGTAGGGGCCCACCCGCCTGGAATCTTGTAAAATACTAAAATCGAGATGTTAGGTTGCCTTAGATTAGGATATATAACGTTATAGACTTATATAATGTCCGCACCGAGAAGTACGGGCCGACACGACCGAGATTCTGTAAAACATTATCACCGAGAGGCAAAATGGGTTAGGTTAGGTTATATTACGTTATATACGTATATAATGTTCCGACCGAGGAGTAGAGTCCGACCCGCCAGGAATATTGGAAAATACTACATCCGAGATGTAAGGTTGCCTTAGGTTGGGATATATAGCATTATAGACGTATATAATGTCCCCACCGAGAAGTACGGGCCGACACGACCGGGATTCTGCAAATCATTAACACCGAAGTGCAAAATGGGTTTAGGTTAGGTTATATTACGATATACACGTATATAGTGTGCCCACCGAGAAGTAGGCGACGACACGCCAGGAATGTTGTAAAATATTACATTCGACATGTTAGGTTGCCTTAGGCTAGGACATATATCGTTATAGACGTATACATTGTTTCCACCGAGATGTTGGGACCGACATGCCGAGAATGTTGTAAAATATTACATACGAGATGTTAGGTTGCTTTAGGTTATGATATATATCGTTATAGACGTATGTAATGTTCCCACCGAGACGTGGGGACCGACATGCCAGGAATCTTGTAAAATATTACATCCCAGATGTTAGGTTGCTTTAGGTTAGGATATACAACATTATAGACGTATACAATGTTCCCACAGAGAAGTAGGGACCGACATGCCAGGAATGTTGTAAAATATTACATTCGAGATGTTAGGTTGCCTTAGGTTAGCATATACAACGTTACAGACGTATATAATGTCCCCACCAAGAAGTACGGGCGGACACGCCAGGAATGCTCTAAAAAATTACATCCGAAATGTGAGGTTGCCTTAGGCTAGGATATATACCGTTATAGTCGTATGTAATGTTACCACCGAGAACTACGGGCCGACTCGGCGGGAATGATGTAAAACATTACATTCGACATGTTAGGTGGCGTTAGGCTAGGCTATATAACGTTATAGACGTATATAATGTTCCCACCGAGACGTAGGGACCGACAAGCCAGAATGTTGTAAAATATTACATACGAGATGTTAGGTTGCCTTAGGGTAGGATATATATTGTTATAGACGTATACAATGTTCCCACCGAGAAGTACGGGCGGACACGCCAGGAATGTTGTCAACTATTACATCCGAGATATTAGGTTGCCCTAGGTTAGGTTATATATCGTTATAGACGTATACAATGTTTCCACCGAGAAGTAGGGACCGACATGACAGGAATGTCGTAAAATATTACATCCGAGATGTTAGGTTGCCTTAGGTTAGGATATACAAGGTTATAGATGTATATAATGTCCCCATCGAGAAGTAGGCGACGACACGCCAGGAATGTTGTAAAATATTACATTCGACATGTTTGGTTGCCTTAGGCTAGGATATATAACGTTATAAAAGTATATAATGCTCCCACCGAAAGATAGGGGCCGACGCGACAGGAATGTTGTAAAATATTACACCCGAGATGTTAGGTTCCCTTAGGTTAGGAAATGCAACGTCATAGACGTATAGTATGTTCCCACCGAGACGTAGGGACCGACATGCCAGGAATGTTGTAAAATATTACATCCCAGATGTTAGGTTGCGTTAGGTTAGGATATACATCGTTATAGACGTATATAATGTCCCCACCGAGAAGCAGGCGACGACACGCCAGGAATGTTGAATAATATTACATTCGAGATGTGAGGTCGCCTTAGGCTAGGATATATAACGTTATAGACGTATACAATGCTCCCACCGAAAAATAGGGGCCGACGCGACAGGAATGTTGTAAAATATTACACCCGAGATGTAAGATTGCCTTAGGCTAGGATATATAACGTTATAGACGTATATAATATTCCCACCGAGAAGTAGGTGCCGACGCGCCAGGAATCTTGTAAAATATTACGCTCGACAAGTTAGGTTGCCATAGGCTAGGATATATAGAGTTAAAGACGTATATAATGTTCCCACCGAGAAATAGGGGCCGACACGCCAGGAATGCTGTAAAATATTACATCCGAGATATTAGGTTCCCTTAGATTAGGATATATAACGTTATAGACGTATATAATCTTCCCACCGAGAAGTAGGGGCCAACGAGACAGGAATGTGGTAAAATATTACATTCGACATGTTGAGTTGTCTTAGGTTAGGATATATAACGTTATAGACGTATATACTGTTCCCACCGAGAAGTAGTTGCCGACGCGCCAGGAATATTGTAAAATATTATACTCGACATGTTAGATTGTCTCAGGCTAGAACATATAGCGTTAAAGACGTATGTAATATTCCCACCGAGAAATAGGGGCCGACACGCCAGGAATGTAGTAAAATATTACGCTCGACATTTTTGGTTGCCTTAAGGTAGGATATATGGCGTTGTAGACGTATATAATATTCCCACCGAGAAGGAGGGGCCAGCGCGCCAGGAATGTGGTAACATATTACATCCGGTATGTTAGGTTGCCTTAGGTTAGGATATATAACGTTATAGACGTATATAATGTTCCCACCCAGAAGTAGGGGCCGACGTGCCTTTAATGTAGTAAAATATAACATCCGAGAAGTTAGCTTGCCTTAGGCTAGAATAAGTAACGTTATAGACGTATATAATGTTCCCACCGAGAAGTAGGGGCCAGCGCGCCAGGAATGTGGTAAAATATTACATCCGGTATGTTAGGTTGCCTTAGGTTGGGATATATAACGTTATAGACGTATATAATGTTCCCACCCAGAAGTAGGGGCCGACGTGCCTGGAATGTAGTAAAATATTACATCCGCGATGTTAGGTCGCCTTAGGCTAGGATATATAACGTTATAGACGTATACAAAGTTCCCACCGAGAAGTACAGTCCTACACGCCAGGAATGTTCTCAACTATTACATCCGAGGTGTAAGGTTGCCTTGGGTTAGGATATATATCGTTATAGACGTATATAATGTTCCCACCGAGACGTAGGCACCGACATGCCAGGAATGTTGTAAAATATTACATCCCAAATGTTAGGTTGCGTTAGGTTAGGCTATACAATGTTATAGACGTATATAATGTCCCCATCGAGAAGCAGGCGACGACACGCCAGAATGTTGTAAAATATTACATCCGAGATGTTAGGTTGCCTTAGGGTAGGATATATATCGTTATAGACGTATACAATGTTCCCACCGAGAAGTACGGGCGGACACGCCAGGAATGTTGTCAACTATTACATCCGAGATATTAGGTTGCCCTAGGTTAGCTTATATATCGTTATAGACGTATACAATGTTTCCACCGAGAAGTAGGGAACGACATGACAGGAATGTCGTAAAATATTACATCCGAGATGTTAGGTTGCCTTAGGTTAGGATATACAAGGTTATAGATGTATATAATGTCCCCATCGAGAAGTAGGCGACGACACGCCGGGAATGTTGTAAAATATTACATTCGACATGTTTGGTTGCCTTAGGCTAGGATATATAACGTTATAAAAGTATATAATGCTCCCACCGAAAGATAGGGGCCGACGCGACAGGAATGTTGTAAAATATTACACCCGAGATGTTAGGTTCCCTTAGGTTAGGATATGCAACGTTATAGACATATAGAATGTTCCCACCGAGACGTAGGGACCGACATGCCAGGAATGTTGTAAAATATTACATCCCAGATTTTAGGTTGCGTTACGTTAGGATATACAACGTTATAGACGTATATAATGTCCCCATCGAGAAGCAGGCGACGACACGCCAGGAATGATGTAAAATATTAAATCCCAGATGTTAGGTTGCGTTAGGTTAGGATATACTACGTTATAGACGTACATAATGTCCCCATCGAGAAGCAGGCGACGACACGCCAGGAATGTTGTAAAATATTACATCCGAGATGTTAGTTTCCCTTAAGTTTGGTTATATATCGTTATAGACGTATATAACGTTCCCACCTAGACGTAGGGACCGACATGCCAGGACTGTTGTAAAATATTACATCCCAGATGTTAGGTTGCTTTAGGTTAGGATATACAACGTTATAGACGTATGTAATGTCCCCATCGAGAAGCAGGCGACGACACGCCAGGGTTGTTGTAAAATATTACATCCGAGATGTTATGTTGCCTTACGTTAGGATATATAACGTTATAGACGTATATAATGTTCGCACCGAGAAGTACGAGCCGACACGCCAGGAATGTTGTAAAATATTACGGTAGAGATTTTAGGTTGCCTTAGGTTATGATATATAACGTTATAGACGTATATAATGTTCCCACCGAAAAATAGGGGCCGACGCGACAGGAATGTTGTTAAATATTACACCCGAGATGTTAGGTTGCCTTAGGCTAGGATATATAACGTTATAGACGTATATCATATTCCCCCCGAGAAATAGGGTCCGACATGCCAGGAATGTTGTAAAATATTACATCCAAGGTGTTAGGTTGCGCTAGGTTAGGATATACAACGTTATAGGCGTATATAATGTCCCCTTCAAGAAGCAGGCGACGACACGCCAGGAATGTTGTAAAATATTACATCCGAGATGTTAGGTTGCTTTAGGTTAGGATATATATCGTTATAGACGTATATACTGTCCAGATCGAGACGTGGGGACCGACAAGCCAGAATGTTGTAAAATATTACATCCGAGATGTTAGGTTTCGTTAGGTTAGGATATACAACGTTATAGACATATATAATGTCCCCATCGAGAAGCAGGCGACAACACGCCAGGAATGTTGTAAAATATTACATTCGACATGTTAGGGCACCTTAGGCTAGGATATATAACGCTATGGACGTATATAATGGTCCCACCGAGAAATAGGGGCCGACGCGTCAGGAATGATGTAAAATACTACACCCGAGATGTTAGGTTCCCTTAGGTTAGGATATACAACGTTATAGACGTATAGAATGTTCCCACCGAGACGTAGGGACCGACATGCCAGGAATGTTGTAAAATATTACATCCCAGATTTTAGGTTGCGTTAGGTTAGGATATACAACGTTATAGACGTATATAATGTCCCCAACGAGAAGCAGGCGACGACACGCCAGGAGTGATGTAAAATATTAAATACCAGATATTAGGTTGCGTTAGGTTAGGATATACAACGTTATAGACGTATATAATGTCCCCATCGGGAAGCAGGCGACGACTCGCCAGGAATGTTGTAAAATATTACATCCGAGATGTTAGAATGCTTAGGCTAGGATATATATCGTTATAGACGTATACAATGTTCCCACCGAGAAGTAGGGACCGACATGCCAGGAATGTTGTAAAATATTACATCCCAGATTATAGTTTGCGTTAGGTTAGGATATACAACGTTATAGAAGTATATAATGTCACCATCGAGAAGCAGGCGACGACACGCCAGGAATGATGTAAAATATTAAATCCCAGATATTAGGTTGCGTTAGGTTAGGATATACAACGTTATAGACGTATAAAATGTTCGCACCGAGAAGTACGAACCGACACGGCAGGAATGTTGTAAAATATTATGGTGGAGATGTTAGTTTGCCTTAGGTTATGATATATAACGTTATGGACGTATATAATGTTCCCACCGAGAAATAGGGTCCGACGCGTCAGGAATGTTGTAAAATATTACACCCGAGATGTTAGGTTCCCTTAGGTTAGGATATAAAACGTTATATACGTATATAATGTCCCCAGCGAGAAGCAGGCGACGACACGCCAGGAATGTTGTAAAATATTACATCCGAGATGTTAGGTTCCCTTAGGTTAGGATATATAACGTTATAGACGTATATAATGTTCCCACCGAGAAGTAGGGGCCAACGAGCCAGGAATATGGTAAAATATTACATTCGACATGTTAAGTTGTCTTAGGTTAGGATATATAACGTTATAGACGTATATACAGTTCCCACCGAGAAGTAGTTGCCGACGCGCCAGGAATGTTGTAAAATATTACATCCGACATGATAAGTTGCCTTAGGTTAGGATATATAACGTTATAGACGTATATACTGTTCCCACCGAGAAGTAGTTGCCGACGCGCCAGGAATATTGTAAAATATTATATTCGACATGTTAGGTTGTCTCAGGCTAGAACATATAGCGTTAAAGACGTATGTAATATTCCCACCGAGAAATAGGGGCCGACACGCCAGGAATGTAGTAAAATATTACGCTCGACATTTTTGGTTGCCTTAAGGTAGGATATATGGCGTTGTAGACATATATAATATTCCCACCGAGAAGGAGGGGCCAGCGCGCCAGGAATGTGGTAACATATTACATCCGGTATGTTAGGTTGCCTTAGGTTAGGATATATAACGTTATAGACGTATATAATGTTCCCACCCAGAAGTAGGGGCCGACGTGCCTGGAATGTAGTAAAATATTACGTCCGCGATGTTAGGTCGCCTTAGGCTAGGATATATAACGTTATAGGCGTATACAATGTTCCCACCGAGAAGTACGGTCCTACACGCCAGGAATGTTCTCAACTATTACATCCGAGGTGTTAGGTTGCCTTGGGTTAGGATATATATCGTTATAGACGTATATAATGTTCCCACCGAGACGTAGGCACCGACATGCCAGGAATGTTGTAAAATATTACATCCCAAATGTTAGGTTGCGTTAGGTTAGGCTATACAATGTTATAGACGTATATAATGTCCCCATCGAGAAGCAGGCGACGACACGCCAGAATGTTGTAAAATATTACATCCGAGATGTTAGGTTGCCTTAGGGTAGGATATATATCGTTATAGACGTATACAATGTTCCCACCCAGAAGTACGGGCGGACACGCCAGGAATGTTGTCAACTATTACATCCGAGATATTAGATTGCCCTAGGTTAGGTTATATATTGTAATAGACGTATACAGTGTTTCCACCGAGAAGTAGGGACCGACATGACAGGAATGTCGTAAAATATTACATCCGAGATGTTAGGTTGCCTTAGGTTAGGATATACAAGGTTATAGATGTATATAATGTCCCCATCGAGAAGTAGGCGACGACACGCCAGGAATGTTGTAAAATATTACATTCGACATGTTTGGTTGCCTTAGGCTAGGATATATAACGTTATAAAAGTATATAATGCTCCCACCGAAAGATAGGGGCCGACGCGACAGGAATGTTGTAAAATATTACACCCGAGATGTTAGGTTCCCTTAGGTTAGGATATGCAACGTTATAGACATATAGAATGTTCCCACCGAGACGTAGGGACCGACATGCCAGGAATGTTGTAAAATATTACATCCCAGATTTTAGGTTGCGTTAGGTTAGGATATACAACGTTATAGACGTACATAATGTCCCCATCGAGAAGCAGGCGACGACACGCCAGGAATGTTGTAAAATATTACATCCGAGATGTTAGATTGCTTAGGCTAGGATATATATCGTTATAGACGTATACAATGTTCCCACCGAGAAGTAGGGACCGACATGCCAGGAATGTTGTAAAATATTACATCCCAGATTATAGTTTGCGTTAGGTTAGGATATACAACGTTATAGAAGTATATAATGTCACCATCGAGAAGCAGGCGACGACACGCCAGGAATGATGTAAAATATTAAATCCCAGATATTAGGTTGCGTTAGGTTAGGATATACAACGTTATAGACGTATATAATGTTCGCACCGAGAAGTACGAACCGACACGCCAGGAATGTTGTAAAATATTATGGTAGAGATGTTAGGTTGCCTTAGGTTATGATATATAACGTTATGGACGTATATAATGTTCCCACCGAGAAATAGGGTCCGACGCGTCAGGAATGTTGTAAAATATTACACCCGAGATGTTAGGTTCCCTTAGGTTAGGATATAAAACGTTATATACGTATATAATGTCCCCAGCGAGAAGCAGGCGACGACACGCCAGGAATGTTGTAAAATATTACATCCGAGATGTTAGGTTCCCTTAGGTTAGGATATATAACGTTATAGACGTATATAATGTTCCCACCGAGAAGTAGGGGCCAACGAGCCAGGAATATGGTAAAATATTACATTCGACATGTTAAGTTGTCTTAGGTTAGGATATATAACGTTATAGACGTATATACAGTTCCCACCGAGAAGTAGTTGCCGACGCGCCAGGAATATTGTAAGATATTATATTCGACATGTTAGGTTGTCTCAGGCTAGGACATATAGCGTTATAGACATATATAATGTTCCCACCGAGAAATAGGGGCCGACACGCCAGGAATGTTGTAAAACATTACATCCGAGGTGTCAGGTTCCCTTAGGTTAGGATATATAACGTTATAGACGTATATAATGTTCCCACCGAGAAGGAGGTGCCGACGCGCCAGGATTGTTGTAAAATATTACATCCGACATGTTAAGTTGCCTTAGGTTAGGATAAATAACGTTATAGACGTATATACTGTTCCCACCGAGAAGCAGTTGCCGACGCGCCAGGAATATTGTAAAATATTACATCCGAGATGATAGGTTGCCTTAGCTTAGGATATATAACGTTATAGACGTATATAATGTTCCCACCGATAAGTAGGGGCCGAAGTGACGGGAATGTTGTAAAATATTACATTCGATATGTTAGTTTGCCTTAGGTTAGGATATATAACGCTATAGACTTATATACTGTTCCCACCGAGAAATAGGGGCCGACAGGCCAGGAATGTTATAAAATATTACATCCGAGATATTAGGTTCCCTTAGATTAGGATATATAACGTTATAGACGTATATAATGTTCCCACCGAGAAGTAGGGGCCAACGAGCCAGGAATGTGGTAAAATATTACATTCGACATGTTGAGTTGTCTTAGGTTAGGATATATAACGTTATAGACGTATATACAGTTCCCACCGAGAAGTAGTTGCCGACGCGCCAGGAATGTTGTAAAACATTACATCCGACATGTTAAGTTGCCTTAGGTTAGGATATATAACGTTATAGACGTATATTCTGTTCCCACCGAGAAGTAGTTGCCGACGCGCCAGGAATATTGTAAAATATTATATTCGACATGTTAGGTTGTCTCAGGCTAGAATATATAGCGTTAAATACGTATGTAATATTCCCACCGAGAAATAGGGGCCGATACGCCAGGAATGTAGTAAAATATTACTTCCGAGATGTTAGGTTGCCTTAGGTTAGGATATATAACGGTATAGACTTATATACTGTTCCCACCGAGAAGTAGGTGCCGACGCGCCAGGAATGTTGTAAAATATTACATCCGAGATGTTAGGATTACCTTAGGCTAGGATATATAACGTTATAGACGTATATAATGTTCCCACCGAGAAGTAGGGGCCGGCGCGGCGGGAATGTAGTAAAATATAACATCCGAGATGTTAGGTTGCCTTAGGCTAGGATATATAACGTTATAGACGTATATTATGTTCCCACCGACAAGTTGGTGCCGAAGTGACGGGAATGTTGTAAAATATTACATCCGAGATGTTAGGTTGCCTTAGGTTAGGATACATAACGTTATTGACTTATATAATGTTCCCACCGAGAAATAGGGGCCGACACGCCAGGAATGTTGTAAAACATTACATCCGAGGTGTTAGGCTCCCTTAGGTTAGGATATATAAGGTTATTGACATATATAATTGTCCCACCGAGAAGTAGGGGCCGTCGCGCCAGGAATGTTGTAAAATATTACACGCGACATGGTAGGTTGCCTTAGGCTAGTATATATAGCGTTATAAACGTATATAATGTTCCCACCGAGAAGTAGGGTTAGGCGAGCCAGGAATGTTGTTAAATAATACGCTCGACATGTTAGGTTTCCTTAGGCTATGATATATAGCGATATAGACGTATATAATGTTCCCACCTAGAAGCAGGGGTCGGCGCGCCAGGAATGTAGTAAAATATTACATCCGAGATGTTAGGTTGCCTTAGGCTAGGATATGTAACGTTATCGACGTCTATAATGTTCCCACCGAGAAGTAGGGGCCGGCGCGCCAGGAATGTAGTAAAATATTACATCCGAGATGTTAGGTTGCCTTAGGTTAGGATATATAACGTTATTGACTTATATAATGTTCCCACCGAGAAATAGGGGCCGACGCGCCAGGAATGATGTAAAATTTTACATTCGACATGTTAGGATTGCCTTAGGCTAGGATATATAACGTTATATACGTATATACTGTTCCGACCGAGAAGTAGGTGCCGACGCGCCAGGAATGTTGTAAAATATTACGCTCGACAAGTTAGGTTGCCAGAGGCTAGGATATATAGAGTTAAAGACGTATATAATGTACCCACCGAGAAATAGGGGCCAACGAGCCAGGAATGTGGTAAAATATTACATTCGACATGTTAAGTTGTCCTAGGTTAGGATATATAACGTTATAGACGTATATAATGTTCCCACCGAGAAGGAGATGCCGACGCGCCAGGAATGTTGTAAAATATTACATCCGACATGTTAAGTTGCCATAGGTTAGGATATATAACGTTATAGACGTATATGCTGTTCCCACCGGGAAGTAGTTGCCGACGCGTCAGGAATATTGTAAAATATTACATTCGACATGTTAGGTTGTCTCAGGCTAGGACATATAGCGTTAAAGGCGTATATAATATTCCCACCGAGAAACAGGGGCCGACACGCCAGGAATGTAGTAAAATATTACGCTCGACATGTTAGGTTGCCTTAAGTTAGGATATATTGCGTTATAGACGTATATAATGTTCCCACCGAGGAGTAGGGGCCAGCGCGCCAGGAATGTGGTAAAATATTACATCCGGTATGTTAGGTTGCCTTAGGTTAGGATATATAACGTTATGGACGTATATAATGTTCCCACCCAGAAGTTGGGGCCAACGAGCCAGGAATGTGGTAAAATATTACATTCGACATGTTAAGTTGTCCTAGGTTAGGATATATAACGTTATAGACGTATATAATGTTCCCACCGAGAAGGAGGTGCCGACGCTCCAGGAATGTTGTAAAATATTACATCCGACATGTTAAGTTGGCTTAGGTTAGGATATATAACGTTATAGACGTATATACTGTTCCCACCGAGAAGTAGTTGCCGACGCGCCAGGAATATTGTAAAATATTACATTCGACATGTTAGGTTGTCTCAGGCTAGGACATACAGCGGTAAAGACGTATATAATATTCCCACCGAGAAATAGGGGCCGACACGCCAGGAATGTAGTAAAATATTACGCTCGACATTTTTGGTTGGCTTAAGTTAGGATATATGGCGTTATAGACGTATATAATGTTCCCACCGAGAAGTAGGGGCCGACGAGCCAGGAATGTTGTAGAATATTACGATCGACAGGTTAGGTTGCCTTACGTTATGATATATAGCGATATAGACGTATATAATGTTCCCACCGAGAAGTAGGGGCCGGCGCGCCAGGAATGTAGTGAAATATTACATCCGAGATGTTAGGTTGCCTTAGGCAAGGATATGTAGCATTACAGACGTATATAATGTTCCCACTGAGAAGTAGTAGCCGGCTTGCCAGGAATGTAGTGAAATATTACATCCGAGATGTTAGGTTGCCTTAGGCAAGGATATGTAGCATTACAGACGTATATAATGTTCCCACTGAGAAGTAGGAGCCGGCTTGCCAGGAATGTAGTAAAATATAACATCCGAGAAGTTAGGTTGCCTTAGGCTAGAATAAGTAACGTTATAGACGTATATAATGTTCCCACCGAGAAGTAGGGGCCGACGAGCCAGGAATGTAGTAAAATATTACATCCGAGATGTTAGGTTGCCTTAGGCAAGGATATGTAGCATTACAGACGTATATAATGTTCCCACTGAGAAGTAGGAGCCGGCTTGCCAGGAATGTAGTAAAATATAACATCCGAGAAGTTAGGTTGCCTTAGGCTAGAATAAGTAACGTTATAGACGTATATAATATTCCCACCGAGAAGTAGGGGCCGACGAGCCAGGAATGTAGTAAAATATTACACCCGAGATGTTAGGTTGCCTTAGGCTAGGATATATAGCGTTATAGACTTATATAATGTTCCCACCGAGAAGTAGTGGCCGACGTGCCAGGAATGTTGTAAAATATTACATCCGAGATGTTAGGATTGCCTTAGGCTAGGATATATAACGTTATAGACGTATATAATGTTCCCACCGAGAAGTAGGTGCCGGTGCGCCACGAATGTAGTAAAATATTACATCCGAGATATTAGGTTGCCTTAGACTAGGATATATAACGTTATAGACGTATATAACGTTCCCACCGAGAAGTAGGGGCCGAAGTGACGGGAATGTTGTAAAATATTACATTCGACATGTGAGTTTGCCTTAGGCTAGGATATATAGCTTTATAGACGTATATAATGTTCCCACCGAGAAGTAGGGGCCGACGTGCCAGGAATGTAGTAAAATATTACATCCGAGATGTTAGGCTGCCTTAGGCTAGGATATATAACGTTATAGACGTATATAATGTTCTCACCGAGAAGTAGGTGCCGAAGTGACGGGAATGTTGTAAAATATTACATTCGACATGCTAGTTTGCCTTAGGCTAGGATATATAGCGTTATAGACTTATATAATGTTCCCACCGAGAAATAGGGGCCGACACGCCAGGAATGTTGTAAAACATTACATCCGAGGTGTTAGGTTGCCTTAGGCTAGGATATATAGCGTTATAGGCGTATATAATGTTCCCACCGAGAAGTAGGGGCCGGCGCGCCAGGAATGTAGTAAAATATTACATCCGAGATGTTAGGTTGCCTTAGGCAAGGATATGTAGCATTATAGACGTATATAATGTTCCCACCGAGATGTAGGGGCCGGCGCGCCAGGAATGTAGTAAAATATAACATCCGAGATGTTAGGTTGCCTTAGGCTAGAATAAGTAACGTTATAGACGTATATAATGTTCCCACCGAGAAGTAGGGGCCGACGAGCGAGGAATGTAGTAAAATATTACATCCGAGATGTTAGGTTGCCTTAGGTTAGGATATATAACGTTATAGACTTATATACTGTTCCCACCGAGAAGTAGGTGCCGACGCGCAAGGAATGTTGTAAAATATTACATCCGAGATGTTAGGATTACTTTAGGCTAGGATATATAACGTTATAGACGTATATAATGTTCCCACCGAGAAGTAGGGGCCGGCGCGGCGGGAATGTAGTAAAATATAACATCCGAGATGTTAGGTTGCCTTAGGCTAGGATATATAACGTTATAGACGTATATTATGTTCCCACCGACAAGTTGGTGCCGAAGTGACGGGAATGTTGTAAAATATTACATCCGAGATGTTAGGTTGCCTTAGGTTAGGATACATAACGTTATTGACTTATATAATGTTCCCACCGAGAAATAGGGGCCGACACGCCAGGAATGTTGTAAAACATTACATCCGAGGTGTTAGGCTCCCTTAGGTTAGGATATATAAGGTTATTGACATATATAATTGTCCCACCGAGAAGTAGGGGCCGTCGCGCCAGGAATGTTGTAAAATATTACACGCGACATGGTAGGTTGCCTTAGGCTAGTATATATAGCGTTATAAACGTATATAATGTTCCCACCGAGAAGTAGGGTTAGGCGAGCCAGGAATGTTGTTAAATAATACGCTCGACATGTTAGGTTTCCTTAGGCTATGATATATAGCGATATAGACGTATATAATGTTCCCACCTAGAAGCAGGGGTCGGCGCGCCAGGAATGTAGTAAAATATTACATCCGAGATGTTAGGTTGCCTTAGGCTAGGATATGTAACGTTATCGACGTCTATAATGTTCCCACCGAGAAGTAGGGGCCGGCGCGCCAGGAATGTAGTAAAATATTACATCCGAGATGTTAGGTTGCCTTAGGTTAGGATATATAACGTTATTGACTTATATAATGTTCCCACCGAGAAATAGGGGCCGACGCGCCAGGAATGATGTAAAATTTTACATTCGACATGTTAGGATTGCCTTAGGCTAGGATATATAACGTTATATACGTATATACTGTTCCGACCGAGAAGTAGGTGCCGACGCGCCAGGAATGTTGTAAAATATTACGCTCGACAAGTTAGGTTGCCAGAGGCTAGGATATATAGAGTTAAAGACGTATATAATGTACCCACCGAGAAATAGGGGCCAACGAGCCAGGAATGTGGTAAAATATTACATTCGACATGTTAAGTTGTCCTAGGTTAGGATATATAACGTTATAGACGTATATAATGTTCCCACCGAGAAGGAGATGCCGACGCGCCAGGAATGTTGTAAAATATTACATCCGACATGTTAAGTTGCCATAGGTTAGGATATATAACGTTATAGACGTATATGCTGTTCCCACCGGGAAGTAGTTGCCGACGCGTCAGGAATATTGTAAAATATTACATTCGACATGTTAGGTTGTCTCAGGCTAGGACATATAGCGTTAAAGGCGTATATAATATTCCCACCGAGAAACAGGGGCCGACACGCCAGGAATGTAGTAAAATATTACGCTCGACATGTTAGGTTGCCTTAAGTTAGGATATATTGCGTTATAGACGTATATAATGTTCCCACCGAGGAGTAGGGGCCAGCGCGCCAGGAATGTGGTAAAATATTACATCCGGTATGTTAGGTTGCCTTAGGTTAGGATATATAACGTTATGGACGTATATAATGTTCCCACCCAGAAGTTGGGGCCAACGAGCCAGGAATGTGGTAAAATATTACATTCGACATGTTAAGTTGTCCTAGGTTAGGATATATAACGTTATAGACGTATATAATGTTCCCACCGAGAAGGAGGTGCCGACGCTCCAGGAATGTTGTAAAATATTACATCCGACATGTTAAGTTGGCTTAGGTTAGGATATATAACGTTATAGACGTATATACTGTTCCCACCGAGAAGTAGTTGCCGACGCGCCAGGAATATTGTAAAATATTACATTCGACATGTTAGGTTGTCTCAGGCTAGGACATACAGCGGTAAAGACGTATATAATATTCCCACCGAGAAATAGGGGCCGACACGCCAGGAATGTAGTAAAATATTACGCTCGACATTTTTGGTTGGCTTAAGTTAGGATATATGGCGTTATAGACGTATATAATGTTCCCACCGAGAAGTAGGGGCCGACGAGCCAGGAATGTTGTAGAATATTACGATCGACAGGTTAGGTTGCCTTACGTTATGATATATAGCGATATAGACGTATATAATGTTCCCACCGAGAAGTAGGAGCCGGCGCGCCAGGAATGTAGTGAAATATTACATCCGAGATGTTAGGTTGCCTTAGGCAAGGATATGTAGCATTACAGACGTATATAATGTTCCCACTGAGAAGTAGGAGCCGGCTTGCCAGGAATGTAGTGAAATATTACATCCGAGATGTTAGGTTGCCTTAGGCAAGGATATGTAGCATTACAGACGTATATAATGTTCCCACTGAGAAGTAGGAGCCGGCTTGCCAGGAATGTAGTAAAATATAACATCCGAGAAGTTAGGTTGCCTTAGGCTAGAATAAGTAACGTTATAGACGTATATAATGTTCCCACCGAGAAGTAGGGGCCGACGAGCCAGGAATGTAGTAAAATATTACATCCGAGATGTTAGGTTGCCTTAGGCAAGGATATGTAGCATTACAGACGTATATAATGTTCCCACTGAGAAGTAGGAGCCGGCTTGCCAGGAATGTAGTAAAATATAACATCCGAGAAGTTAGGTTGCCTTAGGCTAGAATAAGTAACGTTACAGACGTATATAATATTCCCACCGAGAAGTAGGGGCCGACGAGCCAGGAATGTAGTAAAATATTACACCCGAGATGTTAGGTTGCCTTAGGCTAGGATATATAGCGTTATAGACTTATATAATGTTCCCACCGAGAAGTAGTGGCCGACGTGCCAGGAATGTTGTAAAATATTACATCCGAGATGTTAGGATTGCCTTAGGCTAGGATATATAACGTTATAGACGTATATAATGTTCCCACCGAGAAGTAGGTGCCGGTGCGCCACGAATGTAGTAAAATATTACATCCGAGATATTAGGTTGCCTTAGACTAGGATATATAACGTTATAGACGTATATAACGTTCCCACCGAGAAGTAGGGGCCGAAGTGACGGGAATGTTGTAAAATATTACATTCGACATGTGAGTTTGCCTTAGGCTAGGATATATAGCTTTATAGACGTATATAATGTTCCCACCGAGAAGTAGGGGCCGACGTGCCAGGAATGTAGTAAAATATTACATCCGAGATGTTAGGCTGCCTTAGGCTAGGATATATAACGTTATAGACGTATATAATGTTCTCACCGAGAAGTAGGTGCCGAAGTGACGGGAATGTTGTAAAATATTACATTCGACATGCTAGTTTGCCTTAGGCTAGGATATATAGCGTTATAGACTTATATAATGTTCCCACCGAGAAATAGGGGCCGACACGCCAGGAATGTTGTAAAACATTACATCCGAGGTGTTAGGTTGCCTTAGGCTAGGATATATAGCGTTATAGGCGTATATAATGTTCCCACCGAGAAGTAGGGGCCGGCGCGCCAGGAATGTAGTAAAATATTACATCCGAGATGTTAGGTTGCCTTAGGCAAGGATATGTAGCATTATAGACGTATATAATGTTCCCACCGAGATGTAGGGGCCGGCGCGCCAGGAATGTAGTAAAATATAACATCCGAGATGTTAGGTTGCCTTAGGCTAGAATAAGTAACGTTATAGACGTATATAATGTTCCCACCGAGAAGTAGGGGCCGACGAGCGAGGAATGTAGTAAAATATTACATCCGAGATGTTAGGTTGCCTTAGGTTAGGATATATAACGTTATAGACTTATATACTGTTCCCACCGAGAAGTAGGTGCCGACGCGCAAGGAATGTTGTAAAATATTACATCCGAGATGTTAGGATTACTTTAGGCTAGGATATATAACGTTATAGACGTATATAATGTTCCCACCGAGAAGTAGGGGCCGGCGCGGCGGGAATGTAGTAAAATATAACATCCGAGATGTTAGGTTGCCTTAGGCTAGGATATATAACGTTATAGACGTATATAATGTTCCCACCGACAAGTTGGTGCCGAAGTGACGGGAATGTTGTAAAATATTACATCCGAGATGTTAGGTTGCCTTAGGCTAGGATACATAACGTTATTGACTTATATAATGTTCCCACCTAGAAATAGGGGCCGACACGCCAGGAATGTTGTAAAACATTACATCCGAGGTGTTAGGTTCCCTTAGGTTAGGATATATAAGGTTATTGACATATATAATTGTCCCACCGAGAAGTAGGGGCCGACGCGCCAGGAATGTTGTAAAATATTACACGCGACATGGTAGGTTGCCTTAGGCTAGTATATATAGCGTTATAAACGTATATAATGTTCCCACCGAGAAGTAGGGGCAGGCGAGCCAGGAATGTTGTTAAATAATACGCTCGACATGTTAGGTTTCCTTAGGCTATGATATATAGCGATAGAGACGTATATAATGTTCCCACCGAGAAGCAGGGGTCGGCGCGCCAGGAATGTAGTAAAATATTACATCCGAGATGTTAGGTTGCCTTAGGCTAGGATATGTAACGTTATCGACGTATATAATGTTCCCACCGAGAAGTAGGGGCCGGCGCGCCAGGAATGCAGTAAAATATTACATCCGAGATGTTAGGTTGCCTTAGGTTAGGATATATAACGTTATTGATTCATATAATGTTCCCACCGAGAAATAGGGGCCGACACGCCAGGAATGTTGTAAAACATTACATCCGTGGTGTTAGGTTCCCTTAGGTTAGGATATATAACGTTATAGACGTATATAATGTCCCCACCGAGAAGTAGTTGCCGACGCGCCAGGAATATTGTAAAATATTACATTCGACATGTTAGGTTGTCTCAGGCTAGGACATACAGCGGTAAAGAGGTATATAATATTCCCACCGAGAAATAGGGGCCGACACGCCAGGAATGTAGTAAAATATTACGCTCGACATTTTTGGTTGGCTTAAGTTAGGATATATGGCGTTATAGACGTATATAATGTTCCCACCGAGAAGTAGGGGCCGACGAGCCAGGAATGTTGTAGAATATTACGATCGACATGCTAGGTTGCCTTACGTTATGATATATAGCGATATAGACGTATATATTGTTCCCACCGAGAAGTAGGGGCCGGCGCGCCAGGAATGTAGTGAAATATTACATCCGAGATGTTAGGTTACCTTAGGCAAGGATATGTAGCATTACAGACGTATATAATGTTCCCACTGAGAAGTAGGAGCCGGCTTGCCAGGAATGTAGTAAAATATAACATCCGAGAAGTTAGGTTGCCTTAGGCTAGAATAAGTAACGTTATAGACGTATATAATGTTTCCACCGAGAAGTAGGGGCCGACGAGCCAGGAATGTAGTAAAATATTACATCCGAGATGTTAGGTTGCCTTAGGCAAGGATATGTAGCATTACAGACGTATATAACGTTCCCACTGAGAAGTAGGAGCCGGCTTGCCAGGAGTGTAGTAAAATATAACATCCGAGAAGTTAGGTTGCCTTAGGCTAGAATAAGTAACGTTATAGACGTATATAATGTTCCCACCGAGAAGTAGGTGCCGACGAGCCAGGAATATTGTAAAATATTACATTCGACATGTTAGGTTGTCTCAGGCTAGGACATACAGCGGTAAAGAGGTATATAATATTCCCACCGAGAAATAGGGGCCGACACGCCAGGAATGTAGTAAAATATTACGCTCGACATTTTTGGTTGGCTTAAGTTAGGATATATGGCGTTATAGACGTATATAATGTTCCCACCGAGAAGTAGGGGCCGACGAGCCAGGAATGTTGTAGAATATTACGATCGACATGTTAGGTTGCCTTACGTTATGATATATAGCGATATAGACGTATATAATGTTCCCACCGAGAAGTAGGGGCCGGCGCGCCAGGAATGTAGTGAAATATTACATCCGAGATGTTAGGTTACCTTAGGCAAGGATATGTAGCATTACAGACGTATATAATGTTCCCACTGAGAAGTAGGAGCCGGCTTGCCAGGAATGTAGTAAAATATAACATCCGAGAAGTTAGGTTGCCTTAGGCTAGAATAAGTAACGTTATAGACGTATATAATGTTTCCACCGAGAAGTAGGGGCCGACGAGCCAGGAATGTAGTAAAATATTACATCCGAGATGTTAGGTTGCCTTAGGCTAGGATATATAACGTTATAGACGTATATAATGTTCTCACCGAGAAGTAGGTGCCGAAGTGACGGGAATGTTGTAAAATATTACATTCGACATGCTAGTTTGCCTTAGGCTAGGATATATAGCGTTATAGACTTATATAATGTTCCCACCGAGAAGTAGTCGCCGACGTGCCAGGAATGTTGTAAAATATTACATCCGAGATGTTAGGATTGCCTTAGGCTAGGATATATAACGTTATAGACGTATATAATGTTTCCACCGAGAAGTAGGGGCCGGTGCGCCACGAATGTAGTAAAATATTACATGCGAGATGTTAGGTTGCCTTAGACTGGGATATATGGCGTCATAGACGTATATAATGTTCCCACCGAGAAATAGGGGCCGACACGCCAGGAATGTTGTAAAACATTACATCCGAGGTGTTAGGTTCCCTTAGGTTAGGATATATAACGTTATAGACTTATATACTGTTCCCACCGAGACGTAGGTGCCGACGCGCCAGGAATGTTGTAAAATATTACATCCGACATGTTAAGTTGCCTTAGGTTAGGATATATAACGTTATAGACGTATATACTGTTCCCACCGAGAAGTAGTTGCCGACGCGCCAGGAATATTGTAAAATATTACATTCGACATGTTAGGTTGTCTCAGGCTAGGACATATAGCGTTAAAGACGTATATAATGTTCCCACCGAGAAATAGGGGCCGATACGCCAGGAATGTAGTAAAATATTACGCTCGACATTTTTGGTTGCCTTAGGTTAGGATATATGGCGTTATAGACGTATATAATGTTCCCACCGAGAAGTAGGGGCCAGCGCGCCAGGAATGTGGTAAAACATTACATCCGGTATGTTAGGTTGCCTTAGGTTAGGATATATAACGTTATAGACGTATATAATGTTCCCACCGAGAAGTAGGGGCCGGCGCGCCGGGAATGTAGTAAAATATAACATCCGAGATGTTAGGTTGCCTTAGGCTAGGATATATAACGTTATAGAGGTATATAATGTTCCCACCGAGAAATAGGGGCCGACACGCCAGGAATGTTGTAAAACATTACATCCGAGGTGTTAGGTTGCCTTAGGCAAGGATATGTAGCATTATAGACGTATATAATGTTCCCACCGAGAAGTAGGGGCCGGCGCGCCAGGAATGTTGTAAAATATTACATCCGACATGTTAAGTTGCCTTAGGTTAGGATATATAACGTTATAGACGTATATACTGTTCCCACCGAGAAGTAGTTGCCGACGCGCCAGGAATATTGTAAAATATTACATTCGACATGTTAGGTTGTCTCAGGCTAGGACATACAGCGGTAAAGACGTATATAATATTCCCACCGAGAAATAGGGGCCGACACGCCAGGAATGTAGTAAAATATTACGCTCGACATTTTTGGTTGGCTTAAGTTAGGATATATGGCGTTATAGACGTATATAATGTTCCCACCGAGAAGTAGGGGCCGACAAGCCAGGAATGTTGTAGAATATTACGATCGACATGTTAGGTTGCCTTACGTTATGATATATAGCGATATAGACGTATATAATGTTCCCACCGAGAGAAGTAGGGGCCGGCGCGCCAGGAATGTAGTAAAATATTACATACGAGATGTTAGGTTGCCTTAGGCAAGGATATGTAGCATTATAGACGTATATAATGTTCCCACCGAGAAGTAGGGGCCGGCGCGCCAGGAATGTAGTAAAATATAACATCCGAGATGTTAGGTTGCCTTAGGCTAGAATAAGTAACGTTATAGACGTATATAATGTTCCCACCGAGAAGTAGGGGCCGACGAGCGAGGAATGTAGTAAAATATTACATCCGAGTTGTTAGGTTGCCTTAGGTTAGGATATATAACGTTATAGACTTATATACTGTTCCCACCGAGAAGTAGGTGCCGACGCGCCAGGAATGTTGTAAAATATTACATCCGAGATGTTAGGATTACCTTAGGCTAGGATATATAACGTTATAGACGTATATAATGTTCCCACCGAGAAGTAGGGGCCGGCGCGGCGGGAATGTAGTAAAATATAACATCCGAGATGTTAGGTTGCCTTAGGCTAGGATATATAACGTTATAGACGTATATTATGTTCCCACCGACAAGTTGGTGCCGAAGTGACGGGAATGTTGTAAAATATTACATCCGAGATGTTAGGTTGCCTTAGGTTAGGATACATAACGTTATTGACTTATATAATGTTCCCACCGAGAAATAGGGGCCGACGAGCCAGGAATGTTGTAGAATATTACGATCGACATGTTAGGTTGCCTTACGTTATGATATATAGCGATATAGACGTATATAATGTTCCCACCGAGAAGTAGGGGCCGGCGCGCCAGGAATGTAGTGAAATATTACATCCGAGATGTTAGGTTGCCTTAGGCAAGGATATGTAGCATCACAGACGTATATAATGTTCCCACTGAGAAGTAGGAGCCGGCTTGCCAGGAATGTAGTAAAATATAACATCCGAGACGTTAGGTTGCCTTAGGCTAGAATAAGTAACGTTATAGACGTATATAATGTTCCCACCGAGAAGTAGGGTCCGACGAGCCAGGAATGTTGTAAAATATTACATCCGAGATGTTAGGTTGCCTTAGGTTAGGATATATAACGTTATAGACTTATATACTGCTCCCACCCAGAAGTAGGTGCCGACGCGCCAGGAATGTTGTAAAATATTACATCCGAGATGTTAGGATTACCTTAGGCTAGGATATATAACGTTATAGACGTATATAATGTTCCCACCGAGAAGTAAGGGCCGGCGCGGCGGGAATGTAGTAAAATATAACATCCGATATGTTAGGTTGCCTTAGGCTAGGATATGTAACGTTATCGACGTATATAATGTTCCCACCGAGAAGTAGGGGCCGGCGCGCCAGGAATGTAGTAAAATATTACATCCGAGATGTTAGGTTGCCTTAGGTTAGGATATATAACGTTATTGATTCATATAATGTTCCCACCGAGGAATAGGGGCCGACACGCCAGGAATGTTGTAAAACATTACATCCGAGGTGTTAGGTTCCCTTAGGTTAGGATATATAACGTTATAGACGTATATAATGTCCCCACCGAGAAGTAGGGGCCGGCGCGCCGGGAATGTACTAAAATATTACATCCGAGATGTTAGGATTGCCTTAGGCTAGGATATATATCCTTATAGACGTATATAATGTTCCCACCGAGAAGTAGGGTCCGAAGTGACGGGAATGTTGTAAAATATTACATCCGAGATGTTAGGTTGCCTTAGGTTAGGATATATAACTTTATTGACTTATATAATGTTCCCACCGAGAAATAGGGGCCGACGCGCCAGGAATGATGTAAAATTTTACATTCGACATGTTAGGATTGCCTTAGGCTAGGATATATAACGTTATATACGTATATACTGCTCCGACCGAGAAGTAGGTGCCGACGCGCCAGGAATGTTGTAAAATATTACGCTCGACAAGTTAGGTTGCCAGAGGCTAGGATATATAGAGTTAAAGACGTATATAATGTACCCACCGAGAAATAGGGGCCAACGAGCCAGGAATGTGGTAAAATATTACATTCGACATGTTAAGTTGTCCTAGGTTAGGATATATAACGTTATAGACGTATATAATGTTCCCACCGAGAAGGAGGTGCCGACGCGCCAGGAATGTTGTAAAATATTACATCCGACATGTTAAGTTGCCTTAGGTTAGGATATATAACGTTATAGACGTATATACTGTTCCCACCGAGAAGTAGTTGCCGACGCGCCAGGAATATTGTAAAATATTACATTCGACATGTTAGGTTGTCTCAGGCTAGGACATATAGCGTTAAAGACGTATATAATGTTCCCACCGAGAAATAGGGGCCGACACGCCAGGAATGTAGTAAAATATTACGCTCGACATTTTTGGTTGCCTTAGGTTAGGATATATGGCGTTATAGACGTATATAATGTTCCCACCGAGAAGTAGGGGCCAGCGCGCCAGGAATGTGGTAAAATATTACATCCGGTATGTTAGGTTGCCTTAGGTTAGGATATATAACGTTACAGACGTATATAATGTTCCCACAGAGAAGTAGGGGCCGGCGCGGCGGGAATGTAGTAAAATATAACATCCGATATGTTAGGTTGCCTTAGGCTAGGATATGTAACGTTATCGACGTATATAATGTTCCCACCGAGAAGTAGGGGCCGGCGCGCCAGGAATGTAGTAAAATATTACATCCGAGATGTTAGGTTGCCTTAGGTTAGGATATATAACGTTATTGATTCATATAATGTTCCCACCGAGGAATAGGGGCCGACACGCCAGGAATGTTGTAAAACATTACATCCGAGCTGTTAGGTTCCCTTAGGTTAGGATATATAACGTTATAGACGTATATAATGTCCCCACCGAGAAGTAGGGGCCGGCGCGCCGGGAATGTACTAAAATATTACATCCGAGATGTTAGGATTGCCTTAGGCTAGGGTATATATCCTTATAGACGTATATAATGTTCCCACCGAGAAGTAGGGTCCGAAGTGACGGGAATGTTGTAAAATATTACATCCGAGATGTTAGGTTGCCTTAGGTTAGGATATATAACTTTATTGACTTATATAATGTTCCCACCGAGAAATAGGGGCCGACGCGCCAGGAACGATGTAAAATTTTACATTCGACATGTTAGGATTGCCTTAGGCTAGGATATATAACGTTATATACGTATATACTGCTCCGACCGAGAAGTAGGTGCCGACGCGCCAGGAATGTTGTAAAATATTACGCTCGACAAGTTAGGTTGCCAGAGGCTAGGATATATAGAGTTAAAGACGTATATAATGTACCCACCGAGAAATAGGGGCCAACGAGCCAGGAATGTGGTAAAATATTACATTCGACATGTTAAGTTGTCCTAGGTTAGGATATATAACGTTATAGACGTATATAATGTTCCCACCGAGAAGGAGGTGCCGACGCGCCAGGAATGTTGTAAAATATTACATCCGACATGTTAAGTTGCCTTAGGTTAGGATATATAACGTTATAGACGTATATACTGTTCCCACCGAGAAGTAGTTGCCGACGCACCAGGAATATTGTAAAATATTACATTCGACATGTTAGGTTGTCTCAGGCTAGGACATATAGCGTTAAAGACGTATATAATGTTCCCACCGAGAAATAGGGGCCGACACGCCAGGAATGTAGTAAAATATTACGCTCGACATTTTTGGTTGCCTTAGGTTAGGATATATGGCGTTATAGACGTATATAATGTTCCCACCGAGAAGTAGGGGCCAGCGCGCCAGGAATGTGGTAAAATATTACATCCGGTATGTTAGGTTGCCTTAGGTTAGGATATATAACGTTACAGACGTATATAATGTTCCCACCGAGAAGTAGGGGCCGGCGCGCCGGGAATGTAGTAAAATATAACATCCGAGATGTTAGGTTGCCTTAGGCTAGGATATATAACGTTATAGAGGTATATAATGTTCCCACCGAGACATAGGGGCCGACACGCCAGGAACGTTGTAAAACATTACATCCGAGGTGTTAGGTTGACTTAGGCTAGGATATATAGCGTTATAGGCGTATATAATGTTCCCACCGAGAAGTAGGGGCCGGCGCGCCAGGAATGTAGTAAAATATTACATCCGAGATGTTAGGTTGCCTTAGGCAAGGATATGTAGCATTATAGACGTATATAATGTTCCCACCGAGAAGTAGGGGCCGGTGCGCCACGAATGTAGTAAAATATTACATCCGAGACGTTAGGTTGCCTTAGACTAGGATATATGGCGTCATAGACGTATATAATGTTCCCACCGAGAAATAGGGGCCGACACGCCAGGAGTGTTGTAAAACATTACATCCGAGGTGTTAGGTTCCCTTAGGTTAGGATATATAAGGTTATTGACATATATAATTGTCCCACCGAGAAGTAGGGGCCGTCGCGCCAGGAATGTTGTAAAATATTACACGCGACATGGTAGGTTGCCTTAGGCTAGTATATATAGCGTTATAATCGTATATAATGTTCCCACCGAGAAGTAGGGGCAGGCGAGCCAGGAATGTTGTTAAATAATACGCTCGACATGTTAGGTTTCCTTAGGCTATGATATATAGCGATAGAGACGTATATAATGTTCCCACCGAGAAGCAGGGGTCGGCGCGCCAGGAATGTAGTAAAATATTACATCCGAGATGTTAGGTTGCCTTAGGCTAGGATATGTAACGTTATCGACGTATATAATGTCCCCACCGAGAAGTAGTTGCCGACGCGCCAGGAATATTGTAAAATATTACATTCGACATGTTAGGTTGTCTCAGGCTAGGACATACAGCGGTAAAGACGTATATAATATTCCCACCGAGAAATAGGGGCCGACACGCCAGGAATGTAGTAAAATATTACGCTCGACATTTTTGGTTGGCTTAAGTTAGGATATATGGCGTTAGAGACGTATATAATGTTCCCACCGAGAAGTAGGGGCCGACGAGCCAGGAATGTTGTAGAATATTACGATCGACATGTTAGGTTGCCTTACGTTATGATATATAGCGATATAGACGTATATAATGTTCCCACCTAGAAGTAGGGGCCGGCGCGCCAGGAATGTAGTGAAATATTACATCCGAGATGTTAGGTTACCTTAGGCAAGGATATGTAGCATTACAGACGTATATAATGTTCCCACTGAGAAGTAGGAGCCGGCTTGCCAGGAATGTAGTAAAATATAACATCCGAGAAGTTAGGTTGCCTTAGGCTAGAATAAGTAACGTTATAGACGTATATAATGTTTCCACCGAGAAGTAGGGGCCGACGAGCCAGGAATGTAGTAAAATATTACATCCGAGATGTTAGGTTGCCTTAGGCAAGGATATGTAGCATTACAGACGTATATAACGTTCCCACTGAGAAGTAGGAGCCGGCTTGCCAGGAGTGTAGTAAAATATAACATCCGAGAAGTTAGGTTGCCTTAGGCTAGAATAAGTAACGTTATAGACGTATATAATGTTCCCACCGAGAAGTAGGGGCCGACGAGCGAGGAATGTAGTAAAATATTACATCCGAGATGTCAGGTTGCCTTAGGCTAGGATATATAACGTTATAGACGTATATAATGTTCTCACCGAGAAGTAGGTGCCGAAGTGACGGGAATGTTGTAAAATATTACATTCGACATGCTAGTTTGCCTTAGGCTAGGATATATAGCGTTATAGACTTATATAATGTTCCCACCGAGAAGTAGTGGCCGACGTGCCAGGAATGTTGTAAAATATTACATCCGAGATGTTAGGATTGCCTTAGGCTAGGATATATAACGTTATAGACGTATATAATGTTTCCACCGAGAAGTAGGGGCCGGTGCGCCACGAATGTAGTAAAATATTACATCCGACATGTTAAGTTGCCTTAGGTTAGGATATATAACGTTATAGACGTATATACTGTTCCCACCGAGAAGTAGTTGCCGACGCGCCAGGAATATTGTAAAATATTACATTCGACATGTTAGGTTGTCTCAGGCTAGGACATATAGCGTTAAAGACGTATATAATGTTCCCACCGAGAAATAGGGGCCGACACGCCAGGAATGTAGTAAAATATTACGCTCGACATTTTTGGTTGCCTTAGGTTAGGATATATGGCGTTATAGACGTATATAATGTTCCCACCGAGAAGTAGGGGCCAGCGCGCCAGGAATGTGGTAAAATATTACATCCGGTATGTTAGGTTGCCTTAGGTTAGGATATATAACGTTATAGACGTATATAATGTTCCCACCGAGAAATAGGGGCCGACACGCTAGGAATGTTGTAAAACATTACATCCGAGGTGTTAGGTTGCCTTAGGCTAGGATATATAGCGTTATAGGCGTATATAATGTTCCCACCGAGAAGTAGGGGCCGACGAGCCAGGAATGTTGTAAAATATTACCCTCGAAATGTTAGGTTGCCTTACGTTATGATATATAGCGATATAGACGTATATAATGTTCCCACCGAGAAGTAGGGGCCGGCGCGCCTGGAATGTAGTAAAATATTACATCCGAGATGTTAGGTTGCCTTAGGCAAGGATATGTAGCATTATAGACGTATATAATGTTCCCACCGAGAAGTAGGGGCCGGCGCGCCAGGAATGTTGTAAAATATTACATCCGACATGTTAAGTTGCCTTAGGTTAGGATATATAACGTTATAGACGTATATAATGTTTCCACCGAGAAGTAGGGGCCGGCGCGCCAGGAATGTAGTAAAATATTACATCCGAGATGTTAGGTTGCCTTAGGCAAGGATATGTAGCATTATAGACGTATATAATGTTCCCACCGAGAAGTAGGGGCCGGCGCGCCAGGAATGTAGTAAAATATAACATCCGAGATGTTAGGTTGCCTTAGGCTAGAATAAGTAACGTTATAGACGTATATAATGTTCCCACCGAGAAGTAGGGGCCGACGAGCGAGGAATGTAGTAAAATATTACATCCGAGATGTTAGGTTGCCTTAGGTTAGGATATATAACGTTATAGACTTATATAATGTTTCCACCGAGAAGTAGGGGCCGGCGCGCCAGGAATGTAGTAAAATATTACATCCGAGATGTTAGGTTGCCTTAGGCAAGGATATGTAGCATTATAGACGTATATAATGTTCCCACCGAGAAGTAGGGGCCGGCGCGCCAGGAATGTAGTAAAATATAACATCCGAGATGTTAGGTTGCCTTAGGCTAGAATAAGTAACGTTATAGACGTATATAATGTTCCCACCGAGAAGTAGGGGCCGACGAGCGAGGAATGTAGTAAAATATTACATCCGAGATGTTAGGTTGCCTTAGGTTAGGATATATAACGTTATAGACTTATATACTGTTCCCACCGAGAAGTAGGTGCCGACGCGCCAGGAATGTTGTAAAATATTACATCCGAGATGTTAGGATTACCTTAGGCTAGGATATATAACGTTATAGACGTATATAATGTTCCCACCGAGAAGTAGGGGCCGGCGCGGCGGGAATGTAGTAAAATATAACATCCGAGATGTTAGGTTGCCTTAGGCTAGGATATATAACGTTATAGACGTATAATATGTTCCCACCGACAAGTTGGTGCCGAAGTGACGGGAATGTTGTAAAATATTACATCCGAGATGTTAGGTTGCCTTAGGTTAGGATACATAACGTTATTGACTTATATAATGTTCCCACCGAGAAGTAGTGGCCGACGTGCCAGGAATGTTGTAAAATATTACATCCGAGATGTTAGGATTGCCTTAGGCTAGGATATATAACGTTATAGACGTATATAATGTTCCCACCGAGAAATAGGGGTCGACACGCCAGGAATGTTGTAAAACATTACATCCGAGGTGTTAGGTTCCCTTAGGTTAGGATATATAAGGTTATTGACATATATAATTGTCCCACCGAGAAGTAGGGGCCGTCGCGCCAGGAATGTTGTAAAATATTACACGCGACATGGTAGGTTGCCTTAGGCTAGTAGATATAGCGTTATAAACGTATATAATGTTCCCACCGAGAAGTAGGGGCAGGCGCGCCAGGAATGTAGTAAAATATTACATCCGAGATGTTAGGTTGCCTTAGGTTAGGATATATAACGTTATTGATTCATATAATGTTCCCACCGAGAAGTAGGGGCCGCCACGCCAGGTATGTTGTAAAACATTACATCCGAGGTGTTAGGTTCCCTTAGGTTAGGATATATAACGTTATAGACTTATATACTGTTCCCACCGAGAAGTAGGTGCCGACGCGCCAGGAATGTTGTAAAATATTACATCCGACATGTTAAGTTGCCTTAGGTTTGGATATATAACGTTATAGACGTATATACTGTTCCCACCGAGAAGTAGTTGCCGACGCGCCAGGAATATTGTAAAATATTACATTCGACATGTTAGGTTGTCTCAGGCTAGGACATATAGCGTTAAAGACGTATATAATGTTCCCACCGAGAAATAGGGGCCGACACGCCAGGAATGTAGTAAAATATTACGCTCGACATTTTTGGTTGCCTTAGGTTAGGATATATGGCGTTATAGACGTATATAATGTTCCCACCGAGAAGTAGGGGCCAGCGCGCCAGGAATGTGGTAAAATATTACATCCGGTATGTTAGGTTGCCTTAGGTTAGGATATATAACGTTATAGACGTATATAATGTTCCCACCGAGAAATAGGGGCCGACACGCTAGGAATGTTGTAAAACATTACATCCGAGGTGTTAGGTTGCCTTAGGCTAGGATATATAGCGTTATAGGCGTATATAATGTTCCCACCGAGAAGTAGGGGCCGACGAGCCAGGAATGTTGTAAAATATTACGCTCGAAATGTTAGGTTGCCTTACGTTATGATATATAGCGATATAGACGTATATAATGTTCCCACCGAGAAGTAGGGGCCGGCGCGCCTGGAATGTAGTAAAATATTACATCCGAGATGTTAGGTTGCCTTAGGCAAGGATATGTAGCATTATAGACGTATATAATGTTCCCACCGAGAAGTAGGGGCCGGCGCGCCAGGAATGTTGTAAAGTATTACATCCGACATGTTAAGTTGCCTTAGGTTAGGATATATAACGTTATAGACGTATATAATGTTTCCACCGAGAAGTAGGGGCCGGCGCGCCAGGAATGTAGTAAAATATTACATCCGAGATGTTAGGTTGCCTTAGGCAAGGATATGTAGCATTATAGACGTATATAATGTTCCCACCGAGAAGTAGGGGCCGGCGCGCCAGGAATGTAGTAAAATATAACATCCGAGATGTTAGGTTGCCTTAGGCTAGAATAAGTAACGTTATAGACGTATATAATGTTCCCACCGAGAAGTAGGGGCCGACGAGCGAGGAATGTAGTAAAATATTACATCCGAGATGTTAGGTTGCCTTAGGTTAGGATATATAACGTTATAGACTTATATACTGTTCCCACCGAGAAGTAGGTGCCGACGCGCCAGGAATGTTGTAAAATATTACATCCGAGATGTTAGGATTACCTTAGGCTAGGATATATAACGTTATAGACGTATATAATGTTCCCACCGAGAAGTAGGGGCCGGCGCGGCGGGAATGTAGTAAAATATAACATCCGAGATGTTAGGTTGCCTTAGGCTAGGATATATAACGTTATAGACGTATATTATGTTCCCACCGACAAGTTGGTGCCGAAGTGACGGGAATGTTGTAAAATATTACATCCGAGATGTTAGGTTGCCTTAGGTTAGGATACATAACGTTATTGACTTATATAATGTTCCCACCGAGAAGTAGTGGCCGACGTGCCAGGAATGTTGTAAAATATTACATCCGAGATGTTAGGATTGCCTTAGGCTAGGATATATAACGTTATAGACGTATATAGTGTTCCCACCGAGAAATAGGGGTCGACACGCCAGGAATGTTGTAAAACATTACATCCGAGGTGTTAGGTTGCCTTAGGCTAGAATATATAGCGTTATAGGCGTATATAATGTTCCCACCGAGAAGTAGGGGCCGACGAGCCAGGAATGTTGTAAAATATTACGCTCGAAATGTTAGGTTGCCTTACGTTATGATATATAGCGATATAGACGTATATAATGTTCCCACCGAGAAGTAGGGTCCGGCGCGCCAGGAATGTAGTAAAATATAACATCCGAGATGTTAGGTTGCCTTAGGCTAGAATAAGTAACGTTATAGACGTATATAATGTTCCCACCGAGAAGTAGGTGCCGACGCGCCAGGAATGTTGTAAAATATTACACCCGAGATGTTAGGATTACCTTAGGCTAGGATCTATAACGTTATAGACGTATATAATGTTCCCACCGAGAAGTAGGGGCCGGCGCGGCGGGAATGTAGTAAAATATAACATCCGAGATGTTAGGTTGCCTTAGGCTAGGAAATATAACGTTATAGACGTATATTATGTTTCCACCGACAAGTTGGTGCCGAAGTGACGGGAATGTTGTAAAATATTACATCCGAGATGTTAGGTTGCCTTAGGTTAGGATATATAACGTTATTGTCTTATATAATGTTCCCACCGAGAAATGCGGGCCGACACGCCAGGAATGTTGTAAAACATTACATCCGAGGTGTTAGGTTCCCTTAGGTTAGGATATATAAGGTTATTGACATATATAATTGTCCCACCGAGAAGTAGGGGCCGTCGCGCCAGGAATGTTGTAAAATATTACACGCGACATGGTAGGTTGCCTTAGGCTAGTATATATAGCGTTATAAACGTATATAATGTTCCCACCGAGAAGTAGGGGCAGGCGCGCCAGGAATGTAGTAAAATATTACATCCGAGATGTTAGGTTGCCTTAGGTTAGGATATATAACGTTATTGATTCATATAATGTTCCCACCGAGAAGTAGGGGCCGCCACGCCAGGTATGTTGTAAAACATTACATCCGAGGTGTTAGGTTCCCTTAGGTTAGGATATATAACGTTATAGACTTATATACTGTTCCCACCGAGAAGTAGGTGCCGACGCGCCAGGAATGTTGTAAAATATTACATCCGACATGTTAAGTTGCCTTAGGTTTGGATATATAACGTTATAGACGTATATACTGTTCCCACCGAGAAGTAGTTGCCGACGCGCCAGGAATATTGTAAAATATTACATTCGACATGTTAGGTTGTCTCAGGCTAGGACATATAGCGTTAAAGACGTATATAATGTTCCCACCGAGAAATAGGGGCCGACACGCCAGGAATGTAGTAAAATATTACGCTCGACATTTTTGGTTGCCTTAGGTTAGGATATATGGCGTTATAGACGTATATAATGTTCCCACCGAGAAGTAGGGGCCAGCGCGCCAGGAATGTGGTAAAATATTACATCCGGTATGTTAGGTTGCCTTAGGTTAGGATATATAACGTTATAGACGTATATAATGTTCCCACCGAGAAGTAGGGGCCGGCGCGGCGGGAATGTAGTAAAATATAACATCCGAGATGTTAGGTTGCCTTAGGCTAGGATATATAACGTTATAGACGTATATAATGTTCCCACCGAGAAGTAGGTGCCGAAGTGACGGGAATGTTGTAAAATATTACATTCGACATGCTAGTTTGCCTTAGGCTAGGATATATAGCGTTATAGACTTATATAATGTTCCCACCGAGAAGTAGTGGCCGACGTGCCAGGAATGTTGTAAAATATTACATCCGAGATGTTAGGATTGCCTTAGGCTAGGATATATAACGTTATAGAGGTATATAATGTTCCCACCGAGGAGTAGGGGCCGACGAGCCAGGAATGTAGTAAAATATTACATCCGAGATGTTAGGTTGCCTTAGGTTAGGATATATAACGTTATAGACTTATATACTGTTCCCACCGAGAAGTAGGTGCCGACGCGCCAGGAATGTTGTAAAATATTGCATCCGAGATGTTAGGATTACCTTAGGCTAGGATATATAACGTTATAGACGTATATAATGTTCCCACCGAGAAGTAGGGGCCGGCGCGGCGGGAATGTAGTAAAATATAACATCCGAGATGTTAGGTTGCCTTAGACTAGGATATATAACTTTATAGACGTATATAACGTTCCCACCGAGAAGTAGGGGCCGAAGTGACGGGAATGTTGTAAAATATTACATTCGACATGTGAGTTTGCCTTAGGCTAGGATATATAACGTTATAGACGTATATAATGTTCCCACCGAGAAGTAGGGGCCGACGCGCCAGGAATGCTGTAAAATATTACAGTCGACATGTTAGGATTGCCTTAGGCTAGGATATATAACGTTATAGACGTATATGATATTCCCACCGAGAAGGAGGTGCCGACTCGAGAGGAATGTTGTAAAATATTACATCCGACATGTTAAGTTGCCTTAGGTTAGAATATATAACGTTATAGACGTATATACTGTTCCCACCGAGAAGTAGTTGCCGACGCGCCAGGAATATTGTAAAATATTACATTCGAAATGTTAGGTTGTCTCAGGCTAGGACATATAGCGTTAAAGACGTATATAATGTTCCCACCGAGAAATAGGGGCCGACACGCCAGGAATGTAGTAAAATATTACGCTCGACATTTTTGGTTGCCTTAGGTTAGGATATATGGCGTTATAGACGTATATAATGTTCCCACCGAGAAGTAGGGGCCAGCGCGCCAGGAATGTGGTAAAATATTACATCCGGTATGTTAGGTTGCCTTAGGTTAGGATATATAACGTTATAGACGTATATGATGTTCCCACCGAGAAGTAGGGGCCGGCGCGCCGGGAATGTAGTAAAATATAACATCCGAGACTTTAGGTTGCCTTAGGCTAGGATATATAACGTTATAGACGTATATAATGTTCCCACCGAGAAGTAGGTGCCGAAGTGACGGGAATGTTGTAAAATATTACATTCGACATGCTAGTTTGCCTTAGGCTAGGATATATAGCGTTATAGACTTATATAATGTTCCCACCGAGAAGTAGTGGCCGACGTGCCAGGAATGTTGTAAAATATTACATCCGAGATGTTAGGATTGTCTTAGGCTAGGATATATAACGTTATAGACGTATATAATGTTCCCACCGAGAAATAGGGGCCGACACGCCAGGAATGTTGTAAAACATTACATCCGAGGTGTTAGGTTCCCTTAGGTTAGGATATATAAGGTTATTGACATATATAATTGTCCGACCGAGAAGTAGGGGCCGTCGCGCCAGGAATGTTGTAAAATATTACACGCGACATGGTAGGTTGCCTTAGGCTAGTATATATAGCGTTATAAACGTATATAATGTTCCCACCGAGAAGTAGGTGCCGACGCGCCAGGAATGTTGTAAAATATTACATCCGACATGTTAAGTTGCCTTAGGTTAGGATATATAACGTTATAGACGTATATACTGTTCCCACCGAGAAGTAGTTGCCGACGCGCCAGGAATATTGTAAAATATTACATTCGACATGTTAGGTTGTCTCAGGCTAGGACATATAGCGTTAAAGACGTATATAATGTTCCCACAGAGAAATAGGGGCCGACACGCCAGGAATGTAGTAAAATATTACGCTCGACATTTTTGGTTGCCTTAGGTTAGGATATATGGCGTTATAGACGTATATAATGTTCCCACCGAGAAGTAGGGGCCAGCGCGCCAGGAATGTGGTAAAATATTACATCCGGTATGTTAGGTTGCCTTAGGTTAGGATATATAACGTTATAGACGTATATAATGTTCCCACCGAGAAGTAGGGGCCGGCGCGGCGGGAATGTAGTAAAATATAACATCCGAGATGTTAGGTTGCCTTAGGCTAGGATATATAACGTTATAGACGTATATAATGTTCCCACCGAGAAGTAGGGGCCGACGAGCCAGGAATGTAGTAAAATATTACATCCGAGATGTTAGGTTGCCTTAGGTTAGGATATATAACGTTATAGACTTATATACTGTTCCCACCGAGAAGTAGGTGCCGACGCGCCAGGAATGTTGTAAAATATTACATCCGAGATGTTAGGATTACCTTAGGCTAGGATATATAACGTTATAGACGTATAAAATGTTCCCACCGAGAAGTAGGGGCCGGCGCGGCGGGAATGTAGTAAAATATAACATCCGAGATGTTAGGTTGCCTTAGGCTAGAATAAGTAACGTTATAGACGTATATAATGTTTCCACCGAGAAGTAGGGGCCGACGAGCCAGGAATGTAGTAAAATATTACATCCGAGATGTTAGGTTGCCTTAGGCAAGGATATGTAGCATTACAGACGTATATAACGTTCCCACTGAGAAGTAGGAGCCGGCTTGCCAGGAGTGTAGTAAAATATAACATCCGAGAAGTTAGGTTGCCTTAGGCTAGAATAAGTAACGTTATAGACGTATATAATGTTCCCACCGAGAAGTAGGGGCCGACGAGCCAGGAATGTAGTAAAATATTACATCCGAGATGTTAGGTTGCCTTAGGCTAGGATATATAACGTTATAGACGTATATAATGTTCTCACCGAGAAGTAGGTGCCGAAGTGACGGGAATGTTGTAAAATATTACAATCGACATGCTAGTTTGCCTTAGGCTAGGATATACAGCGTTATAGACTTATATAATGTTCCCACCGAGAAGTAGTGGCCGACGTGCCAGGAATGTTGTAAAATATTACATCCGAGATGTTAGGATTGCCTTAGGCTAGGATATATAACGTTATAGACGTATATAATGTTTCCACCGAGAAGTAGGGGCCGGTGCGCCACGAATGTAGTAAAATATTACATCCGAGATGTTAGGTTGCCTTAGACTGGGATATATGGCGTCATAGACGTATATAATGTTCCCACCGAGAAATAGGGGCCGACACGCCAGGAATGTTGTAAAACATTACATCCGAGGTGTTAGGTTCCCTTAGGTTAGGATATATAACGTTATAGACTTATATACTGTTCCCACCGAGAAGTAGGTGCCGACGCGCCAGGAATGTTGTAAAATATTACATCCGACATGTTAAGTTGCCTTAGGTTAGGATATATAACGTTATAGACGTATATACTGTTCCCACCGAGAAGTAGTTGCCGACGCGCCAGGAATATTGTAAAATATTACATTCGACATGTTAGGTTGTCTCAGGCTAGGACATATAGCGTTAAAGACGTATATAATGTTCCCACCGAGAAATAGGGGCCGACACGCCAGGAATGTAGTAAAATATTACGCTCGACATTTTTGGTTGCCTTAGGTTAGGATATATGGCGTTATAGACGTATATAATGTTCCCACCGAGAAGTAGGGGCCAGCGCGCCAGGAATGTGGTAAAATATTACATCCGGTATGTTAGGTTGCCTTAGGTTAGGATATATAACGTTATAGACGTATATAATGTTCCCACCGAGAAATAGGGGCCGACACGCCAGGAATGTTGTAAAACATTACATCCGAGGTGTTAGGTTGCCTTAGGCTAGGATATATAGCGTTATAGGCGTATATAATGTTCCCACCGAGAAGTAGGGGCCGACGAGCCAGGAATGTTGTAAAATATTACGCTCGAAATGTTAGGTTGCCTTACGTTATGATATATAGCGATATAGACGTATATAATGTTCCCACCGAGAAGTAGGGGCCGGCGCGCCAGGAATGTAGTGAAATATTACATCCGAGATGTTAGGTTACCTTAGGCAAGGATATGTAGCATTACAGACGTATATAATGTTCCCACTGAGAAGTAGGAGCCGGCTTGCCAGGAATGTAGTAAAATATAACATCCGAGAAGTTAGGTTGCCTTAGGCTAGAATAAGTAACGTTATAGACGTATATAATGTTTCCACCGAGAAGTAGGGGCCGGCGCGCCAGGAATGTAGTAAAATATTACATCCGAGATGTTAGGTTGCCTTAGGCAAGGATATGTAGCATTATAGACGTATATAATGTTCCCACCGAGAAGTAGGGGCCGGCGCGCCAGGAATGTAGTAAAATATAACATCCGAGATGTTAGGTTGCCTTAGGCTAGAATAAGTAACGTTATAGACGTATATAATGTTCCCACCGAGAAGTAGGGGCCGACGCGCGAGGAATGTAGTAAAATATTACATCCGAGATGTTAGGTTGCCTTAGGTTAGGATATATAACGTTATAGACTTATATACTGTTCCCACCGAGAAGTAGGTGCCGACGCGCCAGGAATTTTGTAAAATATTACATCCGAGATGTTAGGATTACCTTAGGCTAGGATATATAACGTTATAGACGTATGTAATGTTCCCACCGAGAAGTAGGGGCCGGCGCGGCGGGAATGTAGTAAAATATAACATCCGAGATGTTAGGTTGCCTTAGGCTAGGATATATAACGTTATAGACGTATATTATGTTCCCACCGACAAGTTGGTGCCGAAGTGACGGGAATGTTGTAAAATATTACATCCGAGATGTTAGGTTGCCTTAGGTTAGGATACATAACGTTATTGACTTATATAATGTTCCCACCGAGAAGTAGTGGCCGACGTGCCAGGAATGTTGTAAAATATTACATCCGAGATGTTAGGATTGCCTTAGGCTAGGATATATAACGTTATAGACGTATATAATGTTCCCACCGAGAAATAGGGGTCGACACGCCAGGAATGTTGTAAAACATTACATCCGAGGTGTTAGGTTGCCTTAGGCTAGAATATATAGCGTTATAGGCGTATATAATGTTCCCACCGAGAAGTAGGGGCCGACGAGCCAGGAATGTTATAAAATATTACGCTCGAAATGTTAGGTTGCCTTACGTTATGATATATAGCGATATAGACGTATATAATGTTCCCACCGAGAAGTAGGGTCCGGCGCGCCAGGAATGTAGTAAAATATAACATCCGAGATGTTAGGTTGCCTTAGGCTAGAATAAGTAACGTTATAGACGTATATAATGTTCCCACCGAGAAGTAGGGGCCGACGAGCCAGGAATGTAGTAAAATATTACATCCGAGATGTTAGGTTGCCTTAGGTTAGGATATATAACGTTATAGACTTATATACCGTTCCCACCGAGAAGTAGGTGCCGACGCGCCAGGAATGTTGTAAAATATTACACCCGAGATGTTAGGATTACCTTAGGCTAGGATCTATAACGTTATAGACGTATATAATGTTCCCACCGAGAAGTAGGGGCCGGCGCGGCGGGAATGTAGTAAAATATAACATCCGAGATGTTAGGTTGCCTTTGGCTAGGAAATATAACGTTATAGACGTATATTATGTTCCCACCGACAAGTTGGTGCCGAAGTGACGGGAATGTTGTAAAATATTACATCCGAGATGTTAGGTTGCCTTAGGTTAGGATACATAACGTTATTGACTTATATAATGTTCCCACCGAGAAATAGGGGCCGACACGCCAGGAATGTTGTAAAACATTACATCCGAGGTGTTAGGTTCCCTTAGGTTAGGATATATAAGGTTATTGACATATATAATTGTCCCACCGAGAAGTAGGGGCCGTCGCGCCAGGAATGTTGTAAAATATTACATCCGAGATGTTAGGATTGCCTTAGGCTAGGATATATAACGTTATAGACGTATATAATGTTCCCACCGAGAAATAGGGGTCGACACGCCAGGAATGTTGTAAAACATTACATCCGAGGTGTTAGGTTGCCTTAGGCTAGGATATATAGCGTTATAGGCGTATATAATGTTCCCACCGAGAAGTAGGGGCCGACGAGCCAGGAATGTTGTAAAATATTACGCTCGAAATGTTAGGTTGCCTTACGTTATGATATATAGCGATATAGACGTATATAATGTTCCCACCGAGAAGTAGGGGCCGGCGCGCCAGGAATGTAGTAAAATATAACATCCGAGATGTTAGGTTGCCTTAGGCTAGAATAAGTAACGTTATAGACGTATATAATGTTTCCACCGAGAAGTAGGGGCCGACGAGCCAGGAATGTAGTAAAATATTACATCCGAGATGTTAGGTTGCCTTAGGCAAGGATATGTAGCATTACAGACGTATATAACGTTCCCACTGAGAAGTAGGAGCCGGCTTGCCAGGAGTGTAGTAAAATATAACATCCGAGAAGTTAGGTTGCCTTAGGCTAGAATAAGTAACGTTATAGACGTATATAATGTTCCCACCGAGAAGTAGGGGCCGACGAGCCAGGAATGTAGTAAAATATTACATCCGAGATGTTAGGTTGCCTTAGGCTAGGATATATAACGTTATAGACGTATATAATGTTCTCACCGAGAAGTAGGTGCCGAAGTGACGGGAATGTTGTAAAATATTACAATCGACATGCTAGTTTGCCTTAGGCTAGGATATACAGCGTTATAGACTTATATAATGTTCCCACCGAGAAGTAGTGGCCGACGTGCCAGGAATGTTGTAAAATATTACATCCGAGATGTTAGGATTGCCTTAGGCTAGGATATATAACGTTATAGACGTATATAATGTTTCCACCGAGAAGTAGGGGCCGGTGCGCCACGAATGTAGTAAAATATTACATCCGAGATGTTAGGTTGCCTTAGACTGGGATATATGGCGTCATAGACGTATATAATGTTCCCACCGAGAAATAGGGGCCGACACGCCAGGAATGTTGTAAAACATTACATCCGAGGTGTTAGGTTCCCTTAGGTTAGGATATATAACGTTATAGACTTATATACTGTTCCCACCGAGAAGTAGGTGCCGACGCGCCAGGAATGTTGTAAAATATTACATCCGACATGTTAAGTTGCCTTAGGTTAGGATATATAACGTTATAGACGTATATACTGTTCCCACCGAGAAGTAGTTGCCGACGCGCCAGGAATATTGTAAAATATTACATTCGACATGTTAGGTTGTCTCAGGCTAGGACATATAGCGTTAAAGACGTATATAATGTTCCCACCGAGAAGTAGGGGCCGACGAGCCAGGAATGTTGTAAAATATTACGCTCGAAATGTTAGGTTGCCTTACGTTATGATATATAGCGATATAGACGTATATAATGTTCCCACCGAGAAGTAGGGGCCGACGAGCCAGGAATGTAGTAAAATATTACATCCGAGATGTTAGGTTGCCTTAGGCTAGGATATATAACGTTATAGACGTATATAATGTTCTCACCGAGAAGTAGGTGCCGAAGTGACGGGAATGTTGTAAAATATTACAATCGACATGCTAGTTTGCCTTAGGCTAGGATATATAGCGTTATAGACTTATATAATGTTCCCACCGAGAAGTAGTGGCCGACGTGCCAGGAATGTTGTAAAATATTACATCCGAGATGTTAGGATTGCCTTAGGCTAGGATATATAACGTTATAGACGTATATAATGTTTCCACCGAGAAGTAGGGGCCGGTGCGCCACGAATGTAGTAAAATATTACATCCGAGATGTTAGGTTGCCTTAGACTGGGATATATGGCGTCATAGACGTATATAATGTTCCCACCGAGAAATAGGGGCCGACACGCCAGGAATGTTGTAAAACATTACATCCGAGGTGTTAGGTTCCCTTAGGTTAGGATATATAACGTTATAGACTTATATACTGTTCCCACCGAGAAGTAGGTGCCGACGCGCCAGGAATGTTGTAAAATATTACATCCGACATGTTAAGTTGCCTTAGGTTAGGATATATAACGTTATAGACGTATATACTGTTCCCACCGAGAAGCAGTTGCCGACGCGCCAGGAATATTGTAAAATATTACATTCGACATGTTAGGTTGTCTCAGGCTAGGACATATAGCGTTAAAGACGTATATAATGTTCCCACCGAGAAGTAGGGGCCGGCGCGCCAGGAATGTAGTAAAATATTACGCTCGACATTTTTGGTTGGCTTAAGTTAGGATATATGGCGTTATAGACGTATATAATGTTCCCACCGAGAAGTAGGGGCCGACGAGCCCAGGAATGTTGTAGAATATTACGATCGACATGTTAGGTTGCCTTACGTTATGATATATAGCGATATAGACGTATATAATGTTCCCACCGAGAAGTAGGGGCCGGCGCGCCAGGAATGTAGTGAAATATTACATCCGAGATGTTAGGTTACCTTAGGCAAGGATATGTAGCATTACAGACGTATATAATGTTCCCACTGAGAAGTAGGAGCCGGCTTGCCAGGAATGTAGTAAAATATAACATCCGAGAAGTTAGGTTGCCTTAGGCTAGAATAAGTAACGTTATAGACGTATATAATGTTTCCACCGAGAAGTAGGGGCCGGCGCGCCAGGAATGTAGTAAAATATTACATCCGAGATGTTAGGTTGCCTTAGGCAAGGATATGTAGCATTATAGACGTATATAATGTTCCCACCGAGAAGTAGGGGCCGGCGCGCCAGGAATGTAGTAAAATATAACATCCGAGATGTTAGGTTGCCTTAGGCTAGAATAAGTAACGTTATAGACGTATATAATGTTCCCACCGAGAAGTAGGGGCCGACGAGCGAGGAATGTAGTAAAATATTACATCCGAGATGTTAGGTTGCCTTAGGTTAGGATATATAACGTTATAGACTTATATACTGTTCCCACCGAGAAGTAGGTGCCGACGCGCCAGGAATGTTGTAAAATATTACATCCGAGATGTTAGGATTACCTTAGGCTAGGATATATAACGTTATAGACGTATGTAATGTTCCCACCGAGAAGTAGGGGCCGGCGCGGCGGGAATGTAGTAAAATATAACATCCGAGATGTTAGGTTGCCTTAGGCTAGGATATATAACGTTATAGACGTATATTATGTTCCCACCGACAAGTTGGTGCCGAAGTGACGGGAATGTTGTAAAATATTACATCCGAGATGTTAGGTTGCCTTAGGTTAGGATACATAACGTTATTGACTTATATAATGTTCCCACCGAGAAGTAGTGGCCGACGTGCCAGGAATGTTGTAAAATATTACATCCGAGATGTTAGGATTGCCTTAGGCTAGGATATATAACGTTATAGACGTATATAATGTTCCCACCGAGAAATAGGGGTCGACACGCCAGGAATGTTGTAAAACATTACATCCGAGGTGTTAGGTTGCCTTAGGCTAGAATATATAGCGTTATAGGCGTATATAATGTTCCCACCGAGAAGTAGGGGCCGACGAGCCAGGAATGTTGTAAAATATTACGCTCGAAATGTTAGGTTGCCTTACGTTATGATATATAGCGATATAGACGTATATAATGTTCCCACCGAGAAGTAGGGTCCGGCGCGCCAGGAATGTAGTAAAATATAACATCCGAGATGTTAGGTTGCCTTAGGCTAGAATAAGTAACGTTATAGACGTATATAATGTTCCCACCGAGAAGTAGGGGCCGACGAGCCAGGAATGTAGTAAAATATTACATCCGAGATGTCAGGTTGCCTTAGGTTAGGATATATAACGTTATAGACTTATATACCGTTCCCACCGAGAAGTAGGTGCCGACGCGCCAGGAATGTTGTAAAATATTACACCCGAGATGTTAGGATTACCTTAGGCTAGGATCTATAACGTTATAGACGTATATAATGTTCCCACCGAGAAGTAGGGGCCGGCGCGGCGGGAATGTAGTAAAATATAACATCCGAGATGTTAGGTTGCCTTAGGCTAGGAAATATAACGTTATAGACGTATATTATGTTCCCACCGACAAGTTGGTGCCGAAGTGACGGGAATGTTGTAAAATATTACATCCGAGATGTTAGGTTGCCTTAGGTTAGGATACATAACGTTATTGACTTATATAATGTTCCCACCGAGAAATAGGGGCCGACACGCCAGGAATGTTGTAAAACATTACATCCGAGGTGTTAGGTTCCCTTAGGTTAGGATATATAAGGTTATTGACATATATAATTGTCCCACCGAGAAGTAGGGGCCGTCGCGCCAGGAATGTTGTAAAATATTACATCCGAGATGTTAGGATTGCCTTAGGCTAGGATATATAACGTTATAGACGTATATAATGTTCCCACCGAGAAATAGGGGTCGACACGCCAGGAATGTTGTAAAACATTACATCCGAGGTGTTAGGTTGCCTTAGGCTAGGATATATAGCGTTATAGGCGTATATAATGTTCCCACCGAGAAGTAGGGGCCGACGAGCCAGGAATGTTGTAAAATATTACATCCGAGATGTTAGGATTACCTTAGGCTAGGATATATAACGTTATAGACGTATGTAATGTTCCCACCGAGAAGTAGGGGCCGGCGCGGCGGGAATGTAGTAAAATATAACATCCGAGATGTTAGGTTGCCTTAGGCTAGGATATATAACGTTATAGACGTATATTATGTTCCCACCGACAAGTTGGTGCCGAAGTGACGGGAATGTTGTAAAATATTACATCCGAGATGTTAGGTTGCCTTAGGTTAGGATACATAACGTTATTGACTTATATAATGTTCCCACCGAGAAGTAGTGGCCGACGTGCCAGGAATGTTGTAAAATATTACATCCGAGATGTTAGGATTGCCTTAGGCTAGGATATATAACGTTATAGACGTATATAATGTTCCCACCGAGAAATAGGGGTCGACACGCCAGGAATGTTGTAAAACATTACATCCGAGGTGTTAGGTTGCCTTAGGCTAGAATATATAGCGTTATAGGCGTATATAATGTTCCCACCGAGAAGTAGGGGCCGACGAGCCAGGAATGTTGTAAAATATTACGCTCGAAATGTTAGGTTGCCTTACGTTATGATATATAGCGATATAGACGTATATAATGTTCCCACCGAGAAGTAGGGGCCGACGAGCCAGGAATGTAGTAAAATATTACATCCGAGATGTTAGGTTGCCTTAGGCTAGGATATATAACGTTATAGACGTATATAATGTTCTCACCGAGAAGTAGGTGCCGAAGTGACGGGAATGTTGTAAAATATTACAATCGACATGCTAGTTTGCCTTAGGCTAGGATATATAGCGTTATAGACTTATATAATGTTCCCACCGAGAAGTAGTGGCCGACGTGCCAGGAATGTTGTAAAATATTACATCCGAGATGTTAGGATTGCCTTAGGCTAGGATATATAACGTTATAGACGTATATAATGTTTCCACCGAGAAGTAGGGGCCGGTGCGCCACGAATGTAGTAAAATATTACATCCGAGATGTTAGGTTGCCTTAGACTGGGATATATGGCGTCATAGACGTATATAATGTTCCCACCGAGAAATAGGGGCCGACACGCCAGGAATGTTGTAAAACATTACATCCGAGGTGTTAGGTTCCCTTAGGTTAGGATATATAACGTTAAAGACTTATATACTGTTCCCACCGAGAAGTAGGTGCCGACGCGCCAGGAATGTTGTAAAATATTACATCCGACATGTTAAGTTGCCTTAGGTTAGGATATATAACGTTATAGACGTATATACTGTTCCCACCGAGAAGCAGTTGCCGACGCGCCAGGAATATTGTAAAATATTACATTCGACATGTTAGGTTGTCTCAGGCTAGGACATATAGCGTTAAAGACGTATATAATGTTCCCACCGAGAAGTAGGGGCCGGCGCGCCAGGAATGTAGTAAAATATTACATCCGAGATGTTAGGTTGCCTTAGGCAAGGATGTGTAGCATTATAGACGTATATAATGTTCCCACCGAGAAGTAGGGGCCGGCGCGCCAGGAATGTTGTAAAATATTACATCCGACATGTTAAGTTGCCTTAGGTTAGGATATATAACGTTATAGACGTATATACTGTTCCCACCGAGAAGTAGTTGCCGACGCGCCAGGAATATTGTAAAATATTACATTCGACATGTTAGGTTGTCTCAGGCTAGGACATACAGCGGTAAAGACGTATATAATATTCCCACCGAGAAATAGGGGCCGACACGCCAGGAATGTAGTAAAATATTACGCTCGACATTTTTGGTTGGCTTAAGTTAGGATATATGGCGTTATAGACGTATATAATGTTCCCACCGAGAAGTAGGGGCCGACGAGCCCAGGAATGTTGTAGAATATTACGATCGACATGTTAGGTTGCCTTACGTTATGATATATAGCGATATAGACGTATATAATGTTCCCACCGAGAAGTAGGGGCCGGCGCGCCAGGAATGTAGTGAAATATTACATCCGAGATGTTAGGTTACCTTAGGCAAGGATATGTAGCATTACAGACGTATATAATGTTCCCACTGAGAAGTAGGAGCCGGCTTGCCAGGAATGTAGTAAAATATAACATCCGAGAAGTTAGGTTGCCTTAGGCTAGAATAAGTAACGTTATAGACGTATATAATGTTTCCACCGAGAAGTAGGGGCCGGCGCGCCAGGAATGTAGTAAAATATTACATCCGAGATGTTAGGTTGCCTTAGGCAAGGATATGTAGCATTATAGACGTATATAATGTTCCCACCGAGAAGTAGGGGCCGGCGCGCCAGGAATGTAGTAAAATATAACATCCGAGATGTTAGGTTGCCTTAGGCTAGAATAAGTAACGTTATAGACGTATATAATGTTCCCACCGAGAAGTAGGGGCCGACGAGCGAGGAATGTAGTAAAATATTACATCCGAGATGTTAGGTTGCCTTAGGTTAGGATATATAACGTTATAGACTTATATACTGTTCCCACCGAGAAGTAGGTGCCGACGCGCCAGGAATGTTGTAAAATATTACATCCGAGATGTTAGGATTACCTTAGGCTAGGATATATAACGTTATAGACGTATGTAATGTTCCCACCGAGAAGTAGGGGCCGGCGCGGCGGGAATGTAGTAAAATATAACATCCGAGATGTTAGGTTGCCTTAGGCTAGGATATATAACGTTATAGACGTATATTATGTTCCCACCGACAAGTTGGTGCCGAAGTGACGGGAATGTTGTAAAATATTACATCCGAGATGTTAGGTTGCCTTAGGTTAGGATACATAACGTTATTGACTTATATAATGTTCCCACCGAGAAGTAGTGGCCGACGTGCCAGGAATGTTGTAAAATATTACATCCGAGATGTTAGGATTGCCTTAGGCTAGGATATATAACGTTATAGACGTATATAATGTTCCCACCGAGAAATAGGGGTCGACACGCCAGGAATGTTGTAAAACATTACATCCGAGGTGTTAGGTTGCCTTAGGCTAGAATATATAGCGTTATAGGCGTATATAATGTTCCCACCGAGAAGTAGGGGCCGACGAGCCAGGAATGTTGTAAAATATTACGCTCGAAATGTTAGGTTGCCTTACGTTATGATATATAGCGATATAGACGTATATAATGTTCCCACCGAGAAGTAGGGTCCGGCGCGCCAGGAATGTAGTAAAATATAACATCCGAGATGTTAGGTTGCCTTAGGCTAGAATAAGTAACGTTATAGACGTATATAATGTTCCCACCGAGAAGTAGGGGCCGACGAGCCAGGAATGTAGTAAAATATTACATCCGAGATGTTAGGTTGCCTTAGGTTAGGATATATAACGTTATAGACTTATATACCGTTCCCACCGAGAAGTAGGTGCCGACGCGCCAGGAATGTTGTAAAATATTACACCCGAGATGTTAGGATTACCTTAGGCTAGGATCTATAACGTTATAGACGTATATAATGTTCCCACCGAGAAGTAGGGGCCGGCGCGGCGGGAATGTAGTAAAATATAACATCCGAGATGTTAGGTTGCCTTAGGCTAGGAAATATAACGTTATAGACGTATATTATGTTCCCACCGACAAGTTGGTGCCGAAGTGACGGGAATGTTGTAAAATATTACATCCGAGATGTTAGGTTGCCTTAGGTTAGGATACATAACGTTATTGACTTATATAATGTTCCCACCGAGAAATAGGGGCCGACACGCCAGGAATGTTGTAAAACATTACATCTGAGGTGTTAGGTTCCCTTAGGTTAGGATATATAAGGTTATTGACATATATAATTGTCCCACCGAGAAGTAGGGGCCGTCGCGCCAGGAATGTTGTAAAATATTACATCCGAGATGTTAGGATTGCCTTAGGCTAGGATATATAACGTTATAGACGTATATAATGTTCCCACCGAGAAATAGGGGTCGACACGCCAGGAATGTTGTAAAACATTACATCCGAGGTGTTAGGTTGCCTTAGGCTAGGATATATAGCGTTATAGGCGTATATAATGTTCCCACCGAGAAGTAGGGGCCGACGAGCCAGGAATGTTGTAAAATATTACATCCGAGATGTTAGGATTACCTTAGGCTAGGATATATAACGTTATAGACGTATGTAATGTTCCCACCGAGAAGTAGGGGCCGGCGCGGCGGGAATGTAGTAAAATATAACATCCGAGATGTTAGGTTGCCTTAGGCTAGGATATATAACGTTATAGACGTATATTATGTTCCCACCGACAAGTTGGTGCCGAAGTGACGGGAATGTTGTAAAATATTACATCCGAGATGTTAGGTTGCCTTAGGTTAGGATACATAACGTTATTGACTTATATAATGTTCCCACCGAGAAGTAGTGGCCGACGTGCCAGGAATGTTGTAAAATATTACATCCGAGATGTTAGGATTGCCTTAGGCTAGGATATATAACGTTATAGACGTATATAATGTTCCCACCGAGAAATAGGGGTCGACACGCCAGGAATGTTGTAAAACATTACATCCGAGGTGTTAGGTTGCCTTAGGCTAGAATATATAGCGTTATAGGCGTATATAATGTTCCCACCGAGAAGTAGGGGCCGACGAGCCAGGAATGTTGTAAAATATTACGCTCGAAATGTTAGGTTGCCTTACGTTATGATATATAGCGATATAGACGTATATAATGTTCCCACCGAGAAGTAGGGTCCGGCGCGCCAGGAATGTAGTAAAATATAACATCCGAGATGTTAGGTTGCCTTAGGCTAGAATAAGTAACGTTATAGACGTATATAATGTTCCCACCGCGAAGTAGGGGCCGACGAGCCAGGAATGTAGTAAAATATTACATCCGAGATGTTAGGTTGCCTTAGGTTAGGATATATAACGTTATAGACTTATATACCGTTCCCACCGAGAAGTAGGTGCCGACGCGCCAGGAATGTTGTAAAATATTACACCCGAGATGTTAGGATTACCTTAGGCTAGGATCTATAACGTTATAGACGTATATAATGTTCCCACCGAGAAGTAGGGGCCGGCGCGGCGGGAATGTAGTAAAATATAACATCCGAGATGTTAGGTTGCCTTAGGCTAGGAAATATAACGTTATAGACGTATATTATGTTCCCACCGACAAGTTGGTGCCGAAGTGACGGGAATGTTGTAAAATATTACATCCGAGATGTTAGGTTGCCTTAGGTTAGGATACATAACGTTATTGACTTATATAATGTTCCCACCGAGAAATAGGGGCCGACACGCCAGGAATGTTGTAAAACATTACATCCGAGGTGTTAGGTTCCCTTAGGTTAGGATATATAAGGTTATTGACATATATAATTGTCCCACCGAGAAGTAGGGGCCGTCGCGCCAGGAATGTTGTAAAATATTACATCCGAGATGTTAGGATTGCCTTAGGCTAGGATATATAACGTTATAGACGTATATAATGTTCCCACCGAGAAATAGGGGTCGACACGCCAGGAATGTTGTAAAACATTACATCCGAGGTGTTAGGTTGCCTTAGGCTAGGATATATAGCGTTATAGGCGTATATAATGTTCCCACCGAGAAGTAGGGGCCGACGAGCCAGGAATGTTGTAAAATATTACGCTCGAAATGTTAGGTTGCCTTACGTTATGATATATAGCGATATAGACGTATATAATGTTCCCACCGAGAAGTAGGGGCCGGCGCGCCAGGAATGTAGTAAAATATAACATCCGAGATGTTAGGTTGCCTTAGGCTAGAATAAGTAACGTTATAGACGTATATAATGTTTCCACCGAGAAGTAGGGGCCGACGAGCCAGGAATGTAGTAAAATATTACATCCGAGATGTTAGGTTGCCTTAGGCAAGGATATGTAGCATTACAGACGTATATAACGTTCCCACTGAGAAGTAGGAGCCGGCTTGCCAGGAGTGTAGTAAAATATAACATCCGAGAAGTTAGGTTGCCTTAGGCTAGAATAAGTAACGTTATAGACGTATATAATGTTCCCACCGAGAAGTAGGGGCCGACGAGCCAGGAATGTAGTAAAATATTACATCCGAGATGTTAGGTTGCCTTAGGCTAGGATATATAACGTTATAGACGTATATAATGTTCTCACCGAGATGTAGGTGCCGAAGTGACGGGAATGTTGTAAAATATTACAATCGACATGCTAGTTTGCCTTAGGCTAGGATATACAGCGTTATAGACTTATATAATGTTCCCACCGAGAAGTAGTGGCCGACGTGCCAGGAATGTTGTAAAATATTACATCCGAGATGTTAGGATTGCCTTAGGCTAGGATATATAACGTTATAGACGTATATAATGTTTCCACCGAGAAGTAGGGGCCGGTGCGCCACGAATGTAGTAAAATATTACATCCGAGATGTTAGGTTGCCTTAGACTGGGATATATGGCGTCATAGACGTATATAATGTTCCCACCGAGAAATAGGGGCCGACACGCCAGGAATGTTGTAAAACATTACATCCGAGGTGTTAGGTTCCCTTAGGTTAGGATATATAACGTTATAGACTTATATACTGTTCCCACCGAGAAGTAGGTGCCGACGCGCCAGGAATGTTGTAAAATATTACATCCGACATGTTAAGTTGCCTTAGGTTAGGATATATAACGTTATAGACGTATATACTGTTCCCACCGAGAAGTAGTTGCCGACGCGCCAGGAATATTGTAAAATATTACATTCGACATGTTAGGTTGTCTCAGGCTAGGACATATAGCGTTAAAGACGTATATAATGTTCCCACCGAGAAGTAGGGGCCGACGAGCCAGGAATGTTGTAAAATATTACGCTCGAAATGTTAGGTTGCCTTACGTTATGATATATAGCGATATAGACGTATATAATGTTCCCACCGAGAAGTAGGGGCCGACGAGCCAGGAATGTAGTAAAATATTACATCCGAGATGTTAGGTTGCCTTAGGCTAGGATATATAACGTTATAGACGTATATAATGTTCTCACCGAGAAGTAGGTGCCGAAGTGACGGGAATGTTGTAAAATATTACAATCGACATGCTAGTTTGCCTTAGGCTAGGATATATAGCGTTATAGACTTATATAATGTTCCCACCGAGAAGTAGTGGCCGACGTGCCAGGAATGTTGTAAAATATTACATCCGAGATTTTAGGATTGCCTTAGGCTAGGAAATATAACGTTATAGACGTATATAATGTTTCCACCGAGAAGTAGGGGCCGGTGCGCCACGAATGTAGTAAAATATTACATCCGAGATGTTAGGTTGCCTTAGACTGGGATATATGGCGTCATAGACGTATATAATGTTCCCACCGAGAAATAGGGGCCGACACGCCAGGAATGTTGTAAAACATTACATCCGAGGTGTTAGGTTCCCTTAGGTTAGGATATATAACGTTATAGACTTATATACTGTTCCCACCGAGAAGTAGGTGCCGACGCGCCAGGAATGTTGTAAAATATTACATCCGACATGTTAAGTTGCCTTAGGTTAGGATATATAACGTTATAGACGTATATACTGTTCCCACCGAGAAGTAGTTGCCGACGCGCCAGGAATATTGTAAAATATTACATTCGACATGTTAGGTTGTCTCAGGCTAGGACATATAGCGTTAAAGACGTATATAATGTTCCCACCGAGAAATAGGGGCCGACACGCCAGGAATGTAGTAAAATATTACGCTCGACATTTTTGGTTGCCTTAGGTTAGGATATATGGCGTTATAGACGTATATAATGTTCCCACCGAGAAGTAGGGGCCAGCGCGCCAGGAATGTGGTAAAATATTACATCCGGTATGTTAGGTTGCCTTAGGTTAGGATATATAAGGTTATTGACATATATAATTGTCCCACCGAGAAGTAGGGGCCGTCGCGCCAGGAATGTTGTAAAATATTACATCCGAGATGTTAGGATTGCCTTAGGCTAGGATATATAACGTTATAGACGTATATAATGTTCCCACCGAGAAATAGGGGTCGACACGCCAGGAATGTTGTAAAACATTACATCCGAGGTGTTAGGTTGCCTTAGGCTAGGATATATAGCGTTATAGGCGTATATAATGTTCCCACCGAGAAGTAGGGGCCGACGAGCCAGGAATGTTGTAAAATATTACATCCGAGATGTTAGGATTACCTTAGGCTAGGATATATAACGTTATAGACGTATGTAATGTTCCCACCGAGAAGTAGGGGCCGGCGCGGCGGGAATGTAGTAAAATATAACATCCGAGATGTTAGGTTGCCTTAGGCTAGGATATATAACGTTATAGACGTATATTATGTTCCCACCGACAAGTTGGTGCCGAAGTGACGGGAATGTTGTAAAATATTACATCCGAGATGTTAGGTTGCCTTAGGTTAGGATACATAACGTTATTGACTTATATAATGTTCCCACCGAGAAGTAGTGGCCGACGTGCCAGGAATGTTGTAAAATATTACATCCGAGATGTTAGGATTGCCTTAGGCTAGGATATATAACGTTATAGACGTATATAATGTTCCCACCGAGAAATAGGGGTCGACACGCCAGGAATGTTGTAAAACATTACATCCGAGGTGTTAGGTTGCCTTAGGCTAGAATATATAGCGTTATAGGCGTATATAATGTTCCCACCGAGAAGTAGGGGCCGACGAGCCAGGAATGTTGTAAAATATTACGCTCGAAATGTTAGGTTGCCTTACGTTATGATATATAGCGATATAGACGTATATAATGTTCCCACCGAGAAGTAGGTTCCGGCGCGCCAGGAATGTAGTAAAATATAACATCCGAGATGTTAGGTTGCCTTAGGCTAGAATAAGTAACGTTATAGACGTATATAATGTTCCCACCGCGAAGTAGGGGCCGACGAGCCAGGAATGTAGTAAAATATTACATCCGAGATGTTAGGTTGCCTTAGGTTAGGATATATAACGTTATAGACTTATATACCGTTCCCACCGAGAAGTAGGTGCCGACGCGCCAGGAATGTTGTAAAATATTACACCCGAGATGTTAGGATTACCTTAGGCTAGGATCTATAACGTTATAGACGTATATAATGTTCCCACCGAGAAGTAGGGGCCGGCGCGGCGGGAATGTAGTAAAATATAACATCCGAGATGTTAGGTTGCCTTAGGCTAGGAAATATAACGTTATAGACGTATATTATGTTCCCACCGACAAGTTGGTGCCGAAGTGACGGGAATGTTGTAAAATATTACATCCGAGATGTTAGGTTGCCTTAGGTTAGGATACATAACGTTATTGACTTATATAATGTTCCCACCGAGAAATAGGGGCCGACACGCCAGGAATGTTGTAAAACATTACATCCGAGGTGTTAGGTTCCCTTAGGTTAGGATATATAAGGTTATTGACATATATAATTGTCCCACCGAGAAGTAGGGGCCGTCGCGCCAGGAATGTTGTAAAATATTACATCCGAGATGTTAGGATTGCCTTAGGCTAGGATATATAACGTTATAGACGTATATAATGTTCCCACCGAGAAATAGGGGTCGACACGCCAGGAATGTTGTAAAACATTACATCCGAGGTGTTAGGTTGCCTTAGGCTAGGATATATAGCGTTATAGGCGTATATAATGTTCCCACCGAGAAGTAGGGGCCGACGAGCCAGGAATGTTGTAAAATATTACGCTCGAAATGTTAGGTTGCCTTACGTTATGATATATAGCGATATAGACGTATATAATGTTCCCACCGAGAAGTAGGGGCCGGCGCGCCAGGAATGTAGTAAAATATAACATCCGAGATGTTAGGTTGCCTTAGGCTAGAATAAGTAACGTTATAGACGTATATAATGTTTCCACCGAGAAGTAGGGGCCGACGAGCCAGGAATGTAGTAAAATATTACATCCGAGATGTTAGGTTGCCTTAGGCAAGGATATGTAGCATTACAGACGTATATAACGTTCCCACTGAGAAGTAGGAGCCGGCTTGCCAGGAGTGTAGTAAAATATAACATCCGAGAAGTTAGGTTGCCTTAGGCTAGAATAAGTAACGTTATAGACGTATATAATGTTCCCACCGAGAAGTAGGGGCCGACGAGCCAGGAATGTAGTAAAATATTACATCCGAGATGTTAGGTTGCCTTAGGCTAGGATATATAACGTTATAGACGTATATAATGTTCTCACCGAGATGTAGGTGCCGAAGTGACGGGAATGTTGTAAAATATTACAATCGACATGCTAGTTTGCCTTAGGCTAGGATATACAGCGTTATAGACTTATATAATGTTCCCACCGAGAAGTAGTGGCCGACGTGCCAGGAATGTTGTAAAATATTACATCCGAGATGTTAGGATTGCCTTAGGCTAGGATATATAACGTTATAGACGTATATAATGTTTCCACCGAGAAGTAGGGGCCGGTGCGCCACGAATGTAGTAAAATATTACATCCGAGATGTTAGGTTGCCTTAGACTGGGATATATGGCGTCATAGACGTATATAATGTTCCCACCGAGAAATAGGGGCCGACACGCCAGGAATGTTGTAAAACATTACATCCGAGGTGTTAGGTTCCCTTAGGTTAGGATATATAACGTTATAGACTTATATACTGTTCCCACCGAGAAGTAGGTGCCGACGCGCCAGGAATGTTGTAAAATATTACATCCGACATGTTAAGTTGCCTTAGGTTAGGATATATAACGTTATAGACGTATATACTGTTCCCACCGAGAAGTAGTTGCCGACGCGCCAGGAATATTGTAAAATATTACATTCGACATGTTAGGTTGTCTCAGGCTAGGACATATAGCGTTAAAGACGTATATAATGTTCCCACCGAGAAGTAGGGGCCGACGAGCCAGGAATGTTGTAAAATATTACGCTCGAAATGTTAGGTTGCCTTACGTTATGATATATAGCGATATAGACGTATATAATGTTCCCACCGAGAAGTAGGGGCCGACGAGCCAGGAATGTAGTAAAATATTACATCCGAGATGTTAGGTTGCCTTAGGCTAGGATATATAACGTTATAGACGTATATAATGTTCTCACCGAGAAGTAGGTGCCGAAGTGACGGGAATGTTGTAAAATATTACAATCGACATGCTAGTTTGCCTTAGGCTAGGATATATAGCGTTATAGACTTATATAATGTTCCCACCGAGAAGTAGTGGCCGACGTGCCAGGAATGTTGTAAAATATTACATCCGAGATGTTAGGATTGCCTTAGGCTAGGATATATAACGTTATAGACGTATATAATGTTTCCACCGAGAAGTAGGGGCCGGTGCGCCACGAATGTAGTAAAATATTACATCCGAGATGTTAGGTTGCCTTAGACTGGGATATATGGCGTCATAGACGTATATAATGTTCCCACCGAGAAATAGGGGCCGACACGCCAGGAATGTTGTAAAACATTACATCCGAGGTGTTAGGTTCCCTTAGGTTAGGATATATAACGTTATAGACTTATATACTGTTCCCACCGAGAAGTAGGTGCCGACGCGCCAGGAATGTTGTAAAATATTACATCCGACATGTTAAGTTGCCTTAGGTTAGGATATATAACGTTATAGACGTATATACTGTTCCCACCGAGAAGTAGTTGCCGACGCGCCAGGAATATTGTAAAATATGACATTCGACATGTTAGGTTGTCTCAGGCTAGGACATATAGCGTTAAAGACGTATATAATGTTCCCACCGAGAAATAGGGGCCGACACGCCAGGAATGTAGTAAAATATTACGCTCGACATTTTTGGTTGCCTTAGGTTAGGATATATGGCGTTATAGACGTATATAATGTTCCCACCGAGAAGTAGGGGCCAGCGCGCCAGGAATGTGGTAAAATATTACATCCGGTATGTTAGGTTGCCTTAGGTTAGGATATATAACGTTATAGACGTATATAATGTTCCCACCGAGAAATAGGGGCCGACACGCCAGGAATGTTGTAAAACATTACATCCGAGGTGTTAGGTTGCCTTAGGCTAGGATATATAGCGTTATAGGCGTATGTAATGTTCCCACCGAGAAGTAGGGGCCGACGAGCCAGGAATGTTGTAAAATATTACGCTCGAAATGTTAGGTTGCCTTACGTTATGATATATAGCGATATAGACGTATATAATGTTCCCACCGAGAAGTAGGGGCCGGCGCGCCAGGAATGTAGTAAAATATTACATCCGAGATGTTAGGTTGCCTTAGGCAAGGATGTGTAGCATTATAGACGTATATAATGTTCCCACCGAGAAGTAGGGGCCGGCGCGCCAGGAATGTTGTAAAATATTACATCCGACATGTTAAGTTGCCTTAGGTTAGGATATATAACGTTATAGACGTATATACTGTTCCCACCGAGAAGTAGTTGCCGACGCGCCAGGAATATTGTAAAATATTACATTCGACATGTTAGGTTGTCTCAGGCTAGGACATACAGCGGTAAAGACGTATATAATATTCCCACCGAGAAATAGGGGCCGACACGCCAGGAATGTAGTAAAATATTACGCTCGACATTTTTGGTTGGCTTAAGTTAGGATATATGGCGTTATAGACGTATATAATGTTCCCACCGAGAAGTAGGGGCCGACGAGCCCAGGAATGTTGTAGAATATTACGATCGACATGTTAGGTTGCCTTACGTTATGATATATAGCGATATAGACGTATATAATGTTCCCACCGAGAAGTAGGGGCCGGCGCGCCAGGAATGTAGTGAAATATTACATCCGAGATGTTAGGTTACCTTAGGCAAGGATATGTAGCATTACAGACGTATATAATGTTCCCACTGAGAAGTAGGAGCCGGCTTGCCAGGAATGTAGTAAAATATAACATCCGAGAAGTTAGGTTGCCTTAGGCTAGAATAAGTAACGTTATAGACGTATATAATGTTTCCACCGAGAAGTAGGGGCCGGCGCGCCAGGAATGTAGTAAAATATTACATCCGAGATGTTAGGTTGCCTTAGGCAAGGATATGTAGCATTATAGACGTATATAATGTTCCCACCGAGAAGTAGGGGCCGGCGCGCCAGGAATGTAGTAAAATATAACATCCGAGATGTTAGGTTGCCTTAGGCTAGAATAAGTAACGTTATAGACGTATATAATGTTCCCACCGAGAAGTAGTTGCCGACGCGCCAGGAATATTGTAAAATATTACATTCGACATGTTAGGTTGTCTCAGGCTAGGACATATAGCGTTAAAGACGTATATAATGTTCCCACCGAGAAATAGGGGCCGACACGCCAGGAATGTAGTAAAATATTACGCTCGACATTTTTGGTTGCCTTAGGTTAGGATATATGGCGTTATAGACGTATATAATGTTCCCACCGAGAAGTAGGGGCCAGCGCGCCAGGAATGTGGTAAAATATTACATCCGGTATGTTAGGTTGCCTTAGGTTAGGATATATAACGTTATAGACGTATATAATGTTCCCACCGAGAAATAGGGGCCGACACGCCAGGAATGTTGTAAAACATTACATCCGAGGTGTTAGGTTGCCTTAGGCTAGGATATATAGCGTTATAGGCGTATGTAATGTTCCCACCGAGAAGTAGGGGCCGACGAGCCAGGAATGTTGTAAAATATTACGCTCGAAATGTTAGGTTGCCTTACGTTATGATATATAGCGATATAGACGTATATAATGTTCCCACCGAGAAGTAGGGGCCGGCGCGCCAGGAATGTTGTAAAATATTACATCCGACATGTTAAGTTGCCTTAGGTTAGGATATATAACGTTATAGACGTATATACTGTTCCCACCGAGAAGTAGTTGCCGACGCGCCAGGAATATTGTAAAATATTACATTCGACATGTTAGGTTGTCTCAGGCTAGGACATACAGCGGTAAAGACGTATATAATATTCCCACCGAGAAATAGGGGCCGACACGCCAGGAATGTAGTAAAATATTACGCTCGACATTTTTGGTTGGCTTAAGTTAGGATATATGGCGTTATAGACGTATATAATGTTCCCACCGAGAAGTAGGGGCCGACGAGCCCAGGAATGTTGTAGAATATTACGATCGACATGTTAGGTTGCCTTACGTTATGATATATAGCGATATAGACGTATATAATGTTCCCACCGAGAAGTAGGGGCCGGCGCGCCAGGAATGTAGTGAAATATTACATCCGAGATGTTAGGTTACCTTAGGCAAGGATATGTAGCATTACAGACGTATATAATGTTCCCACTGAGAAGTAGGAGCCGGCTTGCCAGGAATGTAGTAAAATATAACATCCGAGAAGTTAGGTTGCCTTAGGCTAGAATAAGTAACGTTATAGACGTATATAATGTTTCCACCGAGAAGTAGGGGCCGGCGCGCCAGGAATGTAGTAAAATATTACATCCGAGATGTTAGGTTGCCTTAGGCAAGGATATGTAGCATTATAGACGTATATAATGTTCCCACCGAGAAGTAGGGGCCGGCGCGCCAGGAATGTAGTAAAATATAACATCCGAGATGTTAGGTTGCCTTAGGCTAGAATAAGTAACGTTATAGACGTATATAATGTTCCCACCGAGAAGTAGGGGCCGACGAGCGAGGAATGTAGTAAAATATTACATCCGAGATGTTAGGTTGCCTTAGGTTAGGATATATAACGTTATAGACTTATATACTGTTCCCACCGAGAAGTAGGTGCCGACGCGCCAGGAATGTTGTAAAATATTACATCCGAGATGTTAGGATTACCTTAGGCTAGGATATATAACGTTATAGACGTATGTAATGTTCCCACCGAGAAGTAGGGGCCGGCGCGGCGGGAATGTAGTAAAATATAACATCCGAGATGTTAGGTTGCCTTAGGCTAGAATAAGTAACGTTATAGACGTATATAATGTTTCCACCGAGAAGTAGGGGCCGGCGCGCCAGGAATGTAGTAAAATATTACATCCGAGATGTTAGGATTGCCTTAGGCTAGGATATATAACGTTATAGACGTATATAATGTTCCCACCGAGAAATAGGGGTCGACACGCCAGGAATGTTGTAAAACATTACATCCGAGGTGTTAGGTTGCCTTAGGCTAGAATATATAGCGTTATAGGCGTATATAATGTTCCCACCGAGAAGTAGGGGCCGACGAGCCAGGAATGTTGTAAAATATTACGCTCGAAATGTTAGGTTGCCTTACGTTATGATATATAGCGATATAGACGTATATAATGTTCCCACCGAGAAGTAGGGTCCGGCGCGCCAGGAATGTAGTAAAATATAAAATCCGAGATGTTAGGTTGCCTTAGGCTAGAATAAGTAACGTTATAGACGTATATAATGTTCCCACCGAGAAGTAGGGGCCGACGAGCCAGGAATGTAGTAAAATATTACATCCGAGATGTTAGGTTGCCTTAGGCAAGGATATGTAGCATTACAGACGTATATAATGTTCCCACTGAGAAGTAGGAGCCGGCTTGCCAGGAATGTAGTAAAATATAACATCCGAGAAGTTAGGTTGCCTTAGGCTAGAATAAGTAACGTTATAGACGTATATAATGTTCCCACCGAGAAGTAGGGGCCGACGAGCCAGGAATGTAGTAAAATATTACATCCGAGATGTTAGGTTGCCTTAGGCTAGGATATATAACGCTATAGACGTATATAATGTTCTCACCGAGAAGTAGGTGCCGAAGTGACGGGAATGTTGTAAAATATTACATTCGACATGCTAGTTTGCCTTAGGCTAGGATATATAGCGTTATAGACTTATATAATGTTCCCACCGAGAAGTAGTGGCCAACGTGCCAGGAATGTTGTAAAATATTACATCCGAGATGTTAGGATTGCCTTAGGCTAGGATATATAACGTTATAGACGTATATAATGTTCCCACCGAGAAGTAGGGGCCGGTGCGCCACGAATGTAGTAAAATATTACATCCGAGATGTTAGGTTGCCTTAGACTAGGATATATAACGTTATAGACGTATATAACGTTCCCACCGAGAAGTAGGGGCCGACGCGCCAGGAATGCTGTAAAATATTACAGTCGACATGTTAGGATTGCCTTAGGCTAGGATATATAACGTTATAGACGTATATGATATTCCCACCGGGAACTACGGGCCTACACGCCAGGAATGTTATCAAATATTACTTCCGAGGTGTTAGGTTCCCTTAGGTTAGGATATATAACGTTATAGCCGTATATAATGTTCCACCCGAGAAGTAGGGGCCGGCGCGCCAGGACTGTAGTGAAATATTACATCCGAGATATTAGGTTGCCTTAGGCAAGGATATGTAGCATTACAGACGAATATAATGTTCCCACTGAGAAGTAGGAGCCGGCTTGCCAGGAATGTAGTAAAATATAACATCCGAGAAGTTAGGTTGCCTTAGGCTAGAATAAGTAACGTTGTAGACGTATATAATGTTCCCACCGAGAAGTAGGGGCCGACGAGCCAGGAATGTAGTAAAATATTACATCCGAGATGTTAGGTTGCCTTAGGCAAGGATATGTAGCATTACAGACGTATATAATGTTCCCACTGAGAAGTAGGAGCCGGCTTGCCAGGAATGTAGTAAAATATAACATCCGAGAAGTTAGGTTGCCTTAGGCTAGAATAAGTAACGTTATAGACGTATATAATGTTCCCACCGAGAAGTAGGGGCCGACGAGCCAGGAATGTAGTAAAATATTACATCCGAGATGTTAGGTTGCCTTAGGTTAGGATATACAACGTTATAGATGTATATAATGTCCCCAATCGAGAAGCAGGCGACAACACGCCAGGAATGTTGTAAAATATAACATCCGAGATGTTATGTTGCCTTACGTTAGGATATGTAACGTTGTAGACGTATATAATGTTCCCACCGAAAAGTGGCAGCCGAAGCGCCAGGAATGTTGTAAAATATTACATCCGAGATGTTAGGTTGCCTTAGGCCAGGATATATAGCGTTATAGACGTATATAATGTTCCCACTGAGAAGTAGGGGCCGACGCGCCAGGAATGTTATAAAATATTACATTCGACATGTTAGGTTGCCTTAAGCTAGGATATATAGCGTTATAGACATATATAATGTTCCCTCCGAGAAGTAGGGGCCAAAGTGACGGGAATGTTGTAAAATATTACATTCGACATGTTAGACTGCCTTAAGCTAGGATATATAGCGTTACATACGTATATAATGTTCCCACCGAGAAGTAGGGGCCGGCTCGCCAGGAATGTAGTAAAATACAACATTCGAGATGTTAGGTTGCCTTAGGTTAGGATATATAACGATATAGACGTATATAATGTACGCACAGAGACGTACGGGGCGACACGAACGAGATTCTGTAAAACATTACCAGCGAGGGTCTAGATGGGTTAGGTTAGGTTACATTACGATATAAAAGTATATAATGTTCCCACCGAGAAGTAGAGGCCGACCCGCCAGGAATGTTGGAAAATACTACACCCGACATGTTAGGTTGCCTTGGGTTGGGGTATATAACGTTCTAGACGTATATAATGTTCCCTCCGAGAAGTAGGTTCCGACACGCCAGGATTGTTGTAAACTACTACATCGGAGATGTTAGGTTGCCTAAGGTTACGATATGTAACGTTATAGACGTATATAATGTCCGCACCGAGACGTACGGGACGACACGAACGGGATTCTGTAAAACATTATCACCGAGGGGCAAAATGGGTTAGGTTAGATTATATTACGATATAGACGTATATAATGTTCCCACTTCGAAGTAGGAGCCGACCCTCCTTGAATGTGGTAAAATACTACATTTGAGATGTTAGGTTGCCTTAGGCTAGGATATATAATGTTATAGACGTATATAATGTTCCCACCGAGACGTAGGGACCGGCATGCCAGGAAAGTTGTAAAATATTACATCCCAGATGTTAGGTTGCGTTGGGATAGGATATACAACGTTATAGACGTATATAATGTCCCCACCGAGAAGTACGGGACGATACGACCGGGATTCTGTAAAACATTACCGCCTAGGAGCTAGATGGGTTAGGTTAGGTTATATTACGTTATGGACGTATATAATGTTCCCACCGAAAAGTAGGGGCCGACCCGCCAGGTATTTTGGAAAATACTACATCCGAGATGTTAGGTTGCCTTAGGTTAGGATATATAACGTTATAGACGTATATAATGTCCGCACCGTGACGTACGGGGCGACACGAACAGGATTCTGTGAAACATTACCAGCGAGGGTCTAGATAGGTTAGGTTAGGTTATATTACGATATAGACTTATATAATGTCCCTACCGAGAAGTGGGGCCGACCCGCCAGGTATTTTGGAAAATACTATGTCCGAGATGTTAGGTTGCCTTAGGTTAGCATATATAACGTTATAGACGTATATAATGTCCGCACCGTGACATATGGGGCGACACGAACGGGATTCTGTGAAAGCTTACCAGGGAGGGTCTAGATGGGTTAGGTTAGGTAATATTACGATATAGACTTATATAATGTTCCCACCGAGAAGTAGATTCCGCCCCGCCAGGAATGTTGTAAAATACTGCATCCGAGATGTTAGGTTGCCTTAGGATAGGATATATAACGTTATAGACGCATACAATGTCCCCGCCGAGACGTACGGGACGACACGAACTGGATTCTGTAAAACATTACCAGCGAGGGGCTAGATGGGTTAGGTTAGCTTATATTACGATATAGCCTTATAAAATGTCCCCACCGAGAAGTGGGGCCGAACCGCCAGGAATGTTGTGAAATACTACATTCGAGATGCTAGGTTGCCTTCGGGTGGGATATACAATGTTATAGACGTATATAATGTCCCCACCGAGAAGTACGGACAGAAACGACCGGGATTCTGTGAAACATTATCACTTAGGGGCAAAGTGGGTTAGGTTAGGTTATATTACAATATAGACTTATATAGTGTGCCCACCGAGAAGTTGGTGCCGACCCGCCTGGAAAGTTGTAAAATACTACATTCGAGATGTTAAGTTGCCTTAGGTTAGGATATATAACGTTATAGACGTATATACTGTTCCGACCGAGAAGTAGGTGCCGACGCGCCAGGAATGTTGTAAAATATTACGCTCGACAAGTTAGGTTGCCAGAGGCTAGGATATATAGAGTTAAAGACGTATATAATGTTCCCACCGAGAAATAGGGGCCGACACGCCAGGAATGTTGTAAAATATTACATCCGAGATGTTACGTTCCCTTAGGTTAGGATATATAACGTTATAGACGTATATAATGTTCCCACCGAGACGTAGGGGCCGGCGCGCCAGGAATGTAGTAAAATATAACATCCGAGATATTAGGTTGCCTTAGGCTAGAATAAGTAACGTTATAGACGTATATAATGTTCCCACCGAGAAGTAGGGGCCGACGAGCTAGGAATGTAGTAAAATATTACATCCGAGATGTTAGGTTGCCTTAGGTTAGGATGTATAACGTTATAGACTTATATACTGTTCCCACCGAGAAGTAGATGCCGACGCGCCAGGACTGTTGTAAAATATTACATCCGAGATGTTAGGATTACCTTAGGCTAGGATATATAACGTTATAGACGTATATAATGTTCCCACCGAGAAGTAGGGGCCGGCGCGCCGGGAATGTAGTAAAATATAACATCCGAGATGTTAGGTTGCCTTAGGCTAGGATATATAACGTTATAGACGTATATAATGTTCCCACCGACAAGTTGGTGCCGAAGTGACGGGAATGTTGTAAAATATTACATCCGAGATGTTAGGTTGCCTTAGGTTAGGATATATAACGTTATAGACTTATATAATGTTCCCACCGAGAAATAGGGGCCGACACGCCAGGAATGTTGTAAAACATTACATCCGAGGTGTTAGGTTCCTTTAGGTTAGGGTATATAACGTTATAGACGTATATAATGTCCCCACCGAGAAGTAGGGGCCGGCGCGCCCGGAATTGTACTAAAATATTACATCCGAGATGTTTGGATTGCCTTAGGCTAGGATATATATCCTTATAGACGTATATAATGTTGCCACCGAGAAGTAGGGTCCGAAGTGACGGAAATGTTGTAAAATATTACATCCGAGATGTTAGGTTGCCTTAGGTTAGGATATATAACGTTATAGACGTATATACTGTTCCCACCGAGAAGTAGTTGCCGACGCGCCAGGAATATTGTAAAATATTACATTCGACATGTTAGGTTGTCTCAGCCTAGGACATATAGCGTTAAAGACGTATATAATATTCCCACCGAGAAATAGGGGCCGACACGCCAGGAATGAAGTAAAATATTACGCTCGACATTTTTGGTTGGCTTAAGTTAGGATATATGGCGTTATAGACGTATATAATGTTCCCACCGAGAAGTAGGGGCCGACGAGCCAGGAATGTTGTAAAATATTACGCTCGACATGTTAGGTTGCCTTACGTTATGATATATAGCGATATAGACGTATATAATGTTCCCACCGAGAAGTAGGGGCCGACGAGCCAGGAATGTTGTAAAATATTACGCTCGATATGTTAGGTTGCCTTACGTTATGATATATAGCGATATAGACGTATATAATGTTCCCACCGAGAAGTAGGGGCCGAAGCGCCAGGAATGTAGTAAAATATTACATCCGAGATGTTAGGTTGCCTTAGGCAAGGATATGTAGCATTACAGACGTATATAATGTTCCCACCGAGAAGTAGGGGCCGGCGCGCCAGGAATGTAGTAAAATATAACATCCGAGAAGTTAGGCTGCCTTAGGCTAGAATAAGTAACGTTATAGACGTATATAATGTTCCCACCGAGAAGTAGGGGCCGACGAGCCAGGAATGTAGTAAAATATTACATCCGAGATGTTAGGTTGCCTTAGGTTAGGATATATAACGTTATAGACTTATATACTGTTCCCACCGAGAAGTAGGTGCCGACGCGCCAGGACTGTTGTAAAATATTACATCCGAGATGTTAGGATTACCTTAGGCTAGGATATATATCGTTATAGACGTATATAATGTTCCCACCGAGAAGTAGGGGCCGGCGCGCCGGGAATGTAGTAAAATATAACATCCGAGATGTTAGGTTGCCTTAGGCTAGGATATATAACGTTATAGACGTATATAATGTTCCCACCGACAAGTGGGTGCCGAAGTGACGGGAATGTTGTAAAATATTACATCCGAGACGTTAGGTTGCCTTAGGTTAGGATATATAACGTTATTGACTTATATAATGTTCCCACCGAGAAATAGGGGCCGACACGCCAGGATTGTTGTAAAACATTACATCCGAGCTGTTAGGTTCCCTTAGGCAAGGATATGTAAAATTACAGACGTATATAATGTTCCCACCGGGAAGTAGGGTCCGGCGCGCCAGGAATGTAGTAAAATATAACATCCGAGAAGTTAGGTTGCCTTAGGCTAGAATAAGTAACGTTATAGACGTATATAATGTTCCCACCGAGAAGTAGGGGCCGACGAGGCAGGAATGTAGTAAAATATTACATCCGAGATGTTAGGTTGCCTTAGGTTAGGATATATAACGTTATAGACTAATATACTGTTCCCACCGAGAAGTAGGTGCCGACGCGACAGGAATGTTGTAAAATATTACATACGAGATGTTAGGATTACCTTAGGCTAGGATATATAACGTTATAGACGTATATAATGTTCCCACCGAGACGTAGGGGCCGGTGCGCCAAGAATGTAGTAAAACATTACATCCGAGATGTGAGTTTGCCTTAGGCTAGGATATATAGCGTTATAGACGTATATAATGTTCCCAACGAGAAGTAGGGGCCGACGTGCCAGGAATGTTGTAAAATAATACATCCGAGATGTCAGGATTGCCTTAGGCTAGGATATATAATGTTATAGACGTATATGATATTCCCACCGAGAACTACGGGCCTACACGCCAGGAATGTTATCAAATATTACTTCCGAGATGTTAGGTTCCCTTAGGATAGGATATATAACGTTATAGACGTATATAATGTTCCCACCGACAAGTTGGTGCCGAAGTGACGGGAATGTTGTAAAATATTACATCCGAGATGTTAGGTTGCCTTAGGTTAGGATATATAACGTTATTGACGTATATAATGTTCCCACCGAGAAGTAGGGGCCGGCGCGCCAGGAATGTAGTAAAATATTACATCCGAGATGTTAGGTTACCTTAGGCTAGGATATGTAAAGTTATAGACGTATATAATGTTCCCACCGAGAAATAGGTGCCGACGTGCCAGGAATGTAGTAAAATATTACATCCGAGATGTTAGGTTGCCTTAGGTTAGGATATATAACGTTATAGACTTATATACTGTTCCCACCGAGAAGTAGGGGCCGACGCGCCAGGAATGTTGTAAAATATTACATCCGAGATGTTAGGATTGCCTTAGGCTAGGATATATGTCCTTATAGACGTATATAATGGTCCCACCGAGAAGTAGGGTCCGAAGTGACGGGAATGTTGTAAAATATCACATCCGAGATGTTAGGTTGCCTTAGGTTAGGATATATAACGTTATTGACTTATATAATGTTCCCACCGAGAAATAGGGGACGACGCCCCAGGAATGATGTAAAATTTTACATTCGACATGTTAGGATTGCCTTAGGCTAGGATATATAACGTTATAGACGTATATACTGTTCCGACCGAGAAGTAGGTGCCGACGCGCCAGGAATGTTGTAAAATATTACGCTCGACAAGTTAGGTTGCCTTAGGCTAGGATATATAGCGTTACAGACGTATATAATGTTCCCACCGAAAAGTAGGGGCCGGCGTGCCAGGAATGTTGTAAAATTATACATTCGACATGTTAGGATTGCCTTAGGCTAGGATATACATCGTTAAAGACGTATATAATGTTCCCACCGAGAAGTGGGGGCCGGCGCGCCAGGAATGTAGTAAAATATTACATCCGAGATGTTAGGTTACCTTAGGCTAGGATATGTAAAGTTATAGACGTATATAATGTTCCCACCGAGAAATAGGTGCCGACGTGCCAGGAATGTAGTAAAATATTACATCCGAGATGTTAGGTTGCCTTAGGTTAGGATATATAACGTTATAGACTTATATACTGTTCCCACCGAGAAGTAGGGGCCGACGCGCCAGGAATGTTGTAAAATATTACATCCGAGATGTTAGGATTGCCTTAGGCTAGGATATATGTCCTTATAGACGTATATAATGGTCCCACCGAGAAGTAGGGTCCGAAGTGACGGGAATGTTGTAAAATATCACATCCGAGATGTTAGGTTGCCTTAGGTTAGGATATATAACGTTATTGACTTATATAATGTTCCCACCGAGAAATAGGGGACGACGCCCCAGGAATGATGTAAAATTTTACATTCGACATGTTAGGATTGCCTTAGGCTAGGATATATAACGTTATAGACGTATATACTGTTCCGACCGAGAAGTAGGTGCCGACGCGCCAGGAATGTTGTAAAATATTACGCTCGACAAGTTAGGTTGCCTTAGGCTAGGATATATAGCGTTACAGACGTATATAATGTTCCCACCGAAAAGTAGGGGCCGGCGTGCCAGGAATGTAGTAAAATATTACATCCGAGATGTTAGGTTGCCTTAGGATAGGATATGTAACGTTATAGACGTATATAATGTTCCCACCGAGAACTACAGGCCTACAGGCCAGGAATGTTATCAAATATTACTACCGAGATGTTAGGTTCCCTTAGGTTAGGATATATAACGTTATAGACGTATATAATGTTCCCACCGAGAAGTAGGGGCCGACGAGCCAGGAATGTTGTACAATATTACGCTCGACATGTTAGGTTACCTTAGGCTATGATATATAGCGATATAGACGTATATAATGTTCCCACCGAGAAGTGGGGGCCGGCGCGCCAGGAATGTAGTAAAATATTACGCTCGACATGTTAGGTTCCCCTAGGCTATGATATAATGCGATATAGACGTATATAATGTTCCCACCGAGAAGTGGGGCCCGGCGCGCCAGGAATGTAGTAAGATATTACATCCGAGATGTTAGGTTGCCTTACGCTAGGATATATAACGCTATAGACGTATATAATGTTCCCACCGAGAAGTTGGTGCCGAAGTGACGGGAATGTTGTAAAATATTACATTCGACATGTTAGTTTGCCTTAGGCTAGGATATATCACGTTATAGACGTATATAATGTACCCACCGAGAAGTAGGGGCCGGCGTGCCAGGAATGTAGTAAAATATTACATCCGAGATGTTAGGTTGCCTTAGGCTAGGATATAAAGCGATATAGACGTATATAATGTTCCCACCGAGAAGTAGGGCCCGGCGCGCCAGGAATGTAGTAAAATATTACATCCGAGATGTTAGGTTGCCTTAGGCTAGGATATAAAGCGATATAGACGTATATAATGTTCCCACCGAGAAGTGGGGCCCGGCGCGCCAGGAATGTTGTAAAATATTACATCCGAGATGTTAGGTTGCCTTAGGCTAGGATATGTAAAGTTATAGACGTATATAATGTTCCCACCGAGAAATAGGTGCCGACGTGCCAGGAATGTAGTAAAATATTACATCCGAGATGTTAGGTTGCCTTAGGTTAGGATATATAACGTTATAGACTTATATACTGTTCCCACCGAGAAGTAGGGGCCCACGCGCCAGGAATGTTGTAAAATATTACATTCGACATGTTAAGTTGTCTTAGGTTAGGATATATAACGTTATAGACGTATATACATTTCCCACCGAGAAGTAGTTGCCGACGCGCCAGGAATATTGTAAAATATTATATTCGACATGTTAGGTTGTCTCAGGCTAGGACATGTAGCGTTATAGACATATATAATGTTCCCACCGAGAAATAGATGCCGACACGCCAGGAATGTTGTAAAACATTACATCCGAGGTGTTAGGATTGCCTTACGCTAGGATATATCACGTTATAAACGTATATAATGTTCCCACCGAGGAGTAGGGGCCAACGAGCCAGAAATGTGGGAAAATATTACATTCGACATGTTAAGTTGCCTTAGGTAAGGATATGTAACGTTATAGACGTATATAATGTTCCCACCGGAGGTAGAGGCCGACGAGTCAGGGATGTTGTAAAATATTACGCTCGACAAGTTAGGTTGCCTTAGGCTAGGATATATAGCGTTACAGACATATATAATGTTCCCACCGAAAAGTAGGGGCCGGCGCGCCAGGAATGTAGTATAATATTACATCCGAGATGTTAGGTTGCCTTAGGCTAGGATATGTAACGTTATAGACGTATATAATGTTCCCACCGAGAAGTAGGGGCCGAAGTGACGGGAATGTTGTAAAATATTACATCCGAGATGTTAGGTTGCCTTAGGTTAGGATATATAACGTTATTGACTTATATAATGTTCCCACCGAGAAATAGGGGCCGAAGCCCCAGGAATGGTGTAAAATATTACGCTCGACAAGTTAGGTTGCCTTAGGCTAGGATATATAGAGTTAAAAACGTATACAATGTTCCCACCGAGAAATAGGGGCCGACACGCCAGGAATGTTGTAAAATATTACATCCGAGATGTTAGGTTCCCTTAGGTTAGGATATATAACGTTATAGACGTATATAATGTTCCCACCGAGAAGTAAGGGCCGACGTTCCAGGAATGTAGTAAAATATTACATCCGAGATGTTAGGTTGCCTTAGGTTAGGATATATAACGTTATAGACGTATATAATGTTCCACCCGAGAAGTAGGGGCCGACGCGCCAGGAATGCTGTAAAATATTGCATTCGACATGTTAGGATTGCCTTAGGCTACGATATATAACGTTATAGACGTATATGATGTTCCCACCGAGAACTACGGGCCTACAGGCCAGGAATGTTATCAAATATTACTACCGAGATGTTAGGTTCCCTTAGGTTAGGATATATAACGTTATAGACGTATATAATGTTCCAACCGAGAAGTAGGGGCCGACGAGCTGGGAATGTAGTAAAATATTACATTCGAGATGTTAGGTTGCCTTGGGTTGGGATATATAGCGTTATAGACGTATATAATGTTCCCACCGAGAAGTAGGGGCCGACGAGCTAGGAATGTAGTAAAATATTACATCCGAGATGTTAGGTTGCCTTAGGTTAGGATATATAACGTTATAGACTTATATACTGTTCCCACCGAGAAGTAGGTGCCGACGCGACAGGAATGTTGTAAAATATTACATCCGAGATGTTAGGATAACCTTAGGCTAGGATATATAACGTTATAGACGTATATAATGTTCCCACCGAGAAGTAGGGGCCGGCGCGCCGGGAATGTAGTAAAATATAACATCCGAGATGTTAGGCTGCCTTAGGCTAGGATATATAACGTTATAGACGTATATAACGTTCCCACCGAGAAGTAGGTGCCGAAGTGACGGGAATGTTGTAAAATATTACATTCGACATGTTAGTTTGCCTTAGGCTAGGATATATAGCGTTATCGACTTATATAATGTTCCCACCGAGAAGTAGTGGCCGACGTGCCAGGAATGTAGTAAAATATTACGCTCGACATGTTAGGTTGCCTTACGTTATGATATATAGCGATATAGACGTATATAATGTTCCCACCGAGAAGTAGGGGCCGGCGCGCCAGGAATGTAGTAAAATATTACATCCGAGATGTTAGGTTGCCTTAGGTAAGGATATGTAGCATTATAGACGTATATAATGTTCCCACCGAGAAGTAGGGGCCGGCGCGCCAGGAATGCTGTAAAATATTACATTCGACATGTTAGGATTGCCTTAGGCTAGGATATATATCCTTATAGACGTATATAATGTTCCCAGCGAGAAGTAGGGTCCGAAGTGACGGGAATGTTGTAAAATATCACATCCGAGATGTTAGGTTGCCTTAGGCTAGGATATGTAACGTTATAGACGTATATAATGTTCCCACCGAGAAGTAGGGGCCAACGAACCAGGAATGTGGTGAAATATTACATTCGACATGTTACGTTGCCTTAGGTTAGGATATATAACGTTATAGACGGATATACTGTTCCCACCGAGAAGTAGGGGCCGACGAGCCAGGAATATTGTAAAATCTTACATTCGACATGTTAGGTTGTCTCAGGCTAGGACATAGAGCGTTAAAGACATATATAATATTCCCACCGAGAAATAGGGGCCGACACGCCAGGAATGTGGTGAAATATTACATCCGAGATGTTAGGTTGCCTTAGGCAAGGATATGTAGCATTATAGACGTATATAATGTTCCCACCGAGAAATAGGGGACGACGCCCCAGGAATGATGTAAAATTTTACATTCGACATGTTAGGTTGCCATAGGCTAGGATATATAGAGTTAAAGACGTATATAATGTTCCCACCGAGAAATAGAGGCCGACACGCCAGGAATGTTGTAAAATGTTACATCCGAGATGTTAGGATTGCCTTACGCTAGGATATATCACGTTATAGACGTATATAATGTTCCACCCGAGAAGTAGGGGCCGACGCGCCAGGAATGCTGTAAAATATTGCATTCGACATGTTAGGATTGCCTTAGGCTAGGATATATAACGTTATAGACGTATATGATGTTCCCACCGAGAACTACGGGCCTACAGGCCAGGAATGTTATCAAATATTACTACCGAGATGTTAGGTTCCCTTAGGTTAGGATATATAACGTTATAGACGTATATAATGTTCCAACCGAGAAGTAGGGGCCGACGAGCTGGGAATGTAGTAAAATATTACATTCGAGATGTTAGGTTGCCTTGGGTTGGGATATATAGCGTTATAGACGTATATAATGTTCCCACCGAGAAGTAGGGGCCGACGAGCTAGGAATGTAGTAAAATATTACATCCGAGATGTTAGGTTGCCTTAGGTTAGGATATATAACGTTATAGACTTATATACTGTTCCCACCGAGAAGTAGGTGCCGACGCGACAGGAATGTTGTAAAATATTACATCCGAGATGTTAGGATAACCTTAGGCTAGGATATATAACGTTATAGACGTATATAATGTTCCCACCGAGAAGTAGGGGCCGGCGCGCCGGGAATGTAGTAAAATATAACATCCGAGATGTTAGGCTGCCTTAGGCTAGGATATATAACGTTATAGACGTATATAACGTTCCCACCGAGAAGTAGGTGCCGAAGTGACGGGAATGTTGTAAAATATTACATTCGACATGTTAGTTTGCCTTAGGCTAGGATATATAGCGTTATAGACTTATATAATGTTCCCACCGAGAAGTAGTGGCCGACGTGCCAGGAATGTAGTAAAATATTACGCTCGACATGTTAGGTTGCCTTACGTTATGATATATAGCGATATAGACGTATATAATGTTCCCACCGAGAAGTAGGGGCCGGCGCGCCAGGAATGTAGTAAAATATTACATCCGAGATGTTAGGTTGCCTTAGGTAAGGATATGTAGCATTATAGACGTATATAATGTTCCCACCGAGAAGTAGGGGCCGGCGCGCCAGGAATGCTGTAAAATATTACATTCGACATGTTAGGATTGCCTTAGGCTAGGATATATATCCTTATAGACGTATATAATGTTCCCAGCGAGAAGTAGGGTCCGAAGTGACGGGAATGTTTTAAAATATCACATCCGAGATGTTAGGTTGCCTTAGGCTAGGATATGTAACGTTATAGACGTATATAATGTTCCCACCGAGAAGTAGGGGCCAACGAACCAGGAATGTGGTGAAATATTACATTCGACATGTTACGTTGCCTTAGGTTAGGATATATAACGTTATAGACGGATATACTGTTCCCACCGAGAAGTAGGGGCCGACGAGCCAGGAATGTTGTAAAATATTACGCTCGACATGTTAGGTTCCCTTAGGCTATGATATAAAGCGATATAGACGTATATAATGTTCCCACCGAGAAGTGGGGGCCGGCGCGCCAGGAATGTAGTAAAATATTACATCCGAGATGTTAGGTTGCCTTAGGTTAGGATATATAACGTTATAGACGTATATAATGTTCCCACCGATAGGTAGAGGCCGACGAGCCAGGAATGTGGTAAAATTTTACGCTCGACAAGTTAGGTTGCCTTAGGCTAGGATATATAGCGTTACGGACGTATATAATGTTCCCACCGAAAAGTAGGGGCCGTCGAGCCAGGAATGTGGTAAAATTTTACGCTCGACAAGTTAGGTTGCCTTAGGCTAGGATATATAGCGTTACAGACGTATATAATGTTCCCACCGAAAAGTAGGGGCCGGCGCGCCAGGAATGTAGTAAAATATTACATCCGAGATGTTAGGTTGCCTTAGGCTAGGATATGTAACGCTATAGACGTATATAATTTTCCCACCGAGAAGTAGGGGCCGAAGTGACGGGAATGTTGTAAAATATTACATCCGGTATGTTAGGTTGCCTTAGGCTAGGATATGTAACCTTATAGACGTATATAATGTTCCCACCGAGAAGTAGGGGTCGAAGTGACGGGAATGTTGTAAAATATTACATTCGATATGTTAGTTTGCCTTAGGCTAGGATATATAGCGTTATTGACGTATATAATGTTCCCACCGAGAAGTAGGGGCCGACGTGCCAGGAATGTAGTAAAATATTACATCCGAGATGTTAGGTTGCCTTAGGTTAGGATATATAACGTTATAGACGTATATAATGTTCCACCCGAGAAGTAGGGGCCGACGCGCCAGGAATGCTGTAAAATATTACATTCGACATGTTAGGATTGCCTTAGGCTAGGATATATTACGTTATAGACGTATATAATGTTCCCACCGAGAAGTAGGGGCCGGCGCGCCAGGAATGTAGTAAAATATTACATTCGATATGTTAGTTTGCCTTAGGCTAGTATATATAGCGTTGTAGACGCATATAATGTTCCCACCGAGAAGTAGGTGCCGACGCGCCAGGAATGTTGTAAAATATTACATCCGAGATGTTAGGATTACCTTAGGCTAGGATGTATAACGTTACAGACGTATATACAGTTCCCACCGAGAAGTAGTTGCCGACGCGCCAGGAATATTGTAAAATATTATATTCGACATGTTAGGTTGTCTCAGGCTAGGACATATAGCGTTATAGACATATATAATGTTCCCGCCGAGAAATAGGGGCCGACACTCCAGGAATGTTGTAAAACATTACATCCGAGGTGTTAGGTTCCCTTAGGTTAAGATATATAACGTTATAGACGTATATAATGTTCCCACCGAGAAGGACGTGCCGACGCGCCTGGAATGTTGTAAAATATTACGTTCGACATGTTAGGTTGCCTTACGTTATGATATATAGCGATATAGACGTATATAATGTTCCCACCGAGAAGTGGAGGCCGGCGCGCCAGGAATGTAGTAAAATATTACATCCGAGATGTTAGGATTGCCTTAGGCTAGGATATATAACGTTATAGACGTATATAATGTTCCCACCGAGAAGTAGGGGCCGGTGCGCCACGAATGTAGTAAAATATTATATCCGAGATGTGAGTTTGCCTTAGGCTAGGATATATAGCGTTATAGACGTACATAATGTTCCCACCGAGAAGTAGGGGCCGGCGCGCCAGGAATGCTGTAAAATATTACATTCGACATGTTAGGATTGCCTTAGGCTAGGATATATATCCTTATAGACGTATATAATGTTCCCAGCGAGAAGTAGGGTCCGAAGTGACGGGAATGTTGTAAAATATCACATCCGAGATGTTAGGTTGCCTTAGGTTAGGATATATAACGTTATTGAATTATATAATGTTCCCACCGAGAAATAGGGGACGACGCCCCAGGAATGATGTAAAATTTTACATTCGACATGTTAGGATTGCCTTAGGCTAGGATATATAACGTTATAGACGTATATACTGTTCCGACCGAGAAGTAGGTGCCGACGCGCCAGGAATGTTGTAGAATATTACGCTCGACAAGTTAGGTTGCCATAGGCTAGGATATATAGAGTTAAAGACGTATATAATGTTCCCACCGAGAAATACGGGCCGACACGCCAGGAATGTTGTAAAATATTACATCCGAGATGTTAGGTTGCCTTAGGCTAGGATATGTAACGTTATAGACGTATATAATGTTCCCACCGAGAAGTAGGGGCCAACGAGCCAGGAATGTGGTGAAATATTACATTCGACATGTTACGTTGCCTTGGGTTAGGATATATAACGTTATAGACGGATATACTGTTCCCACCGAGAAGTACGGGCCGACGAGCCAGGAATGTTGTAAAATATTACGCTCGACATGTTAGGTTCCCTTAGGCTATGATATAAAGCGATATAGACGTATATAATGTTCCCACCGAGAAGTGGGGGCCGGCGCGCCAGGAATGTAGTAAAATATTACATCCGAGATGTTAGGTTGCCTTAGGCTAGGATATATAGCGTTACAGACGTATATAATGTTCCCACCGAAAAGTAGGGGCCGTCGAGCCAGGAATGTGGTAAAATTTTACGCTCGACAAGTTAGGTTGCCTTAGGCTAGGATATATAGCGTTACAGACGTATATAATGTTCCCACCGAAAAGTAGGGGCCGGCGCGCCAGGAATGTAGTAATATATTACATCCGGGATGTTAGGTTGCCTTAGGCTAGGATATGTAACGTTATAGACGTATATAATGTTCCCACCGAGAAGTAGGGGCCGAAGTGACGGGAATGTTGTAAAATATTACATCCGAGATGTTAGGTTGCCTTAGGTTAGGATATATAACGTTATTGACTTATATAATGTTCCCACCGAGAAATAGGGGCCGACGCCCCAGGAATGTTGTAAAATATTACGCTCGACAAGTTAGGTTGCCTTAGGCTAGGATATATAGCGTTAAAGACGTATATAATGTTCCCACCGAGAAATAGGGGCCGACACGCCAGGAATGTTGTAAAATATTACATCCGAGATGTTAGGTTCCATTAGGTTAGGATATATAACGTTATAGACGTATATAATGTTCCCACCGAGAAGTAGGGTCAACGAGCCAGGAATGTGGTAAAATATTACATTCGACATGTTAAGTTGCCTTAGGTTAGGATATACAATGTTATAGACGTATATAATGTCCCCACCGAGAAGTATGAACCAAACCGAACGGGGTTCTGTAAAACATTACCGCCGAGGTGCTAGATGGGTTAGGTTAGGTTATATTACGTTATGGACGTATATAATGTTCCCACCGAGAAGTAGGGGCCGACCCGCCAGGTATTTTGGAAAATACTACATCCGAGATGTTAGGTTGCCTTAGGTTAGGGTATATAACGTTATAGACGTATATAATGTCCCCACCGAGAAGTATGAGCCAACACGACCGGGATTCCGTAAAACATTATCACCGAGCGGCAAAATGTGTTAGGTTAAGTTATTTTACGATATAGACGTATATAGTGTGCCTACCGAGAAGTTGGGCCGACCCGCCAGGTATTTTGGAAAATACTATATCCGAGATGTTAGGTTGCCTTAGGTTAGCACATATAACGTTATAGACGTATATAATGTCCGCACCGTGACGTACGGGGCGACACGACCGGGATTCTGTGAAACATTACCAGCGAGGGTCTAGATGGGTTAGGTTAGGTTATATTACGATATAGACTTATATAATCTCCATACCGAGAAGTGGGGCTGACCCGCCAGGAATGTTGTAAAATACTGCATCCGAGATGTTAGGTTGCCTTAGGTTAGGATATACAATGTTATAGACGTATATAATGCCCCCACCGAGAAGTACGGACAGAGACGACCGGGATTCTGTGAAACATTATCACTTAGAGGCAAAATGGGTTAGGTTAGGTTATATTACGATATAGACGTATATAGTGTGCCCACCGAGAAGTAGGGGCCGACCCGCCTGGAATGTTGTAAAATACTACATTCGAGATGCTAAGTTGCATTAGGTTAGGATATATAACGTTATAGACTTATATAATGTCCGCACCGAGACGTATGGGATGACACGAACGGGATTCTGTAAAACATTATCACCGAGGGGCAAAATGGGTTAGGTTAGGTTATATTACGATATAGACGTATATAGTGTGCCCACCGAGAAGTGGGGGCCGACCCGCCTGGAATATTGTAAAATACTACATTCGAGATGTTAAGTTGCCTTAAGTTAGGATATATAACGTTATAGACTTATATAATGTCCGCACCGAGACGTACGAGACGAAACGAACGGGATTCTGTAAAACATTACCGCCGAGGCGCTAGATGGGTTAGGTTACGTTATATTACGTTATGGACACATATAATGTTCCCACCGAGAAGTAGGCGCCGACCCGCCAAGAATTTTGGAAAATACTACATCCAAGATGTTAGGTTGCCTTAGGTTAGGGTATATAACGTTATATACGTATATAATGTCCCCACCGAGAAGTATGAGCCAACACGACCGGGATTCCGTAAAACATTATCACCGAGGGGCAAAATGTGTTAGGTTAAGTTATATTACGATATAGACGTATATAGTGTGCCCACCGAGAAGTAGGGGCCGACCCGCCAGGTATTTTGGTAAATACTACATCCGAGATGTTAGGTTGCCTTAGGTTAGGATATATAACGTTATAGACGTATATAATGTCCGCACCGTGATGTACGGGGCGACACGAACGGGATTCTGTGAAACAATACCAGCGCGGGTCTAAATGGGTTAGGTTAGGTTACATTACGATATAGACTTATATAATGACCCTACCGAGAAGTGGGGCCGACCCGGCAGGAATGTTGTGAAATACTACATTCGAGATGTTAGGTTGCCTTCGTGTGGGATATACACTGTTATAGACCTATATAATGTCCCCAGTGAGGAATGTGAACCAACCCGAACGGGATTCTGTAAAACATTACCGCCGAGGAGCTAGATGGGTTAGGTTAGGTTATATTACGTTATGGACGTATATAATGTTCCCACCGAGAAGTAGGGGCCGACCCGCCAGGTATTTTGGAAAATACTATATCCGAGATGTTAGGTTGCCTTAGGTTAGCATATATAACGTTATAGACGTATATAATGTCCGCACCGTGACGTACGGGGCGACACGAACGGGATTCTGTGAAAGCTTACCAGCGAGGGTCCAGATGGGTTAGGTTAGGTTATATTACGATATAGACTTATATAATCTCCATACCGAGAAGTGGGGCTGACTCGCCAGGAATGTTGTAAAATACTGCATCCGAGATGTTAGGTTGCCTTAGGTTAGGATATATAACGTTATAGACGCATACAATGTCCCCGCCGAGACGAACGGGACGACACGAACTGGATTCTGTAAAACATTACCAGCGAGGGGCTAGATGGGTTAGGTTAGGTTATATTACGATATAGACGTATATTATGTTCCCACCGAGAATTTGGGGCCGACCCGCCAGGAATGTTGTAAAATACTACATTCGAGATGTTAGATTGCCTTAGGTTAGTATGTATAACGTTATAGACTGATATAATTTCGGCACCGAGACGTACGGCACGAAACGAACGAGATTCTGTAAAACATTACCAGCGAAGGTCTAGATGGGTTAGGCTAGGTTATATTACGATATAGACGTATATAATGTTCCCACCGAGAAGTAGGGGCCGACGCGCCAGGAATGTAGGAATATACTACATCCGAGATATTAGGTTGCCTTAGGTTAGGATATGTAGCGTTATAGTCGTATATAATGTTACCACAGAGAAGTAGGGGCCGACGTGCCAGGAATGTAGTAAAATATTACATCCGAGAAGTTAGGTTGCCTTAGGTTAGGATATGTAACGCTATAGACGTATATAATCTTCCCGCCTAGAAGTAGGGGCCGAAGATACAGGAATGTTGTAAAATATTACGCTCGACATGTTAGGTTGCCTTAGGCTAGGATATATAGAGTTATAGACGTATATAATGTTCCCACCGAGAAGTAGGGGCCGACGTGCCAGGAATGTAGTAAAATATTACATCTGAGATGTTAGGATGCCTTATGTCAGGATATATAGCGCTATAGACGTATATAATTTTCCCGCCGAGAATAAGGGGGCGACGTGCAAGGAATGTAGTAAAATATACGATCGACATGTTAGGTTGCCTTAGGCTGGGATACATAACGGTATATACGTATATAATGTTCACACCGAGAAGTAGTGGCCGACGCGCCAGGAATGTTGTAAAGTATTACATTCAAAATGTTAGGTTGCCTTAGGCTAGGATATATAGCGTTATAGACGTATATAATGTTCCCAAAGAGAAGTAGGGTCCCACGTGCCGGAAATGTCGTAAAATATTACATCCGAGATGTTAGGTTGCCTAAGGTTAGGATATATGACGTTATAGACATATATAATGTTCCCACATAGAACTAAGGGCCGACACGCCAGTATTGTTGTAAAATATTACATCCGAGATGTTAGGTTGCATTAGGTTGGGATATATTACGTTATAGACTTATATAATGTTACTACAGAGAAGTAGGTGTCGACGAGCCAGGAATGTTGTGAAATATACGCTCGACATGCTAGGTTACCTTAGGCTAGGATACATAACGTTATAGACGTATAGAAAGTTCCCACCGAGATATAGGGACCGACATGCCAGGAATGTTTAAAATATTACATCCGAGATGTTATGTTGCCCTAGGTTAGGATATATATCGTTATAGACGTATAGAATGTTTCACAGCGAGAAGTAGGGTCCGACATGCCAGGAATGTTGTAAAATATTACACCCGAGATGTTAGGTTCCCTTAGGTTAGGATATACAACGTTACAGACGTATAGAATGTTCCCACCGAGACGTAGGGACCGGCATGCCAGGAATGTTGTAAAATGTTACATCCCAGATGTTAGGTTGCTTTAGGTTAGGATATACAACGTTATAGACGTATATAATATCCCCATCAAGAAGCAGGCGACGACACGCCAGGAATGTTGTAAAATATGACATCCGAGATGTTATGTTGCCTTATTTCAGGATATGTAACATTATAGGTGTATATAATGTTCCCACCGAAAAGTAGGGACCGACGTGCCAGGAATGATGTAAAATAATACATCCGAGATGTTAGGTTCCCTTAGGGTAGGACATAGAATGGTATAGACGTATATAGTGTCCCCATCGGAAAGTAGGCGCCGTCACGGCAGGAATGTTGTAAAATATTACATCCCAGATGTTTGGTTGCCTTAGGTTAGAATATATATCCTTATAGGCGTATATAATGTTCCCACCAAGTCGTAGGGACCGACATGCCAGGAATGTTTTAAAATATTACATCCCAGATGTTAGGTTGCGTTAGGCTAGGATATACCGCGTTATAGACGTATGTATGGTCCCCATCGAGAAGCAGGCGACGACATGCCAGGAATGTTGTAAAATATTACATCCGAGATGGTAGGTTGCCTTCGGTTAGGCTATATATTGCTATAGACGTACATGATGTTCCCACCGAGATGTACGGGCCGACGCGTCAGGAATGTTGTAAAATATTACACCCGAGATGTTAGGTTGCTTTAGGTTAGGATGTATATCGATATAGACGTATATAATGTCCAGATCGAGACGTGGGGACCGACACGCCAGAATGTTGTAAAATATTACATCCGAGATGTTAGGTGGCCTTAGGCTGGTATATATATCGTTATAGACGTATACAATGTTCCCACCGAGAAGTAGGGACCGACATGCCAGGAATGCTGTTAAATATTAAATCCGAGATGTTAGTTTCCCTTAGGTTATGATATATAACGTTATAGACGTATAGAATGTTCCCACCGAGACGTAGGGACAGTCATGCCAGCAATGTTGTAAAATAGTACACCCGAGATGTTAGGTTCCCTTAGGTTAGCATATACAACGTTATAGACGTATATAATGTCCCCACCAAGAAGTACGGGCGGACACTCCAGGAATGCTGTAAAATATTACATCCGAGATATTAGGTTGCCTTAGGCTAGGATATATACCGTTATAGTCGTATGTAATGTTACCACCGAGAACTACGGGCCGACACGGCAGGAATGATGTAAAATATTACATTTGACATGTTAGGTCGCCATAGGCTAGGATATATAACGTTAGAGAGGTATATAATGTTCCCACCGAGAAATAGGGGCCGACACGCCAGGAAAGTTGACAACTATTACATCCGAGATGTTAGGTTGCCTTAGGTTAGGATATATATCGTTATAGACGTATATAATGTCCCCTCCGAGACGTAGGGACCGACATGCCAGCAATGTTGTAAAATATTACACCCGAGATGTTAGGTTCCCTTAGGTTAGGATATACAACGTTACAGACGTATAGAATGTTCCGACCGCGACGTACGGGCCGACGCGTCAGGAATGTTGTAAAATATTACACCCGAGATGTTAGGTTGCCTTAGGTTAGGATATACAACGTTATAGATGTATATAATGTCCGCTACGAGAAGTAGGCGACGACACGCCATGAATGTTGTAAAATATTACATTCGACAAGTTAGGTTGCTTTAGGCTAGGATATATAACGTTATAGACGTATATAATGTTCCCACCGAGAAATAGGGACCGACGCGTCAGGAATGTTCTAAAATATTACACCCGATATGTTAGGTTCCCTTAGGGTAGGATATACAACGTTATAGACGTATAGAATGTTCCCACCGAGAAATAGGGGCGGACGCGTCAGGAATGTTGTAAAATATTACACCCGAGATGTTAGGTTCTCTTAGGTTAGGATATACAACGTTATAGACGTATAGAATGTTCCCACCGAGAAGTAGGGACCGACATGCCAGGAATGTTGTAAAATATTACATCCGAGATGTTAGGTTGCCTTAGGTTAGGATACATGTCGTTATAGACGTATATAATGTCCCCACCGAGACGTAGGGACCGTCATGCCAGCAATGTTGTAAAATAGTACACCCGAGATGTTAGGTTCCCTTAGGTTAGCATATACAACGTTATAGACGTATATAATGTCCCCACCACGACGTACGGGCGGACACGCCAGGAATGCTGTAAAATATTACATCCGAGATGTTCGGTTGCGTTAGGTTAGGATTTACAACGTTATAGACGTATATAATGTCCCCATCGAGAAGCAGGCGACGGCACGCCATGAATGTTGTCAAATATTACATCCGAGATGTTATGTTGCCTTACGTTAGGGTATGTAACGTTATAGACGTGTATAATGTTCCCACCGAAAAGTAGGATCCGACGCGACAGGAATGTTGTAAAATATTACATCCGAGATATTAGGTTGCCTTCGGTTAGGATATATATCGTTATAGACGTATATTATATTCCCACCGAAAAGTACGGGCTAACACGCCAGGAATGTTGTCAATTATTACATCCGAGATGTTAGGTTGCCTTAGGCTAGGATATATAACGTTATAGACGTATATAATATTACCACCGAGAACTACGGGGCGAAATGCCAGGAATGTTCTAAAATTTTACATCCGAGATGATAGGTTCCCTTAGGTTAGGATATACAACGTTATAGACGTATAGAATGTTCCCACAGAGACGTAGGTACCGACATGCCAGGAATGTTGTAAAATATTACATCCCAGACGTTAGGTTGCGTTAGGTTAGGATATACAACGTTATAGACGTATATAATGTCCTCATCGAGAAGCAGGCGACGACACGCCAGGAATGTTGTAAAATTTGACATCCGAGATGTTATGTTGCCTTACGTTAGGATATGTAACGTTATAGACGCATATAATGTTCCCACCGAAAAGTAGCAGCCGACGCGCCAGGAATGTTGTAAAATATTACATCCGAGATGTTAGGTTGCCTTAGGCTAGGATATATAACGTTATAGACGTATATAACGTTCCCACCGAGAAATAGGGGAGGACGCGTCAGGAATTTTGTAAAATATTACACCCGAGATGTTTGGTTCCCTTAGGTTATGATATATAAGGTTATAGACGTATATAATGTTCCCAGCGAGAGGTAGGGGCCGACATGCCAGGAATGTTGTAAAATATTACATCCGAGATGTTAGGTTGCCTTAGGTTAGGATATATATCGTTATAGACGTATATAATGTTCCCACCGAGACGTGGGGACCGACATGCCAGGAATCTTGTAAAATATTACATCCCAGATGTTAGGTTGCTTTAGGTTAGGATATACAACGTTATAGACGTATATAATGTCCCCATCGAGAAGCAGGCGATGACACGCCAGAATGTTGTAAAATATTACATCCGAGATGTTAGGTTGCCTTAGGTTAGGATATACAACGTTATAGATGTATATAATGTCCCCATCGAGAAGTAGGCGACGACACGCCAGGAATGTTTTAAAATATTACATTCGACATGTTAGGTTGCCTTAGGCTAGGAGATATATCGTTATAGACGTATACATTGTTTCCACCGAGAAGTAGGGACCGACATGCCAGGAATGTTGTAAAATATTACATCCGAGATGTTAGGTTGCTTTAGGTTATGATATATATCGTTAATGACGTATATAATGTTCCCACCGAGACGTGGGGACCGACATGCCAGTAATCATGTAAAATATTACATCCCAGATGTTAGGTTGCTTTAGGTTAGGATATACAACGTTATAGACGTATATAATGTCCCCATCGAGAAGCGGGCGGCGACACGCCAGGAATGTTGTAAAATAATACATCCGAAATGTTATGTTGCCTTACGACAGGATATATAACGTTATAGACGTATATAACGTTCCCACCGGAAAATAGGAGCCGACGCGCCAGGAATGTTGTAAAATATTACACCCGAGATGTTAGGTACCCTTAGGTTAGGACATATAACGTTATAGATGTATATAATGTCCGCATCCAAAAGTAGGCGACGACACGCCAGGCATGTTGGAAAATATTAAATCCCAGATGTTAGGTTGCGTTAGGTTAGTATATACAACGTTATAGACGTATATAATGTCCCCATCGAGAAGCAGGCGACGACACGCCAGGAATGTAGTAAAATGTTACATCCCAGATGTTAGGTTGCGTTAGGTTAGAATATACAACGTTATAGACGTATATAATGTCCCAATCGAGAAGCAGGCGACGACACGACAGGAATGTTGTAAAATATTACATTCGACATGTTAGGTTGCCTTCGGTAAGGATATATATCGCTATAGACGTATATAATGTTCCCACCGAGACGTAGGGACCGACATGCCAGGAATGTTGTAAAATATTACATCCGAGATGTAAGGTTCCCTTAGGTTAGGATATATATCGTTATAGACGTGTACAATGTTCCCACCGAGAAGTAGGGACCGACATGCCAGGAATGTTGTAAAATATTACATCCGAGATGTAAGGTTCCCTTAGGTTAGGATATATATCGTTATAGACGTATATAACGTTCCCACCGAGACGTAGGGACCGACATGCCAAGAATGTTGTAAAATATTACATCCGAAATGTTATGTTGCCATACGTTAGGATATGTAACGTTATAGAAGTATATAATGTTGCCACCGAAAAGTAGCAGCCGAAGCGCCAGGAATGTTGTAAAATATTACATCCGAGATGTTAGGTTGCCTTAGGTTAGGATATATATCGTTATAGACGTATATAATGTTCCCACCGAGACGTAGGGACCGACATGCCAGGAATGTTTTAAAATATTACATCCCAGATGTTAGGTTGCGTTAGGTTAGTATATACAACGTTACAGACGTATATAATGTACCCACGGAGACGTAGGGACCGACATTCCAGGAATGTTGTAAAATATTACATCCCAGATGTTAGGTTGCGTTAGGTTAGTATATACAACGTTATAGACGTATATAATGTCCCCATCGAGAAGCAGGCAACGACACGCCAGGAATGTTGTAAAATATTACATTCTACAAGTTAGGTTGCCTTAGGCTAGGACATATAACGCTATAGACGTATATAATGTTCCCACCGAGAAATAGGGACCGACGCGTCAGGAATATTCTAAAATATTACACCCCAGATATTAGGTTCCCTTAGGTTAGGATATACAACGTTATAGACGTATAGAATATTCCCACCGAGAAATAGGGGCCGACGCGTCAGGAATGTTGTAAAATATTACATCCGAGACGTTAGGTTGCCTTAGGTTAGGATATATATCGTTATAGACGTGTACAATGTTCCCACCGAGAAGTAGGGACCGACATGCCAGGAATGTTGTAAAATATTACATCCGAGATGTAAGGTTCCCTTAGGTTAGGATATATATCGTTATAGACGTATATAACGTTCCCACCGAGACGTAGGGACCGACATGCCAAGAATGTTGTAAAATATTACATCCGAAATGTTATGTTGCCATACGTTAGGATATGTAACGTTATAGAAGTATATAATGTTGCCACCGAAAAGTAGCAGGCGAAGCGCCAGGAATGTTGTAAAATATTACATCCGAGATGTTAGGTTGCCTTAGGTTAGGATATATATCGTTATAGACGTATATAATGTTCCCACCGAGACGTAGGGACCGACATGCCAGGAATGTTTTAAAATATTACATCCCAGATGTTAGGTTGCGTTAGGTTAGTATATACAACGTTACAGACGTATATAATGTACCCACGGAGACGTAGGGACCGACATTCCAGGAATGTTGTAAAATATTACATCCCAGATGTTAGGTTGCGTTAGGTTAGTATATACAACGTTATAGACGTATATAATGTCCCCATCGAGAAGCAGGCAACGACACGCCAGGAATGTTGTAAAATATTACATTCTACAAGTTAGGTTGCCTTAGGCTAGGACATATAACGCTATAGACGTATATAATGTTCCCACCGAGAAATAGGGACCGACGCGTCAGGAATATTCTAAAATATTACACCCCAGATATTAGGTTCCCTTAGGTTAGGATATACAACGTTATAGACGTATAGAATATTCCCACCGAGAAATAGGGGCCGACGCGTCAGGAATGTTGTAAAATATTACATCCGAGATGTTAGGTTGCCTTAGGTTAGGATATATATCGTTATAGACGTGTACAATGTTCCCACCGAGAAGTAGGGACCGACATGCCAGGAATGTTGTAAAATATTACATCCGAGATGTAAGGTTCCCTTAGGTTAGGATATATATCGTTATAGACGTATATAACGTTCCCACCGAGACGTAGGGACCGACATGCCAAGAATGTTGTAAAATATTACATCCGAGATGTTATGTTGCCATACGTTAGGATATGTAACGTTATAGACGTGTATAATGTTCCCACCGAAAAGTAGCAGCCGAAGCGCCAGGAATGTTGTAAAATATTACATCCGAGATGTTAGGTTGCCTTAGGTTAGGATATATATCGTTATAGACGTATATAATGTTCCCACCGAGACGTAGGGACCGACATGCCAGGAATGTTTTAAAATATTACATCCCAGATGTTAGGTTGCGTTAGGTTAGTATATACAACGTTACAGACGTATATAATGTACCCACGGAGACGTAGGGACCGACATTCCAGGAATGTTGTAAAATATTACATCCCAGATGTTAGGTTGCGTTAGGTTAGTATATACAACGTTATAGACGTATATAATGTCCCCATCGAGAAGCAGGCGACGACACGCCAGGAATGTTGTAAAATATTACATTCTACAAGTTAGGTTGCCTTAGGCTAGGATATATAACGCTATAGACGTATATAATGTTCCCACCGAGAAATAGGGACCGACGCGTCAGGAATATTCTAAAATATTACACACCAGATATTAGGTTCCCTTAGGTTAGGATATACAACGTTATAGACGTATAGAATATTCCCACCGAGAAATAGGGGCCGACGCGTCAGGAATGTTGTAAAATATTACATCCGAGATGTTAGGTTGCCTTAGGTTAGGATATATATCGTTATAGACGTGTACAATGTTCCCACCGAGAAGTAGGGACCGACATGCCAGGAATGTTGTAAAATATTACATCCGAGATGTAAGGTTCCCTTAGGTTAGGATATATATCGTTATAGACGTATATAACGTTCCCACCGAGACGTAGGGACCGACATGCCAAGAATGTTGTAAAATATTACATCCGAGATGTTATGTTGCCATACGTTAGGATATGTAACGTTATAGACGTGTATAATGTTCCCACCGAAAAGTAGCAGCCGAAGCGCCAGGAATGTTGTAAAATATTACATCCGAGATGTTAGGTTGCCTTAGGTTAGGATATATATCGTTATAGACGTATATAATGTTCCCACCGAGACGTAGGGACCGACATGCCAGGAATGTTTTAAAATATTACATCCCAGATGTTAGGTTGCGTTAGGTTAGGATATACAACGTTACAGACGTATATAATGTCCCCATCGAGAAGCAGGCGACGACACGCCAGGAATGTTGTAAAATATTACATTCTACAAGTTAGGTTGCCTTAGGCTAGGATATATTTCGTTATAGACGTATACAATGTTCCCACCGAGAAGTAGGGCCCGACATGCCAGGAATGTTGTAAAATATTACATCCGAGATGTAAGGTGCCCTTAGGTTAGGATATATATCGTTATAGACGTATTCAACGTTCCCACTGAGACGTAGGGACCGACATGCCAGGAATGTTGTAAAATATTACATCCCAGATGTTAGGTTGCGTTAGGTTAAGGTATACAACGTTATAGACGTTTATAAAGTGCCCATCGAGAAGCAGGCGACGACACGCCAGGAATGTTGTAAAATATTACATCCCAGATGTTAGGTTGCTTTAGGTTAGGATATACAACTTTATAGACGTATATAAAGTCCCCATCGAGAAGCAGGCGACGACACGCCAGGAATGTTGTAAAATATAACATCCGAGATTTTATGTTGCCATACGTTAGGATATGTAACGTTATAGCCGTATATAATGTTCCCTCCGAAAAGTAGCAGCCGAAGCGCCAGGAATGTTTTAAAATATTACATCCGAGATGTTAGGGTGCCTTAGGTTAGGATATATATCGTTATAGACGTATATAATGTTCCCACCGAGACGTTGGGACCGACATGCCAGGAATGTTTTAAAATATTACATCCCAGATGTTAGCTTGCGTTAGGTTAGGATATACAACGTTATAGACGTATATAATGTACCCACGGAGACGTAGGGAACGACATGCCAGGAATGTTGTAAAATATTACATCCCAGATGTTAGGTTGCGTTAGGGTAGGATATACAAAGTTACAGACGTATATAATGTACCCACGGAGACGTAGGGACCGACATGCCAGGAATGTTGTAAAATATTACATCCGAGATGTTAGGTTGCCTTAGGTTAGGGTATATATCGTCATATACGTATATAATGTTCCCACCGAGACGTGGGGTCCGACATGCCAGGAATCTTGTAAAATATTACATCCCAGATGTTAGGTTGCTTTAGGTTAGGATATACAACGTTATAGACGTATATAATGTCCCCATCCAGAAGTAGGCGACGACATGCCAGGAATGTTGTAAAATATTACATCCGAGATGTTATGTTGCCTTACGACAGGATATATATCGTTATAGACGTATATAACTTTCCCACCGGAAAGTAGGAGCCGACGCGCCAGGAATCTTGTAAAATATTACATCCGAGATATTAGGTTGCCTTCGTTTAGGATATATATCGCTATAGACGTATAGGATGTTCCCAGCGAGAAGTGCGAGCTAACACGCCAGGAATGTTGTCAAATATTACATCCGAGATGTTAGGTTGCCTTAGGCTAGGATATATAACGTTATAGACGTATACAATATTCCCACCGAGAAATAGCGGCCGACGCTTCAGGAATGTTGTAAAATATCACACCCGAGATGTTAGGTTCCTTAGGTTAGGACATATAACGTTATAGATGTATATAATGTCCCCATCCAGAAGTAGGCGACGACACGCCAGGAATGTTGTAAAATATTACATCCCAGATGTTAGGTTGCGTTAGGTTAGAATATACAACGTTATAGACGTATATAATGTCCCCATCGAGAAGCAGGCGACGACACGCCAGGAATGTTGTAAAATATTACATTCCAGATGTTAGGTTGCGTCAGGTTAGGATATACAACGTTATAGACGTATATAATGTCCCCATCGAGAAGCAGGCGAAGACACGCCAGAATGTTGTAAAATATTGCATCCGAGTTGTTAGGTTCTCTTAGGTTAGGATATACAAAGTTAGAGACGTATAGAATGTTCCCACCGAGAAGTAGGGACCGACATGCCAGGAATGTTGTAAAATATTACATCCGAGTTGTTAGGTTGCCTTCGGTTAGGATACACTACGTTATAGGTGTATATAATGTCCCCTTCGAGAAGTAGGCGACGACACGCCAGGAATGTTGTAAACTATTACACCCGAGATGTTAGATTCCCTTAGGTTAGGATATATAACGTTATAGACGTATGTATGGTCCCCATCGAGAAGCAGGCGACGACATGCCAGGAATGTTGTAAAATATTACATCCGAGATGGTAGGTTGCCTTCGGTTAGGCTATATATTGCTATAGACGTACATGATGTTCCCACCGAGATGTACGGGCCGACGCGTCAGGAATGTTGTAAAATATTACACCCGAGATGTTAGGTTGCTTTAGGTTAGGATGTATATCGATATAGACGTATATAATGTCCAGATCGAGACGTGGGGACCGACACGCCAGAATGTTGTAAAATATTACATCCGAGATGTTAGGTGGCCTTAGGCTGGTATATATATCGTTATAGACGTATACAATGTTCCCACCGAGAAGTAGGGACCGACATGCCAGGAATGCTGTTAAATATTAAATCCGAGAGGTTAGGTTCCCTTAGGTTATGATATATAAGGTTATAGACGTATATAATGTTCCCAGCGAGAGGTAGGGGCCGACATGCCAGGAATGTTGTAAAATATTACATCCGAGATGTTAGGTTGCCTTAGGTTAGGATATATATCGTTATAGACGTATATAATGTTCCCACCGAGACGTGGGGACCGACATGCCAGGAATCTTGTAAAATATTACATCCCAGATGTTAGGTTGCTTTAGGTTAGGATATACAACGTTACAGACGTATATAATGTCCCCATCGAGAAGCGGGCGACGACACGCCAGGAATGTTGTAAAATATTACATCCGAGATGTTATGTTGCCTTACGACAGGATATATAACGTTATAGACGTATATAACGTTCCCACCGCGCAGTAGGAGCCGACGCGCCAGGAATGTTTTAAAATATTACATCCGATATGTTAGGTTGCCTTCGGTTAGGATATATATCGATATAGACGTATATGATGTTCTCACCGAGATGTACGGGCCGACACGCCAGGAATGTTGTCAAATATTACATCCGAGATGTTAGGTTGCCTTACAACAGGATATATAACGTTATAGACGTATATAACGTTCCCACCGAAAAGTAGGAGCCGACGCGCCAGGAATGTTGTAAAATATTACATCCGAGATATTAGGTTGCCTTCGGTTTGGATATATATCGTTATAGACGTATATTATGTTCCCACCGAAAAGTACGGGCTAACACGACAGGAATGTTGTAAAATATTACATCCGAGATGTTAGGTTGCCTTAGGCTAGGATATATAACGTTATAGGCGTATATAATGTTACCACCGAGAACTACGGGCCGAAATGACAGGAATGTTGTAAAATATTACATCCCAGACGTTAGGTTGCGTTAGGTTAGGATATACAACGTTATAGACGTATATAATGTCCTCATCGAGAAGCAGGCGACGACAGGTCAGGAATATTGTAAAATATGACATCCGAGATGTTATGTTGCCTTACGTTAGGATATGTAACGTTATAGCCGCATATAATGTTCCCACCGAAAAGTAGCAGCCGACGCGCCAGGAATGTTTTAAAATATTACATCCGAGATGTTAGGTTGCCTTAGGTTAGGATATATATCGTTATATACGTATATAATGTTTCCACCGAGACCTAAGGACCGACATGCGAGGAATGTTTTAAAATATTACATCCGAGATGTTAGGTTCCCTTAGGTTAGGATATACAACGTTATAGACATATATAATGTTTCCACCGAGACGTGGGGACCGACATGCCAGGAATCTTGTAAAATATTACATCCCAGATGTTAGGTTGCTTTAGGTTAGGATATACAACGTTATAGACGTATATAATGTCCCCATCGAGAAGCGGGCGACGACACGCCAGGAATGTTGTAAAATATTACATTCGACATGTTAGGTAGCCTTAGACTAGGACATATATCGTTATAGACGTATACAATGTTCCAACCGAGAAGTTACGGTCCGACATGCCAGGAATGTTGTAAAATATTACACCCGAGATGTTAGGTTGCCTTAGGCTAGGATATATAACGTTATAGACGTATATAATGTTCCCACCGAGAAATAGGGACCGACGCGTCAGGAATGTCCTAAAATATTACACCCGAGGTGTTAGGTTCCCTTAGGTTAGGATTTACAACGTTATAGACGTATAGAATATTCCCACCGAGAAATAGGGGCCGACGCGTCAGGAATGTCGTAAAATATTACACCCGAGATGTTAGGTTCCCTTAGGTTAGGATATACAACGTTATAGACGTATAGAATGTTCCCACCGAGCCGTATGGACCGACATGCCAGGAATGTTGTAAAATATTACATCCCAGATGTTAGGTTGCGTTAGGTTAGGATATACAACGTTATAGACGTATATAATATCCCCATCGAGAAGCAGGCGACGACACGCCAGGAATGTTGTAAAATATGACATCCGAGATGTTATGTTGCCTTATTTCAGGATATGTAACATTATAGGCGTATATAATGTTCCCACCGAAAAGTAGGGACCGACGTGCCAGGAATGATGTATAATAATACATCCGAGATGTTAGGTTGCCTTACGACAGGATATATAACGTTATGGACGTATATAACGTTCCCACCGAAAAGTAGGAGCCGACGCGCCAGGAATGTTGTAAAATATTACATCCGAGATGTTAGGTAGCCTTAGGCTAGGACATATATCGTTATAGACGTATACAATGTTCCCACCGAGAAGTAGGGTCCGACATGCCAGGAATGTTGTAAAATATTACATTCGAGATGTTAGGTTGCGTTAGGTTTGGATATACAACGTTATAGACGTATATAATGTCCCCATCGAGAAGCGGGCGACGACACGCCAGGAATGTTGTAAAATATTACATTCGACATGTTAGGTAGCCTTAGGCTAGGACATATATCGTTATAGACGTATACAATTTTCCCACCGAGAAGTAGGGTCCGACATGCCCGGAATGTTGTAAAATATTACATTCGAGATGTTAGGTTGCCTTAGGTTAGCATATACAACGTTATAGACGTATAGAATGTTCCCACCGAGACGTAGGGACCGGCATGCCAGGAATGTTGTAAAATATTACATGCCAGAGGTTAGGTTGCGTAAGGTTAGGATATACAACGTTATAGACGTATATAATGTCCCCATCGAGACGTGGGGACCGACATGCCAGGAATCTTGTAAAATATTACATCCCAGATGTTAGGTTGCTTTAGGCTAGGATATAAAACGTTATAGATGTATACAATGTTCTCACAGAGAAGTAGGGACCGACATGCCAGGAATGTTGTAAAATATTACATTCGAGATGTTAGGTTGCCTTAGCTTAGCATATACAACGCTATAGACGTATATAATGTCCCCACCAAGAAGTACGGGCAGACACGCCAGGAATGCTGTAAAATATTACATCCGAGATGTTAGGTCGCCATAGGCTAGGATATACAACGTTATAGACGTATATAATGTCCCAATCGAGAAGCAGGCGACGACACGCCAGGAATGTTGTAAAATAATACATTCGAGATGTTATGTTGCCTTACGTTAGGATATATAACGTTATAGACGCATATAATGTTCCCACCGAAAAGTAGGAGCCGACGCGCCAGGAATGATATAAAATATTACATTCGACATGTTAGGTCGCCTTAGACTAGAATATATAACGTTATAGACGTATATAATGTTCCCACCAAGAAGTACGGGCGGACACGGCAGGAATGCTGTAAAATATTACATCCGAGATGTTAGGTTGCTTTAGGTTAGGATATATATCGTTATAGACGCATATAATGTCCAGATCGAGACGTGGGGACCGACAAGCCAGAATGTTGTAAAATATTACATCCGAGATGTTTGGTTGCCATCGGTTAGGATATATATCGCCATAGACGTATATGATGTTCCAACCGAGATGTACGGACCGACAGGCCAGGAATGTTGTCAAATATTACATCCGAGATGTTAGGTTGCCATAGGCTAGGATATATAACGTTATAGACGTATATAATGTTCCCACCGAGAAATAGGGACCGACGCGTCAGGAATGTTCTAAAATATTACACCCGATACGTTAGGTTCCCTTAGGTTAGGATATACAACGTTATAGACGTATAGAATGTTCCCACCGAGAAATAGGGCCCGACGCGTCAGGAATGTTGTAAAATATTACACCAGAGATGTTTGGTTCTCTTAGGTTAGGATGTACAACGTTATAGACGTCTAGAATGTTCCCACCGAGAAGTATGGACCAACATGCCTGGAATGTTGTAAAATATTACATTCGACAAGTTAGGTTGCGTTAGGTTAGGATATACAACGTTATAGACGTATATAATGTCCCCATCGAGTAGCAGGCGACGACATGCCAGGAATGTTGTAAAATATTACATCCGAGATGTAAGGTTCCCTTAGGTTAGGATATATATCGTTATAGACGTATATAACGTTCCCACCGAGACGTAGGGACCGACATGCCAAGAATGTTGTAAAATATTACATCCGAAATGTTATGTTGCCATACGTTAGGATATGTAACGTTATAGAAGTATATAATGTTGCCACCGAAAAGTAGCAGCCGAAGCGCCAGGAATGTTGTAAAATATTACATCCGAGATGTTAGGTTGCCTTAGGTTAGGATATATATCGTTATAGACGTATATAATGTTCCCACCGAGACGTAGGGACCGACATGCCAGGAATGTTGTAAAATATTACATCCCAGATGTTAGGTTGCGTTAGGTTAGTATATACAACGTTATAGACGTATATAATGTCCCCATCGAGAAGCAGGCGACGACACGCCAGGAATGTTGTAAAATATTAAATTCTACAAGTTAGGTTGCCTTAGGCTAGGATATATAACGCTATAGACGTATATAATGTTCCCACCGAGAAATAGGGACCGACGCGTCAGGAATATTCTAAAATATTACACCCCAGATATTAGGTTCCCTTAGGTTAGGATATACAACGTTATAGACGTATAGAATATTCCCACCGAGAAATAGGGGCCGACGCGTCAGGAATGTTGTAAAATATTACATCCGAGATGTTAGGTTGCCTTAGGTTAGGATATATATCGTTATAGACGTGTACAATGTTCCCACCGAGAAGTAGGGACCGACATGCCAGGAATGTTGTAAAATATTACATCCGAGATGTAAGGTTCCCTTAGGTTAGGATATATATCGTTATAGACGTATATAACGTTCCCACCGAGACGTAGGGACCGACATGCCAAGAATGTTGTAAAATATTACATCCGAGATGTTATGTTGCCATACGTTAGGATATGTAACGTTATAGACGTGTATAATGTTCCCACCGAAAAGTAGGAGCCGACGCGCCAGGAATGTTGTAAAATATTACATCCGAGATGTTAGGTAGCCTTAGGCTAGGACATATATCGTTATAGACGTATACAATGTTCCCACCGAGAAGTAGGGTCCGACATGCCAGGAATGTTGTAAAATATTACATTCGAGATGTTAGGTTGCTTTAGGTTAGGATATACAACGTTATAGACGTATATAATGTCCCCATCGAGAAGCGGGCGACGACACGCCAGGAATGTTGTAAAATATTACATTCGACATGTTAGGTAGCCTTAGGCTAGGACATATATCGTTATAGACGTATACAATTTTCCCACCGAGAAGTAGGGTCCGACATGCCCGGAATGTTGTAAAATATTACATTCGAGATGTTAGGTTGCCTTAGGTTAGCATATACAACGTTATAGACGTATAGAATGTTCCCACCGAGACGTAGGGACCGGCATGCCAGGAATGTTGTAAAATATTACATGCCAGAGGTTATGTTGCGTAAGGTTAGGATATACAATGTTATAGACGTATATAATGTCCCCATCGAGACGTGGGGACCGACATGCCAGGAATCTTGTAAAATATTACATCCCAGATGTTAGGTTGCTTTAGGCTAGGATATAAAACGTTATAGACGTATAGAATGATCCCACCGAGATGTAGGGACCGACATGCCAGAAATGTTGTAAGATATTACATCCGAGATATTAGGTTGCCTTCGGTTAGGATATATATCGCTGTAGACGTATATGATGTTCCCACCGATAAGTACGGTCTAACACGCCAGTAATGTTGTCAAATACTACATTCGAGATGTTAGGTTGCCTTAGGTAGGGATATATGACCTAATAGACGTACGTAATGTCCCCAACGAGAAGTACGTCCCGACCCGAACGGGATTCTGTGAAACATTACCAGCGAGGGGCCAGATGGGTTAGGTAAGGTTATATTACGTTATAGACGTATAAAATGTTCCCACCGAGAGGTAGGGATCCACCCGCCAGGAATTTTGGAAAATACTACATCCGAGATGTTAGGTTGGCTTAGGTTAGGATATATAACGTTATAGACGTACATAATGTCCCCACCGAGAAGTACGGTCCGACCCGAACGGGATTCTCTAAAACATTACCACCGAGGGGCTAGATGGATTATGTTAGGCTATATAACGGTAGAGACTTATATAATGTGCCAACCGAGAAATACGGGACGACACGAACGGGATTCTGTAAAACATTACCAGCGAGGGTCTAGATGGGTTAGGTTAGGTTATATTACGTTATAAACGAATATAATGTTCGAACCGAGAAGTATGGTCCGACCCGCCAGCAATGTATTAAAATACTACATCCGAGATTTTAGGTTGCCTTAGGTTAGGATATATAACATTGTAGACGTAAACAATGTTCCCGCCGAGAAGTAGGGGCCGACACGTCAGGAATTTTATAAAATATTAACGCCGCGTGGTTAGGTTGTGTTAGGTTGGGTTATATTTGGTTCTGTTTATATATAATGGTCGAGCGGATAAAATATGGCATGTTTGGAATACCTTGGGTTGAATATGCGGGCTACGAAATACTAGGAGGGTTACGAATGACCCAGAGCCAATAAGTAATTAAATGAGACCAACACTACAGGCCCTTGGAAAGCATCTCTGACCCTGGGTGTCGAATTAGGTGCCAGGGAATCTCTTGGTGTGGTTAGTAATAGCACAGCTTCAATAGAGGGTTGTATGAATCCAAATCTAAAGGCCCCTGTTATAGTATGTTCGGTCCTATGTTTCGAAGTAGGCGGCTACAGAACTCCTGGAGCGATTACTACTGGCCAAGAGCCAATAAGTACTTAAATGAATCCAATAGTAGGGGCCCCAGGCATGGTATATCCGGCCGAAGTGTCAAATAAGTGGAGGTTGACGAACTTCTGGAGGGGTCGTTAATGGCCAACAGCCAATATATCCTTAAATCAAACCAATAATAGGGTCCACAGACATGATATGTCCGACCCTATGTTTCGTATAAGGAGGTAGATCTCATGGATTGGTTATTAATGGCGCAGAGCGAATCAGTACATAAGTGAAGTCAATTCTAGGGGTACCAGATACGGCATGTCTGGCTCTGGGAGTCGAAATATGCGGAGATCGAACTCCTGGAGCGGTCACTAGTGGCCCATAGACAATATGTACTTGAATGAAAAAAATTCTAGAGGCCCGAGATTCGGTATGTCATCTCCTAGGTGTAGAATTTGTAGGAGCGGTAGCTGATGCGTTACGATGCACGCGTGTCTCCGCTATTTATTGCGAAAATCGCGGAATCATTCGGTGTCAAGGAGTATCGAAATCTCGAGATCCGTGAAGCAGATACAAACGCGAAATGTCACTGGTCGCAATTTTTGTTCGCAGGCACATCTGCGAGCATTATGACTCTACGCTAGCCACCCCTTTGGAACGTCGCCTCTTAGGACCTCGCGCTTTTTCTTGGACTTTCTGCTTTGCCAATCAATGCGGAAAATGGAAAAATGAATTCCTCGTATCCTATATCGCGTTGTGTGTGCTTACGCGAACGTGCTACCCTTCCTCAATTACACGGCGTTATAGGTGGTTATAAAACTGTATCAACGAACTTCTAGTTCAAATAGTTCATGGTATCATTTCCTATAAGCGACGATAAGAAAATCCAAGGTACAACGAAAGCTGCTTACAGCCAGTCTACGAAATTTCTAATAAAAATCTCGCGATCCCTCCCATCGGCGGAGGGGGGAAAAACTCAGCTTAAATCTTCATGGAGTTTTAATAAAAACTTTAAGAGAAATTATAAGAGCATTAAAGTTCCGTAAGAAATAAAACCTTGCTGCGTTTATAGAAGCTTTTCCCTGGGAAAAAATCGTTCGCTGGCTCCCGATAAAAATTCCTCTTATCACATTCCAGTCATCGTTCGCCACAGATTATCAACAGTGGTACATCGTAGCGGACAAACAAAAAAAGAAGGGAACAGTTAAGCTCGCCAACAGATCACGGACCAATCTAGCTGCGAATTTAAATGATAGCGCCGATTTAAAAGGTCGGTTGGAAAGCATCCAATATTAACAATACATTGCTTGCTTTTCAAAAGAGGTAGCACTGATCGTTCGGAGAAGATTAAAGGTCCATTCTCACCGTCTATGCGGGAGATTAAAGCGGAGACCCTTGCGCCGGCCGCGAAGTCGCTCGTGAAACAAAAAGAGCACGGCCGCTGAACCAATGTAAACCCATCAAATGGAAAAATCGCTCCATTAGCGAGTGTTCTCGAAAGTAAACGAGGGATACCTATCGAGAACAAAAACAACTTCCCTCTTCTCAAGTGCAGTTCCGTATAATCGAACAAAGATATATCGTCAGAAGAATAATCAATCCACTTTACACCTCACGGGAATGGAGACTTTTGTCTCCAATTATTTCCCAGTAGACGGTCTTTGCGTGCCATTAAGGATTCCCTTTGTTCCCACCTTGGTCCCCTTTTGACTTGCAGGGGATGCTGCGTCGCCGCGGAACTCCATTCTATGGGTTCTTTCTTCTCGCGGACGAAAGAACGTGCGCGACCACGTTCGAAATTGTATCCGTGGAATTCGCTTGACGAAAAATATTTTGTAGCACTTGAATGCCAGGTGGAAACGCCGTCATGGAACTCGTCGAAATGATTAAAATCCTTAGAAAAATGCCACGCGGATTCCTCAATCGAACCAAGGAGTGATCACAACCATCTGTTTCGCGCACATGTACCTTATACAAGCCTGTATAATTGAACGGATCCCGAATACGATTGAGAAAGTTACGACAACATATGTTGTCATAGACAATGCAGATGTCAGCGGCTCGAACCAGACCAATTAGGGCGAGGAGCTGATACAAATGTACAATATACAGTCGTAATTACATGCACCAGTTAAACGATCCAACAATGAGGATTTGCTGATCACTTCGCGCTGAATTCCTTCTACTGGTCGCGATTAAGAGATCGATCATTAAAAGATGACAATTCAGATTCCGTTTGAATAAATTCACGACAGATTATCTCTGTCACACGCGTGTCAAATTTTAACACCACTGTAATTAACGATATTTACTAATCTAGTAAAACCATCGATCAAAGCTCCATTAGACGAAACGCTGTTGTTAAACGACACGGGATATTCAGATTGTTTGCAGGATTAGAGCATCAGATTACTTCGACGGACGGTTAATCAACATCTGCCGGGCTACTGTAATTAGAAAGGTATTTACGGTAACCCCTTCAGTTGCGGATTCTACAGGATGTCTAAAGTCTTTTAGAAAGTGTAATTTCTCTTTCAGGGGTTGAGAAGGAACGGAACACAATATTGGCTACTAATTTTCGCTGTTGAGGATAATGGTAGACTGTCGTGATAAAATTTCACGAAAACATGCATTCTTGTATGTAATATTTGTTATCAGTTTAACTTTATACCTCGAAATACGGGGGTAGATGAAAAAAATGTTCAAACACGAACAATGGAAGAATCCCTGAATTTTTCCCTCGGCATACTGTTCTTCTTATTCTCTTCCTCTTCAATATTGGCTTCTTATTTTCTCTTGATGAAGGCATCGCTCCCAAAATCCACATCCAGATAGTAATATGTACTACCCAGTATTCACCATATCCAGTTATTGTTGCTCTCTTTTCAAACAAATTTTCAAGTTTCTTACTAATGCTGGTTCCTTTCCGTAAACCGTCAAATTCTCTAGTGAATTCGTCAAGCGATAAAACAGAAATGAACTACTTACAACGTGAATTACTGATTTCATCAACTGAAAGGTAAAAAATGAATCCTTCGGATATTCCATTCAAATTATCACCCACGGATAAGAGAAGATTAGGAAATCAAAGTTACCGTTGAAATTACCCGTGAAGATAATTGAATTAAAGACATCTGAGACCACCAAAATGTCAATCTAAGCTGGAAAGTGTCGTGAGAATCGAAGACCAAGTGTAATACGCTCTGCAAGGAAGTATGCTTACCTCACCTAAATCGTCCAATAACCGTTTAACGGGGCTCGATCGATTCCTACCAACCTATCGCTGTCCCCGCGAAATCACCGTTTCCGTCGATACATCTGACAATAAACCTGGCATGTGCCTACTCCGAGAGACGGGGCGAAACGGGGTCCATTTCGTACGATTCAATCCTATCGAGCGCGGCTGCCCTTCGATAAAGTAACGGCCTTATTAAAGCCCTGTAACTCCATTGTTCTCACAGATATTTAGCCCACGAACGCGTCAAACCTGGACACGAGCACGGACAGGAGATCAAGTAATATAACCTTCGTTTCCGAGGCTTTCCTTCAGGATTCGCAGCCGCGCGAAATTTATTGGACAAAGAGGAAAGACCGTGCCTCGAAACGGACTAATTAACGCGCAAGCAGTGTTAAAATAATGGATGCTCTCGTTGAATCGCGACGATCCACGGTTAGATAGGATACAACGGTTATAGCGCGAGGGGTTAATTTTCTGGAAGAGCGATTAGGGGATCGCTGCGCGGCCTGGCAACAATAAGATGTCGCTTAAAGAGATTATATTGGCTTTCGAGATAGCGTTAACCGAGTGGTAATTAATTCTGCATCAATTGTATAGATTATATCGACATCGCGATATCTTCGTTCCTAAGCTATCATATTCTCGGATTATTAAAATTTCATTCGATTAACTGCGCGGGGGTGATCCATCAACGATACTGCTGATCGTATCGGTCTATAGAAAGGCGATCGATAAATCTGATTTATAGAAACTAGGAAAATCACTCTCGATCAAATCGCAGTTTGGCTCCGTGCCAACCAAATGAAAACGCTTGTACTAAGAGTAATCGGATCAACGTATTATGGCTACAAAAAGCATTCGCACGAGCGAGATTTCCACCGACGCTGTTCAAATAAATGGATTTCCAAGGTATTAATCTTTTACAGTCACTTGAAGGTACTATCATAAGTGATGGAGAATTTAATATGAACGCATTGAACACAATTAATCAATACACTGATGCTAAAATATGTACAATGGTGCACCAGGACTCTGTATGCGCCTGTTGCGGCCACTGGCTCCTTCGATTTGGATACGAGAAATTTAGTGGCAATATTCCACGCTTAACTGATAGCCAATGTTTGATCGAGGTTAGTTCCTGCTTTGACTATGCACGTGTAATGCTCGGAGTTCCAACTATGCGGTATTCTTCTGTAATTTCGAAAATGTGCAACACTCGCAGAGATATTTACTGGTTCGTTATTGCATCATGATTAATAACTTAGCTCAAAATAAACTCCACGATATTAATGCACTTCACGTATCTGTAATACAAAGCTTCAACCCTTAACCTCTAATTTGATTGCATACACAATATACGTATGAATAATTAATCTTCAAACATTTCCATTCCTCTGCAAATAGATTAAACCGCTCTCAAACAGAGCGAATCAAATTTAACCCTTTTGTACCATTCAAATAGTTTCAACCAAATTGCCTCGAACCGTCTCGGTGCAACAAACACGTACATCTCGTAGAGAACGATATTCGATACGTTTCTCCTCGATTAGCATAAGATTACTAGATCGATAGGTCTTATTATGCGATGTGGTGGATTCACAGAGACGCTGCGTACTTTTGCAGGACCAGGACATGTTTGTCACGGGAGGCAGGTGGTGCGGCGGAACAACTGTTGGCTGGCCGTACTGGCCGTGTCAGTGGTGCTATCGATTCTGCGAAACAGTTTGGCGGGCGAACGGTATCCGCTCGATTATGGTAACAACCAGCTGTCGGTTAACCGCGCCGAAGTCGCTTACTGGGCTCGCGGCGCTAATGAACCATCCCTGAAATTCCAAAACCATTCAAATACTCCGTCATCCCGGCACCCTTAAAAGTTATCATTGCCATCAACTACCGCTCGGCAAACATTCCGTCCACTCGTCAAGAATGACATCACGGAGGAGTCGTCGAGAGCAATTTCCTGGCGAACCGCCCAGGCGGTGGACGCGAATCAAACCGACGAAGATGACGATCGATCGATCCGGTCGAGCGATCGTCGACTCGCGGATCCCGACCCGTCGAACGACTGCCACAAGGAACGACGCGATAAACGCCGAGCCGGGCCAACTGCCAGCGGATCGACCGGATTCACCGGGAGTTCAGTGAATATTCCGGAAGAGCCCCGCTTATCCTCCCGGGTTTCCCGTGTCGCGATGAAAGACGTCGCTAGAGAGGCGGCGATGCGACCGTTGATTACGGTCACGTTGTTGTGGATTCGTGCAATGACGACTCGCTAAAGGCTTTCAGACGAGAGAACAAGGACGTGAGAAGGCAAAGGGGATTCAGTGGCGAGCTTCGACGTCTTCGGATGAAAAGATCCTATAGTGTGGACGGTCAAAGGACTATGGACTATTTTCAGGGTGACGGTATCGTGGGTTCTCGGAGCTTGGGAGATGGCGAGGAAACTGCAATGGAAGCGACATTCGACTGAGATTCCTGAATCGGTTGTTTCTATCGGTAAAGCATTCGAAATAGGATTGAAATCGGAGAAATTCGCGGATCCAGGGGGATTAAGTGGTAGGAAGCCGTCGGAAGGCTCGGTTGAGCAATATTTAATCGATTCCGCCAAGTCTTCCACCTCTATTAATCAGCCATTAAGGATTGGACGGTTGAAATTGAAAACGCTGACGGGTCGAAAAAGATTAAAAGACGCGAAGAGACGAGCATCTACGAAAGTTAAGAAAAATACGCGAGATGTTGAGCCCAAAGGATACATCCAGAAACGATATTTCATTGAAACTCCTAAATCTTCCGCTTCTATTAGTGAACTGTTCGACGGAGAATTGAAACCAAAAGGGAAATCGGGAAATAGAAGTCGACGGACATGATAATTCCATGTATCAGTTGATGAGCAGAAGGTCCATTAAAAATTCGGGAATAAAACTTGACGAAGAGCCGAGGTCGTTCGATTCTGGTGATGTAATAAATCTGGAGTGGTCGTACCTCTGCCAGAATTCGGGATCCTCGAATTGCGAGCCGCGAGGCAAAAGAGTCAAAGCAATCAAGACAGAAGGGAGGACTCCTCATTCTTCAGAGTTCGAAGGTTCCTGGTGAACCTCGACGTCTCGTAAATCAACGTTTATTCGGAGAGAGATGGAGTATACGCGCCAGTTGAATGGAATCTCCGTGAAACAGATATCAACAAATGGAAGCGATGATGAGGCAGACAGGAGAACCCGTGGAAATTTTTCGATCCGCGAGAAGAGAAATATTATTCCGTCGAGCGACGCGGTCGCGTTGGATTCGTCGCAATACGATGGAACTTCATTGAATGTTACTTTCAACGAAACGACAAATGATTTTTTGGATAACGATGCGAAAATTGTTGAGACAGAATTGGAGATGGACTTCATTTCAGAGAACGTTAAGTATAACTCACTGGACGATCGAGATATCAGCACACGTACAGCAGTGGAATGATTCGACGTTAAATTTGAGTACTTTAACATTGAGCAATGAATTCAGTTCAACAAGTCACGACGGAAGCACAGGATGAGTTAACAGAGTAACACTCGAAGCACCAGATGTGGTGAGTGAGAACGATTTACTGCTATCGGATAGCTCGATGTTAAATGGCAAACCGAATTCGACATTGAAATGACAATGCACAGTTACCGGAAAACGTTTCAAGTCTAAGTAACGATGTGATCTCGATAAGACTCAATTTGAGCGCGGATTCGTCGCAAGATATGGAATTAGACGCTCCGCGGAGCGAGATTGATAAGGCTAAAGAAGAGGCGAATAAAGCGACAACGGAAGAGGCTTCTGCGCAAAGTAACGTGACAAAGGAGTCTGACGGCGTCCTCGTGAACTCCGAGCATAGCTCTGTTGCGGCGCCAAGGAGTGCCCCGTACCTAAGAAACGATATGAACTGTCTAACCGAAAGGGGCTATACGTCGGAGAACAGTGGCCTTCCTGAATTCGGCGAGGGAAATTCCGACGATACGTTCAGGAACTCATCTTCGACTAAGCAAGAGCGGAAGATTACGAAGGATATCAAAATAAACGCGAACCATAAGCAATCGCTCGTGAATAAAACGAAATATTCGAAATCGAAGCTTCCTTTAACCCCTGCTGAACGACCATCCGCGTCTAGAAAAGCCGTTATCCAAACAATTGGGACGATAAATAGGAAAGTCGACGACCAGGCGGAACGGTTCGATACAGCTACGGATGGTTTGACAGAAGATGATGAAGTAAAGTTTAACGATCCTCTAATGGTTTCGAAGAAACGGCAACCCGTCGGTTCAAGGGCGACAGAGTCGTTGAATCGAAATATTCAAACATGACTGCGACATTAAGCCTGATGAACCGTCCGTCGGGATTAGCTCGAAAAATGAGAGGGCTCAAACCCGCTCGTTGGATAATGGAACGGTGAATGAAGTTAATCCGTCCGACGGGTTTAACTCCTTGAGCACGATGCCCATCCCGGTGATCGATCATCCTACGAGAGAACGAAAGTCCAGGTCGTCCACGGTGCAAACTTCGACATCGACGAGCCTGAAACTTGATTCATCTATGAAGGTCGGAGGCCCGGTGTCCGGACGAACTTCTACGCCGACGTGGGTCAAGGACGAGGTCCAACGAAGAACCGCCTCGACCATGCAAATGGAATACGTCCAAGCGAATGCTAGCAACGATGCTGACGGGGGGCTAAGAGTCTCGTTGACACGTCCACTAGAATTCGTCTCCAGAGTGCAGGATTGATCAAAGGTTTCGCTCCCGTTTGAAAAGTACGAATGGTTCTCTGGGCAACTACCTTAACGAAAATCTCGCGCTTTCGTCTACAGAGAGGGAACAACTTCCAGTTACCGCCGAAACGTCGACCATCGGATTGATTAACGACGTGAACCAATTTTTGTTCACTTTTGACATGATCGCCACTTCTTCTGACCATGAACCGTTACCATGGACGAGGCGTCCTCGCAAACAACGAACAACTCGTCGCATGAGCTGGAACCGCCGAATCAGTGGCCAGTTAAGCACAGCGCGATGGTCGAGTATAATCTAGTGTTGACTCGTCTAATGATGGTCCATGAGAGGAAGGATACCATCACCTGCGGGCCAGTGATGCCGCAACGTGACGTTCAAGCGCTCGAGGTGATGCTTTACGCTCTGGACAGGCTCAACGATCGTGGAATTGTACCCGGTGTTAAGATCGGCGCCTACATTCTCGACGATTACGACAAGGATACGTACGGCTTGGGAATGGCTGTGGACTTTATCAAAGGTACGTGTTGTTTTGTCAGTTGATTAGCTGAAGGCTGATAATTCAATGGTCGTCGGTGTCCGATGTTGTAGACTGATGTTATGATTGACGAGTGCGATGCATTCGCGCGTCGGAAATGTAAATTCGTACGAGTTTCAGCAATACCCGCGAGCAACTGTCAACGTGTTTAATACGTTATTGATTAGAGAAACAATTCAAGTTAAACGACTAAGAAAATTGAATTTCTCTTTAAAGGAAAAAGATGTTCCGTTTCACCATATTGTTACTAATTATTTGCGAAGATCAGAAAAATGGAAAGAACACCGCTTATTTGCCGACTTCATTCTTTTTGAGAGGTAAAGAGAATGTTCGATTTGCTTAAGTTCGTTCATTTCCAAGATACGACAAGTGAAATTGACAATGTGAAACTTCGCGAACATATCACGGAGGTCTACGGAACCATTGCGTACTCTGAATTTTTCAATCCAACAATACAATCACATGCATTCACATTATAGGGAGAAAAATGAAATTCCGCGAATGTAGGTCACGCTGTGGGCACGATTCCACTGAAACTGTGAAAATTTTAACTGCTTTGAAGGCTAGGGGAATCTCACAGCGATAGCTCAAAGAAGCGATAAGATGTTCAGCGTGCGCGATGCTTTCTTTATATGGAAAATTCCGCTCGTGTAACGAACTTACGCGGCGCGGTGCTAGATGAAAATGCGGCAACTTTCTTCCAACTTTTCCGTTCTCTCCTCTCTGTCACGAGTCATGTTAATCTATTATTCTCCGCGAAATGCCAGGTCCATGTTTACCAAATGAATCAACCCGACAGGAAGTTTCATCAACCTTCAAATCAAAGAACGAACGTAGTATAATAAAAGAAGCCTCGTCACGCGTACTTGAACTTCGTCGAATTTTACATCGGTTACATCGCGTTCTTTGACGTAACGAATTCGTCTGTGGAAATACCGAACCGTTGCTTTTACTTCTTGTATTTCATTTTATCACCCTTTCTCATTTCGAAGCGAGTGTGAATACATTGTATACATTGTGTCGGAGATTCGTATTGTCGTTTTTTCTCTCTAATGATTCTTCAGTAAATTCTCGACCTAGATATTTGGCCAATGCCAGATGTTAATTTATCCTTTCTACACGATTATCGATGCGCGACCAGGTTTGATAGATTCTAGGACCGTTTCTTTCGACAGTGAACATGAGCCTCTATAGCGATGCAGTGGTGGTGAAAAATTGTACCCCTTGAAGAAAGAAGAGTATACTCTGTTGGGATACCGAACGGAAAGTTACACAAAACTCCGCTCGGAACGGAGAAGAAAAATTTGTATTTCTACTTCAGGTTCTAAAAATATGCAATGCCTAACGAGCTGAACGCTACGAAAATGAAACTTCAATAGAAACATCTATGACCTAGCGACCATTACATAATTATGAATTAATTTCAGTATACGGTTTACGTCTCCCCAGAGATTCAAATCCTGGATATTTAATCTAATTTGCTTCCTTTGAATGGAATCAACACACGGATTACGTTTTTGCTAGTGGGTAATTTCGCGGGGCATTGAAGCAAACCAGTTAACGAATTGTTAGCGCAGAGCTATTTTAATTGACGTGTATGATAGCTCCAGCGAAAACGCGCGCTGGACCTACAATCAAGTTTCTAATTAACACAATTCAGAGGGCGCAAACTGCTTCGCTGTAAAGCCTATCGTGTGTCGAGCGAAGTTTCTTTAATCGAACCATTTTCACAAAGTAATTTGGTATTTAAAATTGTTAACGTACGCAACTACTGAATTATTACTGTGTCACAAACACAATGAAGATCAACTGAATAGTTAACATCGCTAATCTAAATGTCGAAATTTCAAAATGATTCTAACATTAATACACGTTCTCCAAAGTTATCTAGTAGTTGTCATATTTGTCTTTCAATTAGAATAAAAATTAAGATATAATATAACAAGAAGCGGCACTAGACAATTCTGAAACGATAAGCTCTATAGAATTCAATTTCCTCGGGAAGACCGTTACGAGGCATAAAAATTCCAATGAAAAGAACACAACTTCCCATGCACTCGGGTAAAGTAAAGTGCGGATATTAAAATTTGATGTCCGTAGCAATAGCCCGACACTCGGTGAAAGCGAATTCGCATTGAAAGTTGACATTATTCATGTGTTTCCGCGAGATCACGTCGCGATACTGACAATTTCACCGCAGCACGAATGCGAAAGCAGGCGAACGAAACGTCCAAACACTGCAAAGATGAGGCAGAGCGGACATAGCGTTTCTAAATGAAAAACTCTGGCAAAAGTATAGAATTACTGAATTCCTTTTATAAGTTGCTGTATGAGAATGCAATGCTAATACAAATTTCGAGATTGATGTCGCGAATGTTTCAAAAAATTCGCGAGATTCTCTGTCTTTGCTTGTTGCGCGGTTCTAACGATTTCTGATCGACTAATTGAATTCTTGTACGAATATAATACACTTGCAACATATACGCTATTTGATTGAATATCGGTAAGGAGATTTTCTGCTCCGTGCTGCGATTGTATCTACAACGAAATATGCTTCTGAAGAAATCTAGAATCCCGCATAGATAACATGCAGGCATCGAGACGAGTCGATACGGAGGTGTCGTGAAGCTTTCCACGGTGCACTGCAAGCTCAAGTATCGCCTGTCGGTAAGCTCGTGATACTCTGCAAGCTCAAGTCGATAACTTCGTCTCGATTTATCCTAGTACCGACGAGCTACAAGATAGGCCACTGATCTAATGGAATTTTATGACCATTACTGACCGAAATATTGATCATGTACAAATTTTTACACCCTCTACAATATAGGATTCAAAATTGATAAAGTAGCAGTTCTTGCAAGATTCGTGGATATATTTTACGTAAAAGGGAGGACCGAATTAAAAATTTCCAAAGCTCATAAAATGTGAATTATTGCAGACATAAAACCTCTTGCCAGATAAAGATTTGATTTAAATTAAAATCCAAAAAGACCAGAGAGAAAGTAGAATTCTTCGACGGTTCCAGATTGATGCCACGAGAGTAAAATTTTACTTAACTTAATTTAAATTATGGCTTCAACTATTACCTGAAGTACAACGTAAATAAAATTTCCAAGTCCTGAAAAGGACTTGGATAATTTAAATTGTACTGCAAAATATTCGATGCTAAAAATACCAGTAATCCAGTTATTCTAATCTCGCGCAAAGTTAATGAAATAATGGAATGAATGAGTATCATAGAAAATTGTTGAAAGTAAATCTATGAAACCTTTGATCAAGTGAAAAATCTATCTATCTCTATCAAAAGCTACGACCACCATCTTTTAACTAGTTTGGTACATCTAGCATCAAGTTTACTACAATACAGTTGTACACATGTCTACAAGCGCAGTCCTTAGCATGATATCGTCTTTCAGAGACCAGGCTCTCGAAAACGTTACCAAGTACCCAGGTCCACCAACGAGGAGGTGACTACGCAGGAACACATCCATATTTCCCTAATCCCATCCACCCTCCATTACATGTTTACGATCTCGGTACAGAAGGTACCGAGATCCGACTCTACTTGAATTCAATACACGCCAAATCCAGGGTCATTTTCTTAGAAATTGCAATGTGGACTTTACGAATCGCGAAAGGGAAGAAGGGACTGGAAGTATATATCATGTTCTTATCCAGAGAGTAATTTACAAAGTCTCTTTATCGACACTTTAGAAACATTAAAGCGTTTCTCAAAAGGGATTACGATGCGATAAACACTAAACTCTATTATACTCTATTCTGAAAAAATGAAATTAAAAAGGTAATTAAAGTTGGACAAACTTGTGATAAGTAATAAATCAAGGAGAAAAGTGAACATAACATTCGCGACGTGACCAAAGGTACTCTACATACTCACGTGGATCTACGTAATCATGTAGATTTGCTAACTAAATGTTTCCGGCGCTGTCCACTTTCCAAACCACGGTCTTTTCGACCCATGGAGCTACTTACGTGTAACATTAAGTTAGCGTGCTCACTACTTGCTTGCCACATGCGATGCATGCCAGCGAGTACGCAGAGTAATAAAACTATTACTGATAAACATCAGTAGTGTGCAAATGGAGACTAAGAATAATTATATTCAATTTCGATAAAACGGGGATTTTGAGGAAAAATTCTATGGTTTCGCTCTTGATAAGACAATGTACATACTCCCTTACAATTTCATTACAATTATTATCACAATTACTATTATCTAATTATAATTATTATTATCTATGACTAATAATATACGCATCCAGCGGCGATCCAGCGGCGAACGTAGAAATATCTGTTGAAATTATTTATTGACATCACAGGAATTTTATTATAGAAATCATAAAAATTGGATAACAGAATGGAAATGAAATGGATTGGTTGAAATTCGACTCAAAACCATTGAATTTTTGACAAGAACGGAGAAAATACGTCAAATTTCACGATTCCCTAATAATCATTCTCAATTATAATTTCGTACAGCCTATTTGCGTGAAACAATTGGAAAGAACCTTGGAAAACGTGGAAATGGCAATTTCTTTACGTAAAACAATACCATGCGTCAAACGCTGCATTCACCGAAAATATCATTTCCTCATTTCCAAATTTAAAGAGAATAGTGAAGTCATTTTGCGACTACAGAATTAAATTTTCTGTTGTTGTAATTATTGAAATCACGAACCAACCTTTGATCAAGGGAAGATACCATGGAGACAGAAAGAGAGAGAAAGAGAGATGGAGAGAGAGAGATGCCGGATTATTTAAACAATTCCCTGATTTTCCACCGTCGCATATATTTCTTTAATCACAGAATGATTACTTCCATTTCAACTACACCTGCTCTCAGTTTCAATACTTAAGATAACTCATCTACCGATCACTGAATAGATTACTAATACCGAATGAATTGATTAGCATGAAAATAGTCATGGGAAAGGAACAAAGATGGAACGTAATTAAATTATATTAATGGAGAATATGTAGTAAGTTATATCACGACATCCAGCCGCGTTCCAGCGGCGAAGGGAGGGGTTGAAATAAATCAGAATAAACGAAAAACTAAGCGGATTTCCGAACATCAATCACCTACCCATCGAACATTAAAGAATCAAACAACCCTCCTTCGATGAGGCACGATAAATTTAACAAGTTATATCAAGTCATCCAACGGCGGTCCAGCGGCGATCCAGCGGCGAACGCAAAAATTAACTTAAACTATATCTTATTCTCTAATTACACTAATTATATAATCTACGTGCGTAGTCCTTAGCATGATATCGTTTTCGGGAGGCCGGTCTCTCGAAAACGTTACCAAGGGCCCAGGTCCACCCCGTGGAGGTGACTACGCAGGGACCCATCCCTAAACCCTAATCCCATCCACCCTCCATTATATATTTACGATCTCGGTACAGAAGGTACCGAGATCTGACTCTACTTGAATTTAGTACACGCGAAATCCATAATACATTTCCTAAAATCTATCAGATATTTAGAAACTGCAGTATGGACTTTACGAAAGGGGTGACGAGAAATACCACTGTCTTACCCGAAGAGAGATTTATTAAGTGACTCTTCCAACACTTTCGACAAACGAAAATGTCTCGCAAAAGGTTCTATGGTACGATACTCTAAATTCTACTATTATATTAAAGAGCATTCCAATCCGATGCTTCCGCGTTAGCCATTTGGCAAACCGTACCCGACGCGAATCGCGAGCAAGTTTTATGCCACGTCTTACGTCGAAACAATCGCAACCGCGCTCTCCCCGACGGTGAGTGAGATGTCCATCTGAACCCCAGCGAGGCCCAACTCTAGGATTGCTCTGCGATAGAGACGAACCTCGTGGAACCGCCCGAATCCGTCTTACAGCAGGTCAGACCCCAGCGCCTCGGGTTGGGAACCACTCAGCCCGCTCCATCGTGAGCGCGTCCACGGCTGAACCCGTGAAGATCCAGGTGGCCACGACAAACACGCATCGGTTTGATCGAGTCGCAACTGTTTCCCTGCGTGACGATTAAAATCTAAATCTCGAGCGAAGGAGAAAAAAAGGAAAGGGAAAAAAGGAAAGGGGGAAAAAAGGAAGAAGAAAAAAAGAGGAAATCTACGTGAAGCGATCTTACGAAGCATAAAGTTAGAGTGCTCGAGCAAATAAACGCGAACTAATTTACCCGAGAACAATTAAAAGTTCTGTCTTGATAAACGAGGGGTGCAAGAAAGGGGAGCAGTTATTTCTCTCTCCGGGTAAGAAAACGTATTTCTTTACAATACGATTGCAATTAAATTACAGAGATGTACAATATACAAGTACTTATGACTAAAAACGCACGCATCCGTCAGCGATCCAGCGGCGATCCAACGGCGTTCCAACGGCGAGCAGAGATTTAAGTAAACCAGAATAAACCAGAAAGAAAGTGATTTTCTAACCATCAAATATCAAACCATCGATCATCAAACCATCAAACATCAAACCATCAAACATCAAGCCATCAAACATCAAGCCATCAAACATCAAACCATCAAACCTTCAAACGTCAAACCATCAGACGTCGAACGATCAAACAACCCTTCATCGAAGGGACACCATAGCGAGATAGAAGTCACCATATATAATTAATAATAAAAACGGGGGAAATCGGGATAAAAGGGGATGATTATCTTATTAAAATTACATTACATGAATGTACAAATTGGATGGCAATAATTAACTTAAACTAAACTATTCGCAGTCCAATTTAAAGTTTCAAAGTCCTGAGAAGGACTTGGAAATTTCAATTGTACTGAAAAAGACTCGACGCTAGAAGTACCAGTAATTAAATTATTCTAATCTCTAACGAAATTAATGAAATAATAAAAAATTGTTAAAAGTGAATCTATGAAATCTTTATACAAATGAAAAATCAAACTATCTCTATTAGAAGCTACGAACCACGATCTTTTGACTAGCTTGGTATTTCTAGCGTCAAGTTTACAATTATACTTATGTCTACGCGCGTAGTCCTTAGCTTGATATCGTTTTCGAGAAGGCAATCTCTCGAAAACGTTACCAAGGGCCAAGGTCCACCCCGTGGAGGTGACTACGTAAGGACACACCCCTAAACCCAAATCCCATCCACTCTCCATTACATATTTACAATCTCGTTACAGAAGGTACCGAGATCTGACTCTATTTCAGTTAAAAAACCGAGATCCATAATACATTTTCTAAAATCTACCAAAGAATTCTAGAAATTGCAGTATGGACTTTACGAATCGCAAAAGGAAACACTTTCTTATTCAGAGAGAAACATTATTATAGAATGATTATACGATCATTCTATTTTACAAAAGTTAAAGTATTGCACAAAAAGCAATACGAAAGGATACTTTAAATTCTATTATTCTACTTTAAAACGACTCAAAATTAAACGGAATAAATCAAAGTGTGTGTTTCCCTCTGAATAAGAAGAATGTGTTTCCGTACAATTTTATTACAATAATCAGTACAATATATATACAAAGTTTGGTACAGTAATCATAACAATTTCATTACCATAATCATAACAATTTCATTACAATAGTCATAACAATTTCATCATTGTAATCATATAAATTTGATAACAAAGGAAGTGGAAAGGATTAGGGGTATTATTCTCGACGAAGTTGGTGAAGTTGTTGAAATTCGCCCCAAAACCAATGAATTTTTGACAAGAACGGAGAAAATACGTCCAATTTCAAGATTCTCTTAATAGTGATTCTCCTAATAGAATTTCGTATAGCCTGTTTGCGTGAAGCAATTGGAAAGAATCTTAAAGATTGTGGAAATGGAGATTTTTTGACGTAAAACAATACCATAATGATATCTCCAACGTTGTATTCACCGAAAATACCATTTTCTTATTTCCAAATGTAAAAAGAATAATGAAACCAATTTGCGATCACAAAATAGATAAATATAAAATCATTGATTAAACTTTACGTTCAGAAACGTATGCAACGACGTTCCAACGATGAACGTAGAAATTAAAATAAATTAGGAATGGAGTGAATTTCCAACAATCAGACCAATCTCTTTCGAGAACAAACACCACAAAGAGATAGAAATTGCCATAGATTATGCAGGATTCTCTTAAACGAGCCCCTGAATTTTGACCGACGTGTTTTTATGAATAGAATATGAATAGAAAATTATTGATTTTATCGCTGATAACAAAGAAATGCGAGATACCGGTTTCGAAACAACTATTCTACCACATATCGAAGAATCTGTTAGTACCCAATGAACTGGGATACCATTCTTACGAACTAATTAAAGCGAGAATAATTACGCTCGGTTGTGATAAGTGAGAGAAGTCAGGATAAGAGGGAAAAGGGTTACACAATTACAAATTTACATTACACAAGTGTACAAATATAATAGTAAAAATTAACTTAAATGAGTCAGGATAAGAGGGAAAGGCTCACACAATTATAAATTTACATTATATGAGTACAAATATGATCTTATAAATTAACTTAAACTAAACTATTTGCTGTCCAATTTAAAGTTTCAACGTCCTGAAAAGGACTTGGAAAATTTAAATTGTATTGCAAAATATTCGGTGCTAAAAGTACCAGTAATTAAATTATTCTAATCTCGCGTAAAGTTAATGAAATAATAGAATGAATGAGCATCATGGAAAATTGTTGAAGGTAAATCTATGTAATCTTTGTACAAGTGGAAAATCTATCTAGCTTTATCAGAAGTTACGAAGCATGGTCTTCCAACTGGTTTGGTACTTCCAGCACCGAGTTTACAACAATACTTATGTATACGCGCGTAGTCCTTAGCTCGATATCGTTTTCGAGAGAGCAGTTTCTCGAAAACGTGACCAAGGGCCCAGGTCCACCACGTGGAGGTGACTGCGCAGGGACCCTTACTTACATGCAGCATGCGGTGCATGCAAGCGAATGCGCAGCTAAATGATTTATTAATACCAAGCAAATATGAATTGATTTGCACTAGATCAATTAGTAATTCTGTTTTCTGAAACGAGAAGTATAAGGAAAATAGGGATAGGTTGTGTTTACTTTGGGTAAGAAAATGCATTCTTTTACAATTTCATTACAATAGTAATTAAAATTATATTATTTAGCATACAAACCTAAATTAATTCTAACTAAAGACGTATTCTCATCCCTCGGCGATCCCACGAGTAACGCAGAAATTTGATTTATTTTCACAGAAATCTGAAGTACGAGATAGAGGAGCGAGATCAGATACCAACGAAGAATGACAGAGTAAGAATTCGAACGAAAAGAGATGCGAAATAAAACAGAATATGGAATAATGGAATAATATCGACACTTGACAAGAACATCGCAACGAACATTGATATCCTTACGCAAATAACTTAAATCTGACTCTTGAATCTGACTCTTAAATTTAACTCTTAAATCTACGTCTTAAATCTAATGTTACTCGATATCGTTTTAGAAAGACCGGTCTTTCAAAAACGTTATCAAGGAATTAGGTCCCTGCACACTTGCCTCCACGTTTAGAGATGAGTACGCAGAGACCTATCCCCAAACCCAAATCCCATCCACCCTTCCATTATATGCAGCCTCGGCACTGAGGTACCAAGATTTCATTCAACTTTTCTCTTAAACTTGTGTAATGCCAAATGGATACGGTGCGCAGCACGGCTATTTGCTTACGCACGCAACTTATTAGGAATTCTTTTATCGTTACTCTAATACACTATTTTTATTTTGTTATATCGTTACTTTAATAAACTATTTTTATTATAAATCTAACATATAATAGGTGTGGACTTTCAATTCTCTGAAGTCCAAAAATATTTCAGTAACATGTCAAGAATTCGGAGACACGTCAAAAATTCGGTAACAATTGCAAAAAGCTAAATTCTTCAAATACAAAAGTTTGGTAGCAAAAAGAAAATTAAAATTGAAAAATAAGAAAAACAAATAATAAATCATAAAACTAATAAAAGTAATAAAACTAATCGTTCAATCCCAAGAGTGTTCGCGATATACACTAGTCATTCAATCGCGAAACTATTCTCAACACATAACAATCTCTCATTTTTTAAACCGATAAACTAATAAAAAGAACGATATCAGTTATATAAAATAGGAGGGCTATATATGCTAGCATTCAGTCGAATGCGCTAGCTGATAGCCCTCCAGTTTGTTCAAGTATATATCAAAATCACTACTACTGCTACCTCATCTACCCCACCACCTCTAATTAAAAATTCGGTTTGTACAAGCTCACCGTTCGCAGACAAGTGACGTCATCAGCGGCTAGCATCCTCTCCATGATCCTCTACCATCGACTCAGCTAGCTGACCATTGTCCACTACTATGCAGTCAGCACCCTCTCAGTAATCCTCCAGCATCGACTCAGCTCGCTGACCACTTTCCATTACCAAGGGGTTATCACGATGACCAGTGTCCACCATCATGGGGCTCAGCACCCTCTCCGTGATCCACCACCATCGACTCAGCTCGCTTGACCACTGTCCACTACCAAGGGATCATCAGGCTGACCAGTGTCCGCCACCATGGAGGACAGCACCCTCTTCGTGGTCCCCCACCACCATCATAACACGTTGATCATGCTCCATCTTCCTGAACTAGGCCCAAGAGGAGCTCTGATCGGTACCGCGTCTATCGAGCAACTGATTAAATCAGCGGAAGTGCCCTCCTTATATACCCATGGCTCCCCACCCCTGCGCTTAAATTTTAAATTGATTTTTCGTTAAAATTGGCCGTAATTTACCGTTTTTCGCAATTTTTTTTTACCAATTAATATTCTTAACGATTACTCACAACTATTGGTAATAATCATTTATAAATTTTATGTAAACTAAAGCTACATTTACGTTTTAAAAGAGAATTATTGTTATTCTTCGCGAGTTTACTTCTTAATCATTTATGTATTATTATCGCGGACAAGATGCATCTACTGGGATCACTATTGCTACTTCCGGTACCTATTTGGAGCCATATGCTGAATTGGTAACATTTCGAAAGACAGTAAAATTGTACGACTTTGGTGATCGTACTTTGATCATAGTCGTAAGGGAAGTAGTAGAGCTTTCACTGCTAACTTGTAGCTTTTACCGGTAATAACAATCTCTCCAATATCAAAATCTGATAACTTTTAAAAATCTTCACGAAACTCGAATTGTTACAACTATTTGCGTAATTCAATTAGATTTAGAAATATTTGCCGATATATAAAACCATTTATTCTTTCTCTAATTTTCAGTGATATCAATCAATATACCAGACTGGCAATTAAGTGACCAACAATTTTCCTCAAACAAGAGCAAAATTAAAAGTAACAAAAATTGTACAATCGTACACATAATTTTCCAGAAACTTGACTATATTATAAACTAAACACGAAGCACGCTAGCCATAAATGCAGAAATTTTACGAGCTCAATAAGAAGCACGCTTTATTACTCCGCGAATGTCTATCGTCGGTGCAATGCCGTTCCTCACTACTTGTTCTATTAAATATTCAAACCTCAACGTTTAATGTCGCTACAAAGAAATGGTAGGTGTAATGCGGGTTACAGTTTTTAACGTCCAAGCTCCTCCACCCAGTTACTCTTGCTGACGCAATCTCGTTGATATTCAAAGTAGTATTCGAGTTTTTATTAATACTTTTATGGGCAGTGCTTAAAACGCGTGCACTCGGATATTCTGCAGATCGGACGTGGAGGTGTTGCTATTCCACTCTCGCCTAGCCTTTTCCACTTTTTTCTTTTTCCGACGTCCTCTTTTTTCCTGTTTTTTTCTTTTTCTTTTAAAGCTTCTCAGCGAACGTGGAACACGTATACGTATCGGGAGATTCGTACGTAGGGAACATACGTAATTCCATAGCGTAAATATTTCAACAATTTTCATAACCCACTGGTTGGCCACGATATCGTGACGCGTTCGAGGAAAACCTCGTCTAAAATTGAATAAAACAGAGAGATGAAAAAGGAATCACGGTATGAAAATTATGTACTTTATTCGCGTAAAGGAACAAACTTTTGTGCCCAGCGCACTGGCTGTATAAAATTCTTCTGTGTAAAGGAACACGTCAAATACGCTGCTTTGCAAATGAACTCTTTACTGAACGTGAATTTTATTAAATTACACAGGTTGAAGTTAGTAACTACACGAAAGTCCGATGGTAATGAATGTAATATAACGGCAAACTAGTTGAGTTAGCATATGATTATTGTAATACCACGTTGACCTCATTTTGCACGTGAAGGCTTCCAGCTTTTTCGTTTTCCTCGTCCTAGCTGTTTGTGGATAATTAACTTTCCCATTGAAATTAGTCGAATCGCTTTTCAATTTTAATTACGATTTGCGCAGAAAAGAAAAATGTCGGCACCGTTGAGCGATCTAGTTAAATTGGAAACGTTTATATTATCGTATAAACACAGTCAGGGAAATCGCGCATATAAATTAACGAGAATTTTCGTTATTTCGCAGAAATTTCCAATTGATATCGTCCAATGTAGACGCTCGATTACGCGGATACTTTTCGCGCCGTTCCCACGCGAATATCGGCTCTATTATTCGCGTACAAACGGGGGATTGATATTAAATTTCCATTAATTTTCACCGCGAGGAAACATCAATTTCTGGCCAGAAGGTGCACGTAAATACGCGTAGATAACGCTACTGTGAACAGTGGACGCGATAATTTGTCACAACTTACTTCTGGACAAACAGTTTAGAACCTCCATTTTTCATGTAGCGACCAACTCAAGTGGGGGGGGGGGGATAATGACAAAATCGAAGCAATGCCACGATCTAGTAAAAACTTGTTGAAATGATAAAAACAATGTTTATCCGGTTGAAAATTTCAGTACGTTTGCGTGTCCATATCAGACGACGTAAATGTAATTTCGAAAATACTGAAATCGATTAAAATGGCAAACGAGAAAAAAATTACAGATTCTCTGATACGTACATATTTTGGTAAACTGACTTTGAAATAGTTCCATATTTCTGTTAGATGCATTTATCTATTTTTTCGCCCCTGCTCGTATTCTCTCTCTCTCTCTCTCTCTCTCTCTCTGTTTCCCTACGTTACTTAAAAAGCACGCTGGCAATATTTCGCAAAGGATAAATTAAGTTGGCTGCTAGGTTTTTAAAATATTCCCTCTCGCGTAGCGTTTTAGGAATTTACTTTGTAACTCGTGGGGCGTCGTGTAAAATAATTGGGATCGAGCTATCGATTTCATTATGAAACGGAGCTTTGAAAGAATTCGTGTTTCGGGTCAACGGAAATTCCAGAACGAAGAAATTGCAATTTCCTGATGGAAAAGCTTCCTCGATTTGTTGCGATTGTAGTCGTTGCAGATCAAACCCAGTGTCGTAATTTCTACTACATTGGTGTTTGGAAATGTTTTTAGCCGCGCTTCCGAGAAGAATTTCCAATTTCATTGCATTAACATGCAGTATATTAACGTATCTTCTTTTTTATTCATTAGACAAAAATATTTACAAATAATAGCACGGATCAGGCGTCACCGTCCACGATTTTCCTGTTCAAACGGAAAGATATTTCACGTAGTATATCAAAGAAGACGAGACGCTACGATAGTGTCAATTAATGATTAATTAAGACGGAGTGAAAAAAAAAGTATGAAGAAGAGCGACACAGAAATTCCTCGTTCACACTCATTAACTCGTGAACGATGCTTCAGATATTCCATAAACGCGGAAGCATCTCTTCTGGTGGAAGACTCGTCCTCTGTTGGACGATTTTTCGTGTAACCGTCGACGCTTGACACGGCCAGGTAGCCAGTCATGTAAATAAAAATAAGAACCATGGTGTATTCTGTATTTATGAAGCGGATGAGGTGGAAAAATAGCGAATTTATTCGTTTTTCAAGGAACTGAAGAATAAAAGAAGGAGCAGTTTGTATTCATAACCGCTGGGAGCAGAACGACGAGATCTCGAGAGAACTTTAAGGTGACGCTGAAAACGAACAGCGAAGCTCGAGTGAATGTTAATAAACACCCGTTAAACAATACAAGAGAGAAAAAATTCGCTCACAAGCCGGAAGTGCGAGAGGTAGAGGTGTGCAACTTCAACGGAGGGAAACGAGTGACGCCTCGTTACAGAATAATAAAATTTAATTAAAAGGAGGCAAAAATAAGAAGCAACATTTCATTATGGAAAAATTAAAGCATCCTGGTTCAGCAACGTTCCTGTTAACTGAAAAATGTAATGTTTCGAATTAAAATGATACACCTCTTCACCTTGCAGCTAATTCGAAATGAGTGCATTAAATTTTCATGCTGCAAACTATGAAGAAAATATGAAAACTCCTACCATAAAGGATGCCTAGTGTAATAGAGGAAGCCCAGTATAATAGACTTCATATGCATTTCCTATACGACTCGAGAATTGTATAACGATCGACGATTTTTCGATGCTGGTATATTTAAAGGTAGTTGTAACCAATTTATAGCGAACCACCAAACACAATCATACACCCTCTGTGCCGACGAAATCGAACAGACTCGTCGGTTTCGCCGCATACGTTTTGTTCGAGAGAAAGTGAGAAAAAAAATGAAAGTTGTATCATTTCTCCCTCTGCGTTTATCGATTTTCAATATTTATAAGATACAAACTTGTTCATTAGCAACGTCATTTCATAACCTGTTAAAATGCAGATTTTGATTTATCCATCGTTATCTTCTTTTATCACGCGGCGATTAAAAAGTTAATTCGCCTAGCGATAACAACAGCAGTCTAAAAAATATTCTCTACGCCCGCTCATGCGCAGCCACTCTCCACTTTCTGACCTCTCCTCTACGACTTGAAAGTGTTTCTTCAAAAAGATGAAACTTCGATCGTAGCTGCAGATATTTGCTCTTTGAAATTAGACTACGCGTTTCCCGCGTTCATCGCATTTTCCTCGATGAATAATGCAACAATGCCTGTAACATTTTAAACCTGGAATTTTCAACGGTCTAGAAAGCCCTCCCATTATTCGCATCGAATCAATTATCCTGAAATATCGAATCGCCCTTATCGGATTTCGTTTTAATTGTGATAATCCGACTAGATAAGATACAAGCAACCTTGTCCACTGAAGGAAACGGTCGATTAAAAGTTCAATTAACCATCAATCCACGAATTATTTAGGGTAACGTTCAATGGGATACAATGATCGCGCGAAATTTCTTCTTTTTCCAGAGAGATGTCTCAGGTGTAGATACTTATTTTCTGGCTTTTTACCACTAGACGATAAATATTAAAAAATGGGGCGGGAAAGTTAGGGGAAAAGAAGGAACGAAACCACTGAAAGGAAAGGACTGAAATTACGCAGAAGTTTGTGGCTTGTTCGTGAAGAAAATTGCCTCATAAACTTTCCTTATCGTGTAGACATAACGCCTCTCTGCTTGTTGCGAGGGATAATATTCAGTTAGGATATCGTAGGCAAAAAGCGAACGCTTTCGTTAATAAGATACTCCGCAACGAGTTCTGGGCACCCAGTTCTCGGAACTTAGTGAAGGATCGTTTAACGCTTGCACGTGTCATCCTATTTTTCACCATCGACTGGAAGGGATATGGAGATTCATCGAGTCTAGAGGAACCAATGAAATTCACGTCGCCGATGATGTTTTTCGGCATCGCATACTTCATCCGCACAGATGCTTACTACACATCATTCACTTTTATTCCAGTGTATCCATCTCGTTCCAAGTTCCACTCCAAACATCGCCGTTTTACTCGAGCCAAAAGGAAAACGAAATTAAAGTCTCGACGGAGAGGTCAAAGAAGGAGGAGCTTGAACTCGCTTTTGAAGTAATTTCCGTCCTTTTGCAACATGGGAATTTTTTTTATGTCGCTGCACACCAATACCATCGACGCGACGTAATGCCCGAGCAATACCGTTATGACATTTCCTGCGATGTTGGTCTCGAATCCTTTCAAACCTACCGCACCCATTACAAGTTTCCAATAGAAGGAGCGATCCGGCGTGATGCAATGAAAGGAATAATAATACAAGGGGAACGAGCGAAAAAAGAGAAACGTTAAAGTAAAACAAAGCCAAAAGTGGTCCGAATCGATGCGCTGGCTCCATGAAAAAGCATTCGACGTGTCGTATAACTGTCACGCACCCGTCAAAAGGGAAATTCTTTTTCGAAAAATGAAGCTGTCCGCCATTTGACAAACCCGATAATCGCGCGTCTTGTCCGACATATCTACACGATCCGCCGCTATAATTGGATGGCTCGCATCAGTTTTCCCTCACTGTTCGTTCCTGTTGCGGGAACTTGTTCCGGGAATCGCTACGAACCCGATTAACTTCGATGCCTGAATTTAATGAGAACGCGATGCGCGAAACTTTCGGACAACGAAACAGAACCGCGCTGGTTGCAAACACAAAGCAACGCCGAAACGCGTAGTAAGTAATGCTCAATGTGGATTCGATATGAAACTCCCAACTCGCGACGTGGCGGCTTGGAAATTTATAATTACTCGTCAAATTTTTTCTTCTATCTCGGTGACAGAACCGAAGTTATGAACCGAAGAAGGGAAAATTCTGCAGCTTCATTCTGCGAGAAGTAACCTGCTCCGCTTAACCGAAACGTAATATTCTACAATTTGTCTTTTATTACCTCCAGCCTCCCCGTGAACCAACTTTCGCAGCAATCTAAAGAACATTACCAAAGAAAACAGCAGATAAGCAGAAGAAATCGCATCGAAGTACCGTCCCAGCGTCATGACTGGCGCGTCGGGCCTCCCTCCGGGAACTCTTCGAGAAATAAATAAAAGACACAACCCCGGTCCCGTTATTTTCCTCGCCTTTCGCTCCCAGACCATCTACATGGGACACGCGCACACGCGCATACCGGCCAGCACGGGATTAGCTGCTTACGTACGACGACAATAATTTATCAAAGTACTTCTTACAAGACTAAAAGTGCCAATGCTGACAACCGGTGGAATAAAGAAAACTTCCACTTCTTCCGTTCCTCTCTTCTTTCGGCTTTCTCTCGGCTTTCTTTAATTCCTACCCGCGAGAGAATTATGATCGACGATTTAAACAGTCGCACGCGGCAAAATGAAAGGAACAGGATTCGCGAGGCGTGACGTGGGACAGGGTAAGACGGTTTGGAGGAAACGAGAAAGAGAATGAACGGGAGGGAGAGGGAAGGTAGGGTAGTAGGGAATGAGGCAGGACTTCGAGGGTGGCGGAGGGTTGATGCGTTCCACAGGAGGGTAGTGTTGATACAGTCGCAGAGCCAGTCAGTAGCTGCTACGACACGGGGCCGCGCGCGCGTGCTCCAACTACTCCAACGGCTCTCTGTCCTACGATGCCGTTGGATTATTGTGGCCGAAGAAATGTGTACGAAGAGTCAAACAAGTGGGCGAAAAACCGACCGGCTCGTTTCCCGCGAATCCTGCCGCGGTTCTTCGGCGTTTTATTGAACGATTCCATGAAATTGCTATTGTCACAGTGGTGTTCCGTCACCGATGTGAAAATCGTAAGCATCGTTAAGATATCTCTCTGATAACAGAGTACATTGAAGACACGGGTGTAATCGATCGATCCATTGGATAAAACGGGGGGCAAAATTATTCGAGCGAGGAGCAAAAAGAAATTAACTACGGAAATTCATTCGCGGGTAAAGAATGAACACATTGTATAACAAAAACCGTTTAAAACAAAAATGAAACAATGGCGAAAGGGAGAAACTAATCCCCTTGCGATTACGCTTAGCGCATGATATAACACGAGAAACAGTTTGGAAGATTACTTCTGAAATTCTCTGGCAATACAGCTTGACGAGACGGAGGTGATTGAAAAATACCACGTTCGTTAAGTGGCAGCTGTCGCGGTTTTATAGCAATTTACGCGACCCTGTGCTTGTCGCGCACGCAAGAACGTTATCGCCGGAGTAATTGCGCCGTAAACTAGTGAATAATTGTCTCAATGAAAATGAAGGAAAAAGAAAAGAGACTGTTTGAAAACTTTTTTCGTAAGTTCGAGTAATATTTTCGAGATAGCGTTACCAGAAGCACGCGTCGGTACAATTTTCTGGTAATGCTTGAAGGAAAGTAAATGTTATCCGTCGTTGACCGTAATCGGTCAGATTAGAGACTTCGAGCGTAAGATCTGTTAATTAGAAATTTAATTACCGAGTAAGGGGTGAAACCAGTCGTAGCTTCCATATCATCGTCGATGCCTTTTGTAATTAACATTTTCAGGAAGCCGTTTAAAAAAAGTAAATTTCAAAGTCGGAACACCGCGAACCGGGCCCACACTACACAAAGCGTGCAAATTAGATTAAAAAATAATCCCCAAACTTAGAGAAATGAACAGATGTGTCTCGTGGACCAGTTATTCCTGTGGTTTACATTTTTCAACGCATTCATAAATCACTCGTTCCAGAATGCTCAAAGATAATTACTGGAAGTAACGATGAAAAATGTTTATGTCGGTTCAGGAAACAAATCCATTCTGTATCCAATAATCCACCACACATTAGCTTGATAAATTAATTTTTATAAAAAGAAAAAGATATATAATATACTCCATCATGCGAATAACAAATGTTTACATTTTAAAAGATATTTTCTGGCGATAAAAATGTATTATTTGACAATTCTAGCGGAATAGGAAGTCCAGTAAAAATTATACGAATGTTTCTCCACAACCAATTAATGCTGTTAACTGACAGAAGACTTCACTTATTTGTAATTTAATTGAGATTAACTTCGAGGGAAAAACAAACTGATACGTGCACACTGCAACGTTCTATTCTCTTTCACGTCCGTTTAACCGAATCATTTAGAAAGTCATATAAATTTTCATGTCAAAAGTTTCGTAATGCTGCACAGTATATGCGAATTTTTTTCAACGTGATGAAGTTTTGTACGAAAAAGGAAAAACTAGGCAGACAGACAAAATGGAATGAAAGAAAAAAGCCTATGGCTATCTGGAAAGGCTCCTTTGTTTTTCAATGAGATTCCGAAATTGTAATATAATATTATATTCTATTCATCGCGGTTGAAACAGTAACTAACAGTGCTTCAGCAAACTTTCTCTCGGGAACTTTTTACATTAATTATACACCATCTCCATTTAGCCACAGAATAATAGCGAATACCAAACAGATGCAATAAAATATTCGTCCGTTTATTCCAATTTGATCGATTCCAATCGTGATTTCGCGATGAATTATGAGTTAAAATTTGAGAATTAAAAACTTTATTAATCATAATTATGCAAATTAAAAACTGTAGAGATTGGAAATTCTGATCATTGACTTCCCTGAACTAAATCAGTAATGACCAATAGAATAGATCCAAAAAATATGTAAATACCACTGTACACCATACAGTTTCATCAGCAATAGACAGTGCCATTTGTGCCATTCGAATACAGCATGAACTCATCGCATTATTAACCACCATCCTTGGCTTGATTCTCAATTACTACAGAACGTGGGATTTAATTACTCAATGCGTCATTTATATTTATTATACACAGGTTTCGCCAACACCTACAGCTTTTGTCAAAATTGTACACGGTTCGAACCTGAAAAGTGTTTCGCGATGAATTATGAGTTAAAATTTGAGAATTAAAAACTTTATTAAACATAATTATGCAAATAAAAAACTGTAGAGATTGGAAATTCTGATCATTGACTTCCCTGAACTAAATCAGTAATGACCAATAGAATAGATCTCGTAGAAAAGATCCTCGAACGGCCACAAAACGAACGTCCGTTCTCCGTCAAGCGTTCGACAGAGTAGCCATCCAGACGTCCGTCAGCGCCACTTGGAACCATCGAGTGGCAACGGTGCAAGGCGTCGCGTTCTCAATATCGATCGTTGTCGAGTTACTTCCTAGACAATCCGTGATCCAATTCCAGATAGAGTCGGACAAAACTACGCTAGACCAGGTAACGGTTCCTCGTCGAGGGACGCAACAGGTAACGCGACCACATCCCTCGTTACAATGCGCTGCGTAACAGTTCGTCGCGTTTGAAAAAACACGGGGAGCGGTCGAAAAATCACAGCGACGAGAAAGGGAGGGAGGCATAATGAAATGGAAATAGATTTTCGTGGCCACCACCGCGGAGCAACAGGTACGCCTCGTAACGAATTATCGCGGGCGCGATAAACGGTAATTCGAACGGAGAAAGGAAGCTCCACCAGCCACCGAAGACACGAGAACCAAGAAGGGCGCGACGTGTCAAAGTTTTTAATTAGTTCGCGAAGCGATCGGGTCGCTATCGGAACGCGAGTGGCTCGTTGCAAATCAAAAGCAATTTACACTTTTGCTGCTTTGGCACCGACTGGTCCATGCCCTGTAGATTCTCCGACGAAATTATCCAATCAGAGAATCCCGATAGTTCCGAGGCTGCTGGCGCGGCGTTTTCAAATAGGCTTTCGATCTCGTCGACATGTAAACGTAAGAAAATTGCCCTGCCTCAAGTTCGACTCGGAATTTTATCGAGAAGCAGTCGCAACACATAGACGATTTCGCGAATATTTGCGAAAGAAAAATAAGGATCCCAAGCCTAAGAGAAACATTTGTAATCGTGACAAAAGTTTTAGAAGCAAACAGGAACCGTACCACTGACGACAAAGGGGTAACTGCTAACGAACATTGGCCAAAAGCAAATGTTGCTTACTTTCCTTTCCGATGAGCTCTCTTGGGAGGAGCAAAGCTAGGTAGAAATTTCCCATGACATTCGAGTAAATCCGGAATATCGCGAGACTACCAAACGAATCAACAGTTCCACGTGGAACGAACGATTACACCGGTTACCCCGCAAACAAGTCACCATCCACGATCACCCATTCATCACTCTAAACTTCCGCAGCGCGGTGTCAATCTCCACTCTTCGTTTCTTTACCCGATCGCAGAACTTCAGCAATTAGTATCAGACCAGCGGAACTCTCAGCGAAAGTGAAACGGATCGAACTTTCTTGCTCCAAAACAGCCGGTTCCAGTGGCCCCATAAAGGCCGTGGCACCATCGACTACCATCGCGATGTACCATCCAACGCCGCAACGCAACGTAACTAGAAACCATGGACTTGAAGAAAGCGGACCACCGATCTCCCATTGAGGAGCGACCATAGCCGCTCTGAACTGCAAGTTCCACTCGAACCCACCACCCGATGCAAACACAGGACAACGTGTGAAGCCGTTCGCAAGCTCAACCATTCACAATTATGAAGTCATGAAGCTTCTGTTACCTGCCGTGCTGATATACATGTGCTCGGCCAACAGCGAGCCGGGCGATAGATGGTTATTGAGCTCCGAGCAGGTTCGACTCGACGACGACGGCGACGATTACTCCAATAGCGAGTCGATCGATCGTGAAAAAATTAATCAGGAACTTCGCCGAGACTTTCCACCCCGGGCTGGTCCATCGACGCGGAAAGGGATCGCGATCGTTTGAGGGCGCGACACGAGCGTGGCTTCCGGTTCGAGAACCCGGAAACTCATCATCTGATTCGATACGGCCGCAGATAGTTCCGATCTATGGACCCGAGCGCGCAGGTTCTCGTCGCCTGACCAGTGAAGAAGAAGGCGGTCGTCGAGGGCAACCTCTTCCTCGGAGGGTTTATGCTGTTATGCCGTAGGGCGGAGTACAAGCATTGGAGGCGAGGCTTTACACCCTGGATAACCTCAGTGAGGGCGAGGGCATTCTGCCGGGTGTGAAAATCGGGGCGCACATCCTTGACGATTGTGATAAGGACACGTACGGTCTGGAGATGGCGGTGGATTTCATAAGAGGTGAGTAACTGAGAATAGCGAGGTCGCTAAGCTTACGTTTTCTCCGTTTTTTCGTATGCTAACGATCTGCGCGTTGCGCAGAAGGTAAAACGGTTCACCCTCAGAAACTCGAGTATATTTCCGTCGACTTGGAGAATTAATTCGTCGTGATTTTTAAAAACCTTGAGAGACCGTCGAATTTTGAACGCGGAAATAGATTGATAATGGATGTTTGTTGTTTCGCACATTTTTTTGCAGAAAATCAAATAGAAAGGAAAAACTTTTATCTCGAGTTATATGAAGGTACGTTCAATCGTGAGATTCGTAAACATTGTAAAGCAGCATTGAAATTTATGGACTGTATCCTATGCATTACGAATGTTTGTTCAGCCGATATACGAGCGACTAAAGCTGATTTAGAATAAAAGAATCAAAGCGACTTTCGAACAATCCTGCAGTTTGCCGCTGAGCAATTAAACAAATATATTATAACATCATATATTAATAAATCAGAGTGTTACTTCGCGCGCTAATGGAGAGGGACGCGCGGCAAAGTCGCAACATTAAAACAACCTAACAATTTTCCTGAATCGTTAGTCCAGATGCTTCTTGCAGTTGCGACGATAAACCCTGAAAGCGGGACGGGAAGATAATAATGCTGGCAGCGCATCGCTCGCTTCGAAATTATCACGACCAAACGCCGTTTACGACCTTCCTGTTTGCGAAGTACGAAATTTCACTGATAAATAGAATCACGGGAAAGAGAAACGACAAGGGTTTGTTGGAATTTCTATTTTCTGTGTTTTTGTGGTTCCTCACAGTCGGCGCTCACGAAATATTCAGAGAACAAAATCAGAAATTAACGGGAGAACGAACGGAAAGAAGGAGAACGTACGAAAGAAAAAATAATGCATGGGTATGCATGGGTATGCATGGGTATAATAAAAGGCAGAAAAGAACGAACAATGAGATTGTTTCAGTGTTACAACTTAAATGCGAAACTGTAAGTACGAAGCATGAGGAAATGGACTTCTAAAGTCCATTAATTCAATATCGCGCATTTGTCGCGGGGAAAAGGTGTAATAGACACTGAAGTTATCCTGGTATTAAAATGAATATCCAGCCCGAGAAACGGCCAAGTTTCGCGAAACCACGGTGTAGTAAACCACGCCACTGGAGAACAGATGCGTAAAGGATGTCGTCAACTTTTAAGCTTTTACGACGCAACAGAGGTAGCTAGAAGATTGCTATAATTAGCACAATTTTCCATTAGATTTAGTTCAGAAGTGACAGCTGGAGAACCATCGAGAACTTTCGCGACATAACCCTTTTCCCCAATTAGCATATCCCTTCACTTATAGCTAATAATTAGTGTACCACCATCGAATCGAGTCAAGACTGAATTACGAAACTAGACAAATTTCAGACAACGCTCAATTACGTTTAAAAATAATAGTGAAAAGCACGCGTAAGGTATTCGTTTGCAGAAAACATTCGATTAATCTTCATAGCGTCTGCGATCAATAGCGCACCGAATAATTAACCAACCCTCCTCAATAGTTCGCCAACTTTCGAAAAAGCGATTACGTTCATTCATTATCGCAAGTCGTTATCAAAAGTCGTTCGAATTAGAGAGGATTTGACACCGCAGATTCAGGACTGCATCCCTTCTGCATCCCATTATGGGATGACCAGGAGCAAATAAAATTCGCACTGAATAGACACCAGAGATTCGATTAAACCGCACAAAGGACTGATGCAAATAGAAACGGAAGAATTGCTTATAGTAACGTACTCACGCTTGCACGTAGATGTGACGCAACATAAATTATTTACAGACTTTCCCAGGTCTCTGACCACATCATCCTCGTTCACAGCTATTATGACGCCAACTGACGGGGATAATAATGATGTCAAACTGAGCAGCGTAAAACAATGAACAATTATTTATCCATCGATTCGTCAGGGAATGATATACATATGTATATACTTGTTCCTGACCCACAAATTCTACAAATTTTACTTCTTTTATTATTTCTTGTTGCAAACCAGGATGATATCATATTTCGACGAACAAAATTGAGTGTAACAACGATCGTGCTATTACTGAATGTAGAATTACTCTCTATTCTTTGTTACTTCATTTAAATAGGCTAGTATTTGGCCATTTTTTTACGAGATCCTTGAAACGTACGAACATACAGTAATTTTACGACGTAAGCGGTTAAGTAACCAATGTAACGTTACAATTAACTAATTATGGGATACGCCGATGTTTAATGATCAACTACGATTTCAAACTACCTAGTAACTCGACTCCAATTGCATCGGAACCCACACCCCACTGAAAGCATGCTACGCCTTTCTACCTTGCGCCTTCACAAGTATTTAGGTCTCTATCAACCAATTATTCAATTCATATAATGAAGCTGTTGTCACGTGTTAAAATTTTCCAAAATTTCCCAATTTCTCTCACTCGATATCACACTCCACATTTATTTTCGATTAAAAATATATTTCTAATTTATGCGGAATCTTCATTCGTAAACTTACTTCGTTCGCTCAAATAACAGCCGCTATTTTGAAGCAGCCAGTGTCTCCCTTTGGATTTAATACACTGCGCCCACAGGCCTTAAAACTTCGTTCGTAGTCGAAGCACGCTCCGGCGTAATTTGATCAGTGCCAGTCGTATCTTCTGAGTGTAGTAGGAAACCCAAGTGAGACTGGCGCAACTGAATTTTACCCGGCCAGCAACGTTTTCGGTATGCGTCTCGTAAAAACGAACACGGTTCCTCACCTAAATATCCCGCATCGCTCAGTGTTTGTCTTGGCCGAGCTGTTGAATTATTTCTTCGCTGTTGTAGGATATTTGAACAGGCTTGCGCGCGGTAGCTGCCTCCGCGGTTACATTAAAATTCCTTAAGTCCTTGAATTTTCGCGAAAATCCGTCGCGATACGCGCCCGGCTTGCCGCCAGCACTCTTTTCCATTACGAATCAGACTTTCAATTCGCAAATGGTGCTTAACGATTTAAACCGGTCCATCGAGGGAGCATTAACTCATTTGTCAGGGAGAGCGTCCATTATACGTCCCATAATTCATAATGAATGACGTCTCGCTCCTAAGGAATATTATTACTTTACTTTTAATTCTTCTATCGCTTTACATGGCGATATTTCTCGGACATTTTACAAGCCTCATCGAGAGAGAGAGAGAGAGAGGGAGAGAGAGAGGACAGAATGTGTAATTGCTAATAAAAGAAAATTGGTAAAGGAATTAATTTGAAGAGAAAATGTTAAGAAAGCCCTCTATTCGCTGAAATGCGATTAAAATATTTCGCATCGGTGAAAAGGATGGAGAATTCCGCTTCCATTAGCCAGAATGACCCGATACGATAAAATTTTGTCTAAACGATCAGGAATTTCGTTCGAAATTATACATAAAACGAATCCTCTTATACTTTCTGTATTGAAAACTGATAAAAATCAAGTAAAAAGCATCAACTATATCTCCATGCTTCATGAATGATAAAAACATTATTGATTTTTTTGTTGCTCGTCAAAATACATCGAATATAAAGGAAGCAAATTATCTTTCTATACCTTTCCACGCTGCAATAAATTATACAAATCTAACAATAGATATTTGAAGTAAAAGTTGTATTTCTCCTCTGCCGACGAATAATTTGTCATAAAAGGAAGAAGGAACAAGGAATTTAAAAAAGGAGAACACTATCTCGAAAGGAAAAATATATGAACATTAATTGGCGAAAAAGGAAGGAATAATTATTTGGAAAGACGCCAAGCGTCGCATCCATTGAAATCTCACGACGGCAGCAATGGACAACGATTAATTACCGCTTTATCATTCCACCGGGCCATTAAAATTCGAAACGCGGTAACGCGACGCATTCTGCCGTTTTCCTTGCATATCCCTCCTACTTTATTGCCTCTGACCGGTTAAAAAAATATTCATTCCGATTGCTACATCTAGAACGATTTTGTTACGTCAAACGTTATTCCGCGAATAGCGCTGATCAAAATTCATGGTACGAACGAGGATGTAACGTAAAAATGTTAAATAAATAAATCATTTATCTCTGATATTTGATTAAAATTCGTATTATAGGAGGAGAATTTAAAAAATGTAATACTTTTCGAATTCGTGAAAAGTAATTGAACTGGAAGTTTAATAAAAATTCTATGAGAGATTTTTTTGAAATTTTAGCTCGTTTCAAACGTGAATGGTGATTTCATTTTACTGGATTTGACAAATTTTATTACCAATTACGCTTGGCGTCGTTAATATCAACACAGTGTCAATAAGTGATTAAATGAATCCAATTTTATCGGCTCCAGATACGGTATATCCGCCATTAGGTGTTGAATTTGGGGGAAGAGTATAGACGCATTTCACATCGCTCCGTGCATTTTCGAGTTTTCGAGTGGAAATCTTGAGATTTCGAATACAAGCTACGGGTTAATCGAATTTGGTAAGTATCGCGTGAAATCCAGACGTAAAAATCTGGAATTCTTTCGGTATTAGGGTCGAACAATAGCGAATTTCGTGCTCGGATTCGCTATCCTTCACGGTTACGACACGTGCGCCGTCGTTCGCCATTTCCAAATCTAATTTCGAGTCGTGGAGGCTGCTGACGACGTCGTGGGAGAACTGAAGAGGAAGAGGATATCGGAAAATGCACCGGTCAACACCTCAAGAAGGTGTTGACACATTCACAAAACGGGATATTAATCGCCAAAAACAACGATAAAAAGAGTTGAAATAGTAGACCGAGCGCCAACGTACGTTCACTATCAGCAAACTTTACCTTTCGCGAGGGACAGAGGTGCAGAGGTGTAAGCGAGTAGACAATAGATCGCAAGTATCAATCTGTCACGGTGATAAAGGACCCGTAGTGCGAGAGAGACAGCATCTGATTATAATTCGTGATACGTCACGAATTTAAAAGTAAATAAAAGCTCTAATAAATTCGTAACGCACCGAAGAAAGACAACAAATAAGCGCAGTGAGTGCGAGCACACACTGTAAACAGGATGACACAGAATTGTAAATAACAATCGTACATCAAGTGCAATAAAAGTAGTTTTGATTATAAATAAATTAAAACTACCGGATGGGTGAAAATAAACATGAAAAGTTAAAAGAAAAAAGACTTGTGCCCACGCTGACAGAAGGGGGTCGGGCAGATAAGTGTTTCACGGCAGGGGAGCTCTTGACCCACCGCGGAAAGTGTTCTCAAAAGTCGACTGTCACTGACCTACCTCTCAAGTGCCAACCTGTTTACCTACAAAAAAGGGGGACAGGAAGGCAACAAATAGACAGTGTAGAGGGGGTAAACACTCGTCGGCGTCGCACGCATGTCGACAAGTCAAAACAGGTTAAAAATCTCGTTAAATACGGAAGCTTTACATCCTGTGCAGTTTGCAGTGAAGTAAATAAACACTTTCTACATGCAAATGTATGATAAGTGAAACAAACATAGTGAAGATACGACAGAATCAATTCCAAACAAAGAAAGACAGAATAAAAATATTACATGCATTACAAAAAGTTAAAGTGAATGGTATAAAAGATATTATTCAACAAACTGCAGTAAGTGTGTAATATTAAGAAGACCAAGACGTGGGTAGAGTGTTTGTAATCCTCTCCATATCTGTAACACAAACAATTATAAGAACCATTCACTAAAAATGCACATATAGATATATATTGTGAAGTGAGAAACTATAACTGAAGAGAAAGAACTAAGTGTCTAGCAGACATAACAAAGATAGGTTAAAGGCTGTTTAATACATACTTAAAACGAAATCTGATTCACGCGTACTATAGAAAAACGAATAATAAGGAGCTCCTGGTGTGAATAAAGCTCATTGCACACCTAAAAGAAAGAATTTCAAGAGTTAGAAGAAGAAGAAAATACAATCTGTTTACATGTCAAAAAACGAACATATCATACCTCTGTAAACAGAGAGTCTAGAATACAGTTCCTACGTGCGGGTTGGGGATAAATCACTCCACGCGTGCCTAAAACAGGCAATAAGTACTAAGATAATTAACGGTGCATAAAGCTGAGAGAAGAGAAGAGAAGATTTGTAACAAGTGCGTAGTGGGAAGGATGCAAACAATACCATACGTACCTAAACAGATAAAAATGCAAACAATCAATGCGAGAGTTTCAAATTAGAGCAAAGCTGGCAGTTTTTACACCGGTAAAACCGCCAATAAGACGGAAAACAAAGCTGGTAATAAAACGGAAACCAGTAAAAAGAGCAGCGGTGACAACAGGATCACCAAATATTTTAGAAAGGAAATAAAAGAGCTGCTTAAAAACGACGCCGTCCCGACAACTAGCAAGGGAATGAGTGGCGGCAAAAAAATAGAGCATTCCATCGTTGGAATGGCGGTGGAAAACAGGTTTGCCGCCCTAGATATCGAAGGAGATTCAAATGAAAATGAATTTAGCCTGGAGGAGGCGATGGACAAAGCTTAAAATTCACCCTGCTGTGTCAAATACTACAAGTGAATGTGCACCATGCTGCCAAAGCACAGGACTTAGTAATAAGCGAAATGAAGCGCAGCATGGTGGAACTTATAGTCATCGCAGAACCGTATCGGATACCATTGAGTAAATATTGGATCGAGGATACAAGCCTATAACCAAAATAGCAAATGGAAACAGCTACATCGCGGTGAACTGGGCGGAATACGTGGTGGTGGGTGTGTACGCACCGCTGAATTAGCCGTTGAGCGATTAAGAGCGCTTACTGGACGAAATATGGAGCGCAATTAAAAACATTTGGAACCGCCCAGAATTTGTACTTGGAGATTTCAATGCGCATGCAGTCATGTGACATTCGAAAAGCACAATGGATCGCGGTCACTCGATGCTGAATTGGGCGAATGCTGCAAACTTACAGATCCTAAATCGTGGAGCGGAAGCAACGTGCTCGCGATTTCAAGGAGATAGCATAGTAGATATCTCCGTGGGAAATGCTCTCCCAGCGAAAAGAGTGCAAAATTGAGAAGTCGACAACATGGACAATCTGTCGGACCATAAGTGTATTTGGATACAGATATCCACAGCCCAAGCAAAACACCTCAGAAATTCTTGATAGCAGCACCACGTAAAAAAATTAGCCGTTAAGAAGCTGAACGACGATTATATGCGGGTTGCTGCTTTATCCGCAACATGGACTCGAAAAAAAGAAGGTCCAGTGAATGTGGACGAGGAAATAGCAGAATTAATGGATTCCGTGACAGCGGTGTACAACGCTTGCATGCTACGTACAAAACCCAATGTGCAAAGACGACCTGTGTATTGGTGGAACGAAACAATATCGCGAATTTGTGCAGAATGTACGCTAACGCGCCACCAGTACAAAAGAGAGAAGGGTCGCCGGTCCATGAGAAACATAGAAAACATCCTGCGGTGCAACGAAAGCTATAAAAATAAGAAAAAGAAGCTGCAGTCCGCAATATCTGACTCCAAGACACGGGCACGGGAGCGACTAATGTCCATCTTGCAAGAGGATCCGTGGGGGCGTCCATACAAAATGGTAATGGACAAACTAAGACCATGGGCGCCTCCTATATCAGAAACGATGCAACCAAACTTCCTGGAGCGGGTTGTAGAGAATCTATTTCCACGAGAGCAAAATGGCGCAACCAGAGATCGCCCGCGCAGTGCAAAAACTTAAGAGAAAGAGCACTGCGCCAGGCCCGAATGAAGTTCCTGGCTGAACTTGGCTAGGAATTCTAGGTTTCTTTACCCGACGGCTGCAGAGGATCTTCACGGAATGCTTGCAGACCGGAAAATTTCTAAGAAAGTGGAAATCTGGCAGAATGTTCTTGCTGAAAAAGCCCGGAAGGCCGGAAGAAGATCCGTCTACTTATCGTCCGATCGTTCTGCTGGACAAGATAGGAAAAATCTTCGAAAGAGTAATTCACCGGAGACTTGTTCAGCATTTTACGACGAGAGGACGAGATTAGCGGATTGCCAGTACGGTTTCAGGGAAGGTCGATCCGTAATCGATGCGATAAGAAATGTAAAGTCGATTGCAGAAACAGCCACAAAAAACGGGGGAATTGCTTTTGCGGTATCTTTTGACATAAAGAATGCCTTCAATTCCCTCTCGTGGGCGGCCATACGTGGAGCAATGATTTTCCGGAATACCTACGTATGGTAATAAATAACTACCTGAGCGATAGAACCATTACTTACAATGGAAAAGACAGATACTTTGAGAGGGTGGTCAATCGCGGTGTGCCGCAGGGATCGGTTCTTGAACCTTTACTGTGGAACATCGGATATAACATAGCTATCTTTCAGCCACTTCCGATAGGAGTACATATTACATGTTATGCCGATGACACGCTAGTACTTGCCACTAGAAGCAACGAAAGCAGGACCATCTGTCGTGCAGAAGGGGGAGTGGTATCGGTAACGATGAAGTTCCGTGAACTTGGCTTTCAGATTGCCGCGGAAAAAACAGAAGTTTTACTCTTGATTGACCCGCGTGACAATAAAAGAAGAGCTGAATGCCGAGAGATGAAAAAAATTGCGAATACAACTGTTGAGGTAAAAAAAGATATTAAATATCTTGGACTTCACCTCGATAGCAAGTGGAATTTCGAGTCGCATTTTGCCAGATTGGCGCCCAGATTGGATGGTGCGACACTACATTTTAGCCACATTATGCCAAATCTCGGTGGTCCGAACGCAAATGTCAAACGGTTGTACGGCAGCATCGTATACAGCGAAGTATCGCTCTATAGGGTGCGCCCGTATAGAGCGAAGTTCTTGTCGCGAGTAAAAAGAACTTGAAAACGGTGCGTATACCGTGGAGAGAGGTTGCGATAAGAGTATACAGGACGATCTCGTACGATGCAGCAACGTCATTGGCGGGATTGGCGCCGATCGAACTTCTCGTGGAAGAAAATACCTTCGCATATAATAATATGCGAGAAGAAATCGACGTTACCAGAAAGGAACCTCGAATGTTGGGAAGATGCATCTTGATGACGAAGGGAAAGCAAGCCATGAGCCGTCACACGAACCATTAGACGATAAGTTTGCTCCGTCAAAATCTCAAGAGATGGACGGAAAGAAAAAGCGGCCTGCTCACGTACAGAATGACGCAGATATTCACCGGGATATTTTGCGTCATTTCTGAAGCGGATAGGCAAAGAAAACACGTCATTGTGCCCCCATTGCGAAGAGGAGGACGACAGCGGGTGTCACACGCTACAGCGCTGTCCAGCACGGGAGCTGCCACGACGCGCTCTGGTAAGCGAGGTAGGGCCAGATTTAACTCTGAGCAGTATCTTTGATAAAATGATGCTAAAACAGAGTTCCTGGCAGGCAATGGCATTGTTTTGTGATAAAGTCACGGCTTTGAAGGAAGCGGAAGGAAGGAGGAGGAAGGAGGAGGAAGGAGGAGGAAGAGCGCGAACTCTCTGCCCGGCGTGTCCTGCGTGGTCGGCGTCGTACACGTCTGCCGCGTCCAACCGTGCGAGCGGGGGCTGTTGTTTCCTGAAAAGGTACGACAGTTCAGCTTCAAAGATCCTTTCGGTAGGCTGGTCTTCTCCTACATTGCTACCATGACGCTAGTGGCAAGCTCAACGGAGACGCGATCTTCGCGGATCATGCGAAGACGAAGAAGAAGCTTCGCTGAAGACGAAAACAATGATATATACACGGAAGAGTTTCATCGTTGGAAACCACAGACCGAAAAAAGAAGAAAAACCCCAAGAGGAAAGTGGTGAACAATGCGTATAGTGCGAGCGCGAACAATCTCGTATGCGTGAGTGCGCGAGAATTTCGTGTGTGTGAATGCGCGAGGTTTTCGTGTACGGGAGTCACCATGACAAACATTTGCAAAATGACAACCGAAAGCGAGGCAAGGTACTGGTAATGGATAAATAAATGAAGAAAGAAGACATTGCGTGGCAGACAGTTGCTGACTACATAATGGTCGGTAACTGGTCGACCACAAATGAAGAAGAGGAAACATAAAAGTAGACGGAGAGTTACCGACACCTGAATCTTTAATAACCAAGGTCGGTAACTCAAGAAGATTCATGTAACCAAACGACAGAGGAAGAACAGAAGTTACCGACGACGGAAGACACTGTAACCACGGTGGGTAACTCAAAGAAAAAAAAAGAAATGGACTTAGATTATCATGCTCGTACAAAACACGTAGACTCAAAAGATTCGGGATCAACCTTTGAGCCATTGCACGCGTATTGCGAGATGCGGAGATAAACGGGTGATCACGTCTATCTCCCACATGCCAGTGCGTGCACTGCTCAGAAGAGAGTCTCCTGAAAACATTCAGAGACTCTCAGCGCGGGGGGGGCCTGATGTAAACGATGTTAAGTGCCGGGCCTCCTCCATATATTTGTGCGCTATGATGAGCGCTGTTGGGTATTAGTCAGTAAGAGTCTGGCATAACCACCTAGCAAATTAATCCAAGTCGAGTGGAATCTATGAACATTTCCCAACGAAAAAAAAGGTGTCGAATTTGGAGGCTGGAAAACTCCTGCAGCGGTTAGTAATGCCCCGGAGCCAATATGCAGTTATATGAACCCAATTCTGAAGGGCCTAGGTATGGCATCTCTGGCCATCTGATTCGAATTAGGAGCCCGGATAACCGTTGGAACAGCTAATAATAACACAGCGTCAACAGGTGATTAAATGATACCAACTCTTATGGCTCCAGTTACGGTACGTCTACTCCTATGTGTCGAAGTAGGGGGCTGTGGAACTCCTGGAACAATTACTAATGCCGCAGAGCCAATAATAAGTTATATAAACCCGACTCTGCAGATCGTAGGTACGGCATCTCCGGCCATGGAATTCGAATTGCGCGCGCGGAAAACTGTTGGAGCCGTTAATGACAACACGGAGTCAATAGGTGATTAAATGAAACCAATTCTTGAGGACACAGTTAGGGCATGTCCGCTAATATAGTCGAATTAGGCGGCTGTAGAACTCCTGAAGCGATTACTGATTCCCCAGAGCCAATAAGAGGTTATATGAACCCAACTCTGCAGGGAATAGGTATGGCATCTCAGGCCATGGGATTATGTTTCCACCAATATGAAGGAACCGACACGCCTGGAATCTTGTAAAACACTACCACCGAGAGGCTAGATGGGTTAGCTTAGGTTATATTACGTTATAGACGTATATAATGATCCCTCCGAGACGTAGGGGCCGACGTGCCAGGAATGTAGTAAAATATTACACCCGAAATGTTAGGTTGCCTTAGGTTAGGATATATAACGTTATTGACTTATATAATGTTCCCACCGAGAAGTAGGGGCCGACGCTCCAGGAATGTTGTAAAATATTACATTCGACATGTTAGGTTGCCTTAGGCTAGGATATATAGCGTTAAAGACGTATACAATGCTCCCAACGAGAAGTAGGGGCCGACGAGCCAGGAATGTTGTAAAATAATACATTCGACATGTTAGGTTGCCTTAGGCTAGGATATATGTCGTTATATACGTATATAATGTTACCACCGAGAACTACGGGTCAACATGCCACGAACGTTGTAAAATATTACATTCGACATGTTAGGTTGCCTTAGGCTAGGATATGTAACGCTATAGACGTATATAATGTTCCCCCCGAGAAGTATGGACCAACGAGCCAGGAATGTGGTAAAATATTACATCCAAGATGTTAGGTTCCCTTAGGTTAGGATATATAACGTTATAAACGTATATACTGTTCCCACCGAGAAGTAGGTGCCGAAGTGCCGGGAATGTTGTAAAATATTACATTCGACATGTTAGGTTGCCTTAAGCTAGGATATATAACGTTATAGACGTATACGATATTCCCACCGAAAAGTACGGGCCGACACTCCAGGAATGTTGTCAAATATTACATCCGAGGTGGTAGGTTCCCTTAGGTTAGGATATATAACGTTATAGACGTATATACTGTTCCCACCGAGAAATAGGGGCCGACATGCCAAGAATGTTGTAAAACAACACATCCGAGGTGTTAGGTTTCCATAGGTTAGGATATATAACGTTATAGAAGTATATACTGTTCCCACCGAGAAGTAGTTGCCGATGCGCCAGGAATGTTGTAAAATATTACATTCGACATGTTAGGTTGCCTTAGGGTAGGATATATAGCGTTATAGACGTATATAATGTTCCCACCGAGAAATAGGGGCCGACACGACAGGAATGTTGTGAAACATTGCATCCGAGGTGTTAGGATGCCTTAGGGTAGGATATATAACGTTATAAACGTATATACTGTTCCAACCGAGAAGATGGTGCCGAAGTGCCGGGAATGTTGTACAATATTACATTCGACATGTTAGGTTGCCTTAGGCTAGGACATATAGCGTTACAGACGTATATAATGTTCCCACCCAGAAGAAGGGGCCGACGAGCCACGAATTTTGTAAAATATTACGCTCGACATGTTAGGTTGCCTTAGGTTAGGATATATAACGTTATAGACGTAGATGATGTTAGCACCGAGAAGTACTGGCCGACACGCCAGGAATGTTGTAAAACATTACGCTCGACATGTTAGGTTGCCTTAGAAGAGGATATGTAACGTTATAGACGTATATACTGTTCCCACCGTGACGGAGGTGCCGACGCGCCAGGAATGTTGTAAAATATTACGGTAGAGATGATAGGTTGCCTTAGTTTAGGATATGTAACGTTGTAGACGTATATACTGTTCCCACCGAGAAGTAGGTGCCGACGCGCCAGGAATGTAGTGAAATATTACATCCGAGAAGTTAGGTTACCTTAGGTTAGGATATATAACGTTATTGACATATATAATGTTCCCACCGAGAAGTAGGGGCCGACGCGCCAGGAATGCTGTAAAATATTACGCTCGACATGTTAGGTTGCCTTAGGCTACGATATATAGCGTTATAGACGTATATACTGTTCCCACCGAGAAGTAGTTGCCGACGTGCCAGGAATGTTGTAAAATATTACATTCGACATGTTAGGTTGCCTTAGGGTAGGATATATAGCGTTATAGACGTATATAATGTTCCCACCGAGAAATAGGGGCCGACACGACAGGAATGTTGTGAAACATTGCATCCGAGGTGTTAGGATGCCTTAGGGTAGGATATATAACGTTATAAACGTATATACTGTTCCCACCGAGAAGATGGTGCCGAAGTGCCGGGAATGTTGTACAATATTACATTCGACATGTTAGGTTGCCTTAGGCTAGGACATATAGCGTTACAGACGTATATAATGTTCCCACCCAGAAGAAGGGGCCGACGAGCCACGAATTTTGTAAAATATTACGCTCGACATGTTAGGTTGCCTTAGGTTAGGATATATAACGTTATAGACGTAGATGATGTTAGCACCGAGAAGTACTGGCCGACACGCCAGGAATGTTGTAAAACATTACGCTCGACATGTTAGGTTGCCTTAGAAGAGGATATGTAACGTTATAGACGTATATACTGTTCCCACCGTGACGGAGGTGCCGACGCGCCAGGAATGTTGTAAAATATTACGGTAGAGATGATAGGTTGCCTTAGTTTAGGATATGTAACGTTGTAGACGTATATACTGTTCCCACCGAGAAGTAGGTGCCGACGCGCCAGGAATGTAGTGAAATATTACATCCGAGAAGTTAGGTTACCTTAGGTTAGGATATATAACGTTATTGACATATATAATGTTCCCACCGAGAAGTAGGGGCCGACGCGCCAGGAATGCTGTAAAATATTACGCTCGACATGTTAGGTTGCCTTAGGCTACGATATATAGCGTTATAGACGTATATACTGTTCCCACCGAGAAGTAGTTGCCGACGTGCCAGGAATGTTGTAAAATATTACATTCGACATGTTAGGTTGCCTTAGGCTAGGATATATAGCGTTATAGACGTATATAATGTTCCCACCGAGAAATAGGGGCCGACACGGCAGGAATGTAGTAAAATATTACACCCGAAACGTTAGGTTGCCTTAGGTTAGGATATATAACGTTATTGACTTATATAATGTTCCCACCGAGAAGTAGGGGCCGACGCTCCAGGAATGTTGTAAAATATTACATTCGACATGTTAGGTTGCCTTAGGCTAGGATATATAGCGTTAAAGACGTATACAATGTTCCCACCGAGAAATAGGGGCCGACACGCCAAGAATGTTGTAAAACAACACATCCGAGGTGTTAGGTTGCCTTAGGTTAGGATATATAACATTATAGACGTATATACTGTTCCCACCGAGAAGTAGTTGCCGATGCGCCAGGAATGTTGTAAAATATTACATTCGACATGTTAAGTTGCCTTAGGCTAGGATATATAGCGTTATAGACGTATATAACGTTACCACCGAGAAGTAGTTGCCGAAGTACCGGGAATGTTGTAAAATATTACACTCGACATGTTAGGATTGCCCTAGGCAAGGATATATAACGTTATAGACGTATATGATATTCCCACCGAGAAGTACGGGCCGACACGCCAGGAATGTTGTCAAATATTACATCCGAGATGTTAGGTTGCCTTAGCCCAGGATATATAGCGTTATAGACGTATATAATGTGCCCACCGAGAAGTAGGGGCCGACGTGCCAGGTATGTAGTTAAATATTACGTCCGAGATGTTAGGTTGCCTTATGTTGGGACATATAACGTTATTGACTTATATAATGTTCCCACCGAGAAGTAGGGGCCGACCTGCCAGGAATGTTGAAAAACATTACGCTCCACATGTTAGGTTGCATTGGGTTAGGATATATAACGTTATAGACGTATATAATGTTCCCACCGAGATGTAGGGGCCAACGCGCCAGGAATGTTGTAAAATATTACATTCGACATATTAGGTTGCCTTAAGCTAGGATATATAGCGTTATAGACGTACATAATGTTCCCACCGAGAAGTAGGGGCCGAAGTGCCGGGAATGTGGTAAAATACTGCGCTCGACATGTTAGGTTGCCTTAAGCTAGGATATATAGCGTTATAGACGTATATAACGTTCCCACCGAGAAGTAGAGGTCGAAGTGCCGGCAATGTTGTAAAATATTACGTTCGACATGTAAGGTTGCCTTAGGCAAGGATATGTAACGTTATAGACGTATATAATGTTCCTACCGAGAAGTAGGGGCCGACGCGCCAGGAATGTTGTAAAATATTACATTCGACATGTTAGGATTGCCTTGGGATAGGATATATAGCGCTATAGACGTATATACTGTTTCCACCGAGAAGAAGTTGCTGACGCGCCAGGAATGTTGTAAAATATTACACTCGACATGTTAGATTGCCTTAGGCTAGGATATGAAGCGTTATAGACGTATATAATGTTCCCACCGGGAAATAGGGGCCCACACGCGAGGAATGTTGTAAAACATTACATCCGAGGTGTTAGGGTGCCATAGGTTAGGATATATAACGTTATAGACGTATCTACTGTTCCCATCGAGAAGTAGATGCCGACGCGCCAGAAATGTTGTAAAATATAACATTCGACATGTTAGGTTGCCTTAAGCTAGGATATATAGTGTCATAGACGTATATAATGTTCCCACCGAAATGTAGGGGCCTAAGTGCCGGGAATGTTGTAAAATATTACATTCGACATGTTAGGTTGCCTTAGGCTAGGATATATAGCGTTATAGACGTATATAATGTTCCCACCGAGAAGTAGGGGCCGAAGTGCCGGGAATGTTGTAAAATATTACGTTCGACATGTTAGGTTGCCTTAGGCTAGGATATATAGCGTTATAGACGTATATAGTTTTCCCACCGAGAAGTAGTTGCCGAAGTGCCGGGAATGTTGTAAAATGCTACGCTCGACATGTTAGGTTGCCTTAAGCTAGGATATATAGCGTTATAGACGTATATAATGTTCCCACCGGGAAATAGGGGCCGGCACGCCAGCAATGTTGTCAAATATTACATCCGAGGCGTTAGGTTCTCTTAGGTTAGGATATGTAACGTTATAGACGTATATAATGTTCCCACCGAGAAGTAGGGGGCCGACACGTCAGGAATGTTGTCAAATATTACATCATAGATGTTAGGTTCCCTTAGGTTAGGATATATAACGTTATAGACGTATATATTGTTCCCACCGTGAAGTAGGGGCCGGCGTGTCAGGAATGTTGTCAAATATTACATCCGATGTGTTAGGTTCCCTTAGGCTAGGATATATAGCGTTATAGACGTATATAATGTTCCCACCGAGAAGTAGGGACCGACACGCCAGGAATGATGTAAAATATTACAATCGATATGTTAGGATTGCCTTAGGCTAGGATATATAATGTTATAGACGTATATACTGTTCCCACCGAGAAGTAGGTACCGTTGCGCCAGGAATGTTGTAAAATATTACACTCGACATGTTAGGATTGCCCTAGGCTAGGATATATAACGTAATAGACGTATATGATATTCCCACCGAGAAGTACGGGCCGACACGCCAGGAATGATGAAACATATTACATCCGAGATGTTAGGTTGCCTTAGCCCAGGATATATAGCGTTATAGACGTATATAATGCTCCCACCGAGAAGTAGTGGCCGACGTGCCAGGAATGTTGTAAAATATTACATTCGGCATGTTAGATTGCCTTAGGCTAGGATATATAGCGTTATAGACGTATATAATGTTCCCACCGAGAAGTAGGGGCCGAAGTGCCGTGAATGTTGTAAAGTACTATGCTCGACATGTTAGGTTGCCTTAAGCTAGGATAAATAACGTTATAGACGTATATACTGTTCATACCGAGAGGTAGGTTACGACGCGCCAGGAATGTTGTAAAATATTACATTCGACATGTTAGGTTGCCTTAAGCTAGGATATATGGCGTTATAGACGTATATAATGTTCCCACCGAGAAGTTGGGGCCCACACGCGAGGAATGTTGTAAAACATTACATTCGAGATGTTAGGTTGCCTTAGCCCAGGATATATAACGTTATATACATAAATAATGTTCCCACCGTGAAGTAGGGGCCGACGTGCCAGGAATCTAGTTAAATATTACATCCGAGATGTTAGGTTGCCTTATGTTAGGACATATAACGTTATTGACTTATATAATGTTCCCACCGAGTATTACGGGCCGACACGCCAGGAATGTTGTCAAATATTACATCCGAGATGTTAGGTTCCCTTAGGTTAGGATATATAACGTTATAGACGTATATAATGTTCCCACCGAGAAGTAGGGGCCGACGTGTCAGGAATGTTGTAAAGTATTACGCTCGACAGGTTAGGTTGCCTTAGGCTAGGATGTATTGCGTTATAGACGTATATAACGTTCCCACCGAGAAATAGGGGCCGACACGCGAGGAATGTTGTAAAACATTACATTCGACATGTTAGGAATGTCCTAGGCTAGGATATATAGAGTTATAGACGTATAGGATATTCCCACCGAGAAATAGGGTCCGACACGCGAGGAATGTTGTAAAACATTACATCCGAGGTGTTAGGGTGCCTTAGGTTAGGATATATAACGCTATAGACGTATATACTGTTCCCACCGAGAAGTAGTTCCCGATGCGCCAGGAATGTTGTAAAATATTACATTCGACATGTTAGGTTGCCTGAAGCTAGGATATATAGCGTTATAGACGTATATAATGTTCCCACCGAAATGTATGGGCCTAAGTACCGGGAATGTTGTAAAATATTACACTCGACATGTTAGGTTGCCTTAGGCTAGGATATATAGCGTTATAGACGTATATAATGTTCCCACTGAGAAGTAGGGGCCGAAGTGCCGGGAATGCTATAAAATATTACGTTCGACATGTTAGGTTGCCTTAGGCTAGGATATATAGCGTTATAGACGTATATAATGTTCCCACCGAGAAGTAGGGGCCGAAGTGCCGGGAATGCTATAAAATACTACGCTCGACATGTTAGGTTGCCTTAAGCTAGGATAAATAACGTTATAGACGTATATACTGTTCATACCGAGAGGTAGGTTACGACGCGCCAGGAATGTTGTAAAATATTACATTCGACATGTTAGGTTGCCTTAAGCTAGGATATATGGCGTTATAGACGTATATAATGTTCCCACCGAGAAGTTGGGGCCCACACGCGAGGAATGTTGTAAAACATTACATTCGAGATGTTAGGTTGCCTTAGCCCAGGATATATAACGTTATATACGTATATAATGTTCCCACCGTGAAGTAGGGGCCGACGTGCCAGGAATCTAGTTAAATATTACATCCGAGATGTTAGGTTGCCTTATGTTAGGACATATAACGTTATTGACTTATATAATGTTCCCACCGAGTATTACGGGCCGACACGCCAGGAATGTTGTCAAATATTACATCCGAGATGTTAGGTTCCCTTAGGTTAGGATATATAACGTTATAGACGTATATAATGTTCCCACCGAGAAGTAGGGGCCGACGTGTCAGGAATGTTGTAAAGTATTACGCTCGACAGGTTAGGTTGCCTTAGGCTAGGATGTATTGCGTTATAGACGTATATAACGTTCCCACCGAGAAATAGGGGCCGACACGCGAGGAATGTTGTAAAACATTACATTCGACATGTTAGGAATGTCCTAGGCTAGGATATATAGAGTTATAGACGTATAGGATATTCCCACCGAGAAATAGGGTCCGACACGCGAGGAATGTTGTAAAACATTACATCCGAGGTGTTAGGGTGCCTTAGGTTAGGATATATAACGCTATAGACGTATATACTGTTCCCACCGAGAAGTAGTTCCCGATGCGCCAGGAATGTTGTAAAATATTACATTCGACATGTTAGGTTGCCTGAAGCTAGGATATATAGCGTTATAGACGTATATAATGTTCCCACCGAAATGTATGGGCCTAAGTACCGGGAATGTTGTAAAATATTACACTCGACATGTTAGGTTGCCTTAGGCTAGGATATATAGCGTTATAGACGTATATAATGTTCCCACCGAGAAGTAGGGGCCGAAGTGCCGGGAATGCTATAAAATATTACGTTCGACATGTTAGGTTGCCTTAGGCTAGGATATATAGCGTTATAGACGTATATAATGTTCCCACCGAGAAGTAGGGGCCGAAGTGCCGGGAATGCTATAAAATATTACGTTCGACATGTTAGGTTGCCTTAGGCTAGGATATATAGCGTTATAGACGTATATACTGTTCCCACCGAGAAGTAGTTGCCGAAGTGCCGGGAATGTTGTAAAATACTACGCTCGACATGTTAGGTTGCCTCAGGCTAGGATATATAGCGTTATAGACGTATATACTGTTCCCACCGAGTAGTAGTTGCCGACGCGCAAGGAATATTGTAAAATATTTCATTCGACACGTTAAGTTGCCTTAGGCTAGGATATATAACGTTATAGACGTATATGATATTCCCACCGAGAAGTACGGGCCGACACGCCGGGAATGTTGTCAAATATTACATCCGAGATGTTAGGTTTCCTTAGGCCAGGATATATAGCGTTATGGACATATATAATGTGCCCACCGAGAACTAGGGGCTGACATGCCAGGTATGTAGTTAAATATTACATCCGAGATGTTAGGTTGCCTTATGTTGGGACACATAACGTTATTGACTTATATAATGTTCCCACCGAGAAGTAGGGGCAGACGTGCCAGGAATGTAGTTAAATATTACATCCGAGATGTAAGGTTGCCTTATGTTAGGATATATAACGTTATTGACTTATATAATGTTCCCACCAAGAAGTAGGGGCCGACGCGCCAGGAATGATGTACAATATTACATTTGACATGCTACTATTGCCTTAGGCTATAATATATAACGTTATAGACGTATATATTGTTCCCACCGTGAAGTAGGGGCCGACGTGTCAGGAATGTTGTCAAATGTTACAACCGAGATGTTCGGTTCCCTTAGGTTAGGATATATAACGTTATAGACGTATATAATGTTCCCACCGAGAAGTAGGAGCCGACGTGTCAGGAATGTTGTAAAGTATTACGCTCGACAGGTTAGGTTGCCTTAGGCTAGGATATTTAGCGTTATAGACGTATATACTGTTCCCACCGAGAAGTAGTTGCCGAAGTGCCGTGAATGTTGTAAAATACTACGCTCGACATGTTAGGTTGCCTTAAGCTAGGATAAATAACGTTATAGACGTATATACTGTTCCTACCGAGAGGTAGGTTACGACGCGGCAGGAATGTTGTAAAATATTACATTCGACATGTTAGGTTGCCTTAAGCTAGGATATATGGCGTTATAGACGTATATAATGTTCCCACCGAGAAGTTGGGGCCCACACGCGAGGAATGTTGTAAAACAACTCATCCGAGGTGTTAGGGAGCCTCAGGTTAGGATATATAACGTTATAGACTTATATACTTTTCCCACCGAGAAGTAGTTGCCGATGCGCCAGGAATGTTGTAAAATATTACATTCGACATGTTAGGTTGCCTTAGGCTAGGATATATAGCGTTATAGACGTATATAATGGTCCCACCGAGAAATAGGGGCCGACACGGCAGGAATGTTGGGAAACATTACATCCGAGGTGTTAGGTTGCCTTAGGTTAGGATATATAACGTTATAGACGTATATACTGTTCCCACCGAGGAGTAGTTGCCGATGCGCCAGGAATGTTGTAAAATATTACATTCGACATGTTAAGTTGCCTTAGGCTAAGATATATAGCGTTATAGACGTATATAATATTCTAACCGAGAAGCAGGGGCCGACGTGCCAGGAATGTAGTAAAATATTACATCCGAGATGTGAGGTTGCCTTAGGCTAGGATATATAGTGTTATAGACGTATGTAATGATCCCACCGAGAAATAGGGGCCGACACGGCAGAAATGTTGTAAAACATTACATCCGAAGTGTTAGGATGCCTTAGGTTAGGATATATAACGTTATAGACGTATGTAATGATCCGACCGAGAAGTAGGGGCCGACGTGCCAGGAATGTAGTAAAATATTACAACCGAAATGTTAGGTTGCCTTAGGTTAGGATATATAACGTTATTGACTTATATAATGTTCCCACCGAGAAGTAGGGGCCGACGCTGCAGGAATGTTGTAAAATATTACGCTCGACATAGTAGGTTGCCTTAGGCTAGGATATATAGCTTTATAGACGTATATACTGTTCCCACCGAGAAGTAGGGGCCGACGCTCCAGGAATGTTGTAAAATATTACATTCGACATGTTAGGTTGCCTTAGGCTAGGATATATAGCGTTATAGACGTATATACTGTTCCCACCGAGAAGTAGTTGCCGACGTGCCAGGAATGTAGTAAAATATTACAACCGAAATGTTAGGTTGTCTTAGGTTAGGATATATAACGTTATTGACTTATATAATGTTCCCACCGAGAAGTAGGGGCCGACGCTCCAGGAATGTTGTAAAATATTACGCTCGACATGGTAGGTTGCCTTAGGCTAAGATATATAGCTTTATAGACGTATATACTATTCCCACCGAGAAGTAGTTGCCGACGTGCCAGGAATGTTGTAAAATATTACATTCGACATGTTAGGTTGCCTTAGGGTAGGATATATAGCGTTATAGACGTATATAATGTTCCCACCGAGAAATAGGTGCCGACACGGCAGGAATGTTGTGAAACATTGCATCCGAGGTGTTAGGATGCCTTAGGGTAGGATATATAACGTTATAAACGTATATACTGTTCCCACCGAGAAGATGGTGCCGAAGTGCCGGGAATGTTGTACAATATTACATTCGACATGTTAGGTTGCCTTAGGCTAGGACATATAGCGTTACAGACGTATATAATGTTCCCAACCAGAAGAAGGGGCCGACGAGCCACGAATTTTGTAAAATATTACGCTCGACATGTTAGGTTGCCTTAGGTTAGGATATATAACGTTATAGACGTAGATGATGTTAGCACCGAGAAGTACTGGCCGACACGCCAGGAATGTTGTAAAACATTACGCTCGACATGTTAGGTTGCCTTAGGCTAGGATATATAGCGTTATAGACGTATATACTGTTCCCACCGAGAAGTAGTTGCCGACGTGCCAGGAATGTTGTAAAATATTACATTCGACATGTTAGGTTGCCTTAGGTTGGGATATATAACATTATAGACGTATATACTGTTCCCACCGAGAAGTAGTTGCCGATGCGCCAGGAATGTTGTAAAATATTACATTCGACATGTTAAGTTGCCTTAGGCTAGGATATATAGCGTTATAGACGTATATAATGTTCCCACCGAGAAATAGGGGCCGACACGGCAGGAATGTTGTGAATCATTGCATCCGAGGTGTTAGGATGCCTTAGGGTAGGATATATAACGTTATAAACGTATATACTGTTCCCACCGAGAAGTTGGTGCCGAAGTGCCGGGAATGTTGTAAAATATTACATTCGACATGTTAGGTTGCCTTAGGCTAGGACATATAGCGTTACAGACGTATATAATGTTCCCACCGAGAAGTACTGGCCGACACGCCAGGAATGTTGTAAAACATTACGCTCGACATGTTAGGTTGCCTTAGAAGAGGATATGTAATGTTATAGACGTATATACTGTTCCCACCGTGACGGAGGTGCCGACGCGCCAGGAATGTTGTAAAATATTACGGTAGAGATGATAGGTTGCCTTAGTTTAGGATATGTAACGTTGTAGACGTATATACTGTTCCCACCGAGAAGTAGGTGCCGACGCGCCAGGAATGTAGTGAAATATTACATCCGAGAAGTTAGGTTACCTTAGGTTAGGATATATAACGTTATTGACATATATACTGTTCCCACTGAGAAGTAGGGGCCGACGCTCCAGGAATGCTGTAAAATATTACGCTCGACATGTTAGGTTGCCTTAGGCTACGATATATAGCGTTATAGACGTATATAACGTTACCACCGAGAAGTAGTTGCCGAAGTACCGGGAACGTTGTAAAATATTACACTCGACATGTTAGGATTGCCCTAGGCTAGGATATATAACGTTATAGACGTATATGATATTCCCACCGAGAAGTACGGGCCGACACGCCAGGAATGTTGTCAAATATTACATCCGAGATGTTAGGTTGCCTTAGCCCAGGATATATAGCGTTATAGACGTATATAATGTGCCCACCGAGAAGTAGGGGCCCACGTGCCAGATATGTAGTTAAATATTACGTCCGAGATGTTAGGTTGCCTTATGTTGGGACATATAACGTTATTGACTTATATAATGTTCCCACCGAGAAGTAGGGGCCGACCTGCCAGGAATGTTGAAAAACATTACGCTCCACATGTTAGGTTGCATTGGGTTAGGATATATAACGTTATAGACGTATATAATGTTCCCACCGAGATGTAGGGGCCAACGCGCCAGGAATGTTGTAAAATATTACATTCGACATATTAGGTTGCCTTAAGCTAGGATATATAGCGTTATAGACGTACATAATGTTCCCACCGAGAAGTAGGGGCCGAAGTGCCGGGAATGTTGTCAAATATTACATTCGACATGTTAGGTTGCCTTAGGCTAGGATATATAGCGTTATAGACGTATATAATGTTCCCACCGGGAAATAGGGGCCGACACGCCAGGAATGATGTAAAATATTACAATCGATATGTTAGGATTGCCTTAGGCTAGGATATATAATGTTATAGACGTATATACTGTTCCCACCGAGAAGTAGGTGCCGTTGCGCCAGGAATGTTGTAAAATATTACATCCGAGATGTTAGGTTGCCTTAGGCTAGGATGTATAGCGTTATAGACGTATATAATGTTCCCACCGAGAAGTAGGGGTCGAAGTGCCGGGGATGTTGTAAAATATTACATTCGACATGTTAGGTTGCCTTAGGCTAGGATATATAGCGTTAAAGACGTATACAATGTTCCCACCGAGAAATAGGGGCCGAAACGCCAAGAATGTTGTAAAACAACACATCCGAGGTGTTAGGTTGCCTTAGGTTAGGATATATAACATTATAGACGTATATACTGTTCCCACCGAGACGTAGTTGCCGATGCGCCAGGAATGTTGTAAAATATTACATTCGACACGTTAAGTTGCCTTAGGCTAGGATATATAGCGTTATAGACGTATATAATGTTCCCACCGAGAAGTAGGGGCCGACGCTCCAGGAATGTTGTAAAATATAACATACGAGACGTTAGGTTGCCTTATGTTAGGATATATAACGTTATTGCCTTATATAACGTTCCCGCCGAGAAGTAGTTGCCGACGTGCCAGGAATGTTGTAAAATATTACATTCGACATGTTAGGTTGCCTTAGGGTAGGATATATAGCGTTATAGACGTATATAATGTTCCCACCGAGAAATAGGGGCCGACACGGCAGGAATGTTGTGAAACATTGCATCCGAGGTGTTAGGATGCCTTAGGGTAGGATATATAACGTTATAAACAGATATACTGTTCCCACCGAGAAGTTGGTGCCGAAGTGCCGGGAATGTTGTAAAATATTACATTCGACATGTTAGGTTGCCTTAGGCTAGGACATATAGCGTTACAGACGTATATAATGTTCCCACCGAGAAGTACTGGCCGACACGCCAGGAATGTTGTAAAACATTACGCTCGACATGTTAGGTTGCCTTAGAAGAGGATATGTAACGTTATAGACGTATATACTGTTCCCACCGTGACGGAGGTGCCGACGCGCCAGGAATGTTGTAAAATATTACGGTAGAGATGATAGGTTGCCTTAGTTTAGGATATGTAACGTTGTAGACGTATATACTGTTCCCACCGAGAAGTAGGTGCCGACGCGCCAGGAATGTAGTGAAATATTACATCCGAGAAGTTAGGTTACCTTAGGTTAGGATATATAACGTTATTGACATATATAATGTTCCCACCGAGAAGTAGGGGCCGACGCGCCAGGAATGCTGTAAAATATTACGCTCGACATGTTAGGTTGCCTTAGGCTACGATATATAGCGTTATAGACGTATATACTGTTCCCACCGAGAAGTAGTTGCCGACGTGCCAGGAATGTTGTAAAATATTACATTCGACATGTTAGGTTGCCTTAGGCTAGGATATATAGCGTTATAGACGTATATAATGTTCCCACCGAGAAATAGGGGCCGACACGGCAGGAATGTAGTAAAATATTACACCCGAAACGTTAGGTTGCCTTAGGTTAGGATATATAACGTTATTGACTTATATAATGTTCCCACCGAGAAGTAGGGGCCGACGCTCCAGGAATGTTGTAAAATATTACATTCGACATGTTAGGTTGCCTTAGGCTAGGATATATAGCGTTAAAGACGTATACAATGTTCCCACCGAGAAATAGGGGCCGACACGCCAAGAATGTTGTAAAACAACACATCCGAGGTGTTAGGTTGCCTTAGGTTAGGATATATAACGTTATAGACGTAGATGATGTTCCCACCGAGAAGTACTGGCCGACACGCCAGGAATGTTTTAAAACATTACGCTCGACATGTTAGGTTGCCTTAGAAGAGGATATGTAACATTATAGACGTATATACTGTTCCCACCGTGACGGAGGTGCCGACGCGCCAGGAATGTTGTAAAATATTACGGTAGAGATGATAGGTTGCCTTAGTTTAGGATATGTAACGTTGTAGACGTATATACTGTTCCCACCGAGAAGTAGGTGCCGACGCGCCAGGAATGTAGTGAAATATTACATCCGAGAAGTTAGGTTACCTTAGGTTAGGATATATAACGTTATTGACATATATAATGTTCCCACCGAGAAGTAGGGGCCGACGCGCCAGGAATGCTGTAAAATATTACGCTCGACATGTTAGGTTGCCTTAGGCTAGGATATATAGCGTTATAGACGTATATACTGTTCCCACCGAGAAGTAGTTGCCGACGTGCCAGGAATGTTGTAAAATATTACATTCGACATGTTAGGTTGCCTTAGGCTAGGATATATAGCGTTCTAGACGTATATAATGTTCCCACCGAGAAATAGGGGCCGACACGGCAGGAATGTAGTAAAATATTACACCCGAAACGTTAGGTTGCCTTAGGTTAGGATATATAACATCATAGACGTATATACTGTTCCCACCGAGAAGTAGTTGCCGATGCGCCAGGAATGTTGTAAAATATTACATTCGACATGTTAAGTTGCCTTAGGCTAGGATATATAGCGTTATAGACGTATATAACGTTACCACCGAGAAGTAGTTGCCGAAGTACCGGGAATGTTGTAAAATATTACACTCGACATGTTAGGATTGCCCTAGGCTAGGATATATAACGTTATAGACGTATATGATATTCCCACCGAGAAGTACGGGCCGACACGCCAGGAATGTTGTCAAATATTACATCCGAGATGTTAGGTTGCCTTAGCCCAGGATATATAGCGTTATAGACGTATATAATGTGCCCACCGAGAAGTAGGGGCCGACGTGCCAGGTATGTAGTTAAATATTACGTCCGAGATGTTAGGTTGCCTTATGTTGGGACATATAACGTTATTGACTTATATAATGTTCCCACCGAGAAGTAGGGGCCGACCTGCCAGAAATGTTGAAAAACATTACGCTCCACATGCTAGGTTGCATTGGGTTAGGATATATAACGTTATAGACGTATATAATGTTCCCACCGAGATGTAGGGGCCAACGCGCCAGGAATGTTATAAAATATTACATTCGACATATTAGGTTGCCTTAAGCTAGGATATATAGCGTTATAGACGTACATAATGTTCCCACCGAGAAGTAGGGGCCGAAGTGCCGGGAATGTGGTAAAATACTACGCTCGACATGTTAGGTTGCCTTAAGCTAGGATATATAGCGTTATAGACGTATATAACGTTCCCACCGAGAAGTAGAGGTCGAAGTGCCGGCAATGTTGTAAAATATTACGTTCGACATGTAAGGTTGCCTTAGGCAAGGATATGTAACGTTATAGACGTATATACTGTTCCCACCGAGAAGTAGGTGCCGACGCGCCAGGAATGTAGTGAAATATTACATCCGAGAAGTTAGGTTACCTTAGGTTAGGATATATAACGTTATTGACATATATAATGTTCCCACCGAGAAGTAGGGGCCGACGCGCCAGGAATGCTGTAAAATATTACGCTCGACATGTTAGGTTGCCTTAGGCTACGATATATAGCGTTATAGACGTATATACTGTTCCCACCGAGAAGTAGTTGCCGACGTGCCAGGAATGTTGTAAAATATTACATTCGACATGTTAGGTTGCCTTAGGCTAGGATATATAGCGTTATAGACGTATATAATGTTCCCACCGAGAAATAGGGGCCGACACGGCAGGAATGTAGTAAAATATTACACCCGAAACGTTAGGTTGCCTTAGGTTAGGATATATAACGTTATTGACTTATATAATGTTCCCACCGAGAAGTAGGGGCCGACGCTCCAGGAATGTTGTAAAATATTACATTCGACATGTTAGGTTGCCTTAGGCTAGGATATATAGCGTTAAAGACGTATACAATGTTCCCACCGAGAAATAGGGGCCGACACGCCAAGAATGTTGTAAAACAACACATCCGAGGTGTTAGGTTGCCTTAGGTTAGGATATATAACGTTATAGACGTAGATGATGTTCCCACCGAGAAGTACTGGCCGACACGCCAGGAATGTTTTAAAACATTACGCTCGACATGTTAGGTTGCCTTAGAAGAGGATATGTAACATTATAGACGTATATACTGTTCCCACCGTGACGGAGGTGCCGACGCGCCAGGAATGTTGTAAAATATTACGGTAGAGATGATAGGTTGCCTTAGTTTAGGATATGTAACGTTGTAGACGTATATACTGTTCCCACCGAGAAGTAGGTGCCGACGCGCCAGGAATGTAGTGAAATATTACATCCGAGAAGTTAGGTTACCTTAGGTTAGGATATATAACGTTATTGACATATATAATGTTCCCACCGAGAAGTAGGGGCCGACGCGCCAGGAATGCTGTAAAATATTACGCTCGACATGTTAGGTTGCCTTAGGCTAGGATATATAGCGTTATAGACGTATATACTGTTCCCACCGAGAAGTAGTTGCCGACGTGCCAGGAATGTTGTAAAATATTACATTCGACATGTTAGGTTGCCTTAGGCTAGGATATATAGCGTTCTAGACGTATATAATGTTCCCACCGAGAAATAGGGGCCGACACGGCAGGAATGTAGTAAAATATTACACCCGAAACGTTAGGTTGCCTTAGGTTAGGATATATAACATCATAGACGTATATACTGTTCCCACCGAGAAGTAGTTGCCGATGCGCCAGGAATGTTGTAAAATATTACATTCGACATGTTAAGTTGCCTTAGGCTAGGATATATAGCGTTATAGACGTATATAACGTTACCACCGAGAAGTAGTTGCCGAAGTACCGGGAATGTTGTAAAATATTACACTCGACATGTTAGGATTGCCCTAGGCTAGGATATATAACGTTATAGACGTATATGATATTCCCACCGAGAAGTACGGGCCGACACGCCAGGAATGTTGTCAAATATTACATCCGAGATGTTAGGTTGCCTTAGCCCAGGATATATAGCGTTATAGACGTATATAATGTGCCCACCGAGAAGTAGGGGCCGACGTGCCAGGTATGTAGTTAAATATTACGTCCGAGATGTTAGGTTGCCTTATGTTGGGACATATAACGTTATTGACTTATATAATGTTCCCACCGAGAAGTAGGGGCCGACCTGCCAGAAATGTTGAAAAACATTACGCTCCACATGCTAGGTTGCATTGGGTTAGGATATATAACGTTATAGACGTATATAATGTTCCCACCGAGATGTAGGGGCCAACGCGCCAGGAATGTTATAAAATATTACATTCGACATATTAGGTTGCCTTAAGCTAGGATATATAGCGTTATAGACGTACATAATGTTCCCACCGAGAAGTAGGGGCCGAAGTGCCGGGAATGTGGTAAAATACTACGCTCGACATGTTAGGTTGCCTTAAGCTAGGATATATAGCGTTATAGACGTATATAACGTTCCCACCGAGAAGTAGAGGTCGAAGTGCCGGCAATGTTGTAAAATATTACGTTCGACATGTAAGGTTGCCTTAGGCAAGGATATGTAACGTTATAGACGTATATAATGTTCCCACCGAGAAGTAGGGGCCGAAGTGCCGTGAATGTTGTAAAATACTACGCTCGACATGTTAGGTTGCCTTAAGCTAGGATAAATAACGTTATAGACGTATATACTGTTCCTACCGAGAGGTAGGTTACGACGCGCCAGGAATGTTCTAAAATATTACATTCGACATGTTAGGTTGCCTTAAGCTAGGATATATGGCGTTATAGACGTATATAATGTTCCCACCGAGAAGTTGGGGCCCACACGCGAGGAATGTTGTAAAACATTACATTCGAGATGTTAGGTTGCCTTAGCCCAGGATATATAACGTTATATACGTATATAATGTTCCCACCGTGAAGTAGGGGCCGACGTGCCAGGAATCTAGTTAAATATTACATCCGAGATGTTAGGTTGCCTTATGTTAGGACATATAACGTTATTGACTTATATAATGTTCCCACCGAGTATTACGGGCCGACACGCCAGGAATGTTGTCAAATATTACATCCGAGATGTTAGGTTCCCTTAGGTTAGGATATATAACGTTATAGACGTATATAATGTTCCCACCGAGAAGTAGGGGCCGACGTGTCAGGAATGTTGTAAAGTATTACGCTCGACAGGTTAGGTTGCCTTAGGCTAGGATGTATTGCGTTATAGACGTATATAACGTTCCCACCGAGAAATAGGGGCCGACACGCGAGGAATGTTGTAAAACATTACATTCGACATGTTAGGAATGTCCTAGGCTAGGATATATAGAATTATAGACGTATAGGATATTCCCACCGAGAAATAGGGTCCGACACGCGAGGAATGTTGTAAAACATTACATCCGAGGTGTTAGGGTGCCTTAGGTTAGGATATATAACGCTATAGACGTATATACTGTTCCCACCGAGAAGTAGTTCCCGATGCGCCAGGAATGTTGTAAAATATTACATTCGACATGTTAGGTTGCCTGAAGCTAGGATATATAGCGTTATAGACGTATATAATGTTCCCACCGAAATGTATGGGCCTAAGTACCGGGAATGTTGTAAAATATTACACTCGACATGTTAGGTTGCCTTAGGCTAGGATATATAGCGTTATAGACGTATATAATGTTCCCACTGAGAAGTAGGGGCCGAAGTGCCGGGAATGCTATAAAATATTACGTTCGACATGTTAGGTTGCCTTAGGCTAGGATATATAGCGTTATAGACGTATATAATGTTCCCACCGAGAAGTAGGGGCCGAAGTGCCGGGAATGCTATAAAATATTACGTTCGACATGTTAGGTTGCCTTAGGCTAGGATATATAGCGTTATAGACGTATATACTGTTCCCACCGAGAAGTAGTTGCCGAAGTGCCGGGAATGTTGTAAAATACTACGCTCGACATGTTAGGTTGCCTCAGGCTAGGATATATAGCGTTATAGACGTATATACTGTTCCCACCGAGTAGTAGTTGCCGACGCGCCAGGAATATTGTAAAATATTTCATTCGACACGTTAAGTTGCCTTAGGCTAGGATATATAACGTTATAGACGTATATGATATTCCCACCGAGAAGTACGGGCCGACACGCCGGGAATGTTGTCAAATATTACATCCGAGATGTAAGGTTGCCTTATGTTAGGATATATAACGTTATTGACTTATATAATGTTCCCACCAAGAAGTAGGGGCCGACGCGCCAGGAATGATGTACAATATTACATTTGACATGTTACTATTGCCTTAGGCTATAATATATAACGTTATAGACGTATATATTGTTCCCACCGTGAAGTAGGGGCCGACGTGTCAGGAATGTTGTCAAATGTTACAACCGAGATGTTCGGTTCCCTTAGGTTAGGATATATAACGTTATAGACGTATATAATGTTCCCACCGAGAAGTAGGAGCCGACGTGTCAGGAATGTTGTAAAGTATTACGCTCGACAGGTTAGGTTGCCTTAGGCTAGGATATTTAGCGTTATAGACGTATATACTGTTCCCACCGAGAAGTAGTTGCCGAAGTGCCGTGAATGTTGTAAAATACTACGCTCGACATGTTAGGTTGCCTTAAGCTAGGATAAATAACGTTATAGACGTATATACTGTTCCTACCGAGAGGTAGGTTACGACGCGCCAGGAATGTTGTAAAATATTACATTCGACATGTTAGGTTGCCTTAAGCTAGGATATATGGCGTTATAGACGTATATAATGTTCCCACCGAGAAGTTGGGGCCCACACGCGAGGAATGTTGTAAAACATTACATCCGAGGTGTTAGGGTGCCTTAGGTTAAGATATATAACGTTATAGACGTATCTACTGTTCTCATCGAGAAGTAGTTACCGACACGCCAGAAATGTTGTAAAATATTACATTCGACATGTTAGGTTACCTTAAGCTAGGATATATAGTGTTATAGACGTATATAATGTTCCCACCGAAATGTAGGGGCCTAAGTGCCGGGAATGTTGTCAAATATTACATTCGACATGTTAGGTTGCCTTAGGCTAGGATATATAGCGTTATAGACGTATATAATGTTCCCACCGGGAAATAGGGGCCGACACGCCAGGAATGATGTAAAATATTACAATCGATATGTTAGGATTGCCTTAGGCTAGGATATATAATGTTATAGACGTATATACTGTTCCCACCGAGAAGTAGGTGCCGTTGCGCCAGGAATGTTGTAAAATATTACATCCGAGATGTTAGGTTGCCTTAGGCTAGGATGTATAGCGTTATAGACGTATATAATGTTCCCACCGAGAAGTAGGGGTCGAAGTGCCGGGGATGTTGTAAAATATTACATTCGACATGTTAGGTTGCCTTAGGCTAGGATATGTAACGTTATAGACGTATATAATGTTCCTACCGAGAAGTAGGGGCCGACGCGCCAGGAATGTTGTAAAATATTACATTCGAGATGTTAGGTTGCCTTAGCCCAGGATATATAACGTTATATACGTATATAATGTTCCCACCGTGAAGTAGGGGCCGACGTGCCAGGAATCTAGTTAAATATTACATCCGAGATGTTAGGTTGCCTTATGTTAGGACATATAACGTTATTGACTTATATAATGTTCCCACCGAGTATTACGGGCCGACACGCCAGGAATGTTGTCAAATATTACATGCGAGATGTTAGGTTCCCTTAGGTTAGGATATATAACGTTATAGACGTATATAATGTTCCCACCGAGAAGTAGGGGCCGACGTGTCAGGAATGTTGTAAAGTATTACGCTCGACAGGTTAGGTTGCCTTAGGCTAGGATGTATTGCGTTATAGACGTATATAACGTTCCCACCGAGAAATAGGGGCCGACACGCGAGGAATGTTGTAAAACATTACATTCGACATGTTAGGAATGTCCTAGGCTAGGATATATAGAGTTATAGACGTATAGGATATTCCCACCGAGAAATAGGGTCCGACACGCGGGGAATGTTGTAAAACATTACATCCGAGGTGTTAGGGTGCCTTAGATTAGGATATATAACGCTATAGACGTATATACTGTTCCCACCGAGAAGTAGTTCCCGATGCGCCAGGAATGTTGTAAAATATTACATTCGACATGTTAGGTTGCCTGAAGCTAGGATATATAGCGTTATAGACGTATATAATGTTCCCACCGAAATGTATGGGCCTAAGTACCGGGAATGTTGTAAAATATTACACTCGACATGTTAGGTTGCCTTAGGCTAGGATATATAGCGTTATAGACGTATATAATGTTCCCACCGAGAAGTAGGGGCCGAAGTGCCGGGAATGCTATAAAATATTACGTTCGACATGTTAGGTTGCCTTAGGCTAGGATATATAGCGTTATAGACGTATATACTGTTCGCACCGAGAAGTAGTTGCCGAAGTGCCGGGAATGTTGTAAAATACTACGCTCGACATGTTAGGTTGCCTCAGGCTAGGATATATAGCGTTATAGACGTATATACTGTTCCCACCGAGTAGTAGTTGCCGACGCGCCAGGAATATTGTAAAATATTTCATTCGACACGTTAAGTTGCCTTAGGCTAGGATATATAACGTTATAGACGTATATGATATTCCCACCGAGAAGTACGGGCCGACACGCCGGGAATGTTGTCAAATATTACATCCGAGATGTTAGGTTTCCTTAGGCTAGGATATATAGCGTTATGGACATATATAATGTGCCCACCGAGAACTAGGGGCTGACATGCCAGGTATGTAGTTAAATATTACATCCGAGATGTTAGGTTGCCTTATGTTGGGACACATAACGTTATTGACTTATATAATGTTCCCACCGAGAAGTAGGGGCAGACGTGCCAGGAATGTAGTTAAATATTACATCCGAGATGTAAGGTTGCCTTATGTTAGGATATATAACGTTATTGACTTATATAATGTTCCCACCAAGAAGTAGGGGCCGACGCGCCAGGAATGATGTACAATATTACATTTGACATGTTACTATTGCCTTAGGCTATAATATATAACGTTATAGACGTATATGATATTCCCACCGAGAAGTACGGGCCGACACGCCAGGAATGTTGTCAAATATTACATCCGAGATGTTAGGTTCCCTTAGGCTAGGATATATAACGTTATAGACGTATATAATGTTCCCACCGAGAAGTAGGTGCCGACGCGCCAGGAATGTTGTGAAACATTGCATCCGAGGTGTTAGGATGCCTTAGGGTAGGATATATAACGTTATAAACGTATATACTGTTCCCACCGAGATGTTGGTTCCGACGCGCCAGGAATGTTGTAAAATATTACATTCGACATGTTAGCTTGCCTTGAGCTAGGATATATAGCGTTATAGACGTATATAATGTTCCCGCCGAGATGTAGGGGCCGGCGCGCCAGGAATGTAGTAAAATATTACACACGAGATGTTAGGTTGCCTTAGGTTAGGATATATAACGTTATAGACGTATATAATGTTCCCACCGAAAAGTAGGATCCGACGCGCCAGGAATGTTTTAAAATATTACATCCGACATGTTAGGTTGCCTTCGGTTAGGATATATATCGCTATTGGCGTATATGATGTTCCCACCGAGAAGTACGGACCGACATGCCAGGAATGTTGTAAAATATTACATCCCAGATGTTAGGTTGCGATAGGTTAGGATATACAACGTTATAGACGCATATAATGTCCCCATCGAGAAGCACGCGACGACACGCCAGGAATGTTGTAAAATATTACATTCGACATGTTAGGTTGCCTTTTGCTAGGATATATAACGTTATAGACGTATGTAATGTTACCACCGAGATGTACGGGCCGACACGCCAGGAATGTTATCAACTATTACATCCGACATGTTAGGTCTCCTTAGGCTAGGATATATAACATTATAGACGTATATAATGTTCCCACCGAGAAATAGGGGCCGACGCGTCAGGAATGTTGTAAAATATTACACCCGATATGTTAGGTCCCCTTAGGTTAGGATATGCAACGTTATAGAATTATAGAATGTTCCCACCGAGACGTAGGGACCGACATGCCAGGAATGTTGTAAAATAATACATCCCAGATGTTAGGTTGCGTTAGGTTAGGATATACAACGTTATAGACGTATATAATGTCCCCATCGAGAAGCAGGCGACAACACGCCAGGAATGTTGTAAAATATTACATCCGAGATGTTAGGTTACCTTAGGCTAGGATATATAACGTTATAGACGTATATTATGTTCCCGACGAGAAATAGGGGCCGACGCGTCAGGAATGTTGTAAAATATTACACCCGAGATGTTAGGTTGCCTTAGGTTAGGATATACAACTTTATAGACGTATATAATGTCACCATCGAGAAGCAGGCGACGACACGCCAGGAATGTTGTAAAATATAACATCCGAGATGTTATGTTGCCTTACGTTAGGATATGTAACGTTATAGACGTATATAATGTTTCCGGCGAAAATTAGGATCGGACGCGCCAGGAATGTTGTAAAATATTACATCCGAGATGTTAGGTTGCCTTAGGTTAGGATATACAACGTTATAGACGTATATAATGTCCCCATCGACAAGCAGGCGACGACACGCCAGGAATGTTGTAAAATATAACATCCGAGATGTTATGTTGTCTTACGTTAGGATATACAAAGTTATAGATGTATATAATGTCCCCGTCCAGAAGTAGGCGACGACACGACAGGAGTGTTGTAAAATATTACATTTGATATGTTAGGTTTCCTTAGGCTAGGATGTATAACGTTATAGACGCATATAATGTTACCACCGAGAACTACGGGCCGACACGCCAGGAATGATTTAAATATAACATTCGACATGTTAGGTCGCCTTAGGCTAGGATATATAACGTCATAGACGTGTACCATGTTCCCACGTAGAAATAGGGGCCGACGCGACAGAAATGCTGTAAAATATTACACCCGAGATGTTAGGTTCCCTTAAGTTTGGATATATAGCGTTATAGACGTATATAACGTTCCCACCGAGACGTAGGGACCGACATCCCAGGAATGTTGTAAAATATTACATCCCAGTTGTTAGGTTGCGTTAGGTTAGGATATACAACGTTATAGACGTATATAATGTTCCCATCGAGAAGCAGGCAACGACACGCCAGGAATGTTGTAAAATATTACACCCGAGATGTTAGATTGCTTAGGCTAGGATATATATCGTTATAGACGTATACAATGTTCCCACCGAGAAGTAGGGACCGACATGCCAGGAATGTTGTAAAGTATTACACCTGAAATGTTAGGTTCCCTTAGGTTAGGATATACAACGCTATAGACGCATAGAATGTTCCCACCGAGACGTAGGGTCTGACATGCCAGGAATGTTGTAAAATATTACATCCTAGATGTTAGGTTGCATTAGGTTAGGATATACAACGTTATAGACGTATATAATGTCCCCATCAAGAAGCAGGCGACGACACGCCAGGAATGTTGTAAAATACTACATCCGAGATGTTAGATTGCCTTAGGCTAGGATATATATCGTTATAGACGTATACAATGTTCCCACCGAGATGTAGGGGCCGACGCGCCGGGAATGTTGCAAAATATTACATCCGAGATGTTAGGTTGCCTTAGGCTAGGATATAAAACGCTATAGACGCATAGAATGTTCCCACCGAGACGTAGGGTCCGACGCGTCAGGTATGATGTAAAATATTACATCCCAGATGTTAGGTTCCCTTAGGTTAGGATATACAACGTTATAGACGTATAGAATGATCCCACCGAGATGTAGGGACCGACATGCCAGAAATGTTGTAAGATATTACATCCGAGATATTAGGTTGCCTTCGGTTAGGATATATATCGCTGTAGACGTATATGATGTTCCCACCGATAAGTACGGTCTAACACGCCAGGAATGTTGTCAAATACTACATTCGAGATGTTAGGTTGCCTTAGGTAGGGATATATGACCTAATAGACGTACGTAATGTCCCCAACGAGAAGTACGTCCCGACCCGAACGGGATTCTGTAAAACATTACCAGCGAGGGGCCAGATGGGTTAGGTAAGGTTATATTACGTTATAGACGTATAAAATGTTCCCACCGAGAGGTAGGGATCCACCCGCCAGGAATTTTGGAAAATACTACATCCGAGATGTTAGGTTGGCTTAGGTTAGGATATATAACGTTATAGACGTACATAATGTCCCCACCGAGAAGTACGGTCCGACCCGAACGGGATTCTGTAAAACATTACCAGCGAGGGGCCAGATGGGTTAGGTTAGGTTATATTACGTTATAGACGTATATAATGTTCCCAGCGAGAAGTAGAGGCCGACCCGCCTGCAATGTTGTAAAATACTACATTCGAGATGTTACGTTGCCTTAGGTTAGGATATATAACGTTATAGACGTATATAATGTCCCCACCGAGAAGTACGGCCCGACACGCCCGGGATTCTGTAAAACATTACCAGCGAGGGTCTAGATGGGTTTGGTTAGGTTCTATTACGTTATAGACGTATATAATGTTCCCACCGAGGAGTAGAGGCCGCCCCGCCAGAAATGTTGGAAAATACTACATTCGAGATGTTAAGTTGCCTTAGGATAGGAAACATAACGTTATAGACGTATATAATGTCCGCACCGAGACGCACGGGACGACACGAACGGGATTCCGTAAAACATTACCAGCGAGGGTCTAGATTTGTTAGGTTAGGATCTATTACGTTATAGACGTATATAATGTGCCCACCGAGAAGTAGGGGCCGACCCGCCAGGAATGTTGGAAAATACTACATCCGACATGTTAGGATGCCTTAGGTTAGCATATATACCGTTATAGACGTGTATAATGTACCCACCTAGACGTACAGGACGACACGAACGGGATTCTGGAAAACATTACCAGCGAGGGGCTAGATGGGTTAGGTTAGGTTATATTACGTTATAGACGTATATAATGTTCCCACCGAGAAGTAGGGGCCGACGCGCCAGAAATATTGGAAAATACTACATCCGAGATGTTAGGTTGCCTGAGGATAGGATATATAACGTTATAGACGTATATAATGTTCGCACCGAAACGTAAGGGACGACGCGAACGGGATGCTGTAAAACATCACCAGGGACGGTCTAGATGGGTTAGGTCAGGTTATATTACGTTATATACGTATATAATGTTCCCACCGAGAAGTAGGGGCCGACCCGCCTGGAATGTTGGAAAATACTACATCCGACATGTTAGGTTGCCTTAGATTAGGATATATAACGTTATAGACGTGTATAATGTCCACAACGAGAAGCATGGGCCGACACGACTGGGATTCTGTAAAGCATTATCACCGTGGCGCAACATGGGTTAGGTTATGATCTATTACGTTATAGACGTATACAATGTTCCCACCGAAAATTAGGAGCCGATGCGTTAGGAATGTTGTAAAATATTACACCCGAGATGTTAGGTTCCCTTATGTTAGGATATACAACGTTATAGACGTATATAATGTTCCCACCGAGAAGCAGGCGACGACACGCCACGAACGTTGTAAAATATTACATCCGAGATGTTATGTTGCCTTACGATAGGATATATAACGTTATAGACGTATATAATGTTCCCACCGAAAATTAGGAGCCGACGCGCCAGGAATGTTGTAAAATATTACATCCGAGATATTAGGTTGCCTTCGGTTAGGATATATATCGCTATAGACGTATATGATGTTCCCACCGAGAAGTAGGGGCTAACACGACAGGAATGTTGTCAAATATTACATCCGAGATGTTTGGTTGCCTTAGTCTAGGATATATAACGTTATAGACGTATATAATGTTACCACCGAGAACTACGGGCCGACACGTCAGGAATGATGTAAAATATTACATTCGACATGTTAGGTCGCCTTAGGCTAGGATATATAACGTTATAGACGTATATAATGTTCCCACCGAGAAGTACGGGCCTACACGCCAGGAATGTTGTCAACTATTACATCCGAGATGTTAGGTTTCCCTAGGTTAGGATATATATCGTTATAGAGGTATACAATGTTTCCACCGAGAAGTAGGGACCGACATGCCAGGAATGTTGTAAAATATTACATCCGATATGTTAGGCTGCCTTAGGTTAGGATATACAAGGTTATAGATGTATATAATGTCCCCATCGGAAAGTAGGCGACGGCACGCCAGGTATGTTGTAAAATATTACATTCGCCATGTTAGGTTGCCTTAGACTAGGATGTATAACGTTATAGACGTATATAATGTTCCCAAAGAAAAATAGGGGCCGACGCGTCAGGAATGTTGTAAAATATTAAACCCGAGATGTTAGGTTCCCTTAGGTTAGGATATACAACGCTAGAGACGTATAGAATGTTCCCACCGAGATGCAGGGACCAACGTGCCTGGAATGTTGTCAACTATTACATCCGAGATGTTAGTTCGCCTTAGGTTAGGATATATATCGTTATAGACGTATTCAATGTTTCCACCGAGAAGTAGGGACCGACATGCCAGGAATATTACATCCAAGATGTTAGGTTGCGTTAGGTTGGGATATACAACGTTATAGACGTATATAATGTTCCCATCGAGAAGCAGGCGACGACACGCCAGGAAAGATATAAAATATTACTTTCGACATGTTAGGTCGCTTTAGGCTAGGATATACAACGTTATAGACGTATGTCATATTCCCACCGAGAAATAGGAGCCGACGCGTCAGGAATGTTGTAAAATATTACATTCGACATGTTAGATTGCCTTAGGCTAGGATATATAACGTTATAGACGTATATAATGTTCCCACCGAAAAATAGGGGCTGACGCGTCAGGAATGTTGTAAAATATTACACCCGAGATGTTAGGTTCCCTTAGGTTAGGATATACAACGTTATAGACGTATATAATGTCCCCACCGAGAAGTACGGCCCGACACGCCCGGGATTCTGTAAAACATTATCAGCGAGGGTCTAGATGGGTTTGGTTAGGTTACATTACGTTATAGACGTATATAATGTTCCAACCGAGAAGTAGGGGCCGACCCGCCAGCAATGTTGGAAAATACTACATCCGAGATGTTAAGTTGTCTTAGGTTAGGATATATAACGTTGTAGACGTACATAATGTCCCCACCTAGACATACAGGACGACACGAACGGGATTCTGGAAAACATTACCAGAGAGGGGCTAGATGGGTTAGGTTAGGTTATATTACGTTATAGACGTATATAATGTTCCCACCGAGAAGTAGGGGCCGACGCGCCAGAAATATTGGAAAATACTACATCCGAGATGTTAGGTTGCCTTAGGATAGGATATATAACGTTATAGACGTATATAATGTCCGCACCGAAACGTAAGGGACGACGCGAACGGGATGCTGTAAAACATCACCAGGGACGGTCTAGATGGGTTAGGTCAGGTTATATTACGTTATATACGTATATAATGTTCCCACCGAGAAGTAGGGGCCGACCCGCCTGGAATGTTGGAAAATACTACATCCGACATGTTAGGTTGCCTTAGATTAGGATATATAACGTTATAGACGTGTATAATGTCCACAACGAGAAGCATGGGCCGACACGACTGGGATTCTGTAAAGCATTATCACCGTGGCGCAAGATGGGTTAGGTTAGGATCTATTACGTTATAGACGAATATAATGTTCCCACCGAGAAGAAGCGGCCGACCCGCCATGAATGTTGGAAAATACTACATCCGATATGTTAGGATGCCTTAGGTTAAGATATATAAAGTTATAGACGTATATAATGTCCGCACCGAGACGTACGGGTAGACACGAACGGGATTCTGTAAAACACTACCAGCGAGGGTCTGGATGGGTCAGGTTAGGTTATATTACGTTATAGATGTATATAATGTGCCCACCGAGAAGTAGGTGCCGAACCGCCAGGAATGTTGGAAAATACTACATCCGAGATGTTAAGTTGCCTTAGGTTAGGATATATAACGTAGTAGACGTACATAATGTCCCCACCGAGAAGTACGGGCCGACACGCCCGGGATTCTGTAAAACATTACCAGCGAGGATCTAGATGGGTTAGGTTAGGTTATATTACGTTATAGACATATATAATGTTCCCACCGAGAAGTAGGGGCCGACCCGCCTGGAATGTTGTAAAATACTACATTCGAGATGTTACGTTGCCTTAGGTTAGGATATATAACGTTATAGACGTATATAATGTCCCCACCGAGAAGTACGGCCCGACACGCCCGGGATTCTGTAAAACATTACCAGCGAGGGTCTAGATGGGTTTGGTTAGGTTCTATTACGTTATAGACGTATATAATGTTCCCACCGAGGAGTAGAGGCCGCCCCGCCAGAAATGTTGGAAAATACTACATTCGAGATGTTAAGTTGCCTTAGGATAGGAAACATAACGTTATAGACGTATATAATGTCCGCACCGAGACGCACGGGACGACACGAACGGGATTCCGTAAAACATTACCAGCGAGGGTCTAGATTTGTTAGGTTAGGATCTATTACGTTATAGACGTATATAATGTGCCCACCGAGAAGTAGGGGCCGACCCGCCAGGAATGTTGGAAAATACTACATCCGACATGTTAGGATGCCTTAGGTTAGCATATATACCGTTATAGACGTGTATAATGTACCCACCTAGACGTACAGGACGACACGAACGGGATTCTGGAAAACATTACCAGCGAGGGGCTAGATGGGTTAGGTTAGGTTATATTACGTTATAGACGTATATAATGTTCCCACCGAGAAGTAGGGGCCGACGCGCCAGAAATATTGGAAAATACTACATCCGAGATGTTAGGTTGCCTGAGGATAGGATATATAACGTTATAGACGTATATAATGTCCGCACCGAAACGTAAGGGACGACGCGAACGGGATGCTGTAAAACATCACCAGGGACGGTCTAGATGGGTTAGGTCAGGTTATATTACGTTATATACGTATATAATGTTCCCACCGAGAAGTAGGGGCCGACCCGCCTGGAATGTTGGAAAATACTACATCCGACATGTTAGGTTGCCTTAGATTAGGATATATAACGTTATAGACGTGTATAATGTCCACAACGAGAAGCATGGGCCGACACGACTGGGATTCTGTAAAGCATTATCACCGTGGCGCAAGATGGGTTCGGTTATGATCTATTACGTTATAGACGTATATAACGTTCCCACCGAGAAGTAGCGGCCGACCCGCCATGAATGTTGGAAAATACTACATCCGATATGTTAGGATGCCTTAGGTTAGGATATATAACGTTATAGACGTATATAATGTCCGCACCGGGACGTACGGGTAGACACGAACGGGATTCTATAAAACACTACCAGCGAGGGTCTGGATTTGTCAGGTTAGGTTATATTACGTTATAGATGTATATAATGTGCCCACCGAGAAGTAGGTGCCGAACCGCCAGGAATGTGGAAAATACTACATCCGAGATGTTAAGTTGCCTTAGGTTGGGATATATAACGTAGTAGACGTACATAATGTCCCCACCGAGAAGTACGGGCCGACACGCCCGGGATTCTGTGAAACATTACCAGCGAGAGTCTAGCTGGGCTAGGTTAGGTTACATTACGTTATAGACGTATATAATGTTCCCACCGAGAAGTAGGGGCCGACCCGCCAGCAATGTTGGAAAATACTACATCCGAGATGTTAAGTTGCCTTAGGTTAGGATATATAACGTTGTAGACGTACATAATGTCCCCACCTAGACATACAGGACGACACGAACGGGATTCTGGAAAACATTACCAGAGAGGGGCTAGATGGGTTAGATTAGGTTATATTACGTTATAGACGTATATAATGTTCCCACCGAGAAGTAGGGGCCGACGCGCCAGAAATATTGGAAAATACTACATCCGAGATGTTAGGTTGCCTTAGGATAGGATATATAACGTTATAGACGTATATAATGTCCGCACCGAAACGTAAGGGACGACGCGAACGGGATGCTGTAAAACATCACCAGGGACGGTCTAGATGGGTTAGGTCAGGTTATATTACGTTATATACGTATATAATGTTCCCACCGAGAAGTAGGGGCCGACCCGCCTGGAATGTTGGAAAATACTACATCCGACATGTTAGGTTGCCTTAGATTAGGATATATAACGTTATAGACGTGTATAATGTCCACAACGAGAAGCATGGGCCGACACGACTGGGATTCTGTAAAGCATTATCACCGTGGCGCAAGATGGGTTAGGTTAGGATCTATTACGTTATAGACGAATATAATGTTCCCACCGAGAAGAAGCGGCCGACCCGCCATGAATGTTGGAAAATACTACATCCGATATGTTAGGATGCCTTAGGTTAAGATATATAAAGTTATAGACGTATATAATGTCCGCACCGAGACGTACGGGTAGACACGAACGGGATTCTGTAAAACACTACCAGCGAGGGTCTGGATGGGTCAGGTTAGGTTATATTACGTTATAGATGTATATAATGTGCCCACCGAGAAGTAGGTGCCGAACCGCCAGGAATGTTGGAAAATACTACATCCGAGATGTTAAGTTGCCTTAGGATAGGATATATAACGTAGTAGACGTACATAATGTCCCCACCGAGAAGTACGGGCCGACACGCCCGGGATTCTGTAAAACATTACCAGCGAGGATCTAGATGGGTTAGGTTAGGTTATATTACGTTATAGACATATATAATGTTCCCACCGAGAAGTAGGGGCCGACCCGCCTGGAATGTTGTAAAATACTACATTCGAGATGTTACGTTGCCTTAGGTTAGGATATATAACGTTATAGACGTATATAATGTCCCCACCGAGAAGTACGGCCCGACACGCCCGGGATTCTGTAAAACATTACCAGCGAGGGTCTAGATGGGTTTGGTTAGGTTCTATTACGTTATAGACGTATATAATGTTCCCACCGAGGAGTAGAGGCCGCCCCGCCAGAAATGTTGGAAAATACTACATTCGAGATGTTAAGTTGCCTTAGGATAGGAAACATAACGTTAGAGACGTATATAATGTCCGCACCGAGACGCACGGGACGACACGAACGGGATTCCGTAAAACATTACCAGCGAGGGTCTAGATTTGTTAGGTTAGGATCTATTACGTTATAGACGTATATAATGTGCCCACCGAGAAGTAGGGGCCGACCCGCCAGGAATGTTGGAAAATACTACATCCGACATGTTAGGATGCCTTAGGTTAGCATATATACCGTTATAGACGTGTATAATGTACCCACCTAGACGTACAGGGCGACACGAACGGGATTCTGGAAAACATTACCAGCGAGGGGCTAGATGGGTTAGGTTAGGTTATATTACGTTATAGACGTATATAATGTTCCCACCGAGAAGTAGGGGCCGACGCGCCAGAAATATTGGAAAATACTACATCCGAGATGTTAGGTTGCCTGAGGATAGGATATATAACGTTATAGACGTATATAATGTCCGCACCGAAACGTAAGGGACGACGCGAACGGGATGCTGTAAAACATCACCAGGGACGGTCTAGATGGGTTAGGTCAGGTTATATTACGTTATATACGTATATAATATTCCCACCGAGAAGTAGGGGCCGACCCGCCTGGAATGTTGGAAAATACTACATCCGACATGTTAGGTTGCCTTAGATTAGGATATATAACGTTATAGACGTGTATAATGTCCACAACGAGAAGCATGGGCCGACACGACTGGGATTCTGTAAAACATTACCAGCGAGGGTCTAGATGGGTTTGGTTAGGTTCTATTACGTTATAGACGTATATAATGTTCCCACCGAGGAGTAGAGGCCGCCCCGCCAGAAATGTTGGAAAATACTACATTCGAGATGTTAAGTTGCCTTAGGATAGGAAACATAACGTTATAGACGTATATAATGTCCGCACCGAGACGCACGGGACGACACGAACGGGATTCCGTAAAACATTACCAGCGAGGGTCTAGATTTGTTAGGTTAGGATCTATTACGTTATAGACGTACATAATGTGCCCACCGAGAAGTAGGGGCCGACCCGCCAGGAATGTTGGAAAATACTACATCCGACATGTTAGGATGCCTTAGGTTAGCATATATACCGTTATAGACGTGTATAATGTACCCACCTAGACGTACAGGACGACACGAACGGGATTCTGGAAAACATTACCAGCGAGGGGCTAGATGGGTTAGGTTAGGTTATATTACGTTATAGACGTATATAATGTTCCCACCGAGAAGTAGGGGCCGACGCGCCAGAAATATTGGAAAATACTACATCCGAGATGTTAGGTTGCCTGAGGATAGGATATATAACGTTATAGACGTATATAATGTTCGCACCGAAACGTAAGGGACGACGCGAACGGGATGCTGTAAAACATCACCAGGGACGGTCTAGATGGGTTAGGTCAGGTTATATTACGTTATATACGTATATAATGTTCCCACCGAGAAGTAGGGGCCGACCCGCCTGGAATGTTGGAAAATACTACATCCGACATGTTAGGTTGCCTTAGATTAGGATATATAACGTTATAGACGTGTATAATGTCCACAACGAGAAGCATGGGCCGACACGACTGGGATTCTGTAAAACATTACCAGCGAGGGTCTAGATGGGTTTGGTTAGGTTCTATTACGTTATAGACGTATATAATGTTCCCACCGAGGAGTAGAGGCCGCCCCGCCAGAAATGTTGGAAAATACTACATTCGAGATGTTAAGTTGCCTTAGGATAGGAAACATAACGTTATAGACGTATATAATGTCCGCACCGAGACGCACGGGACGACACGAACGGGATTCCGTAAAACACTACCAGCGAGGGTCTAGATTTGTTAGGTTAGGATCTATTACGTTATAGACGTATATAATGTGCCCACCGAGAAGTAGGGGCCGACCCGCCAGGAATGTTGGAAAATACTACATCCGACATGTTAGGATGCCTTAGGTTAGCATATATACCGTTATAGACGTGTATAATGTACCCACCTAGACGTACAGGACGACACGAACGGGATTCTGGAAAACATTACCAGCGAGGGGCTAGATGGGTTAGGTTAGGTTATATTACGTTATAGACGTATATAATGTTCCCACCGAGAAGTAGGGGCCGACGCGCCAGAAATATTGGAAAATACTACATCCGAGATGTTAGGTTGCCTGAGGATAGGATATATAACGTTATAGACGTATATAATGTCCGCACCGAAACGTAAGGGACGACGCGAACGGGATGCTGTAAAACATCACCAGGGACGGTCTAGATGGGTTAGGTCAGGTTATATTACGTTATATACGTATATAATGTTCCCACCGAGAAGTAGGGGCCGACCCGCCTGGAATGTTGGAAAATACTACATCCGACATGTTAGGTTGCCTTAGATTAGGATATATAACGTTATAGACGTGTATAATGTCCACAACGAGAAGCATGGGCCGACACGACTGGGATTCTGTAAAGCATTATCACCGTGGCGCAACATGGGTTAGGTTATGATCTATTACGTTATAGACGTATACAATGTTCCCACCGAAAATTAGGAGCCGATGCGTTAGGAATGTTGTAAAATATTACACCCGAGATGTTAGGTTCCCTTATGTTAGGATATACAACGTTATAGACGTATATAATGTTCCCATCGAGAAGCAGGCGACGACACGCCACGAACGTTGTAAAATATTACATCCGAGATGTTATGTTGCCTTACGATAGGATATATAACGTTATAGACGTATATAATGTTCCCACCGAAAAATAGGGGCTGACGCGTCAGGAATGTTGTAAAACATTCCATCCGAGATGTTAGGTTGCCTTGGGTTAGGATATACAATGTTATAGATGTATATAATGTCCCCATCGAGAAGTAGGCGACGACACGCCAGGAATGTTGTAAAATATTACATTCGACATGTTATGTTGCCTTAGGCTAGGATATATAACGTTATAGACGTATAAAATGTTCCCACCGAGAAGCAGGCGACGACACGCCAGAATGTTGTAAAATATTACATCCGAGATGTTAGGTTGCCTTAGGCTAGGATATATATCGCTATAGACGTATACAATGTTTCCACCGAGAAGTAGGGACCGATATGCCAGGAATGTTGTAAAATATTACATCCGAGATGTTAGGCTGCCTTAGGTTAGGATATACAAGGTTGTAGATGTATATAATGTCCCCATCGAGAAGTAGGCGACGACACGCCAGGAATGTTGTAAAATATTACATTCGACATGTTAGGTTACCTTAGACTAGGATATATAACGTTATAAACGTATATAATGTTCCCACCGAAAAATAGGGGCCGACGCGTCAGGAATGTTGTAAGATATTACACCCGAGATGTTAGGTTCCCTTAGGTTAGGATATACAACGCTATAGACGTATCGAATGTTCCCACCGAGATGTAGGGACCGACATGCAAGGAATGTTGTAAAATATTACATCCGAGATGTTAGGTTGCGTTAGGTTAATATATACAACGTTGTAGACGTATATAATTTCCCCATCGAGAAGCAGGCGACGACACGCCAGGAATGTTGTAAAATATTACATCCCAGATGTTAGGTTGCGTTAGGTTAGGATATACAACGTTATAGACGTATATAATGTCCCCATCGAGAAGCAAGCGACGACACGCCAGGAACGTTCTAAATTTTACATTCGACATGTTTGGTCGCCTTCGGCTAGGATATGTAACGTTATAGACGCATATAATGATACCACCGAGAACTACTGGCCGACACGCCAGGAATGATGTGAAATATTACATTCGACATGTTAGCTCGCCTTAGGCTAGGATATAACGTCATAGACATATATAATGTTCCCATCGAGAAATAGGGGCCGACGCGTCAGGAATTTTGTAAAATATTACATCCCAGATGTTAGCGTCCCATAGGTTAGGATATATATCGTTATAGACGTATATAATGTTCCCACCGAGATGTAGGGACCGACATGCCGGGAATGTTGTAAAATATTACATCCGAGATGTTAGGTTCCCTTAGGTTTGGATATATATCGTTATAGACGTATATAATGTTCCTACCTAGACTTGGGGACCGACATGCCAGGAATCTTGTAAAATATTACATCCCAGATGTTAGGTTGCTTTAGGTTAGGATATACAACGTTATAGACGTATATAATGTCCCCATCGAGAAGCAGGCGGCGACACGCCAGGAATGATGTAAAATATTACATTCGACATGTTAGGTCGCCTTAGGCTAGGATATATAACGTTATAGACGTATACAACGTTCCCACCGAGAAGTATGTGCCTACACGCCAGGAATGTTGTCAACTATTACATCCAAGGTGTTAGGTTGCCTTAGGTTAGGATATATATCGTTATAGACGTATATAATGATCCCACCGAGACGTAGGCACCGACATGCCAGGAATTCTGTTAAGTTTTACATCCCAAATGTTAGGTTGCGTTAGGTTAGGATATACAACGTTATAGACGTATATAATGTCCCCATCGAGAAGCAGGAGATGACACGCCAGAATGTTGTAAATTATTACATCCGAGATGTTAGGTTGCCTTAGGCTAGGATATATATCGTTATAGACGTATACAATGTTTCCAACGAGAAGTAGGGACCGATATGCCAGGAATGTTGTAAAATATTCCATCCGAGATGTTAGGTTGCCTTGGGTTAGGATATACAATGTTATAGATGTATATAATGTCCCCATCGAGAAGTAGGCGACGAGACGCCAGGAATGTTGTAAAATATTACATTCGACATGTTAGGTTGCCTTAGGCTAGGATATCTAACGTTATGGACGTATATAATGTTCCCACCGAAAAATAGGGGCCGACGCGTCAGGAATTTTGTAAAATATTACACCCGAGATGTTAGGTTCCCTTAGGTTAGGATATACAACGTTATAGACGTATAGTATGTTCCCACCGATATGTAGGGACCGACATGCCAGGAATGTTGTAAAATATTACATCCGAGATGTTAGGTTGCGCTATGTTAGGACATACAACGTTATAGACGTATATAATGTCCCCATCGAGAAGCAGGCGACGACACGCCAGGAATGTTGTAAAATATTACATCCCCGATGTTAGGTTGCGTTAGGTTAGGATATACAACATTATAGACGTATATAATGTCCCCATCTAGAAGCAGGAGACGACACGCCAGGAATGACGTAAAATATTACATTCGACATGTTAGGTAGCCTTAGGCTAGGATATATAACGTTATAGACGTATACAACGTTCCCACCGAGAAGTACGGGCGTACACGCCAGGAATGTTGTCAACTATTACATCCGAGGTGTTAGGTTGCCTTAGGTTAGGATATATATCGTTATAGACGTATATAATGTTCCCACCGGAAAATAGGGGCCGACGCGTCAGGAATGTTGTAAAACATTCCATCCGAGATGTTAGGTTGCCTTGGGTTAGGATATACAATGTTATAGATGTATATAATGTCCCCATCGAGAAGTAGGCGACGACACGCCAGGAATGTTGTAAAATATTACATTCGACATGTTAGGTTGCCTTAGGCTAGGATATATAACGTTATAGACGTATACAATGTTCCCACCGAAAAATAGGGGCCGACGCGTCAGGAATGTTGTAAAATATTACAGCCGAGATGTTAGGTTCCCTTAGGTTAGGATATACAACGCTATAGACGTATAGAATGTTCCCACCGAGATGTAGGGACCGACATGCAAGGAATGTTGAAAAATATTACATCCGAGATATTAGGTTGCGTTAGGTTAGGATATACAACGTTGTAGATGTGTATAATGTCCCCATCGAGAAGCAGGCGACGACACGCCAGGAATGTTTTAAAATATTACATTTGACATGTTAGGTTTCCTTAGGCTAGGATATATAACGTTATAGACGCATATAATGCTACCACCGAGAAACAGGGGCCGTCACGCCAGGAATGATGTAAAATATTACATTCGACATGATATGTTGCCTTAGGCTAGGATATATAGCCTTATAGACGTATATAATGTTCCCACCGAGAAGTAGGTGCCGACGCGTCAGCAATGTGGTTAAATATTACATACGATAGGTTGGGTTGCCTTAGGCTAGGATATATAGCGTTCAAGACGTATATAATATTCCCACCGAGATATAGGGGCCGATGCGCAAGGAATGTTGTAAAATTTTACATTCGACATGTTCGGATTGCCTTAGGCTAGGATATATAAAGTTATTGACTTATATAAAGTTCCCACCGAGAAATAGGGGCCGACGCGCAAGGAATGTTGTAAAATTTTACATTCGACATGTTCGGATTGCCTTAGGCTAGGATATATAACGTTATAGACGTATATACTGTTCCCACCGAGAAGTAGGTGCCGACGCGTCAGCAATGTTGTTAAATATTACATACGACATGTTAGGTTGCCTTAGGCTAGGATATATAGCGTTATAGACGTATATAATGTTCCCACCGAGATGTAGGGGCCGGCGCGCCAGGAATGTAGTAAAATATTACATCCGAGATGTTAGGTTGCCTTAGGCTAGGATATGTAACGTTATAGACGTATATAATGTTCCCACTGAGAAGTAGGGTCCAACGAGCCAGGAATGTGGTAAAATATTACAATCGACATGCTAGGTTGTCTTAGGTTAGTATATATAACGTTATAGACGTGTATACTGTTCCCACCGAGAAGTAGGTGCCGACGCGTCAGCAATGTTGTTAAATATTACATACGACATGTTAGGTTGCCTTAGGCTAGGATATATAGCGTTATAGACGTATATAATGTTCCCACCGAGATGTAGGGGCCGGCGCGCCAGGAATGTAGTAAAATATTACATCCGAGATGTTACGTTGCCTTAGGCTAGGAAATATAGCGTTATAGACGTATATAATGTTCCCACCGAGAAGTAGGGGCCGAAGTGCCGGGAATGATGTAAAATATTACATGCGACATGTTAGGTTGCCTTAGGCTAGGATATACAGCTTTATAGACGTATATAATGTACCCACCGAGAAGTAGGGGCCGACGCGCCAGGAATGTTGTAAAATATTACATTCGACATGTTAGGTTGCCTTAGGATAGGATATATAACGTTAAAGACGTATATACTGTTCCCACCGAAACGTAGTTGCCGATGATCCAGGAATGTTGTAAAATATTACATTCGACATGTTAGGTTGCCTTAGGCTAGGATATGTAACGTTATAGACGTATATAATGTTCCCACTGAGAAGTAGGGTCCAACGAGCCAGGAATGTGGTAAAATATTACAATCGACATGTTAGGTTGCCTTAGGCTAGGATATATAGCGTTATAGAAGTATATTATGTTCCCAGCGAGAAATAGGGGCCGACACGCCAGGAATGTTGTAAAACATTACGTCCGAGGTGTTAGGTTGCCTTAGGTTAGGATATATAACGTTATAGACGTATATAATGTTCCCACTGAGAAGTAGGGTCCAACGAGCCAGGAATGTGGTAAAATATTACAATCAACGTGCTAGGTTGCCTTAGGGTAGGATATATAACGTTATAGACGTGTGTACTGTTCCCACGGAGAAGTAGCTGCCGACGCGCCAGAAATGTTGTTAAATATTACGTACGACATGTTAGGTTGCCTTAGGCTGGGATATATAGCGTTATAGACGTATATAATGTTCCCACCGAGAAGTAGGTGCCGACGCGTCAGCAATGTGGTTAAATATTACATACGATATGTTAGGTTGCCTTAGGCTAGGATATATAGCGTTATAGACGTATACAATGTTCCCAGCGAGAAATAGGGGCCGACTCGCCAGGAATGTTGTAAAACATTACATCCGAGGTGTTAGGTTTCCTTAGGTTAGGATATATAACGTTATAGACGTATATAATGTTCCCACTGAGAAGTAGGGTCCAACGAGCCAGGAATGTGGTAAAATATTACAATCGAGATGCTAGGTTGCCTTAGGTTAGGATATATAACGTTATAGACGTGTATACTGTTCCCACGGAGAAGTAGCTGCCGACGCGCCAGAAATGTTGTAAAATATTACATTCGACATGTTAGGCTGCCTTAGGCTAGGATATATAGCGTTATAGACATATACAATGTTCGCACCGAGAAATAGGGGCCGACACGTCAGGAATGTTGTAAAACATTACATCCGAGGTGTTATGTTGCCTTAGGTTAGGATATATAACGTTATAGAAGTATATACTGTTCCCACCGAGAAGTAGGGGCCGGCGCGCCAGGAATGTAGTAAAATATTACATCCGAGATGTTAGGTTGCCTTAAGCTAGGATATATAGCGTTATAGACGTAAATAATGTTCCCACAGTGAAGTAGGGGCGGAAGTGCCGGGAATGTTGTAAAATATTACATGCGACATGTTTGGTTGCCTTAGGCGAGGATATATAGCGCTATAGACGTATATAATGTTCCCACCGAGACGTAGGGACCGACATGCCAGGAATGATGTAAAATATTACATCGCAGATGTTAGGTTGAATTAGGCTAGGATATACAACGTTATAGACGTATATAATGTCCCCATCGAGAAGCAGGCGACGACACGCCAGGAGTGTTGTAAAATATTACATCCGGGATGTTATGTTGCCTTACGTCAGTATATATAACGTTACCGACGTATATAATCTTCCCACCGAAAAGTAGGGGCGGACACGCCAGGAATGTTGTAAAATATTACACCCGAGATGTTAGGTTCCCTTAGGTTAGGATATATAACGTTATAGATGTATATAATGTCCCCATCCAGAAGTAGGCGACGACACGCCAGGAATGTTGTAAAATATTACGGCAGAGAGGTTAGTTTGCCTTAGGTTAGGATATATAACATTATAGACGTATATAATGTTCCCACCGAGAAGTAGGGACCGACTTGCCAGGAGTGTTGTAAAGTAATACATCCGAGATGTTAGGTTGCCTTAGGTTAGGATATATATCGTTATAGACGTATATAATGTTCCAGCCCAGACGTAGGGACCAACATGCCAGGAATGATGTAAAATATTACATTCGACATGTTAGGCCGCCTTAGGCCAGGATATATAACGTTATAGACGTATAGAATGTTCCCACCGAGAAGTAGGCGCCGTCACGCTAGGAATGTTGTAAAATATACGGTAGAGAGGTTAGGTTGCCTTAGGTTATGATATATAACGTTATAGACGTATACAATGTTCCCACCGAGAAGTAGGGACCGACATGCCAGGAATGTTGTAAAATATTACATCCGAGATGTTAGGTTGCTTTAGGTTAGCATATATATCGTTATAGACGTATATAATGTTCCCACCGAAACGTGGGGACCGACATGCCAGGAATGTCGTAAAATATTACATCCCAGATGTTAGGTTGCTTTAGGTTAGGGTATACAACGATGTAGACGTATATAATGTCCCCATCGAGAAGCAGACGACGACATGCCAGGAATGTTTTCAACTATTACATCCGAGATGTTAGGTTCCCTTAAGTTAGGATATACAACGTTATAGACGTATACAATGTCCCCATCGGGAAGTAGGCGCCGTCACGCCAGGAATGTTGTAAAATATTACGGTAGAGAGGTTAGTTTGCCTTAGGTTAGGATATATAACGTTATAGACGTATATAATGTTCCCACCGAGAAGTAGGGACCGGCTTGCCAGGAGTGTTGTAAAATAATACATCCGAGATGTTAGGTTGCCTTAGGTTAGGATATATATCGTTATAGACGTATATAATGTTCCAGCCCAGACGTAGGGACCAACATGACAGGAATGTTGTAAAATATTACATCCGAGATGTTAGGTTGCCTTAGGTTAGGATATACAACGTTACAGATGTATATAATGTCCCCATCGGGAAGTAGGCGGCGACACGCCAGGAATGATGTAAAATCTTACATTCGACATGTTAGGTTGCCTTAGGCTAGGATATATAACGTTATAGACGTATGTAATTTTACCACCGAGAACTACGGGCCGACAAGCCAGGAATGATGTAAAATATTACATTCGATATGTTAGGTCGCCCTAGGCTAGGATGTATAACGTTATAGACGTATATAATGTTCCCACCGAGAAATAGGGGCCGACGCGTCAGGAATGTTGTAAAATATTACACTCGAGAAGATAGGTTGCTTTATGTTACGATATACAACGTTATATACGTATATAATGTCCCCATCGAGAAGTAGGCGACGACACGCCAGAAATGTCGTAAAATATTACATTCGACATGTTAGGTCGCCTTAGGCTAGGATATATAACATTATAGACGTATATAATGTTCCCACCGATAAGTAGGATCCGACGCGACAGGAATGTTGTAAAATATTACATCCGAGATGTTAGGTTGCCTTCGGTTAGGATATATATCGCTATAGACGTATATGATCTTCCCACCGAGATGTACGGGCCGACACGCCAGGAATGTTGTGAAATATTACACCCGAGATGTGAGGTTCCCTTAGGTTAGGATATATAACGTTATAGATGTATATAATGTCCCCATCCAGAAGTAGGCGACGACACGCCAGGAATGTTGTAAAATATTACGGCAGAGATGTTAGGTTGCCTTAGGTTAGGATATATATCGTTATAGACGTATATAATGTTCCAGCCCAGACGTAGGGACCAACATGCCAGGAATGATGTAAAATATTACATTCGACACGTTAGGTCGCCTTAGGCCAGGATATACAACGTTATAGACGTATAGAATGTTCCCACCGAGAAGTAGGCGCCGTCACGCTAGGAATGTTGTAAAATATACGGTAGAGAGGTTAGGTTGCCTTAGGTTATGATATATAACGTTATAGACGTATACAATGTTCCCACCGAGAAGTAGGGACCGACATTCCAGGAATGTTGTAAAATATTACATCCGAGATGTTAGGTTGCTTTAGGTTAGCATATATATCGTTATAGACGTATATAATGTTCCCACCGAAATGTGGGGACCGACATGCCAGGAATGTTGTAAAATATTACATCCCAGATGTTAGGTTGCTTTAGGTTAGGGTATACAACGATGTAGACGTATATAATGTCCCCATCGAGAAGCAGACGACGACATGCCAGGAATGTTTTCAACTATTACATTCGAGATGTTAGGTTCCCTTAAGTTAGGATATACAACGTTATAGACGTATACAATGGCCCCATCGTGAAGTAGGCGACGACACGCCAGGAATGTTGTAAAATATTACGGCAGAGAGGTTAGTTTGCCTTAGGTTAGGATATATAACATTATAGACGTATATAATGTTCCCACCGAGAAGTAGGGACCGACTTGCCAGGAGTGTTGTAAAGTAATACATCCGAGATGTTAGGTTGCCTTAGGTTAGGATATATATCGTTATAGACGTATATAATGTTCCAGCCCAGACGTAGGGACCAACATGCCAGGAATGATGTAAAATATTACATTCGACATGTTAGGCCGCCTTAGGCCAGGATATATAACGTTATAGACGTATAGAATGTTCCCACCGAGAAGTAGGCGCCGTCACGCTAGGAATGTTGTAAAATATACGGTAGAGAGGTTAGGTTGCCTTAGGTTATGATATATAACGTTATAGACGTATACAATGTTCCCACCGAGAAGTAGGGACCGACATTCCAGGAATGTTGTAAAATATTACATCCGAGATGTTAGGTTGCTTTAGGTTAGCATATATATCGTTATAGACGTATATAATGTTCCCACCGAAATGTGGGGACCGACATGCCAGGAATGTTGTAAAATATTACATCCCAGATGTTAGGTTGCTTTAGGTTAGGGTATACAACGATGTAGACGTATATAATGTCCCCATCGAGAAGCAGACGACGACATGCCAGGAATGTTTTCAACTATTACATTCGAGATGTTAGGTTCCCTTAAGTTAGGATATACAACGTTATAGACGTATACAATGTCCCCATCGTGAAGTAGGCGCCGTCACGCCAGGAATGTTGTAAAATATTACGGTAGAGAGGTTAGTTTGCCTTAGGTTAGGATATATAACGTTATAGACGTATATAATGTTCCCACCGAGAAGTAGGGACCGACTTGCCAGGAGTGTTGTAAAATAATACATCCGAGATGTTAGGTTTCCTTAGGCTAGGATATATCGCGTTATAGACGTACATAATGTCCCCACCGAGATGTACGGGCGGAAACGAACGGGATTCTGTAAAACATTACCAGCGAGGGGCTAGATGGGTTAGGTTAGGTTGTATTACGTTATAGACATATAAAACGTTCCCACCGAGAAGTAGGGGCCGACCCGCCAGGAATGTTGTAAAATACTACATCCGAGATGTTAGGCTGCCTTAGGTTAGGATATATAACGCTATAGACGTATATAATGCTCCCACGGAGAGGTACGGCCCGACACGACCGGGATTCTGTAACACATTACCAGCGATGGGCTAGATGGGTTAGGTTAGGTTGTATTTCCTTATAGACGTATATAACGTTCCCACCGAGAAGTAGGGGCCGACCCGCCAGGAATGTTGTAAAATACTACATCCGAGATGTTAGGCTGCCTTAGTTTAGGATATATAACGTTATAGACGTATATAATGTCCGCACCGAGACGTACGGAAAGATACGAACGGGATTCTGTAAAACATTACCAGCGAGGCTCTAGATGGGTTAAGTTAGGATCTATTACGTTATAGACGTATATAATGTTCCCACCGAGAAGTAGGGGCCGACCCGCCAGGAATGTTGGAAAATACTACATCCGAGATGTTAGGATGTCTTAGGTTAGAATATATAACGTTATAGACGTGTATAATGTCCGCACCGAGACGTACGGGTCGATACGAACGGGATTGTGTAAAACATTACCAGCGAGGGTCTAGATGGGTCAGGTTAGGTTATATTACGATATAGACGTAAATAATGTTCCCACCGAGAAGTAGGGGCCGTCCCACCTGGAATATTGTAAAATACTACATTCGAGATGTTAGGTTGCCTTAGGTTAGCATATATACCGTTATAGACGTGTATAATGTTCGCACCGAGACGTACGGGTCGACACGAACGGGATTCTGTGAAACATTACCAGCGAGGGTCTAGCTGGGTTAGCTTAGGTTACATTACGTTATAGAAGTATATAATGTTCCCACCGAGAAGTAGGGGCCGTCCCGCCTGGAATGTTGTAAAATACTACATTCGAAATGTTGGGTTGGCTTAGGAAAGGAAATATCACGTTATAGACGTATATAATGTCCGCACCGACACGTACGGGACCACACGAACGGGATTCTGTAAAACACTACCAGCGAGGGTCTAGATGGGTCAGGTTAGGTTATATTACGTTATGGCCGTATATAATGTGCCCACCGAGAAGTAGGGGCCGACCCGCCAGGAATGTTGGAAAATACTACATCCGAGATGTTAAGTTGCCTTAGGTAAGGATATATAACGTAGTAGACGTATATAATATCCGCGTCGAGATGTACGGGACGACACGAACGGGATTCTGTGAAACATTACCAGCGAGGGTCTAGCTGGGTTAGGTTAGGTTACATTACGTTATAGAAGTATATAATGTTCCCACCGAGAAGTAGGGGCCGACCCGCCAGAAATGTTGGAAAATACTACATTCGAGATGTTAAGTTGCCTTAGGATAGGAAATATAACGTTATAGACGTATATAATGTCCGCATCGAAACGTACGGGTAGACACGAACGGGATTCTGTAAAACAAATACCAGCGAGGTTCTGCATGGGTCAGGTTAGGTTATATCACGTTATGGTCGTATATAATGAGCCCACCGAGAAGTAGGGGCCGTCCCACCTGGAATATTGTAAAATAATACATCCGAAATGTTAGGTTGCCTTAGGATAGGATATATAACGTTATAGAAGTATATAATGTCCGCGCCGTGATGTACGGGACGACACGAACGGGATTCTGTGAAACATTACCAGCGAGGGTCTAGATGGGTTAGATTAGGCTCTATAACGTTATAGACGTTTATAATGTTCCCACCGAGGAGTAGGGGCCAACCCGCCAGGAATGTTGGAAAATACTACATCCGAGATGTTAGGTTGCCTTAGGTTAGGATATATAACGTTATAAACGTATATAATGTCCACACCGAGACGTACGGGACGGCACGACCGGGATTCTGTGAAACACTATCAGCGAGGGCCTACCTGGGTTAGGTTAGGTTACATTACGTTATAAAAGTATATAATGTTCCCACCGAGAAGTAGGGGCCGACCCGCCAGAAATGTTGGGAAATACTACATCCGAGACGTTAGGTTGCCTTCGGATAGGAAATATAACGTTATAGACGTATATAATATCCGCACCCAGACGTATTGCACGACACGAACGCTATTCTGTAAAACATTACCGGCGAGGGTCTAGATGGGTTAGGTTAGCATCTATTACGTTATAGACGTATATAATGTTCCCACCGAGAAGTAGGGGCCGACCCGCCAGGAATGTTGGAAAATATTACATCCGAGATGTTAAGTTGCCTTAGGTTAGGATATATAACGTAGTAGACGTATATAATATCCGCGTCGAGATGTACGGCACGACACGAACGGGATTCTGTGAAACATTACCAGCGAGGGTCTAGCTGGGTTAGGTTAGGTTACATTACGTTATAGAAGTATATAATGTTCCCACCGAGAAGTAGGGGCCGACCCGCCTGGAATGATGTAAAATACTACATTCGAAATGTTGGGTTGGCTTAGGAAAGGAAATATCACGTTATAGACGTATATAATGTCCGCACCGACACGTACGGGACCACACGAACGGGATTCTGTAAAACACTACCAGCGAGGCTCTAGATGGGTCAGGTTAGGTTATATTACGTTATGGTCGTATATAATGTGCCCACCGAGAAGTAGGTGCCGACCCGCCAGGAATGTTGGAAAATACTACATCCGAGACGTTAAGTTGCCTTAGGTTAGGATATATAACGTAGTAGACGTATATAATATCCGCGTCGAGATGTACGCGACGACACGAACGGGATTCTGTGAAACATTACCAGCGAGAGTCTAGCTGGGTTAGGTTAGGTTACATTACGTTATAGAAGTATATAATGTTCCCACCAAGAAGTAGGGGCCGACCCGCCAGAAATGTTGGAAAATACTACATTCGAGATGTTAAGTTGCCTTAGGATAGGAAATATAACGTTATAGACGTATATAATGTCCGCATCGAAACGTACGGGTAGACACGAACGGGATTCTGTGAAACATTACCAGCGAGAGTCTAGCTGGGTTAGGTTAGGATCTATTACGTTATAGACGTATATAATGTTCCCACCGAGAAGTAGGGGCCGACCCGCCAGGAATGTTGGAAGATACTACATCCGACATCTTAGGATGCCTTAGGTTAGGATATATAACGTTATAGACGTATATAATGTCCGCGCCGAGATGTACGGGACGACACGAACGGGACTCTGTGAAGCATTACCAGCGAAAGTCTAGCTGGGTTAGGTTAGGTTATATTACGTTATAGACGTATATAATGTTCCCACGGAGAAGTAGGGGCCGACACGTAAGAAATGTTGGAAAATACTACATTCGAGATGTTATGTTGCCTTATGGTAAAGTATACAACGTTATAGACGTATAGAATGTACCCATCCAGAAGTACGTGCCGACACGACAGGGATTCTGTATAACATTATCACCGAGGGGAAAGATGAGTTAGGTTATGTTATATTACGATATAGACGTAAATAATGTTCCCACCGAGAAGTAGGGGCCGTCCCACCTGGAATATTGTAAAACACTACATTCGAGATGTTAGGTTGCCTTAGGTTAGCATATATACCGTTATAGACGTGTATAATGTCCGCACCGAGACGTACTGGTCGACACGAACGGGATTGTGTAAAACATTACCAGCGAGGGTCTAGATGGGTCAGGTTAGGTTATATTACGTTATAGACGTATAAAATGTGCCCACCGAGAAGTAGGGGCCGACCGCAAGGAATGTTGAAAAATACTACATCCGAGATGTTAAGTTGCCTTCGGTTAGGATATATAACGTAGTAGTCGTATATAATATCCGCGTCGAGATGTACGGGACGACACGAACGGTATTCTGTGAAACATAACCAGCGAGGGTCTAGCTGGGTTAGGCTAGGTTACATTACGTTATAGAAGTATATAATGTTCCCACCGAGAAGTAGGCGCCGTCCCGCCTGGAATGTTGTAAAATACTACATTCGAAATGTTGGGTTGGCTTAGGAAAGGAAATATAACGTTATAAACGTATATAATGTCCACACCGAGACGTACGGGACCGCACGACCGGGATTCTGTGAAACATTACCAGCGAGGGTCTAGCTGGATTAGGTTAGGTTACATTACGTTATAGACGTATATGATATTCCCACCGAGAAGTATGGGCCGACACGCCAGGAATGTTGTCAAATATTACATCCGAGATGTTAGGTTGCCTTAGCCTAGGATATATAGCGTTATAGACGTATATAATGTCCGCACCGAGACGTACGGGACCACACGAACGAGATTCTGTAAAACATTACCAGCGAGGGTCTAGATGGGTTAGATTAGGCTCTATAACGTTATAGACGTTTATAATGTTCCCACCGAGGAGTAGGGGCCAACCCGCCAGGAATGTTGGAAAATACTACATCCGAGATGTTAGGTTGCCTTAGGTTAGGATATATAACGTTATAAACGTATATAATGTCCACACCGAGACGTACGGGACGGCACGACCGGGATTCTGTGAAACATTACCAGCGAGGGTCTAGCTGGGTTAGGTTAGGTTACATTACGTTATAAAAGTATATAATGTTCCCACCGAGAAGTAGGGGCCGACCCGCCAGACATGTTGGGAAATACTACATCCGAGACGTTAGGTTGCCTTGGGATAGGATATACAACGTTATAGACGTATATAATGTCCGCGCCGAAATGTACGGGACGACACGAACGGGATTCTGTGAAACATTACCAGCGAGGGTCTAGATGGGTTAGATTAGGCTCTATAACGTTATAGACGTTTATAATGTTCCCACCGAAGAGTAGGGGCCAACCCTCCAGGAATGTTGGAAAATACTACATCCGAGATGTTAGGTTGCCTTAGGTTAGGATATATAACGTTATAAACGTATATAATGTCCACACCGAGACGTACGGGACGGCACGACCGGGATTCTGTGAAACACTATCAGCGAGGGTCTACCTGGGTTAGGTTAGGTTACATTACGTTATAAAAGTATATAATGTTCCCACCGAGAAGTAGGGGCCACCCCGCCAGAAATGTTGGAAAATACTACATTCGAGATGTTAAGTTGCCTTAGGATAGGAAATATAACGTTATAGATGTATATAATGTCCGCACCGAGACGTACGGATAGACACGAACGGGATTTTGTAAAACACTACCAGCGAGGGTCTAGATGGGTCAGGTTAGGTTATATTACGTTATGGTCGTATATAATGTGCCCACCGAGAAGTAGGGGCCGACCGCCAGGAATGTTGGAAAATACTACATCCGAGATGTTAAGTTGCCTTAGGTTAGGATATATAACGTAGTAGTCGTATATAATATCCGCGTCGATATGTACGGGACGACACGAACGGTATTCTGTGAAATATAACCAGCGAGGGTCTAGCTGGGTTAGGCTAGGTTACATTACGTTATAGAAGTATATAATGTTCCCACCGAGAAGTAGGCGCCGTCTCGCCTGGAATGTTGTAAAATACTACATTCGAAATGTTGGGTTGGCTCAGGAAAGGAAATATCACGTTATAGACGTATATAATGTCCGCACCGAGACGAACGGGACCACACGACCGGGATTCTGTAAAACATTACCAGCGAGGGCCTAGATGGGTTAGATTAGGCTCTATAACGTTATAGGCGTTTATAATGTTCCCACCGAGGAGTAGGGGCCAACCCGCCAGGAATGTTGGAAAATACTACATCCGAGATGTTAGGTTCCCTTAGGTTAGGATATATAACGTTATAAACGTATATAATGTCCACACCGAGACGTACGGGACGGCACGACCAGGATTCTGTGAAACATTACCAGCGAGGGTCTAGCTGGGTTAGGTTAGGTTACATTACGTTATAAAAGTATATAATGTTCCCACCGAGAAGTAGGGGCCGACCCGCCAGAAATGTCGGGAAATACTACATCCGAGACGTTATGTTGCCTAAGGATAGGATATACAACGTTATAGACGTATATAATGTCCGCACCGAAATGTACGGGACGACACGAACGGGATTCTGTGAAACATTACAAGCGAGTGTCTAGCTGGGTTGGGTTAGGTTATATTGCGTTATAGACGTTTATGATGTTCCCATCGAGGAGTAGGGGCCGACCCGCCAGGAATGTTGGAAAATACTACATCCGAGATGTTAGGTTGCCTTAGGTTAGGAAATATAACGTTATAAACGTATATAATGTCCACACCGAGACGTACGGGACGGCACGACCGGGATTCTGTGAAACATTACCAGCGAGGGTCTAGCTGGGTTAGGTTAGGTTACATTACGTTATAAAAGTATATAATGTTCCCACCGAGAAGTAGGGGCCGACCCGCCAGACATGTTGGGAAATACTACATCCGAGACGTTAGGTTGCCTTGGGATAGGATATACAACGTTATAGACGTATATAATGTCCGCGCCGAAATGTACGGGACGACACGAACGGGATTCTGTGAAACATTACCAGCGAGGGTCTAGATGGGTTAGATTAGGCTCTATAACGTTATAGACGTTTATAATGTTCCCACCGAAGAGTAGGGGCCAACCCTCCAGGAATGTTGGAAAATACTACATCCGAGATGTTAGGTTGCCTTAGGTTAGGATATATAACGTTATAAACGTATATAATGTCCACACCGAGACGTACGGGACGGCACGACCGGGATTCTGTGAAACACTATCAGCGAGGGTCTACCTGGGTTAGGTTAGGTTACATTACGTTATAAAAGTATATAATGTTCCCACCGAGAAGTAGGGGCCACCCCGCCAGAAATGTTGGAAAATACTACATTCGAGATGTTAAGTTGCCTTAGGATAGGAAATATAACGTTATAGATGTATATAATGTCCGCACCGAGACGTACGGATAGACACGAACGGGATTTTGTAAAACACTACCAGCGAGGGTCTAGATGGGTCAGGTTAGGTTATATTACGTTATGGTCGTATATAATGTGCCCACCGAGAAGTAGGGGCCGACCGCCAGGAATGTTGGAAAATACTACATCCGAGATGTTAAGTTGCCTTAGGTTAGGATATATAACGTAGTAGTCGTATATAATATCCGCGTCGATATGTACGGGACGACACGAACGGTATTCTGTGAAATATAACCAGCGAGGGTCTAGCTGGGTTAGGCTAGGTTACATTACGTTATAGAAGTATATAATGTTCCCACCGAGAAGTAGGCGCCGTCTCGCCTGGAATGTTGTAAAATACTACATTCGAAATGTTGGGTTGGCTCAGGAAAGGAAATATCACGTTATAGACGTATATAATGTCCGCACCGAGACGAACGGGACCACACGACCGGGATTCTGTAAAACATTACCAGCGAGGGCCTAGATGGGTTAGATTAGGCTCTATAACGTTATAGGCGTTTATAATGTTCCCACCGAGGAGTAGGGGCCAACCCGCCAGGAATGTTGGAAAATACTACATCCGAGATGTTAGGTTCCCTTAGGTTAGGATATATAACGTTATAAACGTATATAATGTCCACACCGAGACGTACGGGACGGCACGACCAGGATTCTGTGAAACATTACCAGCGAGGGTCTAGCTGGGTTAGGTTAGGTTACATTACGTTATAAAAGTATATAATGTTCCCACCGAGAAGTAGGGGCCGACCCGCCAGAAATGTCGGGAAATACTACATCCGAGACGTTATGTTGCCTAAGGATAGGATATACAACGTTATAGACGTATATAATGTCCGCACCGAAATGTACGGGACGACACGAACGGGATTCTGTGAAATATTACAAGCGAGTGTCTAGCTGGGTTAGGTTAGGTTATATTGCGTTATAGACGTTTATGATGTTCCCATCGAGGAGTAGGGGCCGACCCGCCAGGAATGTTGGAAAATACTACATCCGAGATGTTAAATTGCCTTAGGTTAGGATATATAACGTAGTAGACGTATATAATATCCGCGTCGAGATGTACGGAGCGACACAAACGGGATTCTGTAAAACATTACCAGCGAGGGTCTAGATGGGTTAGGTTAGGTTCTATTACGTTATAGACGTATATAATGTTCCCACCGAGAAGTAGGGGCCGACCCGCCAGAAATGTTGGAAAATACTACATCCGAGATGTTAAGTTGCCTTAGGTTAGGATATATAACGTAGTAGACGTATATAATATCCGCGTCGAGATGTACGGGACGACACGAACGGGATTCTGTGAAACATTACCAGCGAGGGTCTAGCTGGGTTAGGTTAGGTTACATTACGTTATAGAAGTATATAATGTTCCCACCGAGAAGTAGGGGCCGACCCGCCAGAAATGTTGGAAAATACTACATTCGAGATGTTAAGTTGCCTTAGGATAGGAAATATAACGTTATAGACGTATATAATGTCCGCATCGAAACGTACGGGTAGACACGAACGGGATTCTGTAAAACAAATACCAGCGAGGTTCTGCATGGGTCAGGTTAGGTTATATTACGTTATGGTCGTATATAATGAGCCCACCGAGAAGTAGGGGCCGTCCCACCTGGAATATTGTAAAATAATACATCCGAGATGTTAGGTTGCCTTAGGATAGGATATATAACGTTATAGAAGTATATAATGTCCGCGCCGTGATGTACGGGACGACACGAACGGGATTCTGTGAAACATTACCAGCGAGGGTCTAGCTGGGTTAGGTTAGGTTATATTACGTTATAGACGTATATAATGTTCCCACCGAGAAGTAGGGGCCTACCCGCCAGGAATATTGGAAAATACTACATTCGAGATGTTAAGTTGCCTTAGGATAGGAAATATAACGTTATAGACGTATATAATGTCCGCATCGAAACGTACGGGTAGACACGAACGGGATTCTGTAAAACACTACCAGCGAGGGTCTGCATGGGTCAGGTTAGGTTATATTCCGTTATGGTCGTATATAATGTGCCCACCGAGAAGTAGTGGCCGGTCCGCCTGGAATGTTGTAAAATACAATATTCGAGATGTTATGTTGCGATAGGTTAGGATATATAACGTTATAGACGTATATAATGTCCGCGCTGAGATGTACGGGACGACACGAACGGGACTCCGTGAAACATTACCAGCGAGGGTCTAGATGGGTTAGATTAGGCTCTATAACGTTTTAGACGTTTATAATGTTCCCACCGAGGAGTAGGGGCCAACCCGCCAGGAATGTTGGAAAATACTACATCCGAGATGTTAGGTTGCCTTAGGTTAGGATATATAACGTTATAAACGTATATAATGTCCACACCGAGACGTACGGGACGGCACGACCGGGATTCTGTGAAACACTATCAGCGAGGGCCTACCTGGGTTAGGTTAGGTTACATTACGTTATAAAAGTATATAATGTTCCCACCGAGAAGTAGGGGTCGACCCGCCAGAAATGTTGGGAAATACTACATCCGAGACGTTAGGTTGCCTTCGGATAGGAAATATAACGTTATAGACGTATATAATATCCGCACCCAGACGTATTGCACGACACGAACGCTATTCTGTAAAACATTACCGGCGAGGGTCTAGATGGGTTAGGTTAGGATCTATTACGTTATAGACGTATATAATGTTCCCACCGAGAAGTAGGGGCCGACCCGCCAGGAATGTTGGAAAATATTACATCCGAGATGTTAAGTTGCCTTAGGTTAGGATATATAACGTAGTAGACGTATATAATATCCGCGTCGAGATGTACGGCACGACACGAACGGGATTCTGTGAAACATTACCAGCGAGGGTCTAGCTGGGTTAAGTTAGGTTACATTACGTTATAGAAGTATATAATGTTCCCACCGAGAAGTAGGGGCCGACCCGCCTGGAATGATGTAAAATACTACATTCGAAATGTTGGGTTGGCTTAGGAAAGGAAATATCACGTTATAGACGTATATAATGTCCGCACCGACACGTACGGGACCACACGAACGGGATTCTGTAAAACACTACCAGCGAGGCTCTAGATGGGTCAGGTTAGGTTATATTACGTTATGGTCGTATATAATGTGCCCACCGAGAAGTAGGGGCCGACCCGCCAGAAATGTTGGAAAATACTACATCCGAGATGTTAAGTTGCCTTAGGTTAGGATATATAACGTAGTAGACGTATATAATATCCGCGTCGAGATGTACGGGACGACACGAACGGGATTCTGTAAAACATTACCAGCGAGGGTCTAGATGGGTTAGGTTAGGTTCTATTACGTTATAGACGTATATAATGTTCCCACCGAGAGGTAGGGGCCGACCCGCCAGAAATGTTGGAAAATACTACATTCGAGATGTTAGGTTGCCTTAGGATAGGAAATATAACGTTATGGACGTATATGATGTCCGCACCGAGACATACGGGACGACACGAACGGGATTATGTAAAACATTACCGGCGAGGGTATAGATGGGTTAGGTTAGGATGTATTACGTTATAGATGTATATAATGTTCCCACCGAGAAGTAGCGGCAGACCCGCCATGAATGTTGGAAAATACTACATCCGAGATGTTAGGATGACTTAGGTTAGAATATATAACGTTATAGACGTATATAATGTCCGCACCGAGACGTACGGGTAGACACGAACGGGATTCTGTAAAACAGTACCAGCGAGGTTCTAGATTGGTTAGGTTAGGTTATATTACGTTATAGACGTATATAATGTTCCCACCGAGAAGTAGGGGCCGACCCGCCAGAAATGTTGGAAAATACTACATCCGAGATGTTAAATTGCCTTAGGTTACGATATATAACGTAGTAGACGTATATAATATTCGCGTCGAGATGTACGGGGCGACACGAACGGGATTCTGTAAAACATTACCAGCGAGGGCCTAGATGAGTCAGGTTAGGTTCTATTACGTTATAGACGTATATAATGTTCCCACCGAGAAGTAGGGGCCGACCCGCCAGAAATGTTGGAAAATGCTACATTCGAGATGTTAAGATGCCTTAGGATAGGAAATATAACGTTATAGACGTATATAATGTCCGCATCGAAACGTACGGGTAGACACGAACGGGATTCTGTAGAACACTACCAGCGAGGGTCTAGATGGGTCAGGTTAGGTTATATTACGTTATGGTCGTATATAATGTGCCCACCGAGAAGTAGGCGCCGTCTCGCCTGGAATGTTGTAAAATACTACATTCGAAATGTTGGGTTGGCTCAGGAAAGGAAATATCACGTTATAGACGTTTATAATGTTCCCACCGAGGAGTAGGGGCCAACCCGCCAGGAATGTTGGAAAATACTACATCCGAGATGTTAGGTTGCCTTAGGTTACGATATATAACGTTATAAACGTATACAATGTCCGCATCGAAACGTACGGGGTAGACACGAACGGGATTCTGTAAAACACTACCAGCGAGGGTCTGCATGGGTCAGGTTAGGTTATATTACGTTATGCTCGTATATAATGTGCCCACCGAGAAGTAGTGGCCGGCCCGCCTGGAATGTTGTAAAATACAACATTCGAGATGTTAACGTTGCCTTAGGTAAGGATATACAACGTTATAGACGTATATAATGCCCGCACCGAGACGTACGGGACGACACGAACGGGATTCTGTAAAACATTACCAGCGAGGGCCTAGATGAGTCAGGTTAGGTTCTATTACGTTATAGACGTATATAATGTTCCCACCGAGAAGTAGGGGCCAACCCGCCAGAAATGTTGGAAAATACTACATTCGAGATGTTAAGTTGCCTTAGGATAGGAAATATAACGTTATAGATGTATATAGTGTCCGCACCGAGACGTACGGGTAGACACGAACGGGATTCTGTAAAACACTACCAGCGAGGTTCTAGATTGGTCAGGTTAGGTTATATTACGTTATGGTCGTATATAATGTGCCCACCGAGAAGTAGGGGCCGACCGCAAGGAATGTTGGAAAATACTACATCCGAGACGTTAGGTTGCCTTAGGATAGGATATACAACGTTATAGACGTATATAATGTCCGCGCCGAAATGTACGGGACGACACGAACGGGATTCTGTGAAACATTACAAGCGAGGGTCTAGCTGGGTTAGGTTAGGTTATATTGCGTTATAGACGTTTATAATGTTCCCACCGAGGAGTAGGGTCCGACCCGCCAGAAATGTTGGAAAATACTACATCCGAGATGTTAAGTTGCCTTAGGTTAGGATATATAACGTAGTAGACGTATATAATATCCGCGTCGAGATGTACGGGACGACACGAACGGGATTCTGTAAAACATTACCAGCGAGGGTCTAGCTGGGTTAGGTTAGGTTATATTGCGCTATAGACGTTTATAATGTTCCCACCGAGGAGTAGGGGCCGATCCGCCAGAATTGTTGGAAAATACTACATCCGAGATGTTAAATTGCCTTAGGTTAGGATATATAACGTTATAGACGTATATAATATCCGCACCGAGACGTACGGGTAGACACGAACGGGATTCTGTAAAACACTACCAGCGAGGTTCTAGATTGGTCAGGTTAGGTTATATTACGTTATAGACGTATATAATGTTCCTACCGAGAAGTAGGGTCCGACTCGCCTGTAATGTTTAATGTACTACAATCGAGATGTTAGGTTGCCTTAGGTTAGGATATATAACGTTATAGACGTATATAATGCCCGCACCGAGACGTACGGGACGACACGAACGGGATTCTGTAAAACTATACCAGCGAGGTTCTAGATGGGTCAGGATAGGCTCTATAACGTTATAGACGTTTATAGTGTTCCCACCGAGGAGTAGGGGCCAACCCGCCAGAAATGTTGGAAAATACTACATTCGAGATGTTAGGTTGCCTCAGGTTATGATATGTAACGTTATAGACGTATATAATGTTCCCACCCCAAAGTACGGGCCGACACGACCGGGATTCTGTAAAACATTATCACCGAGGGGCAAAGTGGATTAGGTTAGATTATAGTACGATATAGAAGTACATAATGTTCCCACTCAGAAGTAGGTGCCGACCCGCCTGGAATGTTGTATAATACTACATTCGAGATGTTAGGTTGCCTTAGGTTAGGATGTATAACGTTACAGACATATATAGTGTCCCACGGAGAGGTACCGGCCGACAGGACAGGGATTCTGTAAAACATTACCAGCGTTGGTCTAGATGGGTTAGGGTAGGTTATATTACGTTATAGACGTATACAATATTCCTACCTAGAAGTATGGGCCGAGTCTCTAAGAATGTTTTAAAATACTACATCCGAGGTGTTAGGTTGCCTCATGTTAGGATACATAACGTTATAGACGCATATAATGTCACCACCGAGACGTAGGGGACGACACGAACAGGATTCTGTTAAACATTAGCAGCGAGGGGTAAGATGGGTTAGGTTAGGTTATATTCCGTTATGGACGTATATGATGTTCCCACCGAAAAGTAGGGGTCCACCCGCCAGGAATGTTTTAAAATACTATATTCGTGGTGTTAGGTTGCCTTAGGTTAGCATATATAACGTTATAGACCTATATAGTGTCCCACGGGGAGGTACCCGCCGACACGACCGGGATTCTGTAAAATATTACTAGCGAGGGTCTAGATGGGTTAGGTTAGGCTATATTACGTTATAGACGTATATAATATTCCCACCGAGAAGTAGCGGCCGACCCGCAAGGAATGTTGGTAGATACTACATCCGAGATGTTAGGTTGCCTCAGGTTAGGATACATAACGTTATAGACGCATATAATGTCCCCACCGAGACGTACGGGACGACACGAACGAGATTCTGTAAAACATTACCAGCGTGGGTCAAGATGGGTTAGGTTATGTTGTATTACTATATAGACGTATATAATTTTCCCACCGAGAAGTAGGGGCCGTCCCGCCTGGAATGTTGTAAAATACTACATTCGAGATGTTAGGTTACCTTAGGCTAGGATATATAACGTTATAGATGTATATAATGTTACCACGGAGAAGTAGGGACTTGCATGCCAGGAATGGTTTAAATATTACGGTAGACATGTTAGGTTGCCTTAGGATAGGACATACAACGTTATAGACGAAAGTAATGTTCCCACCGAGAAGTAGGAGCCGACGAGCCAGGAATGTTGTAAAATATTACGCTCGACATGTTAGGTTGCCTTAGGCTAGGATATATAGCGTTATAGACGTATATAATGTTCCCACCGAGAAATAGGGGCCGACGCGCCAGGAATGTTGTAATCTATTACAATCGACATGTTAGGATTGCCTTAGGCTAGGATAGGTAGCGTTATAGACGTATATAACGTTCCCACTGAGAAGTAGTTGCCGAAGTGCCGGGAATGTTGTAAAATATTACACTCGACATGTTAGGATTGCCCTAGGCTAGGATATATAACGTTATAGACGTATATGATATTCCCACCGAGAAGTATGGGCCGACACGCCAGGAATGTTGTCAAATATTACATCCGAGATGTTAGGTTCCCTTAGGCTAGGGTATATAACGTTATAGACGTATACAATGTTCCCACCGAGAGGTACGGGCCGACACGAACAGAAAGTAATCAAATATTACATTCGACATGTTAGGTTGCCTTGGGCTAGGATATATAGCGTTATAGACGTATATAATGTTCCCACCGGGAAGTAGGGGCCGACGTTCCAGGTATGTAGTAAAATATTACATGCGAGATGTTAGGTTGCCTTAGGCTAGGATATATAACGTTATAAACGTATATAATGTTACCACGGAGAAGTAGGGACCGACATTCCAGGAATGTTGTAAAATATTACGGTAGAGCGGTTAGGTAGCCTTAGGTTAGGATATATAACGTTATAGACGTATATAATGCTCCCAACGAGAAGTAGGGACCGACATGCCAGGAATTATGTATAATAATACGGTAGAGAGGTTAGGTTGCCTTAGGTTACGATATATAACGTTATAGACGTATATGATGTTCCCACCGAGAAGTAGGGGCCGAAGTGCCGGGAATGTTGTAAAATACTACGTTCGACATGTTAGGTTGCTTTAAGCTAGGATATATAGCGTTATAGACGTATAAAACGTTGCCACCGAGAAGTAGGGGTCGAAGTGCCGGGAATGTCGTAAAATATAACATTCGACACGTTAGGTTGCCTTAGGCTAGGATATGTAACGTTATAGACGTATATAATGTTCCTACCGAGAAGTAGGGGCCGACGCGCCAGGAATGTTGTAAAATATTTCATTCGACATGTTAGGTTGCCTTAGGCTAGGATATATAGCGTTATAGACGTATATAATGTTCCCACCGAGAAGTAGGGGCCGAAGTGCCGGGGATGCTGTAAAATATTACGTTCGACATGTTAGGTTGCCTTAGGCTAGGATATATAGCGTTATAGACGTATATAATGTTCCCACCGAGAAGTAGGGGCCGAAGTGCCGGCAACGTTGTAAAATATTACCTTCGACATGTTAGGTTGCCTTAGGCTAGGATATGTATCGTTATAGACGTATATAATGTTCCTACCGAGAAGTAGGGGCCGACGTGTCCGGAATGTTGTAAAATATTACGCTCGACATGTTAGGTTGCCTTAGGCTAGGATATATAGCGTTATAGACGTATATAATGTTCCCTCCGAGAAATAGGGGCCGACACGCAAGGAATGTTGTAAAACATTACATCCGAGGTGTTAGGGTGTCTTAGGTTAGGATATATAACGTTATAGACGTATCTACTGTTCCCACCGAGAAATAGGGGCCGACACGAGAGGAATGTTGTAAAACATTACATCTGAGGTGTTAGGGTGCCTTAGGCTAGGATATATAACGTTATAGACGTATCAACTGTTCCCATCAGGAAGTAGTTGCCGACGCGGCAGGAATGTTGTAAAATATTACATTAGACATGTTAGGCTGCCTTAAGCTAGGATATACAGCGTTATAGACGTATATAACGTTCCCACCGAGAAGTAGGGGCCGAAGTTCCGGGAATGTTGTAAAATATTACATTCGACATGTTAAGTTGCCTTAGGCTAGGATATATAACGTTATACACGTATATGATATTCCCACCGAGAAGTACGGGCCGACACGCCAGCAATGTTGTCAAATATCACATCCGAGATGTTAGGTTGCCTTAGGCTAGGATATATAACGTTATAGACGTATATGATATTCCCACCTGGAAGTACGGGCCGACACGCCGGGAATGTTGTAAAATAGTACATTCGACATGTTAGGTTGCCTTAGGCTAGGATATATAGCGTTATAGATGTATATAATGTTCCCACCGAGAAATTGGGGCCGGCACGCGAGGAATGTTGTAGAATATTTCATTCGACATGTTAGGTTGCCTTAGGCTAGGATATATAGCGTTATAGACGTATATAATGTTCCCACCGAGAAGTAGGGGCCGAAGTGCCGGGAATGCTGTAAAATATTACGTTCGACATGTTAGGTTGCCTTAGGCTAGCATATATAGCGTTATAGACGTATATACTGTTCCCACCGAGAAGTAGTTGCCGAAGTGCCGGGAATGTAGTAAAATACTACGCTCGACATGTTAGGCTGCCTCAGGCTAGGACATATAGCGTTATAGACGTATATACTGTTCCCACCGAGAAGTAGTTGCCGACGCGCCAGGAATGTTGTAAAATATTTCATTCGACATGTTAGGTTGCCTTAGGCTAGGATATATAGCGTTATAGTCGTATATAATGTTCCCACCGAGAAATTGGGGCCGACACGCGAGGAATGTGGTAAAACATTACATCCGATGTGTTAGGTTGCCTTAGGTTAGGATATATAACGTTATAGACGTATATACTGTTCCCACCGAGAAGTAGGTGCCGACGCGCCAGGAATGTTGTAAAATATTACATTCGACATGTTAGGTTGCCTTAAGCTAGGATATATAGCGTTATAGACGTATATAATGTTTCCACCGAGAAGTAGCGGCCGACGTGCCAGGAATGTTGTAAAATATTACGTTCGACATGTTAGGTTGCCTCAGGCTAGGATATATAGCGTTATAGACGTATATACTGTTCCCACCGAGAAGTAGTTGCCGAAGTGCCGGAAATGTTGTAAAATACTACGCTCGACATGTTAGGTTGCCTTAAGCTAGGATATTTAGCGTTATAGACGTATATACTGTTCCCACCGAGAAGTAGTTGCCGACGCACCAGGAATGTTGAAAAATATTTCATTCGACATGTTAGGTTGCCTTAGGCTAGGATATATAACGTTATAGACGTATATGATATTCCCACCGAGAAGTACGGGCCGACACGCCAGCAATGTTGTCAAATATCACATCCGAGATGTTAGGTTGCCTTAGGCTAGGATATATAACGATATAGACGTATATACTCTTCCCACCGGGAAGTAGGTGCCGACGCGCCAGGAATGTTGTAAAATATTACATTCCACACGTTAGGTTGCCTTAAGCTAGGATATATAGCGTTATAGACGTATAAACTGTTCCCACCGAGATGTTGGTGCCGACGCGCCAGGAATGTTGTAAAATATTACATTCGACATGTTAGCTTGCCTTAAGCTAGGATATATAGCGTTATAGACGTATATAATGTTCCCACCGAGAAATTGGGGCCGACACGCGAGGAATGTGGTAAAACATTACATCCGATGTGTTAGGTTGCCTTAGGTTAGGATATATAACGTTATAGACGTATATACTGTTCCCACCGAGAAGTAGGTGCCGACGCGCCAGGAATGTTGTAAAATATTACATTCGACATGTTAGGTTGCCTGAAGCTAGGATATATAGCGTTATAGACGTATATAATGTTTCCACCGAGAAGTAGCGGCCGACGTGCCAGGAATGTTGTAAAATATTACGTTCGACATGTTAGGTTGCCTCAGGCTAGGATATATAGCGTTATAGACGTATATACTGTTCCCACCGAGAAGTAGTTGCCGAAGTGCCGGGAATGTTGTAAAATACTACGCTCGACATGTTAGGTTGCCTTAAGCTAGGATATTTAGCGTTATAGACGTATATACTGTTCCCACCGAGAAGTAGTTGCCGACGCACCAGGAATGTTGAAAAATATTTCATTCGACATGTTAGGTTGCCTTAGGCTAGGATATATAACGTTATAGACGTATATGATATTCCCACCGAGAAGTACGGGCCGACACGCCAGCAATGTTGTCAAATATCACATCCGAGATGTTAGGTTGCCTTAGGCTAGGATATATAACGATATAGACGTATATACTCTTCCCACCGGGAAGTAGGTGCCGACGCGCCAGGAATGTTGTAAAATATTACATTCCACACGTTAGGTTGCCTTAAGCTAGGATATATAGCGTTATAGACGTATAAACTGTTCCCACCGAGATGTTGGTGCCGACGCGCCAGGAATGTTGTAAAATATTACATTCGACATGTTAGCTTGCCTTAAGCTAGGATATATAGCGTTATAGACGTATATAATGTTTCCACCGAGAAGTAGCGGCCGACGTGCCAGGAATGTTGTAAAATATTACGCTCGACATTTTAGGTTGCCTTAGGCTAGGATATATAGCGTTATAGACGTATATACTGTTCCCATCGAGAAGTAGTTGCCGAAGTGCCGGGAATGTTGTAAAATACTACGCTCGACATGTTAGGTTGCCTTAAGCTAGGATATATAGCGTTATAGACGTATATAATGTTTCCACCGAGAAGTAGCAGCCGACGTGCCAGGAATGTAGTAAAATATTACATTCGACATGTTAGGTTGCCTTAGGCTAGGATATATAGCGTTATAGACGTATATAATGTTCCCACCGAGAAGTAGGGGCCGACGCTCCAGGAATGTTGTAAAATATTACATTCGACATGTTGGGTTGCCTTAGGCTAGGATATATAGCGTTATTGACTTATATAATGTTCCCACCGAGAAGTAGGTGCCGACGCGCCAGGAATGTTGTAAAATATTACATTCGACATGTCAGGTTGCCTTAAGCTAGGATATGTAACGTTACAGACGTATACGATATTCCCACCGAAAAGTACGGGCCGACACTCCAGGAATGGTGTCAAATATTACATTCGACATGTTAGGTTGCCTTAAGCTAGGATATATAGCGTTATAGACGTATATACTGTTCCCACCGAGAAGTAGTTGCCGAAGTGCCGGGAATGTTGTAAAATACTACGCTCGACATGTTAGGTTGCCTCAGGCTAGGACATATAGCGTTATAGACGTATATACTGTTCCCACCGAGAAGTAGTTGCCGACGCGCCAGGAATGTTGTAAAATATTTCATTCGACATGTTAGGTTGCCTTAGGCTAGGATATATAGCGTTATAGACGTATATAATGTTCCCACCGAGAAATTGGGGCCGACACGCGAGGAATGTTCTAAAACATTACATCCGAGGTGTTAGGTTGCCTTAGGTTAGGATATATAACGTTATAGACGTATATACTGTTCCCACCGAGAAGTAGGTGCAGGCGCACCAGGAATGTTGAAAAATATTACATTCGACATGTTAGGTTGCCTTAGGCTAGGATATATAAAGTTATAGACGTATATAATGTTCCCACCGAGAAGTAGGGGCCGACGTGCGAGAAATGTAGTAAAATATTGCATCCGAGATGTTAGGTTGCCTTAGGTTAGGATATATAACGTTAGTGACTTATATAATGTTCCCACCGAGAAGTAGGAGCCGACGCGCCAGGAATGTTGTAAAATATTACATTCGACATGTTAAGTTGCCTTAGGCTAGGATATATAACGTTATACACGTATATGATATTCCCACCGAGAAGTACGGTCCGACACGCCAGCAAGGTTGTCAAATATCACATCCGAGATGTTAGGTTGCCTTAGGCTAGCATATATAGCGTTATAGACGTATATACTGTTCCCACCGGGAAGTAGGTGCCGACGCGCCAGGAATGTTGTAAAATATTACATTCCACACGTTAGGTTGCCTTAAGCTAGGATATATAGCGTTATAGACGTATATAATGTTTCCACCGAGAAGTAGCGGCCGACGTGCCAGGAATGTTGTAAAATATTACGCTCGACATTTTAGGTTGCCTTAGGCTAGGATATATACCGTTATAGACGTATATACTGTTCCCACCGAGAAGTAGTTGCCGAAGTGCCGGGAATGTTGTAAAATACTACGCTCGACATGTTAGGTTGCCTTAAGCTAGGATATATAGCGTTATAGACGTATATAATGTTTCCACCGAGAAGTAGCAGCCGACGTGCCAGGAATGTAGTAAAATATTACATTCGACATGTTAGGTTGCCTTAGGCTAGGATATATAGCGTTATAGACGTATATAATGTTCCCACCGAGAAGTAGGGGCCGACGCTCCAGGAATGTTGTAAAATATTACATTCGACATGTTAGGTTGCCTTAAGCTAGGATATATAGCGTTATAGACGTATATAATGTTTCCACCGAGAAGTAGCGGCCGACGTGCCAGGAATGTTGTAAAATATTACGCTCGACATTTTAGGTTGCCTTAGGCTAGGATATATAGCGTTATAGACGTATATACTGTTCCCACCGAGAAGTAGTTGCCGAAGTGCCGGGAATGTTGTAAAATACTACGCTCGACATGTTAGGTTGCCTTAAGCTAGGATATATAGCGTTATAGACGTATATAATGTTTCCACCGTGAAGTAGCAGCCGACGTGCCAGGAATGTAGTAAAATATTACATTCGACATGTTAGGTTGCCTTAGGCTAGGATATATAGCGTTATAGACGTATATAATGTTCCCACCGAGAAGTAGGGGCCGACGCTCCAGGAATGTTGTAAAATATTACATTCGACATGTTAGGTTGCCTTAGGCTAGGATATATAGCGTTATTGACTTCTATAATGTTCCCACCGAGAAGTAGGTGCCGACGCGCCAGGAATGTTGTAAAATATTACATTCGACATGTCAGGTTGCCTTAAGCTAGGATATGTAACGTTACAGACGTATACGATATTCCCACCGAGAAGTAGGGGCCGACGCTCCAGGAATGTTGTAAAATATTACATTCGACATGTTAGGTTGCCTTAGGCTAGGATATATAGCGTTATTGACTTATATAATGTTCCCACCGAGAAGTAGGTGCCGACGCGCCAGGAATGTTGTAAAATATTACATTCGACATGTCAGGTTGCCTTAAGCTAGGATATATAGCGTTATAGACGTATATAATGTTTCCACCGAGAAGTAGCGGCCGACGTGCCAGGAATGTTGTAAAATATTACGTTCGACATGTTAGGTTGCCTCAGGCTAGGATATATAGCGTTATAGACGTATATAATGTTCCCACCGAGAAGTAGGGGCCGACGAGCCAGGAATGTTGTAAAATATTACATTCGACATGTTAGGTTGCCTTAAGCTAGGATATATAGTGTTATAGACGTATATAATGTTCCCACCGAAATGTAGGGGCCTAAGTGCCGGGAATGTTGTAAAATATTACATTCGACATGTTAGGTTGCCTTAGGCTAGGATATATAGCGTTATAGACGTATATAATGTTTCCACCGAGAAGTAGCGGCCGACGTGCCGGGAATGCTGTAAAATATTACGTTCGACATGTTAGGTTGCCTTAGGCTAGGATATACAGCGTTATAGACGTATATAACGTTCCCACCGAGAAGTAGGGGCCGAAGTTCCGGGAATGTTGTAAAATATTACATTCGACATGTTAAGTTGCCTTAGGCTAGGATATATAACGTTATACACGTATATGATATTCCCACCGAGAAGTACGGGCCGACACGCCAGCAATGTTGTCAAATATCACATCCGAGATGTTAGGTTGCCTTAGGCTAGGATATATAACGTTATAGACGTATATGATATTCCCACCTGGAAGTACGGGCCGACACGCCAGGAATGTTGTAAAATAGTACATTCGACATGTTAGGTTGCCTTAGGCTAGGATATATAGCGTTATAGATGTATATAATGTTCCCACCGAGAAATTGGGGCCGGCACGCGAGGAATGTTGTAAAATATTTCATTCGACATGTTAGGTTGCCTTAGGCTAGGATATATAGCGTTATAGACGTATATAATGTTCCCACCGAGAAATTGGGGCCGACACGCGAGGAATGTTCTAAAACATTACATCCGACATGTTAGCTTGCCTTAAGCTAGGATATATAGCGTTATAGACGTATATAATGTTTCCACCGAGAAGTAGCGGCCGACGTGCCAGGAATGTTGTAAAATATTACGCTCGACATTTTAGGTTGCCTTAGGCTAGGATATATAGCGTTATAGACGTATATACTGTTCCCAACGAGAAGTAGTTGCCGAAGTGCCGGGAATGTTGTAAAATACTACGCTCGACATGTTAGGTTGCCTTAAGCAAGGATATATAGCGTTATAGACGTATATAATGTTCCCACCGAGAAATTGGGGCCGACACGCGAGGAATGTGGTAAAACATTACATCCGATGTGTTAGGTTGCCTTAGGTTAGGATATATAACGTTATAGACGTATATACTGTTCCCACCGAGAAGTAGGTGCCGACGCGCCAGGAATGTTGTAAAATATTACATTCGACTTGTTAGGTTGCCTGAAGCTAGGATATATAGCGTTATAGACGTATATAATGTTTCCACCGAGAAGTAGCGGCCGACGTGCCAGGAATGTTGTAAAATATTACGTTCGACATGTTAGGTTGCCTCAGGCTAGGATATATAGCGTTATAGACGTATATACTGTTCCCACCGAGAAGTAGTTGCCGAAGTGCCGGGAATGTTGTAAAATACTACGCTCGACATGTTAGGTTGCCTTAAGCTAGGATATTTAGCGTTATAGACGTATATACTGTTCCCACCGAGAAGTAGTTGCCGACGCACCAGGAATGTTGAAAAATATTTCATTCGACATGTTAGGTTGCCTTAGGCTAGGATATATAACGTTATAGACGTATATGATATTCCCACCGAGAAGTACGGGCCGACACGCCAGCAATGTTGTCAAATATCACATCCGAGATGTTAGGTTGCCTTAGGCTAGGATATATAACGATATAGACGTATATACTCTTCCCACCGGGAAGTAGGTGCCGACGCGCCAGGAATGTTGTAAAATATTACATTCCACACGTTAGGTTGCCTTAAGCTAGGATATATAGCGTTATAGACGTATAAACTGTTCCCACCGAGATGTTGGTGCCGACGCGCCAGGAATGTTGTAAAATATTACATTCGACATGTTAGCTTGCCTTAAGCTAGGATATATAGCGTTATAGACGTATATAATGTTTCCACCGAGAAGTAGCGGCCGACGTGCCAGGAATGTTGTAAAATATTACGCTCGACATTTTAGGTTGCCTTAGGCTAGGATATATAGCGTTATAGACGTATATACTGTTCCCACCGAGAAGTAGTTGCCGAAGTGCCGGGAATGTTGTAAAATACTACGCTCGACATGTTAGGTTGCCTTAAGCTAGGATATTTAGCGTTATAGACGTATATATTGTTCCCACCGAGAAGTAGTTGCCGACGCGCCAGGAATGTTGTAAAATATTTCATTCGACATGTTAGGTTGCCTTAGGCTAGGATATATAGCGTTATAGACGTATATAATGTTCCCACCGAGAAATAGGGGCCGACACGCCAGCAATGTTGTCAAATATTACATCCGAGGTGTTAGGTTCCCTTAGGTTAGGATATATAACGTTATAGACGTATATAATGTTCCCACCGAGAAGTAGGGGCCGACGTGTCAGGAATGTTGTAAAATATTACGCTCGACATGTTAGGTTGCCTTAGGCTAGGATATATAGCGTTATAGACGTATATAATGATCCCTCCGAGAAATTGGGGCCGACGTGCGAGGAATGTAGTAAAATATTGCATCCGAGGAGTTAGGTTGCCTTAGGTTAGGATATATAACGTTATAGACGTATATACAGTTCCCACCGAGAAGTAGTTGCCGACGCGCCAGGAATGTTGTAAAATATTTCATTCGACATGTTAGGTTGCCTTAGGCTAGGATATATAGCGTTATAGACGTATATAATGTTCCCACCGAGAAATTGGGGCCGACACGCGAGGAATGTTCTAAAACATTACATCCGACATGTTAGCTTGCCTTAAGCTAGGATATATAGCGTTATAGACGTATATAATGTTTCCACCGAGAAGTAGCGGCCGACGTGCCAGGAATGTTGTAAAATATTACGCTCGACATTTTAGGTTGCCTTAGGCTAGGATATATAGCGTTATAGACGTATATACTGTTCCCACCGAGAAGTAGTTGCCGAAGTGCCGGGAATGTTGTAAAATACTACGCTCGACATGTTAGGTTGCCTTAAGCTAGGATATATAGCGTTATAGACGTATATAATGTTCCCACCGAGAAATTGGGGCCGACACGCGAGGAATGTGGTAAAACATTACATCCGATGTGTTAGGTTGCCTTAGGTTAGGATATATAACGTTATAGACGTATATACTGTTCCCACCGAGAAGTAGGTGCCGACGCGCCAGGAATGTTGTAAAATATTACATTCGACATGTTAGGTTGCCTGAAGCTAGGATATATAGCGTTATAGACGTATATAATGTTTCCACCGAGAAGTAGCGGCCGACGTGCCAGGAATGTTGTAAAATATTACGTTCGACATGTTAGGTTGCCTCAGGCTAGGATATATAGCGTTATAGACGTATATACTGTTCCCACCGAGAAGTAGTTGCCGAAGTGCCGGGAATGTTGTAAAATACTACGCTCGACATGTTAGGTTGCCTTAAGCTAGGATATTTAGCGTTACAGACGTATATACTGTTCCCACCGAGAAGTAGTTGCCGACGCACCAGGAATGTTGTAAAATATTACATTCGACATGTTAGGTTGCCTTAGGCTAGGATATATAACGTTATAGACGTATATGATATTCCCACCGAGAAGTACGGGCCGACACGCCAGCAATGTTGTCAAATACCACATCCGAGGTGTTAGGTTGCCTTAGGTTAGGATATATAACGTTATAGACGTATATACTGTTCCCACCGAGAAGTAGGTGCCGACGCGCCAGGAATGTTGTAAAATATTACATTCGACATGTTAGGTTGCCTTAAGCTAGGATATATAGCGTTATAGACGTATATAATGTTTCCACCGAGAAGTAGCGGCCGACGTGCCAGGAATGTTGTAAAATATTACGTTCGACATGTTAGGTTGCCTCAGGCTAGGATATATAGCGTTATAGACGTATATACTGTTCCCACCGAGAAGTGGTTGCCGAAGTGCTGGGAATGTTGTAAAATACTACGCTCGACATGTTAGGTTGCCTTAGGCTAGGATATTTAGCGTTATAGACTTATATACTGTTCCCACCGAGAAGTAGTTGCCGACGCACCAGGAATGTTGAAAAATATTTCATTCGACATGTTAGGTTGCCTTAGGCTAGGATATATAACGTTATAGACGTATATGATATTCCCACCGAGAAGTAGGGGCCGAAGTGCCGGGAATGTTGTAAAATATTACGTTCGACATGTTAGGTTGCCTTAGGCTAGGATATATAGCGTTATAGACGTATATACTGTTCCCACCGAGAAGTAGTTGCCGAAGTGCCGGGAATGTTGTAAAATACTACGCTCGACATGTTAGGTTGCCTCAGGCTAGGACATATAGCGTTATAGACTTATATACTGTTCCCACCGAGAAGTAGTTGCCGACGCGCCAGGAATGTTGTAAAATATTTCATTCGACATGTTAGGTTGCCTTAGGCTAGGATATATAGCGTTATAGACGTATATAATGTTCCCACCGAGAAATTGGGGCCGACACGCGAGGAATGTTCTAAAACATTACATCCGAGGTGTTAGGTTGCCTTAGGTTAGGATATATAACGTTATAGACGTATATACTGTTCCCACCGAGAAGTAGGTGCAGGCGCACCAGGAATGTTGAAAAATATTACATTCGACATGTTAGGTTGCCTTAGGCTAGGATATATAAAGTTATAGACGTATATAATGTTCCCACCGAGAAGTAGGGGCCGACGTGCGAGAAATGTAGTAAAATATTGCATCCGAGATGTTAGGTTGCCTTAGGTTAGGATATATAACGTTAGTGACTTATATAATGTTCCCACCGAGAAGTAGGCGCCGACGCGCCAGGAATGTTGTAAAATATTACATTCGACATGTTAAGTTGCCTTAGGCTAGGATATATAACGTTATACACGTATATGATGTTCCCACCGAGAAGTACGGTCCGACACGCCAGCAATGTTGTCAAATATCACATCCGAGATGTTAGGTTGCCTTAGGCTAGCATATATAGCGTTATAGACGTATATACTGTTCCCACCGGGAAGTAGGTGCCGACGCGCCAGGAATGTTGTAAAATATTACATTCCACACGTTAGGTTGCCTTAAGCTAGGATATATAGCGTTATAGACGTATATAATGTTTCCACCGAGAAGTAGCGGCCGACGTGCCAGGAATGTTGTAAAATATTACGCTCGACATTTTAGGTTGCCTTAGGCTAGGATATATAGCGTTATAGACGTATATACTGTTCCCACCGAGAAGTAGTTGCCGAAGTGCCGGGAATGTTGTAAAATACTACGCTCGACATGTTAGGTTGCCTTAAGCTAGGATATATAGCGTTATAGACGTATATAATGTTTCCACCGAGAAGTAGCAGCCGACGTGCCAGGAATGTAGTAAAATATTACATTCGACATGTTAGGTTGCCTTAGGCTAGGATATATAGCGTTATAGACGTATATAATGTTCCCACCGAGAAGTAGGGGCCGACGCTCCAGGAATGTTGTAAAATATTACATTCGACATGTTAGGTTGCCTTAGGCTAGGATATATAGCGTTATAGACGTATATACTGTTCCCACCGAGAAGTAGGTGCCGACGCGCCAGGAATGTTGTAAAATATTACATTCGACATGTCAGGTTGCCTTAAGCTAGGATATATAGCGTTATAGACGTATATAATGTTTCCACCGAGAAGTAGCGGCCGACGTGCCAGGAATGTTGTAAAATATTACGTTCGACATGTTAGGTTGCCTCAGGCTAGGATATATAGCGTTATAGACGTATATACTGTTCCCACCGAGAAGTGGTTGCCGAAGTGCTGGGAATGTTGTAAAATACTACGCTCGACATGTTAGGTTGCCTTAGGCTAGGATATTTAGCGTTATAGACGTATATACTGTTCCCACCGAGAAGTAGTTGCCGACGCACCAGGAATGTTGAAAAATATTTCATTCGACATGTTAGGTTGCCTTAGGCTAGGATATATAACGTTATAGACGTATATGATATTCCCACCGAGAAGTAGGGGCCGAAGTGCCGGGAATGTTGTAAAATATTACGTTCGACATGTTAGGTTGCCTTAGGCTAGGATATATAGCGTTATAGACGTATATACTGTTCCCACCGAGAAGTAGTTGCCGAAGTGCCGGGAATGTTGTAAAATACTACGCTCGACATGTTAGGTTGCCTCAGGCTAGGACATATAGCGTTATAGACGTATATACTGTTCCCACCGAGAAGTAGTTGCCGACGCGCCAGGAATGTTGTAAAATATTTCATTCGACATGTTAGGTTGCCTTAGGCTAGGATATATAGCGTTATAGACGTATATAATGTTCCCACCGAGAAATTGGGGCCGACACGCGAGGAATGTTCTAAAACATTACATCCGAGGTGTTAGGTTGCCTTAGGTTAGGATATATAACGTTATAGACGTATATACTGTTCCCACCGAGAAGTAGGTGCAGGCGCACCAGGAATGTTGAAAAATATTACATTCGACATGTTAGGTTGCCTTAGGCTAGGATATATAGCGTTATTGACTTATATAATGTTCCCACCGAGAAGTAGGTGCCGACGCGCCAGGAATGTAGTAAAATATTACATTCGACATGTTAGGTTGCCTTAGGCTAGGATATATAGCGTTATAGACGTATATAATGTTTCCACCGAGAAGTAGCGGCCGACGTGCCAGGAATGTTGTAAAATATTACGTTCGACATGTTAGGTTGCCTCAGGCTAGGATATATAGCGTTATAGACGTATATAATGTTCCCACCGAGAAGTAGGGGCCGACGAGCCAGGAATGTTGTAAAATATTACATTCGACATGTTAGGTTGCCTTAAGCTAGGATATATAGTGTTATAGACGTATATAATGTTCCCACCGAAATGTAGGGGCCTAAGTGCCGGGAATGTTGTAAAATATTACATTCGACATGTTAGGTTGCCTTAGGCTAGGATATATAGCGTTATAGACGTATATAATGTTCCCACCGAGAAGTAGGGGCCGAAGTGCCGGGAATGCTGTAAAATATTACGTTCGACATGTTAGGTTGCCTTAGGCTAGGATACATAGCGATATAGACGTATATACTGTTCCCACCGAGAAGTAGTTGCCGAAGTGCCGGGAATGTTGTAAAATACTACGCTCGACATGTTAGGTTGCCTCAGGCTAGGACATATAGCGTTATAGACGTATATACTGTTCCCACCGAGAAGTAGTTGCCGACGCGCCAGGAATGTTGTAAAATATTTCATTCGACATGTTAGGATGCCTTAGGCTAGGATATATAGCGTTATAGACGTATATAATGTTCCCACCGAGAAATTGGGGCCGACACGCGAGGAGTGTTCTAAAACATTACATCCGAGGTGTTAGGTTGCCTTAGGTTAGGATATAGAACGCTATAGACGTATATACTGTTCCCACCGAGAAGTATGTGCAGGCGCACCAGGAATGTTGAAAAATATTACATTCGACATGTTAGGTTGCCTTAGGCTAGGATATACAGCGTTATAGATGTATATAATGTTCCCACGGAGAAATAGGGGCCGACACGCCAGCAATGTTGTCAAATATTACATCCGAGGTGTTAGGTTCCCTTAGGTTAGGATATATAACGTTATAGACGTATATAATGTTCCCACCGAGAAGTAGGGGCCGACACGCCAGGAATGTTGTCAAATATTACATCATAGATGTTAGTTTCCCTTAGGTTAGGATATATGACGTTATAGACGTATATAAAGTTCCCACCGAGAAGTAGGGGCCGACGTGTCAGGAATGTTGTAAAATATTACGCTCGACATGTTAGGTTGCCTTAGGCTAGGATATATAGCGTTATAGACGTATATAATGATCCCTCCGAGAAATTGGGGCCGACGTGCGAGGAATGTAGTAAAATATTGCATCCGAGGTGTTAGGTTGCCTTAGGTTAGGATATATAACGTTATAGACGTATATACTGTTACCACCGAGAAGTAGTAGCCGACGCACCAGGAATGTTGTAAAATATTACATTCCACACGTTAGGTTGCCTTAAGCTAGGATATATAGCGTTATAGATGTATAAACTGTTCCCACCGAGATGTTGGTGCCGACGCGCCAGGAATGTTGTAAAATATGACATTCGACATGTTAGCTTGCCTTAAGCTAGGATATATAGCGTTATAGACGTATATAATGTTCCCACCGAGATGTAGCGGCCGACGAGCCAGGAATGTTGTAAAATATTACGCTCGACATTTTAGGTTGCCTTAGGCTAGGATATATAGCGTTATAGACGTGTATAATGTTCCCACCGAGAAGTAGGGGCCGGCGCGCCAGGAATGTAGTAAAATATTACATCCGAAATGTTAGGTTGCCTTAGGTTATGATATATAACGTTATTGACTTATATAATGCTCCCACCGAAAAGTAGGGGCCGACGCGCCAGGAATGCTGTAAAATATTACATTCGACATGTTCGAATTGCCTTAGGCTAGGTCATATAACGTTATAGACGTATATAATGTTCCCACCGAGAAGTAGGGGCCGGCGCGCCAGGAATGTAGTAAAATATTACAACCGAGATGTTAGGTTGCCTTAGGTTAGGATATATAACGTTATTAACTTATATAATGTTCCCACCTAGAAGTAGGTGCCGACGCGCCAGGAATGTTGTAAAATATTACATTCGACATGTTAAGTTGCCTTAGGCTAGGATATATAACGTTATAGACGTATATGATATTCCCACCGAGAAGTACGGGCCGACACGCCAGCAATGTTGTCAAATATTACATCCGAGGTGTTAGGTTCCCTTAGGTTAGGATATATAACGTTATAGACGTATATAATGTTCGCACCGAGAAGTAGGGGCCGACGAGCCAGGAATGTTCTAAAATATTACGCTCGACATTTTAGGTTGCCTTAGGCTAGGATATATAGCGTTATAGACGTATATAATGTTCCCACCAAGAAGTAGGGGCCGAAGTGGCGGCAATGTAGTACTATATTACATTCAACATGTTAGGTTGCCTTAAGCTAGGATATATAGCGATATAGACGTATATAATGTTCCCACCGAGAAGTAGGGGCCGGCGCGCCACGAATGTAGTAAAATATTACATCCGAGATGTTAGGTTGCCTTACGCTAGGATATATATCGTTATAGAGGTACATAATGTTCCCACCGAGAAGTAGGGGCAGCCGCGCCAGGAATGTTGTAAAATATTACATTCGACATGTTAGGTTGCCTTAGGCTAGGATATATATAGCGATATAAACGTATATAATGTTCCCACCGAGAAGTAGGGGCGGGCGGGCCACGAATGTAGTAAAATATTACATCCGAGATGGTAGGTTCCCTTAGGTTAGGATATATAACGTTATAGACGTATATACTGTTCCCACCGAGAAGTAGTTGACGATACGCCAGGAATGTTGTAAAATATTACATTCGACATGTTACGTTGCCTTAGGCTACGATATATAGCGTTACAGACGTATATAATGTTCCGACCCAGAAGTAGGGACCGACGAGCCACGAATGTTGTAAAACATTACGCTCGACATGTTAGGTTGCCTTAGGTTAGGATATATAACGTTATAGACGTAGATGATATTCCCACCGAGAAGTACTGGCGGACACGCCAGGAATGTTGTAAAACATTACGCTCGACATGTTAGGTTGCCTTAGAAGAGGATATATAACGTTATAGACGTATATACTGTTCCCACCGTGACGGAGGTGCCGACGCGCCAGGAATGTTGTAAAATATTACATCCGAGATGTTAGGTTTGCCTTAGGCTAGGATATATAACGTTATAGACGTATATACTGTTCCCACCGAGAAGTAGGTGCCGAAGCGCCAGGAATGTTGTAAAATATTACATTCGACATGTTCGGTTGCCTTAGCCTAGGATATACAGGGCTATAGACGTATATAATGTTCCCACCGAGAAGTAGGTGCCGACGTGCCAGGAATGTAGTAAAATATTACATCCGAGATGTTTGGTTGCCTTACGTTAGGATATATAACGTTATTGACTTATATAATGTTCCCACCGAGAAGTAGGAGTCGACGCGCCAGGAATGTTGTAAAAATATTACATTCGAGATGTTAGGTTGCCTTATGGTATTATATACAACGTTATAGACGTATATAATGTCCGCACCGAGACGTACGGGACGACACGAACGGGATTCTGTAAAACATTACCAGCGGGGTTCTAGATGGGTTAGGTTAGGTTATATTACGATATAGACGTATATAATGTTCCCACCGGGAAGTAGGGGCCGACCCGCCAGGAATATTGTGAAATACTACATCCGAAGTGTTAGGATGCCTTAGGTTAGGATATACAACGTTATAGACGTATATAATGTCCGCACCGTGACGTACGAGACGACAGGAACGAGATTTTGTAAAACATTACCAGCGAGGGTCTAGATGGGTTAGGTTAGGTTAAATTAGGTTATAGACGTATATAATGTTCCCCCCGAGAAGTGGGGCCGACCTGCCAGGAATGTTGTGAATACTACATTGGAGATGTTAAGTTGCCTTAGGGTAGGATATACAACGTTATAGACGTATATAATGTCCCCACCGAGAAGTACGGACCGACACGACCGGGATTCTGTAAAACATTACCAGCGAGGGTCTAGATGGTTTCGGTTAGGTTATATTACGTTATAGACGTATATAATGTACCCACCGAGAATTAATGGCCACCCCGCCAGGAACGTTGGAAAATACTACATCCGAAATGTTAGGTTACCTTAGGTTAGGATGTATAACGTTATAGACGTATATAATGTTCCCACTGGGAAGTAGGGGCCGACGCGCCAGGAATGTTGTAAAATATTACATTCGACATGTTAGGTTCCCTTAAGTTAGGATATATAACTTTATCGGCGTATATACTGTTCCCACCGAGAAATAGGCGCCGACGCGCCAGGAATGTAGTAAAATATTACATCCGAGATGTTAGGTTGCCTGAGGTTAGGATATATAACGATATAGAAGTATATAATGTTCCCACCGGGAAGTAGGTGCCGACGCGCCAGGAATGTTGGAAAATATTAGATTCGAGATGTTAGGTTGCCTTATGGTATTATATACAACGTTATAGACGTATATAATGTCCCCACTGAGAAGTACGGGCCGACACGACCGGGATTCTGTAAAACATTACCAGCGAGGGTCTAGATGGGTTAGGTTAGGTCATATTACGATATAGACGTATATAATTTGCCCACCGAGAAGTAGGGGCCGACCCGCCAGAAATGTTGGAAAATACTACATCCGAGATGTTACGTTGCCTTAGGTTAGGAGATATAACGTTATAGACGTATATAATGTCCGCACCGAGACGTACGGGACGACACGAACGGGATTCTGTAAAACATTACCAGCGGGGTTCTAGATGGGTTAGGTTAGGTTATATTACGATATAGACGTATATAATGTTCCCACCGGGAAGTAGGGGCCGACCCGCCAGGAATATTGTGAAATACTACATCCGAAGTGTTAGGATGCCTTAGGTTACGATATACAACGTTATAGACGTATATAATGTCCGCACCGTGACGTACGAGACGACAGGAACGAGATTTTGTAAAACATTACCAGCGAGGGTCTAGATGGGTTAGGTTAGGTTAAATTAGGTTATAGACGTATATAATGTTCCCACCGAGAAGTGGGGCCGACCTGCCAGGAATGTTGTGAATACTACATTGGAGATGTTAAGTTGCCTTAGGGTAGGATATACAACGTTATAGACGTATATAATGTCCCCACCGAGAAGTACGGACCGACACGACCGGGATTCTGTAAAACATTACCAGCGAGGGTCTAGATGGTTTCGGTTAGGTTATATTACGTTATAGACGTATATAATGTACCCACCGAGAATTAATGGCCACCCCGCCAGGAACGTTGGAAAATACTACATCCGAAATGTTAGGTTACCTTAGGTTAGGATGTATAACGTTATAGACGTATATAATGTTCCCACTGGGAAGTAGGGGCCGACGCGCCAGGAATGTTGTAAAATATTACATTCGACATGTTAGGTTCCCTTAAGTTAGGATATATAACTTTATCGGCGTATATACTGTTCCCACCGAGAAATAGGCGCCGACGCGCCAGGAATGTAGTAAAATATTACATCCGAGATGTTAGGTTGCCTGAGGTTAGGATATATAACGATATAGAAGTATATAATGTTCCCACCGGGAAGTAGGTGCCGACGCGCCAGGAATGTTGGAAAATATTAGATTCGAGATGTTAGGTTGCCTTATGGTATTATATACAACGTTATAGACGTATATAATGTCCCCACTGAGAAGTACGGGCCGACACGACCGGGATTCTGTAAAACATTACCAGCGAGGGTCTAGATGGGTTAGGTTAGGTTATATTACGATATAGACGTATATACTGTTCCCACCGAGAAATAGGCGCCGACGCGCCAGGAATGTAGTAAAATATTACATCCGAGATGTCAGGTTGCCTGAAGTTAGGATATATAACGATATAGACGTATATAATGTTCCCAACGGGAAGTAGGTGCCGACGCGCCAGGAATGTTGTAAAATATTACATTCGGCATGTTAGGTTCCCTTAGGTTAGGATATATAACGTTATAGACGTATCTACTGTTCCCACCAAGAAATAGGGGCCGACGCGCCAGGAATGTTGTAAAATATTATATTCGATATGTTAGGTTGCCTTAGGCTAGGATATATAGCGTTATAGACGTATATAATGTTCCCACCGGGAAGTAGGGGCAGACGTACCAGGAATGTAGTAAAATATGACATCCGAGATGTTAGGTTGCCTTAGGTTAGGATATATAACGTTATTGACTTATAAAATGTTCCCTCCGATAGGTACGGGCCGACGTGCCAGAAATGTAGTAAAATATTACACCCGAGATGCTAGGTTGCCTTAGGTTAGGATATATAACGTTATTGACTTATATAATGTCCCCACCGGGAAGTAGGAGCCGACGTGCCAGGAATGTAGTAAAATATTACATCCGAGATGTTAGGTTGCCTTAGGCTAGGATATATAACGTTATAGACGTATATAATGTTACCATGGTGAAGTAGGGACTTGCATGCCAGGAATGTTGTAAAATATTACGGTAGACATGTTAGGTTGCCTTAGGATAGGATATATAACGTTATAGACGTATATAATGTTCCCACCGAGAAGTAGGAGCCGACCAGCCAGGAATGTTGTAAAACATTACGCTCCACATGTTTGGTTGCCTTAGGTTAGGTTATATAACGTTATAGGCGTATATAATGTTCCCACCGAGATGAAGGGGCTGACGCGCCAGGAATGCTGTAAAATATTACACTCGACATGTTAGGTTGCCTTAGGTTAGGATATATAAAGTTATAGACGTATATACTGTTCCCACCGAGAAGTAGATGCCGACGCGCCAGGAATGTAGTAAAATATTACATCCGAGATGTTAGGTTGCCTTAGGCTAGGATATATAGCGTTATAGACGTATATAATGTTCCCACCGAGAAGTAGGCGCCGACGAGCCAGGAATGTTGTAAAATATCACGCTCGACATGTTAGGTTGCCTTACGATATGATATATAGCGATATAGACGTATATAATGTTCCCAACGAGATGTAGGGTCCGGCGCGACAGGGATGTAGTAAAATATTACATCCGAGATGTTAGGTTGCCTTGGGCTAGGATATGTAACCTTATAGACGTATATAATGTTCCCACCGAGAAGTAGGGACCGGCGCGCAAGGAATGTTGTAAAACATTACATCCGAGGAGTTAGGTTGCCTTAGGCTAGGATATATAGCGTTATAGACGTATATAATGTTCCCACCGAGAAGTAGGGGCCGAAGTGCCGGGAATGTTGTAAAATATTACGTTCGACATGTTAGGTTGCCTTAGGCTAGGATATATAGCGTTATAGACGTATATACTTTTCCCACCCAGAAGTAGTTGCCGAAGTGCCGGGAATGTTGTAAAATACTACGCTCGACATGTTAGGTTGCCTTAAGCTAGGATATATAGCGTTATAGACGTATAAAATGATCCCACCGAGAAGTAGGGGCCGAAGTGCCGGGAATGTTGTAAAATATTGCATTCGACATGTTAGGTTGCCTTAGGCTAGGATATATAGCGTTATAGACGTATATAATGTTCCCACCGGGAAACAGGGGCCGACGCGCCAGGAATGATATAAAATATTACAATCGATATGTTAGGATTGCCTTAGGCTAGGATATATAACGTTATAGACGTATATACTGTTCCCACCGAGAAGTAGGTGCCGACGCGCCAGGAATGTTGTAAAATATTACATCCGAGATGTTAGGTTGCCTTAGGCTAGGATATATAGCGTTATAGACGTATATAATGTTCCCACCGAGAAGTAGGGGCCGACGCGCCAGGAATATTGTAAAATATTACATTCGACATGTTAGGTTGCCTTAAGATAGGATATATAGCGTTATAGACGTATATAACGTTCCTACCGAGAAGTAGGGGTCGAAGTGCCGGGGATGTTGTAAAATATTACATTCGACATGTTAGGTTGCCTTAGGCTAGGATATGTAACGTTATAGACGTATATAATGTTCCTACCGAGAAGTAGGGGCCGACGCGCCAGGAATGTTGTAAAATATGACATTCGACATGTTAGGTTGCCTTAAGATAGGATAAATAACGTTATAGACGTATATACTGTTCCTACCGAGAAGTAGGTTACGACGCGCCAGGAATGTTGTAAAATATTACATTCGACATGTTAGGATCCCTTAGGTTAGCATATATGACGTTATAGACGTATATAATGTTCCCGCCGAGAAGTAGGGGCCAATGTGCCAGGAATGTAGTATTGTGTTCCCACCAAGAAGTAGGGGCCTACGCGCCAGGAATGTTGTAAAATATTACGTTCGACATGTTAGGTTGCCTTAAGCTAGGATAAATAACGTTATAGACGTATATACTGTTCCTACCGAGAAGTAGGTTACGCCGCGCCAGGAATGTTGTAAAATATTACATTCGACATGTTAGGTTGCCTTAAGCTAGGATATATGGCGTTATAGACGTATATAATGTTCCCACCGAGAAGTAGAGGCCGAAGTGCCGGGAATGTTGTAAAATATTACATTCGACATGTTACGTTGCCTTAGGCTAGGATATATAGCGTTATAAACGTATATAATGTTCCCACGGGGAAATAGGGGCCGACACGCCTGCAATGTTGTCAAATATTACATCCGAGGTGTTAGGTTGCCTTAGGTTAGGATATATAACGTTATAGACGTATATAATGTTCCCACCGAGAAGTAGGGGGCCGACACGTCAGGAATGTTGTCAAATATTACATCCGAGGTGTTAGGTTGCCTTAGGTTAGGATATATAACGTTATAGACGTATATAACGTTCCCACCGAGAAGTAGTTGCCGACGCGCCAGAAATGTTGTAAAATATTACATTCGACATGTTAGGTTGCCTTAAGCTAAGATATATAGTGCTATAGACGTATATAATGTTCCCACCGAAATGTAGGGGCCTAAGTGCCGGAAATGTTGTAAAATATTACATTCGACATGTTAGGTTGCCTTAGGCTAGGATATATAGCGTTATAGACGTATATAATGTTCCCACAGGGAAGTAGGGGCCGAAGTGCCGGGAATGTTGTAAAATATTACGTTCGACATGTTAGGTTGCCTTAGGCTAGGATATATAGCGTTATAGACGTATATACTGTTCCCACCGAGAAGTTGTTGCCGAAGTGCCGGGAATGTTGTAAACTACTACGCTCGACATGTTAGGTTGCCTTAAGCTAGGATATATAGCGTTATAGACGTATATAATGTTCCCACCGAGAAGTAGGGGCCGAAGTGCCGGGAATGTTGTAAAATATTACATTCGACATGTTAGGTTGCCTTAGGCTAGGATATATAGCGTTATAAACGTATATAATGTTCCCACGGGGAAATAGGGGCCGACACGCCAGCAATGATGTCAAATATTACATCCGAGGTGTTAGGTTCCCTTAGGTCAGGATATATAACGTTATAGACGTATATAATGTTCCCACCGAGAAGTAGGGGGCCGACACGTCAGGAATGTTGTCAAATATTACATCCGAGGTGTTAGGTTGCCTTAGGCTAGGATATATAGCGTTATAGACGTATATAATGTTCCCACCGGGAAATAGAGGCCGACACGCCAGCAATGTTGTCAAATATTACATCCGATGTGTTAGGTTCCCTTAGGTTAGGATATATAACCGTATAAACTTATATACTGTTCCCACCGAGAAGTAGTTGCCGACGCGCCAGGAATGTTGTAAAATATTACATTCGACATGTTACGTTGCCTTAAGCTAGGATATATAGCGTTATAGACGAATATAACGTTCCCACCGAGAAGTAGTCGCCGAAGTGCCGGGAATGTTGTAAAATATTACACTCGACATGTTACGATTGCCCTAGGCTAGGATATATAACGTTATAGACGTATATGATATTCCCACCGAGAAGTACGGGCCGACCCGCCAGCAATGTTGTCAAATATCACATCCGAGGTGTTAGGTTCCCTTAGGTTAGGATATATAACGCTATAGACGTATATAATGTTCGCACCGAGAAGTGGGGGCCGACGAGCCAGGAATGTTGTAAAATATTACATCCGACATTTTAGGTTGCCTTAGGCTAGGATATATAGCGTTATAGACGTATATAATGTTCCCATCGAGAAGTAGGGGCCGACGTGCGAGGAATGTAGTAAAATATTGCATCCGAGATGTTAGGTTGCCTTAGGTCAGGATATATAACGTTAGTGACTTATATAATGTTCCCACCGAGAAGTAGGCGCCGACGCGCCAGGAATGTTGTAAAATATTACATTCGACATGTTTAGTTGCCTTAGGCTAGGATATATAACGTTATAGACGTATATGATATTCCCACCGAGAAGTAGGGGCCGAAGTGCCGGGAATGCTGTAAAATATTACGTTCGACATGTTAGGTTGCCTTAGGCTAGGATATATAGCGTTATAGACGTGTGTAGTGATCCCACCGAGAAGTAGGGGACAACGAGCCAGGAATTTGGTAAAATATTACACTCGACATGTTAGGATTGCCCTAGGCTAGGATATATAACGTTATAGACGTATATGATATTCCCACCGAGAAATTGGGGCCGACACGCGAGGAATGTTGTAAAACATTACATCCGAGGTGTTAGGTTGCCGTAGGTTAGGATATATAACGTTATAGACGTATATAGTGTTCCCACCGAGAAGTAGGTGCAGGCGCACCAGGAATGTTGAAAAATATCACATTCGACATGTTAGGTTGCCTTAGGCTAGGATAAATATAGTTATAGACGTATATAATGTTCCCACCGGGACGTACGGGCCGACACGCCAGGAATGTTGTCAAATATTACATCCGAGGTGTTAGGTTCCCTTAGGTTAGGATATATAACGTTATTGACGTATATAATGTTCCCACCGAGAAGTAGGGTCCGACGAGCCAGGAATGTTGTAAAATATTACGCTCCACATGTTAGGTTGCCTTAGACTAGGATATATAGCGTTATAGACGTATATAATGTTCCCACCGAGAAGTAGGGTCCGACGAGCCAGGAATGTTGTAAAATATTACGCTCCACATGTTAGGTTGCCTTAGACTAGGATATATAGCGTTATAGACGTATATAATGTTCCCACCGAGAAATAGGGGCCGACGCGCCAGGAATGTTGTAAAAAATAACATTCGACACGTTAGGTTGCCTTAGGCTTTGATATATAGCGTTATAGACGTATATAATGTTCCCACCGAGAAGTAAGGGCCGACCCGACAGGAATGGTGTGAAATACTACATTCGAGATGTTAGGTTGCCTTATGGTAATATATACAACCTTATAGATGTATTAAATGTCCCCGCCGAGAAGTACGGGCCGACAAGACCGGTATTCTGTAAAACATTATCACCTAGGGGTAAGATGGGTTAGGTTATGTTGTATTACTACATAGAAGTATATAATATTCCCAGCGAGAAGTAGGGGCCGACGTGTCAGGAATGTTGTAAAGTATTACGCTCGACAGGTTAGGTTGCCTTAGGCTAGGATATATAGCGTTATAGACGTATCAACTGTTCCCATCGAGAAGTAGTTGCCGACGCGCCAGGAATGTTGTAAAATATTACATTCGACATGTTCGGCTGCCTTAAGCTAGGATATATAGTGTTATAGACGTATATAATGTTCCAACCGAAATGTAGGGGCCTAAATGCCGGGAATGTTGTAAGATATTACATTCGACATGTTAGGTTGCCTTAGGCTAGGATATATAGCGTTATAGACGTATATAATGTTTCCACCGAGAAGTAGCGGCCGACACGTCAGGAATGTTGTCCAATATTACATCATAGATGTTAGGTTCCCTTAGGTTAGGATATATAACGTTATAGACGTATATATTGTTCCCGCCGAGGAGTAGGGGCCGACGTGTCAGGAATGTTGTAAAATATTACGCTCGACATATTAGGTTGCCTTAGGCTAGGATATATAGCGTTATAGACGTATATACTGTTCCCACCGAGAAGAAGTTTCCGACGCGCCAGGAATGTAGTAAAATATTACATTCGGCATGTTAGGTTGCCTTAGGCTAGGATATATAGCGTTATAGACGTATATAATGTTCCCACCGAGAAGTAGGGGGCCGACACGTCAGGAATGTTGTCAAATATTACATCCGAGGTGTTAGGTTGCCTTAGGTTAGGATATATAACGTTATAGACGTATATAACGTTCCCACCGAGAAGTAGTTGCCGACGCGCCGGAAATGTTGTAAAATATTACATTCGACATGCTAGGTTTCCTTAAGCTAAGATATATAGTGCTATAGACGTATATAATGTTCCCACCGAAATGTAGGGGCCTAAGTGCCGGTAATGTTGTAAAATATTACATTCCACATGTTAGGTTGCCTTAGGCTAGGATATATAGCGTTATAGACGTATATACTGTTCCCACCGAGAAGAAGTTGCCGACGTGCCAGGAATGTTGTAAAATATTACACTCGACATGTTAGGTTGCCTTAGGCTAGGATAAATATAGTTATAGACGTATATAATGTTCCCACCCCGACGTACGGGCCGACACGCCAGGAATGTTGTCAAATATTACATCCGAGGTGTTAGGTTCCCTTAGGTTAGGATATATAACGTTATTGACGTATATAATGTTCCCACCGAGAAGTAGGGTCCGACGAGCCAGGAATGTTGTAAAATATTACGCTCCACATGTTAGGTTGCCTTAGACTAGGATATATAGCGTTATAGACGTATATAATGTTCCCACCGAGAAATAGGGGCCGACGCGCCAGGAATGTTGTAAAAAATAACATTCGACACGTTAGGTTGCCTTAGGCTTTGATATATAGCGTTATAGACGTATATAATGTTCCCACCGAGAAGTAAGGGCCGACCCGACAGGAATGGTGTGAAATACTACATTCGAGATGTTAGGTTGCCTTATGGTAATATATACAACCTTATAGATGTATTAAATGTCCCCGCCGAGAAGTACGGGCCGACAAGACCGGTATTCTGTAAAACATTATCACCTAGGGGTAAGATGGGTTAGGTTATGTTGTATTACTACATAGAAGTATATAATGTTCCCAGCGAGAAGTAGGGGCCGAAGTGTCAGGAATGTTGTAAAGTATTACGCTCGACAGGTTAGGTTGCCTTAGGCTAGGATATATAGCGTTATAGACGTATATACTGTTCCCACCGAGAAGAAGTTGCCGACGTGCCAGGAATGTTGTAAAATATTACACTCGACATGTTAGGTTGCCTTAAGCTATGATATATAGCGTTATAGACGTATATAATGTTCCCACCGAGAAATAGGGGCCGACACGCGAGGAATGTTGTAATACATTACATCCGAGGTATTAGGGTGCCTTAGGCTAGGATATATAGCGTTATAGACGTATCAACTATTCCCATCGAGAAGTAGTTGCCGACGCGCCAGGAATGTTGTAAAATATTACATTCGACATGTTCGGCTGCCTTAAGCTAGGATATATAGTGTTATAGACGTATATAATGTTCCAACCGAAATGTAGGGGCCTAAATGCCGGGAATGTTGTAAGATATTACATTCGACATGTTAGGTTGCCTTAGGCTAGGATATATAGCGTTATAGACGTATATAATGTTTCCACCGAGAAGTAGCGGCCGACACGTCAGGAATGTTGTCCAATATTACATCATAGATGTTAGGTTCCCTTAGGTTAGGATATATAACGTTATAGACGTATATATTGTTCCCACCGAGGAGTAGGGGCCGACGTGTCAGGAATGTTGTAAAATATTACGCTCGACATATTAGGTTGCCTTAGGCTAGGATATATAGCGTTATAGACGTATATACTGTTCCCACCGAGAAGAAGTTTCCGACGCGCCAGGAATGTAGTAAAATATTACATTCGGCATGTTAGGTTGCCTTAGGCTAGGATATATAGCGTTATAGACGTATATAATGTTCCCACCGAGAAGTAGGGGGCCGACACGTCAGGAATGTTGTCAAATATTACATCCGAGGTGTTAGGTTGCCTTAGGTTAGGATATATAACGTTATAGACGTATATAACGTTCCCACCGAGAAGTAGTTGCCGACGCGCCGGAAATGTTGTAAAATATTACATTCGACATGCTAGGTTTCCTTAAGCTAAGATATATAGTGCTATAGACGTATATAATGTTCCCACCGAAATGTAGGGGCCTAAGTGCCGGGAATGTTGTAAAATATTACATTCCACATGTTAGGTTGCCTTAGGCTAGGATATATAGCGTTATAGACGTATATACTGTTCCCACCGAGAAGAAGTTGCCGACGCGCCAGGAATGTTGTAAAATATTACATTCGACATGTTTAGTTGCCTTAGGCTAGGATATATAACGTTATAGACGTATATGATATTCCCACCGAGAAGTAGGGGCCGACACGCCAGGAATGTTGTAAAATATTACGTTCGACATGTTAGGTTGCCTTAGGCTAGGATATATAGCGTTATAGACGTGTGTAGTGATCCCACCGAGAAGTAGGGGACAACGAGCCAGGAATTTGGTAAAATATTACACTCGACATGTTAGGATTGCCCTAGGCTAGGATATATAACGTTATAGACGTATATGATATTCCCACCGAGAAATTGGGGCCGACACGCGAGGAATGTTGTAAAACATTACATCCGAGGTGTTAGGTTGCCGTAGGTTAGGATATATAACGTTATAGACGTATATAGTGTTCCCACCGAGAAGTAGGTGCAGGCGCACCAGGAATGTTGAAAAATATTACATTCGACATGTTAGGTTGCCTTAGGCTAGGATAAATATAGTTATAGACGTATATAATGTTCCCACCGGGACGTACGGGCCGACACGCCAGGAATGTTGTCAAATATTACATCCGAGGTGTTAGGTTCCCTTAGGTTAGGATATATAACGTTATTGACGTATATAATGTTCCCACCGAGAAGTAGGGTCCGACGAGCCAGGAATGTTGTAAAATATTACGCTCCACATGTTAGGTTGCCTTAGACTAGGATATATAGCGTTATAGACGTATATAATGTTCCCACCGAGAAGTAGGGTCCGACGAGCCAGGAATGTTGTAAAATATTACGCTCCACATGTTAGGTTGCCTTAGACTAGGATATATAGCGTTATAGACGTATATAATGTTCCCACCGAGAAATAGGGGCCGACGCGCCAGGAATGTTGTAAAAAATAACATTCGACACGTTAGGTTGCCTTAGGCTTTGATATATAGCGTTATAGACGTATATAATGTTCCCACCGAGAAGTAAGGGCCGACCCGACAGGAATGGTGTGAAATACTACATTCGAGATGTTAGGTTGCCTTATGGTAATATATACAACCTTATAGATGTATTAAATGTCCCCGCCGAGAAGTACGGGCCGACAAGACCGGTATTCTGTAAAACATTATCACCTAGGGGTAAGATGGGTTAGGTTATGTTGTATTACTACATAGAAGTATATAATGTTCCCAGCGAGAAGTAGGGGCCGACGTGTCAGGAATGTTGTAAAGTATTACGCTCGACAGGTTAGGTTGCCTTAGGCTAGGATATATAGCGTTATAGACGTATATACTGTTCCCACCGAGAAGAAGTTGCCGACGTGCCAGGAATGTTGTAAAATATTACACTCGACATGTTAGGTTGCCTTAAGCTATGATATATAGCGTTATAGACGTATATAATGTTCCCACCGAGAAATAGGGGCCGACACGCGAGGAATGTTGTAATACATTACATCCGAGGTATTAGGGTGCCTTAGGCTAGGATATATAGCGTTATAGACGTATCAACTGTTCCCATCGAGAAGTAGTTGCCGACGCGCCAGGAATGTTGTAAAATATTACATTCGACATGTTCGGCTGCCTTAAGCTAGGATATATAGTGTTATAGACGTATATAATGTTCCAACCGAAATGTAGGGGCCTAAATGCCGGGAATGTTGTAAGATATTACATTCGACATGTTAGGTTGCCTTAGGCTAGGATATATAGCGTTATAGACGTATATAATGTTTCCACCGAGAAGTAGCGGCCGACACGTCAGGAATGTTGTCCAATATTACATCATAGATGTTAGGTTCCCTTAGGTTAGGATATATAACGTTATAGACGTATATATTGTTCCCACCGAGGAGTAGGGGCCGACGTGTCAGGAATGTTGTAAAATATTACGCTCGACATATTAGGTTGCCTTACGCTAGGATATATAGCGTTATAGACGTATATACTGTTCCCACCGAGAAGAAGTTTCCGACGCGCCAGGAATGTAGTAAAATATTACATTCGGCATGTTAGGTTGCCTTAGGCTAGGATATATAGCGTTATAGACGTATATAATGTTCCCACCGAGAAGTAGGGGGCCGACACGTCAGGAATGTTGTCAAATATTACATCCGAGGTGTTAGGTTGCCTTAGGTTAGGATATATAACGTTATAGACGTATATAACGTTCCCACCGAGAAGTAGTTGCCGACGCGCCGGAAATGTTGTAAAATATTACATTCGACATGCTAGGTTTCCTTAAGCTAAGATATATAGTGCTATAGACGTATATAATGTTCCCACCGAAATGTAGGGGCCTAAGTGCCGGGAATGTTGTAAAATATTACATTCCACATGTTAGGTTGCCTTAGGCTAGGATATATAGCGTTATAGACGTATATACTGTTCCCACCGAGAAGAAGTTGCCGACGTGCCAGGAATGTTGTAAAATATTACACTCGACATGTTAGGTTGCCTTAGGCTAGGATAAATATAGTTATAGACGTATATAATGTTCCCACCGGGACGTACGGGCCGACACGCCAGGAATGTTGTCAAATATTACATCCGAGGTGTTAGGTTCCCTTAGGTTAGGATATATAACGTTATTGACGTATATAATGTTCCCACCGAGAAGTAGGGTCCGACGAGCCAGGAATGTTGTAAAATATTACGCTCCACATGTTAGGTTGCCTTAGACTAGGATATATAGCGTTATAGACGTATATAATGTTCCCACCGAGAAATAGGGGCCGACGCGCCAGGAATGTTGTAAAAAATAACATTCGACACGTTAGGTTGCCTTAGGCTTTGATATATAGCGTTATAGACGTATATAATGTTCCCACCGAGAAGTAAGGGCCGACCCGACAGGAATGGTGTGAAATACTACATTCGAGATGTTAGGTTGCCTTATGGTAATATATACAACCTTATAGATGTATTAAATGTCCCCGCCGAGAAGTACGGGCCGACAAGACCGGTATTCTGTAAAACATTATCACCTAGGGGTAAGATGGGTTAGGTTATGTTGTATTACTACATAGAAGTATATAATGTTCCCAGCGAGAAGTAGGGGCCGACGTGTCAGGAATGTTGTAAAGTATTACGCTCGACAGGTTAGGTTGCCTTAGGCTAGGATATATAGCGTTATAGACGTATATACTGTTCCCACCGAGAAGAAGTTGCCGACGTGCCAGGAATGTTGTAAAATATTACACTCGACATGTTAGGTTGCCTTAAGCTATGATATATAGCGTTATAGACGTATATAATGTTCCCACCGAGAAATAGGGGCCGACACGCGAGGAATGTTGTAATACATTACATCCGAGGTATTAGGGTGCCTTAGGCTAGGATATATAGCGTTATAGACGTATCAACTGTTCCCATCGAGAAGTAGTTGCCGACGCGCCAGGAATGTTGTAAAATATTACATTCGACATGTTCGGCTGCCTTAAGCTAGGATATATAGTGTTATAGACGTATATAATGTTCCAACCGAAATGTAGGGGCCTAAATGCCGGGAATGTTGTAAGATATTACATTCGACATGTTAGGTTGCCTTAGGCTAGGATATATAGCGTTATAGACGTATATAATGTTTCCACCGAGAAGTAGCGGCCGACACGTCAGGAATGTTGTCCAATATTACATCATAGATGTTAGGTTCCCTTAGGTTAGGATATATAACGTTATAGACGTATATATTGTTCCCACCGAGGAGTAGGGGCCGACGTGTCAGGAATGTTGTAAAATATTACGCTCGACATATTAGGTTGCCTTAGGCTAGGATATATAGCGTTATAGACGTATATACTGTTCCCACCGAGAAGAAGTTTCCGACGCGCCAGGAATGTAGTAAAATATTACATTCGGCATGTTAGGTTGCCTTAGGCTAGGATATATAGCGTTATAGACGTATATAATGTTCCCACCGAGAAGTAGGGGGCCGACACGTCAGGAATGTTGTCAAATATTACATCCGAGGTGTTAGGTTGCCTTAGGTTAGGATATATAACGTTATAGACGTATATAACGTTCTCACCGAGAAGTAGTTGCCGACGCGCCGGAAATGTTGTAAAATATTACATTCGACATGCTAGGTTTCCTTAAGCTAAGATATATAGTCCTATAGACGTATATAATGTTCCCACCGAAATGTAGGGGCCTAAGTGCCGGGAATGTTGTAAAATATTACATTCCACATGTTAGGTTGCCTTAGGCTAGGATATATAGCGTTATAGACGTATATACTGTTCCCACCGAGAAGAAGTTGCCGACGTGCCAGGAATGTTGTAAAATATTACACTCGACATGTTAGGTTGCCTTAGGCTAGGATAAATATAGTTATAGACGTATATAATGTTCCCACCGGGACGTACGGGCCGACACGCCAGGAATGTTGTCAAATATTACATCCGAGGTGTTAGGTTCCCTTAGGTTAGGATATATAACGTTATTGACGTATATAATGTTCCCACCGAGAAGTAGGGTCCGACGAGCCAGGAATGTTGTAAAATATTACGCTCCACATGTTAGGTTGCCTTAGACTAGGATATATAGCGTTATAGACGTATATAATGTTCCCACCGAGAAATAGGGGCCGACGCGCCAGGAATGTTGTAAAAAATAACATTCGACATGTTAGGTTGCCTTAGGCTTTGATATATAGCGTTATAGACGTATATAATGTTCCCACCGAGAAGTAAGGGCCGACCCGACAGGAATGGTGTGAAATACTACATTCGAGATGTTAGGTTGCCTTATGGTAATATATACAACCTTATAGATGTATTAAATGTCCCCGCCGAGAAGTACGGGCCGACAAGACCGGTATTCTGTAAAACATTATCACCTAGGGGCAAGATGGGTTAGGTTATGTTCTATTACTATATAGAAGTATATAATGTTCCAACCGAGAAGTAGGGGCCGTCCCGCCTGGAATGTTGTAAAATACTACATTCGAGATGTTAGGTTGCTTTAAGTTAGGATATATAACGTAATAGACGTATATAATGTTCCCACCGAGAAGTAGGGACCGACATTCCAGGAATGTTGTAAAATATTACGGTAGAGAGGTTAGGTTGCCTTATGTTGGGACATATAACGTTATTGACTTACATAATGTTCCCACCGAGAAGTCCGGGCCGACACGCCAGGAATGTTGTCAAATATTACATCCGAGATGTTAGGTTCCCTTAGGTTAGGATATATAACGCTATGGACGTATATAATGTTCCCAGCGAGAAGTAGGGGCCGACGTGTCAGGAATGTTGTAAAGTATTACGCTCGACAGGTTAGGTTGCCTTAGGCTAGGATATATAGCGTTATAGACGTATATACTGTTCCCACCGAGAAGAAGTTGCCGACGTGCCAGGAATGTTGTAAAATATTACACTCGACATGTTAGGTTGCCTTAAGCTATGATATATAGCGTTATAGACGTATATAATGTTCCCACCGAGAAATAGGGGCCGACACGCGAGGAATGTTGTAAAACATTACATCCGAGGTATTAGGGTGCCTTAGGCTAGGATATATAGCGTTATAGACGTATCAACTGTTCCCATCGAGAAGTAGTTGCCGACGCGCCAGGAATGTTGTAAAATATTACATTCGACATGTTCGGCTGCCTTAAGCTAGGATATATAGCGTTATAGACGTATATAATGTTTCCACCGAGAAGTAGCGGCCGACACGTCAGGAATGTTGTCAAATATTACATCCGAGGTGTTAGGTTCCCTTAGGTTAGGATATATAACGTTATAGACGTATATAATGTTCCCACCGAGAAGTAGGGGGCCGACACGTCAGGAATCTTGTCAAATATTACATCATAGATGATAGGTTCCCTTAGGATAGGATATATAACGTTATATACGTATATATTGTTCCCACCGAGAAGTAGGTGCCGACGCGCCAGGAATGTTGTAAAATATTACATTCGACATGTTAGGTTGCCTTAAGCTAGGATATATAGCGTTATAGACGTATATAATGTTTCCACCGAGAAGTAGCGGCCGACGTGCCAGGAATGTTGTAAAATATTACACTCGACATGTTAGGTTGCCTTAAGCTATGATATATAGCGTTATAGACGTATATAATGTTCCCACCGAGAAATAGGGGCCGACACGCGAGGAATGTTGTAATACATTACATCCGAGGTATTAGGGTGCCTTAGGCTAGGATATATAGCGTTATAGACGTATCAACTGTTCCCATCGAGAAGTAGTTGCCGACGCGCCAGGAATGTTGTAAAATATTACATTCGACATGTTCGGCTGCCTTAAGCTAGGATATATAGTGTTATAGACGTATATAATGTTCCAACCGAAATGTAGGGGCCTAAATGCCGGGAATGTTGTAAGATATTACATTCGACATGTTAGGTTGCCTTAGGCTAGGATATATAGCGTTATAGACGTATATAATGTTTCCACCGAGAAGTAGCGGCCGACACGTCAGGAATGTTGTCCAATATTACATCATAGATGTTAGGTTCCCTTAGGTTAGGATATATAACGTTATAGACGTATATATTGTTCCCACCGAGGAGTAGGGGCCGACGTGTCAGGAATGTTGTAAAATATTACGCTCGACATATTAGGTTGCCTTAGGCTAGGATATATAGCGTTATAGACGTATATACTGTTCCCACCGAGAAGAAGTTTCCGACGCGCCAGGAATGTAGTAAAATATTACATTCGGCATGTTAGGTTGCCTTAGGCTAGGATATATAGCGTTATAGACGTATATAATGTTCCCACCGAGAAGTAGGGGGCCGACACGTCAGGAATGTTGTCAAATATTACATCCGAGGTGTTAGGTTGCCTTAGGTTAGGATATATAACGTTATAGACGTATATAACGTTCCCACCGAGAAGTAGTTGCCGACGCGCCGGAAATGTTGTAAAATATTACATTCGACATGCTAGGTTTCCTTAAGCTAAGATATATAGTGCTATAGACGTATATAATGTTCCCACCGAAATGTAGGGGCCTAAGTGCCGGGAATGTTGTAAAATATTACATTCCACATGTTAGGTTGCCTTAGGCTAGGATATATAGCGTTATAGACGTATATACTGTTCCCACCGAGAAGAAGTTGCCGACGTGCCAGGAATGTTGTAAAATATTACACTCGACATGTTAGGTTGCCTTAGGCTAGGATAAATATAGTTATAGACGTATATAATGTTCCCACCGGGACGTACGGGCCGACACGCCAGGAATGTTGTCAAATATTACATCCGAGGTGTTAGGTTCCCTTAGGTTAGGATATATAACGTTATTGACGTATATAATGTTCCCACCGAGAAGTAGGGTCCGACGAGCCAGGAATGTTGTAAAATATTACGCTCCACATGTTAGGTTGCCTTAGACTAGGATATATAGCGTTATAGACGTATATAATGTTCCCACCGAGAAATAGGGGCCGACGCGCCAGGAATGTTGTAAAAAATAACATTCGACACGTTAGGTTGCCTTAGGCTTTGATATATAGCGTTATAGACGTATATAATGTTCCCACCGAGAAGTAAGGGCCGACCCGACAGGAATGGTGTGAAATACTACATTCGAGATGTTAGGTTGCCTTATGGTAATATATACAACCTTATAGATGTATTAAATGTCCCCGCCGAGAAGTACGGGCCGACAAGACCGGTATTCTGTAAAACATTATCACCTAGGGGTAAGATGGGTTAGGTTATGTTGTATTACTACATAGAAGTATATAATGTTCCCAGCGAGAAGTAGGGGCCGACGTGTCAGGAATGTTGTAAAGTATTACGCTCGACAGGTTAGGTTGCCTTAGGCTAGGATATATAGCGTTATAGACGTATATACTGTTCCCACCGAGAAGAAGTTGCCGACGTGCCAGGAATGTTGTAAAATATTACACTCGACATGTTAGGTTGCCTTAAGCTATGATATATAGCGTTATAGACGTATATAATGTTCCCACCGAGAAATAGGGGCCGACACGCGAGGAATGTTGTAATACATTACATCCGAGGTATTAGGGTGCCTTAGGCTAGGATATATAGCGTTATAGACGTATCAACTGTTCCCATCGAGAAGTAGTTGCCGACGCGCCAGGAATGTTGTAAAATATTACATTCGACATGTTCGGCTGCCTTAAGCTAGGATATATAGTGTTATAGACGTATATAATGTTCCAACCGAAATGTAGGGGCCTAAATGCCGGGAATGTTGTAAGATATTACATTCGACATGTTAGGTTGCCTTAGGCTAGGATATATAGCGTTATAGACGTATATAATGTTTCCACCGAGAAGTAGCGGCCGACACGTCAGGAATGTTGTCCAATATTACATCATAGATGTTAGGTTCCCTTAGGTTAGGATATATAACGTTATAGACGTATATATTGTTCCCACCGAGGAGTAGGGGCCGACGTGTCAGGAATGTTGTAAAATATTACGCTCGACATATTAGGTTGCCTTAGGCTAGGATATATAGCGTTATAGACGTATATACTGTTCCCACCGAGAAGAAGTTTCCGACGCGCCAGGAATGTAGTAAAATATTACATTCGGCATGTTAGGTTGCCTTAGGCTAGGATATATAGCGTTATAGACGTATATAATGTTCCCACCGAGAAGTAGGGGGCCGACACGTCAGGAATGTTGTCAAATATTACATCCGAGGTGTTAGGTTGCCTTAGGTTAGGATATATAACGTTATAGACGTATATAACGTTCCCACCGAGAAGTAGTTGCCGACGCGCCGGAAATGTTGTAAAATATTACATTCGACATGCTAGGTTTCCTTAAGCTAAGATATATAGTCCTATAGACGTATATAATGTTCCCACCGAAATGTAGGGGCCTAAGTGCCGGGAATGTTGTAAAATATTACATTCCACATGTTAGGTTGCCTTAGGCTAGGATATATAGCGTTATAGACGTATATACTGTTCCCACCGAGAAGAAGTTGCCGACGTGCCAGGAATGTTGTAAAATATTACACTCGACATGTTAGGTTGCCTTAGGCTAGGATAAATATAGTTATAGACGTATATAATGTTCCCACCGGGACGTACGGGCCGACACGCCAGGAATGTTGTCAAATATTACATCCGAGGTGTTAGGTTCCCTTAGGTTAGGATATATAACGTTATTGACGTATATAATGTTCCCACCGAGAAGTAGGGTCCGACGAGCCAGGAATGTTGTAAAATATTACGCTCCACATGTTAGGTTGCCTTAGACTAGGATATATAGCGTTATAGACGTATATAATGTTCCCACCGAGAAATAGGGGCCGACGCGCCAGGAATGTTGTAAAAAATAACATTCGACACGTTAGGTTGCCTTAGGCTTTGATATATAGCGTTATAGACGTATATAATGTTCCCACCGAGAAGTAAGGGCCGACCCGACAGGAATGGTGTGAAATACTACATTCGAGATGTTAGGTTGCCTTATGGTAATATATACAACCTTATAGATGTATTAAATGTCCCCGCCGAGAAGTACGGGCCGACAAGACCGGTATTCTGTAAAACATTATCACCTAGGGGTAAGATGGGTTAGGTTATGTTGTATTACTACATAGAAGTATATAATGTTCCCAGCGAGAAGTAGGGGCCGACGTGTCAGGAATGTTGTAAAGTATTACGCTCGACAGGTTAGGTTGCCTTAGGCTAGGATATATAGCGTTATAGACGTATATACTGTTCCCACCGAGAAGAAGTTGCCGACGTGCCAGGAATGTTGTAAAATATTACACTCGACATGTTAGGTTGCCTTAAGCTATGATATATAGCGTTATAGACGTATATAATGTTCCCACCGAGAAATAGGGGCCGACACGCGAGGAATGTTGTAATACATTACATCCGAGGTATTAGGGTGCCTTAGGCTAGGATATATAGCGTTATAGACGTATCAACTGTTCCCATCGAGAAGTAGTTGCCGACGCGCCAGGAATGTTGTAAAATATTACATTCGACATGTTCGGCTGCCTTAAGCTAGGATATATAGTGTTATAGACGTATATAATGTTCCAACCGAAATGTAGGGGCCTAAATGCCGGGAATGTTGTAAGATATTACATTCGACATGTTAGGTTGCCTTAGGCTAGGATATATAGCGTTATAGACGTATATAATGTTTCCACCGAGAAGTAGCGGCCGACACGTCAGGAATGTTGTCCAATATTACATCATAGATGTTAGGTTCCCTTAGGTTAGGATATATAACGTTATAGACGTATATATTGTTCCCACCGAGGAGTAGGGGCCGACGTGTCAGGAATGTTGTAAAATATTACGCTCGACATATTAGGTTGCCTTAGGCTAGGATATATAGCGTTATAGACGTATATACTGTTCCCACCGAGAAGAAGTTTCCGACGCGCCAGGAATGTAGTAAAATATTACATTCGGCATGTTAGGTTGCCTTAGGCTAGGATATATAGCGTTATAGACGTATATAATGTTCCCACCGAGAAGTAGGGGGCCGACACGTCAGGAATGTTGTCAAATATTACATCCGAGGTGTTAGGTTGCCTTAGGTTAGGATATATAACGTTATAGACGTATATAACGTTCCCACCGAGAAGTAGTTGCCGACGCGCCGGAAATGTTGTAAAATATTACATTCGACATGCTAGGTTTCCTTAAGCTAAGATATATAGTCCTATAGACGTATATAATGTTCCCACCGAAATGTAGGGGCCTAAGTGCCGGGAATGTTGTAAAATATTACATTCCACATGTTAGGTTGCCTTAGGCTAGGATATATAGCGTTATAGACGTATATACTGTTCCCACCGAGAAGAAGTTGCCGACGTGCCAGGAATGTTGTAAAATATTACACTCGACATGTTAGGTTGCCTTAGGCTAGGATAAATATAGTTATAGACGTATATAATGTTCCCACCGGGACGTACGGGCCGACACGCCAGGAATGTTGTCAAATATTACATCCGAGGTGTTAGGTTCCCTTAGGTTAGGATATATAACGTTATTGACGTATATAATGTTCCCACCGAGAAGTAGGGTCCGACGAGCCAGGAATGTTGTAAAATATTACGCTCCACATGTTAGGTTGCCTTAGACTAGGATATATAGCGTTATAGACGTATATAATGTTCCCACCGAGAAATAGGGGCCGACGCGCCAGGAATGTTGTAAAAAATAACATTCGACATGTTAGGTTGCCTTAGGCTTTGATATATAGCGTTATAGACGTATATAATGTTCCCACCGAGAAGTAAGGGCCGACCCGACAGGAATGGTGTGAAATACTACATTCGAGATGTTAGGTTGCCTTATGGTAATATATACAACCTTATAGATGTATTAAATGTCCCCGCCGAGAAGTACGGGCCGACAAGACCGGTATTCTGTAAAACATTATCACCTAGGGGCAAGATGGGTTAGGTTATGTTCTATTACTATATAGAAGTATATAATGTTCCAACCGAGAAGTAGGGGCCGTCCCGCCTGGAATGTTGTAAAATACTACATTCGAGATGTTAGGTTGCTTTAAGTTAGGATATATAACGTAATAGACGTATATAATGTTCCCACCGAGAAGTAGGGACCGACATTCCAGGAATGTTGTAAAATATTACGGTAGAGAGGTTAGGTTGCCTTATGTTGGGACATATAACGTTATTGACTTACATAATGTTCCCACCGAGAAGTCCGGGCCGACACGCCAGGAATGTTGTCAAATATTACATCCGAGATGTTAGGTTCCCTTAGGTTAGGATATATAACGTTATGGACGTATATAATGTTCCCAGCGAGAAGTAGGGGCCGACGTGTCAGGAATGTTGTAAAGTATTACGCTCGACAGGTTAGGTTGCCTTAGGCTAGGATATATAGCGTTATAGACGTATATACTGTTCCCACCGAGAAGAAGTTGCCGACGTGCCAGGAATGTTGTAAAATATTACACTCGACATGTTAGGTTGCCTTAAGCTATGATATATAGCGTTATAGACGTATATAATGTTCCCACCGAGAAATAGGGGCCGACACGCGAGGAATGTTGTAAAACATTACATCCGAGGTATTAGGGTGCCTTAGGCTAGGATATATAGCGTTATAGACGTATCAACTGTTCCCATCGAGAAGTAGTTGCCGACGCGCCAGGAATGTTGTAAAATATTACATTCGACATGTTCGGCTGCCTTAAGCTAGGATATATAGCGTTATAGACGTATATAATGTTTCCACCGAGAAGTAGCGGCCGACACGTCAGGAATGTTGTCAAATATTACATCCGAGGTGTTAGGTTCCTTTAGGTTAGGATATATAACGTTATAGACGTATATAATGTTCCCACCGAGAAGTAGGGGGCCGACACGTCAGGAATCTTGTCAAATATTACATCATAGATGATAGGTTCCCTTAGGATAGGATATATAACGTTATATACGTATATATTGTTCCCACCGAGAAGTAGGTGCCGACGCGCCAGGAATGTTGTAAAATATTACATTCGACATGTTAGGTTGCCTTAAGCTAGGATATATAGCGTTATAGACGTATATAATGTTTCCACCGAGAAGTAGCGGCCGACGTGCCAGGAATGTAGTAAAATATTGCATTCGACATGTTAGGTTGCCTTAGGCTAGGATATATAGCGTTATAGACGTATATAATGTTCCCACCGGGAAACAGGGGCCGACGCGCCAGGAATGATATAAAATATTACAATCGATATGTTAGGATTGCCTTAGGCTAGGATATATAACGTTATAGACGTATATACTGTTCCCACCGAGAAGTAGGTGCCGACGCGCCAGGAATGTTGTAAAATATTACATCCGAGATGTTAGGTTGCCTTAGGCTAGGATATATAGCGTTATAGACGTATATAATGTTCCCACCGAGAAGTAGGGGCCGACGCGCCAGGAATATTGTAAAATATTACATTCGACATGTTAGGTTGCCTTAAGATAGGATATATAGCGTTATAGACGTATATAACGTTCCTACCGAGAAGTAGGGGTCGAAGTGCCGGGGATGTTGTAAAATATTACATTCGACATGTTAGGTTGCCTTAGGCTAGGATATGTAACGTTATAGACGTATATAATGTTCCTACCGAGAAGTAGGGGCCGACGCGCCAGGAATGTTGTAAAATATGACATTCGACATGTTAGGTTGCCTTAAGATAGGATAAATAACGTTATAGACGTATATACTGTTCCTACCGAGAAGTAGGTTACGACGCGCCAGGAATGTTGTAAAATATTACATTCGACATGTTAGGATCCCTTAGGTTAGCATATATGACGTTATAGACGTATATAATGTTCCCGCCGAGAAGTAGGGGCCAATGTGCCAGGAATGTAGTATTGTGTTCCCACCAAGAAGTAGGGGCCTACGCGCCAGGAATGTTGTAAAATATTACGTTCGACATGTTAGGTTGCCTTAAGCTAGGATAAATAACGTTATAGACGTATATACTGTTCCTACCGAGAAGTAGGTTACGCCGCGCCAGGAATGTTGTAAAATATTACATTCGACATGTTAGGTTGCCTTAAGCTAGGATATATGGCGTTATAGACGTATATAATGTTCCCACCGAGAAGTAGAGGCCGAAGTGCCGGGAATGTTGTAAAATATTACATTCGACATGTTACGTTGCCTTAGGCTAGGATATATAGCGTTATAAACGTATATAATGTTCCCACGGGGAAATAGGGGCCGACACGCCTGCAATGTTGTCAAATATTACTTCCGAGGTGTTAGGTTGCCTTAGGTTAGGATATATAACGTTATAGACGTATATAATGTTCCCACCGAGAAGTAGGGGGCCGACACGTCAGGAATGTTGTCAAATATTACATCCGAGGTGTTAGGTTGCCTTAGGTTAGGATATATAACGTTATAGACGTATATAACGTTCCCACCGAGAAGTAGTTGCCGACGCGCCAGAAATGTTGTAAAATATTACATTCGACATGTTAGGTTGCCTTAAGCTAAGATATATAGTGCTATAGACGTATATAATGTTCCCACCGAAATGTAGGGGCCTAAGTGCCGGGAATGTTGTAAAATATTACATTCTACATGTTAGGTTGCCTTAGGCTAGGATATATAGCGTTATAGACGTATATAATGTTCCCACAGGGAAGTAGGGGCCGAAGTGCCGGGAATGTTGTAAAATATTACGTTCGACATGTTAGGTTGCCTTAGGCTAGGATATATAGCGTTATAGACGTATATACTGTTCCCACCGAGAAGTTGTTGCCGAAGTGCCGGGAATGTTGTAAACTACTACGCTCGACATGTTAGGTTGCCTTAAGCTAGGATATATAGCGTTATAGACGTATATAATGTTCCCACCGAGAAGTAGGGGCCGAAGTGCCGGGAATGTTGTAAAATATTACATTCGACATGTTAGGTTGCCTTAGGCTAGGATATATAGCGTTATAAACGTATATAATGTTCCCACGGGGAAATAGGGGCCGACACGCCAGCAATGATGTCAAATATTACATCCGAGGTGTTAGGTTCCCTTAGGTCAGGATATATAACGTTATAGACGTATATAATGTTCCCACCGAGAAGTAGGGGGCCGACACGTCAGGAATGTTGTCAAATATTACATCCGAGGTGTTAGGTTGCCTTAGGCTAGGATATATAGCGTTATAGACGTATATAATGTTCCCACCGGGAAATAGAGGCCGACACGCCAGCAATGTTGTCAAATATTACATCCGATGTGTTAGGTTCCCTTAGGTTAGGATATATAACCGTATAAACTTATATACTGTTCCCACCGAGAAGTAGTTGCCGACGCGCCAGGAATGTTGTAAAATATTACATTCGACATGTTACGTTGCCTTAAGCTAGGATATATAGCGTTATAGACGTATATAACGTTCCCACCGAGAAGTAGTCGCCGAAGTGCCGGGAATGTTGTAAAATATTACACTCGACATGTTACGATTGCCCTAGGCTAGGATATATAACGTTATAGACGTACATGATATTCCCACCGAGAAGTACGGGCCGACCCGCCAGCAATGTTGTCAAATATCACATCCGAGGTGTTAGGTTCCCTTAGGTTAGGATATATAACGCTATAGACGTATATAATGTTCGCACCGAGAAGTGGGGGCCGACGAGCCAGGAATGTTGTAAAATATTACATCCGACATTTTAGGTTGCCTTAGGCTAGGATATATAGCGTTATAGACGTATATAATGTTCCCACCGAGAAGTAGGGGCCGAAGTGCCGGGAATGCTGTAAAATATTACGTTCGACATGTTAGGTTGCCTTAGGCTAGGATATATAGCGTTATAGACGTGTGTAGTGATCCCACCGAGAAGTAGGGGACAACGAGCCAGGAATTTGGTAAAATATTACACTCGACATGTTAGGATTGCCCTAGGCTAGGATATATAACGTTATAGACGTATATGATATTCCCACCGAGAAATTGGGGCCGACACGCGAGGAATGTTGTAAAACATTACATCCGAGGTGTTAGGTTGCCGTAGGTTAGGATATATAACGTTATAGACGTATATAGTGTTCCCACCGAGAAGTAGGTGCAGGCGCACCAGGAATGTTGAAAAATATTACATTCGACATGTTAGGTTGCCTTAGGCTAGGATAAATATAGTTATAGACGTATATAATGTTCCCACCGGGACGTACGGGCCGACACGCCAGGAATGTTGTCAAATATTACATCCGAGGTGTTAGGTTCCCTTAGGTTAGGATATATAACGTTATTGACGTATATAATGTTCCCACCGAGAAGTAGGGTCCGACGAGCCAGGAATGTTGTAAAATATTACGCTCCACATGTTAGGTTGCCTTAGACTAGGATATATAGCGTTATAGACGTATATAATGTTCCCACCGAGAAATAGGGGCCGACGCGCCAGGAATGTTGTAAAAAATAACATTCGACACGTTAGGTTGCCTTAGGCTTTGATATATAGCGTTATAGACGTATATAATGTTCCCACCGAGAAGTAAGGGCCGACCCGACAGGAATGGTGTGAAATACTACATTCGAGATGTTAGGTTGCCTTATGGTAATATATACAACCTTATAGATGTATTAAATGTCCCCGCCGAGAAGTACGGGCCGACAAGACCGGTATTCTGTAAAACATTATCACCTAGGGGTAAGATGGGTTAGGTTATGTTGTATTACTACATAGAAGTATATAATGTTCCCAGCGAGAAGTAGGGGCCGACGTGTCAGGAATGTTGTAAAGTATTACGCTCGACAGGTTAGGTTGCCTTAGGCTAGGATATATAGCGTTATAGACGTATATACTGTTCCCACCGAGAAGAAGTTGCCGACGTGCCAGGAATGTTGTAAAATATTACACTCGACATGTTAGGTTGCCTTAAGCTATGATATATAGCGTTATAGACGTATATAATGTTCCCACCGAGAAATAGGGGCCGACACGCGAGGAATGTTGTAAAACATTACATCCGAGGTATTAGGGTGCCTTAGGCTAGGATATATAGCGTTATAGACGTATATACTTTTCCCACCCAGAAGTAGTTGCCGAAGTGCCGGGAATGTTGTAAAATACTACGCTTGACATGTTAGGTTGCCTTAAGCTAGGATATATAGCGTTATAGACGTATAAAATGATCCCACCGAGAAGTAGGGGCCAAAGTGCCGGGAATGTTGTAAAATATTACGTTCGACTTGTTAGGTTGCCTTAGGCTAGGATGTATAGCGTTATAGACGTATATAATGTTAACACCGAGAAATAGGGGCCGACGCGCCAGGAATGATATAAAATATTACAATCGATATGTTAGGATTGCCTTAGGCTAGGATATATAACGTTATAGACGTATATACTGTTCCCACCGAGAAGTAGGTGCCGACGCGCCAGGAATGTTGTAAAATATTACATACGAGATGTTAGGTTGCCTTAGGCTAGGATATATAGCGTTATAGACGTATATAACGTTCCCACCGAGAAGTAGTTGCCGACGCGCCAGAAATGTTGTAAAATATTACATTCGACATGTTAGGTTGCCTTAAGATAGGATATATAGCGTTATAGACGTATATACTGTTCCCACCGAGAAGTAGTGGCCGACGCGCCAGGAATGTTGTAAAATATTACATTCGGCATGTTAGGTTGCCTTAGGCTAGGATATATAGCGTTATAGACGTATATAATGTTCCCACCGAGAAGTAGGGGCCGAAGTGCCGTGAATGTTGTAAAATATTACGTTCGACATGTTAGGTTGCCTTAAGCTAGGATAAATAATGTTATAGACGTATATACTGTTCCTACCGAGAAGTAGGTTACGACGCGCCAGGAATGTTGTAAAATATTACATTTGACATATGGGAGGATCCCTTAGGTTAGCATATATGACGTTATAGACGTATATACTGTTCCCACCGAGAAGTAGGGGCCAATGTGCCAGGAATGTAGTATTGTGTTCCCACCAAGAAGTAGGGGCCTACGCGCCAGGAATGTTGTAAAATATTACGTTCGACATGTTAGGTTGCCTTAAGCTAGGATAAATAACGTTATAGACGTATATACTGTTCCTACCGAGAAGTAGGTTACAACGCGCCAGGAATGTTGTAAAATATTACATTCGACATGTTAGGTTGCCTTAAGCTAGGATATATGGCGTTATAGACGTATATAATGTTCCCACCGAGAAGCTGGGGCCCACACGCGAGGAATGTTGTAAAACATTACATCCGAGGTGTTAGGGTGCCTTAGGTTAGGATATATAACGTTATAGACGTATATGATGTTCCCACCGAGAAGTAGGGGCCGAAGTGCCGGGAATGCTGTAAAATATTACGTTCGACATGTTAGGTTGCCTTAGGCTAGGATATATAGCGTTATAGACGTATATACTGTTCCCACCGAGAAGTAGGTGCCGACGCGCCAGGAATGTTGTAAAATATTACATTCGACATGTTACGTTGCCTTAAGCTAGGATATATAGCGTTATAGACGTATATAACGTTCCCACCGAGAAGTAGTCGCCGAAGTGCCGGGAATGTTGTAAAATATTACACTCGACATGTTGCGATTGCCATAGGCTAGGATATATAACGTTATAGACGTATATGATATTCCCACCGAGAAGTACGGGCCGACCCGCCAGCAATGTTGTCAAATATCACATCCGAGGTGTTAGGTTCCCTTAGGTTAGGATATATAGCGTTATAGACGTATATAATGTTCCCACCGGGAAATGGGGGCCGACACGCCAGCAATGTTGTCAAATATTACATCCGATGTGTTAGGTTCCCTTAGGTTAGGATATATAACCGTATAAACGTATATACTGTTCCCACCGAGAAGTAGTTGCCGACGCGCCAGGAATGTTGTAGAATATTACATTCGACATGTTACGTTGCCTTAAGCTAGGATATATAGCGTTATAGACGTATATAACGTTCCCACCGAGAAGTAGTCGCCGAAGTGCCGGGAATGTTGTAAAATATTACACTCGACATGTTGCGATTGCCATAGGCTAGGACATATAACGTTATAGACCTATATGATATTCCCACCGAGAAGTACGGGCCGACCCGCCAGCAATGTTGTCAAATATCACATCCGAGGTGTTAGGTTCCCTTAGGTTAGGATATATAACGCTATAGACGTATATAATGTTCGCACCGAGAAGTGGGGGCCGACGAGCCAGGAATGTTGTAAAATATTACATCCAACATTTAAGTTTCCTTAGGCTAGGATATATAGCGTTATAGACGTATATAATGTTCCCACCGAGAAGTAGGGGCCGAAGTGCCGGGAATGCTGTAAAATATTACGTTCGACATGTTAGGTTGCCTTAGGCTAGGATATATAGCGTTATAGACGTATATACTGTTCCCACCGAGAAGTAGGTGCCGACACGCCAGGAATGTTGTAAAATATTACATTCGACATGTTAGGTTGCCTTAAGCTAGGATATATAGCGTTATAGACGTATATAATGTTTCCACAGAGAAGTAGCGGCCGACGTGCCTGGAATGTAGTAAAATATTACATTCGACATGTTAGGTTGCCTTTGGCAATGATATATAACGCTATAGACGTATACATTGTTATCACCGAGAACTACGGACCGACACGCCAGGAACGTTGTAAAATATTACATTCAACATGTTAGGTTGCCTTAGGCTGGGATATACAGCGTTATATACGTATATAATGTTCCCACCGAGAAGTAGGGGCCGGCGCGCCAGGAATGTAGTAAAATATAACGGTAGAGACGTTACGTTGCCTTAGGTTAGGATATATAACGTTATAGACGTATATACTGTTCCCACCGAGAAGTAGGTGCCGACGCGCCATTAATGTTGCAAAATACTACGTCGGAGATGTTAGGTTGCCTTAGTTTAGGATATATGACGTTGTAGACATATATAAAGTCCGCGCCGAGATGTAGGCGCCGACAAGCCAGGAATGTTGTAAAACATTAAATCTGAGATGTTAGGTTGCCTTAGGTTAGGATATATAACGTTATTGACGTATATAATGTTCCCATAGAGAAGTAGGGGCCGACGAGTCAGGAATGTTATAAAATATTACGCTCGACATGTTAGGTTGCCTTAGGCTATGATATATAACGTTATAGACGTATATAATGTTCCCATCGAGATGCAGGGGCCAACGCGCCGGGAATGTTGTAAAATATTACATTCGACATGTTAGGTTGCCTTAGGCTAGGACATATAACATTATAGACGTATATACTGTTACCACAGAGAAATGGGTACTTGCAAGCCCGGAATGTTGTAAAATATTACATCCGAGATGTTGGGTTGCCTTAGGCTAGGATACATAAAGTTATAGACGTATATACTGTTCCCACCGAGAAGTAGGTGCCGACGCGGCAGGAATGTTGTAAAATATTACAATCGACATGTTAGGATTGCCTTAGTCTGGGATATACCGCGTTATAGACGTATATAATGTTGCCACCGAGAAGTAGGGGCGGACGTGGCAGGAATGTAGTAAAATATTACATCCGAGAGGTTAGGATGCCTTAGGTTAGGATATATAACGTTATTGACTTATATAATTTTCCCACCGAGAAATAAGAGGCCGACGCGCCAGAAATGTAGTACAATATTACATCCGAGGTGCTAGGTTGCCTTAGGTTAGGATATATGACGTTGTAGACGTATATAAAGTTACTACCTAGAAGTAGGGGCCAACGAGCCAGGAATGTTGTAAAATATTACGCTCGACATGTTAGGTTGCCTTAGGCTATGATATATAACGTTATAGACGTATATAATGTTCCCATCGAGATGCAGGGGCCAACGCGCCGGGAATGTTGTAAAATATTACATTCGACATGTTAGGTTGCCTTAGGCTAGGACATATAACATTATAGACGTATATACTCTTACCACAGAGAAATGGGTACTTGCAAGCCAGGAATGTTGTAAAATATTACATCCGAGATGTTAGGTTGCCTTAGGCTAGGATACATAAAGTTATAGACGTATATACTGTTCCTACCGAGAAGTAGGTGCCGACGCGCCAGGAATGTTGTAAAATATTACAATCGACATGTTAGGATTGCCTTAGGCTAGGATATATAACGTTAGAGACGTATATAATGTTCCCACCGAGAAGTAGGGGCCGACACGCCAGCAATGTTGTAAAATAATACATCCGAAATGTTAGGATTGCCTTAGGCTAGGATATATAACGTTATAGACGTATATACTGTTCCCACCGAGAAGTAGGTGCCGACGCGACAGGAATGTTGTAAAATATTACATTCGACATGTTAGGTTGCCTTATGCTAGGATATATAGCGTTATAGACGTATGTAGTGATCCCACCGAGAAGTAGGGGACAACGAGCCAGGAGTTTGGTAAAATATTACATTCGACATGTTAGGTTGCCTTAGGCTAGGATATATAGCGTTATAGACGTATATAATGTTCCCACCGAGAAAATGGGGCCGACACGCGAGGAATGTTGTAAAACATTACATCCGAGGTGTTAGGTTGCCTTAGGTTAGGATATATAACGTTATAGACGTATATACTGTTCCCACTGAGAAGTAGTTGCCGACGCGCCAGGAATGTTGTAAAATACTACATTCGACATGTTACGTTGCCTTAAGCTAGGATATATAGCGTTATAGACGTATATAACGTTCCCACCGAGAAGTAGTTGCCGAAGTGCCGGGAATGTGGTAAAATATTACACTCGACATGTTAGGATTCCCCTAGGCTAGGATATATAACGTTATAGACGTATATGATATTCCCACCGAGAAATAGGGTCCGACACGCCAGGAATGTTGTAAAACATTACATCCGAGGTGTTAGGTTCCCTTAGGTTAGGATATATAACGTTATAGACGTATATAATGTTCGCACCGAGAAGTAGGGCCCGACGAGCCAGGAATGTTGTGAAATATTACGCTCGACATTTTAGGTTGCCTTAGGCTAGGATATATAGCGTTATAGACGTATATAATGTTCCCACCGAGAAGTAGGGTCCGAAGTGGCGGGAATGTTGTACTATATTACATTCGACATGTTAGCCTGCCTTAAGCTAGGATATATAGCGTTATAGACGTATATAATGTTCCCACCGAGATGTAGAGGCCGGCGCGCCAGGAATGTAGTAAAATATTACGCACGAGATGTTAGGTTGCCTTAGGCTAGGATATATAGCGTTATAGACGTGTATAATGATCCCACCGAGAAGTAGGGGCCGAAGGGGCGGGAATGTTGTACTATATTACATTCGACATGTTAGCTTGCCTTAAGCTAGGATATATAGCGTTATAGACGTATATAATGTTCCCACCGAGATGTAGAGGCCGGCGCGCCAGGAATGTAGTAAAATATTACGCACGAGATGTTAGGTTGCCTTAGGCTAGGATATATAGCGTTATAGACGTGTATAATGATCCCACCGAGAAGTAGGGGCCGGCGCGCCAGGAATGTTGTAAAATATTACATTCGACATGTTAGGTTGCCTTAAGCTAGGATATATAGCGATATAAACGTATATAATGTTCCCACGGGGAAATAGGGGCCGACACGCCAGCAATGTTGTCAAATATTACATCCAAGGTGTTAGGTTCCCTTAGGTTAGGATATATAACGTTATAGACGTATATAATGTTCCCATCGAGAAGTAGGGGGCCGACACGTCAGGAATCTTGTCAAATATTACATCATAGATGATAGGTTCCCTTAGGATAGGATATATAACGTTATATACGTATATATTGTTCCCACCGAGAAGTAGGTGCCGACGCGCCAGGAATGTTGTAAAATGTTACATTCGACATGTTAGGTTGCCTTAAGCTAGGATATATAGCGTTATAGACGTATATAATCTTTCCACCGAGAAGTAGCGGCCGACGTGCCAGGAATGTAGTAAAGTATTGCATTCGACATGTTAGGTTGCCTTAGGCTAGGATATATAGCGTTATAGACGTATATAATGTTCCCATCGGGAAACAGGGGCCGACACGCCAGCAATGTTGTCAAATATTACATCCGATGTGTTAGGTTCCCTTAGGTTAGGATATATAACGTTATAGACGTATATAATGTTCCGACCGAGAAGTAGGGGCCAAAGTGCCGGGAATGTTGTAAAATATCACGTTCGACTTGTTAGGTTGCCTTAGGCTAGGATGTATAGCGTTATAGACGTATATAATGTTAACACCCAGAAATAGGGGCCGACGCGCCAGGAATGATATAAAATATTACAATCGATATGTTAGGATTGCCTTAGGCTAGGATATATAACGTTATAGACGTATATACTGTTCCCACCGAGAAGTAGGTGCCGACGCGCCAGGAATGTTGTAAAATATTACATATGAGATGTTAGGTTGCCTTAGGCTAGGATATATAGCGTTATAGACGTATATAACGTTCCCACCGAGAAGTAGTTGCCGACGCGCCAGAAATGTTGTAAAATATTACATTCGACATGTTAGGTTGCCTTAAGATAGGATATATAGCGTTATAGACGTATATACTGTTCCCACCGAGAAGTAGTGGCCGACGCGCCAGGAATGTTGTAAAATATTACATTCGGCATGTTAGGTTGCCTTAGGCTAGGATATATAGCGTTATAGACGTATATAATGTTCCCACCGAGAAGTAGGGGCCGAAGTGCCGGGAATGTTGTAAAATATTACGTTCGACTTGTTAGGTTGCCTTAGGCTAGGATGTATAGCGTTATAGACGTATATAATGTTAACACCGAGAAATAGGGGCCGACGCGCCAGGAATGATATAAAATATTACAATCGATATGTTAGGATTGCCTTAGGCTAGGATATATAACGTTATAGACGTATATACTGTTCCCACCGAGAAGTAGGTGCCGACGCGCCAGGAATGTTGTAAAATATTACATACGAGATGTTAGGTTGCCTTAGGCTAGGATATATAGCGTTATAGACGTATATAACGTTCCCACCGAGAAGTAGTTGCCGACGCGCCAGAAATGTTGTAAAATATTACATTCGACATGTTAGGTTGCCTTAAGCTAGGATAAATAACGTTATAGACGTATATACTGTTCCTACCGAGAAGTAGGTTACGACGCGCCAGGAATGTTGTAAAATATTACATTTGACATGTTAGGATCCCTTAGGTTAGCATATATGACGTTATGGACGTATATAATGTTCCCACCGAGAAGTAGGGGCCAATGTGCCAGGAATGTAGTATTGTGTTCCCACCAAGAAGTAGGGGCCTACGCGCCAGGAATGTTGTAAAATATTACGTTCGACATGTTAGGTTGCCTTAAGCTAGGATAAATAACGTTATAGACGTATATACTGTTCCTACCGAGAAGTAGGTTACAACGCGCCAGGAATGTTGTAAAATATTACATTCGACATGTTAGGTTGCCTTAAGCTAGGATATATGGCGTTATAGACGTATATAATGTTCCCACCGAGAAGCTGGGGCCCACACGCGAGGAATGTTGTAAAACATTACATCCGAGGTGTTAGGGTGCCTTAGGTTAGGATATATAACGTTATAGACGTATATGATGTTCCCACCGAGAAGTAGGGGCCGAAGTGTCGGGAATGCTGTAAAATATTACGTTCGACATGTTAGGTTGCCTTAGGCTAGGATATATAGCGTTATAGACGTATATACTGTTCCCACCGAGAAGTAGGTGCCGACGCGCCAGGAATGTTGTAAAATATTACATTCGACATGTTAGGTTGCCTTAGGCTAGGATATATAGCGTTATAGACGTATATAATGTTCCCACCGGGAAATAGGGGCCGACACGCCAGCAATGTTGTGAAATATTACATCCGATGTGTTAGGTTCCCTTAGGTTAGGATATATAACGTTATAGACGTATATAACGTTCCCAACGAGAAGTAGTTGCCGAAGTGCCGGGAATGTAGTAAAATATTACACTCGACATGTTAGGATTTCCCTAGGCTAGGATATATAGCGTTATAGACGTAAATAATGTTCCCACCGGGAAATAGGGGCCGACACGCCAGCAATGTTGTCAAATATTACATCCGATGTGTTAGGTTCCCTTAGGTTAGGATATATAACCGTATAAACGTATATACTGTTCCCACCGAGAAGTAGTTGCGGACGCGCCAGGAATGTTGTAAAATATTACATCCGAGATGTTAGGTTGCCTTAGGCTAGGATATATAGCGTTATAGACGTATGTAATGTTCCCGCCGAGGAGTAGGGTCCGAAGTGGCGGGAATGTTGTACTATATTACATTCGACATGTTAGCTTGCCTTAAGCTAGGATATATAGCGTTATAGACGTATATAATGTTCCCACCGAGATGTAGAGGCCGGCGCGCCAGGAATGTAGTAAAATATTACGCACGAGATGTTAGGTTGCCTTAGGCTAGGATATATAGCGTTATAGACGTGTATAATGATCCCACCGAGAAGTAGGGGCCGAAGTGGCGGGAATGTTGTACTATATTACATTCGACATGTTAGCTTGCCTTAAGCTAGGATATATAGCGTTATAGACGTATATAATGTTCCCACCGAGATGTAGAGGCCGGCGCGCCAGGAATGTAGTAAAATATTACGCACGAGATGTTAGGTTGCCTTAGGCTAGGATATATAGCGTTATAGACGTGTATAATGATCCCACCGAGATGTAGGGGCCGAAGTGCCGGGAATGCTGTAAAATATTACGTTCGACATGTTAGGTTGCCTTAGGCTAGGATATATAGCGTTATAGACGTATATACTGTTCCCACCGAGAAGTAGGTGCCGACACGCCAGGAATGTTGTAAAATATTACATTCGACATGTTAGGTTGCCTTTGGCAATGATATATAACGCTATACACGTATACATTGTTATCACCGAGAACTACGGACCGACACGCCAGGAACGTTGTAAAATATTACATTCAACATGTTAGGTTGCCTTAGGCTAGGATATATAGCGTTATAGACGTATATAATGTTCCCACCGAGAAGTAGGGGCCGACGTGCTAGGAATGTTGTAAAATATTACGGTAGAGACGTTACGTTGCCTTAGGTTAGGATATATAACGTTATAGACGTATATACTGTTCCCACCGAGAAGTAGGTGCCGACGCGCCAGGAATGTTTTAAAACATTACATTCGACATGTTAGGTTGCCTTTGGCAATGATATATAACGCTATACACGTATACATTGTTATCACCGAGAACTACGGACCGACACGCCAGGAACGTTGTAAAATATTACATTCAACATGTTAGGTTGCCTTAGGCTGGGATATACAGCGTTATATACGTATATAATGTTCCCACCGAGAAGTAGGGGCCGGCGCGCCAGGAATGTAGTAAAATATTACATCCGAGATGTTGGGTTGCCTTAGGCTAGGATATATGACGTTCTAGACGTATGTAATGTTCGCACCGAGAACTAAGGGACGAAACGACAGGAATGTTGTAAAATATTACATCCGAGATGTTAGGTTGCCTTAGGTTAGGATATATAACGTTATTGACGTATATAATGTTACCACAGAGAAGTAGGGACCGACATGCCGGAAATGTTGTAAAATATTACATGCGAGATGTTAGGTTGCCTTAGCCTAGGATATATAACGTTAGAGACGTATATACTGTTCCCACCGAGAAGTAGGTGCCGACGCTCCAGGAATGTTGTAAAATACTACGTCGGAGATGTTAGGTTGCCTTAGGTTAGGATATATAACGTTATTGACGTATATAATGTTCCCACAGAGAAGTAGGGGCCGACGCGCCAGGAATGTTGTAAAACATTACGTTCGACATGTTAGGTTACCTTAGGCTATGATATATAACGTTATAGATGTATACATTGTTACTACCGAGAACTACGGGCCGACACGCCATGAACGTTGTACAATATTACATTCGATATGTTAGGTTGAATTAGGCTATGAAATATAACGTTATATGCATATATATTGTTACCATTTAGAACTGCGGGCCGACACGCCAGGAATGTTGTAAAATATTACATTCATCATGTTAGGTTGCCTTAGGCTAGGATATACAACGTTATAGACGTATATACTGTTCCCACCTAGAAGCAGGTGCCGATGAGCCAGGAATGTTGCAAAGTATTACATTCCAGATGTTAGTTTGCGTTAGGCTAGGATATACAACGTTATAGACGTATATACTGTTCCCACCGAGAAGTAGGTGCCGACGCGCCAGGAATGTTTTAAAACATTACATTCGACATGTTAGGTTGCCTTTGGCAATGATATATAACGCTATAGACGTATACATTGTTATCACCGAGAACTACGGACCGACACGCCAGGAACGTTGTAAAATATTACATTCAACATGTTAGGTTGCCTTAGGCTGGGATATACAGCGTTATATACGTATATAATGTTCCCACCGAGAAGTAGGGGCCGGCGCGCCAGGAATGTAGTAAAATATTACATCCGAGATGTTGGGTTGCCTTAGGCTAGGATATATGACGTTCTAGACGTATATAATGTTCGCACCGAGAACAAAGGGACGAAACGACAGGAATGTTGTAAAATATTACATCCGAGATGTTAGGTTGCCTTAGGTTAGGATATATTACGTTATTGACGTATATAATGTTCGCACCGAGAACAAAGGGACGAAACGACAGGAATGTTGTAAAATATTACATCCGAGATGTTAGGTTGCCTTAGGTTAGGATATATTACGTTATTGACGTATATAATGTTACCACAGAGAAGTAACGACCGACATGCCGGAAATGTTGTAAAATATTACATGCGAGATGTTAGGTTGCCTTAGGCTAGGATATATAACGTTATAGACATATATACTGTGCCCACCGAGAAGTAGGTGCCGACGCTCCAGGAATGTTGTAAAATACTACGTCGGAGATGTTAGGTTGCCTTAGGTTAGGATATATGACGTTATAGACATATATAAAGTCCCCGCCGAGATGTAAGCGCTGACAAGCCAGGAATGTTGTAAAACATTAAATCCGAGATGTTAGGTTACCTCAGGTTAGAATATATAACGCTATAAACGTATATAATGTCCCAACCGATATGTAGGCTCCTACACGCCAGGAATGTTGTAAAACATTACATCCGAGGTGTTAGGTTGCCTTAGGCTAGGATATATAGCGTTATAGACGTATATAATGATCCCACCGAGAAGTAGGGGCCGGAGCGCCAGGAATGTAGTAAAATATTACATCCGAGACATTGGGTTGCCTTAGGCTAGGATATATGACGTTCTAGACGTATATAATGTTTGCACCGAGAACTAAGGGACGAAACGCCAGGAATGTTGTAAAATGTTACATCCGAGATGTTAGGTTGCCTTAGGTTAGGATATATAACGTTATTGACGTATATAATGTTCCCACAGAGAAGTAGGGGCCGACGCGCCAGGAATGTTGTGAAATATTACATTCGACATGTTAAGTTGCTTAGGATAGGATATATAACGATATAGACGTATATAATGTTCCCACCGAAAAGTAGGGTCCGACGCGCCAGGAATGTTGTAAAATATTACGCTCGACATGTTAGGTTGCCTTAGGCTAGGATATATAGCGTTATAGTCGTACATAATGTTCCCACTGATAAGTAGGGTCCGGCGCGCCAGGAATGTTGTAAAACATTACGTTCGACATGTTAGGTTGCCTTAGGCTATGACATATAACGCTATAGATGTATACATTGCTAGTACCGAGAACTACGGGCCGACACGCCAGGAACGTTGTAAAATATTACATTCAACATGTTAGGTTGCCTTAGGTTAGGATAAATAACGTTATTGACGTATATAATGTTCCCACAGAGAAGTAGGGGCCGACGCGCCAGGAATGTTGTAAAATATTACATTCGACATGTTAAGTTGCTTAGGATAGGATATATAACGATATAGACGTATATAATGTTCCCACCGAAAAGTAGGGTCCGACGCGCCAGGAATGTTGTAAAATATTACGCTCGACATGTTAGGTTGCCTTAGGCTAGGATATATAGCGTTATAGTCGTACATAATGTTCCCACTGATAAGTAGGGTCCGGCGCGCCAGGAATGTTGTAAAACATTACGTTCGACATGTTAGGTTGCCTTAGGCTATGACATATAACGCTATAGATGTATACATTGCTAGTACCGAGAACTACGGGCCGACACGCCAGGAACGTTGTAAAATATTACATTCAACATGTTAGGTTGCCTTAGGCTAGGATATATAGCGTTATAGACGTATATAATGTTCCCACCGAGAAGTAGGGGCCGACGTGCTAGGAATGTTGTAAAATATTACGGTAGAGACGTTACGTTGCCTTAGGTTAGGATATATAACGTTATAGACGTATATACTGTTCCCACCGAGAAGTAGGTGCCGACGCGCCAGGAATGTTTTAAAACATTACATTCGACATGTTAGGTTGCCTTTGGCAATGATATATAACGCTATAGACGTATACATTGTTATCACCGAGAACTACGGACCGACACGCCAGGACCGTTGTAAAATATTACATTCAACATGTTAGGTTGCCTTAGGCTGGGATATACAGCGTTATATACGTATATAATGTTCCCACCGAGAAGTAGGGGCCGGCGCGCCAGGAATGTAGTAAAATATTACATCCGAGATGTTAGGTTGCTTTAGGTTAGGATATATAACGTTATTGACGTATATAATGTTACCACAGAGAAGTAGGGACCGACATGCCGGAAATGTTGTAAAATATTACATGCGAGATGTTAGGTTGCCTTAGGCTAGGATATATAACGTTATAGACATATATACTGTGCCCACCGAGAAGTAGGTGCCGACGCTCCAGGAATGTTGTAAAATACTACGTCGGAGATGTTAGGTTGCCTTAGGTTAGGATATATGACGTTATAGACATATATAAAGTCCCCGCCGAGATGTAGGCGCTGACAAGCCAGGAATGTTGTAAAACATTAAATCCGAGATGTTAGGTTACCTCAGGTTAGAATATATAACGCTATAAACGTATATAATGTCCCAACCGATATGTAGGCTCCTACACGCCAGGAATGTTGTAAAACATTACATCCGAGGTGTTAGGTTGCCTTAGGCTAGGATATATAGCGTTATAGACGTATATAATGATCCCACCGAGAAGTAGGGGCCGGCGCGCCAGGAATGTAGTAAAATATTACATCCGAGACGTTGGGTTGCCTTAGGCTAGGATATATGACGTTCTAGACGTATATAATGTTTGCACCGAGAACTAAGGGACGAAACGCCAGGAATGTTGTAAAATGTTACATCCGAGATGTTAGGTTGCCTTAGGTTAGGATATATAACGTTATTGACGTATATAATGTTCCCACAGAGAAGTAGGGGCCGACGCGCCAGGAATGTTGTGAAATATTACATTCGACATGTTAAGTTGCTTAGGATAGGATATATAACGATATAGACGTATATAATGTTCCCACCGAAATGTAGGGTCCGACGCGCCAGGAATGTTGTAAAATATTACGCTCGACATGTTAGGTTGCCTTAGGCTAGGATATATAGCGTTATAGTCGTACATAATGTTCCCACTGATAAGTAGGGTCCGGCGCGCCAGGAATGTTGTAAAACATTACGTTCGACATGTTAGGTTGCCTTAGGCTATGACATATAACGCTATAGATGTATACATTGCTAGTACCGAGAACTACGGGCCGACACGCCAGGAACGTTGTAAAATATTACATTCAACATGTTAGGTTGCCTTAGGCTAGGATATATAGCGTTATAGACGTATATAATGTTCCCACCGAGAAGTAGGGGCCGACGTGCTAGGAATGTTGTAAAATATTACGGTAGAGACGTTACGTTGCCTTAGGTTAGGATATATAACGTTATAGACGTATATACTGTTCCCACCGAGAAGTAGGTGCCGACGCGCCATTAATGTTGTAAAATACTACGTCGGAGATGTTAGGTTGCCTTAGATTAGGATATATGACGTTGTAGACATATATAAAGTCCGCGCCGAGATGTAGGCGCCGACAAGCCAGGAATGTTGTAAAACATTAAATCTGAGATGTTAGGTTGCCTTAGGTTAGGATATATAACGTTATTGACGTATATAATGTTCCCATAGAGAAGTAGGGGCCGACGAGTCAGGAATGTTATAAAATATTACGCTCGACATGTTAGGTTGCCTTAGGCTATGATATATAACGTTATAGACGTATATAATGTTCCCATCGAGATGCAGGGGCCAACGCGCCGGGAATGTTGTAAAATATTACATTCGACATGTTAGGTTGCCTTAGGCTAGGACATATAACATTATAGACGTATATACTGTTACCACAGAGAAATGGGTACTTGCAAGCCCGGAATGTTGTAAAATATTACATCCGAGATGTTGGGTTGCTTTAGGTTAGGATATATAACGTTATTGACGTATATAATGTTACCACAGAGAAGTAGGGACCGACATGCCGGAAATGTTGTAAAATATTACATGCGAGATGTTAGGTTGCCTTAGGCTAGGATATATAACGTTATAGACATATATACTGTGCCCACCGAGAAGTAGGTGCCGACGCTCCAGGAATGTTGTAAAATACTACGTCGGAGATGTTAGGTTGCCTTAGGTTAGGATATATGACGTTATAGACATATATAAAGTCCCCGCCGAGATGTAGGCGCTGACAAGCCAGGAATGTTGTAAAACATTAAATCCGAGATGTTAGGTTACCTCAGGTTAGAATATATAACGCTATAAACGTATATAATGTCCCAACCGATATGTAGGCTCCTACACGCCAGGAATGTTGTAAAACATTACATCCGAGGTGTTAGGTTGCCTTAGGCTAGGATATATAGCGTTATAGACGTATATAATGATCCCACCGAGAAGTAGGGGCCGGCGCGCCAGGAATGTAGTAAAATATTACATCCGAGACGTTGGGTTGCCTTAGGCTAGGATATATGACGTTCTAGACGTATATAATGTTTGCACCGAGAACTAAGGGACGAAACGCCAGGAATGTTGTAAAATGTTACATCCGAGATGTTAGGTTGCCTTAGGTTAGGATATATAACGTTATTGACGTATATAATGTTCCCACAGAGAAGTAGGGGCCGACGCGCCAGGAATGTTGTGAAATATTACATTCGACATGTTAAGTTGCTTAGGATAGGATATATAACGATATAGACGTATATAATGTTCCCACCGAAATGTAGGGTCCGACGCGCCAGGAATGTTGTAAAATATTACGCTCGACATGTTAGGTTGCCTTAGGCTAGGATATATAGCGTTATAGTCGTACATAATGTTCCCACTGATAAGTAGGGTCCGGCGCGCCAGGAATGTTGTAAAACATTACGTTCGACATGTTAGGTTGCCTTAGGCTATGACATATAACGCTATAGATGTATACATTGCTAGTACCGAGAACTACGGGCCGACACGCCAGGAACGTTGTAAAATATTACATTCAACATGTTAGGTTGCCTTAGGCTAGGATATATAGCGTTATAGACGTATATAATGTTCCCACCGAGAAGTAGGGGCCGACGTGCTAGGAATGTTGTAAAATATTACGGTAGAGACGTTACGTTGCCTTAGGTTAGGATATATAACGTTATAGACGTATATACTGTTCCCACCGAGAAGTAGGTGCCGACGCGCCATTAATGTTGTAAAATACTACGTCGGAGATGTTAGGTTGCCTTAGATTAGGATATATGACGTTGTAGACATATATAAAGTCCGCGCCGAGATGTAGGCGCCGACAAGCCAGGAATGTTGTAAAACATTAAATCTGAGATGTTAGGTTGCCTTAGGTTAGGATATATAACGTTATTGACGTATATAATGTTCCCATAGAGAAGTAGGGGCCGACGAGTCAGGAATGTTATAAAATATTACGCTCGACATGTTAGGTTGCCTTAGGCTATGATATATAACGTTATAGACGTATATAATGTTCCCATCGAGATGCAGGGGCCAACGCGCCGGGAATGTTGTAAAATATTACATTCGACATGTTAGGTTGCCTTAGGCTAGGACATATAACATTATAGACGTATATACTGTTACCACAGAGAAATGGGTACTTGCAAGCCCGGAATGTTGTAAAATATTACATCCGAGATGTTGGGTTGCCTTAGGCTAGGATACATAAAGTTATAGACGTATATACTGTTCCCACCGAGAAGTAGGTGCCGACGCGGCAGGAATGTTGTAAAATATTACAATCGACATGTTAGGATTGCCTTAGTCTGGGATATACCGCGTTATAGACGTATATAATGTTGCCACCGAGAAGTAGGGGCGGACGTGGCAGGAATGTAGTAAAATATTACATCCGAGAGGTTAGGATGCCTTAGGTTAGGATATATAACGTTATTGACTTATATAATTTTCCCACCGAGAAATAAGAGGCCGACGCGCCAGGAATGTAGTACAATTTTACATCCGAGGTGCTAGGTTGCCTTAGGTTAGGATATATGACGTTGTAGACGTATATAAAGTTACTACCTAGAAGTAGGGGCCAACGAGCCAGGAATGTTGTAAAATATTACGCTCGACATGTTAGGTTGCCTTAGGCTATGATATATAACGTTATAGACGTATATAATGTTCCCATCGAGATGCAGGGGCCAACGCGCCGGGAATGTTGTAAAATATTATATTCGACATGTTAGGTTGCCTTAGGCTAGGACATATAACATTATAGACGTATATACTCTTACCACAGAGAAATGGGTACTTGCAAGCCAGGAATGTTGTAAAATATTACATCCGAGATGTTAGGTTGCCTTAGGCTAGGATACATAAAGTTATAGACGTATATACTGTTCCTACCGAGAAGTAGGTGCCGACGCGCCAGGAATGTTGTAAAATATTACAATCGACATGTTAGGATTGCCTTAGGCTAGGATATATAACGTTAGAGACGTATATACTGTTCCCACCGAGAAGTAGGTGCCGATGCGCCCGGAATGTTGTAAAATATCACATTCGACATGTTAGGTTGCCTTAGGATAGGATATATAGCGTTATAGACGTATATAATGTTCCCACCGAGAAATAGGGGCCGACAGGACAGGAATGTTGTAAAACATTATATCCGAGGTGCTAGGGTGCCTTAGGTTAGGATATATAACGTTATAGACGTATCTACTGTTCCCATCGAGAAGTAGTAGCCGACGCGGCAGGAATGTTGTAACATATTACATTCGACATGTTAGGCTGCCTTAAGCTAGGATATACAACGTTATAGACGTATAAAACGTTCCCACCGAGAAGTAGGGGCCGAAGTTCCGGGAATGTCGTAAAATATTACATTCGACATGTAAGGTTGCCTTAGGCTAGGATATATAGCGTTATAGACGTATTTAATGTTCCCACCGAGAAGTAGGGGCCGAAGTGCCGGGAATGCTGTAAAATATTACGTTCGACATGTTATGTTGCCTTAGGCTAGGATATATAGCGTTATAGACGTGTATAATGATCCCACCGAGAAGTAGGGGCCGAAGTGGCGGGAATGTTGTACTATATTACATTCGACATGTTAGCTTGCCTTAAGCTAGGATATATAGCGTTATAGACGTATATAATGTTCCCACCGAGATGTAGAGGCCGGCGCGCCAGGAATGTAGTAAAATATTACGCACGAGATGTTAGGTAGCCTTAGGCTAGGATATATAGCGTTATAGACGTGTATAATGATCCCACCGAGAAGTAGGGGCCGGCGCGCCAGGAATGTTGTAAAATATTACATTCGACATGTTAGGTTGCCTTAAGCTAGGATATATAGCGATATAGACGTATATAATGTTAACACCGAGAAATAGGGGCCGACGCGCTAGGAATGTTGTAAAATATTACAACCGACATGTTAGGACTGCCTTAGGCTAGGATATATAACGTTATAGACGTATATACTGTTCCCACCGAGAAGTACATGCCGACGTGCCAAGAATGTTGTAAAATATAACATCCGAGATGTTAGGTTGCCTTAGGTTAGTATATACAACGTTATTGACTTATATAATGTTCCCGCCGATAGGTACGGGCCGACGTGCCAGAAAGGTAGTAAAATATTACACCCGAGATGCTAGGTTGCATTAGGCTAGGATGTGTAACATTATAGACGTATATGATCTTCCCACCGTGAAGTAGGGGCCAACGAGCCAGGAATTTGGTAAAATATTACATTCGACATGTTAGTTTGCCTTAGGTTAGGATATATAGCGTTATAGACGTATATAATGTTAACACCGAGAAATAGGGGCCGACGCGCCAGGAATGTTGTAAAATATTACATCCGAGATGTTAGGCTGCCTTAGGCTAGGACATATAACGTTAAAGACGTATATACTGTTACCACAGAGAAATGGGTACTTGCAAGCCAGGAATGTTGTAAAATATTACATTCGACATGTTAGGTTGCCTTAGGCTAGGATATATATCGTTATAGACGTATATAATGTTCCCACCGAGAAATAGGGGCCGAAGCGCCAGGAATGTTGTAAAATATTACAATCGACATGTTAGGATTGCCTTAGGCTAGGATATATAACGTTATAGACGTATATACTGTTCCCACCGTGAAGTAGATGCCGACGTGCCAAGAATGTTGTAAAATATTACATCCGAGATGTTAGGTTGCCTTAGGTTAGTATATATAACGTTATTGACTTATATAATGTTCCCGCCGATAGGTACGGGCCGACGGACCAAGAAGGTAGTAAAATATTACACCCGAGATGCTAGGTTTCCTTAGGCTAGGATATGTAACATTATAGACGTATATGATCTTCCCACCGTGAAGTAGGGGCCAACGAGCCGGGAATTTGGTAAAATATTACATTCGACATGTTAAGTTGCCTTACGTTAGGATATATAACGTTATAGACGTATATATTGTTCCCACCGTGAAGTAGGGGCCAACGAGCCGGGAATTTGGTAAAATATTACATTCGACATGTTAAGTTGCCTTACGTTAGGATATATAACGTTATAGACGTATATATTGTTCCCACCGAGAAGTAGGGGCCGAGGAGCCAGGAATGTTGTAAAATATTACACTCGACATGTTAGGTTGCCTTAGGCTAGGATGTATAGCGTTATATACGTATATAATGTTCCCACCGAGAAGTAGGGGCCGGCGCGCCAGGAATGTAGTAAAATATTACATCCGAGATGTTGGGTTGCCTTAGGCTAGGATATATGACGTTCTAGACGTATATACTGTTACCACAGAGAAATGGGTACTTGCAAGCCAGGAATGTTGTAAAATATTACATCCTAGATGTTAGGTTGCCTTAGGCTAGGATACATAGTGTTATAGACGTATATACTGTTCCCACCGAGAAGTAGGTGCCGACGCGCCAGGAATGTTGTAAAATATTACACTCGACATGTTAGGTTGCCTTAGGCTAGGATGTATAGCGTTATAGACGTATATAATGTTCCCACCGGGAAATAGGGGCCGACACGCCAGCAATGTTGTCAAATATTACATCCGATGTGTTAGGTTCCCTTAAGTTAGAATATATAACGTTATAGACCTGTATAATGTTCCCACCGGGAAATAGGGGCCGAAGTGCCGGGAATGCTGTAAAATATTACGTTCGACATGTTATGTTGCCTTAGGCTAGGATATATAGCGTTATAGACGTATATACTGTTCCCACCGAGAAGTAGTTGCCGAAGTGCCGGGAATGTTGTAAAATACTACGCTCGACATGTTAGGTTGCCTCCGGCTAGGATATATAGCGTTATAGACGTATATACTGTTCCCACCGAGAAGTAGTTGCCGACGCGCCAGGAATGTTGTAAAATATTTCATTCGACATGTTAGGTTGTCTTAGGCAAGGATATATAGTGTTATAGACGTATGTAATGTTCCCACCGAGAAATTGGGGCCGACACGCGAGGAATGTTGTAAAACATTACATCCGAGGAGTTAGGTTGCCTTAGGTTAGGATATATAATGTTATAGACGTATATACTGTTCCCACCGAGAAGTAGGTGCAGGCGCACCAGGAATGTTGAAAAATATTACATTCGACATGTTAGGTTGCCTTAGGCTAGGATAAATAAAGTTATAGACGTATATAATGTTCCCACCGAGAAGTAGGGGCCGACACGCCAGCAATGTTGTAAAATAATACATCCGAAATGTTAGGATTGCCTTAGGCTAGGATATATAACGTTATAGACGTATATACTGTTCCCACCGAGAAGTAGGTGCCGACGCGACAGGAATGTTGTAAAATATTACATTCGACATGTTAGGTTGCCTTATGCTAGGATATATAGCGTTATAGACGTATGTAGTGATCCCACCGAGAAGTAGGGGACAACGAGCCAGGAATTTGGTAAAATATTACATTCGACATGTTAGGTTGCCTTAGGCTAGGATATATAGCGTTATAGACGTATATAATGTTCCCACCGAGAAAATGGGGCCGACACGCGAGGAATGTTGTAAAACATTACATCAGAGGTGTTAGGTTGCCTTAGGTTAGGATATATAACGTTATAGACGTATATACTGTTCCCACTGAGAAGTAGTTGCCGACGCGCCAGGAATGTTGTAAAATACTACATTCGACATGTTACGTTGCCTTAAGCTAGGATATATAGCGTTATAGACGTATATAACGTTCCCACCGAGAAGTAGTTGCCGAAGTGCCGGGAATGTGGTAAAATATTACACTCGACATGTTAGGATTCCCCTAGGCTAGGATATATAACGTTATAGACGTATATGATATTCCCACCGAGAAATAGGGTCCGACACGCCAGGAATGTTGTAAAACATTACATCCGAGGTGTTAGGTACCCTTAGGTTAGGATATATAACGGTATAGACGTATATAATGTTCGCACCGAGAAGTAGGGCCCGACGAGCCAGGAATGTTGTGAAATATTACGCTCGACATTTTAGGTTGCCTTTGGCTAGGATATATAGCGTTATAGACGTATATAATGTTCCCACCGAGAAGTAGGGTCCGAAGTGGCGGGAATGTTGTACTATATTACATTCGACATGTTAGCTTGCCTTAAGCTAGGATATATAGCGTTATAGACGTATATAATGTTCCCACCGAGATGTAGAGGCCGGCGCGCCAGGAATGTAGTAAAATATTACGCACGAGGTGTTAGGTTGCCTTAGGCTAGGATATATAGCGTTATAGACGTGTATAATGATCCCACCGAGAAGTAGGGGCCGGCGCGCCAGGAATGTTGTAAAATATTACATTCGACATGTTAGGTTGCCTTAAGCTAGGATATATAGCGATATAGACGTATATAATGTTAACACCGAGAAATAGGGGCCGACGCGCTAGCAATGTTGTAAAATATTACAACCGACATGTTAGGACTGCCTTAGGCTAGGATATATAACGTTATAGACGTATATACTGTTCCCACCGAGAAGTACATGCCGACGTGCCAAGAATGTTGTAAAATATAACATCCGAGATGTTAGGTTGCCTTAGGTTAGTATATACAACGTTATTGACTTATATAATGTTCCCGCCGATAGGTACGGGCCGACGTGCCAGGAAGGTAGTAAAATATTACACCCGAGATGCTAGGTTGCAGTAGGCTAGGATGTGTAACATTATAGACGTATATGATCTTCCCACCGTGAAGTAGGGGCCAACGAGCCAGGAATTTGGTAAAATATTACATTCGACATGTTAGTTTGCCTTAGGTTACGATATATAGCGTTATAGACGTATATAATGTTAACACCGAGAAATAGGGGCCGACGCGCCAGGAATGTTGTAAAATATTACATCCGAGATGTTAGGCTGCCTTAGGCTAGGACATATAACGTTATAGACGTATATACTGTTACCACAGAGAAATGGGTACTTGCAAGCCAGGAATGTTGTAAAATATTACATTCGACATGTTAGGTTGCCTTAGGCTAGGATATATATCGTTATAGACGTATATAATGTTCCCACCGAGAAATAGGGGCCGAAGCGCCAGGAATGTTGTAAAATATTACAATCGACATGTTAGGATTGCCTTAGGCTAGGATATATAACGTTATAGACGTATATACTGTTCCCACCGAGAAGTAGATGCCGACGTGCCAAGAATGTTGTAAAATATTACATCCGACATGTTAGGTTGCCTTAGGTTAGTATATATAACGTTATTGACTTATATAATGTTCCCGCCCATAGGTACGGGCCGACGGACCAAGAAGGTAGTAAAATATTACACCCGAGATGCTAGGTTTCCTTAGGCTAGGATATGTAACATTATAGACGTATATGATCTTCCCACCGTGAAGTAGGGGCCAACGAGCCGGGAATTTGGTAAAATATTACATTCGACATGTTAAGTTGCCTTACGTTAGGATATATAACGTTATAGACGTATATATTGTTCCCACCGTGAAGTAGGGGCCAACGAGCCGGGAATTTGGTAAAATATTACATTCGACATGTTAAGTTGCCTTACGTTAGGATATATAACGTTATAGACGTATATATTGTTCCCACCGAGAAGTAGGGGCCGAGGAGCCAGGAATGTTGTAAAATATTACACTCGACATGTTAGGTTGCCTTAGGCAAGGATATATAGCGTTATAGACGTATGTAATGTTCCCACCGAGAAATTGGGGCCGACACGCGAGGAATGTTGTAAAACATTACATCCGAGGAGTTAGGTTGCCTTAGGTTAGGATATATAATGTTATAGACGTATATACTGTTCCCACCGAGAAGTAGGTGCAGGCGCACCAGGAATGTTGAAAAATATTACATTCGACATGTTAGGTTGCCTTAGGCTAGGATAAATAAAGTTATAGACGTATATAATGTTCCCACCGAGAAGTAGGGGCCGACACGCCAGCAATGTTGTAAAATAATACATCCGAAATGTTAGGATTGCCTTAGGCTAGGATATATAACGTTATAGACGTATATACTGTTCCCACCGAGAAGTAGGTGCCGACGCGACAGGAATGTTGTAAAATATTACATTCGACATGTTAGGTTGCCTTATGCTAGGATATATAGCGTTATAGACGTATGTAGTGATCCCACCGAGAAGTAGGGGACAACGAGCCAGGAATTGGTAAAATATTACATTCGACATGTTAGGTTGCCTTAGGCTAGGATATATAGCGTTATAGACGTATATAATGTTCCCACCGAGAAAATGGGGCCGACACGCGAGGAATGTTGTAAAACATTACATCCGAGGTGTTAGGTTGCCTGAGGTTAGGATATATAACGTTATAGACGTATATACTGTTCCCACTGAGAAGTAGTTGCCGACGCGCCAGGAATGTTGTAAAATACTACATTCGACATGTTACGTTGCCTTAAGCTAGGATATATAGCGTTATAGACGTATATAACGTTCCCACCGAGAAGTAGTTGCCGAAGTGCCGGGAATGTGGTAAAATATTACACTCGACATGTTAGGATTCCCCTAGGCTAGGATATATAACGTTATAGACGTATATGATATTCCCACCGAGAAATAGGGTCCGACACGCCAGGAATGTTGTAAAACATTACATCCGAGGTGTTAGGTTCCCTTAGGTTAGGATATATAACGTTACAGACGTATATAATGTTCGCACCGAGAAGTAGGGCCCGACGAGCCAGGAATGTTGTGAAATATTACGCTCGACATTTTAGGTTGCCTTAGGCTAGGATATATAGCGTTATAGACGTATATAATGTTCCCACCGAGAAGTAGGGTCCGAAGTGGCGGGAATGTTGTACTATATTACATTCGACATGTTAGCTTGCCTTAAGCTAGGATATATAGCGTTATAGACGTATATAATGTTCGCATCGAGAAGTAGGGCCCGACGAGCCAGGAATGTTGTGAAATATTACGCTCGACATTTTAGGTTGCCTTAGGCTAGGATATATAGCGTTATAGACGTATATAATGTTCCCACCGAGAAGTAGGGTCCGAAGTGGCGGGAATGTTGTACTATATTACATTCGACAGTTTAGCTTGCCTTAAGCTAGGATATATAGCGTTATAGACGTATATAACGTTCCCACCGAGATGTAGAGGCCGGCGCGCCAGGAATGTAGTAAAATATTACGCACGAGATGTTAGGTTGCCTTAGGCTAGGATATATAGCGTTATAGACGTGTATAATGATCCCACCGAGAAGTAGGGGCCGAAGTGGCGGGAATGTTGTACTATATTACATTCGACATGTTAGCTTGCCTTAAGCTAGGATATATAGCGTTATAGACGTATATAATGTTCCCACCGAGATGTAGAGGCCGGCGCGCCAGGAATGTAGTAAAATATTACGCACGAGATGTTAGGTAGCCTTAGGCTAGGATATATAGCGTTATAGACGTGTATAATGATCCCACCGAGAAGTAGGGGCCGGCGCGCCAGGAATGTTGTAAAATATTACATTCGACATGTTAGGTTGCCTTAAGCTAGGATATATAGCGATATAGACGTATATAATGTTAACACCGAGAAATAGGGGCCGACGCGCTAGGAATGTTGTAAAATATTACAACCGACATGTTAGGACTGCCTTAGGCTAGGATATATAACGTTATAGACGTATATACTGTTCCCACCGAGAAGTACATGCCGACGTGCCAAGAATGTTGTAAAATATAACATCCGAGATGTTAGGTTGCCTTAGGTTAGTATATACAACGTTATTGACTTATATAATGTTCCCGCCGATAGGTACGGGCCGACGTGCCAGAAAGGTAGTAAAATATTACACCCGAGATGCTAGGTTGCATTAGGCTAGGATGTGTAACATTATAGACGTATATGATCTTCCCACCGTGAAGTAGGGGCCAACGAGCCAGGAATTTGGTAAAATATTACATTCGACATGTTAGTTTGCCTTAGGTTAGGATATATAGCGTTATAGACGTATATAATGTTAACACCGAGAAATAGGGGCCGACGCGCCAGGAATGTTGTAAAATATTACATCCGAGATGTTAGGCTGCCTTAGGTTAGGACATATAACGTTATAGACGTATATACTGTTACCACAGAGAAATGGGTACTTGCAAGCCAGGAATGTTGTAAAATATTACATTCGACATGTTAGGTTGCCTTAGGCTAGGATATATATCGTTATAGACGTATATAATGTCCCCACCGAGAAATAGGGGCCGAAGCGCCAGGAATGTTGTAAAATATTACAATCGACATGTTAGGATTGCCTTAGGCTAGGATATATAACGTTATAGACGTATATACTGTTCCCACCGTGAAGTAGATGCCGACGTGCCAAGAATGTTGTAAAATATTACATCCGAGATGTTAGGTTGCCTTAGGTTAGTATATATAACGTTATTGACTTATATAATGTTCCCGCCGATAGGTACGGGCCGACGGACCAAGAAGGTAGTAAAATATTACACCCGAGATGCTAGGTTTCCTTAGGCTAGGATATGTAACATTATAGACGTATATGATCTTCCCACCGTGAAGTAGGGGCCAACGAGCCGGGAATTTGGTAAAATATTACATTCGACATGTTAAGTTGCCTTACGTTAGGATATATAACGTTATAGACGTATATATTGTTCCCACCGTGAAGTAGGGGCCAACGAGCCGGGAATTTGGTAAAATATTACATTCGACATGTTAAGTTGCCTTACGTTAGGATATATAACGTTATAGACGTATATATTGTTCCCACCGAGAAGTAGGGGCCGAGGAGCCAGGAATGTTGTAAAATATTACACTCGACATGTTAGGTTGCCTTAGGCTAGGATGTATAGCGTTATATACGTATATAATGTTCCCACCGAGAAGTAGGGGCCGGCGCGCCAGGAATGTAGTAAAATATTACATCCGAGATGTTGGGTTGCCTTAGGCTAGGATATATGACGTTCTAGACGTATATACTGTTACCACAGAGAAATGGGTACTTGCAAGCCAGGAATGTTGTAAAATATTACATCCTAGATGTTAGGTTGCCTTAGGCTAGGATACATAGTGTTATAGACGTATATACTGTTCCCACCGAGAAGTAGGTGCCGACGCGCCAGGAATGTTGTAAAATATTACACTCGACATGTTAGGTTGCCTTAGGCTAGGATGTATAGCGTTATAGACGTATATAATGTTCCCACCGGGAAATAGGGGCCGACACGCCAGCAATGTTGTCAAATATTACATCCGATGTGTTAGGTTCCCTTAAGTTAGAATATATAACGTTATAGACCTATATAATGTTCCCACCGGGAAATAGGGGCCGAAGTGCCGGGAATGCTGTAAAATATTACGTTCGACATGTTATGTTGCCTTAGGCTAGGATATATAGCGTTATAGACGTATATACTGTTCCCACCGAGAAGTAGTTGCCGAAGTGCCGGGAATGTTGTAAAATACTACGCTCGACATGTTAGGTTGCCTCCGGCTAGGATATATAGCGTTATAGACGTATATACTGTTCCCACCGAGAAGTAGTTGCCGACGCGCCAGGAATGTTGTAAAATATTTCATTCGACATGTTAGGTTGTCTTAGGCAAGGATATATAGTGTTATAGACGTATGTAATGTTCCCACCGAGAAATTGGGGCCGACACGCGAGGAATGTTGTAAAACATTACATCCGAGGAGTTAGGTTGCCTTAGGTTAGGATATATAATGTTATAGACGTATATACTGTTCCCACCGAGAAGTAGGTGCAGGCGCACCAGGAATGTTGAAAAATATTACATTCGACATGTTAGGTTGCCTTAGGCTAGGATAAATAAAGTTATAGACGTATATAATGTTCCCACCGAGAAAATGGGGCCGACACGCGAGGAATGTTGTAAAACATTACATCCGAGGTGTTAGGTTGCCTTAGGTTAGGATATATAACGTTATAGACGTATATACTGTTCCCACTGAGAAGTAGTTGCCGACGCGCCAGGAATGTTGTAAAATACTACATTCGACATGTTACGTTGCCTTAAGCTAGGATATATAGCGTTATAGACGTATATAACGTTCCCACCGAGAAGTAGTTGCCGAAGTGCCGGGAATGTGGTAAAATATTACACTCGACATGTTAGGATTCCCCTAGGCTAGGATATATAACGTTATAGACGTATATGATATTCCCACCGAGAAATAGGGTCCGACACGCCAGGAATGTTGTAAAACATTACATCCGAGGTGTTAGGTACCCTTAGGTTAGGATATATAACGGTATAGACGTATATAATGTTCGCACCGAGAAGTAGGGCCCGACGAGCCAGGAATGTTGTGAAATATTACGCTCGACATTTTAGGTTGCCTTTGGCTAGGATATATAGCGTTATAGACGTATATAATGTTCCCACCGAGAAGTAGGGTCCGAAGTGGCGGGAATGTTGTACTATATTACACTCGACATGTTAGCTTGCCTTAAGCTAGGATATATAGCGTTATAGACGTATATAATGTTCCCACCGAGATGTAGAGGCCGGCGCGCCAGGAATGTAGTAAAATATTACGCACGAGATGTTAGGTTGCCTTAGGCTAGGATATATAGCGTTATAGACGTGTATAATGATCCCACCGAGAAGTAGGGGCCGGCGCGCCAGGAATGTTGTAAAATATTACATTCGACATGTTAGGTTGCCTTAAGCTAGGATATATAGCGATATAGACGTATATAATGTTAACACCGAGAAATAGGGGCCGACGCGCTAGGAATGTTGTAAAATATTACAACCGACATGTTAGGACTGCCTTAGGCTAGGATATATAACGTTATAGACGTATATACTGTTCCCACCGAGAAGTACATGCCGACGTGCCAAGAATGTTGTAAAATATAACATCCGAGATGTTAGGTTGCCTTAGGTTAGTATATACAACGTTATTGACTTATATAATGTTCCCGCCGATAGGTACGGGCCGACGTGCCAGGAAGGTAGTAAAATATTACACCCGAGATGCTAGGTTGCAGTAGGCTAGGATGTGTAACATTATAGACGTATATGATCTTCCCACCGTGAAGTAGGGGCCAACGAGCCAGGAATTTGGTAAAATATTACATTCGACATGTTAGTTTGCCTTAGGTTACGATATATAGCGTTATAGACGTATATAATGTTAACACCGAGAAATAGGGGCCGACGCGCCAGGAATGTTGTAAAATATTACATCCGAGATGTTAGGCTGCCTTAGGCTAGGACATATAACGTTATAGACGTATATACTGTTACCACAGAGAAATGGGTACTTGCAAGCCAGGAATGTTGTAAAATATTACATTCGACATGTTAGGTTGCCTTAGGCTAGGATATATATCGTTATAGACGTATATAATGTTCCCACCGAGAAATAGGGGCCGAAGCGCCAGGAATGTTGTAAAATATTACAATCGACATGTTAGGATTGCCTTAGGCTAGGATATATAACGTTATAGACGTATATACTGTTCCCACCGAGAAGTAGATGCCGACGTGCCAAGAATGTTGTAAAATATTACATCCGAGATGTTAGGTTGCCTTAGGTTAGTATATATAACGTTATTGACTTATATAATGTTCCCGCCGATAGGTACGGGCCGACGGACCAAGAAGGTAGTAAAATATTACACCCGAGATGCTAGGTTTCCTTAGGATAGGATATGTAACATTATAGACGTATATGATCTTCCCACCGTGAAGTAGGGGCCAACGAGCCGGGAATTTGGTAAAATATTACATTCGACATGTTAAGTTGCCTTACGTTAGGATATATAACGTTATAGACGTATATATTGTTCCCACCGTGAAGTAGGGGCCAACGAGCCGGGAATTTGGTAAAATATTACATTCGACATGTTAAGTTGCCTTACGTTAGGATATATAACGTTATAGACGTATATATTGTTCCCACCGAGAAGTAGGGGCCGAGGAGCCAGGAATGTTGTAAAATATTACACTCGACATGTTAGGTTGCCTTAGGCAAGGATATATAGCGTTATAGACGTATGTAATGTTCCCACCGAGAAATTGGGGCCGACACGCGAGGAATGTTGTAAAACATTACATCCGAGGAGTTAGGTTGCCTTAGGTTAGGATATATAATGTTATAGACGTATATACTGTTCCCACCGAGAAGTAGGTGCAGGCGCACCAGGAATGTTGAAAAATATTACATTCGACATGTTAGGTTGCCTTAGGCTAGGATAAATAAAGTTATAGACGTATATAATGTTCCCACCGAGAAGTAGGGGCCGACACGCCAGCAATGTTGTAAAATAATACATCCGAAATGTTAGGATTGCCTTAGGCTAGGATATATAACGTTATAGACGTATATACTGTTCCCACCGAGAAGTAGGTGCCGACGCGACAGGAATGTTGTAAAATATTACATTCGACATGTTAGGTTGCCTTATGCTAGGATATATAGCGTTATAGACGTATGTAGTGATCCCACCGAGAAGTAGGGGACAACGAGCCAGGAATTTGGTAAAATATTACATTCGACATGTTAGGTTGCCTTAGGCTAGGATATATAGCGTTATAGACGTATATAATGTTCCCACCGAGAAAATGGGGCCGACACGCGAGGAATGTTGTAAAACATTACATCCGAGGTGTTAGGTTGCCTTAGGTTAGGATATATAACGTTATAGACGTATATACTGTTCCCACTGAGAAGTAGTTGCCGACGCGCCAGGAATGTTGTAAAATACTACATTCGACATGTTACGTTGCCTTAAGCTAGGATATATGGCGTTATAGACGTATATAACGTTCCCACCGAGAAGTAGTTGCCGAAGTGCCGGGAATGTGGTAAAATATTACACTCGACATGTTAGGATTCCCCTAGGCTAGGATATATAACGTTATAGACGTATATGATATTCCCACCGAGAAATAGGGTCCGACACGCCAGGAATGTTGTAAAACATTACATCCGAGGTGTTAGGTTCCCTTAGGTTAGGATATATAACGTTACAGACGTATATAATGTTCGCACCGAGAAGTAGGGCCCGACGAGCCAGGAATGTTGTGAAATATTACGCTCGACATTTTAGGTTGCCTTAGGCTAGGATATATAGCGTTATAGACGTATATAATGTTCCCACCGAGAAGTAGGGTCCGAAGTGGCGGGAATGTTGTACTATATTACATTCGACATGTTAGCTTGCCTTAAGCTAGGATATATAGCGTTATAGACGTATATAACGTTCCCACCGAGATGTAGAGGCCGGCGCGCCAGGAATGTAGTAAAATATTACGCACGAGATGTTAGGTTGCCTTAGGCTAGGATATATAGCGTTATAGACGTGTATAATGATCCCACCGAGAAGTAGGGGCCGAAGTGGCGGGAATGTTGTACTATATTACATTCGACATGTTAGCTTGCCTTAAGCTAGGATATATAGCGTTATAGACGTATATAATGTTCCCACCGAGATGTAGAGGCCGGCGCGCCAGGAATGTAGTAAAATATTACGCACGAGATGTTAGGTAGCCTTAGGCTAGGATATATAGCGTTATAGACGTGTATAATGATCCCACCGAGAAGTAGGGGCCGGCGCGCCAGGAATGTTGTAAAATATTACATTCGACATGTTAGGTTGCCTTAAGCTAGGATATATAGCGATATAGACGTATATAATGTTAACACCGAGAAATAGGGGCCGACGCGCTAGGAATGTTGTAAAATATTACAACCGACATGTTAGGACTGCCTTAGGCTAGGATATATAACGTTATAGACGTATATACTGTTCCCACCGAGAAGTACATGCCGACGTGCCAAGAATGTTGTAAAATATAACATCCGAGATGTTAGGTTGCCTTAGGTTAGTATATACAACGTTATTGACTTATATAATGTTCCCGCCGATAGGTACGGGCCGACGTGCCAGAAAGGTAGTAAAATATTACACCCGAGATGCTAGGTTGCATTAGGCTAGGATGTGTAACATTATAGACGTATATGATCTTCCCACCGTGAAGTAGGGGCCAACGAGCCAGGAATTTGGTAAAATATTACATTCGACATGTTAGTTTGCCTTAGGTTAGGATATATAGCGTTATAGACGTATATAATGTTAACACCGAGAAATAGGGGCCGACGCGCCAGGAATGTTGTAAAATATTACATCCGAGATGTTAGGCTGCCTTAGGCTAGGACATATAACGTTATAGACGTATATACTGTTACCACAGAGAAATGGGTACTTGCAAGCCAGGAATGTTGTAAAATATTACATTCGACATGTTAGGTTGCCTTAGGCTAGGATATATATCGTTATAGACGTATATAATGTTCCCACCGAGAAATAGGGGCCGAAGCGCCAGGAATGTTGTAAAATATTACAATCGACATGTTAGGATTGCCTTAGGCTAGGATATATAACGTTATAGACGTATATACTGTTCCCACCGTGAAGTAGATGCCGACGTGCCAAGAATGTTGTAAAATATTACATCCGAGATGTTAGGTTGCCTTAGGTTAGTATATATAACGTTATTGACTTATATAATGTTCCCGCCGATAGGTACGGGCCGACGGACCAAGAAGGTAGTAAAATATTACACCCGAGATGCTAGGTTTCCTTAGGCTAGGATATGTAACATTATAGACGTATATGATCTTCCCACCGTGAAGTAGGGGCCAACGAGCCGGGAATTTGGTAAAATATTACATTCGACATGTTAAGTTGCCTTACGTTAGGATATATAACGTTATAGACGTATATATTGTTCCCACCGTGAAGTAGGGGCCAACGAGCCGGCAATTTGGTAAAATATTACATTCGACATGTTAAGTTGCCTTACGTTAGGATATATAACGTTATAGACGTATATATTGTTCCCACCGAGAAGTAGGGGCCGAGGAGCCAGGAATGTTGTAAAATATTACACTCGACATGTTAGGTTGCCTTAGGCTAGGATGTATAGCGTTATATACGTATATAATGTTCCCACCGAGAAGTAGGGGCCGGCGCGCCAGGAATGTAGTAAAATATTACATCCGAGATGTTGGGTTGCCTTAGGCTAGGATATATGACGTTCTAGACGTATATAATGTTCGCACCGAGAACTAAGGGACGAAACGTCAGGAATGTTGTAAAATATTACATCCGAGATGTTAGGTTGCCTTAGGTTAGGATATATAACGTAATTGACGTATATAATGTTACCACAGAGAAGTAGGGGCCGACGAGCCAGGAATGTTGTAAAATATTACGCTCGACATGTTAGGTTGCCTTAGGCTATGATATATAACGTTATAGACTTATATAATGTTCCCATCGAGATGCAGGGGCCAACGCGCTGGGAATGTTGTAAAATATTACATTCGACATGTTAGGTTGCCTTAGGCTAGGACATATAACATTATAGACGTATATACTGTTACCACAGAGAAATGGGTACTTGCAAGCCAGGAATGTTGTAAAATATTACATCCTAGATGTTAGGTTGCCTTAGGCTAGGATACATAGTGTTATAGACGTATATACTGTTCCCACCGAGAAGTAGGTGCCGACGCGCCAGGAATGTTGTAAAATATTACACTCGACATGTTAGGTTGCCTTAGGCTAGGATGTATAGCGTTATAGACGTATATAATGTTCCCACCGAGAAGTAGGGGCCGACGCGCTGGGAATGTTGTAAAATATTACATTCGACATGTTAGGTTGCCTTAAGCTAGAATATATAGCGTTATAGACGTATATAATGTTCCCACCGAGAAGTAGGGGCCGGCGCACCAGGACTGTAGTAAAATATAACATCTGAGATGTTAGGTTGCCTTAGGCTGGGATATATAACGTTATAGACATATATAATGTTCCCACCGAGAAGTAGGGGCCGACGAGCTAGGAATGTTGTACAATATTACGCTCGACATTTTAGGTTGCCTTAGGCTAGGATATATAGCGTTATAGACCTGTATAATGTTCCCACCGAGAAGTAGGGGTCGGCGCGCCAAGAATGTAGTAAAATATTACATCCGAGATGTTACGTTGCCTTAGGTTATGATATATAACGTTATTGACTTATATAATGCTCCCACCGAGAAGTAGGGGCCGACGCGCCAGGAATGCTGTAAAATATTACATACGACATGTTAGAATTGCCTTAGGCTAGGTTATATAACGTTATAGACGTATATAATGTTCGCACCGAGAAGTAGGGCCCGACGAGCCAGGAATGTTGTGAAATATTACGCTCGACATTTTAGGTTGCCTTTGGCTAGGATATATAGCGTTATAGACGTATATAATGTTCCCACCGAGAAGTAGGGTCCGAAGTGGCGGGAATGTTGTACTATATTACACTCGACATGTTAGCTTGCCTTAAGCTAGGATATATAGCGTTATAGACGTATATAATGTTCCCACCGAGATGTAGAGGCCGGCGCGCCAGGAATGTAGTAAAATATTACGCACGAGATGTTAGGTTGCCTTAGGTTAGTATATATAACGTTATTGACTTATATAATGTTCCCGCCGATAGGTACGGGCCGACGGACCAAGAAGGTAGTAAAATATTACACCCGAGATGCTAGGTTTCCTTAGGCTAGGATATGTAACATTATAGACGTATATGATCTTCCCACCGTGAAGTAGGGGCCAACGAGCCGGGAATTTGGTAAAATATTACATTCGACATGTTAAGTTGCCTTACGTTAGGATATATAACGTTATAGACGTATATATTGTTCCCACCGTGAAGTAGGGGCCAACGAGCCGGGAATTTGGTAAAATATTACATTCGACATGTTAAGTTGCCTTACGTTAGGATATATAACGTTATAGACGTATATATTGTTCCCACCGAGAAGTAGGGGCCGAGGAGCCAGGAATGTTGTAAAATATTACACTCGACATGTTAGGTTGCCTTAGGCAAGGATATATAGCGTTATAGACGTATGTAATGTTCCCACCGAGAAATTGGGGCCGACACGCGAGGAATGTTGTAAAACATTACATCCGAGGAGTTAGGTTGCCTTAGGTTAGGATATATAATGTTATAGACGTATATACTGTTCCCACCGAGAAGTAGGTGCAGGCGCACCAGGAATGTTGAAAAATATTACATTCGACATGTTAGGTTGCCTTAGGCTAGGATAAATAAAGTTATAGACGTATATAATGTTCCCACCGAGAAGTAGGGGCCGACACGCCAGCAATGTTGTAAAATAATACATCCGAAATGTTAGGATTGCCTTAGGCTAGGATATATAACGTTATAGACGTATATACTGTTCCCACCGAGAAGTAGGTGCCGACGCGACAGGAATGTTGTAAAATATTACATTCGACATGTTAGGTTGCCTTATGCTAGGATATATAGCGTTATAGACGTATGTAGTGATCCCACCGAGAAGTAGGGGACAACGAGCCAGGAATTTGGTAAAATATTACATTCGACATGTTAGGTTGCCTTAGGCTAGGATATATAGCGTTATAGACGTATATAATGTTCCCACCGAGAAAATGGGGCCGACACGCGAGGAATGTTGTAAAACATTACATCCGAGGTGTTAGGTTGCCTTAGGTTAGGATATATAACGTTATAGACGTATATACTGTTCCCACTGAGAAGTAGTTGCCGACGCGCCAGGAATGTTGTAAAATACTACATTCGACATGTTACGTTGCCTTAAGCTAGGATATATGGCGTTATAGACGTATATAACGTTCCCACCGAGAAGTAGTTGCCGAAGTGCCGGGAATGTGGTAAAATATTACACTCGACATGTTAGGATTCCCCTAGGCTAGGATATATAACGTTATAGACGTATATGATATTCCCACCGAGAAATAGGGTCCGACACGCCAGGAATGTTGTAAAACATTACATCCGAGGTGTTAGGTTCCCTTAGGTTAGGATATATAACGTTACAGACGTATATAATGTTCGCACCGAGAAGTAGGGCCCGACGAGCCAGGAATGTTGTGAAATATTACGCTCGACATTTTAGGTTGCCTTAGGCTAGGATATATAGCGTTATAGACGTATATAATGTTCCCACCGAGAAGTAGGGTCCGAAGTGGCGGGAATGTTGTACTATATTACATTCGACATGTTAGCTTGCCTTAAGCTAGGATATATAGCGTTATAGACGTATATAATGTTCGCATCGAGAAGTAGGGCCCGACGAGCCAGGAATGTTGTGAAATATTACGCTCGACATTTTAGGTTACCTTAGGCTAGGATATATAGCGTTATAGACGTATATAATGTTCCCACCGAGAAGTAGGGTCCGAAGTGGCGGGAATGTTGTACTATATTACATTCGACATGTTAGCTTGCCTTAAGCTAGGATATATAGCTTTATAGACGTATATAACGTTCCCACCGAGATGTAGAGGCCGGCGCGCCAGGAATGTAGTAAAATATTACGCACGAGATGTTAGGTTGCCTTAGGCTAGGATATATAGCGTTATAGACGTGTATAATGATCCCACCGAGAAGTAGGGGCCGAAGTGGCGGGAATGTTGTACTATATTACATTCGACATGTTAGCTTGCCTTAAGCTAGGATATATAGCGTTATAGACGTATATAATGTTCCCACCGAGATGTAGAGGCCGGCGCGCCAGGAATGTAGTAAAATATTACGCACGAGATGTTAGGTAGCCTTAGGCTAGGATATATAGCGTTATAGACGTGTATAATGATCCCACCGAGAAGTAGGGGCCGGCGCGCCAGGAATGTTGTAAAATATTACATTCGACATGTTAGGTTGCCTTAAGCTAGGATATATAGCGATATAGACGTATATAATGTTAACACCGAGAAATAGGGGCCGACGCGCTAGGAATGTTGTAAAATATTACAACCGACATGTTAGGACTGCCTTAGGCTAGGATATATAACGTTATAGACGTATATACTGTTCCCACCGAGAAGTACATGCCGACGTGCCAAGAATGTTGTAAAATATAACATCCGAGATGTTAGGTTGCCTTAGGTTAGTATATACAACGTTATTGACTTATATAATGTTCCCGCCGATAGGTACGGGCCGACGTGCCAGAAAGGTAGTAAAATATTACACCCGAGATGCTAGGTTGCATTAGGCTAGGATGTGTAACATTATAGACGTATATGATCTTCCCACCGTGAAGTAGGGGCCAACGAGCCAGGAATTTGGTAAAATATTACATTCGACATGTTAGTTTGCCTTAGGTTAGGATATATAGCGTTATAGACGTATATAATGTTAACACCGAGAAATAGGGGCCGACGCGCCAGGAATGTTGTAAAATATTACATCCGAGATGTTAGGCTGCCTTAGGCTAGGACATATAACGTTATAGACGTATATACTGTTACCACAGAGAAATGGGTACTTGCAAGCCAGGAATGTTGTAAAATATTACATTCGACATGTTAGGTTGCCTTAGGCTAGGATATATATCGTTATAGACGTATATAATGTTCCCACCGAGAAATAGGGGCCGAAGCGCCAGGAATGTTGTAAAATATTACAATCGACATGTTAGGATTGCCTTAGGCTAGGATATATAACGTTATAGACGTATATACTGTTCCCACCGTGAAGTAGATGCCGACGTGCCAAGAATGTTGTAAAATATTACATCCGAGATGTTAGGTTGCCTTAGGTTAGTATATATAACGTTATTGACTTATATAATGTTCCCGCCGATAGGTACGGGCCGACGGACCAAGAAGGTAGTAAAATATTACACCCGAGATGCTAGGTTTCCTTAGGCTAGGATATGTAACATTATAGACGTATATGATCTTCCCACCGTGAAGTAGGGGCCAACGAGCCGGGAATTTGGTAAAATATTACATTCGACATGTTAAGTTGCCTTACGTTAGGATATATAACGTTATAGACGTATATATTGTTCCCACCGTGAAGTAGGGGCCAACGAGCCGGCAATTTGGTAAAATATTACATTCGACATGTTAAGTTGCCTTACGTTAGGATATATAACGTTATAGACGTATATATTGTTCCCACCGAGAAGTAGGGGCCGAGGAGCCAGGAATGTTGTAAAATATTACACTCGACATGTTAGGTTGCCTTAGGCTAGGATGTATAGCGTTATATACGTATATAATGTTCCCACCGAGAAGTAGGGGCCGGCGCGCCAGGAATGTAGTAAAATATTACATCCGAGATGTTGGGTTGCCTTAGGCTAGGATATATGACGTTCTAGACGTATATAATGTTCGCACCGAGAACTAAGGGACGAAACGTCAGGAATGTTGTAAAATATTACATCCGAGATGTTAGGTTGCCTTAGGTTAGGATATATAACGTTATTGACGTATATAATGTTACCACAGAGAAGTAGGGGCCGACGAGCCAGGAATGTTGTAAAATATTACGCTCGACATGTTAGGTTGCCTTAGGCTATGATATATAACGTTATAGACTTATATAATGTTCCCATCGAGATGCAGGGGCCAACGCGCTGGGAATGTTGTAAAATATTACATTCGACATGTTAGGTTGCCTTAGGCTAGGACATATAACATTATAGACGTATATACTGTTACCACAGAGAAATGGGTACTTGCAAGCCAGGAATGTTGTAAAATATTACATCCTAGATGTTAGGTTGCCTTAGGCTATGATACATAGTGTTATAGACGTATATACTGTTCCCACCGAGAAGTAGGTGCCGACGCGCCAGGAATGTTGTAAAATATTACACTCGACATGTTAGGTTGCCTTAGGCTAGGATGTATAGCGTTATAGACGTATATAATGTTCCCACCGAGAAGTAGGGGCCGACGCGCTGGGAATGTTGTAAAATATTACATTCGACATGTTAGGTTGCCTTAAGCTAGAATATATAGCGTTATAGACGTATATAATGTTCCCACCGAGAAGTAGGGGCCGAAGTGCCGGGAATGCTGTAAAATATTACGTTCGACATGTTAGGTTGCCTTAGGCTAGGATATATAGCGTTATAGACGTATATACTGTTCCCACCGAGAATTAGGTCCCGACGCGCCAGGAATGTAATAAAATATTACATCCGAGATGTTAGGTTGCCTTAGGCTAGGATATATAACCATATAGACGTATATACTGTTCCCACCGAGAAGTAGGGGCCGACGAGCTAGGAATGTTATAAAATATTATGCTCGACATTTTAGGTTGCCTTTGGCTAGGATATATAGCGTTATAGACGTGTATAATGTTCCCACCGAGAAGTAGGGGCCGGTGCGCCAGGAATGTAGTAAAATATTACATCCGAGATGTTAGGTTGCCTTAGGTTATGATATATAACGTTATTGACTTATATAATGCTCCCACCGAGAAGTAGGGGCCGACGCGCCAGGAATGTTGTAAAATATTACGCTCGACATGTTAGGTTGCCTTAGGCTAGGATATATAGCGTTATAGACGTATATACTGTTCCCACCGAGAAGAAGTTGCCGAAGTGCCAGGAATGTTGGACAATATTACACTCGACATGTTAGGTTGCCTTAGGCTAGGATATCTAGCGTTATAGACGTATATAATGTTCCCACCGAGATGTAGCGGCCGACGAGCTAGGAATGTTGTAAAATATTACGCTCGACATGTTAGGTTGCCTTAGGCAAGGATATATAGCGTTATAGACGTGTATAATGTTCCCACCGAGAAGTAGGGGCCGGCGCGCCAAGAATGTAGTAAAATATTACATCCGAGATGTTACGTTGCCTTAGGTTATGATATATAACGTTAGTGACTTATATAATGCTCCCACCGAGAAGTAGGGGCCGACGCGCCAGGAATGCTGTAAAATATTACATTCGACATGTTAGAATTGCCTTAGGCTAGATTATATAACGTTATAGACGTATATAGTGTTCCCACAGAGAAGTAGGTGCCGACGCGCCAGGAATGTTGTAAAATATTACATTCGACATGTTAGGTTGCCTTAAGCTAGGATACATAGCGTTATAGACGTATATAATGTTTCCACCGACAAGTAGCGGCCGAAGTGCCAGGAATGTTGTAAAATATTACATTCGACATGTTAGGTTGCCTTAGGCTAGGATATATAGCGTTATTGACGTATATAATGTTCCCACCGAGAAATTGGGGCCGGCACGCGAGGAACGTTGTAAAATATTTCGTTCGACATGTTAGGTTGCCGTAGGCTAGGATATATAGCGTTATAGATGTATATAATGTTCCCACCGAGAAGTAGGTGCCGACACGACAGGTCTGTTGTAAAATATTATATTCGAAATGTTAGGTTGCCTTAGACTAGGATATATAGCGTTATAGACGTATATAATGTTCCCACCGAGAAATTGGGGCCGGCACGCGAGGAATGTTGTAAAACATTACATCCGAGGTGTTAGGTTGCCTTAGCTTAGGATATGTAACGTTATAGACGTATATACTGTTCCCACCGAGAAGTAGGTGCCGACGCGCCAGGAATGTTGTAAAATATTACATTCGACATGTTAGGTTGCCTTAAGCTAGGATATATAGCGTTATAGACGTATATAATGTTTCCACCGAGAAGTAGCGGCCGACGTGGCAGGAATGTTCTAAAATATTACGTTCGACATGTCAGGTTGCCTTAGGCTAGGATATATAGCTTTATAGACGTATATACTGTTCCCAACGAGAAGTAGTTGCCGAAGTGCCGGGAATGTGGTAAAATCCTACGCTCGACATGTTAGGTTGCCTTAGGCTAGGATATATAGCGTTATAGAAGTATATACTGTTCCCACCGAGAAGTAGTTGCCTACGCGCCAGGAAAGTTGTAAAATATTTCATTCGACATGTTAGGTTGCCTTATGCTAGTATATATAGCGTTATAGACGTATATATTGTTCCCACCGAGAAATTGGGGCCGACACGCGGGGAATGTTGTAAAACATTACATCCGAGGTGTTAGGTTGCCTTAGGTTAGGATATATAACGTTATGGACGTATATACTGTTCCCACCGAGAAGTAATTGCCGACGCGCCAGGAATGTTGTAAAATATTACATTCGACACGTTAGGTTGCCTTAAGATAGGATATATAGCGTTATAGACGTATATAATGTTTCCACCGAGAAGTAGCGGCCGACGTGCCAGGCATGTAGTAAAATATTACATTCGGCATGTTAGGTTGCCTTAGGCTAGGATATATAGCGTTATAGACGTATATAATGTTCCCACCGAGAAATAGGGGCCGACGCGCCAGGAATGTTGTAAAATATTACATTCGACATGTTAGGTTGCCTTAGGCTAGGATATATAGCGTTATAGACGTATATAATGTTCCCACCGAAATGTAGGGTCCTAACTGCCGGGAATGTTGTAAAATATTACATTCGACATGTTAGGTTGCCTTAGGCTAGGATATATAGCGTTATAGACGTATATAATGTTCCCACCGGGAAATAGGGGCCGGCACGCCAGCAATGTTGTCAAATATTACACCCGAGGTGTTAGGTTCCCTTAGGTTAGGATATATAACGTTATAGACGTATATACTGTTCCCACCGAGAAGTAGGTGCCGACACGACAGGTATGTTGTAAAATATTACATTCGAAATGTTAGGTTGCCTTAGACTAGGATATATAGCGTTATAGACGTATATATTGTTCCCACCGCGAAGTAGGAGCCGACGCGCCAGGAATGTTGTAAAATATTACATTCGACATGTTAGGTTGCCTTAGGTTATGATATATAACGTTATTGACTTATATAATGCTCCCACCGAGAAGTAGGGGCCGACGCGCCAGGAATGTTGTCAAATGTTACATCCGAGATGTGAGGTTCCCTTAGGTTAGGATATATAACATTATAGACGTATATAATGTTCCCACCGAGAAGTAGGGGCCGACGTGTCAGGAATGTTGTAAAATATTACGCTCGACATGTTAGGTTGCCTTAGGCTAGGATATATAACATTATAGACGTATATAATGTTCCCACCGAGAAGTAGGGGCCGACGTGTCAGGAATGTTGTAAAATATTACGCTCGACATGTTAGGTTGCCTTAGGCTAGGATATATAGCCTTATAGACGTATATACTGTTCCCACCGAGAAGAAGTTGCCGAAGTGCCAGGAATGTTGGACAATATTACACTCGACATGTTAGGTTGCCTTAGGCTAGGATATCTAGCGTTATAGACGTATATAATGTTCCCACCGAGATGTAGCGGCCGACGAGCTAGGAATGTTGTAAAATATTACGCTCGACATGTTAGGTTGCCTTAGGCAAGGATATATAGCGTTATAGACGTGTATAATGTTCCCACCGAGAAGTAGGGGCCGGCGCGCCAAGAATGTAGTAAAATATTACATCCGAGATGTTACGTTGCCTTAGGTTATGATATATAACGTTAGTGACTTATATAATGCTCCCACCGAGAAGTAGGGGCCGACGCGCCAGGAATGCTGTAAAATATTACATTCGACATGTTAGAATTGCCTTAGGCTAGATTATATAACGTTATAGACGTATATAGTGTTCCCACAGAGAAGTAGGTGCCGACGCGCCAGGAATGTTGTAAAATATTACATTCGACATGTTAGGTTGCCTTAAGCTAGGATACATAGCGTTATAGACGTATATAATGTTTCCACCGACAAGTAGCGGCCGAAGTGCCAGGAATGTTGTAAAATATTACATTCGACATGTTAGGTTGCCTTAGGCTAGGATATATAGCGTTATTGACGTATATAATGTTCCCACCGAGAAATTGGGGCCGGCACGCGAGGAACGTTGTAAAATATTTCGTTCGACATGTTAGGTTGCCGTAGGCTAGGATATATAGCGTTATAGATGTATATAATGTTCCCACCGAGAAGTAGGTGCCGACACGACAGGTCTGTTGTAAAATATTATATTCGAAATGTTAGGTTGCCTTAGACTAGGATATATAGCGTTATAGACGTATATAATGTTCCCACCGAGAAATTGGGGCCGGCACGCGAGGAATGTTGTAAAACATTACATCCGAGGTGTTAGGTTGCCTTAGCTTAGGATATGTAACGTTATAGACGTATATACTGTTCCCACCGAGAAGTAGGTGCCGACGCGCCAGGAATGTTGTAAAATATTACATTCGACATGTTAGGTTGCCTTAAGCTAGGATATATAGCGTTATAGACGTATATAATGTTTCCACCGAGAAGTAGCGGCCGACGTGGCAGGAATGTTCTAAAATATTACGTTCGACATGTCAGGTTGCCTTAGGCTAGGATATATAGCGTTATAGACGTATATACTGCTCCCAACGAGAAGTAGTTGCCGAAGTGCCGGGAATGTGGTAAAATCCTACGCTCGACATGTTAGGTTGCCTTAGGCTAGGATATATAGCGTTATAGAAGTATATACTGTTCCCACCGAGAAGTAGTTGCCTACGCGCCAGGAAAGTTGTAAAATATTTCATTCGACATGTTAGGTTGCCTTATGCTAGTATATATAGCGTTATAGACGTATATATTGTTCCCACCGAGAAATTGGGGCCGACACGCGGGGAATGTTGTAAAACATTACATCCGAGGTGTTAGGTTGCCTTAGGTTAGGATATATAACGTTATGGACGTATATACTGTTCCCACCGAGAAGTAATTGCCGACGCGCCAGGAATGTTGTAAAATATTACATTCGACACGTTAGGTTGCCTTAAGATAGGATATATAGCGTTATAGACGTATATAATGTTTCCACCGAGAAGTAGCGGCCGACGTGCCAGGCATGTAGTAAAATATTACATTCGGCATGTTAGGTTGCCTTAGGCTAGGATATATAGCGTTATAGACGTATATAATGTTCCCACCGAGAAATAGGGGCCGACGCGCCAGGAATGTTGTAAAATATTACATTCGACATGTTAGGTTGCCTTAGGCTAGGATATATAGCGTTATAGACGTATATAATGTTGCCACCGAGAAATTGGGGCCGGCACGCGAGGAACGTTGTACAATATTTCATTCGACATGTTAGGTTGCCGTAGGCTAGGATATATAGCGTTATAGATGTATATAATGTTCCCACCGAGAAATTGGGGCCAACACGCGAGGAATGTTGTAAAACATTACATCCGAGGTGTTAGGTTGCCTTAGGTTAGGATATATAACGTCATAGACGTATATACTGTTCCCACCGAGAAGTAGGTGCCGACGCGCCAGGAATGTTGTAAAATATTACATTCGACATGTTAGGTTGCCCTAGGCTAGGATACATAACGTTATAGACGTATATGATATTCCCACCGAGAAGTACGGGCCGACACGCCAGGAATGTTGTCAAATACTACATCCGAGATGTTAGGTTGCCTTAGCCCAGGATATATAGCGTTATAGACGTATATAATGTTCCCACCGAGAAGTAGGAGCCGAAGTGCCGGCAATGTTGTAAAATATTACATTCGACATGTTAGGTTGCCTTAGGCCAGGATATATAGCGTTATAGACGTATATAATGTTCCCACCGAGAAGTAGGGGGCCGACACGTCAGGAATGTTGCCAAATATTACATCATAGATGTTAGGTTCCCTTAGGTTAGGATATATAACGTTATAGACGGTTATATTGTTCCCACCGAGAAGTAGGGGCCGACGTGTCAGGAATGTTGTAAAATATTACATTCGACATGTTAGGTTGCCTTATGCTAGGATATATAGCGTTATAGACGTATATAATGTTCCCACCGAGAAATAGGGGCCCACACGCGAGGAATGTTGTAAAACATTACATCCGAGGTGTTAGGGTGCCTTAGGTTAGGATATATAACGTTGTAGACGTATCTACTCTTCCCATCGAGAAGTAGTTGCCGACGCGCCAGAAATGTTGTAAAATATTACATTCGAGATGTTAGGTTGCCTTAAGCTAGGACATATAGTGTTATAGACGTATATAATTTTCCCACCGAAATGTAGGGGCCGAAGAGCCGTGAATGTTGTAAAATACTACGCTCGACATGTTAGGTTGCCTTAGGCTAGGATATATAGCGTTATAGACGTATACAATATACCCACCGAGGAATTGTGGCCGACACGCGACGAATGTTCTAAAACATTACATCCGAGGTGTTAGGTTGCCTTAGGTTAGGATATATAGCGCTATAGACATATGTACTGTTCCCACCGAGATGTAGTTGCCGACGCGCCAGGAATGTTGTAAAATATTACATTCGACATGTTAGGTTGCCTTAAGCTAGGATATATGGCGTTATAGACGTATATAATGTTCCCACCGAGAAGTTGGGGCCGACGCGCCAGGAATGTTGTAAAACATTACAACCGAGGTGTTAGGTTGCCTTAGGTAAGGATATATAACGTTATAGAGGTATATACTGTTCCCACCGGGAAGTAGTTGCCGACGCGCCAGGAATGTTGTAAAATATTACATTCGACATGTTACGTTGCCTTAAGCTAGGATTTATAGCGTTATAGACGTATATAACGTTCCCACCGAGAAGTAGGGGCCGACGAGCCAGGAATGTTGTAAAATATTACATTCGACATGTTAGGTTGCCTTAAGCTAGGATATATAGTGCCATAGACGTATATAATGTTCCCACCGAAATGTAGGGTCCTAACTGCCGGGAATGTTGTAAAATATTACATTCGACATGTTAGGTTGCCTTAGGCTAGGATATATAGCGTTATAGACGTATATAATGTTCCCACCGGGAAATAGGGGCCGGCACGCCAGCAATGTTGTCAAATATTACATTCGACATGTTAGGTTGCCTTAAGCTAGGATATATAGCGTTATAGACGTATATAATGTTCCCAACTAGAAGTAGGGCCGAAGTGACGGGAATGCTGTAAAATATTACATTCGACATGTTAGGATTGCCTTAGGCTACGATACATAGCGATATAGACGTATATAATGCTCCCACCGAGAAGTAGGGGCCGACGCGCCAGGAATGCTGTAAAATATTACATTCGACATGTTAGAATTGCCTTAGGCTAGGTTATATAACGTTATAGACGTATATACTGTTCCCACCGAGAAGTAGGTGCCGACACGACAGGTATGTTGTAAAATATTACATTCGAAATGTTAGGTTGCCTTAGACTAGGATATATAGCGTTATAGACGTATATAATGTTCCCACCGCGAAGTAGGAGCCGACGCGCCAGGAATGTTGTAAAATATTACATTCGACATGTTAGGTTGCCTTAGGCTAGGATATAGCGTTATAGACGTATATAATGTTCCCACCGAGAAATTGGGGCCGTTACGCGAGGAACGTTGTAAAATATTTCATTCGACATGTTAGGTTGCCGTAGGCTAGGATATATAGCGTTATAGATGTATATAATGTTCCCACCGAGAAATTGGGGCCAACACGCGAGGAATGTTGTAAAACATTACATCCGAGGTGTTAGGTTGCCTTAGGTTAGGATATATAACGTTATAGACGTATATACTGTTCCCACCGAGAAGTAGGTGCCGACGCGCCAGGAATGTTGTAAAATATTACATTCGACATGTTAGGTTGCCTTAAGCTAGGATATATAGCGTTATAGACGTATATAATGTTTCCACCGAGAAGTAGCGGCCGAAGTGCCGGGAATGTTGTAAAATACTACGCTCGACATATTAGGTTGCCTTAGGCTAGGATATATAGCGTTATAGACGTATATACTGTTCCCACCGAGAAGTAGGTGCCGACGCGCCAGGAATGTTGTAAAACATTACATTAGAAATGTTAGGTTGCCTTAGGATAGGATATATAGCATTAAAGACGTATATAATGTTCCCACCGAGAAATAGGGGCCGACACGGCAGGAATGTTGTAAAATATTACATTCGACATGTTAGGTTGCCTTAAGCTAGGATATATAGCGTTATAGACGTATATAATGTTCCCAACTAGAAGTAGGGCCGAAGTGACGGGAATGCTCTAAAATATTACATTCGACATGTTAGGATTGCCTTAGGCTACGATATATAGCGATATAGACGTATATAATGTTCCCACCGAGAAGTAGGGGCCGGCGCGACAGGAATGTAGTAAAATATTACATCCGAGATGTTAGGTTGCCTTAGGCTAGGATATATAACGTTATAGACGTATGTACTGTTCCCACCGAGAAGTAGGTGCCGACGCGACAGGAATGTTGTAAAATATTACAATCAACATGTTAGGATTAGCTTAGGCTAGGATATATATCGTTATAGACGTATATACTGTTCCCACATAGAAGTAGGTGCCGACGCGACAGAAATGTTGTAAAATATCACATTCGACATGTTAGGTTGCCACAGGCTAGTATATATAGCGTCATAGACGAATATAATGTTCCCAACGAGAAGTAGGGGCCGAATTGACGGGAATGCTGTAAAATATTACATTCGACATGTTAGGATTGCCTTAGGCTAGGATGTATAGCGATATAGTCGTATATAATGTTCCCACCGAGAAGTAGGGGCCGGCGCGCCAGGAATGTCGTGAAATATTACATTCGACATGTTGGGTTGTCTTACGCTCGGATATATAGTGTGTTAGACGTATATAATGTTCCCACGGAGAAGTAGGTGCCGGCGAGCCAGGAATGTATTAAAATATAACATCCGAGATGTTAGGTTACCTTAGGCTAGGATATATAGCGTTATGGACGTATATAATGTTCCCACCAGAGAGTAGGGGCCGGCGGGCCAGGAACGTAGTAAAATATTACATTCGAGATGTTAGGTTGCCTTAGGCTAGGATATATAACGTTATAGACGTATATAATGTTCCCACCTAGAAGTAGGGGCAGACGTGCCAGGAATGTAGTAAAATATTACATCCGAGATGTTAGGTTGCCTTAGGTTAGGATATATAACGTTATTGACTTATATAATGTTCCAACCGAGAAATAGGGGCCGACGCGCCAGGAATGTTGTAAAATATTACGCTCGACATTTTAGGTTGCATTAGGCTAGGATATATAGCGATATAGACGTATATAATGTTCCCACCGAGAAGTAGTGGCCGGCGCGCCAGGAATGTAGTAAAATATTACATCCGAGATGATAGGTTGCCTTGGGCTAGGATATATAACGTTATAGACGTATATAATATTCCCACCGAGAAGTAGGGGCCGGCGAGCCAGGAATGTTGTAATATATTACGCTCGACATATTAGGTTGCCTTAGGCTAGGATATATAGCGATATAGACGTATATAATGTTCCCACCGAGAAGTAGGGGCCGGCGCGCCACGAATGTACTAAAATATTACATCCGAGATGTTAGGTTGCCTTAGGCTAGGATATATAACTTTATAGACTTAAATACTGTTCCCTCCGAGAAGTAGGTGCCGACGCGCCAGGAATGTTGTAAAATATTACATCCGAGATGTTAGGATTGCCATAGGCTAGTATGTATAACGTTATAGACGTATATAATGTTCCCACCGAGAAGTAGGGGCCGGCGCGCCAGGAATGTTGCAAAATACTACATTCGACATGTTAGGTTGCCGTGAGCTAGGATATATAGTGTTATAGACGCATATAATGTTCCCACCGAGTAGTAGGGGCCGGCGCGCCAGGAATGTTGCAAAATACTACATTCGACATATTAGGTTGCCTTAAGCTATGATACATAGCGTTATAGACGTATATAATGTTCCCACCGAGAAGTAGGGGCCGGCGCGCCAGGAATGTATTAAAATATAACATCCGAGATGTTAGGTTACCTTAGGCTAGGAAATATAGCGTTATGGATGTATATAATGTTCCCACCGGAAAGTAGGGGCCGCCGAGTCAGAAATGTTGTAAAATATTACGCTCGACATGTTAGGTTGCCTTAGGCTAGGGTATATTGCGATGTAGACGTATATAATGTTCCCACCGAGAAGTAGGAGCCGACGTGCCAGGAATGTAGTAATATATTACAATCGACATGTTAGGAAGGCCTTGGACTAGGATATATAACGTTATAGACGTATATACTGTTCCCACCGAGAAGTAGGTGCCGACGCGACAGGAATGTTGTAAAATATTACATCCGAGATGTTAGGATTGCCATAGGCTAGTATGTATAACGTTATAGACGTATATAATGTTCCCACCGAGAAGTAGGGGCCGGCGCGCCAGGAATGTTGCAAAATACTACATTCGACATGTTAGGTTGCCGTGAGCTAGGATATATAGTGTTATAGACGTATATAATGTTCCCACCGAGTAGTAGGGGCCGGCGCGCCAGGAATGTTGCAAAATACTACATTCGACATATTAGGTTTCCTTAAGCTATGATACATAGCGATATAGACGTATATAATGTTCCCACCGAGAAGTAGGGGCCGGCGCGACAGGAATGTAGTAAAATATTACATCCGAGATGTTAGGTTGCCTTAGGCTAGGATATATAACGTTATAGACGTATGTACTGTTCCCACCGAGAAGTAGGTGCCGACGCGACAGGAATGTTGTAAAATATTACAATCAACATGTTAGGATTAGCTTAGGCTAGGATATATATCGTTATAGACGTATATACTGTTCCCACATAGAAGTAGGTGCCGACGCGACAGAAATGTTGTAAAATATCACATTCGACATGTTAGGTTGCCACAAGCTAGTATATATAGCGTTATAGACGAATATAATGTTCCCAACGGGAAGTAGGGGCCGAATTGACGCGAATGCTGTAAAATATTACATTCGACATGTTAGGATTGCCTTAGGCTAGGATGTATAGCCATATAGTCGTATATAATGTTCCAACCGAGAAGTAGGGGCCGGCGCGCCAGGAATGTCGTGAAATATTACATTCGACATATTGGGTTGTCTTAGGCTCGGATATATAGCGTTTTAGATGTATATAATGTTCCCACCGAGAAGTAGGGGCCGGCGAGCCAGGAATGTATTAAAATATAACATCCGAGATGTTAGGTTACCTTAGGCTAGGATATATAGCGTTATGGACGTATATAATGTTCCCACCGGAGAGTAGGGGCCGACGAGTCAGGAATGTTGTAAAATATTACGCTCGACATGTTAGGTTGCCTTAGGCTAGGGTATATAGCGATGTAGACGTATATAATGTTCCCACCGAGAAGTAGGGGTCGGCGCGCCAGGAATGTCGTAAAATATTACATCCGAGATGTTAGGATTGCCATAGGCTAGGATATACAACGTTATAGACGTATATAATGTTCCCACCGAGAAATAGGGGCCGGCGCGTCAGTAATGTAGTAAAATATTACATCCGAGACGTTAGGTTGCCTTAGGCTAGGATATATAACGTTATAGACGTATATAATATTCCCACCGAGAAGTAGGGGCCGGCGAGCCAGGAATGTTGTAAAATATTACGCTCGACATGTTAGGTTGCCTTAGGCTAGGATATATAGCGATATAGACGTATATAATGTTCCCACCGAGAAGTAGGGGCCGGCGCGCCACGAATGTACTAACATATTACATCCGAGATGTTAGGTTGCCTTAGGCTAGGATATATAACGTTATAGACGTATATAATATTCCCACCGAGAAGTAGGGGCCGTCGAGACAGGAATGTTGTAAAATATTACGCTCTACATGTTAGGTTGCCTTAGGCTAGGATATATAGCGATATAGACGTAAATAATGTTCCCACCGAGAAGTAGGGGCCAGCGCGCCACGAATGTAGTAAAATATTACATCCGAGATGTTAGGTTGCCTTAGGCTAGGATATATAACTTTATAGACTTAAATACTGTTCCCTCCGAGAAGTAGGTGCCGACGCGCCAGGAATGTTGTAAAATATTACATCCGAGATGTTAGGATTGCCATAGGCTAGTATGTATAACGTTATAGACGTATATAATGTTCCCACCGTGAAGTAGGGGCCGGCGCGCCAGGAATGTTGCAAAATACTACATTCGACATGTTAGGTTGCCGTGAGCTAGGATATATAGTGTTATAGACGTATATAATGTTCCCACCGAGTAGTAGGGGCCGGCGCGCCAGGAATGTTGCAAAATACTACATTCGACATATTAGGTTGCCTTAAGCTATGATACATAGCGTTATAGACGTATATAATGTTCCCACCGATAAGTAGGGGCCGGCGCGCCAGGAATGTTGTAAAATATTACATTCGACATGTTAGGTTGCCTTAAGCTAGGATATATAGTGCCATAGACGTATATAATGTTCCCACCGAAATGTAGGGGCCTAACTGCCGGGAATGTTGTAAAATATTACATTCGACATGTTAGGTTGCCTTAGGCTAGGATATATAGCGTTATAGACGTATATAATGTTCCCACCGGGAAATAGGGGCCGGCACGCCAGCAATGTTGTCAAATATTACACCCGAGGTGTTAGGTTCCCTTAGGTTAGGATATATAACGTTATAGACGTATATACTGTTCCCACCGAGAAGTAGGTGCCGACACGACAGGTATGTTGTAAAATATTACATTCGAAATGTTAGGTTGCCTTAGACTAGGATATATAGCGTTATAGACGTATATATTGTTCCCACCGCGAAGTAGGAGCCGACGCGCCAGGAATGTTGTAAAATATTACATTCGACATGTTAGGTTGCCTTAGGCTAGGATATATAGCGTTATAGACGTATGTAATGTTCCCACCGAGAAGTAGGGGCCGACGTGCCAGGAATGTTGTAAAATATTACGTTCGACATGTCAGGTTGCCTTAGGCTAGGATATATAGCGTTATAGACGTATATACTGTTCCCAGTGAGAAGTAGTTGCCGAAGTGCCAGGAATGTTGTAAAATACTACGCTCGACATGTTAGGTTGCCTTAGGTTAGTTTATATAACGTTATAGACGTATATAATGTTCCCACCGAGAAGTAGGGGCCGACACGCCTGGAATGTTGTCAAATATTACGTCATAGATGTTAGTTTCCCTTAGGTTAGGATATATGACGTTATAGACGTATATAATGTTCCCACCGAGAAGTAGGGGCCGACGCGCCAGGAATGTTGTAAAATATTACATTCGACAAATTAGGATTGCCATAGGCTAGGATATATAACGTTATAGACGTATAAACTGTTCCCACCGAGATGTTGGTGCCGACGCGCCAGGAATGTTGTAAAATATTACATTCGACATGTTAGCTTGCCTTAAGCTAGGATATCTAGCGTTATAGACGTATATAATGTTCCCACCGAGATGTAGCGGCCGACGAGCTAGGAATGTTGTAAAATATTACGCTCGACATTTTAGGTTGCCTTAGGCTAGGATATATAGCGTTATAGACGTGTATAATGTTCCCACCGAGAAGTAGGGGCCGGCGCGCCAGGAATGTAGTAAAATATTACATCCGAGATGTTAGGTTGCCTTAGGTTATGATATATAACGTTATTGACTTATATAATGCTCCCACCGAGAAGTAGGGGCCGACGCGCCAGGAATGCTGTAAAATATTACATTCGACATGTTAGAATTGCCTTAGGCTAGGTTATATAACGTTATAGACGTATATACTGTTCCCACCGAGAAGTAGTTGCCGAAGTGCCGGGAATGTTGTAAAATACTACGCTCGACATGTTAGGTTGCCTTAGGCTAGGATATATAGCGTTATAGACGTATATACTGTTCCCACCGCGAAGTAGGAGCCGACGCGCCAGGAATGTTGTAAAATATTACATTCGACATGTTAGGTTGCCTTAGGCTAGGATATAGCGTTATAGACGTATATAATGTTCCCACCGAGAAATTGGGGCCGTTACGCGAGGAACGTTGTAAAATATTTCATTCGACATGTTAGGTTGCCGTAGGCTAGGATATATAGCGTTATAGATGTATATAATGTTCCCACCGAGAAATTGGGGCCAACACGCGAGGAATGTTGTAAAACATTACATCCGAGGTGTTAGGTTGCCTTAGGTTAGGATATATAACGTTATAGACGTATATACTGTTCCCACCGAGAAGTAGGTGCCGACGCGCCAGGAATGTTGTAAAATATTACATTCGACATGTTAGGTTGCCTTAAGCTAGGATATATAGCGTTATAGACGTATATAATGTTTCCACCGAGAAGTAGCGGCCGAAGTGCCGGGAATGTTGTAAAATACTACGCTCGACATATTAGGTTGCCTTAGGCTAGGATATATAGCGTTATAGACGTATATACTGTTCCCACCGAGAAGTAGGTGCCGACGCGCCAGGAATGTTGTAAAACATTACATTAGAAATGTTAGGTTGCCTTAGGATAGGATATATAGCATTAAAGACGTATATAATGTTCCCACCGAGAAATAGGGGCCGACACGCCAGGAATGTTGTAAAATATTACATTCGACATGTTAGGTTGCCTTAAGCTAGGATATATAGCGTTATAGACGTATATAATGTTCCCAACTAGAAGTAGGGCCGAAGTGACGGGAATGCTCTAAAATATTACATTCGACATGTTAGGATTGCCTTAGGCTACGATATATAGCGATATAGACGTATATAATGTTCCCACCGAGAAGTAGGGGCCGTCGCGACAGGAATGTAGTAAAATATTACATCCGAGATGTTAGGTTGCCTTAGGCTAGGATATATAACGTTATAGACGTATGTACTGTTCCCACCGAGAAGTAGGTGCCGACGCGACAGGAATGTTGTAAAATATTACAATCAACATGTTAGGATTAGCTTAGGCTAGGATATATATCGTTATAGACGTATATACTGTTCCCACATAGAAGTAGGTGCCGACGCGACAGAAATGTTGTAAAATATCACATTCGACATGTTAGGTTGCCACAGGCTAGTATATATAGCGTCATAGACGAATATAATGTTCCCAACGAGAAGTAGGGGCCGAATTGACGGGAATGCTGTAAAATATTACATTCGACATGTTAGGATTGCCTTAGGCTAGGATGTATAGCGATATAGTCGTATATAATGTTCCCACCGAGAAGTAGGGGCCGGCGCGCCAGGAATGTCGTGAAATATTACATTCGACATGTTGGGTTGTCTTACGCTCGGATATATAGCGTGTTAGACGTATATAATGTTCCCACGGAGAAGTAGGTGCCGGCGAGCCAGGAATGTATTAAAATATAACATCCGAGATGTTAGGTTACCTTAGGCTAGGATATATAGCGTTATGGACGTATATAATGTTCCCACCGGAGAGTAGGGGCCGGCGGGCCAGGAATGTAGTAAAATATTACATTCGAGATGTTAGGTTGCCTTAGGCTAGGATATATAACGTTATAGACGTATATAATGTTCCCACCTAGAAGTAGGGGCAGACGTGCCAGGAATGTAGTAAAATATTACATCCGAGATGTTAGGTTGCCTTAGGTTAGGATATATAACGTTATTGACTTATATAATGTTCCAACCGAGAAATAGGGGCCGACGCGCCAGGAATGTTGTAAAATATTACGCTCGACATTTTAGGTTGCATTAGGCTAGAATATATAGCGATATAGACGTATATAATGTTCCCACCGAGAAGTAGGGGCCGGCGCACCAGAAATGTAGTAAAATATTACATCCGAGATGATAGGTTGCCTTAGGCTAGGATATATAACGTTATAGACGTATATAATATTCCCACCGAGAAGTAGGGGCCGACGAGCTAGGAATGTTGTAAAATATTACGCTCGACATGTTAGGTTGCCTTAGGCTAGGATATATAGCGATATAGACGTATATAATGTTCCCACCGAGAAGTAGTGGCCGGCGCGCCAGGAATGTAGTAAAATATTACATCCGAGATGATAGGTTGCCTTGGGCTAGGATATATAACGTTATAGACGTATATAATATTCCCACCGAGAAGTAGGGGCCGGCGAGCCAGGAATGTTGTAATATATTACGCTCGACATATTAGGTTGCCTTAGGCTAGGATATATAGCGATATAGACGTATATAATGTTCCCACCGAGAAGTAGGGGCCGGCGCGCCACGAATGTACTAAAATATTACATCCGAGATGTTAGGTTGCCTTAGGCTAGGATATATAACTTTATAGACTTAAATACTGTTCCCTCCGAGAAGTAGGTGCCGACGCGCCAGGAATGTTGTAAAATATTACATCCGAGATGTTAGGATTGCCATAGGCTAGTATGTATCACGTTATAGACGTATATAATGTTCCCACCGAGAAGTAGGGGCCGGCGCGCCAGGAATGTTGCAAAATACTACATTCGACATGTTAGGTTGCCGTGAGCTAGGATATATAGTGTTATAGACGCATATAATGTTCCCACCGAGTAGTAGGGGCCGGCGCGCCAGGAATGTTGCAAAATACTACATTCGACATATTAGGTTGCCTTAAGCTATGATACATAGCGTTATAGACGTATATAATGTTCCCACCGAGAAGTAGGGGCCGGCGCGCCAGGAATGTATTAAAATATAACATCCGAGATGTTAGGTTACCTTAGGCTAGGAAATATAGCGTTATGGATGTATATAATGTTCCCACCGGAAAGTAGGGGCCGACGAGTCAGAAATGTTGTAAAATATTACGCTCGACATGTTAGGTTGCCTTAGGCTAGGGTATATTGCGATGTAGACGTATATAATGTTCCCACCGAGAAGTAGGAGCCGACGTGCCAGGAATGTTGTAAAATATCACATTCGACATGTTAGGTTGCCACAAGCTAGTATATATAGCGTTATAGACGAATATAATGTTCCCAACGGGAAGTAGGGGCCGAAATGACGCGAATGCTGTAAAATATTACATTCGACATGTTAGGATTGCCTTAGGCTAGGATGTATAGCCATATAGTCGTATATAATGTTCCAACCGAGAAGTAGGGGCCGGCGCGCCAGGAATGTCGTGAAATATTACATTCGACATATTGGGTTGTCTTAGGCTCGGATATATAGCGTTTTAGATGTATATAATGTTCCCACCGAGAAGTAGGGGCCGGCGAGCCAGGAATGTATTAAAATATAACATCCGAGAAGTTAGGTTACCTTAGGCTAGGATATATAGCGTTATGGACGTATATAATGTTCCCACCGGAGAGTAGGGGCCGACGAGTCAGGAATGTTGTAAAATATTACGCTCGACATGTTAGGTTGCCTTAGGCTAGGGTATATAGCGATGTAGACGTATATAATGTTCCCACCGAGAAGTAGGGGTCGGCGCGCCAGGAATGTCGTAAAATATTACATCCGAGATGTTAGGATTGCCATAGGCTAGGATATACAACGTTATAGACGTATATAATGTTCCCACCGAGAAATAGGGGCCGGCGCGTCAGTAATGTAGTAAAATATTACATCCGAGACGTTAGGTTGCCTTAGGCTAGGATATATAACGTTATAGACGTATATAATATTCCCACCGAGAAGTAGGGGCCGGCGAGCCAGGAATGTTGTAAAATATTACGCTCGACATGTTAGGTTGCCTTAGGCTAGGATATATAGCGATATAGACGTATATCATGTTCCCACCGAGAAGTAGGGGCCGGCGCGCCACGAATGTACTAACATATTACATCCGAGATGTTAGGTTGCCTTAGGCTAGGATATATAACGTTATAGACGTATATAATATTCCCACCGAGAAGTAGGGGCCGTCGAGACAGGAATGTTGTAAAATATTACGCTCTACATGTTAGGTTGCCTTAGGCTATGATACATAGCGTTATAGACGTATATAATGTTCCCACCGATAAGTAGGGGCCGGCGCGCCAGGAATGTTGTAAAATATTACATTCGACATGTTAGGTTGCCTTAAGCTAGGATATATAGCGTTATAGACGTATATATTGTTCCCAACTAGAAGTAGGGCCGAAGTGACGGGAATGCTGTAAAATATTACATTCGACATGTTAGGATTGCCTTAGGCTACGATATATAGCGATATAGACGTATATAATGTTCCCACCGAGAAGTAGGGGCCGGCGCGACAGGAATGTTGTAAAATATTACAATCAACATGTTAGGATTAGCTTAGGCTAGGATATATATCGTTATAGACGTATATACTGTTCCCACATAGAAGTAGGTGCCGACGCGACAGAAATGTTGTAAAATATCACATTCGACATGTTAGGTTGCCACAAGCTAGTATATATAGCGTTATAGACGAATATAATGTTCCCAGCGAGAAGTAGGGGCCGAATTGACGGGAATGTTGTAAAATATTACACTCGACATGTTAGGTTGCCTTAGGCTAGGGTATATAGCCATGTAGCCGTATATAATGTTCCCACCGATAAGTAGGGTTCGGCGCGCCAGGAATGTCGTAAAATATTACATGCGAGATGTTAGGATTGCCATAGGCTAGGATATACAACGTTATATACGTATATAATGTTCCCACCGAGAAGTAGGGGCCCGCGCGCCACGAATGTAGTAAAATATTACATCCGAGATGTTAGGTTGCCTTAGGCTAGGATATATAACGTTATAGACTTATATACTGTTCCCTCCGAGAAGTCGGTGCCGACGCGCCAGGAATGTTGTAAAATATTAGAATCAACATGTTAGGATTACCTTAGGCTAGGATATATATCGTTATAGACGTATACACTGTTCCTACATAGAAGTAGGTGCCGACGCGACAGAAATGATGTAAAATATCACATTCGACATGTTAGGTTGCCACAAGCTAGTATATATAGCGTTATAGACGAATATAATGTTCCCACCGGAGAGTAGGGGCCGGCGGGCCAGGAATGTAGTAAAATATTAAATCCGAGATGTTAGGTTGCCTTAGGCTAGGATATATAACGTTATAGACGTATATAATGTCCAAACTGTGACGTACGGGGCGACACGAACGGGATTCTGTGAAACATTACCAGCGTGGGTCTACATGGGTTAGGTAAGGTTATATTACGATATAGAGTTATATAATGTTCCCACCGAGAAGTAGCATCCGCCCCGCCAGCAATGTTGTAAAATACTACATCCGAGATGTTAGGTTGCCTTAGGTTAGGATATATAACGTTATAGACGCATATAATGTCCCCACCGAGACGTACGGGACGACACGAACTGGATTCTGTAAAACATTACCAGCGAGGTTCTAGATGGGTTAGGTTAGGTTATATAACGATATAGAATTATATAATGTTCCCACCGAGAAGTAGTTTCCGCCCCGCCAGGATTGTTGTAAAATACTACATCCGAGATGTTAGGTTGCCCTAGGTTAGGATATATAACGTTATAGACGCACACAATGTCCCCACCGAGACGTACGGTACGACACGAACTGGATTCTGTAACACATTACCAGCGAGGGGCTAGGTGGGTTAGGTTAGGTTATATTACGTTATAGACGTATATAATGTTCCCACCGAGAAGTAGGGGCCGACCCGCCAGGAATGTTGTAAAATACTACATCCGAGATGTTAGGTTGCCTTAGGGTAGGATATATAACGTTCTAGACGCATATAATGTCCCCACCGAGAAGTACGGACTGACACGACCGGGATTCTGTAAAACATTACCAGCGAGGGGCTAGATGTGTTATGTTAGGTAATATTACGTTGTAGACGTATATAATGTTCCCACCGAGAAGTAGGGGCCGACCCGCCAGGAATGTTGTAAAATACTACATCCGAGATGTTAGGTTGCCTTAGGTTAGGATATATAACGTTCTAGACGCATATAATTTCCCCACCGAGGAATACGGGCCGACACGACCGGGATTCTGTAAAACATTACCAGCGAGGGGCTAATGGGTTAGGTTATGTTACGATATAGACGTGTATAATGTGCCCACCGAGAAGTAGGGGCCGACCCGCCTGGAATGATGTACAATACTACATTTGAGATGTTATGTTGCCTTAGGTTAGGATATATAACGTTATAGACCTATATAATGTCCCACGGAGACGTACGGGACGACACGAACTGGATTCTGTAAAACATTACCAGCGGGGGGCTAAATGGGTTAGGTTAGGTTATATTGCGGTATAGACGTATATAATGTGGCCACCGGGAAGTAGGGGCCGACCCGCCTGGAATGTTGTAAAATACTACATTTGAGATGTTAGGTTGCCTTAGGTTAGGATATATAACGTTATAGACGTATATAATGTCCGCACAGTGACGTACGGGGCGACACGAACGGGATTCTGTGAAACATTACCAGCGTGGGTCTACATGGGTTAGGTTAGGTTATATTATGATATAGACTTATATAATGTTCGCACCGAGAAGTTGGTTCCGCCCCGCCAGGAATGTTGTAAAATACTACATCCGAGATGTTAGGTTGCCTTAGGTTGGGATATATAACGTTATAGACGCATATAATGTCACCACCGAGACGTACGGGCCGACACGACCGGGATTGTGTAAAACATTACCAGCGAGGGTTTAGATGGGTTAGGTTAGGTTATATTACGTTATAGACGTATATAATGTACCCAACGAGAATTAGGGGCCGACCCGAGTGGAATGTTGTAAAATACTACATTCGAGATGTTAGGTTGCCTTAGGTTAGGATATATAACGTTATAGACGTATATAATGTCCGAACTGTGACCTACGGGGCGACACGAAAGGGATTCTGTGAAACATTACCAGCGTGGGTCTGGATGGGTTAGGTTAGGTTATATTATGATATAGACTTATATAATGTTCCCACCGAGAAGTAAGTTCCGCCCCGCCAGGAATGTTGTAAAATACTACATCCGAGATGTTAGGTTGCCTTAGGGTAGGATATATAACGTTCTAGACGCATACAATGTCCCCACCGAGACGTATGGGACGACACGAACTGGATTCTGTAAAACATTGCCAGCGAGGGGCTAGATGGGTTAGGTTAGGTAATATTACGTTGTAGACGTATATAATGTTCCCACCGAGAAGTAGGGGCCGACCCGCCAGGAATGTTGTAAAATACTACATCCGAGATGTTAGGTTGCCTTAGGTTAGGATATATAAAGTTATGGACGCATACAATGTCCCCAACGAGACGTACGGGACGACTCGAAGTGGATTCTGTAAGAAATAACCAGCGAGGGGCTAGATGGGTTAAGTTAGGTTATATTACGTTATGGACGTATATAATGTTCCCACCGAGAAGTAGGGGCCGACCCGAGTGGAATGTTGTAAAATGCTACATTCGAGATGTTAGGTTGCCTTAGGTTAGGATATATAACGTTATAGACGTATATAATGTCCAAACTGTGACGTACGGGGCGACACGAACGGGATTCTGTGAAACATTACCAGCGTGGGTCTACATGGGTTACGTTAGGTTATATTATGATATAGACTTATATAATGTTCGCACCGAGAAGTAGGTTCCGCCCCGCCAGGAATGTTGTAAAATACAACACCCGAGATGTTAGATTGCCCTAGGTTAGGATATATAACGTTATAGACGCATACAATGTCCCCACCGAGACGTATGGGACGACACGAACTGGATTCTGTAAAACATTACCAGCGAGGGAATAGATGGGTTAGGTTAGGTAATACTACGTTGTAGACGTATATAATGTTCCCACCGAGAAGTAGGGGCCGACCCGAGTGGAATGTTGTAAAATGCTACATTCGAGATGTTAGGTTGCCTTAGGTTAGGATATATAACGTTATAGACGTATATAATGTCCAAACTGTGACGTACGGGGCGACACGAACGGGATTCTGTGAAACATTACCAGCGTGGGTCTACATGGGTTAGGTTAGGTTATATTATGATATAGACTTATATAATGTTCGCACCGAGAAGTAGGTTCCGCCCCGCCAGGAATGTTGTAAAATACAACATCCAAGATGTTAGATTGCCCTAGGTTAGGATATATAACGTTATAGACGCATACAATGTCCCCACCGAGACGTATGGGACGACACGAACTGGATTCTGTAAAACATTACCAGCGAGGGACTAGATGGGTTAGGTTAGGTAATACTACGTTGTAGACGTATACAATGTTCCCACCGAGAAGTAGGGGCCGACCCGAGTGGAATGTTGTAAAATACTACATTCGAGATGTTAGGTGGCCTTAGGTTAGGAAATATAACGTTATAGACGTATATAATTTCCGATCTGTGACGTACGGGGCGACACGAACGGGATTCTGTGAAACATTACCAGCGTGGGTCTACATGGGTTAGGTTAGGTTATATTATGATATAGACTTATATAATGTTCCCACCGAGAAGTAAGTTCCGCCCCGCCAGGAATGTTGTAAAATACAACATCCGAGATGTTATGTTGCCTTAGGTTAGGATATATAACGTTATAGACGCATACAATGTCCCCACCGAGACGTACGGGACGACACGAACTGGATTCTGTAAAACATTACCAGCGAGGTTCTAGATGGGTTAGGTTAGGTTATATAACGATATAGAATTATATAATGTTCCCACCGAGAAGTAGTTTCCGCCCCGCCAGGATTGTTGTAAAATACTACATCCGAGATGTTAGGTTGCCCTAGGTTAGGATATATAACGTTATAGACGCACACAATGTCCCCACCGAGACGTACGGTACGACACGAACTGGATTCTGTAAAACATTACCAGCGAGGGGCTAGGTGGGTTAGGTTAGGTTATATTACGTTATAGACGTATATAATGTTCCCACCGAGACGTGGGGACCTACATGCCAGGGATCTTTTAAAATATTACATCCCAGATGTTATGTTGCGTTAGGTTAGGATATACAACGTTATAGACGTATATAATGTACCCACGGAGACGTAGGGACCGACATGCCAGGAATGTTGTAAAATATTACATACCAGATGTTAGGTTGCGTTAGGTTAGGATATACAACGTTATAGATGTATATAATGTCCCCATCGAGAAGTAGACGACGACACGCCAGGAATGTTGTAAAATATTACATCCCAGGTGTTAGGTTGCGTTAGGTTAGAATATACAACGTTATAGACGTATATAATGTCCCCATCGAGAAGCAGGCGACGACACGCCAGGAATGTTGTAAAATGTAACATCCGAGATGTTATGTTGCCATACGTTAGGATATGTAACGTTATAGACGTATATAATTTTCCCACCGAAAAGTAGCAGCCGAAGCGCCAGGAATGTAGTAAAATATTACATCCGAGGTGTTAGGTTGCCTTAGGTTAGGATATATATCGTTATAGACGTATATAATGTTCCCACCGAGACGTAGGGACAGACATGCCAGGAATGTTGTCCAATATTACATTAGACATGTTACGTTGCCTTAGGAGAGGATATATAACGTTATAGACGTATATACTGTTCCCACCGAGAAGGAGGTGCCGACGCGCCAGGAATGTTGTAAAATATTACATTCGACATGTTAGGTTGCCTTAAGCTAGAATATATAGCGTTATAGACGTATGTGATATTCCCACCGAGAAGTAGGGGCCGACCAGCCAGCAATGTTGTATAATATTACATTCGACATGTTAGGATTGCCCTAGGCTAGGATATATAGCTTTATAGACGTATATAATGTTCCCACTGAGAAGTAGGTGCCAACGCGCCAGGAATGTTGTAAAATATTACATTCGACATGTTTGGTTGCCTTAAGCTAGGATATATAGCGTTATAGACGTATATAACGTTCCCACCGAGACGTAGCGGCCGACACACCAGGAATGTTGTTTAATATTACACCCGAGATGTTAGATTCCCTTAGGTTAGGACATACAATGTTATAGACGTATATAATGTCTCCATCGGGAAGTAGGCGACAACTCGCCAGGAATGTTGTAAAATATTACATTCGACATGTTAGGTTGCCTTAGGCTAGGATATATAACGTTATAGACGTATACAATGACGGCACCGTGACGTACGGGAGGACGAGAACGAGATTCTGTAAAACAGTACCAGCGAGATTCTAGATGGGTTAGGCTAGGTTATATTACGTTATAGACGTATATAATGTGCCCACCGAGAAGTAGCGGCCGACCCGCCAGGAATTTTGGAAAATACTACATCCGAGATGTTAGGTTGGCTTAGGTTAGGATATATAACGTTATAGACGTATACAATGTCCGCACCGTGACGTACGGGACGACACGAACGAGATTCTGTAAATCATTACCAGCGAGATGCTAGATGGGTTAGGTTAGGTTATATTACGATATAGCCTTATATAATGTCCCCACCGAGAAGTGGGGCCGAACCGCCAGGAATGTTGTGAAATACTACATTCGAGATGTTAGGTTGCCTTCGGGTGGGATATACAATGTTATAGACGTATATAATGTCCCCACCGAGACGTACGGGACGACACGAACGGGATTCTGTAAAACATTACCGCCGAGGGGCTAGATGGGTTAGGTTAGGTTATATTACGTTATGGACGAATATAATGTTCCCACCGAGAAGTAGGGGCCGACCCGCCAGGAGTGTTGTGAAATACTACATCCGAGATGTTAAGTTGCCTTAGGTTAGGATATATAACGTCATAGACTTATATAATGTCCGCACCGTGTCGTATGGGGCGACACGAACGGGATTCTGTAAAACATTACCGCCGAGGGGCTAGATGGGTTAGGTTAGGTTATATTACGTTATGGACGAATATAATGTTCCCACCGAGAAGTAGGGGCCGACCCGCCAGTAATTTTGGAAAATACTACATCCGAGATGTTAGGTTGCCTTAGGTTGGGTTATATAACGTTATAGACTTATATAATGTCCGAACCGTGACGTACGGGGCGACACGAACGGGATTCTGTGAAACATTACCAGCGAGGGTCTAGATGGGTTAGGTTAGGTTATATTACGATATAGACTTATATAATGTCCCTACCGAGAAGTGGGGCCGACCCGCCTGGAATGTTGTGAAATACTACATTCGAGAAGTTAGGTTGCCTTCGGGTGGGGTATACAATGTTATAGACGTATATAATGTCCCCACCGAGAAGTATGAGCCAACACGACCGGGATTCTGTAAAACATTATCACCGATGGGCAAAATGGGTTAGGTTAGGTTATATTACGATATAGACGTATATAATGTGCCCACGGAAAAGTAGGGGCCGAACAGCCTGAAATGTTGTAAAATACTACATTCGAGATGTTAAGTTGCCTTAGGTTAGGATATATAACGTTATAGATTTATATAATGTCCGCACCGAGACGTACGGGACGACACGAACGGGATTCTGTAAACCATTACCGCCGAGGGGCTGGATGGGTTAGGTTAGGTTATATTACGTTATAGACGTATATAATGTTCCCACCGAGAAGTAGGGGCCGGCCCGCCAGGTATTTTGGAAAATACTACATCCGAGATGTTAGGTTGCCTTAGGTTAGGATATATAACGTTATAGACGTATATAATATCCGCACCGTGACGTACGGGGCGACATGAACGGGATTCTGTAAAACATTACCAGCGAGGGGCTAGATGGGTTAGGTTAGGTAACATTACGTTGTAGACGTATATAATGTGCCCACCGAGAAGTACGGGCCGACCCGCCGGGAATGTTGTAAAATACTACATTTGAGATGTTAGGTTGCCTTAGGTTAGGCTATATAACGTTATAGACGTACATAATGTCCGAACCGTGACGTACGGGGCGACACGAACGGGATTCTGTGAAACATTTCCAGCGTGGGTCTAGATGGGTTAGGTTAGGTTATATTATGAAATCGAATTATATAATGTTCCCATCGAGAAGTAGGTTCCGCCCCGCCAGAAATGTTGTAAAATACTACATCCGAGATGTTAGGTTGCCTTAGGTTAGGATATATAACGTTATAGACGTATATAATATTCCCACCGAGAAGTAGGGGCCGGCGAGCCAGGAATGTTGTAAAATATTACGCTCGACATGTTAGGTTGCCTTAGGCTAGGATATATAGCGATATAGACGTATATAATGTTCCCACCGAGAAGTAGGGGCCGGCGCGCCACGAATGTACTAACATATTACATCCGAGATGTTAGGTTGCCTTAGGCTAGGATATATAACGTTATAGACGTATATAATATTCCCACCGAGAAGTAGGGGCCGTCGAGACAGGAATGTTGTAAAATATTACGCTCTACATGTTAGGTTGCCTTAGGCTAGGATATATAGCGATATAGACGTAAATAATGTTCCCACCGAGAAGTAGGGGCCAGCGCGCCACGAATGTAGTAAAATATTACATCCGAGATGTTAGGTTGCCTTAGGCTAGGATATATAACTTTATAGACTTAAATACTGTTCCCTCCGAGAAGTAGGTGCCGACGCGCCAGGAATGTTGTAAAATATTACATCCGAGATGTTAGGATTGCCATAGGCTAGTATGTATAACGTTATAGACGTATATAATGTTCCCACCGTGAAGTAGGGGCCGGCGCGCCAGGAATGTTGCAAAATACTACATTCGACATGTTAGGTTGCCGTGAGCTAGGATATATAGTGTTATAGACGTATATAATGTTCCCACCGAGTAGTAGGGGCCGGCGCGCCAGGAATGTTGCAAAATACTACATTCGACATATTAGGTTGCCTTAAGCTATGATACATAGCGTTATAGACGTATATAATGTTCCCACCGATAAGTAGGGGCCGGCGCGCCAGGAATGTTGTAAAATATTACATTCGACATGTTAGGTTGCCTTAAGCTAGGATATATAGCGTTATAGACGTATATAATGTTCCCAACTAGAAGTAGGGCCGAAGTGACGGGAATGCTGTAAAATATGACATTAGACATGTTAGGATTGCCTTAGGCTACGATATATAGCGATATAGACGTATATAATGTTCCCACCGAGAAGTAGGGGCCGGCGCGACAGGAATGTTGTAAAATATTACAATCAACATGTTAGGATTAGCTTAGGCTAGGATATATATCGTTATAGACGTATATACTGTTCCCACATAGAAGTAGGTGCCGACGCGACAGAAATGTTGTAAAATATCACGTTCGACATGTTAGGTTGCCACAAGCTAGTATATATAGCGTTATAGACGAATATAATGTTCCCAGCGAGAAGTAGGGGCCGAATTGACGGGAATGTTGTAAAATATTACACTCGACATGTTAGGTTGCCTTAGGCTAGGGTATATAGCCATGTAGCCGTATATAATGTTCCCACCGATAAGTAGGGTTCGGCGCGCCAGGAATGTCGTAAAATATTACATGCGAGATGTTAGGATTGCCATAGGCTAGGATATACAACGTTATATACGTATATAATGTTCCCACCGAGAAGTAGGGGCCCGCGCGCCACGAATGTAGTAAAATATTACATCCGAGATGTTAGGTTGCCTTAGGCTAGGATATATAACGTTATAGACTTATATACTGTTCCCTCCGAGAAGTCGGTGCCGACGCGCCAGGAATGTTGTAAAATATTAGAATCAACATGTTAGGATTACCTTAGGCTAGGATATATATCGTTATAGACGTATACACTGTTCCTACATAGAAGTAGGTGCCGACGCGACAGAAATGATGTAAAATATCACATTCGACATGTTAGGTTGCCACAAGCTAGTATATATAGCGTTATAGACGAATATAATGTTCCCACCGGAGAGTAGGGGCCGGCGGGCCAGGAATGTAGTAAAATATTAAATCCGAGATGTTAGGTTGCCTTAGGCTAGGATATATAACGTTATAGACGTATATAATGTCCAAACTGTGACGTACGGGGCGACACGAACGGGATTCTGTGAAACATTACCAGCGTGGGTCTACATGGGTTAGGTAAGGTTATATTACGATATAGAGTTATATAATGTTCCCACCGAGAAGTAGCATCCGCCCCGCCAGCAATGTTGTAAAATACTACATCCGAGATGTTAGGTTGCCTTAGGTTAGGATATATAACGTTATAGACGCATATAATGTCCCCACCGAGACGTACGGGACGACACGAACTGGATTCTGTAAAACATTACCAGCGAGGTTCTAGATGGGTTAGGTTAGGTTATATAACGATATAGAATTATATAATGTTCCCACCGAGAAGTAGTTTCCGCCCCGCCAGGATTGTTGTAAAATACTACATCCGAGATGTTAGGTTGCCCTAGGTTAGGATATATAACGTTATAGACGCACACAATGTCCCCACCGAGACGTACGGTACGACACGAACTGGATTCTGTAACACATTACCAGCGAGGGGCTAGGTGGGTTAGGTTAGGTTATATTACGTTATAGACGTATATAATGTTCCCACCGAGAAGTAGGGGCCGACCCGCCAGGAATGTTGTAAAATACTACATCCGAGATGTTAGGTTGCCTTAGGGTAGGATATATAACGTTCTAGACGCATATAATGTCCCCACCGAGAAGTACGGACTGACACGACCGGGATTCTGTAAAACATTACCAGCGAGGGGCTAGATGTGTTATGTTAGGTAATATTACGTTGTAGACGTATATAATGTTCCCACCGAGAAGTAGGGGCCGACCCGCCAGGAATGTTGTAAAATACTACATCCGAGATGTTAGGTTGCCTTAGGTTAGGATATATAACGTTCTAGACGCATATAATTTCCCCACCGAGGAATACGGGCCGACACGACCGGGATTCTGTAAAACATTACCAGCGAGGGGCTAATGGGTTAGGTTATGTTACGATATAGACGTGTATAATGTGCCCACCGAGAAGTAGGGGCCGACCCGCCTGGAATGATGTACAATACTACATTTGAGATGTTATGTTGCCTTAGGTTAGGATATATAACGTTATAGACCTATATAATGTCCCACGGAGACGTACGGGACGACACGAACTGGATTCTGTAAAACATTACCAGCGGGGGGCTAAATGGGTTAGGTTAGGTTATATTGCGGTATAGACGTATATAATGTGGCCACCGGGAAGTAGGGGCCGACCCGCCTGGAATGTTGTAAAATACTACATTTGAGATGTTAGGTTGCCTTAGGTTAGGATATATAACGTTATAGACGTATATAATGTCCGCACAGTGACGTACGGGGCGACACGAACGGGATTCTGTGAAACATTACCAGCGTGGGTCTACATGGGTTAGGTTAGGTTATATTATGATATAGACTTATATAATGTTCGCACCGAGAAGTTGGTTCCGCCCCGCCAGGAATGTTGTAAAATACTACATCCGAGATGTTAGGTTGCCTTAGGTTGGGATATATAACGTTATAGACGCATATAATGTCACCACCGAGACGTACGGGCCGACACGACCGGGATTGTGTAAAACATTACCAGCGAGGGTTTAGATGGGTTAGGTTAGGTTATATTACGTTATAGACGTATATAATGTACCCAACGAGAATTAGGGGCCGACCCGAGTGGAATGTTGTAAAATACTACATTCGAGATGTTAGGTTGCCTTAGGTTAGGATATATAACGTTATAGACGTATATAATGTCCGAACTGTGACCTACGGGGCGACACGAACGGGATTCTGTGAAACATTACCAGCGTGGGTCTGGATGGGTTAGGTTAGGTTATATTATGATATAGACTTATATAATGTTCCCACCGAGAAGTAAGTTCCGCCCCGCCAGGAATGTTGTAAAATACTACATCCGAGATGTTAGGTTGCCTTAGGGTAGGATATATAACGTTCTAGACGCATACAATGTCCCCACCGAGACGTATGGGACGACACGAACTGGATTCTGTAAAACATTGCCAGCGAGGGGCTAGATGGGTTAGGTTAGGTAATATTACGTTGTAGACGTATATAATGTTCCCACCGAGAAGTAGGGGCCGACCCGCCAGGAATGTTGTAAAATACTACATCCGAGATGTTAGGTTGCCTTAGGTTAGGATATATAAAGTTATGGACGCATACAATGTCCCCAACGAGACGTACGGGACGACTCGAAGTGGATTCTGTAAGAAATAACCAGCGAGGGGCTAGATGGGTTAGGTTAGGTAATACTACGTTGTAGACGTATACAATGTTCCCACCGAGAAGTAGGGGCCGACCCGAGTGGAATGTTGTAAAATACTACATTCGAGATGTTAGGTGGCCTTAGGTTAGGAAATATAACGTTATAGACGTATATAATTTCCGATCTGTGACGTACGGGGCGACACGAACGGGATTCTGTGAAACATTACCAGCGTGGGTCTACATGGGTTAGGTTAGGTTATATTATGATATAGACTTATATAATGTTCCCACCGAGAAGTAAGTTCCGCCCCGCCAGGAATGTTGTAAAATACAACATCCGAGATGTTATGTTGCCTTAGGTTAGGATATATAACGTTATAGACGCATACAATGTCCCCACCGAGACGTACGGGACGACACGAACTGGATTCTGTAAAACATTACCAGCGAGGTTCTAGATGGGTTAGGTTAGGTTATATAACGATATAGAATTATATAATGTTCCCACCGAGAAGTAGTTTCCGCCCCGCCAGGATTGTTGTAAAATACTACATCCGAGATGTTAGGTTGCCCTAGGTTAGGATATATAACGTTATAGACGCACACAATGTCCCCACCGAGACGTACGGTACGACACGAACTGGATTCTGTAAAACATTACCAGCGAGGGGCTAGGTGGGTTAGGTTAGGTTATATTACGTTATAGACGTATATAATGTTCCCACCGAGACGTGGGGACCTACATGCCAGGGATCTTTTAAAATATTACATCCCAGATGTTATGTTGCGTTAGGTTAGGATATACAACGTTATAGACGTATATAATGTACCCACGGAGACGTAGGGACCGACATGCCAGGAATGTTGTAAAATATTACATACCAGATGTTAGGTTGCGTTAGGTTAGGATATACAACGTTATAGATGTATATAATGTCCCCATCGAGAAGTAGACGACGACACGCCAGGAATGTTGTAAAATATTACATCCCAGGTGTTAGGTTGCGTTAGGTTAGAATATACAACGTTATAGACGTATATAATGTCCCCATCGAGAAGCAGGCGACGACACGCCAGGAATGTTGTAAAATGTAACATCCGAGATGTTATGTTGCCATACGTTAGGATATGTAACGTTATAGACGTATATAATTTTCCCACCGAAAAGTAGCAGCCGAAGCGCCAGGAATGTAGTAAAATATTACATCCGAGGTGTTAGGTTGCCTTAGGTTAGGATATATATCGTTATAGACGTATATAATGTTCCCACCGAGACGTAGGGACAGACATGCCAGGAATGTTGTCCAATATTACATTAGACATGTTAGGTTGCCTTAGGAGAGGATATATAACGTTATAGACGTATATACTGTTCCCACCGAGAAGGAGGTGCCGACGCGCCAGGAATGTTGTAAAATATTACATTCGACATGTTAGGTTGCCTTAAGCTAGAATATATAGCGTTATAGACGTATGTGATATTCCCACCGAGAAGTAGGGGCCGACCAGCCAGCAATGTTGTATAATATTACATTCGACATGTTAGGATTGCCCTAGGCTAGGATATATAGCTTTATAGACGTATATAATGTTCCCACTGAGAAGTAGGTGCCAACGCGCCAGGAATGTTGTAAAATATTACATTCGACATGTTTGGTTGCCTTAAGCTAGGATATATAGCGTTATAGACGTATATAACGTTCCCACCGAGACGTAGCGGCCGACACACCAGGAATGTTGTTTAATATTACACCCGAGATGTTAGATTCCCTTAGGTTAGGACATACAATGTTATAGACGTATATAATGTCTCCATCGGGAAGTAGGCGACAACTCGCCAGGAATGTTGTAAAATATTACATTCGACATGTTAGGTTGCCTTAGGCTAGGATATATAACGTTATAGACGTATACAATGACGGCACCGTGACGTACGGGAGGACGAGAACGAGATTCTGTAAAACAGTACCAGCGAGATTCTAGATGGGTTAGGCTAGGTTATATTACGTTATAGACGTATATAATGTGCCCACCGAGAAGTAGCGGCCGACCCGCCAGGAATTTTGGAAAATACTACATCCGAGATGTTAGGTTGGCTTAGGTTAGGATATATAACGTTATAGACGTATACAATGTCCGCACCGTGACGTACGGCACGACACGAACGAGATTCTGTAAATCATTACCAGCGAGATGCTAGATGGGTTAGGTTAGGTTATATTACGATATAGCCTTATATAATGTCCCCACCGAGAAGTGGGGCCGAACCGCCAGGAATGTTGTGAAATACTACATTCGAGATGTTAGGTTGCCTTCGGGTGGGATACACAATGTTATAGACGTATATAATGTCCCCACCGAGACGTACGGGACGACACGAACGGGATTCTGTAAAACATTACCGCCGAGGGGCTAGATGGGTTAGGTTAGGTTATATTACGTTATGGACGAATATAATGTTCCCACCGAGAAGTAGGGGCCGACCCGCCAGGAGTGTTGTGAAATACTACATCCGAGATGTTAAGTTGCCTTAGGTTAGGATATATAACGTCATAGACTTATATAATGTCCGCACCGTGTCGTATGGGGCGACACGAACGGGATTCTGTAAAACATTACCGCCGAGGGGCTAGATGGGTTAGGTTAGGTTATATTACGTTATGGACGAATATAATGTTCCCACCGAGAAGTAGGGGCCGACCCGCCAGTAATTTTGGAAAATACTACATCCGAGATGTTAGGTTGCCTTAGGTTGGGTTATATAACGTTATAGACTTATATAATGTCCGAACCGTGACGTACGGGGCGACACGAACGGGATTCTGTGAAACATTACCAGCGAGGGTCTAGATGGGTTAGGTTAGGTTATATTACGATATAGACTTATATAATGTCCCTACCGAGAAGTGGGGCCGACCCGCCTGGAATGTTGTGAAATACTACATTCGAGAAGTTAGGTTGCCTTCGGGTGGGGTATACAATGTTATAGACGTATATAATGTCCCCACCGAGAAGTATGAGCCAACACGACCGGGATTCTGTAAAACATTATCACCGATGGGCAAAATGGGTTAGGTTAGGTTATATTACGATATAGACGTATATAATGTGCCCACGGAAAAGTAGGGGCCGAACAGCCTGAAATGTTGTAAAATACTACATTCGAGATGTTAAGTTGCCTTAGGTTAGGATATATAACGTTATAGATTTATATAATGTCCGCACCGAGACGTACGGGACGACACGAACGGGATTCTGTAAACCATTACCGCCGAGGGGCTGGATGGGTTAGGTTAGGTTATATTACGTTATAGACGTATATAATGTTCCCACCGAGAAGTAGGGGCCGGCCCGCCAGGTATTTTGGAAAATACTACATCCGAGATGTTAGGTTGCCTTAGGTTAGGATATATAACGTTATAGACGTATATAATATCCGCACCGTGACGTACGGGGCGACATGAACGGGATTCTGTAAAACATTACCAGCGAGGGGCTAGATGGGTTAGGTTAGGTAACATTACGTTGTAGACGTATATAATGTGCCCACCGAGAAGTACGGGCCGACCCGCCGGGAATGTTGTAAAATACTACATTTGAGATGTTAGGTTGCCTTAGGTTAGGCTATATAACGTTATAGACGTACATAATGTCCGAACCGTGACGTACGGGGCGACACGAACGGGATTCTGTGAAACATTTCCAGCGTGGGTCTAGATGGGTTAGGTTAGGTTATATTATGAAATCGAATTATATAATGTTCCCATCGAGAAGTAGGTTCCGCCCCGCCAGAAATGTTGTAAAATACTACATCCGAGATGTTAGGTTGCCTTAGGTTAGGATATATAACGTTATAGACGCATACAATGTCCCCACCGAGACGTACGGGACGAAGCGAACTGGATTCTGTAAAACATTACCAGCGAGGGGCTAGATGGGTTAGGTTAGGTAACATTACGTTGTAGACGTATATAATGTGCCCACCGAGAAGTTCGGGCCGACCCGCCAGGAATGTTGTAAAATACTACATCCGAGATGTTAAGTTGCCTTAGGTTAGGATATATAACGTTATAGACTTATATGATGTCCGCACCGAGACGTACGGGACGCCACGAACGTGATTCTATAAAACTTTACCGCCGAGGGGCTAGATGCGTTAGGTTAGGTTATATTACGTTATGGACAAATATAATGTTCCCACCGAGAAGTAGCGGCCGACCCGCCAGGAATTTTGGAAAATACTACATCCGAGATGTTAGGTTGCCTTAGGTTAGGATATATAACGTTATAGACGCATACAATGTCCCCACCGAGACGTACGGGACGATACGAACTGGATTCTGTAAAACATTACCAGCGAGGGGCTAGATGGGTTAGGTTAGGTAATATTACGTTGTAGACGTATACAATTTGCCCACCGAGAAGTAAGTTCCGCCCCGCCAGGAATGTTGTAAAATACAACATCCGAGATGTTATGTTGCCTTAGGTTAGGATATATAACGTTATAGACGCATACAATGTCCCCACCGAGACGTACGGGACGACACGAACTGGATTCTGTAAAACATTACCAGCGAGGTTCTAGATGGGTTAGGTTAGGTTATATAACGATATAGAATTATATAATGTTCCCACCGAGAAGTAGTTTCCGCCCCGCCAGGATTGTTGTAAAATACTACATCCGAGATGTTAGGTTGCCTTAGGTTAGGATATATAACGTTCTAGACGCATATAATTTCCCCACCGAGAAGTACGGGGAGACACGACCGGGATTCTGTAAAACATTACCCGCGAGGGGCTAGATCGGTTAGGTTAGGTTATATTACGTTATGGACGTATATACTGTACCCAACGAGAATTAGGGGCCGACCCGAGTGGAATGTTGTAAAATACTACATTCGAGATGTTAGGTTGCCTTAGGTTAGGATATATAACGTTATAGACGTATATAATGTCCCCACCGAGAAGTATGAGCCAACACGACCGGGATTCTGTAAAACATTATCAACGAGGGGCAAAATGGGTTAGGTTAGATTATATTACGATATAGACGTATATAATGCGCCCACCGAGAAGTATTGGCCGACCCGCCAGGAATGTTGTAAAATACTACATCCGAGATGTTAGGTTGCCTTAGGTTAGGATATATAACGTTCTACACGCATATAATTTCCCCACCGAGACGTACGGGACGACACGAACTGGATTCTGTAAAACATTACCAGTGAGGGGCTAGATGGGTTAGGTTAGGTTATATTACGATATAGCCTTATATAATGTCCCCACCGAGAAGTGGGGCCGAACCGCCAGGAATGTTGTAAAATACTACATCCGAGATGTTAGGTTGCCTTAGGTGAGGATATATAACGTTGTAGACGCATACATTGTCCCCACCGAGACGTACGGGACGCCACGAACGGGATTCTGTAAAACATTACCGCCGAGGGGCTAGATGGGTTAGGTTAGGTTATATTACGTTATGGACGAATATAATGTTCCCACCGAGAAGTAGGGGCCGACCCGCCAGTAATTTTGGAAAATATTACATCCGAGATGTTAGTTTGCCTTAGGTTAGGATATATAACGTTATAGACGCATACAATGTCCCCACCGAGACGTACGGAACGATACGAACTGGATTCTGTAAAACATTACCAGCGAGGGGCTAGATGGGTTAGGTTAGGTTATATTACGTTATGGACGTATATAATGTTCCCACCGAGAAGTAGGGGCCGACCCGCCAGGTATTTTGGAAAATACTACATCCGAGATATTAGGTTACCTTAGGTTAGGATATATAACGTTCTAGACGCATATAATTTCCCCACCGAGAAGTACGGGGAGACACGACCGGGATTCTGTAAAACATTATCAGCGAGGGGCTAGATGGGTTAGGTTAGGTTATATTACGTTATAGACGTATATACTGTACCCAACGAGAATTAGGGGCCGACCCGAGTGGAATGTTGTAAAATACTACATTTGAGATGTTAGGTTGCCTTAGGTTAGGAAATATAACGTCATAGACTTATATAATGTCCGCACCGAGACGTACGGGACGACACGAACGGGCTTCTGTAAAACATTACCGCCGAGGGGCTAGATGGGTTAGGTTAGGTTATATTACGTTATGGACGAATATAATGTTCCCACCGAGAAGTAGGGGCCGACCCGCCAGGAGTGTTGTGAAATACTACATCCGAGATGTTAAGTTGCCTTAGGTTAGGATATATAACGTCATAGACTTATATAATGTCCGCACCGTGTCGTATGGGGCGACACGAACGGGATTCTGTAAAACATTACCGCCGAGGGGCTAGATGGGTTAGGTTAGGTTAAATTACGTTATGGACGAATATAATGTTCCCACCGAGAAGTAGGGGCCGACCCGCCAGGAATTTTGGAAAATACTACATCCGAGATAATAGGTTGCCTTAGGTTAGGATATATAAAGTTATAGACGCATACAATGTCCCCACCGAAACGTACGTGACGACACGAACTGGATTCTGTAAAACATTACCAGCGAGGGGCTAGATGGGTTAGGTTAGGTAATATTACGTTGTAGACGTATATAATGTTCCCACCGAGAAGTACGTCCCGATCCGCCAGGAATGTTGTAAAATACTACATCCGAGATGTTAGGTTGCCTTAGGTTAGGATATATAACGTTATAGACGCATACAATGTCCCCACCGAGACGTACGGGACGAAGCGAACTGGATTCTGTAAAACATTACCAGCGAGGGGCTAGATGGGTTAGGTTAGGTAACATTACGTTGTAGACGTATATAATGTGCCCACCGAGAAGTTCGGGCCGACCCGCCTGGAATGTTGTAAAATACTACATTTGAGATGTTAGGTTGCCTTAGGTTAGGCTATATAACGTTATAGACGTATATAATGTCCGAACCGTGACGTACGGGGCGACACGAACGGGATTCTGTGAAACATTTCCAGTGTGGGTCTAGATGGGTTAGGTTAGGTTATATTATGAAATAGACTTATTTAATGTTCCCACCGAGAAGTAGGGGCCGACCCGCCAGGAATGTTGTAAAATACTACATCCGAGATGTTAGGTTGCCTTAGGTTAGGATATATAACGTTCTAGACGCATATAATTTCCCCACCGAGAAGTACGGGGAGACACGACCGGGATTCTGTAAAACATTACCCGCGAGGGGCTAGATCGGTTAGGTTAGGTTATATTACGTTATGGACGTATATACTGTACCCAACGAGAATTAGGGGCCGACCCGAGTGGAATGTTGTAAAATACTACATTCGAGATGTTAGGTTGCCTTAGGTTAGGATATATAACGTTATAGACGTATATAATGTCCCCACCGAGAAGTATGAGCCAACACGACCGGGATTCTGTAAAACATTATCAACGAGGGGCAAAATGGGTTAGGTTAGATTATATTACGATATAGACGTATATAATGCGCCCACCGAGAAGTATTGGCCGACCCGCCAGGAATGTTGTAAAATACTACATCCGAGATGTTAGGTTGCCTTAGGTTAGGATATATAACGTTCTAGACGCATATAATTTCCCCACCGAGACGTACGGGACGACACGAACTGGATTCTGTAAAACATTACCAGTGAGGGGCTAGATGGGTTAGGTTAGGTTATATTACGATATAGCCTTATATAATGTCCCCACCGAGAAGTGGGGCCGAACCGCCAGGAATGTTGTAAAATACTACATCCGAGATGTTAGGTTGCCTTAGGTGAGGATATATAACGTTGTAGACGCATACATTGTCCCCACCGAGACGTACGGGACGCCACGAACGGGATTCTGTAAAACATTACCGCCGAGGGGCTAGATGGGTTAGGTTAGGTTATATTACGTTATGGACGAATATAATGTTCCCACCGAGAAGTAGGGGCCGACCCGCCAGTAATTTTGGAAAATATTACATCCGAGATGTTAGTTTGCCTTAGGTTAGGATATATAACGTTATAGACGCATACAATGTCCCCACCGAGACGTACGGAACGATACGAACTGGATTCTGTAAAACATTACCAGCGAGGGGCTAGATGGGTTAGGTTAGGTTATATTACGTTATGGACGTATATAATGTTCCCACCGAGAAGTAGGGGCCGACCCGCCAGGTATTTTGGAAAATACTACATCCGAGATATTAGGTTACCTTAGGTTAGGATATATAACGTTCTAGACGCATATAATTTCCCCACCGAGAAGTACGGGGAGACACGACCGGGATTCTGTAAAACATTATCAGCGAGGGGCTAGATGGGTTAGGTTAGGTTATATTACGTTATAGACGTATATACTGTACCCAACGAGAATTAGGGGCCGACCCGAGTGGAATGTTGTAAAATACTACATTTGAGATGTTAGGTTGCCTTAGGTTAGGAAATATAACGTCATAGACTTATATAATGTCCGCACCGAGACGTACGGGACGACACGAACGGGCTTCTGTAAAACATTACCGCCGAGGGGCTAGATGGGTTAGGTTAGGTTATATTACGTTATGGACGAATATAATGTTCCCACCGAGAAGTAGGGGCCGACCCGCCAGGAGTGTTGTGAAATACTATATCCGAGATGTTAAGTTGCCTTAGGTTAGGATATATAACGTCATAGACTTATATAATGTCCGCACCGTGTCGTATGGGGCGACACGAACGGGATTCTGTAAAACATTACCGCCGAGGGGCTAGATGGGTTAGGTTAGGTTAAATTACGTTATGGACGAATATAATGTTCCCACCGAGAAGTAGGGGCCGACCGGCCAGGAATTTTGGAAAATACTACATCCGAGATGTTAGGTTGCCTTAGGTTAGGATATATAACGTTATAGACACATACAATGTCCCCACCGAAACGTACGGGACGACACGAACTGGATTCTGTAAAACATTACCAGCGAGGGGCTAGATGAGTTAGGTTAGGTAATATTACGTTGTAGACGTATATAATGTTCCCACCGAGAAGTAGGGGCCGACACGCCTGGAATGTTGTAAAATACTACGTTCGAGATGTTAAGTTGCCTTAGGTTAGGATATATAACGTTATAGACTTATATAATGTCCGCACCGAGACGTACGGGACGCCACGAACGTGATTCTGTAAAACTTTACCGCCGTGGGGCTAGATGCGTTAGGTTAGGTTATATTACGTTATGGACGAATATAATGTTCCCACCGAGAAGTATTGGCCGACCCGCCAGGAATGTTGTAAAATACTACATCCGAGATGTTAGGTTGCCTTAGGTTAGGATATATAACGTTCTAGACGCATATAATTTCCCCACCGAGACGTACGGGGAGACACGACCGGGATTCTGTAAAACTTTACCCGCGAGGGGCTAGATCGGTTAGGTTAGGTTATATTACGTTATGGACGTATATACTGTACCCAACGAGAATTAGGGGCCGACCCGAGTGGAATGTTGTAAAATACTACATTCGAGATGTTAGGTTGCCTTAGGTTAGGATATATAACGTTATAGACGTATATAATGTCCCCACCGAGAAGTATGAGCCAACACGACCGGGATTCTGTAAAACATTATCAACGAGGGGCAAAATGGGTTAGGTTAGATTATAGTACGATATAGACGTAAATAATGCGCCCACCGAGCAGTAGGGGCCGACCCGCCTGGAATGTTGTGAAATACTACATTCGAGATGTTAAGTTGCCTTAGGTTAGGATATATAACGCTATAGACGCATACAATGTCCCCACCGAGACGTACGGGACGACACGTACTGGATTCTGTAAAACACTACCAGCGAGGGGCTAGATGGGTTATTTTAGGTAGTATTACGTTGTAGACGTATATAATGTTCCGAGCGAGAAGTAGGAGCCGACCCGCCAGGAATGTTGTAAAATACTACATCCGAGATGTTAGGTTGCCTTTGGTCAGGATATATAACGTTCTAGACGCATATAATTTCCCCACCGAGAAGTACGGGGAGACACGACCGGGATTCTGTAAAACATTATCAGCGAGGGGCTAGATGGGTGAGGTTAGTTTATATTACGTTATAGACGTATATACTGTACCCAACGAGAATTAGGGGCCGACCCGAGTGGAATGTTGTAAAGTACTACATTTGAGATGTTAGGTTGCCTTAGGTTAGGAAATATAACGTCATAGACTTATATAATGTCCGCACCGAGACGTACGGGACGACACGAACGGGCTTCTGTAAAACATTACCAGCGAGGGGCTAGATGGGTTAGGTTAGGTAATATTACGTTATAGACGTATATACTGTACCCAACGAGAATTAGGGGCCGACCCGAGTGGAATGTTGTAAAATACTACATTTGAGATGTTAGGTTGCCTTAGGTTAGGAAATATAACGTCATAGACTTATATAATGTCCGCACCGAGACGTACGGGACGACACGAACGGGCTTCTGTAAAACATTACCAGCGAGGGGCTAGATGGGTTAGGTTAGGTAACATTACGTTGTAGACGTATATAATGTGCCCACCGAGAAGTTCGGGCCGACCCGCCTGGAATGTTGTAAAATACTACATTTGAGATGTTAGGTTGCCTTAGGTTAGGATATATAACGTTATAGACGCATACAATGTCCCCACCGAAACGTACGGGACGACACGAACTGGATTCTGTAAAACATTACCAGCGAGGGGCTAGATGAGTTAGGTTAGGTAATATTACGTTGTAGACGTATATAATGTTCCCACCGAGAAGTAGGGGCCGACACGCCTGGAATGTTGTAAAATACTACGTTCGAGATGTTAAGTTGCCTTAGGTTAGGATATATAACGTTATAGACTTATATAATGTCCGCACGGAGACGTACGGGACGCCACGAACGTGATTCTGTAAAACTTTACCGCCGAGGGGCTAGATGCGTTAGGTTAGGTTATATTACGTTATGGACGAATATAATGTTCCCACCGAGAAGTAGCGGCCGACCCGCCAGGAATTTTGGAAAATACTACATCCGAGATGTTAGGTTGCCTTAGGTTAGGATATATAACGTTATAGACGCATACAATGTCCCCACCGAGACGTACGGGACGATACGAACTGGATTCTGTAAAACATTACCAGCGAGGGGCTAGATGGGTTATTTTAGGTAATATTACGTTGTAGACGTATATAATGTTCCGAGCGAGAAGTAGGGGCCGACCCGCCAGGAATGTTGTAAAATACTACATCCGAGATGTTAGGTTGCCTTAGGTTAGGATATATAACGTTATAGACGCATATAATTTCCCCACCGAGAAGTACGGGGAGACACGACCGGGATTCTGTAAAATATTACCCGCGAGGGGCTAGATCGGTTAGGTTAGGTTATATTACGTTATGGACGTATATACTGTACCCAACGAGAATTAGGGGCCGACCCGAGTGGAATGTTGTAAAATACTACATTCGAGATGTTAGGTTGCCTTAGGTTAGGATATATAACGTTATAGACGTATATAATGTCCCCACCGAGAAGTATGAGCCAACACGACCGGGATTCTGTAAAACATTATCAACGAGGGGCAAAATGGGTTAGGTTAGATTATATTACGATATAGACGTATATAATGCGCCCACCGAGCAGTAGGGGCCGACCCGCCTGGAATGTTGTGAAATACTACATTCGAGATGTTAAGTTGCCTTAGGTTAGGATATATAACGCTATAGACGCATACAATGTCCCCACCGAGACGTACGGGACGACACGTACTGGATTCTGTAAAACATTACCAGCGAGGGGCTAGATGGGTTATTTTAGGTAGTATTACGTTGTAGACGTATATAATGTTCCGAGCGAGAAGTAGGGGCCGACCCGCCAGGAATGTTGTAAAATACTACATTCGAGATGTTAGGTTGCCTTAGGTTAGGAAATATAACGTCATAGACTTATATAATGTCCGCACCGAGACGTACGGGACGACACGAACGGGCTTCTGTAAAACATTACCAGCGAGGGGCTAGATGGGTTAGGTTAGGTAACATTACGTTGTAGACGTATATAATGTGCCCACCGAGAAGTTCGGGCCGACCCGCCTGGAATGTTGTAAAATACTACATTTGAGACGTTAGGTTGCCTTAGGTTAGGCTATATAACGTTATAGAGGTATATAATGTCCGAACCGTGACGTACGGGGCGACACGAACGGGATTCTGTGAAACATTTCCAGTGTGGGTCTAGATGGGTTAGGTTAGGTTATATTATGAAATAGACTTATTTAATGTTCCCACCGAGAAGTAGGTTGCGCCCCGCCAGGAATGTTGTAAAATACTTCATCCGAGATGTTAGGTTGCCTTAGGTTAGGATATATAACGTTATAGACGCATACAATGTCCCCACCGAGACGTACGGGATGACACGTACTGGATTCTGTAAAACATTACCAGCGAGGGGCTAGATGGGTTATTTTAGGTAATATTACGTTGTAGACGTATATAATGCTCCCACCGAGAAGTATTGGCCGACCCGCCAGGAATGTTGTAAAATACTACATCCGAGATATTAGGTTACCTTAGGTTAGGATATATAACGTTCTAGACGCATATAATTTCCCCACCGAGAAGTACGGGGAGACACGACCGGGATTCTGTAAAACATTATCAGCGAGGGGCTAGATGGGTTAGGTTAGGTTATATTACGTTATAGACGTATATACTGTACCCAACGAGAATTAGGGGCCGACCCGAGTGGAATGTTGTAAAATACTACATTTGAGATGTTAGGTTGCCTTAGGTTAGGAAATATAACGTCATAGACTTATATAATGTCCGCACCGAGACGTACGGGACGACACGAACGGGCTTCTGTAAAACATTACCGCCGAGGGGCTAGATGGGTTAGGTTAGGTTATATTACGTTATGGACGAATATAATGTTCCCACCGAGAAGTAGGGGCCGACCCGCCAGGAGTGTTGTGAAATACTACATCCGAGATGTTAAGTTGCCTTAGGTTAGGATATATAACGTCATAGACTTATATAATGTCCGCACCGTGTCGTATGGGGCGACACGAACGGGATTCTGTAAAACATTACCGCCGAGGGGCTAGATGGGTTAGGTTAGGTTAAATTACGTTATGGACGAATATAATGTTCCCACCGAGAAGTAGGGGCCGACCCGCCAGGAATTTTGGAAAATACTACATCCGAGATAATAGGTTGCCTTAGGTTAGGATATATAAAGTTATAGACGCATACAATGTCCCCACCGAAACGTACGTGACGACACGAACTGGATTCTGTAAAACATTACCAGCGAGGGGCTAGATGGGTTAGGTTAGGTAATATTACGTTGTAGACGTATATAATGTTCCCACCGAGAAGTACGTCCCGATCCGCCAGGAATGTTGTAAAATACTACATCCGAGATGTTAGGTTGCCTTAGGTTAGGATATATAACGTTAGAGACGCATACAATGTCCCCACCGAGACGTACGGGACGAAGCGAACTGGATTCTGTAAAACATTACCAGCGAGGGGCTAGATGGGTTAGGTTAGGTAACATTACGTTGTAGACGTATATAATGTGCCCACCGAGAAGTTCGGGCCGACCCGCCTGGAATGTTGTAAAATACTACATTTGAGATGTTAGGTTGCCTTAGGTTAGGCTATATAACGTTATAGACGTATATAATGTCCGAACCGTGACGTACGGGGCGACACGAACGGGATTCTGTGAAACATTTCCAGTGTGGGTCTAGATGGGTTAGGTTAGGTTATATTATGAAATAGACTTATTTAATGTTCCCACCGAGAAGTAGGTTGCGCCCCGCCAGGAATGTTGTAAAATACTTCATCCGAGATGTTAGGTTGCCTTAGGTTAGGATATATAACGTTATAGACGCATACAATGTCCCCACCGAGACGTACAGGACGACACGTACTGGATTCTGTAAAACATTACCAGCGAGGGGCTAGATGGGTTATTTTAGGTAATATTACGTTGTAGACGTATATAATGTTCCCACCGAGAAGTATTGGCCGACCCGCCAGGAATGTTGTAAAATAATACATCCGAGATGTTAAGTTGCCTTAGGTTAGGATATATAACGTTATAGACTTATATGATGTCCGCACCGAGACGTACGGGACGACACGAACGGGATTCTGTAAAACATTACCGACGAGGGGCTAGATGGCTTAGGTTAGGTTATATTACGTTATGGACGTATATAATGTTCCCACCGAGAAGTAGGGGCCGACCGGCCAGGAATTTTGGAAAATACTACATCCGAGATGTTAGGTTGCCTTAGGTTAGGATATATAACGTTATAGACGCATACAATGTCCCCACCGAAACGTACGGGACGACACGAACTGGATTCTGTAAAACATTACCAGCGAGGGGCTAGATGAGTTAGGTTAGGTAATATTACGTTGTAGACGTATATAATGTTCCCACCGAGAAGTAGGGGCCGACACGCCTGGAATGTTGTAAAATACTACGTTCGAGATGTTAAGTTGCCTTAGGTTAGGATATATAACGTTATAGACTTATATAATGTCCGCACGGAGACGTACGGGACGCCACGAACGTGATTCTGTAAAACTTTACCGCCGAGGGGCTAGATGCGTTAGGTTAGGTTATATTACGTTATGGACGAATATAATGTTCCCACCGAGAAGTAGCGGCCGACCCGCCAGGAATTTTGGAAAATACTACATCCGAGATGTTAGGTTGCCTTAGGTTAGGATATATAACGTTATAGACGCATACAATCTCCCCACCGAGACGTACGTAACGATACGAACTGGATTCTGTAAAACATTACCAGCGAGGGGCTAGATGGGTTAGGTTAGGTAATATTACGTTGTAGACGTATACAATTTGCCCACCGAGAAGTAGGGGCCGACCCGCCTGGAATGTTGTAAAATACTACGTTCGAGATGTTAAGTTGCCTTAGGTTAGGATATCTAACGTTATAGACGCATACAATGTCCCCACCGAGACGTACGGGACGACACGTACTGGATTCTGTAAAACATTACCAGCGAGGGGCTAGATGGGTTATTTTAGGTAATATTACGTTGTAGACGTATATAATGTTCCGAGCGAGAAGTAGGGGCCGACCCGCCAGGAATGTTGTAAAATACTACATCCGAGATGTTAGGTTGCCTTAGGTTAGGATATATAACGTTATAGACGCATATAATTTCCCCACCGAGAAGTACGGGGAGACACGACCGGGATTCTGTAAAACATTACCCGCGAGGGGCTAGATCGGTTAGGTTAGGTTATATTACGTTATGGACGTATATACTGTACCCAACGAGAATTAGGGGCCGACCCGAGTGGAATGTTGTAAAATACTACATTCGAGATGTTAGGTTGCCTTAGGTTAGGATATATAACGTTATAGACGTATATAATGTCCCCACCGAGAAGTATGAGCCAACACGACCGGGATTCTGTAAAACATTATCAACGAGGGGCAAAATGGGTTAGGTTAGATTATATTACGATACAGACGTATATAATGCGCCCACCGAGCAGTAGGGGCCGACCCGCCTGGAATGTTGTGAAATACTACATTCGAGATGTTAAGTTGCCTTAGGTTAGGATATATAACGTTATAGACGCATACAATGTCCCCACCGAGACGTACGGGACGACACGTACTGGATTCTGTAAAACATTACCAGCGAGGGGCTAGATGGGTTATTTTAGGTAATATTACGTTGTAGACGTATTTAATGTTCCGAGCGAGAAGTAGGGGCCGACCCGCCAGGAATGTTGTAAAATACTACATCCGAGATGTTAGGTTGCCTTAGGTTAGGATATATAACGTTATAGACGCATACAATGTCCCCACCGAGACGTACGGGACGATACGAACTGAATTCTGTAAAACATTACCAGCGAGGGGCTAGATGGGTTAGGTTAGGTAACATTACGTTGTAGACGTATATAATGTGCCCACCGAGAAGTTCGGGCCGACCCGCCTGGAATGTTGTAAAATACTACATTTGAGATGTTAGGTTGCCTTAGGTTAGGCTATATAACGTTATAGACGTATATAATGTCCGAACCGTGACGTACGGGGCGACACGAATGGGATTCTGTGAAACATTTCCAGTGTGGGTCTAGATGGGTTAGGTTAGGTTATATTATGAAATAGACTTATTTAATGTTCCCACCGAGAAGTAGGTTGCGCCCCGCCAGGAATGTTGTAAAATACTTCATCCGAGATGTTAGGTTGCCTTAGGTTAGGATATATAACGTTATAGACGCATACAATGTCCCCACCGAAACGTACGGGACGACACGAACTGGATTCTGTAAAACATTACCAGCGAGGGGCTAGATGAGTTAGGTTAGGTAATATTACGTTGTAGACGTATATAATGTTCCCACCGAGAAGTAGGGGCCGTCACGCCTGGAATGTTGTAAAATACTACGTTCGAGATGTTAAGTTGCCTTAGGTTAGGATATATAACGTTATAGACGTATATAATGTCCCCACCGAGAAGTATGAGCCAACACGACCGGGATTCTGTAAAACATTATCAACGAGGGGCAAAATGGGTTAGGTTAGATTATATTACGATATAGACGTATATAATGCGCCCACCGAGCAGTAGGGGCCGACCCGCCTGGAATGTTGTGAAATACTACATTCGAGATGTTAAGTTGCCTTAGGTTAGGATATATAACGCTATAGACGCATACAATGTCCCCACCGAGACGTACGGGACGACACGTACTGGATTCTGTAAAACATTACCAGCGAGGGGCTAGATGGGTTATTTTAGGTAGCATTACGTTGTAGACGTATATAATGTTCCGAGCGAGAAGTAGGGGCCGACCCGCCAGGAATGTTGTAAAATACTACATCCGAGATGTTAGGTTGCCTTAGGTCAGGATATATAACGTTCTAGACGCATATAATTTCCCCACCGAGAAGTACGGGGAGACACGACCGGGATTCTGTAAAACATTACCCGCGAGGGGCTAGATGGGTTAGGTTAGGTTATATTACGTTATAGACGTATATACTGTACCCAACGAGAATTAGGGGCCGACCCGAGTGGAATGTTGTAAAATACTACATTCGAGATGTTAGGTTGCCTTAGGTTAGGATATATAACGTTATAGACTTATATAATGTCCGCACCGAGACGTACGGGACGCCACGAACGGGATTCTGTAAGACATTACCGCCGACGGGCTAGATGGGTTAGGTTATGTTATATTACGTTATGGACGAATACAATGTTCCCACCGAGAAGTAGGGGCTGACCCGCCAGGAGTTTTGGAAAGTACTACATCCGAGATGTTAGGTTGCCTTAGGTTAGGATATATAACGTCATAGACTTATATAATGTCCGCACTGTGTCGTATGGGGCGACACGAACGGGATTCTGTAAAACATTACCGCCGAGGGGCTAGATGGGTTAGGTTAGGTTAAATTACGTTATGGACGAATATAATGTTCCCACCGAGAAGTAGGGGCCGACCCGCCAGGAATTTTGGAAAATACTACATCCGAGATAATAGGTTGCCTTAGGTTAGGATATATAACGTTATAGACGCATACAATGTCCCCACCGTAACGTACGGGACGACACGAACTGGATTCTGTAAAACATTACCAGCGAGGGGCTAGATGGGTTAGGTTAGGTAATATTACGTTGTAGACGTATATAATGTTCCCACCGAGAAGTACGTCCCGATCCGCCAGGAATGTTGTAAAATACTACATCCGAGATGTTAGGTTGCCTTAGGTTAGGATATATAACGTTATAGACGCATACAATGTCCCCACCGAGACGTACGGGACGATACGAACTGGATTCTGTAAAACATTACCAGCGAGGGGCTAGATGGGTTAGGTTAGGTAATATTACGTTGTAGACGTATACAATTTGCCCACCGAGATGTAGGGGCCGACCCGCCTGGAATGTTGTAAAATACTACGTTCGAGATGTTAAGTTGCCTTAGGTTAGGATATATAACGTTATAGACGCACACAATGTCCCCACCGAGACGTACGGGACGACACGTACTGGATTCTGTAAAACATTACCAGCGAGGGGCTAGATGGGTTATTTTAGGTAATATTACGTTGTAGACGTATATAATGTTCCGAGCGAGATGTAGGGGCCGACCCGCCAGGAATGTTGTAAAATACTACATCCGAGATGTTAGGTTGCCTTAGGTTAGGATATATAACGTTATAGACGCATACAATGTCCCCACCGAGACGTACGGGACGATACGAACTGGATTCCGTAAAACATTACCAGCGAGGGGCTAGATGGGTTAGGTTAGGTAACATTACGTTGTAGACGTATATAATGTGCCCACCGAGAAGTTCGGGCCGACCCGCATGGAATGTTGTAAAATACTACATTTGAGATGTTAGGTTGCCTTAGGTTAGGCTATATAACGTTATAGACGTATATAATGTCCGAACCGTGACGTACGGGGCGACACGAACGGGATTCTGTGAAACATTTCCAGTGTGGGTCTAGATGGGTTAGGTTAGGTTATATTATGAAATAGACTTATTTAATGTTCCCACCGAGAAGTAGGTTGCGCCCCGCCAGGAATGTTGTAAAATACTACATCCGAGATGTTAGGTTGCCTTAGGTTAGGATATATAACGTTATAGACGCATACAATGTACCCACCGAAACGTACGGGACGACACGAACTGGATTCTGTAAAACATTACCAGCGAGGGGCTAGATGAGTTAGGTTAGGTAATATTACGTTGTAGACGTATATAATGTTCCCACCGAGAAGTAGGTGCCGACACGCCTGGAATGTTGTAAAATACTACGTTCGAGATGTTAAGTTGCCTTAGGTTAGGATATATAACGTTATAGACTTATATAATGTCCGCACCGAGACGTACGGGACGCCACGAACGTGATTCTGTAAAACTTTACCGCCGAGGGGCTAGATGCGTTAGGTTAGGTTATATTACGTTATGGACGAATATAATGTTCCCACCGAGAAGTAGCGGCCGACCCGCCAGGAATTTTGGAAAATACTACATCCGAGATGTTAGGTTGCCTTAGGTTAGGATATATAACGTTATAGACGCATACAATGTCCCCACCGAGACGTATGGGACGATACGAACTGGATTCTGTAAAACATTACCAGCGAGGGGCTAGATGGGTTAGGTTAGGTAATATTACGTTGTAGACGTATACAATTTGCCCACCGAGATGTAGGGGCCGACCCGCCTGGAATGTTGTAAAATACTACGTTCGAGATGTTATGTTGCCTTAGGTTAGGATATATAACGTTATAGACGCATACAATGTCCCCACCGAGACGTACGGGACGACACGTACTGGATTCTGTAAAACATTACCAGCGAGGGGCTAGGTGGGTTATTTTAGGTAATATTACGTTGTAGACGTATATAATGTTCCGAGCGAGAAGTAGGGGCCGACCCGCCAGGAATGTTGTAAAATACTACATCCGAGATGTTAGGTTGCCTTAGGTTAGGATATATAACGTTATAGACGCATACAATGTCCTCACCGAAACGTACGGGACGATACGAACTGGATTCTGTAAAACATTACCAGCGAGGGGCTAGATGAGTTAGGTTAGGTAATATTACGTTGTAGACGTATATACTGTTCCCACCGAGAAGTAGGGGCCGACACGCCTGGAATGTTGTAAAATACTACATTCGAGATGTTAAGTTGCCTTAGGTTAGGATATATAACGTTATAGACTTATATAATGTCCGCACCGAGACGTACGGGACGCCACGAACGGGATTCTGTAAAACATTACCGCCGAGGGGCTAGATGCGTTAGGTTAGGTTATATTACGTTATGGACGAATATAATGTTCCCACCGAGAAGTAGCGGCCGACCCGCCAGGAATTTTGGAAAATACTACATCCGAGATGTTAGGTTGCCTTAGGTTAGGATATATAACGTTATAGACGCATACAATGTCCCCACCGAGACGTACGGGACGACACGTACTGGATTCTGTAAAACATTACCAGCGAGGGGCTAGATGGGTTATTTTAGGTAATATTACGTTGTAGACGTATATAATGTTCCGAGCGAGAAGTAGGGGCCGACCCGCCAGGAATGTTGTAAAATACTACATCCGAGATGTTAGGTTGCCTTAGGTTAGGATATATAACGTTCTAGACGCATATAATTTCCCCCCCGAGAAGTACGGGGAGACACGACCGGGATTCTGTAAAACATTACCAGCGAGATGCTAGATGGGTTAGGTTAGGTTATATTACGATATAGCCTTATATAATGTCCCCACCGAGAAGTGGGGCCGAACTACCAGGAATGTTGTGAAATACTACATTCGAGATGTTAGGTTGCCTTCGGTTGGGATATACAATGTTATAGACGTATATAATGTCGCCACCGAGACGTACGGGACGACACGAACGGGATTCTGTAAAACATTACCGCCGAGGGGCTAGATGGGTTAGGTTAGGTTATATTACGTTATGGACGAATATAATGTTCCCACCGAGAAGTAGGGGCCGACCCGCCAGTAATTTTGGAAAATACTACATCCGAGATGTTGGGTTGCCTTAGGTTAGGTTATATAACGTTATAGACGTATATAATGTCCGAACCGTGACGTACGGGGCGACACGAACGGGATTCTGTGAAACATTACCAGCGAGGGTCTAGAAGGGTTAGGTTAGGTTATATTACGATATAGACTTATATAATGTCCCTACCGAGAAGTGGGGCCGACCCGCCTGGAATGTTGTGAAATACTACATTCGAGAAGTTAGGTTGCCTTCGGGTGGGGTATACAATGTTATAGACGTATATAATGTCCCCACCGAGAAGTATGAACCAAGCCGAACGGGATTCTGTAAAACATTACCGCCGAGGGGCTAGATGGGTTAGGTTAGGTGATATAACGTTATGGATGTATATAATGTTCCCACCGAGAAGTAGGGGCCGACCCTGCAGGAATTTTGGAAAATACTACATCCAAGATGTTAGGTTGCCTTAGGTTAGGATATATAACGTTATAGACGCATACAATGTCCCCGCCGAGACGTACGGGACGACACGAACTGGATTCTGTAAAACATTACGAGCGAGGTTCTAGATGGGTTAGGTTAGGTTATATTACGATATAGCCTTATATAATGTCCCCACCGAGAAGTGAGGCCGAACCGCCAGGAATGTTGTGAAATACAACATTCGAGATGTTATGTTGCCTTCGGGTGGGATATACAATGTTGTAGACGTATATAATGTCCCCACCGAGAAGTTTGAGCCAACACGACCGGGATTCTGTAAAACATTATCACCGAGGAGCAAAATTGGTTAGGTTAGGTTATATTACAATATAGACGTATATAATGTGCCCACCGAGAAGTAGGGGCCGACCCGCCTGAAATGTTGTAAAATACTACATTCGAGATGTTAGGTAGCCTTAGGTTAGGATATATAACGTTATAGACGCATACAATGTCCCCGCCGAGACGTACCTTCGACACGAACGGGATTCCGTAAAACATTACCGCCGAGGGTCTAGATGGGTTAGGTTAGGTTATATTACGTTATAGACGTATATAATGTTCCCACCGAGAAGTAGGGGCCGACCCGCCAGGAATGTTGTAAAATACTACATCCGAGATGTTAATTTGCCTTAGGTTAGGATATATAACGTCATAGACTTATATAATGTCCGCACCGTGTCGTATGGGGCGACACGAACGGGATTCTGTAAAACATTACCGCCGAGGGGCTGGATGGGTTAGGTTAGGTTAAATTACGTTATGGACGAATATAACGTTCCCACCGAGAAGTATTGGCCGACCCGCCAGGAATGTTGTAAAATACTACATCCGAGATGTTAATTTGCCTTAGGTTAGGATATATAACGTTATAGACTTATATGATGTCTGCACCGAGACGTACGGGACGACACGAACGGGATTCTGTAAAACATTACCGACGAGGGGCTAGATGGCTTAGGTTAGGTTATATTACGTTATGGACGTGTATAATGTTCCCACCGAGAAGTAGGGGCCGACGAGCCAGGTATGTTGTAAAATATTATATTCGACATGTTAGGTTGCCTTAGGCTAGGATATACAGCGTTATAGACGTATATAATGTTAACACGGAGAAGTAGGGACTTGCATGCCAGGAATGGTGTAAAATATTACGGTAGACATGTTAGGTTGCCTTAGGATAGGATATATAGCGTTATAGACGTATATAATGTTCCCACCGATAAATAGGGGCCGACGCGCCAGGAGTGTTTTAATATATTACAATCGACATGTTAGGATTGCCTTATGCTGGGATAGATAGCGTTATAGTCGTATATAATGTTCCCACCGAAAAGTAGGGGCCGACCAGCCAGGAATGTTGAAAAACATTACGCTCCACATGTTAGGTTGCCTTGGGTTAGGATATATAACGTTATAGACGTATATAATGTTCCCACCGAGAAGTAGTTGCCGACGCGCCAGGAATGTTGTAAAATATTACATTCGACATGTTACGTTGCCTTAAGCTAGGATACATAGCGTTATAGACGTATATAATGTTTCCACCGAGAAGTAGGGGCCGACGTGCCAGGTGTGTAGTTAAATATTACATCCGAGATGTTAGGTTGCCTTATGTTGGGACATATAACGTTATTGACTTATATAATGTTCCCACCGAGAAGTAGGGGTCGACGTGCCAGGAATGTAGTTAAATATTACACCCGAGATGTTAGGTTGCCTTATGTTAGGATATACAACGTTATTGACTTATATAATGTTCCCACCAAGAAGTAGGGTCCGACGCGCCAGGAATGATGTACAATATTACATTCGACATGTTACTATTGCCTTAGGCTATAATATATAACGTTATAGACGTATATGATATTCCCACCGAGAAGTACGGGCCGACACGCCAGGTATGTTGTCAAATATTACATCCGAGATGTTCGGTTCCTTACGTTAGGATATATAACGTTATAGACGTATATCATGTTCCCACCGAGAAGTAGGGGCCTACGAGCCAGGAATGTTGTAAGATATTACGCTCTACATGTTAGGTTTCCTTAGGCTAGGATATATAGCGACATAGACGTATATAATGTTCCCACCGAGAATTAGGGGCCGGCGCGCCAGGAATGTAGTAAAATATTACATCCGAGATGTTAGGTTGTCTTAGGCTAGGATATATAACGCTATAGACGTATATAATGTTCCCACCGAGAAATAGGGGCCGACACGCCAGGAATGTTGTAAAACATTACATACGAGGTGTTAGGTTGCCTTAAGTTAGGATACGTAACGTTATAGAAGTTTATAATGTTTCCACCGAGAAGTAGGGGCCGACGCACCAGAAATGTTGTAGAATATTACAATCGACATGTTAGGATTGCCTTAGGCTAGGATATATAGCGTTATAGACGTATATACGGTTCCCACCGAGAAGTATGTGCCGACGCGCCAGGAATGTTGTACAATATTAGATTCGGTATGTTAGGTTGCCTTAGGTTAGGATATATAACGTTATAGACGTATCTACTGTTCCCACCGAGAAGTAGGTGCCGACGCGCCAGGTATGTTGTAAAATATTATATTCGACATGTTAGGTTGCCTTAGGCTAGGATATACAACGTTATAGACGTATATAATGTTACCACGAAGAAGTAGGGACTTGCATGCCAGGAATGGTGTAAAATATTACGCTCGACATGTTAGGTTGCCTTAGGCTAGGATATATAGCGTTATAGACGTATATAATGTTCCCACCGATAAATAGGGGCCGACGCGCCAGGAATGTTGTAATATATTACAATCGACTTGTTAGGATTGCCTTAGGCTAGGACAGATAGCGTTATAGTCGTATATAATGTTCCCACCGAAAAGTAGGGGCCGACCAGCCAGGAATGTTGAAAAACATTACGCTCCACATGTTAGGTTGCCTTGGGTTAGGATATATAACGTTATAGACGTATATAATGTTCCCACCGAGATGCAGGGGCCGACGCGCCAGGAATGTTGTCAAATGTTACATCCCAGATGTTCGGTTCCCTTACGTTAGGATATATAACGTTATAGACGTATATAATGTTCCCACCGAGAAGTAGGGGCCGACGAGCCAGGTATGTTGTAAAATATTATATTCGACATGTTAGGTTGCCTTAGGCTAGGATATACAGCGTTATAGACGTATATAATGTTACCACGGAGAAGTAGGGACTTGCATGCCAGGAATGGTGTAAAATATTACGGTAGACATGTTCGGTTGCCTTAGGATAGGATATATAGCGTTATAGACGTATATAATGTTCCCACCGATAAATAGGGGCCGACGCGCCAGGAGTGTTTTAATATATTACAATCGACATGTTAGGATTGCCTTATGCTGGGATAGATAGCGTTATAGTCGTATATAATGTTCCCACCGAAAAGTAGGGGCCGACCAGCCAGGAATGTTGAAAAACATTACGCTCCACATGTTAGGTTGCCTTGGGTTAGGATATATAACGTTATAGACGTATATAATGTTCCCACCGAGAAGTAGTTGCCGACGCGCCAGGAATGTTGTAAAATATTACATTCGACATGTTACGTTGCCTTAAGCTAGGATATATAGCGTTATAGACGTATATAATGTTTCCACCGAGAAGTAGGGGCCGACGTGCCAGGTGTGTAGTTAAATATCACATCCGAGATGTTAGGTTGCCTTATGTTGGGACATATAACGTTATTGACTTATATAATGTTCCCACCGAGAAGTAGGGGTCGACGTGCCAGGAATGTAGTTAAATATTACATCCGAGATGTTAGGTTGCCTTATGTTAGGATATACAACGTTATTGACTTATATAATGTTCCCACCAAGAAGTAGGGTCCGACGCGCCAGGAATGATGTACAATATTACATTCGACATGTTACTATTGCCTTAGGCTATAATATATAACGTTGTAGACGTATATGATATTCCCACCGAGAAGTACGGGCCGACACGCCAGGTATGTTGTCAAATATTACATCCGAGATGTTCGGTTCCTTACGTTAGGATATATAACGTTATAGACGTATATCATGTTCCCACCGAGAAGTAGGGGCCTACGAGCCAGGAATGTTGTAGGATATTACGCTCTACATGTTAGGTTTCCTTAGGCTAGGATATATAGCGACATAGACGTATATAATGTTCCGACCGAGAATTAGGGGCCGGCGCGCCAGGAATGTAGTAAAATATTACATCCGAGATGTTAGGTTGTCTTAGGCTAGGATATATAACGCTATAGACGTATATAATGTTCCCACCGAGAAATAGGGGCCGACACGCCAGGAATGTTGTAAAACATTACATACGAGGTGTTAGGTTGCCTTAAGTTAGGATACGTAACGTTATAGAAGTTTATAATGTTTCCACCGAGAAGTAGGGGCCGACGCACCAGAAATGTTGTAGAATATTACAATCGACATGTTAGGATTGCCTTAGGCTAGGATATATAGCGTTATAGACGTATATACGGTTCCCACCGAGAAGTATGTGCCGACGCGCCAGGAATGTTGTACAATATTAGATTCGGTATGTTAGGTTGCCTTAGGTTAGGATATATAACGTTATAGACGTATCTACTGTTCCCACCGAGAAGTAGGTGCCGACGCGCCAGGTATGTTGTAAAATATTATATTCGACATGTTAGGTTGCCTTAGGCTAGGATATACAGCGTTATAGACGTATATAATGTTACCACGAAGAAGTAGGGACTTGCATGCCAGGAATGGTGTAAAATATTACGCTCGACATGTTAGGTTGCCTTAGGCTAGGATATATAGCGTTATAGACGTATATAATGTTCCCACCGATAAATAGGGGCCGACGCGCCAGGAATGTTGTAATATATTACAATCGACTTGTTAGGATTGCCTTAGGCTAGGACAGATAGCGTTATAGTCGTATATAATGTTCCCACCGAAAAGTAGGGGCCGACCAGCCAGGAATGTTGAAAAACATTACGCTCCACATGTTAGGTTGCCTTGGGTTAGGATATATAACGTTATAGACGTATATAATGTTCCCACCGAGATGCAGGGGCCGACGCGCCAGGAATGTTGTCAAATGTTACATCCCAGATGTTCGGTTCCCTTACGTTAGGATATATAACGTTATAGACGCATATAATGTTCCCACCGAGAAGTAGGGGCCGACGAGCCAGGAATGTTGTAAAACATTACATCCGAGGTGTTAGGTTGCCTTAGGTAAGGATATATAACGTTATAGACGTATATACTTTTCCCACCGAGAAGTAGGTGCCGACGCGCCAGGTATGTTGTAAAATATTATATTCGACATGTTAGGTTGCCTTAGGCTAGGATATACAGCGTTATAGACGTATATAATGTTACCACGGAGAAGTAGGGACTTGCATGCCAGGAATGGTGTAAAATATTACGCTCGACATGTTAGGTTGCCTTAGGCTAGGATATATAGCGTTATAGACGTATATAATGTTCCCACCGATAAATAGGGGCCGACGCGCCAGGAATGTTGTAATATATTACAATCGACTTGTTAGGATTGCCTTAGGCTAGGATAGATAGCGTTATAGTCGTATATAATGTTCCCACCGAAAAGTAGGGGCCGACCAGCCAGGAATGTTGAAAAACATTACGCTCCACATGTTAGGTTGCCTTGGGTTAGGATATATAACGTTATAGACGTATATAATGTTCCCACCGAGATGTAGGTGCCGACGCGCCAGGAATGTTGTCAAATGTTACATCCCAGATGTTCGGTTCCCTTACGTTAGGATATATAACGTTATAGACGTATATAATGTTCCCACCGAGAAGTAGGGGCCGACGAGCCAGGAATGTTGTAAAACATTACATCCGAGGTGTTAGGTTGCCTTAGGTAAGGATATATAACGTTATAGACGTATATACTTTTCCCACCGAGAAGTAGTTGCCGACGCGCCAGGAATGTTGTAAAATATTACATTCGACATGTTACGTTGCCTTAAGCTAGGATATATAGCGTTATAGACGTATATAATGTTTCCACCGAGAAGTAGGGGCCGACGTGCCAGGTGTGTAGTTAAATATTACATCCGAGATGTTAGGTTGCCTTATGTTGGGACATATAACGTTATTGACTTATATAATGTTCCCACCGAGAAGTAGGGGTCGACGTGCCAGGAATGTAGTTAAATATTACATCCGAGATGTTAGGTTGCCTTATGTTAGGATATACAACGTTATTGACTTATATAATGTTCCCACCAAGAAGTAGGGTCCGACGCGCCAGGAATGATGTACAATATTACATTCGACATGTTACTATTGCCTTAGGCTATAATATATAACGTTATAGACGTATATGATATTCCCACCGAGAAGTACGGGCCGACACGCCAGGTATGTTGTCAAATATTACATCCGAGATGTTCGGTTCCTTACGTTAGGATATATAACGTTATAGACGTATATCATGTTCCCACCGAGAAGTAGGGGCCTACGAGCCAGGAATGTTGTAAGATATTACGCTCTACATGTTAGGTTTCCTTAGGCTAGGATATATAGCGACATAGACGTATATAATGTTCCCACCGAGAATTAGGGGCCGGCGCGCCAGGAATGTAGTAAAATATTACATCCGAGATGTTAGGTTGTCTTAGGCTAGGATATATAACGCTATAGACGTATATAATGTTCCCACCGAGAAATAGGGGCCGACACGCCAGGAATGTTGTAAAACATTACATACGAGGTGTTAGGTTGCCTTAAGTTAGGATACATAACGTTATAGAAGTTTATAATGTTTCCACCGAGGAGTAGGGGCCGACGCGCCAGAAATGTTGTAGAATATTACAATCGACATGTTAGGATTGCCTTAGGCTAGGATATATAGCGTTATAGACGTATATACGGTTCCCACCGAGAAGTATGTGCCGACGCGCCAGGAATGTTGTACAATATTAGATTCGATATGTTAGGTTGCCTTAGGTTGGGATATATAACGTTATAGACGTATCTACTGTTCCCACCGAGAAGTAGGTGCCGACGCGCCAGGTATGTTGTAAAATATTATATTCGACATGTTAGGTTGCCTTAGGCTAGGATATACAGCGTTATAGACGTATATAGTGTTACCACGGAGAAGTAGGGACTTGCATGCCAGGAATGGTGTAAAATATTACCGTAGACATGTTAGGTTGCCTTAGGATAGGACATATAACGTTATAGACGTATGTAATGTTCCCACCGAGAAGTAGGAGCCGACGAGCCAGGAATGTTGTAAAATATTACGCTCGACATGTTAGGTTGCCTTAGGCTAGGATATATAGCGTTATAGACGTATATAATGTTCCCACCGATAAATAGGGGCCGACGCGCCAGGAATGTTGTAATATATTACAATCGACATGTTAGGATTGCCTTAGGCTAGGATAGATAGCGTTATAGTCGTATATAATGTTCCCACCGAGAAGTAGGTGCCGACCAGCCAGGAATGTTGAAAAACATTACATCTGAGGTGTTAGGTTGCCTTAGGTAAGGATATATAACGTTATAGACGTATATAATGTTCCCACCGAGATGTAGGGGCCGACGCGCCAGGAATGTTGTCAAATGTTACATCCGAGATGTTCGGTTCCCTTACGTTAGGATATATAACGTTATAGACGTATATAATGTTCCCACCGAGAAGTAGGGGCCGACGAGCCAGGAATGTTGTAAAACATTACATCCGAGGTGTTAGGTTGCCTTAGGTAAGGATATATAACGTTATAGACGTATATACTTTTCCCACCGAGAAGTAGTTGCCGACGCGCCAGGAATGTTGTAAAATATTACATTCGACATGTTAGGTTGCCTTAGTTTAGGATATATAACGTCATAGACGTATATCATGTTCCCACCGAGAAGTAGGGGCCTACGAGCCAGGAATGTTGTAAGATATTACGCTCTACATGTTAGGTTTCCTTAGGCTAGGATATATAGCGACATAGACGTATATAATGTTCCCACCGAGAATTAGGGGCCGGCGCGCCAGGAATGTAGTAAAATATTACATCCGAGATGTTAGGTTGTCTTAGGCTAGGATATATAACGCTATAGACGTATATAATGTTCCCACCGAGAAATAGGGGCCGACACGCCAGGAATGTTGTAAAACATTACATACGAGGTGTTAGGTTGCCTTAAGTTAGGATACGTAACGTTATAGAAGTTTATAATGTTTCCACCGAGAAGTAGGGGCCGACGCACCAGAAATGTTGTAGAATATTACAATCGACATGTTAGGATTGCCTTAGGCTAGGATATATAGAGTTATAGACGTATATACGGTTCCCACCGAGAAGTATGTGCCGACGCGCCAGGAATGTTGTACAATATTAGATTCGGTATGTTAGGTTGCCTTAGGTTAGGATATATAACGTTATAGACGTATCTACTGTTCCCACCGAGAAGTAGGTGCCGACGCGCCAGGTATGTTGTAAAATATTATATTCGACATGTTAGGTTGCCTTAGGCTAGGATATACAGCGTTATAGACGTATATAATGTTACCACGGAGAAGTAGGGACTTGCATGCCAGGAATGGTGTAAAATATTACGGTAGACATGTTAGGTTGCCTTAGGATAGGACATATAACGTTATAGACGTATGTAATGTTCCCACCGGGAAGTAGGAGCCGACGAGCCAGGAATGTTGTAAAATATTACGCTCGACATGTTAGGTTGCCTTAGGCTAGGATATATAGCGTTATAGACGTATATAATGTTCCCACCGATAAATAGGGGCCCACGCGCCAGGAATGCTGTCAAATATTACATCCGAGATGTTAGGTTGCCTTAGCCCAGGATATATAGCGTTATAGACGTATATAATGTTCCCACCGAGAAGTAGGGGCCGAAGTGCCGGGAATGTTGTAAAATATTACATCCGAGGTGTTATGTTCCCTTAGGTTAGGATATATACCGTTATAGACGTATATAATGTTCCCACCGAGAAGTAGGGGGCCGACACGTCAGGAATGTTGTCAAATATTACATCATAGATGTTAGGTTGCCTTAGGATAGGATATATAGCGTTGTAGACGTATATACTGTTCCCACCGAGAAGAAGTTTCCGACGCGCCAGGAATGTTGTAAAATATTACACTCGACATGCTAGATTGCCTTAGGCTAGGATATAAAGCGTTATAGACGTATATAATGTTCCCACCGAGAAATAGGGGCCCACACGCGAGGAATGTTGTAAGACATTACATCCGAGGTGTTAGGGTGCCTTAGGTTAGGATATATAACGTTATAGACGTATCTACTCTTCCCATCGAGAAGTAGTTGCCGACGCGCCAGAAATGTTGTAAAATATTACATTCGACATGTTAGGATTGCCTTAGGATAGGATATATAGCGCTATAGACGTATATAATGTTCCCACCGAGAAATTGGGGCCGACGCGCGAGGAATGTTGTAAAACATTACATCCGAGGTGTTAGGTTGCCTTAGGTTAGGATATATAACGTTATAGACGTGTATACTGTTCCCACCGGGAAATAGTGGCCGACACGCCAGCAAATTGTCAAATATTACATCCGGTGTGTTAGGTTCCCTTAGGCTAGGATATATAGCGTTATAGACGTATATAATGTTCCCACCGAGAAGTATGTGCCGACACGCCAGGAATGTTGTAAAATATTACGCTCGACATTTTAGATTGCCTTAGGCTAGGATATATAGCGTTATAGACGTATATAATGTTCCCACCGAGAAGTAGGGGCCGACGTGCGAGGAATGTAGTAAAATATTGCATCCGAGATGTTAGGTTGCCTTAGATCAGGATATATAACGTTAGTGACTTATATAATGTTCCCACCGAGAAGTAGGCGCCGACGCGCCAGGAATGTTGTAAAATATTACATTCGACACGTTAAGTTGCCTTAGGCTAGGATATATAACGTTATAGACGTATATGATATTCCCACCGAGAAGTACGGGCCGACACGCCGGGAATGTTGTCAAATATTACATCCGAGATGTTAGGTTGCCTTAGCCCAGGATATATAGCGTTATGGACATATATAATGTGCCCACCGAGAAGTAGGGGCTGACATGCCAGGTATGTAGTTAAATATTACATCCGAGATGTTAGGTTGCCTTATGTTAAGATATATAACGTTATTGACTTATATAATGTTCCCACCAAGAAGTAGGGGCCGACGCGCCAGGAATGATGTACAATATTACATTTGACATGTTACTATTGCCTTAGGCTATAATATATAACGTTATAGACGTATATGATATTCCCACCGAGAAGTACGGGCCGACACGCCAGGAATGTTGTCAAATATTACATCCGAGATGTTAGGTTCCCTTAGGCTACGATATATAACGTTATAGACGTATATAATGTTCGCACCGAGAAGTAGGGGCCGACGAGCCAGGAATGTTGTAAAATATTACGCTCGACATTTTAGATTGCCTTAGGCTAAGATATATAGCGTTATAGACGTATATAATGTTCCCACCGAGAAGTGGGGGCCGAAGTGGCGGGAATGTTGTACTATATTACATTCAACATGTTAGGTTGCCTTAGGCTAGGATATATAGCGTTATAGACGTATATAATGTTCCCACCGAGAAGTAGGGGCCGGCGCGCCAGGAATGTAGTAAAATATTACATCCGACATCTTAGGTTGCCTTAGGCTAAGATATATAGCGTTATAGACGTATATACTGTTCCCACCGAGAAGTAGGTGCCGACGAGCCAGGAATGTTGTAAAATATTACGCTCGACATGTTAGGTTGCCTTAGGCTAGGATATATAGCGTTATAGACGTATATAATGTTCCCACCGAGAAGTAGGGGCCGGCGCGCCAGGAATGTAATAAAATATTACATTCCACATGTTAGGTTGCCTTAAGCTAAGATATATAGCGTTATAGACGTATATAATGTTTCCACCGAGAAGCAGCGGCCGACGTGCCAGGAATGTTGTAAAATATTACGTTCGACATGTTAGGTTGCCTTAGGCTAGGATATATAGCGTTGTAGACGTATATACTGTTCCCACCGAGAATTAGTTGCCGAAGTGCCGGGAATGTTGTAAAATACTACGCTCGACGTGTTAGGTTGCCTCAGGCTAGGATATATAGCGTTATAGACGTATATACTGTTCCCACCGAGAAGTAGTTGCCCACGCGCCAGGAATGTTGTAAAATATCACATTCGACATGTTAGGTTGCCTTAAGCTACAATATATAGCGTTGTAGACGTATATAATATTCCCACCCAGAAGTAGGGGCCGAAGTGACGGGAATGTTGTAAAATATTACATTCGACATGTTAGGTTGCCTTAGGCTAGGATATATAGGGTTATAGACGTATATAATGTTGCCACCGAGAAGTAGGGGCCGACACGTCAGGAATTTTATAAAATATTAACGCCGAGTGGTTAGGTTGTGTTAGGTTGGGTTATATTTGGTTCTGTTTATATATAATGGTCGAGCGGATAAAATATGGCATGTTTGGAATACCTTGGGTTGAATATGCGGGCTACGAAATCCTAGGAGGGTTACGAATGACCCAGAGCCAATAAGTAATTAAATGAGACCAACACTGCAGGCTCTTGGAAAGCATCTCTGACCCTGGGTGTCGAATTAGGTGCCAGGGAATCTCTTGGCGCGGTTAGTAATAGCACAGCTTCAATAGGGGGTTGTATGAATCCAAATCTAAAGGCCCCTGTTATAGTCCTATGTTTCGAAGTAGGCGGCTACAGAACTCCTGGAGCGATTACTACTGGCCAAGAGCCAATAAGTACTTAAATGAATCCAATAGTAGGGGCCCCAGGCATGGTATATCCGGCCCAAGTGTCAAATAAGTGGAGGTTGACGAACTTCTGGAGGGGTCGTTAATGGCCAACAACCAATATATCCTTAAATCAAACCAATAATAGGGTCCACAGACATGATATGTCCGACCCTATGTTTCGTATAAGGAGGTAGAACTCATGGATTGGTTATTAATGGCGCAGAGCGAATCAGTACATAAGTGAAGTCAATTCTAGGGGTACCAGATACGGCATGTCTGGCTCTGGGAGTCGAAATATGCGGAGATCGAACTCCTGGAGCGGTCACTAGTGGCCCATAGACAATATGTACTTGAATGAAAAAAATTCTAGAGGCCCGAGATTCGGTATGTCATCTCCTAGGTGTAGAATTTGTAGGAGCGGTAGCTGATGCGTTACGATGCACGCGTGTCTCCGCTATTTATTGCGAAAATCGCGGAATCATTCGGTGTCAAGGAGTATCGAAATCTCGAGATCCGTGAAGCAGATACAAACGCGAAATGTCACTGGTCGCAATTTTTGTTCGCAGGCACATCTGCGAGCATTATGACTCTACGCTAGCCACCCCTTTGGAACGTCGCCTCTTAGGACCTCGCGCTTTTTCTTGGACTTTCTGCTTTGCCAATCAATGCGGAAAATGGAAAAATGAATTCCTCGTATCCTATATCGCGTTGTGTGTGCTTACGCGAACGTGCTACCCTTCCTCAATTACACGGCGTTATAGGCGGTTATAAAACTGTATCAACGAACTTCTAGTTCAAATAGTTCATGGTATCATTTCCTATACGCGACGATAAGAAAATCCAAGGTACAACGAAAGCTGCTTACAGCCAGTCTACGAAATTTCTAATAAAAATCTCGCGATCCCTCCCATCGGTGGAGGGGGGAAAAACTCAGCTTAAATCTTCATGGAGTTTTAATAAAAACTTTAAGAGAAATTATAAGAGCATTAAAGTTCCGTAAGAAATAAAACCTTGCTGCGTTTATAGAAGCTTTTCCCTGGGAAAAAATCGTTCGCTGGCTCCCGATAAAAATTCCTCTTATCACATTCCAGTCATCGTTCGCCACAGATTATCAACAGTAGTACATCGTAGCGGACAAACCAAAAAGGAAGGGAACAGTTAAGCTCGCCAACAGATCACGGACCAATCTAGCTGCGAATTTAAATGATAGCGCCGATTTAAAAGGTCGGTTGGAAAGCATCCAATATTAACAATACATTGCTTGCTTTTCAAAAGAGGTAGCACTGATCGTTCGGAGAAGATTAAAGGTCCATTCTCACCGTCTATGCGGGAGATTAAAGCGGAGACCCTTGCGCCGGCCGCGAAGTCGCTCGTGAAACAAAAAGAGCACGGCCGCTGAACCAATGTAAACCCATCAAATGGAAAAATCGCTCCATTAGCGAGTGTTCTCGAAAGTAAACGAGGGATACCTATCGAGAACAAAAACAACTTCCCTCTTCTAAAGTGCAGTTCCGTATAATCGAACAAAGATATATCGTCAGAAGAATAATCAATCCACTTTACACGTCACGGGAATGGAGACTTTTGTCTCCAATTATTTCCCAGTAGACGGTCTTTGCGTGCCATTAAGGATTCCCTTTGTTCCCACCTTGGTCCCCTTTTGACTTGCAGGGGATGCTGCGTCGCCGCGGAACTCCATTCTATGGGTTCTTTCTTCTCGCGGACGAAAGAACGTGCGCGACCACGTTCAAAATTGTATCCGTGGAATTCGCTTGACGAAAAATATTTTGTAGCACTTGAATGCCAGGTGGAAACGCCGTCATGGAACTCGTCGAAATGATTAAAATCCTTAGAAAAATGCCACGCGGATTCCTCAATCGAACCAAGGAGTGATCACAACCATCTGTTTCGCGCACATGTACCTTATACAAGCCTGTATAATTGAACGGATCCCGAATACGATTGAGAAAGTTACGACAACATATGTTGTCATAGACAATGCAGATGTCAGCGGCTCGAACCAGACCAATTAGGGCGAGGAGCTGATACAAATGTACAATATACAGTCGTAATTACATGCACCAGTTAAACGATCCAACAATGAGGATTTGCTGATCACTTCGCGCTGAATTCCTTCTACTGGTCGCGATTAAGAGATCGATCATTAAAAGATGACAATTCAGATTCCGTTTGAATAAATTCACGACAGATTATCTCTGTCACACGCGTGTCAAATTTTAACACCACTGTAATTAACGATATTTACTAATCTAGTAAAACCATCGATCAAAGCTCCATTAGACGAAACGCTGTTGTTAAACGACACGGGATATTCAGATTGTTTGCAGGATTAGAGCATCAGATTACTTCGACGGACGGTTAATCAACATCTGCCGGGCTACTGTAATTAGAAAGGTATTTACGGTAACCCCTTCAGTTGCGGATTCTACAGGATGTCTAAAGTCTTTTAGAAAGTGTAATTTCTCTTTCAGGGGTTGAGAAGGAACGGAACACAGTATTGGCTACTAATTTTCGCTGTTGAGGATAATGGTAGACTGTCGTGATAAAATTTCACGAAAACATGCATTCTTGTATGTAATATTTGTTATCAGTTTAACTTTATACCTCGAAATACGGGGGTAGATGAAAAAAATGTTCAAACACGAACAATGGAAGAATCCCTGAATTTTTCCCTCGGCATACTGTTCTTCTTATTCTCTTCCTCTTCAATATTGGCTTCTTATTTTCTCTTGATGAAGGCATCGCTCCCAAAATCCACATCCAGATAGTAATATGTACTACCCAGTATTCACCATATCCAGTTATTGTTGCTCTCTTTTCAAACAAATTTTCAAGTTTCTTACTAATGCTGGTTCCTTTCCGTAAACCGTCAAATTCTCTAGTGAATTCGTCAAGCGATAAAACAGAAATGAACTACTTACAACGTGAATTACTGATTTCATCAACTGAAAGGTAAAAAATGAATCCTTCGGATATTCCATTCAAATTATCACCCACGGATAAGAGAAGATTAGGAAATCAAAGTTACCGTTGAAATTACCCGTGAAGATAATTGAATTAAAGACATCTGAGACCTCCAAAATGTCAATCTAAGCTGGAAAGTGTCGTGAGAATCGAAGACCAAGTTTAATACGCTCTGCAAGGAAGTATGCTTACCTCACCTAAATCGTCCAATAACCGTTTAACGGGGCTCGATCGATTCCTACCAACCTATCGCTGTCCCCGCGAAATCACCGTTTCCGTCGATACATCTGACAATAAACCTGGCATGTGCCTACTCCGAGAGACGGGGCGAAACGGGGTCCATTTCGTACGATTCAATCCTATCGAGCGCGGCTGCCCTTCGATAAAGTAACGGCCTTATTAAAGCCCTGTAACTCCATTGTTCCGACAGATATTTAGCCCACGAACGCGTCAAACCTGGACACGAGCACGGAAAGGAGATCAAGTAATATAACCTTCGTTTCCGAGGCTTTCCTTCAGGATTCGCAGCCGCGCGAAATTTATTGGACAAAGAGGAAAGACCGTGCCTCGAAACGGACTAATTAACGCGCAAGCAGTGTTAAAATAATGGATGCTCGCGTTGAATCGCGACGATCCACGGTTAGATAGGATACAACGGTTATAGCGCGAGGGGTTAATTTTCTGGAAGAGCGATTAGGGGATCGCTGCGCGGCCTGGCAACAATAAGATGTCGCTTAAAGAGATTATATTGGCTTTCGAGATAGCGTTAACCGAGTGGTAATTAATTCTGCATCAATTGTATAGATTATATCGACATCGCGATATCTTCGTTCCTAAGCTATCATATTCTCGGATTATTAAAATTTCATTCGATTAACTGCGCGAGGGTGTTCCATCAACGATACTGCTGATCGTATCGGTCTATAGAAAGGCGATCGATAAATCTGATTTATAGAAACTAGGAAAATCACTCTCGATCAAATCGCAGTTTGGCTCCGTGCCAACCAAATGAAAACGCTTGTACTAAGAGTAATCGGATCAACGTATTATGGCTACAAAAAGCATTCGCACGAGCGAGATTTCCACCGACGCTGTTCAAATAAATGGATTTCCAGGGTATTAATCTTTTACAGTCACTTGAAGGTACTATCATAAGTGATGGAGAATTTAATATGAACGCATTGAACACAATTAATCAATACACTGATGCTAAAATATGTACAATGGTGCACCAGGACTCTGTATGCGCCTGTTGCGGCCACTGGCTCCTTCGATTTGGATACGAGAAATTTAGTGGCAATATTCCACGCTTAACTGATAGCCAATGTTTGATCGAGGTTAGTTCCTGCTTTGACTATGCACGTGTAATGCTCGGAGTTCCAACTATGCGGTATTCTTCTGTAATTTCGAAAATGTGCAACACTCGCAGAGATATTTACTGGTTCGTTATTGCATCATGATTAATAACTTAGCTCAAAATAAACTCCACGATATTAATGCACTTCACGTATCTGTAATACAAAGCTTCAACCCTTAACCTCTAATTTGATTGCATACACAATATACGTATGAATAATTAATCTTCAAACATTTCCATTCCTCTGCAAATAGATTAAACCGCTCTCAAACAGAGCGAATCAAATTTAACCCTTTTGTACCATTCAAATAGTTTCAACCAAATTGCCTCGAACCGTCTCGGTGCAACAAACACGTACATCTCGTAGAGAACGATATTCGATACGTTTCTCCTCGATTAGCATAAGATTACTAGATCGATAGGTCTTATTATGCGATGTGGTGGATTCACAGAGACGCTGCGTACTTTTGCAGGACCAGGACATGTTTGTCACGGGAGGCAGGTGGTGCGGCGGAACAACTGTTGGCTGGCCGTACTGGCCGTGTCAGTGGTGCTATCGATTCTGCGAAACAGTTTGGCGGGCGAACTGTATCCGCTCGATTATGGTAACAACCAGCTGTCGGTTAACCGCGCCGAAGTCGCTTACTGGGCTCGCGGCGCTAATGAACCATCCCTGAAATTCCAAAACCATTCAAATACTCCGTCATCCCGGCACCCTTAAAAGTTATCATTGCCATCAACTACCGCTCGGCAAACATTCCGTCCACTCGTCAAGAATGACATCACGGAGGAGTCATCGAGAGCAATTTCCTGGCGAACCGCCCAGGCGGTGGACGCGAATCAAACCGACGAAGATGACGATCGATCGATCCGGTCGAGCGATCGTCGACTCGCGGATCCCGACTCGTCGAACGACTGCCACAAGGAACGACGCGATAAACGCCGAGCCGGGCCAACTGCCAGGGGATCGACCGGATTCACCGGGAGTTCAGTGAATATTCCGGAAGAGCCCCGCTTATCCTCCCGGGTTTCCCGTGTCGCGATGAAAGACGTCGCTAGAGAGGCGGCGATGCGACCGTTGATTACGGTCACGTTGTTGTGGATTCGTGCAATGACGACTCGCTAAAGGCTTTCAGACGAGAGAACAAGGACGTGAGAAGGCAAAGGGGATTCAGTGGCGAGCTTCGACGTCTTCGGATGAAAAGATCCTATAGTGTGGACGGTCAAAGGACTATGGACTATTTTCAGGGTGACGGTATCGTGGGTTCTCGGAGCTTGGGAGATGGCGAGGAAACTGCAATGGAAGCGACATTCGACTGAGATTCCTGAATCGGTTGTTTCTATCGGTAAAGCATTCGAAATAGGATTGAAATCGGAGAAATTCGCGGATCCAGGGGGATTGAGTGGTAGGAAGCCGTCGGAAGGCTCGGTTGAGCAATATTTAATCGATTCCGCCGAGTCTTCCACCTCCATTAATCAGCCATTAAGGATTGGACGGTTGAAATTGAAAACGCTGACGGGTCGAAAAAGATTAAAAGACGCGAAGAGGCGAGCATCTTCGAAAGTTAAGAAAAATACGCGAGATGTTGAGCCCAAAGGATACATCCAGAAACGATATTTCATTGAAACTCCTAAATCTTCCGCTTCTATTAGTGAACTGTTCGACGGAGAATTGAAACCAAAAGGGAAATCGGGAAATAGAAGTCGACGGACATGATAATTCCATGTATCAGTTGATGAGCAGAAGGTCCATTAAAAATTCGGGAATAAAACTTGACGAAGAGCCGAGGTCGTTCGATTCTGGTGATGTAATAAATCTGGAGTGGTCGTACCTCTGCCAGAATTCGGGATCCTCGAATTGCGAGCCGCGAGGCAAAAGAGTCAAAGCAATCAAGACAGAAGGGAGGACTCCTCATTCTTCAGAGTTCGAAGGAATCTCCGTGAAACAGATATCAACAAATGGAAGCGATGATGAGGCAGACAGGAGAACCCGTGGAAATTTTTCGATCCGCGAGAAGAGAAATATTATTCCGTCTAGCGACGCGGTCGCGTTGGATTCGTCGCAATACGATGGAACTTCATTGAATGTTACTTTCAACGAAACGACAAATGATTTTTTGGATAACGATGCGAAAATTGTTGAGACAGAATTGGAGATCGACTTCATTTCAGAGAACGTTAAGTATAACTCACTGGACGATCGAGATATCAGCACACGTACAGCAGTGGAATGATTCGACGTTAAATTTGAGTACTTTAACATTGAGCAATGAATTCAGTTCAACAAGTCACGACGGAAGCACAGGATGAGTTAACAGAGTAACACTCGAAGCACCAGATGTGGTGAGTGAGAACGATTTACTGCTATCGGATAGCTCGATGTTAAATGGCAAACCGAATTCGACGTTGAAATGACAATGCACAGTTACCGGAAAACGTTTCAAGTCTAAGTAACGATGTGATCTCGATAAGACTCAATTTGAACGCGGATTCGTCGCAAGATATGGAATTAGACGCTCCGCGGAGCGAGATTGATAAGGCTAAAGAAGAGGCGAATAAAGCGACAACGGAAGAGGCTTCTGCGCAAAGTAACGTGACAAAGGAGTGTGACGGCGTCCTCGTGAACTCCGAGCATAGCTCTGTTGCGGCGCCAAGGAGTGCCCCGTACCTAAGAAACGATATGAACTGTCTAACCGAAAGAGGCTATACGTCGGAGAACAGTGGCCTTCCTGAATTCGGCGAGGGAAATTCCGACGATACGTTCAGGACATCAAAATTACGAAGGATATCAAAATAAACGCGAACCATAAGCAATCGCTCGTGAATAAAACGAAATATTCGAAATCGAAGCTTCCTTTAACCCCTGCTGAACGACCATCCGCGTCTAGAAAAGCCGTTATCCAAACAATTGGGACGATAAATAGGAAAATCGACGACCAGGCGGAACGGTTCGATACAGCTACGGATGGTTTGACAGAAGATGATGAAGTAACGTTTAACGATCCTCTAATGGTTTCGAAGAAACGGCAACCCGTCGGTTCAAGGGCGACAGAGTCGTTGAATCGAAATATTCAAACACGCGACTGCGACATTAAGCCTGATGAACCGTCCGTCGGGTTTAGCTCGAAAAATGAGAGGGCTCAAACCCGCTCGTTGGATAATGGAACGGTGAACGAAGTTAATCCGTCCGACGGGTTTAACTCCTTGAGCACGATGCCCATCCCGGTGATCGATCATCCTACGAGAGAACGAAAGTCCAGGTCGTCCACGGTGCAAACTTCGACATCGACGAGCCTGAAACTGGATTCATCTATGAAGGTCGGAGGTCCGGTGTCCGGACGAACTTCTACGCCGACGTGGGTCAAGGACGAGGTCCAACGAAGAACCGCCTCGACCATGCAAATGGAATACGTCCAAGCGAATGCTAGCAACGATGCTCCCGGGGGGCTAAGAGTCTCGTTGACACGTCCACTAGAATTCGTCTCCAGAGTGCAGGATTGATCAAAGGTTTCGCTCCCGTTTGAAAAGTACGAATGTTTCTCTGGGCCACTACCTTAACGAAAATCTCGCGCTTTCGTCTACAGAGAGGGAACAACTTCCAGTTACCGCCGAAACGTCGACCATCGGATTGATTAACGACGTGAACCAATTTTTGTTCACTTTTGACATGATCGCCACTTCTTCTGACCATGAACCGTTACCATGGACGAGGCGTCCTCGCAAACGACGAACAACTCGTCGCAGGAGCTGGAACCGCCGAATCAGTGGCCAGTTAAGCACAGCGCGATGGTCGAGTATAATCTAGTGTTGACTCGTCTAATGATGGTCCATGAGAGGAAGGATACCATCACCTGCGGGCCAGTGATGCCGCAACGTGACGTTCAAGCGCTCGAGGTGATGCTTTACGCTCTGGACAGGCTCAACGATCGTGGAATTGTACCCGGTTTTAAGATCGGCGCCTACATTCTCGACGATTACGACAAGGATACGTACGGCTTGGGAATGGCTGTGGACTTTATCAAAGGTACGTGTTGTTTTGTCAGTTGATTAGCTGAAGGCTGATAATTCAATGGTCGTCGGTGTCCGATGTTGTAGATTGATGTTATGATTGACGAGTGCGATGCATTCGCGCGTCGGAAATGTAAATTCGTACGAGTTTCAGCAATACCCGCGAGCAACTGTCAACGTGTTTAATACGTTATTGATTAGAGAAACAATTCAAGTTAAACGACTAAGAAAATTGAATTTCTCTTTAAAGGAAAAAGATGTTCCGTTTCACCATATTGTTACTAATTATTTGCGAAGATCAGAAAAATGGAAAGAACACCGCTTATTTGCCGACTTCATTCTTTTTGAGAGGTAAAGAGAATGTTCGATTTGCTTAAGTTCGTTCATTTCCAAGATACGACAAGTGAAATTGACAATGTGAAACTTCGCGAATATCTCACGGAGGTCTACGGAACCATTGCGTACTCTGAATTTTTCAATCCAACAATACAATCACATGCATTCACATTATAGGGAGAAAAATGAAATTCCGCGAATGTAGGTCACGCTGTGGGCACGATTCCACTGAAACTGTGAAAATTTTAACTGCTTTGAAGGCTAGGGGAATCTCACAGCGATAGCTCAAAGAAGCGATAAGATGTTCAGCGTGCGCGATGCTTTATATGGAAAATTCCGCTCGTGTAACGAACTTACGCGGCGCGGTGCTAGATGAAATTGCGGCGACTTTCTTCCAACTTTTCCGTTCTCTCCTCTTTGTCACGAGTCATGTTAATCTATTATTCTCCGCGAAATGCCAGGTCCATGTTTACCAAATGAATCAACCCGACAGGAAGTTTCATCAACCTTCAAATCAAAGAACGAACGTAGTATAATAAAAGAAGCCTCGTCACGCGTACTTGAACTTCGTCGAATTTTACATCGGTTACATCGCGTTCTTTGACGTAACGAATTCGTCCGTGGAAATACCGAACCGTTGCTTTTACTTCTTGTATTTCATTTTATCACCCTTTCTCATTTCGAAGCGAGTGTGAATACATTGTATACATTGTGTCGGAGATTCGTATTGTCGTTTTTTCTCTCTAATGATTCTTCAGTAAATTCTCGACCTAGATATTTGGCCAATGCCAGATGTTAATTTATCCTTTCTACACGATTATCGATGCGCGACCAGGTTTGATAGATTCTAGGACCGTTTCCTTCGACAGTGAACATGAGCCTCTATAGCGATGCAGTGGTGATGAAAAATTGTACCCCTTGAAGAAAGAAGAGTATACTCTGTTGGGATACCGAACGGAAAGTTACACAAAACTCCGCTCGGAACGGAGAAGAAAAATTTGTATTTCTACTTCAGGTTCTAAAAATATGCAATGCCTAACGAGCTGAACGCTACGAAAATGAAACTTCAATAGAAACATCTATGATCTAGCGACCATTACATAATTATGAATTAATTTCAGCATACGGTTTACGTCTCCCCAGAGATTCAAATCCTGGATATTTAATCTAATTTGCTTCCTTTGAATGGAATCAACACACGGATTACGTTTTTGCTAGTGGGTAATTTCGCGGGGCATTGAAGCAAACCAGTTAACGAATTGTTAGCGCAGAGCTATTTTAATTGACGTGAATGATAGCTCCAGCGAAAACGCGCGCTGGACCTACAATCAAGTTTCTAATTAACACAATTCAGAGGGCGCAAACTGCTTCGCTGTAAAGCCTATCGTGTGTCGAGTGAAGTTTCTTTAATCGAACCATTTTCACAAAGTAATTTGGTATTTAAAATTGTTTACGTACGCAACTACTGTATTATTACTGTGTCACAAACACAATGAAGAACAACTGAATAGTTAACATCGCTAATCTAAATGTCGAAACTTCAAAATGATTCTAACATTAATACACGTTCTCCAAAGTTATCTAGTAGTTGTCATATTTGTATTTCAATTAGAATAAAAATTAAGATATAATATAACAAGAAGCGGCACTAGACAATTCTGAAACGATAAGCTCTATAGAATTCAATTTCCTCGAGAAGGAAATCGTAAATGCAGAGCTATCACACTGCTAGTTTACCGTGAGATAGTTTGCATTCGTGATAGACGTGCGTTATGTCACGATACTGCACTCTCCTACAGAAATAGGTAATTAGGATTTCCCTTGTTCCGAAACAATCAAAATCTACACCAAAAACATGCGACACTGCTTTTAAATACCCATCGAGAGCAACAAAACAGAACAATACAGCCTCATCCTTTTACGTACAAAAAAGATGTAAGAACGCGCGTATAGAAGACCGCCTCATCCGAATGGAAGCATCTTTCCTACCCTTCGCCATTGTTAGATTTCCGTGTAACGAAGAATACTTGACGTTTCGTTTGCTTCCATTATACAGGCTAGGAGAACTCTATTCCCCAGAGTAGATCATCTCTTAACTAGAGAAGACATTCAGTCGCTGGCGGCTGGACCGTTACGAGGCATAAAAATTCCAATGAAAAGAACACAACTTCCCATGCACTCGGGTAAAGTAAAGTGCGGATATTAAAATTTGATGTCCGTAGCAATAGCCCGACACTCGGTGAAAGCGAATTCGCATTGAAAGTTGACATTATTCATGTGTTTCCGCGAGATCACGTCGCGATACTGACAATTTCACCGCAGCACGAATGCGAAAGCAGGCGAACGAAACGTGCAAACACTGCAAAGATGAGGCAGAGCGGACATAGCGTTTCTAAATGAAAAACTCTGGCAGAAGTATTGAATTACTGAATTCCTTTTATAAGTTGCTGTATGAGAATGCAATGCTAATACAAATTTCGAGATTGATGTCGCGAATGTTTCAAAAAATTCGCGAGATTCTCTGTCTTTGCTTGTTGCGCGATTCTAACGATTTCTGATCGACTAATTGAATTCTTGTACGAATATAATACACTTGCAACATATACGCTAATTGATTGAATATCGGTAAGGAGATTTTCTGCTCCGTGCTGCGATTGTATCTACAACGAAATTTGCTTCTGCAGAAATCTAGAATCCCGCATAGATAACATGCAGGTATCGAGACGAGTCGATACGGAGGTGTCGTGAAGCTTTCCACGGTGCACTGCAAGCTCAAGTATCGCCTGTCGGTAAGCTCGTGATACTCTGCAAGCACAAGTCGATAACTTCGTCTCGATTTATCCTAGTACCGACGAGCTACAAGATAGGCCACTTATCTAATGGAATTTTAGTACCATTACTGTCCGAAATATTGATCGCGTACAAATTTTTACACCCTCTACAATATGGGATTCAAAATTGATAAAGTAGCAGTTCCTGCAAGATTCGTGGATATATTTTACGCAAAAGGGAGGACCGAATTAAAAATATTCCAAAGCTCATAAAATGTGAATTATTGCAGACATAAAACCTCTTGCCAGATAAAGATTTGATTTAAATTAAAATCCAAAAAGACCAGAGAGAAAGTAGAATTCTTCGATGGTTCCAGGTTGATTCCACGAAAGTAAAATTTTACTTAACTTAATTTAAATTATGGCTTCAACTATTACGTGAAGTACAACGTAAATAAAATTTCCAAGTCCTGAAAAGGACTTGGATAATTTAAATTGTACTGCAAAATACTCGGTGCTAAAAATACCAGTAATCCAGTTATTCTAATCTCGCGCAAAGTTAATGAAATAATGGAATGAATGAGTATCATAGAAAATTGTTGAAAGTAAATCTATGAAACCTTTGATCAAGTGAAAAATCTATCTATCTCTATCAAAAGCTACGATCACCATCTTTTAACTAGTTTGATACATCTAGCATCAAGTTTACTACAATACTTATGTCTACAAGCGCAGTCCTTAGCATGATATCGTCTTTCAGAGACCAGGTTCTCGAAAACGTTACCAAGTACCCACCATATTTCCCTAATCCCATCCACCCTCCATTACATGTTTACGATCTCGGTACAGAAGGTACCGAGATCCGACTCTACTTGAATTCAATACACGCCAAATCCATGGTGCATTTTCTTAGAAATTGCAACGTGGACTTTACGAATCGCGAAAGGGAAGAAGGGACTGGAATTATATATCATGTTCTTATCCAGAGTGTAATTTACAAAGTCTCTTCATCGACACTTTAGAAACATTAAAGCGTTTCGCAAAAGGGATTACTATGTGATAAACACTAAACTCTATTATACTCTATTTTGAAAAAATGAAATTAAAAAGGTAATTAAAGTTGGACAAACTTGTGATAAGTAATAAATCAAAGAGAAAAGTGAACATAACATTCGCGACGTGACCAAAGGTACTCTACATACTCACGTGGATCTACGTAATCACGTAGATTTGCTAACTAAATGTTTCCGGCGCTGTCCACTTTCCAAACCACGGTCTTTTCGACCCATGGAGCTACTCATGGCAGCGACTTACGTGTAACATTAAGTTAGCGTGCTCACTACTTGCTTGCCACATGCGATGCATGCCAGCGAGTACGCAGAGTAATAAAACTATTACTGATAAACATCAGTAGTGTGCAAATGGAGACTAAGAATAATTATATTCAATTTCGATAAAACGGGGATTTTGAGGAAAAATTCTATGGTTTCGCTCTTGATAAGACAATGTACATACTCCCTTACAATTTCATTACAATTATTATCACAATTACTATTATCTAATTATAATTACTATTATCTATGACTAATAATATACGCATCCAGCGGCGATCCAGCGGCGAACGTAGAAATATCTGTTGAAATTATTTATTGACATCACAGGAATTTTATTATAGAAATCATAAAAATTGGATAACAGAATGGAAATGAAATGGATTGGTTGAAATTCGACTCAAAACCATTGAATTTTTGACAAGAACGGAGAAAATACGTCAAATTTCACGATTCCCTAATAATCATTCTCAATTATAATTTCGTACAGCCTATTTGCGTGAAACAATTGGAAAGAACCTTGGAAAACGTGGAAATGGCAATTTCTTTACGTAAAACAATACCATGCGTCAAACGCTGCATTCACCGAAAATATCATTTCCTCATTTCCAAATTTAAAGAGAATAATGAAGTCACTTTGCGACTACAGAATTAAATTTTCTGTTGTAATTATTGAAATCAAGAGCCAACCTTTGATCAAGGGAAGATACCATGGAGACAGAAAGAGAGAGAAAGAGAGATGGAGAGAGAGAGATGCCGGATTACTTAAACAATTCCCTGATTTTCCACCGTCGCATATATTTCTTTAATCACAGAATGATTACTTCTATTTCAACTACACCTGCTCTCAGTTTCAATACTTAAGATAACTCATGTACCGATCACTGAATTGATTATTAATACCGAATGAATTGATTAGCATGAGAATAGTCATGGGAAAGGAACAAAGATGGAACGTAATTAAATTATATTAATGGAGAATATGTAGTAAGTTATATCACGACATCCAGTCGCGTTCCAGCGGCGAAGGGAGGGGTTAAAATAAATCAGAATAAACCAAAAACTAAGCGGATTTCCGAACATCAATCACCTACCCATCGAACATTAAAGAATCAAACAACCCTCCTTCGATGAGGCACGATAAATTTAACAAGTTATATCAAGTCATCCAACGGCGGTCCAGCGGCGGTCCAGCGGCGATCCAGCGACGAACGCAAAAATTAACTGAAACTATATCTTATTCTCTAATTACACAAATTATATAATCTACGTGCGTAGTCCTTAGCATGATATCGTTTTCGGGAGGCCGGTCTTTCGAAAACGTTACCAAGGGCCCAGGTCCACCCCGTGGAGGTGACTACGCAGGGACCCATCCCTAAACCCTAATCCCATCCACCCTCCATTATATATTTACGATCTCGGTACAGAAGGTACCGAGATCTGACTCTACTTGAATTTAATACACGCGAAATCCATAATACATTTCCTAAAATCTATCAGATATTTAGAAACTGCAGTATGGACTTTACGAAAGGGGTGACGAGAAATACCACTGTCTTACCCGAAGAGAGATTTATTAAGTGACTCTTCCAACACTTTCGACAAACGAAAGTGTCTCGCAAAAGGTTCTACGGTACGATACTCTAAATTCTACTATTATATTAAAGAGCATTCCAATCCGATGCTTCCGCGTTAGCCATTTGGCGAACCGTACCCGACGCGAATCGCGAGCAAGTTTTATGCCACGTCTTACGTCAAAACAATCACAACCGCGCTCTCCCCGACGGTGAGTGAGATGTCCATCTGAACCCCAGCGAGGCCCAACTCTAGGATTGCTCTGCGATAGAGACGAACCTCGTGGAACCGCCCGAATCCGTCTTACAGCAGGTCAGACCCCAGCGCCTCGGGTTGGGAACCACTCAGCCCGCTCCATCGTGAGCGCGTCCACGGCTGAACCCGTGAAGATCCAGGTGGCCACGACAAACACGCATCGGTTTGATTGAGTCGCAACTGTTTCCCTGCGTGACGATTAAAATCTAAATCTCGAGCGAAGGAGAAAAAAAGGAAAGGGGAAAAAAGGAAAGGGGAAAAAAAGAAGAAGAAAAAAGAGGAAATCTACGTGAAGCGATCTTACGAAGCATAAAGTTAGAGTGCTCGAGCAAATAAACGCGAACTAATTTACGCGAGAACAATTAAAAGTTCTGTCTGGTAAACGAGGGGTGCAAGAAAGGGGAGCAGTTATTTCTCTCTCCGGGAAAGAAAACGTAATTCTTTACAATACGATTACAATTAAATTACAGAGATGTACAATATACAAGTACTTATGACTAAAAACGCACGCATCCGTCAGCGATCCAGCGGCGATCCAACGGCGTTCCAACGGCGAACAGAGATTTAAGTAAACCAGAATAAACCAGAAAGAAAGTGATTTTCTAACCATCAAATATCAAACCATCGATCATCAAACCATCAAACATCAAACCATCAAACATCAAGCCATGAAACATCAAACCATCAAACCTTGAAACGTCAAACCATCAGACGTCGAACGATCAAACAACCCTTCATCGAAGGGACACCATAGCGAGATAGAAGTCACCATATATAATTAATAATAAAAACGGGGGAAATCGGGATAAAAGGGGATGATTATCTTATTAAAATTACATTACATGAATGTACAAATTGGATGGCAATAATTAACTTAAACTAAACTATTCGCAGTCCAATTTAAAGTTTCAAAGTCCTGAGAAGGACTTGGAAATTTCAATTGTACTGAAAAAGACTCGACGCTAGAAGTACCAGTGATTAAATTATTCTAATCTCTAACGAAATTAACGAAATAATAAAAATTGTTAAAAGTGAATCTATGAAATCTTTATACAAATGAAAAATCAAACTATCTCTATTAGAAGCTACGAACCACGATCTTTTGGCTAGCTTGGTATTTCTAGCGTCAAGTTTACAATTATACTTATGTCTATGCGCGTAGTCCTTAGCTTGATATCGTTTTCGAGAAGGCAATCTCTCGAAAACGTTACCAAGGGCCCAGGTCCACCCCGTGGAGGTGACTACGCAAGGACCCACCCCTAAACCCAAATCCCATCCACTCTCCATTACATATTTACGATTTCGTTACAGAAGGTACCGAGATCTGACTCTATTTCAGTTAAAAAACCGAGATCCATAATACATTTTCTAAAATCTACCAAAGAATTCTAGAAATTGCAGTATGGACTTTACGAATCGCAAAAGGAAACACTTTCTTATTCAGAGAGAAACATTATTATAGAATGATTATACGATGATTCTATTTTACAAAAGTTAAAGTATTGCACAAAAAGCAATACGAAAGGATACTTTAAATTCTATTATTCTACTTTAAAACGACTCAAAATTAAACGGAATAAATCAAAGTGTGTGTTTCCCTCTGAATAAGAAGAATGTGTTTCCGTACAATTTTATTACAATAATCAGTACAATACATATACAAAGTTTGGTACAGTAATCATAACAATTTCATTACAATAATCATAACAATTTCATTACAATAGTCATAACAATTTCATCATAGTAATCATATAAATTTGATAACAAAGGAAGTGGAAAGGATTAGGGGTATTATTCTCGACGAAGTTGGTGAAGTTGTTGAAATTCGCCCCAAAACCAATGAATTTTTGACAAGAACGGAGAAAATACGTCCAATTTCAAGATTCTCTTAATAGTGATTCTCCTAATAGAATTTCGTATAGCCTGTTTGCGTGAAGTAATTGGAAAGAATCTTAAAGATTGTGGAAATGGAGACTTTTTGACGTAAAACAATACCATAGTGATATCTCCAACGTTGTATTCACCGAAAATACCATTTTCTTATTTCCAAATGTAAAAAGAATAATGAAACCACTTTGCGATCACAAAATAGATAAATATAAAATCATTGATTAAACTTTACGTTCAGAGACGTATCCAACGACGTTCCAACGATGAACGTAGAAATTAAAATAAATTAGGAATGGAGTGAATTTCCAACAATCAGACCAATCTCTTTCGAGAACAAACACCACAAAGAGATAGAAATTGCCATAGATTATGCAGGATTCTCTTAAACGAGCCCCTGAATTTTGACCGACGTGTTCTTATGAATAGAATATGAATAGAAAATTATTGATTTTATCGCTGATAACAAAGAAATGCGAGATACCGGTTTCGAAACAACTATTCTACCACATATCGAAGAATCTGTTAGTACCCAATGAACTGGGATACCATTCTTACGAACTAATTAAAGCGAGAATAATTACGCTCGGTTGTGATAAGTGAGAGAAGTCAGGATAAGAGGGAAAGGGTTACACAATTACAAATTTACATTACACAAGTGTACAAATATAATAGTAAAAATTAACTTAAATGAGTCAGGATAAGAGGGAAAGGCTCACACAATTATAAATTTACATTATATGAGTACAAATATGATTTTATAAATTAACTTAAACTAAACTATTTGCTGTCCAATTTAAAGTTTCAACGTCCTGAAAAGGACTTGGAAAATTTAAATTGTATTGCAAAATATTCGGTGCTAAAAGTACCAGTAATTAAATTATTCTAATCTCGCGTAAAGTTAATGAAATAATAGAATGAATGAGCATCATGGAAAATTGTTGAAGGTAAATCTATGTAATCTTTGCACAAGTGGAAAATCTATCTAGCTTTATCAGAAGTTACGAAGCATGGTCTTCCAACTGGTTTGGTACTTCCAGCACCGAGTATACAACAATACTTATGTCTACGCGCGTAGTCCTTAGCTTGATATCGTTTTCGAGAGAGCAGTGTCTCGAAAACGTTACCAAGGGCCCAGGTCCACCACGTGGAGGTGACTGCGCAGGGACCCTTACTTACATGCAGCATGCGATGCATGCAAGCGAATGCGCAGCTAAATGATTTATTAATACCAAGCAAATATGAATTGATTTGCACTAGATCAATTAGTAATTCTGTTTTCTGAAACGAGAAGTATAAGGAAAATAGGGATAGGTTGTGTTTACTTTGGGTAAGAAAATGTATTCTTTTACAATTTCATTACAATAGTAATTAAAATTATATTATTTAGCATATAAATCTAAATTAATGCTAACTAAAGACGTATTCTCATCCCTCGGCGATCCCACGAGTAACGCAGAAATTTGATTTATTTTCACAGAAATCTGAAGTACGAGATAAAGGAGCGAGATCAGATACCAACGAAGAATGACAGAGTAAGAATTCGAACGAAAAGAGACGCGAAATAAAACAGAATATGGAATAATGGAATAATATCGACACTTGACAAGAACATCGCAACGAACATTGATATCCTTACACAAATAACTTAAATCTGACTCTTGAATCTGACTCTTAAATTTAACTCTTAAATCTAAGTCTTAAATCTAATGTTACTCGATATCGTTTTAGAAAGACTGGTCTTTCAAAAACGTTATCAAGGAATTAGGTCCCTGCATACTTGCCTCCACGTTTAGAGATGAGTACGCAGGGACCTATCCCCAAACCCAAATCCCATCCACCCTTCCATTATATGCAGCCTCGGCACTGAGGTACCAAGATTTCATTCAACTTTTCTCTTAAACTTGTGTAATGCCAAATGGATACGGTGCGCAGCACGGCTATTTGCTTACGCACGCAACTTATTAGGAATTCTTTTATCGTTACTCTAATACACTATTTTTATTTTGTTATATCGTTACTTTAATAAACTATTTTTATTATAAATCTAACATATAATAGGTGTGGACTTTCAATTCTCTGAAGTCCAAAAATATTTCAGTAACATGTCAAGAATTCGGAGACACGTCAAAAATTCGGTAACAGTTGCAAAAAGCTAAATTCTTCAAATACAAAAGTTTGGTAGCAAAAAGAAAATTAAAATTGAAAAATAAGAAAAACAAATAATAAATCATAAAACTAATAAAAGTAATAAAACTAATCGTTCAATCCCAAGAGTGTTCGCGATATACACTAGTCATTCAATCGCGAAACTATTCTCAACATATAACAATCTCTCATTTTTTAAATAGATAAACTAATAAAAAGAACGATTACAGTTATATAAAATAGGAGGGCTATATATGCTAGCATTCAGTCGAATGCGCTAGCTGATAGCCCTCCAGTTTGTTCAAGTATATATCAAAATTACTACTACTGCTACCTCATCTACCCCACCACCTCTAATTAAAAATTCGGTTTGTACAAACTCACCGTTCGCAGACAAGTGACGTCATCAGCGGCTAGCATCCTCTCCATGATCCTCTACCATCGACTCAGCTAGCTGACCATTGTCCACTACTATGCAGTCAGCACCCTCTCCGTAATCCTCCAGCATCGACTCAGCTCGCTGACCACTTTCCATTACCAAGGGGTTATCGCGATGACCAGAGTCCACTATCATGGGGCTCAGCACCCTCTCCGTGATCCACCATCATCGACTCAGCTCGCTTGGCCACTGTCCACTACCAAGGGATCATCAGGCTTACCCGTGTCCGCCACCATGGAGGACAGCACCCTCTTCGTGGTCCCCCACCACCATCATAACACGTTGATCATGGTCCATCTTCCTGAACTAGGCCCAAGAGGAGCTCCGATCGGTACCGCGGCTATCGAGCAACTGATTAAATCAGCGGAAGTGCCCTCCTTATATACCCATGGCTCCCCACCCCTGCGCTTAAATTTTAAATTGATTTTTCGTTAAAATTGGCCGTAATTTACCGATTTTCGCAATTTTTTTACCAATTAATATTCTTAACGATTACTCACAACTATTGGTAATAATCATTTATAAATTTTATGTAAATTAAAGCTACATTTACGTTTTAAAAGAGAATTATTGTTATTCTTCGCGAGTTTACTTCTTAATCATTTATGTATTATTATCGCGGACAAGATGCATCTACTGGGATCACTATTGCTACTTCCGGTACCTATTTGGAGCCATATGCTGAATTGGTAACATTTCGAAAGACAGTAAAATTGTACGACTTTGGTGATCGTACTTTGATCATGGTCGTAAGGGAAGTAGTAGAGCTTTCACTGCTAACTCGTAGCTTTTACCGGTAACAACAATCTCTCCAATATTAAAATCTGATAACTTTTAAAAATCTTCACGAAACTCGAATTGTTACAACTATTTGCGTAATTCAATTAGATTTAGAAATATTTGCCGATATATAAAACCATTTATTCTTTCTCTAATTTTCAGTGATATCAATCAATATACCAGACTGGCAATTAAGTGACCAACAATTTTCCTCAAACAAGAGCAAAATTAAAAGTAACAAAAATTGTACAATCGTACACATAATTTTCCAGAAACTTGACTATATTATAAACTAAACACGAAGCACGCTAGCCATAAATGCAGAAATTTTACGAGCTCAATAAGAAGCACGCTTTATTACTCCGCGAATGTCTATCGTCTGTGCAATGCCGTTTCTCACTACTTGTTCAATTAAATATTCAAACCTCAACGTTTAATCTCGCTACAAAGTAATGGTAGGTGTAATGCGTGTTACAGTTTTTAACGTCCAAGCTCCTCCACCCAGTTACTCTTGCTGACGCAATCTCGTTGATATTCAAAGTAGTATTCGAGTTTTTATTAATACTTTTATGGGCAGAGCTTAAAACGCTTGCACTCGGATATTCTGCAGATCGGACGTGGAGGTGTTGCTATTCCTCTCTCGCCTAGCCTTTTCCACTTTTTTCTTTTTCCGATGTCCTCTTTTTTCCTGTTTTTTTCTTTTTCTTTTAAAGCTTCTCAGCGAACGTGGAACACGTATACGTATCGGGAGATTCGTACGTAGGAAACATACGTAATTCCATAGCGTAAATATTTCAACAATTTTCATAACCCACTGGTTGGCCACGATATCGTGACGCGTTCGAGGAAAACCTCGTCTAAAATTGAATAAAACAGAGAGATGAAAAAGGAATCATGGTATGAAAATTATGTACTTTATTCGCGTAAAGGAACAAACTTTTGTGCCCAGCGCACTGGCTATATAAAATTCTTCTGTATAAAGGAACACGTCAAATACGCTGCTTTGCAAATGAACTCTTTACTGAACGTGAATTTTATTAAATTACACAGGTTGAAGTTAATAACTACACGAAAGTCCGATGGTAATGAATGTAATATAACGGCAAACTAGTTGAGTTAGCACATGATTATTGTAATACCACGTTGACCTCCTTTTGCACGTGAAGGCTTCCAGCTTTTTCGTTTTCCTCGTCCTAGCTGTTCGTGGATAATTAACTTTCCCATTGAAATTAGTCGAATCGCATTTCAATTTTAATTACGATTTGCGCAGAAAAGAAAAATGTCGGCACCGTCGAGCGATCCCTAGAGAACGATTTTTATAATTATCTAGTTAAATTGGAAACGTTTATATTCTCGTATAAACACAGTCAGGGAAATCGCGCATATAAATTAACGAGAATTTTCGTTATTTCGCAGAAATTTCCAATTGATATCGTCCAATGTAGACGCTCGATTACGCGGATACTTTTCGCGACGTTCCCACGCGAATATCGGCTCTATTATTCGCGTACAACCGGGGGATTGATATTAAATTTCCATTAATTTTCACCGCGAGGAAACATCAATTTCTGGTCAGAAGGTGCACGTAAATACGCGTAGATAACGCTACTGTGAACAGTGGACGCGATAATTTGTCACGACTTACTTCTGGACAAACAGTTTAGAACCTCCATTTTTCATGAAGCGACCAACTCAAGTTGGGGGGGGGGTGATAATGACAAAATCGAAGCAATGCCACGATCTAGTGAAAACTTGTTGATATGATAAAAGCAATGTTTATCCGGTTGAAAATTTCAGTACGTTTGCGTGTCCATATCAGACGACGTAAATGTAATTTCGAAAAGACTGAAATCGATTAAAATGGCAAACGAGAAAAAAATTACGGATTCTCTGATACGTACATATTTTGGTAAACTGACTTTGAAATAGTTCCATATTTCTGTTAGATGCATTTATCTATTTTTTCGCCCCTGCTCGTATTCTCTCTCTCTCTCTCTGTTTCCCTACGTTACTTAAAAAGCACGCTGGCAATATTTCGCAAAGGATAAATTAAGTTCGCTGCTAGGTTTTTAAAATATTCCCTCTCGCGTAGCGTTTTAGGAATTTACTTTGTAACTCGTGGGGCGTCGTGTAAAATAATTGGGATCGAGCTATCGATTTCATTATGAAACGGAGCTTTGAAAGAATTCGTGTTTCGGGTCAACGGAAATTCCAGAACGAAGAAATTGCAATTTCCTGATGGAAAAGCTTCCTCGATTTGTTGCGACTGTAGTCGTTGCAGATCAAACCCAGTGTCGCAATTTCTACTACGTTGGTGTTTGGAAATGTTTTTAGCCGCGCTTCCGAGAAGAATTTCCAATTTCATTGCATTAACATGCAGTATATTAACGTATCTTCTTTTTTATTCATTAGACAAAAATATTTACAAATAATAGCACGGATCAGGCGTCACCGTCCACGATTTTCCTGTTCAAACGGAAAGATATTTCACGTAGTATATCAAAGAAGACGAGACGCTACGATAGTGTCAATTAATCATTAATTAAGACGGAGTGAAAAAAAAAAGTATGAAGAAGAGCGACACAGAAATTTCTCGTTCACACTCATTAACTCGTGAACGATGCTTCAGATATTCCGTAAACGCGGAAGCATCTCTTCTGGTGGAAGACTCGTCCTCTGTTGGACGATTTTTCGTGTAACCGTCGATGCTTGACACGGCCAGGTAGCCAGTCATGTAAATAAAAATAAGAACCATGGTGTATTCTGTATTTATGAAGCGGATGAGGTGGAAAAATAGCGAATTTATTCGATTTTCAAGGAACAGAAGAATAAAAGAAGGAGCAGTTTGTATTCATAACCGCTGGGAGCAGAACGACGAGATCTCGAGAGAACTTTAAGGTGACGCTGAAAACGAACAGCGAAGCTCGAGTGAATGTTAATAAACACCCGTTAAACAACACAAGAGAGAAAAAATTCGCTCACAAGCCGGAAGTGCGAGAGGTAGAGGTGTGCAGCTTCAACGGAGGGAAACGAGTGACGCCTCGTTACGGAATAATAAAATTTAATTAAAAGGAGGCAAAAATAAGAAGCAACAATTCATTATGGAGAAATTAAAGCATCCTGGTTCAGCAACGTTCCTGTTAACTGAAAAATGTAACGTTTCGAATTAAAATGATACACCTCTTCTCCTCGCAGCTAATTCGAAATGACTGCATTAAATTTTCGTGCTGCAAACTATGAAGAAAATATGAAAACTCGTACCATAAAGGATGCCTAGTGTAATAGAGGAAGCCCAGTATAACAGACTTCATATGCATTTCCTATACGACTCGAGAATTGTATAACGATCGACGATTTTTCGATGCTGGTATATTTAAAGGTAGTTGTAACCAATTTATAGCGAACCACCAAACAATCATACACCCTTTGTGCCGACGAAATCGAACAGACTCGTCGGTTTCGCCGCATACGTTTTGTTCGAGAGAAAGTGAGAAAAAAAATGAAAGTTGTATCATTTCTGCCTCTGCGTTTATCGATTTTCAATATTTATAAGATACAAACTTGTTCATTAGCAACGTCATTTCATAACCTGTTAAAATGCAGATTTTAATTTATCCATCGTTATCTTCTTTTATCACGCGGCGATGAAAAAGTTAATTCGTCTAGCGATAACAACAGCAGTCTGAAAAAATATTCTCTACGCCCGCTCACGCGCAGCGACTCTCCACTTTCTGACCTCTCCTCTACGACTTGAAAGTGTTTCTTCAAAAAGATGAAACGTCGATCGTAGCTGCAGATATATGCTCTTTGAAATTAGACTACGCGTTTCCGGCGTTCATCGCATTTTCCTCGATGAATAATGCAACAATGCCTGTAACATTTTGAACCTGGAATTTTCAACGGTCTAGAAAGCCCTCCCATTATTCGCATCGAATCAATTATCCTGAAATATCGAATCGCCCTTATCAGATTTCGTTTTAATTGTGATAATCCGATTAGATAAGATACAAGCAACCTTGTCCACTGAAGGAAACGGTCGATTAAACGTTCAATTAACCATCAATCCACGAATTATTTAGGGTAACGTTCAATGGGATACAATGATCGCGCGAAATTTCTTCTTTTTCCAGAGAGATGTCTCAGGTGTAGATACTTATTTTCTGGTTTTTTACCACTAGACGATAAATATCAAAAAATGGGGCGGGAAAGTTAGGGGAAAAGAAGGAACGAAACCACTGAAAGGAAAGGACTGAAATTACGCAGAAGTTTGTGGCTTGTTCGTGAAGAAAATTGCCTCATAAACTTTCCTTATCGTGTAAATATAACGCCTCTCTGCTTGTTGCGAGGGATAATATTCAGTTAGGATATCGTAGGCAAAAAGCGAACGCTTCCGTTAATAAGATACTCCGCAACGAGTTCTGGGCACCCAGTTCTCGGAACTTAGTGAAGGAACGTTTAACGCTTGCACGTGTCATCCTATATTTCACCATCGACTGGAAGGGATATGGAGATTCATCGAGTCTAGAGGAACCAATGAAATTCACGTCGCCGATGATGTTTTTCGGCATCGCATACTTCATCCGCACAGATGCTTACTACACATCATTCACTTTTATTCCAGTGTATCCATCTCGTTCCAAGTTCCATTCCAAACATCGCCGTTTTACTCGAGCCAAAAGGAAAACGAAATTAAAGTCTCGACGGAGAGGTCAAAGAAGGAGGAGCTTGAACTCGCTTTTGAAGTAATTTCCGTCCTTTTGCAACATGGGAATTTTTTTTATGTCGCTGCACACCAATACCATCGACGCGACGTAATGCCCGAGCAATACCGTTATGGCATTTCCTGCGATGTTGGTCTCGAATCCTTTCAAACCTACCGCACCCATTACAAGTTTCCAATAGAAGGAGCGATCCGGCGTGATGCAATGAAAGGAATAATAATACAAGGGGAACGAGCGAAAAAAGAGAAACGTCAAAGTAAAACAACGTCAAAAGCGGTCCGAATCGATGCGCTGGCTCCATGAAAAAGCATCCGACGTGTCGTATAACTGTCACGCACCCGTCAAAAGGGAAATTCTTTTTCGAAAAATGAATCTGTCCGCCATTTGACAAACCCGATAATCGCGCGTCTTGTCCGACATAGCTACACGATCCGCCGCTATAATTGGATGGCTCGCATCAGTTTTCCCTCAGTTTCCTGTTGCGGGAACTTGTTCTGGGAATCGCTACGAACCCGATTAACTTCGATGCCTGAATTTAATGAGAACGCGATGCGCGAAACTTTCGGACAACGAAACAGAACCGCGCTGGTTGCAAACACAAAGCAACGCCGAAACGCGTAGTAAGTAATGCTCAATGTCGATTCGATATGAAACTCCCAACTCGCGACGTGACGGCTTGGAAATTTATAATTACTCGTCAAATTTTTTCTTCTATCTCGGTGACAGAACCGAAGTTATGAACCGAAGAAGGGAAAATTCTGCAGCTTCATTCTGCGAGAAGTAACCTGCTCCGCTTAACCGAATCGTAATATTCTACAATTTGTCTTTTATTACCTCCAGCCTCCCCGTGAACCAACTTTCGCAGCAATCTAAAGAACATTACCAAAGAAGACAGCAGATAAGCAGAAGAAGTCGCATCGAAGTACCGTCCCAGCGTCATGACTGGCGCGTCGGGCCTCCCTCCGGGAACTCTACGAGAAATAAATAAAAGACACAACCCCAGTTCCGTTATTTTCCTCGCCTTTCGCTCCCAGACCATCTACATGGGACACGCGCACACGCGCATACCGGCCAGCACGGGATTAGCTCCTTACGTACGACGACAATAATTTATCAAAGTACTTCTTACAAGACTAAAAGTGCCAATGCTGACAACCGGTGGAATAAAGAAAACTTCCACTTCTTCCGTTCCTCTCTTCTTTACATTTCGTTCTGGCTTTCTTTAATTCCTACCCGCGAGAGAATTATGATCGACGATTTAAACAGTCGCACGCGGCAAAATGAAAGGAACAGGATTCGCGAGGCGTGACGTGGGACAGGGTAAGACGGTTTGGAGGAAACGAGAAAGAGAATGAACGGGAGGGAGAGGGAAGGTAGGGTAGTAGGGAATGAGGCAGGACTTCGAGGGTGGCGGAGGGTTGATGCATTCCACAGGAGGGTAGTGTTGATACAGTCGCAGAGCCAGTCAGTAGCTGCTACGACACGGGGCCGCGCGCGCGTGCTCCAACTACTCCAACGGCTCTCTGTCCTACGATGCCGTTGGATTATTGTGGCCGAAGAAATGTGTACGAAGAGTCAAACAAGTGGGCGAAAAACCGACCGGCTCGTTTCCCGCGAATCCTGCCGCGGTTCTTCGGCGTTTTATTGAACGATTCCATGAAATTGCTATTGTCACAGTGGTGTTCCGTCACCGATGTGAAAATCGTAAGCATCGTTAAGATATCTCTCTGATAACAGAGTACATTGAAGACACGGGTGTAATCGATCGATCCATTGGATAAAACGGGGGGCAAAATTATTCGAGCGAGGAGCAAAAAGAAATTAACTACGGAAATTCATTCGCGGGTAAAAAATAAACACATTGTATAACAAAAACCGTTTAAAACAAAAATGAAACAATGGCGAAAGGGAGAAACTAATCCCCTTGCGATTACGCTTAGCGCATGATATAACACGAGAAACAGTTTGGAAGATTACTTCTGAAATTCTCTGGCAATACAGCTTGACGAGACGGAGGTGATTGAAAAATACCACGTTCGTTAAGTGGCAGCTGTTGCGGTTTTATAGCAATTTACGCGACCCTGTGCTTGTCGCGCACGCAAGAACGTTATCGCCGGAGTAATTGCGCCGTAAACTAGTGAATAATTGTCTCAATGAAAATGAAGGAAAAAGAAAAGAGACTGTTTGAAAACTTTTTTCGTAAGTTCGAGTAACATTTTCGAGATAGCGTTACCAGAAGCACGCGTCGGTACAATTTTCTGGTAATGCTTGAAGGAAAGTAAATGTTATCCGTCGTTGACCGTAATCGGTCAGATTAGAAACTTCGAGCGTAAGATCTGTTAATTAGAAATTTAATTACCGAGTAAGGGGTGAAACCAGTCGTAGCTTGCATATCATCGTCGATGCCTTTTGTAATTAACATTTTCAGGAAGCCGTTTAAAAAAAGTAAATTTCAAAGTCGGAACACCGCGAACCGGGCCCACACTACACAAAGCGTGCAAATTAGATTAAAAAATAATCCCCAAACTTAGAGAAATGAACAGATGTGTCTCGTGGACCAGTTATTCCTGTGGTTTACATTTTTCAACGCATTCATAAATCACTCGTTCCAGAATGCTCAAAGATAATTACTGGAAGTAACGATGAAAAATGTTTATGTCGGTTCAGGAAACAAATCCATTCTGTATCCAATAATCCACCACACATTAGCTTGATAAATTAATTTTTATAAAAAGAAAAAGATATATAATATACTCCATCATGCGAATAACAAATGTTTACATTTTAAAAGATATTTTCTGGCGATAAAAATGTATTATTTGACAATTCTAGCGGAATAGGAAGTCCAGTAAAAATTATACGAATGTTTCCCCACAACCAATTAATGCTGTTAACTGACAGAAGGCTTCACTTATTTGTAATTTAATTGAGATTAATTTCGAGGGAAAAACAAACTGATACGTGCACACTGCAACGTTCTATTCTCTTTCACGTCCGTTTAACCGAATCATTTAGAAAGTCATATAAATTTTCATGTCAAAAGTTTCGTAATGCTGCACAGTATATACGAATTTTTTTTCAACGTGATGAAGTTTTGTACGAAAAAGGAAAAGCTAGGCAGACAGACAAAATGGAATGAAAGAAAAAAGCCTATGGCTATCTGGAAAGGCTCCTTTGTTTTTCAATGAGATTCCGAAATTGTAATATAATATTATATTCTATTCATCGCGGTTGAAACAGAAACTAACAGTGCTTCAGCAAACTTTCTCTCGGGAACTTTTTACATTAATTATACACCATCTCCATTTAGCCACAGAATAATAGCGAATACTAAACAGATACAATAAAATATCCGTCCGTTTATTCCAATTTGATCGATTCCAATTGTGATTTCGCGATGAATTATGAGTTAAAATTTGAGAATTAAAAACTTTCTTAATCATAATTATGCAAACTAAAAACTGTAGAGATTGGAAATTCTGATCATTGACTTCCCAGAACTAAATCAGTAATGACCAATAGCATAGATCTCGTAGAAATGATTCTCGAACGCCCACAAAACTAACGTCCGTTCTCCATCAGGCGTTCGACAGAGTAGCCATCCAGACGTCCATCAGCGCCACTTGGAACCATCGAGTGGCAACGGTGCAAGGCGTCGCGTTCTCAATATCGATCGTTGTCGAGTTACTTCCTAGACAATCCGTGATCCAATTCCAGATAGAGTCGGACAAAACTACGCTAGACCAGGTAACGGTTCCTCGTCGAGGGACGCAACAGGTAACGCGACCACATCCCTCGTTACAATGCGCTGCGTAACAGTTCGTCGCGTTTGAAAAAACACGGGGAGCGGTCGAAAAATCACAGCGACGAGAAAGGGAGGGAGGCATAATGAAATGGAAATAGATTTTCGTGGCCACCACCGCGGAGCAACAGGTACGCCTCGTAACGAATTATCGCGGGCGCGATAAACGGTAATTCGAACGGAGAAAGGAAGCTCCACCAGCCACCGAAGACACGAGAACCAAGAAGGGCGCGACGTGTCAAAGTTTTTAATTAGTTCGCGAAGCGATCGGGTCGCTATCGGAACGCGAGTGGCTCGTTGCAAATCAAAAGCAATTTACACTTTTGCTGCTTTGGCACCGACTGGTCCATGCCCTGTAGATTCTCCGACGAAATTATCCAATCAGAGAATCCCGATAGTTCCGAGGCTGCTGGCGCGGCGTTTTCAAATAGGCTTTCGATCTCGTCGACATGTAAACGTAAGAAAATTGCCCTGCCTCAAGTTCGACTCGGAATTTTATCGAGAAGCAGTCGCAACACATAGACGATTTCGCGAATATTTGCGAAAGAAAAATAAGGATCCCAAGCCTAAGAGAAACATTTGTAATCGTGACAAAAGTTTTAGAAGCAAACAGGAACCGTACCACTGACGCCAAAGGGGTAACTGCTAACGAACATTGGCCAAAAGCAAATGTTGCTTACTTTCCTTTCCGATGAGCTCTCTTGGGAGGAGCAAAGCTAGGTAGAAATTTCCCATGACATTCGAGTAAATCCGGAATATCGCGAGACTACCAAACGAATCAACAGTTCCACGTGGAACGAACGATTACACCGGTTACCCCGCAAACAAGTCACCATCCACGATCACCCATTCATCACTCTAAACTTCCGCAGCGCCGTGTCAATCTCCACTCTTCGTTTCTTTACCCGATCGCAGAACTTCAGCAATTAGTATCAGACCAGCGGAACTCTCAGCGAAAGTGAAACGGATCGAACTTTCTTGCTCCAAAACAGCCGGTTCCAGTGGCCCCATAACGGCCGTGGCACCATCGACTACCATCGCGATGTACCATCCAACGCCGCAACGCAACGTAACTAGAAACCATGGACTTAAAGAAAGCGGACCACCGATCTCCCATTGACGAGCGACCATAGCCGCTCTGAACTGCAAGTTCCACTCGAACCCACCACCCGATGCAAACACAGGACAACGTGTGAAGCCGTTCGCAAGCTCAACCATTCACAATTATGAAGTCATGAAGCTTCTGTTACCTGCCGTGCTGATATACATGTGCTCGGCCAACAGCGAGCCGGGCGATAGATGGTTATTGAGCTCCGAGCAGGTTCGACTCGACGACGACGGCGACGATTACTCCAATAGCGAGTCGATCGATCGTGAAAAAATTAATCAGGAACTTCGCCGAGACTTTCCACCCCGGGCTGGTCCATCGACGCGGAAAGGGATCGCGATCGTTTGAGGGCGCGACACGAGCGTGGCTTCCGGTTCGAGAACCCGGAAACTCATCATCTGATTCGATACGGCCGCAGATAGTTCCGATCTATGGACCCGAGCGCGCAGGTTCTCGTCGCCTGACCAGTGAAGAAGAAGGCGGTCGTCGAGGGCAACCTCTTCCTCGGAGGGTTTATGCTGTTATGCCGTAGGGCGGAGTACAAGCATTGGAGGCGAGGCTTTACACCCTGGATAACCTCCGTGAGGGCGAGGGCATTCTGCCGGGTGTGAAAATCGGGGCGCACATCCTTGACGATTGTGATAAGGACACGTACGGTCTGGAGATGGCGGTGGATTTCATAAGAGGTGAGTAACTGAGAATAGCGAGGTCGCTAAGCTTACGTTTTCTCCGTTTTTTCGTATGCTAACGATCTGCGCGTTGCGCAGAAGGTAAAACGGTTCACCCTCAGAAACTCGAGTATATTTCCGTCGACTTGGAGAATTAATTCGTCGTGATTTTTAAAAACCTTGAGAGACCGTCGAATTTTGAACGCGGAAATAGATTGATAATGGATGTTTGTTGTTTCGCACATTTTTTTGCAGAAAATCAAATAGAAAGGAAAAACTTTTATCTCGAGTTATATGAAGCTACGTTCAATCGTGAGATTCGTAAACATTGTAAAGCAGCATTGAAATTTATGGACTGTATCCTATGCATTCCGAATGTTTGTTCAGCCGATGCTCGCGACGAGCGACTAAAGCTGATTTAGAATAAAAGAATCAAAGCGACTTTCGAACAATCCTGCAGTTTGCCGCTGAGCAATTAAACAAATATATTATAACATCATATATTAATAAATCAGAGTGTTACTTCGCGCGCTAATGGAGAGGGACGCGCGGCAAAGTCGCAATATTAGAACAACCTAACAATTTTCCTGAATCGTTAGCCCAGATGCTTCTTGCAGTTGCGACGATAAACCGTGAAAGCGGGACGGGAAGATAATCATGCTGGCAGCGCATCGCTCGCTTCGAAATTATCACGACCAAACGCCGTTTACGACCTTCCTGTTTGCGAAGTACGAAATTTCACTGATAAATAGAATCACGGGAAAGAGAAACGACAAGGGTTTGTTGGAATTTCTATTTTCTGTGTTTTTGTGGTTCCTCATAGTCGGCGCTCACGAAATATTCAGAGAACAAAATCAGAAATTAACGGGAGAACGAACGGAAAGAAGGAGAACGTACGAAAGAAAAAATAATGCATGGGTATGCATGGGTATGCATGGGTATAATAAAAGGCAGAAAAGAACGAACAATGAGATTGTTTCAGTGTTACAGCTTAAATGCGAAACTGTAAGTTCGAAGCATAAGGAAATGGACTTCTAAAGTCCATTAATTCAATATCGCGCATTTGTCGCGGGGAAAAGGTGTAGTAGACACTGAAGTTATCCTGGTATTAAAATGAATATCCAGCCCGAGAAACGGCCAAGTTTCGCGAAACCACGGTGTAGTAAACCACGCCACTGGAGAACAGATGCGTGAAGGATGTCGTCAACTTTTAAGCTTTTACGACGCAACAGAGGTAGCTAGAAGATTGCTATAATTAGCACAATTGTCCATTAGATTTAGTTCAGAAGTGACAGCTGGAGAACCATCGAGAACTTTCGCGACATAACCCTTTTCCCCAATTAGCATATCCCTTCACTTATAGCTAATAATTAGTGTACCACCATCGAATCGAGTCAAGACTGAATTACGAAACTAGACAAATTTCAGACAACGCTCAATTACGTTTAAAAATAATAGTGAAAAGCACGCGTAAGGTATTCGTTTGCAGAAAACATTCGATTAATCTTCATAGCGTCTGCGATCAATAGCGCACCGAATAATTAACCAACCCTCCTCAATAGTTCGCCAACTTTCGAAAAAGAGATTACGTTCATTCATTATCGCAAGTCGTTATCAAAAGTCGTTCGAATTAGAGAGGATTTGACACCGCAGATTCAGGACTGCATCCCTTCTGCATCCCATTATGGGATGACCAGGAGCAATTAAAAGTCGCACTGAATAGACACCAGAGATTCGATTAAACCGCACAAAGGACTGATGCAAATAGAAACGGAAGAATTGCTTATAGTAACGTACTCACGCTTGCACGTAGATGTGACGCAACATAAATTATTTACAGACTTTCCCAGGTCTCTGACCACATCATCCTCGTTCACAGCTATTATGACGCCAACTGACGGGGATAATAATGATGTCAAACTGAGCAGCGTAAAACAATGAACAATTATTTATCCATCGATTCGTCAGGGAATGATATACATATGTATATACTTGTTCCTGACCCACAAATTCTACAAATTTTACTTCTTTTATTATTTCTTGTTGCAAACCAGGATGAGATCATATTTCGACGAACAAAATTGAGTGTAACAACGATCGTGCTATTACTGAATGTAGAATTACTCTCAATTCTTTGTTACTTCATTTAAATAGGCTAGTATTTGGCCATTTTTTTACGAGATCCTTGAAACGTACGAACATACAGTAATTTTACGACGTAAGCGGTTATGTAACCAATGTAACGTTACAATTAACTAATTATGGGATACGCCGATGTTTAATGATCAACTACGATTTCAAACTACCTAGTAACTTGACTCCAATTGCATCGGAACCCACACCCCACTGAAAGCATGCTACGCCTTTCTACCTTGCGCCTTCACAAGCATTTAGGTCTCTATCAACCAATTATTCAATTCATTTAATGAAACTGTTGTCACGTGTTAAAATTATCCAAAATTTCCCAATTTCTCTCACTCGATATCACACTCCACATTTATTTTCGATTAAAAATATATTTCTAATTTATGCGGAATCTTCATTCGTAAACTTACTTCGTTCGCTCAAATAACAGCCGCTATTTTGAAGCAGCCAGTGTCTCCCTTTGGATTTAATACACTGCGCCCACAGGCCTTTAAACTTCGTTCGTAGTCGAAGCACGCTCCGGCGTAATTTGATCAGTGCCAGTCGTATTTTCTGAGTGTAGTAGGAAACCTAAATGAGACTGGCGCAACTGAATTTTACCCGGCCAGCAACGTTTTCGGTATGCGTCTCGTAAAAACGAACACGGTTCCTCACCTAAATATCTCGCATCGCTCAGTGTTTGTCTTGGCTGAGCTGTTGAATTATTTCTTCGCTGCTGTTGGATATTTAAACAGGCTTGCGCGCGGTAGCTGCCTCCGCGGTTACATTAAAATTCCTTAAGTCCTTGAATTTTCGCGAAAATCCGTCGCGATACGCGCCCGGCTTGCCGCCAGCACTCTTTTCCATTACGAATCAGACTTTCAAGTCGCTAATGATGCTTAACGATTTAAACAGGTCCATCGAGGGAGCATTAACTCATTTGTCAGGGAGAGCGTCCATTATACGTCCCATAATTCATAATGAATGGCGTCTCGCTCCTAAGGAATATTATTACTTTACTTTTAATTCTTCTATCGCTTTACATGTCGATATTTCTCGGACATTTTACAAGCCTCATCGAGAGAGAGAGAGAGAGAGAGAGGGAGAGAGAGAGGACAGAATGTGTAATTGCTAATAAAAGAAAATTGGTAAAGGAATTAATTTGAAGAGAAAATGTTAAGAAAGCCCTTTATTTGCTGAAATGCGATTAAAATATTTCGCATCGGTGAAAAGGATTGAGAATTCCGCTTCCATTAGCCAGAATGACCCGATACGATAAAGTTTTGTCTAAACGATCAGGAATTTCGTTCGAAATTATACATAAAACGAATCCTCTTATACTTTCTGTATTGAAAACTGATAAAAATCAAGTAACAAGCATCATCTATATCTCCATGCTTCACGAATGATAAAAACAATATTGATTTTTTTGTTGCTCGTCAAAATACATCGAATATAAAGGAAGCAAATTATCTTTCTATACCTTTCCACGCTGCAATAAATTATACAAATCTAACAATAGATATTTGAAGTAAAAGTTGTATTTCTCCTCTGCCGACGAAAAATTTGTCATAAAAGGAAGAAGGAACAAGGAATTTAAAAAAGGAGAACACTATCTCGAAAGGAAAAATATATGAACATTAATTGGCGAAAAAGGAAGGAATAATTATTTGGAAAGACGCCAAGCGTCGCATCCATTGAAATCTCACGACGGCAGCAATGGACAACGATTAATTACCGCTTTATCATTCCACCGGGCCATTAAAATTCGAAACGCGGTAACGCGACGCATTCTGGCGTTTTCCTTGCATATCCCTCCTACTTTATTGCCTCTGACCGGTTAAAAAAAAATTCATTCCGATTGCTACATCTAGAACGATTTTGTTACGTCGAGCGTTATTCCGCGAATAGCGCTGATCAAAATTCATGGTACGAACGAGGATGTAACACCAACCCTGATCCTATGAAATTATCAACTGGTTACCCCAGTAAAAATGTTAAATAAATAAATCGTTTATCTCTGATATTTGATTAAAATTCGTACTATAGGAGGAGAATTTAAAAAATGTAATACTTTTCGAATTCGTGAAAAATAATTGAACTGGAAGTTTAATAAAAAGTCTATGAGAGATTTTTTTGAAATTTTAACTCGTTTCAAACGTGAATGGTGATTTCATTTTACTGGATTTGACAAATTTTATTGCCAATTACGCTTGGCGCAGTTAATATCAACACAGTGTCAATAAGTGATTAAATGAATCCAATTTTATGGACTCCAGATACGGTATATCCGCCCTTAGGTGTTGAATTTGGGGGAAGAGTATAGACGCATTTCACATCGCTCCGTGCATTTTCGAGTTTTCGAATGGAAATCTTGAAATTTCGAATACAAGCTACGGCTTAATCGAATTTTGGTAAGTATCGCGTGAAATCCAGACGTATAAATCTGGGATTCTTTCGGTATTAGGGTCGAATAATAGCGAATTTTGTGCTCGGATTCGCTATCCTTCACGGTTACGACACGTGCGCGGTCGTTCGCCATTTCCAAATCTAATTTCGAGTCGTGGAGGCTGCTGACGACGTCGTGGGAGAACTGAAGAGGAAGAGGATATCGGAAGCTACACCGGTCAACACCTCAAGAAGTGTAAGAAGTGCGGAAAGTGCTGATAAAAAGCTATTAAAGAACGGGAAGAAGGCGATGTGGTGCGGTAGAAAGTGAAAATAATTATCGTGCGCGCGTAATAATAACTCACAAAACGGGATATTAATCGCCAAAAACAACGATAAAAAGAGTTGAAATAGTAGACCGAGCGCCAACGTGCATTCACTATCAGCAAACTTTACCTTTCGCGAGAGACAAAGGTGCAGAGGTGTAAGCGAGTAGACAATAGATCGCAAGTATCAATCTGTCACGGTGATAAAGGACCCGTAGTGCGAGAGAGACAGCATCTGATTATAATTCGTGATACGTCACGAATTTAAAAGTAAATAAAAGCTCTAATAAATTCGTAACGCACCGAAGAAAGACAACAAATAAGCGCAGTGAGTGCGAGCACACACTGTAAACAGAATGACACAGAATTGTAAATAACAATCGTACATCAAGTGCAATAAAAGTAGTTTTGATTATAAATAAATTAAAACTACCGGATGGGTGAAAATAAACATGAAAAGTTAAAAGAAAAAAGACTTGTGCCCACGCTGACAGAAGGGGGTCGGGCAGATAAGTGTTTCACGGCAGGGGAGCTCTTGACCCACCGCGGAAAGTGTTCTCAAAAGTCGACTGTCACTGACCTACCTCTCAAGTGCCAACCTGTTTACCTACAAAAAAGGGGGACAGGAAGGCAATAAATAGACAGTGTAGAGGGGGTAAACACTCGTCGGCGTCGCACGCATGTCGACAAGTCAAAACAGGTTAAAAAGCTCGTTAAATACGGAAGCTTTACATCCTGTGCAGTTTGCAGTGAAGTAAATAAACACTTTCTACATGCAAATGTATGATAAGTGAAACAAACATAGTGAAGATACGACAGAATCAATTCCAAACAAAGAAAGACAGAATAAAAATATTACATGCATTACAAAAAGTTAAAGTGAATGGTATAAAAGATATTGTTCAACAAACTGCAGTAAGTGTGTAATATTAAGAAGACCAAGCCGTGGGTAGAGTGTTTGTAATCCTCTCCATATCTGTAACACAAACAATTATAAGAACCATTCATTAAAATGCACATATAGATATATATTGTGAAGTGAGAAATTATAACTGAAGAGAAAGAACTAAGTGTCTAGCAGACATAACAAAGATAGGTTAAAGGCTGTTTAATACATACTGAAAACGAAATCTGATTCACGCGTACTATAGAAAAACGAATAATAAGGAGCTCCTGGTGTGAATAAAGCTCATTGCACACCTAAAAGAAAGAATTTCAAGAGTTAGAAGAAGAAGAAAATACAATCGGTTTACATGTCAAAAAACGAACATATCAAACCTCTGTAAATAGAGAGTCTAGAATACAGTTCCTACGTGCGGGTTGGGGATAAATCACTCCACGCGTGCCTAAAACAGGCAATAAGTACTAAGATAATTAACGGACATAAAGCTGAGAGAAGAGAAGAGAAGATTTGTAACAAGTGCGTAGTGGGAAGGATGCAAACAATACCATACGTATCTAAACAGATAAAAATGCAAACAATCAATGCGAGAGTTTCAAATTAGAGCAAAGCTGGCAGTTTTTACACCGGTAAAACCGCCAATAAGACGGAAAGCGGCAAAAAAATAGAGCACTCCATCGTTGGAATGGCGGTGGAAAACAGGTTTGCCGCCCTAGATATCGAAGGAGATTCAAATGAAAATGAATTTAGCCTGGAGGAGGCGATGGACAAAGCTTAAAATTCACCCTGCTGTGTCAAATATTACAAGTGAATGTGCACCATGCTGCCAAAGCACAGGACTTACTAATAAGCGAAATGAAGCGCAGCATGGTGGAACTTATAGTCATCGCAGAACCGTATCGGATACCATTGAGTCAATATTGGATCGAGGATACAAGCCTATAACCAAAATAGCAAATGGAAACAGCTACATCGCGGTGAACTGGGCGGAATACGTGGTGGTGGGTGTGTACACACCGCTGAATTAGCCGTTGAGCGATTAAGAGCGCTTACTGGACGATATATGGAGCGCAATTAAAAACATTTGGAACCGCCCAGAATTTGTACTTGGAGATTTCAATGCGCATGCAGTCATGTGACATTCGAAAAGAACAATAGATCGCGGTCACTCGATGCTGAAGTGGGCGAATGCTGCAAACTTACAGATCCTAAATCGTGGAGCGGAAGCAACGTGCTCGCGATTTCAAGGAGATAGCATAGTAGATATCTCCGTGGGAAATGCTCTCACAGCGAAAAGAGTGCAAAATTGAGAAGTCGACAACATGGACAATCTGTCGGACCATAAGTGTATTTGGATACAGATATCCACAGCCCAAGCAAAACGTCTCAGAAATTCTTGATAGCAGCACCACGTAAAAAAATGAGCCGTTAAGAAGCTGAACGACGATTATATGCGGGTTGCTGCTTTATCCGCAACATGGACTCGAAAAAAAGAAGGTCCAGTGAATGTGGACGAGGAAATAGCAGAATTAATGGATTCCGTGACAGCGGTGTACAACGCTTGCATGCTACGTACAAAACCCAATGTGCAAAGACGACCTGTGTATTGGTGGAACGAAACAATATCGCGAATTTGTGCAGAATGTACGCTAACGCGCCACCAGTACAAAAGGGAGAAGGGTCGCCGGTCCATGAGAAACATAGAAAACATCCTGCGGTGCAACGAAAGCTATAAAAATAAGAAAAAGAAGCTGCAGTCCGCAATATCTGACTCCAAGACACGGGCACGGGAGCGACTAATGTCCACCTTGCAAGAGGATCCGTGGGGCGTCCATACAAAATGGTAATGGACAAACTAAGACCATGGGCGCCTCCTATATCAGAAACGATGCAACCAAACTTCCTGGAGCGGGTTGTTGAGAATCTATTTCCACGAGAGGAAAATGGCGCAACCAGAGATCGCCCGCGCAGTGCAAAAACTTAAGAGAAAGAGCACTGCGCCAGGCCCGAATGAAGTTCCTGGCTGAACTTGGCTAGGAATTCTAGGTTTCTTTGCCCGACGGCTGCAGAGGATCTTCACGGAATGCTTGCAGACCGGAAAATTTCTAAGAAAGTGGAAATCTGGCAGAATGTTCTTGCTGAAAAAGCCCGGAAGGCCGGAAGAAGATCCGTCTGCTTATCGTCCTATCGTTCTGCTGGACGAGATAGGAAAAATCTTCGAAAGAGTAATTCACCGGAGACTCGTTCAGCATTTTACGACGAGAGGACGAGATTTAGCGGATTGCCAGTTCGGTTTCAGGGAAGGTCGATCCGTAATCGATGCGATAAGAAATGTAAAGTCGATTGCAGAAACAGCCACAAAAAACGGGGGGATTGCTTTTGCGGTATCTTTTGACATGAAGAATGCCTTCAATTCCCTCTCGTGGGCGGCCATACGTGGAGCAATGATTTTCCGGAATACCTACGTATGGTAATAGATAACTACCTGAGCGATAGAACCATTACTTACAATGGAAAAGACAGATACTTTGAGAGGGTGGTCAATCGCGGTGTTCCGCAGGGATCGGTTCCTGAACCGTTACTGTGGAACATCGGATATAACATAGCTATCTTTCAGCCACTTCCGATAAGAGTACATATTACATGTTATGCCGATGACACGCTAGTACTTGCCACTAGAAGCAACGAAAGCAGGACCATCTGTCGTGCAGAAGGGGGAGTGGTATCGGTAACGATGAAGTTCCGTGAACTTGGCTTTCAGATTGCCGCGGAAAAAACGGAAGTTTTACTCTTGATTGACCCGCGTGACAATAAAAGAAGAGCTGAATGCCGAGAGATGAAAAAAATTGCGAATACAACTGTTGAGGTAAAAAAAGATATTAAATATCTTGGACTTCACCTCGATAGCAAGTGGAATTTCGAGTCGCATTTTGCAAGATTGGCGCCCAGATTGGATAGTGCGACACTACATTTTAGCCACATTATGCCAAATCTCAGTGGTCCGAACGCAAATGTCAAACGGTTGTACGGCAGCATCGTATACAGCGAAGTATCGCTCTATAGGGTGCGCCCGTATAGAGCGAAGTTCTTGTCGCGAGTAAAAAGAACTTGAAAACGGTGCGTAGACCGTGGAGGGAGGATGCGATAAGAGTATACAGGACGATCTCGTACGAAAGCAAGCCATGAGCCGTCACACGAACCATTAGACGATAAGTTTGCTTCGTCAAAATATCATGAGATGGACGGAAAGAAAAAGCGGCGTGCTCACGTACAGAATGACGCAGATATTCACCGGGATATTTTGCGTCATTTCTGAAGCGGATAGGCAAAGAAAACACGTCATTGAGCCCCCATTGCGAAGAGGAGTACGACAGCGGGTGTCACACGCTACAGCGCTGTCCAGCACGGGAGCTGCCACGACGCGCTCTGGTAAGCGAGGTAGGGCCAGATTTAACTCTGAGCAATATCTTTGATAAAATGATGCTAAAACAGAGTTCCTGGCAGGCAATGGCTTTGTTTTGTGATAAAGTCACGGCTTTGAAGGAAGTGGAAGGAAGGAGGAGGAAGGAGGAGGAAGGAGGAGGAAGGAGGAGGAAGGAGGAGGAAGAGCGCGAATTCCCTGCCCGGCATGTCCTGCGTGGTCGGCGTCGTAGACGTCTGCCGCGTCCAACCGTGCGAGCGGGGGCTGTTGTTTCCTGAAACGGTACGACAGTTCAGCTTCAAAGATCCTTTCGGTAGGCTGGTCTTCTCCTGCATTGCTACCATGACGCTAGTGGCAAGCTCAATGGAGACGCGATCTTCGCGGATCATGCGAAGACGAAGAAGAAGCTTCGCTGAAGACAAAAACAATGATATATACACAGAAGAGTTGCATCGTTGGAAACCACAGACCGAAGAAAGAAGAAAAACCCCAAGAGGAAAGTGGTGAACAATGCGTATAGTGCGGGCGCGAACAATCTCGTGTGCGTGAGTGCGCGAGAATTTCGTGTGTGTGAATGCGCGAGGTTTTCGTGTACGGGAGTCATCATGACAAACATTTGCAAAATGACAACCGAAAGCGAGGCAAGCTACTGGCAATGAATAAACAAATGAAGAAAGAAGACATTGCGTGGCAGACAGTTGCTGAATACATAATGGTCGGTAACTGGTCGACGACAAATGAAGAAGAGGAAAAATAAACGTAGACGGAGAGTTACCGACATCTGAATGTTTAATAACCAAGGTCGGTAACTCAAGAAGATCCATGTAACCAAACGACAGGAAACACAGAAGTTACCGACGACGGAAGACACTGTAACCACGGTGGGTAACTCAAAGAAAAAAAAAAAGAAATGACCTTAGATTATCATGCTCGTACAAAACACATAGACTCAAAAGATTCGGGATCAACCTTTGAGTCATTGCACGCGTATTGCGAGATGCGGAGATAAACGGGTGATCACGTCTATCTCCCACATGCCTTGGCACATCAAGAGCACAATGCAGTGCGTGCACTGCCCAGAAGATAGTCTCCTGAAAACATTCAGAGACTCTCAGCGCGGGGGGGGCTGATGTAAACGATGTTAAGTGCCGGGCCTCCTCCATATATTTGTGCGCTATGATAAGCACTGTTAGGTTTTAGTCAGTAAGAGTCTGGCATAACCACCTAGCAAATTAATCCAAGTCGAGTGGAGTCTATAAACATTTCCCAACGAAAAAAAAGGTGTCGAATTTGGAGGCTGGAGAACTCCTGCAGCGGTTACTAATGCCCCAGAGCCAATATGCAGTTATATGAACCCAATTCTGAAGGGCCTAGGTATGGCATCTCCGGCCATCTGATTCGAATTAGGAGCCCGGATAACCGTTGGAACAGTTAATAATAACACAGCGTCAACAGGTGATTAAATGATACCAACTCTTATGGCCCCAGTTACGGTATGTCTACTCCTATGTGTCGAAGTAGGGGGCCCTGGAACTCCTGGAGCGATTACTAATGCCGCAGAGCCAATAATAAGATATATAAACCCGACTCTGCAGATCGTAGGTACGGCATCTCCGGCCATGGAATTCGAATTACGCACACGGAAAAGTGTTGGAGCCGTTAATGACAACACGGAGTCAATAGGTGATTAAATGAAACCAATTCTTGAGGACACAGTTAGGGCATGTCCGCTAATATGAGCCGAATTAGGCGGCTGTAGAAATCCTGGAACGATTACTGATTCCCCAGAGCCAATAAGAAGTTATTTGAACCCAACTCTGCAGGGAATAGGTATGGCATCTCATGACATGGGATTATGTTCCCACCGATATGAAGGAACCGACACGCCTGGAATCTTGTAAAACACTACCACCGAGAGGCTACATGGGTTAGGTTAGGTTATATTACGTTATAGACGTATATAATGATCCCTCTGAGACGTAAGGGCCGAACCGCCTGGCATGTTGTAAAATACAACATTCGAGATGTTAGGTTGCCTTAGGTTAGGATATATAACGTTATAGACGTATATAATGCCCGCACCGAGACGTACGGGATGACACGAACGCGATTGTGTAAAACACTACCAGCGAGGGTCTAAATGGGTTAGGTTAGGCTCTATAACGTTATAGACGTTTATAATGTTCCCACCGAGGAGTAGGGGCCAACGCACCAGGAATGTTGGAAAATACTACATTCGAGATGTTAGGTTGCCTTAGGATAGGAAATATAACGTTATAGACGTATATAATGTCCACACCGAGCCGTACAGGACGGCACGACCGGGATTCTGTAAAACATTACCAGCGAGGGTCTAGATGGGTTAGGTTAGCATCTACTACGTTATAAACGTATATAATGTTCCCACCGAGAAGTAGGGGCCGACCCGCCAGAAATGTTGGAAAATACTACATCCGAGATGTTAGGTTGCCTTAGGTTAGGATATATAACGTTATAAACGTATATAATGTCCGCACCGAGACGTACGGGACGACACGAAAGGGATTCTGTAAAACATTACCAGCGAGGGTCTAGATGGGTTAGGTTAGGTTATATTACGATATAGACGAATATTATGTGCCCACCGAGACGTAGGGGCCGACACGCCAGGAATGTTGGAAAATACTACAACCAAGATGTAAGGTTGCCGTACGTTGGGATATATAACGTTATAGACGTATATAATGTCCCCACCGAGAAGTAGGGGCCGACCCTCCAGAAATGTTGGAAAATACTACATCCGAGATGTTAGGTTGCCTTAGGATAGGAAATATAACGTTATAGACGTATATAATGTCCGCACCAAGACGTAGGGCACGACACGAACGGGATTCTGTAAAACATTACCAGCGAGGGTCTAGATGGGTGAGGTTAGGATCTATTACGTTATAGACGTACATAATGTTCCCACCGACAAGTAGGGTCCGACCCGCCAGAAATGTTGGAAAATGGTACATCCGAGATGTTAGGTTGCCTTAGGTTAGGATATATAACGTTATAGACGTATATAATGTCCGCACCGAGTCGTACGGGACGACACGAAAGGGATTCTGTAAAACATTACCAGCGAGGTTCTAGATGGGTTAGGTTAGGTTATACTACGACATAGACGAATATTATGTGCCCACCGAGACGTAGGGGCCGACACGCCAGGAATGTTGGAAAATACTACAACCAAGATGTTAGGTTGCCGTACGTTGGGATATATAACGTTATAGACGTATATAATGCCCGCGCCGAGATGTACGGGACGACACGAAAGGGATTCTGTCAAACATTACCAGCGAGGGTCTGGCTGGGTTAGGTTAGGTTATGTTACGTTATAGACGTATATAATGTGCCCACCGAGGAGTAGGTGCCAACCCTCCAGGAATGTTGGAAAATACTACATTCGAGATGTTAGGTTGCCTTATGGTAATATATACAACGTTATAGACGTATAAAATGTTCCCACCGAGAAGTATGGGCCGACACGCCTTGAATGTTGTAAAATACTACATTCGAGATGTTAGGTTGCCTTAGGTTAGGATATATAACGTTCTAGACGTATATAATTTCTGCACCGAGACGTACGGGACGACACGAACGAGATTCTGTAAAACATTACCAGCGAGGGTCTATATGGGTTAGGTTAGGCTCTATTACGATATAGACGTATATAATGTTCCTACCGAGGAGTAGGTGCCAACCCTCCAGGAATGTTGGCACATACTACATTCGAGATGTTACGTTGCCTTATGGTAATATATACAATGTTATAGACGTATAAAATGTTCCCACCGAGAAGTATGGGCCGACACGCCTTGAGTGTTGTAAAATACTACATTCGAGATGTTAGGTTGCCTTAGGATAGGATATATAACGTTATAGACGTATATAATGTCCGCACCAATACGTACGAGACGACACGAACGGGATTCTGTAAAACATTACCAGCGAGGTTCTAGATGGGTTAGGTTAGGTTATACTACGACATAGACGAATATTATGTTCCCACCGAGAAGTAGGGGCCGACCCGCCAGAAATGTTGGAAAATACTACATTCGAGATGTTAGGCTGCCTTCGGATAGGAAATATACCGTTATAGACGTATATAATATCCGCACCGAGACGTAGGGCACGACACGAACGGGATTCTGTAAAACATTACCAGCGAGGGTCTAGATGGGTTAGGTTAGGTTCTATTGCGTTACAGACGTATATAATGTTCCCACCGAGAAGTAGGGGCAGACCCGCCAGAAATGTTGGAAAATACTACATTCGAGATGTTAAGCTGCCTTAGGATAGGAAATATAACGTTATAGACGTATATAATGTCCGCATCGAAACGTACGGGTAGACACGAACGGGATTCTGTAAAACACTACCAGCGAGGGTCTGCATGGGTCAGGTTAGGTTATATTACGTTATGGTCGTATATAATGTGCCCACCGAGAAGTGGTGGCCGGCCCGCCTGGAATGTTGTAAAGTACAACATTCGAGATGTTATGTTGCCTTAGGTTAGGATATATAACGTTATAGACGTATATAATGTCCGCGCCGAGATGTACGGGACGACACGAACGGTATTCTGTAAAACATTACCAGCGATGGTCGTGATGGGTTAGGTTAGGTTATATTACGATATAGACGTATCTAATGTTCCCACCGAGCAGTAGGGGCCGAACCGCCAGAAATGTTGGGAAATACTACATCCGAGATGTTAGGTTGCCTTAGGATAGGATATATAACGTTATAGACGTATATAATGTCCGCGCCGAGATGAACGGGGCGACACGAACGGGATTCTGTGAAACATTACCAGCGAGGGTCTAGCTGGATTAGGTTAGGTTTTATTACGTTGTAGACGTATATAATGTTCCCACCGAGAAGTAGGGGCCCACCCGCTAGAAGTGTTGGAAAATACTACATTCGAGTTGTTAGGTTGCATTAGGATAGGAAATATAACGTTATAGACGTATATAATGTCCGCACCGAGACGTACGGGACGATACGAACGGGATTCTGTAAAACATTACCAGCGAGGCTCTAGATGGGTTAGGTTAGGATCTATTACGTTATAGACGTATATAATGTTCCCACCGAGATGTAGGGGCCGACCCGCCAGGCATGTTGGAAAATACTACATCCGAGATCTTAGGATGCCTTAGGTTAGGATATATAACGTTATAGACGTATATAATGTCCGCGCCGAGATGTACGGGACGACACGAACGGGACTCTGTGAAGCATTACCAGCGAAAGTCTAGCTGGGTTAGGTCAGGTTATATTACGTTATAGACGTATATAATGTCCGCGCCGAGATGTACGGGACGACACGAACGGGACTCTGTGAAACATTACCAGCGAGGGTCTAGCTGGGTTAGGTTAGGTTATATTACGTTATAGACGTATATAATGTTCCCACCGAGAAGTAGGGGCAGACCCGCCAGAAATGTTGGAAAATACTACATTCGAGATGTTAAGTTGCCTTAGGATAGGAAATATAACGTTATAGACGTTTATAATGTCCGCATCGAAACGTACGGGTAGACACGAACGGGATTCTGTAAAACACTACCAGCGAGGGTCTGCATGGGTCATGTTAGGTTATATTACGTTATGGTCGTATATAATGTGCCCACCGAGAAGTAGTGCCCGGCCCGCCTGGAATGTTGTAAAATACAACGTTCGAGATGTTATGTTGCCTTAGGTTAGGATATATAACGTTATAGACGTATATAATGTCCGCGCCGAGATGTACGGGACGACATGAACGGGACTCTGTGAAACATTACCAGCGAACGTCTAGATGGGTTAGATTGGGCTCTATAACGCTATAGACGTTTATAATGTCCCCACCGAGAAGTAGCGGCCGACCCGCCATGAATGCTGGAAAATACTACATCCGAGAGGTTAGGTTGCCTTCGGACAGGAAATATAACGTTATAGACGTATATAATATACGCACCGAGACGTAGGGCACGACACGAACGGGATTCTGTAAAACATTACCAGCGAGGGTCTAGATGGGTTAGGTTAGGTTCTATTACGTTATAGACGTATATAATGTTCCCACCGAGAAGTAGCGGCCGACCCACCATGAACGTTGGAAAATACTACATCCCAGATGTTAGGATGTCTTAGGTTAGAATATATAACGTTATAGACGTATATAATGTCCGCACCGAGACGTACGGGTAGACACGAAAGGGATTCTGTAAAACATTACTAGCGAGGGTCTAGATGGGTTAGGATAGGTTCTACTACGTTATAGAGGTATATAATGTTCCCACCGAGAAGTAGGGTCCGACCCGCCAGAAATGTTGGAAAATACTACATCCGAGATGTTAAGCTGCCTTAGGTTAGGATATATAACGTAGAAGACGTATATAATATCCGCGCCGAGATGTACGGGACGACACGAACGGGATTCTGTAAAACATTACCAGCGAGGGTCGTGACGGGTTAGGTTAGGTTATATTACGATATAGACGTATCTAAAGTTCCCACCGAGAAGTAGGGGCCGACCCGCCAGAAATGTTGGAAAATACTACATTCGAGATGTTAAGTTGCCTTAGGATCGGAAATATAACGTTATAGATGTATATAATGTCCGCACCGAGACGTACGGGTAGACACGATCGGGATTCTGTAAAACACTGCCAGCGAGGGTCTAGATGGGTCAGGTTAGGTTATAATACGTTATGGTCGTATATAATGTGCCCACCGAGAAGTAGGGTCCGACCCGCCAAAAATGTTGGAAAATACTACATTCGAGATGTTAAGTTGCCTTAGGTTAGGATATATAACGTAGTAGACGTACATAATGTCCCCACCAAGAAGTACGGGCCGACACGCCCGGGATTCTGTAAAACATTACCACCGAGTGGCAGGATGGGTTAGGTTATGTTATATTACGATATAGACGTATATAATGTTCCCACCGAGAAGTAGGGGCCGTCCCGCCTGGAATGTTGTAAAATACTACATTCGAAATGTTGGGTTGGATTAGGAAAGGAAATATCACGTTATATACGTATATAATGTGCGCACCGAGACGTACGGGACGACACGAACGGGATTCTGTAAAACATTACCGGCGAGGGTATAGACGGGTTAGGTTAGGATCTATTACGTTATAGACGTATATAATGTTCCCACCGAGAAGTAGGGGCCGACCCGCCAGGAATGTTGGAAAATACTACATCCGAGATGTTAGGATGCCTTAGGTCAGGATATATAACGTTATAGACGTATATAATGTTCCCATCGAGAAGTAGGGGCCGACCCGCCAGGAATGTTGGGAAATACTACATCCGAGATGTTAGGTTGCCTTAGGATAGGATATATAACGTTATAGACGTATATAATGTCCGCGCCGAGATGAACGGGGCGACACGAACGGGATTCTGTGAAACATTACCAGCGAGGGTCTAGCTGGATTAGGTTAGGTTTTATTACGTTGTAGACGTATATAATGTTCCCACCGAGAAGTAGGGGCCCACCCGCTAGAAGTGTTGGAAAATACTACATTCGAGTTGTTAGGTTGCATTAGGATAGGAAATATAACGTTATAGACGTATATAATGTCCGCACCGAGACGTACGGGACGATACGAACGGGATTCTGTAAAACATTACCAGCGAGGCTCTAGATGGGTTAGGTTAGGATCTATTACGTTATAGACGTATATAATGTTCCCACCGAGATGTAGGGGCCGACCCGCCAGGCATGTTGAAAAATACTACATCCGAGATCTTAGGATGCCTTAGGTTAGGATATATAACGTTATAGACGTATATAATGTCCGCATCGAGACGTACGGGTAGACACGAACGGGATTCTGTAAAACATTAGCAGCGAGGGTCTAGATGGGTTAGGATAGGTTCTATTACGTTATAGACGTTTATAATGTTCCCACCGAGCAGTAGGGGCCAACCCGCCCGGAATGTTGGAAAATACTACATCCGAGATGTTAAGTTGCCTTAGGATAGGAAACATAACGTTATAGACGTATATAATGTCCGCATCGAGACGTACGGGTAGACACGAAGGGGATTCTGTAAAACATTACCAGCGAGGGTCTAGATGGGTCAGGTTAGGTTATATTACGTTATGGTCGTATATAATGTCCCCACCGAGAAGTAGGGGCCGACACGCCAGGAATGTTTGAAAATACTACATCCGAGATGTTAAGTTGCCTTAGGTTAGGATATATAACGTAGTAGACGTATATAATATCCGCGTCGAGATGTACGGGACGACACGAACGGGATTCTGTGAAACATTACCAGCGAGGGTCTAGCTGGGTTAGGTTAGGTTACATTACGTTATAGAAGTATATAATGTTCCCACCGAGAAGTAGGGGCCGTCCCGCCTGGAATGTTGTAAAATACTACATTCGAAATGTTGGGTTGGCTTAGGAAAGGAAATATCACGTTATAGACGTATATAATGTCCGCACCGAGACGTACGGGACCACACGAACGGGATTCTGTAAAACATTACCAGCGAGGGTCTAGATGGGTTAGGTTAGAATCTATTACGTTATAGACGTATATAATGTTCCCACCGAGAAGTAGAGGCCGACTCGCCAAGAATGTTTTAAAATACTACATCCGAGGTGTTCGGTTGCCTTAGGGTAGGATATACAGCGTTATAGGCGTATATGATGTCCCCAATGAGAAGTACGGACAGACACGACCGGAATTCTGTGAAACATTACCAGCGAGGGTCTAGATGGGTTAGCTTAGGTTATATTACGATATAGACGTGTATATTGTTCCCACCGAGAAGACGGGGCCGACATGCCAGGAATGTTGTAAAATATCACATCCGAGATGTTAGGATGCCTTAGGTTAGGATATATAACGTTATAGACGTATATAGTGTCCCCATCGATAAGCAGCGACGACACGTCAGGAATGTTGTAAAATATTACATTCGACATGTTAGGTTGCCTTAGGCCAGGATATCTAACGTTATAGACGTATATAATGTTACCACCGAGAACTACGGGCCGACACGCATGGAATGATGTAAAACATTACATCCGAGATGTTAGGTTACCTTAGGTTAGGATATATATCGTTATCGACGTATATAATGTTCCCACCGAGAAGTAGGTACCGACATGCCAGGAACGTTGTAAAATAATACATCCGAGATGTTAGGTTGCCTTAGGCTAGGATATATAACGTTACTGACGTATATAATGTTACCACCACGAGGTAGGGGCCGACGAGCCAGGAATGTTGTAAAATATTACGCTCGACATGTTAGGTTGCCTTAGGCTAGGATATATAGCGTTATAGTCGTACATAATGTTCCCACCGAGACAAAGGGGCCGACGCGTCAGGAATGTTGTAAAATATTACACCCGAGATGTTAGGTTCCCATAGGTTGTGATATATAACGTTATAGACGTATATAATGTTCCCACCGAGAAGTAGGGACCGACATGCCAGGAATCTTGTAAAATATTACACCCGAGATGTTAGGTTCCCTTAGGTTATGATGTACAACGTTACAGGCGTATATAATGTCCCCATCGAGAAGTAGGGACCGACATGCCAGGAATGTTGTAAAATATTACATCCGAGATGTTATGTTGCCTTACGTTCGGATATATTACGTTATAGACGTATATAATGTCCACATCGAGAAGTAGGCAACGACACGCCAGGAATGTTTTAAAATATTACTTTATAGAGGTTAGTTTGCCTCAGGTTAGGATATATAACGTTATGGGCGTATATAATGTTCCCACCGAGAAGTAGGGACCGACATGCCAGGAATGTTGTAAAATATTACATCCGAGATGTTAGGTTGCCTTAGGTTAGGATATACAACGTTATAGACGTATATAATGTTACCACCACGAAGTAGGGGCCGACGAGCCAGGAATGTTGTAAAATATTACGCTCGACATGTTAGGATTGCCTTAGGCTAGGATATATAACGTTATAGACGTATATGATATTCCCACCGAGAAGTACGGGTCGACACGCCAGGAATGTTGTAAAATATTACGCTCGACAAGTTAGGTTGCCTTAGGCTAGGATATATAGCGTTACGGACGTATATAATGTTCCCACCGAAAAGTAGGGGCCGGCGCGCCAGGAATGTAGTAAAATATTACATCCGAGAAGTTAGGTTGCCTTAGGCTAGGATATATAACGTTATAGACGTATATAATCTTCCCACCGAGAAGTAGGGGCCGGCGCGCCAGGAATGTAGTAAAATATTACATTCGACATGTTAGGATTGCCTTAGGCTAGGATATATAGCGTTATAGACGTATATGATATTCCCACCGAGAAGTCGGTGCCGACGCGCCAGGAATGTTGTAAAATATTACATTCGACATGTTAGGTTGCCTTAGGCTAGGATATGTAACTTTATAGACGTATATAATGTTCCCACCGAGAAGTAGGGGCCAACGAGCCAGGAATGTTGTAAAATATTACATTCGACATGTTAGGTTGCCTTAGGCTAGGATATGTAACTTTATAGACGTATATAATGTTCCCACCGAGAAGTAGGGGCCAACGAGCCAGGAATGTGGTAAAATATTACATTCGACATGTTAGGTTGCCTTAGGCTAGGATATATAGCGATATAGACGTATACACTGTTCCCTCCGAGAAGTAGGGGCCAGCGCGCCAGGAATGTAGTAAAATATTACATCCGATGTGTTAGTTTGCCTTAGGCGAGGATATATAACGTTATAGACGTATATAATGTTCGCACCGAGAAGTAGGTGCAGAAGTGACGGGAATGTTGTAAAACATTACATTCGACATGTTAGTTTGCCTTAGGCTAGGATATATAGCGTTATAGACGTATATAATGTTCCCACCGACAAGTAGGGGCGGACGTGCAAGGAATGTAGTAAAATATTACATCCGAGATGTTAGGTTGCCTTAGGCTAGGATATATAGCGTTACAGACGTATATAATCTTCCCACCGAGAAGTAGGGGCCAGCGCGCCAGGAATGTAGTAAAATATTACATCCGATGTGTTAGTTTGCCTTAGGCGAGGATATATAACGTTATAGACGTATATAATGTTCGCACCGAGAAGTAGGTGCAGAAGTGACGGGAATGTTGTAAAACATTACATTCGACATGTTAGTTTGCCTTAGGCTAGGATATATAGCGTTATAGACGTATATAATGTTCCCACCGAGAAGTAGGGGCCAACGAGCCAGGAATGTGGTAAAATATTACATTCGACATGTTAGGTTGCCTTAGGCTAGGATATATAGCGATATAGACGTATACACTGTTCCCTCCGAGAAGTAGGGGCCAGCGCGCCAGGAATGTAGTAAAATATTACATCCGATGTGTTAGTTTGCCTTAGGCGAGGATATATAACGTTATAGACGTATATAATGTTCGCACCAAGAAGTAGGTGCAGAAGTGACGGGAATGTTGTAAAACATTACATTCGACATGTTAGTTTGCCTTAGGCTAGGATATATAGCGTTACAGACGTATATAATCTTCCCACCGAGAAGTAGGGGCCGGCGCGCCAGGAATGTAGTAAAATATTACATCCGAGATGTTAGGTTGCCTTAGGCTAGGATATATAACGTTATAGACGTATATAATATTCGCACCGAGAGGTAGGTGCCGAAGTGACGGGAATGTTGTAAAATATTACATTCGACATGTTAGTTTGCCTTAGGCCAGGATATATAGCGTTATAGACGTATATAATGTCCCCACTGAGAAGTAGGGGCGGACGTGTCAGGAATGTAGCAAAATATTACATCCGAGATGTTAGGTTCCCTTAGGTTAGGATAAATAACGTTATAGACGTATATAATGTTCCCACCGAGAAGTAGGGGCCGACGAGCCAGGAATGTTGTAAAATATTACGCTCGACATGTTAGGTTGCCTTAGGCTAGGATATATAGCGATATAGACGTATACACTGTTCCCTCCGAGAAGTAGGGGCCAGCGCGCCAGGAATGTAGTAAAATATTACATCCGATGTGTTAGTTTGCCTTAGGCTAGGATATATATCGTTATAGACGTATATAATGTTCCCACCGAGAAGTAGGTACCGACATGCCAGGAATGTTGTACAATAATACATCCGAAATTTTAGGTTGCCTTAGGTTAGGATATACAACGTTATAGACGTGTATAATGTCCCCATCAAGAAGCAGGCGACGACATGCCAGGAATGTTGTAAAATATTACATCCGAGATTTTATGCTGCCTTACATTAGGATATACAACGTTATTTATGTATATAATGTCCCCATCGAGAGGTAGGCGACGTCACGCCACGAATGATGTAAAATATTACATTCGACATGTTAGGTCGCCTTAGGCTAGGATATATAACGTTATAAACGTATATCATGTTCCCACCGAGAAGCAGGCGACGACACGCCAGGAATGTTGTAAAATATTACATCCGAGATGTTAGGTTGCCTTAGGCTAGGATATGTAACGTTATAGACGTATATAATGTCCCCATCGAGAAGTAGGCGACGACACGCCAGGAAAGTTGTAAAATATTACATCCGAGATGTTATGCTGCCTTACGTTAGGATATACAACGATATTTATGTATATAATGTCCCCATCGAGAGGTAGGCGACGACACGCCACGAATGATGTAAAACATTACATTCGACATGTTAGTTTGCCTTAGGCTAGCATATATAGCGTTATAGACTTATATAATGTTCCCACCGAGAAGTACGGTCCGACACGCCAGGAATGGTGTCAAATATTACATCCGAGATGTTAGGTTGCGTTAGGTTAGGATATACAACGTTCTAGACGTATATAGAGTCCCCATCAATAAGCAGGCAACGACACGTCAGGAATGTTGTAAAATATTACATTCGACATGTTAGGTTGCCTTAGGCGAGGATATCTAACGTTATAGACGTATATAATGTTACCACCGAGAACTACGTGCCGACACGCCAGGAATGATGTAAAATATTACATTCGATATGATAGGTCGCCTTAGGCTAGGATATATAACGTTAGAGTCTTATATAATGTTACCACCACGAAGTAGAGGCCGACGAGCCAGGAATGTTGTAAAATATTACGCTCGACATGTTAGGTTGCCTTAGGTTAGGATATATAACGTAATAGACGTATATAATGTTCCCACCGAGAAGTAGGGGCCGACGAGCCAGGAATGTCGTAAAATATTACGCTCGACAAGTTAGGTTGCCTTAGGCTAGGATATATAGCGTTACGGACGTATATAATGTTCCCACCGAAAAGTAGGGGCCGGCGCGCCAGGAATGTAGTAAAATATTACATCCGAGAAGTTAGGTTGCCTTAGGCTAGGATATATAACGTTACAGACGTATATAATCTTCCCACCGAGAAGTAGGGGCCGGCGCGCCAGGAATGTAGTTAAATATTACATTAGACATGTTAGGTCGCCTTAGGCTAGGATATATAACGTTATAAACGTATATCATGTTCCCACCGAGAAGCAGGCGACGACACGCCAGGAATGTTGTAAAATATTACATCCGAGATGTTAGGTTGCCTTAGGCTAGGATATGTAACGTTATAGACGTATATAATGTCCCCATCGAGAAGTAGGCGACGACACGCCAGGAAAGTTGTAAAATATTACATCCGAGATGTTATGCTGCCTTACGTTAGGATATACAACGATATTTATGTATATAATGTCCCCATCGAGAGGTAGGCGACGACACGCCACGAATGATGTAAAACATTACATTCGACATGTTAGTTTGCCTTAGGCTAGCATATATAGCGTTATAGACTTATATAATGTTCCCACCGAGAAGTACGGTCCGACACGCCAGGAATGGTGTCAAATATTACATCCGAGATGTTAGGTTGCGTTAGGTTAGGATATACAACGTTCTAGACGTATATAGAGTCCCCATCAATAAGCAGGCAACGACACGTCAGGAATGTTGTAAAATATTACATTCGACATGTTAGGTTGCCTTAGGCGAGGATATCTAACGTTATAGACGTATATAATGTTACCACCGAGAACTACGTGCCGACACGCCAGGAATGATGTAAAATATTACATTCGATATGATAGGTCGCCTTAGGCTAGGATATATAACGTTAGAGTCTTATATAATGTTACCACCACGAAGTAGAGGCCGACGAGCCAGGAATGTTGTAAAATATTACGCTCGACATGTTAGGTTGCCTTAGGTTAGGATATATAACGTAATAGACGTATATAATGTTCCCACCGAGAAGTAGGGGCCGACGAGCCAGGAATGTTGTAAAATATTACGCTCGACAAGTTAGGTTGCCTTAGGCTAGGATATATAGCGTTACGGACGTATATAATGTTCCCACCGAAAAGTAGGGGCCGGCGCGCCAGGAATGTAGTAAAATATTACATCCGAGAAGTTAGGTTGCCTTAGGCTAGGATATATAACGTTACAGACGTATATAATCTTCCCACCGAGAAGTAGGGGCCGGCGCGCCAGGAATGTAGTTAAATATTACATTCGACATGTTAGGATTGCCTTAGGCTAGGATATATAGCGTTATAGACGTATATGATATTCCCACCGAGAAGTACGTGCCTACACGCCAGGAATGTTGTCAAATATTACATCCGACATGTTAGGTTCCCTTAGGTTAGGATATATAACGTTATAGACGTATATAATGTTCCCACCGAGAAGTAGGGGCCGTCGAGCCAGGAATGTTGTAAAATATTACGCTCGACATGTTAGGTTGCCCTAGGCTAGGATATATAGCGATATAGACGTATATAATGTTCCACCGAGAAGTAGGAGCCGAAGTGACGGCAATGTTGTAAAATATTACATTCAACATGTTAGTTTGCCTTAGGCTAGGATATATAGCGTTTTAGACGTAAATAATGTTCCCAGCGAGAAGTAGGTGCAGAAGTGACGGGAATTTTGTAAAATATTACATTCGACATGTTAGGATTGCCTTAGGCTAGGATATATAACGATATAGACGTATATAATGTGTCCACCGAAAAGTAGGCGCCGGCGCGCCACGAATGTAGTAAAATATTACATCCGACATGTTAGGTTGCCTTAAGCTAGGATATATAGCGTTTTAGACGTAAATAATGTTCCCAGCGAGAAGTAGGGGAAAGCGCGCCACGAATATAGTAAAATATTACATCCGAGATGTTAGGTTGCCTAGGCTTAGATATATAACGTTATAGACTTATATACTGTTCCCTCCGAGAAGTAGGTGCCGGCGCGCCAGGAATGTTGTAAAATATTACATCCGAGATGTTAGGATTGCCTTAGGCTAGGATATACAACGTTATAGACGTATATAATGTTCCCACCGAGAAGTCGGTGCCGACGCGCCAGGAATGTTGTAAAATATTACATTCGACATGTTAGGTTGCCTTAGGATAGGATATGTAACTTTATAGACGTATATAATGTTCCCACCGAGAAGTAGGGGCCAACGAGCCAGGAATGTGGTAAAATATTACATTCGACATGTTAGGTTGCCTTAGGCTAGGATATATAGCGATATAAACGTATACACTGTTCCCTCCGAGAAGTAGGGGCCAGCGCGCCAGGGATGTAGTAAAATATTACATCCGATGTGTTAGTTTGCCTTAGGCGAGGATATATAACGTTATAGACGTATATAATGTTCGCACCGAGAAGTAGGTGCAGAAGTGACGGGAATGTTTTAAAATATTACATTCGACATGTTAGTTTGCCTTAGGCTAGGATATATAGCGTTACAGACGTATATAATCTTCCCACCGAGAAGTAGGGGCCGGCGCGCCAGGAATGTAGTAAAATGTTACATCCGAGATGTTAGGTTGCCTTAGGCTTGGATATGTAACGTTATAGACGTATATAATGTTCCCACCGAGAAGTAGGGGCCGACGAGCCAGGAATGTTGTAAAATATTACGCTCGACATGTTAGGTTGCCTTAAGCTAGGATATATAGCGTTTTAGACGTATATAATGTTCCCAGCGAGAAGTAGGGGAAGGCGCGCCAGGAATATAGTAAAATATTACATCCGAGATGTTAGGTTGCCTTAGGCTAGGATATATAACGTTATAGACGTATATAATATTCCCACCGAGAAGTAGGTGCAGAAGTGACGGGAAGTTTGTAAAATATTACATTCGACATGTTAGGATTGCCTTAGGCTAGGATATATAGCTCTATAGACGTATATAATGTTCCCAGCGAGAAGTAGGGGAAGACGCGCCACGAATATAGTACAATATTACATCCGAGATGTTAGGTTGCCTAGGCCAAGGTATATAACGTTATAGACTTATATACTGTTCCCTCCGAGAAGTAGGTGCCGACGCGCCAGCAATGTTGTAAAATATTACGCTCGACAGGTTAGGTTGCCTTAGGCTAGGATATATAGCGTTACAGACGTATATAATCTTCCCACCGAGAAGTAGAGGCCGGTGCGCCAGGAATGTAGTAAAATATTACATCCGAGATGTTAGGTTGCCTTAGGCTAGGATATGTAACTTTATAGACGTATATCATGTTCCCACCGAGGAGTAGGGGCCAACGAGCCAGGAATGTGGTAAAATATTACATTCGACATGTTAAGTTGCCTTAGGTTAGGATATATAACGTTATAGACGGATATACTGTTCCCACCGAGAAGTAGTTGCCGACGCGCCAGGAATATTGTAAAATATTACATTCGACATGTAAGGTTGCCTTAGACTAGGATATATAACGTTATAGACGTATATAATGTTCCCACCGAGAAGTAGGGGCCGACGAGCCAGGAATGTTGTAAAATATTACGCTCGACAAGTTAGGTTGCCTTAGGCTAGGATATATAGCGTTACAGACGTATATAATGTTCCCACCGAAAAGTAGGGGCCGGCGCGCCAGGAATGTAGTAAAACATTACATTCGAGAAGTTAGGTTACCTTAGGCTAGGATATATAACGTTATAGACTTATATACTGTTCCCTCCGAGAAGTATGTGCCGACGCGCCAGTAATGTTGTAAAATATTACATCCGAGATGTTAGGATTGCCTTAGGCTGGGATATATAACGTTATAGACGTATATACTGTTCCCATCGAGAAGTAGGTGCCGACGCTCCAGGAATATTGTAAAATATTACATTCGACATGTAAGGTTGCCTTAGGCTAGGATATATAACGTTATAGACGTATATAATGCTCCCACCGAGAAGTAGGGGCCGACGAGCCAGGAATGTTGTAAAATATTACGCTCGACAAGTTAGGTTGCCTTAGGCTAGGATATATAGCGTTACAGACGTATATAATGTTCCCACCGAAAAGTAGGGGCTGGCGCGCCAGGAATGTAGTAAAATATTACATCCGAAATGTTAGGTTGCCTAGGCTTAAATATATAACGTTATAGACTTATATACTGTTCCCTCCGAGAAGTAGGTGCCGACGCGCCAGGAATGTTGTAAAATATTACGCTCGACAAGTTAGGTTGCCTTAGGCTAGGATATATAGCGTTACAGACGTATATAATGTTCCCACCGAAAAGTAGGGGCCGGCGCGCCAGGAATATAGTAAAATATTACATCCGAGATGTTAGGTTAACTTAGGCTAGGATATATAACGTTATAGACGTATATAATGTTCGCAACGAGAAGTAGGTGCCGAAGTGACGGGAATGTTTTGAAATATTACATTCGACATGTTAGTTTGCCTTAGGCTAGGATATATAGCGTTACAGACGTATATAATCTTCCCACCGAGAAGTAGGGGCCGGCGCGCCAGGAATGTAGTAAAATGTTACATCCGAGATGTTAGGTTGCCTTAGGCTTGGATATGTAACGTTATAGACGTATATAATGTTCCCACCGAGAAGTAGGGGCCGACGAGCCAGGAATGTTGTAAAATATTACGCTCGACATGTTAGGTTGCCTTAAGCTAGGATATATAGCGTTTTAGACGTATATAATGTTCCCAGCGAGAAGTAGGGGAAGGCGCGCCAGGAATATAGTAAAATATTACATCCGAGATGTTAGGTTGCCTTAGGCTAGGATATATAACGTTATAGACGTATATAATATTCCCACCGAGAAGTAGGTGCAGAAGTGACGGGAATTTTGTAAAATATTACATTCGACATGTTAGGATTGCCTTAGGCTAGGATATATAGCTCTATAGACGTATATACTGTTCCCTCGGAGAAGTAGGGGCCAGCGCGCCTGGAATGTAGTAAAATATTACATTCGACATGTTAGGATTGCCTTAGGCTAGGATATATAGCGCTATAGACTTATATAATGTTCCCAGCGAGAAGTAGGGGAAGGCGCGCCACGAATATAGTAAAATATTACATCCGAGATGTTAGGTTGCCTAGGCTAAGATATATAACGTTATAGACTTATATACTGTTCCCTCCGAGAAGTAGGTGCCCACGCGCCAGGAATGTTGTGAAATATTACATCCGAGATGTTAGGTTGCCTTAGGCTAGGATATATAACGTTATAGCCGTATATAATGTTCCCACCTAGAAGTGTGGGCCGGCGCGCCAGGAATGTAGTAAAATATTACATTCGAGAAGTTAGGTTGCCTTAGGCTAGGACATGTAACTTTATAGACGTATATAATGATCCCACCGAGAAATAGGGGCCGACGCGCCAGGAATGTTGTAAAATATTACACTCGACGAGTTAGGATTGCCTTAGGCTAGGATATATAACGCTACAGACGTATTCGATATTCCCACCGAGGAGTACGGGCCGAGAGGACAAGAATGTTGTCTAATATTACATCCGAGATGTTAGGTTCCCTTAGGTTAGGATATATAACGTTATTGACGTATATAATGTTGCCACCGAGAAGTAGGGGCCGACGAGCCAGGAATGTTGTAAAATATTACGCTCGACATGTTAGGTTGCCTTAGGATAGGATATGTAGCGATATAGACGTATATACTGTTCCCTCCGAGAAGTAGGGGCTAGCGCGCCAGGAATGTAGTAAAATATTACATTCGACATGTTAGGATTGCCTTAGGCTAGGATATATAGCGCTATAGACTTATATAATGTTCCCAGCGAGAAGTAGGGGAAGGCGCGCCACGAATATAGTAAAATATTACATCCGAGATGTTAGGTTGCCTAGGCTAAGATATATAACGTTATAGACTTATATACTGTTCCCTCCGAGAAGTAGGTGCCGACGCGCTAGGAATGTTGTAAAATATTACGCTCGACATTCTAGGTTGCCTTAGGTTAGGATATATGGGGTTATAGACGCATATAATATTCCCACCGAGAAGTAGGGGCCGGGGCGCCACGAATGTAGTAAAATATTACATCCGATATGTTAGGTTGTCTTAGGCTAGGATATATAACGTTATAGACGTATATAATGTTCCCACCGAGAAGTAGGTGCCGACGCGATAGGAATGTTTTACAATATTACTTCCGAGATGTTAGGATTGCCTTAGGCTAGGATATATAACGTTATAGACGTATATACTGTTCCCACCGAGTTGTAGAGGCCGGCGCGCCAGGAATGTAGTAAAATATTACATGCGAGATGTTAGGTTGCCTTAGGCTAGGATATATAGCTTTAATGACGTATATAATGATCCCACCGAGAAATAGGGGCCGACGCGCCAGGAATGTTGTAAAATATTACATTCGACGAGTTAGGATTGCCTTAGGCTAGGATATATAACGCTACAGACGTATACGATATTCCCACCGAGGAGTACGGGCCGACAGGACAAGAATGTTGTCAAATATTACATCCGAGATGTTAGGTTCCCTTAGGTTAGGATATATAACGTTATAGAGTATATAATGTTCCCACCGAGAAGTAGGGGCCGACGAGCCAGGATTGTTGTAAAATATTACGCTCGACACGTTAGGTTGCCTTAGGCTAGGATATATAGCGATATAGACGTATATACTGTTCCCTCGGAGAAGTAGGGGCCAGCGCGCCTGGAATGTAGTAAAATATTACATTCGACATGTTAGGATTGCCTTAGGCTAGGATATATAGCGCTATAGACTTATATAATGTTCCCAGCGAGAAGTAGGGGAAGGCGCGCCACGAATATAGTAAAATATTACATCCGAGATGTTAGGTTGCCTAGGCTAAGATATATAACGTTATAGACTTATATACTGTTCCCTCCGAGAAGTAGGTGCCGACGCGCCAGGAATGTTGTGAAATATTACATCCGAGATGTTAGGTTGCCTTAGGCTAGGATATATAACGTTATAGCCGTATATAATGTTCCCACCTAGAAGTGTGGGCCGGCGCGCCAGGAATGTAGTAAAATATTACATTCGAGAAGTTAGGTTGCCTTAGGCTAGGACATGTAACTTTATAGACGTATATAATGATCCCACCGAGAAATAGGGGCCGACGCGCCAGGAATGTTGTAAAATATTACACTCGACGAGTTAGGATTGCCTTAGGCTAGGATATATAACGCTACAGACGTATTCGATATTCCCACCGAGGAGTACGGGCCGAGAGGACAAGAATGTTGTCTAATATTACATCCGAGATGTTAGGTTCCCTTAGGTTAGGATATATAACGTTATTGACGTATATAATGTTGCCACCGAGAAGTAGGGGCCGACGAGCCAGGAATGTTGTAAAATATTACGCTCGACATGTTAGGTTGCCTTAGGATAGGATATGTAGCGATATAGACGTATATACTGTTCCCTCCGAGAAGTAGGGGCTAGCGCGCCAGGAATGTAGTAAAATATTACATTCGACATGTTAGGATTGCCTTAGGCTAGGATATATAGCGCTATAGACTTATATAATGTTCCCAGCGAGAAGTAGGGGAAGGCGCGCCACGAATATAGTAAAATATTACATCCGAGATGTTAGGTTGCCTAGGCTAAGATATATAACGTTATAGACTTATATACTGTTCCCTCCGAGAAGTAGGTGCCGACGCGCTAGGAATGTTGTAAAATATTACGCTCGACATTCTAGGTTGCCTTAGGTTAGGATATATGGGGTTATAGACGCATATAATATTCCCACCGAGAAGTAGGGGCCGGGGCGCCACGAATGTAGTAAAATATTACATCCGATATGTTAGGTTGTCTTAGGCTAGGATATATAACGTTATAGACGTATATAATGTTCCCACCGAGAAGTAGGTGCCGACGCGATAGGAATGTTTTACAATATTACTTCCGAGATGTTAGGATTGCCTTAGGCTAGGATATATAACGTTATAGACGTATATACTGTTCCCACCGAGTTGTAGAGGCCGGCGCGCCAGGAATGTAGTAAAATATTACATGCGAGATGTTAGGTTGCCTTAGGCTAGGATATATAGCTTTAATGACGTATATAATGATCCCACCGAGAAATAGGGGCCGACGCGCCAGGAATGTTGTAAAATATTACATTCGACGAGTTAGGATTGCCTTAGGCTAGGATATATAACGCTACAGACGTATACGATATTCCCACCGAGGAGTACGGGCCGACAGGACAAGAATGTTGTCTAATATTACATCCGAGATGTTAGGTTCCCTTAGGTTAGGATATATAACGTTATAGAGTATATAATGTTCCCACCGAGAAGTAGGGCCCGACGAGCCAGGATTGTTGTAAAATATTACGCTCGACATGTTAGGTTGCCTTAGGCTAGGACATATAGCGATATAGACGTATATACTGTTCCCTCGGAGAAGTAGGGGCCAGCGCGCCTGGAATGTAGTAAAATATTACATTCGACATGTTAGGATTGCCTTAGGCTAGGATATATAGCGCTATAGACTTATATAATGTTCCCAGCGAGAAGTAGGGGAAGGCGCGCCACGAATATAGTAAAATATTACATCCGAGATGTTAGGTTGCCTAGGCTAAGATATATAACGTTATAGACTTATATACTGTTCCCTCCGAGAAGTAGGTGCCGACGAGCCAGGAATGTTGTAAAATATTACATCCGATATGTTAGGTTACCTTAGGCTAGGATATATTACGTTATAGACGTATATAATGTTCCCACCGAGAAGTGCATGGCGACGCGACAGGAATGTTGTAAAATATTACATCCGAGATGTTAGGTTCCCGTAGGTTAGGATATATAACGTTATAGACGTATATAATGTTCCCACCGAGAAGTAGGGGCCGACGAGCCAGGATTGTTGTAAAATATTACGCTCGACATGTTAGGTTGCCTTAGGCTAGGATATATAGCGATATAGACGTATATACTGTTCCCTCCGAGAAGTAGGTGCCGACGCGCTAGGAATGTTGTAAAATATTACATTCGACGTGTTAGGATTGCCTTAGGCTAGGATATATTACGTTATAGACGTATATAATGTTCCCACCGAGAAGTGCATGGCGACGCGCCAGGAATGTTGTAAAATATTACATCCGAAATGTTAGGTTCCCGTAGGTTAGGATATATAACGTTATAGACGTATATAATGTTCCCACCGAGAAGTAGGGGCCGACGAGCCAGGATTGTTGTAAAATATTACGCTCGACAAGTTAGGTTGCCTTAGGCTAGGATATATAGCGTTACAGACGTATATAATGTTCCCACCGAAAAGTAGGGGCCGGCGCGCCAGGAATGTAGTAAAACATTACATTCGAGAAGTTAGGTTACCTTAGGCTAGGATATATAACGTTATAGACTTATATACTGTTCCCTCCGAGAAGTATGTGCCGACGCGCCAGTAATGTTGTAAAATATTACATCCGAGATGTTAGGATTGCCTTAGGCTGGGATATATAACGTTATAGACGTATATACTGTTCCCATCGAGAAGTAGGTGCCGACGCTCCAGGAATATTGTAAAATATTACATTCGACATGTAAGGTTGCCTTAGGCTAGGATATATAACGTTATAGACGTATATAATGCTCCCACCGAGAAGTAAGGGCCGACGAGCCAGGAATGTTGTAAAATATTACGCTCGACAAGTTAGGTTGCCTTAGGCTAGGATATATAGCGTTACAGACGTATATAATGTTCCCACCGAAAAGTAGGGGCCGGCGCGCCAGGAATGTAGTAAAATATTACATCCGAGATGTTAGGTTGCCTAGGCTTAAATATATAACGTTATAGACTTATATACTGTTCCCTCCGAGAAGTAGGGGCCGACGCGCCAGGAATGTTGTAAAATATTACGCTCGACAAGTTAGGTTGCCTTAGGCTAGGATATATAGCGTTACAGACGTATATAATGTTCCCACCGAAAAGTAGGGGCCGGCGCGCCAGGAATATAGTAAAATATTACATCCGAGATGTTAGGTTGACTTAGGCTAGGATATATAACGTTATAGACGTATATAATGTTCGCAACGAGAAGTAGGTGCCGAAGTGACGGGAATGTTGTAAAATATTACATTCGACATGTTAGTTTGCCTTAGGCTAGGATATATAGCGTTATAGACGTATATAATGTTCCCACCGAGAAGTAGGGGCGGACGTGCCAGGAATGTAGTAAAATATTACATCCGAGATGTTAGGTTGCCTTAGGCTAGGATATATAGCGTTACAGACGTATATAATCTTCCCACCGAGAAGTAGGGCCGAAGTGACGGGAATGTTGTAAAATATTACATTCGACATGTTATGTTGCCTTAAGCTAGGATATATAGCGTTATATACGTATATAATGTTCCCAACGAGAAGTAGGGGCCGGCGCGCCAGGAATGTAGTAAAATATTACATTCGACATGTTAGGATGGCCTTATGCTAGGATATATAGCGTTATAGACGTATATGATATTCCCACCGAGAAGTACGTGCCTACACGCCAGGAATGTTGTCAAATATTACATCCGACATGTTAGGTTCCCCTAGGTTAGGATATATAACGTTATAGACGTATATAATGTTCCCACCGAGAAGTAGGGGCCGTCGAGCCAGGAATGTTGTAAAATATTACGCTCGACATGTTAGGTTGCCTTAGGCTAGGATATATAGCGATATAGACGTATATAATGTTCCCACCGAGAAGTAGGGGCCGGCGCTCCACGAATGAAGTAAAATATTACATCCGACATGTAAGGTTGCCTTAAGCTAGGATATATAGCGTTTTAGACGTAAATAATGTTCCCAGCGAGAAGTAGGGGAAGGCGCGCCACGAATATAGTAAAATATTACATCCGAGATGTTAGGTTGCCTAGGCTTAGATATATAACGTTATAGACTTATATACTGTTCCCTCCGAGAAGTAGGTGCCGACTCGCCAGGAATGTTGTAAAATATTACATCCGAGATGTTAGGATTGCCTTAGGCTAGGATATACAACGTTATAGACGTATATAATGTTCCCACCGAGAAGTCGGTGCCGACGCGCCAGGAATGTTCTAAAATATTACATTCGACATGTTAGGTTGCCTTAGGCTAGGATATGTAACTTTATAGACGTATATAATGTTCCCACCCAGGAGTAGGGGCCAACGAGCCAGGAATGTGGTAAAATATTACATTCGACATGTTAAGTTGCCTTAGGCTAGGATATATAACGTTATAGACGTATATAATGTTCCCACCGAGAAGTAGGTGCCGGCGCTCCACGAATGTAGTAAAATATTACATCCGAGATGTTAGGTTCCCTTAGGTTAGGATATATAACGTTATAGACGTATTTAATGTTCCTACCGAAAAGTACGGGCCGGCGCGCCAGGAATGTAGTAAAATATTACATCCGAGATGTTAGGTTGCCTTAGGCTAGGATATGTAACTTTATAGACGTATATAATGTTCCCACCGATGTGTAGGGGCCAACGAGCCAGGAATGTGGTAAAATATTACATTCGACATGTTAAGGTGCCTTAGGCTAGGATATATAGCGTTACAGACGTATATAATCTTCCCACCGAGAAGTAGGGGCCGGCGCGCCAGGAATGTAGTAAAATATTACATCCGAGATGTTAGGATGCCTTAGACTTGGATATGTAACGTTATAGACGTATATAATGTGCGACCGAGAAGTAGGGGCCGGCGCGCCACGAATGTAGTAAAATATTACATCCGAGATGTTAGGTTGCCTAGGGTAAGATATATAACGTTATAGACTTATATACTGTTCCCTCCGAGAAGTAGGTGCCGGCGTGCCAGGAGTGTTGTAAAATATTACATCCGAGATGTTAGGTTGCGTTAGGCTAGGATATATAGCGTTACAGACGTATATAATGTTCCCAGCGAGAAGTAGGGGAAGGCGCGCCAGGAATATAGTAAAATATTACATCCGAGATATTAGGTTGCCTTAGGATAGGATATATAACGTTATAAACGTATATAATGTTCGCACCGAGAAGTAGGTGCCGAAGTGACGGGAATGTTGTAAAATATTACATTCGACATGTTAGTTTGCCTTAGGCTAGGATATATAGCGTTACAGACGTATATAATCTTCCCACCGAGAAGTAGGGGCCGGCGCGCCAGGAATGTAGTAAAATGGTACATCCGAGATGTTAGGTTGCCTTAGGCTTGGATATGTAACGTTATAGACGTATATAATGTTCCCACCGAGAAGTAGGGGCCGACGAGCCAGGAATGTTGTAAAATATTACGCTCGACATGTTAGGTTGCCTTAAGCTAGGATATATAGCGTTTTAGACGTATATAATGTTCCCAGCGAGAAGTAGGGGAAGGCGCGCCAGGAATATAGTAAAATATTACATCCGAGATGTTAGGTTGCCTTAGGCTAGGATATATAACGTTATAGACGTATATAATATTCCCACCGAGAAGTAGGTGCAGAAGTGACGGGAATTTTGTAAAATATTACATTCGACATGTTAGGATTGCCTTAGGCTAGGATATATAGCTCTATAGACGTATATAATGTTCCCAGCGAGAAGTAGGGGAAGACGCGCCACGAATATAGTACAATATTACATCCGAGATGTTAGGTTGCCTAGGCCAAGGTATATAACGTTATAGACTTATATACTGTTCCCTCCGAGAAGTAGGTGCCGACGCGCCAGGAATGTTGTGAAATATTACATCCGAGATGTTAGGTTGCCTTAGGCTAGGATATATAACGTTATAGCCGTATATAATGTTCCCACCCAGAAGTAGGGGCCGGCGCGCCAGGAATGTAGTAAAATATTACATTCGAGAAGTTAGGTTGCCTTAGGCTAGGACATGTAACTTTATAGACGTATATAATGTTCCCACCGAGGAGTAGGGTCCAACGAGCCAGGAATGTGGTAAAGTATTACATTCGACATGTTAAGATGCCTTAGGTTAGGATATATAACGTTATGGACGGATATACTCTTCCCACCGAGAAGTAGGCGCAGACGAGCCAGGAATGTTGTAAAATATTACGCTCGACAAGTTAGGTTGCCTTAGGCTAGGATATATAGCGTTACAGACGTATATAACGTTCCCAGCGAAAAGTAGGGTCCGGCCAGCCAGGAATGTAGTAAAATATTACATCCGAGAAGTTAGGTTGCCTTAAGCTAGGATATATAACGTTATAGACTTATATACTCTTCCCTCCGAGAAGTAGGTGCCGACGCGCCAGGAATGTTGTAAAATATTACATCCGAGATGTCAGGTTGCCTTAGGCTAGGATATATAACGTTATAGCCGTATATAATGTTCCCACCTAGAAGTAGGGGCCGACGAGCCAGGAATGTTGAAAAATATTACGCTCGACGTGTTAGGTTGCCTTATGCTAGGATATATAGCGTTTTAGACGTAAATAATGTTCCCAGCGAGAAGTAGGGGAAGGCGCTCTACGAATACAGTAAAATATTGCATCCGAGATGATAGGTTGCCTTAGGCTAGGATATATAACGTTATAGACGTATATAATGTTCCCACCGAGAGGTAGGCGCCGACAAGCCAGGAATGTTGTAAAATATTACGCTCGACGTTCTAGGTTGCCTTAGGTTAGGATATATGGGGTTATAGACGCATATAATATTCCCACCGAGAAGTAGGGGCCGGGGCGCCACGAATGTAGTAAAATATTACATCCGATATGTTAGGTTGTCTTAGGCTAGGATATATAACGTTATAGACGTATATAATGTTCCCACCGAGAAGTAGGTGCCGACGCGATAGGAATGTTTTACAATATTACTTCCGAGATGTTAGGATTGCCTTAGGCTAGGATATATAACGTTATAGACGTATATACTGTTCCCACCGAGATGTAGAGGCCGGCGCGCCAGGAATGTAGTAAAATATTACATCCGAGATGTTAGGTTGCCTTAGGTTAGGATATATAACGTTATAGAGTATATAATGTTCCCACCGAGAAGCAGGGGCCGACGAGCCAGGATTGTTGTAAAATATTACGCTCGACATGTTAGGTTGCCTTAGGCTAGGATATATAGCGATATAGACGTATATACTGTTCCCTCGGAGAAGTAGGGGCCAGCGCGCCAGGAATGTAGTAAAATATTACATTCGACATGTTAGGATTGCCTTAGGCTAGGATATATAGCGATATAGACTTATATAATGTTCCCACCGAAAAGTAGGGGCCGGCGCGCCAGGAATGTAGTAAAATATTACATCCGAGATGTTAGGTTGCCTAGGCTTAAATATATAACGTTATAGACTTATATACTGTTCCCTCCGAGAAGTAGGTGCCGACGCGCTAGGAATGTTGTAAAATATTACATTCGACGTGTTAGGTTGCCTTAGGCTAGGATATATAGCGTTACAGACGTATATAATGTTCCCACCGAAAAGTAGGGGCCGGCGCGCCAGGAATATAGTAAAATATTACATCCGAGATGTTAGGTTGACTTAGGCTAGGATATATAACGTTATAGACGTATATAATGTTCGCAACGAGAAGTAGGTGCCGAAGTGACGGGAATGTTGTAAAATATTACATTCGACATGTTAGTTTGCCTTAGGCTAGGATATATAGCGTTATAGACGTATATAATGTTCCCACCGAGAAGTAGGGGCGGACGTGCCAGGAATGTAGTAAAATATTACATCCGAGATGTTAGGTTGCCTTAGGCTAGGATATATAGCGTTACAGACGTATATAATCTTCCCACCGAGAAGTAGGGGCCGGCGCGCCAGGAATGTAGTAAAATATTACATTCGACATGTTAGGATGGCCTTATGCTAGGATATATAGCGTTATAGACGTATATGATATTCCCACCGAGAAGTACGTGCCTACACGCCAGGAATGTTGTCAAATATTACATCCGACATGTTAGGTTCCCCTAGGTTAGGATATATAACGTTATAGACGTATATAATGTTCCCACCGAGAAGTAGGGGCCGTCGAGCCAGGAATGTTGTAAAATATTACGCTCGACATGTTAGGTTGCCTTAGGCTAGGATATATAGCGATATAGACGTATATAATGTTCCCACCGAGAAGTAGGGGCCGGCGCTCCACGAATGAAGTAAAATATTACATCCGACATGTAAGGTTGCCTTAAGCTAGGATATATAGCGTTTTAGACGTAAATAATGTTCCCAGCGAGAAGTAGGGGAAGGCGCGCCACGAATATAGTAAAATATTACATCCGAGATGTTAGGTTGCCTAGGCTTAGATATATAACGTTATAGACTTATATACTGTTCCCTCCGAGAAGTAGGTGCCGACTCGCCAGGAATGTTGTAAAATATTACATCCGAGATGTTAGGATTGCCTTAGGCTATTATATACAACGTTATAGACGTATATAATGTTCCCACCGAGAAGTCGGTGCCGACGCGCCAGGAATGTTCTAAAATATTACATTCGACATGTTAGGTTGCCTTAGGCTAGGATATGTAACTTTATAGACGTATATAATGTTCCCACCCAGGAGTAGGGGCCAACGAGCCAGGAATGTGGTAAAATATTACATTCGACATGTTAAGTTGCCTTAGGTTAGGATATATAACGTTATAGCCGTATATAATGTTCCCACCGAGAAGTAGGTGCCGGCGCTCCACGAATGTAGTAAAATATTACATCCGAGATGTTAGGTTCCCTTAGGTTAGGATATATAACGTTATAGACGTATTTAATGTTCCTACCGAAAAGTACGGGCCGGCGCGCCAGGAATGTAGTAAAATATTACATCCGAGATGTTAGGTTGCCTTAGGCTAGGATATGTAACTTTATAGACGTATATAATGTTCCCACCGATGTGTAGGGGCCAACGAGCCAGGAATGTGGTAAAATATTACATTCGACATGTTAAGGTGCCTTAGGTTAGGATATATACCGTTATAGACGTATATAATGTTCCCACCGAGAGGTAGAGGCCGACGAGCCAGGAATGTTGTAAAATTTTACGCTCGACAAGTTAGGTTGCCTTAGGCTAGGATATATAGCGTTACAGACGTATATAATCTTCCCACCGAGAAGTAGGGGCCGGCGCGCCAGGAATGTAGTAAAATATTACATCCGAGATGTTAGGATGCCTTAGACTTGGATATGTAACGTTATAGACGTATATAATGTGCGACCGAGAAGTAGGGGCCGGCGCGCCACGAATGTAGTAAAATATTACATCCGAGATGTTAGGTTGCCTAGGGTAAGATATATAACGTTATAGACTTATATACTGTTCCCTCCGAGAAGTAGGTGCCGACGCGCCAGGAGTGTTGTAAAATATTACATCCGAGATGTTAGGTTGCGTTAGGCTAGGATATATAGCGTTACAGACGTATATAATGTTCCCAGCGAGAAGTAGGGGAAGGCGCGCCAGGAATATAGTAAAATATTACATCCGAGATATTAGGTTGCCTTAGGATAGGATATATAACGTTATAAACGTATATAATGTTCGCACCGAGAAGTAGGTGCCGAAGTGACGGGAATGTTGTAAAATATTACATTCGACATGTTAGTTTGCCTTAGGCTAGGATATATAGCGTTACAGACGTATATAATCTTCCCACCGAGAAGTAGGGGCCGGCGCGCCAGGAATGTAGTAAAATGTTACATCCGAGATGTTAGGTTGCCTTAGGCTTGGATATGTAACGTTATAGACGTATATAATGTTCCCACCGAGAAGTAGGGGCCGACGAGCCAGGAATGTTGTAAAATATTACGCTCGACATGTTAGGTTGCCTTAAGCTAGGATATATAGCGTTTTAGACGTATATAATGTTCCCAGCGAGAAGTAGGGGAAGGCGCGCCAGGAATATAGTAAAATATTACATCCGAGATGTTAGGTTGCCTTAGGCTAGGATATATAACGTTATAGACGTATATAATATTCCCACCGAGAAGTAGGTGCAGAAGTGACGGGAAATTTGTAAAATATTACATTCGACATGTTAGGATTGCCTTAGGCTAGGATATATAGCTCTATAGACGTATATAATGTTCCCAGCGAGAAGTAGGGGAAGACGCGCCACGAATATAGTACAATATTACATCCGAGATGTTAGGTTGCCTAGGCCAAGGTATATAACGTTATAGACTTATATACTGTTCCCTCCGAGAAGTAGGTGCCGACGCGCCAGGAATGTTGTGAAATATTACATCCGAGATGTTAGGTTGCCTTAGGCTAGGATATATAACGTTATAGCCGTATATAATGTTCCCACCCAGAAGTAGGGGCCGGCGCGCCAGGAATGTAGTAAAATATTACATTCGAGAAGTTAGGTTGCCTTAGGCTAGGACATGTAACTTTATAGACGTATATAATGTTCCCACCGAGGAGTAGGGTCCAACGAGCCAGGAATGTGGTAAAGTATTACATTCGACATGTTAAGATGCCTTAGGTTAGGATATATAACGTTATGGACGGATATACTCTTCCCACCGAGAAGTAGGCGCAGACGAGCCAGGAATGTTGTAAAATATTACGCTCGACAAGTTAGGTTGCCTTAGGCTAGGATATATAGCGTTACAGACGTATATAACGTTCCCAGCGAAAAGTAGGGTCCGGCCAGCCAGGAATGTAGTAAAATATTACATCCGAGAAGTTAGGTTGCCTTAAGCTAGGATATATAACGTTATAGACTTATATACTCTTCCCTCCGAGAAGTAGGTGCCGACGCGCCAGGAATGTTGTAAAATATTACATCCGAGATGTCAGGTTGCCTTAGGCTAGGATATATAACGTTATAGCCGTATATAATGTTCCCACCTAGAAGTAGGTGCCGACGCGATAGGAATGTTTTACAATATTACTTCCGAGATGTTAGGATTGCCTTAGGCTAGGATATATAACGTTATAGACGTATATACTGTTCCCACCGAGATGTAGAGGCCGGCGCGCCAGGAATGTAGTAAAATATTACATCCGAGATGTTAGGTTGCCTTAGGTTAGGATATATAACGTTATAGAGTATATAATGTTCCCACCGAGAAGCAGGGGCCGACGAGCCAGGATTGTTGTAAAATATTACGCTCGACATGTTAGGTTGCCTTAGGCTAGGATATATAGCGATATAGACGTATATACTGTTCCCTCGGAGAAGTAGGGGCCAGCGCGCCAGGAATGTAGTAAAATATTACATTCGACATGTTAGGATTGCCTTAGGCTAGGATATATAGCGATATAGACTTATATAATGTTCTCAGCGAGAAGTAGGGGAAGGCGCGCCACGAATATAGTAAAATATTACATCCGAGATGTTAGGTTGCCTAGGCTAAGATATATAACGTTATAGACTTATATACTGTTCCCTCCGAGAAGTAGGTGCCGACGCGCTAGGAATGTTGTAAAATATTACATTCGACGTGTTAGGATTGCCTTAGGCTAGGATATATTACGTTATAGACGTATATAATGTTCCCACCGAGAAGTAGGTGCCGACGCGATAGGAATGTTGTACAATATTACTTCCGAGATGTTAGGATTGCCTTAGGCTAGGATATATAACGTTATAGACGTATATACTGTTCCCACCGAGATGTAGAGGCCGGCGCGCCAGGAATGTAGTAAAATATTACATCCGAGATGTTAGGCTGCCTTAGGCTAGGATATATAGCTTTAATGACGTATATAATGATCCCACCGAGAAATAGGAGCCGACGCGCCAGGAATGTTGTAAAATATTACATTCGACGTGTTAGGATTGCCTTAGGCTAGGATATATAACGTTACAGACGTATACGATATTCCCACCGAGGAGTACGGGCCGACAGGACAAGAATGTTGTCAAATATTACATCCGAGATGTTAGGTTCCCTTAGGTTAGGATATATAACGTTATAGAGTATATAATGTTCCCACCGAGAAGTAGGGGCCGACGAGCCAGGATTGTTGTAAAATATTACGCTCGACATGTTAGGTTGCCTTAGGCTAGGATATATAGCGATATAGACGTATATACTGTTCCCTCGGAGAAGTAGGGGCCAGCGCGCCAGGAATGTAGCAAAATATTACATTCGACATGTTAGGATTGCCTTAGGCTAGGATATATAGCGCTATAGACTTATATAATGTCCCCAGCGAGAAGTAGGGGAAGGCGCGCCACGAATATAGTAAAATATTACATCCGAGATGTTAGGTTGCCTAGGCTAAGATATATAACGTTATAGACTTATATACTGTTCCCTCCGAGAAGTAGGTGCCGACGCGCCAGGATTGTTGTAAAATAATACATCCGAGATGTTGGGTTGCCTTAGGCTAGGATATATAACGTTATAGCCGTATATAATGTTCCTACCTAGAAGTAGGGGCCGACGAGACAGGAATGTTGTAAAATATTACGCTCGACGTGTTAGGTTGCCTTATGCTAGGATATATAGCGATATAGACGTATATAATGTTCCCATCGTGAAGTAGCGGTCGGCGCGCCACGAATGTAGTAAAATATTACATCCGAGATGTTAGGTTGCCTTAGGCTAGGATATATAACGTTATAGGCTTATATACTGTTCCCTCCGAGAAGTAGGGGCCGACGAGCCAGGAATGTTGTAAGATATTACGCTCGACATGTTAGGTTGCCTTAGGCTAGGATATATAACGTTATAGGCTTATATACTGTTCCCTCCGAGAAGTAGGGCCCGACGAGCCAGGAATGTTGTAAAACATTACGCTCGACATGTTAGGTTGCCTTAGGTTAGGATATATGGCGTTATAGACGTATATAATATTCCCACCGAGAGGTAGTGGCCGGCGTGCCAGGAATGTTGTAAAATATTACATTCGACATGCTAGGTTGCCTTAAGCTAGGATATATAGCGCTATATACTTATATAATGTTCCCAGCGAGAAGTAGGGCCGAAGTGACGGGAATGTTGTAAAATATTACATCCGAGATGTTAGGTTGCCCTAGGTTAGGATATATAACGGTATTGACTTATATAATTTTCCCACCGAGAAGTAGGTGCCGACGCGCCAGGAATGTTGTAAAATATTACATGCGACATGTTAGGTTGCCTTAGGCTAGGATATATAGCTTTAATGACGTATATAATGTTCCCACCGAAAAGTAGGGGCCGGCGCGCCAGGAATGTAGTAACATATTACATCCGAGTAGTTAGGTTGCCTTAGGCTAGGATATGTAACGCTATAGACTTATATACTGTTCCCTCCGAGAAATAGGTGCCGACGCGCCAGGAATGTAGTAAAATATTACATCCGATATGTTAGGTTGCCTTAAGCTAGGATATATAGCGTTATAGACGTATATAATGTTCCCACGGAGAAGTAGGTGTCGACGCGATAGGAACGTTGTAAAATATTACTTCCGAGATGTTAGGATTGCCTTAGGCTAGGAAATATAACCCTATAGACGTATATACTGTTCCCATCGGGAAGTAGGGTCCGGCGCGCCAGGAATGTAGTAAAATATTACAACCGATACGTTAGGTTGCCCTAGGCTAGGATATATAACGCTATAGACGTATATACTGTTCCCACCGACAGGTAGGTGCCGACGCGCCAGGAATGTTTTAAAATACTACATTCCGCATGTTAGGTTGCCTTAAGCTAGGATATATAGCGTTATAGGTCGTATATAATGTTCCCACCGAGAAATAGGGGCCGACGCGCTAGATATGTTGTAAACTATTACATTCGACATGTTAGGTTGCCTTAGGCTAGGATATATAGCGTTATAGACATATGTAATGTTCCCACAAAGAAGTAGGGGCCGACGAGCCAGGAATGTTGTAAAACATTACGCTCGACATGTTAGGTTGCCTTAGGCTAGGATATATAGCGATATAGACCTATATAATGTTCCCACCGAGAAGTACGGCCCGACACGAACGGGATTCTGTAAAACATTACCAGCGAGGGGCTAGATGTGTTAGGCTAGGTTATATAACGTTATAGGCGCATATAATGTTCGCACCGAGATCTACGGGCCGACACGAACGGGATTCTATAAAACATTCCCAGCGGGGGGCTAGATGGGTTAGGTTAGGTTCCATTACGTTATAAACGTATACAATGTTCCTATCGAGACGTAGGGGCCGACCTGCCAGGCATGTTGCACAAAATTAAGTCCGACATTGTTAGGTTGCCTCAGGTAAGGATATATAACGTTATAGATGTATATAATGTCCCCACCGAGAAGTACGGGCCGACACGACCGGGATTCTGTAAAACATTACAAGCGAGGTGCTAAACGGGTTACGTTAGGATATACAACGTTATAGACGTATATATTGTTTCCACCGAGAAGTAGGGGCCCACCGACCAGGAATGTTGTAAAATACTACATCCGAGATATTAGGTTGCCTTAGGTTAGGATATATACCGTTATAGACATATATAATATCCCCACCGAGACGTATGGGGCTACACGAACGGGATTCTATAAAACATTCCCAGCGTGGGGCTAGATGGATTAGGTTAGGTTATATTACGTTATAGACGTATAATATGATCCCACCGAGAAGTAGGGGCCGAACCGCCAGGAATGATGTAAAATACTATATCCGAGATATTAGGCTGCCTTAGATTAGGATATATAACGCTATAGACGTATACAATGTCCCAACCGAGACGTACGGGACGACACGAACGGGATTCTGTAAAACATTACCAGCGAGGGGCTAGATGGGTTAGGTTAGGTTATATTACGTTATAGACGTATATAATGTTCCCACCGAGAAGTACGGGCCGACACGACCAGGATTCTGTAAAACATTACAAGCGAGGGGCTAGGTGGGTTACGTTAGGATATACAACGTAATAGAAGTATATATTGTTTCCACCGAGAAGTAGGGGCCCACCGACCAGGAATGTTGTAAAGTACTACATCCGAGATGTTAGGTTGCTTTGGGTTAGGATATACAACGTTATAGACGTATATAATGTCCCCATCGAGAAGCAGGCGACGACACGCCAGGAATGTTGCAAAATATTACATCCGAGATGTTAGGTTGCCTTAGGCTAGGACATATATCGTTATAGACGTATACAATGTTCCCACCGAGAAGTAGGGACCGACGCGTCAGGAATGTTGTAAAATAAAACATCCCAGATGTTAGGTTGCGTTAGGTTAGGATATACAACGTTATAGACGTATATAATGTCCCCTTCGAGAAGCAGGCGACGACACGCCAGAATGATGTAAAATATTACATTCGACATGTTAGGTTGCCTTAGGCTAGGATATATAACGTTATAGACGTATATAATATTCCCACTGAGAAATAGGGGCCGACGCGGCAGGAATGTTGTAAAATATTACACCCGAGATGTTAGGTTCCCTTAGGTTAGGATATACAACGATATAGATGTATATAATGTCCCCATCGAGAAGCAGGCGACGACATGCCAGGAATGTTGTAAGATATTACATTCGAGATGTTATGTTGCCTTACGTTAGGATATATAACGTTATAGACGTATATAATGTTCCCACCGACAAGTACGGGTCGAGACGCCAGGAATGTTATCAACTATTACATCCGAGACGTTAGGTTGCCTTAGGTTATGATACATAACGTTATAGACGTATATAATATTCCCACCGAGATGTAGGGACCGACAGGGCAGGAATTTTGTAAAATATTAAATTCGAGATCTTAGGTTGCCTTAGGTTAGCATATACAACGTTATAGATGGATATAATGTCCCGACCGAGTAGTACCGGCCGACACGACCGGGATTGTGTAAAACATTACCAGAGTGGGGGTAGATGGGTTAGGTTAGGTTATATTACGTTATCGACGTATATAATGTACCCAACGAGAATTAGAGGCCGGAGCGAGTGGAATGTTGTAAAATACTACATTCGAGATGTAAGTTGCCTTAGGTTAGGATATATAACGTTATAGACTTATATAATGTCCGCACAGAGACGTACGGGACGACACGAACGGGATTCTGTAAAACATTACCGCCGAGGGGCTAGATGGGTTAGGTTAGATTATATTACGTTATGGACGTACATAATGTTCCCACCGAGAAGTAGGGGCCGACCCGCCTGGAACTATGGAAAATACTACATCCGAGATGTTAGGTTGCCTTAGGTTAGGATATATAACGTTCTAGACGCATATAATGTACCGACCGAGTAGTACCGGTCGATACGATCGGGATTGTGTAAAACATTACCAGCGTGCAGCTAGATGGGTTAGGTTAGGTTATATTACGTTATAGACGTATATAATGAACCCAACGAGAATTAGGAGCCGAACCGAGTGGAATGTTGTAAAATACTACATTTGAGATGTTAGGTTGCCTTAGGTTAGGATGTATAACCTTATAGACCTGTATATTGTCCGCACCGAGACGTACGGGACGACACGAACGAGATACTGTAAAACATTACCAGCGAAGTTCTAGGTGGGTTAGGTTAGGTTATATTACGTTGTAGACGTATATAACGTTCCCACCGAGAAGTAGGTGCCGACAGGCCAGGAATGTTGCAAAATACAACATCCGAGATGTTAGGTTGCCTTCGGGTGCGATATACAATGTTATAGAGGTATATAATGTCCCCACCGAGAAGTATGAGCCAATACGACCGGGATTCTGTAAAACATTATCACCGAGGGGCAAAATGGGTTAGGTTAGGTTATATTACGATATAGAAGTATATAATGTTCCCACTCAGAAGTAGGGGCCGTCCCGCCTGGAATGTTGGAGAATACTACATCCGAGATGTTAGGTTGCCTTAGGTTGGGATATATAACGTAATAGACGTATATAATGTCCCCACCGAAAAGTACGGGCCGACATGACGGGGATTCTGTAAAACATTACCAGCGAGAGTCTAGATGGGTTAGGTTGTGTTATATTACGTTATGGACGTATATAATGCGCCCACCGAGAAGTAGCTTCCAACCCGCCAGGAATGTTGTATATTACTACATCCGAGATGTAAGGTAGCCTCAGGTTGGGATGTCTAACGTTATAGACGTATATAATTTCCCCACCGAGAAGAACGGGCCGACACAACGGGGATTCGGTAAAACATTATCACCGAGGGGCAAAATGGGTTAGGATAGGTTATATTACGAATTAGACGTATATAATGTTCCCACCTAGAAGTAGGGGCCGACCCGCATGGAATGTTGTAAAATACTACATTCGAGATGTTAGGTTGCCTTAGGTTAGGATATATAACGTTATAGACTTATACAATGTACGCACCAATACGTACGGGACGACACGAACGGGATTCTGTAAAACATTACCAGCGAGAGTCTAGATGGGTTAGGTTAGGTTATATTAGGTTATAGACGTATATAATGATCCCACCGAGAAGTAGAGGCCGACCCGCCTGGAATATTGTAAAATACTGCATTTCGGATGTTAGGTTGCTTTAGGTTGGGATATGTATCGTTATAGACTTATATAATTTTCCCACCGAGACGTGGGGACCGACATGCCAGGAATGTTGAAAAATATTACATCCCAGAAGTTAGGTTGCTTTGGGTTAGGATATACAACGTTATAGACGTATATAATGTCCCCATCGAGAAGCAGGCGACGACACGCCAGGAATGTTGTAAAATATTACATTCGAGATGTTATGTTGCCTTGCGTTAGGATATATTACGTTATAGACGTATATAATGTTACCACCGAGATGTACGGGCCGGCACGCCTGGAATGTTATCAACTATTACATCCGAGATGTTCGGTTGCCTTAGGTTATGATATATAACGTAATAGACGTATATAATATTACCACCGAGAAGTAGGGACTGACATGCTAGGAATGTTGTAAAATATTACATCCGAGATGTTAGGTTGCGTTAGGTTAGGATATACTACGTTATAGACGTATAGAATGTTCTCACCGAGAAGTAGGGACCGACATGCCAGGAATGTTGTAAAATATTACATCCGAGATGTTATGTTGCCTTGCGTTAGGATATATTACGTTATAGACGTATATAATGTTACCACCGAGATGTACGGCCCGGCACGCCAGGAATGTTATCAACTATTACATCCGAGATGTTCGGTTGCCTTAGGTTATGATATATAACGATATAGACGTATATAATATTACCACCGAGAAGTAGGGACGGACATGCTAGGAATGTTGTAAAATATTACATCCGAGATGTTAGGTTGCGTTAGGTTAGGATATACAACGTTATAGACGTATAGAATGTTCTCACCGAGAAGTAGGGACCGACATGCCAGGAATGTTGTAAAATATTACACCCGAGATGCTAGGTTCCCTTAGGTTAGGATATACAACGTTATAGACGTATAGAATGTTCCCACCGAGAAATAGGGTCCGACGCGTCAGGAATGTTGTAATATATTACACCCGAGATGTTAAGTTCCCTTAGGTTAGGATATACAACGTTATAGACGTATAGTAAGTTCCCACGGAGATGTAGGGGCCGACATGCCAGGAATGTTGTAAAATATTACATCCGAGATGTTACGTTGCTTTAGGTTAGGATATATATCGTTATAGACTAATATAATGTTCCCACCGAGACGTGGGGACCGACATGCCAGGAATGTTGTAAAATATTACATCCCAGATGTTAGGTTGCGTTAGGTTAGGATATATAACGTTATAGACGTATATAATGTCCCCATCGAGAAGCAGACGACGATACATCCAGAATGTTGTAAAATATTACATCCTAGATGTTAGGTTAGCTTAGGTTAGGATATACAACGTTATGGACGTATCTAATGTCCCCATCGAGAAGCAGGCGACGACACGCCAGAATGTTGTAAAATATTACATCCGATATGTTAGGTTGCCTTAGGCTAGGATATATAACGTGATAGACGTATATAATGTTCCCAGCGAGAAGCAGGCGACGACACGACAGGAATGATGTAAAATATTACATTCAAAATGTTAGGTCGCCTTAGGCTAGGATATGTAACGTTATAGACGTATACAATGTTCCCACAGAGAAGTAGGGACCGACATGCCAGGAATGTTGTGAAATATTACATTCGAGATGTTAGGTTCTCTTAGGTTAGCATATACAACGTTATAGACGTATATAATGTCTCCACCGAGAAGTACGGGGGGACACGCCAGGAATGCTGTAAAATTTTACATCCGAGATGTTAGGTTGCGTTAGGCTGGGATATGTACCGTTATAGTCGTATGTAATGTTACTACCGAGAACTACGGGCCGACACGGCGGGAATGATGTAAAATATTGCATTCGACATGTTAGGTCGCCTTAGGCTAGGATATATAACGTTATAGACGTATATAATGTTCCCACCGAGAAATAGGGGCCGACGCGTCAGGAATGTTGTCAACTATTACATTCGAGATGTTAGGTTGCCTTAGGTTAGGATAGATATCGTTATAGGCGTATATAATGTCCCCACCGACACGTAGGGACCGACATGCCAGCAATGTTGTCAGATATTACATCCGAGATGTTAGGTTGCCTTAGGTTAGGATATACAACGTTATAGATGTACATAATGTCCCCATCCAGAAGTAGGCGACGACAAGCCAGGAATGTTGCAAAATATTACATCCCAGATGTTAGGTTGCGTTAGGTTAGGATATACAACGATATAGATGTATATAAGGTCCCCATCGAGAAGTAGGCGACGGCACGCCAGGAATGATGTAAAATATTACATCCCAGATGTTAGGTTGCCTTACGTTAGGATATATAACGTTATAGACTTATAGAATGTTCCCACCGAGAAATAGGGGCCTACGCGTCAGGAATGTTGTAAAATATTACACCCGAGATGTTAAGTTCCCTTAGGTTAGGATATACAACGTTATAGACGTATAGTAAGTTCCCACGGAGATGTAGGGACCGACATGCCAGGAATGTTGTAAAATATTACATCCGAGATGTTAGGTTGCCGTAGGCTAGGATATATAACGTTATAGACGTATATAATGTTCTCATCGAGAAATAGCGGTCGGCGGGCCTCGAATGTAGTAAAATATTAGATCCGAGATGTTAGGTTGCCTTAGGCTAGGATATATAACGTTATAGACTTATATACTGTTCCCTCCGAGAAGTAGGTGCCGACGCACCAGGAATGTTGTAAAATATTACATCCGAGATGTTAGGTTGCCTTAGGTTAGGATATATAACGTTATTGACCTATATAATGTTCCCACCGAGAAGTAGGGGCCGACGCGCCAGGAATGTTGTAATATATTACATTCGACGTGTTAGGTTGCCTTAGGTTAGGATGTACAACGTTATAGATGTATATAATGTCTCCATCCAGAAGTAGGTGACGACACGTACGGAATGTTGTAAAATATTACATCCGATATGTTAGGTTGCCTTAGGCCTGGATATATAACGTGATAGACGTATATAATGTTCCCACCGAGAAATAGGGGCCGACGCGTCAGGAATGTTGTAAAATATTACACCCGAGATGTTAGGTTCCCTTAGGTTAGGCTATACGACATTATAGACGAATAGACTGTTCCCATCGAGAAGCATGCGACGACACGCCAGGAATGTTTTAAAATATTACATCCGAGATGTTAGGTTGCCTTAGGCTAGGATATGCAACGTTATAGAGGTATAGAATGTTCCCACCGAGAAATAGGGGCCGACGGGTCAGGAATGTTGTAAAATATTAAACCCGAGATGTTAGGTTCCCTTAGGTTAGGATATACAACGTTATAGACGTATAGAAAGTTCCCACCGAGATGTAGGGACCGACATGCCAGGAATGTTGTAAAATATTACATCCGTGAAGTTACGTTGCTATAGGTTAGGATATATATCGTTATAGACTAATATAATGTTCCCACCGAGACGTGGGGACCGGCATGCCAGGAATGTTGTAAAATGTTACATCCCAGAAGTTAGATTGCTTTGGGTTAGGATATACAACGTTATAGACGTATATAATGTCCCCATCGAGAAGCAGGCGACGACACGCTAGAATGTTGTAAAATATTACATTCGAGATGTTAGGTTCCCTTAGGTTAGGACATACAACGTTATAGACGTATGTAATGTCCCCTTCGAGAAGCAGGCGACGACACGCCAGAATGTTGTAAAATATTACATTCGACATGATAGGTTGCCTTAGGCTAGGATATGTAACGTTATAGACGTATATAATATTCCCACCGAGAAATAGGGGCCGATGCGTCAGGAATGTTGTAAAATATTAGACCCGAAATGTTCGGTTGCCTTAGGTTATGATATATAACGTTATAGACGTATATAATGTTCCCACCGAGAAGTAGGGACTGACATGCCAGGCATGTTGTAAAATATTACAACCGAGATGTCAGGTTGCGTTAGGTTAGGATATACAACGTTATAGGCGTATATAATGTCCCCATCGAGAAGCAGGCGACGACACGCCAGAATTTTGTAAAACATTACATCCGCTATGTTAGGTTGCCTTAGCTTAGGATATATAACGTTATAGGTGCATATAATGTCCCCACTGAGACGTGTGGGACGACAAGAACGGGATTCTGTAAAACATTACCAGCGAGGTGCTAGATGGGTTAGGTTAGGTTATATTACATTATAGACGCATATAATGTTCCCACCGAGAAGTAGGTTCCGACCCGCCAGGAATGTTGGAACATACTACATCCGAGAAGTTCGGGTGCCTTAGTGTATGGTATGTAACGTTATAGGCGCATACAATGTCCCCACCGAGACGTACCGGACGACACGAACTGGGTTCTGTTAAACATTCCCAGCGAGGGGCTAAATGGGTTAGGTTAGGTTATATTGCGATATATACGTATATAATGTGCCCACCGAGAAGTAGGAGCCGGCGCGCCAGGAATGTTGTAAAATACTACATCCGAGATGTTAGGTTGCCTTAGGTTAGGATATATAACGTTATAGACGCATACAATGTTCCCACCGAGACGTACGGGACGAAACGAACTGCATTCTGTAAAACATTACCAGCGAGGGGCTAAATGGGTTAGGTTAGGTTATATGGCATTATAGGCGTATATAATGTCCCCTTCGAGAAGCAGGCGACGACACGCCAGAATGTTGTAAAATATTACATTCGACATGTTAGGTTGCCTTAGGCTAGGATATTTAACGTTATAGACGTATATAATATTCCCACCTAGAAATAGGGGCCGACGCGTCAGGAATGTTGTAAAATATTACACCCGAGATGTTAGGTTCCCTTAGGTTAGGATATACAACGGTATTGAATTATATAATGTTCCCACCGAGAAGTAAGGTGCCGACGCGCCAGGAATGTTGTAAAATATTACATCCGAGATGTTAGTATTGCCTTAGGCTAGGATGTATAACGTTATAGACGTATATAATGTTCCCACCGAGCAGTAGGGGCCAACGAGCCAGAAATGTGGTAAAATATTACATTCGACATGTTAAGTTGCCTTAGGTTAGGATATATAACGTTATAGACGTATATAATGTTCCCACCGAGAGGTAGAGGCCGACGAGCCAGGAATGTTGTAAAATATTACGGTCGACAAGTTAGGTTGCCTTAGGCTAGGATATATAGCGTTACAGACGTATATAATGTTCCCACCGAGAAGTAGGGGCCGGCGCGACAGTAATGTAGTAAAATATTACATCCGAAATGTTAGGTTGCCTTAGGTTAGGATATACAACGGTATTGAAATATATAATGTTCCCACCGAGAAATAAGGTGCCGACGCGCCAGGAATGTTGTAAAATATTACATCCGAGATGTTAGTATTGCCTTAGGCTAGGATATATAACGTTATAGACGTATATAATGTTCCCACCGAGAAGTAGGGGCCGGCGCGCCGGGAATGTTGTAAAATATTACATTCGACATGTTAGATTGCCTTAGGCTAGGATATATAACGTTACAGACGCATATAATGTTCCCACCGAGAAGTAGGTGCCGACGTGCCAGGAATGTTGTAAAATATTACATCCGAGATGTTAGGATTACCTTAGGCTAGGATATATAGCGTTATAGACGTATATAATGTTCCCACCGAGAAGTAGGGGCCGGCGCGCCAGGAATGTAGTAAATTATAACATCCGAGATGTTAGGTTGCCTTAGGCTAGGATATATAACGTTATAGACTTATATAATGTTCCCACCGAGAAGTAGGGGCCGGCGCGCCACGAATGTAGTAAAATATTACATCCGAGATGTTAGGTTCCCTTAGGTTAGGATATATAACGTTATAGACGAATATAATGTTCCCACAGAGAGGTAGGGGCCGACGAGCCAGGAATGTTGTAAAATATTACGCTCGACAAGTTAGGTTGCCTTAGGCTAGGATATGTATCGTTACAGACGTATATAATGTTCCCACCGAGAAGTAGGGGCCGGCGCGCCAGGAATGTTGTAAAATTTTACATTCGACATGTTAGGATTGCCTTAGGTTAGGATATATAACGATATTGAATTATATAATGTTCCCACCGAGAAGTAGGTGCCGACGAGCTAGGAATGTTGTAAAATAATACATTCGACATGTTAGGTTGCCATAGGCTAATATATATAGCGTTATATACGTATATAATGTTCCCACCGAGAAGTAGGTGCCGACGCGCCAGGAATGTTGTAAAATATTACATTCGACATGTTAGGTTGCCTTAGGCTAGGATATATAGCGTTATATACGTATATAATGTTCCCACCGAGAAGTAGGTGCCGACGCGCCAGGAATGTTGTAAAATATTACATTCGACATGTTAGGTTGCCTTAGGCTAGGATATATAGCGTTATATACGTATATAATGTTCCCACCGAGAAGTAGGTGCCGTCGCGCCAGGAATGTTGTATAATATTACATTCGACATGTTAGGTTGCCTTAGGCTAGGATATATAACGTTATAGACGAATATAATGTTCCCACCGAGAGGTGGGGGCCGACGAGCCAGGAATGTTGTAAAATATTACGCTCGACAAGTTAGGTTGCCTTAGGATAGGATATGTATCGTTACAGAGGTACATAATGTTCCCACTGAGAAGCAGGGGCCGGCGCGTCAGAAATGTAGTACAATATTACATCCGAGATGTTAGGTTGCCTTAGGCTAGGATATATAACGTTATTGACTTATATACTGTTCCCTCCGAGAAGTAGGTGCCGACGCGCCAGGAATGTTGTAAAATATTACATCCGAGATGTTAGGATTGCCATAGACTAGGATATATCACGTTATAGACGTATATAATTTTCCCACCGAGAAGTAGGGGCCGGCGCGCCAGGAATATTGTAAAATATTACATTCGACATGTTAGGTTGCCTTAGGCTAGGATATATAACGTTATAGACGAATATAATGTTCCCACCGAGAGGTGGGGTCCGACGAGCCAGGAATGTTGTAAAATATTACGCTCGACAAGTTAGGTTGCCTTAGGCTAGGATATGTATCGTTACAGACGTATATAATGTTCCCACTGTGAAGCAGGGGCCGGCGCGCCAGAAATGTAGTACAATATTACATCCGAGATGTTAGGTTGCCTTAGGCTAGGATATGTAACTTTATAGACGTATATAATGTTCCCACCGAGAAGTAGGTGCCGACGCGTCAGCAATGTGGTAAAATATTACATTCGACATGTTAAGTTGCCTTAGGTTAGGATATATAACGTAATAGACGTATATAATGTTCCCACCGAGAAGTAGGTGCCAACGCGCCAGGAATGTTGTAAAATATTACATTCGACATGTTAGGTTGCCTTAGGCTAGGATATATAACGTTATAGACGAATATAATGTTCCCACCGAGAAGTAGGTGCCGACGCGCCAGGTATGTTGTAAAATTTTTCATTCGACATGTTAGGATTGCCTTAGGTTAGGATATATAACGATATTGAATTATATAATGTTCCCACCGAGAAGTAGGGGCCGACGCGCCAGGAATGTTGTAAAATATTACATTCGACATGTTAGGTTGCCTTAGGCTAGGATATATAGCGTTATATACGTATATAATGTTCCCACCGAGAAGTAGGTGCCGACGCGCCAGGAATGTTGTAAAATATTACATTCGACATGTTAGGTTGCCTTAGGCTACGATATATAGCGTTAAAGACGTAAATAATGATCCCACCGAGAAGTAGGGGCCGACGAGCCAGGAATGATGTAAAATATTACGCTCGACGTGTTAGGGTGCCTTAGGCTAGGATATATAGCGATATAGACGTATATAATGTTCCCACCGAGAAGTATGGGCCGGCGCGCAAGGAATGTAGTAAAATATTTCATCCGAGATGTTAGGTTGCCTTAGGCTAGGATAGGTAACGTTATAGACGTATATAATGTTCCCACCGAGAAGTAGGGGCCGACGAGCCAGGAATGATGTAAAATATTACGCTCGACATGTTAGGGTGCCTTAGGCTAGGATATATAGCGATATAGACGTATATAATGTTCCCACCGAGAAGTATGGGCCGGCGCGCCAGGAATGTAGTAAAATATATCATCCGAGATGTTAGGTTGCCTTAGGCTAGGATAGGTAACGTTATAGACGTATATAATGTTCCCACCGAGAAGTAGGTGCCGACGCGCCAGGTATGTTGTAAAATTTTTCATTCGACATGTTAGGATTGCCTTAGGTTAGGATATATAACGATATTGAATTATATAATGTTCCCACCGAGAAGTAGGTGCCGACGCGCCAGGAATGTTGTAAAATATTACATTCGACATGTTAGGTCGCCTTAGGCTAGGATATATAGCGTTATAGACATATATAATGTTCCCACCGAGAAGTAGGGGCCGACGCGCCAGGAAAGTTGTAATATATTACATTCGACATGTTAGGTTGCCTTAGGATAGGATACATATCGTTATAGACGTATATAATGTTCCCACCGAGAAGTAGGTGCCGACGCGCTAGGTATGTTGTAAAATTTTTCATTCGACATGTTAGGATTGCCTTAGGTTAGGATATATAACGATATTGAATTATATAATGTTCCCACCGAGAAGTAGGTGCCGACGCGCCAGGAATGTTGTAAAATATTACATTCGACATGTTAGGTTGCCTCAGGATAGGATACATAGCGTTATAGACGTATATAATGTCCGCACCGAGAAGTAGGGGCCGGCGCGCCACGAATGTAGTAAAATATTACATCCGAGATGTTAGGTTCCCTTAGGTTAGGATATATAACGTTATTGACTTATATAATGTTCCCACCGAGAAGTAGGGGCCGACGCGCCAGGAATGTTGTTAAATATTACATCCGAGATGTTAGGATTGCCTTAGGCTAGGATATATAACGTTATAGACTTATATAATGTTGACACCGAGAAGTAGGTGCCGACGCGTCAGCAATGTTGTTAAATATTACATTCGATATGTTATTTTGCCTTAGGCTAGGATATATAACGTTATAGACGTATATATTGTTCCCACCGAGAAGTAGGTGCCGACGCGCCAGGAATGTTGTAAAATATTACATTCGACATGTTAGGTTGCCTTAGGCTAGGATATATAGCGTTATATACGTATATAATGTTCCCACCGAGAAGTAGGTGCCGACGCGCCAGGAATGTTGTAAAATATTACATTCGACATGTTAGGTTGCCTTAGGCTACGATATATAGCGTTAAAGACGTAAATAATGATCCCACCGAGAAGTAGGGGCCGACGAGCCAGGAATGATGTAAAATATTACGCTCGACATGTTAGGGTGCCTTAGGCTAGGATATATAGCGATATAGACGTATATAATGTTCCCACCGAGAAGTATGGGCCGGCGCGCCAGGAATGTAGTAAAATATTTCATCCGAGATGTTAGGTTGCCTTAGGCTAGGATAGGTAACGTTATAGACGTATATAATGTTCCCACCGAGAAGTAGGGGCCGACGAGCCAGGAATGATGTAAAATATTACGCTCGACATGTTAGGGTGCCTTAGGCTAGGATATATAGCGATATAGACGTATATAATGTTCCCACCGAGAAGTATGGGCCGGCGCGCCAGGAATGTAGTAAAATATATCATCCGAGATGTTAGGTTGCCTTAGGCTAGGATAGGTAACGTTATAGACGTATATAATGTTCCCACCGAGAAGTAGGTGCCGACGCGCCAGGTATGTTGTAAAATTTTTCATTCGACATGTTAGGATTGCCTTAGGTTAGGATATATAACGATATTGAATTATATAATGTTCCCACCGAGAAGTAGGTGCCGACGCGCCAGGAATGTTGTAAAATATTACATTCGACATGTTAGGTCGCCTTAGGCTAGGATATATAGCGTTATAGACATATATAATGTTCCCACCGAGAAGTAGGGGCCGACGCGCCAGGAAAGTTGTAATATATTACATTCGACATGTTAGGTTGCCTTAGGATAGGATACATATCGTTATAGACGTATATAATGTTCCCACCGAGAAGTAGGTGCCGACGCGCTAGGTATGTTGTAAAATTTTTCATTCGACATGTTAGGATTGCCTTAGGTTAGGATATATAACGATATTGAATTATATAATGTTCCCACCGAGAAGTAGGTGCCGACGCGCCAGGAATGTTGTAAAATATTACATTCGACATGTTAGGTTGCCTCAGGATAGGATACATAGCGTTATAGACGTATATAATGTCCGCACCGAGAAGTAGGGGCCGGCGCGCCACGAATGTAGTAAAATATTACATCCGAGATGTTAGGTTCCCTTAGGTTAGGATATATAACGTTATTGACTTATATAATGTTCCCACCGAGAAGTAGGGGCCGACGCGCCAGGAATGTTGTTAAATATTACATCCGAGATGTTAGGATTGCCTTAGGCTAGGATATATAACGTTATAGACTTATATAATGTTGACACCGAGAAGTAGGTGCCGACGCGTCAGCAATGTTGTTAAATATTACATTCGATATGTTATTTTGCCTTAGGCTAGGATATATAACGTTATAGACGTATATATTGTTCCCACCGAGAAGTAGGTGCCGACGCGCTAGGAATGTTGTAAAATAATACATTCGACATGTAAGGTTGCCTTAGGCTAGGATATATAGCGTTATATACGTATATAATGTTCCCACCGAGAAGTAGGTGCCGACGCGCCAGGAATGTTGTAAAATATTACATTCGACATGTTAGGTTGCCTTAGGCTAGGATATATAACGTTATAGACGAATATAATGTTCCCACCGAGAGGTGGGGGCCGACGAGCCAGGAATGTTGTAAAATATTACGCTCGACAAGTTAGATTGCCTTAGGCTAGGATATGTATCGTTACAGACGTACTTAATGTTCCCACTGAGAAGCAGGGGCCGGCGCGCCAGAAATGTAGTACAATATTACATCCGAGAGGTTAGGTTGCCGTAGGCTAGGATATATAACGTTATTGACTTATATACTGTTCCCTCCGAGAAGTAGGTGCCGACGCGCCAGGAATGTTGTAAAATATTACATCCGAGATGATTGGTTGCCTTAGGTTAGGATATATAACTTTATTGACTTATATAATGTTCCCACCGAGAAGTAGGGGCCGACGCGCCAGGAATGTTGTTAAATATTACATCCGAGATGTTAGGATTGCCTTAGGCTAGGATATATAACGTTATAGACTTATATACTGTTGACACCGAGAAGTAGGTGCCGACGCGTCAGCAATGTTGTTAAATATTACATTCGATATGTTATGTTGCCTTAGGCTAGGATATATAACGTTATAGACGTATATATTGTTCCCACCGAGAAGTAGGTGCCGACGCGCTAGGAATGTTGTAAAATAATACATTCGACATGTTAGGTTGCCTTAGGCTAGGATATATAGCGTTATATACGTATATAATGTTCCCACCGAGAAGTAGGTGCCGACGCGCCAGGAATGTTGTAAAATATTACATTCGACATGTTAGGTTGCCTTAGGCTAGGATATATAGCGTTATATACGTATATAATGTTCCCACCGAGAAGTAGCTGCCGACGCGCCAGGAATGTTGTAAAATATTACATTCGACATGTTAGGTTGCCTTAGGCTAGGATATATAGCGTTATATACGTATATAATGTTCCCACCGAGAAGTAGGTGCCGACGCGCCAGGAATGTTGTAAAATATTACATTCGACATGTTAGGTTGCCTTAGGCTAGGATATATAACGTTATAGACGAATATAATGTTCCCACCGAGAGGTGGGGGCCGACGACCCAGGAATGTTGTAAAATATTACGCTCGACAAGTTAGGTTGCCTTAGGCTAGGATATATAGCGATATAGACGTATATAATGTTCCCACCGAGAAGTATGGGCCGGCGCGCCAGGAATGTAGTAAAATATTTCATCCGAGATGTTAGGTTGCCTTAGGCTAGGATAGGTAACGTTATAGACGTATATAATGTTCCCACCGAGAAGTAGGTGCCGACGCGCCAGGTATGTTGTAAAATTTTTCATTCGACATGTTAGGATTGCCTTAGGTTAGGATATATAACGATATTGAATTATATAATGTTCCCACCGAGAAGTAGGTGCCGACGCGCCAGGAATGTTGTAAAATATTACATTCGACATGTTAGGTCGCCTTAGGCTAGGATATATAGCGTTATAGACATATATAATGTTCCCACCGAGAAGTAGGGGCCGACGCGCCAGGAAAGTTGTAATATATTACATTCGACATGTTAGGTTGCCTTAGGATAGGATACATATCGTTATAGACGTATATAATGTTCCCACCGAGAAGTAGGTGCCGACGCGCTAGGTATGTTGTAAAATTTTTCATTCGACATGTTAGGATTGCCTTAGGTTAGGATATATAACGATATTGAATTATATAATGTTCCCACCGAGAAGTAGGTGCCGACGCGCCAGGAATGTTGTAAAATATTACATTCGACATGTTAGGTTGCCTCAGGATAGGATACATAGCGTTATAGACGTATATAATGTCCGCACCGAGAAGTAGGGGCCGGCGCGCCACGAATGTAGTAAAATATTACATCCGAGATGTTAGGTTCCCTTAGGTTAGGATATATAACGTTATTGACTTATATAATGTTCCCACCGAGAAGTAGGGGCCGACGCGCCAGGAATGTTGTTAAATATTACATCCGAGATGTTAGGATTGCCTTAGGCTAGGATATATAACGTTATAGACTTATATAATGTTGACACCGAGAAGTAGGTGCCGACGCGCCAGGAATGTTGTAAAATATTACATTCGACATGTTATTTTGCCTTAGGCTAGGATATATAACGTTATAGACGTATATATTGTTCCCACCGAGAAGTAGGTGCCGACGCGCTAGGAATGTTGTAAAATAATACATTCGACATGTAAGGTTGCCTTAGGCTAGGATATATAGCGTTATATACGTATATAATGTTCCCACCGTGAAGTAGGGGCCAAAGTGCAGGGAATGTTGTAAAATATTACATGCGACATGTTAGGTTGCCTTAGGCTAGGATATATAGCGTTATAGACGTATATAATGTTCCCACCGAGCAGTAGGGGCCGACGCGCCAGGAATGTTGTAAAATATTACATTCGACATGTTAGGTTGCCTCAGGATAGGATACATAGCGTTATAGACGTATATAATGTCCGCACCGAGAAGTAGGGGCCGACGCGCCAGGAATGTTGTAAAATATTACATTCGACATGTTAGGTTGCCTTAGGCTAGGATATATAGCGTTATAGACGTATATAATGTTCCCACCGAGAAGTAGGGGACGACGAGCCAGGAATGATGTAAAATATTACGCTCGACATGTTAGGGTGCCTTAGGCTAGGATATATAGCGATATAGACGTATATAATGTTCCCACCGAGAAGTATGGGCCGGCGCGCCAGGAATGTAGTAAAATATTTCATCCGAGATGTTAGGTTGCCTTAGGCTAGGATAGGTAACGTTATAGACGTATATAATGTTCCCACCGAGAAGTAGGTGCCGACGCGCCAGGTATGTTGTAAAATTTTTCATTCGACATGTTAGGATTGCCTTAGGTTAGGATATATAACGGTATTGAATTATATAATGTTCCCACCGAGAAGTAGGTGCCGACGCGCCAGGAATGTTGTAAAATATTACATTCGACATGTTAGGTCGCCTTAGGCTAGGATATATAGCGTTATAGACATATATAATGTTCCCACCGAGAAGTAGGGCCCGACGCGCCAGGAAAGTTGTAATATATTACATTCGACATGTTAGGTTGCCTTAGGATAGGATACATATCGTTATAGACGTATATAATGTTCCCACCGTGAAGTAGGGGCCAAAGTGCAGGGAATGTTGTAAAATATTACATGCGACATGTTAGGTTGCCTTAGGCTAGGATATATAGCGTTATAGACGTATATAATGTTCCCACCGAGCAGTAGGGGCCGACGCGCCAGGAATGTTGTAAAATATTACATTCGACATGTTAGGTTGCCTCAGGATAGGATACATAGCGTTATAGACGTATATAATGTCCGCACCGAGAAGTAGGGGCCGACGTGCATGGAATGTAGTAAAATATTACATCCGAGATGTTAGGTTGCCTTCGGTTAGGATATATAACGTTATTGACGTATATAATGTTCCCACCGAGAAGTAGGTGCCGACGCGCCAGGTATGTTGTAAAATTTTTCATTCGACATGTTAGGATTGCCTTAGGTTAGGATATATAACGATATTGAATTATATAATGTTCCCACCAGGAAGTAGGTGCCGACGCGCCAGGAATGTTGTAAAATATTACATTCGACATGTTAGGTCGCCTTAGGCTAGGATATATAGCGTTATAGACATATATAATGTTCTCACCGAGAAGTAGGGGCCGACGCGCCAGGAAAGTTGTAATATATTACATTCGACATGTTAGGTTGCCTTAGGATAGGATACATATCGTTATAGACGTATATAATGTTCCCACCGAGAAGTAGGGGCCGACGAGCCAGGAATGATGTAAAATATTACGCTCGACATGTTAGGGTGCCTTACGCTAGGATATATAGCGATATAAACGTATATAATGTTCCCACCGAGAAGTATGGGCCGGCGCGCCAGGAATGTAGTAAAATATTTCATCCGAGATGTTAGGTTGCATTAGGCTAGAATAGGTAACGTTATAGACGTATATAATGTTCCCACCGAGAAGTAGGTGCCGACGCGCCAGGTATGTTGTAAAATTTTTCATTCGACATGTTAGGATTGCCTTAGGTTAGGATATATAACGATATTGAATTATATAATGTTCCCACCGAGAAGTAGGTGCCGACGCGCCAGGAATGTTGTAAAATATTACATTCGACATGTTAGGTCGCCTTAGGCTAGGATATATAGCGTTATAGACATATATAATGTGCCCACCGAGAAGTAGGGGCCGACGCGCCAGGAAAGTTGTAATATATTACGTTCGACATGTTAGGTTGCCTTAGGATAGGATACATATCGTTATAGACGTATATAATGTTCCCACCGTGAAGTAGGGGCCGAAGTGCCGGGAATGTTGTAAAATATTACATGCGACATGTTAGGTTGCCTTAGGCTAGGATATATAGCGTTATAGACGTATATAATGTTCCCACCGAGAAGTAGGCGCCGACGCGCCAGAAATGTTGTAAAATATTACATTCGACATGTTAGGTTGCCTCAGGATAGGATACATAGCGTTATAGACGTATATAATGTCCGCACCGAGAAGTAGGGGCCGACGTGCCTGGAATGTAGTAAAATAATACATTCGACATGTTAGGTTGCCTTAGGCTAGGATATAGAGCGTTATATACGTATATAATGTTCCCACCGAGAAGTAGGTGCCGACGCGCCAGGAATGTTGTAAAATATTACATTCGACATGTTAGGTTGCCTTAGGCTAGGATATATAGCGTTATATACGTATATAATGTTCCCACCGAGAAGTAGGTGCCGACGCGCCAGGAATGTTGTAAAATATTACATTCGACATGTTAGGTTGCCTTAGGCTAGGATATATAGCGTTAAAGACGTAAATAATGATCCCACCGAGAAGTAGGGGCCGACGAGCCAGGAATGATGTAAAATATTACGCTCGACATGTTAGGGTGCCTTAGGCTAGGATATATAACGGTATAGACGTATATAATGTTCCCACCGAGAAGTATGGGTCGGCGCGCCAGGAATGTAGTAAAATATTTCATCCGAGATGTTAGGTTGCGTTAGGCTAGGATTTGTAACGTTATAGACGTATATAATGTTCCCACCGAGAAGTAGGGGACGACGAGCCAGGAATGATGTAAAATATTACGCTCGACATGTTAGGGTGCCTTAGGCTAGGATATATAGCGATATAGACGTATATAATGTTCCCACCGAGAAGTATGGGCCGGCGCGCCAGGAATGTAGGAAAATATTTCATCCGAGATGTTAGGTTGCCTTAGGCTAGGATAGGTAACGTTATAGACGTATATAATGTTCCCACCGAGAAGTAGGTGCCGACGCGCCAGGTATGTTGTAAAATTTTTCATTCGACATGTTAGGATTGCCTTAGGTTAGGATATATAACGGTATTGAATTATATAATGTTCCCACCGAGAAGTAGGTGCCGACGCGCCAGGAATGTTGTAAAATATTACATTCGACATGTTAGGTCGCCTTAGGCTAGGATATATAGCGTTATAGACATATATAATGTTCCCACCGAGAAGTAGGGCCCGACGCGCCAGGAAAGTTGTAATATATTACATTCGACATGTTAGGTTGCCTTAGGATAGGATACATATCGTTATAGACGTATATAATGTTCCCACCGTGAAGTAGGGGCCAAAGTGCAGGGAATGTTGTAAAATATTACATGCGACATGTTAGGTTGCCTTAGGCTAGGATATATAGCGTTATAGACGTATATAATGTTCCCACCGAGCAGTAGGGGCCGACGCGCCAGGAATGTTGTAAAATATTACATTCGACATGTTAGGTTGCCTCAGGATAGGATACATAGCGTTATAGACGTATATAATGTCCGCACCGAGAAGTAGGGGCCGACGTGCATGGAATGTAGTAAAATATTACATCCGAGATGTTAGGTTGCCTTAGGTTAGGATATATAACGTTATTGACGTATATAATGTTCCCACCGAGAAGTAGGTGCCGACGCGCCAGGTATGTTGTAAAATTTTTCATTCGACATGTTAGGATTGCCTTAGGTTAGGATATATAACGATATTGAATTATATAATGTTCCCACCAGGAAGTAGGTGCCGACGCGCCAGGAATGTTGTAAAATATTACATTCGACATGTTAGGTCGCCTTAGGCTAGGATATATAGCGTTATAGACATATATAATGTTCTCACCGAGAAGTAGGGGCCGACGCGCCAGGAAAGTTGTAATATATTACATTCGACATGTTAGGTTGCCTTAGGATAGGATACATATCGTTATAGACGTATATAATGTTCCCACCGTGAAGTAGGGGCCGAAGTGCCGGGAATGTTGTAAAATATTACATGCGACATGTTAGGTTGCCTTAGGCTAGGATATATAGCGATATAGACGTATATAATGTTCCCACCGAGAAGTAGGGGCCGACGCGCCAGGAATGTTGTAAAATATTACATTCGACATGTTAGGTTGCCTCAGGATAGGATACATAGCGTTATAGACGTATATAATGTCCGCACCGAGAAGTAGGGGCCGACGTGCCTGGAATGTAGTAAAATATTACATCCGAGATGTTAGGTTGCCTTAGGTTAGGATATATAACGTTATTGACTTATATAATGTTCCCACCGCGAAGTAGGGGCCGACGCGCCAGGAATGTTGTTAAATATTACATCCGAGATGTTAGGATTGCCTTAGGCTAGGATATATAACGTTATAGACTTATATACTGTTGACACCGAGAAGTAGGTGCCGACGCGTCAGCAATGTTGTTAAATATTACATTCGATATGTTATGTTGCCTTAGGCTAGGATATATAACGTTATAGACGTATATATTGTTCCCACCGAGAAGTAGGTGCCGACGCGCTAGGAATGTTGTAAAATAATACATTTGACATGTTAGGTTGCCTTAGGCTAGGATATATAGCGTTATATACGTATATAATGTTCCCACCGAGAAGTAGGTGCCGACGCGCCACGAATGTTGTAAAATATTACATTCGACATGTTAGGTTGCCTTAAGCTAGGATATATAGCGATATAGACGTATATAATGTTCCCACCGAGAAGTAGGGGCCGGCGCGCCACGAATGTAGTAAAATATTACATCCGAGATGTTAGGTTCCCTTAGGTTAGGATATATAACGTTATAGACGAATATAATGTTCCCACCGAGAGGTAGGGGCCGACGAGCCAGGAATGTTGTAAAATATTACGCTCGACAAGTTAGGTTGCCTTAGGCTAGGATATATAGCGTTACAGACGTATATAATGTTCCCACCGAGAAGCAGGGGCCGGCGCGCCAGAAATGTTGTAAAATATTACATCCGAGATGTTAGGTTGCCTTAGGCTAGGATATGTAACTTTATAGATGTATATAATGTTCCCACCGAGAAGTAGGGGCCGGCGTGCCACGAATGTAGTAAAATATTACATTCGACATGTTAGGTTGCCTTAGGCTAGGATATATAACGTTATAGACGAATATAATGTTCCCACCGAGAGGTGGGGCCCGACGAGCCAGGAATGATGTAAAATATTACATTCGACATGTTAGGTTGCCTTAGGCTAGGATATATAGCGATATTGACGTTTATAATGTTCCCACCGAGAAGTAGGGCCCGGCGCGCCACGAATGTAATAAAATATTACATCCGAGATGTTAGGTTCCCTTAGGCTAGGATGTATAACGTTATAGACGTATATACTGTTCCCACCGATAAGTAGGTGCCGACGCGTCAGCAATGTTGTTAAATATTACATACGACATGTTAGGTTGCCTTAGGCTAGGATATATAGCGTTATATACGTATATAATGTTCCCACCGAGAAGTAGGTGCCGACGCGCCAGGAATGTTGTAAAATATTACATTCGACATGTTAGGTTGCCTTAGGCTAGGATATATAGCGTTATATACGTATATAATGTTCTCACCGAGAAGTAGGTGCCGACGCGCCAGGAATGTTGTAAAATATTGCATTCGACATGTTAGGTTGCCTTAGGCTAGGATATATAGCGTTAAAGACGTAAATAATGATCCCACCGAGAAGTAGGGGCCGACGAGCCAGGAATGATGTAAAATATCACGCTCGACATGTTAGGGTGCCTTAGGCTAGGATATATAGCGATATAGACGTATACAATGTTCCCACCGAGAAGTATGGGCCGGCGCGCCAGGAATGTAGTAAAATATTTCATCCGAGATGTTAGGTTGCCTTAGGCTAGGATAGGTAACGTTATAGACGTATATAATGTTCCCACCGAGAAGTAGGGGCCGACGAGCCAGGAATGATGTAAAATATTACGCTCGACATGTTAGGGTGCCTTAGGCTAGGATATATAGCGATATAGACGTATATAATGTTCCCACCGAGAAGTATGGGCCGGCGCGCCAGTAATGTAGTAAAATATTTCATCCGAGATGTTAGGTTGCCTTAGGCTAGGATAGGTAACGTTATAGACGTATATAATGTTCCCACCGAGAAGTAGGTGCCGACGCGCCAGGTATGTTGTAAAATTTTTCATTCGACATGTTAGGATTGCCTTAGGTTAGGATATATAACGATATTGAATTATATAATGTTCACACCGAGAAGTAGGTGCCGACGTGCATGGAATGTAGTAAAATATTACATCCGAGATGTTAGGTTGCCTTAGGTTAGGATATATAACGTTATTGACGTATATAATGTTCCCACCGAGAAGTAGGTGCCGACGCGCCAGGTATGTTGTAAAATTTTTCATTCGACATGTTAGGATTGCCTTAGGTTAGGATATATAACGATATTGAATTATATAATGTTCCCACCAGGAAGTAGGTGCCGACGCGCCAGGAATGTTGTAAAATATTACATTCGACATGTTAGGTCGCCTTAGGCTAGGATATATAGCGTTATAGACATATATAATGTTCTCACCGAGAAGTAGGGGCCGACGCGCCAGGAAAGTTGTAATATATTACATTCGACATGTTAGGTTGCCTTAGGATAGGATACATATCGTTATAGACGTATATAATGTTCCCACCGAGAAGTAGGGGCCGACGAGCCAGGAATGATGTAAAATATTACGCTCGACATGTTAGGGTGCCTTACGCTAGGATATATAGCGATATAAACGTATATAATGTTCCCACCGAGAAGTATGGGCCGGCGCGCCAGGAATGTAGTAAAATATTTCATCCGAGATGTTAGGTTGCATTAGGCTAGAATAGGTAACGTTATAGACGTATATAATGTTCCCACCGAGAAGTAGGTGCCGACGCGCCAGGTATGTTGTAAAATTTTTCATTCGACATGTTAGGATTGCCTTAGGTTAGGATATATAACGATATTGAATTATATAATGTTCCCACCGAGAAGTAGGTGCCGACGCGCCAGGAATGTTGTAAAATATTACATTCGACATGTTAGGTCGCCTTAGGCTAGGATATATAGCGTTATAGACATATATAATGTGCCCACCGAGAAGTAGGGGCCGACGCGCCAGGAAAGTTGTAATATATTACGTTCGACATGTTAGGTTGCCTTAGGATAGGATACATATCGTTATAGACGTATATAATGTTCCCACCGTGAAGTAGGGGCCGAAGTGCCGGGAATGTTGTAAAATATTACATGCGACATGTTAGGTTGCCTTAGGCTAGGATATATAGCGTTATAGACGTATATAATGTTCCCACCGAGAAGTAGGCGCCGACGCGCCAGAAATGTTGTAAAATATTACATTCGACATGTTAGGTTGCCTCAGGATAGGATACATAGCGTTATAGACGTATATAATGTCCGCACCGAGAAGTAGGGGCCGACGTGCCTGGAATGTTGTAAAATATTGCATTCGACATGTTAGGTTGCCTTAGGCTAGGATATATAGCGTTAAAGACGTAAATAATGATCCCACCGAGAAGTAGGGGCCGACGAGCCAGGAATGATGTAAAATATCACGCTCGACATGTTAGGGTGCCTTAGGCTAGGATATATAGCGATATAGACGTATACAATGTTCCCACCGAGAAGTATGGGCCGGCGCGCCAGGAATGTAGTAAAATATTTCATCCGAGATGTTAGGTTGCCTTAGGCTAGGATAGGTAACGTTATAGACGTATATAATATTCCCACCGAGAAGTAGGGGCCGACGAGCCAGGAATGATGTAAAATATTACGCTCGACATGTTAGGGTGCCTTAGGCTAGGATATATAGCGATATAGACGTATATAATGTTCCCACCGAGAAGTATGGGCCGGCGCGCCAGTAATGTAGTAAAATATTTCATCCGAGATGTTAGGTTGCCTTAGGCTAGGATAGGTAACGTTATAGACGTATATAATGTTCCCACCGAGAAGTAGGTGCCGACGCGCCAGGTATGTTGTAAAATTTTTCATTCGACATGTTAGGATTGCCTTAGGTTAGGATATATAACGATATTGAATTATATAATGTTCACACCGAGAAGTAGGTGCCGACGCGCCAGGAATGTTGTTAAATATTACATGCGAGATGTTAGGATTGCCTTAGGCTAGGATATATAACGTTATAGACGTATATAATGTTCCCACCGAGAAGTAGGGGCCGGTGCGCCACGAATGTAGTAAAATATTAAATCCGAGATGTTAGGTTGCCTTAGACTAGGATATATAACGTTATAGACGTATATAATGTTCCCACCGAGAAGTATGGGCCGAAGTGACGGGAATGTTGTAAAATATTACATTCGACATGTTAGGTTGCCTCAGGATAGGATACATAGCGTTATAGAGGTATATAATGTCCGCACCGAGAAGTAGGGGCCGACGTGCCTGGAATGTTGTTAAATATTACATCCGAGATGTTAGGATTGCCTTAGGCTAGGATATATAACGTTATAGACTTATATACTGTTGACACCGAGAAGTAGGTGCCGACGCGTCAGCAATGTTGTTAAATATTACATTCGATATGTTATGTTGCCTTAGGCTAGGATATATAACGTTATAGACGTATATATTGTTCCCACCGAGAAGTAGGTGCCGACGCGATAGGAATGTTGTAAAATAATACATTCGACATGTTAGGTTGCCTTAGGCTAGGATATATAGCGTTATATACGTATATAATGTTCCCACCGAGAAGTAGGTGCCGACGCGCCAGGAATGTTGTAAAATATTACATTCGACATGTTAGGTTGCCTTAGGCTAGGATATATAGCGTTATATACGTATATAATGTTCCCACCGAGAAGTAGGGGCCGACGTGCCAGGAATGTAGTAAAATATTACATCCGAGATGTTAGGTTGCCTTAGACTAGGATATATAACGTTATAGACGTATATAATGTTCCCACCGAGAAGTAGGGGCCGACGTGCCAGGAATGTAGTAAAATATTACATCCGAGATGTTAGGTTGCCTTAGACTAGGATATATAACGTTATAGACGTATATAATGTTCCCACCGAGAAGTAGGGCCGAAGTGACGGGAATGTTGTAAAATATTACATTCGACATGTTATGTTGCCTTAAGCTAGGATATATAGCGTTATATACGTATATAATGTTCCCAACGAGAAGTAGGGGCCGGCGCGCCAGGAATGTTGTAAAATATTACGCTCGACAAGTTAGGTTGCCTTCGGCTAGGATATATAGCGATATTGACGTATATAATGTTCCCACCGAGAAGTAGGGGCCGGCGCGCCAGGAATGTAATAAAATATAACATCCGAAATGTTAGGTTGCCTTAGGCTAGGATATATAACGTTATAGACGAATATAATGTTCCCACCGAGAGGTGGGGGCCGACGAGCCAGGAATGTTGTAAAATATTACGCTCGACATTTTAGGTTGTGTTAGGTTAGGATATATGGCGTTATAGACGTATATAATGTTCCCACCGAGAAATAGGGGCGGGTGCGCCACGAATGTAGTAAAATATTACATCCGAGATGTTAGGTTGCCTTAGACTAGGATATATAACGTTATAGACGTATATAATGTTCCCACCGAGAAGTAGTTGCCGACGCGCCAGGAATATTGTGAAATATTACATTCGACATGTTAGGTTGTCTCAGGCTAGGACATATAGCGTTAAAGACGTATATAATGTTCCCACCGAGAAACAGGGGCCGACACGCCAGGAATGTTGTAAAATATTACATCCGAGATGTTAGGTTCCCTTAGCTTAGGATATATAACGTTATAGACGTATATAATGTTCCCACCGAGAAGTAGGGACCGACACGCCAGGAATGTTGTAAAACATAACATCTGAGGTGTTAGGTTTCATTAGGTTAGGATATATAACGTTATAGACGTATACAATGTTCCCACCGAGAAGTAGGGGCCGACGCGCCAGGAATGTAGTAAAATATTACATCCGAGATGTTAGGTTGCCTTAGACTACGATATATAACGTTATAGACGTATATAATGTTCCCACCGAGAAGTAGGGGCCGGTGCGCCACGAATGTAGTAAAATATTACATCCGAGATGTTAGGTTGCCTTAGACTACGATATATAACGTTATAGACGTATATAATGTTCCCACCGAGAAGTATGGGCCGAAGTGACGGGAATGTTGTAAAATATTACATCCGAGATGTTAGGTTGCCTTAGACTAGGATATATAACGTTATAGACGTATATAATGTTCCCACCGAGAAGTAGGGGCCGACGTGCCAGGAATGTAGTAAAATATTACATCCGAGATGTTAGGTTGCCTTAGACTAGGATATATAACGTTATAGACGTATAGAATGTTCCCACCGAGAAGTAGGGCCGAAGTGACGGGAATGTTGTAAAATATTACATTCGACATGTTATGTTGCCTTAAGCTAGGATATATAGCGTTATATACGTATATAATGTTCCCAACGAGAAGTAGGGGCCGGCGCGCCAGGAATGTTGTAAAATATTACGCTCGACAAGTTAGGTTGCCTTAGGCTAGGATATATAGCGATATTGACGTATATAATGTTCCCACCGAGAAGTAGGGGCCGGCGCGCCAGGAATATTGTGAAATATTACATTCGACATGTTAGGTTGTCTCAGGCTAGGACATATAGCGTTAAAGACGTATATAATGTTCCCACCGAGAAACAGGGGCCGACACGCCAGGAATGTTGTAAAATATTACATCCGAGATGTTAGGTTCCCTTAGCTTAGGATATATAACGTTATAGACGTATATAATGTTCCCACCGAGAAGTAGGGACCGACACGCCAGGAATGTTGTAAAACATAACATCTGAGGTGTTAGGTTTCATTAGGTTAGGATATATAACGTTATAGACGTATACAATGTTCCCACCGAGAAGTAGGGGCCGACGCGCCAGGAATGTTGTTAAATATTACATCCGAGATGTTAGGATTGCCTTAGGCTAGGATATATAACGTTATAGACGTATATAATGTTCCCACCGAGAAGTAGGGGCCGGTGCGCCACGAATGTAGTAAAATATTACATCCGAGATGTTAGGTTGCCTTAGACTACGATATATAACGTTATAGACGTATATAATGTTCCCACCGAGAAGTAGGGGCCGGTGCGCCACGAATGTAGTAAAATATTACATCCGAGATGTTAGGTTGCCTTAGACTACGATATATAACGTTATAGACGTATATAATGTTCCCACCGAGAAGTATGGGCCGAAGTGACGGGAATGTTGTAAAATATTACATCCGAGATGTTAGGTTGCCTTAGACTAGGATATATAACGTTATAGACGTATATAATGTTCCCACCGAGATGTAGGGGCCGAAGTGACGGGAATGTTGTAAAATATTACATTCGACATGTTAGTTTGCCTTAGGCTAGGATATATAGCGTTATAGACGTATATAATGTTCCCACCGAGAAGTAGGGGCCGACGTGCCAGGAATGTAGTAAAATATTACATCCGAGATGTTAGGTTGCCTTAGACTAGGATATATAACGTTATAGACGTATATAATGTTCCCACCGAGAAGTAGGGCCGAAGTGACGGGAATGTTGTAAAATATTACATTCGACATGTTATGTTGCCTTAAGCTAGGATATATAGCGTTATATACGTATATAATGTTCCCAACGAGAAGTAGGGGCCGGCGCGCCAGGAATGTTGTAAAATATTACATCCGAGATGTTAGGTTGCCTTACACTAGGATATATAACGTTATAGACGTATATAATGTTACCACCGAGAAGTACGGGCCGGTGCGCCACGAATGTAGTAAAATATTACATCCGAGATGTTAGGTTGCCTTAGACTAGGATATATAACGTTATAGACGTATATAATGTTCCCACCGAGAAGTATGGGCCGAAGTGACGGGAATGTTGTAAAATATTACATTCGACATGTTAGTTTGCCTTAGGCTAGGATATATAACGTTATAGACGTATATAATGTTCCCACCGAGAAGTAGGGGCCGGTGCGCCACGAATGTAGTAAAATATTACATCCGAGATGTTAGGTTGCCTTAGACTAGGATATATAACGTTATATACGTATATAATGTTCCCACCGAGAAGTAGGTGCCGACGCGCCAGGAATGTTGTAAAATATTACATTCGACATGTTAGGTTGCCTTCGGCTAGGATATATAGCGTTATATACGTATATAATGTTCCCACCGAGAAGTAGGTGCCGACGCGCCAGGAATGTTGTAAAATATTACATTCGACATGTTAGGTTGCCTTAGGCTAGGATATATAGCGTTATATACGTATATAATGTTCCCACCGAGAAGTAGATGCCGACGCGCGAGGAATGTTGTAAAATATTACATTCGACATGTTAGGTTGCCTTAGGCTAGGATATATATCGTTATAGACGAATATAATGTTCCCACCGAGAAGTAGGTGCGGGTGCGCCACGAATGTAGTAAAATATTACATCCGAGATGTTAGGTTGCCTTAGACTAGGATATATAACGTTATAGACGTATATAATGTTCCCACCGAGAAGTAGGGGCCGAAGTGACGGGAATGTTGTAAAATATTACATCCGAGATGTTAGGTTGCCTTAGGCTAGGATATGTAACTTTATAGACGTATATAATGTTCCCACCGAGGAGTAGGGGCCAACGATCCAGAAATGTGGTAAAATATTACATTCGACATGTTAAGTTGCCTTAGGTTAGGATATATAACGTCATAGATGTATATAATGTTCCCACCGAGAAGTAGAGGCCGACTAGCCAGGAATGTTGTGAAATATTACGCTCGACAAGTTAGGTTGCCTTAGGCTAGGATATATAGCGTTACAGACGTATATAATGTTCCCACCGAGAAGTAGGGGCCGACGCGCCAGGAATGTTGTAAAACATAACATCTGAGGCGTTAGGTTTCATTACGTTAGGATATATAACGTTATAGACGTATATAATGTTCCCACCGAGAAGTAGGGGCCGACGCGCCAGGAATGTTGTTAAATATTACATGCGAGATGTTAGGATTGCCTTAGGCTAGGATATATAACGTTATAGACGTATATAATGTTCCCACCGAGAAGTAGGGGCCGGTGCGCCACGAATGTAGTAAAATATTAAATCCGAGATGTTAGGTTGCCTTAGACTAGGATATATAACGTTATAGACGTATATAATGTTCCCACCGAGAAGTATGGGCCGAAGTGACGGGAATGTTGTAAAATATTACATTCGACATGTTAGATTGCCTTAGGCTAGGATATATAGCGTTATAAACGTATATAATGTTCCCACCGAGAAGTAGGGGCCGACGTGCCAGGAATGTAGTGAAATATTACATCCGAGATGTTAGGTTGCCTTAGACTAGGATATATAACGTTATAGACGTATATAATGTTCCCACCGAGAAGTAGGGGCCGAAGTGACGAGAATGTTGTAAAATATTACATTCGACATGGTAGGTTGCCTTAAGCTAGGATATATAGCGTTATATACGTATATAATGTTCGCAACGAGAAGTAGGGGCCGGCGCGCCAGGAATGTTGTAAAATATTACATTCGACATGTTAGGTTGCCTTAGGCTAGGATATATAGCGATATTGACGTATATAATGTTCCCACCGAGAAGTAGGGGCCGGCGCGCCACGAATGTAGTAAAATATTACATCCGAGATGTTAGGTTCCCTTAGGTTAGTATATATAACTTTATAGACGAATATAATGTTCCCACCGAGAAGTAGGGGCCGACGAGCCAGGAATGTTGTAAAATATTACGCTCGACAAGTTAGGTTGCCTTAGGCTAGGATATATAGCGTTACAGACGTATATAATGTTCCCACCGAGAAGCAGGGGCCGGCGCGCCAGAAATGTAGTAAAATATTACATACGAGATGTTAGGTTGCCTTAGGCTAGGATATGTAACTTTATAGACGTATATAATGTTCCCACCGAGGAGTAGGGGCCAACGAGCCAGAAATGTGGTAAAATATTTCATTTGACATGTTAAGTTGCCTTAGGTTAGGATATATAACGTTAGAGATGTATATAATTTTCTCACCGAGAAGTAGGGGCCGGCGCGCCAGGAATGTAGTAAAATATAACATCCGAAATGTTAGGTTGCCTTAGGCTAGGATATATAACGTTATAGACGTATATAATGTTCCCACCGCAAAGTAGGGGCCGGCGCGCCAGGAATGTTGTAAAATATTACATTCGACATGTTAGGTTGCCTTAGGCTAGGATATATAGCGATATAGACGTATATAATGTTCCCACCGAGAAGTAGGGGCCGGCGCGCCACGAATGTAGTAAAATATTACATTCGACATGTTAGGTTGCCTTAGGCTAGGATATATAACGTTATAGACGAATATAATGTTCCCACCGAGAGGTGGGGGCCGACGAGCCAGGAATGTTGTAAAATATTACGCTCGACAAGTTGGGTTGCCTTAGGCTAGGATATGTATCGTTACAGACGTATATAATGTTCCCACTGAGAAGCAGGTGCCGGCGCGCCAGAAATGTAGTACAATATTACATCCGAGATGTTAGGTTGCCTTAGGCTAGGATATGTAACTTTATAGACGTATATAATTTTCCCACCGAGAAGTAGGTGCCGACGCGTCAGCAATGTGGTAAAATATTACAGTCGACATGTTATGTTGCCTTAGGTTAGGATATATAACGTAATAGACGTATATAATGTTCCCACCGAGAGGTAGAGGCCGACGAGCCAGGAATGTTGTAAAATATTACGCTCGACAAGTTAGGTTGCCTTAGGCTAGTATATATAGCGTTACAGACGTATATAATGTTCCCACTGAGAAGTAGGGGCCGGCGCGACAGGAATGTAGTAAAATATTACATCCGAGATGTTAGGTTGCCTTAGGCTAGGATATATGACGTTATTGACTTATATACTGTTCCCTCTTAGAAGTAGGTGTCGACGCGCCAGGAATGTAGTAAAATATTACATCCGAGATGTTAGGTTCCCTTAGGCTAGGATATATAACGTTATAGACGTATATTCTGTACCCACCCAGAAGTAGGTGCCGACGCGTCAGCAATGTTGTTAAATATTACATACGACATGTTAGGTTGCCTTAGGCTAGGATATATAGCGTTAAAGATGTATATAATGTTCCCACCGAGAAATAGGGGCCGACGTGCCTGGAATGTAGTAAAATATTACATCCGAGATGATTGGTTGCCTTAGGTTAGGATATATAACGTTATTGACTTATATAATGTTCCCACCGAGAAGTAGGGGCCTACGCGCCAGGAATGTTGTAAAATTTAACATTCGACATGTTATGATTGCCTTAGACTAGGATATATAACGTTATAGACGTATATAATGTTACCACCGAGAAGTAGGGGCCGGTGCGCCACGAATGTAGTAAAATATTACATCCGAGATGTTAGGTTGCCTTAGACTAGGATATATTACGTTATATACGTATATAATGTTCCCACCGAGAAGTAGGTGCCGACGCGCCAGGAATGTTGTAAAATATTACATTCGACATGTTAGGTTGCCTTAGGCTAGGATATATAGCGTTATATACGTATATAATGTTCCCACCGAGAAGTAGGTGCCGACGCGCCAGGAATGTTGTAAAATATTACATTCGACATGTTAGGTTGCCTTAGGCTAGGATATATAGCGTTATATACGTATATAATGTTCCCACCGAGAAGTAGATGCCGACGCGCGAGGAATGTTGTAAAATATTACATTCGACATGTTAGGTTGCCTTAGGCTAGGATATATATCGTTATAGACGAATATAATGTTCCCACCGAGAAGTAGGTGCGGGTGCGCCACGAATGTAGTAAAATATTACATCCGAGATGTTAGGTTGCCTTAGACTAGGATATATAACGTTATAGACGTATATAATGTTCCCACCGAGAAGTAGGGGCCGAAGTGACGGGAATGTTGTAAAATATTACTTCCGAGATGTTAGGTTGCCTTAGGCTAGGATATGTAACTTTATAGACGTATATAATGTTCCCACCGAGGAGTAGGGGCCAACGAGCCAGAAATGTGGTAAAATATTACATTCGACATGTTAAGTTGCCTTAGGTTAGGATATATAACGTCATAGATGTATATAATGTTCCCACCGAGAAGTAGAGGCCGACTAGCCAGGAATGTTGTGAAATATTACGCTCGACAAGTTATGTTGCCTTAGGCTAGGATATATAGCGTTACAGACGTATATAATGTTCCCACCGAGAAGTAGGGGCCGACGCGCCAGGAATGTTGTAAAACATAACATCTGAGGCGTTAGGTTTCATTACGTTAGGATATATAACGTTATAGACGTATATAATGTTCCCACCGAGAAGTAGGGGCCGACGCGCCAGGAATGTTGTTAAATATTACATGCGAGATGTTAGGATTGCCTTAGGCTAGGATATATAACGTTATAGACGTATATAATGTTCCCACCGAGAAGTAGGGGCCGGTGCGCCACGAATGTAGTAAAATATTAAATCCGAGATGTTAGGTTGCCTTAGACTAGGATATATAACGTTATAGACGTATATAATGTTCCCACCGAGAAGTATGGGCCGAAGTGACGGGAATGTTGTAAAATATTACATTCGACATGTTAGATTGCCTTAGGCTAGGATATATAGCGTTATAAACGTATATAATGTTCCCACCGAGAAGTAGGGGCCGACGTGCCAGGAATGTAGTAAAATATTACATCCGAGATGTTAGGTTGCCTTAGGCTAGGATATATGACGTTATTGACTTATATACTGTTCCCTCTTAGAAGTAGGTGTCGACGCGCCAGGAATGTAGTAAAATATTACATCCGAGATGTTAGGTTCCCTTAGGCTAGGATATATAACGTTATAGACGTATATACTGTACCCACCCAGAAGTAGGTGCCGACGCGTCAGCAATGTTGTTAAATATTACATACGACATGTTAGGTTGCCTTAGGCTAGGATATATAGCGTTAAAGATGTATATAATGTTCCCACCGAGAAATAGGGGCCGACGTGCCTGGAATGTAGTAAAATATTACATCCGAGATGATTGGTTGCCTTAGGTTAGGATATATAACGTTATTGACTTATATAATGTTCCCACCGAGAAGTAGGGGCCTACGCGCCAGGAATGTTGTAAAATTTAACATTCGACATGTTATGATTGCCTTAGACTAGGATATATAACGTTATAGACGTATATAATGTTACCACCGAGAAGTAGGGGCCGGTGCGCCACGAATGTAGTAAAATATTACATCCGAGATGTTAGGTTGCCTTAGACTAGGATATATAACGTTATATACGTATATAATGTTCCCACCGAGAAGTAGGTGCCGACGCGCCAGGAATGTTGTAAAATATTACATTCGACATGTTAGGTTGCCTTAGGCTAGGATATATAGCGTTATATACGTATATAATGTTCCCACCGAGAAGTAGGTGCCGACGCGCCAGGAATGTTGTAAAATATTACATTCGACATGTTAGGTTGCCTTAGGCTAGGATATATAGCGTTATATACGTATATAATGTTCCCACCGAGAAGTAGATGCCGACGCGCGAGGAATGTTGTAAAATATTACATTCGACATGTTAGGTTGCCTTAGGCTAGGATATATATCGTTATAGACGAATATAATGTTCCCACCGAGAAGTAGGTGCGGGTGCGCCACGAATGTAGTAAAATATTACATCCGAGATGTTAGGTTGCCTTAGACTAGGATATATAACGTTATAGACGTATATAATGTTCCCACCGAGAAGTAGGGGCCGAAGTGACGGGAATGTTGTAAAATATTACATCCGAGATGTTAGGTTGCCTTAGGCTAGGATATGTAACTTTATAGACGTATATAATGTTCCCACCGAGAAGTAGAGGCCGACTAGCCAGGAATGTTGTGAAATATTACGCTCGACAAGTTAGGTTGCCTTAGGCTAGGATATATAGCGTTACAGACGTATATAATGTTCCCACCGAGAAGTAGGGGCCGACGCGCCAGGAATGTTGTAAAACATAACATCTGAGGCGTTAGGTTTCATTACGTTAGGATATATAACGTTATAGACGTATATAATGTTCCCACCGAGAAGTAGGGGCCGACGCGCCAGGAATGTTGTTAAATATTACATGCGAGATGTTAGGATTGCCTTAGGCTAGGATATATAACGTTATAGACGTATATAATGTTCCCACCGAGAAGTAGGGGCCGGTGCGCCACGAATGTAGTAAAATATTAAATCCGAGATGTTAGGTTGCCTTAGACTAGGATATATAACGTTATAGACGTATATAATGTTCCCACCGAGAAATATGGGCCGAAGTGACGGGAATGTTGTAAAATATTACATTCGACATGTTAGATTGCCTTAGGCTAGGATATATAGCGTTATAAACGTATATAATGTTCCCACCGAGAAGTAGGGGCCGACGTGCCAGGAATGTAGTGAAATATTACATCCGAGATGTTAGGTTGCCTTAGACTAGGATATATAACGTTATAGACGTATATAATGTTCCCACCGAGAAGTAGGGGCCGAAGTGACGAGAATGTTGTAAAATATTACATTCGACATGTTAGGTTGCCTTAAGCTAGGATATATAGCGTTATATACGTATATAATGTTCGCAACGAGAAGTAGGGGCCGGCGCGCCAGGAATGTTGTAAAATATTACATTCGACATGTTAGGTTGCCTTAGGCTAGGATATATAGCGATATTGACGTATATAATGTTCCCACCGAGAAGTAGGGGCCGGCGCGCCACGAATGTAGTAAAATATTACATCCGAGATGTTAGGTTCCCATAGGTTAGTATATATAACTTTATAGACGAATATAATGTTCCCACCGAGAGGTGGGGGCCGACGAGCCAGGAATGTTGTAAAATATTACGCTCGACAAGTTAGGTTGCCTTAGGCTAGTATATATAGCGTTACAGACGTATATAATGTTCCCACCGAGAAGTAGGGGCCGGCGCGACAGGAATGTAGTAAAATATTACATCCGAGATGATTGGTTGCCTTAGGTTAGGATATATAACGTTATTGACTTATATAATGTTCCCACCGAGAAGTAGGGGCCTACGCGCCAGGAATGTTGTAAAATTTAACATTCGACATGTTATGATTGCCTTAGGCTAGGATATATAACGTTATAGACTTATATACTGTTGACACCGAGAAGTAGGTGCCGACGCGTCAGCAATGTTGTTAAATATTACATTCGATATGTTATGTTGCCTTAGGCTAGGATATATAGCGTTATATACGTATATAATGTTCCCACCGAGAAGTAGGTGCCGACGCGCCAGGAATGTTGTAAAATATTACATTCGACATGTTAGGTTGCCTTAGGATAGGATATATAACGTTAAAGACGTATATACTGTTCCCACCGAGAAGTAGTTGCCGACGCGCCAGGAATATTGTGAAATATTACATTCGACATGTTAGGTTGTCTCAGGCTAGGACATATAGCGTTAAAGACGTATATAATGTTCCCACCGAGAAACAGGGGCCGACACGCCAGGAATGTTGTAAAATATTACATCCGAGATGTTAGGTTCCCTTAGCTTAGGATATATAACGTTATAGACGTATATAATGTTCCCACCGAGAAGTAGGGGCCGGTGCGCCACGAATGTAGTAAAATATTAAATCCGAGATGTTAGGTTGCCTTAGACTAGGATATATAACGTTATAGACGTATATAATGTTCCCACCGAGAAGTATGGGCCGAAGTGACGGCAATGTTGTAAAATATTACATTCGACATGTTAGATTGCCTTAGGCTAGGATATATAGCGTTATAGACGTATATAATGTTCCCACCGAGAAGTAGGGGCCGACGTGCCAGGAATGTAGTAAAATATTACATCCGAGATGTTAGGTTGCCTTAGACTAGGATATATAACGTTATAGACGTATATAATGTTCCCACCGAGAAGTAGGGGCCGAAGTGACGAGAATGTTGTAAGATATTACATTCGACATGTTAGGTTGCCTTCAGCTAGGATATATAGCGTTATATACGTATATAATGTTCCCAACGAGAAGTAGGGGCCGGCGCGCCAGGAATGTTGTAAAATATTACATTCGACATGTTAGGTTGCCTTAGGCTAGGATATATAACGATATTGACGTATATAATGTTCCCACCGAGAAGTAGGGGCCGGCGCGCCACGAATGTAGTAAAATATTACATCCGAGATGTTAGGTTCCCTTAGGTTAGGATATATAACTTTATAGACGAATATAATGTTCCCACCGAGAAGTAGGGGCCGACGAGCCAGGAATGTTGTAAAATATTACGCTCGACAAGTTAGGTTGCCTTGGGCTAGGATATATAACGTTACAGACGTGTATAATGTTCCCACCGAGAAGCAGGGGCCGACACGCCAGGAATGTTGTAAAATATTACATCCGAGATGTTAGGTTCCCTTAGCTTAGGATATATAATGTTATAGACGTATATAATGTTCCCACCGAGAAGTAGGGGCCGAAGTGACGAGAATGTTGTAAGATATTACATTCGACATGTTAGGTTGTCTCAGGCTAGGACATATAGCGTTAAAGACGTATATAATGTTCCCACCGAGAAACAGGGGCCGACACGCCAGGAATGTTGTAAAATATTACATCCGAGATGTTAGGTTCCCTTAGCTTAGGATATATAACGTTATAGACGTATATAATGTTCCCACCGAGAAGTAGGTGCCGACGCGCCAGGAATGTTGTAAAATATTACATTCGACATGTTAGGTTGCCTTAGGCTAGGATATATAGCGTTATATACGTATATAATGTTCCCACCGAGAAGTAGATGCCGACGCGCGAGGAATGTTGTAAAATATTACATTCGACATGTTAGGTTGCCTTAGGCTAGGATATATATCGTTATAGACGAATATAATGTTCCCACCGAGAAGTAGGTGCGGGTGCGCCACGAATGTAGTAAAATATTACATCCGAGATGTTAGGTTGCCTTAGACTAGGATATATAACGTTATAGACGTATATAATGTTCCCACCGAGAAGTAGGGGCCGAAGTGACGGGAATGTTGTAAAATATTACATCCGAGATGTTAGGTTGCCTTAGGCTAGGATATGTAACTTTATAGACGTATATAATGTTCCCACCGAGGAGTAGGGGCCAACGAGCCAGAAATGTGGTAAAATATTACATTCGACATGTTAAGTTGCCTTAGGTTAGGATATATAACGTCATAGATGTATATAATGTTCCCACCGAGAAGTAGAGGCCGACTAGCCAGGAATGTTGTGAAATATTACGCTCGACAAGTTAGGTTGCCTTAGGCTAGGATATATAGCGTTACAGACGTATATAATGTTCCCACCGAGAAGTAGGGGCCGACGCGCCAGGAATGTTGTAAAACATAACATCTGAGGCGTTAGGTTTCATTACGTTAGGATATATAACGTTATAGACGTATATAATGTTCCCACCGAGAAGTAGGGGCCGACGCGCCAGGAATGTTGTTAAATATTACATGCGAAATGTTAGGATTGCCTTAGGCTAGGATATATAACGTTATAGACGTATATAATGTTCCCACCGAGAAGTAGGGGCCGATGCGCCACGAATGTAGTAAAATATTAAATCCGAGATGTTAGGTTGCCTTAGACTAGGATATATAACGTTATAGACGTATATAATGTTCCCACCGAGAAGTATGGGCCGAAGTGACGGGAATGTTGTAAAATATTACATTCGACATGTTAGATTGCCTTAGGCTAGGATATATAGCGTTATAAACGTATATAATGTTCCCACCGAGAAGTAGGGGCCGACGTGCCAGGAATGTAGTAAAATATTACATCCGAGATGTTAGGTTGCCTTAGGCTAGGATATATGACGTTATTGACTTATATACTGTTCCCTCTTAGAAGTAGGTGTCGACGCGCCAGGAATGTAGTAAAATATTACATCCGAGATGTTAGGTTCCCTTAGGCTAGGATATATAACGTTATAGACGTATATACTGTACCCACCCAGAAGTAGGTGCCGACGCGTCAGCAATGTTGTTAAATATTACATACGACATGTTAGGTTGCCTTAGGCTAGGATATATAGCGTTAAAGATGTATATAATGTTCCCACCGAGAAATAGGGGCCGACGTGCCTGGAATGTAGTAAAATATTACATCCGAGATGATTGGTTGCCTTAGGTTAGGATATATAACGTTATTGACTTATATAATGTTCCCACCGAGAAGTAGGGGCCTACGCGCCAGGAATGTTGTAAAATTTAACATTCGACATGTTATGATTGCCTTAGACTAGGATATATAACGTTATAGACGTATATAATGTTACCACCGAGAAGTAGGGGCCGGTGCGCCACGAATGTAGTAAAATATTACATCCGAGATGTTAGGTTGCCTTAGACTAGGATATATAACGTTATATACGTATATAATGTTCCCACCGAGAAGTAGGTGCCGACGCGCCAGGAATGTTGTAAAATATTACATTCGACATGTTAGGTTGCCTTAGGCTAGGATATATAGCGTTATATACGTATATAATGTTCCCACCGAGAAGTAGATGCCGACGCGCGAGGAATGTTGTAAAATATTACATTCGACATGTTAGGTTGCCTTAGGCTAGGATATATATCGTTATAGACGAATATAATGTTCCCACCGAGAAGTAGGTGCGGGTGCGCCACGAATGTAGTAAAATATTACATCCGAGATGTTAGGTTGCCTTAGACTAGGATATATAACGTTATAGACGTATATAATGTTCCCACCGAGAAGTAGGGGCCGAAGTGACGGGAATGTTGTAAAATATTACATCCGAGATGTTAGGTTGCCTTAGGCTAGGATATGTAACTTTATAGACGTATATAATGTTCCCACCGAGAAGTAGAGGCCGACTAGCCAGGAATGTTGTGAAATATTACGCTCGACAAGTTAGGTTGCCTTAGGCTAGGATATATAGCGTTACAGACGTATATAATGTTCCCACCGAGAAGTAGGGGCCGACGCGCCAGGAATGTTGTAAAACATAACATCTGAGGCGTTAGGTTTCATTACGTTAGGATATATAACGTTATAGACGTATATAATGTTCCCACCGAGAAGTAGGGGCCGACGCGCCAGGAATGTTGTTAAATATTACATGCGAGATGTTAGGATTGCCTTAGGCTAGGATATATAACGTTATAGACGTATATAATGTTCCCACCGAGAAGTAGGGGCCGGTGCGCCACGAATGTAGTAAAATATTAAATCCGAGATGTTAGGTTGCCTTAGACTAGGATATATAACGTTATAGACGTATATAATGTTCCCACCGAGAAATATGGGCCGAAGTGACGGGAATGTTGTAAAATATTACATTCGACATGTTAGATTGCCTTAGGCTAGGATATATAGCGTTATAAACGTATATAATGTTCCCACCGAGAAGTAGGGGCCGACGTGCCAGGAATGTAGTGAAATATTACATCCGAGATGTTAGGTTGCCTTAGACTAGGATATATAACGTTACAGACGTATATAATGTTCCCACCGAGAAGTAGGGGCCGAAGTGACGAGAATGTTGTAAAATATTACATTCGACATGTTAGGTTGCCTTAAGCTAGGATATATAGCGTTATATACGTATATAATGTTCGCAACGAGAAGTAGGGGCCGGCGCGCCAGGAATGTTGTAAAATATTACATTCGACATGTTAGGTTGCCTTAGGCTAGGATATATAGCGATATTGACGTATATAATGTTCCCACCGAGAAGTAGGGGCCGGCGCGCCACGAATGTAGTAAAATATTACATCCGAGATGTTAGGTTCCCATAGGTTAGTATATATAACTTTATAGACGAATATAATGTTCCCACCGAGAGGTGGGGGCCGACGAGCCAGGAATGTTGTAAAATATTACGCTCGACAAGTTAGGTTGCCTTAGGCTAGTATATATAGCGTTACAGACGTATATAATGTTCCCACCGAGAAGTAGGGGCCGGCGCGACAGGAATGTAGTAAAATATTACATCCGAGATGATTGGTTGCCTTAGGTTAGGATATATAACGTTATTGACTTATATAATGTTCCCACCGAGAAGTAGGGGCCTACGCGCCAGGAATGTTGTAAAATTTAACATTCGACATGTTATGATTGCCTTAGGCTAGGATATATAACGTTATAGACTTATATACTGTTGACACCGAGAAGTAGGTGCCGACGCGTCAGCAATGTTGTTAAATATTACATTCGATATGTTATGTTGCCTTAGGCTAGGATATATAGCGTTATATACGTATATAATGTTCCCACCGAGAAGTAGGTGCCGACGCGCCAGGAATGTTGTAAAATATTACATTCGACATGTTAGGTTGCCTTAGGATAGGATATATAACGTTAAAGACGTATATACTGTTCCCACCGAGAAGTAGTTGCCGACGCGCCAGGAATATTGTGAAATATTACATTCGACATGTTAGGTTGTCTCAGGCTAGGACATATAGCGTTAAAGACGTATATAATGTTCCCACCGAGAAACAGGGGCCGACACGCCAGGAATGTTGTAAAATATTACATCCGAGATGTTAGGTTCCCTTAGCTTAGGATATATAACGTTATAGACGTATATAATGTTCCCACCGAGAAGTAGGGACCGACACGCCAGGAATGTTGTAAAACATAACATCTGAGGTGTTAGGTTTCATTAGGATAGGATATATAACGTTATAGACGTATATAATGTTCCCACCGAGAAGTAGGGGCCGACGCGCCAGGAATGTTGTTAAATATTACATGCGAGATGTTAGGATTGCCTTAGGCTAGGATATATAACGTTATAGACGTATATAATGTTCCCACCGAGAAGTAGGGGCCGGTGCGCCACGAATGTAGTAAAATATTAAATCCGAGATGTTAGGTTGCCTTAGACTAGGATATATAACGTTATAGACGTATATAATGTTCCCACCGAGAAGTATGGGCCGAAGTGACGGCAATGTTGTAAAATATTACATTCGACATGTTAGATTGCCTTAGGCTAGGATATATAGCGTTATAGACGTATATAATGTTCCCACCGAGAAGTAGGGGCCGACGTGCCAGGAATGTAGTGAAATATTACATCCGAGATGTTAGGTTGCCTTAGACTAGGATATATAACGTTATAGACGTATATAATGTTCCCACCGAGAAGTAGGGGCCGAAGTGACGAGAGTGTTGTAAAATATTACATTTGACATGTTAGGTTGCCTTAAGCTAGGATATATAGCGTTATATACGTATATAATGTTCGCAACGAGAAGTAGGGGCCGGCGCGCCAGGAATGTTGTAAAATATTACATTCGACATGTTAGGTTGCCTTAGGCTAGGATATATAGCGATATTGACGTATATAATATTTCCACCGAGAAGTAGGGGCCGGCGCGCCACGAATGTAGTAAAATATTACATCCGAGATGTTAGGTTCCCTTAGGTTAGTATATATAACTTTATAGACGAATATAATGTTCCCACCGAGAAGTAGGGGCCGACGAGCCAGGAATGTTGTAAAATATTACGCTCGACAAGTTAGGTTGCCTTAGGCTAGGATATATAGCGTTACAGACGTATATAATGTTCCCACCGAGAAGCAGGGGCCGGCGCGCCAGAAATGTAGTAAAATATTACATACGAGATGTTAGGTTGCCTTAGGCTAGGATATGTAACTTTATAGACGTATATAATGTTCCCACCGAGGAGTAGGGGCCAACGAGCCAGAAATGTGGTAAAATATTTCATTCGACATGTTAAGTTGCCTTAGGTTAGGATATATAACGTTATATATGTATATAATGTTCCCACCGAGAAGTAGGGGCCGGCGCGCCAGGAATGTAGTAAAATATAACATCCGAAATGTTAGGTTGCCTTAGGCTAGGATATATAACGTTATAGACGTATATAATGTTCCCACCGCGAAGTAGGGGCCGGCGCGCCAGGAATGTTGTAAAATATTACATTCGACATGTTAGGTTGCCTTAGGTTAGGATATATAGCGATATAGACGTATATAATGTTCCCACCGAGAAGTAGGGGCCGGCGCGACACGAATGTAGTAAAATATTACATTCGACATGTTAGGTTGCCTTAGGCTAGGATATATAACGTTATAGACGAATATAATGTTCCCACCGAGAGGTGGGGGCCGACGAGCCAGGAATGTTGTAAAATATTACGCTCGACAAGTTGGGTTGCCTTAGGCTAGGATATGTATCGTTACAGACGTATATAATGTTCCCACTGAGAAGCAGGTGCCGGCGCGCCAGAATGGTAGTACAATATTACATCCGAGATGTTAGGTTGCCTTAGGCTAGGATATGTAACTTTATAGACGTATATAATTTTCCCACCGAGAAGTAGGTGCCGACGCGTCAGCAATGTGGTAAAATATTACAGTCGACATGTTATGTTGCCTTAGGTTAGGATGTATAACGTAATAGACGTATATAATGTTCCCACCGAGAGGTAGAGGCCGACGAGCCAGGAATGTTGTAAAATATTACGCTCGACAAGTTAGGTTGCCTTAGGCTAGTATATATAGCGTTACAGACGTATATAATGTTCCCACCGAGAAGTAGGGGCCGGCGCGACAGGAATGTAGTAAAATATTACATCCGAGATGTTAGGTTGCCTTAGGCTAGGATATATGACGTTATTGACTTATATACTGTTCCCTCTTAGAAGTAGGTGTCGACGCGCCAGGAATGTAGTAAAATATTACATCCGAGATGTTAGGTTCCCTTAGGCTAGGATATATAACGTTATAGACGTATATACTGTACCCACCCAGAAGTAGGTGCCGACGCGTCAGCAATGTTGTTAAATATTACATACGACATGTTAGGTTGCCTTAGGCTAGGATATATAGCGTTAAAGATGTATATAATGTTCCCACCGAGAAATAGGGGCCGACGTGCCTGGAATGTAGTAAAATATTACATCCGAGATGATTGGTTGCCTTAGGTTAGGATATATAACGTTATTGACTTATATAATGTTCCCACCGAGAAGTAGGGGCCTACGCGCCAGGAATGTTGTAAAATTTAACATTCGACATGTTATGATTGCCTTAGGCTAGGATATATAACGTTATAGACTTATATACTGTTGACACCGAGAAGTAGGTGCCGACGCGTCAGCAATGTTGTTAAATATTACATTCGATATGTTATGTTGCCTTAGGCTAGGATATATAGCGTTATATACGTATATAATGTTCCCACCGAGAAGTAGGTGCCGACGCGCCAGGAATGTTGTAAAATATTACATTCGACATGTTAGGTTGCCTTAGGATAGGATATATAACGTTAAAGACGTATATACTGTTCCCACCGAGAAGTAGTTGCCGACGCGCCAGGAATATTGTGAAATATTACATTCGACATGTTAGGTTGTCTCAGGCTAGGACATATAGCGTTAAAGACGTATATAATGTTCCCACCGAGAAACAGGGGCCGACACGCCAGGAATGTTGTAAAATATTACATCCGAGATGTTAGGTTCCCTTAGCTTAGGATATATAACGTTATAGACGTATATAATGTTCCCACCGAGAAGTAGGGACCGACACGCCAGGAATGTTGTAAAACATAACATCTGAGGTGTTAGGTTTCATTAGGATAGGATATATAACGTTATAGACGTATATAATGTTCCCACCGAGAAGTAGGGGCCGACGCGCCAGGAATGTTGTTAAATATTACATCCGAGATGTTAGGATTGCCTTAGGCTAGGATATATAACGTTATAGACGTATATAATGTTCCCACCGAGAAGTAGGGGCCGGTGCGCCACGAATGTAGTAAAATATTACATCCGAGATGTTAGGTTGCCTTAGACTAGGATATATAACGTTATAAACGTATATAATGTTCCCACCGAGAAGTATGGGCCGAAGTGACGGGAATGTTGTAAAATATTACATTCGACATGTTAGTTTGCCTTAGGCTAGGATATATAGCGTTATAGACGTATATAATGTTCCCACCGAGAAGTAGGGGCCGAAGTGACGAGAATGTTGTAAGATATTACATTCGACATGTTAGGTTGCCTTCAGCTAGGATATATAGCGTTATATACGTATATAATGTTCCCAACGAGAAGTAGGGGCCGGCGCGCCAGGAATGTTGTAAAATATTACATTCGACATGTTAGGTTGCCTTAGGCTAGGATATATAACGATATTGACGTATATAATGTTCCCACCGAGAAGTAGGGGCCGGCGCGCCACGAATGTAGTAAAATATTACATCCGAGATGTTAGGTTCCCTTAGGTTAGGATATATAACTTTATAGACGAATATAATGTTCCCACCGAGAAGTAGGGGCCGACGAGCCAGGAATGTTGTAAAATATTACGCTCGACAAGTTAGGTTGCCTTGGGCTAGGATATATAACGTTACAGACGTATATAATGTTCCCACCGAGAAGCAGGGGCCGACACGCCAGGAATGTTGTAAAATATTACATCCGAGATGTTAGGTTCCCTTAGCTTAGGATATATAATGTTATAGACGTATATAATGTTCCCACCGAGAAGTAGGGGCCGAAGTGACGAGAATGTTGTAAGATATTACATTCGACATGTTAGGTTGTCTCAGGCTAGGACATATAGCGTTAAAGACGTATATAATGTTCCCACCGAGAAACAGGGGCCGACACGCCAGGAATGTTGTAAAATATTACATCCGAGATGTTAGGTTCCCTTAGCTTAGGATATATAACGTTATAGACGTATATAATGTTCCCACCGAGAAGTAGGGGCCGACGCGCCAGGAATGTTGTTAAATATTACATCCGAGATGTTAGAATTGCCTTAGGCTAGGATATATAACGTTATAGACGTATATAATGTTCCCACCGAGAAGTAGGGGCCGGTGCGCCACGAATGTAGTAAAATATTACATCCGAGATGTTAGGTTGCCTTAGACTAGGATATATAACGTTATAGACGTATATAATGTTCCCACCGAGAAGTATGGGCCGAAGTGACGGGAATGTTGTAAAATATTACATTCGACATGTTAGTTTGCCTTAGACTAGGATATATAACGTTATAGACGTATATAATGTTCCCACCGAGAAGTAGGGGCCGAAGTGACGAGAATGTTGTAAGATATTACATTCGACATGTTAGGTTGCCTTAAGCTAGGATATATAGCGTTATATACGTATATAATGTTCCCAACGAGAAGTAGGGGCCGGCGCGCCAGGAGTGTTGTAAAATATTACATTCGACATGTTAGGTTGCCTTAGGCTAGGATATATAGCGATATTGACGTATATAATGTTCCCACCGAGAAGTAGGGGCCGGCGCGCCACGAATGTAGTAAAATATTACATTCGACATGTTAGGTTGCCTTAGGCTAGGATATATAACGTTATAGACGAATATAATGTTCCCACCGAGAAGTAGGGGCCGACGAGCCAGGAATGTTGTAAAATATTACGCTCGACAAGTTAGGTTGCCTTAGGCTAGGATATATAACGTTACAGACGTATATAATGTTCCCACCGAGAAGCAGGGGCCGGCGAGCCAGAAATGTAGTAAAATATTACATCCGAGATGTTAGGTTCCCTTAGCTTAGGATATATAACGTTATAGACGTATATAATGTTCCCACCGAGAAGTAGGGGCCGACGCGCCAGGAATGTTGTTAAATATTACATCCGAGATGTTAGAATTGCCTTAGGCTAGGATATATAACGTTATAGACGTATATAATGTTCCCACCGAGAAGTAGGGGCCGGTGCGCCACGAATGTAGTAAAATATTACATCCGAGATGTTAGGTTGCCTTAGGCTAGGATATATAGCGTTACAGACGTATATAATGTTCCCACCGAGAAGTAGGGACCGACACGCCAGGAATGTTGTAAAACATAACATCTGAGGTGTTAGGTTTCATTAGGTTAGCATATATAACGTTATAGACGTATATAATGTTCCCACCGAGAAGTAGGGGCCGACGCGCCAGGAATGTTGTTAAATATTACATCCGAGATGTTAGGATTGCCTTAGGCTAGGATATATAACGTTATAGATGTATATAATGTTCCCACCGAGAAGTAGGGGCCGGTGCGCCACGAATGTAGTAAAATATTACATCCGAGATGTTAGGTTGCCTTAGACTAGGATATATAACGTTATAGACGTATATAATGTTCCCACCGAGAAGTATGGGCCGAAGTGACGGGAATGTTGTAAAATATTACATTCGACATGTTAGTTTGCCTTAGGCTAGGATATATAGCGTTATAGACGTATATAATGTTCCCACCGAGAAGTAGGGGCCGACTTGCCAGGAATGTAGTAAACTATTACATCCGAGATGTTAGGTTGCCTTAGACTAGGATATATAACGTTATAGACGTATATAATGTTCCCACCGAGAAGTAGGGGCCGAAGTGACGAGAATGTTGTAAAATATTACATTCGACATGTTAGGTTGCCTTAAGCTAGGATATATTGCGTTATATACGTATATAATGTTCCCAACGACAAGTAGGGGCCGGCGCACCAGGAATGTTGTAAAATATTACATTCGACATGTTAGGTTGCCTTAGGCTAGGATATATAGCGATATTGACGTATATAATGTTCCCACCGAGAAGTAGGGGCCCGCGCGCAACGAATGTAGTAAAATATTACATCCGAGATGTTAGGTTCCCTTAGGTTAGGATATATAACTTTATAGACGAATATAATGTTCCCACCGAGAAGTAGGGGCCGACGAGCCAGGAATGTTGTAAAATATTACGCTCGACAAGTTAGGTTGCCTTAGGCTAGGATATATAGCGTTACAGACGTATATAATGTTCCCACCGAGAAGCAGGGGCCGACGAGCCAGGAATGTTGTAAAATATTACATTCGACATGTTAGGTGGCCTTAGGCTAGGATATATAGCGATATAGACGTATATAATGTTCCCACCGAGAAGTAGGGGCCGGCGCGCCACGAATGTAGTAAAATATTACATTCGACATGTTAGGTTGCCTTAGGCTAGGATATATAACGTTATAGACGAATATAATGTTCCCACCGAGAGGTGGGGGCCGACGAGCCAGGATAGTTGTAAAATATTACGCTCGACAAGTTAGGTTGCCTTAGGCTAGGATATGTATCGTTACAGACGTATATAATGTTCCCACTGAGAAGCAGGGGCCGGCGCGCCAGAAATGTAGTACAATATTACATCTGAGATGTTAGGTTGCCTTAGGCTAGGATATGTAACTTTATAGACGTATATAATGTTCCCACCGAGAAGTAGGTGCCGACGCGTCAGCAATGTGGTAAAATATTACATTCGACATGTTAAGTTGCCTTAGGTTAGGATATATAACGTAATAGACGTATATAATGTTCCCACCGAGAGGTAGAGGCCGACGAGCCAGGAATGTTGTAAAATATTACATCCGAGATGTTAGGTTCCCTTAGCTTAGGATATATAACGTTATAGATGTATATAATGTTCCCACCGAGAAGTAGGGACCGACACGCCAGGAATGTTGTAAAACATAACATCTGAGGTGTTAGGTTTCATTAGGTTAGGATATATAACGTTATAGACGTATATAATGTTCCCACCCAGAAGTAGGGGGCGATGCGCCAGGAATGTTGTTAAATATTACATCCGAGATGTTAGGATTGCCTTAGGCTAGGATATATAACGTTATAGACGTATATAATGTTCCCACCGAGAAGTAGGGGCCGGTGCGCTACGAATGTAGTAAAATATTACATCCGAGATGTTAGGTTGCCTTAGACTAGGATATATAACGTTATAGACGTATATAATGTTCCCACCAAGAAGTATGGGCCGAAGTGACGGGAATGTTGTAAAATATTACATTCGACATGTTGGTTTGCCTTAGGCTAGGATATATAGCGTTATAGACGTATATAATGTTCCCACCGAGAAGTAGGGGCCGACGTGCCAGGAATGTAGTAAAATATTACATCCGAGATGTTAGGTTGCCTTAGACTAGGATATATAACGTTATAGACGTATATAATGTTCCCACCGAGAAGTAGGGGCCGAAGTGACGAGAATGTTGTAAAATATTACATTCGACATGTTAGGTTGCCTTAGGCTAGGATATATAGCGATATTGACGTATATAATGTTCCCACCGAGAAGTAGGGGCCCGCGCGCAACGAATGTAGTAAAATATTACATCCGAGATGTTAGGTTCCCTTAGGTTAGGATATATAACTTTATAGACGAATATAATGTTCCCACCGAGAAGTAGGGGCCGACGAGCCAGGAATGTTGTAAAATATTACGCTCGACAAGTTAGGTTGCCTTAGGCTAGGATATATAGCGTTACAGACGTATATAATGTTCCCACCGAGAAGCAGGGGCCGGCGCGCCAGAAATGTAGTAAACTATTACATCCGAGATGTTAGGTTGCCTTAGGCTAGGATATGTAACTTTATAGACGTATATAATGTTCCCACCGAGGAGTAGGGGCCAACGAGCCAGAAATGTGGTAAAATATTACATTCGACAAGTTAGGTTGCCTTAGGCTAGGATATATAGCGTTACAGACGTATATAATGTTCCCACCGAGAAGTAGGGGCCGGCGCGCCAGGAATGTAGTAAAATATTACATCCGAGATGTTAGGTTGCCTTAGGCTAGGATATATAACGTTATTGACTTATATAATGTTCCCACCGAGAAATAGGAGCCGATGCGCAAGGAATGTTGTAAAATTTTACATTCGAAATGTTAGGATTGCCTTAGGCTAGGATATATAGCGTTACAGACGTATATAATGTTCCCACCGAGAAGTAGGGGCCGGCGCGCCAGGAATGTAGTAAAATATTACATCCGAGATGTTAGGTTGCCTTAGGCTAGGATATATAACGTTATTGACTTATATAATGTTCCCAACGAGAAATAGGAGCCGATGCGCCAGGAATGTAGTAAAATATAACATCCGAAATGTTAGGTTGCCTTAGGCTAGGATATATAACGTTATTGACTTATATAATGTTCCCACCGAGAAATAGGAGCCGATGCGCCAGGAATGTAGTAAAATATAACATCCGAAATGTTAGGTTGCCTTAGGCTAGGATATATAGCGTTACAGACGTATATAATGTTCCCACCGAGAAGTAGGGACCGACACGCCAGGAATGTTGTAAAACATAACATCTGAGGTGTTAGGTTTCATTAGGTTAGCATATATAACGTTATAGACGTATATAATGTTCCCACCGAGAAGTAGGGGCCGACGCGCCAGGAATGTTGTTAAATATTACATCCGAGATGTTAGGATTGCCTTAGGCTAGGATATATAACGTTATAGATGTATATAATGTTCCCACCGAGAAGTAGGGGCCGGTGCGCCACGAATGTAGTAAAATATTACATCCGAGATGTTAGGTTGCCTTAGACTAGGATATATAACGTTATAGACGTATATAATGTTCCCACCGAGAAGTATGGGCCGAAGTGACGGGAATGTTGTAAAATATTACATTCGACATGTTGGTTTGCCTTAGGCTAGGATATATAGCGTTATAGACGTATATAATGTTCCCACCGAGAAGTAGGGGCCGACGTGCCAGGAATGTAGTAAAATATTACATCCGAGATGTTAGGTTGCCTTAGACTAGGATATATAACGTTATAGACGTATATAATGTTCCCACCGAGAAGTAGGGGCCGAAGTGACGAGAATGTTGTAAAATATTACATTCGACATGTTAGGTTGCCTTAAGCTAGGATATATAGCGTTATATACGTATATAATGTTCCCAACGACAAGTAGGGGCCGGCGCACCAGGAATGTTGTAAAATATTACATTCGACATGTTAGGTTGCCTTAGGCTAGGATATATAGCGATATTGACGTATATAATGTTCCCACCGAGAAGTAGGGGCCCGCGCGCAACGAATGTAGTAAAATATTACATCCGAGATGTTAGGTTCCCTTAGGTTAGGATATATAACTTTATAGACGAATATAATGTTCCCACCGAGAAGTAGGGGCCGGCGAGCCAGGAATGTTGTAAAATATTACGCTCGACAAGTTAGGTTGCCTTAGGCTAGGATATATAGCGTTACAGACGTATATAATGTTCACACCGAGAAGCAGGGGCCGGCGCGCCAGAAATGTAGTAAAATATTACATCCGAGATGTTAGGTGGCCTTAGGCTAGGACATGTAACTTTATAGACGTATATAATGTTTCCACCGAGGAGTAGGGGCCAACGAGCCAGAAATGTGGTAAAATATTACACTCGACATGTTAAGTTGCCTTAGGTTAGGATATATAACGTTATAGATGTATATAATGTTCCCACCGAGAAGTAGAGGCCGACGAGCCAGGAATGTTGTAAAATATTACGCTCGACAAGTTAGGTTGCCTTAGCTTAGGATATATAGCGTTAGAGACGTATATAATGTTCCCACCGAGAAGTAGGGGCCGGCGCGCCAGGAATGTAGTAAAATATTACATCCGAGATGTTAGGTTGCCTTAGGCTAGGATATATAACGTTATTGACTTATATAATGTTCCCACCGAGAAATAGGAGCCGATGCGCCAGGAATGTTGTAAAATATTACATTCGACATGTTAGGTGGCCTTAGGCTAGGATATATAGCGATATAGACGTATATAATGTTCCCACCGAGAAGTAGGGGCCGGCGCGCCACGAATGTAGTAAAATATTACATTCGACATGTTAGGTTGCCTTAGGCTAGGATATATAACGTTATTGACTTATATAATGTTCCCACCGAGAGGTGGGGGCCGACGAGCCAGGATAGTTGTAAAATATTACGCTCGACAAGTTAGGTTGCCTTAGGCTAGGATATGTATCGTTACAGACGTATATAATGTTCCCACTGAGAAGCAGGGGCCGGCGCGCCAGAAATGTAGTACAATATTACATCTGAGATGTTAGGTTGCCTTAGGCTAGGATATGTAACTTTATAGACGTATATAATGTTCCCACCGAGAAGTAGGTGCCGACGCGTCAGCAATGTGGTAAAATATTACATTCGACATGTTAAGTTGCCTTAGGTTAGGATATATAACGTAATAGACGTATATAATGTTCCCACCGAGAGGTAGAGGCCGACGAGCCAGGAATGTTGTAAAATATTACATCCGAGATGTTAGGTTCCCTTAGCTTAGGATATATAACGTTATAGATGTATATAATGTTCCCACCGAGAAGTAGGGACCGACACGCCAGGAATGTTGTAAAACATAACATCTGAGGTGTTAGGTTTCATTAGGTTAGGATATATAACGTTATAGACGTATATAATGTTCCCACCCAGAAGTAGGGGGCGACGCGCCAGGAATGTTGTTAAATATTACATCCGAGATGTTAGGATTGCCTCAGGCTAGGATATATAACGTTATAGACGTATATAATGTTCCCACCGAGAAGTAGGGGCCGGCGCGCAACGAATGTAGTAAAATATTACATCCGAGATGTTAGGTTCCCTTAGGTTAGGATATATAACTTTATAGACGAATATAATGTTCCCACCGAGAAGTAGGGGACGACGAGCCAGGAATGTTGTAAAATATTACGCTCGACAAGTTAGGTTGCCTTAGGCTAGGATATATAGCGTTACAGACGTATATAATGTTCCCACCGAGAAGCAGGGGCCGGCGCGCCAGAAATGTAGTAAACTATTACATCCGAGATGTTAGGTTGCCTTAGGCTAGGATATGTAACTTTATAGACGTATATAATGTTCCCACCGAGGAGTAGGGGCCAACGAGCCAGAAATGTGGTAAAATATTACATTCGACAAGTTAGGTTGCCTTAGGCTAGGATATATAGCGTTACAGACGTATATAATGTTCCCACCGAGAAGTAGGGGCCGGCGCGCCAGGAATGTAGTAAAATATTACATCCGAGATGTTAGGTTGCCTTAGGCTAGGATATATAACGTTATTGACTTATATAATGTTCCCACCGAGAAATAGGAGCCGATGCGCAAGGAATGTTGTAAAATTTTACATTCGAAATGTTAGGATTGCCTTAGGCTAGGATATATAGCGTTACAGACGTATATAATGTTCCCACCGAGAAGTAGGGGCCGGCGCGCCAGGAATGTAGTAAAATATTACATCCGAGATGTTAGGTTGCCTTAGGCTAGGATATATAACGTTATTGACTTATATAATGTTCCCAACGAGAAATAGGAGCCGATGCGCCAGGAATGTAGTAAAATATAACATCCGAAATGTTAGGTTGCCTTAGGCTAGGATATATAACGTTATTGACTTATATAATGTTCCCACCGAGAAATAGGAGCCGATGCGCCAGGAATGTTGTAAAATATTACATTCGACATGTTAGGTGGCCTTAGGCTAGGATATATAGCGATATAGACGTATATAATGTTCCCACCGAGAAGTAGGGGCCGGCGCGCCACGAATGTAGTAAAATATTACATTCGACATGTTAGGTTGCCTTAGGCTAGGATATATAACGTTATTGACTTATATAATGTTCCCACCGAGAGGTGGGGGCCGACGAGCCAGGATAGTTGTAAAATATTACGCTCGACAAGTTAGGTTGCCTTAGGCTAGGATATGTATCGTTACAGACGTATATAATGTTCCCACTGAGAAGCAGGGGCCGGCGCGCCAGAAATGTAGTACAACATTACATCTGAGATGTTAGGTTGCCTTAGGCTAGGATATGTAACTTTATAGACGTATATAATGTTCCCACCGAGAAGTAGGTGCCGACGCGTCAGCAATGTGGTAAAATATTACATTCGACATGTTAAGTTGCCTTAGGTTAGGATATATAACGTAATAGACGTATATAATGTTCCCACCGAGAGGTAGAGGCCGACGAGCCAGGAATGTTGTAAAATATTACATCCGAGATGTTAGGTTCCCTTAGCTTAGGATATATAACGTTATAGATGTATATAATGTTCCCACCGAGAAGTAGGGACCGACACGCCAGGAATGTTGTAAAACATAACATCTGAGGTGTTAGGTTTCATTAGGTTAGGATATATAACGTTATAGACGTATATAATGTTCCCACCCAGAAGTAGGGGGCGACGCGCCAGGAATGTTGTTAAATATTACATCCGAGATGTTAGGATTGCCTCAGGCTAGGATATATAACGTTATAGACGTATATAATGTTCCCACCGAGAAGTAGGGGCCGGCGCGCAACGAATGTAGTAAAATATTACATCCGAGATGTTAGGTTCCCTTAGGTTAGGATATATAACTTTATAGACGAATATAATGTTCCCACCGAGAAGTAGGGGCCGACGAGCCAGGAATGTTGTAAAATATTACGCTCGACAAGTTAGGTTGCCTTAGGCTAGGATATATAGCGTTACAGACGTATATAATGTTCCCACCGAGAAGCAGGGGCCGGCGCGCCAGAAATGTAGTAAACTATTACATCCGAGATGTTAGGTTGCCTTAGGCTAGGATATGTAACTTTATAGACGTATATAATGTTCCCACCGAGGAGTAGGGGCCGACGAGCCAGGAATGTTGTAAAATATTACGCTCGACAAGTTAGGTTGCCTTAGGCTAGGATATATAGCGTTACAGACGTATATAATGTTCCCACCGAGAAGTAGGGGCCGGCGCGCCAGGAATGTAGTAAAATATAACATCCGAAATGTTAGGTTGCCTTAGGCTAGGATATATAACGTTATTGACTTATATAATGTTCCCACCGAGAAATAGGAGCCGATGCGCCAGGAATGTAGTAAAATATAACATCCGAAATGTTAGGTTGCCTTAGGCTAGGATATATAGCGTTACAGACGTATATAATGTTCCCACCGAGAAGTAGGGACCGACACGCCAGGAATGTTGTAAAACATAACATCTGAGGTGTTAGGTTTCATTAGGTTAGCATATATAACGTTATAGACGAATATAATGTTCCCACCGAGAGGTGGGGGCCGACGAGCCAGGATAGTTGTAAAATATTACGCTCGACAAGTTAGGTTGCCTTAGGCTAGGATATGTATCCTTACAGACGTATATAATGTTCCCACTGAGAAGCAGGGGCCGGCGCGCCAGAAATGTAGTACAATATTACATCTGAGATGTTAGGTTGCCTTAGGCTAGGATATGTAACTTTATAGACGTATATAATGTTCCCACCGAGAAGTAGGTGCCGACGCGTCAGCAATGTGGTAAAATATTACATTCGACATGTTAAGTTGCCTTAGGTTAGGATATATAACGTAATAGACGTATATAATGTTCCCACCGAGAGGTAGAGGCCGACGAGCCAGGAATGTTGTAAAATATTACATCCGAGATGTTAGGTTCCCTTAGCTTAGGATATATAACGTTATAGATGTATATAATGTTCCCACCGAGAAGTAGGGACCGACACGCCAGGAATCCTGTAAAACATAACATCTGAGGTGTTAGGTTTCATTAGGTTAGGATATATAACGTTATAGACGTATATAATGTTCCCACCCAGAAGTAGGGGGCGACGCGCCAGGAATGTTGTTAAATATTACATCCGAGATGTTAGGATTGCCTTAGGCTAGGATATATAACGTTATAGACGTATATAATGTTCCCACCGAGAAGTAGGGGCCGGTGCGCTACGAATGTAGTAAAATATTACATCCGAGATGTTAGGTTGCCTTAGACTAGGATATATAACGTTATAGACGTATATAATGTTCCCACCGAGAAGTATGGGCCGAAGTGACGGGAATGTTGTAAAATATTACATTCGACATGTTGGTTTGCCTTAGGCTAGGATATATAGCGTTATAGATGTATATAACGTTCCCACCGAGAAGTAGGGGCCGACGTGCCAGGAATGTAGTAAAATATTACATCCGAGATGTTAGGTTGCCTTAGACTAGGATATATAACGTTATAGACGTATATAATGTTCCCACCGAGAAGTAGGGGCCGAAGTGACGAGAATGTTGTAAAATATTACATTCGACATGTTAGGTTGCCTTAAGCTAGGATATATAGCGTTATATACGTATATAATGTTCCCAACGACAAGTAGGGGCCGGCGCGCCAGGAATGTTGTAAAATATTACATTCGACATGTTAGGTTGCCTTAGGCTAGGATATATAGCGATATTGACGTATATAATGTTCCCACCGAGAAGTAGGGGCCGGCGCGCAACGAATGTAGTAAAATATTACATCCGAGATGTTAGGTTCCCTTAGGTTAGGATATATAACTTTATAGACGAATATAATGTTCCCACCGAGAAGTAGGGGCCGACGAGCCAGGAATGTTGTAAAATATTACGCTCGACAAGTTAGGTTGCCTTAGGCTAGGATATATAGCGTTACAGACGTATATAATGTTCCCACCGAGAAGCAGGGGCCGGCGCGCCAGAAATGTAGTAAACTATTACATCCGAGATGTTAGGTTGCCTTAGGCTAGGATATGTAACTTTATAGACGTATATAATGTTCCCACCGAGGAGTAGGGGCCAACGAGCCAGAAATGTGGTAAAATATTACATTCGACAAGTTAGGTTGCCTTAGGCTAGGATATATAGCGTTACAGACGTATATAATGTTCCCACCGAGAAGTAGGGGCCGGCGCGCCAGGAATGTAGTAAAATATTACATCCGAGATGTTAGGTTGCCTTAGGCTAGGATATATAACGTTATTGACTTATATAATGTTCCCACCGAGAAATAGGAGCCGATGCGCAAGGAATGTTGTAAAATTTTACATTCGAAATGTTAGGATTGCCTTAGGCTAGGATATATAGCGTTACAGACGTATATAATGTTCCCACCGAGAAGTAGGGGCCGGCGCGCCAGGAATGTAGTAAAATATTACATCCGAGATGTTAGGTTGCCTTAGGCTAGGATATATAACGTTATTGACTTATATAATGTTCCCAACGAGAAATAGGAGCCGATGCGCCAGGAATGTAGTAAAATATAACATCCGAAATGTTAGGTTGCCTTAGGCTAGGATATATAGCGTTACAGACGTATATAATGTTCCCACCGAGAAGTAGGGACCGACACGCCAGGAATGTTGTAAAACATAACATCTGAGGTGTTAGGTTTCGTTAGGTTAGCATATATAACGTTATAGACGTATATAATGTTCCCACCGAGAAGTAGGGGCCGACGCGCCAGGAATGTTGTTAAATATTACATCCGAGATGTTAGGATTGCCTTAGGCTAGGATATATAACGTTATAGATGTATATAATGTTCCCACCGAGAAGTAGGGGCCGGTGCGCCACGAATGTAGTAAAATATTACATCCGAGATGTTAGGTTGCCTTAGACTAGGATATATAACGTTATAGACGTATATAATGTTCCCACCGAGAAGTATGGGCCGAAGTGACGGGAATGTTGTAAAATATTACATTCGACATGTTAGTTTGCCTTAGGCTAGGATATGTAACTTTATAGACGTATATAATGTTCCCACCGAGAAGTAGGGGCCGGCGCGCCAGGAATGTAGTAAAATATTACATCCGAGATGTTAGGTTGCCTTAGGCTAGGATATATAACGTTATTGACTTATATAATGTTCCCAACGAGAAATAGGAGCCGATGCGCCAGGAATGTAGTAAAATATAACATCCGAAATGTTAGGTTGCCTTAGGCTAGGATATATAGCGTTACAGACGTATATAATGTTCCCACCGAGAAGTAGGGACCGACACGCCAGGAATGTTGTAAAACATAACATCTGAGGTGTTAGGTTTCATTAGGTTAGCATATATAACGTTATAGACGTATATAATGTTCCCACCGAGAAGTAGGGGCCGACGCGCCAGGAATGTTGTTAAATATTACATCCGAGATGTTAGGATTGCCTTAGGCTAGGATATATAACGTTACAGACGTATATAATGTTCCCACCGAGAAGCAGGGGCCGGCGCGCCAGAAATGTAGTAAACTATTACATCCGAGATGTTAGGTTGCCTTAGGCTAGGATATGTAACTTTATAGACGTATATAATGTTCCCACCGAGGAGTAGGGGCCAACGAGCCAGAAATGTGGTAAAATATTACATTCGACAAGTTAGGTTGCCTTAGGCTAGGATATATAGCGTTACAGACGTATATAATGTTCCCACCGAGAAGTAGGGGCCGGCGCGCCAGGAATGTAGTAAAATATTACATCCGAGATGTTAGGTTGCCTTAGGCTAGGATATATAACGTTATTGACTTATATAATGTTCCCACCGAGAAATAGGAGCCGATGCGGAAGGAATGTTGTAAAATTTTACATTCGAAATGTTAGGATTGCCTTAGGCTAGGATATATAGCGTTACAGACGTATATAATGTTCCCACCGAGAAGTAGGGGCCGGCGCGCCAGGAATGTAGTAAAATATTACATCCGAGATGTTAGGTTGCCTTAGGCTAGGATATATAACCTTATTGACTTATATAATGTTCCCAACGAGAAATAGGAGCCGATGCGCCAGGAATGTAGTAAAATATAACATCCGAAACGTTAGGTTGCCTTAGGCTAGGATATATAGCGTTACAGACGTATATAATGTTCCCACCGAGAAGTAGGGACCGACACGCCAGGAATGTTGTAAAACATAACATCTGAGGTGTTAGGTTTCGTTAGGTTAGCATATATAACGTTATAGACGTATATAATGTTCCCACCGAGAAGTAGGGGCCGACGCGCCAGGAATGTTGTTAAATATTACATCCGAGATGTTAGGATTGCCTTAGGCTAGGATATATAGCGTTACAGACGTATATAATGTTCCCACCGAGAAGCAGGGGCCGGCGCGCCAGAAATGTAGTAAACTATTACATCCGAGATGTTAGGTTGCCTTAGGCTAGGATATGTAACTTTATAGACGTATATAATGTTCCCACCGAGGAGTAGGGGCCGACGAGCCAGGAATGTTGTAAAATATTACGCTCGACAAGTTAGGTTGCCTTAGGCTAGGATATATAGCGTTACAGACGTATATAATGTTCCCACCGAGAAGTAGGGGCCGGCGCGCCAGGAATGTAGTAAAATATAACATCCGAAATGTTAGGTTGCCTTAGGCTAGGATATATAACGTTATTGACTTATATAATGTTCCCACCGAGAAATAGGAGCCGATGCGCCAGGAATGTAGTAAAATATAACATCCGAAATGTTAGGTTGCCTTAGGCTAGGATATATAGCGTTACAGACGTATATAATGTTCCCACCGAGAAGTAGGGACCGACACGCCAGGAATGTTGTAAAACATAACATCTGAGGTGTTAGGTTTCATTAGGTTAGCATATATAACGTTATAGACGAATATAATGTTCCCACCGAGAGGTGGGGGCCGACGAGCCAGGATAGTTGTAAAATATTACGCTCGACAAGTTAGGTTGCCTTAGGCTAGGATATGTATCCTTACAGACGTATATAATGTTCCCACTGAGAAGCAGGGGCCGGCGCGCCAGAAATGTAGTACAATATTACATCTGAGATGTTAGGTTGCCTTAGGCTAGGATATGTAACTTTATAGACGTATATAATGTTCCCACCGAGAAGTAGGTGCCGACGCGTCAGCAATGTGGTAAAATATTACATTCGACATGTTAAGTTGCCTTAGGTTAGGATATATAACGTAATAGACGTATATAATGTTCCCACCGAGAGGTAGAGGCCGACGAGCCAGGAATGTTGTAAAATATTACATCCGAGATGTTAGGTTCCCTTAGCTTAGGATATATAACGTTATAGATGTATATAATGTTCCCACCGAGAAGTAGGGACCGACACGCCAGGAATCCTGTAAAACATAACATCTGAGGTGTTAGGTTTCATTAGGTTAGGATATATAACGTTATAGACGTATATAATGTTCCCACCCAGAAGTAGGGGGCGACGCGCCAGGAATGTTGTTAAATATTACATCCGAGATGTTAGGATTGCCTTAGGCTAGGATATATAACGTTATAGACGTATATAATGTTCCCACCGAGAAGTAGGGGCCGGTGCGCTACGAATGTAGTAAAATATTACATCCGAGATGTTAGGTTGCCTTAGACTAGGATATATAACGTTATAGACGTATATAATGTTCCCACCGAGAAGTATGGGCCGAAGTGACGGGAATGTTGTAAAATATTACATTCGACATGTTGGTTTGCCTTAGGCTAGGATATATAGCGTTATAGATGTATATAACGTTCCCACCGAGAAGTAGGGGCCGACGTGCCAGGAATGTAGTAAAATATTACATCCGAGATGTTAGGTTGCCTTAGACTAGGATATATAACGTTATAGACGTATATAATGTTCCCACCGAGAAGTAGGGGCCGAAGTGACGAGAATGTTGTAAAATATTACATTCGACATGTTAGGTTGCCTTAAGCTAGGATATATAGCGTTATATACGTATATAATGTTCCCAACGACAAGTAGGGGCCGGCGCGCCAGGAATGTTGTAAAATATTACATTCGACATGTTAGGTTGCCTTAGGCTAGGATATATAGCGATATTGACGTATATAATGTTCCCACCGAGAAGTAGGGGCCGGCGCGCAACGAATGTAGTAAAATATTACATCCGAGATGTTAGGTTCCCTTAGGTTAGGATATATAACTTTATAGACGAATATAATGTTCCCACCGAGAAGTAGGGGCCGACGAGCCAGGAATGTTGTAAAATATTACGCTCGACAAGTTAGGTTGCCTTAGGCTAGGATATATAGCGTTACAGACGTATATAATGTTCCCACCGAGAAGCAGGGGCCGGCGCGCCAGAAATGTAGTAAACTATTACATCCGAGATGTTAGGTTGCCTTAGGCTAGGATATGTAACTTTATAGACGTATATAATGTTCCCACCGAGGAGTAGGGGCCAACGAGCCAGAAATGTGGTAAAATATTACATTCGACAAGTTAGGTTGCCTTAGGCTAGGATATATAGCGTTACAGACGTATATAATGTTCCCACCGAGAAGTAGGGGCCGGCGCGCCAGGAATGTAGTAAAATATTACATCCGAGATGTTAGGTTGCCTTAGGCTAGGATATATAACGTTATTGACTTATATAATGTTCCCACCGAGAAATAGGAGCCGATGCGCAAGGAATGTTGTAAAATTTTACATTCGAAATGTTAGGATTGCCTTAGGCTAGGATATATAGCGTTACAGACGTATATAATGTTCCCACCGAGAAGTAGGGGCCGGCGCGCCAGGAATGTAGTAAAATATTACATCCGAGATGTTAGGTTGCCTTAGGCTAGGATATATAACGTTATTGACTTATATAATGTTCCCAACGAGAAATAGGAGCCGATGCGCCAGGAATGTAGTAAAATATAACATCCGAAATGTTAGGTTGCCTTAGGCTAGGATATATAGCGTTACAGACGTATATAATGTTCCCACCGAGAAGTAGGGACCGACACGCCAGGAATGTTGTAAAACATAACATCTGAGGTGTTAGGTTTCGTTAGGTTAGCATATATAACGTTATAGACGTATATAATGTTCCCACCGAGAAGTAGGGGCCGACGCGCCAGGAATGTTGTTAAATATTACATCCGAGATGTTAGGATTGCCTTAGGCTAGGATATATAACGTTATAGATGTATATAATGTTCCCACCGAGAAGTAGGGGCCGGTGCGCCACGAATGTAGTAAAATATTACATCCGAGATGTTAGGTTGCCTTAGACTAGGATATATAACGTTATAGACGTATATAATGTTCCCACCGAGAAGTATGGGCCGAAGTGACGGGAATGTTGTAAAATATTACATTCGACATGTTAGTTTGCCTTAGGCTAGGATATGTAACTTTATAGACGTATATAATGTTCCCACCGAGAAGTAGGGGCCGGCGCGCCAGGAATGTAGTAAAATATTACATCCGAGATGTTAGGTTGCCTTAGGCTAGGATATATAACGTTATTGACTTATATAATGTTCCCAACGAGAAATAGGAGCCGATGCGCCAGGAATGTAGTAAAATATAACATCCGAAATGTTAGGTTGCCTTAGGCTAGGATATATAGCGTTACAGACGTATATAATGTTCCCACCGAGAAGTAGGGACCGACACGCCAGGAATGTTGTAAAACATAACATCTGAGGTGTTAGGTTTCATTAGGTTAGCATATATAACGTTATAGACGTATATAATGTTCCCACCGAGAAGTAGGGGCCGACGCGCCAGGAATGTTGTTAAATATTACATCCGAGATGTTAGGATTGCCTTAGGCTAGGATATATAACGTTACAGACGTATATAATGTTCCCACCGAGAAGCAGGGGCCGGCGCGCCAGAAATGTAGTAAACTATTACATCCGAGATGTTAGGTTGCCTTAGGCTAGGATATGTAACTTTATAGACGTATATAATGTTCCCACCGAGGAGTAGGGGCCAACGAGCCAGAAATGTGGTAAAATATTACATTCGACAAGTTAGGTTGCCTTAGGCTAGGATATATAGCGTTACAGACGTATATAATGTTCCCACCGAGAAGTAGGGGCCGGCGCGCCAGGAATGTAGTAAAATATTACATCCGAGATGTTAGGTTGCCTTAGGCTAGGATATATAACGTTATTGACTTATATAATGTTCCCACCGAGAAATAGGAGCCGATGCGGAAGGAATGTTGTAAAATTTTACATTCGAAATGTTAGGATTGCCTTAGGCTAGGATATATAGCGTTACAGACGTATATAATGTTCCCACCGAGAAGTAGGGGCCGGCGCGCCAGGAATGTAGTAAAATATTACATCCGAGATGTTAGGTTGCCTTAGGCTAGGATATATAACCTTATTGACTTATATAATGTTCCCAACGAGAAATAGGAGCCGATGCGCCAGGAATGTAGTAAAATATAACATCCGAAATGTTAGGTTGCCTTAGGCTAGGATATATAGCGTTACAGACGTATATAATGTTCCCACCGAGAAGTAGGGACCGACACGCCAGGAATGTTGTAAAACATAACATCTGAGGTGTTAGGTTTCGTTAGGTTAGCATATATAACGTTATAGACGTATATAATGTTCCCACCGAGAAGTAGGGGCCGACGCGCCAGGAATGTTGTTAAATATTACATCCGAGATGTTAGGATTGCCTTAGGCTAGGATATATAACGTTATAGATGTATATAATGTTCCCACCGAGAAGTAGGGGCCGGTGCGCCACGAATGTAGTAAAATATTACATCCGAGATGTTAGGTTGCCTTAGACTAGGATATATAACGTTATAGACGTATATAATGTTCCCACCGAGAAGTATGGGCCGAAGTGACGGGAATGTTGTAAAATATTACATTCGACATGTTAGTTTGCCTTAGGCTAGGATATGTAACTTTATAGACGTATATAATGTTCCCACCGAGAAGTAGGGGCCGGCGCGCCAGGAATGTAGTAAAATATTACATCCGAGATGTTAGGTTGCCTTAGGCTAGGATATATAACGTTATTGACTTATATAATGTTCCCAACGAGAAATAGGAGCCGATGCGCCAGGAATGTAGTAAAATATAACATCCGAAATGTTAGGATTGCCTTAGGCTAGGATATATAACGTTATAGACGTATATACTGTACCCACCGAGAAATAGGGGCCGGCGCGTCAGGAATGTTGTAAAATATTACATTCGACATATTAGGTTGCCTTAGGCTAGGATATATAGCGATATAGACGTATATAATGTTCCCACCGAGAAGAAGGGCCGGCGCGCCAGGAATGTAGTAAAATATAACATCCGAGATGTTAGGTTGCCTTAAGCTAGGATATATGGCGTTATAGACGTATATAATGTTCCCACCGAGAAATAGGGCCCGACACGCCAGGAATGTTGTAAAACATTACATCCGAGGTGTTAGGTTGCATTAGGCTAGGATATATAGCGTTATAGACGTATATAATGTTCCCACCGAGAAGAAGGGGCCGACGCGCCAGAAATGCTGTAAAACATTACATCCGAGGTGTTAGGTTGCATTAGGCTAGGATATATAGCGTTATAGACGTGTATAATGTTCCCACCGTGAAGTGGGGGCCGGCGCTCCAGGAATGTTGTAAAATATTACGCTCGACAAGTTAGGTTGCCTTAGGCTAGGATATGTAAAGTTATAGACGTATATAATGTTCCCACCGAGAAGCAGGGGCCGACACGCCAGGAATGTTGTAAAATATTACATCCGAGATGTTAGGTTCCCTTAGCTTAGGATATATAACGTTATAGACGTATATAATGTTCCCACCGAGAAGTAGGGGCCGACGCGCCAGGAATGTTGTAAAATATTACATGCGACATGTTAGGTTGCCTTAGGCTAGGATATATAGCGTTATAAACGTATATAATGTTCCCACCGAGAAGTAGGCGCCGACACGCCAGGAATGTTGTAAAATATTACATTCGACATGCTAGGTTGCCTTAGGATAGGATATATAACGTTAAAGACGTATATACTTTTCCCACCGAGATGTAGTTGCCGATGATACAGGAATGTTGTAAAATATTACATTAGACATGTTAGGTCGCCTTAGGCTAGGATATATAGCGTTATAGACATATATAATGTTCCCACCGAGAAATAGGGGCCTACACAGGCCAGGAATGTAGCAAAACTTTACATCAGAGGTGTTAGGTTGTCTTAGGTTCAGATATGTATCGTTATAGACGTATATACTGTTCCCACCGAGAAGAAGTGGCCGACGCGCCAGGAATGTTGTAAAATATGACATTCGACATGTTAGGTTGCCTTAAGCTGGGATATATAACGTTATTGACTTATATAATGTTCCCAACGAGAAATAGGAGCCGATGCGCCAGGAATGTAGTAAAATATAACATCCGAAATGTTAGGTTGCCTTAGGCTAGGATATATAGCGTTACAGACGTATATAATGTTCCCACCGAGAAGTAGGGACCGACACGCCAGGAATGTTGTAAAACATAACATCTGAGGTGTTAGGTTTCATTAGGTTAGCATATATAACGTTATAGACGTATATAATGTTCCCACCGAGAAGTAGGGGCCGACGCGCCAGGAATGTTGTTAAATATTACATCCGACATGTTAGGATTGCCTTAGGCTAGGATATATAACGTTATAGATGTATATAATGTTCCCACCGAGAAGTAGGGGCCGGTGCGCCACGAATGTAGTAAAATATTACATCCGAGAAGTTAGGTTGCCTTAGACTAGGATATATAACGTTGTAGACGTATATAATGTTCCCACCGAGAAGTATGGGCCGAAGTGACGGGAATGTTGTAAAATATTACATTCGACATGTTAGTTTGCCTTAGGCTAGGATATATAGCGTTATAGACGTATATAATGTTCCCACCGAGAAGTAGGGGCCGACGTGCCAGGAATGTAGTAAACTATTACATCCGAGATGTTAGGTTGCCTTAGACTAGGATATATAACCTTATAGACGCATATAATGTTCCCACCGAGAAGTAGGGGCCGAAGTGACGAGAATGTTGTAAAATATTACATTCGACATGTTAGGTTGCCTTAAGCTAGGATATATAGCGTTATATACGTATATAATGTTCCCAACGAGAAGTAGGGGCCGGCGCGCCAGGAATGTTGTAAAATATTACATTCGACATGTTAGGTTGCCTTAGGCTAGGATATATAGCGATATTGACGTATATAATGTTCCCACCGAGAAGTAGGGTCCGGCGCGCCACGAATGTAGTAAAATATTACATCCGAGATGTTAGGTTCCCTTAGGTTAGGATATATAACTTTATAGACGAATATAATGTTCACACCGAGAAGCAGGGGCCGGCGCGCCAGAAATGTAGTAAAATATTACATCCGAGATGTTAGGTTGCCTTAGGCTAGGATATGTAACTTTATAGACGTATATAATGTTCCCACCGAGGAGTAGGGGCCAACGAGCCAGAAATGTGGTAAAATATTACATTCGACATGTTAAGTTGCCTTAGGTTAGGATATATAACGTTATAGATGTATATAATGTTCCCACCGAGAAGTAGAGGCCGACGAGCCAGGAATGTTGTAAAATATTACGCTCGACAAGTTAGGTTGCCTTAGGCTAGGATATATAGCATTACAGACGTATATAATGTTCCCACCGAGAAGTAGGGGCCGGCGCGCCAGGAATGTAGTAAAATATTACATCCCAGATGTTAGGTTGCCTTAGGCTAGGAAATATAACGTTATTGACTTATATAATGTTCCCACCGAGAAATAGGAGCCGATGCGCCAGGAATGTTGTAAAATTTTACATTCGAAATGTTAGGATTGCCTTAGGCTAGGATATATAACGTTATAGACGTATATACTGTACCCACCGAGAAGTAGGGGCCGGCGCGCCAGGAATGTTGTAAAATATTACATTCGACATATTAGGTTGCCTTAGGCTAGGATATATAGCGATATAGACGTATATAATGTTCCCACCGAGAAGAAGAGCCGGCGCGCCAGGAATGTAGTAAAATATAACATCCGAGATGTTAGGTTGCCTTAAGCTAGGATATATGGCGTTATAGACGTATATAATGTTCCCACCGAGAAATAGGGCCCGACACGCCAGGAATGTTGTAAAACATTACATCCGAGGTGTTAGGTTGCATTAGGCTAGGATATATAGCGTTATAGACGTATATAATGTTCCCACCGAGAAGAAGGGGCCGACGCGCCAGAAATGCTGTAAAACATTACATCCGAGGTGTTAGGTTGCATTAGGCTAGGATATATAGCGTTATAGACGTGTATAATGTTCCCACCGAGAAGTGGGGGCCGGCGCTCCAGGAATGTAGTAAAATATTACATCCGAGATGTTACGTTGCCTTAGGCTAGGATATGTAAAGTTATAGACGTATATAATGTTCCCACCGAGAAGTAGGGCCGAAGTGACGGGAATGTTGTAAAATATTACATCCGAGATGTTAGGTTGCCCTAGGTTAGGATATATAACGGTATTGACTTATATAATTTTCCCACCGAGAAGTAGGTGCCGACGCGCCAGGAATGTTGTAAAATATTACATGCGACATGTTAGGTTGCCTTAGGCTAGGATATATAGCGTTATAAACGTATATAATGTTCCCACCGAGAAGTAGGCGCCGACACGCCAGGAATGTTGTAAAATACTACATTCGACAAGTTAGGTTGCCTTAGGCTAGGATACATAGCTTTAAAGACGTATATAATGTTCCCACCGAGAAGTAGGAGCCGGCGCGCCAGGAATGTAGTAAAATATTACATTCGACATGTTAGGTTGCCTTAAGCTGGGATATATAGCGTTATTGACGTATATAACGTTCCCACCGAGAAGTAGGGGCCGGCGCGCCGGGAATGTAGTAAAATATAACATCCGAGATGTTAGGTTGCCTTAGGCTAGGATATATAACGTTATAGACGTATATAATGTTCCCACCGAGAAGTAGGTGCCGAAGTGACGGGAATGTTGTAAAATATTACATTCGACATGTTAGTTTGCCTTAGGCTAGGATATATAGCCTTATAGACTTATATAATGTGCCCACCGAGAAGTAGTGGCCGACGTGCCAGGAATGTAGTAAAATATTACATCCGAGATGTTAGGTTGCCTTAGGCTAGAATAAGTAACGTTATAGACGTATATAATGTTCCCACCGAGAAATAGGGGCCGACACGCCAGGAATGTTGTAAAACATTACATCCGAGGTGTTAGGTTCCCTTAGGTTAGGATATATAACGTTATAGACGTATATAATGTTCCCACCGAGAAGTAGGTGCCGACGCGCTAGGAATGTTGTAAAATATTACATCCGACATGTTAAGTTGCCTTAGGTTAGGATATATACCGTTATAGACGTATATACTGTTCCCACCGAGAAGTAGTTGCCGACGCGCCAGGAATATTGTAAAATATTACATTCGACATGTTAGTTTGTCTCAGGCTAGGACATATAGCGTTAAAGACGTATATAATATTCCCACCGAGAAATAGGGGCCGACACGCCAGGAATGTAGTAAAATATTACGCTCGACAAGTTAGGTTGCCTTAGGTTAGGATATATGGCGTTATAGAGGTATATGATGTTCCCACCGAGAAGTAGGGGCCAGCGCGCCAGGAATGTAGTAAAATATTACATCCGAGGTGTTAGGTTGCCTTAGGTTAGGATATATAACGTTATTGACTTATATAATGTTCCCACGGAGAAATAGGGGCCGACGCGCCAGGAATGTTGTAACATTATACATTCGACATGTTAGGATTGCCTTAGGCTAGGATATATAACGTTATAGACGTATATAATGGTCCCACCGAGAAGTAGCGGCCGAAGTGACGGGAATGTTGTAAAATATTACATCCGAGATGTTAGGTTGCCTTAGGTTAGGGTATATAGCGTTATAGACGTATATAATGTTCCCACCGAGAAGTAGGGGCCGACGTGCCAGGAATGTAGTAAACTATTACATCCGAGATGTTAGGTTGCCTTAGACTAGGATATATAACGTTATAGACGTATATAATGTTCCCACCGAGAAGTAGGGGCCGAAGTGACGAGAATGTTGTAAAATATTACATTCGACATGTTAGGTTGCCTTAAGCTAGGATATACAGCGTTACATACGTATATAATGTTCCCAACGAGAAGTAGGGGCCGGCGCGCCAGGAATGTTGTAAAATATTACATTCGACATGTTAGGTTGCCTTAGGCTAGGATATATAGCGATATTGACGTATATAATGTTCCCACCGAGAAGTAGGGTCCGGCGCGCCACGAATGTAATAAAATATTACATCCGAGATGTTAGGTTCCCTTAGGTTAGGATATATAACTTTATAGACGAATATAATGTTCACACCGAGAAGCAGGGGCCGGCGCGCCAGAAATGTAGTAAAATATTACATCCGAGATGTTAGGTTGCCTTAGGCTAGGATATGTAACTTTATAGACGTATATAATGTTCCCACCGAGGAGTAGGGGCCAACGAGCCAGAAATGTGGTAAAATATTACATTCGACATGTTAAGTTGCCTTAGGTTAGGATATATAACGTTATAGATGTATATAATGTTCCCACCGAGAAGTAGAGGCCGACGAGCCAGGAATGTTGTAAAATATTACGCTCGACAAGTTAGGTTGCCTTAGGCTAGGATATATAGCATTACAGACGTATATAATGTTCCCACCGAGAAGTAGGGGCCGGCGCGCCAGGAATGTAGTAAAATATTACATCCCAGATGTTAGGTTGCCTTAGGCTAGGAAATATAACGTTATTGACTTATATAATGTTCCCACCGAGAAATAGGAGCCGATGCGCCAGGAATGTTGTAAAATTTTACATTCGAAATGTTAGGATTGCCTTAGGCTAGGATATATAACGTTATAGACGTATATACTGTACCCACCGAGAAGTAGGGGCCGGCGCGCCAGGAATGTTGTAAAATATTACATTCGACATATTAGGTTGCCTTAGGCTAGGATATATAGCGATATAGACGTATATAATGTTCCCACCGAGAAGAAGAGCCGGCGCGCCAGGAATGTAGTAAAATATAACATCCGAGATGTTAGGTTGCCTTAAGCTAGGATATATGGCGTTATAGACGTATATAATGTTCCCACCGAGAAATAGGGCCCGACACGCCAGGAATGTTGTAAAACATTACATCCGAGGTGTTAGGTTGCATTAGGCTAGGATATATAGCGTTATAGACGTATATAATGTTCCCACCGAGAAGAAGGGGCCGACGCGCCAGAAATGCTGTAAAACATTACATCCGAGGTGTTAGGTTGCATTAGGCTAGGATATATAGCGTTATAGACGTGTATAATGTTCCCACCGAGAAGTGGGGGCCGGCGCTCCAGGAATGTAGTAAAATATTACATCCGAGATGTTACGTTGCCTTAGGCTAGGATATGTAAAGTTATAGACGTATATAATGTTCCCACCGAGAAGTAGGGCCGAAGTGACGGGAATGTTGTAAAATATTACATCCGAGATGTTAGGTTGCCCTAGGTTAGGATATATAACGGTATTGACTTATATAATTTTCCCACCGAGAAGTAGGTGCCGACGCGCCAGGAATGTTGTAAAATATTACATGCGACATGTTAGGTTGCCTTAGGCTAGGATATATAGCGTTATAAACGTATATAATGTTCCCACCGAGAAGTAGGCGCCGACACGCCAGGAATGTTGTAAAATACTACATTCGACAAGTTAGGTTGCCTTAGGCTAGGATACATAGCTTTAAAGACGTATATAATGTTCCCACCGAGAAGTAGGAGCCGGCGCGCCAGGAATGTAGTAAAATATTACATTCGACATGTTAGGTTGCCTTAAGCTGGGATATATAGCGTTATTGACGTATATAACGTTCCCACCGAGAAGTAGGGGCCGGCGCGCCGGGAATGTAGTAAAATATAACATCCGAGATGTTAGGTTGCCTTAGGCTAGGATATATAACGTTATAGACGTATATAATGTTCCCACCGAGAAGTAGGTGCCGAAGTGACGGGAATGTTGTAAAATATTACATTCGACATGTTAGTTTGCCTTAGGCTAGGATATATAGCCTTATAGACTTATATAATGTGCCCACCGAGAAGTAGTGGCCGACGTGCCAGGAATGTAGTAAAATATTACATCCGAGATGTTAGGTTGCCTTAGGCTAGAATAAGTAACGTTATAGACGTATATAATGTTCCCACCGAGAAATAGGGGCCGACACGCCAGGAATGTTGTAAAACATTACATCCGAGGTGTTAGGTTCCCTTAGGTTAGGATATATAACGTTATAGACGTATATAATGTTCCCACCGAGAAGTAGGTGCCGACGCGCTAGGAATGTTGTAAAATATTACATCCGACATGTTAAGTTGCCTTAGGTTAGGATATATACCGTTATAGACGTATATACTGTTCCCACCGAGAAGTAGTTGCCGACGCGCCAGGAATATTGTAAAATATTACATTCGACATGTTAGTTTGTCTCAGGCTAGGACATATAGCGTTAAAGACGTATATAATATTCCCACCGAGAAATAGGGGCCGACACGCCAGGAATGTAGTAAAATATTACGCTCGACAAGTTAGGTTGCCTTAGGTTAGGATATATGGCGTTATAGAGGTATATGATGTTCCCACCGAGAAGTAGGGGCCAGCGCGCCAGGAATGTAGTAAAATATTACATCCGAGGTGTTAGGTTGCCTTAGGTTAGGATATATAACGTTATTGACTTATATAATGTTCCCACGGAGAAATAGGGGCCGACGCGCCAGGAATGTTGTAACATTATACATTCGACATGTTAGGATTGCCTTAGGCTAGGATATATATCGTTAAAGACGTATATAATGTTCCCACCGAGAAATAGGGGCCGACACGCCAGGAATGTTGTAAAACATTACATCCGAGGTGTTAGGTTGCCTTAGGCTAGGATATATAGCGTTATAGGCGTATATAATGTTCCCAGCTAGAAGTAGGGGCCGACGAGCCAGGAATGTTGTAAAATATAACGCTCTACATGTTAGGTTGCCTTACGTTATGATATATAGCGATATAGACGTATATAATGTTCCCACCGAGAAGTAGGGGCCGGCGCGCCAGGAATGTAGTAAAATATTACAACCGAGATGTTAGGTTGCCTTAGGCAAGGATATGTAGCATTATAGACGTATATAATGTTCCCACCGAGAAGTAGGGGCCGAAGTGACGGGAATGTTGTAAAATATTACATTCGATATGTTAGTTTGCCTTAGGTTAGGATGTATAACGTTATAGACGTATATAATGTTCCCACCGAGAAGAAGGGGCCGGCGCGCCAGGAATGTAGTAAAATATTACATCCGAGATGTTAGGTTGCCTTAGGCAAGGATATGTAGCATTATAGACGTATATAATGTTCCCACCGAGAGGTAGGGGCCGGCGCGCCAGGAATGTAGTAAAATATAACATCCGGGATGTTAAGTTGCCTCAGGCTAGAATAAGTAACGTTATAGACGTATATAATGTTCCCACCGAGAAGTAGGGGCCGACGAGCCAGGAATGTAGTAAAATATTACATCCGAGATGTTATGTTGCCTTAGGTTAGGATATATGACGTTATAGACTTATATACTGTTCCCACCGAGAAGTAGGGGCCAGCGCGCCAGGAATGTAGTAAAATATTACATCCGAGGTGTTAGGTTGCCTTAGGTTAGGATATATAACGTTATTGACTTATATAATGTTCCCACGGAGAAATAGGGGCCGACGCGCCAGGAATGTTGTAAAATTATACATTCGACATGTTAGGATTGCCTTAGGCTAGGATATATAGCCTTATAGACTTATATAATGTGCCCACCGAGAAGTAGTGGCCGACGTGCCAGGAATGTAGTAAAATATTACATCCGAGATGTTAGGTTGCCTTAGGCTAGAATAAGTAACGTTATAGACGTATATAATGTTCCCACCGAGAAATAGGGGCCGACACGCCAGGAATGTTGTAAAACATTACATCCGAGGTGTTAGGTTCCCTTAGGTTAGGATATATAACGTTATAGACGTATATAATGTTCCCACCGAGAAGTAGGTGCCGACGCGCTAGGAATGTTGTAAAATATTACATCCGACATGTGAAGTTGCCTTAGGTTAGGATATATACCGTTATAGACGTATATACTGTTCCCACCGAGAAGTAGTTGCCGACGCGCCAGGAATATTGTAAAATATTACATTCGACATGTTAGTTTGTCTCAGGCTAGGACATATAGCGTTAAAGACGTATATAATATTCCCACCGAGAAATAGGGGCCGACACGCCAGGAATGTAGTAAAATATTACGCTCGACAAGTTAGGTTGCCTTAGGTTAGGATATATGGCGTTATAGAGGTATATGATGTTCCCACCGAGAAGTAGGGGCCAGCGCGCCAGGAATGTAGTAAAATATTACATCCGAGGTGTTAGGTTGCCTTAGGTTAGGATATATAACGTTATTGACTTATATAATGTTCCCACGGAGAAATAGGGGCCGACGCGCCAGGAATGTTGTAACATTATACATTCGACATGTTAGGATTGCCTTAGGCTAGGATATATATCGTTAAAGACGTATATAATGTTCCCACCGAGAAATAGGGGCCGACACGCCAGGAATGTTGTAAAACATTACATCCGAGGTGTTAGGTTGCCTTAGGCTAGGATATATAGCGTTATAGGCGTATATAATGTTCCCAGCTAGAAGTAGGGGCCGACGAGCCAGGAATGTTGTAAAATATAACGCTCTACATGTTAGGTTGCCTTACGTTATGATATATAGCGATATAGACGTATATAATGTTCCCACCGAGAAGTAGGGGCCGGCGCGCCAGGAATGTAGTAAAATATTACAACCGAGATGTTAGGTTGCCTTAGGCAAGGATATGTAGCATTATAGACGTATATAATGATCCCACCGAGAAGTAGGGGCCGAAGTGACGGGAATGTTGTAAAATATTACATTCGATATGTTAGTTTGCCTTAGGTTAGGATGTATAACGTTATAGACGTATATAATGTTCCCACCGAGAAGAAGGGGCCGGCGCGCCAGGAATGTAGTAAAATATTACATCCGAGATGTTAGGTTGCCTTAGGCAAGGATATGTAGCATTATAGACGTATATAATGTTCCCACCGAGAGGTAGGGGCCGGCGCGCCAGGAATGTAGTAAAATATAACATCCGGGATGTTAAGTTGCCTTAGGCTAGAATAAGTAACGTTATAGACGTATATAATGTTCCCACCGAGAAGTAGGGGCCGACGAGCCAGGAATGTAGTAAAATATTACATCCGAGATGTTATGTTGCCTTAGGTTAGGATATATGACGTTATAGACTTATATACTGTTCCCACCGAGAAGTAGGGGCCAGCGCGCCAGGAATGTAGTAAAATATTACATCCGAGGTGTTAGGTTGCCTTAGGTTAGGATATATAACGTTATTGACTTATATAATGTTCCCACGGAGAAATAGGGGCCGACGCGCCAGGAATGTTGTAAAATTATACATTCGACATGTTAGGATTGCCTTAGGCTAGGATATATATCGTTAAAGACGTATATAATGTTCCCACCGAGAAATAGGGGCCGACACGCCAGGAATGTTGTAAAACATTCCATCCGAGGTGTTAGCTTGCCTTAGGCTAGGATATATAGCGTTATAGGCGTATATAATGTTCCCACCGAGAAGTAGGGGCCGATGTGCCAGGAATGTAGTAAAATATTACATCCGAGATGTTAGGTTGCCTTAGGTTAGGATATATAACGTTAATGACTTATATAATTTTCCCACCGAGAAGTAGGGGACGACGCACCAGGAATGTTGTAAAATATTACATGCGACATGTTAGGTTGCATTAGGCTAGGATATATAGCGTTATAAACGTATATAATGTTCTCACCGAGAAGTAGGGGCCGACGAGCGAGGAATGTTGTAAAATATTACGCTCGACATGTTAGGTTGCCTTAGGCTATGATATATAGCGGTATAGACGTATATAATGTTCCCACCGAGAAGTGGGGGCCGGCGCGCCAGGAATGTAGTAACATACTACATCCGAGATTTTAGGTTGCCCTAGGCTGGGATATGTAAAGTTATAGACGTATATAATGATCCCACCGAGAAATAGGTGCCGACGCGCTAGGAATGTTGTAAAATATTACATCCGAGATGTTAGGATTGCCTTAGGCTAGGATATATAACGTTATAGACGTATATAATGTTCCCACCGAGAAGTAGGGGCCGATGTGCCAGGAATGTAGTAAAATATTACATCCGAGATGTTAGGTTGCCTTAGGTTAGGATATATAACGTTATTGACTTATATAATTTTCCCACCGAGAAGTAGGGGACGAAGTGACGGGAATGTAGTAAAATATTACAACCGAGATGTTAGGTTGCCTTAGGCAAGGATATGTAGCATTATAGACGTATATAATGTTCCCACCGAGAAGTAGGGGCCGGCGCGCCAGGAATGTAGTAAAGTATAACATCCGAGATGTTAGGTTGCCTTAGGCTAGAATAAGTAACGTTATAGACGTATATAATGTTCCCAACGAGAAGTAGGGGCCGACGAGCCAGGAATGTAGTAAAATATTACATCCGAGATGTTAGGTTGCCTTAGGTTAGGATATATAACGTTATAGACTTATATACTGTTCCCACCGAGAAGTAGGTGCCGACGCGCCAGGAATGTTGTAAAATATTACATCCGAGATGTTAGGTTGCCTTAGGCTAGAATAAGTAACGTTATAGACGTATATAATGTTCCCACCGAGAAGTAGGGGCCGACGAACCAGGAATGTTGTAAAATATTACATTCGACATGTTAGGTCGCCTTAGGCTAGGATATATAGCGTTATAGACATATATAACGTTCCCACCGAGAAGTAGGGGCCGGCGCGCCGGGAATGTAGTAAAATATAAAATCCGAGATGTTAGGTTGCCTTAGGCTAGGATATATAACGTTATAGACGTATATAATGTTCCCACCGAGAAGTAGGTGCCGAAGTGACGGGAATGTTGTAAAATATTACATCCGAGATGTTAGGTTGCCTTAGGCTAGGATATCTAATGTTATAGACGTATATAATGATCCCACCGAGAAATAGGTGCCAACGCGCCAGGAATGTTGTAAAATATTACATCCGAGATGTTAGGATTACCTTAGGCTAGGATATATAACGTTATAGACGTATATAATGGTCCCACCGAGAAGTAGGGGCCGAAGTGACGGGAATGTTGTAAAATATTACATCCGAGATGTTAGGTTGCCTTAGGTTAGGATATATAACGTTATAGACTTATATACTGCTCCCACCGAGATGTAGGTGCCGACGCGCCAGGAATGTTGTAAAATATTACATCCGAGATGTTAGGATTACCTTAGGCTAGGATATATAACGTTATAGACGTATATAATGTTCCCACCGAGAAGTAGGGGCCGGCGCGCCAGGAATGTTGTAAAATATTACATCCGAGATGTTAGGATTGCCTTAGGCTATGATATATAACGTTATAGACGTATATAATGTTCCCACCGAGAAGTAGGGGCCGAAGTGACGGGAATGTTGTAAAATATTACATTCGACATGTTAGTTTGCCTTAGGCTAGGATATATAGCGTTATAGATGTATATAATGTTCCCACCGAGAAGTAGGGGCCGACGTGCCAGGAATGTAGTAAAATATTACATCCGAGATGTTAGGTTGCCTTAGGTTAGGATATATAGCGTTATAGATGTATACAATGTTCCCACCGAGAAGTAGGGGCCGACGTGCCAGGAATGTAGTAAAATATTACATCCGAGATGTTAGGTTGCCTTAGGTTAGGATATATAACGTTATTAACTTATATACTGTTCCCACCGAGAAGTAGGTGCCGACGCGCCAGGAATGTTGTAAAATATTACATTCGACATGTTAGGTCGCCTTAGGCTAGGATATATAGCGTTATAGACATATATAACGTTCCCACCGAGAAGTAGGGGCCGGCGCGCCGGGAATGTAGTAAAATATAAAATCCGAGATGTTAGGTTGCCTTAGGCTAGGATATATAACGTTATAGACGTATATAATGTTCCCACCGAGATGTAGGTGCCGAAGTGACGGGAATGTTGTAAAATATTACATTTGACATGTTAGTTTGCCTTAGGCTAGAATATATAGCCTTATAGACTTATATAATGTTCCCACCGAGAAGTAGTGGCCGACGTGCCAGGAATGTAGTAAAATATTACATCCGAGATGTTAGGTTGCCTTAGGCTAGAATAAGTAACGTTATAGACGTATATAATGTTCCCACCGAGAAGTAGGGGCCGACGAACCAGGAATGTTGTAAAATATTACATTCGACATGTTAGGTCGCCTTAGGCTAGGATATATAGCGTTATAGACATATATAACGTTCCCACCGAGAAGTAGGGGCCGGCGCGCCGGGAATGTAGTAAAATATAAAATCCGAGATGTTAGGTTGCCTTAGGCTAGGATATATAGCGTTATAAACGTATATAATGTTCTCACCGAGAAGTAGGGGCCGACGAGCGAGGAATGTTGTAAAATATTACGCTCGACATGTTAGGTTGCCTTAGGCTATGATATATAGCGGTATAGACGTATATAATGTTCCCACCGAGAAGTGGGGGCCGGCGCGCCAGGAATGTAGTAACATACTACATCCGAGATTTTAGGTTGCCCTAGGCTAGGATATGTAAAGTTATAGACGTATATAATGATCCCACCGAGAAATAGGTGCCGACGCGCTAGGAATGTTGTAAAATATTACATCCGAGATGTTAGGATTGCCTTAGGCTAGGATATATAACGTTATAGACGTATATAATGGTCCCACCGAGAAGTAGCGGCCGAAGTGACGGGAATGTTGTAAAATATTACATCCGAGATGTTAGGTTGCCTTAGGTTAGGGTATATAACGTTATAGACGTATATAATGTTCCCACCGAGAAGTAGGGGCCGAAGTGACGGGAATGTAGTAAAATATTACAACCGAGATGTTAGGTTGCCTTAGGCAAGGATATGTAGCATTATAGACGTATATAATGTTCCCACCGAGAAGTAGGGGCCGGCGCGCCAGGAATGTAGTAAAGTATAACATCCGAGATGTTAGGTTGGCTTAGGCTAGAATAAGTAACGTTATAGACGTATATAATGTTCCCAACGAGAAGTAGGGGCCGACGAGCCAGGAATGTAGTAAAATATTACATCCGAGATGTTAGGTTGCCTTAGGTTAGGATATATAACGTTATAGACTTATATACTGTTCCCACCGAGAAGTAGGTGCCGACGCGCCAGGAATGTTGTAAAATATTACATCCGAGATGTTAGGTTGCCTTAGGTTAGGATATATAACGTTATATACGTATATAATGTTCCCACCGAGAAGTAGGGGCCGAAGTGACGGGAATGTTGTAAAATATTACATTTGATATGTTAGTTTGCCTTAGGCTAGGATATATAGCGTTATAGACGTATATAATGTTCCCACCGAGAAGTAGGGGCCGGCGCGCCGGGAATGTAGTAAAATATAACATCCGATATGTTAGGTTGCCTTAGGCTAGGATATATAACGTTATAGACGTATATAATGTTCCCACCGAGAAGTAGGCGCCGAAGTGACGGGAATGTTGTAAAATATTACATTCGATATGTTAGTTTGCCTTAGGTTAGGATGTATAACGTTATAGACGTATATAATGTTCCCACCGAGAAGAAGGGGCCGGCGCGCCAGGAATGTAGTAAAATATTACATCCGAGATGTTAGGTTGCCTTAGGCAAGGATATGTAGCATTATAGACGTATATAATGTTCCCACCGAGAGGTAGGGGCCGGCGCGCCAGGAATGTAGTAAAATATAACATCCGGGATGTTAAGTTGCCTTAGGCTAGGATAAGTAACGTTATAGACGTATATAATGTTCCCACCGAGAAGTAGGGGCCGACGAGCCAGGAATGTAGTAAAATATTACATCCGAGATGTTATGTTGCCTTAGGATAGGATATATGACGTTATAGACTTATATACTGTTCCCACCGAGAAGTAGGGGCCAGCGCGCCAGGAATGTAGTAAAATATTACATCCGAGGTGTTAGGTTGCCTTAGGTTAGGATATATAACGTTATTGACTTATATAATGTTCCCACGGAGAAATAGGGGCCGACGCGCCAGGAATGTTGTAAAATTATACATTCGACATGTTAGGATTGCCTTAGGCTAGGATATATATCGTTAAAGACGTATATAATGTTCCCACCGAGAAATAGGGGCCGACACGCCAGGAATGTTGTAAAACATTCCAGCCGAGGCGTTAGCTTGCCTTAGGCTAGGATATATAGCGTTATAGGCGTATATAATGTTCCCACCGAGAAGTAGGGGCCGATGTGCCAGGAATGTAGTAAAATATTACATCCGAGATGTTAGGTTGCCTTAGGTTAGGATATATAACGTTATTGACTTATATAATTTTCCCACCGAGAAGTAGGGGACGAAGTGACGGGAATGTAGTAAAATATTACAACCGAGATGTTAGGTTGCCTTAGGCAAGGATATGTAGCATTATAGACGTATATAATGTTCCCACCGAGAAGTAGGGGCCGGCGCGCCAGGAATGTAGTAAAGTATAACATCCGAGATGTTAGGTTGCCTTAGGCTAGAATAAGTAACGTTATAGACGTATATAATGTTCCCAACGAGAAGTAGGGGCCGACGAGCCAGGAATGTAGTAAAATATTACATCCGAGATGTTAGGTTGCCTTAGGTTAGGATATATAACGTTATAGACTTATATACTGTTCCCACCGAGAAGTAGGTGCCGACGCGACAGGAATGTTGTAAAATATTACATCCGAGATGTTAGGTTGCCTTAGGCTAGAATAAGTAACGTTATAGACGTATATAATGTTCCCACCGAGAAGTAGGGGCCGACGAACCAGGAATGTTGTAAAATATTACATTCGACATGTTAGGTCGCCTTAGGCTAGGATATATAGCGTTATAGACATATATAACGTTCCCACCGAGAAGTAGGGGCCGGCGCGCCGGGAATGTAGTAAAATATAAAATCCGAGATGTTAGGTTGCCTTAGGCTAGGATATATAACGTTATAGACGTATATAATGTTCCCACCGAGAAGTAGGTGCCGAAGTGACGGGAATGTTGTAAAATATTACATCCGAGATGTTAGGTTGCCTTAGGCTAGGATATCTAATGTTATAGACGTATATAATGATCCCACCGAGAAATAGGTGCCAACGCGCCAGGAATGTTGTAAAATATTACATCCGAGATGTTAGGATTACCTTAGGCTAGGATATATAACGTTATAGACGTATATAATGGTCCCACCGAGAAGTAGGGGCCGAAGTGACGGGAATGTTGTAAAATATTACATCCGAGATGTTAGGTTGCCTTAGGTTAGGGTATATAACGTTATAGACGTATATAATGTTCCCACCGAGAAGTAGGGGCCGAAGTGACGGGAATGTTGTAAAATATTACATTCGACATGTTAGTTTGCCTTAGGCTAGGATATATAGCGTTATAGATGTACATAATGTTTCCACCGAGAAGTAGGGGCCGACGTGCCAGGAATGTAGTAAAATATTACATCCGAGATGTTAGGTTGCCTTAGGTTAGGATATATAGCGTTATAGATGTATATAATGTTCCCACCGAGAAGGAGGGGCCGACGTGCCAGGAATGTAGTAAAATATTACATCCGAGATGTTAGGTTGCCTTAGGTTAGGATATATAACGTTATAGACTTATATACTGCTCCCACCGAGATGTAGGTGCCGACGCGCCAGGAATGTTGTAAAATATTACATCCGAGATGTTAGGATTACCTTAGGCTAGGATATATAACGTTATAGACGTATATAATGTTCCCACCGAGAAGTAGGGGCCGGCGCGCCAGGAATGTTGTAAAATATTACATCCGAGATGTTAGGATTGCCTTAGGCTATGATATATAACGTTATAGACGTATATAATGTTCCCACCGAGAAGTAGGGGCCGAAGTGACGGGAATGTTGTAAAATATTACATTCGACATGTTAGTTTGCCTTAGGCTAGGATATATAGCGTTATAGATGTATATAATGTTCCCACCGAGAAGTAGGGGCCGACGTGCCAGGAATGTAGTAAAATATTACATCCGAGATGTTAGGTTGCCTTAGGTTAGGATATATGGCGTTATAGATGTATATAATGTTCCCACCGAGAAGTAGGGGCCGACGTGCCAGGAATGTAGTAAAATATTACATCCGAGATGTTAGGTTGCCTTAGGTTAGGATATATAACGTTATTAACTTATATACTGTTCCCACCGAGAAGTAGGTGCCGACGCGCCAGGAATGTTGTAAAATATTACATTCGACATGTTAGGTCGCCTTAGGCTAGGATATATAGCGTTATAGACATATATAACGTTCCCACCGAGAAGTAGGGGCCGGCGCGCCGGGAATGTAGTAAAATATAAAATCCGAGATGTTAGGTTGCCTTAGGCTAGGATATATAACGTTATAGACGTATATAATGTTCCCACCGAGATGTAGGTGCCGAAGTGACGGGAATGTTGTAAAATATTACATTTGACATGTTAGTTTGCCTTAGGCTAGAATATATAGCCTTATAGACTTATATAATGTTCCCACCGAGAAGTAGTGGCCGACGTGCCAGGAATGTAGTAAAATATTACATCCGAGATGTTAGGTTGCCTTAGGCTAGAATAAGTAACGTTATAGACGTATATAATGTTCCCACCGAGAAGTAGGGGCCGACGAACCAGGAATGTTGTAAAATATTACATTCGACATGTTAGGTCGCCTTAGGCTAGGATATATAGCGTTATAGACATATATAACGTTCCCACCGAGAAGTAGGGGCCGGCGCGCCGGGAATGTAGTAAAATATAAAATCCGAGATGTTAGGTTGCCTTAGGCTAGGATATATAACGTTATAGACGTATATAATGTTCCCACCGAGAGGGAGGGGCCGACGTGCCAGGAATGTAGTAAAATATTACATCCGAGATGTTAGGTTGCCTTAGGTTAGGATATATAACGTTATAGACTTATATACTGTTCCCACCGAGATGTAGGTGCCGACGCGCCAGGAATGTTGTAAAATATTACATCCGAGATGTTAGGATTACCTTAGGCTAGGATATATAACGTTATAGACGTATATAATGTTCACACCGAGAAGTAGGGGCCGGCGCGCCAGGAATGTTGTAAAATATTACATCCGAGATGTTAGGATTGCCTTAGGCTAGGATATATAACGTTATAGACGTATATAATGTTCCCATCAAGAAGTGGGGGCCGGTGCGCCACGAACGTAGTAAAATATTACATCCGAGATGTTAGGTTGCCTTAGACTAGGATATATAACGTTATAGACGTATATAATGTTCCCACCGAGAAGTAGGTGCCGAAGTGACGGGAATGTTGTAAAATATTACATTCGACATGTTAGTTTGCCTTAGGCTAGGATATATAGCGTTATAGATGTACATAATGTTTCCACCGAGAAGTAGGGGCCGACGTGCCAGGAATGTAGTAAAATATTACATCCGAGATGTTAGGTTGCCTTAGGTTAGGATATATAGCGTTATAGATGTATATAATGTTCCCACCGAGAAGGAGGGGCCGACGTGCCAGGAATGTAGTAAAATATTACATCCGAGATGTTAGGTTGCCTTAGGTTAGGATATATAACGTTATAGACTTATATACTGCTCCCACCGAGATGTAGGTGCCGACGCGCCAGGAATGTTGTAAAATATTACATCCGAGATGTTAGGATTACCTTAGGCTAGGATATATAACGTTATAGACGTATATAATGTTCCCACCGAGAAGTAGGGGCCGGCGCGCCAGGAATGTTGTAAAATATTACATCCGAGATGTTAGGATTGCCTTAGGCTATGATATATAACGTTATAGACGTATATAATGTTCCCACCGAGAAGTAGGGGCCGAAGTGACGGGAATGTTGTAAAATATTACATTCGACATGTTAGTTTGCCTTAGGCTAGGATATATAGCGTTATAGATGTATATAATGTTCCCACCGAGAAGTAGGGGCCGACGTGCCAGGAATGTAGTAAAATATTACATCCGAGATGTTAGGTTGCCTTAGGTTAGGATATATGGCGTTATAGATGTATATAATGTTCCCACCGAGAAGTAGGGGCCGACGTGCCAGGAATGTAGTAAAATATTACATCCGAGATGTTAGGTTGCCTTAGGTTAGGATATATAACGTTATTAACTTATATACTGTTCCCACCGAGAAGTAGGTGCCGACGCGCCAGGAATGTTGTAAAATATTACATTCGACATGTTAGGTCGCCTTAGGCTAGGATATATAGCGTTATAGACATATATAACGTTCCCACCGAGAAGTAGGGGCCGGCGCGCCGGGAATGTAGTAAAATATAAAATCCGAGATGTTAGGTTGCCTTAGGCTAGGATATATAACGTTATAGACGTATATAATGTTCCCACCGAGATGTAGGTGCCGAAGTGACGGGAATGTTGTAAAATATTACATTTGACATGTTAGTTTGCCTTAGGCTAGAATATATAGCCTTATAGACTTATATAATGTTCCCACCGAGAAGTAGTGGCCGACGTGCCAGGAATGTAGTAAAATATTACATCCGAGATGTTAGGTTGCCTTAGGCTAGAATAAGTAACGTTATAGACGTATATAATGTTCCCACCGAGAAGTAGGGGCCGACGAACCAGGAATGTTGTAAAATATTACATTCGACATGTTAGGTCGCCTTAGGCTAGGATATATAGCGTTATAGACATATATAACGTTCCCACCGAGAAGTAGGGGCCGGCGCGCCGGGAATGTAGTAAAATATAAAATCCGAGATGTTAGGTTGCCTTAGGCTAGGATATATAACGTTATAGACGTATATAATGTTCCCACCGAGAGGGAGGGGCCGACGTGCCAGGAATGTAGTAAAATATTACATCCGAGATGTTAGGTTGCCTTAGGTTAGGATATATAACGTTATAGACTTATATACTGTTCCCACCGAGATGTAGGTGCCGACGCGCCAGGAATGTTGTAAAATATTACATCCGAGATGTTAGGATTACCTTAGGCTAGGATATATAACGTTATAGACGTATATAATGTTCACACCGAGAAGTAGGGGCCGGCGCGCCAGGAATGTTGTAAAATATTACATCCGAGATGTTAGGATTGCCTTAGGCTAGGATATATAACGTTATAGACGTATATAATGTTCCCATCAAGAAGTGGGGGCCGGTGCGCCACGAACGTAGTAAAATATTACATCCGAGATGTTAGGTTGCCTTAGACTAGGATATATAACGTTATAGACGTATATAATGTTCCCACCGAGAAGTAGGTGCCGAAGTGACGGGAATGTTGTAAAATATTACATTCGACATGTTAGTTTGCCTTAGGCTAGGATATATAGCGTTATAGACGTATATAATGCTCCCACCGAGAAGTAGGGTCCGACGTGCCAAGAATGTTGTAAAATATTACATTCGACATGTTAGTTTGCCTTAGGCTAGGTTATATAGCGTTATAAACGTATATAATGCTCCCACCGAGAAGTAGGGTCCGACGTGCCAGGAATGTTATCAAAATATTACTTCCAAGATGTTAGGTTCCCTTAGGTTAGGATATATAACGTTATAGACGTATATAATGTTCCCACCGAGAAGTAGGGGCCGATGAGCCAGGAATGTTGTAAAATATTACGCTCGACATGTTAGGTTGCCTTAGACTAGGATATATAACGTTATAGACGTATATAATGTTCCACCCGAGAAGTAGGGGCCGACGCGCCAGGAATGCTGTAAAATATTACATTCGACATGTTAGGATTGCCTTAGGCTAGGATATATAACGTTATAGACGTATATGATATTCCCACCGAGAACTACGGGCCTACACGCCAGGAATGTTATCAAATATTACTTCCAAGATGTTAGGTTCCCTTAGGTTAGGATATATAACGTTATAGACGTATATAATGTTCCCACCGAGAAGTAGGGGCCAGCGCGCCAGGAATGTGGTAAAATATTACATCCGGTATGTTAGGTTGCCTTAGGCTAGGATATATAACTTTATAGACGAATATAATGTTCCAACCGAGAAGTAGGGGCCGGCGCGCCAGGAATGTAGTAAAATATAACATCCGAGACGTTAGGTTGCCTTAGGCTAGAATAAGTAACGTTATAGACGTATATAATGTTCCCACCGAGAATTAGGGGCCGACGAGCCAGGATTGTAGTAAAATATTACATCCGAGATGTTAGGTTGCCTTAGGTTAGGATATATAACGTTATAGACTTATATACTTTTCCCACCGAGAAGTAGGTGCCGACGCGCCGGGAATGTTGTAAAATATTACATCCGAGATGTTAGGATTACCTTAGGCTAGGATATATAACGTTACTGACGTGTGTAATGTTCCCACCGAGAAGTAGGGGCCGGCGCGCCGGGAATGTAGTAAAATATAACATCCGAGATGTTAGGTTGCCTTAGGCTAGCATATATAACGTTATAGACGTATATAATGTTCCCACCGAGAAGTAGGGGCCGACGTGCCAGGAATGTTGTAAAATATTACATCCGAGATGTTAGGATTACCTTAGGCTTGGATATATAACGTTATAGACGTATATAATGTTCCCACCGAGAAGTAGGGGCCGGCGCGCCAGGAATGTTGTAAAATATAACATCCGAGATGTTAGGATTGCCTTAGGCTAGGATATATAACGTTATAGACGTATATAATGTTCCCACCGAGAAGTAGGGGCCGGCGCGCCGGGAATGTAGTAAAATATAACATCCGAGATGTTAGGTTGCCTTAGGTTAGGATATATAACGTTATTGACTTATATAATGTTCCCACCGAGAAATAGGGGCCGACGCCCCAGGAATGTTGTAAAATATTACGCTCGACAAGTTAGGTTGCCTTAGGCTAGAATAAGTAACGTTATAGACGTATATAATGTTCCCACCGAGAAGTAGGGGCCGATGAGCCAGGAATGTTGTAAAATATTACGTTCGACATGTTAGGTTGCCTTAGACTAGGTTATATAACGTTATAGACGTATATAATGTTCCCACCGAGAAATAGGGGCCGACGCACCAGGAATGCTGTAAAATATTACATTCGACATGTTAGGATTGCCTTAGGCTAGGATATATAACGTTATAGACGTATATGATATTCCCACCGAGAACTACGGGCCTACACGCCAGGAATGTTGTCAAATATTACTTCCAAGATGTTAGGTTCCCTTAGGTTAGGATATATAACGTTATAGACGTATATAATGTTCCCACCGAGAAGTAGGGGCCGACGAACCAGGAATGTAGTAAAATATAACATCCGAGATGTTAGGTTGCCTTAGGCTAGTATAAGTAACGTTATAGACGTATATAATGTTCCCACCGAGAAGTAGGGGCCGAAGAGCCAGGAATGTAGTAAAATATTACATCCGAGATGTTAGGTTCCCTTAGGTTAGGATATATAACGTTATAGACGTATATAATGTTCCCACCGAGAAGTAGGTGCCGACGCGCCAGGAATGTTGTAAAATATTACATCCGAGATGTTAGGATTGCCTTAGGCTAGGATATATAACGTTATAGACGTATATAATGTTCCCATCAAGAAGTGGGGGCCGGTGCGCCACGAACGTAGTAAAATATTACATCCGAGATGTTAGGTTGCCTTAGACTAGGATATATAACGTTATAGACGTATATAATGTTCCCACCGAGAAGTAGGTGCCGAAGTGACGGGAATGTTGTAAAATATTACATTCGACATGTTAGTTTGCCTTAGGCTAGGATATATAGCGTTATAGACATATATAACGTTCCCACCGAGAAGTAGGGGCCGGCGCGCCGGGAATGTAGTAAAATATAAAATCCGAGATGTTAGGTTGCCTTAGGCTAGGATATATAACGTTATAGACGTATATAATGTTCCCACCGAGAGGGAGGGGCCGACGTGCCAGGAATGTAGTAAAATATTACATCCGAGATGTTAGGTTGCCTTAGGTTAGGATATATAACGTTACAGACTTATATACTGTTCCCACCGAGATGTAGGTGCCGACGCGCCAGGAATGTTGTAAAATATTACATCCGAGATGTTAGGATTACCTTAGGCTAGGATATATAACGTTATAGACGTATATAATGTTCACACCGAGAAGTAGGGGCCGGCGCGCCAGGAATGTTGTAAAATATTACATCCGAGATGTTAGGATTGCCTTAGGCTAGGATATATAACGTTATAGACGTATATAATGTTCCCATCAAGAAGTGGGGGCCGGTGCGCCACGAACGTAGTAAAATATTACATCCGAGATGTTAGGTTGCCTTAGACTAGGATATATAACGTTATAGACGTATATAATGTTCCCACCGAGAAGTAGGTGCCGAAGTGACGGGAATGTTGTAAAATATTACATTCGACATGTTAGTTTGCCTTAGGCTAGGATATATAGCGTTATAGACGTATATAATGCTCCCACCGAGAAGTAGGGTCCGACGTGCCAAGAATGTTGTAAAATATTACATTCGACATGTTAGTTTGCCTTAGGCTAGGTTATATAGCGTTATAAACGTATATAATGCTCCCACCGAGAAGTAGGGTCCGACGTGCCAGGAATGTTATCAAAATATTACTTCCAAGATGTTAGGTTCCCTTAGGTTAGGATATATAACGTTATAGACGTATATAATGTTCCCACCGAGAAGTAGGGGCCGATGAGCCAGGAATGTTGTAAAATATTACGCTCGACATGTTAGGTTGCCTTAGACTAGGATATATAACGTTATAGACGTATATAATGTTCCACCCGAGAAGTAGGGGCCGACGCGCCAGGAATGCTGTAAAATATTACATTCGACATGTTAGGATTGCCTTAGGCTAGGATATATAACGTTATAGACGTATATGATATTCCCACCGAGAACTACGGGCCTACACGCCAGGAATGTTATCAAATATTACTTCCAAGATGTTAGGTTCCCTTAGGTTAGGATATATAACGTTATAGACGTATATAATGTTCCCACCGAGAAGTAGGGGCCAGCGCGCCAGGAATGTGGTAAAATATTACATCCGGTATGTTAGGTTGCCTTAGGCTAGGATATATAACTTTATAGACGAATATAATGTTCCAACCGAGAAGTAGGGGCCGGCGCGCCAGGAATGTAGTAAAATATAACATCCGAGACGTTAGGTTGCCTTAGGCTAGAATAAGTAACGTTATAGACGTATATAATGTTCCCACCGAGAATTAGGGGCCGACGAGCCAGGATTGTAGTAAAATATTGCATCCGAGATGTTAGGTTGCCTTAGGTTAGGATATATAACGTTATAGACTTATATACTTTTCCCACCGAGAAGTAGGTGCCGACGCGCCGGGAATGTTGTAAAATATTACATCCGAGATGTTAGGATTACCTTAGGCTAGGATATATAACGTTATTGACGTGTGTAATGTTCCCACCGAGAAGTAGGGGCCGGCGCGCCGGGAATGTAGTAAAATATAACATCCGAGATGTTAGGTTGCCTTAGGCTAGCATATATAACGTTATAGACGTATATAATGTTCCCACCGAGAAGTAGGGGCCGACGTGCCAGGAATGTTGTAAAATATTACATCCGAGATGTTAGGATTACCTTAGGCTTGGATATATAACGTTATAGACGTATATAATGTTCCCACCGAGAAGTAGGGGCCAGCGCGCCAGGAATGTGGTAAAATATTACATCCGGTATGTTAGGTTGCCTTAGGCTAGGATATATAACTTTATAGACGAATATAATGTTCCAACCGAGAAGTAGGGGCCGGCGCGCCAGGAATGTAGTAAAATATAACATCCGAGACGTTAGGTTGCCTTAGGCTAGAATAAGTAACGTTATAGACGTATATAATGTTCCCACCGAGAATTAGGGGCCGACGAGCCAGGATTGTAGTAAAATATTACATCCGAGATGTTAGGTTGCCTTAGGTTAGGATATATAACGTTATAGACTTATATACCTTTCCCACCGAGAAGTAGGTGCCGACGCGCCGGGAATGTTGTAAAATATTACATCCGAGATGTTAGGATTACCTTAGGCTAGGATATATAACGTTATTGACGTGTGTAATGTTCCCAACGAGAAGTAGGGGCCGGCGCGCCGGGAATGTAGTAAAATATAACATCCGAGATGTTAGGTTGCCTTAGGCTAGCATATATAACGTTATAGACGTATATAATGTTCCCACCGAGAAGTAGGGGCCGACGTGCCAGGAATGTTGTAAAATATTACATCCGAGATGTTAGGATTACCTTAGGCTTGGATATATAACGTTATAGACGTATATAATGTTCCCACCGAGAAGTAGGGGCCGGCGCGCCAGGAATGTTGTAAAATATTACATCCGAGATGTTAGGATTGCCTTAGGCTAGGATATATAACGTTATAGACGTATATAATGTTCCCACCGAGAAGTAGGGGCCGGCGCGCCGGGAATGTAGTAAAATATAACATCCGAGATGTTAGGTTGCCTTAGGTTAGGATATATAACGTTATTGACTTATATAATGTTCCCACCGAGAAATAGGGGCCGACGCCCCAGGAATGTTGTAAAATATTACGCTCGACAAGTTAGGTTGCCTTAGGCTAGAATAAGTAACGTTATAGACGTATATAATGTTCCCACCGAGAAGTAGGGGCCGATGAGCCAGGAATGTTGTAAAATATTACGTTCGACATGTTAGGTTGCCTTAGACTAGGTTATATAACGTTATAGACGTATATAATGTTCCCACCGAGAAATAGGGGCCGACGCACCAGGAATGCTGTAAAATATTACATTCGACATGTTAGGATTGCCTTAGGCTAGGATATATAACGTTATAGACGTATATGATATTCCCACCGAGAACTACGGGCCTACACGCCAGGAATGTTGTCAAATATTACTTCCAAGATGTTAGGTTCCCTTAGGTTAGGATATATAACGTTATAGACGTATATAATGTTCCCACCGAGAAGTAGGGGCCGACGAACCAGGAATGTAGTAAAATATAACATCCGAGATGTTAGGTTGCCTTAGGCTAGTATAAGTAACGTTATAGACGTATATAATGTTCCCACCGAGAAGTAGGGGCCGAAGAGCCAGGAATGTAGTAAAATATTACATCCGAGATGTTAGGTTGCCTTAGGTTAGGAAATATAACGTTATAGACTTATATACTGTTCCCACCGAGAAGTAGGTGCCGACGCGCCAGGAATGTTGTAAAATATTACATCCGAGGTGTTAGGTTCCCTTAGGTTAGGATATATAACGTTATAGACGTATATAATGTTCCCACCGAGAAGTAGGTGCCGACGCGCCAGGAATGTTGTAAAATATTACATCCGAGATGTTAGGATTGCCTTAGGCTAGGATATATAACGTTATAGACGTATATAATGTTCCCATCAAGAAGTGGGGGCCGGTGCGCCACGAACGTAGTAAAATATTACATCCGAGATGTTAGGTTGCCTTAGACTAGGATATATAACGTTATAGACGTATATAATGTTCCCACCGAGAAGTAGGTGCCGAAGTGACGGGAATGTTGTAAAATATTACATTCGACATGTTAGTTTGCCTTAGGCTAGGATATATAGCGTTATAGACGTATATAATGCTCCCACCGAGAAGTAGGGTCCGACGTGCCAAGAATGTTGTAAAATATTACATTCGACATGTTAGTTTGCCTTAGGCTAGGTTATATAGCGTTATAGACGTATATAATGCTCCCACCGAGAAGTAGGGTCCGACGTGCCAGGAATGTTATCAAATATTACTTCCAAGATGTTAGGTTCCCTTAGGTTAGGATATATAACGTTATAGACGTATATAATGTTCCCACCGAGAAGTAGGGGCCGATGAGCCAGGAATGTTGTAAAATATTACGCTCGACATGTTAGGTTGCCTTAGACTAGGATATATAACGTTATAGACGTATATAATGTTCCACCCGAGAAGTAGGGGCCGACGCGCCAGGAATGCTGTAAAATATTACATTCGACATGTTAGGATTGCCTTAGGCTAGGATATATAACGTTATAGACGTATATGATATTCCCACCGAGAACTACGGGCCTACACGCCAGGAATGTTATCAAATATTACTTCCAATATGTTAGGTTCCCTTAGGTTAGGATATATAACGTTATAGACGTATATAATGTTCCCACCGAGAAGTAGGGGCCAGCGCGCCAGGAATGTGGTAAAATATTACATCCGGTATGTTAGGTTGCCTTAGGCTAGGATATATAACTTTATAGACGAATATAATGTTCCAACCGAGAAGTAGGGGCCGGCGCGCCAGGAATGTAGTAAAATATAACATCCGAGACGTTAGGTTGCCTTAGGCTAGAATAAGTAACGTTATAGACGTATATAATGTTCCCACCGAGAATTAGGGGCCGACGAGCCAGGAATGTAGTAAAATATTACATCCGAGATGTTAGGTTGCCTTAGGTTAGGATATATAACGTTATAGACTTATATACTTTTCCCACCGAGAAGTAGGTGCCGACGCGCCGGGAATGTTGTAAAATATTACATCCGAGATGTTAGGATTACCTTAGGCTAGGATATATAACGTTATAGACGTGTGTAATGTTCCCACCGAGAAGTAGGGGCCGGCGCGCCGGGAATGTAGTAAAATATAACATCCGAGATGTTAGGTTGCCTTAAGCTAGGATATATAACGTTATAGACGTATATAATGTTCCCACCGAGAAGTAGGTGCCGAAGTGACGGGAATGTTGTAAAATATTACATTCGACATGTTAGTTTGCCTTAGGCTAGGATATATAGCGTTAATGACGTATATAATTTTCCCACCGAGAAATAGGGGCCGACACGCCAGGAATGTGGTAAAATATTACATTCGACATGTTAAGTTGTATTAGGTTAGTATATATAACGTTATAGTCGTATATACTGTTCCCACCGAGAAGTAGTTGCCGACGCGCCAGGAATAATGTAAAATATTATATTCGACATGTTAAGTTGCCTCAGGCTAGGACATATAGCGTTATAGACATATACAATGTTCCCACCGAGAAGTAGGGGCCGTCGAGCCAGGAATGTTGTAAAATATTACGCTCGACATGTTAGGTTGCCTTACGTTATGATATATAGCGATATAGACGTATATAATGTTCCCACCGAGAAGTAGGGGCCGGGGAGCCAGGAATGTAGTAAAATATTACATCCGAGATGTTAGGTTGCCTTAGGCAAGGATATTTAGCATTATAGACGTATATAATGTTCCCACCGAGAAGTAGGGGCCGGCGCGCCAGGAATGTTGTTAAATATTACATCCGAGATGTGAGGATTGCCTTAGGCTAGGATATATAACGTTATAGACGTATATAATGTTCCCACCGAGAAGTAGGGGCCGAAGTGACGGGAATGTTGTAAAATATTACATCCGAATTGTTAGGTTGCCTTAGGTTAGGATATATAACGTTATTGACTTATATAATGTTCCCACCGAGAAATAGGGGCCGACGCCCCAGGAATGTTGTAAAATATAACGCTCGACAAGTTAGGTTGACTTAGGCTAGGATATATAGCGTTAAAGACGTATATAAAGTTCCCACCGAAAAGTAGGTGCCGACGCGCCAGGAATGTTGTAAAATATTACATCCGACATGTTAGGATTGCCTTAGGCTAGGATATATAACGTTATAGACGTATATAATGTTCCCACCAAGAAGTAGGGGCCGGTGCGCCACGAACGTAGTAAAATATTACATCCGAGATGTTAGGTTGCCTTAGACTAGGATATATAACGTTATATACGTATATAATGTTCCCACCGAGAAATAGGGGCCGACACGCCAGGAATATTGTAAAATATTACGCTCGACATGTTAGGTTGCCTTACGTCATGATATATAGCGATATAGACGTATATAATGTTCCCACCGAGAAGTAGGGGCCGGCGCGCCAGGAATGTAGTAAAATATTACATCCGAGATGTTAGGTTGCCTTAGGTTAGGATATATAACGTTATAGACGTATATAATGTTCCACCCGAGAAGTAGGGGCCGACGCGCCAGGAATGCTGTAAAATATTACATTCGACATGTTAGGATTGCCTTAGGCTAGGATATATAACGTTATAGACGTATATGATACTCCCACCGAGAACTACGGGCCTACACGCCAGGAATGTTATCAAATATTACTTCCGAGATGTTAGGTTCCCTTAGGTTAGGATATATAACGTTATAGACGTATATAATGTTCCCACCGAGAAGTAGGAGCCGATGAGCCAGGAATGTTGTAAAATATTACATCCGAGATATGAGGATTGCCTTAAGCTAGGATATATGGCGTTATAGACGTATATAATGTTCCCACCGAGAAGTAGGGGCCAGCGCGCCAGGAATGTGGTAAAATATTATATCCGGTATGTTAGGTTGCCTTAGGCTAGGATATATAACTTTATAGACGTATATAATGTTCCCACCGAGAAGTAGGTGCCGACGCGCCAGGAATGTTGTAAAATATTACGCTCGACAAGTTAGGTTGCCTTAGGCTAGTATATATAGCATTAAAGACGTATATAATGTTCCCACCGAGAAAAAGGGGCCGACACGCCGGGAATGTTGTAAAACATTACATCCGAGGTGTTAGGTTCCCTTAGGTTAGAATATATAACGTTATAGACGTATATAATGTTCCCACCGAGAAGTAGGGGCCGACGAGCCAGGAATGTTGTAAAATATTACGCTCGACATGTTAGGATTGCCTTAGGCTAGGATATATAACGTTATAGACGTATATGATATTCCCACCGAGAACTACGGGCCTACACGCCAGGAATGTTATCAAATATTACTTCCGAGATGTTAGGTTCCCTTAGGTTAGGATATATAACGTTATAGACGTATATAATGTTCCCACCGAGAAGTAGGGGCCGACGAACCAGGAATGTAGTAAAATATAACATCCGAGATGTTAGGTTGCCTTAGGCTAGTATAAGTAACGTTATAGACGTATATAATGTTCCCACCGAGAAGTAGGGGCCGAAGAGCCAGGAATGTAGTAAAATATTACATCCGAGATGTTAGGTTCCCTTAGGTTAGGATATATAACGTTATAGACGTATATAATGTTCCCACCGAGAAGTAGGTGCCGACGCGCCAGGAATGTTGTAAAATATTACATCCGAGATGTTAGGATTGCCTTAGGCTAGGATATATAACGTTATAGACGTATATAATGTTCCCATCAAGAAGTGGGGGCCGGTGCGCCACGAACGTAGTAAAATATTACATCCGAGATGTTAGGTTGCCTTAGACTAGGATATATAACGTTATAGACGTATATAATGTTCCCACCGAGAAGTAGGTGCCGAAGTGACGGGAATGTTGTAAAATATTACATTCGACATGTTAGTTTGCCTTAGGCTAGGATATATAGCGTTATAGACATATATAACGTTCCCACCGAGAAGTAGGGGCCGGCGCGCCGGGAATGTAGTAAAATATAAAATCCGAGATGTTAGGTTGCCTTAGGCTAGGATATATAACGTTATAGACGTATATAATGTTCCCACCGAGAGGGAGGGGCCGACGTGCCAGGAATGTAGTAAAATATTACATCCGAGATGTTAGGTTGCCTTAGGTTAGGATATATAACGTTACAGACTTATATACTGTTCCCACCGAGATGTAGGTGCCGACGCGCCAGGAATGTTGTAAAATATTACATCCGAGATGTTAGGATTACCTTAGGCTAGGATATATAACGTTATAGACGTATATAATGTTCACACCGAGAAGTAGGGGCCGGCGCGCCAGGAATGTTGTAAAATATTACATCCGAGATGTTAGGATTGCCTTAGGCTAGGATATATAACGTTATAGACGTATATAATGTTCCCATCAAGAAGTGGGGGCCGGTGCGCCACGAACGTAGTAAAATATTACATCCGAGATGTTAGGTTGCCTTAGACTAGGATATATAACGTTATAGACGTATATAATGTTCCCACCGAGAAGTAGGTGCCGAAGTGACGGGAATGTTGTAAAATATTACATTCGACATGTTAGTTTGCCTTAGGCTAGGATATATAGCGTTATAGACGTATATAATGCTCCCACCGAGAAGTAGGGTCCGACGTGCCAAGAATGTTGTAAAATATTACATTCGACATGTTAGTTTGCCTTAGGCTAGGTTATATAGCGTTATAAACGTATATAATGCTCCCACCGAGAAGTAGGGTCCGACGTGCCAGGAATGTTATCAAAATATTACTTCCAAGATGTTAGGTTCCCTTAGGTTAGGATATATAACGTTATAGACGTATATAATGTTCCCACCGAGAAGTAGGGGCCGATGAGCCAGGAATGTTGTAAAATATTACGCTCGACATGTTAGGTTGCCTTAGACTAGGATATATAACGTTATAGACGTATATAATGTTCCACCCGAGAAGTAGGGGCCGACGCGCCAGGAATGCTGTAAAATATTACATTCGACATGTTAGGATTGCCTTAGGCTAGGATATATAACGTTATAGACGTATATGATATTCCCACCGAGAACTACGGGCCTACACGCCAGGAATGTTATCAAATATTACTTCCAAGATGTTAGGTTCCCTTAGGTTAGGATATATAACGTTATAGACGTATATAATGTTCCCACCGAGAAGTAGGGGCCAGCGCGCCAGGAATGTGGTAAAATATTACATCCGGTATGTTAGGTTGCCTTAGGCTAGGATATATAACTTTATAGACGAATATAATGTTCCAACCGAGAAGTAGGGGCCGGCGCGCCAGGAATGTAGTAAAATATAACATCCGAGACGTTAGGTTGCCTTAGGCTAGAATAAGTAACGTTATAGACGTATATAATGTTCCCACCGAGAATTAGGGGCCGACGAGCCAGGATTGTAGTAAAATATTGCATCCGAGATGTTAGGTTGCCTTAGGTTAGGATATATAACGTTATAGACTTATATACTTTTCCCACCGAGAAGTAGGTGCCGACGCGCCGGGAATGTTGTAAAATATTACATCCGAGATGTTAGGATTACCTTAGGCTAGGATATATAACGTTATTGACGTGTGTAATGTTCCCACCGAGAAGTAGGGGCCGGCGCGCCGGGAATGTAGTAAAATATAACATCCGAGATGTTAGGTTGCCTTAGGCTAGCATATATAACGTTATAGACGTATATAATGTTCCCACCGAGAAGTAGGGGCCGACGTGCCAGGAATGTTGTAAAATATTACATCCGAGATGTTAGGATTACCTTAGGCTTGGATATATAACGTTATAGACGTATATAATGTTCCCACCGAGAAGTAGGGGCCAGCGCGCCAGGAATGTGGTAAAATATTACATCCGGTATGTTAGGTTGCCTTAGGCTAGGATATATAACTTTATAGACGAATATAATGTTCCAACCGAGAAGTAGGGGCCGGCGCGCCAGGAATGTAGTAAAATATAACATCCGAGACGTTAGGTTGCCTTAGGCTAGAATAAGTAACGTTATAGACGTATATAATGTTCCCACCGAGAATTAGGGGCCGACGAGCCAGGATTGTAGTAAAATATTACATCCGAGATGTTAGGTTGCCTTAGGTTAGGATATATAACGTTATAGACTTATATACCTTTCCCACCGAGAAGTAGGTGCCGACGCGCCGGGAATGTTGTAAAATATTACATCCGAGATGTTAGGATTACCTTAGGCTAGGATATATAACGTTATTGACGTGTGTAATGTTCCCAACGAGAAGTAGGGGCCGGCGCGCCGGGAATGTAGTAAAATATAACATCCGAGATGTTAGGTTGCCTTAGGCTAGCATATATAACGTTATAGACGTATATAATGTTCCCACCGAGAAGTAGGGGCCGACGTGCCAGGAATGTTGTAAAATATTACATCCGAGATGTTAGGATTACCTTAGGCTTGGATATATAACGTTATAGACGTATATAATGTTCCCACCGAGAAGTAGGGGCCGGCGCGCCAGGAATGTTGTAAAATATTACATCCGAGATGTTAGGATTGCCTTAGGCTAGGATATATAACGTTATAGACGTATATAATGTTCCCACCGAGAAGTAGGGGCCGGCGCGCCGGGAATGTAGTAAAATATAACATCCGAGATGTTAGGTTGCCTTAGGTTAGGATATATAACGTTATTGACTTATATAATGTTCCCACCGAGAAATAGGGGCCGACGCCCCAGGAATGTTGTAAAATATTACGCTCGACAAGTTAGGTTGCCTTAGGCTAGAATAAGTAACGTTATAGACGTATATAATGTTCCCACCGAGAAGTAGGGGCCGATGAGCCAGGAATGTTGTAAAATATTACGTTCGACATGTTAGGTTGCCTTAGACTAGGTTATATAACGTTATAGACGTATATAATGTTCCCACCGAGAAATAGGGGCCGACGCACCAGGAATGCTGTAAAATATTACATTCGACATGTTAGGATTGCCTTAGGCTAGGATATATAACGTTATAGACGTATATGATATTCCCACCGAGAACTACGGGCCTACACGCCAGGAATGTTGTCAAATATTACTTCCAAGATGTTAGGTTCCCTTAGGTTAGGATATATAACGTTATAGACGTATATAATGTTCCCACCGAGAAGTAGGGGCCGACGAACCAGGAATGTAGTAAAATATAACATCCGAGATGTTAGGTTGCCTTAGGCTAGTATAAGTAACGTTATAGACGTATATAATGTTCCCACCGAGAAGTAGGGGCCGAAGAGCCAGGAATGTAGTAAAATATTACATCCGAGATGTTAGGTTGCCTTAGGTTAGGAAATATAACGTTATAGACTTATATACTGTTCCCACCGAGAAGTAGGTGCCGACGCGCCAGGAATGTTGTAAAATATTACATCCGAGGTGTTAGGTTCCCTTAGGTTAGGATATATAACGTTATAGACGTATATAATGTTCCCACCGAGAAGTAGGTGCCGACGCGCCAGGAATGTTGTAAAATATTACATCCGAGATGTTAGGATTGCCTTAGGCTAGGATATATAACGTTATAGACGTATATAATGTTCCCATCAAGAAGTGGGGGCCGGTGCGCCACGAACGTAGTAAAATATTACATCCGAGATGTTAGGTTGCCTTAGACTAGGATATATAACGTTATAGACGTATATAATGTTCCCACCGAGAAGTAGGTGCCGAAGTGACGGGAATGTTGTAAAATATTACATTCGACATGTTAGTTTGCCTTAGGCTAGGATATATAGCGTTATAGACGTATATAATGCTCCCACCGAGAAGTAGGGTCCGACGTGCCAAGAATGTTGTAAAATATTACATTCGACATGTTAGTTTGCCTTAGGCTAGGTTATATAGCGTTATAGACGTATATAATGCTCCCACCGAGAAGTAGGGTCCGACGTGCCAGGAATGTTATCAAATATTACTTCCAAGATGTTAGGTTCCCTTAGGTTAGGATATATAACGTTATAGACGTATATAATGTTCCCACCGAGAAGTAGGGGCCGATGAGCCAGGAATGTTGTAAAATATTACGCTCGACATGTTAGGTTGCCTTAGACTAGGATATATAACGTTATAGACGTATATAATGTTCCACCCGAGAAGTAGGGGCCGACGCGCCAGGAATGCTGTAAAATATTACATTCGACATGTTAGGATTGCCTTAGGCTAGGATATATAACGTTATAGACGTATATGATATTCCCACCGAGAACTACGGGCCTACACGCCAGGAATGTTATCAAATATTACTTCCAATATGTTAGGTTCCCTTAGGTTAGGATATATAACGTTATAGACGTATATAATGTTCCCACCGAGAAGTAGGGGCCAGCGCGCCAGGAATGTGGTAAAATATTACATCCGGTATGTTAGGTTGCCTTAGGCTAGGATATATAACTTTATAGACGAATATAATGTTCCAACCGAGAAGTAGGGGCCGGCGCGCCAGGAATGTAGTAAAATATAACATCCGAGACGTTAGGTTGCCTTAGGCTAGAATAAGTAACGTTATAGACGTATATAATGTTCCCACCGAGAATTAGGGGCCGACGAGCCAGGAATGTAGTAAAATATTACATCCGAGATGTTAGGTTGCCTTAGGTTAGGATATATAACGTTATAGACTTATATACTTTTCCCACCGAGAAGTAGGTGCCGACGCGCCGGGAATGTTGTAAAATATTACATCCGAGATGTTAGGATTACCTTAGGCTAGGATATATAACGTTATAGACGTGTGTAATGTTCCCACCGAGAAGTAGGGGCCGGCGCGCCGGGAATGTAGTAAAATATAACATCCGAGATGTTAGGTTGCCTTAAGCTAGGATATATAACGTTATAGACGTATATAATGTTCCCACCGAGAAGTAGGTGCCGAAGTGACGGGAATGTTGTAAAATATTACATTCGACATGTTAGTTTGCCTTAGGCTAGGATATATAGCGTTAATGACGTATATAATTTTCCCACCGAGAAATAGGGGCCGACACGCCAGGAATGTGGTAAAATATTACATTCGACATGTTAAGTTGTATTAGGTTAGTATATATAACGTTATAGTCGTATATACTGTTCCCACCGAGAAGTAGTTGCCGACGCGCCAGGAATAATGTAAAATATTATATTCGACATGTTAAGTTGCCTCAGGCTAGGACATATAGCGTTATAGACATATACAATGTTCCCACCGAGAAGTAGGGGCCGTCGAGCCAGGAATGTTGTAAAATATTACGCTCGACATGTTAGGTTGCCTTACGTTATGATATATAGCGATATAGACGTATATAATGTTCCCACCGAGAAGTAGGGGCCGGGGAGCCAGGAATGTAGTAAAATATTACATCCGAGATGTTAGGTTGCCTTAGGCAAGGATATTTAGCATTATAGACGTATATAATGTTCCCACCGAGAAGTAGGGGCCGGCGCGCCAGGAATGTTGTTAAATATTACATCCGAGATGTGAGGATTGCCTTAGGCTAGGATATATAACGTTATAGACGTATATAATGTTCCCACCGAGAAGTAGGGGCCGAAGTGACGGGAATGTTGTAAAATATTACATCCGAATTGTTAGGTTGCCTTAGGTTAGGATATATAACGTTATTGACTTATATAATGTTCCCACCGAGAAATAGGGGCCGACGCCCCAGGAATGTTGTAAAATATAACGCTCGACAAGTTAGGTTGACTTAGGCTAGGATATATAGCGTTAAAGACGTATATAAAGTTCCCACCGAAAAGTAGGTGCCGACGCGCCAGGAATGTTGTAAAATATTACATCCGACATGTTAGGATTGCCTTAGGCTAGGATATATAACGTTATAGACGTATATAATGTTCCCACCAAGAAGTAGGGGCCGGTGCGCCACGAACGTAGTAAAATATTACATCCGAGATGTTAGGTTGCCTTAGACTAGGATATATAACGTTATATACGTATATAATGTTCCCACCGAGAAATAGGGGCCGACACGCCAGGAATATTGTAAAATATTACGCTCGACATGTTAGGTTGCCTTACGTCATGATATATAGCGATATAGACGTATATAATGTTCCCACCGAGAAGTAGGGGCCGGCGCGCCAGGAATGTAGTAAAATATTACATCCGAGATGTTAGGTTGCCTTAGGTTAGGATATATAACGTTATAGACGTATATAATGTTCCACCCGAGAAGTAGGGGCCGACGCGCCAGGAATGCTGTAAAATATTACATTCGACATGTTAGGATTGCCTTAGGCTAGGATATATAACGTTATAGACGTATATGATACTCCCACCGAGAACTACGGGCCTACACGCCAGGAATGTTATCAAATATTACTTCCGAGATGTTAGGTTCCCTTAGGTTAGGATATATAACGTTATAGACGTATATAATGTTCCCACCGAGAAGTAGGAGCCGATGAGCCAGGAATGTTGTAAAATATTACATCCGAGATATGAGGATTGCCTTAAGCTAGGATATATGGCGTTATAGACGTATATAATGTTCCCACCGAGAAGTAGGGGCCAGCGCGCCAGGAATGTGGTAAAATATTATATCCGGTATGTTAGGTTGCCTTAGGCTAGGATATATAACTTTATAGACGTATATAATGTTCCCACCGAGAAGTAGGTGCCGACGCGCCAGGAATGTTGTAAAATATTACGCTCGACAAGTTAGGTTGCCTTAGGCTAGTATATATAGCATTAAAGACGTATATAATGTTCCCACCGAGAAAAAGGGGCCGACACGCCGGGAATGTTGTAAAACATTACATCCGAGGTGTTAGGTTCCCTTAGGTTAGAATATATAACGTTATAGACGTATATAATGTTCCCACCGAGAAGTAGGGGCCGACGAGCCAGGAATGTTGTAAAATATTACGCTCGACATGTTAGGATTGCCTTAGGCTAGGATATATAACGTTATAGACGTATATGATATTCCCACCGAGAACTACGGGCCTACACGCCAGGAATGTTATCAAATATTACTTCCGAGATGTTAGGTTCCCTTAGGTTAGGATATATAACGTTATAGACGTATATAATGTTCCCACCGAGAAGTAGGGGCCGATGAGCCAGGAATGTTGTAAAATATTACATCCGGGATATGAGGATTGCCTTAAGTTAGGATATATGGCGTTATAGACGTATATAATGTTCCCACCGAGAAGTAGGGACCAGCGCGCCAGGAATGTGGTAAAATATTATATCCGGTATGTTAGGTTGCCTTAGGCTAGGATATATAACTTTATAGGCGTATATAATGTTCCCACCGAGAAGTAGGTGCCGACGCGCCAGGAATGTTGTAAAATATTACGCTCGACAAGTTAGGTTGCCTTAGGCTAGTATATATAGCGTTAAAGACGTATATAATGTTCCCACCGAGAAATAGGGGCCGACACGCCAGGAATGTTGTAAAATATTACATCCGAGATGTTACGTTCCCTTAGGTTAGGATATATAACGTTATAGACGTATATAATGTTCCCACCGAGAAGTAGGGGCCAACGAGCCAGGAATGTGGTAAAATATTACATTCGACATGTTAAGTTGTCTTAGGTTAGGATATATAACGTTATAGTCGTATATACAGTTCCCACCGAGAAGTAGTTGCCGACGCGCCAGGAATATTGTAAAATATTATATTCGACATGTTAGGTTGTCTCAGGCTAGGACATATAACGTTATAGACATATACAATATTCCCACCGAGAAATAGGGGCCGACACGCCAGGAATGTTGTAAAACATTACATCCGAGGTGTTAGGTTCCCTTAGGTTAGAATATATAACGTTATAGACGTATATAATGTTCCCACCGAGAAGTAGGGGCCGACGAGCCAGGAATGTTGTAAAATATTACGCTCGACATGTTAGGTTGCCTTACGTTATGATATATAGCGATATAGACGTATATAATGTTCCCACCGAGAAGTAGGGGCCGGGGAGCCAGGAATGTAGTAAAATATTACATCCGAGATGTTAGGTTGCCTTAGGCAAGGATATTTAGCATTATAGACGTATATAATGTTCCCACCGAGAAGTAGGGGCCGGCGCGCCAGGAATGTTGTAAAATATTACATCCGAGATGTTAGGATTGCCTTAGGCTAGGATATATAACGTTATAGACGTATATAATGTTCCCACCGAGAAGTAGGGGCCGAAGTGACGGGAATGTTGTAAAATATTACATCCGAATTGTTAGGTTGCCTTAGGTTAGGATATATAACGTTATTGACTTATATAATGTTCCCACCGAGAAATAGGGGCCGACGCCCCAGGAATGTTGTAAAATATTACGCTCGACATGTTAGGTTGCCTCACGTCATGATATATAGCGATATAGACGTATATAATGTTCCCACCGAGAAGTAGGGGCCGGCGCGCCAGGAATGTAGTAAAATATTACATCCGAGATGTTAGGTTGCCTTAGGCAATGATATGTAGCATTATAGACGTATATAATGTTCCCACCGAGAAGTAGGGGCCGAAGTGACGGGAATGTTGTAAAATATTACATCCGAATTGTTAGGTTGCCTTAGGTTAGGATATATAACGTTATTGACTTATATAATGTTCCCACCGAGAAATAGGGGCCGACGCCCCAGGAATGTTGTAAAATATTACGCTCGACATGTTAGGTTGCCTCACGTCATGATATATAGCGATATAGACGTATATAATGTTCCCACCGAGAAGTAGGGGCCGGCGCGCCAGGAATGTAGTAAAATATTACACCCGAGATGTTAGGTTGCCTTAGGCAATGATATGTAGCATTATAGACGTATATAATGTTCCCACCGAGAAGTAAGTGCCGGCGCGCCGGGAATGTAGTGAAATATAACATCCGAGATGTTAGGATTGCCTTAGGCTAGGATATATAACGTTATAGACGTATATGATATTCCCACCGAGAACTACGGGCCTACACGCCAGGAATGTTATCAAATATTACTTCCGAGATGTTAGGTTCCCTTAGGTTAGGATATATAACGTTATAGACGTATATAATGTTCCCACCGAGAAGTAGGGGCCGACGAGCCAGGAATGTTGTAAAATATTACGCTCAACATGTTAGGTTGCCTTAGGCTATGATATATAGCGATATAGACGTATATAATGTTCCCACCGAGAAGTGGGGGCCGGCGCGCCAGAAATGTAGTAAAATAATACATCCGAGATGTTAGGTTGCCTTAGGCTAGGATATGTAAAGTTATAGACGTATATAATGTTCCCACCGAGAAATAGGTGCCGGCGCGCCAGGAATGTTGTAAAATATTACATTCGACATGTTAAGTTGTCTTAGGTTAGGATATATAACGTTATAGACGTATATACAGTTCCCACCGAGAAGTAGTTGCCGACGCGCCAGGAATATTGTAAAATATTATATTCGACATGTTAGGTTGTCTCAGGCTAGGACATATAACGTTATAGACATATACAATATTCCCACCGAGAAATAGGGGCCGACACGCCAGGAATGTTGTAAAACATTACATCCGAGGTGTTAGGTTCCCTTAGGTTAGGATATATAACGTTATAGACGTATATAATGTTCACACCGAGAAGAAGGTGCCGAAGCGCCAGGAATGTTGTAAAATATTACATCCGAGATGTTAGGTTCCCTTAGGTTAGGATATATAACGTTATAGACGTATATAATGTTCCCACCGAGAAGTAGGGGCCAACGAGCCAGGAATGTGGTAAAATATTACATTCGACGTGTTAAGTTGTCTTAGGTTTGGATATATAACGTTATAGTCGTATATACAGTTCCCACCGAGAAGTAGTTGCCGACGCGCCAGGAATATTGTAAAATATTATATTCGACATGTTAGGTTGTCTCAGGCTAGGACATATAACGTTATAGACATATACAATATTCCCACCGAGAAATAGGGGCCGACACGCCAGGAATGTTGTAAAACATTACATCCGAGGTGTTAGGTTCCCTTAGGTTAGGATATATAACGTTATAGACGTATATAATGTTCCCACCGAGAAGAAGGTGCCGAAGCGCCAGGAATGTTGTAAAATATTACATCCGAGATGTTAGGTTCCCTTAGGTTAGGATATATAACGTTATAGACGTATATAATGTTCCCACCGAGAAGTAGGGGCCAACGAGCCAGGAATGTGGTAAAATATTACATTCGACATGTTAAGTTGTCTTAGGTTAGGATATATAACGTTATAGTCGTATATACAGTTCCCACCCAGAAGTAGTTGCCGACGCGCCAGGAATATTGTAAAATATTATATTCGACATGTTAGGTTGTCTCAGGCTAGGACATATAACGTTATAGACATATACAATATTCCCACCGAGAAATAGGGGCCGACACGCCAGGAATGTTGTAAAACATTACATCCGAGGTGTTAGGTTCCCTTAGGTTAGGATATATAACGTTATAGACGTATATAATGTTCCCACCGAGAAGAAGGTGCCGAAGCGCCAGGAATGTTGTAAAATATTACATCCGAGATGTTAGGATTGCCTTAGGCTAGGATATATAACGTTATAGACGTATATAATGTTCCCACCAAGAAGTAGGGGCCGACGTGCCAGGAATGTAGTAAAATATTACATCCGAGATGTTACGTTCCCTTAGGTTAGGATATATAACGTTATAGACGTATATAATGTTCCCACCGAGAAGTAGGGGCCAACGAGCCAGGAATGTGGTAAAACATTACATTCGACATGTTAAGTTGTCTTAGGTTAGGATATATAACGTTATAGTCGTATATACAGTTCCCACCGAGAAGTAGTTGCCGACGCGCCAGGAATATTGTAAAATATTATATTCGACATGTTAGGTTGTCTCAGGCTAGTACATATAGCGTTATGGACATATACAATGTTCCCACCGAGAAAAAGGGGCCGACACGCCGGGAATGTTGTAAAACATTACATCCGAGGTGTTAGGTTCCCTTAGGTTAGAATATATAACGTTATAGACGTATATAATGTTCCCACCGAGAAGTAGGGGCCGACGAGCCAGGAATGTTGTAAAATATTACGCTCGACATGTTAGGTTGCCTTACGTTATGATATATAGCGATATAGACGTATATAATGTTCCCACCGAGAAGTAGGGGCCGGGGAGCCAGGAATGTAGTAAAATATTACATCCGAGATGTTAGGTTGCCTTAGGCAAGGATATTTAGCATTATAGACGTATATAATGTTCCCACCGAGAAGTAGGGGCCGGCGCGCCAGGAGTGTTGTAAAATATTACATCCGAGATGTTAGGATTGCCTTAGGCTAGGATATATAACGTTATAGACGTATATAATGTTCCCACCGAGAAGTAGGGGCCTAAGTGACGGGAATGTTGTAAAATATTACATCCGAATTGTTAGGTTGCCTTAGGTTAGGATATATAACGTTATTGACGTATATAATGTTCACACCGAGAAGAAGGTGCCGAAGCGCCAGGAATGTTGTAAAATATTACATCCGAGATGTTAGGTTCCCTTAGGTTAGGATATATAACCTTATAGACGTATATAATGTTCCCACCGAGAAGTAGGGGCCAACGAGCCAGGAATGTGGTAAAATATTACATTCGACGTGTTAAGTTGTCTTAGGTTTGGATATATAACGTTATAGTCGTATATACAGTTCCCACCGAGAAGTAGTTGCCGACGCGCCAGGAATATTGTAAAATATTATATTCGACATGTTAGGTTGTCTCAGGCTAGGACATATAACGTTATAGACATATACAATATTCCCACCGAGAAATAGGGGCCGACACGCCAGGAATGTTGTAAAACATTACATCCGAGGTGTTAGGTTCCCTTAGGTTAGGATATATAACGTTATAGACGTATATAATGTTCCCACCGAGAAGAAGGTGCCGAAGCGCCAGGAATGTTGTAAAATATTACATCCGAGATGTTAGGTTCCCTTAGGTTAGGATATATAACGTTATAGACGTATATAATGTTCCCACCGAGAAGTAGGGGCCAACGAGCCAGGAATGTGGTAAAATATTACATTCGACATGTTAAGTTGTCTTAGGTTAGGATATATAACGTTATAGTCGTATATACAGTTCCCACCCAGAAGTAGTTGCCGACGCGCCAGGAATATTGTAAAATATTATATTCGACATGTTAGGTTGTCTCAGGCTAGGACATATAACGTTATAGACATATACAATATTCCCACCGAGAAATAGGGGCCGACACGCCAGGAATGTTGTAAAACATTACATCCGAGGTGTTAGGTTCCCTTAGGTTAGGATATATAACGTTATAGACGTATATAATGTTCACACCGAGAAGAAGGTGCCGAAGCGCCAGGAATGTTGTAAAATATTACATCCGAGATGTTAGGTTCCCTTAGGTTAGGATATATAACGTTATAGACGTATATAATGTTCCCACCGAGAAGTAGGGGCCAACGAGCCAGGAATGTGGTAAAATATTACATTCGACGTGTTAAGTTGTCTTAGGTTTGGATATATAACGTTATAGTCGTATATACAGTTCCCACCGAGAAGTAGTTGCCGACGCGCCAGGAATATTGTAAAATATTATATTCGACATGTTAGGTTGTCTCAGGCTAGGACATATAACGTTATAGACATATACAATATTCCCACCGAGAAATAGGGGCCGACACGCCAGGAATGTTGTAAAACATTACATCCGAGGTGTTAGGTTCCCTTAGGTTAGGATATATAACGTTATAGACGTATATAATGTTCCCACCGAGAAGAAGGTGCCGAAGCGCCAGGAATGTTGTAAAATATTACATCCGAGATGTTAGGTTCCCTTAGGTTAGGATATATAACGTTATAGACGTATATAATGTTCCCACCGAGAAGTAGGGGCCAACGAGCCAGGAATGTGGTAAAATATTACATTCGACATGTTAAGTTGTCTTAGGTTAGGATATATAACGTTATAGTCGTATATACAGTTCCCACCCAGAAGTAGTTGCCGACGCGCCAGGAATATTGTAAAATATTATATTCGACATGTTAGGTTGTCTCAGGCTAGGACATATAACGTTATAGACATATACAATATTCCCACCGAGAAATAGGGGCCGACACGCCAGGAATGTTGTAAAACATTACATCCGAGGTGTTAGGTTCCCTTAGGTTAGGATATATAACGTTATAGACGTATATAATGTTCCCACCGAGAAGAAGGTGCCGAAGCGCCAGGAATGTTGTAAAATATTACATCCGAGATGTTAGGATTGCCTTAGGCTAGGATATATAACGTTATAGACGTATATAATGTTCCCACCAAGAAGTAGGGGCCGACGTGCCAGGAATGTAGTAAAATATTACATCCGAGATGTTACGTTCCCTTAGGTTAGGATATATAACGTTATAGACGTATATAATGTTCCCACCGAGAAGTAGGGGCCAACGAGCCAGGAATGTGGTAAAACATTACATTCGACATGTTAAGTTGTCTTAGGTTAGGATATATAACGTTATAGTCGTATATACAGTTCCCACCGAGAAGTAGTTGCCGACGCGCCAGGAATATTGTAAAATATTATATTCGACATGTTAGGTTGTCTCAGGCTAGTACATATAGCGTTATGGACATATACAATGTTCCCACCGAGAAAAAGGGGCCGACACGCCGGGAATGTTGTAAAACATTACATCCGAGGTGTTAGGTTCCCTTAGGTTAGAATATATAACGTTATAGACGTATATAATGTTCCCACCGAGAAGTAGGGGCCGACGAGCCAGGAATGTTGTAAAATATTACGCTCGACATGTTAGGTTGCCTTACGTTATGATATATAGCGATATAGACGTATATAATGTTCCCACCGAGAAGTAGGGGCCGGGGAGCCAGGAATGTAGTAAAATATTACATCCGAGATGTTAGGTTGCCTTAGGCAAGGATATTTAGCATTATAGACGTATATAATGTTCCCACCGAGAAGTAGGGGCCGGCGCGCCAGGAGTGTTGTAAAATATTACATCCGAGATGTTAGGATTGCCTTAGGCTAGGATATATAACGTTATAGACGTATATAATGTTCCCACCGAGAAGTAGGGGCCTAAGTGACGGGAATGTTGTAAAATATTACATCCGAATTGTTAGGTTGCCTTAGGTTAGGATATATAACGTTATTGACTTATATAATGTTCCCACCGAGAAATAGGGGCCGACGCCCCAGGAATGTTGTAAAATATTACGCTCGACATGTTAGGTTGCCTCACGTCATGATATATAGCGATATAGACGTATATAATGTTCCCACCGAGAAGTAGGGGCCGGCGCGCCAGGAATGTAGTAAAATATTACACCCGAGATGTTAGGTTGCCTTAGGCAATGATATGTAGCATTATAGACGTATATAATGTTCCCACCGAGAAGTAAGTGCCGGCGCGCCGGGAATGTAGTGAAATATAACATCCGAGATGTTAGGATTGCCTTAGGCTAGGATATATAACGTTATAGACGTATATGATATTCCCACCGAGAACTACGGGCCTACACGCCAGGAATGTTATCAAATATTACTTCCGAGATGTTAGGTTCCCTTAGGTTAGGATATATAACGTTATAGACGTATATAATGTTCCCACCGAGAAGTAGGGGCCGATGAGCCAGGAATGTTGTAAAATATTACATCCGAGATATGAGGATTGCCTTAAGTTAGGATATATGGCGTTATAGACGTATATAATGTTCCCACCGAGAAGTAGGGACCAGCGCGCCAGGAATGTGGTAAAATATTATATCCGGTATGTTAGGTTGCCTTAGGCTAGGATATATAACTTTATAGGCGTATATAATGTTCCCACCGAGAAGTAGGTGCCGACGCGCCAGGAATGTTGTAAAATATTACGCTCGACAAGTTAGGTTGCCTTAGGCTAGTATATATAGCGTTAAAGACGTATATAATGTTCCCACCGAGAAATAGGGGCCGACACGCCAGGAATGTTGTAAAATATTACATCCGAGATGTTACGTTCCCTTAGGTTAGGATATATAACGTTATAGACGTATATAATGTTCCCACCGAGAAGTAGGGGCCAACGAGCCAGGAATGTGGTAAAACATTACATTCGACATGTTAAGTTGTCTTAGGTTAGGATATATAACGTTATAGTCGTATATACAGTTCCCACCGAGACGTAGTTGCCGACGCGCCAGGAATATTGTAAAATATTATATTCGACATGTTAGGTTGTCTCAGGCTAGTACATATAGCGTTATGGACATATACAATGTTCCCACCGAGAAAAAGGGGCCGACACGCCGGGAATGTTGTAAAACATTACATCCGAGGTGTTAGGTTCCCTTAGGTTAGAATATATAACGTTATAGACGTATATAATGTTCCCACCGAGAAGTAGGGGCCGACGAGCCAGGAATGTTGTAAAATATTACGCTCGACATGTTAGGTTGCCTTACGTTATGATATATAGCGATATAGACGTATATAATGTTCCCACCGAGAAGTAGGGGCCGGGGAGCCAGGAATGTTGTAAAATATTACATCCGAGATGTTAGGATTGCCTTAGGCTAGGATATATAACGTTATAGACGTATATAATGTTCCCACCGAGAAGTAGGGGTCGGTGCGCCACGAACGTAGTAAAATATTACATCCGAGATGTTAGGTTGCCTTAGACTAGGATATATAACGTTATATACGTATATAATGTTCCCACCGAGAAATAGGGGCCGACACGCCAGGAATATTGTAAAATATTACGCTCGACATGTTAGGTTGCCTCACGTCATGATATATAGCGATATAGACGTATATAATGTTCCCACCGAGAAGTCGGGGCCGGCGCGCCAGGAATGTAGTAAAATATTACATCCGAGATGTTAGGTTGCCTTAGGCAATGATATGTAGCATTATAGACGTATATAATGTTCCCACCGAGAAGTAAGTGCCGGCGCGCCGGGAATGTAGTGAAATATAACATCCGAGATGTTAGGATTGCCTTAGGCTAGGATATATAACGTTATAGACGTATATGATATTCCCACCGAGAACTACGGGCCTACACGCCAGGAATGTTATCAAATATTACTTCCGAGATGTTAGGTTCCCTTAGGTTAGGATATATAACGTTATAGACGTATATAATGTTCCCACCGAGAAGTAGGGGCCGACGAGCCAGGAATGTTGTAAAATATTACGCTCGACATGTTAGGTTGCCTTAGGCTATGATATATAGCGATATAGACGTATATAATGTTCCCACCGAGAAGTGGGGGCCGGCGCGCCAGAAATGTAGTAAAATAATACATCCGAGATGTTAGGTTGCCTTAGGCTAGGATATGTAAAGTTATAGACGTATATAATGTTCCCACCGAGAAATAGGTGCCGGCGCGCCAGGAATGTTGTAAAATATTACATTCGACATGTTAAGTTGTCTTAGGTTAGGATATATAACGTTATAGACGTATATACAGTTCCCACCGAGAAGTAGTTGCCGACGCGCCAGGAATATTGTAAAATATTATATTCGACATGTTAGGTTGTCTCAGGCTAGGACATATAACGTTATAGACATATACAATATTCCCACCGAGAAATAGGGGCCGACACGCCAGGAATGTTGTAAAACATTACATCCGAGGTGTTAGGTTCCCTTAGGTTAGGATATATAACGTTATAGACGTATATAATGTTCACACCGAGAAGAAGGTGCCGAAGCGCCAGGAATGTTGTAAAATATTACATCCGAGATGTTAGGTTCCCTTAGGTTAGGATATATAACGTTATAGACGTATATAATGTTCCCACCGAGAAGTAGGGGCCAACGAGCCAGGAATGTGGTAAAATATTACATTCGACGTGTTAAGTTGTCTTAGGTTTGGATATATAACGTTATAGTCGTATATACAGTTCCCACCGAGAAGTAGTTGCCGACGCGCCAGGAATATTGTAAAATATTATATTCGACATGTTAGGTTGTCTCAGGCTAGGACATATAACGTTATAGACATATACAATATTCCCACCGAGAAATAGGGGCCGACACGCCAGGAATGTTGTAAAACATTACATCCGAGGTGTTAGGTTCCCTTAGGTTAGGATATATAACGTTATAGACGTATATAATGTTCCCACCGAGAAGAAGGTGCCGAAGCGCCAGGAATGTTGTAAAATATTACATCCGAGATGTTAGGTTCCCTTAGGTTAGGATATATAACGTTATAGACGTATATAATGTTCCCACCGAGAAGTAGGGGCCAACGAGCCAGGAATGTGGTAAAATATTACATTCGACATGTTAAGTTGTCTTAGGTTAGGATATATAACGTTATAGTCGTATATACAGTTCCCACCGAGAAGTAGTTGCCGACGCGCCAGGAATATTGTAAAATATTATATTCGACATGTTAGGTTGTCTCAGGCTAGGACATATAACGTTATAGACATATACAATATTCCCACCGAGAAATAGGGGCCGACACGCCAGGAATGTTGTAAAACATTACATCCGAGGTGTTAGGTTCCCTTAGGTTAGGATATATAACGTTATAGACGTATATAATGTTCCCACCGAGAAGAAGGTGCCGAAGCGCCAGGAATGTTGTAAAATATTACATCCGAGATGTTAGGATTGCCTTAGGCTAGGATATATAACGTTATAGACATATATAATGTTCCCACCAAGAAGTAGGGGCCGACGTGCCAGGAATGTAGTAAAATATTACATCCGAGATGTTACGTTCCCTTAGGTTAGGATATATAACGTTATAGACGTATATAATGTTCCCACCGAGAAGTAGGGGCCAACGAGCCAGGAATGTGGTAAAACATTACATTCGACATGTTAAGTTGTCTTAGGTTAGGATATATAACGTTATAGTCGTATATACAGTTCCCACCGAGAAGTAGTTGCCGACGCGCCAGGAATATTGTAAAATATTATATTCGACATGTTAGGTTGTCTCAGGCTAGTACATATAGCGTTATGGACATATACAATGTTCCCACCGAGAAAAAGGGGCCGACACGCCGGGAATGTTGTAAAACATTACATCCGAGGTGTTAGGTTCCCTTAGGTTAGAATATATAACGTTATAGACGTATATAATGTTCCCACCGAGAAGTAGGGGCCGACGAGCCAGGAATGTTGTAAAATATTACGCTCGACATGTTAGGTTGCCTTACGTTATGATATATAGCGATATAGACGTATATAATGTTCCCACCGAGAAGTAGGGGCCGGGGAGCCAGGAATGTAGTAAAATATTACATCCGAGATGTTAGGTTGCCTTAGGCAAGGATATTTAGCATTATAGACGTATATAATGTTCCCACCGAGAAGTAGGGGCCGGCGCGCCAGGAATGTTGTAAAATATTACATCCGAGATGTTAGGATTGCCTTAGGCTAGGATATATAACGTTATAGACGTATATAATGTTCCCACCGAGAAGTAGGGGCCGAAGTGACGGGAATGTTGTAAAATATTACATCCGAATTGTTAGGTTGCCTTAGGTTAGGATATATAACGTTATTGACTTATATAATGTTCCCACCGAGAAATAGGGGCCGACGCCCCAGGAATGTTGTAAAATATTACGCTCGACATGTTAGGTTGCCTCACGTCATGATATATAGCGATATAGACGTATATAATGTTCCCACCGAGAAGTAGGGGCCGGCGCGCCAGGAATGTAGTAAAATATTACATCCGAGATGTTAGGTTGCCTTAGGCAATGATATGTAGCATTATAGACGTATATAATGTTCCCACCGAGAAGTAGGGGCCGAAGTGACGGGAATGTTGTAAAATATTACATCCGAATTGTTAGGTTGCCTTAGGTTAGGATATATAACGTTATTGACTTATATAATGTTCCCACCGAGAAATAGGGGCCGACGCCCCAGGAATGTTGTAAAATATTACGCTCGACATGTTAGGTTGCCTCACGTCATGATATATAGCGATATAGACGTATATAATGTTCCCACCGAGAAGTAGGGGCCGGCGCGCCAGGAATGTAGTAAAATATTACATCCGAGATGTTAGGTTGCCTTAGGCAATGATATGTAGCATTATAGACGTATATAATGTTCCCACCGAGAAGTAAGTGCCGGCGCGCCGGGAATGTAGTGAAATATAACATCCGAGATGTTAGGATTGCCTTAGGCTAGGATATATAACGTTATAGACGTATATGACATTCCCACCGAGAACTACGGGCCTACACGCCAGGAATGTTATCAAATATTACTTCCCAGATGTTAGGTTCCCTTAGGTTAGGATATATAACGTCATAGACGTATATAATGTTCCCACCGAGAAGTAGGGGCCAACGAGCCAGGAATGTGGTAAAACATTACATTCGACATGTTAAGTTGTCTTAGGCTAGGATATATAACGTTATAGTCGTATATACAGTTCCCACCGAGAAGTAGTTGCCGACGCGCCAGGAATATTGTAAAATATTATATTCGACATGTTAGGTTGTCTCAGGCTAGTACATATAGCGTTATGGACATATACAATGTTCCCACCGAGAAAAAGGGGCCGACACGCCGGGAATGTTGTAAAACATTACATCCGAGGTGTTAGGTTCCCTTAGGTTAGAATATATAACGTTATAGACGTATATAATGTTCCCACCGAGAAGTAGGGGCCGACGAGCCAGGAATGTTGTAAAATATTACGCTCGACATGTTAGGTTGCCTTACGTTATGATATATAGCGATATAGACGTATATAATGTTCCCACCGAGAAGTAGGGGCCGGGGAGCCAGGAATGTTGTAAAACATTACATCCGAGGTGTTAGGTTCCCTTAGGTTAGGATATATAACGTTATAGACGTATATAATGTTCCCACCGAGAAGAAGGTGCCGACACGCCAGGAATGTTGTGAAATATTACATCCGAGATGTTAGGATTGCCTTAGGCTAGGATATATAACGTTATAGACGTATATAATGTTCCCACCGAGAAGTAGGGGCCGAAGTGACGGGAATGTTGTAAAATATTACATCCGAATTGTTAGGTTGCCTTAGGTTAGGATATATAACGTTATTGACTTATATAATGTTCCCACCGAGAAATAGGGGCCGACGCCCCAGGAATGTTGTAAAATATTACGCTCGACAAGTTAGGTTGCCTTAGGCTAGGATATATAGCGTTAAAGACGTATATAAAGTTCCCACCGAAAAGTAGGTGCCGACGCGCCAGGAATGTTGTAAAATATTACATCCGAGATGTTAGGATTGCCTTAGGCTAGGATATATAACGTTATAGACGTATATAATGTTCCCACCGAGAAGTAGGGGTCGGTGCGCCACGAACGTAGTAAAATATTACATCCGAGATGTTAGGTTGCCTTAGACTAGGATATATAACGTTATATACGTATATAATGTTCCCACCGAGAAATAGGGGCCGACACGCCAGGAATATTGTAAAATATTACGCTCGACATGTTAGGTTGCCTCACGTCATGATATATAGCGATATAGACGTATATAATGTTCCCACCGAGAAGTCGGGGCCGGCGCGCCAGGAATGTAGTAAAATATTACATCCGAGATGTTAGGTTGCCTTAGGCAATGATATGTAGCATTATAGACGTATATAATGTTCCCACCGAGAAGTAAGTGCCGGCGCGCCGGGAATGTAGTGAAATATAACATCCGAGATGTTAGGATTGCCTTAGGCTAGGATATATAACGTTATAGACGTATATGATATTCCCACCGAGAACTACGGGCCTACACGCCAGGAATGTTATCAAATATTACTTCCGAGATGTTAGGTTCCCTTAGGTTAGGATATATAACGTTATAGACGTATATAATGTTCCCACCGAGAAGTAGGGGCCGACGAGCCAGGAATGTTGTAAAATATTACGCTCGACATGTTAGGTTGCCTTAGGATATGATATATAGCGATATAGACGTATATAATGTTCCCACCGAGAAGTGGGGGCCGGCGCGCCAGAAATGTAGTAAAATAATACATCCGAGATGTTAGGTTGCCTTAGGCTAGGATATGTAAAGTTATAGACGTATATAATGTTCCCACCGAGAAATAGGTGCCGGCGCGCCAGGAATGTTGTAAAATATTACATTCGACATGTTAAGTTGTCTTAGGTTAGGATATATAACGTTATAGACGTATATACAGTTCCCACCGAGAAGTAGTTGCCGACGCGCCAGGAATATTGTAAAATATTATATTCGACATGTTAGGTTGTCTCAGGCTAGGACATATAACGTTATAGACATATACAATATTCCCACCGAGAAATAGGGGCCGACACGCCAGGAATGTTGTAAAACATTACATCCGAGGTGTTAGGTTCCCTTAGGTTAGGATATATAACGTTATAGACGTATATAATGTTCACACCGAGAAGAAGGTGCCGAAGCGCCAGGAATGTTGTAAAATATTACATCCGAGATGTTAGGTTCCCTTAGGTTAGGATATATAACGTTATAGACGTATATAATGTTCCCACCGAGAAGTAGGGGCCAACGAGCCAGGAATGTGGTAAAATATTACATTCGACGTGTTAAGTTGTCTTAGGTTTGGATATATAACGTTATAGTCGTATATACAGTTCCCACCGAGAAGTAGTTGCCGACGCGCCAGGAATATTGTAAAATATTATATTCGACATGTTAGGTTGTCTCAGGCTAGGACATATAACGTTATAGACATATACAATATTCCCACCGAGAAATAGGGGCCGACACGCCAGGAATGTTGTAAAACATTACATCCGAGGTGTTAGGTTCCCTTAGGTTAGGATATATAACGTTATAGACGTATATAATGTTCCCACCGAGAAGAAGGTGCCGAAGCGCCAGGAATGTTGTAAAATATTACATCCGAGATGTTAGGTTCCCTTAGGTTAGGATATATAACGTTATAGACGTATATAATGTTCCCACCGAGAAGTAGGGGCCAACGAGCCAGGAATGTGGTAAAATATTACATTCGACATGTTAAGTTGTCTTAGGTTAGGATATATAACGTTATAGTCGTATATACAGTTCCCACCGAGAAGTAGTTGCCGACGCGCCAGGAATATTGTAAAATATTATATTCGACATGTTAGGTTGTCTCAGGCTAGGACATATAACGTTATAGACATATACAATATTCCCACCGAGAAATAGGGGCCGACACGCCAGGAATGTTGTAAAACATTACATCCGAGGTGTTAGGTTCCCTTAGGTTAGGATATATAACGTTATAGACGTATATAATGTTCCCACCGAGAAGAAGGTGCCGAAGCGCCAGGAATGTTGTAAAATATTACATCCGAGATGTTAGGATTGCCTTAGGCTAGGATATATAACGTTATAGACGTATATAATGTTCCCACCAAGAAGTAGGGGCCGACGTGCCAGGAATGTAGTAAAATATTACATCCGAGATGTTACGTTCCCTTAGGTTAGGATATATAACGTTATAGACGTATATAATGTTCCCACCGAGAAGTAGGGGCCAACGAGCCAGGAATGTGGTAAAACATTACATTCGACATGTTAAGTTGTCTTAGGTTAGGATATATAACGTTATAGTCGTATATACAGTTCCCACCGAGAAGTAGTTGCCGACGCGCCAGGAATATTGTAAAATATTATATTCGACATGTTAGGTTGTCTCAGGCTAGTACATATAGCGTTATGGACATATACAATGTTCCCACCGAGAAAAAGGGGCCGACACGCCGGGAATGTTGTAAAACATTACATCCGAGGTGTTAGGTTCCCTTAGGTTAGAATATATAACGTTATAGACGTATATAATGTTCCCACCGAGAAGTAGGGGCCGACGAGCCAGGAATGTTGTAAAATATTACGCTCGACATGTTAGGTTGCCTTACGTTATGATATATAGCGATATAGACGTATATAATGTTCCCACCGAGAAGTAGGGGCCGGGGAGCCAGGAATGTAGTAAAATATTACATCCGAGATGTTAGGTTGCCTTAGGCAAGGATATTTAGCATTATAGACGTATATAATGTTCCCACCGAGAAGTAGGGGCCGGCGCGCCAGGAATGTTGTAAAATATTACATCCGAGATGTTAGGATTGCCTTAGGCTAGGATATATAACGTTATAGACGTATATAATGTTCCCACCGAGAAGTAGGGGCCGAAGTGACGGGAATGTTGTAAAATATTACATCCGAATTGTTAGGTTGCCTTAGGTTAGGATATATAACGTTATTGACTTATATAATGTTCCCACCGAGAAATAGGGGCCGACGCCCCAGGAATGTTGTAAAATATTACGCTCGACATGTTAGGTTGCCTCACGTCATGATATATAGCGATATAGACGTATATAATGTTCCCACCGAGAAGTAGGGGCCGGCGCGCCAGGAATGTAGTAAAATATTACATCCGAGATGTTAGGTTGCCTTAGGCAATGATATGTAGCATTATAGACGTATATAATGTTCCCACCGAGAAGTAGGGGCCGAAGTGACGGGAATGTTGTAAAATATTACATCCGAATTGTTAGGTTGCCTTAGGTTAGGATATATAACGTTATTGACTTATATAATGTTCCCACCGAGAAATAGGGGCCGACGCCCCAGGAATGTTGTAAAATATTACGCTCGACATGTTAGGTTGCCTCACGTCATGATATATAGCGATATAGACGTATATAATGTTCCCACCGAGAAGTAGGGGCCGGCGCGCCAGGAATGTAGTAAAATATTACATCCGAGATGTTAGGTTGCCTTAGGCAATGATATGTAGCATTATAGACGTATATAATGTTCCCACCGAGAAGTAAGTGCCGGCGCGCCGGGAATGTAGTGAAATATAACATCCGAGATGTTAGGATTGCCTTAGGCTAGGATATATAACGTTATAGACGTATATGACATTCCCACCGAGAACTACGGGCCTACACGCCAGGAATGTTATCAAATATTACTTCCCAGATGTTAGGTTCCCTTAGGTTAGGATATATAACGTCATAGACGTATATAATGTTCCCACCGAGAAGTAGGGGCCAACGAGCCAGGAATGTGGTAAAACATTACATTCGACATGTTAAGTTGTCTTAGGCTAGGATATATAACGTTATAGTCGTATATACAGTTCCCACCGAGAAGTAGTTGCCGACGCGCCAGGAATATTGTAAAATATTATATTCGACATGTTAGGTTGTCTCAGGCTAGTACATATAGCGTTATGGACATATACAATGTTCCCACCGAGAAAAAGGGGCCGACACGCCGGGAATGTTGTAAAACATTACATCCGAGGTGTTAGGTTCCCTTAGGTTAGAATATATAACGTTATAGACGTATATAATGTTCCCACCGAGAAGTAGGGGCCGACGAGCCAGGAATGTTGTAAAATATTACGCTCGACATGTTAGGTTGCCTTACGTTATGATATATAGCGATATAGACGTATATAATGTTCCCACCGAGAAGTAGGGGCCGGGGAGCCAGGAATGTTGTAAAACATTACATCCGAGGTGTTAGGTTCCCTTAGGTTAGGATATATAACGTTATAGACGTATATAATGTTCCCACCGAGAAGAAGGTGCCGACACGCCAGGAATGTTGTGAAATATTACATCCGAGATGTTAGGATTGCCTTAGGCTAGGATATATAACGTTATAGACGTATATAATGTTCCCACCGAGAAGTAGGGGCCGAAGTGACGGGAATGTTGTAAAATATTACATCCGAATTGTTAGGTTGCCTTAGGTTAGGATATATAACGTTATTGACTTATATAATGTTCCCACCGAGAAATAGGGGCCGACGCCCCAGGAATGTTGTAAAATATTACGCTCGACAAGTTAGGTTGCCTTAGGCTAGGATATATAGCGTTAAAGACGTATATAAAGTTCCCACCGAAAAGTAGGTGCCGACGCGCCAGGAATGTTGTAAAATATTACATCCGAGATGTTAGGATTGCCTTAGGCTAGGATATATAACGTTATAGACGTATATAATGTTCCCACCAAGAAGTAGGGGCCGGTGCGCCACGAACGTAGTAAAATATTACATCCGAGATGTTAGGTTGCCTTAGACTAGGATATATAACGTTATATACGTATATAATGTTCCCACCGAGAAATAGGGGCCGACACGCCAGGAATATTGTAAAATATTACGCTTGACATGTTAGGTTGCTTCACGTCATGATATATAGCGATATAGACGTATATTATGTTCCCACCGAGAAGTAGGGGCCGGCGCGCCAGGAATGTAGTAAAATATTACATCCGAGATGTTAGGTTGCCTTAGGCAAGGATATGTAGCATTATAGACGTATATAATGTTCCCACCGAGAAGTAGGGGCCGGCGCGCCAGGAATGTAGTAAAATAATACATCCGAGATGTTAGGTTGCCTTAGGCTAGGATATGTAAATTTATAGACGTATATAATGTTCCCACCGAGAAATAGGTGCCGGCGCGCCAGGAATGTTGTAAAATATTACATCCGAGATATGAGGATTGCCTTAAGTTAGGATATATGGCCTTATAGACGTATACAATGTTCCCACCGAGAAGTAGGGGCCAGCGCGCCAGGAATGTGGTAAAATATTATATCCGGTATGTTAGGTTGCCTTAGGCTAGGATATATAACTTTATAGACGTATATAATGTTCCCACCGAGAAGTAGGTGCCGACGCGCCAGGAATGTTGTAAAATATTACGCTCGACAAGTTAGGTTGCCTTAGGCTAGTATATATAGCGTTAAAGACGTATATAATGTTCCCACCGAGAAATAGGGGCCGACACGCCAGGAATGTTGTAAAATATTACATCCGAGATGTTAGGTTCCCTTAGGTTAGGACATATAACGTTATAGACGTATATAATGTTCCCACCGAGAAGTAGGGGCTGACGAGCCAGGAATGTGGTAAAACATTACATTCGACATGTTAAGTTGTCTTAGGTTAGGATATATAACGTTATAGTCGTATATACAGTTCCCACCGAGAAGTAGTTGCCGACGCGCCAGGAATATTGTAAAATATTATATTCGACATGTTAGGTTGTCTCAGGCTAGTACATATAGCGTTATGGACATATACAATGTTCCCACCGAGAAAAAGGGGCCGACACGCCGGGAATGTTGTAAAACATTACATCCGAGGTGTTAGGTTCCCTTAGGTTAGGATATATAACGTTATAGACGTATATAATGTTCCCACCGAGAAGAAGGTGCCGACACGCCAGGAATGTTGTGAAATATTACATCCGAGATGTTAGGATTGCCTTAGGCTAGGATATATAACGTTATAGACGTATACAATGTTCCCACCAAAAAGTAGGGGCCGGTGCGCCACGAACGTAGTAAAATATTACATCCGAGATGTTAGGTTACCTTAGGTTAGGATATATAACGTTAAAGACGTATATAATGTTCCACCAGAGAAGTAGGGGCCGACGCGCCAGGAATGCTGTAAAATATTACATTCGACATGTTAGGATTGCCTTAGGCTAGGATATATAACGTTATAGACGTATATGATATTCCCACCGAGAACTACGGGCCTACACGCCAGGAATGTTATCAAATATTACGTCCGAGATGTTAGGTTCCCTTAGGTTAGGATATATAACGTTATAGACGTATATAATGTTCCCACCGAGAAGTAGGGGCCGACGAGCCAGGAATGTTGTAAAATATTACGCTCGACATGTTAGGTTGCCTTACGTTATGATATATAGCGATATAGACGTATATAATGTTCCCACCGAGAAGTAGGGGCCGGGGAGCCAGGAATGTTGTAAAATATTACATCCGAGATGTTAGGATTGCCTTAGGCTAGGATATATAACGTTATAGACGTATATAATGTTCCCACCGAGAAGTAGGGGTCGGTGCGCCACGAACGTAGTAAAATATTACATCCGAGATGTTAGGTTGCCTTAGACTAGGATATATAACGTTATATACGTATATAATGTTCCCACCGAGAAATAGGGGCCGACACGCCAGGAATATTGTAAAATATTACGCTCGACATGTTAGGTTGCCTCACGTCATGATATATAGCGATATAGACGTATATAATGTTCCCACCTAGAAGTAGGGGCCGGCGCGCCAGGAATGTAGTAAAATATTACATCCGAGATGTTAGGTTGCCTTAGGCAATGATATGTAGCATTATAGACGTATATAATGTTCCCACCGAGAAGTAAGTGCCGGCGCGCCGGGAATGTAGTGAAATATAACATCCGAGATGTTAGGATTGCCTTAGGCTAGGATATATAACGTTATAGACGTATATGATATTCCCACCGAGAACTACGGGCCTACACGCCAGGAATGTTATCAAATATTACTTCCGAGATGTTAGGTTCCCTTAGGTTAGGATATATAACGTTATAGACGTATATAATGTTCCCACCGAGAAGTAGGGGCCGACGAGCCAGGAATGTTGTAAAATATTACGCTCGACATGTTAGCTTGCCTTAGGCTATGATATATAGCGATATAGACGTATATAATGTTCCCACCGAGAAGTGGGGGCCGGCGCGCCAGGAATGTAGTAAAATAATACATCCGAGATGTTAGGTTGCCTTAGGCTAGGATATGTAAAGTTATAGACGTATATAATGTTCCCACCGAGAAATAGGTGCCGGCGCGCCAGGAATGTTGTAAAATATTACATTCGACATGTTAAGTTGTCTTAGGTTAGGATATATAACGTTATAGACGTATATACAGTTCCCACCGAGAAGTAGTTGCCGACGCGCCAGGAATATTGTAAAATATTATATTCGACATGTTAGGTTGTCTCAGGCTAGGACATATAACGTTATAGACATATACAATATTCCCACCGAGAAATAGGGGCCGACACGCCAGGAATGTTGTAAAACATTACATCCGAGGTGTTAGGTTCCCTTAGGTTAGGATATATAACGTTATAGACGTATATAATGTTCACACCGAGAAGAAGGTGCCGAAGCGCCAGGAATGTTGTAAAATATTACATCCGAGATGTTAGGTTCCCTTAGGTTAGGATATATAACGTTATAGACGTATATAATGTTCCCACCGAGAAGTAGGGGCCAACGAGCCAGGAATGTGGTAAAATATTACATTCGACATGTTAAGTTGTCTTAGGTTTGGATATATAACGTTATAGTCGTATATACAGTTCCCACCGAGAAGTAGTTGCCGACGCGCCAGGAATATTGTAAAATATTATATTCGACATGTTAGGTTGTCTCAGGCTAGGACATATAACGTTATAGACATATACAATATTCCCACCGAGAAATAGGGGCCGACACGCCAGGAATGTTGTAAAACATTACATCCGAGGTGTTAGGTTCCCTTAGGTTAGGATATATAACGTTATAGACGTATATAATGTTCCCACCGAGAAGAAGGTGCCGAAGCGCCAGGAATGTTGTAAAATATTACATCCGAGATGTTAGGTTCCCTTAGGTTAGGATATATAACGTTATAGACGTATATAATGTTCCCACCGAGAAGTAGGGGCCAACGAGCCAGGAATGTGGTAAAATATTACATTCGACATGATAAGTTGTCTTAGGTTAGCATATATAACGTTATAGTCGTATATACAGTTCCCACCGAGAAGTAGTTGCCGACGCGCCAGGAATATTGTAAAATATTATATTCGACATGTTAGGTTGTCTCAGGCTAGGACATATAACGTTATAGACATATACAATATTCCCACCGAGAAATAGGGGCCGACACGCCAGGAATGTTGTAAAACATTACATCCGAGGTGTTAGGTTCCCTTAGGTTAGGATATATAACGTTATAGACGTATATAATGTTCCCACCGAGAAGAAGGTGCCGAAGCGCCAGGAATGTTGTAAAATATTACATCCGAGATGTTAGGATTGCCTTAGGCTAGGATATATAACGTTATAGACGTATATAATGTTCCCACCAAGAAGTAGGGGCCGACGTGCCAGGAATGTAGTAAAATATTACATCCGAGATGTTAGGTTGCCTTAGGTTAGGATATATAACGTTATAGACGTATATAATGTTCCACCCGAGAAGTAGGGGCCGACGCGCCAGGAATGCTGTAAAATATTACATTCGACATGTTAGGATTGCCTTAGGCTAGGATATATAACGTTATAGACGTATATGATATTCCCACCGAGAACTACGGGCCTACACGCCAGGAATGTTATCAAATATTACTTCCGAGATGTTAGGTTCCCTTAGGTTAGGATATATAACGTTATAGACGTATATAATGTTCCCACCGAGAAGTAGGGGCCGATGAGCCAGGAATGTTGTAAAATATTACATCCGAGATATGAGGATTGCCTTAAGTTAGGATATATGGCGTTATAGACGTATATAATGTTCCCACCGAGAAGTAGGGACCAGCGCGCCAGGAATGTGGTAAAATATTATATCCGGTATGTTAGGTTGCCTTAGGCTAGGATATATAACTTTATAGATGTATATAATGTTCCCACCGAGAAGTAGGTGCCGACGCGCCAGGAATGTTGTAAAATATTACGCTCGACAAGTTAGGTTGCCTTAGGCTAGTATATATAGCGGTAAAGACGTATATAATGTTCCCACCGAGAAATAGGGGCCGACACGCCAGGAATGTTGTAAAATATTACATCCGAGATGTTACGTTCCCTTAGGTTAGGATATATAACGTTATAGACGTATATAATGTTCCCACCGAGAAGTAGGGGCCAACGAGCCAGGAATGTGGTAAAACATTACATTCGACATGTTAAGTTGTCTTAGGTTAGGATATATAACGTTATAGTCGTATATACAGTTCCCACCGAGAAGTAGTTGCCGACGCGCCAGGAATATTGTAAAATATTATATTCGACATGTTAGGTTGTCTCAGGCTAGTACATATAGCGTTATGGACATATACAATGTTCCCACCGAGAAAAAGGGGCCGACACGCCGGGAATGTTGTAAAACATTACATCCGAGGTGTTAGGTTCCCTTAGGTTAGAATATATAACGTTATAGACGTATATAATGTTCCCACCGAGAAGTAGGGGCCGACGAGCCAGGAATGTTGTAAAGTATTACGCTCGACATGTTAGGTTGCCTTACGTTATGATATATAGCGATATAGACGTATATAATGTTCCCAGCGAGAAGTAGGGGCCGGGGAGCCAGGAATGTAGTAAAATATTACATCCGAGATGTTAGGTTGCCTTAGGCAAGGATATTTAGCATTATAGACGTATATAATGTTCCCACCGAGAAGTAGGGGCCGGCGCGCCAGGAATGTTGTAAAATATTACATCCGAGATGTTAGGATTGCCTTAGGCTAGGATATATAACGCTATAGACGTATATAATGTTCCCACCGAGAAGTAGGGGCCGAAGTGACGGGAATGTTGTAAAATATTACATCCGAATTGTTAGGTTGCCTTAGGTTAGGATATAAAACGTTATTGACTTATATAATGTTCCCACCGAGAAATAGGGGCCGACGCCCCAGGAATGTTGTAAAATATTACGCTCGACATGTTAGGTTGCCTCACGTCATGATATATAGCGATATAGACGTATATAATGTTCCCACCGAGAAGTAGGGGCCGGCGCGCCAGGAATGTAGTAAAATATTACATCCGAGATGTTAGGTTGCCTTAGGCAATGATATGTAGCATTATAGACGTATATAATGTTCCCACCGAGAAGTAAGTGCCGGCGCGCCGGGAATGTAGTGAAATATAACATCCGAGATGTTAGGATTGCCTTAGGCTAGGATATATAACGTTATAGACGTATATGATATTCCCACCGAGAACTACGGGCCTACACGCCAGGAATGTTATCAAATATTACTTCCCAGATGTTAGGTTCCCTTAGGTTAGGATATATAACGTCATAGACGTATATAATGTTCCCACCGAGAAGTAGGGGCCGACGAGCCAGGAATGTTGTAAAATATTACGCTCGACATGTTAGGTTGCCTTAGGCTATGATATATAGCGATATAGACGTATATAATGTTCCCACCGAGAAGTGGGGGCCGGCGCGCCAGGAATGTAGTAAAATAATACATCCGAGATGTTAGGTTGCCTTAGGCTAGGATATGTAAAGTTATAGACGTATAGAATGTTCCCACCGAGAAATAGGGGCCGACGCGTCAGGAATGTTGTAAAATATTACACCCGAGATCTTAGGTTGCTTTAAGTTAGGATATACAACGATATAGACGTATATAATGTCCCCATCGAGAAGCGGGCGACGACATGCCAGGAATGTTGTAAAATATTACGTCCGAGATGTTAGGTTGCTTTGGGTTAGGATATACAACGTTATAGACGTATATAATGACCGCACCGTGACGTACGGCGGACACGAACGGGATTCTGTGAAACATTACCAGCGAGGGTTTAGATGGGTTAGGTTAGGTTATATTACGATATAGACTTATATAATGTTCCCACCGAGAAGTAGGTTCCGCCCCGCCAGGAATGTTGTAAAATACTACATCCGAGATACTAGGTTGCCTTTGGTTAGGATATATAACGGTATAGACGTATATAATGTCCCCACCGAGAAGTATGAGCCAACACGACCGGGATTCTGTAAAACATTACCAGCGAGGGGCTTGATGGGTTAGGTTAGGTAATATTACGTTGTAGACGTATATAATGTTCCCACCGAGAAGTAGGGGCCGACGCGTCAGGAATGTTGTAAAATATGACATTACAGATGTTAGGTTGCGTTAGGTTAGGATATACAACGTTATAGACGTATATAATGTCCCCTTCGAGAAGCAGGCGACGACACGCCAGAATGATGTAAAATATTACGTTCGACATGTTAGGTTGCCTTAGGTTAGGATATATATCGTTATAGACGTATATAATGTTCCCACCGAGAAATAGGGGCCGACACGCCAGGAATATTGTCAAATGTTACATCCGAGATGTTAGGTTGCCTTAGGTTAGGATATGTTACGTTATAGACCTATAAAATGTCCCACGGAGAGGTACGGGACGACACGATGTGGATTCTGCAAAACATTATCACCGAGGGGCAAAATGGGTTAGGGTAAGTTATATTACGATATAGATGTATATAATGTTCCCACCGAGAAGTAGGGGCCGACCCGCCAGGAATTTTGTAAAATACTACATCCGAGGTTTTAGGTTGCCTTAGGTTAGGATATATTACGTTATAGACTTATATAATGTCCGCACCGAGACGTACGGGCCGACACGACCGGGATTCTGTAAAACATTACCAGCGAAGGTCTAGATGGGTTAGGTTAGGTTGTATTACGATGTAGACGTATATAATGTTCCCACTCAGAAGTAGGGGCCGACCCGGCTGTAATGTTGTAAAATACTACATTCGAGATGTTAGGTTGCCCTAGGTTAGGATGTATAACGTTATAGACTTATATAATGTTCGCACCGAGAAGTACTGGCCGACACGACCGGGATTCTGTAAAACATTATCACCGAGAGGCAGAATGGGTTAGGATAGGTTATATTACGATGTAGACGTATATAATGTTCCCACTCAGAAGTAGGGGCCGACACGCCTGGAATGTTGTAAAATTCTACATTCGAGATGTTATGTTGCCCTAGGTTAGGATGTATAACGTTACAGACGTATATAGTGTCCCCACCGAGAAGTACGGGCCGACACGACCGGGATTCTGTAAAACATTACCAGCGATGGGCTAGATGTGTTAGGTTAGGTTATATTGCTATATAGACGTATATAATGTTCCCACCGAGAAGTTGGGGCCGACCCGCCAGGAATGGTGTAAAATACTACATTCAAGATGTTAGGTTGCCTTAGGTTAGGATATATAACGTTATATACGTATATAATGTTCCCACAGAGAAGTAGGGGCCCACCCGCCTGGTATCTTGTAAATTCTACATTCGACATGTTAGGTTGCCTTATGTTAGGATATATAACGTTATAGACTTATGTAATGTTCGCACCAAGAAGTACGGTCCGATACGACCGGGAATCTGTAAAACGTTACCAGCGAGGGGCTAGATGGGTTAGGATAGGTTATATCACATTACAGACATATATAATGTTCCCACCGAGAAGTATGGGCCGACCCGTCAGGAATTTTGTAAAATACTGCATCCGAGGTGTTAGGTTGCCTTAGGTTAGGATATATTACGTTATAGACCTATATAATGTCCCACGGAGAGGTACGGGCCGACACGACTGGGATTCTGTAAAACATTATCCGGGAGGGGCTACATGGGTTACGTTAGGTTATAATACTGTACAGAATGTTGTAAAATACTACATTCGAGGTGTTAGGTTGCCTTAGGTTAGGATGTATAACGTTATAGACGTATATAATTTCCGCAGCGACACGTACGGTGCGACACGAACGAGAATCTGCAAAACATTACCAGCGAAGGTCTAGATGGGTTAGGTTAGGTTATATTACGTTATAGACGAATATAATGATCCCACCGAGAAATGGGGGCGGAACCGCCTGGAATGTGGTAAAGTACTACATTCGAGGTGTTAGGTTGCCCTTGGTTGGGATATATAACATTATAGACGTATATAATGTCCCCATCGAGAAGTACGTGCCGATACGACCGGGAATCTGTAAAACGTTACCAGCGAGGGGCTAGATGGGTTAGGTTAGGTTATATTACATTATAGACGTATATAGTGTTCCCACCGAGAAGTAGAGGCCGACCCGCCAGGAATGTTGGAATATAATACATCCGAGATGTAAGGTTGCCTTAGGTTGGGATATATAGCATTATAGACTTATATAATGTCCGCACCGAGACGTACGGGACGACACGAACGGGATTCTGTAAAACATTACCGCCGAGGAGCTAGCTGGGTTCGGTTAGATTATATCACGATATAGACTTATAAAATGTTCTCACCGAGAAGTAGGTTCCGCCCCGCCAGGAATGTTGTAAAATACTACATCCGAGATGTTAGGTTGCCTTAGGTTAGGATATATATCGTTATAGACGCATACAATGTCCCCACCGAGACGTACGGGACGACACGAACTGGATTCTGTAAATCAATACCAGCGAGGGGCTAGATGGGTTAGGTTATGTTATACTACGTTGTAGACCTATATAATGTTCCCACCGAGAAGTAGGGGCCGACCCGCCAGGAATGTTGTAAAATACTGCATCCGAGATGTTAGGTTGCCTTAGGTTAGGATATATAACGTTCTAGACGCATATAATGTCCCCACCGAGAAGTACGGGCCGACACGAGCGGGATTCAGTAAAAAATTACCAGCGAGGGGCTAGATGGGTTAGGTTAGGTTATATTACGTTATAGACGTATATAATGTTCCCACCGAGAAGTAGGGGCCGACCCGCCAGGTATTTTGGAAAATACTATATCCGAGATATTAGGTTGCCTTAGGTTAGCATATATAACGTTATAGACGTATATAATGACCGCACCGTGACGTACGGCGGACACGAACGGGATTCTGTGAAACATTACCAGCGAGGGTCTAGATGGGTTAGGTTAGGTTATATTACGATATAGACTTATATAATGTTCCCACCGAGAAGTAGGTTCCGCCCCGCCAGGAATGTTGTAAAATACTACATCCGAGATACTAGGTTGCCTTTGGTTAGGATATATAACGGTATAGACGTATATAATGTCCCCACCGAGAAGTATGAGCCAACACGACCGGGATTCTGTAAAACATTACCAGCGAGGGGCTTGATGGGTTAGGTTAGGTAATATTACGTTGTAGACGTATATAATGTTCCCACCGAGAAGTAGGTCCCGACCCGCCAAGAATGTTGTAAAATACTACATCCGAGATGTTAGGTTGCCTTAGGTTAGGATATATAACATTATAGACGCATACAATGTCCCCACAGAGACGTACGTGACGACACGAACTCGATTCTGTAAAACATTACCCGCGAGGAGCTAAATGGGTTAGGTTTAGTTTATATTACGATATAGACGTATATAATGTGCCCACCGAGAAGTAGGGGCCGAAGTGACGGGAATGTTGTAAAATATTACATTCGACATGTTAGGTTGCCTTAGGCTAGGATATATAACGTTATAGACGTATATAATGTTCTCACCGAGAAATAGGGGCCGAAGCGTCAGGAATGTTGTAAAATATTACATCCCAGATGTTTGGTTGCGTTAGATTAGAATATACAACGTTATAGACGTATATAATGTCGCCATCGAGAAGCAGGTGACGACACGCCAGGAATGTTGTCAAATATTACATCCGAGATGTTAGGTTGCCTTAGGATAGCATATACAACGTTGTAGATGTATATAATATCCCCATCGAGAAGTAGGCGACGACACGCCACGAATGATGTAAAATATTACATTCGACATGTTAGGTCGCCTTGGGCTAGGATACATAGCGCTATAGAGGTATATCATGTTCCCACCTAGAAATAGGGTCCGACGCGTCAGCAATGTTGTAAAATATTACACACGAGATGTTAGGTTCCCTTAGGTTAGGATATATAACGCTATAGACGTATATAATGCTTCCACGGAGAGGCACGGGCCGCCGCGACCGGGATTCTGTAAAACATTACCAGCGAGGGTCCAGATGGTTTATGTTAGGTTATATTTCTTTGTAGACGTATATAATGTTCCCACCGAGAAATAGGGGCCGACGCGTCAGGAATGTTGTAAAATATTACATCCGAGATGTTAGGTTCCCTTAGGTTAGGATATACAACGTTATAGACGTATAGAATGTTCCCACCGAGAAGTAGGATCCGATATGGCAGGAATGTTGTAAAATATTACATCCGAGATGTTAGGTTGCCTTAGGTTAGGGTATACATCGTTACAGACGAATATAATGTTCCCACCGAGACGTAGTGACCGAAATGCCAGGAATGTTGTAAAATATTACATCCGAGGTGTTAGGTTGCCTTAGGTTAGGATATACAACGTTATAGACGTATATAATGTCCCCATCGAGAAGTAGGCGACGACACGCCAGGAATGTTGTAAAATATTACATTCTACTAGTTAGGTTGCCTTAGGCTAGGATATATAATGTTATAGACGTATATAATGTTCCCACCGAGAAATAGGGACCGACGCGTCAGGAATGTTCTAAAATATTACACCCGAGATGTTAGGTTCCCTTAGGTTAGGATATACAACGTTATAGACGTATAGAATGTTCCCACCGAGAAATAGGGGCCGACGCGTCAGGAATGTTGTGAAATATTACACCCGAGATGTTAGGTTCCCTTAGGTTAGGATATACAACGTTATAGACGTATAGAATGTTCCCACCGAGAAGTAGGGTCCGACATGCCAGGAATGTTGTAAAATACACATCCGAGGTGTTAGGTTGCCTTAGGTTAGGATATACAACGTTATAGATGTATATAATGTCCCCATCGAGAAGTAGGCGACGACACGCCAGGTATGTTGTAAAATATTACATTCTACAAGTTAGGTTGCCTTAGGCTAGGATATATAATGTTATAGACGTATATAATGTTCCCACCGAGAAATAGGGACCGACGCGTCAGGAATGTTCTAAAATATTACACCCGAGATGTTAGGTTCCCTTAGGTTAGGATATACAACGTTATAGACGTATAGAATGTTCCCACCGAGAAATAGGGGCCGACGCGTCAGGAATGTTGTGAAATATTACACCCGAGATGTTAGGTTCCCTTAGGTTGGGATATACAACGTTATAGACGTATAGAATGTTCCCACCGAGAAGTAGGGTCCGACATGCCAGGAATGTTGTAAAATACACATCCGAGGTGTTAGGTTGCCTTAGGTTAGGATATACAACGTTATAGATGTATATAATGTCCCCATCGAGAAGCGGGCGACGACCCGCCAGGAATGTTTTTAAAATATTACATCCGAGATGCTATATTGCCTTACGACAGGATATATAACGTTATAGACGTATATGACGTTTCCACCGAGAAGTACGCGCTAACACGCAGGAATGTTGTCAAACATTACATCCGAGATGTCAGGTTGCCTTAGGCTAGGATATATAACGTTGTAGGCGTATATAATGTTACCACCGCGAACTACGGGCCGACACGCAGGAATGTTGTAAAATATTACATTCGACATGTTAGTTTGCTTTAGGCTAGCATATATAACATTATAGACGTATATAATGTTCCCACCGAGAAATAGGGGCCGACACGTCAGGCATGATGTAAAATATTACATTCGACATGTTAGGTCGCCTTAGGCTAGGATATATATCGTTATAGACGTATATAATGTCAACATCGAGAAGCAGGCGTCGACACGTCAGGAATGTTGTAGAATATTACATTCGACATGTTATGTTGCCATAGGCTAGGATATATATCGTTATAGACGTATATAATGTTCCCACCGAGACGTAGGGACCGACATGCCAGGAATGTTTTAAAATATTACATCCCAGATGTTAGGTTGCGTTAGATTAGGATATACAACGTTATAGACGTATAGAATGTTCCCACCGAGAAATAGGGGCCGACGCGTCAGGAATGTTGTAAAATATTACACCCGAAGTGTAAGGTTCCCTTAGGTTAGGATATATAACGTTATAGATGTATATAATGTCCCCATCGAGAAGCAGGCGACGACACGCCAGGAATGTTGTAAAATATTACATTCGACATGTTAGGTTGCCTTAAGCTAGGATATATAGCGTAATAGACGTTTATAATGTTCCCACCGAAAAGTAGGCGCCGACGTGCCAGGAATGTAGTAAAATATTACATCCGAGATGTTAGGTTACCTTAGGTTAAGATAAATAACGTTATTGATTTATATAATATTCCCAACGAGATATAGGGGCCGACGCGCCAGGAATGTTGTAAAATATTACAATCGACAAGTTAGGAATGCCTTAGGCTAGGATATATAACGTTATAGACGTATACACTCTTCCCACCGTGAAGTAGGTGCCGACGCGCCAGGAATGTTGAAAAATATCACATTCGACATGTTAGGTTGCCTTAGGTTAGGATATATAGCGTTATAGACGTATATAATGTTCCCACCGAGAAGTAGGGGCCGGCGCGCCTGGTATGTTGTAAACTATTACAATCGACATGATAGGTTGCCTTAGGCTAGGATATATAGCGTTATAGACGTATATAATGTGCCCACCGAGAAGTAGGTGCCGACGCGAAAGGAATGTTGTAAAATACTACACTCCACCTGTTAGGTTGCCTTAAGCTAGGATATATAGCGTTACAGACGTATGTAATGTTCCCACCGAGAAGTTGCGGCCGACGTGACAGGAATGTAGTAAAATATTACATTCGAGATGTTAGGTTGCCTTAGGTTAGGATATACAACGTTATAGAAGTATATAATTTTCCCACCGAGAAGTAGGCACTTGCATGCCAGGAATGTTGTAAAATATTACGGTAGAGGTGATAGGTTGCCTTAGTTTAGGATATATAACGTTATAGACGTATATACTGTTCCCACCGAGAAGTAGGTGCCGACGCGCCAGGTGTGCTGTAAAATATTACATTCGACATGTTAGGTTGCCTTAGGCTAGGATATATAGCGTTATAGACGTATATAATGTTCCCACCGAGAAGTAGGGGCCGACGGGTAAGGAATGTAGTAAAATATTACATCCGAGATGTTAGGTTGCCTTAGGCTAGAATATGTAGCGTTATAGACGTATACAATTGTCCCACCGAGAAGTAGGGGCCGACGAGCCAGGAGTGTTGTAAATTATTACATTCGACATGTTAGTTTGCTTACGCCTGGATATCTAACGTTATAGACGTATATAATGTTACCACAGAGAAGTAGGGACCGATGCGCCAGGAATGTTGTAAAATACTACATTCGACATGTTAGGTTGCCTTAAACTACGATGTATTGCGTTATAGACGTATATAATGTTCCCACCGAGCAGTAGGGGCCGACCCGCCAGGAATGTTGTAAAATACTACATCCGAGATGTTAGCTTGCCTTAGGTTAGGATATATAAGCTTATAGACTTATATAACGTTTACACCGAGACGTACGGGGCTACACGAAAGGGATTCTACAAAACATTACCTGCGAGGGGCTAGATGGGTTAGGTTACGTTATATTACGTTATAGACGTATATAATGTTCCCACCGAGAAGTAGGGTCCGGCCCGCCAGGAATGTAGTAAAATATTACACCCGAGATGTTAGGTTCCCTTAGGATAGGATATATAACGTTATAGACTTATATTATGTTACCACCGAGAACTACGGGCCGACACGCCAGGTATGTTCTAAAATATTACACCCGAGATTTTACGTTCCCTTAGGTTAGGATATATAACGTTATAGACGTATATAATGTTCACACCGAGGTGTAGGGACCGCCATGCCAGGAATGTTGTAGAATGTTACACTCGCGATGTTAGGTACCATCAGGTTAGGATGTACAAAGTTAGAGACGTACATAATGTCCCCATCGAGAAGCAGGAGCCAACGCGCCAGCAATGTTGTAAAACATTACATCCGAGATGTTAGGTTGCCTTAGGTTAGGATATATTTCGTCATAGACGTATATAGTGTTCCCACCCAGAAGTAGGGACAGACATGCCAGGAATGTGGTAAAATATTACATCCGAGATGTTAGGTTGCCTTAGGCTAGGATATATAACATTATTGACGTATATAATGTTTCCACGGAGGAGTAGGGACTTGCATGCCAGGAATGTTGTAAAATATTACGGTAGAGATGTTAGGTTGCCTTAGGCTAGGATATATAGCGTTATAGACGTATATAATGTTCCCACTGAGAAGTAGGGGCCGATGCGCCAGGAATGTTATAAAATATTACATTCGACATGTTAGGTTGCCTTAAGCTAGGATATATAGCGTTATAGACATATATAATTTTCCCACCGAGAGGTAGGGGCCGAAGTGACGGGAATGTTGTAAAATATTACATTCGACATGTTAGACTGCCTTAGGCAAGGACATATAGCGTTACAGACGTATATAATGTTCCCACCGAGAAGTAGGGGCCGGCGCGCCAGGAATGTAGTAAAATACTACATTCGAGATGTTAGGTTGCCTTAGGTTAGAATGTATAACGTTACAGACGTATATAATTTCCGCACCGAGACGTACGGGACGACACGAGCGAGATTCTGTAAATTATTACCAGCGAGGGGTTAGATGGGTCAGGTTAGGTTATATTGCGTTATAGACGTACATAATGTTCCCACCGAGAAGTACGTGCCGACGTGCCAGGAATGTTGTAAACTATTACATCCCAGATGTTTGGTTGCCTTAGGTTAGGATATATATCGTTATAGACGTATAGAATTTTCCCACCGAGACGTAGGGACCGACATGCCAGGAATGTTGTAAAATATTACATCCCAGATTTTAGGTTGCGTTAGGTTAGGATATACAATGTTATAGACGTATATAATGTCCCCAACGAGAAGCAGGCGACGACACGCCAGGAATGATGTAAAATATTAAATACCAGATATTAGGTTGCGTTAGGTTAGGATATACAACGTTATAGACGTATATAATGTTCGCACCGAGAAGTACGAACCGACACGGCAGGAATGTTGTAAAATATTATGGTGGAGATGTTAGTTTGCCTTAGGTTATGATATATAACGTTATGGACGTATATAATGTTCCCACCGAGAAATAGGGTCCGACGCGTCAGGAATGTTGTAAAATATTACACCCGAGATGTTAGGTTCCCTTAGGTTAGGATATAAAACGTTATATACGTATATAATGTCCCCAGCGAGAAGCAGGCGACGACACGCCAGGAATGTTGTAAAATATTACATCCGAGATGTTAGGTTCCCTTAGGTTAGGATATATAACGTTATAGACGTATATAATGTTCCCACCGAGAAGTAGGGGCCAACGAGCCAGGAATATGGTAAAATATTACATTCGACATGTTAAGTTGTCTTAGGTTAGGATATATAACGTTATAGACGTATATACAGTTCCCACCGAGAAGTAGTTGCCGACGCGCCAGGAATGTTGTAAAATATTACATCCGACATGTTAAGTTGCCTTAGGTTAGGATATATAACGTTATAGACGTATATACTGTTCCCACCGAGAAGTAGTTGCCGACGCGCCAGGAATATTGTAAAAATATTATATTCGACATGTTAGGTTGTCTCAGGCTAGAACATATAGCGTTAAAGACGTATGTAATATTCCCACCGAGAAATAGGGGCCGACACGCCAGGAATGTAGTAAAATATTACGCTCGACATTTTTGGTTGCCTTAAGGTAGGATATATGGCGTTGTAGACGTATATAATATTCCCACCGAGAAGGAGGGGCCAGCGCGCCAGGAATGTGGTAACATATTACATCCGGTATGTTAGGTTGCCTTAGGTTAGGATATATAACGTTATAGACGTATATAATGTTCCCACCCAGAAGTAGGGGCCGACGTGCCTGGAATGTAGTAAAATATTACGTCCGCGATGTTAGGTCGCCTTAGGCTAGGATATATAACGTTATAGGCGTATACAATGTTCCCACCGAGAAGTACGGTCCTACACGCCAGGAATGTTCTCAACTATTACATCCGAGGTGTTAGGTTGCCTTGGGTTAGGATATATATCGTTATAGACGTATATAATGTTCCCACCGAGACGTAGGCACCGACATGCCAGGAATGTTGTAAAATATTACATCCCAAATGTTAGGTTGCGTTAGGTTAGGCTATACAATGTTATAGACGTATATAATGTCCCCATCGAGAAGCAGGCGACGACACGCCAGAATGTTGTAAAATATTACATCCGAGATGTTAGGTTGCCTTAGGGTAGGATATATATCGTTATAGACGTATACAATGTTCCCACCGAGAAGTACGGGCGGACACGCCAGGAATGTTGTCAACTATTACATCCGAGATATTAGGTTGCCCTAGGTTAGGTTATATATTGTAATAGACGTATACAGTGTTTCCACCGAGAAGTAGGGACCGACATGACAGGAATGTCGTAAAATATTACATCCGAGATGTTAGGTTGCCTTAGGTTAGGATATACAAGGTTATAGATGTATATAATGTCCCCATCGAGAAGTAGGCGACGACACGCCAGGAATGTTGTAAAATATTACATTCGACATGTTTGGTTGCCTTAGGCTAGGATATATAACGTTATAAAAGTATATAATGCTCCCACCGAAAGATAGGGGCCGACGCGACAGGAATGTTGTAAAATATTACACCCGAGATGTTAGGTTCCCTTAGGTTAGGATATATAACGTTATAGACGTATATAATGTTCCCACCGAGAAGTAGGGGCCAACGAGCCAGGAATATGGTAAAATATTACATTCGACATGTTAAGTTGTCTTAGGTTAGGATATATAACGTTATAGACGTATATACAGTTCCCACCAAGAAGTAGTTTCCGACGCGCCAGGAATATTGTAAAATATTATATTCGACATGTTAGGTTGTCTCAGGGAAGGACATATAGCGTTATAGACATATATAATGTTCCCACCGAGAAGTAGGGGCCGACACGCCAGGAATGTTGTAAAACATTACATACGAGGTGTCAGGTTCCCTTAGGTTAGGATATATAACGTTATAGACGTATATAATGTTCCCACCGAGAAGGAGGTGCCGACGCGCCAGGAATGTTGTAAAATATTACATCCGAAATGTTAGGTTGCCTTAGGTTAGGATATATAACGTTATAGACGTATATACTGTTCCCACCGAGAAGCAGTTGCCGACGCGCCAGGAATATTGTAAAATATTACATCCGAGATGTTAGGTTGCCTTAGGTTAGGATATATAACGTTATAGACATATATAATGTTCCGACCGAGAAGTAGGGGCCGAAGTGACGGGAATGTTGTAAAATATTACATCCGGTATGTTAGGTTGCCTTAGGTTAGGATATATAACGTTATAGACGTATATAATGTTCCCACCCAGAAGTAGGGGCCGGCGCGCCAGGAATGTAGTAAAATATTACATCCTAGAAGTTAGGTTGCCTTAGGCTAGAATAAGTAACGTTATAGACGTATATAATGTTCCCACCGAGAAGTAGGGGCCGACGAGCCAGGAATGTAGTAAAATATTCCATCCGAGATGTTAGGTTGCCTTAGGCAAGGATATGTAGCATTACAGACGTATATAATGTTCCCACCGAGAAGGAGGTGCAGACGCGCCAGGAATGTTGTAAAATATTACATCCGACATGTTAAGTTGCCTTAGGTTAGGATATATAACGTTATAAACGTATATACTGTTCCCACCGAGAAGTAGTTGCCGACGCGCCAGGAATGTTGTAAAATATTACATCCGACATGTTAGGTTGTCTCAGCCTAGGACATATAGCGTTAAAGACGTATATAATATTCCCACCGAGAAATAGGGGCCGACACGCCAGGAATGTAGTAAAATATTACGCTCGACATTTTTGGTTGGCTTAAGTTAGGATATACGGCGTTATAGACGTATATAATGTTCCCACCGAGAAGTAGGGGCCGACGAGCCAGGAATGTTGTGAAATAAAACGCTCGACATGTTAGGTTGCCTTACGTTATGATATATAGCGATATAGACTTATATAATGTTCCCACCGAGAAGTAGGGGCCGGCGCGCCAGGAATGTAGTAGAATATTACATCCGAGAAGTTAGGTTGCCTTAGGCAAGGATATGTAGCATTACAGACGTGTATAATGTTCCCACCGAGAAGTAGGGGCCGGCGCGCCAGGAATGTGGTAAAATATTACATCCGGTATGTTAGGTTGCCTTAGGTTAGGATATATAACGTCATAGACGTATATAATGTTCCCACCCAGAAGTAGGGGCCGACGTGCGTGGAATGTAGTAAAATATTACATCCGCGATGTTAGGTCGCCTTAGGCTAGGATATATAACGTTATAGACGTATACAATGTTCCCACCGAGAAGTACGGTCCTACACGCCAGGAATGTTCTCAACTATTACATCCGAGGTGTTAGGTTGCCTTGGGTTAGGATATATATCGTTATAGACGTATATAATGTTCCCACCGAGACGTAGGCACCGACATGCCAGGAATGTTGTAAAATATTACATCCCAAATGTTAGGTTGCGTTAGGTTAGGCTATACAATGTTATAGACGTATATAATGTCCCCATCGAGACGCAGGCGACGACACGCCAGAATGTTGTAAAATATTACATCCGAGATATTAGGTTGCGTTAGGTTAGGATATACAACGTTATAGACGTATATAATGTTCGCACCGAGAAGTACGAACCGACACGCCAGGAATGTTGTAAAATATTATGGTAGAGATGTTAGGTTGCCTTAGGTTATGATATATAACGTTATGGACGTATATAATGTTCCCACCGAGAAATAGGGTCCGACGCGTCAGGAATGTTGTAAAATATTACACCCGAGATGTTAGGTTCCCTTAGGTTAGGATATAAAACGTTATACACGTATATAATGTCCCCAGCGAGAAGCAGGCGACGACACGCCAGGAATGTTGTAAAATATTACATCCGAGATGTTAGGTTCCCTTAGGTTAGGATATATAACGTTATAGACGTATATAATGTTCCCACCGAGAAGTAGGGGCCAACGAGCCAGGAATATGGTAAAATATTACATTCGACATGTTAAGTTGTCTTAGGTTAGGATATATAACGTTATAGACGTATATACAGTTCCCACCGAGAAGTAGTTGCCGACGCCCCAGGAATATTGTACATTATTACATTCGACATGTTAGGTTGTCTCAGGCTAGGACATATAGCGTTATAGACATATATAATGTTCCCACCGAGAAATAGGGGCCGACACGCCAGGAATGTTGTAAAACATTACATCCGAGGTGTCAGGTTCCCTTAGGTTAGGATATATAACGTTATAGACGTATATAATGTTCCCACCGAGAAGGAGGTGCCGACGCGCCAGGAATGTTGTAAAATATTACATCCGACATGTTAGGTTGTCTCAGCCTAGGACATATAGCGTTAAAGACGTATATAATATTCCCACCGAGAAATAGGGGCCGACACGCCAGGAATGTAGTAAAATATTACGCTCGACATTTTTGGTTGGCTTAAGTTAGGATATACGGCGTTATAGACGTATATAATGTTCCCACCGAGAAGTAGGGGCCGACGAGCCAGGAATGTTGTGAAATAAATGGATCGACATGTTAGGTTGCCTTACGTTATGATATATAGCGATATAGACGTATATAATGTTCCCACCGAGAAGTAGGGGCCGGCGCGCCAGGAATGTAGTAGAATATTACATCCGAGAAGTTAGGTTGCCTTAGGCAAGGATATGTAGCATTACAGACGTGTATAATGTTCCCACCGAGAAGTAGGGGCCGGCGCACCAGGAATGTAGTAAAATATAACATCCGAGAAGTTAGGTTGCCTTAGGCTAGAATAAGTAACGTTATAGACGTATATAATGTTCCCACCTAGAAGTAGGGGCCGACGAGCCAGGAATGTAGTAAAATATTCCATCCGAGATGTTAGGTTGCCTTAGGTTAGGATATATAACGTTATAGACTTATATACTGTTCCCACCGAGAAGTAGGTGCCGACGCCACAGGAATGATGTAAAATTTTACATTCGACATGTTAGGATTGCCTTAGGCTAGGATATATAACTTCCTAGACGTATATACTGCTCCGACCGAGAAGTAGGTGCCGACGCGCCAGGAATGTTTGAAAAATATTACGCTCGACAAGTTAGGTTGCCAGAGGCTAGGATATATAGAGTTAAAGACGTATATAATGATCCCACCGAGAAATAGGGGCCGACACGCCAGGAATGTTGTAAAACATTACATCCGACATGTTAAGTTGCCTTAGGATAGGATATATAACGTTATAGACGTATATACTGTTCCCACCGAACAGTAGTTGCCGACGCCCCGGAATATTGTAAATTATTACATTCGACATGTTAGGTTGTCTCAGGCTAGGACATATAGCGTTAAAGACGTATATAATGTTCCCACCGAGAAATAGGGGCCGACACGCCAGGAATGTAGTAAAATATTACGCTCGACATTTTTGGTTGCCTTAAGTTAGGATATATGGCGTTATAGACGTATATAATGTTCCCACCGAGAAGTAGGGGCCAGCGCGCCAGGAATGTGGTAAAATATTACATCCGGTATGTTAGGTTGCCTTAGGTTAGGATATATAACGTTATAGACGTATATAATGTTCCCACCCAGAAGTAGGGGCCGACGTGCCTGGAATGTAGTAAAATATTACATCCGCGATGTTAGGTCGCCTTAGGCTAGGATATATAACGTTATAGACGCATACAATGTTCCCACCGAGAAGTACGGTCCTACACGCCAGGAATGTTCTCAACTATTACATCCGAGGTGTTAGGTTGCCTTGGGTTAGGATATATATCGTTATAGACGTATATAATGTTCCCACCGAGACGTAGGCACCGACATGCCAGGAATGTTGTAAAATATTACATCCCAAATGTTAGGTTGCGTTAGGTTAGGCTATACAATGTTATAGACGTATATAATGTCCCCATCGAGACGCAGGCGACGACACGCCAGAATGTTGTAAAATATTACATCCGAGATGTTAGGTTGCCTTAGGGTAGGATATATATCGTTATAGACGTATACAATGTTCCCACCGAGAAGTACGGGCGGACACGCCAGGAATGTTGTCAACTATTACATCCGAGATATTAGGTTGCCCTAGGTTAGGTTATATATTGTAATAGACGTATACAATGTTTCCACCGAGAAGTAGGGAACGACATGACAGGAAGGTCGTAAAATATTACATCCGAGATGTTAGGTTGCCTTAGGTTAGGATATACAAGGTTATAGATGTGTATAATGTCCCCATCGAGAAGTAGGCGACGACACGCCAGGAATGTTGTAAAATATTACATTCGACGTGTTTGGTTGCCTTAGGCTAGGATATATAACGTTATAAAAGTATATAATGCTCCCACCGAAAGATAGGGGCCGACGCGACAGGAATGTTGTAAAATATTACACCCGAGATGCTAGGTTCCCTTAGGTTAGGATATGCAACGTTATAGACATATAGAATGTTCCCACCGAGACGTAGGGACCGACATGCCAGGAATGTTGTAAAATATTACATCCCAGATTTTAGGTTGCGTTAGGTTAGGATATACAACGTTATAGACGTATATAATGTCCCCATCGAGAAGCAGGCGACGACACGCCAGAAATGATGTAAAATATTAAATCCCAGATGTTAGGTTGCGTTAGGTTAGGATATACAACGTTATAGACGTACATAATGTCCCCATCGAGAAGCAGGCGACGACACGCCAGGAACGTTGTAAAATATTACATCCGAGATGTTAGATTGCTTAGGCTAGGATATATATCGTTATAGACGTATACAATGTTCCCACCGAGAAGTAGGGACCGACATGCCAGGAATGTTGTAAAATATTACATCCCAGATTATAGTTTGCGTTAGGTTAGGATATACAACGTTATAGAAGTATATAATGTCACCATCGAGAAGCAGGCGACGACACGCCAGGAATGATGTAAAATATTAAATCCCAGATATTAGGTTGCGTTAGGTTAGGATATACAACGTTATAGACGTATATAATGTTCGCACCGAGAAGTACGAACCGACACGCCAGGAATGTTGTAAAATATTACATCCGAGATGTTAGGATTACCTTAGGCTAGGATATATATCGTTATAGACGTATATAATGTTCCGACCGAGAAGTAAGGGCCGGCGCGGCGGGAATGTAGTAAAATATAACATCCGATATGTTAGGTTGCCTTAGGCTAGGATATGTAACGTTATCGACGTATATAATGTTCCCACCGAGAAGTAGGGGCCGGCGCGCCAGGAATGTAGTAAAATATTACATCCGAGATGTTAGGTTATCTTAGGTTAGGATATATAACGTTATTGATTCATATAATGTTCCCACCGAGAAATAGGGGCCGACGCGCCAGGAATGATGTAAAATTTTACATTCGACATGTTAGGATTGCCTTAGGCTAGGATATATAACGTTATATACGTATATACTGTTCCGACCGAGAAGTAGGTGCCGACGCGCCAGGAATGTTGTAAAATATTACGCTCGACAAGTTATGTTGCCAGAGGCTAGGATATATAGAGTTAAAGACGTATATAATGTACCCACCGAGAAATAGGGGCCAACGAGCCAGGAATGTGGTAAAATATTACATTCGACATGTTAAGTTGTCCTAGGTTAGGATATATAACGTTATAGACGTATATAATGTTCCCACCGAGAAGGAGGTGCCGACGCGCCAGGAATGTTGTAAAATATTACATCCGACATGTTAAGTTGCCTTAGGTTAGGATATATAACGTTATAGACGTATATACTGTTCCCACCGAGAAGTAGTTGCCGACGCGCCAGGAATATTGTAAAATATTACATTCGACATGTTAGGTTGTCTCAGGCTACGACATACAGCGGTAAAGACGTATATAATATTCCCACCGAGAAATAGGGGCCGACACGCCAGGAATGTAGTAAAATATTACGCTCGACATTTTTGGTTGGCTTAAGTTAGGATATATGGCGTTATAGACGTATATAATGTTCCCACCGAGAAGTAGGGGCCGACGAGCCAGGAATGTTGTAGAATATTACGATCGACATGTTAGGTTGCCTTACGTTATGATATATAGCGATATAGACGTATATAATGTTCCCACCGAGAAGTAGGGGCCGGCGCGCCAGGAATGTAGTGAAATATTACATCCGAGATGTTAGGTTGCCTTAGGCAAGGATATGTAGCATCACAGACGTATATAATGTTCCCACTGAGAAGTAGGAGCCGGCTTGCCAGGAATGTAGTAAAATATAACATCCGAGACGTTAGGTTGCCTTAGGCTAGAATAAGTAACGTTATAGACGTATATAATGTTTCCACCGAGAAGTAGGGGCCGACGAGCCAGGAATGTAGTAAAATATTACATCCGAGATGTTAGGATTGCCTTAGGCTAGGATATATAACGTTATAGACGTATATAATGTTTCCACCGAGAAGTAAGGGCCGGCGCGGCGGGAATGTAGTAAAATATAACATCCGAGATGTTAGGTTGCCTTAGGCTAGGATATGTAACGTTATCGACGTATATAATGTTCCCACCGAGAAGTAGGGGCCGGCGCGCCAGGAATGTAGTAAAACATTACATCCGAGATGTTAGGTTGCCTTAGGTTAGGATATATAACGTTATTGATTCATATAATGTTCCCACCGAGGAATAGGGGCCGACACGCCAGGAATGTTGTAAAACATTACATCCGAGGTGTTAGGTTCCCTTAGGTTAGAATATATAACGTTATAGACGTATATAATGTCCCCACCGAGAAGTAGGGGCCGGCGCGCCGGGAATGTACTAAAATATTACATCCGAGATGTTAGGATTGCCTTAGGCTAGGATATATATCCTTATAGACGTATATAATGTTCCCACCGAGAAGTAGGGTCCGAAGTGACGGGAATGTTGTAAAATATTACATCCGAGATGTTAGGTTGCCTTAGGTTAGGATATATAACTTTATTGACTTATATAATGTTCCCACCGAGAAATAGGGGCCGACGCGCCAGGAATGATGTAAAATTTTACATTCGACATGTTAGGATTGCCTTAGGCTAGGATATATAACGTTATATACGTATATACTGTTCCGACCGAGAAGTAGGTGCCGACGCGCCAGGAATGTTGTAAAATATTACGCTCGACAAGTTAGGTTGCCAGAGGCTAGGATATATAGAGTTAAAGACGTATATAATGTACCCACCGAGAAATAGGGGCCAACGAGCCAGGAATGTGGTAAAATATTAAATTCGACATGTTAAGTTGTCCTAGGTTAGGATATATAACGTTATAGACGTATATAATGTTCCCACCGAGAAGGAGGTGCCGACGCGCCAGGAATGTTGTAAAGTATTACATCCGACATGTTAAGTTGCCTTAGGTTAGGATATATAACGTTATAGACGTATATACTGTTCCCAACGAGAAGTAGTTGCCGACGCGCCAGGAATATTGTAAAATATTACATTCGACATGTTAGGTTGTCTCAGGCTACGACATACAGCGGTAAAGACGTATATAATATTCCCACCGAGAAATAGGGGCCGACACGCCAGGAATGTAGTAAAATATTACGCTCGACATTTTTGGTTGGCTTAAGTTAGGATATATGGCGTTATAGACGTATATAATGTTCCCACCGAGAAGTAGGGGCCGACGAGCCAGGAATGTTGTAGAATATTACGATCGACATGTTAGGTTACCTTACGTTATGATATATAGCGATATAGACGTATATAATGTTCCCACCGAGAAGTAGGGGCCGGCGCGCCAGGAATGTAGTGAAATATTACATCCGAGATGTTAGGTTGCCTTAGGCAAGGATATGTACCATCACAGACGTATATAATGTTCCCACTGAGAAGTAGGAGCCGGCTTGCCAGGAATGTAGTAAAATATAACATCCGAGACGTTAGGTTGCCTTAGGCTAGAATAAGTAACGTTATAGACGTATATAATGTTTCCACCGAGAAGTAGGGGCCGACGAGCCAGGAATGTAGTAAAATATTACATCCGAGATGTTAGGTTGCCTTAGGCAAGGATATGTAGCATTACAGACGTATATAATGTTCCCACTGAGAAGTAGGAGCCGCCTTGCCAGGAATGGAGTAAAATATAACATCCGAGAAGTTAGGTTGCCTTAGGCTAGAATAAGTAACGTTATAGACGTATATAATGTTCCCATCGAGAAGTAGGGGCCGACGAGCCAGGAATGTAGTAAAATATTACATCCGAGATGTTAGGTTGCCTTAGGCTAGGATATATAACGTTATAGACGTATATAATGTTCTCACCGAGAAGTAGGTGCCGAAGTGACGGGAATGTTGTAAAATATTACATTCGACATGCTAGTTTGCCTTAGGCTAGGATATATAGCGTTATAGACTTATATAATGTTCCCACCGAGAAGTAGCGGCCGACGTGCCAGGAATGTTGTAAAATATTACATCCGAGATGTTAGGATTGCCTTAGGCTAGGATATATAACGTTATAGACGTATATAATGTTTCCACCGAGAAGTAGGGGCCGGTGCGCCACGAATGTAGTAAAATATTACATCCGAGATGTTAGGTTGCCTTAGACTGGGATATATGGCGTCATAGACGTATATAAAGTTCCCACCGAGAAATAGGGGCCCACACGCCAGGAATGTTGTAAAACATTACATCCGAGGTGTTAGGTTCCCTTAGGCTAGAATAAGTAACGTTATAGACGTATATAATGTTCCCTCCGAGAAGTAGGGGCCGACGAGCGAGGAATGTAGTAAAATATTACATCCGAGATGTTAGGTTGCCTTAGGTTAGGATATATAACGTTATAGACGTATATTATGTTCCCACCGACAAGTTGGTGCCGAAGTGAAGGGAATGTTGTAAAACATTACATCCGAGATGTTAGGTTGCCTTAGGTTAGGATACATAACGTTATTGACTTATATAATGTTCCCACCGAGAAATAGGGGCCGACACGCCAGGAATGTTGTAAAACATTACATCCGAGGTGTTAGGTTCCCTTAGGTTAGGATATTTAAGGTTATTGACATATATAATTGTCCCACCGAGAAGTAGGGGCCGTCGCGCCAGGAATGTTGTAAAATATTACACGCGACATGGTAGGTTGCCTTAGGCTAGTATATATAGCTTTATAAACGTATATAATGTTCCCGCCGAGAAGTAGGGTCAGGCGAGCCAGGAATGTTGTTAAATAATACGCTCGACATGTTAGGTTTCCTTAGGCTATGATATATAGCGATATAGACGTATATAATGTTCCCACCTAGAAGCAGGGGTCGGCGCGCCAGGAATGTGGTAAAATATTACATTCGACATGTTAAGTTGTCCTAGGTTAGGATATATAACGTTATAGAGGTATATAATGTTCCCACCGAGAAGGAGATGCCGACGCGCCAGGAATGTTGTAAAATATTACACCCGACATGTTAAGTTGCCATAGGTTAGGATATATAACGTTATAGACGTATATACTGCTCCCACCGGGAAGTAGTTGCCGACGCGCCAGGAATATTGTAAAATATTACATTCGACATGTTAGGTTGTCTCAGGCTAGGACATATAGCGTTAAAGGCGTATATAATATTCCCACCGAGAAACAGGGGCCGACACGCCAGGAATGTAGTAAAATATTACGCTCGACATGTTAGGTTGCCTTAAGTTAGGATATATGGCGTTATAGACGTATATAATGTTCCCACCGAGGAGTAGGGGCCAGCGCGCCAGGAATGTGGTAAAATATTACATCCGGTATGTTAGGTTGCCTTAGGTTAGGATATATAACGTTATGGACGTATATAATGTTCCCACCCAGAAGTTGGGGCCAACGAGCCAGCAATGTGGTAAAATATTACATTCGACATGTTAAGTTGTCCTAGGTTAGGATATATAACGTTATAGACGTATATAATGTTCCCACCGAGAAGGAGGTGCCGACGCGCCAGGAATGTTGTAAAATATTACATCCGACATGTTAAGTTGGCTTAGGTTAGGATATATAACGTTATAGACGTATATACTGTTCCCACCGAGAAGTAGTTGCCGACGCGCCAGGAATATTGTAAAATATTACATTCGACATGTTAGGTTGTCTCAGGCTAGGACATACAGCGGTAAAGACGTATATAATATTCCCACCGAGAAATAGGGGCCGACACGCCAGGAATGTAGTAAAATATTACGCTCGACATTTTTGGTTGGCTTAAGTTAGGATATATGGCGTTATAGACGTATATAATGTTCCCACCGAGAAGTAGGGGCCGACGAGCCAGGAATGTTGTAGAATATTACGATCGACATGTTAGGTTGCCTTACGTTATGATATATAGCGATATAGACGTATATAATGTTCCCACCGAGAAGTAGGGGCCGGCGCGCCAGGAATGTAGTGAAATATTACATCCGAGATGTTAGGTTGCCTTAGGCAAGGATATGTAGCATTACAGACGTATATAATGTTCCCACTGAGAAGTAGGAGCCGGCTTGCCAGGAATGTAGTAAAATATAACATCCGAGAAGTTAGGTTGCCTTAGGCTAGAATAAGTAACGTTACAGGCGTATATAATGTTCCCATCGAGAAGGAGGTGCCGACGCGCCAGGAATGTTGTAAAATATTACATCCGACATGTTAAGTTGGCTTAGGTTAGGATATATAACGTTATAGACGTATATACTGTTCCCACCGAGAAGTAGTTGCCGACGCGCCAGGAATATTGTAAAATATTACATTCGACATGTTAGGTTGTCTCAGGCTAGGACATACAGCGGTAAAGACGTATATAATATTCCCACCGAGAAATAGGGGCCGACACGCCAGGAATGTAGTAAAATATTACGCTCGACATTTTTGGTTGGCTTAAGTTAGGATATATGGCGTTATAGACGTATATAATGTTCCCACCGAGAAGTAGGGGCCGACGAGCCAGGAATGTTGTAGAATATTACGATCGACATGTTAGGTTGCCTTACGTTATGATATATAGCGATATAGACGTATATAATGTTCCCACCGAGAAGTAGGGGCCGGCGCGCCAGGAATGTAGTGAAATATTACATCCGAGATGTTAGGTTGCCTTAGGCAAGGATATGTAGCATTACAGACGTATATAATGTTCCCACTGAGAAGTAGGAGCCGGCTTGCCAGGAATGTAGTAAAATATAACATCCGAGAAGTTAGGTTGCCTTAGGCTAGAATAAGTAACGTTACAGACGTATATAATGTTCCCACCGAGAAGTAGGGGCCGACGAGCCAGGAATGTAGTAAAATATTACACCCGAGATGTTAGGTTGCCTTAGGCTAGGATATATAACGTTATAGACGTATATAATGTTCTCACCGAGAAGTAGGTGCCGAAGTGACGGGAATGTTGTAAAATATTACATCCGAGATATTAGGTTGCCTTAGACTAGGATATATAACGTTATAGACGTATATAACGTTCCCACCGAGAAGTAGGGGCCGAAGTGACGGGAATGTTGTAAAATATTACATTCGACATGTGAGTTTGCCTTAGGCTAGGATATATAGCTTTATAGACGTATATAATGTTCCCACCGAGAAGTAGGGGCCGACGTGCCAGGAATGTAGTAAAATATTACATCCGAGATGTTAGGCTGCCTTAGGTTAGGATATATAGCGTTATAGACGTATATAATGTTCCCAACGAGAAGTAGGGGCCGACGTGCCAGGAATGTAGTAAAATATTACATCCGAGATGTTAGGTTGCCTTAGGTTAGGATATATGGCGTCATAGACGTATATAATGTTCCCACCGAGAAATAGGGGCCGACACGCCAGGAATGTTGTAAAACATTACATCCGAGGTGTTAGGTTCCCTTAGGTTAGGATATATAACGTTATAGACGTATATAATGTTCCCACCGAGAAGGAGGTGCCGACTCGCCAGGAATGTTGTAAAATATTACGTCCGACATGTTAAGTTGCCTTAGGTTAGGATAAATAACGTTATAGACGTATATACTGTTCCCACCGAGAAGTAGTTGCCGACGCGCCAGGAATATTGTAAAATATTACATTCGACATGTTAGGTTGTCTCAGGCTAGGACATATAGCGTTAAAGACGTATATAATGTTCCCACCGAGAAATAGGGGCCGACACGCCAGGAATGTAGTAAAATATTACGCTCGACATTTTTGGTTGCCTTAGGTTAGGATATATGGCGTTATAGACGTATATAATGTTCCCACCGAGAAGTAGGGGCCAACGCACCAGGAATGTGGTAAAATATTACATCCGGTATGTTAGGTTGCCTTAGGTTAGGATATATAACGTTATAGACGTATATAATGTTCCCACCGAGAAGTAGGGGCCGGCGCGCCGGGAATGTAGTAAAATATAACATCCGAGATGTTAGGTTGCCTTAGGCTAGGATATATAACGTTATAGACGTATATAATGTTCCCACCGAGAAGTAGGTGCCGAAGTGACGGGAATGTTGTAAAATATTACATTCGACATGCTAGTTTGCCTTAGGCTAGGATATATAGCGTTATAGACTTATATAATGTTCCCACCGAGAAGTAGTGGCCGACGTGCCAGGAATGTTGTAAAATATTACATCCGAGATTTTAGGATTGCCTTAGGCTAGGATATATAACGTTATAGACGTATATAATGTTCCCACCGAGAAATAGAGGCCGACACGCCAGGAATGTTGTAAAATATTACATCCGAGGTGTTAGGTTGCCTTAGGTTAGGATATATAACGTTATAGACGTATATAATGTTCCCACCGAGAAGTAAGGGCCGGCGCGGCGGGAATGTAGTAAAATATAACATCCGATATGTTAGGTTGCCTTAGGCTAGGATATGTAACGTTATCGACGTATATAATGTTCCCACCGAGAAGTAGGGGCCGGCGCGCCAGGAATGTAGTAAAATATTACATCCGAGATGTTAGGTTGCCTTAGGTTAGGATATATAACGTTATTGATTCATATAATGTTCCCACCGAGGAATAGGGGCCGACACGCCAGGAATGTTGTAAAACATTACATCCGAGATGTTAGGATTACCTTAGGCTAGGATATATAACGTTATAGACGTATATAATGTTCCCACCGAGAAGTAAGGGCCGGCGCGGCGGGAATGTAGTAAAATATAACATCCGATATGTTAGGTTGCCTTAGGCTAGGATATGTAACGTTATCGACGTATATAATGTTCCCACCGAGAAGTAGGGGCCGGCGCGCCAGGAATGTAGTAAAATATTACATCCGAGATGTTAGGTTGCCTTAGGTTAGGATATATAACGTTATTGATTCATATAATGTTCCCACCGAGGAATAGGGGCCGACACGCCAGGAATGTTGTAAAACATTACATCCGAGGTGTTAGATTCCCTTAGGTTAGGATATATAACGTTATAGACGTATATAATGTCCCCACCGAGAAGTAGGGGCCGGCGCGCCGGGAATGTACTAAAATATTACATCCGGGATGTTAGGATTGCCTTAGGCTAGGATATATATCCTTATAGACGTATATAATGTTCCCACCGATAAGTAGGGTCCGAAGTGACGGGAATGTTGTAAAATATTACATCCGAGATGTTAGGTTGCCTTAGGTTAGGATATATAACTTTATTGACTTATATAATGTTCCCACCGAGAAATAGGGGCCGACGCGCCAGGAATGATGTAAAATTTTACATTCGACATGTTAGGATTGCCTTAGGCTAGGATATATAACGTTATATACGTATATACTGTTCCGACCGAGAAGTAGGTGCCGACGCGCCAGGAATGTTGTAAAATATTACGCTCGACAAGTTAGGTTGCCAGAGGCTAGGATATATAGAGTTAAAGACGTATATAATGTACCCACCGAGAAATAGGGGCCAACGAGCCAGGAATGTGGTAAAATATTACATTCGACATGTTAAGTTGTCCTAGGTTAGGATATATAACGTTATAGACGTATATAATGTTCCCACCGAGAAGGAGGTGCCGACGCGCCAGGAATGTTGTAAAATATTACATCCGACATGTTAAGTTGTCTTAGGTTAGGATATATGGCGTTATAGACGTATATAATGTTCTCACCGAGAAGTAGGTGCCGAAGTGACGGGAATGTTGTAAAATATTACATTCGACATGCTAGTTTGCCTTAGGCTAGGATATATAGCGTTATAGACTTATATAATGTTCCCACCGAGAAGTAGTGGCCGACGTGCCAGGAATGTTGTAAAATATTACATCCGAGGTGTTAGGTTCCCTTAGGTTAGGATATATAACGTTATAGACTTATATACTGTTCCCACCGAGAAGTAGGTGCCGACGCGCCAGGAATGTTGTAAAATATTACATCCGACATGTTAAGTTGCCTTAGGTTAGGATATATAACGTTATAGACGTATATACTGTTCCCACCGAGAAGTAGTTGCCGACGCGCCAGGAATATTGTAAAATATTACATTCGACATGTTAGGTTGTCTCAGGCTAGGACATATAGCGTTAAAGACGTATATAATGTTCCCACCGAGAAATAGGGGCCGACACGCCAGGAATGTAGTAAAATATTACGCTCGACATTTTTGGTTGCCTTAGGTTAGGATATATGGCGTTATAGACGTATATAATGTTCCCACCGAGAAGTAGGGGCCAGCGCGCCAGGAATGTGGTAAAATATTACATCCGGTATGTTAGGTTGCCTTAGGTTAGGATATATAACGTTACAGACGTATATAATGTTCCCACCGAGAAGTAGGGGCCGGCGCGCCGGGAATGTAGTAAAATATAACATCCGAGATGTTAGGTTGCCTTAGGCTAGGATATATAACGTTATAGAGGTATATAATGTTCCCACCGAGAAATAGGGGCCGACACGCCAGGAATGCTGTAAAGCATTACATCCGAGGTGTTAGGTTGCCTTAGGCTAGGATATATAGCGTTATAGGCGTATATAATGTTCCCAGCGAGAAGTAGGGGCCGACGAGCCAGGAATGTTGTAGAATATTACGATCGACATGTTAGGTTGCCTTACGTTATGATATATAGCGATATAGACGTATATAATGTTCCCACCGAGAAGTAGGGGCCGGCTTGCCAGGAATGTAGTAAAATATAACATCCGAGAAGTTAGGTTGCCTTAGGCTAGAATAAGTAACGTTATAGACGTATATAATGTTTCCACCGAGAAGTAGGGGCCGACGAGCCAGGAATGTAGTAAAATATTACATCCGAGATGTTAGGTTGCCTTAGGCAAGGATATGTAGCATTACAGACGTATATAACGTTCCCACTGAGAAGTAGGAGCCGGCTTGCCAGGAGTGTAGTAAAATATAACATCCGAGAAGTTAGGTTGCCTTAGGCTAGAATAAGTAACGTTATAGACGTATATAATGTTCCTACCGAGAAATAGGGGCCGACGAGCCAGGAATGTAGTAAAATATTACATCCGAGATGTTAGGTTGCCTTAGGCTAGGATATATAACGTTATAGACGTATATAATGTTCTCACCGAGAAGTAGGTGCCGAAGTGACGGGAATGTTGTAAAATATTACATTCGACATGCTAGTTTGCCTTAGGCTAGGATATATAGCGTTATAGACTTATATAATGTTCCCACCGAGAAGTAGTGGCCGACGTGCCAGGAATGTTGTAAAATATTACATCCGAGATGTCAGGATTGCCTTAGGCTAGGATATATAACGTTATAGACGTATATAATGTTCCCACCGAGAAGTAGGGGCCGGTGCGCCACGAATGTAGTAAAATATTACATCCGAGATGTTAGGTGGCCTTAGACTAGGATATATGGCGTCATAGACGTATATAATGTTCCCACCGAGAAATAGGGGCCGACACGCCAGGAATGTTGTAAAACATTACATCCGTGGCGTTAGGTTCCCTTAGGTTAGGATATATAACGTTATAGACGTATATAATGTCCCCACCGAGAAGTAGTTGCCGACGCGCCAGGAATATTGTAAAATATTACATTCGACATGTTAGGTTGTCTCAGGCTAGGACATACAGCGGTAAAGACGTATATAATATTCCCACCGAGAAATAGGGGCCGACACGCCAGGAATGTAGTAAAATATTACGCTCGACATTTTTGGTTGGCTTAAGTTAGGATATATGGCGTTAGAGACGTATATAATGTTCCCACCGAGAAGTAGGGGCCGACGAGCCAGGAATGTTGTAGAATATTACGATCGACATGTTAGGTTGCCTTACGTTATGATATATAGCGATATAGACGTATATAATGTTCCCACCGAGAAGTAGGGGCCGGCGCGCCAGGAATGTAGTGAAATATTACATCCGAAATGTTAGGTTACCTTAGGCAAGGATATGTAGCATCACAGACGTATATAATGTTCCCACTGAGAAGTAGGAGCCGGCTTGCCAGGAATGTAGTAAAATATAACATCCGAGAAGTTAGGTTGCCTTAGGCTAGAATAAGTAACGTTATAGACGTATATAATGTTTCCACCGAGAAGTAGGGGCCGACGAGCCAGGAATGTAGTGAAATATTACATCCGAGATGTTAGGTTGCCTTAGGCAAGGATATGTAGCATTACAGACGTATATAACGTTCCCACTGAGAAGTAGGAGCCGGCTTGCCAGGAGTGTAGTAAAATATAACATCCGAGAAGTTAGGTTGCCTTAGGCTAGAATAAGTAACGTTATAGACGTATATAATGTTCCCACCGAGAAGTAGGGGCCGACGAGCCAGGAATGTAGTAAAATATTACATCCGAGATGTTAGGTTGCCTTAGGCTAGGATATATAACGTTATAGACGTATATAATGTTCTCACCGAGAAGTAGGTGCCGAAGTGACGGGAATGTTGTAAAATATTACATTCGACATGCTAGTTTGCCTTAGGCTAGGATATATAGCGTTACAGACTTATATAATGTTCCCACCGAGAAGTAGTGGCCGACGTGCCAGGAATGTTGTAAAATATTACATCCGAGATGTTAGGATTGCCTTAGGCTAGGATATATAACGTTATAGACGTATATAATGTTTCCACCGAGAAGTAGGGGCCGGTGCGCCACGAATGTAGTAAAATATTACATCCGAGATGTTAGGTTGCCTTAGACTGGGATATATGGCGTCATAGACGTATATAATGTTCCCACCGAGAAATAGGGGCCGACACGCCAGGAATGTTGTAAAACATTACATCCGAGGTGTTAGGTTCCCTTAGGTTAGGATATATAACGTTATAGACTTATATACTGTTCCCACCGAGAAGTAGGTGCCGACGCGCCAGGAATGTTGTAAAATATTACATCCGACATGTTAAGTTGCCTTAGGTTAGGATATATAACGTTATAGACGTATATACTGTTCCCACCGAGAAGTAGTTGCCGACGCGCCAGGAATATTGTAAAATATTACATTCGACATGTTAGGTTGTCTCAGGCTAGGACATATAGCGGTAAAGACGTATATAATATTCCCACCGAGAAATAGGGGCCGACACGCCAGGAATGTAGTAAAATATTAGGCTCGACATTTTTGGTTGGCTTAAGTTAGGATATATGGCGTTATAGACGTATATAATGTTCCCACCGAGAAGTAGGGGCCGACGAGCCCAGGAATGTTGTAGAATATTACGATCGACATGTTAGGTTGCCTTACGTTATGATATATAGCGATATAGACGTATATAATGTTCCCACCGAGAAGTAGGGGCCAGCGCGCCAGGAATGTGGTAAAATATTACATCCGGTATGTTAGGTTGCCTTAGGTTAGGATATATAACGTTACAGACGTATATAATGTTCCCACCGAGAAGTAGGGGCCGGCGCGCCGGGAATGTAGTAAAATATAACATCCGAGATGTTAGGTTGCCTTAGGCTAGGATATATAACGTTATAGAGGTATATAATGTTCCCACCGAGAAATAGGGGCCGACACGCCAGGAATGCTGTAAAGCATTACATCCGAGGTGTTAGGTTGCCTTAGGCTAGGATATATAGCGTTATAGGCGTATATAATGTTCCCACCGAGAAGTAGGGGCCGACGAGCCAGGAATGTTGTAGAATATTACGATCGACATGTTAGGTTGCCTTACGTTATGATATATAGCGATATAGACGTATATAATGTTCCCACCGAGAAGTAGGGGCCGGCTTGCCAGGAATGTAGTAAAATATAACATCCGAGAAGTTAGGTTGCCTTAGGCTAGAATAAGTAACGTTATAGACGTATATAATGTTTCCACCGAGAAGTAGGGGCCGACGAGCCAGGAATGTAGTAAAATATTACATCCGAGATGTTAGGTTGCCTTAGGCAAGGATATGTAGCATTACAGACGTATATAACGTTCCCACTGAGAAGTAGGAGCCGGCTTGCCAGGAGTGTAGTAAAATATAACATCCGAGAAGTTAGGTTGCCTTAGGCTAGAATAAGTAACGTTATAGACGTATATAATGTTCCTACCGAGAAGTAGGGGCCGACGAGCCAGGAATGTAGTAAAATATTACATCCGAGATGTTAGGTTGCCTTAGGCTAGGATATATAACGTTATAGACGTATATAATGTTCTCACCGAGAAGTAGGTGCCGAAGTGACGGGAATGTTGTAAAATATTACATTCGACATGCTAGTTTGCCTTAGGCTAGGATATATAGCGTTATAGACTTATATAATGTTCCCACCGAGAAGTAGTGGCCGACGTGCCAGGAATGTTGTAAAATATTACATCCGAGATGTCAGGATTGCCTTAGGCTAGGATATATAACGTTATAGACGTATATAATGTTCCCACCGAGAAGTAGGGGCCGGTGCGCCACGAATGTAGTAAAATATTACATCCGAGATGTTAGGTTGCCTTAGACTAGGATATATGGCGTCATAGACGTATATAATGTTCCCACCGAGAAATAGGGGCCGACACGCCAGGAATGTTGTAAAACATTACATCCGAGGTGTTAGGTTGACTTAGGCTAGGATATATAGCGTTATAGGCGTATATAATGTTCCCACCGAGAAGTAGGGGCCGGCGCGCCAGGAATGTAGTAAAATATAACATCCGAGATGTTAGGTTGCCTTAGGCTAGAATAAGTAACGTTATAGACGTATATAATGTTCCCACTGAGAAGTAGGGGCCGACGAGCGAGGAATGTAGTAAAATATTACATCCGAGATGTTAGGTTGCCTTAGGTTAGGATATATAACGTTATAGACTTATATACTGTTCCCACCGAGAAGTAGGTGCCGACGCGCCAGGAATGTTGTAAAATATTACATCCGAGATGTTAGGATTACCTTAGGCTAGGATATATAACGTTATAGACGTATATAATGTTCCCACCGAGAAGTAGGGGCCGGCGCGGCGGGAATGTAGTAAAATATAACATCCGAGATGTTAGGTTGCCTTAGGCTAGGGTATATAACGTTATAGACGTATATTATGTTCCCACCGACAAGTTGGTGCCGAAGTGACGGGAATGTTGTAAAATATTACATCCGAGATGTTAGGTTGCCTTAGGTTAGGATACATAACGTTATTGACTTATATAATGTTCCCACCGAGAAATAGGGGCCGACACGCCAGGAATGTTGTAAAACATTACATCCGAGGTGTTAGGTTCCCTTAGGTTAGGATATATAAGGTTATTGACATATATAATTGTCCCACCGAGAAGTAGGGGCCGTCGCGCCAGGAATGTTGTAAAATATTACACGCGACATGGTAGGTTGCCTTAGGCTAGTATATATAGCGTTATAAACGTATATAATGTTCCCACCGAGAAGTAGGGGCAGGCGAGCCAGGAATGTTGTTAAATAATACGCTCGACATGTTAGGTTTCCTTAGGCTATGATATATAGCGATAGAGACGTATATAATGTTCCCACCGAGAAGCAGGGGTCGGCGCGCCAGGAATGTAGTAAAATATTACGTCCGAGATGTTAGGTTGCCTTAGGCTAGGATATGTAACGTTATCGACGTATATAATGTTCCCACCGAGAAGTAGGGGCCGGCGCGCCAGGAATGCAGTAAAATATTACATCCGAGATGTTAGGTTGCCTTAGGTTAGGATATATAACGTTATTGATTCATATAATGTTCCCACCGAGAAATAGGGGCCGACACGCCAGGAATGTTGTAAAACATTACATCCGTCGCGTTAGGTTCCCTTAGGTTAGGATATATAACGTTATAGACGTATATAATGTCCCCACCGAGAAGTAGTTGCCGACGCGCCAGGAATATTGTAAAATATTACATTCGACATGTTAGGTTGTCTCAGGCTAGGACATACAGCGGTAAAGACGTATATAATATTCCCACCGAGAAATAGGGGCCGACACGCCAGGAATGTAGTAAAATATTACGCTCGACATTTTTGGTTGGCTTAAGTTAGGATATATGGCGTTAGAGACGTATATAATGTTCCCACCGAGAAGTAGGGGCCGACGAGCCAGGAATGTTGTAGAATATTACGATCGACATGTTAGGTTGCCTTACGTTATGATATATAGCGATATAGACGTATATAATGTTCCCACCGAGAAGTAGGGGCCGACGAGCCAGGAATGTAGTGAAATATTACATCCGAGGTGTTAGGTTGCCTTAGGCAAGGATATGTAGCATTACAGACGTATATAACGTTCCCACTGAGAAGTAGGAGCCGGCTTGCCAGGAGTGTAGTAAAATATAACATCCGAGAAGTTAGGTTGCCTTAGGCTAGAATAAGTAACGTTATAGACGTATATAATGTTCCCACCGAGAAGTAGGGGCCGACGAGCCAGGAATGTAGTAAAATATTACATCCGAGATGTTAGGTTGCCTTAGGCTAGGATATATAACGTTATAGACGTATATAATGTTCTCACCGAGAAGTAGGTGCCGAAGTGACGGGAATGTTGTAAAATATTACATTCGACATGCTAGTTTGCCTTAGGCTAGGATATATAGCGTTACAGACTTATATAATGTTCCCACCGAGAAGTAGTGGCCGACGTGCCAGGAATGTTGTAAAATATTACATCCGAGATGTTAGGATTGCCTTAGGCTAGGATATATAACGTTATAGACGTATATAATGTTTCCACCGAGAAGTAGGGGCCGGTGCGCCACGAATGTAGTAAAATATTACATCCGAGATGTTAGGTTGCCTTAGACTGGGATATATGGCGTCATAGACGTATATAATGTTCCCACCGAGAAATAGGGGCCGACACGCCAGGAATGTTGTAAAACATTACATCCGAGGTGTTAGGTTCCCTTAGGTTAGGATATATAACGTTATAGACTTATATACTGTTCCCACCGAGAAGTAGGTGCCGACGCGCCAGGAATGTTGTAAAATATTACATCCGACATGTTAAGTTGCCTTAGGTTAGGATATATAACGTTATAGACGTATATACTGTTCCCACCGAGAAGTAGTTGCCGACGCGCCAGGAATATTGTAAAATATTACATTCGACATGTTAGGTTGTCTCAGGCTAGGACATATAGCGTTAAAGACGTATATAATGTTCCCACCGAGAAATAGGGGCCGACACGCCAGGAATGTAGTAAAATATTACGCTCGACATTTTTGGTTGCCTTAGGTTAGGATATATGGCGTTATAGACGTATATAATGTTCCCACCGAGAAGTAGGGGCCAGCGCGCCAGGAATGTGGTAAAATATTACATCCGGTATGTTAGGTTGCCTTAGGTTAGGATATATAACGTTATAGACGTATATAATGTTCCCACCGAGAAATAGGGGCCGACACGCCAGGAATGTTGTAAAACATTACATCCGAGGTGTTAGGTTGCCTTAGGCTAGGATATATAGCGTTATAGGCGTATATAATGTTCCCACCGAGAAGTAGGGGCCGACGAGCCAGGAATGTTGTAAAATATTACGCTCGAAATGTTAGGTTGCCTTACGTTATGATATATAGCGATATAGACGTATATAATGTTCCCACCGAGAAGTAGGGGCCGGCGCGCCAGGAATGTAGTAAAATATTACATCCGAGATGTTAGGTTGCCTTAGGCAAGGATGTGTAGCATTATAGACGTATATAATGTTCCCACCGAGAAGTAGGGGCCGGCGCGCCAGGAATGTTGTAAAATATTACATCCGACATGTTAAGTTGCCTTAGGTTAGGATATATAACGTTATAGACGTATATACTGTTCCCACCGAGAAGTAGTTGCCGACGCGCCAGGAATATTGTAAAATATTACATTCGACATGTTAGGTTGTCTCAGGCTAGGACATACAGCGGTAAAGACGTCTATAATATTCCCACCGAGAAATAGGGGCCGACACGCCAGGAATGTAGTAAAATATTAGGCTCGACATTTTTGGTTGGCTTAAGTTAGGATATATGGCGTTATAGACGTATATAATGTTCCCACCGAGAAGTAGGGGCCGACGAGCCCAGGAATGTTGTAGAATATTACGATCGACATGTTAGGTTGCCTTACGTTATGATATATAGCGATATAGACGTATATAATGTTCCCACCGAGAAGTAGGGGCCGGCGCGCCAGGAATGTAGTGAAATATTACATCCGAGATGTTAGGTTACCTTAGGCAAGGATATGTAGCATTACAGACGTATATAATGTTCCCACTGAGAAGTAGGAGCCGGCTTGCCAGGAATGTAGTAAAATATAACATCCGAGAAGTTAGGTTGCCTTAGGCTAGAATAAGTAACGTTATAGACGTATATAATGTTTCCACCGAGAAGTAGGGGCCGGCGCGCCAGGAATGTAGTAAAATATTACATCCGAGATGTTAGGTTGCCTTAGGCAAGGATATGTAGCATTATAGACGTATATAATGTTCCCACCGAGAAGTAGGGGCCGGCGCGCCAGGAATGTAGTAAAATATAACATCCGAGATGTTAGGTTGCCTTAGGCTAGAATAAGTAACGTTATAGACGTATATAATGTTCCCACCGAGAAGTAGGGGCCGACGAGCGAGGAATGTAGTAAAATATTACATCCGAGATGTTAGGTTGCCTTACGTTATGATATATAGCGATATAGACGTATATAATGTTCCCACCGAGAAGTAGGGGCCGGCTTGCCAGGAATGTAGTAAAATATAACATCCGAGAAGTTAGGTTGCCTTAGGCTAGAATAAGTAACGTTATAGACGTATATAATGTTTCCACCGAGAAGTAGGGGCCGACGAGCCAGGAATGTAGTAAAATATTACATCCGAGATGTTAGGTTGCCTTAGGCAAGGATATGTAGCATTACAGACGTACATAACGTTCCCACTGAGAAGTAGGAGCCGGCTTGCCAGGAGTGTAGTAAAATATAACATCCGAGAAGTTAGGTTGCCTTAGGCTAGAATAAGTAACGTTATAGACGTATATAATGTTCCTACCGAGAAGTAGGGGCCGACGAGCCAGGAATGTAGTAAAATATTACATCCGAGATGTTAGGTTGCCTTAGGCTAGGATATATAACGTTATAGACGTATATAATGTTCTCACCGAGAAGTAGGTGCCGAAGTGACGGGAATGTTGTAAAATATTACATTCGACATGCTAGTTTGCCTTAGGCTAGGATATATAGCGTTATAGACTTATATAATGTTCCCACCGAGAAGTAGTGGCCGACGTGCCAGGAATGTTGTAAAATATTACATCCGAGATGTTAGGATTGCCTTAGGCTAGGATATATAACGTTATAGACGTATATAATGTTCCCACCGAGAAGTAGGGGCCGGTGCGCCACGAATGTAGTAAAATATTACATCCGAGATGTTAGGTTGCCTTAGACTAGGATATATGGCGTCATAGACGTATATAATGTTCCCACCGAGAAATAGGGGCCGACACGCCAGGAATGTTGTAAAACATTACATCCGAGGTGTTAGGTTGACTTAGGCTAGGATATATAGCGTTATAGGCGTATATAATGTTCCCACCGAGAAGTAGGGGCCGGCGCGCCAGGAATGTAGTAAAATATTACATCCGAGATGTTAGGTTGCCTTAGGCAAGGATATGTAGCATTATAGACGTATATAATGTTCCCACCGAGAAGTAGGGGCCGGCGCGCCAGGAATGTAGTAAAATATAACATCCGAGATGTTAGGTTGCCTTAGGCTAGAATAAGTAACGTTATAGACGTATATAATGTTCCCACCGAGAAGTAGGGGCCGGCGCGCCAGGAATGTAGTAAAATATAACATCCGAGATGTTAGGTTGCCTTAGGCTAGAATAAGTAACGTTATAGACGTATATAATGTTTCCACCGAGAAGTAGGGGCCGACGAGCCAGGAATGTAGTGAAATATTACATCCGAGATGTTAGGTTGCCTTAGGCAAGGATATGTAGCATTACAGACGTATATAACGTTCCCACTGAGAAGTAGGAGCCGGCTTGCCAGGAGTGTAGTAAAATATAACATCCGAGAAGTTAGGTTGCCTTAGGCTAGAATAAGTAACGTTATAGACGTATATAATGTTCCCACCGAGAAGTAGGGGCCGACGAGCCAGGAATGTAGTAAAATATTACATCCGAGATGTTAGGTTGCCTTAGGCTAGGATATATAACGTTATAGACGTATATAATGTTCTCACCGAGAAGTAGGTGCCGAAGTGACGGGAATGTTGTAAAATATTACATTCGACATGCTAGTTTGCCTTAGGCTAGGATATATAGCGTTATAGACTTATATAATGTTCCCACCGAGAAGTAGTGGCCGACGTGCCAGGAATGTTGTAAAATATTACATCCGAGATGTCAGGATTGCCTTAGGCTAGGATATATAACGTTATAGACGTATATAATGTTCCCACCGAGAAGTAGGGGCCGGTGCGCCACGAATGTAGTAAAATATTACATCCGAGATGTTAGGTTGCCTTAGACTAGGATATATGGCGTCATAGACGTATATAATGTTCCCACCGAGAAATAGGGGCCGACACGCCAGGAATGTTGTAAAACATTACATCCGAGGTGTTAGGTTGACTTAGGCTAGGATATATAGCGTTATAGGCGTATATAATGTTCCCACCGAGAAGTAGGGGCCGGCGCGCCAGGAATGTAGTAAAATATTACATCCGAGATGTTAGGTTGCCTTAGGCAAGGATATGTAGCATTATAGACGTATATAATGTTCCCACCGAGAAGTAGGGGCCGGCGCGCCAGGAATGTAGTAAAATATAACATCCGAGATGTTAGGTTGCCTTAGGCTAGAATAAGTAACGTTATAGACGTATATAATGTTCCCACCGAGAAGTAGGGGCCGACGAGCGAGGAATGTAGTAAAATATTACATCCGAGATGTTAGGTTGCCTTAGGTTAGGATATATAACGTTATAGACTTATATACTGTTCCCACCGAGAAGTAGGTGCCGACGCGCCAGGAATGTTGTAAAATATTACATCCGAGATGTTAGGTTGCCTTAGGTTAGGATACATAACGTTATTGACTTATATAATGTTCCCACCGAGAAATAGGGGCCGACACGCCAGGAATGTTGTAAAACATTACATCCGAGGTGTTAGGTTCCCTTAGGTTAGGATATATAAGGTTATTGACATATATAATTGTCCCACCGAGAAGTAGGGGCCGTCGCGCCAGGAATGTTGTAAAATATTACACGCGACATGGTAGGTTGCCTTAGGCTAGTATATATAGCGTTATAAACGTATATAATGTTCCCACCGAGAAGTAGAGGCAGGCGAGCCAGGAATGTTGTTAAATAATACGCTCGACATGTTAGGTTTCCTTAGGCTATGATATATAGCGATAGAGACGTATATAATGTTCCCACCGAGAAGCAGGGGTCGGCGCGCCAGGAATGTAGTAAAATATTACATCCGAGATGTTAGGTTGCCTTAGGCTAGGATATGTAACGTTATCGACGTATATAATGTTCCCACCGAGAAGTAGGGGCCGGCGCGCCAGGAATGCAGTAAAATATTACATCCGAGATGTTAGGTTGCCTTAGGTTAGGATATATAACGTTATTGATTCATATAATGTTCCCACCGAGAAATAGGGGCCGACACGCCAGGAATGTTGTAAAACATTACATCCGTGGCGTTAGGTTCCCTTAGGTTAGGATATATAACGTTATAGACGTATATAATGTCCCCACCGAGAAGTAGTTGCCGACGCGCCAGGAATATTGTAAAATATTACATTCGACATGTTAGGTTGTCTCAGCCTAGGACATACAGCGGTAAAGACGTATATAATATTCCCACCGAGAAATAGGGGCCGACACGCCAGGAATGTAGTAAAATATTACGCTCGACATTTTTGGTTGGCTTAAGTTAGGATATATGGCGTTAGAGACGTATATAATGTTCCCACCGAGAAGTAGGGGCCGACGAGCTAGGAATGTTGTAGAATATTACGATCGACATGTTAGGTTGCCTTACGTTATGATATATAGCGATATAGACGTATATAATGTTCCCACCGAGAAGTAGGGGCCGGCGCGCCAGGAATGTAGTGAAATATTACATCCGAAATGTTAGGTTACCCTAGGCAAGGATATGTAGCATCACAGACGTATATAATGTTCCCACTGAGAAGTAGGAGCCGGCTTGCCAGGAATGTAGTAAAATATAACATCCGAGAAGTTAGGTTGCCTTAGGCTAGAATAAGTAACGTTATAGACGTATATAATGTTTCCACCGAGAAGTAGGGGCCGACGAGCCAGGAATGTAGTGAAATATTACATCCGAGATGTTAGGTTGCCTTAGGCAAGGATATGTAGCATTACAGACGTATATAACGTTCCCACTGAGAAGTAGGAGCCGGCTTGCCAGGAGTGTAGTAAAATATAACATCCGAGAAGTTAGGTTGCCTTAGGCTAGAATAAGTAACGTTATAGACGTATCAAATGTTCCCACCGAGAAGTAGGGGCCGACGAGCCAGGAATGTAGTAAAATATTACATCCGAGATGTTAGGTTGCCTTAGGCTAGGATATATAACGTTATAGACGTATATAATGTTCTCACCGAGAAGTAGGTGCCGAAGTGACGGGAATGTTGTAAAATATTACATTCGACATGCTAGTTTGCCTTAGGCTAGGATATATAGCGTTACAGACTTATATAATGTTCCCACCGAGAAGTAGTGGCCGACGTGCCAGGAATGTTGTAAAATATTACATCCGAGATGTTAGGATTGCCTTAGGCTAGGATATATAACGTTATAGACGTATATAATGTTTCCACCGAGAAGTAGGGGCCGGTGCGCCACGAATGTAGTAAAATATTACATCCGAGATGTTAGGTTGCCTTAGACTGGGATATATGGCGTCATAGACGTATATAATGTTCCCACCGAGAAATAGGGGCCGACACGCCAGGAATGTTGTAAAACATTACATCCGAGGTGTTAGGTGCCCTTAGGTTAGGATATATAACGTTATAGACTTATATACTGTTCCCACCGAGAAGTAGGTGCCGACGCGCCAGGAATGTTGTAAAATATTACATCCGACATGTTAAGTTGCCTTAGGTTAGGATATATAACGTTATAGACGTATATACTGTTCCCACCGAGAAGTAGTTGCCGACGCGCCAGGAATATTGTAAAATATTACATTCGACATGTTAGGTTGTCTCAGGCTAGGACATATAGCGTTAAAGACGTATATAATGTTCCCACCGAGAAATAGGGGCCGACACGCCAGGAATGTAGTAAAATATTACGCTCGACATTTTTGGTTGCCTTAGGTTAGGATATATGGCGTTATAGACGTATATAATGTTCCCACCGAGAAGTAGGGGCCAGCGCGCCAGGAATGTGGTAAAATATTACATCCGGTATGTTAGGTTGCCTTAGGTTAGGATATATAACGTTATAGACGTATATAATGTTCCCACCGAGAAGTAGGGGCCGGCGCGCCAGGAATGTTGTAAAATATTACATCCGACATGTTAAGTTGCCTTAGGTTAGGATATATAACGTTATAGACGTATATACTGTTCCCACCGAGAAGTAGTTGCCGACGCGCCAGGAATATTGTAAAATATTACATTCGACATGTTAGGTTGTCTCAGGCTAGGACATACAGCGGTAAAGACGTATATAATATTCCCACCGAGAAATAGGGGCCGACACGCCAGGAATGTAGTAAAATATTAGGCTCGACATTTTTGGTTGGCTTAAGTTAGGATATATGGCGTTACAGACGTATATAATGTTCCCACCGAGAAGTAGGGGCCGACGAGCCCAGGAATGTTGTAGAATATTACGATCGACATGTTAGGTTGCCTTACGTTATGATATATAGCGATATAGACGTATACAATGTTCCCACCGAGAAGTAGGGGCCGGCGCGCCAGGAATGTAGTGAAATATTACATCCGAGATGTTAGGTTACCTTTGGCAAGGATATGTAGCATTACAGACGTATATAATGTTCCCACTGAGAAGTAGGAGCCGGCTTGCCAGGAATGTAGTAAAATATAACATCCGAGAAGTTAGGTTGCCTTAGGCTAGAATAAGTAACGTTATAGACGTATATAATGTTTCCACCGAGAAGTAGGGGCCGGCGCGCCAGGAATGTAGTAAAATATTACATCCGAGATGTTAGGTTGCCTTAGGCAAGGATATGTAGCATTATAGACGTATATAATGTTCCCACCGAGAAGTAGGGGCCGGCGCGCCAGGAATGTAGTAAAATATAACATCCGAGATGTTAGGTTGCCTTAGGCTAGAATAAGTAACGTTATAGACGTATATAATGTTCCCACCGAGAAGTAGGGGCCGACGAGCCAGGAATGTTGTAGAATATTACGATCGACATGTTAGGTTGCCTTACGTTATGATATATAGCGATATAGACGTATATAATGTTCCCACCGAGAAGTAGGGGCCGGCGCGCCAGGAATGTAGTGAAATATTACATCCGAAATGTTAGGTTACCTTAGGCAAGGATATGTAGCATCACAGACGTATATAATGTTCCCACTGAGAAGTAGGAGCCGGCTTGCCAGGAATGTACTAAAATATAACATCCGAGAAGTTAGGTTGCCTTAGGCTAGAATAAGTAACGTTATAGACGTATATAATGTTTCCACCGAGAAGTAGGGGCCGACGAGCCAGGAATGTAGTGAAATATTACATCCGAGATGTTAGGTTGCCTTAGGCAAGGATATGTAGCATTACAGACGTATATAACGTTCCCACTGAGAAGTAGGAGCCGGCTTGCCAGGAGTGTAGTAAAATATAACATCCGAGAAGTTAGGTTGCCTTAGGCTAGAATAAGTAACGTTATAGACGTATATAATGTTCCCACCGAGAAGTAGGGGCCGACGAGCCAGGAATGTAGTAAAATATTACATCCGAGATGTTAGGTTGCCTTAGGCTAGGATATATAACGTTATAGACGTATATAATGTTCTCACCGAGAAGTAGGTGCCGAAGTGACGGGAATGTTGTAAAATATTACATTCGACATGCTAGTTTGCCTTAGGCTAGGATATATAGCGTTATAGACTTATATAATGTTCCCACCGAGAAGTAGTGGCCGACGTGCCAGGAATGTTGTAAAATATTACATCCGAGATGTTAGGATTGCCTTAGGCTAGGATATATAACGCTATAGACGTATATAATGTTTCCACCGAGAAGTAGGGGCCGGTGCGCCACGAATGTAGTAAAATATTACATCCGAGATGTTAGGTTGCCTTAGACTGGGATATATGGCGTCATAGACGTATATAATGTTCCCACCGAGAAATAGGGGCCGACACGCCAGGAATGTTGTAAAACATTACATCCGAGGTGTTAGGTTCCCTTAGGTTAGGATATATAACGTTATAGACTTATATACTGTTCCCACCGAGAAGTAGGTGCCGACGCGCCAGGAATGTTGTAAAATATTACATCCGACATGTTAAGTTGCCTTAGGTTAGGGTATATAACGTTATAGACGTATATACTGTTCCCACCGAGAAGTAGTTGCCGACGCGCCAGGAATATTGTAAAATATTACATTCGACATGTTAGGTTGTCTCAGGCTAGGACATATAGCGTTAAAGACGTATATAATGTTCCCACCGAGAAATAGGGGCCGACACGCCAGGAATGTAGTAAAATATTACGCTCGACATTTTTGGTTGCCTTAGGTTAGGATATATGGCGTTATAGACGTATATAATGTTCCCACCGAGAAGTAGGGGCCAGCGCGCCAGGAATGTGGTAAAATATTACATCCGGTATGTTAGGTTGCCTTAGGTTAGGATATATAACGTTATAGACGTATATAATGTTCCCACCGAGAAATAGGGGCCGACACGCCAGGAATGTTGTAAAACATTACATCCGAGGTGTTAGGTTGCCTTAGGCTAGGATATATAGCGTTATAGGCGTATATAATGTTCCCACCGAGAAGTAGGGGCCGACGAGCCAGGAATGTTGTAAAATATTACGCTCGAAATGTTAGGTTGCCTTACGTTATGATATATAGCGATATAGACGTATATAATGTTCCCACCGAGAAGTAGGGGCCGGCGCGCCAGGAATGTAGTAAAATATTACATCCGAGATGTTAGGTTGCCTTAGGCAAGGATATGTAGCATTATAGACGTATATAATGTTCCCACCGAGAAGTAGGGGCCGGCGCGCCAGGAATGTTGTAAAATATTACATCCGACATGTTAAGTTGCCTTAGGTTAGGATATATAACGTTATAGACGTATATACTGTTCCCACCGAGAAGTAGTTGCCGACGCGCCAGGAATATTGTAAAATATTACATTCGACATGTTAGGTTGTCTCAGGCTATGACATACAGCGGTAAAGACGTATATAATATTCCCACCGAGAAATAGGGGCCGACACGCCAGGAATGTAGTAAAATATTAGGCTCGACATTTTTGGTTGGCTTAAGTTAGGGTATATGGCGTTATAGACGTATATAATGTTCCCACCGAGAAGTAGGGGCCGACGAGCCCAGGAATGTTGTAGAATATTACGATCGACATGTTAGGTTGCCTTACGTTATGATATATAGCGATATAGACGTATATAATGTTCCCACCGAGAAGTAGGGGCCGGCGCGCCAGGAATGTAGTGAAATATTACATCCGAGATGTTAGGTTGCCTTAGGCTAGAATAAGTAACGTTATAGACGTATATAATGTTCCCACCGAGAAGTAGGGGCCGACGAGCGAGGAATGTAGTAAAATATTACATCCGAGATGTTAGGTTGCCTTAGGTTAGGATATATAACGTTATAGACTTATATACTGTTCCCACCGAGAAGTAGGTGCCGACGCGCCAGGAATGTTGTAAAATATTACATCCGAGATGTTAGGATTACCTTAGGCTAGGATATATAACGTTATAGACGTATATAATGTTCCCACCGAGAAGTAGGGGCCGGCGCGGCGGGAATGTAGTAAAATATAACATCCGAGATGTTAGGTTGCCTTAGGCTAGGATATATAACGTTATAGACTTATATAATGTTCCCACCGAGAAGTAGTGGCCGACGTGCCAGGAATGTTGTAAAATATTACATCCGAGATGTTAGGATTGCCTTAGGCTAGGATATATAACGTTATAGAGGTATATAATGTTCCCACCGAGAAATAGGGGCCGACACGCCAGGAATGTTGTAAAACATTACATCCGAGGTGTTAGGTTGCCTTAGGCTAGGATATATAGCGTTATAGGCGTATATAATGTTCCCACCGAGATGTAGGGGCCGACGAGCCAGGAATGTGTTAAAATATTACGCTCGAAATGTTAGGTTGCCTTACGTTATGATATATAGCGATATAGACGTATATAATGTTCCCACCGAGAAGTAGGGGCCAGCGCGCCAGGAATGTAGTAAAATATTACATCCGAGATGTTAGGTTGCCTTACGCTAGAATAAGTAACGTTATAGACGTATATAATGTTCCCACCGAGAAGTAGGGGCCGACGAGCCAGGAATGTAGTAAAATATTACATCCGAGATGTTAGGTTGCCTTAGGTTAGGATATATAACGTTATAGACTTATATACTGTTCCCACCGAGAAGTAGGTGCCGACGCGCCAGGAATGTTGTAAAATATTACATCCGAGATGTTAGGATTACCTTAGGCTAGGATATATAACGTTATAGACGTATATAATGTTCCCACCGAGAAGTAGGGGCCGGCGCGGCGGGAATGTAGTAAAATATAACATCCGAGATGTTAGGTTGCCTTAGGCTAGGATATATAACGTTATAGACGTATATTATGTTCCCACCGACAAGTTGGTGCCGAAGTGACGGGAATGTTGTAAAATATTACATCCGAGATGTTAGGTTGCCTTAGGTTAGGACACATAACGTTATTGACTTATATAATGTTCCCACCGAGAAATAGGGGCCGGTGCGCCACGAATGTAGTAAAATATTACATCCGAGATGTTAGGTTGCCTTAGACTAGGATATATAACGTTATAGACGTATATAACGTTCCCACCGAGAAGTAGGGGCCGAAGTGACGGGAATGTTGTAAAATATTACATTCGACATGTGAGTTTGCCTTAGGCTAGGATATATAACGTTATAGACGTATATAATGTTCCCACCGAGAAGTAGGGGCCGACGCGCCAGGAATGCTGTAAAATATTACAGTCGACATGTTAGGATTGCCTTAGGCTAGGATATATAACGTTATAGACGTATATGATATTCCCACCGAGAAGGAGGTGCCGACTCGCCAGGAATGTTGTAAAATATTACATCCGACATGTTAAGTTGCCTTAGGTTAGAATATATAACGTTATAGACGTATATACTGTTCCCACCGAGAAGTAGTGGCCGACGTGCCAGGAATGTTGTAAAATATTACATCCGAGATGTTAGGATTGCCTTAGGCTAGGATATATAACGTTATAGACGTATATAATGTTCCCACCGAGAAATAGGGGTCGACACGCCGGGAATGTCGTAAAACATTACATCCGAGGTGTTAGGTTGCCTTAGGCTAGGCTATATAGCGTTATAGGCGTATATAATGTTCCCACCGAGAAGTAGGGGCCGACGAGCCAGGAATGTTGTAAAATATAACATCCGAGATGTTAGGTTGCCTTAGGCTAGAATAAGTAACGTTATAGACGTATATAATGTTCCCACCGATAAGTAGGGGCCGGCGCGCCAGGAATGTAGTAAAATATAACATCCGAGATGTTAGGTTGCCTTAGGCTAACGTTATATATAACGTTATAGACGTATATTATGTTCCCACTGACAAGTTGGTGCCGAAGTGACGGGAATGTTGTAAAATATTACATCCGAGATGTTAGGTTGCCTTAGGTTAGGATACATAACGTTATTGACTTATATAATGTTCCCACCGAGAAATAGGGGCCGACACGCCAGGAATGTTGTAAAACATTACATCCGAGGTGTTAGGTTGCCTTAGGCTAGGATATATAGCGTTATAGGCGTATATAATGTTGCCACCGAGAAGTAGGGGCCGACGAGCCAGGAATGTTGTAAAATATTACGCTCGAAATGTTAGGTTGCCTTACGTTATGATATATAGCGATATAGACGTATATAATGTTCCCACCGAGAAGTAGGGGCCGGCGCGCCAGGAATGTAGTGAAATATTACATCCGAGATGTTAGGTTACCTTAGGCAACGATATGTAGCATTACAGACGTATATAATGTTCCCACTGAGAAGTAGGAGCCGGCTTGCCAGGAATGTAGTAAAATATAACATCCGAGAAGTTAGGTTGCCTTAGGCTAGAATAAGTAACGTTATAGACGTATATAATGTTTCCACCGAGAAGTAGGGGCCGGGGCGCCAGGAATGTAGTAAAATATTACATCCGAGATGTTAGGTTGCCTTAGGCAAGGATATGTAGCATTATAGACGTATATAATGTTCCCACCGAGAAGTAGGGGCCGGCGCGCCAGGAATGTAGTAAAATATAACATCCGAGATGTTAGGTTGCCTTAGGCTAGAATAAGTAACGTTATAGACGTATATAATGTTCCCACCGAGAAGTAGGGGCCGACGAGCGAGGAATGTAGTAAAATATTACATACGAGATGTTAGGTTGCCTTAGGTTAGGATATATAACGTTATAGACTTAAATACTGTTCCCACCGAGAAGTAGGTGCCGACGCGCCAGGAATGTTGTAAAATATTACATCCGAGATGTTAGGATTACCTTAGGCTAGGATATATAACGTTATAGACGTATATAATGTTCCCACCGAGAAGTAGGGGCCGGCGCGGCGGGAATGTAGTAAAATATAACATCCGAGATGTTAGGTTGCCTTAGGCTAGGATATATAACGTTATAGACGTATATTATGTTCCCACCGACAAGTTGGTGCCGAAGTGACGGGAATGTTGTAAAATATTACATCCGAGATGTTAGGTTGCCTTAGGTTAGGATACATAACGTTATTGACTTATATAATGTTCCCACCGAGAAGTAGTGGCCGACGTGCCAGGAATGTTGTAAAATATTACATCCGAGATGTTAGGATTGCCTTAGGCTAGGATATATAACGTTATAGACGTATATAATGTTCCCACCGAGAAATAGGGGTCGACACGCCAGGAATGTTGTAGAACATTACATCCGAGGTGTTAGGTTGCCTTAGGCTAGAATATATAGCGTTATAGGCGTATATAATGTTCCCACCGAGAAGTAGGGGCCGACGAGCCAGGAATGTTGTAAAATATTACGCTCGAATTGTTAGGTTGCCTTACGTTATGATATATAGCGATATAGACGTATATAATGTTCCCACCGAGAAGTAGGGTCCGGCGCGCCAGGAATGTAGTAAAATATAACATCCGAGATGTTAGGTTGCCTTAGGCTAGAATAAGTAACGTTATATACGTATATAATGTTCCCACCGAGAAGTAGGGGCCGACGAGCCAGGAATGTAGTAAAATATTACATCCGAGATGTTAGGTTGCCTTAGGTTAGGATATATAACGTTATAGACGTATATAATGTTCCCACCGAGAAGTAGGGGCCGGCGCGGCGGGAATGTAGTAAAATATAACATCCGAGATGTTAGGTTGCGTTAGGCTAGGAAATATAACGTTATAGACGTATATTATGTTCCCACCGACAAGTTGGTGCCGAAGTGACGGGAATGTTGTAAAATATTACATCCGAGATGTTAGGTTGCCTTAGGTTAGGATACATAACGTTATTGACTTATATAATGTTCCCACCGAGAAATAGGGGCCGACACGCCAGGAATGTTGTAAAACATTGCATCCGAGGTGTTAGGTTCCCTTAGGTTAGGATATATAAGGTTATTGACATATATAATTGTCCCACCGAGAAGTAGGGGCCGTCGCGCCAGGAATGTTGTAAAATATTACACGCGACATGGTAGGTTGCCTTAGGCTATTATATATAGCGTTATAAACGTATATAATGTTCCCACCGAGAAGTAGGGGCAGGCGCGCCAGGAATGTAGTAAAATATTACATCCGAGATGTTAGGTTGCCTTAGGTTAGGATATATAACGTTATTGATTCATATAATGTTCCCACCGAGAAATAGGGGCCGCCACGCCAGGTATGTTGTAAAACATTACATCCGAGGTGTTAGGTTCCCTTAGGTTAGGATATATAACGTTATAGACTTATATACTGTTCCCACCGAGAAGTAGGTGGCGACGCGCCAGGAATGTTGTAAAATATTACATCCGACATGTTAAGTTGCCTTAGGTTAGAATATATAACGTTATAGACGTATATACTGTTCCCACCGAGAAGTAGTTGCCGACGCGCCAGGAATATTGTAAAATATTACATTCGACATGTTAGGTTGTCTCAGGCTAGGACATATAGCGTTAAAGACGTATATAATGTTCCCACCGAGAAATAGGGGCCGACACGCCAGGAATGTAGTAAAATATTACGCTCGACATTTTTGGTTGCCTTAGGTCAGGATATATGGCGTTATAGACGTATATAATGTTCCCACCGAGAAGTAGGGGCCAGCGCGCCAGGAATGAGGTAAAATATTACATCCGGTATGTTAGGTTGCCTTAGGTTAGGATATATAACGTTATAGACGTATATAATGTTCCCACCGAGAAGTAGGGGCCGGCGCGCCGGGAATGTAGTAAAATATAACATCCGAGACGTTAGGTTGCCTTAGGCTAGGATATATAACGTTATAGACGTATATAATGTTCCCACCGAGAAGTAGGTGCCGAAGTGACGGGAATGTTGTAAAATATTACATTCGACATGCTAGTTTGCCTTAGGCTAGGATATATAGCGTTATAGACTTATATAATGTTCCCACCGAGAAGTAGGGGCCAGCGCGCCAGGAATGAGGTAAAATATTACATCCGGTATGTTAGGTTGCCTTAGGTTAGGATATATAACGTTATAGACGTATATAATGTTCCCACCGAGAAGTAGGGGCCGGCGCGCCGGGAATGTAGTAAAATATAACATCCGAGACGTTAGGTTGCCTTAGGCTAGGATATATAACGTTATAGACGTATATAATGTTCCCACCGAGAAGTAGGTGCCGAAGTGACGGGAATGTTGTAAAATATTACATTCGACATGCTAGTTTGCCTTAGGCTAGGATATATAGCGTTATAGACTTATATAATGTTCCCACCGAGAAGTAGTGGCCGACGTGCCAGGAATGTTGTAAAATATTACATCCGAGATGTTAGGATTGCCTTAGGCTAGGATATATAACGTTATAGACGTATATAATGTTCCCACCGAGAAATAGGGGTCGACACGCCAGGAATGTTGTAAAACATTACATCCGAGGTGTTAGGTTGCCTTAGGCTAGGATATATAGCGTTATAGGCGTATATAATGTTCCCACCGAGAAGTAGGGGCCGACGAGCCAGGAATGTTGTAAAATATTACGCTCGAAATGTTAGGTTGCCTTACGTTATGATATATAGCGATATAGACGTATATAATGTTCCCACCGAGAAGTAGGGGCCGGCGCGCCAGGAATGTAGTAAAATATAACATCCGAGATGTTAGGTTGCCTTAGGCTAGAATAAGTAACGTTATAGACGTATATAATGTTCCCACCGAGAAGTAGGGGCCGACGAGCCAGGAATGTAGTAAAATATTACATCCGAGATGTTAGGTTGCCTTAGGTTAGGATATATAACCTTATAGACCTGTATAATTTCGGCACCGTGACGTACGAGGCGACACGAACGGGATTCTGTGAAACATTACCAGCAAGGGTCTAGGTGGGTTAGGTTAGGTTATATTACGTTATAGACGTATATAACGATCCCACCGAGAATTAGGGGCCCACACGCCAGGAATGTAGTAAAATATTACATCCGAGATGTTAGGTTGCCTTAGGCTAGGATATGTAAAGTTATAGACGTATATAATGTTCCCACCGAGAAATAGGTGCCGGCGCGCCAGGAATGTGGTAAAATATTAAATCCGAGATGTTAGGATTGCCTTAACCTAGGATATATATCGTTATAGACGTATATAATGTTCCCACCGAGAAGTAGGGACCAGCGCGCCAGGAATGTGGTAAAATATTACATCCGGTATGTTAGGTTGCCTTAGGTTAGGATATATAACGTTATAGACGTATATAATGTTCCCACCGAGAAGTAGGTGCCGACGCGCCAGGAATGTTGTAAAATATTACATCCGAGGTGTTAGGATTGCCTTAGGCTAGGATATATAACGTTATAGACGTATATAATGTTCTCACCGAGAAGTAGGGGCCGACGAGCTAGGAATATAGTAAAACATTACATCCCAGGTGTGAGGTTCCCTTAGGTTAGGATATATAACGTTATAGACGTATATAATGTTCCCACCGAGAAGTAGGGGCCAACGAGGCAGGAATGTGGTAAAATATTACATTCGACATGTTAAGTTGTCTTAGGTTAGGATATATAAAGTTATAGACGTATATACAGTTCCCACCGAGAAGTAGTTGCCGACGCGCCAGGAATATTGTAAAATATTATATTCGACATGTTAGGTTATCTCAGGCTAGGACATATAGCGTTATAGACATATATAAAGTTCCCACCGAGAAATAGGTGCCGACACGCCAGGAATGTTGTAAAACATTACATCCGAGGTGTTAGGTTCCCTTAGGTTAGGATATATAACGTTATAGACGTATATAATGTTCCCACCGAGGAGTAAGGGCCAACGAGCCAGGAAGGTGGTAAAATATTACATTCGACATGTTAAGTTGCCTTAGGTTAGGATATATAACGTTATAGACACATATAATGTTCCCACCGATAGGTAGAGGCCGACGAGCCAGGAATGTGGTAAAATTTTACGCTCGACAAGTTAGGTTGCCTTAGGCTAGGATATATAGCGTTACAGACGTATATAATGTTCCCACCGAAAAGTAGTGGCCGCCGCGCCAGGAATGTAGTAATATATTACATCTGAGATGTTAGGTTGCCTTAGGCTAGGATATGTAACGTTATAGACGTATATAATGTTCCCACCGAGAAGTAGGGGCCAACGAGCCAGGAATGTGATGAAATATTACATTCGACATGTTACGTTGCCTTAGGTTAGGATATATAACGTTATAGACGTATATAATGTTCCCACCGAGAAGTAGGTGCCGAAGTGACGGGAATGTTGTAAAATATTACATTCGACATGCTAGTTTGCCTTAGGCTAGGATATATAGCGTTATAGACTTATATAATGTTCCCACCGAGAAGTAGTGGCCGACGTGCCAGGAATGTTGTAAAATATTACATCCGAGATGTTAGGATTGCCTTAGGCTAGGATATATAACGTTATAGACGTATATAATGTTCCCACCGAGAAATAGGGGTCGACACGCCAGGAATGTTGTAAAACATTACATCCGAGGTGTTAGGTTGCCTTAGGCTAGGATATATAGCGTTATAGGCGTATATAATGTTCCCACCGAGAAGTAGGGGCCGACGAGCCAGGAATGTTGTAAAATATTACGCTCGAAATGTTAGGTTGCCTTACGTTATGATATATAGCGATATAGACGTATATAATGTTCCCACCGAGAAGTAGGGGCCGGCGCGCCAGGAATGTAGTAAAATATAACATCCGAGATGTTAGGTTGCCTTAGGCTAGAATAAGTAACGTTATAGACGTATATAATGTTCCCACCGAGAAGTAGGGGCCGACGAGCCAGGAATGTAGTAAAATATTACATCCGAGATGTTAGGTTGCCTTAGGTTAGGATATATAACCTTATAGACCTGTATAATTTCGGCACCGTGACGTACGAGGCGACACGAACGGGATTCTGTGAAACATTACCAGCAAGGGTCTAGGTGGGTTAGGTTAGGTTATATTACGTTATAGACGTATATAACGATCCCACCGAGAATTAGGGGCCCACACGCCAGGAATGTAGTAAAATATTACATCCGAGATGTTAGGTTGCCTTAGGCTAGGATATGTAAAGTTATAGACGTATATAATGTTCCCACCGAGAAATAGGTGCCGGCGCGCCAGGAATGTGGTAAAATATTAAATCCGAGATGTTAGGATTGCCTTAACCTAGGATATATATCGTTATAGACGTATATAATGTTCCCACCGAGAAGTAGGGACCAGCGCGCCAGGAATGTGGTAAAATATTACATCCGGTATGTTAGGTTGCCTTAGGTTAGGATATATAACGTTATAGACGTATATAATGTTCCCACCGAGAAGTAGGTGCCGACGCGCCAGGAATGTTGTAAAATATTACATCCGAGGTGTTAGGATTGCCTTAGGCTAGGATATATAACGTTATAGACGTATATAATGTTCTCACCGAGAAGTAGGGGCCGACGAGCTAGGAATATAGTAAAACATTACATCCCAGGTGTGAGGTTCCCTTAGGTTAGGTTATATTACGTTATAGACGTATATAACGATCCCACCGAGAATTAGGGGCCCACACGCCAGGAATGTAGTAAAATATTACATCCGAGATGTTAGGTTGCCTTAGGCTAGGATATATAACGTTATAGACGTATATAATGTTCCCACCGAGAAGTAGGTGCCGACGCGCCAGGAATGTTGTAAAATATTACATCCGAGGTGTTAGGATTGCCTTAGGCTAGGATATATAACGTTATAGACGTATATAATGTTCTCACCGAGAAGTAGGGGCCGACGAGCTAGGAATATAGTAAAACATTACATCCCAGGTGTGAGGTTCCCTTAGGTTAGGATATATAACGTTATAGACGGATATACTGTTCCCACCGAGAAGTACGGGCCGACGAGCCAGGAATGTTGTAAAATATTACGCTCGACATGTTAGGTTGCCTTAGGCTATGATATAAAGCGATATAGACGTATATAATGTTCTCACCGAGAAGTGGGGGCCGGCGCGCCAGGAATGTTGTCAAATATTACATCCGAGATGATAGGTTGCCTTAGGCTAGCATATATAACGTTATAGACGTATACAATATTCCCACCGAGAAATAGCGGCCGACGCGTCAGGAATGTTGTAAAATATTACACCCGAGATGTTAGGTTCCCTTAGGTTAGGAGATATAACGTTAGAGATGTATATAATGTCCCCATCCAGAAGTAGGCGACGACACGCCAGGAATCTTGTAAAATATTACATTCGACAAGTTAGGTTGCCTTAGGCTAGGATATACAACGTTATAGACGTATATAATGTCCCCATCGAGACGCAGGCGACGACACGCCAGAATGTTGTAAAATATTACATCCGAGATGTTAGGTTGCCTTAGGTTAGGATATACAACGTTATAGATGTATATAATGTCCCCAATCGAGAAGCAGGCGACAACACGCCAGGAATGTTGTAAAATATAACACCCGAGATGTTAGGTTGCCTTAGGCCAGGATATATAGCGTTATAGACGTATATAATGTTCCCACTGAGAAGTAGGGTCCGACGCGCCAGGAATGTTATAAAATATTACATTCGACATGTTAGGTTGCCTTAAGCTAGGATATATAGCGTTATAGACATATATAATGTGCCCTCCGAGAAGTAGGGGCCAAAGTGACGGGAATGTTGTAAAATATTACATTCGACATGTTAGACTGCCTTAAGCTAGGATATATAGCGTTACATACGTATATAATGTTCCCACCGAGAAGTAGGGGCCGGCTCGCCAGGAATGTAGTAAAATACAACATTCGAGATGTTAGGTTGCCTTAGGTTAGGATATATAACGATATAGACGTATATAATGTACGCACAGAGACGTACGGGGCGACACGAACGAGATTCTGTAAAACATTACCAGCGAGGGTCTAGATGGGTTAGGTTAGGTTACATTACGATATAAAAGTATATAATGTTCCCACCGAGAAGTAGAGGCCGACCCGCCAGGAATGTTGGAAAATACTACACCCGACATGTTAGGTTGCCTTGGGTTGGGGTATATAACGTTCTAGACGTATATAATGTTCCCTCCGAGAAGTAGGTTCCGACACGCCAGGATTGTTGTAAACTACTACATCGGAGATGTTAGGTTGCCTAAGGTTACGATATGTAACGTTATAGACGTATATAATGTCCGCACCGAGACGTACGGGACGACACGAACGGGATTCTGTAAAACATTATCACCGAGGGGCAAAATGGGTTAGGTTAGATTATATTACGATATAGACGTATATAATGTTCCCACTTAGAAGTAGGAGCAGACCCTCCTTGAATGTGGTAAAATACTACATTCGAGATGTTAGGTTGCCTTAGGCTAGGATATATAATGTTATAGACGTATATAATGTTCCCACCGAGACGTAGGGACCGACATGCCAGGAAAGTTGTAAAATATTACATCCCAGATGTTAGGTTGCGTTAGGTTAGGATATACAACGTTATAGACGTATATAATGTCTCCATCGATAAGCAGGCGACGACACGCCAGGAATGTTGTAAAATATTACATTCGACATGCTAGGTTGCCTTAGGCTAGGATATATAACTTTACAGACGTATATAATGTCCCCATCGGTAAGTAGGCGCCGTCACGCCAGTAATGTTGTAAAATAATACGGTAGAGCGGTTAGTTTGCCTTAGGTTATGATATATAACGTTATAGACGTATATAATGTTCCCACCGAGAAGTAGGTTCCGACATGCCAGGAATCTAGTAAAATATTACATCCCAGATGTTAGGTTGCGTTGGGATAGGATATACAACGTTATAGACGTATATAATGTCCCCACCGAGAAGTACGGGACGATACCACCGGGATTCTGTAAAACATTACCGCCTAGGAGCTAGATGGGTTAGGTTAGGTTATATTACGTTATGGACGTATATAATGTTCCCACCGAAAAGTAGGGGCCGACCCGCCAGGTATTTTGGAAAATACTACATCCGAGATGTTAGGTTGCCTTAGGTTAGGATATATAACGTTATAGACGTATATAATGTCCGCACCGTGACGTACGGAGCGACACGAACAGGATTCTGTGAAACATTACCAGCGAGGGTCTAGATAGGTTAGGTTAGGTTATATTACGATATAGACTTATATAATGTCCCTACCGAGAAGTGGGGCCGACCCGCCAGGTATTTCGGAAAATACTATGTCCGAGATGTTAGGTTGCCTTAGGATAGGATATATAACGTTATGGACGCATACAATGTCCCCGCCGAGACGTACGGGACGACACGAACTGGATTCTGTAAAACATTACCAGCGAGGGGCTAGATGGGTTAGGTTAGCTTATATTACGATATAGCCTTATAAAATGTCCCCACCGAGAAGTGGGGCCGAACCGCCAGGAATGTTGTGAAATACTACATTCGAGATGTTAGGTTGCCTTCGGGTGGGATATACAATGTTATAGACGTATATAATGTCCCCACCGAGAAGTACGGACAGAAACGACCGGGATTCTGTGAAACATTATCACTTAGGGGCAAAGTGGGTTAGGTTAGGTTATATTACAATATAGACTTATATAGTGTGCCCACCGAGAAGTTGGTGCCGACCCGCCTGGAAAGTTGTAAAATACTACATTCGAGATGTTAAGTTGCCTTAGGTTAGGATATATAACGTTATAGACGTATATACTGTTCCGACCGAGAAGTAGGTGCCGACGCGCCAGGAATGTTGTAAAATATTACGCTCGACAAGTTAGGTTGCCAGAGGCTAGGATATATAGAGTTAAAGACGTATATAATGTTCCCACCGAGAAATAGGGGCCGACACGCCAGGAATGTTGTAAAATATTACATCCGAGATGTTAGGTTCCCTTAGGTTAGGATATATAACGTTATAGACGTATATAATGTTCCCACCGAGAAGTAGGGGCCGGCGCGCCAGGAATGTAGTAAAATATAGCATCCGAGAAGTTAGGTTGCCTTAGGCTAGAATAAGTAACGTTATAGACGTATATAATGTTCCCACCGAGAAGTAGGGGCCGACGAGCCAGGAATGTTGTAAAATAATACGCTCGAAATGTTAGGTTGCCTTACGTTATGATATATAGCGATATAGGCGTATATAATGTTCCCACCGAGAAGTAGGGGCCGGCGCGCCAGGAATGTAGTAAAATATAACATCCGAGATATTAGGTTGCCTTAGGCTAGAATAAGTAACGTTATAGACGTATATAATGTTCCCACCGAGAAGTAGGTGCCGACGAGCCAGGAATGTAGTAAAATATTACATCCGAGATGTTAGGTTGCCTTAGGTTAGGATGTATAACGTTATAGACTTATATACTGTTCCCACCGAGAAGTAGATGCCGACGCGCCAGGACTGTTGTAAAATATTACATCCGAGATGTTAGGATTACCTTAGGCTAGGATATATAACGTTATAGACGTATATAATGTTCCCACCGAGACGTAGGGGCCGGTGCGCCACGAATGTAGTAAAATATTACATCCGAGATGTGAGTTTGCCTTAGGCTAGGATATATAGCGTTATAGACGTATATACTGTTCCCACCGAGAAGTAGTTGCCGACGCGACAGGAATATTGTAAAATATTACATTCGACATGTTAGGTTGTCTTAGGCTAGGACATATAGCGTTAAACACGTATATAATATTCCCACCGAGAAATAGGGGCCGACACGCCAGGAATGTAGTAAAATATTACGCTCGACATTTTTGGTTGCCTTAAGTTAGGATATATGGCGTTATAGACGTATATAATGTTCCCACCGAGAAGTAGGGGCCAGCGCGCCAGGAATGTGGTAAAATATTACATCCGGTATGTTAGGTTGCCTTAGGTTAGGATATATAACGTTATAGACTTATATACTGTTCCCACCGAGAAGTAGGGGCCGACGAGCCAGGAGTGTAGTAAAATATTACATCCGAGATGTTAGGATTGCCTTAGGCTAGGATATATAACGTTATAGACGTATATAATGTTCCCACCGAGACGTAGGGGCCGGTGCGCCACGAATGTAGTAAAATATTACATCCGAGATGTGAGTTTGCCTTAGGCTAGGATATATAGCGTTATAGACGTATATAATGTTCCCACCGAGAAGTAGGGGCCGAAGTGACGGGAATGTTGTAAAATATTACCATCGATATGTTAGTTTGCCTTAGGCTAGTATATATAGCGTTATAGACGTATATAATGTTCCCAACGAGAAGTAGGGGCCGGCGCGCCAGGAATGTAGTGAAATATTACATCCGAGATGTTAGGTTGCCTTAGGCAAGGATATGTAGCACTACAGACGTATATAATGTTCCCACCGAGAAGTAGGGGCCGGCGCGCCAGGAATGTAGTAAAATATAACATCCGAGATGTTAGGTTGCCTTAGGGTAGAATAAGTAACGTTATAGACGTATATAATGTTCCATCCGAGAAGTAGGGGCCGACGAGCCAGGAATGTAGTAAAATATTACATCCGAGATGTTAGGTTGCCTTAGGTTAGGATATATAACGTTATAGACTTATATACTGTTCCCACCGAGAAGTAGGGGCCGACGAGCCAGGAGTGTAGTAAAATATTACATCCGAGATGTTAGGATTGCCTTAGGCTAGGATATATAACGTTATAGACGTATATAATGTTCCCACCGAGACGTAGGGGCCGGTGCGCCACGAATGTAGTAAAATATTACATCCGAGATGTGAGTTTGCCTTAGGCTAGGATATATAGCGTTATAGACGTATATAATGTTCCCACCGAGAAGTAGGGGCCGAAGTGACGGGAATGTTGTAAAATATTACCATCGATATGTTAGTTTGCCTTAGGCTAGTATATATAGCGTTATAGACGTATATAATGTTCCCAACGGGAAGTAGGGGCCGGCGCGCCAGGAATGTAGTGAAATATTACATCCGAGATGTTAGGTTGCCTTAGGCAAGGATATGTAGCACTACAGACGTATATAATGTTCCCACCGAGAAGTAGGGGCCGGCGCGCCAGGAATGTAGTAAAATATAACATCCGAGATGTTAGGTTGCCTTAGGCTAGAATAAGTTACGTTATAGACGTATATAATGTTCCCACCGGGAAGTAGGGGCCGACGAGCCAGGAATGTAGTAAAATATTACATCCGAGATGTTAGGTTGCCTTAGGTTAGGATATATAACGTTATAGACTTATATACTGTTCCCACCGAGAAGTAGGGGCCGACGAGCCAGGAGTGTAATAAAATATTACATCCGAGATGTTAGGTTGCCTTAGGTTAGGATATATAACGTTATAGACTTATATACTGTTCCCACCGAGAAGTAGGTGCCGACGCGAAAGGACTGTTGTAAAATATTACATCCGAGATGTTAGGATTACCTTAGGCTAGGATATATAACGTTATAGACGTATATAATGTTCCCACCGAGAAGTAGGGGCCGGCGCGCCGGGAATGTAGTAAAATATAACATCCGAGATGTTAGGTTGCCTTAGGCTAGGATATATAACGTTATAGACGTATATAATGTTCCCACCGACAAGTTGGTGCCGAAGTGACGGGAATGTTGTAAAATATTACATCCGAGATGTTAGGTTGCCTTAGGTTAGGATATATAACGTTATTGACTTATATAATGTTCCCACCGAGAAATAGGGGCCGACACGCCAGGAATGTTGTAAAACATTACATCCGAGGTGTTAGGTTCCCTTAGGTTAGGATATATAACGTTATTGACATATATAATTTTCCCACCGAGAAGTAGGGGCCGTCGCGCCAGGAATGTTGTAAAATATTACACGCGACATGGTAGGTTGCCTTAGGCTAGTATATATAGCGTTATAAACGTATATAATGTTCCCACCGAGAAGTAGGGGCCAGCGCGCCAGGAATGTGGTAAAATATTACATCCGCTATGTTAGGTTGCCTTAGGTTAGGATATATAACGTTATAGACGTATATAATGTTCCCACCCACAAGTAGGTGCGAACGAGCCAGGAATGTGGTAAAATATTACATTCGACGTGTTAAGTTGTCTTAGGTTAGGATATATAACGTTATAGACGTATATACTGTTCCCACCGAGAAGTAGTTGCCGACGCGCCAGGAATATTGTAAAATATTACATTCGACATGTCAGTTTGTCTCAGCCTAGGACATATAGCGTTAAAGACGTATATAATATTCCCACCGAGAAATAGGTGCCGACACGCCAGGAATGAAGTAAAATATTACGCTCGACATTTTTGGTTGGCTTAAGTTAGGATATATGGCGTTATAGACGTATATAATGTTCCCACCGAGAAGTAGGGGCCGACGAGCCAGGAATGTTGTAGAATATTACGCTCGACATGTTAGGTTGCCTTACGTTATGATATATAGCGATATAGACGTATATAATGTTCCCACCGAGAAGTAGGGGCCGGCGCGCCAGGAATGTAGTGAAATATTACATCCGAGATGTTAGGTTGCCTTAGGCAAGGATATGTAGCATTACAGACGTATATAATGTTCCCACCGAGAAATAGGGGCCGGCGCGCCAGGAATGTAGTAAAATATAACATCCGAGATGTTAGGTTGCCTTAGGCTAGAATAAGTAACGTTATAGACGTATATAATGTTCCCACCGAGAAGTAGGTGCCGAAGCGACAGGAATGTTGTAAAATATTACATACGAGATGTTAGGATTACCTTAGGCTAGGATATATAACGTTATAGACGTATATAATGTTCCCACCGAGAAGTAGGGGCTGTCGCGCCGGGAATGTAGTAAAATATTACATCCGAGATGTTAGGATTGTCTTAGGCTAGGATATATATCCTTATAGACGTATATAATGTTCCCACCGAGAAGTAGGGTCCGAAGTGACGGAAATGTTTAAAATATTACATCCGAGATGTTAGGTTGCCTTAGGTTAGGATATATAACGTTATAGACTTATATACTGTTCCCACCGAGAAGTAGGTGCCGACGCTCCAGGAATGTTGTAAAATATTACGCTCGACAAGTTATGTTGCCACAGGCTAGGATATATACAGTTAAAGACGTATATAATGTTCCCACCGAGAAATAGGGGCCGACACGCCAGGAATGTTGTAAAATATTACATCCGAGATGTTAGGTTCCCTTAGGTTAGGATATATAACGTTATAGACGTATATAATGTTCCCACCGAGAAGTAGGGTCCAACGAGCCAGGAATGTGGTAAAATATTACATTCGACGTGTTAAGTTGTCTTAGGTTAGGATATATAACGTTATAGACGTATATACAGTTCCCACCGAGAAGTACTTGCCGACGCGCCAGGAATATTTTAAAATATTATATTCGACATGTTAGGTTGTCTCAGGCTAGGACATATAGCGTTATAGACATATATAATGTTCCCACCGAGAAATAGGGGCCGACACGCCAGGAATGTAGTAAAATATTACGCTCGACATTTTTGGTTGCCTTAGGTTAGGATATATGGCGTTATAGACGTATATAATGTTCCCACCGAGAAGTAGGGGCCAGCGCGCCAGGAATGTGGTAAAATATTACATCCGGTATGTTAGGTTGCCTTAGGTTAGGACATATAACGTTATAGACGTATATAATGTTCCCACCCAGAAGTAGGGGCCAACGAGCCAGGAATGTGGTAAAATATTAAATTCGACATGCTAAGTTGTCTTAGGTTAGGATATATAACGTTATAGACGTATATACTGTTCCCACCGAGAAGTAGTTGCCGACGCGCCAGGAATATTGTAAAATATTACATTCGACATGTTAGGTTGTCTCAGCCTAGGACATATAGCGTTAAAGACGTATATAATATTCCCACCGAGAAATAGGGGCCGACACGCCAGGAATGAAGTAAAATATTACGCTCGACATTTTTGGTTGGCTTAAGTTAGGATATATGGCGTTATAGACGTATATAATGTTCCCACCGAGAAGTAGGGGCCGACGAGCCAGGAATGTTGTAAAATATTACGCTCGACATGTTAGGTTGCCTTACGTTATGATATATAGCGATATAGACGTATATAATGTTCCCACCGAGAAGTAGGGGCCGACGAGCCAGGAATGTTGTAAAATATTACGCTCGACATGTTAGGTTGCCTTACGTTATGATATATAGCGATATAGACGTATATAATGTTCCCACCGAGAAGTAGGGGCCGAAGCGCCAGGAATGTAGTAAAATATAACATCCGAGAAGTTAGGTTGCCTTAGGCTAGAATAAGTAACGTTATAGACGTATATAATGTTCCCTCCGAGAAGTAGGGGCCGACGAGCCAGGAATGTAGTAAAATATTACATCCGAGATGTTAGGTTGCCTTAGGTTAGGATATATAACGTTATAGACTTATATACTGTTCCCACCGAGAAGTAGGGGCCGACGAGCCAGGAGTGTAGTAAAATATTACATCCGAGATGTTAGGATTGCCTTAGGCTAGGATATATAACGTTATAGACGTATATAATGTTCCCACCGAGACGTAGGGGCCGGTGCGCCACGAATGTAGTAAAATATTACATCCGAGATGTGAGTTTGCCTTAGGCTAGGATATATAGCGTTATAGACGTATATAATGTTCCCACCGAGAAGTAGGGGCCGAAGTGACGGGAATGTTGTAAAATATTACCATCGATATGTTAGTTTGCCTTAGGCTAGTATATATAGCGTTATAGACGTATATAATGTTCCCAACGGGAAGTAGGGGCCGGCGCGCCAGGAATGTAGTGAAATATTACATCCGAGATGTTAGGTTGCCTTAGGCAAGGATATGTAGCACTACAGACGTATATAATGTTCCCACCGAGAAGTAGGGGCCGGCGCGCCAGGAATGTAGTAAAATATAACATCCGAGATGTTAGGTTGCCTTAGGCTAGAATAAGTTACGTTATAGACGTATATAATGTTCCCACCGGGAAGTAGGGGCCGACGAGCCAGGAATGTAGTAAAATATTACATCCGAGATGTTAGGTTGCCTTAGGTTAGGATATATAACGTTATAGACTTATATACTGTTCCCACCGAGAAGTAGGGGCCGACGAGCCAGGAGTGTAATAAAATATTACATCCGAGATGTTAGGTTGCCTTAGGTTAGGATATATAACGTTATAGACTTATATACTGTTCCCACCGAGAAGTAGGTGCCGACGCGCCAGGACTGTTGTAAAATATTACATCCGAGATGTTAGGATTACCTTAGGCTAGGATATATAACGTTATAGACGTATATAATGTTCCCACCGAGAAGTAGGGGCCGGCGCGCCGGGAATGTAGTAAAATATAACATCCGAGATGTTAGGTTGCCTTAGGCTAGGATATATAACGTTATAGACGTATATAATGTTCCCACCGACAAGTTGGTGCCGAAGTGACGGGAATGTTGTAAAATATTACATCCGAGATGTTAGGTTGCCTTAGGTTAGGATATATAACGTTATTGACTTATATAATGTTCCCACCGAGAAATAGGGGCCGACACGCCAGGAATGTTGTAAAACATTACATCCGAGGTGTTAGGTTCCCTTAGGTTAGGATATATAACGTTATTGACATATATAATTTTCCCACCGAGAAGTAGGGGCCGTCGCGCCAGGAATGTTGTAAAATATTACACGCGACATGGTAGGTTGCCTTAGGCTAGTATATATAGCGTTATAAACGTATATAATGTTCCCACCGAGAAGTAGGGGCCAGCGCGCCAGGAATGTGGTAAAATATTACATCCGCTATGTTAGGTTGCCTTAGGTTAGGATATATAACGTTATAGACGTATATAATGTTCCCACCCACAAGTAGGTGCGAACGAGCCAGGAATGTGGTAAAATATTACATTCGACGTGTTAAGTTGTCTTAGGTTAGGATATATAACGTTATAGACGTATATACTGTTCCCACCGAGAAGTAGTTGCCGACGCGCCAGGAATATTGTAAAATATTACATTCGACATGTCAGTTTGTCTCAGCCTAGGACATATAGCGTTAAAGACGTATATAATATTCCCACCGAGAAATAGGTGCCGACACGCCAGGAATGAAGTCAAATATTACGCTCGACATTTTTGGTTGGCTTAAGTTAGGATATATGGCGTTATAGACGTATATAATGTTCCCACCGAGAAGTAGGGGCCGACGAGCCAGGAATGTTGTAGAATATTACGCTCGACATGTTAGGTTGCCTTGCGTTATGATATATAGCGATATAGACGTATATAATGTTCCAGCCGAGAAGTAGGGGCCGGCGCGCCAGGAATGTAGTGAAATATTACATCCGAGATGTTAGGTTGCCTTAGGCAAGGATATGTAGCATTACAGACGTATATAATGTTCCCACCGAGAAGTAGGGGCCGGCGCGCCAGGAATGTAGTAAAATATAACATCCGAGATGTTAGGTTGCCTTAGGCTAGAATAAGTAACGTTATAGACGTATATAATGTTCCCACCGAGAAGTAGGTGCCGAAGCGACAGGAATGTTGTAAAATATTACATACGAGATGTTAGGATTACCTTAGGCTAGGATATATAACGTTATAGACGTATATAATGTTCCCACCGAGAAGTAGGGGCTGTCGCGCCGGGAATGTAGTAAAATATTACATCCGAGATGTTAGGATTGTCTTAGGCTAGGATATATATCCTTATAGACGTATATAATGTTCCCACCGAGAAGTAGGGTCCGAAGTGACGGAAATGTTGTAAAATATTACATCCGAGATGTTAGGTTGCCTTAGGTTAGGATATATAACGTTATAGACTTATATACTGTTCCCACCGAGAAGTAGGTGCCGACGCTCCAGGAATGTTGTAAAATATTACGCTCGACAAGTTATGTTGCCACAGGCTAGGATATATACAGTTAAAGACGTATATAATGTTCCCACCGAGAAATAGGGGCCGACACGCCAGGAATGTTGTAAAATATTACATCCGAGATGTTAGGTTCCCTTAGGTTAGGATATATAACGTTATAGACGTATATAATGTTCCCACCGAGAAGTAGGGTCCAACGAGCCAGGAATGTGGTAAAATATTACATTCGACGTGTTAAGTTGTCTTAGGTTAGGATATATAACGTTATAGACGTATATACAGTTCCCACCGAGAAGTACTTGCCGACGCGCCAGGAATATTTTAAAATATTATATTCGACATGTTAGGTTGTCTCAGGCTAGGACATATAGCGTTATAGACATATATAATGTTCCCACCGAGAAATAGGGGCCGACACGCCAGGAATGTAGTAAAATATTACGCTCGACATTTTTGGTTGCCTTAGGTTAGGATATATGGCGTTATAGACGTATATAATGTTCCCACCGAGAAGTAGGGGCCAGCGCGCCAGGAATGTGGTAAAATATTACATCCGGTATGTTAGGTTGCCTTAGGTTAGGACATATAACGTTATAGACGTATATAATGTTCCCACCCAGAAGTAGGGGCCAACGAGCCAGGAATGTGGTAAAATATTAAATTCGACATGCTAAGTTGTCTTAGGTTAGGATATATAACGTTATAGACGTATATACTGTTCCCACCGAGAAGTAGTTGCCGACGCGCCAGGAATATTGTAAAATATTACATTCGACATGTTAGGTTGTCTCAGCCTAGGACATATAGCGTTAAAGACGTATATAATATTCCCACCGAGAAATAGGGGCCGACACGCCAGGAATGAAGTAAAATATTACGCTCGACATTTTTGGTTGGCTTAAGTTAGGATATATGGCGTTATAGACGTATATAATGTTCCCACCGAGAAGTAGGGGCCGACGAGCCAGGAATGTTGTAAAATATTACGCTCGACATGTTAGGTTGCCTTACGTTATGATATATAGCGATATAGACGTATATAATGTTCCCACCGAGAAGTAGGGGCCGACGAGCCAGGAATGTTGTAAAATATTACGCTCGACATGTTAGGTTGCCTTACGTTATGATATATAGCGATATAGACGTATATAATGTTCCCACCGAGAAGTAGGGGCCGAAGCGCCAGGAATGTAGTAAAATATAACATCCGAGAAGTTAGGTTGCCTTAGGCTAGAATAAGTAACGTTATAGACGTATATAATGTTCCCACCGAGAAGTAGGGGCCGACGAGCCAGGAATGTAGTAAAATATTACATCCGAGATGTTAGGTTGCCTTAGGTTAGGATATATAACGTTATAGACTTATATACTGTTCCCACCGAGAAGTAGGGTCCAACGAGCCAGGAATGTGGTAAAATATTACATTCGACGTGTTAAGTTGTCTTAGGTTAGGATATATAACGTTATAGACGTATATACAGTTCCCACCGAGAAGTACTTGCCGACGCGCCAGGAATATTTTAAAATATTATATTCGACATGTTAGGTTGTCTCAGGCTAGGACATATAGCGTTATAGACATATATAATGTTCCCACCGAGAAATAGGGGCCGACACGCCAGGAATGTAGTAAAATATTACGCTCGACATTTTTGGTTGCCTTAGGTTAGGATATATGGCGTTATAGACGTATATAATGTTCCCACCGAGAAGTAGGGGCCAGCGCGCCAGGAATGTGGTAAAATATTACATCCGGTATGTTAGGTTGCCTTAGGTTAGGACATATAACGTTATAGACGTATATAATGTTCCCACCCAGAAGTAGGGGCCAACGAGCCAGGAATGTGGTAAAATATTAAATTCGACATGCTAAGTTGTCTTAGGTTAGGATATATAACGTTATAGACGTATATACTGTTCCCACCGAGAAGTAGTTGCCGACGCGCCAGGAATATTGTAAAATATTACATTCGACATGTTAGGTTGTCTCAGCCTAGGACATATAGCGTTAAAGACGTATATAATATTCCCACCGAGAAATAGGGGCCGACACGCCAGGAATGAAGTAAAATATTACGCTCGACATTTTTGGTTGGCTTAAGTTAGGATATATGGCGTTATAGACGTATATAATGTTCCCACCGAGAAGTAGGGGCCGACGAGCCAGGAATGTTGTAAAATATTACGCTCGACATGTTAGGTTGCCTTACGTTATGATATATAGCGATATAGACGTATATAATGTTCCCACCGAGAAGTAGGGGCCGACGAGCCAGGAATGTTGTAAAATATTACGCTCGACATGTTAGGTTGCCTTACGTTATGATATATAGCGATATAGACGTATATAATGTTCCCACCGAGAAGTAGGGGCCGAAGCGCCAGGAATGTAGTAAAATATAACATCCGAGAAGTTAGGTTGCCTTAGGCTAGAATAAGTAACGTTATAGACGTATATAATGTTCCCTCCGAGAAGTAGGGGCCGACGAGCCAGGAATGTAGTAAAATATTACATCCGAGATGTTAGGTTGCCTTAGGTTAGGATATATAACGTTATAGACTTATATACTGTTCCCACCGAGAAGTAGGGGCCGACGAGCCAGGAGTGTAGTAAAATATTACATCCGAGATGTTAGGATTGCCTTAGGCTAGGATATATAACGTTATAGACGTATATAATGTTCCCACCGAGACGTAGGGGCCGGTGCGCCACGAATGTAGTAAAATATTACATCCGAGATGTGAGTTTGCCTTAGGCTAGGATATATAGCGTTATAGACGTATATAATGTTCCCACCGAGAAGTAGGGGCCGAAGTGACGGGAATGTTGTAAAATATTACCATCGATATGTTAGTTTGCCTTAGGCTAGTATATATAGCGTTATAGACGTATATAATGTTCCCAACGGGAAGTAGGGGCCGGCGCGCCAGGAATGTAGTGAAATATTACATCCGAGATGTTAGGTTGCCTTAGGCAAGGATATGTAGCACTACAGACGTATATAATGTTCCCACCGAGAAGTAGGGGCCGGCGCGCCAGGAATGTAGTAAAATATAACATCCGAGATGTTAGGTTGCCTTAGGCTAGAATAAGTTACGTTATAGACGTATATAATGTTCCCACCGGGAAGTAGGGGCCGACGAGCCAGGAATGTAGTAAAATATTACATCCGAGATGTTAGGTTGCCTTAGGTTAGGATATATAACGTTATAGACTTATATACTGTTCCCACCGAGAAGTAGGGGCCGACGAGCCAGGAGTGTAATAAAATATTACATCCGAGATGTTAGGTTGCCTTAGGTTAGGATATATAACGTTATAGACTTATATACTGTTCCCACCGAGAAGTAGGTGCCGACGCGCCAGGACTGTTGTAAAATATTACATCCGAGATGTTAGGATTACCTTAGGCTAGGATATATAACGTTATAGACGTATATAATGTTCCCACCGAGAAGTAGGGGCCGGCGCGCCGGGAATGTAGTAAAATATAACATCCGAGATGTTAGGTTGCCTTAGGCTAGGATATATAACGTTATAGACGTATATAATGTTCCCACCGACAAGTTGGTGCCGAAGTGACGGGAATGTTGTAAAATATTACATCCGAGATGTTAGGTTGCCTTAGGTTAGGATATATAACGTTATTGACTTATATAATGTTCCCACCGAGAAATAGGGGCCGACACGCCAGGAATGTTGTAAAACATTACATCCGAGGTGTTAGGTTCCCTTAGGTTAGGATATATAACGTTATTGACATATATAATTTTCCCACCGAGAAGTAGGGGCCGTCGCGCCAGGAATGTTGTAAAATATTACACGCGACATGGTAGGTTGCCTTAGGCTAGTATATATAGCGTTATAAACGTATATAATGTTCCCACCGAGAAGTAGGGGCCAGCGCGCCAGGAATGTGGTAAAATATTACATCCGCTATGTTAGGTTGCCTTAGGTTAGGATATATAACGTTATAGACGTATATAATGTTCCCACCCACAAGTAGGTGCGAACGAGCCAGGAATGTGGTAAAATATTACATTCGACGTGTTAAGTTGTCTTAGGTTAGGATATATAACGTTATAGACGTATATACTGTTCCCACCGAGAAGTAGTTGCCGACGCGCCAGGAATATTGTAAAATATTACATTCGACATGTCAGTTTGTCTCAGCCTAGGACATATAGCGTTAAAGACGTATATAATATTCCCACCGAGAAATAGGTGCCGACACGCCAGGAATGAAGTCAAATATTACGCTCGACATTTTTGGTTGGCTTAAGTTAGGATATATGGCGTTATAGACGTATATAATGTTCCCACCGAGAAGTAGGGGCCGACGAGCCAGGAATGTTGTAGAATATTACGCTCGACATGTTAGGTTGCCTTACGTTATGATATATAGCGATATAGACGTATATAATGTTCCCACCGAGAAGTAGGGGCCGGCGCGCCAGGAATGTAGTGAAATATTACATCCGAGATGTTAGGTTGCCTTAGGCAAGGATATGTAGCATTACAGACGTATATAATGTTCCCACCGAGAAGTAGGGGCCGGCGCGCCAGGAATGTAGTAAAATATAACATCCGAGATGTTAGGTTGCCTTAGGCTAGAATAAGTAACGTTATAGACGTATATAATGTTCCCACCGAGAAGTAGGTGCCGAAGCGACAGGAATGTTGTAAAATATTACATACGAGATGTTAGGATTACCTTAGGCTAGGATATATAACGTTATAGACGTATATAATGTTCCCACCGAGAAGTAGGGGCTGTCGCGCCGGGAATGTAGTAAAATATTACATCCGAGATGTTAGGATTGTCTTAGGCTAGGATATATATCCTTATAGACGTATATAATGCTCCCACCGAGAAGTAGGGTCCGAAGTGACGGAAATGTTGTAAAATATTACATCCGAGATGTTAGGTTGCCTTAGGTTAGGATATATAACGTTATAGACTTATATACTGTTCCCACCGAGAAGTAGGTGCCGACGCTCCAGGAATGTTGTAAAATATTACGCTCGACAAGTTATGTTGCCACAGGCTAGGATATATACAGTTAAAGACGTATATAATGTTCCCACCGAGAAATAGGGGCCGACACGCCAGGAATGTTGTAAAATATTACATCCGAGATGTTAGGTTCCCTTAGGTTAGGATATATAACGTTATAGACGTATATAATGTTCCCACCGAGAAGTAGGGTCCAACGAGCCAGGAATGTGGTAAAATATTACATTCGACGTGTTAAGTTGTCTTAGGTTAGGATATATAACGTTATAGACGTATATACAGTTCCCACCGAGAAGTACTTGCCGACGCGCCAGGAATATTTTAAAATATTATATTCGACATGTTAGGTTGTCTCAGGCTAGGACATATAGCGTTATAGACATATATAATGTTCCCACCGAGAAATAGGGGCCGACACGCCAGGAATGTAGTAAAATATTACGCTCGACATTTTTGGTTGCCTTAGGTTAGGATATATGGCGTTATAGACGTATATAATGTTCCCACCGAGAAGTAGGGGCCAGCGCGCCAGGAATGTGGTAAAATATTACATCCGGTATGTTAGGTTGCCTTAGGTTAGGACATATAACGTTATAGACGTATATAATGTTCCCACCCAGAAGTAGGGGCCAACGAGCCAGGAATGTGGTAAAATATTAAATTCGACATGCTAAGTTGTCTTAGGTTAGGATATATAACGTTATAGACGTATATACTGTTCCCACCGAGAAGTAGTTGCCGACGCGCCAGGAATATTGTAAAATATTACATTCGACATGTTAGGTTGTCTCAGCCTAGGACATATAGCGTTAAAGACGTATATAATATTCCCACCGAGAAATAGGGGCCGACACGCCAGGAATGAAGTAAAATATTACGCTCGACATTTTTGGTTGGCTTAAGTTAGGATATATGGCGTTATAGACGTATATAATGTTCCCACCGAGAAGTAGGGGCCGACGAGCCAGGAATGTTGTAAAATATTACGCTCGACATGTTAGGTTGCCTTACGTTATGATATATAGCGATATAGACGTATATAATGTTCCCACCGAGAAGTAGGGGCCGACGAGCCAGGAATGTTGTAAAATATTACGCTCGACATGTTAGGTTGCCTTACGTTATGATATATAGCGATATAGACGTATATAATGTTCCCACCGAGAAGTAGGGGCCGAAGCGCCAGGAATGTAGTAAAATATAACATCCGAGAAGTTAGGTTGCCTTAGGCTAGAATAAGTAACGTTATAGACGTATATAATGTTCCCACCGAGAAGTAGGGGCCGACGAGCCAGGAATGTAGTAAAATATTACATCCGAGATGTTAGGTTGCCTTAGGTTAGGATATATAACGTTATAGACTTATATACTGTTCCCACCGAGAAGTAGGTGCCGACGCGACAAGAATGTTGTAAAATATTACATACGAGATGTTAGGTTGCCTTAGGCAAGGATATGTAGCATTATAGTCGTATATAATGTTCCCACCGAGAAGTAGGGGCCGGCGCCCCAGGAATGTAGTAAAATATAACATCCGAGATATTAGGTTGCCTTAGGCTAGAATAAGTAACGTTATAGACGTATATAATGTTCCCACCGAGAAGTAGGGGCCGACGAGCCAGGAATGTTGTAAAACATTATATCCGAGGTGTTAGGTTCCCCTAGGTTAGGATATATAAGGTTATTGACATATATAATTGTCCGACCGAGAAGTAGGGGCCGTCGCGCCAGGAATGTTGTAAAATATTACACGCGACATGGTAGGTTGCCTTAGGCTAGTATATATAGCGTTATAAACGTATATAATGTTCCCACCGAGAAGTAGGTGCCGACGCGCCAGGAATGTTGTAAAATATTACATCCGACATGTTAAGTTGCCTTAGGTTAGGATATATAACGTTATAGACGTATATACTGTTCCCACCGAGAAGTAGTTGCCGACGCGCCAGGAATATTGTAAAATATTACATTCGACATGTTAGGTTGTCTCAGGCTAGGACATATAGCGTTAAAGACGTATATAATGTTCCCACCGAGAAATAGGGGCCGACACGCCAGGAATGTAGTAAAATATTACGCTCGACATTTTTGGTTGCCTTAGGTTAGGATATATGGCGTTATAGACGTATATAATGTTCCCACCGAGAAGTAGGGGCCAGCGCGCCAGGAATGTGGTAAAATATTACATCCGGTATGTTAGGTTGCCTTAGGTTAGGATATATAACGTTATAGACGTATATAATGTTCCCACCGAGAAATAGGGGCCGACACGCCAGGAATGTTGTAAAACATTACATCCGAGGTGTTAGGTTGCCTTAGGCTAGGATATATAGCGTTATAGGCGTATATAATGTTGCCACCGAGAAGTAGGGGCCGACGAGCCAGGAATGTTGTAAAATATTACGCTCGAAATGTTAGGTTGCCTTACGTTATGATATATAGCGATATAGACGTATATAATGTTCCCACCGAGAAGTAGGGGCCGGCGCGCCAGGAATGTAGTGAAATATTACATCCGAGATGTTAGGTTACCTTAGGCAACGATATGTAGCATTACAGACGTATATAATGTTCCCACTGAGAAGTAGGAGCCGGCTTGCCAGGAATGTAGTAAAATATAACATCCGAGAAGTTAGGTTGCCTTAGGCTAGAATAAGTAACGTTATAGACGTATATAATGTTTCCACCGAGAAGTAGGGGCCGGCGCGCCAGGAATGTAGTAAAATATTACATCCGAGATGTTAGGTTGCCTTAGGCAAGGATATGTAGCATTATAGACGTATATAATGTTCCCACCGAGAAGTAGGGGCCGGCGCGCCAGGAATGTAGTAAAATATAACATCCGAGATGTTAGGTTGCCTTAGGCTAGAATAAGTAACGTTATAGACGTATATAATGTTCCCACCGAGAAGTAGGGGCCGACGAGCGAGGAATGTAGTAAAATATTACATCCGAGATGTTAGGTTGCCTTAGGTTAGGATATATAACGTTATAGACTTATATACTGTTCCCACCGAGAAGTAGGTGCCGACGCGCCAGGAATGTTGTAAAATATTACATCCGAGATGTTAGGATTACCTTAGGCTAGGATATATAACGTTATAGACGTATATAATGTTCCCACCGAGAAGTAGGGGCCGGCGCGGCGGGAATGTAGTAAAATATAACATCCGAGATGTTAGGTTGCCTTAGGCTAGGATATATAACGTTATAGACGTATATTATGTTCCCACCGACAAGTTGGTGCCGAAGTGACGGGAATGTTGTAAAATATTACATCCGAGATGTTAGGTTGCCTTAGGTTAGGATACATAACGTTATTGACTTATATAATGTTCCCACCGAGATGTAGTGGCCGACGTGCCAGGAATGTTGTAAAATATTACATCCGAGATGTTAGGATTGCCTTAGGCTAGGATATATAACGTTATAGACGTATATAATGTTCCCACCGAGAAATAGGGGTCGACACGCCAGGAATGTTGTAGAACATTACATCCGAGGTGTTAGGTTGCCTTAGGCTAGAATATATAGCGTTATAGGCGTATATAATGTTCCCACCGAGAAGTAGGGGCCGACGAGCCAGGAATGTTGTAAAATATTACGCTCGAAATGTTAGGTTGCCTTACGTTATGATATATAGCGATATAGACGTATATAATGTTCCCACCGAGAAGTAGGGTCCGGCGCGCCAGGAATGTAGTAAAATATAACATCCGAGATGTTAGGTTGCCTTAGGCTAGAATAAGTAACGTTATAGACGTATATAATGTTCCCACCGAGAAGTAGGGGCCGACGAGCCTGGAATGTAGTAAAATATTACATCCGAGATGTTAGGTTGCCTTAGGTTAGGATATATAACGTTATAGACTTATATACCGTTCCCACCGAGAAGTAGGTGCCGACGCGCCAGGAATGTTGTAAAATATTACACCCGAGATGTTAGGATTACCTTAGGCTAGGATCTATAACGTTATAGACGTATATAATGTTCCCACCGAGAAGTAGGGGCCGGCGCGGCGGGAATGTAGTAAAATATAACATCCGAGATGTTAGGTTGCCTTAGGCTAGGAAATATAACGTTCTAGACGTATATTATGTTCCCACCGACAAGTTGGTGCCGAAGTGACGGGAATGTTGTAAAATATTACATCCGAAATGTTAGGTTGCCTTAGGTTAGGATACATAACGTTATTGACTTATATAATGTTCCCACCGAGAAATAGGGGCCGACACGCCAGGAATGTTGTAAAACATTACATCCGAGGTGTTAGGTTCCCTTAGGTTAGGATATATAAGGTTATTGACATATATAATTGTCCCACCGGGAAGTAGGGGCCGTCGCGCCAGGAATGTTGTAAAATATTACACGCGACATGGTAGGTTGCCTTAGGCTAGTATATATAGCGTTATAAACGTATATAATGTTCCCACCGAGAAGTAGGGGCAGGCGCGCCAGGAATGTAGTAAAATATTACATCCGAGATGTTAGGTTGCCTTAGGTTAGGATATATAACGTTATTGATTCATATAATGTTCCCACCGAGAAATAGGGGCCGCCACGCCAGGTATGTTGTAAAACATTACATCCGAGGTGTTAGGTTCCCTTAGGTTAGGATATATAACGTTATAGACTTATATACTGTTCCCACCGAGAAGTAGGTGCCGACGCGCCAGGAATGTTGTAAAATATTACATCCGACATGTTAAGTTGCCTTAGGTTAGAATATATAACGTTATAGACGTATATACTGTTCCCACCGAGAAGTAGTTGCCGACGCGCCAGGAATATTGTAAAATATTACATTCGACATGTTAGGTTGTCTCAGGCTAGGACATATAGCGTTAAAGACGTATATAATGTTCCCACCGAGAAATAGGGGCCGACACGCCAGGAATGTAGTAAAATATTACGCTCGACATATTTGGTTGCCTTAGGTTAGGATATATGGCGTTATAGACGTATATAATGTTCCCACCGAGAAGTAGGGGCCAGCGCGCCAGGAATGTGGTAAAATATTACATCCGGTATGTTAGGTTGCCTTAGGCAAGGATATGTAGCATTACAGACGTATATAATGTTCCCACCGAGAAGTAGGGGCCGGCGCGCCAGGAATGTAGTAAAATATAACATCCGAGAAGTTAGGTTGCCTTAGGCTAGAATAAGTAACGTTATAGACGTATATAATGTTCCCACCGAGAAGTAGGGGCCGACGAGCCAGGAATGTAGTAAAATATTACTTCCGAGATGTTAGGTTGCCTTAGGTTAGGATATATAACGTTATAGACTTATATACTGTTCCCACCGAGAAGTAGGTGCCGACGCGACAAGAATGTTGTAAAATATTACATACGAGATGTTAGGATTACCTTAGGCTAGGATATATAACGTTATAGACGTATATAATGTTCCCACCGAGAAGTAGGGGCCGGCGCGCTGGGAATGTAGTAAAATATAACATCCGAGATGTTAGGTTGCCTTAGGCAAGGATATGTAGCATTACAGACGTATATAATGTTCCCACCGAGAAGTAGGGGCCGGCGCGCCAGGAATGTAGTAAAATATAACATCCGAGAAGTTAGGTTGCCTTAGGCTAGAATAAGTAACGTTATAGACGTATATAATGTTCCCACCGAGAAGTAGGGGCCGACGAGCCAGGAATGTAGTAAAATATTACATCCGAGATGTTAGGTTGCCTTAGGTTAGGATATATAACGTTATAGACTTATATACTGTTCCCACCGAGAAGTAGGTGCCGACGCGACAAGAATGTTGTAAAATATTACATACGAGATGTTAGGATTACCTTAGGCTAGGATATATAACGTTATAGACGTATATAATGTTCCCACCGAGAAGTAGGGGCCGGCGCGCTGGGAATGTAGTAAAATATAACATCCGAGATGTTAGGTTGCCTTAGGCTAGGATATACAACGATATAGACGTATATAATGTTCCCACCGAGAAGTAGGTGCCGACGAGCCCTGAATGTTGTAAAATAATACGCTCGAAATGTTAGGTTGCCTTACGTTATGATATATAGCGATATAGACGTATATAATGTTCCCACCGAGAAGTAGGGTCCGGCGCGCCAGGAATGTAGTAAAATATTACATCCGAGATGTTAGGTTGCCTTAGGCAAGGATATGTAGCATTATAGTCGTATATAATGTTCCCACCGAGAAGTAGGGGCCGGCGCCCCAGGAATGTAGTAAAATATAACATCCGAGATATTAGGTTGCCTTAGGCTAGAATACGTAACGTTATAGACGTATATAATGTTCCCACCGAGAAGTAGGGGCCGACGAGCCAGGAATGTAGTAAAATATTACATCCGAGATGTTAGGTTGCCTTAGGTTAGGATATATAACGTTATAGACTTATATACTGTTCCCACCGAGAAGTAGGTACCGACGCGCCAGGACTGTTGTAAAATATTACATCCGAGATGTTAGGATTACCTTAGGCTAGGATATATAACGTTATAGACGTATATAATGTTCCCACCGAGAAGTAGGGGCCGGCGCGCCGGGAATGTAGTAAAATATAACATCCGAGATGTTAGGTTGCCTTAGGCTAGGATATATAACGTTATAGACGTATATAATGTTCCCACCGACAAGTTGGTGCCGAAGTGACGGGAATGTTGTAAAATATTACATTCGAGACGTTAGGTTGCCTTAGGTTAGGATATATAACGTTATTGACTTATATAATGTTCCCACCGAGAAATAGGGGCCGACACGCCAGGATTGTTGTAAAACATTACATCCGAGGTGTTAGGTTCCCTTAGGCAAGGATATGTAAAATTACAGACGTATATAATGTTCCCACCGGGAAGTAGGGGCCGGCCCGCCAGGAATGTAGTAAAATATAACATCCGAGAAGTTAGGTTGCCTTAGGCTAGAATAAGTAACGTTATAGACGTATATAATGTTCCCACCGAGAAGTAGGGGCCGACGAGGCAGGAATGTAGTAAAATATTACATCCGAGATGTTAGGTTGCCTTAGGTTAGGATATATAACGTTATAGACTTATATACTGTTCCCACCGAGAAGTAGGTGCCGACGCGCCAGGACTGTTGTAAAATATTACATCCGAGATGTTAGGATTACCTTAGGCTAGGATATATAACGTTATAGACGTATATAATGTTCCCACCGAGAAGTAGGGGCCGGCGCGCCGGGAATGTAGTAAAATATAACATCCGAGATGTTAGGTTGCCTTAGGCTAGGATATATAACGTTATAGACGTATATAATGTTCCCACCGACAAGTTGGTGCCGAAGTGACGGGAATGTTGTAAAATATTACATCCGAGGTGTTAGGTTCCCTTAGGTTAGGATATATAACGTTATTGACATATATAATTTTCCCACCGAGAAGTAGGGGCCGTCGCGCCAGGAATGTTGTAAAATATTACACGCGACATGGTAGGTTGCCTTAGGCTAGTATATATAGCGTTATAAACGTATATAATGTTCCCACCGAGAAGTAGGGGCCAGCGCGCCAGGAATGTGGTAAAATATTACATCCGGTATGTTAGGTTGCCTTAGGTTAGGATATATAACGTTATAGACGTATATAATGTTCCCACCCACAAGTAGGTGCGAACGAGCCAGGAATGTGGTAAAATATTACATTCGACGTGTTAAGTTGTCTTAGGTTAGGATATATAACGTTATAGACGTATATACTGTTCCCACCGAGAAGTAGTTGCCGACGCGCCAGGAATATTGTAAAATATTACATTCGACATGTCAGTTTGTCTCAGCATAGGACATATAGCGTTAAAGACGTATATAATATTCCCACCGAGAAATAGGTGCCGACACGCCAGGAATGAAGTAAAATATTACGCTCGACATTTTTGGTTGGCTTAAGTTAGGATATATGGCGTTATAGACGTATATAATGTTCCCACCGAGAAGTAGGGGCCGACGAGCCAGGAATGTTGTAGAATATTACGCTCGACATGTTAGGTTGCCTTACGTTATGATATATAGCGATATAGACGTATATAATGTTCCCACAGAGAAGTAGGTGCCGACGCGCCAGGAATGTTGTAAAATATTACATCCGAGAAGTTAGGATTGCCTTAGGCTAGGATATATAACGTTATAGACGTATATAATGTTCCCACCGAGACGTAGGGGCCGGTGCGCCACGAATGTAGTAAAATATTACATCCGAGATGTGAGTTTGCCTTAGGCTAGGATATATAGCGTTATAGACGTATATAATGTTCCCACCGAGAAGTAGGGGCCGAAGTAACGGGAATGTTGTAAAATATTACCATCGATATGTTAGTTTGCCTTAGGCTAGTATATATAGCGTTATAGACGTATATAATGTTCCCAACGAGAAGTAGGGGCCGGCGCGCCAGGAATGTAGTGAAATATTACATCCGAGATGTTAGGTTGCCTTAGGCAAGGATATGTAGCACTACAGACGTATATAATGTTCCCACCGAGAAGTAGGGGCCGGCGCGACAGGAATGTAGTAAAATATAACATCCGAGATGTTAGGTTGCCTTAGGCTAGAATAAGTAACGTTATAGACGTATATAATGTTCCCTCCGAGAAGTAGGGGCCGACGAGCCAGGAATGTAGTAAAATATTACATCCGAGATGTTAGGTTGCCTTAGGTTAGGATATATAACGTTATAGACTTATATACTGTTCCCACCGAGAAGTAGGGGCCGACGAGCCAGGAGTGTAGTAAAATATTACATCCGAGATGTTAGGATTGCCTTAGGCTAGGATATATAACGTTATAGACGTATATAATGTTCCCACCGAGACGTAGGGGCCGGTGCGCCACGAATGTAGTAAAATATTACATCCGAGATGTGAGTTTGCCTTAGGCTAGGATATATAGCGTTATAGACGTATATAATGTTCCCACCGAGAAGTAGGGGCCGAAGTGACGGGAATGTAGTAAAATATAACATCCGAGATGTTAGGTTGCCTTAGGCTAGGATATATAACGTTATAGACGTATATAATGTTCCCACCCACAAGTTGGTGCCGAAGTGACGGGAATGTTGTAAAATATTACATCCGAGATGTTAGGTTGCCTTAGGTTAGGATATATAACGTTATTGACTTATATAATGTTCCCACCGAGAAATAGGGGCCGACACGCCAGGAATGTTGTAAAACATTACATCCGAGGTGTTAGGTTCCCTTAGGTTAGGATATATAACGTTATTGACATATATAATTTTCCCACCGAGAAGTAGGGGCCGTCGCGCCAGGAATGTTGTAAAATATTACACGCGACATGGTAGGTTGCCTTAGGCTAGTATATATAGCGTTATAAACGTATATAATGTTCCCACCGAGAAGTAGGGGCCAGCGCGCCAGGAATGTGGTAAAATATTACATCCGCTATGTTAGGTTGCCTTAGGTTAGGATATATAACGTTATAGACGTATATAATGTTCCCACCCACAAGTAGGTGCGAACGAGCCAGGAATGTGGTAAAATATTACATTCGACGTGTTAAGTTGTCTTAGGTTAGGATATATTACGTTATAGACGTATATACTGTTCCCACCGAGAAGTAGTTGCCGACGCGCCAGGAATATTGTAAAATATTACATTCGACATGTCAGTTTGTCTCAGCCTAGGACATATAGCGTTAAAGACGTATATAATATTCCCACCGAGAAATAGGTGCCGACACGCCAGGAATGAAGTAAAATATTACGCTCGACATTTTTGGTTGGCTTAAGTTAGGATATATGGCGTTATAGACGTATATAATGTTCCCACCGAGAAGTAGGGGCCGACGAGCCAGGAATGTTGTAGAATATTACGCTCGACATGTCAGGTTGCCTTACGTTATGATATATAGCGATATAGACGTATATAATGTTCCCACCGAGAAGTAGGGGCCGGCGCGCCAGGAATGTAGTGAAATATTACATCCGAGATGTTAGGTTGCCTTAGGCAAGGATATGTAGCATTACAGACGTATATAATGTTCCCACCGAGAAGTAGGGGCCGGCGCGCCAGGAATGTAGTAAAATATAACATCCGAGATGTTAGGTTGCCTTAGGCTAGAATAAGTAACGTTATAGACGTATATAATGTTCCCACCGAGAAGTAGGTGCCGAAGCGACAGGAATGTTGTAAAATATTACATACGAGATGTTAGGATTACCTTAGGCTAGGATATATAACGTTATAGACGTATATAATGTTCCCACCGAGAAGTAGGGCCTGTCGCGCCGGGAATGTAGTAAAATATTACATCCGAGATGTTAGGATTGTCTTAGGCTAGGATATATATCCTTATAGACGTATATAATGTTCCCACCGAGAAGTAGGGTCCGAAGTGACGGGAATGTTGTAAAATATTACATCCGAGATGTTAGGTTGCCTTAGGTTAGGATATATAACGTTATAGACTTATATACTGTTCCCACCGAGAAGTAGGGGCCGACGAGCCAGGAATGTAGTAAAATATTACATCCGAGATGTTAGGTTGCCTTAGGTTAGGATATATAACGTTATAGACTTATATACTGTTCCCACCGAGAAGTAGGGGCCGACGAGCCAGGAGTGTAATAAAATATTACATCCGAGATGTTAGGTTGCCTTAGGTTAGGATATATAACGTTATAGACTTATATACTGTTCCCACCGAGAAGTAGGTGCCGACGCGCCAGGACTGTTGTAAAATATTACATCCGAGATGTTAGGATTACCTTAGGCTAGGATATATAACGTTATAGACGTATATAATGTTCCCACCGAGAAGTAGGGGCCGGCGCGCCGGGAATGTAGTAAAATATAACATCCGAGATGTTAGGTTGCCTTAGGCTAGGATATATAACGTTATAGACGTATATAATGTTCCCACCCACAAGTTGGTGCCGAAGTGACGGGAATGTTGTAAAATATTACATCCGAGATGTTAGGTTGCCTTAGGTTAGGATATATAACGTTATTGACTTATATAATGTTCCCACCGAGAAATAGGGGCCGACACGCCAGGAATGTTGTAAAACATTACATCCGAGGTGTTAGGTTCCCTTAGGTTAGGATATATAACGTTATTGACATATATAATTTTCCCACCGAGAAGTAGGGGCCGTCGCGCCAGGAATGTTGTAAAATATTACACGCGACATGGTAGGTTGCCTTAGGCTAGTATATATAGCGTTATAAACGTATATAATGTTCCCACCGAGAAGTAGGGGCCAGCGCGCCAGGAATGTGGTAAAATATTACATCCGCTATGTTAGGTTGCCTTAGGTTAGGATATATAACGTTTTAGACGTATATAATGTTCCCACCCACAAGTAGGTGCGAACGAGCCAGGAATGTGGTAAAATATTACATTCGACGTGTTAAGTTGTCTTAGGTTAGGATATATAACGTTATAGACGTATATAATGTTCCCACCGAGAAGTAGGGGCCGACGAGCCAGGAATGTTGTAGAATATTACGCTCGACATGCTAGGTTGCCTTACGTTATGATATATAGCGATATAGACGTATATAATGTTCCCACCGAGAAGTAGGGGCAGGCGCGCCAGGAATGTAGTGAAATATTACATCCGAGATGTTAGGTTGCCTTAGGCAAGGATATGTAGCATTACAGACGTATATAATGTTCCCACCGAGAAGTAGGGGCCGGCGCGCCAGGAATGTAGTAAAATATAACATCCGAGACGTTAGGTTGCCTTAGGCTAGAATAAGTAACGTTATAGACGTATATAATGTTCCCACCGAGAAGTAGGGGCCGACGAGCCAGGAATGTTGTAGAATATTACGATCGACATGTTAGGTTGCCTTACGTTATGATATATAGCGATATAGACGTATATAATGTTCCCACCGAGAAGTAGGGGCCGGCGCGCCAGGAATGTAGTGAAATATTACATCCGAAATGTTAGGTTACCTTAGGCAAGGATATGTAGCATCACAGACGTATATAATGTTCCCACTGAGAAGTAGGAGCCGGCTTGCCAGGAATGTACTAAAATATAACATCCGAGAAGTTAGGTTGCCTTAGGCTAGAATAAGTAACGTTATAGACGTATATAATGTTTCCACCGAGAAGTAGGGGCCGACGAGCCAGGAATGTAGTGAAATATTACATCCGAGATGTTAGGTTGCCTTAGGCAAGGATATGTAGCATTACAGACGTATATAACGTTCCCACTGAGAAGTAGGAGCCGGCTTGCCAGGAGTGTAGTAAAATATAACATCCGAGAAGTTAGGTTGCCTTAGGCTAGAATAAGTAACGTTATAGACGTATATAATGTTCCCACCGAGAAGTAGGGGCCGACGAGCCAGGAATGTAGTAAAATATTACATCCGAGATGTTAGGTTGCCTTAGGCTAGGATATATAACGTTATAGACGTATATAATGTTCTCACCGAGAAGTAGGTGCCGAAGTGACGGGAATGTTGTAAAATATTACATTCGACATGCTAGTTTGCCTTAGGCTAGGATATATAGCGTTATAGACTTATATAATGTTCCCACCGAGAAGTAGTGGCCGACGTGCCAGGAATGTTGTAAAATATTACATCCGAGATGTTAGGATTGCCTTAGGCTAGGATATATAACGCTATAGACGTATATAATGTTTCCACCGAGAAGTAGGGGCCGGTGCGCCACGAATGTAGTAAAATATTACATCCGAGATGTTAGGTTGCCTTAGACTGGGATATATGGCGTCATAGACGTATATAATGTTCCCACCGAGAAATAGGGGCCGACACGCCAGGAATGTTGTAAAACATTACATCCGAGGTGTTAGGTTCCCTTAGGTTAGGATATATAACGTTATAGACTTATATACTGTTCCCACCGAGAAGTAGGTGCCGACGCGCCAGGAATGTTGTAAAATATTACATCCGACATGTTAAGTTGCCTTAGGTTAGGGTATATAACGTTATAGACGTATATACTGTTCCCACCGAGAAGTAGTTGCCGACGCGCCAGGAATATTGTAAAATATTACATTCGACATGTTAGGTTGTCTCAGGCTAGGACATATAGCGTTAAAGACGTATATAATGTTCCCACCGAGAAATAGGGGCCGACACGCCAGGAATGTAGTAAAATATTACGCTCGACATTTTTGGTTGCCTTAGGTTAGGATATATGGCGTTATAGACGTATATAATGTTCCCACCGAGAAGTAGGGGCCAGCGCGCCAGGAATGTGGTAAAATATTACATCCGGTATGTTAGGTTGCCTTAGGTTAGGATATATAACGTTATAGACGTATATAATGTTCCCACCGAGAAATAGGGGCCGACACGCCAGGAATGTTGTAAAACATTACATCCGAGGTGTTAGGTTGCCTTAGGCTAGGATATATAGCGTTATAGGCGTATATAATGTTCCCACCGAGAAGTAGGGGCCGACGAGCCAGGAATGTTGTAAAATATTACGCTCGAAATGTTAGGTTGCCTTACGTTATGATATATAGCGATATAGACGTATATAATGTTCCCACCGAGAAGTAGGGGCCGGCGCGCCAGGAATGTAGTAAAATATTACATCCGAGATGTTAGGTTGCCTTAGGCAAGGATATGTAGCATTATAGACGTATATAATGTTCCCACCGAGAAGTAGGGGCCGGCGCGCCAGGAATGTTGTAAAATATTACATCCGACATGTTAAGTTGCCTTAGGTTAGGATATATAACGTTATAGACGTATATACTGTTCCCACCGAGAAGTAGTTGCCGACGCGCCAGGAATATTGTAAAATATTACATTCGACATGTTAGGTTGTCTCAGGCTATGACATACAGCGGTAAAGACGTATATAATATTCCCACCGAGAAATAGGGGCCGACACGCCAGGAATGTAGTAAAATATTAGGCTCGACATTTTTGGTTGGCTTAAGTTAGGGTATATGGCGTTATAGACGTATATAATGTTCCCACCGAGAAGTAGGGGCCGACGAGCCCAGGAATGTTGTAGAATATTACGATCGACATGTTAGGTTGCCTTACGTTATGATATATAGCGATATAGACGTATATAATGTTCCCACCGAGAAGTAGGGGCCGGCGCGCCAGGAATGTAGTGAAATATTACATCCGAGATGTTAGGTTGCCTTAGGCTAGAATAAGTAACGTTATAGACGTATATAATGTTCCCACCGAGAAGTAGGGGCCGACGAGCGAGGAATGTAGTAAAATATTACATCCGAGATGTTAGGTTGCCTTAGGTTAGGATATATAACGTTATAGACTTATATACTGTTCCCACCGAGAAGTAGGTGCCGACGCGCCAGGAATGTTGTAAAATATTACATCCGAGATGTTAGGATTACCTTAGGCTAGGATATATAACGTTATAGACGTATATAATGTTCCCACCGAGAAGTAGGGGCCGGCGCGGCGGGAATGTAGTAAAATATAACATCCGAGATGTTAGGTTGCCTTAGGCTAGGATATATAACGTTATAGACTTATATAATGTTCCCACCGAGAAGTAGTGGCCGACGTGCCAGGAATGTTGTAAAATATTACATCCGAGATGTTAGGATTGCCTTAGGCTAGGATATATAACGTTATAGAGGTATATAATGTTCCCACCGAGAAATAGGGGCCGACACGCCAGGAATGTTGTAAAACATTACATCCGAGGTGTTAGGTTGCCTTAGGCTAGGATATATAGCGTTATAGGCGTATATAATGTTCCCACCGAGATGTAGGGGCCGACGAGCCAGGAATGTGTTAAAATATTACGCTCGAAATGTTAGGTTGCCTTACGTTATGATATATAGCGATATAGACGTATATAATGTTCCCACCGAGAAGTAGGGGCCAGCGCGCCAGGAATGTAGTAAAATATTACATCCGAGATGTTAGGTTGCCTTACGCTAGAATAAGTAACGTTATAGACGTATATAATGTTCCCACCGAGAAGTAGGGGCCGACGAGCCAGGAATGTAGTAAAATATTACATCCGAGATGTTAGGTTGCCTTAGGTTAGGATATATAACGTTATAGACTTATATACTGTTCCCACCGAGAAGTAGGTGCCGACGCGCCAGGAATGTTGTAAAATATTACATCCGAGATGTTAGGATTACCTTAGGCTAGGATATATAACGTTATAGACGTATATAATGTTCCCACCGAGAAGTAGGGGCCGGCGCGGCGGGAATGTAGTAAAATATAACATCCGAGATGTTAGGTTGCCTTAGGCTAGGATATATAACGTTATAGACGTATATTATGTTCCCACCGACAAGTTGGTGCCGAAGTGACGGGAATGTTGTAAAATATTACATCCGAGATGTTAGGTTGCCTTAGGTTAGGACACATAACGTTATTGACTTATATAATGTTCCCACCGAGAAATAGGGGCCGGTGCGCCACGAATGTAGTAAAATATTACATCCGAGATGTTAGGTTGCCTTAGACTAGGATATATAACGTTATAGACGTATATAACGTTCCCACCGAGAAGTAGGGGCCGAAGTGACGGGAATGTTGTAAAATATTACATTCGACATGTGAGTTTGCCTTAGGCTAGGATATATAACGTTATAGACGTATATAATGTTCCCACCGAGAAGTAGGGGCCGACGCGCCAGGAATGCTGTAAAATATTACAGTCGACATGTTAGGATTGCCTTAGGCTAGGATATATAACGTTATAGACGTATATGATATTCCCACCGAGAAGGAGGTGCCGACTCGCCAGGAATGTTGTAAAATATTACATCCGACATGTTAAGTTGCCTTAGGTTAGAATATATAACGTTATAGACGTATATACTGTTCCCACCGAGAAGTAGTGGCCGACGTGCCAGGAATGTTGTAAAATATTACATCCGAGATGTTAGGATTGCCTTAGGCTAGGATATATAACGTTATAGACGTATATAATGTTCCCACCGAGAAATAGGGGTCGACACGCCGGGAATGTCGTAAAACATTACATCCGAGGTGTTAGGTTGCCTTAGGCTAGGCTATATAGCGTTATAGGCGTATATAATGTTCCCACCGAGAAGTAGGGGCCGACGAGCCAGGAATGTTGTAAAATATAACATCCGAGATGTTAGGTTGCCTTAGGCTAGAATAAGTAACGTTATAGACGTATATAATGTTCCCACCGATAAGTAGGGGCCGGCGCGCCAGGAATGTAGTAAAATATAACATCCGAGATGTTAGGTTGCCTTAGGCTAACGTTATATATAACGTTATAGACGTATATTATGTTCCCACTGACAAGTTGGTGCCGAAGTGACGGGAATGTTGTAAAATATTACATCCGAGATGTTAGGTTGCCTTAGGTTAGGATACATAACGTTATTGACTTATATAATGTTCCCACCGAGAAATAGGGGCCGACACGCCAGGAATGTTGTAAAACATTACATCCGAGGTGTTAGGTTGCCTTAGGCTAGGATATATAGCGTTATAGGCGTATATAATGTTGCCACCGAGAAGTAGGGGCCGACGAGCCAGGAATGTTGTAAAATATTACGCTCGAAATGTTAGGTTGCCTTACGTTATGATATATAGCGATATAGACGTATATAATGTTCCCACCGAGAAGTAGGGGCCGGCGCGCCAGGAATGTAGTGAAATATTACATCCGAGATGTTAGGTTACCTTAGGCAACGATATGTAGCATTACAGACGTATATAATGTTCCCACTGAGAAGTAGGAGCCGGCTTGCCAGGAATGTAGTAAAATATAACATCCGAGAAGTTAGGTTGCCTTAGGCTAGAATAAGTAACGTTATAGACGTATATAATGTTTCCACCGAGAAGTAGGGGCCGGGGCGCCAGGAATGTAGTAAAATATTACATCCGAGATGTTAGGTTGCCTTAGGCAAGGATATGTAGCATTATAGACGTATATAATGTTCCCACCGAGAAGTAGGGGCCGGCGCGCCAGGAATGTAGTAAAATATAACATCCGAGATGTTAGGTTGCCTTAGGCTAGAATAAGTAACGTTATAGACGTATATAATGTTCCCACCGAGAAGTAGGGGCCGACGAGCGAGGAATGTAGTAAAATATTACATACGAGATGTTAGGTTGCCTTAGGTTAGGATATATAACGTTATAGACTTAAATACTGTTCCCACCGAGAAGTAGGTGCCGACGCGCCAGGAATGTTGTAAAATATTACATCCGAGATGTTAGGATTACCTTAGGCTAGGATATATAACGTTATAGACGTATATAATGTTCCCACCGAGAAGTAGGGGCCGGCGCGGCGGGAATGTAGTAAAATATAACATCCGAGATGTTAGGTTGCCTTAGGCTAGGATATATAACGTTATAGACGTATATTATGTTCCCACCGACAAGTTGGTGCCGAAGTGACGGGAATGTTGTAAAATATTACATCCGAGATGTTAGGTTGCCTTAGGTTAGGATACATAACGTTATTGACTTATATAATGTTCCCACCGAGAAGTAGTGGCCGACGTGCCAGGAATGTTGTAAAATATTACATCCGAGATGTTAGGATTGCCTTAGGCTAGGATATATAACGTTATAGACGTATATAATGTTCCCACCGAGAAATAGGGGTCGACACGCCAGGAATGTTGTAGAACATTACATCCGAGGTGTTAGGTTGCCTTAGGCTAGAATATATAGCGTTATAGGCGTATATAATGTTCCCACCGAGAAGTAGGGGCCGACGAGCCAGGAATGTTGTAAAATATTACGCTCGAATTGTTAGGTTGCCTTACGTTATGATATATAGCGATATAGACGTATATAATGTTCCCACCGAGAAGTAGGGTCCGGCGCGCCAGGAATGTAGTAAAATATAACATCCGAGATGTTAGGTTGCCTTAGGCTAGAATAAGTAACGTTATATACGTATATAATGTTCCCACCGAGAAGTAGGGGCCGACGAGCCAGGAATGTAGTAAAATATTACATCCGAGATGTTAGGTTGCCTTAGGTTAGGATATATAACGTTATAGACGTATATAATGTTCCCACCGAGAAGTAGGGGCCGGCGCGGCGGGAATGTAGTAAAATATAACATCCGAGATGTTAGGTTGCGTTAGGCTAGGAAATATAACGTTATAGACGTATATTATGTTCCCACCGACAAGTTGGTGCCGAAGTGACGGGAATGTTGTAAAATATTACATCCGAGATGTTAGGTTGCCTTAGGTTAGGATACATAACGTTATTGACTTATATAATGTTCCCACCGAGAAATAGGGGCCGACACGCTAGGAATGTTGTAAAACATTGCATCCGAGGTGTTAGGTTCCCTTAGGTTAGGATATATAAGGTTATTGACATATATAATTGTCCCACCGAGAAGTAGGGGCCGTCGCGCCAGGAATGTTGTAAAATATTACACGCGACATGGTAGGTTGCCTTAGGCTATTATATATAGCGTTATAAACGTATATAATGTTCCCACCGAGAAGTAGGGGCAGGCGCGCCAGGAATGTAGTAAAATATTACATCCGAGATGTTAGGTTGCCTTAGGTTAGGATATATAACGTTATTGATTCATATAATGTTCCCACCGAGAAATAGGGGCCGCCACGCCAGGTATGTTGTAAAACATTACATCCGAGGTGTTAGGTTCCCTTAGGTTAGGATATATAACGTTATAGACTTATATACTGTTCCCACCGAGAAGTAGGTGGCGACGCGCCAGGAATGTTGTAAAATATTACATCCGACATGTTAAGTTGCCTTAGGTTAGAATATATAACGTTATAGACGTATATACTGTTCCCACCGAGAAGTAGTTGCCGACGCGCCAGGAATATTGTAAAATATTACATTCGACATGTTAGGTTGTCTCAGGCTAGGACATATAGCGTTAAAGACGTATATAATGTTCCCACCGAGAAATAGGGGCCGACACGCCAGGAATGTAGTAAAATATTACGCTCGACATTTTTGGTTGCCTTAGGTCAGGATATATGGCGTTATAGACGTATATAATGTTCCCACCGAGAAGTAGGGGCCAGCGCGCCAGGAATGAGGTAAAATATTACATCCGGTATGTTAGGTTGCCTTAGGTTAGGATATATAACGTTATAGACGTATATAATGTTCCCACCGAGAAGTAGGGGCCGGCGCGCCGGGAATGTAGTAAAATATAACATCCGAGACGTTAGGTTGCCTTAGGCTAGGATATATAACGTTATAGACGTATATAATGTTCCCACCGAGAAGTAGGTGCCGAAGTGACGGGAATGTTGTAAAATATTACATTCGACATGCTAGTTTGCCTTAGGCTAGGATATATAGCGTTATAGACTTATATAATGTTCCCACCGAGAAGTAGTGGCCGACGTGCCAGGAATGTTGTAAAATATTACATCCGAGATGTTAGGATTGCCTTAGGCTAGGATATATAACGTTATAGACGTATATAATGTTCCCACCGAGAAATAGGGGTCGACACGCCAGGAATGTTGTAAAACATTACATCCGAGGTGTTAGGTTGCCTTAGGCTAGGATATATAGCGTTATAGGCGTATATAATGTTCCCACCGAGAAGTAGGGGCCGACGAGCCAGGAATGTTGTAAAATATTACGCTCGAAATGTTAGGTTGCCTTACGTTATGATATATAGCGATATAGACGTATATAATGTTCCCACCGAGAAGTAGGGGCCGGCGCGCCAGGAATGTAGTAAAATATAACATCCGAGATGTTAGGTTGCCTTAGGCTAGAATAAGTAACGTTCTAGACGTATATAATGTTCCCACCGAGAAGTAGGGGCCGACGAGCCAGGAATGTAGTAAAATATTACATCCGAGATGTTAGGTTGCCTTAGGCAAGGATATGTAGCATTACAGACGTATATAATGTTCCCACTGAGAAGTAGGAGCCGGCTTGCCAGGAATGTAGTAAAATATAACATCCGAGAAGTTAGGTTGCCTTAGGCTAGAATAAGTAACGTTATAGACGTATATAATGTTCCCACCGAGAAGTAGTGGCCGACGAGCCAGGAATGTAGTAAAATATTACATCCGAGATGTTAGGTTGCCTTAGGCTAGGATATATAACGCTATAGACGTATATAATGTTCTCACCGAGAAGTGGGTGCCGAAGTGACGGGATTGTTGTAAAATATTACATTCGACATGCTAGTTTGCCTTAGGCTAGGATATATAGCGTTATAGACTTATATAATGTTCCCACCGAGAAGTAGGGGCCAGCGCGCCAGGAATGAGGTAAAATATTACATCCGGTATGTTAGGTTGCCTTAGGTTAGGATATATAACGTTATAGACGTATATAATGTTCCCACCGAGAAGTAGGGGCCGGCGCGCCGGGAATGTAGTAAAATATAACATCCGAGACGTTAGGTTGCCTTAGGCTAGGATATATAACGTTATAGACGTATATAATGTTCCCACCGAGAAGTAGGTGCCGAAGTGACGGGAATGTTGTAAAATATTACATTCGACATGCTAGTTTGCCTTAGGCTAGGATATATAGCGTTATAGACTTATATAATGTTCCCACCGAGAAGTAGTGGCCGACGTGCCAGGAATGTTGTAAAATATTACATCCGAGATGTTAGGATTGCCTTAGGCTAGGATATATAACGTTATAGACGTATATAATGTTCCCACCGAGAAATAGGGGTCGACACGCCAGGAATGTTGTAAAACATTACATCCGAGGTGTTAGGTTGCCTTAGGCTAGAATAAGTAACGTTATAGACGTATATAATGTTCCCACCGATAAGTAGGGGCCGGCGCGCCAGGAATGTAGTAAAATATAACATCCGAGATGTTAGGTTGCCTTAGGCTAACGTTATATATAACGTTATAGACGTATATTATGTTCCCACTGACAAGTTGGTGCCGAAGTGACGGGAATGTTGTAAAATATTACATCCGAGATGTTAGGTTGCCTTAGGTTAGGATACATAACGTTATTGACTTATATAATGTTCCCACCGAGAAATAGGGGCCGACACGCCAGGAATGTTGTAAAACATTACATCCGAGGTGTTAGGTTGCCTTAGGCTAGGATATATAGCGTTATAGGCGTATATAATGTTGCCACCGAGAAGTAGGGGCCGACGAGCCAGGAATGTTGTAAAATATTACGCTCGAAATGTTAGGTTGCCTTACGTTATGATATATAGCGATATAGACGTATATAATGTTCCCACCGAGAAGTAGGGGCCGGCGCGCCAGGAATGTAGTGAAATATTACATCCGAGATGTTAGGTTACCTTAGGCAACGATATGTAGCATTACAGACGTATATAATGTTCCCACTGAGAAGTAGGAGCCGGCTTGCCAGGAATGTAGTAAAATATAACATCCGAGAAGTTAGGTTGCCTTAGGCTAGAATAAGTAACGTTATAGACGTATATAATGTTTCCACCGAGAAGTAGGGGCCGGGGCGCCAGGAATGTAGTAAAATATTACATCCGAGATGTTAGGTTGCCTTAGGCAAGGATATGTAGCATTATAGACGTATATAATGTTCCCACCGAGAAGTAGGGGCCGGCGCGCCAGGAATGTAGTAAAATATAACATCCGAGATGTTAGGTTGCCTTAGGCTAGAATAAGTAACGTTATAGACGTATATAATGTTCCCACCGAGAAGTAGGGGCCGACGAGCGAGGAATGTAGTAAAATATTACATACGAGATGTTAGGTTGCCTTAGGTTAGGATATATAACGTTATAGACTTAAATACTGTTCCCACCGAGAAGTAGGTGCCGACGCGCCAGGAATGTTGTAAAATATTACATCCGAGATGTTAGGATTACCTTAGGCTAGGATATATAACGTTATAGACGTATATTATGTTCCCACCGACAAGTTGGTGCCGAAGTGACGGGAATGTTGTAAAATATTACATCCGAGATGTTAGGTTGCCTTAGGTTAGGATACATAACGTTATTGACTTATATAATGTTCCCACCGAGAAGTAGTGGCCGACGTGCCAGGAATGTTGTAAAATATTACATCCGAGATGTTAGGATTGCCTTAGGCTAGGATATATAACGTTATAGACGTATATAATGTTCCCACCGAGAAATAGGGGTCGACACGCCAGGAATGTAGTAAAATATAACATCCGAGATGTTAGGTTGCCTTAGGTTAGGATATATAACGTTATTGATTCATATAATGTTCCCACCGAGAAATAGGGGCCGCCACGCCAGGTATGTTGTAAAACATTACATCCGAGGTGTTAGGTTCCCTTAGGTTAGGATATATAACGTTATAGACTTATATACTGTTCCCACCGAGAAGTAGGTGGCGACGCGCCAGGAATGTTGTAAAATATTACATCCGACATGTTAAGTTGCCTTAGGTTAGAATATATAACGTTATAGACGTATATACTGTTCCCACCGAGAAGTAGTTGCCGACGCGCCAGGAATATTGTAAAATATTACATTCGACATGTTAGGTTGTCTCAGGCTAGGACATATAGCGTTAAAGACGTATATAATGTTCCCACCGAGAAATAGGGGCCGACACGCCAGGAATGTAGTAAAATATTACGCTCGACATTTTTGGTTGCCTTAGGTCAGGATATATGGCGTTATAGACGTATATAATGTTCCCACCGAGAAGTAGGGGCCAGCGCGCCAGGAATGAGGTAAAATATTACATCCGGTATGTTAGGTTGCCTTAGGTTAGGATATATAACGTTATAGACGTATATAATGTTCCCACCGAGAAGTAGGGGCCGGCGCGCCGGGAATGTAGTAAAATATAACATCCGAGACGTTAGGTTGCCTTAGGCTAGGATATATAACGTTATAGACGTATATAATGTTCCCACCGAGAAGTAGGTGCCGAAGTGACGGGAATGTTGTAAAATATTACATTCGACATGCTAGTTTGCCTTAGGCTAGGATATATAGCGTTATAGACTTATATAATGTTCCCACCGAGAAGTAGTGGCCGACGTGCCAGGAATGTTGTAAAATATTACATCCGAGATGTTAGGATTGCCTTAGGCTAGGATATATAACGTTATAGACGTATATAATGTTCCCACCGAGAAATAGGGGTCGACACGCCAGGAATGTTGTAAAACATTACATCCGAGGTGTTAGGTTGCCTTAGGCTAGGATATATAGCGTTATAGGCGTATATAATGTTCCCACCGAGAAGTAGGGGCCGACGAGCCAGGAATGTTGTAAAATATTACGCTCGAAATGTTAGGTTGCCTTACGTTATGATATATAGCGATATAGACGTATATAATGTTCCCACCGAGAAGTAGGGGCCGGCGCGCCAGGAATGTAGTAAAATATAACATCCGAGATGTTAGGTTGCCTTAGGCTAGAATAAGTAACGTTCTAGACGTATATAATGTTCCCACCGAGAAGTAGGGGCCGACGAGCCAGGAATGTAGTAAAATATTACATCCGAGATGTTAGGTTGCCTTAGGCAAGGATATGTAGCATTACAGACGTATATAATGTTCCCACTGAGAAGTAGGAGCCGGCTTGCCAGGAATGTAGTAAAATATAACATCCGAGAAGTTAGGTTGCCTTAGGCTAGAATAAGTAACGTTATAGACGTATATAATGTTCCCACCGAGAAGTAGTGGCCGACGAGCCAGGAATGTAGTAAAATATTACATCCGAGATGTTAGGTTGCCTTAGGCTAGGATATATAACGCTATAGACGTATATAATGTTCTCACCGAGAAGTGGGTGCCGAAGTGACGGGATTGTTGTAAAATATTACATTCGACATGCTAGTTTGCCTTAGGCTAGGATATATAGCGTTATAGACTTATATAATGTTCCCACCGAGAAGTAGGGGCCAGCGCGCCAGGAATGAGGTAAAATATTACATCCGGTATGTTAGGTTGCCTTAGGTTAGGATATATAACGTTATAGACGTATATAATGTTCCCACCGAGAAGTAGGGGCCGGCGCGCCGGGAATGTAGTAAAATATAACATCCGAGACGTTAGGTTGCCTTAGGCTAGGATATATAACGTTATAGACGTATATAATGTTCCCACCGAGAAGTAGGTGCCGAAGTGACGGGAATGTTGTAAAATATTACATTCGACATGCTAGTTTGCCTTAGGCTAGGATATATAGCGTTATAGACTTATATAATGTTCCCACCGAGAAGTAGTGGCCGACGTGCCAGGAATGTTGTAAAATATTACATCCGAGATGTTAGGATTGCCTTAGGCTAGGATATATAACGTTATAGACGTATATAATGTTCCCACCGAGAAATAGGGGTCGACACGCCAGGAATGTTGTAAAACATTACATCCGAGGTGTTAGGTTGCCTTAGGCTAGGATATATAGCGTTATAGGCGTATATAATGTTCCCACCGAGAAGTAGGGGCCGACGAGCCAGGAATGTTGTAAAATATTACGCTCGAAATGTTAGGTTGCCTTACGTTATGATATATAGCGATATAGACGTATATAATGTTCCCACCGAGAAGTAGGGGCCGGCGCGCCAGGAATGTAGTAAAATATAACATCCGAGATGTTAGGTTGCCTTAGGCTAGAATAAGTAACGTTATAGACGTATATAATGTTCCCACCGAGAAGTAGGGGCCGACGAGCCAGGAATGTAGTAAAATATTACATCCGAGATGTTAGGTTGCCTTAGGTTAGGATATATAACCTTATAGACCTGTATAATTTCGGCACCGTGACGTACGAGGCGACACGAACGGGATTCTGTGAAACATTACCAGCAAGGGTCTAGGTGGGTTAGGTTAGGTTATATTACGTTATAGACGTATATAACGATCCCACCGAGAATTAGGGGCCCACACGCCAGGAATGTAGTAAAATATTACATCCGAGATGTTAGGTTGCCTTAGGCTAGGATATGTAAAGTTATAGACGTATATAATGTTCCCACCGAGAAATAGGTGCCGGCGCGCCAGGAATGTGGTAAAATATTAAATCCGAGATGTTAGGATTGCCTTAACCTAGGATATATATCGTTATAGACGTATATAATGTTCCCACCGAGAAGTAGGGACCAGCGCGCCAGGAATGTGGTAAAATATTACATCCGGTATGTTAGGTTGCCTTAGGTTAGGATATATAACGTTATAGACGTATATAATGTTCCCACCGAGAAGTAGGTGCCGACGCGCCAGGAATGTTGTAAAATATTACATCCGAGGTGTTAGGATTGCCTTAGGCTAGGATATATAACGTTATAGACGTATATAATGTTCTCACCGAGAAGTAGGGGCCGACGAGCTAGGAATATAGTAAAACATTACATCCCAGGTGTGAGGTTCCCTTAGGTTAGGATATATAACGTTATAGACGTATATAATGTTCCCACCGAGAAGTAGGGGCCAACGAGGCAGGAATGTGGTAAAATATTACATTCGACATGTTAAGTTGTCTTAGGTTAGGATATATAAAGTTATAGACGTATATACAGTTCCCACCGAGAAGTAGTTGCCGACGCGCCAGGAATATTGTAAAATATTATATTCGACATGTTAGGTTATCTCAGGCTAGGACATATAGCGTTATAGACATATATAAAGTTCCCACCGAGAAATAGGTGCCGACACGCCAGGAATGTTGTAAAACATTACATCCGAGGTGTTAGGTTCCCTTAGGTTAGGATATATAACGTTATAGACGTATATAATGTTCCCACCGAGGAGTAAGGGCCAACGAGCCAGGAAGGTGGTAAAATATTACATTCGACATGTTAAGTTGCCTTAGGTTAGGATATATAACGTTATAGACACATATAATGTTCCCACCGATAGGTAGAGGCCGACGAGCCAGGAATGTGGTAAAATTTTACGCTCGACAAGTTAGGTTGCCTTAGGCTAGGATATATAGCGTTACAGACGTATATAATGTTCCCACCGAAAAGTAGTGGCCGCCGCGCCAGGAATGTAGTAATATATTACATCTGAGATGTTAGGTTGCCTTAGGCTAGGATATGTAACGTTATAGACGTATATAATGTTCCCACCGAGAAGTAGGGGCCAACGAGCCAGGAATGTGATGAAATATTACATTCGACATGTTACGTTGCCTTAGGTTAGGATATATAACGTTATAGACGTATATAATGTTCCCACCGAGAAGTAGGTGCCGAAGTGACGGGAATGTTGTAAAATATTACATTCGACATGCTAGTTTGCCTTAGGCTAGGATATATAGCGTTATAGACTTATATAATGTTCCCACCGAGAAGTAGTGGCCGACGTGCCAGGAATGTTGTAAAATATTACATCCGAGATGTTAGGATTGCCTTAGGCTAGGATATATAACGTTATAGACGTATATAATGTTCCCACCGAGAAATAGGGGTCGACACGCCAGGAATGTTGTAAAACATTACATCCGAGGTGTTAGGTTGCCTTAGGCTAGGATATATAGCGTTATAGGCGTATATAATGTTCCCACCGAGAAGTAGGGGCCGACGAGCCAGGAATGTTGTAAAATATTACGCTCGAAATGTTAGGTTGCCTTACGTTATGATATATAGCGATATAGACGTATATAATGTTCCCACCGAGAAGTAGGGGCCGGCGCGCCAGGAATGTAGTAAAATATAACATCCGAGATGTTAGGTTGCCTTAGGCTAGAATAAGTAACGTTATAGACGTATATAATGTTCCCACCGAGAAGTAGGGGCCGACGAGCCAGGAATGTAGTAAAATATTACATCCGAGATGTTAGGTTGCCTTAGGTTAGGATATATAACCTTATAGACCTGTATAATTTCGGCACCGTGACGTACGAGGCGACACGAACGGGATTCTGTGAAACATTACCAGCAAGGGTCTAGGTGGGTTAGGTTAGGTTATATTACGTTATAGACGTATATAACGATCCCACCGAGAATTAGGGGCCCACACGCCAGGAATGTAGTAAAATATTACATCCGAGATGTTAGGTTGCCTTAGGCTAGGATATGTAAAGTTATAGACGTATATAATGTTCCCACCGAGAAATAGGTGCCGGCGCGCCAGGAATGTGGTAAAATATTAAATCCGAGATGTTAGGATTGCCTTAACCTAGGATATATATCGTTATAGACGTATATAATGTTCCCACCGAGAAGTAGGGACCAGCGCGCCAGGAATGTGGTAAAATATTACATCCGGTATGTTAGGTTGCCTTAGGTTAGGATATATAACGTTATAGACGTATATAATGTTCCCACCGAGAAGTAGGTGCCGACGCGCCAGGAATGTTGTAAAATATTACATCCGAGGTGTTAGGATTGCCTTAGGCTAGGATATATAACGTTATAGACGTATATAATGTTCTCACCGAGAAGTAGGGGCCGACGAGCTAGGAATATAGTAAAACATTACATCCCAGGTGTGAGGTTCCCTTAGGTTAGGATATATAACGTTATAGACGTATATAATGTTCCCACCGAGAAGTAGGGGCCAACGAGGCAGGAATGTGGTAAAATATTACATTCGACATGTTAAGTTGTCTTAGGTTAGGATATATAAAGTTATAGACGTATATACAGTTCCCACCGAGAAGTAGTTGCCGACGCGCCAGGAATATTGTAAAATATTATATTCGACATGTTAGGTTATCTCAGGCTAGGACATATAGCGTTATAGACATATATAAAGTTCCCACCGAGAAATAGGTGCCGACACGCCAGGAATGTTGTAAAACATTACATCCGAGGTGTTAGGTTCCCTTAGGTTAGGATATATAACGTTATAGACGTATATAATGTTCCCACCGAGGAGTAAGGGCCAACGAGCCAGGAACGTGGTAAAATATTACATTCGACATGTTAAGTTGCCTTAGGTTAGGATATATAACGTTATAGACACATATAATGTTCCCACCGATAGGTAGAGGCCGACGAGCCAGGAATGTGGTAAAATTTTACGCTCGACAAGTTAGGTTGCCTTAGGCTAGGATATATAGCGTTACAGACGTATATAATGTTCCCACCGAAAAGTAGTGGCCGCCGCGCCAGGAATGTAGTAATATATTACATCTGAGATGTTAGGTTGCCTTAGGCTAGGATATGTAACGTTATAGACGTATATAATGTTCCCACCGAGAAGTAGGGGCCAACGAGCCAGGAATGTGATGAAATATTACATTCGACATGTTACGTTGCCTTAGGTTAGGATATATAACGTTATAGACGGATATACTGTTCCCACCGAGAAGTACGGGCCGACGAGCCAGGAATGTTGTAAAATATTACGCTCGACATGTTAGGTTGCCTTAGGCTATGATATAAAGCGATATAGACGTATATAATGTTCTCACCGAGAAGTGGGGGCCGGCGCGCCAGGAATGTTGTCAAATATTACATCCGAGATGATAGGTTGCCTTAGGCTAGCATATATAACGTTATAGACGTATACAATATTCCCACCGAGAAATAGCGGCCGACGCGTCAGGAATGTTGTAAAATATTACACCCGAGATGTTAGGTTCCCTTAGGTTAGGAGATATAACGTTAGAGATGTATATAATGTCCCCATCCAGAAGTAGGCGACGACACGCCAGGAATCTTGTAAAATATTACATTCGACAAGTTAGGTTGCCTTAGGCTAGGATATACAACGTTATAGACGTATATAATGTCCCCATCGAGACGCAGGCGACGACACGCCAGAATGTTGTAAAATATTACATCCGAGATGTTAGGTTGCCTTAGGTTAGGATATACAACGTTATAGATGTATATAATGTCCCCAATCGAGAAGCAGGCGACAACACGCCAGGAATGTTGTAAAATATAACACCCGAGATGTTATGTTGCCTTACGTTAGGATATGTAACGTTGTAGACGTATATAAAGTTCCCACCGAAAAGTGGCAGCCGAAGCGCCAGGAATGTTGTAAAATATTACATCCGAGATGTTAGGTTGCCTTAGGCCAGGATATATAGCGTTATAGACGTATATAATGTTCCCACTGAGAAGTAGGGTCCGACGCGCCAGGAATGTTATAAAATATTACATTCGACATGTTAGGTTGCCTTAAGCTAGGATATATAGCGTTATAGACATATATGATGTGCCCTCCGAGAAGTAGGGGCCAAAGTGACGGGAATGTTGTAAAATATTACATTCGACATGTTAGACTGCCTTAAGCTAGGATATATAGCGTTACATACGTATATAATGTTCCCACCGAGAAGTAGGGGCCGGCTCGCCAGGAATGTAGTAAAATACAACATTCGAGATGTTAGGTTGCCTTAGGTTAGGATATATAACGTTATAGACTTATATACTGTTCCCACCGAGAAGTAGGGGCCGACGAGCCAGGAGTGTAGTAAAATATTACATCCGAGATGTTAGGATTGCCTTAGGCTAGGATATATAACGTTATAGACGTATATAATGTTCCCACCGAGACGTAGGGGCCGGTGCGCCACGAATGTAGTAAAATATTACATCCGAGATGTGAGTTTGCCTTAGGCTAGGATATATAGCGTTATAGACGTATATAATGTTCCCACCGAGAAGTAGGGGCCGAAGTGACGGGAATGTTGTAAAATATTACCATCGATATGTTAGTTTGCCTTAGGCTAGTATATATAGCGTTATAGACGTATATAATGTTCCCAACGAGAAGTAGGGGCCGGCGCGCCAGGAATGTAGTGAAATATTACATCCGAGATGTTAGGTTGCCTTAGGCAAGGATATGTAGCACTACAGACGTATATAATGTTCCCACCGAGAAGTAGGGGCCGGCGCGCCAGGAATGTAGTAAAATATAACATCCGAGATGTTAGGTTGCCTTAGGGTAGAATAAGTAACGTTATAGACGTATATAATGTTCCCTCCGAGAAGTAGGGGCCGACGAGCCAGGAATGTAGTAAAATATTACATCCGAGATGTTAGGTTGCCTTAGGTTAGGATATATAACGTTATAGACTTATATACTGTTCCCACCGAGAAGTAGGGGCCGACGAGCCAGGAGTGTAGTAAAATATTACATCCGAGATGTTAGGATTGCCTTAGGCTAGGATATATAACGTTATAGACGTATATAATGTTCCCACCGAGACGTAGGGGCCGGTGCGCCACGAATGTAGTAAAATATTACATCCGAGATGTGAGTTTGCCTTAGGCTAGGATATATAGCGTTATAGACGTATATAATGTTCCCACCGAGAAGTAGGGGCCGAAGTGACGGGAATGTTGTAAAATATTACCATCGATATGTTAGTTTGCCTTAGGCTAGTATATATAGCGTTATAGACGTATATAATGTTCCCAACGGGAAGTAGGGGCCGGCGCGCCAGGAATGTAGTGAAATATTACATCCGAGATGTTAGGTTGCCTTAGGCAAGGATATGTAGCACTACAGACGTATATAATGTTCCCACCGAGAAGTAGGGGCCGGCGCGCCAGGAATGTAGTAAAATATAACATCCGAGATGTTAGGTTGCCTTAGGCTAGAATAAGTTACGTTATAGACGTATATAATGTTCCCACCGGGAAGTAGGGGCCGACGAGCCAGGAATGTAGTAAAATATTACATCCGAGATGTTAGGTTGCCTTAGGTTAGGATATATAACGTTATAGACTTATATACTGTTCCCACCGAGAAGTAGGGGCCGACGAGCCAGGAGTGTAATAAAATATTACATCCGAGATGTTAGGTTGCCTTAGGTTAGGATATATAACGTTATAGACTTATATACTGTTCCCACCGAGAAGTAGGTGCCGACGCGAAAGGACTGTTGTAAAATATTACATCCGAGATGTTAGGATTACCTTAGGCTAGGATATATAACGTTATAGACGTATATAATGTTCCCACCGAGAAGTAGGGGCCGGCGCGCCGGGAATGTAGTAAAATATAACATCCGAGATGTTAGGTTGCCTTAGGCTAGGATATATAACGTTACAGACGTATATAATGTTCCCACCGACAAGTTGGTGCCGAAGTGACGGGAATGTTGTAAAATATTACATCCGAGATGTTAGGTTGCCTTAGGTTAGGATATATAACGTTATTGACTTATATAATGTTCCCACCGAGAAATAGGGGCCGACACGCCAGGAATGTTGTAAAACATTACATCCGAGGTGTTAGGTTCCCTTAGGTTAGGATATATAACGTTATTGACATATATAATTTTCCCACCGAGAAGTAGGGGCCGTCGCGCCAGGAATGTTGTAAAATATTACACGCGACATGGTAGGTTGCCTTAGGCTAGTATATATAGCGTTATAAACGTATATAATGTTCCCACCGAGAAGTAGGGGCCAGCGCGCCAGGAATGTGGTAAAATATTACATCCGCTATGTTAGGTTGCCTTAGGTTAGGATATATAACGTTATAGACGTATATAATGTTCCCACCCACAAGTAGGTGCGAACGAGCCAGGAATGTGGTAAAATATTACATTCGACGTGTTAAGTTGTCTTAGGTTAGGATATATAACGTTATAGACGTATATACTGTTCCCACCGAGAAGTAGTTGCCGACGCGCCAGGAATATTGTAAAATATTACATTCGACATGTCAGTTTGTCTCAGCCTAGGACATATAGCGTTAAAGACGTATATAATATTCCCACCGAGAAATAGGTGCCGACACGCCAGGAATGAAGTAAAATATTACGCTCGACATTTTTGGTTGGCTTAAGTTAGGATATATGGCGTTATAGACGTATATAATGTTCCCACCGAGAAGTAGGGGCCGACGAGCCAGGAATGTTGTAGAATATTACGCTCGACATGTTAGGTTGCCTTACGTTATGATATATAGCGATATAGACGTATATAATGTTCCCACCGAGAAGTAGGGGCCGGCGCGCCAGGAATGTAGTGAAATATTACATCCGAGATGTTAGGTTGCCTTAGGCAAGGATATGTAGCATTACAGACGTATATAATGTTCCCACCGAGAAGTAGGGGCCGGCGCGCCAGGAATGTAGTAAAATATAACATCCGAGATGTTAGGTTGCCTTAGGCTAGAATAAGTAACGTTATAGACGTATATAATGTTCCCACCGAGAAGTAGGTGCCGAAGCGACAGGAATGTTGTAAAATATTACATACGAGATGTTAGGATTACCTTAGGCTAGGATATATAACGTTATAGACGTATATAATGTTCCCACCGAGAAGTAGGGGCTGTCGCGCCGGGAATGTAGTAAAATATTACATCCGAGATGTTAGGATTGTCTTAGGCTAGGATATATATCCTTATAGACGTATATAATGTTCCCACCGAGAAGTAGGGTCCGAAGTGACGGAAATGTTTAAAATATTACATCCGAGATGTTAGGTTGCCTTAGGTTAGGATATATAACGTTATAGACTTATATACTGTTCCCACCGAGAAGTAGGTGCCGACGCTCCAGGAATGTTGTAAAATATTACGCTCGACAAGTTATGTTGCCACAGGCTAGGATATATACAGTTAAAGACGTATATAATGTTCCCACCGAGAAATAGGGGCCGACACGCCAGGAATGTTGTAAAATATTACATCCGAGATGTTAGGTTCCCTTAGGTTAGGATATATAACGTTATAGACGTATATAATGTTCCCACCGAGAAGTAGGGTCCAACGAGCCAGGAATGTGGTAAAATATTACATTCGACGTGTTAAGTTGTCTTAGGTTAGGATATATAACGTTATAGACGTATATACAGTTCCCACCGAGAAGTACTTGCCGACGCGCCAGGAATATTTTAAAATATTATATTCGACATGTTAGGTTGTCTCAGGCTAGGACATATAGCGTTATAGACATATATAATGTTCCCACCGAGAAATAGGGGCCGACACGCCAGGAATGTAGTAAAATATTACGCTCGACATTTTTGGTTGCCTTAGGTTAGGATATATGGCGTTATAGACGTATATAATGTTCCCACCGAGAAGTAGGGGCCAGCGCGCCAGGAATGTGGTAAAATATTACATCCGGTATGTTAGGTTGCCTTAGGTTAGGACATATAACGTTATAGACGTATATAATGTTCCCACCCAGAAGTAGGGGCCAACGAGCCAGGAATGTGGTAAAATATTAAATTCGACATGCTAAGTTGTCTTAGGTTAGGATATATAACGTTATAGACGTATATACTGTTCCCACCGAGAAGTAGTTGCCGACGCGCCAGGAATATTGTAAAATATTACATTCGACATGTTAGGTTGTCTCAGCCTAGGACATATAGCGTTAAAGACGTATATAATATTCCCACCGAGAAATAGGGGCCGACACGCCAGGAATGAAGTAAAATATTACGCTCGACATTTTTGGTTGGCTTAAGTTAGGATATATGGCGTTATAGACGTATATAATGTTCCCACCGAGAAGTAGGGGCCGACGAGCCAGGAATGTTGTAAAATATTACGCTCGACATGTTAGGTTGCCTTACGTTATGATATATAGCGATATAGACGTATATAATGTTCCCACCGAGAAGTAGGGGCCGACGAGCCAGGAATGTTGTAAAATATTACGCTCGACATGTTAGGTTGCCTTACGTTATGATATATAGCGATATAGACGTATATAATGTTCCCACCGAGAAGTAGGGGCCGAAGCGCCAGGAATGTAGTAAAATATAACATCCGAGAAGTTAGGTTGCCTTAGGCTAGAATAAGTAACGTTATAGACGTATATAATGTTCCCTCCGAGAAGTAGGGGCCGACGAGCCAGGAATGTAGTAAAATATTACATCCGAGATGTTAGGTTGCCTTAGGTTAGGATATATAACGTTATAGACTTATATACTGTTCCCACCGAGAAGTAGGGGCCGACGAGCCAGGAGTGTAGTAAAATATTACATCCGAGATGTTAGGATTGCCTTAGGCTAGGATATATAACGTTATAGACGTATATAATGTTCCCACCGAGACGTAGGGGCCGGTGCGCCACGAATGTAGTAAAATATTACATCCGAGATGTGAGTTTGCCTTAGGCTAGGATATATAGCGTTATAGACGTATATAATGTTCCCACCGAGAAGTAGGGGCCGAAGTGACGGGAATGTTGTAAAATATTACCATCGATATGTTAGTTTGCCTTAGGCTAGTATATATAGCGTTATAGACGTATATAATGTTCCCAACGGGAAGTAGGGGCCGGCGCGCCAGGAATGTAGTGAAATATTACATCCGAGATGTTAGGTTGCCTTAGGCAAGGATATGTAGCACTACAGACGTATATAATGTTCCCACCGAGAAGTAGGGGCCGGCGCGCCAGGAATGTAGTAAAATATAACATCCGAGATGTTAGGTTGCCTTAGGCTAGAATAAGTTACGTTATAGACGTATATAATGTTCCCACCGGGAAGTAGGGGCCGACGAGCCAGGAATGTAGTAAAATATTACATCCGAGATGTTAGGTTGCCTTAGGTTAGGATATATAACGTTATAGACTTATATACTGTTCCCACCGAGAAGTAGGGGCCGACGAGCCAGGAGTGTAATAAAATATTACATCCGAGATGTTAGGTTGCCTTAGGTTAGGATATATAACGTTATAGACTTATATACTGTTCCCACCGAGAAGTAGGTGCCGACGCGCCAGGACTGTTGTAAAATATTACATCCGAGATGTTAGGATTACCTTAGGCTAGGATATATAACGTTATAGACGTATATAATGTTCCCACCGAGAAGTAGGGGCCGGCGCGCCGGGAATGTAGTAAAATATAACATCCGAGATGTTAGGTTGCCTTAGGCTAGGATATATAACGTTATAGACGTATATAATGTTCCCACCGACAAGTTGGTGCCGAAGTGACGGGAATGTTGTAAAATATTACATCCGAGATGTTAGGTTGCCTTAGGTTAGGATATATAACGTTATTGACTTATATAATGTTCCCACCGAGAAATAGGGGCCGACACGCCAGGAATGTTGTAAAACATTACATCCGAGGTGTTAGGTTCCCTTAGGTTAGGATATATAACGTTATTGACATATATAATTTTCCCACCGAGAAGTAGGGGCCGTCGCGCCAGGAATGTTGTAAAATATTACACGCGACATGGTAGGTTGCCTTAGGCTAGTATATATAGCGTTATAAACGTATATAATGTTCCCACCGAGAAGTAGGGGCCAGCGCGCCAGGAATGTGGTAAAATATTACATCCGCTATGTTAGGTTGCCTTAGGTTAGGATATATAACGTTATAGACGTATATAATGTTCCCACCCACAAGTAGGTGCGAACGAGCCAGGAATGTGGTAAAATATTACATTCGACGTGTTAAGTTGTCTTAGGTTAGGATATATAACGTTATAGACGTATATACTGTTCCCACCGAGAAGTAGTTGCCGACGCGCCAGGAATATTGTAAAATATTACATTCGACATGTCAGTTTGTCTCAGCCTAGGACATATAGCGTTAAAGACGTATATAATATTCCCACCGAGAAATAGGTGCCGACACGCCAGGAATGAAGTCAAATATTACGCTCGACATTTTTGGTTGGCTTAAGTTAGGATATATGGCGTTATAGACGTATATAATGTTCCCACCGAGAAGTAGGGGCCGACGAGCCAGGAATGTTGTAGAATATTACGCTCGACATGTTAGGTTGCCTTACGTTATGATATATAGCGATATAGACGTATATAATGTTCCAGCCGAGAAGTAGGGGCCGGCGCGCCAGGAATGTAGTGAAATATTACATCCGAGATGTTAGGTTGCCTTAGGCAAGGATATGTAGCATTACAGACGTATATAATGTTCCCACCGAGAAGTAGGGGCCGGCGCGCCAGGAATGTAGTAAAATATAACATCCGAGATGTTAGGTTGCCTTAGGCTAGAATAAGTAACGTTATAGACGTATATAATGTTCCCACCGAGAAGTAGGTGCCGAAGCGACAGGAATGTTGTAAAATATTACATACGAGATGTTAGGATTACCTTAGGCTAGGATATATAACGTTATAGACGTATATAATGTTCCCACCGAGAAGTAGGGGCTGTCGCGCCGGGAATGTAGTAAAATATTACATCCGAGATGTTAGGATTGTCTTAGGCTAGGATATATATCCTTATAGACGTATATAATGTTCCCACCGAGAAGTAGGGTCCGAAGTGACGGAAATGTTGTAAAATATTACATCCGAGATGTTAGGTTGCCTTAGGTTAGGATATATAACGTTATAGACTTATATACTGTTCCCACCGAGAAGTAGGTGCCGACGCTCCAGGAATGTTGTAAAATATTACATTCGACGTGTTAAGTTGTCTTAGGTTAGGATATATAACGTTATAGACGTATATACAGTTCCCACCGAGAAGTACTTGCCGACGCGCCAGGAATATTTTAAAATATTATATTCGACATGTTAGGTTGTCTCAGGCTAGGACATATAGCGTTATAGACATATATAATGTTCCCACCGAGAAATAGGGGCCGACACGCCAGGAATGTAGTAAAATATTACGCTCGACATTTTTGGTTGCCTTAGGTTAGGATATATGGCGTTATAGACGTATATAATGTTCCCACCGAGAAGTAGGGGCCAGCGCGCCAGGAATGTGGTAAAATATTACATCCGGTATGTTAGGTTGCCTTAGGTTAGGACATATAACGTTATAGACGTATATAATGTTCCCACCCAGAAGTAGGGGCCAACGAGCCAGGAATGTGGTAAAATATTAAATTCGACATGCTAAGTTGTCTTAGGTTAGGATATATAACGTTATAGACGTATATACTGTTCCCACCGAGAAGTAGTTGCCGACGCGCCAGGAATATTGTAAAATATTACATTCGACATGTTAGGTTGTCTCAGCCTAGGACATATAGCGTTAAAGACGTATATAATATTCCCACCGAGAAATAGGGGCCGACACGCCAGGAATGAAGTAAAATATTACGCTCGACATTTTTGGTTGGCTTAAGTTAGGATATATGGCGTTATAGACGTATATAATGTTCCCACCGAGAAGTAGGGGCCGACGAGCCAGGAATGTTGTAAAATATTACGCTCGACATGTTAGGTTGCCTTACGTTATGATATATAGCGATATAGACGTATATAATGTTCCCACCGAGAAGTAGGGGCCGACGAGCCAGGAATGTTGTAAAATATTACGCTCGACATGTTAGGTTGCCTTACGTTATGATATATAGCGATATAGACGTATATAATGTTCCCACCGAGAAGTAGGGGCCGAAGCGCCAGGAATGTAGTAAAATATAACATCCGAGAAGTTAGGTTGCCTTAGGCTAGAATAAGTAACGTTATAGACGTATATAATGTTCCCACCGAGAAGTAGGGGCCGACGAGCCAGGAATGTAGTAAAATATTACATCCGAGATGTTAGGTTGCCTTAGGTTAGGATATATAACGTTATAGACTTATATACTGTTCCCACCGAGAAGTAGGGTCCAACGAGCCAGGAATGTGGTAAAATATTACATTCGACGTGTTAAGTTGTCTTAGGTTAGGATATATAACGTTATAGACGTATATACAGTTCCCACCGAGAAGTACTTGCCGACGCGCCAGGAATATTTTAAAATATTATATTCGACATGTTAGGTTGTCTCAGGCTAGGACATATAGCGTTATAGACATATATAATGTTCCCACCGAGAAATAGGGGCCGACACGCCAGGAATGTAGTAAAATATTACGCTCGACATTTTTGGTTGCCTTAGGTTAGGATATATGGCGTTATAGACGTATATAATGTTCCCACCGAGAAGTAGGGGCCAGCGCGCCAGGAATGTGGTAAAATATTACATCCGGTATGTTAGGTTGCCTTAGGTTAGGACATATAACGTTATAGACGTATATAATGTTCCCACCCAGAAGTAGGGGCCAACGAGCCAGGAATGTGGTAAAATATTAAATTCGACATGCTAAGTTGTCTTAGGTTAGGATATATAACGTTATAGACGTATATACTGTTCCCACCGAGAAGTAGTTGCCGACGCGCCAGGAATATTGTAAAATATTACATTCGACATGTTAGGTTGTCTCAGCCTAGGACATATAGCGTTAAAGACGTATATAATATTCCCACCGAGAAATAGGGGCCGACACGCCAGGAATGAAGTAAAATATTACGCTCGACATTTTTGGTTGGCTTAAGTTAGGATATATGGCGTTATAGACGTATATAATGTTCCCACCGAGAAGTAGGGGCCGACGAGCCAGGAATGTTGTAAAATATTACGCTCGACATGTTAGGTTGCCTTACGTTATGATATATAGCGATATAGACGTATATAATGTTCCCACCGAGAAGTAGGGGCCGACGAGCCAGGAATGTTGTAAAATATTACGCTCGACATGTTAGGTTGCCTTACGTTATGATATATAGCGATATAGACGTATATAATGTTCCCACCGAGAAGTAGGGGCCGAAGCGCCAGGAATGTAGTAAAATATAACATCCGAGAAGTTAGGTTGCCTTAGGCTAGAATAAGTAACGTTATAGACGTATATAATGTTCCCTCCGAGAAGTAGGGGCCGACGAGCCAGGAATGTAGTAAAATATTACATCCGAGATGTTAGGTTGCCTTAGGTTAGGATATATAACGTTATAGACTTATATACTGTTCCCACCGAGAAGTAGGGGCCGACGAGCCAGGAGTGTAGTAAAATATTACATCCGAGATGTTAGGATTGCCTTAGGCTAGGATATATAACGTTATAGACGTATATAATGTTCCCACCGAGACGTAGGGGCCGGTGCGCCACGAATGTAGTAAAATATTACATCCGAGATGTGAGTTTGCCTTAGGCTAGGATATATAGCGTTATAGACGTATATAATGTTCCCACCGAGAAGTAGGGGCCGAAGTGACGGGAATGTTGTAAAATATTACCATCGATATGTTAGTTTGCCTTAGGCTAGTATATATAGCGTTATAGACGTATATAATGTTCCCAACGGGAAGTAGGGGCCGGCGCGCCAGGAATGTAGTGAAATATTACATCCGAGATGTTAGGTTGCCTTAGGCAAGGATATGTAGCACTACAGACGTATATAATGTTCCCACCGAGAAGTAGGGGCCGGCGCGCCAGGAATGTAGTAAAATATAACATCCGAGATGTTAGGTTGCCTTAGGCTAGAATAAGTTACGTTATAGACGTATATAATGTTCCCACCGGGAAGTAGGGGCCGACGAGCCAGGAATGTAGTAAAATATTACATCCGAGATGTTAGGTTGCCTTAGGTTAGGATATATAACGTTATAGACTTATATACTGTTCCCACCGAGAAGTAGGGGCCGACGAGCCAGGAGTGTAATAAAATATTACATCCGAGATGTTAGGTTGCCTTAGGTTAGGATATATAACGTTATAGACTTATATACTGTTCCCACCGAGAAGTAGGTGCCGACGCGCCAGGACTGTTGTAAAATATTACATCCGAGATGTTAGGATTACCTTAGGCTAGGATATATAACGTTATAGACGTATATAATGTTCCCACCGAGAAGTAGGGGCCGGCGCGCCGGGAATGTAGTAAAATATAACATCCGAGATGTTAGGTTGCCTTAGGCTAGGATATATAACGTTATAGACGTATATAATGTTCCCACCGACAAGTTGGTGCCGAAGTGACGGGAATGTTGTAAAATATTACATCCGAGATGTTAGGTTGCCTTAGGTTAGGATATATAACGTTATTGACTTATATAATGTTCCCACCGAGAAATAGGGGCCGACACGCCAGGAATGTTGTAAAACATTACATCCGAGGTGTTAGGTTCCCTTAGGTTAGGATATATAACGTTATTGACATATATAATTTTCCCACCGAGAAGTAGGGGCCGTCGCGCCAGGAATGTTGTAAAATATTACACGCGACATGGTAGGTTGCCTTAGGCTAGTATATATAGCGTTATAAACGTATATAATGTTCCCACCGAGAAGTAGGGGCCAGCGCGCCAGGAATGTGGTAAAATATTACATCCGCTATGTTAGGTTGCCTTAGGTTAGGATATATAACGTTATAGACGTATATAATGTTCCCACCCACAAGTAGGTGCGAACGAGCCAGGAATGTGGTAAAATATTACATTCGACGTGTTAAGTTGTCTTAGGTTAGGATATATAACGTTATAGACGTATATACTGTTCCCACCGAGAAGTAGTTGCCGACGCGCCAGGAATATTGTAAAATATTACATTCGACATGTCAGTTTGTCTCAGCCTAGGACATATAGCGTTAAAGACGTATATAATATTCCCACCGAGAAATAGGTGCCGACACGCCAGGAATGAAGTCAAATATTACGCTCGACATTTTTGGTTGGCTTAAGTTAGGATATATGGCGTTATAGACGTATATAATGTTCCCACCGAGAAGTAGGGGCCGACGAGCCAGGAATGTTGTAGAATATTACGCTCGACATGTTAGGTTGCCTTACGTTATGATATATAGCGATATAGACGTATATAATGTTCCCACCGAGAAGTAGGGGCCGGCGCGCCAGGAATGTAGTGAAATATTACATCCGAGATGTTAGGTTGCCTTAGGCAAGGATATGTAGCATTACAGACGTATATAATGTTCCCACCGAGAAGTAGGGGCCGGCGCGCCAGGAATGTAGTAAAATATAACATCCGAGATGTTAGGTTGCCTTAGGCTAGAATAAGTAACGTTATAGACGTATATAATGTTCCCACCGAGAAGTAGGTGCCGAAGCGACAGGAATGTTGTAAAATATTACATACGAGATGTTAGGATTACCTTAGGCTAGGATATATAACGTTATAGACGTATATAATGTTCCCACCGAGAAGTAGGGGCTGTCGCGCCGGGAATGTAGTAAAATATTACATCCGAGATGTTAGGATTGTCTTAGGCTAGGATATATATCCTTATAGACGTATATAATGCTCCCACCGAGAAGTAGGGTCCGAAGTGACGGAAATGTTGTAAAATATTACATCCGAGATGTTAGGTTGCCTTAGGTTAGGATATATAACGTTATAGACTTATATACTGTTCCCACCGAGAAGTAGGTGCCGACGCTCCAGGAATGTTGTAAAATATTACGCTCGACAAGTTATGTTGCCACAGGCTAGGATATATACAGTTAAAGACGTATATAATGTTCCCACCGAGAAATAGGGGCCGACACGCCAGGAATGTTGTAAAATATTACATCCGAGATGTTAGGTTCCCTTAGGTTAGGATATATAACGTTATAGACGTATATAATGTTCCCACCGAGAAGTAGGGTCCAACGAGCCAGGAATGTGGTAAAATATTACATTCGACGTGTTAAGTTGTCTTAGGTTAGGATATATAACGTTATAGACGTATATACAGTTCCCACCGAGAAGTACTTGCCGACGCGCCAGGAATATTTTAAAATATTATATTCGACATGTTAGGTTGTCTCAGGCTAGGACATATAGCGTTATAGACATATATAATGTTCCCACCGAGAAATAGGGGCCGACACGCCAGGAATGTAGTAAAATATTACGCTCGACATTTTTGGTTGCCTTAGGTTAGGATATATGGCGTTATAGACGTATATAATGTTCCCACCGAGAAGTAGGGGCCAGCGCGCCAGGAATGTGGTAAAATATTACATCCGGTATGTTAGGTTGCCTTAGGTTAGGACATATAACGTTATAGACGTATATAATGTTCCCACCCAGAAGTAGGGGCCAACGAGCCAGGAATGTGGTAAAATATTAAATTCGACATGCTAAGTTGTCTTAGGTTAGGATATATAACGTTATAGACGTATATACTGTTCCCACCGAGAAGTAGTTGCCGACGCGCCAGGAATATTGTAAAATATTACATTCGACATGTTAGGTTGTCTCAGCCTAGGACATATAGCGTTAAAGACGTATATAATATTCCCACCGAGAAATAGGGGCCGACACGCCAGGAATGAAGTAAAATATTACGCTCGACATTTTTGGTTGGCTTAAGTTAGGATATATGGCGTTATAGACGTATATAATGTTCCCACCGAGAAGTAGGGGCCGACGAGCCAGGAATGTTGTAAAATATTACGCTCGACATGTTAGGTTGCCTTACGTTATGATATATAGCGATATAGACGTATATAATGTTCCCACCGAGAAGTAGGGGCCGACGAGCCAGGAATGTTGTAAAATATTACGCTCGACATGTTAGGTTGCCTTACGTTATGATATATAGCGATATAGACGTATATAATGTTCCCACCGAGAAGTAGGGGCCGAAGCGCCAGGAATGTAGTAAAATATAACATCCGAGAAGTTAGGTTGCCTTAGGCTAGAATAAGTAACGTTATAGACGTATATAATGTTCCCACCGAGAAGTAGGGGCCGACGAGCCAGGAATGTAGTAAAATATTACATCCGAGATGTTAGGTTGCCTTAGGTTAGGATATATAACGTTATAGACTTATATACTGTTCCCACCGAGAAGTAGGTGCCGACGCGACAAGAATGTTGTAAAATATTACATACGAGATGTTAGGTTGCCTTAGGCAAGGATATGTAGCATTATAGTCGTATATAATGTTCCCACCGAGAAGTAGGGGCCGGCGCCCCAGGAATGTAGTAAAATATAACATCCGAGATATTAGGTTGCCTTAGGCTAGAATAAGTAACGTTATAGACGTATATAATGTTCCCACCGAGAAGTAGGGGCCGACGAGCCAGGAATGTTGTAAAACATTATATCCGAGGTGTTAGGTTCCCTTAGGTTAGGATATATAAGGTTATTGACATATATAATTGTCCGACCGAGAAGTAGGGGCCGTCGCGCCAGGAATGTTGTAAAATATTACACGCGACATGGTAGGTTGCCTTAGGCTAGTATATATAGCGTTATAAACGTATATAATGTTCCCACCGAGAAGTAGGTGCCGACGCGCCAGGAATGTTGTAAAATATTACATCCGACATGTTAAGTTGCCTTAGGTTAGGATATATAACGTTATAGACGTATATACTGTTCCCACCGAGAAGTAGTTGCCGACGCGCCAGGAATATTGTAAAATATTACATTCGACATGTTAGGTTGTCTCAGGCTAGGACATATAGCGTTAAAGACGTATATAATGTTCCCACCGAGAAATAGGGGCCGACACGCCAGGAATGTAGTAAAATATTACGCTCGACATTTTTGGTTGCCTTAGGTTAGGATATATGGCGTTATAGACGTATATAATGTTCCCACCGAGAAGTAGGGGCCAGCGCGCCAGGAATGTGGTAAAATATTACATCCGGTATGTTAGGTTGCCTTAGGTTAGGATATATAACGTTATAGACGTATATAATGTTCCCACCGAGAAATAGGGGCCGACACGCCAGGAATGTTGTAAAACATTACATCCGAGGTGTTAGGTTGCCTTAGGCTAGGATATATAGCGTTATAGGCGTATATAATGTTGCCACCGAGAAGTAGGGGCCGACGAGCCAGGAATGTTGTAAAATATTACGCTCGAAATGTTAGGTTGCCTTACGTTATGATATATAGCGATATAGACGTATATAATGTTCCCACCGAGAAGTAGGGGCCGGCGCGCCAGGAATGTAGTGAAATATTACATCCGAGATGTTAGGTTACCTTAGGCAACGATATGTAGCATTACAGACGTATATAATGTTCCCACTGAGAAGTAGGAGCCGGCTTGCCAGGAATGTAGTAAAATATAACATCCGAGAAGTTAGGTTGCCTTAGGCTAGAATAAGTAACGTTATAGACGTATATAATGTTTCCACCGAGAAGTAGGGGCCGGCGCGCCAGGAATGTAGTAAAATATTACATCCGAGATGTTAGGTTGCCTTAGGCAAGGATATGTAGCATTATAGACGTATATAATGTTCCCACCGAGAAGTAGGGGCCGGCGCGCCAGGAATGTAGTAAAATATAACATCCGAGATGTTAGGTTGCCTTAGGCTAGAATAAGTAACGTTATAGACGTATATAATGTTCCCACCGAGAAGTAGGGGCCGACGAGCGAGGAATGTAGTAAAATATTACATCCGAGATGTTAGGTTGCCTTAGGTTAGGATATATAACGTTATAGACTTATATACTGTTCCCACCGAGAAGTAGGTGCCGACGCGCCAGGAATGTTGTAAAATATTACATCCGAGATGTTAGGATTACCTTAGGCTAGGATATATAACGTTATAGACGTATATAATGTTCCCACCGAGAAGTAGGGGCCGGCGCGGCGGGAATGTAGTAAAATATAACATCCGAGATGTTAGGTTGCCTTAGGCTAGGATATATAACGTTATAGACGTATATTATGTTCCCACCGACAAGTTGGTGCCGAAGTGACGGGAATGTTGTAAAATATTACATCCGAGATGTTAGGTTGCCTTAGGTTAGGATACATAACGTTATTGACTTATATAATGTTCCCACCGAGAAGTAGTGGCCGACGTGCCAGGAATGTTGTAAAATATTACATCCGAGATGTTAGGATTGCCTTAGGCTAGGATATATAACGTTATAGACGTATATAATGTTCCCACCGAGAAATAGGGGTCGACACGCCAGGAATGTTGTAGAACATTACATCCGAGGTGTTAGGTTGCCTTAGGCTAGAATATATAGCGTTATAGGCGTATATAATGTTCCCACCGAGAAGTAGGGGCCGACGAGCCAGGAATGTTGTAAAATATTACGCTCGAAATGTTAGGTTGCCTTACGTTATGATATATAGCGATATAGACGTATATAATGTTCCCACCGAGAAGTAGGGTCCGGCGCGCCAGGAATGTAGTAAAATATAACATCCGAGATGTTAGGTTGCCTTAGGCTAGAATAAGTAACGTTATAGACGTATATAATGTTCCCACCGAGAAGTAGGGGCCGACGAGCCTGGAATGTAGTAAAATATTACATCCGAGATGTTAGGTTGCCTTAGGTTAGGATATATAACGTTATAGACTTATATACCGTTCCCACCGAGAAGTAGGTGCCGACGCGCCAGGAATGTTGTAAAATATTACACCCGAGATGTTAGGATTACCTTAGGCTAGGATCTATAACGTTATAGACGTATATAATGTTCCCACCGAGAAGTAGGGGCCGGCGCGGCGGGAATGTAGTAAAATATAACATCCGAGATGTTAGGTTGCCTTAGGCTAGGAAATATAACGTTCTAGACGTATATTATGTTCCCACCGACAAGTTGGTGCCGAAGTGACGGGAATGTTGTAAAATATTACATCCGAGATGTTAGGTTGCCTTAGGTTAGGATACATAACGTTATTGACTTATATAATGTTCCCACCGAGAAATAGGGGCCGACACGCCAGGAATGTTGTAAAACATTACATCCGAGGTGTTAGGTTCCCTTAGGTTAGGATATATAAGGTTATTGACATATATAATTGTCCCACCGGGAAGTAGGGGCCGTCGCGCCAGGAATGTTGTAAAATATTACACGCGACATGGTAGGTTGCCTTAGGCTAGTATATATAGCGTTATAAACGTATATAATGTTCCCACCGAGAAGTAGGGGCAGGCGCGCCAGGAATGTAGTAAAATATTACATCCGAGATGTTAGGTTGCCTTAGGTTAGGATATATAACGTTATTGATTCATATAATGTTCCCACCGAGAAATAGGGGCCGCCACGCCAGGTATGTTGTAAAACATTACATCCGAGGTGTTAGGTTCCCTTAGGTTAGGATATATAACGTTATAGACTTATATACTGTTCCCACCGAGAAGTAGGTGCCGACGCGCCAGGAATGTTGTAAAATATTACATCCGACATGTTAAGTTGCCTTAGGTTAGAATATATAACGTTATAGACGTATATACTGTTCCCACCGAGAAGTAGTTGCCGACGCGCCAGGAATATTGTAAAATATTACATTCGACATGTTAGGTTGTCTCAGGCTAGGACATATAGCGTTAAAGACGTATATAATGTTCCCACCGAGAAATAGGGGCCGACACGCCAGGAATGTAGTAAAATATTACGCTCGACATATTTGGTTGCCTTAGGTTAGGATATATGGCGTTATAGACGTATATAATGTTCCCACCGAGAAGTAGGGGCCAGCGCGCCAGGAATGTGGTAAAATATTACATCCGGTATGTTAGGTTGCCTTAGGCAAGGATATGTAGCATTACAGACGTATATAATGTTCCCACCGAGAAGTAGGGGCCGGCGCGCCAGGAATGTAGTAAAATATAACATCCGAGAAGTTAGGTTGCCTTAGGCTAGAATAAGTAACGTTATAGACGTATATAATGTTCCCACCGAGAAGTAGGGGCCGACGAGCCAGGAATGTAGTAAAATATTACTTCCGAGATGTTAGGTTGCCTTAGGTTAGGATATATAACGTTATAGACTTATATACTGTTCCCACCGAGAAGTAGGTGCCGACGCGCCAGGACTGTTGTAAAATATTACATCCGAGATGTTAGGATTACCTTAGGCTAGGATATATAACGTTATAGACGTATATAATGTTCCCACCGAGAAGTAGGGGCCGGCGCGCCGGGAATGTAGTAAAATATAACATCCGAGATGTTAGGTTGCCTTAGGCTAGGATATATAACGTTATAGACGTATATAATGTTCCCACCGACAAGTTGGTGCCGAAGTGACGGGAATGTTGTAAAATATTACATCCGAGGTGTTAGGTTCCCTTAGGTTAGGATATATAACGTTATTGACATATATAATTTTCCCACCGAGAAGTAGGGGCCGTCGCGCCAGGAATGTTGTAAAATATTACACGCGACATGGTAGGTTGCCTTAGGCTAGTATATATAGCGTTATAAACGTATATAATGTTCCCACCGAGAAGTAGGGGCCAGCGCGCCAGGAATGTGGTAAAATATTACATCCGGTATGTTAGGTTGCCTTAGGTTAGGATATATAACGTTATAGACGTATATAATGTTCCCACCCACAAGTAGGTGCGAACGAGCCAGGAATGTGGTAAAATATTACATTCGACGTGTTAAGTTGTCTTAGGTTAGGATATATAACGTTATAGACGTATATACTGTTCCCACCGAGAAGTAGTTGCCGACGCGCCAGGAATATTGTAAAATATTACATTCGACATGTCAGTTTGTCTCAGCATAGGACATATAGCGTTAAAGACGTATATAATATTCCCACCGAGAAATAGGTGCCGACACGCCAGGAATGAAGTAAAATATTACGCTCGACATTTTTGGTTGGCTTAAGTTAGGATATATGGCGTTATAGACGTATATAATGTTCCCACCGAGAAGTAGGGGCCGACGAGCCAGGAATGTTGTAGAATATTACGCTCGACATGTTAGGTTGCCTTACGTTATGATATATAGCGATATAGACGTATATAATGTTCCCACAGAGAAGTAGGTGCCGACGCGCCAGGAATGTTGTAAAATATTACATCCGAGAAGTTAGGATTGCCTTAGGCTAGGATATATAACGTTATAGACGTATATAATGTTCCCACCGAGACGTAGGGGCCGGTGCGCCACGAATGTAGTAAAATATTACATCCGAGATGTGAGTTTGCCTTAGGCTAGGATATATAGCGTTATAGACGTATATAATGTTCCCACCGAGAAGTAGGGGCCGAAGTAACGGGAATGTTGTAAAATATTACCATCGATATGTTAGTTTGCCTTAGGCTAGTATATATAGCGTTATAGACGTATATAATGTTCCCAACGAGAAGTAGGGGCCGGCGCGCCAGGAATGTAGTGAAATATTACATCCGAGATGTTAGGTTGCCTTAGGCAAGGATATGTAGCACTACAGACGTATATAATGTTCCCACCGAGAAGTAGGGGCCGGCGCGACAGGAATGTAGTAAAATATAACATCCGAGATGTTAGGTTGCCTTAGGCTAGAATAAGTAACGTTATAGACGTATATAATGTTCCCTCCGAGAAGTAGGGGCCGACGAGCCAGGAATGTAGTAAAATATTACATCCGAGATGTTAGGTTGCCTTAGGTTAGGATATATAACGTTATAGACTTATATACTGTTCCCACCGAGAAGTAGGGGCCGACGAGCCAGGAGTGTAGTAAAATATTACATCCGAGATGTTAGGATTGCCTTAGGCTAGGATATATAACGTTATAGACGTATATAATGTTCCCACCGAGACGTAGGGGCCGGTGCGCCACGAATGTAGTAAAATATTACATCCGAGATGTGAGTTTGCCTTAGGCTAGGATATATAGCGTTATAGACGTATATAATGTTCCCACCGAGAAGTAGGGGCCGAAGTGACGGGAATGTAGTAAAATATAACATCCGAGATGTTAGGTTGCCTTAGGCTAGGATATATAACGTTATAGACGTATATAATGTTCCCACCCACAAGTTGGTGCCGAAGTGACGGGAATGTTGTAAAATATTACATCCGAGATGTTAGGTTGCCTTAGGTTAGGATATATAACGTTATTGACTTATATAATGTTCCCACCGAGAAATAGGGGCCGACACGCCAGGAATGTTGTAAAACATTACATCCGAGGTGTTAGGTTCCCTTAGGTTAGGATATATAACGTTATTGACATATATAATTTTCCCACCGAGAAGTAGGGGCCGTCGCGCCAGGAATGTTGTAAAATATTACACGCGACATGGTAGGTTGCCTTAGGCTAGTATATATAGCGTTATAAACGTATATAATGTTCCCACCGAGAAGTAGGGGCCAGCGCGCCAGGAATGTGGTAAAATATTACATCCGCTATGTTAGGTTGCCTTAGGTTAGGATATATAACGTTATAGACGTATATAATGTTCCCACCCACAAGTAGGTGCGAACGAGCCAGGAATGTGGTAAAATATTACATTCGACGTGTTAAGTTGTCTTAGGTTAGGATATATTACGTTATAGACGTATATACTGTTCCCACCGAGAAGTAGTTGCCGACGCGCCAGGAATATTGTAAAATATTACATTCGACATGTCAGTTTGTCTCAGCCTAGGACATATAGCGTTAAAGACGTATATAATATTCCCACCGAGAAATAGGTGCCGACACGCCAGGAATGAAGTAAAATATTACGCTCGACATTTTTGGTTGGCTTAAGTTAGGATATATGGCGTTATAGACGTATATAATGTTCCCACCGAGAAGTAGGGGCCGACGAGCCAGGAATGTTGTAGAATATTACGCTCGACATGTCAGGTTGCCTTACGTTATGATATATAGCGATATAGACGTATATAATGTTCCCACCGAGAAGTAGGGGCCGGCGCGCCAGGAATGTAGTGAAATATTACATCCGAGATGTTAGGTTGCCTTAGGCAAGGATATGTAGCATTACAGACGTATATAATGTTCCCACCGAGAAGTAGGGGCCGGCGCGCCAGGAATGTAGTAAAATATAACATCCGAGATGTTAGGTTGCCTTAGGCTAGAATAAGTAACGTTATAGACGTATATAATGTTCCCACCGAGAAGTAGGTGCCGAAGCGACAGGAATGTTGTAAAATATTACATACGAGATGTTAGGATTACCTTAGGCTAGGATATATAACGTTATAGACGTATATAATGTTCCCACCGAGAAGTAGGGCCTGTCGCGCCGGGAATGTAGTAAAATATTACATCCGAGATGTTAGGATTGTCTTAGGCTAGGATATATATCCTTATAGACGTATATAATGTTCCCACCGAGAAGTAGGGTCCGAAGTGACGGGAATGTTGTAAAATATTACATCCGAGATGTTAGGTTGCCTTAGGTTAGGATATATAACGTTATAGACTTATATACTGTTCCCACCGAGAAGTAGGGGCCGACGAGCCAGGAATGTAGTAAAATATTACATCCGAGATGTTAGGTTGCCTTAGGTTAGGATATATAACGTTATAGACTTATATACTGTTCCCACCGAGAAGTAGGGGCCGACGAGCCAGGAGTGTAATAAAATATTACATCCGAGATGTTAGGTTGCCTTAGGTTAGGATATATAACGTTATAGACTTATATACTGTTCCCACCGAGAAGTAGGTGCCGACGCGCCAGGACTGTTGTAAAATATTACATCCGAGATGTTAGGATTACCTTAGGCTAGGATATATAACGTTATAGACGTATATAATGTTCCCACCGAGAAATAGGGGCCGACACGCCAGGAATGTTGTAAAACATTACATCCGAGGTGTTAGGTTCCCTTAGGTTAGGATATATAACGTTATTGACATATATAATTTTCCCACCGAGAAGTAGGGGCCGTCGCGCCAGGAATGTTGTAAAATATTACACGCGACATGGTAGGTTGCCTTAGGCTAGTATATATAGCGTTATAAACGTATATAATGTTCCCACCGAGAAGTAGGGGCCAGCGCGCCAGGAATGTGGTAAAATATTACATCCGCTATGTTAGGTTGCCTTAGGTTAGGATATATAACGTTTTAGACGTATATAATGTTCCCACCCACAAGTAGGTGCGAACGAGCCAGGAATGTGGTAAAATATTACATTCGACGTGTTAAGTTGTCTTAGGTTAGGATATATAACGTTATAGACGTATATAATGTTCCCACCGAGAAGTAGGGGCCGACGAGCCAGGAATGTTGTAGAATATTACGCTCGACATGCTAGGTTGCCTTACGTTATGATATATAGCGATATAGACGTATATAATGTTCCCACCGAGAAGTAGGGGCAGGCGCGCCAGGAATGTAGTGAAATATTACATCCGAGATGTTAGGTTGCCTTAGGCAAGGATATGTAGCATTACAGACGTATATAATGTTCCCACCGAGAAGTAGGGGCCGGCGCGCCAGGAATGTAGTAAAATATAACATCCGAGACGTTAGGTTGCCTTAGGCTAGAATAAGTAACGTTATAGACGTATATAATGTTCCCACCGAGAAGTAGGTGCCGAAGCGACAGGAATGTTGTAAAATATTACATATGAGATGTTAGGATTACCTTAGGCTAGAATATATAACGTTATAGACGTATATAATGTCCCCACCGAGAAGTACGGACAGAAACGACCGGGATTCTGTGAAACATTATCACTTAGGGGCAAAATGGGTTAGGTTAGGTTATATTACGATATAGACGTATATAATGTTCCCACCGAGAAGTTGGGCCGACCCCCTCGGAATGTTGGCAAATACTACATCCGAAATGTTAGGTTGCCTTAGGTTGCGATATATAAAGTTATAGACGCGTATAATGTTCCCACCGAGAAATGTGGGCCGACACGACGGGGATTCTGTAAAACATTACCAGCGAGAGTCTAGATGGGTTAGGTTGTGTTATATTACGTTATGGACGTATATAATGTTCCCACCGAGAAGTAGGCGCCGACCCGCCAGGTTTTATGGTAAATACTACATCCGAGATGTTAGGTTGCCTTAGGTTAGGATATATAACGTTATAGACGTATATAATGTTCGCATCGTGACGTACGGCGCGACACGAACGGGATTCTGTGAAACAATACCAGCGAGGGTCTAGATGGGTTAGGTTAGGTTATATTACGATATAGACTTATATAATGTCCCTACGGAGAAGTGGGGCCGACCCGCCAGGAATGTTGTGAAATACTACATTCGAGATGTTAGGTTGGCTTCGGGTGGGATATACACTGTTATAGACCTATATAATGTCCCCACTGAGGAATGTGAACCAACCCGAACGGGATTCTGTAAAACATTACCGCCGAGAAGCTAGATGGGTTAGGTTAGGTTATATTACGTTATGGACGTATATAATGTTCCCACCGAGAAGTAGGGGCCGACCCGCCAGGTATTTTGGAAAATACTATATCCGAGATGTTAGGTTGCCTTAGGTTAGCATATATAACGTTATAGACGTATATAATGTCCGCACCGTGACGTACGGGGCGACACGAACGGGATTCTGTGAAAGCTTACCAGCGAGGGTCTAGATGGGTTAGGTTAGGTTATATTACGATATAGACTTATATAATCTCCATACCGAGAAGTGGGGCTGACCCGCCAGGAATGTTGTAAAATACTGCATCCGAGATGTTAGGTTGCCTTAGGTTAGGATATATAACGTTATAGACGCATACAATGTCCCCGCCGAGACGAACGGGACGACACGAACTGGATTCTGTAAAACATTACCAGCGAGGGGCTAGATGGGTTAGGTTAGGTTATATTACGATATAGACGTATATTATGTTCCCACCGAGAATTTGGGGCCGACCCGCCAGGAATGTTGTAAAATACTACATTCGAGATGTTAGATTGCCTTAGGTTAGTATGTATAACGTTATAGACTGATATAATTTCGGCACCGAGACGTACGGCACGAAACGAACGAGATTCTGTAAAACATTACCAGCGAAGGTCTAGATGGGTTAGGCTAGGTTATATTACGATATAGACGTATATAATGTTCCCACCGAGAAGTAGGGGCCGACGCGCCAGGAATGTAGGAATATACTACATCCGAGATATTAGGTTGCCTTAGGTTAGGATATGTAGCGTTATAGTCGTATATAATGTTACCACAGAGAAGTAGGGGCCGACGTGCCAGGAATGTAGTAAAATATTACATCCGAGAAGTTAGGTTGCCTTAGGTTAGGATATGTAACGCTATAGACGCATATAATCTTCCCGCCTAGAAGTAGGGGCCGAAGATACAGGAATGTTGTAAAATATTACGCTCGACATGTTAGGTTGCCTTAGGCTAGGATATATAGAGTTATAGACGTATATAATGTTCCCACCGAGAAGTAGGGGCCGACGTGCCAGGCATGTAGTAAAATATTACATCTGAGATGTTAGGATGCCTTAGGTTAGGATATATAACGTTATAGACGTATATAATGTTCCCTCCTAGAACGAAGTGCCGACACGCCAGGAATATAGTAAAATACTACATCCGAGATATTCGGTTGCCTTAGGCTAGGATATTTAACGTTATAGGCGTATATAATGTTACCACAGAGAAGTAGGGGCCGACGTGCCAGGAATATAGTAAAATATTACATCCGAGATGTTATGTTGCCTTAGGTCAGGATATATAGCGCTATAGACGTATATAATTTTCCCGCCGAGAATAAGGGGGCGACGTGCAAGGAATGTAGTAAAATATTACATTCGACATGTTAGTTTGCCTTAGGCTAGGACATATAGCGTTATAGACGTATATAATGTTCCCACCGAGAAGTAGGGTCCCACGTGCCGGAAATGTCGTAAAATATTACATCCGAGATGTTAGGTTGCCTAAGGTTAGGATATATGACGTTATAGACATATATAATGTTCCCACATAGAACTAAGGGCCGACACGCCAGTATTGTTGTAAAATATTACATCCGAGATGTTAGGTTGCATTAGGTTGGGATATATTACGTTATAGACTTATATAATGTTCCCACCGAGAAGTAGGTGCCGACGCGAAAAGAATGTTGTAAAATATTACTTCGGATATGTTAGGTTGCCTTAGGCTAGGATATATAACGTTATAGACGTATATTATGTTCCCACCGAGAAGTAGGGTCCGACATGCCAGGAATGTTGTAAAATATTACATGCCATATGTTTGGTTGCCTTAGGTTAGGGTATATAACCTTACAGACGTATATGATGTTCCCACCGAGAAGTAGGTACCGACATGCCAGGAATGTTGCAAAATATTATGCTCAACATGTTAGGTTCCGTTAGGCTAGGATTTATAGCGTTATAGAGGTATATAATGTTCCAACCGAGAAGTAGGGGCCGACGTGCCAGGAATGTTGTGAAATATTACATTCGACATGTTAGGTTGCCTTAGGCTAGGATATATAGCGTTATAGACGTATATAATGTTACTACAGAGAAGTAGGTGTCGACGAGCCAGGAATGTTGTGAAATATACGCTCGACATGCTAGGTTACCTTAGGCTAGGATACATAACGTTATAGACGTATAGAAAGTTCCCACCGAGATATAGGGACCGACATGCCAGGAATGTTTAAAATATTACATCCGAGATGTTATGTTGCCCTAGGTTAGGATATATATCGTTATAGACGTATAGAATGTTTCACACCGAGAAGTAGGGTCCGACATGCCAGGAATGTTGTAAAATATTACATCCGAGATGGTAGGATGCTTTAGGTTAGGATATATATCATTATAGATGTATATAATGTTCCCACCGAGACGTGGGGATCGACGTGCCAGGAATCTTGTAAAATATTGCATCCCAGATGTTAGGTTGCGTTAGGTTAGGATATACAGCGATATAGACTTATATAATGTCCCCATCGAGAAGCAGGCGACGACACGCCAGGAATGTTTAAAATATCACATCCGAGATGTTATGTTGCCTTAGGGTAGGATATATTACGTTATAGACGTATATAATGTTCCCACCGAGACTTAGGGACCGACATGCCAGCAATGTTGTAAAATATTACACCCGAGATGTTAGGTTCCCTTAGGTTAGGATATACAACGTTATAGACGTATAGAATGTTCCGACCGCGACGTACGGGCCGACGCGTCAGGAATGTTGTAAAATATTACACCCGAGATGTTAGGTTGCCTTAGGTTAGGATATACAACGTTATAGATGTATATAATGTCCCCTACGAGAAGTAGGCGACGACACGCCATGAATGTTGTAAAATATTACATTCGACAAGTTAGGTTGCTTTAGGCTAGGATATATAACGTTATAGACGTATATAATGTTCCCACCGAGACGTAGGGACCTACATGCCAGGAATGTTGTCAAATATTACATCCGAGATGTTAGGTTGCCATAGGCTAGGATATATAACGTTATAGACGTATATAATGTTTCCACCGAGAAATAGGGTCCAACGCGACAGGAATGTTGTAAAATATTACACCCGAGATGTTAGGTTCCCTTACGTTAGGATATACAACGTTATAGACGTCTAGAATGTTCCCACCGAGAAGTATGGACCAACATGCCAGGAATGTTGTAAAATATTACATTCGACAAGTTAGGTTGCTTTAGGCTAGGATATATAACGTTATAGACGTATATAATGTTCCCACCGAGAAATAGGGACCGACGCTTCAGGAATGTTCTAAAATATTACACCCGAGATGTTAGGATCCCTTAGGTTAGGATATACAACGTTATAGACGTATATAATGTCCCCACAGAGAGGTACGGGCGGACACGCCTGGAATGCTGTAAAATATTACATCCGAGATGTTAGGTTGCGTTAGGTTAGGATGTACAGCGTTATAGACGTATATAATGTCCCCATCGAGAAGTAGGGACCGACATGCCAGGAATGTTGTAAAATATTACATCCGAGATGTAAGGTTCCCTTAGGTTAGGATATATATCGTTATAGACTTATATAACGTTCCCACCGAGACGTAGGGACCGACATGCCTGGAATGTTGTAAAATATTACATCCCAGATGTTAGGTTGCGTTAGGTTAGGATATACAACGTTATAGACGTATATAAAGTCCCCATCGAGAAGCAGGCGACGACACGCCAGGAATGTTGTAAAATATAACATCCGAGATGTTAGGTTGCCTTAGGTTAGGATACATATCGTTATAGACGTATATAATGTCCCCACCGAGACGTAGGGACCGACATGCCAGCAATGTTGTAAAATACTACACCCGAGATGTTAGGTTCCCTTAGGTTAGGATATACAACGTTATAGACGTATATAATGTTCCCACCGAGAAATAGGGGCCGACGCGTCAGGAATGTTGTAAAATATTACACCCGAGATGTTAGGTTCCCTTAGGTTAGGATATACAACGTTATAGACGTATAGAATGTTCCCACCGAGACGTAGGGACCGGCATGCCAGGAATGTTGTAAAATGTTACATCCCAGATGTTAGGTTGCTTTAGGTTAGGATATACAACGTTATAGACGTATATAATATCCCCATCGAGAAGCAGGCGACGACACGCCAGGAATGTTGTAAAATATGACATCCGAGATGTTATGTTGCCTTATTTCAGGATATGTAACATTATAGGTGTATATAATGTTCCCACCGAAAAGTAGGGACCGACGTGCCAGGAATGATGTAAAATAATACATCCGAGATGTTAGGTTCCCTTAGGGTAGGACATACAATGGTATAGACGTATATAGTGTCCCCATCGGAAAGTAGGCGCCGTCACGGCAGGAATGTTGTAAAATATTACATCCCAGATGTTTGGTTGCCTTAGGTTAGAATATATATCCTTATAGACGTATATAATGTTCCCACCAAGTCGTAGGGACCGACATGCCAGGAATGTTTTAAAATATTACATCCCAGATGTTAGGTTGCGTTAGGCTAGGATATACCGCGTTATAGACGTATGTATGGTCCCCATCGAGAAGCAGGCGACGACATGCCAGGAATGTTGTAAAATATTACATCCGAGATGGTAGGTTGCCTTCGGTTAGGCTATATATTGCTATAGACGTACATGATGTTCCCACCGAGATGTACGGGCCGACGCGTCAGGAATGTTGTAAAATATTACACCCGAGATGTTAGGTTGCTTTAGGTTAGGATGTATATCGATATAGACGTATATAATGTCCAGATCGAGACGTGGGGACCGACACGCCAGAATGTTGTAAAATATTACATCCGAGATGTTAGGTGGCCTTAGGCTGGTATATATATCGTTATAGACGTATACAATGTTCCCACCGAGAAGTAGGGACCGACATGCCAGGAATGCTGTTAAATATTAAATCCGAGATGTTAGGTTCCCTTAGGTTATGATATATAACGTTATAGACGTATATAATGTTCCCAGCGAGAGGTAGGGGCCGACATGCCAGGAATGTCGTAAAATATTACATCCGAGATGTTAGGTTGCCTTAGGTTAGGATATGTATCGTTATAGACGTATATAATGTTCCCACCGAGACGTGGGGACCGACATGCCAGGAATCTTGTAAAATATTACATCCCAGATGCTAGGTTGCTTTAGGTTAGGATATACGACGTTACAGACGTATATAATGTCCCCATCGAGAAGCGGGCGACGACACGCCAGGAATGTTGTAAAATATTACATTCGACATGTTAGGTAGCCTTAGGCTAGGACATATATCGTTATAGACGTATACAATGTTCCCACCGAGAAGTAGGGTCCGACATGCCAGGAATGTTGTAAAATATTACATTCGAGATGTTAGGTTGCCTTAGGTTAGCATATACAACGTTATAGACGTATAGAATGTTCCCACCGAGACGTAGGGACCGGCATGCCAGGAATGTTGTAAAATGTTACATCCCAGATGTTAGGTTGCTTTAGGTTAGGATATACAACGTTATAGACGTATATAATGTCCCCATCGAGAAGCGGCCGACGACACGCCAGGAATGTTGTAAAATATTACATCCGAGATGTTATGTTGCCTTACGACGGGATATATAACGTTATAGACGTATATAACGTTCCCACCGGGCAGTAGGAGCCGACGCGCCAGGAATGTTTTAAAATATTACATCCGAGATGTTAGGTTGCCTTCGGTTAGGATATATATCGATATAGACGTATATGATGTTCCCACCGAGATGTACGGGCCGACACGCCAGGAATGTTGTCAAATATTACATCCGCGATGTTAGGTTGCCTTCGGTTAGGATATATATCGCTATAGACATATATGATTTTCCCAACGAGATGTATGGACCGACACGCCAGGAATGTTGTCAAATATTACATCCGAGATGTTAGGTTGCCTTACGACAGGATATATAACGTTATGGACGTATATAACGTTCCCACCGAAAAGTAGGAGCCGACGCGCCAGGAATGTTGTAAAATATTACATCCGAGATGTTAGGTTCCCTTAGGTTAGGATATACAACGTTATAGACATATATAATGTTCCCACCGAGACGTGGGGACCGACATGCCAGGAATCTTGTAAAATATTACATCCCAGATGTTAGGTTGCTTTAGGTTAGGATATACAACGTTATAGACGTATATAATGTCCCCATCGAGAAGCGGGCGACGACACGCCAGGAATGTTGTAAAATATTACATTCGACATGTTAGGTAGCCTTAGGCTAGGACATATATCGTTATAGACGTATACAATGTTCCCACCGAGAAGTAGGGTCCGACATGCCAGGAATGTTGTAAAATATTACATTCGATATGTTAGGTTGCCTTAGGTTAGCATATAGAACGTTATAGACGTATAGAATGTTCCCACCGAGACGTAGGGACCGTCATGCCAGCAATGTTGTAAAATAGTACACCCGAGGTGTTAGGTTCCCTTAGGTTAGCATATACAACGTTATAGACGTATATAATGTCCCCACCAAGAAGTACGGGCGGACACTCCAGGAATGCTGTAAAATATTACATCCGAGATGTTAGGTTGCCTTAGGCTAGGATATATACCGTTATAGTCGTATGTAATGTTACCACCGAGAACTACGGGCCGACACGGCAGGAATGATGTAAAATATTACATTCGACATGTTAGGTCGCCATAGGCTAGGATATATTACGTTATAGAGGTATATAATGTTCCACCGAGAAATAGGGGCCGACAAGCCAGGAAAGTTGACAACTATTACATCCGAGATGTTAGGTTGCCTTAGGTTAGGATATATATCGTTATAGACGTATATAATGTCCCCTCCGAGACGTAGGGACCGACATGCCAGCAATGTTGTAAAATATTACACCCGAGATGTTAGGTTCCCTTAGGTTAGGATATACAACGTTACAGACGTATAGAATGTTCCGACCGCGACGTACGGGCCGACGCGTCAGGAATGTTGTAAAATATTACACCCGAGATGTTAGGTTCTCTTAGGTTAGGATATACAACGTTATAGACGTATAGAATGTTCCCACCGAGAAGTAGGGACCGACATGCCAGGAATGTTGTAAAATATTACATCCGAGATGTTAGGTTGCCTTAGGTTAGGATACATGTCGTTATAGACGTATATAACGTCCCCACCGAGACGTAGGGACCGTCATGCCAGCAATGTTGTAAAATAGTACACCCGAGATGTTAGGTTCCCTTAGGTTAGCATATACAAGGTTATAGACGTATATAATGTCCCCACCACGACGTACGGGCGGACACGCCAGGAATGCTGTAAAATATTACATCCGAGATGTTCGGTTGCGTTAGGTTAGGATTTACAACGTTATAGACGTATATAATGTCCCCATCGAGAAGCAGGCGACGGCACGCCATGAATGTTGTCAAATATTACATCCGAGATGTTATGTTGCCTTACGTTAGGGTATGTAACGTTATAGACGTGTATAATGTTCCCACCGAAAAGTAGGATCCGACGCGACAGGAATGTTGTAAAATATTACATCCGAGATATTAGGTTGCCTTCGGTTAGGATATATATCGTTATAGACGTATATTATATTCCCACCGAAAAGTACGGGCTAACACGCCAGGAATGTTGTCAATTATTACATCCGAGATGTTAGGTTGCCTTAGGCTAGGATATATAACGTTATAGACGTATATAATATTACCACGGAGAACTACGGGGCGAAATGCCAGGAATGTTCTAAAATTTTACATCCGAGATGATAGGTTCCCTTAGGTTAGGATATACAACGTTATAGACGTATAGAATGTTCCCACAGAGACGTAGGTACCGACATGCCAGAATGTTGTAAAATATTACATCCCAGACGTTAGGTTGCGTTAGGTTAGGATATACAACGTTATAGACGTATATAATGTCCTCATCGAGAAGCAGGCGACGACACGCCAGGAATGTTGTAAAATTTGACATCCGAGATGTTATGTTGCCTTACGTTAGGATATGTAACGTTATAGACGCATATAATGTTCCCACCGAAAAGTAGCAGCCGACGCGCCAGGAATGTTGTAAAATATTACATCCGAGATGTTAGGTCGCCTTAGGCTAGGATATATAACGTTATAGACGTATATAATGTTCCCACCGAGAAATAGGGGCGGACGCGTCAGGAATTTTGTAAAATATTACACCCGAGATGTTTGGTTCCCTTAGGTTATGATATATAACGTTATAGACGTATATAATGTTCCCAGCGAGAGGTAGGGGCCGACATGCCAGGAATGTTGTAAAATATTACATCCGAGATGTTAGGTTGCCTTAGGTTAGGATATATATCGTTATAGACGTATATAATGTTCCCACCGAGACGTGGGGACCGACATGCCAGGAATATTGTAAAATATTACATCCCAGATGTTAGGTTGCTTTAGGTTAGGATATACAACGTTATAGACGTATATAATGTCCCCATCGAGAAGCGGGCAACGACACGCCAGGAATGTTGTAAAATATTACATCCGAGATGTTATGTTGCCTTACGACAGGATATATTACGTTATAGACGTATATAACGTTCCCATCGCGCAGTAGGAGCCGACGCGCCAGGAATGTTGTAAAATATTACATCCGAGATGTTAGGTTGCCTTCGGTAAGGATATATATCGCTAACGACGTATATGCTGTTCCCACCGAGAAATAGGGGCCGACACGCCAGGAAAGTTGCCAACTATTACATCCGAGATGGTAGGTTGCCTTAGGTTAGGATATATAACGTTATAGACGTATATGATGTTCCCACCGAGAAATAGGGACCGACGCGTCAGGAATGTTCTAAAATATTACACCCGATACGTTAGGTTCCCTTAGGTTAGGATATACAACGTTATAGACGTATAGAATGTTCCCACCGAGAAATAGGGCCCGACGCGTCAGGAATGTTGTAAAATATTACACCAGAGATGTTAGGTTCTCTTAGGTTAGGATGTACAACGTTATAGACGTATAGAATGTTCCCACCGAGAAGTAGGGACCGACATGCCAGGAATGTTGTAAAATATTACATCCGAGATGTTAGGTTGCCTTAAGTTAGGATACATATCGTTATAGACGTATATAATGTCCCCACCGAGACGTAGGGACCGACATGCCAGCAATGTTGTAAAATAGTACACCCGAGATGTTAGGTTCCCTTAGGTTAGCATATACAACGTTATAGACGTATATAATGTCCCCACCAAGAAGTACGGGCGGACACGCCAGGAATGCTGTAAAATATTACATCCGAGATGTTAGGTTGCCTTAGGCTAGCATATATACTGTTATAGACGTATGTAATGTTACCACCGAGAACTACGGGCCGACACGGCAGGAATGATGTAAAATATTACATTCGACATGTTACGTTGCCATAGGCTAGGATATATAACGTTATAGATGTATATAATGTCCCCATCGAGAAGTAGGCGACGACACGCCAGGAATGTTTTAAAATATTACATTCGACATGTTAGGTTGCCTTAGGCTAGGAGATATATCGTTATAGACGTATACATTGTTTCCACCGAGAAGTAGGGACCGACATGCCAGGAATGTTGTAAAATATTACATCCGAGATGTTAGGTTGCTTTAGGTTATGATATATATCGTTATAGACGTATATAATGTTCCCACCGAGACGTGGGGACCGACATGCCAGGAATCATGTAAAATGTTACATCCCAGATGTTAGGTTGCGTTAGGTTAGAATATACAACGTTATAGACGTATATAATGTCCCAATCGAGAAGCAGGCGACGACACGACAGGAATGTTGTAAAATATTACATTCGACATGTTAGGTTGCCTTCGGTAAGGATATATATCGCTATCGACGTATATAATGTTCCCACCGAGACGTAGGGACCGACATGCCAGGAATGTTGTAAAATATTACATTCGACAAGTTAGGTTGCCTTAGGCTAGGATATATAACGTTATAGACGTATACCATATTCCAACCGAGAAATAGGGACCGACGCGTCAGGAATGTTGTAAAATATTACACCTAAGATGTTAGGTTCCCTTAGGTTAGGATATATAACGTTATAGATGTATATAATGTCCCCATCCAGAAGTAGGCGACGACACGCCAGGAATGTAGTAGAATGTTACATCCCAGATGTTAGGTTGCGTTAGGTTAGAATATACAAAGTTATAGACGTATATAATGTCCCCATCGAGAAGCAGGCGACGACACGACAGGAATGTTGTAAAATATTACATTCGACATGTTAGGTTGCCTTAGGCTAGGATATATATCGTTATAGACGTATACAATGTTCCCACCGAGAAGTAGGGCCCGACATGCCAGGAATGTTGTAAAATATTACATCCGAGATGTAAGGTTCCCTTAGGTTAGGATATATATCGTTATAGACGTATATAATGTTCCCACCGAGAAGTAGGGACCGACATGCCAGGAATGCTGTAAAATATTACATTCGAGATGTTAGGTTGCCTTAGGTTAGGATATACAACGTTATGGATGTATATAATGTCCCCGTCGAGAAGTAGGCGACGACACGCCAGGAATGTTGTAAAATATTACATTCGACATGTTAGGTTGCCTTAGGTTAGGATATATATCGTTATAGACCTATACATTGTTTCCACCGAGAAGTAGGGACCGACATGCCAGGAATGATGTAAAATATTACATTCGACATGTTAGGTTGCCTTAGGCTAGGATATATATCGTTATAGACGTATACAATGTTCCCACCGAGAAGTAGGGCCCGACATGCCAGGAATGTTGTAAAATATTACATCCGAGATGTAAGGTTCCCTTAGGTTAGGATATATATCGTTATAGACGTATATAATGTTCCCACCGAGAAGTAGGGACCGACATGCCAGGAATGCTGTAAAATATTACATTCGAGATGTTAGGTTGCCTTAGGTTAGGATATACAACGTTATGGATGTATATAATGTCCCCGTCGAGAAGTAGGCGTCGACACGCCAGGAATGTTGTAAAATATTACATCCGAGATGTTAGGTTGCCTTAGGTTAGGATATACAACGTTATAGATGTATATAATGTCCCCATCGAGAAGTAGGCGACGACACGCCAGGATTGTTGTAAAATATTACATTCGACATGTTAGGTTGCCGTAGGCTAGGATATATAACGTTATAGACGTATATAATGTTCCCACCGAGAAATAGGGACCGACGCGTCAGGAATGTTGTAAAACATTACATCCGAGATGTTAGGTTGCCTTAGGCTAGGATATATAACGTTATAGACGTATACAATATTCCCACCGAGAAATAGCGGCCGACGCGTCAGGAATGTTGTAAAATATTACACCTAAGATGTTAGGTTCCCTTAGGTTAGGATATATAACGTTATAGATGTATATAATGTCCCCATCCAGAAGGAGGCGACGACACGCCATTAATGTCGTAAAATGTTACATCCCAGATGTTAGGTTGCGTTAGGTTAGAATATACAACGTTATAGACGTATATAATGTCCCCATCGAGAAGCAGGCTACGACACGACAGGAATGTTGTAAAATATTACATTCGACATGTTAGGTTGCCTTAGGCTAGGATATATTTCGTTATAGACGTATACAATGTTCCCACCGAGAAGTAGGGCCCGACATGCCAGGAATGTTGTAAAATATTACATCCGAGATGTAAGGTTCCCTTAGGTTAGGATATATATCGTTATAGACGTATTCAACGTTCCCACCGAGACGTAGGGACCGACATGCCAGGAATGTTGTAAAATATTACATCCGAGATGTTAGGTTGCGTTAGGTTAAGGTATACAACGTTATAGACGTTTATAAAGTGCCCATCGAGAAATAGGGGCCGACGCGTCAGGAATGTCGTAAAATATTACACCCGAGATGTTAGGTTCCCTTAGGTTAGGATATACAACGTTATAGACGTATAGAATGTTCCCACCGAGCCGTATGGACCGACATGCCAGGAATGTTGTAAAATATTACATCCCAGATGTTAGGTTGCGTTAGGTTAGGATATACAACGTTATAGACGTATATAATATCCCCATCGAGAAGCAGGCGACGACACGCCAGGAATGTTGTAAAATATGACATCCGAGATGTTATGTTGCCTTATTTCAGGATATGTAACATTATAGGCGTATATAATGTTCCCACCGAAAAGTAGGGACCGACGTGCCAGGAATGATGTAAAATAATACATCCGAGATGTTAGGTTCCCTTAGGGTAGGACATACAATGGTATAGACGTATATAATGTCCCCATCGGAAAGTAGGCGCCGTCACGGCAGGAATGTTGTAAAATATTACATCCCAGATGTTTGGTTGCCTTAGGTTAGTATATATATCCTTATAGACGTATATAATGTTCCCACCAAGTCGTAGGGACCGACATGCCAGGAATGTTTTAAAATATTACATCCCAGATGTTAGGTTGCGTTAGGTTAGGATATACCGCGTTATAGACGTATGCATGGTCCCCATCGAGAAGCAGGCGACGACATGCCAGGAATGTTGTAAAATATTACATCCGAGATGGTAGGTTGCCTTCGGTTAGGCTATATATTGCTATAGACGTACATGATGTTCCCACCGAGATGTACGGGCCGACGCGTCAGGAATGTTGTAAAATATTACACCCGAGATGTTAGGTTGCTTTAGGTTAGGATGTATATCGATATAGACGTATATAATGTCCAGATCGAGACGTGGGGACCGACACGCCAGAATGTTGTAAAATATTACATCCGAGATGTTAGGTGGCCTTAGGCTGGTATATATATCGTTATAGACGTATACAATGTTCCCACCGAGAAGTAGGGACCGACATGCCAGGAATGCTGTTAAATATTAAATCCGAGATGTTAGGTTCCCTTAGGTTATGATATATAAGGTTATAGACGTATATAATGTTCCCAGCGAGAGGTAAGGGCCGACATGCCAGGAATGTTGTAAAATATTACATCCGAGATGTTAGGTTGCCTTAGGTTAGGATATATATCGTTATAGACGTATATAATGTTCCCACCGAGACGTGGGGACCGACATGCCAGGAATCTTGTAAAATATTACATCCCAGATGTTAGGTTGCTTTAGGTTAGGATATACAACGTTATAGACGTATATAATGTCCCCATCGAGAAGCGGGCGACGACACGCCAGGAATGTTGTAAAATATTACATCCGAGATGTTATGTTGCCTTACGACAGGATATATAACGTTATAGACGTATATAACGTTCCCACCGCGCAGTAGGAGCCGACGCGCCAGGAATGTTTTAAAATATTACATCCGATATGTTAGGTTGCCTTCGGTTAGGATATATATCGATATAGACGTATATGATGTTCCCACCGAGATGTACGGGCCGACACGCCAGGAATGTTGTCAAATATTACATCCGAGATGTTAGGTTGCCTTACGACAGGATATATAACGTTATAGACGTATATAACGTTCCCACCGAAAAGTAGGAGCCGACGCGCCAGGAATGTTGTAAAATATTACATCCGAGATATTAGGTTGCCTTCGGTTTGGATATATATCGTTATAGACGTATATTATGTTCCCACCGAAAAGTACGGGCTAACACGACAGGAATGTTGTAAAATATTACATCCGAGATGTTAGGTTGCCTTAGGCTAGGATATATAACGTTATAGGCGTATATAATGTTACCACCGAGAACTACGGGCCGAAATGACAGGAATGTTGTAAAATATTACATCCCAGACGTTAGGTTGCGTTAGGTTAGGATATGTAACGTTATAGACGCATATAATGTTCCAACCGAAAAGTAGCAGCCGACGCGCCAGGAATGTTTTAAGATATTACATCCGAGATGTTAGGTTGCCTTAGGTTAGGATATATATCGTTATAGACGTATATAATGTTCCCACCGAGACATAAGGACCGACATGCCAGGAATGTTTTAAAATATTACATCCGAGATGTTAGGTTCCCTTAGGTTAGGATTTACAACGTCATAGACGCATACACTGTCCCCATCGGGAAGCAGGCGACGACACGCCAGTAATGTTGTAAAATATTACATTCGACATGTTAGGTCGCCTTAGGCTAGGATATATAACGTTATAGATGTACATAATGTTCCCACCGAGAACTACGGGCCGACGCGCCAGGAATGAAGTAAAATATTACATTCGACATGTTAGGTCGCCTTAGGCTAGGATATATAACGTTATGGACGTGTATAATGTTCCCACCGAGAAATAGGGGCCGACGGGTCAGGAATCTTGTAAAATATTACACCTGAGATGTTAGGTTCCCTTAGGTTAGGATATACAACGTTATAGACGTATAGAATGTTCAAACCGAGAAGTAGGGACCGACGTGCCAGGAATTTTGTAAAATATTACATCCCAGATGTTAGGTTCCCTTAGGCTAGGATATATATCGCTAAAGACGTATACATTGTTTCCACCGAGAAGTAGGGACCGACATGCCAGGAATGTTGTAAAATATTACATCCCAGATGTTAGGTTGAGTTAGGTTAGGATATACAACGTTATAGACGTATATAATGTCCCCATCGAGAAGCAGGCGATGACACGCCAGAATGTTGTAAAATATTACATCCGAGATGTTAGGTTGCCTTAGGTTAGGATATACAACGTTATAGATGTATATAATGTCCCCATCGAGAAGTAGGCGACGACACGCCAGGAATGTTTTAAAATATTACATTCGACATGTTAGGTTGCCTTAGGCTAGGAGATATATCGTTATAGACGTATACATTGTTTCCACCGAGAAGTAGGGACCGACATGCCAGGAATGTTGTAAAATATTACATCCGAGATGTTAGGTTGCTTTAGGTTATGATATATATCGTTATAGACGTATATAATGTTCCCACCGAGACGTGGGGACCGACATGCCAGGAATCATGTAAAATGTTACATCCCAGATGTTAGGTTGCGTTAGGTTAGAATATACAACGTTATAGACGTATATAATGTCCCAATCGAGAAGCAGGCGACGACACGACAGGAATGTTGTAAAATATTACATTCGACATGTTAGGTTGCCTTCGGTAAGGATATATATCGCTATCGACGTATATAATGTTCCCACCGAGACGTAGGGACCGACATGCCAGGAATGTTGTAAAATATTACATTCGACAAGTTAGGTTGCCTTAGGCTAGGATATATAACGTTATAGACGTATACCATATTCCAACCGAGAAATAGGGACCGACGCGTCAGGAATGTTGTAAAATATTACACCTAAGATGTTAGGTTCCCTTAGGTTAGGATATATAACGTTATAGATGTATATAATGTCCCCATCCAGAAGTAGGCGACGACACGCCAGGAATGTAGTAGAATGTTACATCCCAGATGTTAGGTTGCGTTAGGTTAGAATATACAAAGTTATAGACGTATATAATGTCCCCATCGAGAAGCAGGCGACGACACGACAGGAATGTTGTAAAATATTACATTCGACATGTTAGGTTGCCTTAGGCTAGGATATATATCGTTATAGACGTATACAATGTTCCCACCGAGAAGTAGGGCCCGACATGCCAGGAATGTTGTAAAATATTACATCCGAGATGTAAGGTTCCCTTAGGTTAGGATATATATCGTTATAGACGTATATAATGTTCCCACCGAGAAGTAGGGACCGACATGCCAGGAATGCTGTAAAATATTACATTCGAGATGTTAGGTTGCCTTAGGTTAGGATATACAACGTTATGGATGTATATAATGTCCCCGTCGAGAAGTAGGCGACGACACGCCAGGAATGTTGTAAAATATTACATTCGACATGTTAGGTTGCCTTAGGTTAGGATATATATCGTTATAGACCTATACATTGTTTCCACCGAGAAGTAGGGACCGACATGCCAGGAATGATGTAAAATATTACATTCGACATGTTAGGTTGCCTTAGGCTAGGAGATATATCGTTATAGACGTATACATTGTTTCCACCGAGAAGTAGGGACCGACATGCCAGGAATGTTGTAAAATATTACATCCGAGATGTTAGGTTGCTTTAGGTTATGATATATATCGTTATAGACGTATATAATGTTCCCACCGAGACGTGGGGACCGAAATGCCAGGAATCATGTAAAATATTACATCACAGATGTTAGGTTGCTTTAGGTTAGGATATACAACGTTATAGATGTATATAATGTCCCCATCGAGAAGCAGGCGACGACACGCCAGAATGTTGTAAAATATTACATCCGAGATGTTAGGTTGCCTTAGGTTAGGATATACAACGTTATAGATGTATATAATGTCCCCATCGAGAAGTAGGCGACGACACGCCAGGATTGTTGTAAAATATTACATTCGACATGTTAGGTTGCCGTAGGCTAGGATATATAACGTTATAGACGTATATAATGTTCCCACCGAGAAATAGGGACCGACGCGTCAGGAATGTTGTAAAACATTACATCCGAGATGTTAGGTTGCCTTAGGCTAGGATATATTTCGTTATAGACGTATACAATGTTCCCACCGAGAAGTAGGGCCCGACATGCCAGGAATGTTGTAAAATATTACATCCGAGATGTAAGGTTCCCTTAGGTTAGGATATATATCGTTATAGACGTATTCAACGTTCCCACCGAGACGTAGGGACCGACATGCCAGGAATGTTGTAAAATATTACATCCGAGATGTTAGGTTGCGTTAGGTTAAGGTATACAACGTTATAGACGTTTATAAAGTGCCCATCGAGAAGCAGGCGACGACACGCCAGGAATGTTGTAAAATATTACATCCCAGATGTTAGGTTGCTTTAGGTTAGGATATACAACGTTATAGACGTATATAAAGTCCCCATCGAGAAGCAGGCGACGACACGCCAGGAATGTTGTAAAATATAACATCCGAGATTTTATGTTGCCATACGTTAGGATATGTAACGTTATAGCCGTATATAATGTTCCCTCCGAAAAGTAGCAGCCGAAGCGCCAGGAATGTTTTAAAATATTACATCCGAGATGTTAGGTTGCCTTAGGTTAGGATATATATCGTTATAGACGTATATAATGTTCCCACCGAGACGTAGGGACCGACATGCCAGGAATGTTTTAAAATATTACATCCCAGATGTTAGCTTGCGTTAGGTTAGGATATACAACGTTATAGACGTATATAATGTACCCACGGAGACGTAGGGAACGACATGCCAGGAATGTTGTAAAATATTACATCCCAGATGTTAGGTTGCGTTAGGGTAGGATATACAAAGTTACAGACGTATATAATGTACCCACGGAGACGTAGGGACCGACATTCCAGGAATGTTGTAAAATATTACATCCCAGATGTTAGGTTGCGTTAGGTTAGTATATACAACGTTATAGACGTATATAATGTCCCCATCGAGAAGCAGGCAACGACACGCCAGGAATGTTGTAAAATATTACATTCTACAAGTTAGGTTGCCTTAGGCTAGGACATATAACGCTACAGACGTATATAATGTTCCCACCGAGAAATAGGGACCGACGCGTCAGGAATATTCTAAAATATTACACCCCAGATATTAGGTTCCCTTAGGTTAGGATATACAACGTTATAGACGTATAGAATATTCCCACCGAGAAATAGGGGCCGACGCGTCAGGAATGTTGTAAAATATTACATCCGAGATGTTAGGTTGCCTTAGGTTAGGATATATATCGTTATAGACGTGTACAATGTTCCCACCGAGAAGTAGGGACCGACATGCCAGGAATGTTGTAAAATATTACATCCGAGATGTAAGGTTCCCTTAGGTTAGGATATATATCGTTATAGACGTATTTAACGTTCCCACCGAGACGTAGGGACCGACATGCCAAGAATGTTGTAAAATATTACATCCGAAATGTTATGTTGCCATACGTTAGGATATGTAACGTTATAGAAGTATATAATGTTGCCACCGAAAAGTAGCAGCCGAAGCGCCAGGAATGTTGTAAAATATTACATCCGAGATGTTAGGTTGCCTTAGGTTAGGATATATATCGTTATAGACGTATATAATGTTCCCACCGAGACGTAGGGACCGACATGCCAGGAATGTTTTAAAATATTACATCCCAGATGTTAGGTTGCGTTAGGTTAGGATATAAAACGTTACAGACGTATATAATGTCCCCATCGAGAAGCAGGCGACGACATGCCAGGAATGTTGTAAAATATTACATTCTACAAGTTAGGTTGCCTTAGGCTAGGATATATAACGTTATAGACGTATATAATATTCCCACCGAGAAATAGGGACCGACGCGTCAGGAATGTTGTAAACTATTACACCCGAGATGTTAGATTCCCTTAGGTTAGGATATATAACGTTATAGACGTATATAATGTTCCCACCGAGAAATAGGGACCGACGCGACAGGAATGTCCTAAAATATTACACCCGAGGTGTTAGGTTCCCTTAGGTTAGGATTTACAACGTTATAGACGTATAGAATATTCCCACCGAGAAATAGGGGCCGACGCGTCAGGAATGTCGTAAAATATTACACCCGAGATGTTAGGTTCCCTTAGGTTAGGATATACAACGTTATAGACGTATAGAATGTTCCCACCGAGCCGTATGGACCGACATGCCAGGAATGTTGTAAAATATTACATCCCAGATGTTAGGTTGCGTTAGGTTAGGATATACAACGTTATAGACGTATATAATATCCCCATCGAGAAGCAGGCGACGACACGCCAGGAATGTTGTAAAATATGACATCCGAGATGTTATGTTGCCTTATTTCAGGATATGTAACATTATAGGCGTATATAATGTTCCCACCGAAAAGTAGGGACCGACGTGCCAGGAATGATGTAAAATAATACATCCGAGATGTTAGGTTCCCTTAGGGTAGGACATACAATGGTATAGACGTATATAATGTCCCCATCGGAAAGTAGGCGCCGTCACGGCAGGAATGTTGTAAAATATTACATCCCAGATGTTTGGTTGCCTTAGGTTAGTATATATATCCTTATAGACGTATATAATGTTCCCACCAAGTCGTAGGGACCGACATGCCAGGAATGTTTTAAAATATTACATCCCAGATGTTAGGTTGCGTTAGGTTAGGATATACCGCGTTATAGACGTATGCATGGTCCCCATCGAGAAGCAGGCGACGACATGCCAGGAATGTTGTAAAATATTACATCCGAGATGGTAGGTTGCCTTCGGTTAGGCTATATATTGCTATAGACGTACATGATGTTCCCACCGAGATGTACGGGCCGACGCGTCAGGAATGTTGTAAAATATTACACCCGAGATGTTAGGTTGCTTTAGGTTAGGATGTATATCGATATAGACGTATATAATGTCCAGATCGAGACGTGGGGACCGACACGCCAGAATGTTGTAAAATATTACATCCGAGATGTTAGGTGGCCTTAGGCTGGTATATATATCGTTATAGACGTATACAATGTTCCCACCGAGATTTAGGGACCGACATGCCAGGAATGCTGTTAAATATTAAATCCGAGATGTTAGGTTCCCTTAGGTTATGATATATAAGGTTATAGACGTATATAATGTTCCCAGCGAGAGGTAAGGGCCGACATGCCAGGAATGTTGTAAAATATTACATCCGAGATGTTAGGTTGCCTTAGGTTAGGATATATATCGTTATAGACGTATATAATGTTCCCACCGAGACGTGGGGACCGACATGCCAGGAATCTTGTAAAATATTACATCCCAGATGTTAGGTTGCTTTAGGTTAGGATATACAACGTTATAGACGTATATAATGTCCCCATCGAGAAGCGGGCGACGACACGCCAGGAATGTTGTCAAATATTACATCCGAGATGTTAGGTTGCCTTACGACAGGATATATAACGTTATAGACGTATATAACGTTCCCACCGAAAGGTAGGAGCCGACGCGCCAGGAATGTTGTAAAATATTACATCCGAGATATTAGGTTGCCTTCGGTTTGGATATATATCGTTATAGACGTATATTATGTTCCCACCGAAAAGTACGGGCTAACACGACAGGAATGTTGTAAAATATTACATCCGAGATGTTAGGTTGCCTTAGGCTAGGATATATAACGTTATAGGCGTATATAATGTTACCACCGAGAACTACGGGCCGAAATGACAGGAATGTTCTAAAATATTACATCCCAGACGTTAGGTTGCGTTAGGTTAGGATATGTAACGTTATAGACGCATATAATGTTCCAACCGAAAAGTAGCAGCCGACGCGCCAGGAATGTTTTAAGATATTACATCCGAGATGTTAGGTTGCCTTAGGTTAGGATATATATCGTTATAGACGTATATAATGTTCCCACCGAGACATAAGGACCGACATGCCAGGAATGTTTTAAAATATTACATCCGAGATGTTAGGTTCCCTTAGGTTAGGATTTACAACGTCATAGACGCATACACTGTCCCCATCGGGAAGAAGGCGACGACACGCCAGTAATGTTGTAAAATATTACATTCGACATGTTAGGTCGCCTTAGGCTAGGATATATAACGTTATAGATGTATATAATGTTCCCACCGAGAACTACGGGCCGACGCGCCAGGAATGAAGTAAAATATTACATTCGACATGTTAGGTCGCCTTAGGCTAGGATATATAACGTTATGGACGTGTATAATGTTCCCACCGAGAAATAGGGGCCGACGGGTCAGGAATCTTGTAAAATATTACACCTGAGATGTTAGGTTCCCTTAGGTTAGGATATACAACGTTATAGACGTATAGAATGTTCAAACCGAGAAGTAGGGACCGACGTGCCAGGAATTTTGTAAAATATTACATCCCAGATGTTAGGTTCCCTTAGGCTAGGATATATATCGCTAAAGACGTATACATTGTTTCCACCGAGAAGTAGGGACCGACATGCCAGGAATGTTGTAAAATATTACATGCCAGAGGTTATGTTGCGTAAGGTTAGGATATACAACGTTATAGACGTATATAATGTCCCCATCGAGACGTGGGGACCGACATGCCAGGAATCTTGTAAAATATTACATCCCAGATGTTAGGTTGCTTTAGGCTAGGATATAAAACGTTATAGACGTATACAATGTTCTCACAGAGAAGTAGGGACCGACATGCCAGGAATGTTGTAAAATATTACATTCGAGATGTTAGGTTGCCTTAGCTTAGCATATACAACGCTATAGACGTATATAATGTCCCCACCAAGAAGTACGGGCAGACACGCCAGGAATGCTCTAAAATATTACATCCGAGATGTTAGGTTGCCTTAGGCTAGGATATATACCGTTATAGTCGTATGTAATGTTACCACCGAGAACTACGGGCCGACACGGCAGGAATGATGTAAAATATTACATTCGACATGTTAGGTCGCCATAGGCTAGGATATATAACGTTATAGACGTATATAATGTCCCCACCGAGAAATAGGGACCGACGCTTCAGGAATGTTCTAAAATATTACACCCGAGATGTTAGGATCCCATAGGTTAGGATATACAACGTTATAGACGTATATAACGTTCCCATCGAGACGTAGTAACCGACATGCCAGGAATGTTGTAAAATATTACATTCGAGATGTTGTGTTGCCTTCGGTTAGGCTATATATTGCTATAGACGTATATGATGTTCCCACCGAGATGTACGGTCCGACGCGTCAGGAATGTTGTCAGATATTACATCCGAGATGATAGGTTGCCTTAGGTTAGGATATACAACGTTATACATGCACATAATGTCCCCATCGGGAAACAGGCGACGACACGCCAGGAAAGTTGTAAAATATGACATCCGAGATGTGATGTTGCCTTACTTCAGGATATGTAACATTATAGGCGTATATAATGTTCCCACCGAAAAGTAGGGACCGACGTGCCAGGAATGATGTAAAATAATACATCCGAGATGTTATGTTCCCTTAGGGTAGGACATACAATGGTATAGACGTATATAATGTCCCCATCGGAAAGTAGGCGCCGTCATGGCAGGAATGTTGTAAAATATTACATCCCAGATGTTTGGTTGCCTTAGGTTAGAATATATATCCTTATAGACGTATATAATGTTCCCACCAAGTCGTAGGGACCGACATGCCAGGAATGTTTTAAAATATTACATCCCAGATGTTAGGTTACGTTAGGTTAGGATATACCGCGTTATAGACGTATGTATGGTCCCCATCGAGGAGCAGGCGACGACATGCCAGGAATGTTGTAAAATATTACATCCGATATGGTAGGTTGCCTTCGGTTAGGATATATATCGCCATAGACGTATATGATGTTCCAACCGAGATGTACGGACCGACAGGCCAGGAATGTTGTCAAATATTACATCCGAGATGTTGGGTTGCCATAGGCTAGGATATATAACGTTATAGACGTATATAATGTTCCCACCGAGAAATAGGGACCGACGCGTCAGGAATGTTCTAAAATATTACACCCGATACGTTAGGTTCCCTTAGGTTAGGATATACAACGTTATAGACGTATAGAATGTTCCCACCGAGAAATAGGGCCCGACGCGTCAGGAATGTTGTAAAATATCACACCAGAGATGTTTGGTTCTCTTAGGTTAGGATGTACAACGTTATAGACGTCTAGAATGTTCCCACCGAGAAGTATGGACCAACATGCCAGGAATGTTGTAAAATATTACATTCGACAAGTTAGGTTGCGTTAGGTTAGGATATACAACGTTATAGACGTATATAATGTCCCCATCGAGTAGCAGGCGACGACATGCCAGGAATGTTGTAAAATATTACATTCGAGATGTTAAGTTGCCTTCGGTTAGGCTATATATTGCTATAGACGTATATGATGTTCCCACCGAGATGTACGGTCCGACGCGTCAGGAATGTTGTCAGATATTACATCCGAGATGATAGGTTGCCTTAGGTTAGGATATACAACGTTATACATGCACATAATGTCCCCATCGGGAAACAGGCGACGACACCCCAGGAAAGTTGTAAAATATGACATCCGAGATGTGATGTTGCCTTACGTCAGGATATATAACGTTATAGACGTATATAATGTTCCCACCGAAAAGTAGGTTCCGACGCGCCAGGAATGTTGTAAAATATTACATCCCAGTTGTTAGGTTGCGTTAGGTTGGGATATACAACGTTATAGACGTATATAGTGTCCCCATCGGGAAGCAGGCGACGACACGCCAGGAATGTTGTAAAATATTACATCCGAGATGTTAGGTTGCCTTAGGCTAGGATATATACCGTTATAGACGTATGTAATGTTACCACCGAGAACTACGGGCCGACGCGCCAGGAATGATGTAAAATATTACATACGACATGTTAGGTCGCATTAGGCTAGGATATATAACGTTATAGTCGTATATAATATTCCCACCGAGAAATAGGGGCCGACGCGTCAGGAATGTTGTAAAATATTACATCCGAGATGTTATGTTGCCTTCGGTTAGGATATATATCGCTACAGACGTATATGATGTTCCCACCGAGAAGTACGGGCTGACACGCCAGGAATGTTGTCAAATATTACAGCCGAGATGTTAGGTTCCCTTAGGTTAGAATATACAACGTTATAGACGTGTAGAATGTGCCCACCGAGAAGTAGGGAACGACATGTAAGGAATGTTGTAAAAAATTACATCCGAGATGTTAGGTTGCGTTAGGTTAGGATATACAACGTTATAGACGTATATAATGTCCCCATCGAGAAGCAGGCGACGGCACGCCATGAATGTTGTCAAATATTACATCCGAGATGTTATGTTGCCTTACGTTAGGGTATGTAACGTTATAGACGTGTATAATGTTCCCACCGAAAAGTAGGATCCGACGCGACAGGAATGTTGTAAAATATTACATCCGAGATATTAGGTTGCCTTCGGTTAGGATATATATCGTTATAGACGTATATTATATTCCCACCGAAAAGTACGGGCTAACACGCCAGGAATGTTGTCAATTATTACATCCGAGATGTTAGGTTGCCTTAGGCTAGGATATATAACGTTATAGACGTATATAATATTACCACCGAGAACTACGGGGCGAAATGCCAGGAATGTTCTAAAATTTTACATCCGAGATGATAGGTTCCCTTAGGTTAGGATATACAACGTTATAGACGTATAGAATGTTCCCACAGAGACGTAGGTACCGACATGCCAGGAATGTTGTAAAATATTACATCCCAGACGTTAGGTTGCGTTAGGTTAGGATATACAACGTTATAGACGTATATAATGTTCCCACCGAGAAATAGGGGACGACGCGTCAGGAATGTTGTAAAATATTACACACGAGATGTTAGGTTCCCTTAGGTTAGGATATACAACGTTATAGACGTATAGAATGTTCCCACCGAGACTTAGGGACCGACATGCCAGGAATGTTGTAAAATATTACATCTCAGAAGTTAGGTTGTGTTAGGTTAGGATATACAACGTTATAGACGTATATAATGTCCCCATCGAGAAGCAGGCGACGACACGCCAGGAATGTTGTAAAATATAACATCCGAGATGTTATGTTGCCTTACGTTAGGATATGTAACGTTATAGACGTATATAATGTTCCCACCGAAAAGTAGGAGCCGAAGCACCAGGAATGTTGTAAAATATTACATCCGAGATGTTAGGTTGCCTTCGGTAAGGATATATATCGCTATAGACGTATATGATGTTCCCACCGAGAAATAGGGGCCGACACGCCAGGAAAGTTGCCAACTATTACATTCGACATGTTACGTTGTCTTAGGTTAGGATATATAACGTTATAGACGTATATACAGTTCCCACCGAGAAGTAGTTGCCGACGCCCCAGGAATATTGTAAATTATTACATTCGACATGTTAGGTTGTCTCAGGCTAGGACATATAGCGTTATAGACATATATAATGTTCCCACCGAGAAATAGGGGCCGACACGCCAGGAATGTTGTAAAACATTACATCCGAGGTGTCAGGTTCCCTTAGGTTAGGATATATAACGTTATAGACGTATATAATGTTCCCACCGAGAAGGAGGTGCCGACGCGCCAGGAATGTTGTAAAATATTACATCCGAGATGTTAGGATTGCCTTAGGCTAGGATATATATCCTTGTAGACGTATATAATGTTCCCACCGAGAAGTAGGGTCCCAAGTGACGGGAATGTTGTAAAATATTACATCCGAGATGTTAGGTTGCCTTAGGTTAGGATATATAACGTTATTGACTTATATAATGTTCCCACCGAGAAATAGGGGCCGACGCCACAGGAATGATGTAAAATTTTACATTCGACATGTTAGGATTGCCTTAGGCTAGGATATATAACTTCCTAGACGTATATACTGTTCCGACCGAGAAGTAGGTGCCGACGCGCCAGGAATGTTGTAAAATATTACGCTCGACAAGTTAGGTTGCCAGAGGCTAGGATATATAGAGTTAAAGACGTATATAATGATCCCACCGAGAAATAGGGGCCGACACGCCAGGAATGTTGTAAAACATTACATCCGACATGTTAAGTTGCCTTAGGTTAGGATATATAACGTTATAGACGTATATACTGTTCCCACCGAACAGTAGTTGCCGACGCCCCAGGAATATTGTAAATTATTACATTCGACATGTTAGGTTGTCTCAGGCTAGGACATATAGCGTTAAAGACGTATATAATGTTCCCACCGAGAAATAGGGGCCGACACGCCAGGAATGTTGTCAACTATTACATCCGAGATATTAGGTTGCCCTAGGTTAGGTTATATATTGTAATAGACGTATACCATGTTTCCACCGAGAAGTAGGGAACGACATGACAGGAATGTCGTAAAATATTACATCCGAGATGTTAGGTTGCCTTAGGTTAGGATATACAAGGTTATAGATGTATATAATGTCCCCATCGAGAAGTAGGCGACGACACGCCAGGAATGTTGTAAAATATTACATTCGACATGTTTGGTTGCCTTAGGCTAGGATATATAACGTTATAAAAGTATATAATGCTCCCACCGAAAGATAGGGGCCGACGCGACAGGAATGTTGTAAAATATTACACCCGAGATGCTAGGTTCCCTTAGGTTAGGATATGCAACGTTATAGACATATAGAATGTTCCCACCGAGACGTAGGGACCGACATGCCAGGAATGTTGTAAAATATTACATCCCAGATTTTAGGTTGCGTTAGGTGAGGATATACAACGTTATAGACGTTTATAATGTCCCCATCGAGAAGCAGGCGACGACACGCCAGGAATGATGTAAAATATTAAATCCCAGATGTTAGGTTGCGTTAGGTTAGGATATACAACGTTATAGACGTACATAATGTCCCCATCGAGAAGCAGGCGACGACACGCCAGGAATGTGGTAAAATATTACATCCGAGATGTTAGATTGCTTAGGCTAGGATATATATCGTTATAGACGTATACAATGTTCCCACCGAGAAGTAGGGACCGACATGCCAGGAATGTTGTAAAATATTACATCCCAGATTATAGTTTGCGTTTGGTTAGGATATACAACGTTATAGAAGTATATAATGTCACCATCGAGAAGCAGGCGACGACACGCCAGGAATGATGTAAAATATTAAATCCCAGATATTAGGTTGCGTTAGGTTAGGATATACAACGTTATAGACGTATATAATGTTCGCACCGAGAAGTACGAACCGACACGCCAGGAATGTTGTAAAATATTATGGTAGAGATGTTAGGTTGCCTTAGGTTATGATATATAACGTTATGGACGTATATAATGTTCCCACCGAGAAATAGGGTCCGACGCGTCAGGAATGTTGTAAAATATTACACCCGAGATGTTAGGTTCCCTTAGGTTAGGATATAAAACGTTATACACGTATATAATGTCCCCAGCGAGAAGCAGGCGACGACACGCCAGGAATGTTGTAAAATATTACATCCGAGATGTTAGGTTCCCTTAGGTTAGGATATATAACGTTATAGACGTATATAATGTTCCCACCGAGAAGTAGGGGCCAACGAGCCAGGAATGTGGTAAAATATTACATTCGACATGTTGAGTTGTCTTAGGTTAGGATATATAACGTTATAGACGTATATACAGTTCCCACCGAGAAGTAGTTGCCGACGCGCCAGGAATGTTGTAAAACATTACACCCGACATGTTAAGTTGCCTTAGGTTAGGATATATAACGTTATAGACGTATATACTGTTCCCACCGAGAAGTAGTTGCCGACGCGCCAGGAATATTGTAAAATATTATATTCGACATGTTAGGTTGTCTCAGGCTAGAACATATAGCGTTAAAGACGTATGTAATATTCCCACCGAGAAATAGGGGCCGATACGCCAGGAATGTAGTAAAATATTACGCTCGACATTTTTGGTTGCCTTAAGTTAGGATATATGGCGTTGTAGACGTATATAATGTTCCCACCGAGAAGGAGGGGCCAGCGCGCCAGGAATGTGGTAAAATATTACATCCGGTATGTTAGGTTGCCTTAGGTTAGGATATATAACTTCCTAGACGTATATACTGTTCCGACCGAGAAGTAGGTGCCGACGCGCCAGGAATGTTGTAAAATATTACATCCGAGATGTTAGGATTACCTTAGGCTAGGATATATAACGTTATAGACGTATATAATGTTCCCACCGAGAAGTAGGGGCCGGCGCGGCGGGAATGTAGTAAAATATAACATCCGAGATGTTAGGTTGCCTTAGGCTAGGATATATAACGTTATAGACGTATATTATGTTCCCACCGACAAGTTGGTGCCGAAGTGACGGGAATGTTGTAAAATATTACATCCGAGATGTTAGGTTGCCTTAGGCTAGGATATGTAACTTTATCGACGTATATAATGTTCCCACCGAGAAGTAGGGGCCGGCGCGCCAGGAATGTAGTAAAATATTACATCCGAGATGTTAGGTTGCCTTAGGTTAGGATATATAACGTTATTGATTCATATAATGTTCCCACCGAGAAATAGGGGCCGACACGCCAGGAATGTTGTAAAACATTACATCCGAGGTGTTAGGTTCCCTTAGGTTAGGATATATAACGATATAGACGTATATAATGTCCCCACCGAGAAGTAGGGGCCGGCGCGCCGGGAATGTACTAAAATATTACATCCGAGATGTTAGGATTGCCTTAGGCTAGGATATATATCCTTATAGACGTATATAATGTTCCCACCAAGTCGTAGGGACCGACATGCCAGGAATGTTTTAAAATATTACATCCCAGATGTTAGGTTACGTTAGGTTAGGATATACCGCGTTATAGACGTATGTATGGTCCCCATCGAGGAGCAGGCGACGACATGCCAGGAATGTTGTAAAATATTACATCCGATATGGTAGGTTGCCTTCGGTTAGGATATATATCGCCATAGACGTATATGATGTTCCAACCGAGATGTACGGACCGACAGGCCAGGAATGTTGTCAAATATTACATCCGAGATGTTGGGTTGCCATAGGCTAGGATATATAACGTTATAGACGTATATAATGTTCCCACCGAGAAATAGGGACCGACGCGTCAGGAATGTTCTAAAATATTACACCCGATACGTTAGGTTCCCTTAGGTTAGGATATACAACGTTATAGACGTATAGAATGTTCCCACCGAGAAATAGGGCCCGACGCGTCAGGAATGTTGTAAAATATTACACCAGAGATGTTTGGTTCTCTTAGGTTAGGATGTACAACGTTATAGACGTCTAGAATGTTCCCACCGAGAAGTATGGACCAACATGCCAGGAATGTTGTAAAATATTACATTCGACAAGTTAGGTTGCGTTAGGTTAGGATATACAACGTTATAGACGTATATAATGTCCCCATCGAGTAGCAGGCGACGACATGCCAGGAATGTTGTAAAATATTACATTCGAGATGTTAAGTTGCCTTCGGTTAGGCTATATATTGCTATAGACGTATATGATGTTCCCACCGAGATGTACGGTCCGACGCGTCAGGAATGTTGTCAGATATTACATCCGAGATGATAGGTTGCCTTAGGTTAGGATATACAACGTTATACATGCACATAATGTCCCCATCGGGAAACAGGCGACGACACCCCAGGAAAGTTGTAAAATATGACATCCGAGATGTGATGTTGCCTTACGTCAGGATATATAACGTTATAGACGTATATAATGTTCCCACCGAAAAGTAGGTTCCGACGCGCCAGGAATGTTGTAAAATATTACATCCCAGTTGTTAGGTTGCGTTAGGTTGGGATATACAACGTTATAGACGTATATAGTGTCCCCATCGGGAAGCAGGCGACGACACGCCAGGAATGTTGTAAAATATTACATCCGAGATGTTAGGTTGCCTTAGGCTAGGATATATACCGTTATAGACGTATGTAATGTTACCACAGAGAACTACGGGCCGACGCGCCAGGAATGATGTAAAATATTACATACGACATGTTAGGTCGCATTAGGCTAGGATATATAACGTTATAGTCGTATATAATATTCCCACCGAGAAATAGGGGCCGACGCGTCAGGAATGTTGTAAAATATTACATCCGAGATGTTATGTTGCCTTCGGTTAGGATATATATCGCTACAGACGTATATGATGTTCCCACCGAGAAGTACGGGCTGACACGCCAGGAATGTTGTCAAATATTACAGCCGAGATGTTAGGTTCCCTTAGGTTAGAATATACAACGTTATAGACGTGTAGAATGTGCCCACCGAGAAGTAGGGAACGACATGTAAGGAATGTTGTAAAAAATTACATCCGAGATGTTAGGTTGCGTTAGGTTAGGATATACAACGTTATAGACGTATATAATGTCCCCATCGAGAAGCAGGCGACGGCACGCCATGAATGTTGTCAAATATTACATCCGAGATGTTATGTTGCCTTACGTTAGGGTATGTAACGTTATAGACGTGTATAATGTTCCCACCGAAAAGTAGGATCCGACGCGACAGGAATGTTGTAAAATATTACATCCGAGATATTAGGTTGCCTTCGGTTAGGATATATATCGTTATAGACGTATATTATATTCCCACCGAAAAGTACGGGCTAACACGCCAGGAATGTTGTCAATTATTACATCCGAGATGTTAGGTTGCCTTAGGCTAGGATATATAACGTTATAGACGTATATAATATTACCACCGAGAACTACGGGGCGAAATGCCAGGAATGTTCTAAAATTTTACATCCGAGATGATAGGTTCCCTTAGGTTAGGATATACAACGTTATAGACGTATAGAATGTTCCCACAGAGACGTAGGTACCGACATGCCAGGAATGTTGTAAAATATTACATCCCAGACGTTAGGTTGCGTTAGGTTAGGATATACAACGTTATAGACGTATATAATGTCCTCATCGAGAAGCAGGCGACGACACGCCAGGAATGTTGTAAAATTTGACATCCGAGATGTTATGTTGCCTTACGTTAGGATATGTAACGTTATAGACGCATATAATGTTCCCACCGAGACCTAAGGACCGACATGCCAGGAATGTTTTAAAATATTACATCCGAGATGTTAGGTTCCCTTAGGTTAGGATTTACAACGTTATAGACGTATATAATGTTCCCACCGAGAAATAGGGGACGACGCGTCAGGAATGTTGTAAAATATTACACACGAGATGTTAGGTTCCCTTAGGTTAGGATATACAACGTTATAGACGTATAGAATGTTCCCACCGAGACTTAGGGACCGACATGCCAGGAATGTTGTAAAATATTACATCTCAGAAGTTAGGTTGTGTTAGGTTAGGATATACAACGTTATAGACGTATATAATGTCCCCATCGAGAAGCAGGCGACGACACGCCAGGAATGTTGTAAAATATAACATCCGAGATGTTATGTTGCCTTACGTTAGGATATGTAACGTTATAGACGTATATAATGTTCCCACCGAAAAGTAGGAGCCGAAGCACCAGGAATGTTGTAAAATATTACATCCGAGATGTTAGGTTGCCTTCGGTAAGGATATATATCGCTATAGACGTATATGATGTTCCCACCGAGAAATAGGGGCCGACACGCCAGGAAAGTTGCCAACTATTACATTCGACATGTTACGTTGTCTTAGGTTAGGATATATAACGTTATAGACGTATATACAGTTCCCACCGAGAAGTAGTTGCCGACGCCCCAGGAATATTGTAAATTATTACATTCGACATGTTAGGTTGTCTCAGGCTAGGACATATAGCGTTATAGACATATATAATGTTCCCACCGAGAAATAGGGGCCGACACGCCAGGAATGTTGTAAAACATTACATCCGAGGTGTCAGGTTCCCTTAGGTTAGGATATATAACGTTATAGACGTATATAATGTTCCCACCGAGAAGGAGGTGCCGACGCGCCAGGAATGTTGTAAAATATTACATCCGAGATGTTAGGATTGCCTTAGGCTAGGATATATATCCTTGTAGACGTATATAATGTTCCCACCGAGAAGTAGGGTCCCAAGTGACGGGAATGTTGTAAAATATTACATCCGAGATGTTAGGTTGCCTTAGGTTAGGATATATAACGTTATTGACTTATATAATGTTCCCACCGAGAAATAGGGGCCGACGCCACAGGAATGATGTAAAATTTTACATTCGACATGTTAGGATTGCCTTAGGCTAGGATATATAACTTCCTAGACGTATATACTGTTCCGACCGAGAAGTAGGTGCCGACGCGCCAGGAATGTTGTAAAATATTACGCTCGACAAGTTAGGTTGCCAGAGGCTAGGATATATAGAGTTAAAGACGTATATAATGATCCCACCGAGAAATAGGGGCCGACACGCCAGGAATGTTGTAAAACATTACATCCGACATGTTAAGTTGCCTTAGGTTAGGATATATAACGTTATAGACGTATATACTGTTCCCACCGAACAGTAGTTGCCGACGCCCCAGGAATATTGTAAATTATTACATTCGACATGTTAGGTTGTCTCAGGCTAGGACATATAGCGTTAAAGACGTATATAATGTTCCCACCGAGAAATAGGGGCCGACACGCCAGGAATGTTGTCAACTATTACATCCGAGATATTAGGTTGCCCTAGGTTAGGTTATATATTGTAATAGACGTATACCATGTTTCCACCGAGAAGTAGGGAACGACATGACAGGAATGTCGTAAAATATTACATCCGAGATGTTAGGTTGCCTTAGGTTAGGATATACAAGGTTATAGATGTATATAATGTCCCCATCGAGAAGTAGGCGACGACACGCCAGGAATGTTGTAAAATATTACATTCGACATGTTTGGTTGCCTTAGGCTAGGATATATAACGTTATAAAAGTATATAATGCTCCCACCGAAAGATAGGGGCCGACGCGACAGGAATGTTGTAAAATATTACACCCGAGATGCTAGGTTCCCTTAGGTTAGGATATGCAACGTTATAGACATATAGAATGTTCCCACCGAGACGTAGGGACCGACATGCCAGGAATGTTGTAAAATATTACATCCCAGATTTTAGGTTGCGTTAGGTGAGGATATACAACGTTATAGACGTTTATAATGTCCCCATCGAGAAGCAGGCGACGACACGCCAGGAATGATGTAAAATATTAAATCCCAGATGTTAGGTTGCGTTAGGTTAGGATATACAACGTTATAGACGTACATAATGTCCCCATCGAGAAGCAGGCGACGACACGCCAGGAATGTGGTAAAATATTACATCCGAGATGTTAGATTGCTTAGGCTAGGATATATATCGTTATAGACGTATACAATGTTCCCACCGAGAAGTAGGGACCGACATGCCAGGAATGTTGTAAAATATTACATCCCAGATTATAGTTTGCGTTTGGTTAGGATATACAACGTTATAGAAGTATATAATGTCACCATCGAGAAGCAGGCGACGACACGCCAGGAATGATGTAAAATATTAAATCCCAGATATTAGGTTGCGTTAGGTTAGGATATACAACGTTATAGACGTATATAATGTTCGCACCGAGAAGTACGAACCGACACGCCAGGAATGTTGTAAAATATTATGGTAGAGATGTTAGGTTGCCTTAGGTTATGATATATAACGTTATGGACGTATATAATGTTCCCACCGAGAAATAGGGTCCGACGCGTCAGGAATGTTGTAAAATATTACACCCGAGATGTTAGGTTCCCTTAGGTTAGGATATAAAACGTTATACACGTATATAATGTCCCCAGCGAGAAGCAGGCGACGACACGCCAGGAATGTTGTAAAATATTACATCCGAGATGTTAGGTTCCCTTAGGTTAGGATATATAACGTTATAGACGTATATAATGTTCCCACCGAGAAGTAGGGGCCGGCGCGCCAGGAATGTAGTAAAATATTACATCCGAGATGTTAGGTTGCCTTAGGTTAGGATATATAACGTTATTGATTCATATAATGTTCCCACCGAGAAATAGGGGCCGACACGCCAGGAATGTTGTAAAACATTACATCCGAGGTGTTAGGTTCCCTTAGGTTAGGATATATAACGATATAGACGTATATAATGTCCCCACCGAGAAGTAGGGGCCGGCGCGCCGGGAATGTACTAAAATATTACATCCGAGATGTTAGGATTGCCTTAGGCTAGGATATATATCCTTATAGACGTATATAATGTTCCCACCAAGTCGTAGGGACCGACATGCCAGGAATGTTTTAAAATATTACATCCCAGATGTTAGGTTACGTTAGGTTAGGATATACCGCGTTATAGACGTATGTATGGTCCCCATCGAGGAGCAGGCGACGACATGCCAGGAATGTTGTAAAATATTACATCCGATATGGTAGGTTGCCTTCGGTTAGGATATATATCGCCATAGACGTATATGATGTTCCAACCGAGATGTACGGACCGACAGGCCAGGAATGTTGTCAAATATTACATCCGAGATGTTGGGTTGCCATAGGCTAGGATATATAACGTTATAGACGTATATAATGTTCCCACCGAGAAATAGGGACCGACGCGTCAGGAATGTTCTAAAATATTACACCCGATACGTTAGGTTCCCTTAGGTTAGGATATACAACGTTATAGACGTATAGAATGTTCCCACCGAGAAATAGGGCCCGACGCGTCAGGAATGTTGTAAAATATTACACCAGAGATGTTTGGTTCTCTTAGGTTAGGATGTACAACGTTATAGACGTCTAGAATGTTCCCACCGAGAAGTATGGACCAACATGCCAGGAATGTTGTAAAATATTACATTCGACAAGTTAGGTTGCGTTAGGTTAGGATATACAACGTTATAGACGTATATAATGTCCCCATCGAGTAGCAGGCGACGACATGCCAGGAATGTTGTAAAATATTACATTCGAGATGTTAAGTTGCCTTCGGTTAGGCTATATATTGCTATAGACGTATATGATGTTCCCACCGAGATGTACGGTCCGACGCGTCAGGAATGTTGTCAGATATTACATCCGAGATGATAGGTTGCCTTAGGTTAGGATATACAACGTTATACATGCACATAATGTCCCCATCGGGAAACAGGCGACGACACCCCAGGAAAGTTGTAAAATATGACATCCGAGATGTGATGTTGCCTTACGTCAGGATATATAACGTTATAGACGTATATAATGTTCCCACCGAAAAGTAGGTTCCGACGCGCCAGGAATGTTGTAAAATATTACATCCCAGTTGTTAGGTTGCGTTAGGTTGGGATATACAACGTTATAGACGTATATAGTGTCCCCATCGGGAAGCAGGCGACGACACGCCAGGAATGTTGTAAAATATTACATCCGAGATGTTAGGTTGCCTTAGGCTAGGATATATACCGTTATAGACGTATGTAATGTTACCACAGAGAACTACGGGCCGACGCGCCAGGAATGATGTAAAATATTACATACGACATGTTAGGTCGCATTAGGCTAGGATATATAACGTTATAGTCGTATATAATATTCCCACCGAGAAATAGGGGCCGACGCGTCAGGAATGTTGTAAAATATTACATCCGAGATGTTATGTTGCCTTCGGTTAGGATATATATCGCTACAGACGTATATGATGTTCCCACCGAGAAGTACGGGCTGACACGCCAGGAATGTTGTCAAATATTACAGCCGAGATGTTAGGTTCCCTTAGGTTAGAATATACAACGTTATAGACGTGTAGAATGTGCCCACCGAGAAGTAGGGAACGACATGTAAGGAATGTTGTAAAAAATTACATCCGAGATGTTAGGTTGCGTTAGGTTAGGATATACAACGTTATAGACGTATATAATGTCCCCATCGAGAAGCAGGCGACGGCACGCCATGAATGTTGTCAAATATTACATCCGAGATGTTATGTTGCCTTACGTTAGGGTATGTAACGTTATAGACGTGTATAATGTTCCCACCGAAAAGTAGGATCCGACGCGACAGGAATGTTGTAAAATATTACATCCGAGATATTAGGTTGCCTTCGGTTAGGATATATATCGTTATAGACGTATATTATATTCCCACCGAAAAGTACGGGCTAACACGCCAGGAATGTTGTCAATTATTACATCCGAGATGTTAGGTTGCCTTAGGCTAGGATATATAACGTTATAGACGTATATAATATTACCACCGAGAACTACGGGGCGAAATGCCAGGAATGTTCTAAAATTTTACATCCGAGATGATAGGTTCCCTTAGGTTAGGATATACAACGTTATAGACGTATAGAATGTTCCCACAGAGACGTAGGTACGGACATGCCAGGAATGTTGTAAAATATTACATCCCAGACGTTAGGTTGCGTTAGGTTAGGATATACAACGTTATAGACGTATATAATGTCCTCATCGAGAAGCAGGCGACGACACGCCAGGAATGTTGTAAAATTTGACATCCGAGATGTTATGTTGCCTTACGTTAGGATATGTAACGTTATAGACGCATATAATGTTCCCACCGAGACCTAAGGACCGACATGCCAGGAATGTTTTAAAATATTACATCCGAGATGTTAGGTTCCCTTAGGTTAGGATTTACAACGTTATAGACGTATATAATGTTCCCACCGAGAAATAGGGGACGACGCGTCAGGAATGTTGTAAAATATTACACACGAGATGTTAGGTTCCCTTAGGTTAGGATATACAACGTTATAGACGTATAGAATGTTCCCACCGAGACTTAGGGACCGACATGCCAGGAATGTTGTAAAATATTACATCTCAGAAGTTAGGTTGTGTTAGGTTAGGATATACAACGTTATAGACGTATATAATGTCCCCATCGAGAAGCAGGCGACGACACGCCAGGAATGTTGTAAAATATAACATCCGAGATGTTATGTTGCCTTACGTTAGGATATGTAACGTTATAGACGTATATAATGTTCCCACCGAAAAGTAGGAGCCGAAGCACCAGGAATGTTGTAAAATATTACATCCGAGATGTTAGGTTGCCTTCGGTAAGGATATATATCGCTATAGACGTATATGATGTTCCCACCGAGAAATAGGGGCCGACACGCCAGGAAAGTTGCCAACTATTACATTCGACATGTTACGTTGTCTTAGGTTAGGATATATAACGTTATAGACGTATATACAGTTCCCACCGAGAAGTAGTTGCCGACGCCCCAGGAATATTGTAAATTATTACATTCGACATGTTAGGTTGTCTCAGGCTAGGACATATAGCGTTATAGACATATATAATGTTCCCACCGAGAAATAGGGGCCGACACGCCAGGAATGTTGTAAAACATTACATCCGAGGTGTCAGGTTCCCTTAGGTTAGGATATATAACGTTATAGACGTATATAATGTTCCCACCGAGAAGGAGGTGCCGACGCGCCAGGAATGTTGTAAAATATTACATCCGAGATGTTAGGATTGCCTTAGGCTAGGATATATATCCTTGTAGACGTATATAATGTTCCCACCGAGAAGTAGGGTCCCAAGTGACGGGAATGTTGTAAAATATTACATCCGAGATGTTAGGTTGCCTTAGGTTAGGATATATAACGTTATTGACTTATATAATGTTCCCACCGAGAAATAGGGGCCGACGCCACAGGAATGATGTAAAATTTTACATTCGACATGTTAGGATTGCCTTAGGCTAGGATATATAACTTCCTAGACGTATATACTGTTCCGACCGAGAAGTAGGTGCCGACGCGCCAGGAATGTTGTAAAATATTACGCTCGACAAGTTAGGTTGCCAGAGGCTAGGATATATAGAGTTAAAGACGTATATAATGATCCCACCGAGAAATAGGGGCCGACACGCCAGGAATGTTGTAAAACATTACATCCGACATGTTAAGTTGCCTTAGGTTAGGATATATAACGTTATAGACGTATATACTGTTCCCACCGAACAGTAGTTGCCGACGCCCCAGGAATATTGTAAATTATTACATTCGACATGTTAGGTTGTCTCAGGCTAGGACATATAGCGTTAAAGACATATATAATGTTCCCACCGAGAAATAGGGGCCGACACGCCAGGAATGTTGTCAACTATTACATCCGAGATATTAGGTTGCCCTAGGTTAGGTTATATATTGTAATAGACGTATACCATGTTTCCACCGAGAAGTAGGGAACGACATGACAGGAATGTCGTAAAATATTACATCCGAGATGTTAGGTTGCCTTAGGTTAGGATATACAAGGTTATAGATGTATATAATGTCCCCATCGAGAAGTAGGCGACGACACGCCAGGAATGTTGTAAAATATTACATTCGACATGTTTGGTTGCCTTAGGCTAGGATATATAACGTTATAAAAGTATATAATGCTCCCACCGAAAGATAGGGGCCGACGCGACAGGAATGTTGTAAAATATTACACCCGAGATGCTAGGTTCCCTTAGGTTAGGATATGCAACGTTATAGACATATAGAATGTTCCCACCGAGACGTAGGGACCGACATGCCAGGAATGTTGTAAAATATTACATCCCAGATTTTAGGTTGCGTTAGGTGAGGATATACAACGTTATAGACGTTTATAATGTCCCCATCGAGAAGCAGGCGACGACACGCCAGGAATGATGTAAAATATTAAATCCCAGATGTTAGGTTGCGTTAGGTTAGGATATACAACGTTATAGACGTACATAATGTCCCCATCGAGAAGCAGGCGACGACACGCCAGGAATGTGGTAAAATATTACATCCGAGATGTTAGATTGCTTAGGCTAGGATATATATCGTTATAGACGTATACAATGTTCCCACCGAGAAGTAGGGACCGACATGCCAGGAATGTTGTAAAATATTACATCCCAGATTATAGTTTGCGTTTGGTTAGGATATACAACGTTATAGAAGTATATAATGTCACCATCGAGAAGCAGGCGACGACACGCCAGGAATGATGTAAAATATTAAATCCCAGATATTAGGTTGCGTTAGGTTAGGATATACAACGTTATAGACGTATATAATGTTCGCACCGAGAAGTACGAACCGACACGCCAGGAATGTTGTAAAATATTATGGTAGAGATGTTAGGTTGCCTTAGGTTATGATATATAACGTTATGGACGTATATAATGTTCCCACCGAGAAATAGGGTCCGACGCGTCAGGAATGTTGTAAAATATTACACCCGAGATGTTAGGTTCCCTTAGGTTAGGATATAAAACGTTATACACGTATATAATGTCCCCAGCGAGAAGCAGGCGACGACACGCCAGGAATGTTGTAAAATATTACATCCGAGATGTTAGGTTCCCTTAGGTTAGGATATATAACGTTATAGACGTATATAATGTTCCCACCGAGAAGTAGGGGCCAACGAGCCAGGAATGTGGTAAAATATTACATTCGACATGTTGAGTTGTCTTAGGTTAGGATATATAACGTTATAGACGTATATACAGTTCCCACCGAGAAGTAGTTGCCGACGCGCCAGGAATATTGTAAAATATTATATTCGACATGTTAGGTTGTCTCAGGCTAGAACATATAGCGTTAAAGACGTATGTAATATTCCCACCGAGAAATAGGGGCCGATACGCCAGGAATGTAGTAAAATATTACGCTCGACATTTTTGGTTGCCTTAAGTTAGGATATATGGCGTTGTAGACGTATATAATGTTCCCACCGAGAAGGAGGGGCCAGCGCGCCAGGAATGTGGTAAAATATTACATCCGGTATGTTAGGTTGCCTTAGGTTAGGATATATAACTTCCTAGACGTATATACTGTTCCGACCGAGAAGTAGGTGCCGACGCGCCAGGAATGTTGTAAATTATTACATTCGACATGTTAGGTTGTCTCAGGCTAGGACATATAGCGTTATAGACATATATAATGTTCCCACCGAGAAATAGGGGCCGACACGCCAGGAATGTTGTAAAACATTACATCCGAGGTGTCAGGTTCCCTTAGGTTAGGATATATAACGTTATAGACGTATATAATGTTCCCACCGAGAAGGAGGTGCCGACGCGCCAGGAATGTTGTAAAATATTACATCCGAGATGTTAGGATTGCCTTAGGCTAGGATATATATCCTTGTAGACGTATATAATGTTCCCACCGAGAAGTAGGGTCCCAAGTGACGGGAATGTTGTAAAATATTACATCCGAGATGTTAGGTTGCCTTAGGTTAGGATATATAACGTTATTGACTTATATAATGTTCCCACCGAGAAATAGGGGCCGACGCCACAGGAATGATGTAAAATTTTACATTCGACATGTTAGGATTGCCTTAGGCTAGGATATATAACTTCCTAGACGTATATACTGTTCCGACCGAGAAGTAGGTGCCGGCGCGCCAGGAATGTAGTGAAATATTACATCCGAGATGTTAGGTTGCCTTAGGCAAGGATATGTAGCATTACAGACGTATATAATGTTCCCACTGAGAAGTAGGAGCCGGCTTGCCAGGAATGTAGTAAAATATAACATCCGAGAAGTTAGGTTGCCTTAGGCTAGAATAAGTAACGTTATAGACGTATATAATGTTCCCACCGAGAAGTAGGGGCCGACGAGCCAGGAATGTAGTAAAATATTACATCCGAGACGTTAGGTTGCCTTAGGCTAGGATATATAACGTTATAGACGTATATAATGTTCTCACCGAGAAGTAGGTGCCGAAGTGACGGGAATGTTGTAAAATATTACATTCGACATGCTAGTTTGCCTTAGGCTAGGATATATAGCGTTACAGACTTATATAATGTTCCCACCGAGAAGTAGTGGCCGACGTGCCAGGAATGTTGTAAAATATTAAATCCGAGATGTTAGGATTGCCTTAGGCTAGGATATATAACGTTATAGACGTATATAATGTTCCACCGAGAAGTAGGTGCCGCTGCGCCACGAATGTATTAAAATATTACATCCGAGATATTAGGTTGCCTTAGACTAGGATATATAACGTTATAGACGTATATAACGTTCCCACCGAGAAGTAGGGGCCGAAGTGACGGCAATGTTGTAAAATATTACATTCGACATGCTAGTTTGCCTTAGCCTAGGATATATAGCGTTATAGACGTATATAATGTTCCCACCGAGAAGGAGGTGCCGGCGCGCCAGGAATGTTGTAAAATATTACATCCGACATGTTAAGTTGCCTTAGGTTAGGATATATAACGTTATAGACGTATATACTGTTCCCACCGGGAAGTAGTTGCCGACGCGCCAGGAATATTGTAAAATATTACATTCGACATGTTAGGTTGTCTCAGGCTAGGTCATATAGCGTTAAAGACGTATATAATATTCCCACCGAGAAACAGGGGCCGACACGCCAGGAATGTAGTAAAATATTACGCTCGACATGTTAGGTTGCCTTAAGTTAGGATATATGGCGTTATAGACGTATATAATGTTCCCACCGAGAAGTAGGGGCCAGCGCGCCAGGAATGTGGTAAAATATTACATCCGGTATGTTAGGTTGCCTTAGGCTAGGATATATAACGTTATAGACGTATATGATGTTCCCACCGAGAAGTAGGTGCCGAAGTGACGGGAATGTTGTAAAATATTACATTCGACATGCTAGTTTGCCTTAGGCTAGGATATATAGCGTTATAGACTTATATAATGTTCCCACCGAGAAGTAGTGGCCGACGTGCCAGGAATGTTGTAAAATATTACATCCGAGATGTTAGGATTGCCTTAGGCTAGGATATATAACGTTATAGACGTATATAATGTTCCCACCGAGAAATAGGGGCCGACACGCCAGGAATGTTGTAAAACATTACATCCGAGGTGTTAGGTTGCGTTAGGCTAGGATATATAGCGTTATAGGCGTATATAATGTTCCCACCGAGAAGTAGGGGCCGACGAGCCAGGAATGTTGTAAAATATTACGCTCGAAATGTTAGGTTGCCTTACGTTATGATATATAGCGATATAGACGTATATAATGTTCCCACCGAGAAGTAGGGGCCGGCGCGCCAGGAATGTAGTAAAATATTACATCCGAGATGTTAGGTTGCCTTAGGCAAGGATATGTAGCATTATAGACGTATATAATGTTCCCACCGAGAAGTAGGGGCCGGCGCGCCAGGAATGTAGTAAAATATAACATCCGAGATGTTAGGTTGCCTTAGGCTAGAATAAGTAACGTTATAGACGTATATAATGTTCCCACCGAGAAGTAGGGGCCGACGAGCCAGGAATGTAGTAAAATATTACTTCCGAGATGTTATGTTGCCTTAGGTTAGGATATATAACGGTATAGACTTATATACTGTTCCCACCGAGAAGTAGGTGCCGACGCGCCAGGAATGTTGTAAAATATTACATCCGAGATGTTAGGATTACCTTAGGCTAGGATATATAACGTTATAGACGTATATAATGTTCCCACCGAGAAGTAGGGGCCGGCGCGGCGGGAATGTAGTAAAATATAACATCCGAGATGTTAGGTTGCCTTAGGCTAGGATATATAACGTTATAGACGTATATTATGTTTCCACGGACAAGTTGGTGCCGAAGTGACGGGAATGTTGTAAAATATTACATCCGAGATGTTAGGTTGCCTTAGGTTAGGATACATAACGTTATTGACTTATATAATGTTCCCACCGAGAAATAGGGGCCGACACGCCAGGAATGTTGTAAAACATTACATCCGAGGTGTTAGGTTCCCCTAGGTTAGGATATATAAGGTTATTGACATATATAATTGTCCCACCGAGAAGTAGGGGCCGTCGCGCCAGGAATGTTGTAAAATATTACAGGCGACATGGTAGGTTGCCTTAGGCTAGTATATATAGCGTTATAAACGTATATAATGTTCCCACCGAGAAGTAGGGTCAGGCGAGCCAGGAATGTTGTTAAATAATACGCTCGACATGTTAGGTTTCCTTAGGCTATGATATATAGCGATATAGACGTATATAATGTTCCCACCTAGAAGCAGGGGTCGGCGCGCCAGGAATGTAGTAAAATATTACATCCGAGATGTCAGGTTGCCTTAGGTTAGGATATATAACGTTATTGACTTATATAATGTTCCCACCGAGAAATAGGGGCCGACGCGCCAGGAATGATGTAAAATTTTACATTCGACATGTTAGGATTGCCTTAGGCTAGGATATATAACGTTATATACGTATATACTGTTCCGACCGAGAAGTAGGTGCCGACGCGCCAGGAATGTTGTAAAATATTACGCTCGACAAGTTAGGTTGCCAGAGGCTAGGATATATAGAGTTAAAGACGTATATAATGTACCCACCGAGAAATAGGGGCCAACGAGCCAGGAATGTGGTAAAATATTACATTCGACATGTTAAGTTGTCCTAGGTTAGGATATATAACGTTATAGACGTATATAATGTTCCCACCGAGAAGGAGATGCCGACGCGCCAGGAATGTTGTAAAATATTACATCCGACATGTTAAGTTGCCATAGGTTAGGATATATAACGTTATAGACGTATATACTGTTCCCACCGGGAAGTAGTTGCCGACGCGCCAGGAATATTGTAAAATATTACATTCGACATGTTAGGTTGTCTCAGGCTAGGACATATAGCGTTAAAGGCGTATATAATATTCCCACCGAGAAACAGGGGCCGACACGCCAGGAATGTAGTAAAATATTACGCTCGACATGTTAGGTTGCCTTAAGTTAGGATATATGGCGTTATAGACGTATATAATGTTCCCACCGAGGAATAGGGGCCAGCGCGCCAGGAATGTGGTAAAATATTACATCCGGTATGTTAGGTTGCCTTAGGTTAGGATATATAACGTTATGGACGTATATAATGTTCCCACCCAGAAGTTGGGGCCATCGAGCCAGGAATGTGGTAAAATATTACATTCGACATGTTAAGTTGTCCTAGGTTAGGATATATAACGTTATAGACGTATATAATGTTCCCACCGAGAAGGAGGTGCCGACGCGCCAGGAATGTTGTAAAATATTACATCCGACATGTTAAGTTGGCTTAGGTTAGGATATATAACGTTATAGACATATATACTGTTCCCACCGAGAAGTAGTTGCCGACGCGCCAGGAATATTGTAAAATATTACATTCGACATGTTAGGTTGTCTCAGGCTAGGACATACAGCGGTAAAGACGTATATAATATTCCCACCGAGAAATAGGGGCCGACACGCCAGGAATGTAGTAAAATATTACGCTCGACATTTTTGGTTGGCTTAAGTTAGGATATATGGCGTTATAGACGTATATAATGTTCCCACCGAGAAGTAGGGGCCGACGAGCCAGGAATGTTGTAGAATATTACGATCGACAGGTTAGGTTGCCTTACGTTATGATATATAGCGATATAGACGTATATAATGTTCCCACCGAGAAGTAGGGGCCGGCGCGCCAGGAATGTAGTGAAATATTACATCCGAGATGTTAGGTTGCCTTAGGCAAGGATATGTAGCATGACAGACGTATATAATGTTCCCACTGAGAAGTAGGAGCCGGCTTGCCAGGAATGTAGTAAAATATAACATCCGAGAACTTAGGTTGCTTTAGGCTAGAATAAGTAACGTTATAGACGTATATAATGTTCCCACCGAGAAGTAGGGGCCGACGAGCCAGGAATGTAGTAAAATATTACATCCGAGATGTTAGGTTGCCTTAGGCAAGGATATGTAGCATTACAGACGTATATAATGTTCCCACTGAGAAGTAGCAGCCGGCTTGCCAGGAATGTAGTAAAATATAACATCCGAGAAGTTAGGTTGCCTTAGGCTAGAATAAGTAACGTTACAGACGTATATAATGTTCCCACCGAGAAGTAGGGGCCGACGAGCCAGGAATGTAGTAAAATATTACACCCGAGATGTTAGGTTGCCTTAGGCTAGGATATATAACGTTATAGACGTATATAATGTTCTCACCGAGAAGTAGGTGCCGAAGTGACGGGAATGTTGTAAAATATTACATTCGACATGCTAGTTTGCCTTAGGCTAGGATATATAGCGTTATAGACTTATATAATGTTCCCACCGAGAAGTAGTGGCCGACGTGCCAGGAATGTTGTAAAATATTACATCCGAGATGTTAGGATTGCCTTAGGCTAGGATATATAACGTTATAGACGTATATAATGTTCCCACCGAGAAGTAGGTGCCGGTGCGCCACGAATGTAGTAAAATATTACATCCGAGATATTAGGTTGCCTTAGACTAGGATATATAACGTTATAGACGTATATAACGTTCCCACCGAGAAGTAGGGGCCGAAGTGACGGGAATGTTGTAAAATATTACATTCGACATGTGAGTTTGCCTTAGGCTAGGATATATAGCTTTATAGACGTATATAATGTTCCCACCGAGAAGTAGGGGCCGACGTGCCAGGAATGTAGTAAAATATTACATCCGAGATGTTAGGCTGCCTTAGGTTAGGATATATAGCGTTATAGACGTATATAATGTTCCCAACGAGAAGTAGGGGCCGACGTGCCAGGAATGTAGTAAAATATTACATCCGAGATATTAGGTTGCCTTAGGTTAGGATATATGGCGTCATAGACGTATGTAATGTTCCCACCGAGAAATAGGGGCCGACACGCCAGGAATGTTGTAAAACATTACATCCGAGGTGTTAGGTTCCCTTAGGTTAGGATATATAACGTTATAGACGTATATAATGTTCCCACCGAGAAGGAGGTGCCGACTCGCCAGGAATGTTGTAAAATATTACGTCCGACATGTTAAGTTGCCTTAGGTTAGGATAAATAACGTTATAGACGTATATACTGTTCCCACCGAGAAGTAGTTGCCGACGCGCCAGGAATATTGTAAAATATTACATTCGACATGTTAGGTTGTCTCAGGCTAGGACATATAGCGTTAAAGACGTATATAATGTTCCCACCGAGAAATAGGGGCCGACACGCCAGGAATGTAGTAAAATATTACGCTCGACATTTTTGGTTGCCTTAGGTTAGGATATATAACGTTATAGACGTATATAATGTTCCCACCGAGAAGTAGGGGCCGGCGCGCCGGGAATGTAGTAAAATATAACATCCGAGATGTTAGGTTGCCTTAGGCTAGGATATATAACGTTATAGACGTATATAATGTTCCCACCGAGAAGTAGGTGCCGAAGTGACGGGAATGTTGTAAAATATTACATTCGACATGCTAGTTTGCCTTAGGCTAGGATATATAGCGTTATAGACTTATATAATGTTCCCACCGAGAAGTAGTGGCCGACGTGCCAGGAATGTTGTAAAATATTACATCCGAGATGTTAGGATTGCCTTAGGCTAGGATATATAACGTTATAGACGTATATAATGTTCCCACCGAGAAGTAGGGGCCGACGAGCCAGGAATGTAGTAAAATATTACATCCGAGATGTTAGGTTGCCTTAGGTTAGGATATATAACGTTATAGACTTATATACTGCTCCCACCCAGAAGTAGGCGCCGACGCGCCAGGAATGTTGTAAAATATTACATCCGAGATGTTAGGATTACCTTAGGCTAGGATATATAACGTTATAGACGTATATAATGTTCCCACCGAGAAGTAAGGGCCGGCGCGGCGGGAATGTAGTAAAATATAACATCCGATATGTTAGGTTGCCTTAGGCTAGGATATGTAACGTTATCGACGTATATAATGTTCCCACCGAGAAGTAGGGGCCGGCGCGCCAGGAATGTAGTAAAATATTACATCCGAGATGTTAGGTTGCCTTAGGTTAGGATATATAACGTTATTGATTCATATAATGTTCCCACCGAGGAATAGGGGCCGACACGCCAGGAATGTTGTAAAACATTACATCCGAGGTGTTAGGTTCCCTTAGGTTAGGATATATAACGTTATAGACGTATATAATGTCCCCACCGAGAAGTAGTTGCCGACGCGCCAGGAATATTGTAAAATATTACATTCGACATGTTAGGTTGTCTCAGGCTAGGACATACAGCGGTAAAGAGGTATATAATATTCCCACCGAGAAATAGGGGCCGACACGCCAGGAATGTAGTAAAATATTACGCTCGACATTTTTGGTTGGCTTAAGTTAGGATATATGGCGTTATAGACGTATATAATGTTCCCACCGAGAAGTAGGGGCCGACGAGCCAGGAATGTTGTAGAATATTACGATCGACATGTTAGGTTGCCTTACGTTATGATATATAGCGATATAGACGTATATAATGTTCCCACCGAGAAGTAGGGGCCGGCGCGCCAGGAATGTAGTGAAATATTACATCCGAGATGTTAGGATTGCCTTAGGCTAGGATATATAACGTTATAGACGTATATAATGTTTCCACCGAGAAGTAGGGGCCGGTGCGCCACGAATGTAGTAAAATATTACATCCGAGATGTTAGGTTGCCTTAGACTGGGATATATGGCGTCATAGACGTATATAATGTTCCCACCGAGAAATAGGGGCCGACACGCCAGGAATGTTGTAAAACATTACATCCGAGGTGTTAGGTTCCCTTAGGTTAGGATATATAACGTTATAGACTTATATACTGTTCCCACCGAGAAGTAGTTGCCGACGCGCCAGGAATATTGTAAAATATTACATTCGACATGTTAGGTTGTCTCAGGCTAGGACATATAGCGTTAAAGACGTATATAATGTTCCCACCGAGAAATAGGGGCCGATACGCCAGGAATGTAGTAAAATATTACGCTCGACATTTTTGGTTGCCTTAGGTTAGGATATATGGCGTTATAGACGTATATAATGTTCCCACCGAGAAGTAGGGGCCAGCGCGCCAGGAATGTGGTAAAGTATTACATCCGGTATGTTAGGTTGCCTTAGGTTAGGATATATAACGTTATAGACGTATATAATGTTCCCACCGAGAAGTAGGGGCCGGCGCGCCGGGAATGTAGTAAAATATAACATCCGAGATGTTAGGTTGCCTTAGGCTAGGATATATAACGTTATAGAGGTATATAATGTTCCCACCGAGAAATAGGGGCCGACACGCCAGGAATGTTGTAAAACATTACATCCGAGGTGTTAGGTTGCCTTAGGCTAGGATATATAGCGTTATAGGCGTATATAATGTTCCCACCGAGAAGTAGGGGCCGACGAGCCAGGAATGTTGTAAAATATTACGCTCGAAATGTTAGGTTGCCTTACGTTATGATATATAGCGATATAGACGTATATAATGTTCCCACCGAGAAGTAGGGGCCGGCGCGCCAGGAATGTAGTAAAATATTACATCCGAGATGTTAGGTTGCCTTAGGCAAGGATATGTAGCATTATAGACGTATATAATGTTCCCACCGAGAAGTAGGGGCCGGCGCGCCAGGAATGTTGTAAAATATTACATCCGACATGTTAAGTTGCCTTAGGTTAGGATATATAACGTTATAGACGTATATACTGTTCCCACCGAGAAGTAGTTGCCGACGCGCCAGGAATATTGTAAAATATTACATTCGACATGTTAGGTTGTCTCAGGCTAGGACATACAGCGGTAAAGACGTATATAATACTCCCACCGAGAAATAGGGGCCGACACGCCAGGAATGTAGTAAAATATTACGCTCGACATTTTTGGTTGGCTTAAGTTATGATATATGGCGTTATAGACGTATATAATGTTCCCACCGAGAAGTAGGGGCCGACGAGCCAGGAATGTTGTAGAATATTACGATCGACATGTTAGGTTGCCTTACGTTATGATATATAGCGATATAGACGTATATAATGTTCCCACCGAGAAGTAGGGGCCGGCGCGCCAGGAATGTAGTAAAATATTACATCCGAGATGTTAGGTTGCCTTAGGCAAGGATATGTAGCATTATAGACGTATATAATGTTCCCACCGAGAAGTAGGGGCCGGCGCGCCAGGAATGTAGTAAAATATAACATCCGAGATGTTAGGTTGCCTTAGGCTAGAATAAGTAACGTTATAGACGTATATAATGTTCTCACCGAGAAGTAGGGGCCGACGAGCCAGGAATGTAGTAAAATATTACATCCGAGATGTTAGGTTGCCTTAGGCAAGGATATGTAGCATTACAGACGTATATAACGTTCCCACTGAGAAGTAGGAGCCGGCTTGCCAGGAGTGTAGTAAAATATAACATCCGAGAAGTTAGGTTGCCTTAGGCTAGAATAAGTAACGTTATAGACGTATATAATGTTCCTACCGAGAAGTAGGGGCCGACGAGCCAGGAATGTAGTAAAATATTACATCCGAGATGTTAGGTTGCCTTAGGCTAGGATATATAACGTTATAGACGTATATAATGTTCTCACCGAGAAGTAGGTGCCGAAGTGACGGGAATGTTGTAAAATATTACATCCGAGATGTTAGGTTGCCTTAGGTTAGGATACATAACGTTATTGACTTATATAATGTTCCCACCGAGAAATAGGGGCCGACACGCCAGGAATGTTGTAAAACATTACATCCGAGGTGTTAGGTTCCCTTAGGTTATCATATATAAGGTTATTGACATATATAATTGTCCCACCGAGAAGTAGGGGCCGTCGCGCCAGGAATGTTGTAAAATATTACACGCGACATGGTAGGTTGCCTTACGCTAGTTAATATAGCGTTATAAACGTATATAATGTTCCCACCGAGAAGTAGGGGCAGGCGAGCCAGGAATGTTGTTAAATAATACGCTCGACATGTTAGGTTTCCTTAGGCTATGATATATAGCGATAGAGACGTATATAATGTTCCCACCGAGAAGCAGGGGTCGGCGCGCCAGGAATGTAGTAAAATATTACATCCGAGATGTTAGGTTGCCTTAGGCTAGGATATATAACGTTATAGACGTATATAATGTTCCCACCGAGAAATAGGGACCGACGCGTCAGGAATGTCCTAAAATATTACACCCGAGGTGTTAGGTTCCCTTAGGTTAGGATTTACAACTTTATAGACGTATAGAATATTCCCACCGAGAAATAGGGGCCGACGCGTCAGGAATGTCGTAAAATATTACACCCGAGATGTTAGGTTCCCTTAGGTTAGGATATGTAACGTTATCGACGTATATAATGTTCCCACCGAGAAGTAGGGGCCGGCGCGCCAGGAATGCAGTAAAATATTACATCCGAGATGTTAGGTTGCCTTAGGTTAGGATATATAACGTTATTGATTCATATAATGTTCCCACCGAGAAATAGGGGCCGACACGCCAGGAATGTTGTAAAACATTACATCCGTGGTGTTAGGTTCCCTTAGGTTAGGATATATAACGTTATAGACGTATATAATGTCCCCACCGAGAAGTAGTTGCCGACGCGCCAGGAATATTGTAAAATATTACATTCGACATGTTAGGTTGTCTCAGGCTAGGACATACAGCGGTAAAGAGGTACATAATATTCCCACCGAGAAATAGGGGCCGACACGCCAGGAATGTAGTAAAATATTACGCTCGACATTTTTGGTTGGCTTAAGTTAGGATATATGGCGTTATAGACGTATATAATGTTCCCACCGAGAAGTAGGGGCCGACGAGCCAGGAATGTTGTAGAATATTACGATCGACATGTTAGGTTGCCTTACGTTATGATATATAGCGATATAGACGTATATAATGTTCCCACCGAGAAGTAGGGGCCGGCGCGCCAGGAATGTAGTGAAATATTACATCCGAGATGTTAGGATTGCCTTAGGCTAGGATATATAACGTTATAGACGTATATAATGTTTCCACCGAGAAGTAGGGGCCGGTGCGCCACGAATGTAGTAAAATATTACATCCGAGATGTTAGGTTGCCTTAGACTGGGATATATGGCGTCATAGACGTATATAATGTTCCCACCGAGAAATAGGGGCCGACACGCCAGGAATGTTGTAAAACATTACATCCGAGGTGTTAGGTTCCCTTAGGTTAGGATATATAACGTTATAGACTTATATACTGTTCCCACCGAGAAGTAGGTGCCGACGCGCCAGGAATGTTGTAAAATATTACATCCGACATGTTAAGTTGCCTTAGGTTAGGATATATAACGTTATAGACGTATATACTGTTCCCACCGAGAAGTAGTTGCCGACGCGCCAGGAATATTGTAAAATATTACATTCGACATGTTAGGTTGTCTCAGGCTAGGACATATAGCGTTAAAGACGTATATAATGTTCCCACCGAGAAATAGGGGCCGATACGCCAGGAATGTAGTAAAATATTACGCTCGACATTTTTGGTTGCCTTAGGTTAGGATATATGGCGTTATAGACGTATATAATGTTCCCACCGAGAAGTAGGGGCCAGCGCGCCAGGAATGTGGTAAAATATTACATCCGGTATGTTAGGTTGCCTTAGGTTAGGATATATAACGTTATGGACGTATATAATGTTCCCACCCAGAAGTTGGGGCCAACGAGCCAGCAATGTGGTAAAATATTACATTCGACATGTTAAGTTGTCCTAGGTTAGGATATATAACGTTATAGACGTATATAATGTTCCCACCGAGAAGGAGGTGCCGACGCGCCAGGAATGTTGTAAAATATTACATCCGACATGTTAAGTTGGCTTAGGTTAGGATATATAACGTTATAGACGTATATACTGTTCCCACCGAGAAGTAGTTGCCGACGCGCCAGGAATATTGTAAAATATTACATTCGACATGTTAGGTTGTCTCAGGCTAGGACATACAGCGGTAAAGACGTATATAATATTCCCACCGAGAAATAGGGGCCGACACGCCAGGAATGTAGTAAAATATTACGCTCGACATTTTTGGTTGGCTTAAGTTAGGATATATGGCGTTATAGACGTATATAATGTTCCCACCGAGAAGTAGGGGCCGACGAGCCAGGAATGTTGTAGAATATTACGATCGACATGTTAGGTTGCCTTACGTTATGATATATAGCGATATAGACGTATATAATGTTCCCACCGAGAAGTAGGGGCCGGCGCGCCAGGAATGTAGTGAAATATTACATCCGAGATGTTAGGTTGCCTTAGGCAAGGATATGTAGCATTACAGACGTATATAATGTTCCCACTGAGAAGTAGGAGCCGGCTTGCCAGGAATGTAGTAAAATATAACATCCGAGAAGTTAGGTTGCCTTAGGCTAGAATAAGTAACGTTACAGACGTATATAATGTTCCCACCGAGAAGTAGGGGCCGACGAGCCAGGAATGTAGTAAAATATTACACCCGAAATGTTAGGTTGCCTTAGGCTAGGATATATAACGTTATAGACGTATATAATGTTCTCACCGAGAAGTAGGTGCCGAAGTGACGGGAATGTTGTAAAATATTACATTCGACATGCTAGTTTGCCTTAGGCTAGGATATATAGCGTTATAGACTTATATAATGATCCCACCGAGAAGTAGTGGCCGACGTGCCAGGAATGTTGTAAAATATTACATCCGAGATGTTAGGATTGCCTTAGGCTAGGATATATAACGTTATAGACGTATATAATGTTCCCACCGAGAAGTAGGTGCCGGTGCGCCACGAATGTAGTAAAATATTACATCCGAGATATTAGGTTGCCTTAGACTAGGATATATAACGTTATAGACGTATATAACGTTCCCACCGAGAAGTAGGGGCCGAAGTGACGGGAATGTTGTAAAATATTACATTCGACATGTGAGTTTGCCTTAGGCTAGGACATATAGCGTTAAAGACGTATATAATGTTCCCACCGAGAAATAGGGGCCGACACGCCAGGAATGTAGTAAAATATTACGCTCGACATTTTTGGTTGCCTTAGGTTAGGATATATGGCGTTATAGATGTATCTAATGTTCCCACCGAGAAGTAGGGGCCAACGCGCCAGGAATGTGGTAAAATATTACATCCGGTATGTTAGGTTGCCTTAGGTTAGGATATATAACGTTATAGACGTATATAATGTTCCCACCGAGAAGTAGGGGCCGGCGCGCCGGGAATGTAGTAAAATATAACATCCGAGATGTTAGGTTGCCTTAGGCTAGGATATATAACGTTATAGACGTATATAATGTTCCCACCGAGAAGTAGGTGCCGAAGTGACGGGAATGTTGTAAAATATTACATTCGACATGCTAGTTTGCCTTAGGCTAGGATATATAGCGTTATAGACTTATATAATGTCCCCACCGAGAAGTAGTGGCCGACGCGCCAGGAATGTAGTAAAATATTACATCCGAGATGTTAGGTTGCCTTAGGTTAGGATATATAACGTTATTGATTCATATAATGTTCCCACCGAGGAATAGGGGCCGACACGCCAGGAATGTTGTAAAACATTACATCCGCTGTGTTAGGTTCCCTTAGGTTAGGATATATAACGTTATAGACGTATATAATGTCCCCACCGAGAAGTAGGGGCCGGCGCGCCGGGAATGTACTAAAATATTACATCCGAGATGTTAGGATTGCCTTAGGCTAGGATATATATCCTTATAGACGTATATAATGTTCCCACCGAGAAGTAGGGTCCGAAGTGACGGGAATGTTGTAAAATATTACATCCGAGATGTTAGGTTGCCTTAGGTTAGGATATATAACTTTATTGACTTATATAATGTTCCCACCGAGAAATAGGGGCCGACGCGCCAGGAATGATATAAAATTTTACATTCGACATGTTAGGATTGCCTTAGGCTAGGATATATAACGTTATATACGTATATACTGTTCCGACCGAGAAGTAGGTGCCGACGCGCCAGGAATGTTGTAAAATATTACGCTCGACCAGTTAGGTTGCCAGAGGCTAGGATATATAGAGTTAAAGACGTATATAATGTACCCACCGAGAAATAGGGGCCAACGAGCCAGGAATGTGGTAAAATATTACATTCGACATGTTAAGTTGTCCTAGGTTAGGATATATAACGTTATAGACGTATATAATGTTCCCACCGAGAAGGAGGTGCCGACGCGCCAGGAATGTTGTAAAATATTACATCCGACATGTTAAGTTGCCTTAGGTTAGGATATATAACGTTATAGACGTATATACTGTTCCCACCGAGAAGTAGTTGCCGACGCGCCAGGAATATTGTAAAATATTACATTCGACATGTTAGGTTGTCTCAGGCTACGACATACAGCCGTAAAGACGTATATAATATTCCCACCGAGAAATAGGGGCCGACACGCCAGGAATGTAGTAAAATATTACGCTCGACATTTTTGGTTGGCTTAAGTTAGGATATATGGCGTTATAGACGTATATAATGTTCCCACCGAGAAGTAGGGGCCGACGAGCCAGGAATGTTGTAGAATATTACGATCGACATGTTAGGTTGCCTTACGTTATGATATATAGCGATATAGACGTATATAATGTTCCCACCGAGAAGTAGGGGCCGGCGCGCCAGGAATGTAGTGAAATATTACATCCGAGATGTTATGTTGCCTTAGGCAAGGATATGTAGCATCACAGACGTATATAATGTTCCCACTGAGAAGTAGGAGCCGGCTTGCCAGGAATGTAGTAAAATATAACATCCGAGACGTTAGGTTGCCTTAGGCTAGAATAAGTAACGTTATAGACGTATATAATGTTCCCACCGAGAAGTAGGGGCCGACGAGCCAGGAATGTAGTAAAATATTACATCCGAGATGTTAGGTTGCCTTAGGTTAGGATATATAACGTTATAGACTTATATACTGCTCCCACCCAGAAGTAGGTGCCGACGCGCCAGGAATGTTGTAAAATATTACATCCGAGATGTTAGGATTACCTTAGGCTAGGATATATAACGTTATAGACGTATATAATGTTCCCACCGAGAAGTAAGGGCCGGCGCGGCGGGAATGTAGTAAAATATAACATCCGATATGTTAGGTTGCCTTAGGCTAGGATATGTAACGTTATCGACGTATATAATGTTCCCACCGAGAAGTAGGGGCCGGCGCGCCAGGAATGTAGTAAAATATTACATTCGACATGTTAAGTTGTCCTAGGTTAGGATATATAACGATATAGACGTATATAATGTTCCCACCGAGAAGGAGGTGCCGACGCGCCAGGAATGTTGTAAAATATAACATCCGACATGTTAAGTTGCCTTAGGTTAGGATATATGGCGTTATAGACGTATATAATGTTCCCACCGAGAAGTAGGGGCCGACGAGCCAGGAATGTTGTAGAATATTACGATCGACATGTTAGGTTGCCTTACGTTATGATATATAGCGATATAGACGTATATAATGTTCCCACCGAGAAGTAGGGGCCGGCGCGCCAGGAATGTAGTGAAATATTACATCCGAGATGTTAGGTTGCCTTAGGCAAGGATATGTAGCATCACAGACGTATATAATGTTCCCACTGAGAAGTAGGAGCCGGCTTGCCAGGAATGTAGTAAAATATAACATCCGAGACGTTAGGTTGCCTTAGGCTAGAATAAGTAACGTTATAGACGTATATAATGTTTCCACCGAGAAGTAGGGGCCGACGAGCCAGGAATGTAGTAAAATATTACATCCGAGATGTTAGGTTGCCTTAGGCTAGAATAAGTAACGTTATAGACGTATATAATGTTCCCACCGAGAAGTAGGGGCCGACGAGCGAGGAATGTAGTAAAATATTACATCCGAGATGTTAGGTTGCCTTAGGTTAGGATATATAACGTTATAGACTTATATACTGTTCCCACCGAGAAGTAGGTGCCGACGCGCCAGGAATGTTGTAAAATATTACATCCGAGATGTTAGGATTACCTTAGGCTAGGACATATAACGTTATAGACGTATATAATGTTCCCACCGAGAAGTAGGGGCCGGCGCGGCGGGAATGTAGTAAAATATAACATCCGAGATGTTAGGTTGCCTTAGGCTAGGATATATAACGTTATAGACGTATATTATGTTCCCACCGACAAGTTGGTGCCGAAGTGACGGGAATGTTGTACAATATTACATCCGAGATGTTAGGTTGCCTTAGGTTAGGATACATAACGTTATTGACTTATATAATGTTCCCACCGAGAAATAGGGGCCGACACGCCAGGAATGTTGTAAAACATTACATCCGTGGCGTTAGGTTCCCTTAGGTTAGGATATATAACGTTATAGACGTATATAATGTCCCCACCGAGAAGTAGTTGCCGACGCGCCAGGAATATTGTAAAATATTACATTCGACATGTTAGGTTGTCTCAGGCTAGGACATACAGCGGTAAAGACGTATATAATATTCCCACCGAGAAATAGGGGCCGACACGCCAGGAATGTAGTAAAATATTACGCTCGACATTTTTGGTTGGCTTAACTTAGGATATATGGCGTTAGAGACGTATATAATGTTCCCACCGAGAAGTAGGGGCCGGCGTGGCGGGAATGTAGTAAAATATAACATCCGAGATGTTAGGTTGCCTTAGGCTAGGATATATAACGTTATAGACGTATATAATGTTCCCACCGAGAAGTAGGGGCCGGCGCGCCAGGAATGTAGTGAAATATTACATCCGAGATGTTAGGTTACCTTAGGCAAGGATATGTAGCATTACAGACGTATATAATGTTCCCACTGAGAAGTAGGAGCCGGCTTGCCAGGAATGTAGTAAAATATAACATCCGAGAAGTTAGGTTGCCTTAGGCTAGAATAAGTAACGTTATAGACGTATATAAAGTTTCCACCGAGAAGTAGGGGCCGGCGCGCCAGGAATGTAGTAAAATATTACATCCGAGATGTTAGGTTGCCTTAGGCAAGGATATGTAGCATTATAGACGTATATAATGTTCCCACCGAGAAGTAGGGGCCGGCGCGCCAGGAATGTAGTAAAATATAACATCCGAGATGTTAGGTTGCCTTAGGCTAGAATAAGTAACGTTATAGACGTATATAATGTTCCCACCGAGAAGTAGGGGCCGACGAGCGAGGAATGTAGTAAAATATTACATCCGAGATGTTAGGTTGCCTTAGGTTAGGATATATAACGTTATAGACTTATATACTGTTCCCACCGAGAAGTAGGTGCCGACGCGCCAGGAATGTTGTAAAATATTACATCCGAGATGTTAGGATTACCTTAGGCTAGGATATATAACGTTATAGACGTATATAATGTTCCCACCGAGAAGTAGGGGCCGGCGCGGCGGGAATGTAGTAAAATATAACATCCGAGATGTTAGGTTGCCTTAGGCTAGGATATATAACGTTATAGACGTATATTATGTTCCCACCGACAAGTTGGTGCCGAAGTGACGGGAATGTTGTAAAATATTACATCCGAGATGTTAGGTTGCCTTAGGTAAGGATACATAACGTTATTGACTTATATAATGTTCCCACCGAGAAGCAGTGGCCGACGTGCCAGGAATGTTGTAAAATATTACATCCGAGATGTTAGGATTGCCTTAGGCCAGGATATATAACGTTATAGACGTATATAATGTTCCCACCGAGAAATAGGGGTCGACACGCCAGGAATGTTGTAAAACATTACATCCGAGGTGTTAGGTTGCCTTAGGCTAGAATATATAGCGTTATAGGCGTATATAATGTTCCCACCGAGAAGTAGGGGCCGACGAGCCAGGAATGTTGTAAAATATTACGCTCGAAATGTTAGGTTGCCTTACGTTATGATATATAGCGATATAGACGTATATAATGTTCCCACCGAGAAGTAGGGTCCGGCGCGCCAGGAATGTAGTAAAATATAACATCCGAGATGTTAGGTTGCCTTAGGCTAGAATAAGTAACGTTATAGACGTATATAATGTTCCCACCGAGAAGTAGGGGCCGACGAGCCAGGAATGTAGTAAAATATTACATCCGAGATGTTAGGTTGCCTTAGGTTAGGATATATAACGTTATAGACTTATATACTGTTCCCACCGAGAAGTAGGTGCCGACGCGCCAGGAATGTTGTAAAATATTACACCCGAGATGTTAGGATTACCTTAGGCTAGGATCTATAACGCTATAGACGTATATAATGTTCCCACCGAGAAGTAGGGGCCGGCGTGGCGGGAATGTAGTAAAATATAACATCCGAGATGTTAGGTTGCCTTAGGCTAGGATATATAACGTTATAGACGTATATAATGTTCCCACCGAGAAGTAGGTGCCGACGCGCCAGGAATGTTGTAAAATATTACACCCGAGATGTTAGGATTACCTTAGGCTAGGATCTATAACGCTATAGACGTATATAATGTTCCCACCGAGAAGTAGGGGCCGGCGTGGCGGGAATGTAGTAAAATATAACATCCGAGATGTTAGGTTGCCTTAGGCTAGGATATATAACGTTATAGACGTATATAATGTTCCCACCGAGAAGTAGGTGCCGAAGTGACGGGAATGTTGTAAAATATTACATTCGACATGCTAGTTTGCCTTAGGCTAGGATATATAGCGTTATAGACTTATATAATGTTCCCACCGAGAAGTAGTGGCCGACGTGCCAGGAATGTTGTAAAATATTACATCCGAGATGTTAGGATTGCCTTAGGCTAGGATATATAACGTTATAGAGGTATATAATGTTCCCACCGAGAAATAGGGGCCGACACGCCAGGAATGTTGTAAAACATTACATCCGAGGTGTTAGGTTGCCTTAGGCTAGGATATATAGCGTTATAGGCGTATATAATGTTCCCACCGAGATGTAGGGGCCGACGAGCCAGGAATGTGTTAAAATATTACGCTCGAAATGTTAGGTTGCCTTACGTTATGATATATAGCGATATAGACGTATATAATGTTCCCACCGAGAAGTAGGGGCCGGCGCGACAGGAATGTAGTAAAATATTACATCCGAGATGTTAGGTTGCCTTAGGCAAGGATATGTAGCATTATAGACGTATATAATGTTCCCACCGAGAAGTAGGGGCCGGCGCGCCAGGAATGTAGTAAAATATAACATCCGAGATGTTAGGTTGCCTTACGCTAGAATAAGTAACGTTATAGACGTATATAATGTTCCCACCGAGAAGTAGGGGCCGACGAGCCAGGAATGTGGTAAAATATTACATCCGAGATGTTAGGTTGCCTTAGGTTAGGATATATAACGTTATAGACTTATATACTGTTCCCACCGAGAAGTAGGTGCCGACGCGCCAGGAATGTTGTAAAATATTACATCCGAGATGTTAGGATTACCTTAGGCTAGGATATATAACGTTATAGACGTATATAATGTTCCCACCGAGAAGTAGGGGCCGGCGCGGCGGGAATGTAGTAAAATATAACATCCGAGATGTTAGGTTGCCTTAGGCTAGGATATATAACGTTATAGACGTATATTATGTTCCCACCGACAAGTTGGTGCCGAAGTGACGGGAATGTTGTAAAATATTACATCCGAGATGTTAGGTTGCCTTAGGTTAGGATACATAACGTTATTGACTTATATAATGTTCCCACCGAGAAATAGGGGCCGGTGCGCCACCAATGTAGTAAAATATTACATCCGAGATGTTAGGTTGCCTTAGACTAGGATATATAACGTTATAGACGTATATAACGTTCCCACCGAGAAGTAGGGGCCGAAGTGACGGGAATGTTGTAAAATATTACATTCGACATGTGAGTTTGCCTTAGGCTAGGATATATAACGTTATAGACGTATATAATGTTCCCACCGAGAAGTAGGGGCCGACGCGCCAGGAATGCTGTAAAATATTACAGTCGACATGTTAGGATTGCCTTAGGCTAGGATATATAACGTTATAGACGTATATGATATTCCCACCGAGAAGGAGGTGCTGACTCGCCAGGAATGTTGTAAAATATTACATCCGACATGTTAAGTTGCCTTAGGTTAGAATATATAACGTTATAGACGTATATACTGTTCCCACCGAGAAGTAGTTGCCGACGCGCCAGGAATATTGTAAAATATTACATTCGACATGTTAGGTTGTCTCAGGCTAGGACATATAGCGTTAAAGACGTATATAATGTTCCCACCGAGAAATAGGGGCCGACACGCCAGGAATGTAGTAAAATATTACGCTCGACATTTTTGGTTGCCTTAGGTTAGGATATATGGCGTTATAGACGTATATAATGTTCCCACCGAGAAGTAGGGGCCAGCGCGCCAGGAATGTGGTAAAATATTACATCCGGTATGTTAGGTTGCCTTAGGTTAGGATATATAACGTTATAGACGTATATGATGTTCCCACCGAGAAGTAGGGGCCGGCGCGCCGGGAATGTAGTAAAATATAACATCCGAGACTTTAGGTTGCCTTAGGCTAGGATATATAACGTTATAGACGTATATAATGTTCCCACCGAGAAGTAGGTGCAGAAGTGACGGGAATGTTGTAAAATATTACATTCGACATGCTAGTTTGCCTTAGGCTAGGATATATAGCGTTATAGACTTATATAATGTTCCCACCGAGAAGTAGTGGCCGACGTGCCAGGAATGTTGTAAAATATTACATCCGAGATGTTAGGATTGCCTTAGGCTAGGATATATAACGTTATAGACGTATATAATGTTCCCACCGAGAAATAGGGGTCGACACGCCGGGAATGTTGTAAAACATTACATCCGAGGTGTTAGGTTGCCTTAGGCTAGGCTATATAGCGTTATAGGCGTATATAATGTTCCCACCGAGAAGTAGGGGCCGACGAGCCAGGAATGTTGTAAAATATAACATCCGAGATGTTAGGTTGCCTTAGGCTAGAATAAGTAACGTTATAGACGTATATAATGTTCCCACCGATAAGTAGGGGCCGGCGCGCCACGAATGTAGTAAAATATTACATCCGAGATGTTAGGTTGCCTTAGACTAGGATATATAACGTTATAGACGTATATAACGTTCCCACCGAGAAGTAGGGACCGAAGTGACGGGAATGTTGTAAAATATTACATTCGACATGTGAGTTTGCCTTAGGCTAGGATATATAACGTTATAGACGTATATAATGTTCCCACCGAGAAGTAGGGGCCGACGTGCCAGGAATGTAGTAAAATATTACATCCGAGATGTTAGGTTGCCTTGGGTTAGGATATATAGCGTTATAGACGTATATAATGTTCCCACCGAGAAGTAGGGGCCGACGTGCCAGGAATGTTGTAAAATAATACATCCGAGATGTTAGGTTGCCTTAGGTTAGGATATATAACCTTAGAGACGTATATAATGTTCCACCCGAGAAGTAGGGGCCGACGCGCCAGGAATGCTGTAAAATATTACAGTCGACATGTTAGGATTGCCTTAGGCTAGGATATATAACGTTATAGACGTATATGATATTCCCACCGAGAAGGAGGTGCTGACTCGCCAGGAATGTTGTAAAATATTACATCCGACATGTTAAGTTGCCTTAGGTTAGAATATATAACGTTATAGACGTATATACTGTTCCCACCGAGAAGTAGTTGCCGACGCGCCAGGAATATTGTAAAATATTACATTCGACATGTTAGGTTGTCTCAGGCTAGGACATATAGCGTTAAAGACGTATATAATGTTCCCACCGAGAAATAGGGGCCGACACGCCAGGAATGTAGTAAAATATTACGCTCGACATTTTTGGTTGCCTTAGGTTAGGATATATGGCGTTATAGACGTATATAATGTTCCCACCGAGAAGTAGGGGCCAGCGCGCCAGGAATGTGGTAAAATATTACATCCGGTATGTTAGGTTGCCTTAGGTTAGGATATATAACGTTATAGACGTATATGATGTTCCCACCGAGAAGTAGGGGCCGGCGCGCCGGGAATGTAGTAAAATATAACATCCGAGACTTTAGGTTGCCTTAGGCTAGGATATATAACGTTATAGACGTATATAATGTTCCCACCGAGAAGTAGGTGCAGAAGTGACGGGAATGTTGTAAAATATTACATTCGACATGCTAGTTTGCCTTAGGCTAGGATATATAGCGTTATAGACTTATATAATGTTCCCACCGAGAAGTAGTGGCCGACGTGCCAGGAATGTTGTAAAATATTACATCCGAGATGTTAGGATTGCCTTAGGCTAGGATATATAACGTTATAGACGTATATAATGTTCCCACCGAGAAATAGGGGTCGACACGCCGGGAATGTTGTAAAACATTACATCCGAGGTGTTAGGTTGCCTTAGGCTAGGCTATATAGCGTTATAGGCGTATATAATGTTCCCACCGAGAAGTAGGGGCCGACGAGCCAGGAATGTTGTAAAATATAACATCCGAGATGTTAGGTTGCCTTAGGCTAGAATAAGTAACGTTATAGACGTATATAATGTTCCCACCGATAAGTAGGGGCCGGCGCGCCAGGAATGTAGTAAAATATAACATCCGAGATGTTAGGTTGCCTTAGGCTAACGTTATATATAACGTTATAGACGTATATTATGTTCCCACTGACAAGTTGGTGCCGAAGTGACGGGAATGTTGTAAAATATTACATCCGAGATTTTAGGTTGCCTTAGGTTAGGATACACAACGTTATTGACTTATATAATGTTCCCACCGAGAAATTGGGGCCGACACGCCAGGAATGTTGTAAAACATTACATCCGAGGTGTTAGGTTCCCTTAAGTTAGGATATATAAGGTTATTGACATATATAATTGTCCGACCGAGAAGTAGGGGCCGTCGCGCCAGGAATGTTGTAAAATATTACACGCGACATGGTAGGTTGCCTTAGGCTAGTATATATAGCGTTATAAACGTATATAATGTTCCCACCGAGAAGTAGGTGCCGACGCGCCAGGAATGTTGTAAAATATTACATCCGACATGTTAAGTTGCCTTAGGTTAGGATATATAACGTTATAGACGTATATACTGTTCCCACCGAGAAGTAGTTTCCGACGCGCCAGGAATATTGTAAAATATTACATTCGACATGTTAGGTTGTCTCAGGCTAGGACATATAGCGTTAAAGACGTATATAATGTTCCCACCGAGAAATAGGGGCCGACACGCCAGGAATGTAGTAAAATATTACGCCCGACATTTTTGGTTGCCTTAGGTTAGGATATATGGCGTTATAGACGTATATAATGTTCCCACCGAGAAGTAGGGGCCAGCGCGCCAGGAATGTGGTAAAATATTACATCCGGTATGTTAGGTTGCCTTAGGTTAGGATATATAACGTTATAGACGTATATAATGTTCCCACCGAGAAGTAGGGGCCGGCGCGGCGGGAATGTAGTAAAATATAACATCCGAGATGTTAGGTTGCCTTAGGCTAGGATATATAACGTTATAGACGTATATAATGTTCCCACCGAGAAGTAGGGGCCGACGAGCCAGGAATGTAGTAAAATATTACATCCGAGATGTTAGGTTGCCTTAGGCAAGGATATGTAGCATTACAGACGTATATAACGTTCCCACTGAGAAGTAGGAGCCGGCTTGCCAGGAGTGTAGTAAAATATAACATCCGAGAAGTTAGGTTGCCTTAGGCTAGAATAAGTAACGTTATAGACGTATATAATGTTCCCACCGAGAAGTAGGGGCCGACGAGCCAGGAATGTAGTAAAATATTACATCCGAGATGTTAGGTTGCCTTAGGCTAGGATATATAACGTTATAGACGTATATAATGTTCTCACCGAGAAGTAGGTGCCGAAGTGACGGGAATGTTGTAAAATATTACAATCGACATGCTAGTTTGCCTTAGGCTAGGATATATAACTTTATAGACGTATATAATGTTTCCACCGAGAAGTAGGGGCCGGTGCGCCACGAATGTAGTAAAATATTACATCCGAGATGTTAGGTTGCCTTAGACTGGGATATATGGCGTCATAGACGTATATAATGTTCCCACCGAGAAATAGGGGCCGACACGCCAGGAATGTTGTAAAACATTACATCCGAGGTGTTAGGTTCCCTTAGGTTAGGATATATAACGTTATAGACTTATATACTGTTCCCACCGAGAAGTAGGTGCCGACGCGCCAGGAATGTTGTAAAATATTACATCCGACATGTTAAGTTGCCTTAGGTTAGGATATATAACGTTATAGACGTATATACTGTTCCCACCGAGAAGTAGTTGCCGACGCGCCAGGAATATTGTAAAATATTACATTCGACATGTTAGGTTGTCTCAGGCTAGGACATATAGCGTTAAAGACGTATATAATGTTCCCACCGAGAAATAGGGGCCGACACGCCAGGAATGTAGTAAAATATTACGCTCGACATTTTTGGTTGCCTTAGGTTAGGATATATGGCGTTATAGACGTATATAATGTTCCCACCGAGAAGTAGGGGCCAGCGCGCCAGGAATGTGGTAAAATATTACATCCGGTATGTTAGGTTGCCTTAGGTTAGGATATATAACGTTATAGACGTATATAATGTTCCCACCGAGAAATAGGGGCCGACACGCCAGGAATGTTGTAAAACATTACATCCGAGGTGTTAGGTTGCCTTAGGCTAGGATATATAGCGTTATAGGCGTATATAATGTTGCCACCGAGAAGTAGGGGCCGACGAGCCAGGAATGTTGTAAAATATTACGCTCGAAATGTTAGGTTGCCTTACGTTATGATATATAGCGATATAGACGTATATAATGTTCCCACCGAGAAGTAGGGGCCGGCGCGCCAGGAATGTAGTAAAATATTACATCCGAGATGTTAGGTTGCCTTAGGCAAGGATATGTAGCATTATAGACGTATATAATGTTCCCACCGAGAAGTAGGGGCCGGCGCGCCAGGAATGTTGTAAAATATTACATCCGACATGTTAAGTTGCCTTAGGTTAGGATATATAACGTTATAGACGTATATACTGTTCCCACCGAGAAGTAGTTGCCGACGCGCCAGGAATATTGTAAAATATTACATTCGACATGTTAGGTTGTCTCAGGCTAGGACATACAGCGGTAAAGACGTATATAATATTCCCACCGAGAAATAGGGGCCGACACGCCAGGAATGTAGTAAAATATTACGCTCGACATTTTTGGTTGGCTTAAGTTAGGATATATGGCGTTATAGACGTATATAATGTTCCCACCGAGAAGTAGGGGCCGACGAGCCCAGGAATGTTGTAGAATATTACGATCGACATGTTAGGTTGCCTTACGTTATGATATATAGCGATATAGACGTATATAATGTTCCCACCGAGAAGTAGGGGCCGGCGCGCCAGGAATGTAGTGAAATATTACATCCGAGATGTTAGGTTACCTTAGGCAAGGATATGTAGCATTACAGACGTATATAATGTTCCCACTGAGAAGTAGGAGCCGGCTTGCCAGGAATGTAGTAAAATATAACATCCGAGAAGTTAGGTTGCCTTAGGCTAGCATATATAACGTTATAGACGTATACAATATTCCCACCGAGAAATAGCGGCCGACGCGTCAGGAATGTTGTAGAATATTACACCCGAGATGTTAGGTTCCCTTAGGTTAGGAGATATAACGTTAGAGATGTATATAATGTCCCCATCCAGAAGTAGGCGACGACACGCCAGGAATCTTGTAAAATATTACATTCGACAAGTTAGGTTGCCTTAGGCTAGGATATACAACGTTATAGACGTATATAATGTCCCCATCGAGACGCAGGCGACGACACGCCAGAATGTTGTAAAATATTACATCCGAGATGTTAGGTTGCCTTAGGTTAGGATATATAACGTTATAGATGTATATAATGTCCCCAATCGAGAAGCAGGCGACAACACGCCAGGAATGTTGTAAAATATAACATCCGAGATGTTATGTTGCCTTACGTTAGGATATGTAACGTTGTAGACGTATATAATGTTCCCACCGAAAAGTGGCAGCCGAAGCGCCAGGAATATTGTAAAATATTACATCCGAGATGTTAGGTTGCCTTAGGCCAGGATATATAGCGTTATAGACGTATATAATGTTCCCACTGAGAAGTAGGGGCCGACGCGCCAGGAATGTTATAAAATATTACATTCGACATGTTAGGTTGCCTTAAGCTAGGATATATAGCGTTATAGACATATATAATGTTCCCTCCGAGAAGTAGGGGCCAAAGTGACGGGAATGTTGTAAAATATTACATTCGACATGTTAGACTGCCTTAAGCTAGGATATATAGCGTTACATACGTATATAATGTTCCCACCGAGAAGTAGGGGCCGGCTCGCCAGGAATGTAGTAAAATACAACATTCGAGATGTTAGGTTGCCTTAGGTTAGGATATATAACGTTATAGACTTATATACTGTTCCCACCGAGAAGTAGGGGCCGACGAGCCAGGAGTGTAATAAAATATTACATCCGAGATGTTAGGTTGCCTTAGGTTAGGATATATAACGTTATAGACTTATATACTGTTCCCACCGAGAAGTAGGTGCCGACGCGCCAGGACTGTTGTAAAATATTACATCCGAGATGTTAGGATTACCTTAGTCTAGGATATATAACGTTATAGACGTATATAATGTTCCCACCGAGAAGTAGGGGCCGGCGCGCCGGGAATGTAGTAAAATATAACATCCGAGATGTTAGGTTGCCTTAGGCTAGGATATATATCCTTATAGACGTATATAATGTTCCCACCGAGAAGTAGGGTCCGAAGTGACGGGAATGTTGTAAAATATTACATCCGAGATGTTAGGTTGCCTTAGGTTAGGATATATAACGTTATAGACTTATATACTGTTCCCACCGAGAAGTAGGTGCCGACGCTCCAGGAATGTTGTAAAATATTACGCTCGACAAGTTAGGTTGCCATAGGCTAGGATATATAGAGTTAAAGACGTATATAATGTTCCCACCGAGAAATAGGGGCCGACACGCCAGGAATGTTGTAAAATATTACATCCGAGATGTTAGGTTCCCTTAGGTTAGGATATATAACGTTATAGACGTATATAATGTTCCCACCGAGAAGTAGGGTCCAACGAGCCAGGAATGTGGTAAAATATTACATTCGACGTGTTAAGTTGTCTTAGGTTAGGATATATAACGTTATAGACGTATATACAGTTCCCACCGAGAAGTACTTGCCGACGCGCCAGGAATATTTTAAAATATTATATTCGACATGTTAGGTTGTCTCAGGCTAGGACATATAGCGTTATAGACATATATAATGTTCCCACCGAGAAATAGGGGCCGACACGCCAGGAATGTAGTAAAATATTACGCTCGACATTTTTGGTTGCCTTAGGTTAGGATATATGGCGTTATAGACGTATATAATGTTCCCACCGAGAAGTAGGGGCCAGCGCGCCAGGAATGTGGTAAAATATTACATCCGGTATGTTAGGTTGCCTTAGGTTAGGACATATAACGTTATAGACGTATACAATGTTCCCACCCAGAAGTAGGGGCCAACGAGCCAGGAATGTGGTAAAATATTAAATTCGACATGTTAAGTTGTCTTAGGTTAGGATATATAACGTTATAGACGTATATACTGTTCCCACCGAGAAGTAGTTGCCGACGCGCCAGGAATATTGTAAAATATTACATTCGACATGTTAGGTTGTCTCAGCCTAGGACATATAGCGTTAAAGACGTATATAATATTCCCACCGAGAAATAGGGGCCGACACGCCAGGAATGAAGTAAAATATTACGCTCGACATTTTTGGTTGGCTTAAGTTGGGATATATGGCGTTATAGACGTATATAATGTTCCCACCGAGAAGTAGGGGCCGACGAGCCAGGAATGTAGTAAAACATAACATCCGAGAAGTTAGGTTGCCTTAGGCTAGAATAAGTAACGTTATAGACGTATATAATGTTCCCACCGAGAAGTAGGGGCCGACGAGCCAGGAATGTTGTAAAATATTACGCTCGACATGTTAGGTTGCCTTACGTTATGATATATAGCGATATAGACGTATATAATGTTCCCACCGAGAAGTAGGGGCCGAAGCGCCAGGAATGTAGTAAAATATTACATCCGAGATGTTAGGTTGCCTCAGGTTAGGATATATAACGTTATAGACTTATATACTGTTCCCACCGAGAAGTAGGGGCCGACGAGCCAGGAGTGTAGTAAAATATTACATCCGAGATGTTAGGTTGCCTTAGGTTAGGATATATAACGTTATAGACTTATATACTGTTCCCACCGAGAAGTAGTTCCCGACGCGCCAGGACTGTTGTAAAATATTACATCCGAGATGTTAGGATTACCTTAGGCTAGGATATATAACGTTATAGACGTATATAATGTTCCCACCGAGAAGTAGGGGCCGGCGCGCCGGGAATGTAGTAAAATATAACATCCGAGATGTTAGGTTGCCTTAGGCTAGGATATATAACGTTATAGACGTATATAATGTTCCCACCGACAAGTTGGTGCCGAAGTGACGGGAATGTTGTTAAATATTACATCCGAGATGTTAGGTTGCCTTAGGTTAGGATATATAACGTTATTGACTTATATAATGTTCCCACCGAGAAATAGGGGCCGACACGCCAGGAATGTTGTAAAACATTACATCCGAGGTGTTAGGTTCCCTTAGGTTAGGATATATAACGTTATTGACATATATAATTTTCCCACCGAGAAGTAGGGGCCGTCGCGCCAGGAATGTTGTAAAATATTACGCGCGACATGGTAGGTTGCCTTAGGCTAGTATATATAGCGTTATAAACGTATATAATGTTCCCACCGAGAAGTACTGGCCAGCGCGCCAGGAATGTGGTAAAATATTACATCCGGTATGTTAGGTTGCCTTAGGTTAGGACATATAACGTTATAGACGTATATAATGTTCCCACCCAGAAGTAGGGGCCAACGAGCCAGGAATGTGGTAAAATATTAAATTCGACATGTTAAGTTGTCTTAGGTTAGGATATATAACGTTATAGACGTATATACTGTTCCCAACGAGAAGTAGTTGCCGACGCGCCAGGAATATTGTAAAATATTACATTCGACATGTTAGGTTGTCTCAGCCTAGGACATATAGCGTTAAAGACGTATATAATATTCCCACCGAGAAATAGGGGCCGACACGCCAGGAATGAAGTAAAATATTACGCTCGACATTTTTGGTTGGCTTAAGTTAGGATATATGGCGTTATAGACGTATATAATGTTCCCACCGAGAAGTAGGGGCCGACGAGCCAGGAATGTTGTAAAATATTACGCTCGACATGTTAGGTTGCCTTACGTTATGATATATAGCGATATAGACGTATATAATGTTCCCACCGAGAAGTAGGGGCCGACGAGCCAGGAATGTTGTAAAATATTACGCTCGATATGTTAGGTTGCCTTACGTTATGATATATAGCGATATAGACGTATATAATGTTCCCACCGAGAAGTAGGGGCCGAAGCGCCAGGAATGTAGTAAAATATTACATCCGAGATGTTAGGTTGCCTTAGGCAAGGATATGTACCATTACAGACGTATATAATGTTCCCACCGAGAAGTAGGGGCCGGCGCGCCAGGAATGTAGTAAAATATAACATCCGAGAAGTTAGGTTGCCTTAGGCTAGAATAAGTAACGTTATAGACGTATATAATGTTCCCACCGAGAAGTAGGGGCCGACGAGCCAGGAATGTAGTAAAATATTACATTCGAGATGTTAGGTTGCCTTAGGTTAGGATATATAACGTTATAGACTTATATACTGTTCCCACCGAGAAGTAGGTGCCGACGCGCCAGGACTGTTGTAAAATATTACATCCGAGATGTTAGGATTACCTTAGGCTAGGATATATATCGTTATAGACGTATATAATGTTCCCACCGAGAAGTAGGGGCCGGCGCGCCGGGAATGTAGTAAAATATAACATCCGAGCTGTTAGGTTCCCTTAGGCAAGGATATGTAAAATTACAGACGTATATAATGTTCCCACCGGGAAGTAGGGTCCGGCGCGCCAGGAATGTAGTAAAATATAACATCCGAGAAGTTAGGTTGCCTTAGGCTAGAATAAGTAACGTTATAGACGTATATAATGTTCCCACCGAGAAGTAGGGGCCGACGAGGCAGGAATGTAGTAAAATATTACATCCGAGATGTTAGGTTGCCTTAGGTTAGGATATATAACGTTATAGACGTATATAATGTTCCACCCGAGAAGTAGGGGCCGACGCGCCAGGAATGCAGTAAAATATTACAGTCGACATGTCAGGATTGCCTTAGGCTAGGATATATAATGTTATAGACGTATATGATATTCCCACCGAGAACTACGGGCCTACACGCCAGGAATGTTATCAAATATTACTTCCGAGATGTTAGGTTCCCTTAGGATAGGATATATAACGTTATAGACGTATATAGTGTTCCCACCGACAAGTTGGTGCCGAAGTGACGGGAATGTTGTAAAATATTACATCCGAGATGTTAGGTTGCCTTAGGTTAGGATATATAACGTTATTGACTTATATAATGCTCCCACCGAGAAATAGGTGATGACACGCCAGGAATGTTGTAAAACATTACATCCGAGGTGTTAGGTTCCCTTAGGTTAGGATATATAACGTTATTGACATATATAATTTTCCCACCGAGAAGTAGGGGCCGTCGCGCCAGGAATATTGTAAAATATTACACGCGACATGGTAGGTTGCCTTAGGCTAGTATATATAGCGTTATAAACGTATATAATGTTCCCACCGAGAAGTAGGGGCAGGCGAGCCAGGAATGTTGTTAAATATTACGCTCGACATGTTAGGTTGCCTTATGCTATGATATATAGCGATATAGACGTATATAATGTTCCCACCGAGAAGCAGGGGTCGGCGCGCCAGGAATGTAGTAAAATATTAAGCTCGACATGTTAGGTTGCCTTACGGTATGATATATAGAGATATAGACGTATATAATGTTCCCACCGAGAAGTAGGGGCCGGTGCGCCACGAATGTAGTAAAATATTACGCTCGACATTTTTGGTTGCCTTAAGTTAGGATATATGTCGTTATAGACGTATATAATGTTCCCACCGAGAAGTGGGGGCCGGCGCGCCAGGAATGTAGTAAAATATTACATCCGAGATGTTAGGTTACCTTAGGCTAGGATATGTAAAGTTATAGACGTATATAATGTTCCCACCGAGAAATAGGTGCCGACGTGCCAGGAATGTAGTAAAATATTACATCCGAGATGTTAGGTTGCCTTAGGTTAGGATATATAACGTTATAGACTTATATACTGTTCCCACCGAGAAGTAGGGGCCGACGCGCCAGGAATGTTGTAAAATATTACATCCGAGATGTTAGGATTGCCTTAGGCTAGGATATATGTCCTTATAGACGTATATAATGGTCCCACCGAGAAGTAGGGTCCGAAGTGACGGGAATGTTGTAAAATATCACATCCGAGATGTTAGGTTGCCTTAGGTTAGGATATATAACGTTATTGACTTATATAATGTTCCCACCGAGAAATAGGGGACGACGCCCCAGGAATGATGTAAAATTTTACATTCGACATGTTAGGATTGCCTTAGGCTAGGATATATAACGTTATAGACGTATATACTGTTCCGACCGAGAAGTAGGTGCCGACGCGCCAGGAATGTTGTAAAATATTACGCTCGACAAGTTAGGTTGCCATAGGCTAGGATATATAATGTTAAAGACGTATATAATGTTCCCACCGAGAAATAGGGGCCGACACGCCAGGAATGTTGGAAAATATTACATCCGAGATGTTAGGATTGCCTTACGCTAGGATATATCACGTTATAGACGTATATAATGTTCCCACCGAGGAGTAGGGGCCAACGAGCCAGAAATGTGGGAAAATATTACATTCGACATGTTAAGTTGTCTTAGGTTAGGATATATAACGTTATAGACGTATATAATGTTCCCACCGGAGGTAGAGGCCGACGAGCCAGGGATGTTGTAAAATATTACGCTCGACAAGTTAGGTTGCCTTAGGCTAGGATATATAGCGTTACAGACGTATATAATGTTCCCACCGAAAAGTAGGGGCCGGCGTGCCAGGAATGTAGTAAAATATTACATCCGAGATGTTAGGTTGCCTTAGGCTAGGATATGTAACGTTATAGACGTATATAATGTTCCCACCGAGAACTACAGGCCTACAGGCCAGGAATGTTATCAAATATTACTACCGAGATGTTAGGTTCCCTTAGGTTAGGATATATAACGTTATAGACGTATATAATGTTCCCACCGAGAAGTAGGGGCCGACGAGCCAGGAATGTTGTACAATATTACGCTCGACATGTTAGGTTACCTTAGGCTATGATATATAGCGATATAGACGTATATAATGTTCCCACCGAGAAGTGGGGGCCGGCGCGCCAGGAATGTAGTAAAATATTACGCTCGACATGTTAGGTTCCCTTAGGCTATGATATAATGCGATATAGACGTATATAATGTTCCCACCGAGAAGTGGGGCCCGGCGCGCCAGGAATGTAGTAAGATATTACATCCGAGATGTTAGGTTGCCTTAGGCTAGGATATAAAGCGATATAGACGTATATAATGTTCCCACCGAGAAGTGGGGCAAGGCGCGCCAGGAATGTTGTAAAATATTACATCCGAGATGTTAGGTTGCCTTAGGCTAGGATATGTAAAGTTATAGACGTATATAATGTTCCCACCGAGAAATAGGTGCCGACGTGCCAGGAATGTAGTAAAATATTACATCCGAGATGTTAGGTTGCCTTAGGTTAGGATATATAACGTTATAGACTTATATACTGTTCCCACCGAGAAGTAGGGGCCGACGCGCCAGGAATGTTGTAAAATATTACATTCGACATGTTAAGTTGTCTTAGGTTAGGATATATAACGTTATAGACGTATATACATTTCCCACCGAGAAGTAGTTGCCGACGCGCCAGGAATATTGTAAAATATTATATTCGACATGTTAGGTTGTCTCAGGCTAGGACATGTAGCGTTATAGACATATATAATGTTCCCACCGAGAAATAGATGCCGACACGCCAGGAATGTTGTAAAACATTACATCCGAGGTGTTAGGTTCCCTTAGGTTAGGATATATAACGTTATAGACGTACATAATGTTCCCACCGAGAAGGAGGTGCCGACGCGCCAGGGATGTTGTAAAATATTACATCCAACATGTTATGTAGCCTTAGGTTAGGATATATAACGTTATAGACGTATATACTGTTCCCACCGAGAAGTAGTGGCCGACCCGCCAGGAATATTGTAAAATATTACATTCGACATGTTAGGTTGTCTCAGGCTAGGACATAGAGCGTTAAAGACATATATAATATTCCCACCGAGAAATAGGGGCCGACATGCCAGGATTGTGGTGAAATATTACATTCGACATGTTACGTTGCCTTAGGTTAGGATATATAACGTTATAGACGGATATACTGTTCCCACCGAGAAGTAGGGGCCGACGCGCCAGGAATGTAGTAAAATATTACATCCGAGATGTTAGGTTGCCTTAGGCAAGGATATGTAGCATTATAGACGTATATAATATTCCCACCGAGAAATAGGGGACGACGCCCCAGGAATGATGTAAAATTTTACATTCGACATGTTAGGTTGCCATAGGCTAGGATATATAGAGTTAAAGACGTATATAATGTTCCCACCGAGAAATAGAGGCCGACACGCCAGGAATGTTGTAAAATATTACATCCGAGATGTTAGGATTGCCTTACGCTAGGATATATCACGTTATAGACGTATATAATGTTCCCACCGAGGAGTAGGGGCCAACGAGCCAGAAATGTGGGAAAATATTACATTCGACATGTTAAGTTGCCTTAGGTAAGGATATGTAACGTTATAGACGTATATAATGTTCCCACCGGAGGTAGAGGCCGACGAGTCAGGGATGTTGTAAAATATTACGCTCGACAAGTTAGGTTGCCTTAGGCTAGGATATATAGCGTTACAGACATATATAATGTTCCCACCGAAAAGTAGGGGCCGGCGCGCCAGGAATGTTGTAAGATATCACATCCGAGATGTTAGGTTGCCTTAGGTTAGGATATATAACGTTATAGACGTATATAATGTTCCCACCGAGAAGTAGGGGCCGAAGTGGCGGGAATGTTGTAAAATATTTCATTCGATATGTTAGTTTGCCTTAGGCTAGTATATATAGCGTTGTAGACGTATATAATGTTCCCACCGAGAAGTAGGTGCCGACGCGCCAGGAATGTTGTAAAATATTACATCCGACATGTTAAGTTGCGTTAGGTTAGGATATATAACGTTATAGACGTATATACTGTTCCCACCGAGAAGTAGTTGCCGGCGCGCCAGGAATATTGTAAAATATTACATTCGACATGTTAGGTTGTCTCAGGCTAGGACATACAGCGTTAAAGACGTATATAATATTCCCACCAAGAAATAGGGGCCGACACGCCAGGAATGTAGTAAAATATTACGCTCGACATTTTTGGTTGCCTTAAGTTAGGATATCTGGCGATATATACGTATATAATGTTCCCACGGAGAAGTGGGGGCCGGCGCGCCAGGAATGTAGTAAAATATTAAATCCGAGATGTTAGGTTGCCTTAGGTTAGGATATATGGCGTTATAGACGTATATAATATTCCCACCGATAGGTAGAGGCCGACGAGCCAGGAATGTGGTAAAATTTTACGCTCGACAAGTTAGGTTGCCTTAGGCTAGGATATATAGCGTTACAGACGTATATAATGTTCCCACCGAAAAGTAGGGGCCGGCGCGCCAGGAATGTAGTAAAATATTACATCCGAGATGTTAGGTTGCCTTAGGTTAGGATATATAACGTTATAGACGTATATAATGTTCCCACCGATAGGTAGAGGCCGACGAGCCAGGAATGTGGTAAAATTTTACGCTCGACAAGTTAGGTTGCCTTAGGCCAGGATATATAGCGTTACAGACGTATATAATGTTCCCACCGAAAAGTGGGGGCCGGCGTGCCAGGAATGTAGTAAAATATTACATCCGAGATGTTAGGTTGCCTTAGGCTAGGATATGTAACGTTATAGACGTATATAATGTTCCGACCGAGAAGTAGGGGCCAACGAGCCAGGAATGTGGTGAAATATTACATTCGACATGTTACGTTGCCTTAGGTTAGGATATATAACGTTATAGACGGATATACTGTTCCCACCGAGAAGTAGGGGCCGACGAGCCAGGAATGTTGTAAAATATTACGCTCGACATGCTAGGTTGCCTTACGCTAGGATATATAGCGTTACAGACGTATATAATGTTCCCACCGAAAAGCAGGGGCCGGCGCGCCAGGAATGTAGTATAATATTACATCCGAGATGTTAGGTTGCCTTAGGCTAGGATATGTAACGTTATAGACGTATATAATGTTCCGACCGAGAAGTAGGGGCCAACGAGCCAGGAATGTGGTGAAATATTACATTCGACATGTTACGTTGCCTTAGGTTAGGATATATAACGTTATAGACGGATATACTGTTCCCACCGAGAAGTAGGGGCCGACGAGCCAGGAATGTTGTAAAATATTACGCTCGACATGCTAGGTTGCCTTAGGCTAGGATATATAGCGTTACAGACGTATATAATGTTCCCACCGAAAAGCAGGGGCCGGCGCGCCAGGAATGTTGTAAAATATTACATCCGAGATGTTAGGTTCCCTTAGGTTAGGATATATAACGTTATAGACGTATATAATGTTCCCACCGAGAAGTAGGGGCCGACGTTCCAGGAATGTAGTAAAATATTACATCCGAGATGTTAGGTTGCCTTAGGTTAGGATATATAACGTTATAGACGTATATAATGTTCCACCCGAGAAGTAGGGGCCGACGCGCCAGGAATGCTGTAAAATGTTGCATTCGACATGTTAGGATTGCCTTAGGCTAGGATATATAACGTTATAGACGTATATGATGTTCCCACCGAGAACTACGGGCCTACAGGCCAGGAATGTTATCAAATATTACTACCGAGATGTTAGGTTCCCTTAGGTTATGATATATAACGTTATAGACGTATATAATGTTCCAACCGAGAAGTAGGGGCCGACGAGCTAGGAATGTAGTAAAATATTACATTCGAGATGTTAGGTTGCCTTGGGTTGGGATATATAGCGTTATAGACGTATATAATGTTCCCACCGAGAAGTAGGGGCCGACGAGCTAGGAATGTAGTAAAATATTACATCCGAGATGTTAGGTTGCCTTAGGTTAGGATATATAACGTTATAGACTTATATACTGTTCCCACCGAGAAGTAGGTGCCGACGCGACAGGAATGTTGTAAAATATTACATCCGAGATGTTAGGATAACCTTAGGCTAGGATATATAACGTTATAGACGTATATAATGTTCCCACCGAGAAGTAGGGGCCGGCGCGCCGGGAATGTAGTAAAATATAACATCCGAGATGTTAGGCTGCCTTAGGCTAGGATATATAACGTTATAGACGTATATAACGTTCCCACCGAGAAGTAGGTGCCGAAGTGACGGGAATGTTGTAAAATATTACATTCGACATGTTAGTTTGCCTTAGGCTAGGATATATAGCGTTATAGACTTATATAATGTTCCCACCGAGAAGTAGTGGCCGACGTGCCAGGAATGTAGTAAAATATTACATCCGAGATGTTAGGTTGCCTTAGGTTAGGATATATAACGTTATAGACGTATATAATGTTCCCGCCGAGAAATAGGGGCCGACACTCCAGGAATGTTGTAAAACATCACATCCGAGGTGTTAGGTTCCCTTAGGTTAGGATATATAACGTTATAGACGTATATAATGTTCCCACCGAGAAGGAGGTGCCGACGCGCATGGAATGTTGTAAAATATTACGTTCGACATGTTAGGTTGCCTTACGTTATGATATATAGCGATATAGACGTATATAATGTTCCCACCGAGAAGTGGAGGCCGGCGGGCCAGGAATGTAGTAAGATATTACATCCGAGATGTTAGGTTGCCTCAGGCTAGGATATGTAAAGTTATAGACGTATATAATGTTCCCAGCGAGAAGTAGGGGCCAGCGCGCCAGGAATGTTGTAAACCATTACATCCGAGGTGTTAGGTTGCACTAGGCTGGGATATATAGCGTTATAGGCGTATATAATTTTCCCACCGAGAAGTAGGGGCCGACGAGCCAGGAATGTTGTAAAATATTACGCTCGACATGTTAGGTTGCCTTACGTTATGATATATAGCGATATAGACGTATATAATGTTCCCACCGAGAAGTAGGGGCCGGCGCGCCAGGAATGTAGTAAAATATTACATCCGAGATGTTAGGTTGCCTTAGGTAAGGATATGTAGCATTATAGACGTATATAATGTTCCCACCGAGAAGTAGGGGCCGGCGCGCCAGGAATGCTGTAAAATATTGCATTCGACATGTTAGGATTGCCTTAGGCTAGGATATATATCCTTATAGACGTATATAATGTTCCCAGCGAGAAGTAGGGTCCGAAGTGACGGGAATGTTGTAAAATATCACATCCGAGATGTTAGGTTGCCTTAGGTTAGGATATATAACGTTATTGACTTATATAATGTTCCCACCGAGAAATAGGGGACGACGCCCCAGGAATGATGTAAAATTTTACATTCGACATGTTAGGATTGCCTTAGGCTAGGACATATAACGTTATAGACGTATATACTGTTCCGACCGAGAAGTAGGTGCCGACGCGCCAGGAATGTTGTAGAATATTACGCTCGACATGTTAGGTTCCCTTAGGCTATGATATAAAGCGATATAGACGTATATAATGTTCCCACCGAGAAGTGGGGGCCGGCGCGCCAGGAATGTAGTAAAATATTACATCCGAGATGTTAGGTTGCCTTAGCTTAGGATATATAACGTTATAGACGTATATAACCTTCCCACCGATAGGTAGAGGCCGACGAGCCAGGAATGTGGTAAAATTTTACGCTCGACTAGTTAGGTTGCCTTAGGCTAGGATATATAGCGTTACAGACGTATATAATGTTCCCACCGAAAAGTAGGGGCCGTCGAGCCAGGAATGTGGTAAAATTTTACGCTCGACAAGTTAGGTTGCCTTAGGCTAGGATATATAGCGTTACAGACGTATATAATGTTCCCACCGAAAAGTAGGGGCCGGCGCGCCAGGAATGTAGTAAAATATTACATCCGAGATGTTAGGTTGTCTTAGGCTAGGATATGTAACGTTATAGACGTATATAATGTTCCCACCGAGAAGTAGGGGCCGAAGTGACGGGAATGTTGTAAAATATTACATCCGAGATGTTAGGTTGCCTTAGGTTAGGATATATAACGTTATTTACTTATATAATGTTCCCACCGAGAAATAGGGGCCGACGCCACAGGAATGTTGTAAAATATTACGCTCGACATATTAAGTTGCCTTAGGTTAGGATATACAATGTTATAGACGTATATAATGTCCCCACCGAGAAGTATGAACCAAACCGAACGGGGTTCTGTAAAACATTACCGCCGAGGTGCTAGATGGGTTAGGTTAGGTTATATTACGTTATGGACGTATATAATGTTCCCACCGAGAAGTAGGGGCCGACCCGCCAGGTATTTTGGAAAATACTACATCCGAGATGTTAGGTTGCCTTAGGTTAGGGTATATAACGTTATAGACGTATATAATGTCCTCACCGAGAAGTATGAGCCAACACGACCGGGATTCCGTAAAACATTATCACCGAGCGGCAAAATGTGTTAGGTTAAGTTATTTTACGATATAGACGTATATAGTGTGCCTACCGAGAAGTTGGGCCGATCCGCCAGGTATTTTGGAAAATACTATATCCGAGATGTTAGGTTGCCTTAGGTTAGCACATATAACGTTATAGACGTATATAATGTCCGCACCGTGACGTACGGGGCGACACGAACGGGATTCTGTGAAACATTACCAGCGAGGGTCTAGATGGGTTAGGTTAGGTTATATTACGATATAGACTTATATAATGTTCCCATCGAGATGTAGGTTCAGCCCGCCAGGAATGTTGTAAAATACTACATTCGATATGTTAAGTTGCCTTAGGTTAGGATATATAACGTTATAGACGTATAGAATGATCGCACCGAGACGTACGGGACGACACGAACGGGATTCTGTAAAACATTACCGCCGAGGTGCTAGATGGGTTAGGTTAGGATATATTACGTTATAGACGTATATAATGTTCCCACCGAGAAGTAGGGGCCGACCCGCCAGGTATTTTGGAAAATACTACATCCGAGATGTTAGGTTGTCTTAGGTTAGGATATATAACGATATAGACGTATATAATCTCCGCACCGTGACGTACGGGGCGACACGAGCGGGATTCTGTGAAACATTACCAGCGAGGGTCTAGATGGGTTAGGTTAGGTTATATTACGATATAGACTTATATAATCTCCATACCGAGAAGTGGGGCTGACCAGCCAGGAATGTTGTAAAATACTGCATCCGAGATGTTAGGTTGCCTTAGGTTAGGATATATAACGTTATAGACGTATATAATGTCCGCACCGTGATGTACTGGGCGACACGAACGGGATTCTGTGAAACAATACCAGCGAGGGTCTAAATGGGTTAGGTTAGGTTACATTACGATATAGACTTATATAATGACCCTACCGAGAAGTGGGGCCGACCCGCCAGGAATGTTGTGAAATACTACATTCGAGATGTTAGGTTGGCTTCGGGTGGGATATACACTGTTATAGACCTATATAATGTCCCCACTGAGGAATGTGAACCAACCCGAACGGGATTCTGTAAAACATTACCGCCGAGAAGCTAGATGGGTTAGGTTAGGTTATATTACGTTATGGACGTATATAATGTTCCCACCGAGAAGTAGGGGCCGACCCGCCAGGTATTTTGGAAAATACTATATCCGAGATGTTAGGTTGCCTTAGGTTAGCATATATAACGTTATAGACGTATATAACGTCCGCACCGTGACGTACGGGGCGAGACGAACGGGATTCTGTGAAAGCTTACCAGCGAGGGTCTAGATGGGTTAGGTTAGGTTATATTACGATATAGACTTATATAATCTCCATACCGAGAAGTGGGGCTGACCCGCCAGGAATGTTGTAAAATACTGCATCCGAGATGTTAGGTTGCCTTAGGTTAGGATATTTAACGTTATAGACGCATACAATGTCCCCGCCGAGACGAACGGGACGACACGAACTGGATTCTGTAAAACATTACCAGCGAGGGGCTAGATGGGTTAGGTTAGGTTATATTACGATATAGACGTATATTATGTTCCCACCGAGAATTTGGGGCCGACCCGCCAGGAATGTTGTAAAATACTACATTCGAGATGTTAGATTGCCTTAGGTTAGTATGTATAACGTTATAGACTGATATAATTTCGGCACCGAGACGTACGGCACGAAACGAACGAGATTCTGTAAAACATTACCAGCGAAGGTCTAGATGGGTTAGGCTAGGTTATATTACGATATAGACGTATATAATGTTCCCACCGAGAAGTAGGGGCCGACGCGCCAGGAATGTAGGAATATACTACATCCGAGATATTAGGTTGCCTTAGGTTAGCATATGTAGCGTTATAGTCGTATATAATGTTACCACAGAGAAGTAGGGGCCGACGTGCCAGGAATGTAGTAAAATATTACATCCGAGAAGTTAGGTTGCCTTAGGTTAGGATATGTAACGCTATAGACGTATATAATCTTCCCGCCTAGAAGTAGGGGCCGAAGATACAGGAATGTTGTAAAATATTACGCTCGACATGTTAGGTTGCCTTAGGCTAGGATATATAGAGTTATAGACGTATATAATGTTCCCACCGAGAAGTAGGGGCCGACGTGCCAGGCATGTAGTAAAATATTACATCTGAGATGTTAGGATGCCTTAGGTTAGGATATATAACGTTATAGACGTATATAATGTTCCCTCCTAGAACGAAGTGCCGACACGCCAGGAATATAGTAAAATACTACATCCGAGATATTCGGTTGCCTTAGGCTAGGATATTTAACGTTATAGGCGTATATAATGTTACCACAGAGAAGTAGGGGCCGACGTGCCAGGAATATAGTAAAATATTACATCCGAGATGTTATGTTGCCTTAGGTCAGGATATATAGCGCTATAGACGTATATAATTTTCCCGCCGAGAATAAGGGGGCGACGTGCAAGGAATGTAGTAAAATATACGATCGACATGTTAGGTTGCCTTAGGCTGGGATACATAACGGTATATACGTATATAATGTTCCCACCGAGAAGTAGTGGCCGACGCGCCAGGAATGTTGTAAAGTATTACATTCAAAATGTTAGGTTGCCTTAGGCTAGGATATATAGCGTTATAGACGTATATAATGTTCCCAAAGAGAAGTAGGGTCCGACGCGCTAGGAATGTTGTAAAATATTACATTCGACATGTTAATTTGCCTTAGGCTAGGACATATAGCGTTATAGACGTATATAATGTTCCCACCGAGAAGTAGGGTCCCACGTGCCGGAAATGTCGTAAAATATTACATCCGAGATGTTAGGTTGCCTAAGGTTAGGATATATGACGTTATAGACATATATAATGTTCCCACATAGAACTAAGGGCCGACACGCCAGTATTGTTGTAAAATATTACATCCGAGATGTTAGGTTGCATTAGGTTGGGATATATTACGTTATAGACTTATATAATGTTCCCACCGAGAAGTAGGTGCCGACGCGAAAAGAATGTTGTAAAATATTACTTCGGATATGTTAGGTTGCCTTAGGCTAGGATATATAACGTTATAGACGTATATTATGTTCCCACCGAGAAGTAGGGTCCGACAGGCCAGGAATGTTGTAAAATATTACATGCCATATGTTTGGTTGCCTTAGGTTAGGGTATATAACCTTACAGACGTATATGATGTTCCCACCGAGAAGTAGGTACCGACATGCCAGGAATGTTGCAAAATATTATGCTCAACATGTTAGGTTCCGTTAGGCTAGGATTTATAGCGTTATAGAGGTATATAATGTTCCAACCGAGAAGTAGGGGCCGACGTGCCAGGAATGTTGTGAAATATTACATTCGACATGTTAGGTTGCCTTAGGCTAGGATATATAGCGTTATAGACGTATATAATGTTACTACAGAGAAGTAGGTGTCGACGAGCCAGGAATGTTGTGAAATATACGCTCGACATGCTAGGTTACCTTAGGCTAGGATACATAACGTTATAGACGTATAGAAAGTTCCCACCGAGATATAGGGACCGACATGCCAGGAATGTTTAAAATATTACATCCGAGATGTTATGTTGCCCTAGGTTAGGCTATATATCGTTATAGACGTATAGAATGTTTCACACCGAGAAGTAGGGTCCGACATGCCAGGAATGTTGTAAAATATTACATCCGAGATGGTAGGATGCTTTAGGTTAGGATATATATCATTATAGATGTATATAATGTTCCCACCGAGACGTGGGGATCGACGTGCCAGGAATCTTGTAAAATATTGCATCCCAGATGTTAGGTTGCGTTAGGTTAGGATATACAGCGATATAGACGTATATAATGTCCCCATCGAGAAGCAGGCGACGACACGCCAGGAGTGTTTAAAATATCACATCCGAGATGTTATGTTGCCTTAGGGTAGGATATATTACGTTATAGACGTATATAATGTTCCCACCGAGACTTAGGGACCGACATGCCAGCAATGTTGTAAAATATTACACCCGAGATGTTAGGTTCCCTTAGGTTAGGATATACAACGTTATAGACGTATAGAATGTTCCGACCGCGACGTACGGGCCGACGCGTCAGGAATGTTGTAAAATATTACACCCGAGATGTTAGGTTGCCTTAGGTTAGGATATACAACGTTATAGATGTATATAATGTCCCCTACGAGAAGTAGGCGACGACACGCCATGAATGTTGTAAAATATTACATTCGACAAGTTAGGTTGCTTTAGGCTAGGATATATAACGTTATAGACGTATATAATGTTCCCGCCGAGAAATAGGGACCGACGCGTCAGGAATGTTCTAAAATATTACACCCGATATGTAAGGTTCCCTTAGGGTAGGATATACAACGTTATAGACGTATAGAATGTTCCCACCGAGAAATAGGGGCGGACGCGTCAGGAATGTTGTAAAATATTACACCCGAGATGTTAGGTTCTCTTAGGTTAGGATATACAACGTTATAGACGTATAGAATGTTCCCACCGAGAAGTAGGGACCGACATGCCAGGAATGTTGTAAAATATTACATCCGAGATGTTAGGTTGCCTTAGGTTAGGATACATATCGTTATAGATGTATATAATGTCCCCACCGAGACGTAGGGACCTACATGCCAGGAATGTTGTCAAATATTACATCCGAGATGTTAGGTTGCCATAGGCTAGGATATATAACGTTATAGACGTATATAATGTTTCCACCGAGAAATAGGGTCCAACGCGACAGGAATGTTGTAAAATATTACACCCGAGATGTTAGGTTCCCTTACGTTAGGATATACAACGTTATAGACGTCTAGAATGTTCCCACCGAGAAGTATGGACCAACATGCCAGGAATGTTGTAAAATATTACATTCGACAAGTTAGGTTGCTTTAGGCTAGGATATATAACGTTATAGACGTATATAATGTTCCCACCGAGAAATAGGGACCGACGCTTCAGGAATGTTCTAAAATATTACACCCGAGATGTTAGGATCCCTTAGGTTAGGATATACAACGTTATAGACGTATATAATGTCCCCACAGAGAGGTACGGGCGGACACGCCTGGAATGCTGTAAAATATTACATCCGAGATGTTAGGTTGCGTTAGGTTAGGATGTACAGCGTTATAAACGTATATAATGTCCCCATCGAGAAGTAGGGACCGACATGCCAGGAATGTTGTAAAATATTACATCCGAGATGTAAGGTTCCCTTAGGTTAGGATATATATCGTTATAGACTTATATAACGTTCCCACCGAGACGTAGGGACCGACATGCCTGGAATGTTGTAAAATATTACATCCCAGATGTTAGGTTGCGTTAGGTTAGGATATACAACGTTATAGACGTATATAAAGTCCCCATCGAGAAGCAGGCGACGACACGCCAGGAATGTTGTAAAATATAACATCCGAGATGTTAGGTTGCCTTAGGTTAGGATACATATCGTTATAGACGTATATAATGTCCCCACCGAGACGTAGGGACCGACATGCCAGCAATGTTGTAAAATACTACACCCGAGATGTTAGGTTCCCTTAGGTTAGGATATACAACGTTATAGACGTATATAATGTTCCCACCGAGAAATAGGGGCCGACGCGTCAGGAATGTTGTAAAATATTACACCCGAGATGTTAGGTTCCCTTAGGTTAGGATATACAACGTTATAGACGTATAGAATGTTCCCACCGAGACGTAGGGACCGGCATGCCAGGAATGTTGTAAAATGTTACATCCCAGATGTTAGGTTGCTTTAGGTTAGGATATACAACGTTATAGACGTATATAATATCCCCATCGAGAAGCAGGCGACGACACGCCAGGAATGTTGTAAAATATGACATCCGAGATGTTATGTTGCCTTAGGTTAGGATATGTATCGTTATAGACGTATATAATGTTCCCACCGAGACGTGGGGACCGACATGCCAGGAATCTTGTAAAATATTACATCCCAGATGCTAGGTTGCTTTAGGTTAGGATATACGACGTTATAGACGTATATAATGTCCCCATCGAGAAGCGGGCGACGACACGCCAGGAATGTTGTAAAATATTACATTCGACATGTTAGGTAGCCTTAGGCTAGGACATATATCGTTATAGACGTATACAATGTTCCCACCGAGAAGTAGGGTCCGACATGCCAGGAATGTTGTAAAATATTACATTCGAGATGTTAGGTTGCCTTAGGTTAGCATATACAACGTTATAGACGTATAGAATGTTCCCACCGAGACGTAGGGACCGTCATGCCAGCAATGTTGTAAAATAGTACACCCGAGATGTTAGGTTCCCTTAGGTTAGCATATACAACGTTATAGACGTATATAATGTCCCCACCAAGAAGTACGGGCGGACACTCCAGGAATGCTGTAAAATATTACATCCGAGATGTTAGGTTGCCTTAGGCTAGGATATATACCGTTATAGTCGTATGTAATGTTACCACCGAGAACTACGGGCCGACACGGCAGGAATGATGTAAAATATTACATTCGACATGTTAGGTCGCCATAGGCTAGGATATATAACGTTATAGAGGTATATAATGTTCCCACCGAGAAATAGGGGCCGACACGCCAGGAAAGTTGACAACTATTACATCCGAGATGTTAGGTTGCCTTAGGTTAGGATATATATCGTTATAGACGTATATAATGTCCCCTCCGAGACGCAGGGACCGACATGCCAGCAATGTTGTAAAATATTACACCCGAGATGTTAGGTTCCCTTAGGTTAGGATATACAACGTTACAGACGTATAGAATGTTCCGACCGCGACGTACGGGCCGACGCGTCAGGAATGTTGTAAAATATTACACCCGAGATGTTAGGTTGCCTTAGGTTAGGATATACAACGTTATAGATGTATATAATGTCCCCTACGAGAAGTAGGCGACGACACGCCATGAATGTTGTAAAATATTACATTCGACAAGTTAGGTTGCTTTAGGCTAGGATATATAACGTTATAGACGTATATAAGGTTCCCACCGAGAAATAGGGACCGACGCGTCAGGAATGTTCTAAAATATTACACCCGATATGTTAGGTTCCCTTAGGGTAGGATATACAACGTTATAGACGTATAGAATGTTCCCACCGAGAAATAGGGGCGGACGCGTCAGGAATGTTGTAAAATATTACACCCGAGATGTTAGGTTCTCTTAGGTTAGGATATACAACGTTATAGACGTATAGAATGTTCCCACCGAGAAGTAGGGACCGACATGCCAGAAATGTAAAATATTACATCCGAGATGTTAGGTTGCCTTAGGTTAGGATATACAACGTTATAGATGTATATAATGTCCGCTACGAGAAGTAGGCGACGACACGCCATGAATGTTGTAAAATATTACATTCGACAAGTTAGGTTGCTTTAGGCTAGGATATATAACGTTATAGACGTATATAATGTTCCCACCGAGAAATAGGGACCGACGCGTCAGGAATGTTCTAAAATATTACACCCGATATGTTAGGTTCCCTTAGGGTAGGATATACAACGTTATAGACGTATAGAATGTTCCCACCGAGAAATAGGGGCGGACGCGTCAGGAATGTTGTAAAATATTACACCCGAGATGTTAGGTTCTCTTAGGTTAGGATATACAACGTTATAGACGTATAGAATGTTCCCACCGAGAAGTATGGACCAACATGCCAGGAATGTTGTAAAATATTACATTCGACAAGTTAGGTTGCTTTAGGCTAGGATATATAACGTTATAGACGTATATAATGTCCCCATCGAGAAGCAGGCGACGGCACGCCATGAATGTTGTCAAATATTACATCCGAGATGTTATGTTGCCTTACGTTAGGGTATGTAACGTTATAGACGTGTATAATGTTCCCACCGAAAAGTAGGATCCGACGCGACAGGAATGTTGTAAAATATTACATCCGAGATATTAGGTTGCCTTCGGTTAGGATATATATCGTTATAGACGTATATTATATTCCCACCGAAAAGTACGGGCTAACACGCCAGGAATGTTGTCAATTATTACATCCGAGATGTTAGGTTGCCTTAGGCTAGGATATATAACGTTATAGACGTATATAATATTACCACGGAGAACTACGGGGCGAAATGCCAGGAATGTTCTAAAATTTTACATCCGAGATGATAGGTTCCCTTAGGTTAGGATATACAACGTTATAGACGTATAGAATGTTCCCACAGAGACGTAGGTACCGACATGCCAGGAATGTTGTAAAATATTACATCCCAGACGTTAGGTTGCGTTAGGTTAGGATATACAACGTTATAGACGTATATAATGTCCTCATCGAGAAGCAGGCGACGACACGCCAGGAATGTTGTAAAATTTGACATCCGAGATGTTATGTTGCCTTACGTTAGGATATGTAACGTTATAGACGCATATAATGTTCCCACCGGAAAGTAGCAGCCGACGCGCCAGGAATGTTGTAAAATATTACATCCGAGATGTTAGGTTGCCTTAGGCTAGGATATATAACGTTATAGACGTATATAATGTTCCCACCGAGAAATAGGGGCGGACGCGTCAGGAATTTTGTAAAATATTACACCCGAGATGTTTGGTTGCGTTAGGTTAGGATTTACAACGTTATAGACGTATATAATGTCCCCATCGAGAAGCAGGCGACGGCACGCCATGAATGTTGTCAAATATTACATCCGAGATGTTATGTTGCCTTACGTTAGGGTATGTAACGTTATAGACGTGTATAATGTTCCCACCGAAAAGTAGGATCCGACGCGACAGGAATGTTGTAAAATATTACATCCGAGATGTTAGGATGCCTTCGGTTAGGATATATATCGATATAGACGTATATGATGTTCCCACCGAGATGTACGGGCCGACACGCCAGGAATGTTGTCAAATATTACATCCGCGATGTTAGGTTGCCTTCGGTCAGGATATATATCGCTATAGACATATATGATTTTCCCAACGAGATGTACGGACCGACACGCCAGGAATGTTGTCAAATATTACATCCGAGATGTTAGGTTGCCTTACGACAGGATATATAACGTTATGGACGTATATAACGTTCCCACCGAAAAGTAGGAGCCGAAGCGCCAGGAATGTTGTAAAATATTACATCCGAGATGTTAGGTTGCCTTCGGTAAGGATATATATCGCTATAGACGTATATGATGTTCCCACCGAGAAATAGGGGCCGACACGCCAGGAAAGTTGCCAACTATTACATCCGAGATGGTAGGTTGCCTTAGGTTAGGATATATAACGTTATAGACGTATATAATGTTCCCACTGAGAAATAGGGACCGACGCGTCAGGAATGTTCTAAAATATTACACCCGATACGTTAGGTTCCCTTAGGTTAGGATATACAACGTTATAGACGTATAGAACGTTCCCACCGAGAAATAGGGCCCGACGCGTCAGAAATGTTGTAAAATATTACACCAGAGATGTTTGGTTCTCTTAGGTTAGGATGTACAACGTTATAGACGTATAGAATGTTCCCACCGAGAAGTAGGGACCGACATGCCAGGAATGTTGTAAAATATTACATCCGAGATGTTAGGTTGCCTTAGGTTAGGATACATATCGTTATAGACGTATATAATGTCCCCACCGAGACGTAGGGACCGACATGCCAGCAATGTTGTAAAATAGTACACCCGAGATGTTATGTTCCCTTAGGTTAGCATATACAACGTTATAGACGTATATAATGTCCCCACCAAGAAGTACGGGCGGACACGCCAGGAATGCTGTAAAATATTACATCCGAGATGTTAGGTTGCCTTAGGCTAGCATATATACCGTTATAGTCGTATGTAATGTTACCACCGAGAACTACGGGCCGACACGGCAGGAATGATGTAAAATATTACATTCGATATGTTAGGTCGCCTTAGGCTAGGATATATAACGCTATGGACGTGTATAATGTTCCCACCGAGAAATAGGGGCCGACGGGTCAGGAATCTTGTAAAATGTTACACCTGAGATGTTAGGTTCCCTTAGGTTAGGATATACAACGTTATAGACGTATAGAATGTTCAAACCGAGAAGTAGGGATCGACGTGCCAGGAATTTTGTAAAATATTACATCCCAGATGTTAGGTTCCCTTAGGTTAGGATATATATCGTTATAGACGTATATAATGTTCCCACCGAGACGTAGGGACCGACATGCCAGGAATGTTGTAAAATATTACATCCGAGATGTTAGGTTGCCTTAAGTTAGGATACATATCGTTATAGACGTATATAATGTCCCCACCGAGACGTAGGGACCGACATGCCAGCAATGTTGTAAAATAGTACACCCGAGATGTTAGGTTCCCTTAGGTTAGCATATACAACGTTATAGACGTATATAATGTCCCCACCAAGAAGTTCGGGCGGACACGCCAGGAATGCTGTAAAATATTACATCCGAGATGTTAGGTTGCCTTAGGCTAGCATATATACCGTTATAGACGTATGTAATGTTACCACCGAGAACTACGGGCCGACACGGCAGGAATGATGTAAAATATTACATTCGACATGTTACGTTGCCATAGGCTAGGATATATAACGTTATAGAGGTATATAATGTTCCCACCGAGAAATAGGGGCCGACACGCCAGGAAAGTTGCCAACTATTACATCCGAGATGTTAGGTTGCCTTAGGTTAGGATATACAACGTTATAGATGTATATAATGTCCCCATCGAGAAGTAGGCGACGACACGCCAGGAATGTTTTAAAATATTACATTCGACATGTTAGGTTGCCTTAGGCTAGGAGATATATCGTTATAGACGTATACATTGTTTCCACCGAGAAGTAGGGACCGACATGCCAGGAATGTTGTAAAATATTACATCCGAGATGTTAGGTTGCTTTAGGTTATGATATATATCGTTATAGACGTATATAATGTTCCCACCGAGACGTGGGGACCGACATGCCAGGAATCATGTAAAATATTACATCCCAGATGTTAGGTTGCTTTAGGTTAGGATATACAACGTTATAGACGTATATAATGTCCCCATCGAGAAGCGGGCGGCGACACGCCAGGAATGTTGTAAAATAATACATCCGAAATGTTATGTTGCCTTACGACAGGATATATAACGTTATAGACGTATATAACGTTCCCACCGGAAAGTAGGAGCCGACGCGCCAGGAATGTTGTAAAATATTACACCCGAGATGTTAGGTACCCTTAGGTTAGGACATATAACGTTATAGATGTATATAATGTCCGCATCCAAAAGTAGGCGACGACACGCCAGGAATGTTGGAAAATATTAAATCCCAGATGTTAGGTTGCGTTAGGTTAGTATATACAACGTTATAGACGTATATAATGTCCCCATCGAGAAGCAGGCGACGACACGCCAGAATGTTGTAAAATATTACATCCGAGATGTTAGGTTGCCTTAGGTTAGGATATACAACGTTATAGATGTATATCATGTCCCCATCGAGAAGTAGGCGACGACACGCCAGGATTGTTGTAAAATATTACATTCGACAAGTTAGGTTGCCGTAGGCTAGGATATATAACGTTATAGACGTATATAATGTTCCCACCGAGAAATAGGGACCGACGCGTCAGGAATGTTGTAAAACATTACATCCGAGATGTTAGGTTCCCTTAGGTTAGGATATATAACGTTATAGATGTATATAATGTCCCCATCCAGAAGTAGGCGACGACACGCCAGGAATGTAGTAGAATGTTACATCCCAGATGTTAGGTTGCGTTAGGTTAGAATATACAAAGTTATAGACGTATATAATGTCCCCATCGAGAAGCAGGCGACGACACGACAGGAATGTTGTAAAATATTACATTCGACATGTTAGGCTGCCTTAGGCTAGGATATATATCATTATAGACGTATACAATGTTCCCACCGAGAAGTAGGGCCCGACATGCCAGGAATGTTGTAAAATATTACATCCGAGATGTAAGGTTCCCTTAGGTTAGGATATATATCGTTATAGACGTATATAATGTTCCCACCGAGAAGTAGGGACCGACATGCCAGGAATGCTGTAAAATATTACATTCGAGATGTTAGGTTGCCTTAGGTTAGGATATACAACGTTATAGATGTATATAATGTCCCCGTCGAGAAGTAGGCGACGACACGCCAGGAATGTTGTAAAATATTACATTCGACATGTTAGGTTGCCTTAGGTTAGGATATATATCGTTATAGACCTATACATTGTTTCCACCGAGAAGTAGGGACCGACATGCCAGGAATGATGTAAAATATTACATTCGACATGTTAGGTTGCCTTAGGCTAGGAGATATATCGTTATAGACGTATACATTGTTTCCACCGAGAAGTAGGGACCGACATGCCAGGTATGTTGTAAAATATTACATCCGAGATGTTAGGTTGCTTTAGGTTATGATATATATCGTTATAGACGTATATAATGTTCCCACCGAGACGTGGGGACCGACATGCCAGGAATCATGTAAAATATTACATCCCAGATGTTAGGTTGCTTTAGGTTAGTATATACAACGTTATAGACGTATATAATGTCCCCATCGAGAAGCGGGCGGCGACACGCCAGGAATGTTGTAAAATAATACGTCCGAGATGTTATGTTGCCTTACGACAGGATATATAACGTTATAGACGTATATAACGTTCCCACCGGAAAGTAGGAGCCGACGCGCCAGGAATGTTGTAAAATATTACATCCGAGATATTAGGTTGCCTTCGTTTAGTATATATATCGCTATAGACGTATATGATGTTCCCACCGAGAAGTACGCGCTAACACGCCAGGAATGTTGTCATATATTACATCCGAGATGTTAGGTTGCCTTAGGCTAGGATATATAACGTTATAGACGTATACAATATTCCCACCGAGAAATAGCGGCCGACGCTTCAGGAATGTTGTAAAATATTACACCCGAGATGTTAGGTACCCTTAGGTTAGGACATATAACGTTATAGATGTATATAATGTCCGCATCCAAAAGTAGGCGACGACACGCCAGGAATGTTGGAAAATATTAAATCCCAGATGTTAGGTTGCGTTAGGTTAGTATATACAACGTTATAGACGTATATAATGTCCCCATCGAGAAGCAGGCGACGACACGCCAGAATGTTGTAAAATATTACATCCGAGATGTTAGGTTGCCTTAGGTTAGGATATACAACGTTATAGATGTATATAATGTCCCCATCGAGAAGTAGGCGACGACACGCCAGGATTGTTGTAAAATATTACATTCGACATGTTAGGTTGCCGTAGGCTAGGATATATAACGTTATAGACGTATATAATGTTCCCACCGAGAAATAGGGACCGACGCGTCAGGAATGTTGTAAAACATTACATCCGAGATGTTAGGTTGCCTTAGGCTAGGATATATAACGTTATAGACGTATACAATATTCCCACCGAGAAATAGCGGCCGACGCGTCAGGAATGTTGTAAAATATTACACCTAAGATGTTAGGTTCCCTTAGGTTAGGATATATAACGTTATAGATGTATATAATGTCCCCATCCAGAAGTAGGCGACGACACGCCAGGAATGTAGTAAAATGTTACATCCCAGATGTTAGGTTGCGTTAGGTTAGAATATACAACGTTATAGACGTATATAATGTCCCCATCGAGAAGCAGGCTACGACACGACAGGAATGTTGTAAAATATTACATTCGACATGTTAGGTTGCCTTAGGCTAGGATATATTTCGTTATAGACGTATACAATGTTCCCACCGAGAAGTAGGGACCGACATGCCCGGAATGTTGTAAAATATTACATCCGAGATGTAAGGTTCCCTTAGGTTAGGATATATATCGTTATAGACGTATATAACGTTCCCACCGAGACGTAGGGACCGACATGCCAAGAATGTTGTAAAATATTACATCCGAGATGTTATGTTGCCATACGTTAGGATATGTAACGTTATAGACGTGTATAATGTTCCCACCGAAAAGTAGCAGCCGAAGCGCCAGGAATGTTGTAAAATATTACATCCGAGATGTTAGGTTGCCTTAGGTTAGGATATATATCGTTATAGACGTATATAATGTTCCCACCGAGACGTAGGGACCGACATGCCAGGAATGTTTTAAAATATTACATCCCAGATGTTAGGTTGCGTTAGGTTAGGATATACAACGTTACAGACGGATATAATGTCCCCATCGAGAAGCAGGCGACGACACGCCAGGAATGTTGTAAAATATTACATTCTACAAGTTAGGTTGCCTTAGGCTAGGATATATTTCGTTATAGACGTATACAATGTTCCCACCGAGAAGTAGGGCCCGACATGCCAGGAATGTTGTAAAATATTACATCCGAGATGTAAGGTGCCCTTAGGTTAGGATATATATCGTTATAGACGTATTCAACGTTCCCACCGAGACGTAGGGACCGACATGCCAGGAATGTTGTAAAATATTACATCCCAGATGTTAGGTTGCGTTAGGTTAAGGTATACAACGTTATAGACGTTTATAAAGTGCCCATCGAGAAGCAGGCGACGACACCCCAGGAATGTTGTAAAATATTACATCCCAGATGTTAGGTTGCTTTAGGTTAGGATATACAACGTTATAGACGTATATAAAGTCCCCATCGAGAAGCAGGCGACGACACGCCAGGAATTTTGTAAAATATAACATCCGAGATTTTATGTTGCCATACGTTAGGATATGTAATGTTATAGCCGTATATAATGTTCCCTCCGAAAAGTAGCAGCCGAAGCGCCAGGAATGTTTTAAAATATTACATCCGAGATGTTAGGTTGCCTTAGGTTAGGATATATATCGTTATAGACGTATATAATGTTCCCACCGAGACGTTGGGACCGACATGCCAGGAATGTTTTAAAATATTACATCCCAGATGTTAGCTTGCGTTAGGTTAGGATATACAACGTTATAGACGTATATAATGTACCCACGGAGACGTAGGGAACGACATGCCAGGAATGTTGTAAAATATTACATCCCAGATGTTAGGTTGCGTTAGGGTAGGATATACAAAGTTACAGACGTATATAATGTACCCACGGAGACGTAGGGACCGACATGCCAGGAATGTTGTAAAATATTACATTCGACATATTAGGTTGCCTTAGGCTAGGATATATATCGTTATAGACGTATACAATGTTCCCACCGAGAAGTAGGGCCCGACATGCCAGGAATGTTGTAAAATATTACATCCGAGATGTTAGGTTGCCTTAGGTTAGGCTATATATAGTTATAGACGTATATAATGTTCCCACCGAGACGTAGGGACCGACGTGCCAGGAATGTTTTAAAATATTACATCCCAGATGTTAGGTTGCGTTACGTTAGGATATACAACGTTATAGACGTATATAATGTACCCACGGAGACGTAGGGACCGACATGCCAGGAATGTTGTAAAATATTACATCCGAGATGTTAGGTTGCCTTAGGTTAGGATATGTAACGTTATAGACGTATATAATGTTCCCACCGAAAAGTAGCATCCGAAGCGCCAGGAATGTTGTAAAATATTACATCCGAGATGTTAGGTTGCCTTAGGTTAGGATATATATCGTTATAGACGTGTACAATGTTCCCACCGAGAAGTAGGGACCGACATGCCAGGAATGTTGTAAAATATTACATCCGAGATGTAAGGTTCCCTTAGGTTAGGATATATATCGTTATAGACGTGTACAATGTTCCCACCGAGAAGTAGGGACCGACATGCCAGGAATGTTGTAAAATATTATATCCGAGATGTAAGGTTCCCTTAGGTTAGGATATATATCGTTATAGACGTATATAACGTTCCCACCGAGACGTAGGGACCGACATGCCAAGAATGTTGTAAAATATTACATCCGAAATGTTATGTTGCCATACGTTAGGATATGTAACGTTATAGAAGTATATAATGTTGCCACCGAAAAGTAGCAGCCGAAGCGCCAGGAATGTTGTAAAATATTACATCCGAGATGTTAGGTTGCCTTAGGTTAGGATATATATCGTTATAGACGTATATAATGTTCCCACCGAGACGTAGGGACCGACATGCCAGGAATGTTTTAAAATATTACATCCCAGATGTTAGGTTGCGTTAGGTTAGTATATACAACGTTACAGACGTATATAATGTACCCACGGAGACGTAGGGACCGACATTCCAGGAATGTTGTAAAATATTACATCCCAGATGTTAGGTTGCGTTAGGTTAGTATATACAACGTTATAGACGTATATAATGTCCCCATCGAGAAGCAGGCGACGACACGCCAGGAATGTTGTAAAATATTACATTCTACAAGTTAGGTTGCCTTAGGCTAGGATATATAACGCTATAGACGTATATAATGTTCCCACCTAGAAATAGGGACCGACGCGTCAGGAATATTCTAAAATATTACACCCCAGATATTAGGTTCCCTTAGGTTAGGATATACAACGTTATAGACGTATAGAATATTCCCACCGAGAAATAGGGGCCGACGCGTCAGGAATGTTGTAAAATATTACATCCGAGATGTTAGGTTGCCTTAGGTTAGGATATATATCGTTATAGACGTGTACAATGTTCCCACCGAGAAGTAGGGACCGACATGCCAGGAATGTTGTAAAATATTACATCCGAGATGTAAGGTTCCCTTAGGTTAGGATATATATCGTTATAGACGTATATAACGTTCCCACCGAGACGTAGGGACCGACATGCCAAGAATGTTGTAAAATATTACATCCGAGATGTTATGTTGCCATACGTTAGGATATGTAACGTTATAGACGTGTATAATGTTCCCAGCGAAAAGTAGCAGCCGAAGCGCCAGGAATGTTGTAAAATATTACATCCGAGATGTTAGGTTGCCTTAGGTTAGGATATATATCGTTATAGACGTATATAATGTTCCCACCGAGACGTAGGGACCGACATGCCAGGAATGTTTTAAAATATTACATCCCAGATGTTAGGTTGCGTTAGGTTAGGATATACAACGTTACAGACGTATATAATGTCCCCATCGAGAAGCAGGCGACGACATGCCAGGAATGTTGTAAAATATTACATTCTACAAGTTAGGTTGCCTTAGGCTAGGATATATAACGTTATAGACGTATATAATATTCCCACCGAGAAATAGGGACCGACGCGTCAGGAATATTCTAAAATATTACACCCGAGATGTTAGGTTCCCTTAGGTTAGGATTTACAACGTTATAGACGTATTGAATATTCCCACCGAGAAATAGGGGCCGACGCGACAGGAATGTCGTAAAATATTACACCCGAGATGTTAGGTTCCCTTAGGTTAGGATATACAACGTTATAGACGTATAGAATGTTCCCACCGATAAGTAGGGACCGACATGCCTGGAATGTTGTTTAATATTACATTCCAGATGTTAGGTTGCGTCAGGTTAGGATATACAACGTTATAGACGTATATAATGTCCCCATCGAGAAGCAGGCGAAGACACGCCAGAATGTTGTAAAATATTGCATCCGAGTTGTTAGGTTCTCTTAGGTTAGGATATACAAAGTTAGAGACGTATAGAATGCTCCCACCGAGAAGTAGGGACCGACATGCCAGGAATGTTGTAAAATATTACATCCGAGTTGTTAGGTTGCCTTCGGTTAGGATACACTACGTTATAGGTGTATATAATGTCCCCTTCGAGAAGTAGGCGACGACACGCCAGGAATGTTGTAAACTATTACACCCGAGATGTTAGGTTGCCTTAGGTTAGGATATATAACGTTATAGACGTATATAATGTTCCCACCGAGAAATAGGGACCGACGCGACAGGAATGTCCTAAAATATTACACCCGAGGTGTTAGGTTCCCTTAGGTTAGGATTTACAACGTTATAGACGTATATAATGTTCCCACCGAGAAATGGGGCCGACGCGTCAGGAATGTTGTAAAATATTACACCCGAGATGTTAGGTTCCCTTAGGTTAGGATATACAATGTTATAGACGTATAGAATGTTCCCACCGAAAAGTAGGGTCCGACATGCCAGGAATGTTGTAAAATATTACATTCGACATGTTAGGTTCCCTTAGGTTAGCATATACAACGTTACAGACGTATAGAATGTTCCGACCGCGACGTACGGGCCGACGCGTCAGGAATGTTGTAAAATATTACACCCGATATGTTAGGTTGCCTTAGGTTAGGATATATATCGTTATACACGTATATAATGTCCCCATCGAGAAGCAGGCGACGACACGCCAGAATGTTGTAAAATATTACATCCGAGATGTTAGGTTCCCTTAGGTTAGGATATACAACGTTATAGACATATAGAATGTCCCCATCGAGAAGCAGGCGACGACACGCCAGAATGTTGTAAAATATTACATGCGAGATGTTAGGTTCCCTTAGGTTAGGATATTCAACGTTATAGACGTATAGAATGTTCCCACCGAGAAGTAGGGACCGACATGCCAGAAATGTAAAATATTACATCCGAGATGTTAGGTTGCCTTAGGTTAGGATATACAACGTTATAGATGTATATAATGTCCCCTACGAGAAGTAGGCGACGACACGCCATGAATGTTGTAAAATATTACATTCGACAAGTTAGGTTGCTTTAGGCTAGGATATATAACGTTATAGACGTATATAATGTTCCCACCGAGAAATAGGGACCGACGCGTCAGGAATGTTCTAAAATATTACACCCGATATGTTAGGTTCCCTTAGGGTAGGATATACAACGTTATAGACGTATAGAATGTTCCCACCGAGAAATAGGGGCGGTCGCGTCAGGAATGTTGTAAAATATTACACCCGAGATGTTAGGTTCTCTTAGGTTAGGATATACAACGTTATAGACGTATAGAATGTTCCCACCGAGAAGTAGGGACCGACATGCCAGGAATGTTGTAAAATATTACATCCGAGATGTTAGGTTGCCTTAGGTTAGGATACATATCGTTATAGATGTATATAATGTCCCCACCGAGACGTAGGGACCTACATGCCAGGAATGTTGTCAAATATTACATCCGAGATGTTAGGTTGCCATAGGCTAGGATATATAACGTTATAGACGTACATAATGTTTCCACCGAGAAATAGGGTCCAACGCGACAGGAATGTTGTAAAATATTACACCCGAGATGTTAGGTTCCCTTACGTTAGGATATACAACGTTATATACGTCTAGAATGTTCCCACCGAGAAGTATGGACCAACATGCCAGGAATGTTGTAAAATATTACATTCGACAAGTTAGGTTGCTTTAGGCTAGGATATATAACGTTATAGACGTATATAATGTTCCCACCGAGAAATAGGGACCGACGCTTCAGGAATGTTCTAAAATATTACACCCGAGATGTTAGGATCCCTTAGGTTAGGATATACAACGTTATAGACGTATATAACGTTCCCATCGAGACGTAGTAACCGACATGCCAGGAATGTTGTAAAATATTACATTCGAGATGTTAGGTTGCCTTAGCTTAGCATATACAACGTTATAGACGTATATAATGTCCCCACAGAGAGGTATGGGCGGACACGCCAGGAATGCTGTAAAATATTACATCCGAGATGTTAGGTTGCGTTAGGTTAGGATGTACAGCGTTATAGACGTATATAATGTCCCCACCGAGACGTAGGGACCGACATGCCAGCAATGTTGTAAAATACTACACCCGAGATGTTAGGTTCCCTTAGGTTAGGATATACAACGTTATAGACGTATATAATGTTCCCACCGAGAAATGGGGCCGACGCGTCAGGAATGTTGTAAAATATTACACCCGAGATGTTAGGTTCCCTTAGGTTAGGATATACAACGTTATAGACGTATAGAATGTTCCCACCGAGCCGTATGGACCGACATGCCAGGAATGTTGTAAAATATTACATCCCAGATGTTAGGTTGCGTTAGGTTAGGATATAGAACGTTATAGACGTATATAATGTCCCCATCGAGTAGCAGGCGACGACATGCCAGGAATGTTGTAAAATATTACATTCGAGATGTTGGGTTGCCTTCGGTTAGGCTATATATTGCTATAGACGTATATGATGTTCCCACCGAGATGTACGGTCCGACGCGTCAGGAATGTTGTCAGATATTACATCCGAGATGATAGGTTGCCTTAGGTTAGGATATACAACGTTATACATGCACATAATGTCCCCATCGGGAAACAGGCGACGACACGCCAGGAAAGTTGTAAAATATGACATCCGAGATGTGATGTTGCCTTACTTCAGGATATGTAACATTATAGGCGTATATAATGTTCCCACCGAAAAGTAGGGACCGACGTGCCAGGAATGATGTAAAATAATACATCCGAGATGTTATGTTCCCTTAGGGTAGGACATACAATGGTATAGACGTATATAATGTCCCCATCGGAAAGTAGGCGCCGTCATGGAAGGAATGTTGTAAAATATTACATCCCAGATGTTTGGTTGCCTTAGGTTAGAATATATATCCTTATAGACGTATATAATGTTCCCACCAAGTCGTAGGGACAGACATGCCAGGAATGTTTTAAAATATTACATCCCAGATGTTAGGTTACGTTAGGTTAGGATATACCGCGTTATAGACGTATGTATGGTCCCCATCGAGAAGCAGGCGACGACATGCCAGGAATGTTGTAAAATATTACATCCGAGATGGTAGGTTGCCTTCGGTTAGGCTATATATTGCTATAGACGTACATGATGTTCCCACCGAGATGTACGGGCCGACGCGTCAGGAATGTTGTAAAATATTACACCCGAGATGTTAGGTTGCTTTAGGTTAGGATGTATATCGATATAGACGTATATAATGTCCAGATCGAGACGTGGGGACCGACACGCCAGAATGTTGTAAAATATTACATCCGAGATGTTAGGTGGCCTTCGGTTGGGATATATATCTATATAGACGTATATGATGTTCCCACCGAGATGTACGGGCCGACACGCCAGGAATGTTGTCAAATATTACATCCGCGATGTTAGGTTGCCTTCGGTTAAGATATATATCGCTATAGACATATATGATTTTCCCAACGAGATGTACGGGCCGACACGCCAGGAATGTTGTCAAATATTACATCCGAGATGTTAGGTTGCCTTACGACAGGATATATAACGTTATAGACGTATATAACGTTCCCACCGAAAAGTAGGAGCCGACGCGCCAGGAATGTTGTAAAATATTACATCCGAGATATTAGGTTGCCTTCGGTTTGGATATATATCGTTATAGACGTATATTATGTTCCCACCGAAAAGTACGGGCTAACACGACAGTAATGTTGTAAAATATTACATCCGAGATCTTAGGTTGCCTTAGGCTAGGATATATAACGTTATAGGCGTATATAATGTTACCACCGAGAACTACGGGCCGAAATGACAGGAATCTTGTAAAATATTACATCCCAGATGTTTGGTTGCTTTAGGTTAGGATATACAACGTTATAGACGTATATAATGTCCCCATCGAGAAGCGGGCGACGACACGCCAGGAATGTTGTAAAATATTACATTCGACATGTTAGGTAGCCTTAGGCTAGGACATATATCGTTATAGACGTATACAATTTTCCCACCGAGAAGTAGGGTCCGACATGCCCGGAATGTTGTAAAATATTACATTCGAGATGTTAGGTTGCCTTAGGTTAGCATATACAACGTTATAGACGTATAGAATGTTCCCACCGAGACGTAGGGACCGGCATGCCAGGAATGTTGTAAAATATTACATGCCAGAGGTTAGGTTGCGTAAGGTTAGGATATACAACGTTATAGACGTATATAATGTCCCCATCGAGACGTGGGGACCGACATGCCAGGAATCTTGTAAAATATTACATCCCAGATGTTAGGTTGCTTTAGGCTAGGATATAAAACGTTATAGATGTATACAATGTTCTCACAGAGAAGTAGGGACCGACATGCCAGGAATGTTGTAAAATATTACATTCGAGATGTTAGGTTGCCTTAGCTTAGCATATACAACGCTATAGACGTATATAATGTCCCCACCAAGAAGTACGGGCGGACACGCCAGGAATGCTGTAAAATATTACATCCGAGATGTTAGGTTGCCTTAGGCTAGGATATATACCGTTATAGTCGTATGTAATGTTACCACCGAGAACTACGGGCCGACACGGCAGGAATGATGTAAAATATTACATTCGACATGTTCGGTCGCCATAGGCTAGGATATATAACGTTATAGAGGTATATAATGTTCCCACCGAGAAATAGGGGCCGACACGCCAGGAAAGTTGCCAACTATTACATCCGAGATGTTAGGTTGCCTTAGGTTAGGATATATATCGTTATAGACGTATATAATGTCCCCTCCGAGACGTAGGGACCGACATGCCAGCAATGTTGTAAAATATTACACCCGAGATGTTAGGTTCCCTTAGGTTAGGATATACAACGTTACAGACGTACAGAATGTTCCGACCGCGACGTACGGGCCGACGCGTCAGGAATGTTGTAAAATATTACACCCGATTTGTTAGGTTGCCTTAGGTTAGGATATATATCGTTATACACGTATATAATGTCCCCATCGAGAAGCAGGCGACGACACGCCAGAATGTTGTAAAATATTACATCCGAGATGTTAGGTTCCCTTAGGTTAGGATATACAACGTTATAGACATATAGAATGTCCCCATCGAGAAGCAGGCGACGACACGCCAGAATGTTGTAAAATATTACATCCGAGATGTTAGGTTCCCTTAGGTTAGGATATTCAACGTTATAGACGTATAGAATGTTCCCACCGAGAAGTAGGGACCGACATGCCAGAAATGTAAAATATTACATCCGAGATGTTAGGTTCCCTTAGGGTAGGATATACAACGTTATAGACGTATAGAATGTTCCCACCGAGAAATAGGGGCGGTCGCGTCAGGAATGTTGTAAAATATTACACCCGAGATGTTAGGTTCTCTTAGGTTAGGATATACAACGTTATAGACGTATGGAATGTTCCCACCGAGAAGTAGGGACCGACATGCCAGGAATGTTGTAAAATATTACATCCGAGATGTTAGGTTGCCTTAGGTTAGGATACATATCGTTATAGATGTATATAATGTCCCCACCGAGACGTATGGACCTACATGCCAGGAATGTTGTCAAATATTACATCCGAGATGTTAGGTTGCCATAGGCTAGGATATATAACGTTATAGACGTATATAATGTTTCCACCGAGAAATAGGGTCCAACGCGACAGGAATGTTGTAAAATATTACACCCGAGATGTTAGGTTCCCTTACGTTAGGATATACAACGTTATAGACGTCTAGAATGTTCCCACCGAGAAGTATGGACCAACATGCCAGGAATGTTGTAAAATATTACATTCGACAAGTTAGGTTGCTTTAGGCTAGGATATATAACGTTATAGACGTATATAATGTTCCCACCGAGAAATAGGGACCGACGCTTCAGGAATGTTCTAAAATATTACACCCGAGATGTTAGCATCCCTTAGGTTAGGATATACAACGTTATAGACGTATATAACGTTCCCATCGAGACGTAGTAACCGACATGCCAGGAATGTTGTAAAATATTACATTCGAGATGTTAGGTTGCCTTAGCTTAGCATATACAACGTTATAGACGTATATAATGTCCCCACAGAGAGGTATGGGCGGACACGCCAGGAATGCTGTAAAATATTACATCCGAGATGTTAGGTTGCGTTAGGTTAGGATGTACAGCGTTATAGACGTATATAATGTCCCCACCGAGACGTAGGGACCGACATGCCAGCAATGTTGTAAAATACTACACCCGAGATGTTAGGTTCCCTTAGGTTAGGATATACAACGTTATAGACGTATATAATGTTCCCACCGAGAAATGGGGGCCGACGCGTCAGGAATGTTGTAAAATATTACACCCGAGATGTTAGGTTCCCTTAGGTTAGGATATACAACGTTATAGACGTATAGAATGTTCCCACCGAGCCGTATGGACCGACATGCCAGGAATGTTGTAAAATATTACATCCCAGATGTTAGGTTGCGTTAGGTTAGGATATACAACGTTATAGACGTATATAATGTCCCCATCGAGTAGCAGGCGACGACATGCCAGGAATGTTGTAAAATATTACATTCGAGATGTTGGGTTGCCTTCGGTTAGGCTATATATTGCTATAGACGTATATGATGTTCCCACCGAGATGTACGGTCCGACGCGTCAGGAATGTTGTCAGATATTACATCCGAGATGATAGGTTGCCTTAGGTTAGGATATACAACGTTATACATGCACATAATGTCCCCATCGGGAAACAGGCGACGACACGCCAGGAAAGTTGTAAAATATGACATCCGAGATGTGATGTTGCCTTACTTCAGGATATGTAACATTATAGGCGTATATAATGTTCCCACCGAAAAGTAGGGACCGACGTGCCAGGAATGATGTAAAATAATACATCCGAGATGTTATGTTCCCTTAGGGTAGGACATACAATGGTATAGACGTATATAATGTCCCCATCGGAAAGTAGGCGCCGTCATGGAAGGAATGTTGTAAAATATTACATCCCAGATGTTTGGTTGCCTTAGGTTAGAATATATATCCTTATAGACGTATATAATGTTCCCACCAAGTCGTAGGGACCGACATGCCAGGAATGTTTTAAAATATTACATCCCAGATGTTAGGTTACGTTAGGTTAGGATATACCGCGTTATAGACGTATGTATGGTCCCCATCGAGAAGCAGGCGACGACATGCCAGGAATGTTGTAAAATATTACATCCGATATGGTAGGTTGCCTTCGGTTAGGCTATATATTGCTATAGACGTATATGATGTTCCCACCGAGATGTACGGGCCGACGCGTCAGGAATGTTGTAAAATATTACACCCGAGATGTTAGGTTGCTTTAGGTTAGGATGTATATGGATATAGACGTATATAATGTCCAGATCGAGACGTGGGGACCGACACGCCAGAATGTTGTAAAATATTACATCCGAGATGTTAGGTGGCCTTCGGTTAGGATATATATCTATATAGACGTATATGATGTTCCCACCGAGATGTACGGGCCGACACGCCAGGAATGTTGTCAAATATTACATCCGCGATGTTAGGTTGCCTTCGGTTAAGATATATATCGCTATAGACATATATGATTTTCCCAACGAGATGTACGGGCCGACATGCCAGGAATGTTGTCAAATATTACATCCGAGATGTTAGGTTGCCTTACGACAGGATATATAACGTTATAGACGTATATAACGTTCCCACCGAAAAGTAGGAGCCGACGCGCCAGGAATGTTGTAAAATATTACATCCGAGATATTAGGTTGCCTTCGGTTTGGATATATATCGTTATAGACGTATATTATGTTCCCACCGAAAAGTACGGGCTAACACGACAGTAATGTTGTAAAATATTACATCCGAGATCTTAGGTTGCCTTAGGCTAGGATATATAACGTTATAGGCGTATATAATGTTACCACCGAGAACTACGGGCCGAAATGACAGGAATCTTGTAAAATATTACATCCCAGATGTTTGGTTGCTTTAGGTTAGGATATACAACGTTATAGACGTATATAATGTCCCCATCGAGAAGCGGGCGACGACACGCCAGGAATGTTGTAAAATATTACATTCGACATGTTAGGTAGCCTTAGGCTAGGACATATATCGTTATAGACGTATACAATTTTCCCACCGAGAAGTAGGGTCCGACATGCCCGGAATGTTGTAAAATATTACATTCGAGATGTTAGGTTGCCTTAGGTTAGCATATACAACGTTATAGACGTATAGAATGTTCCCACCGAGACGTAGGGACCGGCATGCCAGGAATGTTGTAAAATATTACATGCCAGAGGTTAGGTTGCGTAAGGTTAGGATATACAACGTTATAGACGTATATAATGTCCCCATCGAGACGTGGGGACCGACATGCCAGGAATCTTGTAAAATATTACATCCCAGATGTTAGGTTGCTTTAGGCTAGGATATAAAACGTTATAGATGTATACAATGTTCTCACAGAGAAGTAGGGACCGACATGCCAGGAATGTTGTAAAATATTACATTCGAGATGTTAGGTTGCCTTAGCTTAGCATATACAACGCTATAGACGTATATTAGGTCCCCACCAAGAAGTACGGGCAGACACGCCAGGAATGCTTTAAAATATTACATCCGAGATGTTAGGTCGCCATAGGCTAGGATATACAACGTTATAGACGTATATAATGTCCCAATCGAGAAGCAGGCGACGACACGCCAGGAATGTTGTAAAATAATACATTCGAGATGTTATGTTGCCTTACGTTAGGATATATAACGTTATAGACGCATATAATGTTCCCACTGAAAAGTAGGAGCCGACGCGCCAGGAATGATATAAAATATTACATTCGACAAGTTAGGTCGCCTTAGACTAGAATATATAACGTTATAGACGTATATAATGTTCCCACCGAGAAATAGGGACCGACGCGTCAGGAATGTTCTAAAATATTACACCCGATACGTTAGGTTCCATTAGGTGAGGATATACAACGTTATAGACGTATAGAATGTTCCCACCGAGAAATAGGGCCCGACGCGTCAGGAATGTTCTAAAATATTACACCAGAGATGTTTGGTTCTCTTAGGTTAGGATGTACAACGTTATAGACGTCTAGAATGTTCCCACCGAGAAGTATGGACCAACATGCCAGGAATGTTGTAAAATATTACATTCGACAAGTTAGGTTGCGTTAGGTTAGGATATACAACGTTATAGACGTATATAATGTCCCCATCGAGTAGCAGGCGACGACATGCCAGGAATGTTGTAAAATATTACATTCGAGATGTTAAGTTGTATTCGGTTAAGCTATATATTGCTATAGACGTATATGATGTTCCCACCGAGATGTACGGTCCGACGCGTCAGGAATGTTGTCAGATATTACATCCGAGATGATAGGTTGCCTTAGGTTAGGATATACAACGTTATACATGCACATAATGTCCCCATCGGGAAACAGGCGACGACACCCCAGGAAAGTTGTAAAATATGACATCCGAGATGTGATGTTGCCTTACGTCAGGATATATAACGTTATAGACGTATATAATGTTCCCACCGAAAAGTAGGTTCCGACGCGCCAGGAATGTTGTAAAATATTACATCCCAGTTGTTAGGTTGCGTTAGGTTAGGATATACAACGTTATAGACGTATATAGTGTCCCCATCGGGAAGCAGGCGACGACACGCCAGGAATGTTGTAAAATATTACATCCGAGATGTTAGGTTGCCTTAGGCTAGGATATATACCGTTATAGACGTATGTAATGTTACCACCGAGAACTACGGGCCGACGCGCCAGGAATGATGTAAAATATTACATACGACATGTTAGGTCGCATTAGGCTAGGATATATAACGTTATAGTCGTATATAATGTTCCCACCGAGAAATAGGGGCCGACGCGTCAGGAATGTTGTAAAATATTACATCCGAGATGTTATGTTGCCTTCGGTTAGGATATATATCGCTACAGACGTATATGATGTTCCCACCGAGAAGTACGGCCTGACACGCCAGGAATGTTGTCAAATATTACAGCCGAGATGTTAGGTTCCCTTAGGTTAGAATATACAACGTTATAGACGTGTATAATGTTCCCACCGAAAAGTAGGATCCGACGCGACAGGAATGTTGTAAAATATTACATCCGAGATATTAGGTTACCTTCGGTTAGGATATATATCGTTATAGACGTATATTATATTCCCACCGAAAAGAACGGGCTAACACGCCAGGAATGTTGTCAATTATTACATCCGAGATGTTAGGTTGCCTTAGGCTAGGATATATAACGTTATAGACGTATATAATATTACCACCGAGAACTACGGGGCGAAATGCCAGGAATGTTCTAAAATTTTACATCCGAGATGATAGGTTCCCTTAGGTTAGGATATACAACGTTATAGACGTATAGAATGTTCCCACAGAGACGTAGGTACCGACATGCCAGGAATGTTGTAAAATATTACATCCCAGACGTTAGGTTGCGTTAGGTTAGGATATTCAACTTTATAGACGTATATAATGTCCTCATCGAGAAGCAGGCGACGACACGCCAGGAATGTTGTAAAATTTGACATCCGAGATGTTATGTTGCCTTACGTTAGGATATGTAACGTTATAGACGCATATAATGTTCCCACCGAAAAGTAGCAGCCGACGCGCCAGGAATGTTTTAAAATATTACATCCGAGATGTTAGGTTGCCTTAGGTTAGGATATATATCGTTATATACGTATATAATGTTCCCACCGAGACCTAAGGACCGACATGCCAGGAATGTTTTAAAATATTACATCCGAGATGTTAGGTTCCCTTAGGTTAGGATATACAACGTTATAGACATATATAATGTTCCCACCGAGACGTGGGGACCGACATGCCAGGAATCTTGTAAAATATTACATCCCAGATGTTAGGTTGCTTTAGGTTAGGATATACAACGTTATAGACGTATATAATGTCCCCATCGAGAAGCGGGCGACGACACGCCAGGAATGTTGTAAAATATTACATTCGACATGTTAGGTAGCCTTAGGCTAGGACATATATCGTTATAAACGTATACAATGTTCCCACCGAGAAGTAGGGTCCGACATGCCAGGAATGTTGTAAAATATTACATTCGAGATGTTAGGTTGCCTTAGGTTAGCATATACAACGTTATAGACGTATAGAATGTTCCCACCGAGACGTAGGGACCGGCATGCCAGGAATGTTGTAAAATGTTACATCCCAGATGTTAGGTTGCTTTAGGTTAGGATATACAACGTTATAGACGTATATAATGTCCCCATCGAGAAGCGGCCGACGACACGCCAGGAATGTTGTAGAATATTACATCCGAGATGTTATGTTGCCTTGCGACAGGATATATAACGTTATAGACGTATATAACGTTCCCACCGCGCAGTAGGAGCCGACGCGCCAGGAATGTTTTAAAATATTACATCCGAGGTGTTAGGTTGCCTTAGGTTAGGATATATATCGATATAGACGTATATGATGTTCCCACCGAGATGTACGGGCCGACACGCCAGGAATGTTGTCAAATATTACATCCGCGATGTTAGGTTGCCTTCGGTTAGGATATATATCGCTATAGACATATATGATTTTCCCAACGAGATGTACGGACCGACACGCCAGGAATGTTGACAAATATTACATCCGAGAAGTTAGGTTGCCTTACGACAGGATATATAACGTTATGGACGTATATAACGTTCCCACCGAAAAGTAGGAGCCGACGCGCCAGGAATGTTGTAAAATATTACATCCGAGATATTAGGTTGCCTTCGGTTTGGATATATATCGTTATAGACGTATATTATGTTCCCACCGAAAAGTACGGGCTAACACGCCAGGAACGTAGTAAAATATTACATCCGAGATGTTAGGTTGCTCTTAGGCTAGGATATATAACGTTATAGGCGTATATAATGTTACCACCGAGAACTACGGGCCGAAATGACAGGAATGTTGTAAAATATTACATCCCAGACGTTAGGTTGCGTTAGGTTAGGATATGTAACGTTATAGACGCATATAATGTTCCAACCGAAAAGTAGCAGCCGACGCGCCAGGAATGTTTTAAGATATTACATCCGAGATGTTAGGTTGCCTTAGGTTAGGATATATATCGTTATAGACGTATATAATGTTCCCACCGAGACATAAGGACCGACATGCCAGGAATGTTTTAAAATATTACATCCGAGATGTTAGGTTCCCTTAGGTTAGGATTTACAACGTCATAGACGCATACACTGTCCCCATCGGGAAGCAGGCGACGACACGCCAGTAATGTTGTAAAATATTACATTCGACATGTTAGATCGCCTTAGGCTAGGATATATAACGTTATAGATGTATATAATGTTCCCACCGAGAACTACGGGCCGACACGCCAGGAATGAAGTAAAATATTACATTCGACATGTTAGGTCGCCTTAGGCTAGGATATATAACGTTATGGACGTGTATAATGTTCCCACCGAGAAATAGGGGCCGACGGGTCAGGAATCTTGTAAAATATTACACCTGAGATGTTAGGTTCCCTTAGGTTAGGATATACAACGTTATAGACGTATAGAATGTTCAAACCGAGAAGTAGGGACCGACGTGCCAGGAATTTTGTAAAATATTACATCCCAGATGTTAGGTTCCCTTAGGCTAGGATATATATCGCTAAAGACGTATACATTGTTTCCACCGAGAAGTAGGGACCGACATGCCAGGAATGTTGTAAAATATTACATCCGAGACGTTAGGTTGCCTTAGGTTAGGATATACAACGTTATAGATGTATATAATGTCCCCGTCGGGAAGTAGGCGACGGCACGCCATGAATGTTGTAAAATATTACATTCGACAAGTTAGGTTGCTTTAGGCTAGGATATATAACGTTATAGACGTATATAATGTTCCCACCGAGAAATAGGGACCGACGCGTCAGGAATGTTGTAAAACATTACATCCGAGATGTTAGGTTGCCTTAGGCTAGGATATATAACGTTATACACGTATACAATATTCCCACCGAGAAATAGGGACCGACGCGTCAGGTATGTTGTAAAATACTACGGTAGAGATGTTAGGTTGCCTTAGGTTATGATATATAACGTTATAGACGTATATAATGTCCCCATCGAGACGTGGGGACCGACATGACAGGAATCTTGTAAAATATTACATCCCAGATGTTAGGTTGCTTTAGGCTAGGATATAAAACGTTATAGACGTATACAATGTTCTCACAGAGAAGTAGGGACCGACATGCTAGGAATGTTGTAAAATATTACATCTGAGATGTTAGGTTGCCTTAGCTTAGCATATACAACGCTATAGACGTATATAATGTTCCCACCGAAAAGTAGGAGCCGACGCGCCAGGAATGATATAAAATATTACATTCGACATGTTAGGTCGCCTTAGACTAGAATATATAACGTTATAGACGTATATAATGTTCCCACCAAGAAGTACGGGCGGACACGGCAGGAATGCTGTAAAATATTACATCCGAGATGTTAGGTTGCTTTAGGTTAGGATATATATCGTTATAGACGCATATAATGTCCAGATCGAGACGTGGGGACCGACAAGCCAGAATGTTGTAAAATATTACATCCGAGATGTTAGGTTGCCTTCGGTTAGGATATATATCGCCATAGACGTATATGATGTTCCAACCGAGATGTACGGGCCGACAGGCCAGGAATGTTGTCAAATATTACATCCGAGATGTTAGGTTGTGTTAGGTTAGGATATACAACGTTATAGACGTATATAATGTTCCCACCGAGACGTGGGGACCGACATGCCAGGAATCATGTAAAATATTACATCCCAGATGTTAGGTTGCTTTAGGTTAGGATATACAACGTTATAGACGTATATAATGTCCCCATCGAGAAGCGGGCGGCGACACGCCAGGAATGTTGTAAAATAATACGTTCGAGATGTTATGTTGCCTTACGACAGGATATATAACGTTATAGACGTATATAACGTTCCCACCGGAAAGTAGGATCCGACGCGCCAGGAATGTTGTAAAATATTACATCCGAGATATTAGGTTGCCTTCGTTTAGTATATATATCGCTATAGACGCATATGATGTTCCCACCGAGAAGTACGCGCTAAGACGCCAGGAATGTTGTCATATATTACATCCGAGATGTTAGGTTGCCTTAGGCTAGGGTATATAACGTTATAGGCGTATATAATGTTACCACCGTGAACTACGGGCCGACACGTCAGGAATGATGTAAAATATTACATTCGACATGTTAGGTCGCCTTAGGCTAGGATATATATCGCTATAGACGTATATGATGTTCTCAGCCAGAAGTGCGGGCTAACACGCCAGGAATGTTGTCAAATATGACATCCGAGATGTTAGGTTGCCTTAGGCTAGGATATATAACGTTATAGACGTATACAATATTCCCACCGAGAAATAGCGGCCGACGCTTCAGGAATGTTGTAAAATATTACACACGAGATGTTAGGTACCCTTAGGTTAGGACATATAACGTTATAGATGTATATAATGTCCGCATCCAAAAGTAGGCGACGACACGCCAGGAATGTTGGAAAATATTAAATCCCAGATGTTAGGTTGCGTTAGGTTAGTATATACAACGTTATAGACGTATATAATGTCCCCATCGAGAAGCAGGCGACGACACGCCAGAATGTTGTAAAATATTACATCCGAGATGTTATGTTGCCTTACGTTAGGATATGTAACGTTATAGACGCATATAATGTTCCCACCGAAAAGTAGCAGCCGACGCGCCAGGAATGTTTTAAAATATTACATCCGAGATGTTAGGTTGCCTTAGGTTAGGATATATATCGTTATATACGTATATAATGTTCCCACCGAGACCTAAGGACCGACATGCCAGGAATGTTTTAAAATATTACATCCGAGATGTTAGGTTCCCTTAGGTTAGGATATACAACGTTATAGACATATATAATGTTCCCACCGAGACGTGGGGACCGACATGCCAGGAATCTTGTAAAATATTACATCCCAGATGTTAGGTTGCTTTAGGTTAGGATATACAACGTTATAGACGTATATAATGTCCCCATCGAGAAGCGGGCGACGACACGCCAGGAATGTTGTAAAATATTACATTCGACATGTTAGGTAGCCTTAGGCTAGGACATATATCGTTATAAACGTATACAATGTTCCCACCGAGAAGTAGGGTCCGACATGCCAGGAATGTTGTAAAATATTACATTCGAGATGTTAGGTTGCCTTAGGTTAGCATATACAACGTTATAGACGTATAGAATGTTCCCACCGAGACGTAGGGACCGGCATGCCAGGAATGTTGTAAAATGTTACATCCCAGATGTTAGGTTGCTTTAGGTTAGGATATACAACGTTATAGACGTATATAATGTCCCCATCGAGAAGCGGCCGACGACACGCCAGGAATGTTGTAGAATATTACATCCGAGATGTTATGTTGCCTTGCGACAGGATATATAACGTTATAGACGTATATAACGTTCCCACCGCGCAGTAGGAGCCGACGCGCCAGGAATGTTTTAAAATATTACATCCGAGGTGTTAGGTTGCCTTAGGTTAGGATATATATCGATATAGACGTATATGATGTTCCCACCGAGATGTACGGGCCGACACGCCAGGAATGTTGTCAAATATTACATCCGCGATGTTAGGTTGCCTTCGGTTAGGATATATATCGCTATAGACATATATGATTTTCCCAACGAGATGTACGGACCGACACGCCAGGAATGTTGACAAATATTACATCCGAGAAGTTAGGTTGCCTTACGACAGGATATATAACGTTATGGACGTATATAACGTTCCCACCGAAAAGTAGGAGCCGACGCGCCAGGAATGTTGTAAAATATTACATCCGAGATATTAGGTTGCCTTCGGTTTGGATATATATCGTTATAGACGTATATTATGTTCCCACCGAAAAGTACGGGCTAACACGCCAGGAACGTAGTAAAATATTACATCCGAGATGTTAGGTTGCTCTTAGGCTAGGATATATAACGTTATAGGCGTATATAATGTTACCACCGAGAACTACGGGCCGAAATGACAGGAATGTTGTAAAATATTACATCCCAGACGTTAGGTTGCGTTAGGTTAGGATATGTAACGTTATAGACGCATATAATGTTCCAACCGAAAAGTAGCAGCCGACGCGCCAGGAATGTTTTAAGATATTACATCCGAGATGTTAGGTTGCCTTAGGTTAGGATATATATCGTTATAGACGTATATAATGTTCCCACCGAGACATAAGGACCGACATGCCAGGAATGTTTTAAAATATTACATCCGAGATGTTAGGTTCCCTTAGGTTAGGATTTACAACGTCATAGACGCATACACTGTCCCCATCGGGAAGCAGGCGACGACACGCCAGTAATGTTGTAAAATATTACATTCGACATGTTAGATCGCCTTAGGCTAGGATATATAACGTTATAGATGTATATAATGTTCCCACCGAGAACTACGGGCCGACACGCCAGGAATGAAGTAAAATATTACATTCGACATGTTAGGTCGCCTTAGGCTAGGATATATAACGTTATGGACGTGTATAATGTTCCCACCGAGAAATAGGGGCCGACGGGTCAGGAATCTTGTAAAATATTACACCTGAGATGTTAGGTTCCCTTAGGTTAGGATATACAACGTTATAGACGTATAGAATGTTCAAACCGAGAAGTAGGGACCGACGTGCCAGGAATTTTGTAAAATATTACATCCCAGATGTTAGGTTCCCTTAGGCTAGGATATATATCGCTAAAGACGTATACATTGTTTCCACCGAGAAGTAGGGACCGACATGCCAGGAATGTTGTAAAATATTACATCCGAGACGTTAGGTTGCCTTAGGTTAGGATATACAACGTTATAGATGTATATAATGTCCCCGTCGGGAAGTAGGCGACGGCACGCCATGAATGTTGTAAAATATTACATTCGACAAGTTAGGTTGCTTTAGGCTAGGATATATAACGTTATAGACGTATATAATGTTCCCACCGAGAAATAGGGACCGACGCGTCAGGAATGTTGTAAAACATTACATCCGAGATGTTAGGTTGCCTTAGGCTAGGATATATAACGTTATACACGTATACAATATTCCCACCGAGAAATAGGGACCGACGCGTCAGGTATGTTGTAAAATACTACGGTAGAGATGTTAGGTTGCCTTAGGTTATGATATATAACGTTATAGACGTATATAATGTCCCCATCGAGACGTGGGGACCGACATGACAGGAATCTTGTAAAATATTACATCCCAGATGTTAGGTTGCTTTAGGCTAGGATATAAAACGTTATAGACGTATACAATGTTCTCACAGAGAAGTAGGGACCGACATGCTAGGAATGTTGTAAAATATTACATCTGAGATGTTAGGTTGCCTTAGCTTAGCATATACAACGCTATAGACGTATATAATGTTCCCACCGAAAAGTAGGAGCCGACGCGCCAGGAATGATATAAAATATTACATTCGACATGTTAGGTCGCCTTAGACTAGAATATATAACGTTATAGACGTATATAATGTTCCCGCCAAGAAGTACGGGCGGACACGGCAGGAATGCTGTAAAATATTACATCCGAGATGTTAGGTTGCTTTAGGTTAGGATATATATCGTTATAGACGCATATAATGTCCAGATCGAGACGTGGGGACCGACAAGCCAGAATGTTGTAAAATATTACATCCGAGATGTTAGGTTGCCTTCGGTTAGGATATATATCGCCATAGACGTATATGATGTTCCAACCGAGATGTACGGGCCGACAGGCCAGGAATGTTGTCAAATATTACATCCGAGATGTTAGGTTGTGTTAGGTTAGGATATACAACGTTATAGACGTATATAATGTTCCCACCGAGACGTGGGGACCGACATGCCAGGAATCATGTAAAATATTACATCCCAGATGTTAGGTTGCTTTAGGTTAGGATATACAACGTTATAGACGTATATAATGTCCCCATCGAGAAGCGGGCGGCGACACGCCAGGAATGTTGTAAAATAATACGTTCGAGATGTTATGTTGCCTTACGACAGGATATATAACGTTATAGACGTATATAACGTTCCCACCGGAAAGTAGGATCCGACGCGCCAGGAATGTTGTAAAATATTACATCCGAGATATTAGGTTGCCTTCGTTTAGTATATATATCGCTATAGACGCATATGATGTTCCCACCGAGAAGTACGCGCTAAGACGCCAGGAATGTTGTCATATATTACATCCGAGATGTTAGGTTGCCTTAGGCTAGGGTATATAACGTTATAGGCGTATATAATGTTACCACCGTGAACTACGGGCCGACACGTCAGGAATGATGTAAAATATTACATTCGACATGTTAGGTCGCCTTAGGCTAGGATATATATCGCTATAGACGTATATGATGTTCTCAGCCAGAAGTGCGGGCTAACACGCCAGGAATGTTGTCAAATATGACATCCGAGATGTTAGGTTGCCTTAGGCTAGGATATATAACGTTATAGACGTATACAATATTCCCACCGAGAAATAGCGGCCGACGCTTCAGGAATGTTGTAAAATATTACACACGAGATGTTAGGTACCCTTAGGTTAGGACATATAACGTTATAGATGTATATAATGTCCGCATCCAAAAGTAGGCGACGACACGCCAGGAATGTTGGAAAATATTAAATCCCAGATGTTAGGTTGCGTTAGGTTAGTATATACAACGTTATAGACGTATATAATGTCCCCATCGAGAAGCAGGCGACGACACGCCAGAATGTTGTAAAATATTACATCCGAGATTTTATGTTGCCATACGTTAGGATATGTAACGTTATAGCCGTATATAATGTTCCCTCCGAAAAGTAGCAGCCGAAGAGCCAGGAATGTTTTAAAATATTACATCCGAGATGTTAGGTTGCCTTAGGTTAGGATATATATCGTTATAGACGTATATAATGTTCCCACCGAGACGTAGGGACCGACATGCCAGGAATGTTTTAAAATATTACATCCCAGATGTTAGCTTGCGTTAGGTTAGGATATACAACGTTATAGACGTATATAATGTACCCACGGAGACGTAGGGAACGACATGCCAGGAATGTTGTAAAATATTACATCCCAGATGTTAGGTTGCGTTAGGGTAGGATATACAAAGTTACAGACGTATATAATGTACCCACGGAGACGTAGGGACCGACATGCCAGGAATGTTGTAAAATATTACATCCGAGATGTTAGGTTGCCTTAGGCTAGGATATACCACGTTATAGATGTATATAATGTCCCCATCCAGAAGTAGGTGACGACACGCCGGGAATGTTGTAAAATATTACATCCCAGATGTTAGGTTGCGTTAGGTTAGGATATACAACGTTATAGACGTATATTATGTCCCCATCGAGAAGCAGGCGACGACACGCCAGGAATGTTATAAAATATTACATCCGAGATGTTAGGTTGCCTTAGGCTAGGACATATATCGTTATAGACGTATATGATTTTCCCACCGAGACGTAGGGACCGACATGCCAGGAATGTTGTAAAATATTACATCCCAGATGTTAGGTTGCGTTAGGGTAGGATATACAAAGTTACAGACGTATATAATGTACCCACGGAGACGTAGGGAGCGACATGCCAGGAATGTTGTAAAATATTACATCCCAGATGTTAGGTTGCGTTAGGTTAGTATATACAACGTTATAGATGTATATAATGTCCCCATCCAGAAGTAGGCGACGACACGCCAGGAATGTAGTAAAATGTTACATCCCAGATGATAGGTTGCGTTAGGTTAGAATATACAACGTTATAGACGTATATAATGTCCCCATCGAGAAGCAGGCGACGACACGACAGGAATGTTGTAAAATATTACATTCGACATGTTAGGATGCCTTAGGCTAGGATATATTTCGTTATAGACGTATACAATGTTCCCACCGAGAAGTAGGGCCCGACATGCCAGGAATGTTGTAAAATATTACATCCGAGATGTAAGGTTCCCTTAGGTTAGGATATATATCGTTATAGACGTATATAATGTTCCCACCGAGACGTAGGGACCGACGTGCCAGGAATGTTTTAAAATATTACATCCCAGATGTTAGGTTGCTTTAGGTTAGGATATACAACGTTATAAACGTATATAAAGGCCCCATCGAGAAGCAGGCGACGACACGCCAGGAATGTTGTAAAATATAACATCCGAGATTTTATGTTGCCATACGTTAGGATATGTAACGTTATAGCCGCATATAATGTTCCCTCCGAAAAGTAGCAGCCGAAGCGCCAGGAATGTTTTAAAATATTACATCCGAGATGTTAGGTTGCCTTAGGTTAGGATATATATCGTTATAGACGTATATAATGTTCCCACCGAGACGTAGGGACCGACATGCCAGGAATGTTTTAAAATATTACATCCGAGATGTTAGGTTGCGTTAGGTTAGGATATACAACGTTACAGACGTATATAATGTACCCACGGAGACGTAGGGACCGACATTCCAGGAATTTTATAAAATATTACATCCCAGATGTTTGGTTGCGTTAGGTTAGTATATACAACGTTATAGACGTATATAATGTCCCCATCGAGAAGCAGGCGACGACGCGCCAGGAATGTTGTAAAATATTACATTCTACAAGTTAGGTTGCCTTAGGCTAGGATATATAACGCTATAGACGTATATAATGTTCCCACCGAGAAATAGGGACCGACGCGTCAGGAATATTCTAAAATATTACACCCGAGATATTAGGTTCCCTTAGGTTAGGATTTACAACGTTATAGACGTATAGAATATTCCCACCGAGAAATAGGGGCCGACGCGTCAGGAATGTCGTAAAATATTACACCCGAGATGTTAGGTTGCCTTAGGCTAGGATATATAACGTTATAGACGTATATAATGTTCCCACCGAGAAATAGGGACCGACGCGTCAGGAATGTCCTAAAATATTACACCCGAGGTGTTAGGTTCCCTTAGGTTAGGATTTACAACGTTATAGACGTATAGAATATTCCCACCGAGAAATAGGGGCCGACGCGTCAGGAATGTCGTAAAATATTACACCCGAGATGTTAGGTTCCCTTAGGTTAGGATATATAACGTTATAGACGTATAGAATGTTCCCACCGAGAAGTAGGGACCGACATGCCAGGAATGTTGTAAAATATTACATCCGAGATGTTAGGTTGCCTTAGGTTAGGATATGTAACGTTATAGACGTATATAATGTTCCCACCGAAAAGTAGCATCCGAAGCGCAAGGAATGTTGTAAAATATTACATCCGAGATGTTAGGTTGCCTTAGGTTAGGATATATATCGTTATCGACGTGTACAGTGTTCCCACCGAGAAGTAGGGACCGACATGCCAGGAATGTTGTAAAATATTACATCCGAGATGTAAGGTTCCCTTAGGTTAGGATATATATCGTTATAGACGTGTACAATGTTCCCACCGAGAAGTAGGGACCGACATGCCAGGAATGTTGTAAAATATTACATCCCAGATGTTAGGTTGCGTTAGGGTAGGATATACAAAGTTACAGACGTATATAATGTACCCACGGAGACGTAGGGACCGACATGCCAGGAATGTTGTAAAATATTACATCCGAGATGTTAGGTTGCCTTAGGCTAGGATATACCACGTTATAGATGTATATAATGTCCCCATCCAGAAGTAGGTGACGACACGCCGGGAATGTTGTAAAATATTACATCCCAGATGTTAGGTTGCGTTAGGTTAGGATATACAACGTTATAGACGTATATTATGTCCCCATCGAGAAGCAGGCGACGACACGCCAGGAATGTTATAAAATATTACATCCGAGATGTTAGGTTGCCTTAGGCTAGGACATATATCGTTATAGACGTATATGATTTTCCCACCGAGACGTAGGGACCGACATGCCAGGAATGTTGTAAAATATTACATCCCAGATGTTAGGTTGCGTTAGGGTAGGATATACAAAGTTACAGACGTATATAATGTACCCACGGAGACGTAGGGAGCGACATGCCAGGAATGTTGTAAAATATTACATCCCAGATGTTAGGTTGCGTTAGGTTAGTATATACAACGTTATAGATGTATATAATGTCCCCATCCAGAAGTAGGCGACGACACGCCAGGAATGTAGTAAAATGTTACATCCCAGATGATAGGTTGCGTTAGGTTAGAATATACAACGTTATAGACGTATATAATGTCCCCATCGAGAAGCAGGCGACGACACGACAGGAATGTTGTAAAATATTACATTCGACATGTTAGGATGCCTTAGGCTAGGATATATTTCGTTATAGACGTATACAATGTTCCCACCGAGAAGTAGGGCCCGACATGCCAGGAATGTTGTAAAATATTACATCCGAGATGTAAGGTTCCCTTAGGTTAGGATATATATCGTTATAGACGTATATAATGTTCCCACCGAGACGTAGGGACCGACGTGCCAGGAATGTTTTAAAATATTACATCCCAGATGTTAGGTTGCTTTAGGTTAGGATATACAACGTTATAAACGTATATAAAGGCCCCATCGAGAAGCAGGCGACGACACGCCAGGAATGTTGTAAAATATAACATCCGAGATTTTATGTTGCCATACGTTAGGATATGTAACGTTATAGCCGCATATAATGTTCCCTCCGAAAAGTAGCAGCCGAAGCGCCAGGAATGTTTTAAAATATTACATCCGAGATGTTAGGTTGCCTTAGGTTAGGATATATATCGTTATAGACGTATATAATGTTCCCACCGAGACGTAGGGACCGACATGCCAGGAATGTTTTAAAATATTACATCCGAGATGTTAGGTTGCGTTAGGTTAGGATATACAACGTTACAGACGTATATAATGTACCCACGGAGACGTAGGGACCGACATTCCAGGAATTTTATAAAATATTACATCCCAGATGTTTGGTTGCGTTAGGTTAGTATATACAACGTTATAGACGTATATAATGTCCCCATCGAGAAGCAGGCGACGACGCGCCAGGAATGTTGTAAAATATTACATTCTACAAGTTAGGTTGCCTTAGGCTAGGATATATAACGCTATAGACGTATATAATGTTCCCACCGAGAAATAGGGACCGACGCGTCAGGAATATTCTAAAATATTACACCCGAGATATTAGGTTCCCTTAGGTTAGGATTTACAACGTTATAGACGTATAGAATATTCCCACCGAGAAATAGGGGCCGACGCGTCAGGAATGTCGTAAAATATTACACCCGAGATGTTAGGTTGCCTTAGGCTAGGATATATAACGTTATAGACGTATATAATGTTCCCACCGAGAAATAGGGACCGACGCGTCAGGAATGTCCTAAAATATTACACCCGAGGTGTTAGGTTCCCTTAGGTTAGGATTTACAACGTTATAGACGTATAGAATATTCCCACCGAGAAATAGGGGCCGACGCGTCAGGAATGTCGTAAAATATTACACCCGAGATGTTAGGTTCCCTTAGGTTAGGATATATAACGTTATAGACGTATAGAATGTTCCCACCGAGAAGTAGGGACCGACATGCCAGGAATGTTGTAAAATATTACATCCGAGATGTTAGGTTGCCTTAGGTTAGGATATGTAACGTTATAGACGTATATAATGTTCCCACCGAAAAGTAGCATCCGAAGCGCAAGGAATGTTGTAAAATATTACATCCGAGATGTTAGGTTGCCTTAGGTTAGGATATATATCGTTATCGACGTGTACAGTGTTCCCACCGAGAAGTAGGGACCGACATGCCAGGAATGTTGTAAAATATTACATCCGAGATGTAAGGTTCCCTTAGGTTAGGATATATATCGTTATAGACGTGTACAATGTTCCCACCGAGAAGTAGGGACCGACATGCCAGGAATGTTGTAAAATATTACATCCGAGATGTAAGGTTCCCTTAGGTTAGGATATATATCGTTATAGACGTATATAACGTTCCCACCGAGACGTAGGGACCGACATGCCAAGAATGTTGTAAAATATTACACCCGAAATGTTATGTTGCCATACGTTAGGATATGTAACGTTATAGAAGTATATAATGTTCCCACCGAAAAGTAGCAGCCGAAGCACCAGGAATGTTGTAAAATATTACATCCGAGATGTTAGGTTGCCTTAGGTTAGGATATATATCGTTATAGACGTATATAATGTTCCCACCGAGACGTAGGGACCGACATGCCAGGAATGTTTTAAAATATTACATCCCAGATGTTAGGTTGCGTTAGGTTAGGATATACAACGTTACAGACGTATATAATGTACCCACGGAGACGTAGGGACCGACATTCCAGGAATGTTGTAAAATATTACATCCCAGATGTTAGGTTGCGTTAGGTTAGTATATACAACGTTATCGACGTATATAATGTCCCCATCGAGAAGCAGGCGACGACACGCCAGGAATGTTGTAAAATATTACATTCTACAAGTTAGGTTGCCTTAGGCTAGGATATATAACGCTATAGACGTATATAATGTTCCCACCGAGAAATAGGGACCCACGCGTCAGGAATATTCTAAAATAGTACACACCAGATATTAGGTTCCCTTAGGTTAGGATTTACAACGTTATAGACGTATAGAATATTCCCACCGAGAAATAGGGGCCGACGCGTCAGGAATGTCGTAAAATATTACACCCGAGATGTTAGGTTGCCTTAGGCTAGGGTATATAACGTTATAGACGTATATAATGTTCCCACCGAGAAATAGGGACCGACGCGTCAGAAATGTCCTAAAATATTACACCCGAGGTGTTAGGTTCCCTTAGGTTAGGATTTACAACGTTATAGACGTATAGAATATTCCCACCGAGAAATAGGGGCCGACGCGTCAGGAATGTTGTAAAATATTACACCCGAGATGTTAGGTTCCCTTAGGTTAGGATTTACAACGTTATAGACGTATTGAATATTCCCACCGAGAAATAGGGGCCGACGCGAGAGGAATGTCGTAAAATATTACACCCGAGATGTTAGGTTTCCTTAGGTTAGGATATACAACGTTATAGACGTATATAATGTTCCCACCGAGAAGTAGGGGCCGACGAGCCAGGAATGTTGTAAAACATTACATCCGAGGTGTTAGGTTGCCTTAGGTAAGGATATATAACGTTATAGACGTATATAATGTTCCCACCGAGAAGTAGGGACCGACGTGTCAGGAATGTTGTAAAGTATTACGCTCGACAGGTTAGGTTGCCTTAGGCTAGGATGTATTGCGTTATAGACGTATATAACGTTCCCACCGAGAAATAGGGGCCGACACGCGAGGAATGTTGTAAAACATTACATTCGACATGCTGGAATGTCCTAGGCTAGGATATATAGCGTTATAGACGTATAGGATATTCCCACCGAGAAATAGGGTCCGACACGCGAGGAATGTTGTAAAACATTACATCCGAGGTGTTAGGGTGCCTTAGGTTAGGATATATAACGTTATGGACGTATATACTGTTCCCACCGAGAAGTAGTTCCCGATGCGCCAGGAATGTTGTAAAATATTACATTCGACATGTTAGGTTGCCTGAAGCTAGGATATATAGCGTTATAGACGTATATAATGTTCCCACCGAAATGTATGGGCCTAAGTACCGGGAATGATGTAAAATATTACACTCGACATGTTAGGTTGCCTTAGGCTAGGATATATAGCGTTATAGACGTATATAATGTTCCCACCGAGAAGTAGGGGCCCACGAGCCAGGAATGTTGTAAAATATTACGCTCGACATGTTAGGTTGCCTTAGGCCAGGATACATAGCGTTATGGACATATATAATGTGCCCACCGAGAAGTAGGGGCTGACATGCCAGGTATGTAGTTAAATATTACATCCGAGATGTTAGGTTGCCTTATGTTGGGACACATAACGTTATTGACTTATATAATGTTCCCACCGATAAGTAGAGACCGACGAGCCAAGAATGTTGTAAAATATTACGCTCGACACGTTAGGTTGCCTTAGGTTAGGATATATAACGTTATTGACTTATATAATTTTCCCACCGAGAAGTAGCGGCCGACGCACTAGGAAAGTTGTAAAATATTACATGCGACATGTTATGTTGCCTTAGGCTAGGATATATAGCGTTATAGACGTGTATAATGTTCCCACCGAGAAGTAGGCGCCGACGCGCCAGGAATGTTGTAAAATATTACATTCGACATGTTAGGATTGCCTTAGGCTAGGATATATAACGTTATAGACGTATGAACTGTTCCCACCGAGATGTTGGTGCCGACGCGCCAGGAATGTTGTAAAATATTACGTTCGACATGTTAGCTTGCCTTGAGCTAGGATATATAGCGTTATAGACGTATATAATGTTCCCGCCGAGATGTAGGGGCCGGCGCGCCAGGAATGTAGTAAAATATTACACACGAGATGTTAGGTTGCCTTAGGTTAGGATATATAACGTTATTGACTTATATAATGTTCCCACCGAGAAGTAGGTGCCGACGCGCCAGGAATGTTTTAAAATATTACATCCGAGATGTTAGGTTGCCTTAGGTTAGTGTATATAACGTTATTGACTTATATAATGCTCCCACCGAGAAGTAGGGGCTGACGCACCAGGAATGTTGTAAAATATTACATTCGACATGTTAAGTTGCCTCACGCTAGGATATATAGCGTTATAGACGTATATAATGTTCCCACCGAGAAGTACGTGCCGACAAGAAAAGAATGTTGTCAAATATTACATTCGACATGTTAGGTTGCCTTAGGCTAGGATATATAGCGTTATAGACGTATATAATGTTCCCAGCGAGAAGTAGGCGCCGACGTGCCAGGAATGTAGTAAAATATTACATCCGAGGTGTTAGGTTGCCTTAGGCTAGGATATATAACGTTATAGACGTATATAAAGTTACCACGGAGAAGTAGGGACATGCATGCCCGGAATGTTGTAAAATATTACGGTAGATATGTTAGGTTACCTTAGGCTAGGATATATAGCGTTATAGACGTATATAATGTTCCCAACGAGAAGTAGGTGCCGACGCGCCAGGAATGTTGTAAAATATTACATTGCACATGTTAGGTTACCTTATGCTAGGATATATAGCGTTATAGACGTATGTAGTGATCCCACCGAGAAGTAGGTGCCGACGTGCCAGGAATGCAGTAAAATATTACATGCGATGTGTTAGGTTGCCTTAGGTTAGGATATATAACGTTATTGACTTATATAATGTTCCCACCGAGAAGTAGGGGCCGACGCACCAGGAATGTTGTAAAATATTACATTCGTCATGTTAAGTTGCCTCACGCTAGGATATATAGCGTTATAGACGTATGTAGTGATCCCACCGAAAAGTAGGAGCCGACGCGCCAGGAATGTTTTAAAATATTACATCCGAGATGTTAGGTTTCATTCGGTTAGGATATATATCGCTATTGGCGTATATGATGTTCCCACCAAGAAGTACGGACCGACAGACATGCCAGGAATGTTGTAAAATATTACATCCCAGATGTTAGGTTGCCTTTGGTTAGGGTATACAAAGTTATAGATGTATATAATATCCCCATCCAGAAGTAGGCGACGACACGCCAGGAATGTTGTAAAATAGTACATCCCAGATGTTAGGTTGCGTTAGGTTAGGATATACAACGTTATAGACGTATATAATGTCCCCATCGAGAAGTAGGCGACGACACGCCAGGAATGTTGTAAAATATTACATTCGGCATGTTAGGTCGCCTTAGGCTAGGATATATAACGTTATAGACGTATGTAATGTTACCACCGAGACGTAGGGACCGACATAACAGGAATGTTGTAAAATATTACATCCGAGATGTTAGGTTCCCTTAGGTTTGGATATATATCGTTATAGACATATATAATGTTCCCAGCGAGAAATAGGGGCCGACGTGTCAGGAATGTTGTAAAAGATTACACACGAGATGTTAGGTTCCCTTAGGTTAGGATATACAAAGATATAGATGTATATATTTTCCCCATCGAGAAGCAGGCGACGACACGCCAGGAATGTTGTAAAATATTACATCCGAGATATTATGTTGCCTTACGTTAGGATGTATAACGTTATAGACGTATATAATGTTCTCACCGAAAAGTAGGATCCGACGCGCCAGGAATGTTTTAAAATATTACATCCGAGATGTTAGGTTGCCTTCGGTTAGGATATATATCGCTATTGGCGTATATGATGTTCCCACCGAGAAGTACGGACCGACCTGCCAGGAATCTTGTAAAATATTACATCCCAGATGTTAGGTTGCTTTAGGTTAGGATATACAACGTTATAGACGTATATAATGTCCCCATCGAGAAGCAGGCGACGACACGCCAAGAATGTTGAAAAATATTACATTCGACATGTTACGTGGCCTTAGGCTAGGATATATAAGGTTATAGACGTATATAATGTTCCCACCGAGAAGTACGGACGGACACGCCAGGAATGTTGTCAACTCTTACATCCGAGATGTTAGGTTGCCTTAGGTTAGGATATACAACGTTATAGACGTATATAATGTCCCCATCGAGAAGCAGGCGACGACACGCCAGGAATGTTGTAAAATATAACATCCGAGATGTTATGTTGCCTTACGTTAGGATATACAAAGTTATAGATGTATATAATGTCCCCATCCAGAAGTAGGCGACGACACCACAAGGAGTGTTGTACAATATTACATTTGATATGTTAGGTTTCCTTAGGCTAGGATATATAACGTTATAGACGCATATAATGTTACCACCGAGAACTACGGGCCGACACGCCAGGAATGATTTAAATATAACATTCGACATGTTAGGTCGCCTTAGGCTAGGATATATAACGTCATAGACGTGTACCATGTTCCCACGTAGAAATAGGGGCCGACGCGACAGAAATGTTGTAAAATATTACACCCGAGATGTTAGGTTTCCTTAGGTGAGGATATACAACGTTATAGACATATAGAATGTTCCCACCGAGACGAAGGTACCGACATGCCAGGAATGTTGTAAAATATTACATCCCAGTTGTTAGGTTGCGTTAGGTTAGGATATACAACGTTATAGACGTATATAATGTCCCCATCGCGAAGCAGGAGACGACACGCCAGGATTGTTGTCAAATATTACATCCGAGATGTTATGTTGCCTTACGTTAGGATATGTAACGTTATAGACTTGTATAATGTTCCCACCGAAAAGTAGGATCCGACGCGACAGGAATGTTGTAAAATATTACATCCGAGATATTAGGTTGCCTTCGGTTAGAATATATATCGCTATAGACGTATATGATGTTCCCACCGAGAAGTACGGGCTATCAGGCCAGGAATGTTGTCAAATATTACATCCGAGATGTTAGGTTGCCTTAGGCTAGGATATACCACGTTATAGATGTATATAATGTCCCCATCCAGAAGTAGGTGACGACACGCCGGGAATGTTGTAAAATATTACATCCCAGATGTTAGGTTGCGTTAGGTTAGGATATACAACGTTATAGACGTATATTATGTCCCCATCGAGAAGCAGGCGACGACACGCCAGGAATGTTATAAAATATTACATCCGAGATGTTAGGTTGCCTTAGGCTAGGACATATATCGTTATAGACGTATATGATTTTCCCACCGAGACGTAGGGACCGAAATGCCAGGAATGTTGTATAATATTACATCCCAGATGTTAGATTGCGTTAGGTTAGGATATACAACGTTATAGACGTATATAATGTCACCATCGAGAAGCAGGCGACGACACGCCAGGAATGTTGTAAAATATAACATCGGAGATGTTATGTTGCCTTACGTTAGGATATGTAACGTTATAGACGTATATAATGTTTCCGGCGAAAAGTAGGATCCGACGCGGCAGGAATGCTGTAAAATATTTCATCCGAGATGTTAGGTTGCCTTAGGTTAGGATATATACCGCTAAAGACGTATATGACTTTCCAACCGAGATGTATGGGCCGACAGGCCTGGAATGTTGTCAAATATTACATCCGAGATGTTAGCTTGCCTTAGGCTAGGATATATAACGTTATAGACGTATATAATGTTCCCACCGAAAAATAGGGGCCGACGCGCCAGGAATGTTGTAAAATATTACACCCGAGATGTTAGGTTCCCTTAGTTTAGGATATACAACGTTATAGACGTATAGAATATTCCCACCGAGAAGTAGGGACCGACATGCCAGGAATGTTGTAAAATATTACATCCGAGATGTTAGGTTCCCTTAAGTTTGGATATATAGCGTTATAGACGTATATAACGTTCCCACCGAGACGTAGGGACCGACATCCCAGGAATGTTGTAAAATATTACATCCCAGTTGTTAGGTTGCGTTAGGTTAGGATATACAACGTTATAGACGTATATAATGTTCCCATTGAGAAGCAGGCAACGACACGCCAGGAATGTTGTAAAATATTATACCCGAGATGTTAGATTGCTTAGGCTAGGATATATATCGTTATAGACGTATACAATGTTCCCACCGAGAAGTAGGGACCGACATGCCAGGAATGTTGTAAAGTATTACACCTGAGATGTGAGGTTCCCTTAGGTTAGGATATACAACGCTATAGACGCATAGAATGTTCCCACCGAGACGTAGGGACCGACATGCCAGGAATGTTGTAAAATATTACATCCCAGATGTTAGGTTCCCTTAGGTTAGGATATACAACGTTATAGACGTATAGAATGATCCCACCGAGATGTAGGGACCGACATGCCAGAAATGTTGTAAGATATTACATCCGAGATATTAGGTTGCCTTCGGTTAGGATATATATCGCTGTAGACGTATATGATGTTCCCACCGATAAGTACGGTCTAACACGCCAGGAATGTTGTCAAATACTACATTTGAGATGTTAGGTTGCCTTAGGTAGGGATATATGACCTAATAGACGTACGTAATGTCCCCAACGAGAAGTACGTCCCGACCCGAACGGGATTCTGTAAAACATTACCAGCGAGGGGCCAGATGGGTTAGGTAAGGTTATATTACGTTATAGACGTATAAAATGTTCCCACCGAGAGGTAGGGATCCACCCGCCAGGAATTTTGGAAAATACTACATCCGAGATGTTAGGTTGGCTTAGGTTAGGATATATAACGTTATAGACGTACATAATGTCCCCGCCGAGAAGTACGGTCCGACCCGAACGGGATTCTCTAAAACATTACCACCGAGGGGCTAGATGGATTATGTTAGGCTATATAACGGTAGAGACTTATATAATGTGCCAACCAAGAAATACGGGACGACACGAACGGGATTCTGTAAAACATTACCAGCGAGGGTCTAGATGGGTTAGGTTAGGTTATATTACGTTATAAACGAATATAATGTTCGAACCGAGAAGTATGGTCCGACCCGCCAGCAATGTATTAAAATACTACATCCGAGATTTTAGGTTGCCTTAGGTTAGGATATATAACATTGTAGACGTAAACAATGTTCCCGCCGAGAAGTAGGGGCCGACACGTCAGGAATTTTATAAAATATTAACGCCGAGTGGTTAGGTTGTGTTAGGTTGGGTTATATTTGGTTCTGTTTATATATAATGGTCGAGCGGATAAAATATGGCATGTTTGGAATACCTTGGGTTGAATATGCGGGCTACGAAATCCTAGGAGGGTTACGAATGACCCAGAGCCAATAAGTAATTAAATGAGACCAACACTACAGGCCCTTGGAAAGCATCTCTGACCCTGGGTGTCGAATTAGGTGCCAGGGAATCTCTTGGTGTGGTTAGTAATAGCACAGCTTCAATAGAGGGTTGTATGAATCCAAATCTAAAGGCCCCTGTTATAGTATGTTCGGTCCTATGTTTCGAAGTAGGCGGCTACAGAACTCCTGGAGCGATTACTACTGGCCAAGAGCCAATAAGTACTTAAATGAATCCAATAGTAGGGGCCCCAGGCATGGTATATCCGGCCGAAGTGTCAAATAAGTGGAGGTTGACGAACTTCTGGAGGGGTCGTTAATGGCCAACAACCAATATATCCTTAAATCAAACCAATAATAGGGTCCACAGACATGATATGTCCGACCCTATGTTTCGTATAAGGAGGTAGAACTCATGGATTGGTTATTAATGGCGCAGAGCGAATCAGTACATAAGTGAAGTCAATTCTAGGGGTACCAGATACGGCATGTCTGGCTCTGGGAGTCGAAATATGCGGAGATCGAACTCCTGGAGCGGTCACTAGTGGCCCATAGACAATATGTACTTGAATGAAAAAAATTCTAGAGGCCCGAGATTCGGTGTCATCTCCTAGGTGTAGAATTTGTAGGAGCGGTAGCTGATGCGTTACGATGCACGCGTGTCTCCGCTATTTATTGCGAAAATCGCGGAATCATTCGGTGTCAAGGAGTATCGAAATCTCGAGATCCGTGAAGCAGATACAAACGCGAAATGTCACTGGTCGCAATTTTTGTTCGCAGGCACAGCTGCGAGCATTATGACTCTACGCTAGCCACCCCTTTGGAACGTCGCCTCTTAGGACCTCGCGCTTTTTCTTGGACTTTCTGCTTTGCCAATCAATGCGGAAAATGGAAAAATGAATTCCTCGTATCCTATATCGCGTTGTGTGTGCTTACGCGAACGTGCTACCCTTCCTCAATTACACGGCGTTATAGGTGGTTATAAAACTGTATCAACGAACTTCTAGTTCAAATAGTTCATGGTATCATTTCCTATACGCGACGATAAGAAAATCCAAGGTACAACGAAAGCTGCTTACAGCCAGTCTACGAAATTTCTAATAAAAATCTCGCGATCCCTCCCATCGGCGGAGGGGGGAAAAACTCAGCTTAAATCTTCATGGAGTTTTAATAAAAACTTTAAGAGAAATTATAAGAGCATTAAAGTTCCGTAAGAAATAAAACCTTGCTGCGTTTATAGAAGCTTTTCCCTGGGAAAAAATCGTTCGCTGGCTCCCGATAAAAATTCCTCTTATCACATTCCAGTCATCGTTCGCCACAGATTATCAACAGTGGTACATCGTAGCGGACAAACAAAAAAAGAAGGGAACAGTTAAGCTCGCCAACAGATCACGGACCAATCTAGCTGCGAATTTAAATGATAGCGCCGATTTAAAAGGTCGGTTGGAAAGCATCCAATATTAACAATACATTGCTTGCTTTTCAAAAGAGGTAGCACTGATCGTTCGGAGAAGATTAAAGGTCCATTCTCACCGTCTATGCGGGAGATTAAAGCGGAGACCCTTGCGCCGGCCGCGAAGTCGCTCGTGAAACAAAAAGAGCACGGCCGCTGAACCAATGTAAACCCATCAAATGGAAAAATCGCTCCATTAGCGAGTGTTCTCGAAAGTAAACGAGGGATACCTATCGAGAACAAAAACAACTTCCCTCTTCTCAAGTGCAGTTCCGTATAATCGAACAAAGATATATCGTCAGAAGAATAATCAATCCACTTTACACGTCACGGGAATGGAGACTTTTGTCTCCAATTATTTCCCAGTAGACGGTCTTTGCGTGCCATTAAGGATTCCCTTTGTTCCCACCTTGGTCCCCTTTTGACTTGCAGGGGATGCTGCGTCGCCGCGGAACTCCATTCTATGGGTTCTTTCTTCTCGCGGACGAAAGAACGTGCGCGACCACGTTCGAAATTGTATCCGTGGAATTCGCTTGACGAAAAATATTTTGTAGCACTTGAATGCCAGGTGGAAACGCCGTCATGGAACTCGTCGAAATGATTAAAATCCTTAGAAAAATGCCACGCGGATTCCTCAATCGAACCAAGGAGTGATCACAACCATCTGTTTCGCGCACATGTACCTTATACAAGCCTGTATAATTGAACGGATCCCGAATACGATTGAGAAAGTTACGACAACATATGTTGTCATAGACAATGCAGATGTCAGCGGCTCGAACCAGACCAATTAGGGCGAGGAGCTGATACAAATGTACAATATACAGTCGTAATTACATGCACCAGTTAAACGATCCAACAATGAGGATTTGCTGATCACTTCGCGCTGAATTCCTTCTACTGGTCGCGATTAAGAGATCGATCATTAAAAGATGACAATTCAGATTCCGTTTGAATAAATTCACGACAGATTATCTCTGTCACACGCGTGTCAAATTTTAACACCACTGTAATTAACGATATTTACTAATCTAGTAAAACCATCGATCAAAGCTCCATTAGACGAAACGCTGTTGTTAAACGACACGGGATATTCAGATTGTTTGCAGGATTAGAGCATCAGATTACTTCGACGGACGGTTAATCAACATCTGCCGGGCTACTGTAATTAGAAAGGTATTTACGGTAACCCCTTCAGTTGCGGATTCTACAGGATGTCTAAAGTCTTTTAGAAAGTGTAATTTCTCTTTCAGGGGTTGAGAAGGAACGGAACACAATATTGGCTACTAATTTTCGCTGTTGAGGATAATGGTAGACTGTCGTGATAAAATTTCACGAAAACATGCATTCTTGTATGTAATATTTGTTATCAGTTTAACTTTATACCTCGAAATACGGGGGTAGATGAAAAAAATGTTCAAACACGAACAATGGAAGAATCCCTGAATTTTTCCCTCGGCATACTGTTCTTCTTATTCTCTTCCTCTTCAATATTGGCTTCTTATTTTCTCTTGATGAAGGCATCGCTCCCAAAATCCACATCCAGATAGTAATATGTACTACCCAGTATTCACCATATCCAGTTATTGTTGCTCTCTTTTCAAACAAATTTTCAAGTTTCTTACTAATGCTGGTTCCTTTCCGTAAACCGTCAAATTCTCTAGTGAATTCGTCAAGCGATAAAACAGAAATGAACTACTTACAACGTGAATTACTGATTTCATCAACTGAAAGGTAAAAAATGAATCCTTCGGATATTCCATTCAAATTATCACCCACGGATAAGAGAAGATTAGGAAATCAAAGTTACCGTTGAAATTACCCGTGAAGATAATTGAATTAAAGACATCTGAGACCACCAAAATGTCAATCTAAGCTGGAAAGTGTCGTGAGAATCGAAGACCAAGTGTAATACGCTCTGCAAGGAAGTATGCTTACCTCACCTAAATCGTCCAATAACCGTTTAACGGGGCTCGATCGATTCCTACCAACCTATCGCTGTCCCCGCGAAATCACCGTTTCCGTCGATACATCTGACAATAAACCTGGCATGTGCCTACTCCGAGAGACGGGGAGAAACGGGGTCCATTTCGTACGATTCAATCCTATCGAGCGCGGCTGCCCTTCGATAAAGTAACGGCCTTATTAAAGCCCTGTAACTCCATTGTTCCGACAGATATTTAGCCCACGAACGCGTCAAACCTGGACACGAGCACGGAAAGGAGATCAAGTAATATAACCTTCGTTTCCGAGGCTTTCCTTCAGGATTCGCAGCCGCGCGAAATTTATTGGACAAAGAGGAAAGACCGTGCCTCGAAACGGACTAATTAACGCGCAAGCAGTGTTAAAATAATGGATGCTCGCGTTGAATCGCGACGATCCACGGTTAGATAGGATACAACGGTTATAGCGCGAGGGGTTAATTTTCTGGAAGAGCGATTAGGGGATCGCTGCGCGGCCTGGCAACAATAAGATGTCGCTTAAAGAGATTATATTGGCTTTCGAGATAGCGTTAACCGAGTGGTAATTAATTCTGCATCAATTGTATAGATTATATCGACATCGCGATATCTTCGTTCCTAAGCTATCATATTCTCGGATTATTAAAATTTCATTCGATTAACTGCGCGAGGGTGATCCATCAACGATACTGCTGATCGTATCGGTCTATAGAAAGGCGATCGATAAATCTGATTTATAGAAACTAGGAAAATCACTCTCGATCAAATCGCAGTTTGGCTCCGTGCCAACCAAATGAAAACGCTTGTACTAAGAGTAATCGGATCAACGTATTATGGCTACAAAAAGCATTCGCACGAGCGAGATTTCCACCGACGCTGTTCAAATAAATGGATTTCCAAGGTATTAATCTTTTACAGTCACTTGAAGGTACTATCATAAGTGATGGAGAATTTAATATGAACGCATTGAACACAATTAATCAATACACTGATGCTAAAATATGTACAATGGTGCACCAGGACTCTGTATGCGCCTGTTGCGGCCACTGGCTCCTTCGATTTGGATACGAGAAATTTAGTGGCAATATTCCACGCTTAACTGATAGCCAATGTTTGATCGAGGTTAGTTCCTGCTTTGACTATGCACGTGTAATGCTCGGAGTTCCAACTATGCGGTATTCTTCTGTAATTTCGAAAATGTGCAACACTCGCAGAGATATTTACTGGTTCGTTATTGCATCATGATTAATAACTTAGCTCAAAATAAACTCCACGATATTAATGCACTTCACGTATCTGTAATACAAAGCTTCAACCCTTAACCTCTAATTTGATTGCATACACAATATACGTATGAATAATTAATCTTCAAACATTTCCATTCCTCTGCAAATAGATTAAACCGCTCTCAAACAGAGCGAATCAAATTTAACCCTTTTGTACCATTCAAATAGTTTCAACCAAATTGCCTCGAACCGTCTCGGTGCAGCAAACACGTACATCTCGTAGAGAACGATATTCGATACGTTTCTCCTCGATTAGCATAAGATTACTAGATCGATAGGTCTTATTATGCGATGTGGTGGATTCACAGAGACGCTGCGTACTTTTGCAGGACCAGGACATGTTTGTCACGGGAGGCAGGTGGTGCGGCGGAACAACTGTTGGCTGGCCGTACTGGCCGTGTCAGTGGTGCTATCGATTCTGCGAAACAGTTTGGCGGGCGAACGGTATCCGCTCGATTATGGTAACAACCAGCTGTCGGTTAACCGCGCCGAAGTCGCTTACTGGGCTCGCGGCGCTAATGAACCATCCCTGAAATTCCAAAACCATTCAAATACTCCGTCATCCCGGCACCCTTAAAAGTTATCATTGCCATCAACTACCGCTCGGCAAACATTCCGTCCACTCGTCAAGAATGACATCACGGAGGAGTCGTCGAGAGCAATTTCCTGGCGAACCGCCCAGGCGGTGGACGCGAATCAAACCGACGAAGATGACGATCGATCGATCCGGTCGAGCGATCGTCGACTCGCGGATCCCGACCCGTCGAACGACTGCCACAAGGAACGACGCGATAAACGCCGAGCCGGGCCAACTGCCAGCGGATCGACCGGATTCACCGGGAGTTCAGTGAATATTCCGGAAGAGCCCCGCTTATCCTCCCGGGTTTCCCGTGTCGCGATGAAAGACGTCGCTAGAGAGGCGGCGATGCGACCGTTGATTACGGTCACGTTGTTGTGGATTCGTGCAATGACGACTCGCTAAAGGCTTTCAGACGAGAGAACAAGGACGTGAGAAGGCAAAGGGGATTCAGTGGCGAGCTTCGACGTCTTCGGATGAAAAGATCCTATAGTGTGGACGGTCAAAGGACTATGGACTATTTTCAGGGTGACGGTATCGTGGGTTCTCGGAGCTTGGGAGATGGCGAGGAAACTGCAATGGAAGCGACATTCGACTGAGATTCCTGAATCGGTTGTTTCTATCGGTAAAGCATTCGAAATAGGATTGAAATCGGAGAAATTCGCGGATCCAGGGGGATTAAGTGGTAGGAAGCCGTCGGAAGGCTCGGTTGAGCAATATTTAATCGATTCCGCCAAGTCTTCCACCTCTATTAATCAGCCATTAAGGATTGGACGGTTGAAATTGAAAACGCTGACGGGTCGAAAAAGATTAAAAGACGCGAAGAGACGAGCATCTACGAAAGTTAAGAAAAATACGCGAGATGTTGAGCCCAAAGGATACATCCAGAAACGATATTTCATTGAAACTCCTAAATCTTCCGCTTCTATTAGTGAACTGTTCGACGGAGAATTGAAACCAAAAGGGAAATCGGGAAATAGAAGTCGACGGACATGATAATTCCATGTATCAGTTGATGAGCAGAAGGTCCATTAAAAATTCGGGAATAAAACTTGACGAAGAGCCGAGGTCGTTCGATTCTGGTGATGTAATAAATCTGGAGTGGTCGTACCTCTGCCAGAATTCGGGATCCTCGAATTGCGAGCCGCGAGGCAAAAGAGTCAAAGCAATCAAGACAGAAGGGAGGACTCCTCATTCTTCAGAGTTCGAAGGTTCCTGGTGAACCTCGACGTCTCGTAAATCAACGTTTATTCGGAGAGAGATGGAGTATACGCGCCAGTTGAATGGAATCTCCGTGAAACAGATATCAACAAATGGAAGCGATGATGAGGCAGACAGGAGAACCCGTGGAAATTTTTCGATCCGCGAGAAGAGAAATATTATTCCGTCGAGCGACGCGGTCGCGTTGGATTCGTCGCAATACGATGGAACTTCATTGAATGTTACTTTCAACGAAACGACAAATGATTTTTTGGATAACGATGCGAAAATTGTTGAGACAGAATTGGAGATCGACTTCATTTCAGAGAACGTTAAGTATAACTCACTGGACGATCGAGATATCAGCACACGTACAGCAGTGGAATGATTCGACGTTAAATTTGAGTACTTTAACATTGAGCAATGAATTCAGTTCAACAAGTCACGACGGAAGCACAGGATGAGTTAACAGAGTAACACTCGAAGCACCAGATGTGGTGAGTGAGAACGATTTACTGCTATCGGATATCTCGATGTTAAATGGCAAACCGAATTCGACGTTGAAATGACAATGCACAGTTACCGGAAAACGTTTCAAGTCTAAGTAACGATGTGATCTCGATAAGACTCAATTTGAGCGCGGATTCGTCGCAAGATATGGAATTAGACGCTCCGCGGAGCGAGATTGATAAGGCTAAAGAAGAGGCGAATAAAGCGACAACGGAAGAGGCTTCTGCGCAAAGTAACGTGACAAAGGAGTCTGACGGCGTCCTCGTGAACTCCGAGCATAGCTCTGTTGCGGCGCCAAGGAGTGCCCCGTACCTAAGAAACGATATGAACTGTCTAACCGAAAGGGGCTATACGTCGGAGAACAGTGGCCTTCCTGAATTCGGCGAGGGAAATTCCGACGATACGTTCAGGAACTCATCTTCGACTAAGCAAGAGCGGAAGATTACGAAGGATATCAAAATAAACGCGAACCATAAGCAATCGCTCGTGAATAAAACGAAATATTCGAAATCGAAGCTTCCTTTAACCCCTGCTGAACGACCATCCGCGTCTAGAAAAGCCGTTATCCAAACAATTGGGACGATAAATAGGAAAATCGACGACCAAGCGGAACGGTTCGATACAGCTACGGATGGTTTGACAGAAGATGATGAAGTAACGTTTAACGATCCTCTAATGGTTTCGAAGAAACGGCAACCCGTCGGTTCAAGGGCGACAGAGTCGTTGAATCGAAATATTCAAACATGACTGCGACATTAAGCCTGATGAACCGTCCGTCGGGATTAGCTCGAAAAATGAGAGGGCTCAAACCCGCTCGTTGGATAATGGAACGGTGAATGAAGTTAATCCGTCCGACGGGTTTAACTCCTTGAGCACGATGCCCATCCCGGTGATCGATCATCCTACGAGAGAACGAAAGTCCAGGTCGTCCACGGTGCAAACTTCGACATCGACGAGCCTGAAACTTGATTCATCTATGAAGGTCGGAGGCCCGGTGTCCGGACGAACTTCTACGCCGACGTGGGTCAAGGACGAGGTCCAACGAAGAACCGCCTCGACCATGCAAATGGAATACGTCCAAGCGAATGCTAGCAACGATGCTGACGGGGGGCTAAGAGTCTCGTTGACACGTCCACTAGAATTCGTCTCCAGAGTGCAGGATTGATCAAAGGTTTCGCTCCCGTTTGAAAAGTACGAATGGTTCTCTGGGCAACTACCTTAACGAAAATCTCGCGCTTTCGTCTACAGAGAGGGAACAACTTCCAGTTACCGCCGAAACGTCGACCATCGGATTGATTAACGACGTGAACCAATTTTTGTTCACTTTTGACATGATCGCCACTTCTTCTGACCATGAACCGTTACCATGGACGAGGCGTCCTCGCAAACAACGAACAACTCGTCGCATGAGCTGGAACCGCCGAATCAGTGGCCAGTTAAGCACAGCGCGATGGTCGAGTATAATCTAGTGTTGACTCGTCTAATGATGGTCCATGAGAGGAAGGATACCATCACCTGCGGGCCAGTGATGCCGCAACGTGACGTTCAAGCGCTCGAGGTGATGCTTTACGCTCTGGACAGGCTCAACGATCGTGGAATTGTACCCGGTGTTAAGATCGGCGCCTACATTCTCGACGATTACGACAAGGATACGTACGGCTTGGGAATGGCTGTGGACTTTATCAAAGGTACGTGTTGTTTTGTCAGTTGATTAGCTGAAGGCTGATAATTCAATGGTCGTCGGTGTCCGATGTTGTAGACTGATGTTATGATTGACGAGTGCGATGCATTCGCGCGTCGGAAATGTAAATTCGTACGAGTTTCAGCAATACCCGCGAGCAACTGTCAACGTGTTTAATACGTTATTGATTAGAGAAACAATTCAAGTTAAACGACTAAGAAAATTGAATTTCTCTTTAAAGGAAAAAGATGTTCCGTTTCACCATATTGTTACTAATTATTTGCGAAGATCAGAAAAATGGAAAGAACACCGCTTATTTGCCGACTTCATTCTTTTTGAGAGGTAAAGAGAATGTTCGATTTGCTTAAGTTCGTTCATTTCCAAGATACGACAAGTGAAATTGACAATGTGAAACTTCGCGAACATATCACGGAGGTCTACGGAACCATTGCGTACTCTGAATTTTTCAATCCAACAATACAATCACATGCATTCACATTATAGGGAGAAAAATGAAATTCCGCGAATGTAGGTCACGCTGTGGGCACGATTCCACTGAAACTGTGAAAATTTTAACTGCTTTGAAGGCTAGGGGAATCTCACAGCGATAGCTCAAAGAAGCGATAAGATGTTCAGCGTGCGCGATGCTTTCTTTATATGGAAAATTCCGCTCGTGTAACGAACTTACGCGGCGCGGTGCTAGATGAAAATGCGGCAACTTTCTTCCAACTTTTCCGTTCTCTCCTCTCTGTCACGAGTCATGTTAATCTATTATTCTCCGCGAAATGCCAGGTCCATGTTTACCAAATGAATCAACCCGACAGGAAGTTTCATCAACCTTCAAATCAAAGAACGAACGTAGTATAATAAAAGAAGCCTCGTCACGCGTACTTGAACTTCGTCGAATTTTACATCGGTTACATCGCGTTCTTTGACGTAACGAATTCGTCTGTGGAAATACCGAACCGTTGCTTTTACTTCTTGTATTTCATTTTATCACCCTTTCTCATTTCGAAGCGAGTGTGAATACATTGTATACATTGTGTCGGAGATTCGTATTGTCGTTTTTTCTCTCTAATGATTCTTCAGTAAATTCTCGACCTAGATATTTGGCCAATGCCAGATGTTAATTTATCCTTTCTACACGATTATCGATGCGCGACCAGGTTTGATAGATTCTAGGACCGTTTCTTTCGACAGTGAACATGAGCCTCTATAGCGATGCAGTGGTGGTGAAAAATTGTACCCCTTGAAGAAAGAAGAGTATACTCTGTTGGGATACCGAACGGAAAGTTACACAAAACTCCGCTCGGAACGGAGAAGAAAAATTTGTATTTCTACTTCAGGTTCTAAAAATATGCAATGCCTAACGAGCTGAACGCTACGAAAATGAAACTTCAATAGAAACATCTATGACCTAGCGACCATTACATAATTATGAATTAATTTCAGTATACGGTTTACGTCTCCCCAGAGATTCAAATCCTGGATATTTAATCTAATTTGCTTCCTTTGAATGGAATCAACACACGGATTACGTTTTTGCTAGTGGGTAATTTCGCGGGGCATTGAAGCAAACCAGTTAACGAATTGTTAGCGCAGAGCTATTTTAATTGACGTGTATGATAGCTCCAGCGAAAACGCGCGCTGGACCTACAATCAAGTTTCTAATTAACACAATTCAGAGGGCGCAAACTGCTTCGCTGTAAAGCCTATCGTGTGTCGAGCGAAGTTTCTTTAATCGAACCATTTTCACAAAGTAATTTGGTATTTAAAATTGTTAACGTACGCAACTACTGAATTATTACTGTGTCACAAACACAATGAAGATCAACTGAATAGTTAACATCGCTAATCTAAATGTCGAAATTTCAAAATGATTCTAACATTAATACACGTTCTCCAAAGTTATCTAGTAGTTGTCATATTTGTCTTTCAATTAGAATAAAAATTAAGATATAATATAACAAGAAGCGGCACTAGACAATTCTGAAACGATAAGCTCTATAGAATTCAATTTCCTCGGGAAGACCGTTACGAGGCATAAAAATTCCAATGAAAAGAACACAACTTCCCATGCACTCGGGTAAAGTAAAGTGCGGATATTAAAATTTGATGTCCGTAGCAATAGCCCGACACTCGGTGAAAGCGAATTCGCATTGAAAGTTGACATTATTCATGTGTTTCCGCGAGATCACGTCGCGATACTGACAATTTCACCGCAGCACGAATGCGAAAGCAGGCGAACGAAACGTCCAAACACTGCAAAGATGAGGCAGAGCGGACATAGCGTTTCTAAATGAAAAACTCTGGCAAAAGTATAGAATTACTGAATTCCTTTTATAAGTTGCTGTATGAGAATGCAATGCTAATACAAATTTCGAGATTGATGTCGCGAATGTTTCAAAAAATTCGCGAGATTCTCTGTCTTTGCTTGTTGCGCGGTTCTAACGATTTCTGATCGACTAATTGAATTCTTGTACGAATATAATACACTTGCAACATATACGCTATTTGATTGAATATCGGCAAGGAGATTTTCTGCTCCGTGCTGCGATTGTATCTACAACGAAATATGCTTCTGAAGAAATCTAGAATCCCGCATAGATAACATGCAGGCATCGAGACGAGTCGATACGGAGGTGTCGTGAAGCTTTCCACGGTGCACTGCAAGCTCAAGTATCGCCTGTCGGTAAGCTCGTGATACTCTGCAAGCTCAAGTCGATAACTTCGTCTCGATTTATCCTAGTACCGACGAGCTACAAGATAGGCCACTGATCTAATGGAATTTTATGACCATTACTGACCGAAATATTGATCATGTACAAATTTTTACACCCTCTACAATATAGGATTCAAAATTGATAAAGTAGCAGTTCTTGCAAGATTCGTGGATATATTTTACGTAAAAGGGAGGACCGAATTAAAAATTTTCCAAAGCTCATAAAATGTGAATTATTGCAGACATAAAACCTCTTGCCAGATAAAGATTTGATTTAAATTAAAATCCAAAAAGACCAGAGAGAAAGTAGAATTCTTCGACGGTTCCAGGTTGATGCCACGAGAGTAAAATTTTACTTAACTTAATTTAAATTATGGCTTCAACTATTACCTGAAGTACAACGTAAATAAAATTTCCAAGTCCTGAAAAGGACTTGGATAATTTAAATTGTACTGCAAAATATTCGATGCTAAAAATACCAGTAATCCAGTTATTCTAATCTCGCGCAAAGTTAATGAAACAATGGAATGAATGAGTATCATAGAAAATTGTTGAAAGTAAATCTATGAAACCTTTGATCAAGTGAAAAATCTATCTATCTCTATCAAAAGCTACGACCACCATCTTTTAACTAGTTTGGTACATCTAGCATCAAGTTTACTACAATACAGTTGTACATATGTCTACAAGCGCAGTCCTTAGCATGATATCGTCTTTCAGAGACCAGGCTCTCGAAAACGTTACCAAGTACCCAGGTCCACCAACGAGGAGGTGACTACGCAGGAACACATCCATATTTCCCTAATCCCATCCACCCTCCATTACATGTTTACGATCTCGGTACAGAAGGTACCGAGATCCGACTCTACTTGAATTCAATACACGCCAAATCCAGGGTCATTTTCTTAGAAATTGCAATGTGGACTTTACGAATCGCGAAAGGGAAGAAGGAACTGGAAGTATATATCATGTTCTTATCCAGAGAGTAATTTACAAAGTCTCTTTATCGACACTTTAGAAACATTAAAGCGTTTCTCAAAAGGGATTACGATGCGATAAACACTAAACTCTATTATACTCTATTCTGAAAAAATGAAATTAAAAAGGTAATTAAAGTTGGACAAACTTGTGATAAGTAATAAATCAAGGAGAAAAGTGAACATAACATTCGCGACGTGACCAAAGGTACTCTACATACTCACGTGGATCTACGTAATCATGTAGATTTGCTAACTAAATGTTTCCGGCGCTGTCCACTTTCCAAACCACGGTCTTTTCGACCCATGGAGCTACTTACGTGTAACATTAAGTTAGCGTGCTCACTACTTGCTTGCCACATGCGATGCATGCCAGCGAGTACGCAGAGTAATAAAACTATTACTGATAAACATCAGTAGTGTGCAAATGGAGACTAAGAATAATTATATTCAATTTCGATAAAACGGGGATTTTGAGGAAAAATTCTATGGTTTCGCTCTTGATAAGACAATGTACATACTCCCTTACAATTTCATTACAATTATTATCACAATTACTATTATCTAATTATAATTATTATTATCTATGACTAATAATATACGCATCCAGCGGCGATCCAGCGGCGAACGTAGAAATATCTGTTGAAATTATTTATTGACATCACAGGAATTTTATTATAGAAATCATAAAAATTGGATAACAGAATGGAAATGAAATGGATTGGTTGAAATTCGACTCAAAACCATTGAATTTTTGACAAGAACGGAGAAAATACGTCAAATTTCACGATTCCCTAATAATCATTCTCAATTATAATTTCGTACAGCCTATTTGCGTGAAACAATTGGAAAGAACCTTGGAAAACGTGGAAATGGCAATTTCTTTACGTAAAACAATACCATGCGTCAAACGCTGCATTCACCGAAAATATCATTTCCTCATTTCCAAATTTAAAGAGAATAGTGAAGTCATTTTGCGACTACAGAATTAAATTTTCTGTTGTTGTAATTATTGAAATCACGAACCAACCTTTGATCAAGGGAAGATACCATGGAGACAGAAAGAGAGAGAAAGAGAGATGGAGAGAGAGAGATGCCGGATTATTTAAACAATTCCCTGATTTTCCACCGTCGCATATATTTCTTTAATCACAGAATGATTACTTCCATTTCAACTACACCTGCTCTCAGTTTCAATACTTAAGATAACTCATCTACCGATCACTGAATAGATTACTAATACCGAATGAATTGATTAGCATGAAAATAGTCATGGGAAAGGAACAAAGATGGAACGTAATTAAATTATATTAATGGAGAATATGTAGTAAGTTATATCACGACATCCAGCCGCGTTCCAGCGGCGAAGGGAGGGGTTGAAATAAATCAGAATAAACGAAAAACTAAGCGGATTTCCGAACATCAATCACCTACCCATCGAACATTAAAGAATCAAACAACCCTCCTTCGATGAGGCACGATAAATTTAACAAGTTATATCAAGTCATCCAACGGCGGTCCAGCGGCGATCCAGCGGCGAACGCAAAAATTAACTTAAACTATATCTTATTCTCTAATTACACTAATTATATAATCTACGTGCGTAGTCCTTAGCATGATATCGTTTTCGGGAGGCCGGTCTCTCGAAAACGTTACCAAGGGCCCAGGTCCACCCCGTGGAGGTGACTACGCAGGGACCCATCCCTAAACCCTAATCCCATCCACCCTCCATTATATATTTACGATCTCGGTACAGAAGGTACCGAGATCTGACTCTACTTGAATTTAGTACACGCGAAATCCACAATACATTTCCTAAAATCTATCAGATATTTAGAAACTGCAGTATGGACTTTACGAAAGGGGTGACGAGAAATACCACTGTCTTACCCGAAGAGAGATTTATTAAGTGACTCTTCCAACACTTTCGACAAACGAAAATGTCTCGCAAAAGGTTCTATGGTACGATACTCTAAATTCTACTATTATATTAAAGAGCATTCCAATCCGATGCTTCCGCGTTAGCCATTTGGCAAACCGTACCCGACGCGAATCGCGAGCAAGTTTTATGCCACGTCTTACGTCGAAACAATCGCAACCGCGCTCTCCCCGACGGTGAGTGAGATGTCCATCTGAACCCCAGCGAGGCCCAACTCTAGGATTGCTCTGCGATAGAGACGAACCTCGTGGAACCGCCCGAATCCGTCTTACAGCAGGTCAGACCCCAGCGCCTCGGGTTGGGAACCACTCAGCCCGCTCCATCGTGAGCGCGTCCACGGCTGAACCCGTGAAGATCCAGGTGGCCACGACAAACACGCATCGGTTTGATCGAGTCGCAACTGTTTCCCTGCGTGACGATTAAAATCTAAATCTCGAGCGAAGGAGAAAAAAAGGAAAGGGAAAAAAGGAAAGGGGGAAAAAAGGAAGAAGAAAAAAAGAGGAAATCTACGTGAAGCGATCTTACGAAGCATAAAGTTAGAGTGCTCGAGCAAATAAACGCGAACTAATTTACCCGAGAACAATTAAAAGTTCTGTCTTGATAAACGAGGGGTGCAAGAAAGGGGAGCAGTTATTTCTCTCTCCGGGTAAGAAAACGTATTTCTTTACAATACGATTGCAATTAAATTACAGAGATGTACAATATACAAGTACTTATGACTAAAAACGCACGCATCCGTCAGCGATCCAGCGGCGATCCAACGGCGTTCCAACGGCGAGCAGAGATTTAAGTAAACCAGAATAAACCAGAAAGAAAGTGATTTTCTAACCATCAAATATCAAACCATCGATCATCAAACCATCAAACATCAAACCATCAAACATCAAGCCATCAAACATCAAGCCATCAAACATCAAACCATCAAACCTTCAAACGTCAAACCATCAGACGTCGAACGATCAAACAACCCTTCATCGAAGGGACACCATAGCGAGATAGAAGTCACCATATATAATTAATAATAAAAACGGGGGAAATCGGGATAAAAGGGGATGATTATCTTATTAAAATTACATTACATGAATGTACAAATTGGATGGCAATAATTAACTTAAACTAAACTATTCGCAGTCCAATTTAAAGTTTCAAAGTCCTGAGAAGGACTTGGAAATTTCAATTGTACTGAAAAAGACTCGACGCTAGAAGTACCAGTAATTAAATTATTCTAATCTCTAACGAAATTAATGAAATAATAAAAAATTGTTAAAAGTGAATCTATGAAATCTTTATACAAATGAAAAATCAAACTATCTCTATTAGAAGCTACGAACCACGATCTTTTGACTAGCTTGGTATTTCTAGCGTCAAGTTTACAATTATACTTATGTCTACGCGCGTAGTCCTTAGCTTGATATCGTTTTCGAGAAGGCAATCTCTCGAAAACGTTACCAAGGGCCAAGGTCCACCCCGTGGAGGTGACTACGTAAGGACACACCCCTAAACCCAAATCCCATCCACTCTCCATTACATATTTACAATCTCGTTACAGAAGGTACCGAGATCTGACTCTATTTCAGTTAAAAAACCGAGATCCATAATACATTTTCTAAAATCTACCAAAGAATTCTAGAAATTGCAGTATGGACTTTACGAATCGCAAAAGGAAACACTTTCTTATTCAGAGAGAAACATTATTATAGAATGATTATACGATGATTCTATTTTACAAAAGTTAAAGTATTGCACAAAAAGCAATACGAAAGGATACTTTAAATTCTATTATTCTACTTTAAAACGACTCAAAATTAAACGGAATAAATCAAAGTGTGTGTTTCCCTCTGAATAAGAAGAATGTGTTTCCGTACAATTTTATTACAATAATCAGTACAATATATATACAAAGTTTGGTACAGTAATCATAACAATTTCATTACCATAATCATAATAATTTCATTACAATAGTCATAACAATTTCATCATAGTAATCATATAAATTTGATAACAAAGGAAGTGGAAAGGATTAGGGGTATTATTCTCGACGAAGTTGGTGAAGTTGTTGAAATTCACCCCAAAACCAATGAATTTTTGACAAGAACGGAGAAAATACGTCCCATTTCAAGATTCTCTTAATAGTGATTCTCCTAATAGAATTTCGTATAGCCTGTTTGCGTGAAGCAATTGGAAAGAATCTTAAAGATTGTGGAAATGGAGATTTTTTGACGTAAAACAATACCATAATGATATCTCCAACGTTGTATTCACCGAAAATACCATTTTCTTATTTCCAAATGTAAAAAGAATAATGAAACCACTTTGCGATCACAAAATAGATAAATATAAAATCATTGATTAAACTTTACGTTCAGAAACGTATGCAACGACGTTCCAACGATGAACGTAGAAATTAAAATAAATTAGGAATGGAGTGAATTTCCAACAATCAGACCAATCTCTTTCGAGAACAAACACCACAAAGAGATAGAAATTGCCATAGATTATGCAGGATTCTCTTAAACGAGCCCCTGAATTTTGACCGACGTGTTTTTATGAATAGAATATGAATAGAAAATTATTGATTTTATCGCTGATAACAAAGAAATGCGAGATACCGGTTTCGAAACAACTATTCTACCACATATCGAAGAATCTGTTAGTACCCAATGAACTGGGATACCATTCTTACGAACTAATTAAAGCGAGAATAATTACGCTCGGTTGTGATAAGTGAGAGAAGTCAGGATAAGAGGGAAAAGGGTTACACAATTACAAATTTACATTACACAAGTGTACAAATATAATAGTAAAAATTAACTTAAATGAGTCAGGATAAGAGGGAAAGGCTCACACAATTATAAATTTACATTATATGAGTACAAATATGATCTTATAAATTAACTTAAACTAAACTATTTGCTGTCCAATTTAAAGTTTCAACGTCCTGAAAAGGACTTGGAAAATTTAAATTGTATTGCAAAATATTCGGTGCTAAAAGTACCAGTAATTAAATTATTCTAATCTCGCGTAAAGTTAATGAAATAATAGAATGAATGAGCATCATGGAAAATTGTTGAAGGTAAATCTATGTAATCTTTGTACAAGTGGAAAATCTATCTAGCTTTATCAGAAGTTACGAAGCATGGTCTTCCAAATGGTTTGGTACTTCTAGCACCGAGTTTACAACAATACTTATGTATACGCGCGTAGTCCTTAGCTCGATATCGTTTTCGAGAGAGCAGTCTCTCGAAAACGTGACCAAGGGCCCAGGTCCACCACGTGGAGGTGACTGCGCAGGGACCCTTACTTACATGCAGCATGCGGTGCATGCAAGCGAATGCGCAGCTAAATGATTTATTAATACCAAGCAAATATGAATTGATTTGCACTAGATCAATTAGTAATTCTGTTTTCTTAAACGAGAAGTATAAGGAAAATAGGGATAGGTTGTATTTACTTTGGGTAAGAAAATGTATTCTTTTACAATTTCATTACAATAGTAATTAAAATTATATTATTTAGCATACAAACCTAAATTAATTCTAACTAAAGACGTATTCTCATCCCTCGGCGATTCCACGAGTAACGCAGAAATTTGATTTATTTTCACAGAAATCTGAAGTACGAGATAGAGGAGCGAGATCAGATACCAACGAAGAATGACAGAGTAAGAATTCGAACGAAAAGAGATGCGAAATAAAACAGAATATGGAATAATGGAATAATATCGACACTTGACAAGAACATCGCAACGAACATTGATATCCTTACGCAAATAACTTAAATCTGACTCTTGAATCTGACTCTTAAATTTAACTCTTAAATCTACGTCTTAAATCTAATGTTACTCGATATCGTTTTAGAAAGACCGGTCTTTCAAAAACGTTATCAAGGAATTAGGTCCCTGCACACTTGCCTCCACGTTTAGAGATGAGTACGCAGAGACCTATCCCCAAACCCAAATCCCATCCACCCTTCCATTATATGCAGCCTCGGCACTGAGGTACCAAGATTTCATTCAACTTTTCTCTTAAACTTGTGTAATGCCAAATGGATACGGTGCGCAGCACGGCTATTTGCTTACGCACGCAACTTATTAGGAATTCTTTTATCGTTACTCTAATACACTATTTTTATTTTGTTATATCGTTACTTTAATAAACTATTTTTATTATAAATCTAACATATAATAGGTGTGGACTTTCAATTCTCTGAAGTCCAAAAATATTTCAGTAACATGTCAAGAATTCGGAGACACGTCAAAAATTCGGTAACAATTGCAAAAAGCTAAATTCTTCAAATACAAAAGTTTGGTAGCAAAAAGAAAATTAAAATTGAAAAATAAGAAAAACAAATAATAAATCATAAAACTAATAAAAGTAATAAAACTAATCGTTCAATCCCAAGAGTGTTCGCGATATACACTAGTCATTCAATCGCGAAACTATTCTCAACACATAACAATCTCTCATTTTTTAAACCGATAAACTAATAAAAAGAACGATATCAGTTATATAAAATAGGAGGGCTATATATGCTAGCATTCAGTCGAATGCGCTAGCTGATAGCCCTCCAGTTTGTTCAAGTATATATCAAAATCACTACTACTGCTACCTCATCTACCCCACCACCTCTAATTAAAAATTCGGTTTGTACAAACTCACCGTTCGCAGACAAGTGACGTCATCAGCGGCTAGCATCCTCTCCATGATCCTCTACCATCGACTCAGCTAGCTGACCATTGTCCACTACTATGCAGTCAGCAACCTCTCAGTAATCCTCCAGCATCGACTCAGCTCGCTGACCACTTTCCATTACCAAGGGGTTATCGCGATGACCAGTGTCCACTATCATGGGGCTCAGCACCCTCTCCGTGATCCACCACCATCGACTCAGCTCGCTTGACCACTGTCCACTACCAAGGGATCATCAGGCTGACCAGTGTCCGCCACCATGGAGGACAGCACCCTCTTCGTGGTCCCCCACCACCATCATAACACGTTGATCATGCTCCATCTTCCTGAACTAGGCCCAAGAGGAGCTCTGATCGGTACCGCGTCTATCGAGCAACTGATTAAATCAGCGGAAGTGCCCTCCTTATATACCCATGGCTCCCCACCCCTGCGCTTAAATTTTAAATTGATTTTTCGTTAAAATTGGCCGTAATTTACCGTTTTTCGCAATTTTTTTTTACCAATTAATATTCTTAACGATTACTCACAACTATTGGTAATAATCATTTATAAATTTTATGTAAACTAAAGCTACATTTACGTTTTAAAAGAGAATTATTGTTATTCTTCGCGAGTTTACTTCTTAATCATTTATGTATTATTATCGCGGACAAGATGCATCTACTGGGATCACTATTGCTACTTCCGGTACCTATTTGGAGCCATATGCTGAATTGGTAACATTTCGAAAGACAGTAAAATTGTACGACTTTGGTGACCGTACTTTGATCATAGTCGTAAGGGAAGTAGTAGAGCTTTCACTGCTAACTTGTAGCTTTTACCGGTAACAACAATCTCTCCAATATCAAAATCTGATAACTTTTAAAAATCTTCACGAAACTCGAATTGTTACAACTATTTGCGTAATTCAATTAGATTTAGAAATATTTGCCGATATATAAAACCATTTATTCTTTCTCTAATTTTCAGTGATATCAATCAATATACCAGACTGGCAATTAAGTGACCAACAATTTTCCTCAAACAAGAGCAAAATTAAAAGTAACAAAAATTGTACAATCGTACACATAATTTTCCAGAAACTTGACTATATTATAAACTAAACACGAAGCACGCTAGCCATAAATGCAGAAATTTTACGAGCTCAATAAGAAGCACGCTTTATTACTCCGCGAATGTCTATCGTCGGTGCAATGCCGTTCCTCACTACTTGTTCTATTAAATATTCAAACCTCAACGTTTAATCTCGCTACAAAGAAATGGTAGGTGTAATGCGGGTTACAGTTTTTAACGTCCAAGCTCCTCCACCCAGTTACTCTTGCTGACGCAATCTCATTGATATTCAAAGTAGTATTCGAGTTTTTATTAATACTTTTATGGGCAGTGCTTAAAACGCGTGCACTCGGATATTCTGCAGATCGGACGTGGAGGTGTTGCTATTCCACTCTCGCCTAGCCTTTTCCACTTTTTTCTTTTTCCGACGTCCTCTTTTTTCCTGTTTTTTTCTTTTTCTTTTAAAGCTTCTCAGCGAACGTGGAACACGTATACGTATCGGGAGATTCGTACGTAGGGAACATACGTAATTCCATAGCGTAAATATTTCAACAATTTTCATAACCCACTGGTTGGCCACGATATCGTGACGCGTTCGAGGAAAACCTCGTCTAAAATTGAATAAAACAGAGAGATGAAAAAGGAATCACGGTATGAAAATTATGTACTTTATTCGCGTAAAGGAACAAACTTTTGTGCCCAGCGCACTGGCTGTATAAAATTCTTCTGTGTAAAGGAACACGTCAAATACGCTGCTTTGCAAATGAACTCTTTACTGAACGTGAATTTTATTAAATTACACAGGTTGAAGTTAGTAACTACACGAAAGTCCGATGGTAATGAATGTAATATAACGGCAAACTAGTTGAGTTAGCATATGATTATTGTAATACCACGTTGACCTCATTTTGCACGTGAAGGCTTCCAGCTTTTTCGTTTTCCTCGTCCTAGCTGTTTGTGGATAATTAACTTTCCCATTGAAATTAGTCGAATCGCTTTTCAATTTTAATTACGATTTGCGCAGAAAAGAAAAATGTCGGCACCGTTGAGCGATCTAGTTAAATTGGAAACGTTTATATTATCGTATAAACACAGTCAGGGAAATCGCGCATATAAATTAACGAGAATTTTCGTTATTTCGCAGAAATTTCCAATTGATATCGTCCAATGTAGACGCTCGATTACGCGGATACTTTTCGCGCCGTTCCCACGCGAATATCGGCTCTATTATTCGCGTACAACCGGGGGATTGATATTAAATTTCCATTAATTTTCACCGCGAGGAAACATCAATTTCTGGCCAGAAGGTGCACGTAAATACGCGTAGATAACGCTACTGTGAACAGTGGACGCGATAATTTGTCACAACTTACTTCTGGACAAACAGTTTAGAACCTCCATTTTTCATGTAGCGACCAACTCAAGTGGGGGGGGGGGTGATAATGACAAAATCGAAGCAATGCCACGATCTAGTAAAAACTTGTTGAAATGATAAAAACAATGTTTATCCGGTTGAAAATTTCAGTACGTTTGCGTGTCCATATCAGACGACGTAAATGTAATTTCGAAAATACTGAAATCGATTAAAATGGCAAACGAGAAAAAAATTACAGATTCTCTGATACGTACATATTTTGGTAAACTGACTTTGAAATAGTTCCATATTTCTGTTAGATGCATTTATCTATTTTTTCGCCCCTGCTCGTATTCTCTCTCTCTCTCTCTCTCTCTCTCTCTCTCTCTCTGTTTCCCTACGTTACTTAAAAAGCACGCTGGCAATATTTCGCAAAGGATAAATTAAGTTGGCTGCTAGGTTTTTAAAATATTCCCTCTCGCGTAGCGTTTTAGGAATTTACTTTGTAACTCGTGGGGCGTCGTGTAAAATAATTGGGATCGAGCTATCGATTTCATTATGAAACGGAGCTTTGAAAGAATTCGTGTTTCGGGTCAACGGAAATTCCAGAACGAAGAAATTGCAATTTCCTGATGGAAAAGCTTCCTCGATTTGTTGCGATTGTAGTCGTTGCAGATCAAACCCAGTGTCGTAATTTCTACTACATTGGTGTTTGGAAATGTTTTTAGCCGCGCTTCCGAGAAGAATTTCCAATTTCATTGCATTAACATGCAGTATATTAACGTATCTTCTTTTTTATTCATTAGACAAAAATATTTACAAATAATAGCACGGATCAGGCGTCACCGTCCACGATTTTCCTGTTCAAACGGAAAGATATTTCACGTAGTATATCAAAGAAGACGAGACGCTACGATAGTGTCAATTAATGATTAATTAAGACGGAGTGAAAAAAAAAGTATGAAGAAGAGCGACACAGAAATTCCTCGTTCACACTCATTAACTCGTGAACGATGCTTCAGATATTCCATAAACGCGGAAGCATCTCCTCTGGTGGAAGACTCGTCCTCTGTTGGACGATTTTTCGTGTAACCGTCGACGCTTGACACGGCCAGGTAGCCAGTCATGTAAATAAAAATAAGAACCATGGTGTATTCTGTATTTATGAAGCGGATGAGGTGGAAAAATAGCGAATTTATTCGTTTTTCAAGGAACTGAAGAATAAAAGAAGGAGCAGTTTGTATTCATAACCGCTGGGAGCAGAACGACGAGATCTCGAGAGAACTTTAAGGTGACGCTGAAAACGAACAGCGAAGCTCGAGTGAATGTTAATAAACACCCGTTAAACAATACAAGAGAGAAAAAATTCGCTCACAAGCCGGAAGTGCGAGAGGTAGAGGTGTGCAACTTCAACGGAGGGAAACGAGTGACGCCTCGTTACAGAATAATAAAATTTAATTAAAAGGAGGCAAAAATAAGAAGCAACATTTCATTATGGAAAAATTAAAGCATCCTGGTTCAGCAACGTTCCTGTTAACTGAAAAATGTAATGTTTCGAATTAAAATGATACACCTCTTCACCTTGCAGCTAATTCGAAATGACTGCATTAAATTTTCATGCTGCAAACTATGAAGAAAATGTGAAAACTCCTACCATAAAGGATGCCTAGTGTAATAGAGGAAGCCCAGTATAATAGACTTCATATGCATTTCCTATACGACTCGAGAATTGTATAACGATCGACGATTTTTCGATGCTGGTATATTTAAAGGTAGTTGTAACCAATTTATAGCGAACCACCAAACACAATCATACACCCTCTGTGCCGACGAAATCGAACAGACTCGTCGGTTTCGCCGCATACGTTTTGTTCGAGAGAAAGTGAGAAAAAAAATGAAAGTTGTATCATTTCTCCCTCTGCGTTTATCGATTTTCAATATTTATAAGATACAAACTTGTTCATTAGCAACGTCATTTCATAACCTGTTAAAATGCAGATTTTGATTTATCCATCGTTATCTTCTTTTATCACGCGGCGATTAAAAAGTTAATTCGCCTAGCGATAACAACAGCAGTCTAAAAAATATTCTCTACGCCCGCTCATGCGCAGCCACTCTCCACTTTCTGACCTCTCCTCTACGACTTGAAAGTGTTTCTTCAAAAAGATGAAACTTCGATCGTAGCTGCAGATATTTGCTCTTTGAAATTAGACTACGCGTTTCCCGCGTTCATCGCATTTTCCTCGATGAATAATGCAACAATGCCTGTAACATTTTAAACCTGGAATTTTCAACGGTCTAGAAAGCCCTCCCATTATTCGCATCGAATCAATTATCCTGAAATATCGAATCGCCCTTATCGGATTTCGTTTTAATTGTGATAATCCGACTAGATAAGATACAAGCAACCTTGTCCACTGAAGGAAACGGTCGATTAAAAGTTCAATTAACCATCAATCCACGAATTATTTAGGGTAACGTTCAATGGGATACAATGATGGCGCGAAATTTCTTCTTTTTCCAGAGAGATGTCTCAGGTGTAGATACTTATTTTCTGGCTTTTTACCACTAGACGATAAATATTAAAAAATGGGGCGGGAAAGTTAGGGGAAAAGAAGGAACGAAACCACTGAAAGGAAAGGACTGAAATTACGCAGAAGTTTGTGGCTTGTTCGTGAAGAAAATTGCCTCATAAACTTTCCTTATCGTGTAGATATAACGCCTCTCTGCTTGTTGCGAGGGATAATATTCAGTTAGGATATCGTAGGCAAAAAGCGAACGCTTTCGTTAATAAGATACTCCGCAACGAGTTCTGGGCACCCAGTTCTCGGAACTTAGTGAAGGATCGTTTAACGCTTGCACGTGTCATCCTATTTTTCACCATCGACTGGAAGGGATATGGAGATTCATCGAGTCTAGAGGAACCAATGAAATTCACGTCGCCGATGATGTTTTTCGGCATCGCATACTTCATCCGCACAGATGCTTACTACACATCATTCACTTTTATTCCAGTGTATCCATCTCGTTCCAAGTTCCATTCCAAACATCGCCGTTTTACTCGAGCCAAAAGGAAAACGAAATTAAAGTCTCGACGGAAAGGTCAAAGAAGGAGGAGCTTGAACTCGCTTTTGAAGTAATTTCCGTCCTTTTGCAACATGGGAATTTTTTTTATGTCGCTGCACACCAATACCATCGACGCGACGTAATGCCCGAGCAATACCGTTATGACATTTCCTGCGATGTTGGTCTCGAATCCTTTCAAACCTACCGCACCCATTACAAGTTTCCAATAGAAGGAGCGATCCGGCGTGATGCAATGAAAGGAATAATAATACAAGGGGAACGAGCGAAAAAAGAGAAACGTTAAAGTAAAACAAAGCCAAAAGTGGTCCGAATCGATGCGCTGGCTCCATGAAAAAGCATCCGACGTGTCGTATAACTGTCACGCACCCGTCAAAAGGGAAATTCTTTTTCGAAAAATGAATCTGTCCGCCATTTGACAAACCCGATAATCGCGCGTCTTGTCCGACATATCTACACGATCCGCCGCTATAATTGGATGGCTCGCATCAGTTTTCCCTCACTGTTCGTTCCTGTTGCGGGAACTTGTTCCGGGAATCGCTACGAACCCGATTAACTTCGATGCCTGAATTTAATGAGAACGCGATGCGCGAAACTTTCGGACAACGAAACAGAACCGCGCTGGTTGCAAACACAAAGCAACGCCGAAACGCGTAGTAAGTAATGCTCAATGTGGATTCGATATGAAACTCCCAACTCGCGACGTGGCGGCTTGGAAATTTATAATTACTCGTCAAATTTTTTCTTCTATCTCGGTGACAGAACCGAAGTTATGAACCGAAGAAGGGAAAATTCTGCAGCTTCATTCTGCGAGAAGTAACCTGCTCCGCTTAACCGAAACGTAATATTCTACAATTTGTCTTTTATTACCTCCAGCCTCCCCGTGAACCAACTTTCGCAGCAATCTAAAGAACATTACCAAAGAAAACAGCAGATAAGCAGAAGAAATCGCATCGAAGTACCGTCCCAGCGTCATGACTGGCGCGTCGGGCCTCCCTCCGGGAACTCTTCGAGAAATAAATAAAAGACACAACCCCGGTCCCGTTATTTTCCTCGCCTTTCGCTCCCAGACCATCTACATGGGACACGCGCACACGCGCATACCGGCCAGCACGGGATTAGCTGCTTACGTACGACGACAATAATTTATCAAAGTACTTCTTACAAGACTAAAAGTGCCAATGCTGACAACCGGTGGAATAAAGAAAACTTCCACTTCTTCCGTTCCTCTCTTCTTTCGGCTTTCTCTCGGCTTTCTTTAATTCCTACCCGCGAGAGAATTATGATCGACGATTTAAACAGTCGCACGCGGCAAAATGAAAGGAACAGGATTCGCGAGGCGTGACGTGGGACAGGGTAAGACGGTTTGGAGGAAACGAGGAAGAGAATGAACGGGAGGGAGAGGGAAGGTAGGGTAGTAGGGAACGAGGCAGGGCTTCGAGGGTGGCGGAGGGTTGATGCGTTCCACTGGAGGGTAGTGTTGATACAGTCGCAGAGCCAGTCAGTAGCTGCTACGACACGGGGCCGCGCGCGCGTGCTCAAACTACTCCAACGGCTCTCTGTCCTCTCTGTCCTAATGTGTACGAAGAGTCAAACAAGTGGACGAAAAACCGACCGGCTCGTTTCCCGCCAATCCTGCCGCGGTTCTTCGGCGTTTTATTGAACGATTCCATGAAATTGCTATTGTCACAGTGGTGTTCCGTCACCGATGTGAAAATCGTAAGCATCGTTAAAATATCTCTCTGATAACAGAGTACATTGAAGACACGGGTGTAATCGATCGATCCATTGGATAAAACGGGGGGCAAAATTATTCGAGCGAGGAGCAAAAAGAAATTAACTACGGAAATTCATTCGCGGGTAAAGAATGAACACATTGTATAACAAAAACCGTTAAAAACAAAAATGAAATAATGGCGAAAGGGAGAAACTAATCCCCATGCGATTACGCTTAGCGCATGATATAACACGAGAAACAGTTTGGAAGATTACTTCTGAAATTCTCTGGCAATACAGCTTGACGAGACGGAGGTGATTGAAAAATACCACGTTCGTTAAGTGGCAGCTGCCGCGGTTTTATAGCAATTTACGCGACCCTGTGCTTGTCGCGCACGCAAGAACGTTATCGCCGGAGTAATTGCGCCGTAAACTAGTGAATAATTGTCTCAATAAAAATGAAGGAAAAAGAAAAGAGACTGTTTGAAAACTTTTTTCGTACGTTCGAGTAACATTTTCGAGATAGCGTTACCAGAAGCACGCGTCGGTATAATTTTCTGGTAATGCTTGAAGGAAAGTAAATGTTATCCGTCGTTGACCGTAATCGGTCAGATTAGAGACTTCGAGCGTAAGATCTGTTAATTAGAAATTTAATTACCGAGTAAGCGGTGAAACCAGTCGTAGCTTCCATATCATCGTCGATGCATTTTGTAATTAACATTTTCAGGAAACCGTTTAAAAAAAGTAAATTTCAAAGTCGGAACACCACGAACCGGGCCCACACTACACAAAGCGTGCAAATCAGATTAAAAAATAATCCCCAAACTTAGAGAAATGAACAGATGTGTCTCGTGGACCAGTTATTCCTGTGGTTTACATTTTTCAACGCATTCATAAATCACTCGTTCCAGAATGCTCAAAGATAATTACTGGAAGTAACGATGAAAAATGTTTATGTCGGTTCAGGAAACAAATCCATTCTGTATCCAATAATCCACTACACATTAGCTTGATAAATTAATTTTTATAAAAAGAAAAAGATATATAATATACTCCATCATGCGAATAACAAATGTTTACATTTTAAAAAATATTTTCTGGCGATAAAAATGTATTATTTGACAATTCTAGCGGAATAGGAAGTCCAGTAAAAATTATACGAATGTTTCCCCACAACCAATTAATGCTGTTAACTGACAGAAGACTTCACTTATTTGTAATTTAATTGAGATTAATTTCGAGGGAAAAACAAACTGATACGTGCACACTGCAACGCTCTATACTCTTTCACGTCCGTTTAACCGAATCATTTAGAAAGTCATATAAATTTTCATGTCAAAAGTTTCGTAATTCTGCACAGTATATGCGAATTTTTTTTCAACGTGATGAAGTTTTGTACGAAAAAGGAAAAACTAGGCAGACAGACAAAATGGAATGAAAGAAAAAAGCCTATGGCTATCTGGAAAGGCTCCTTTGTTTTTCAATGAGATTCCAAAATTGTAATATAATATTATATTCTATTCATCGCGGTTGAAACAGAAAATAACAGTGCTTCAGCAAACTTTCTCTCGGGAACTTTTTACATTAATTATACACCATCTCCATTTAGCCACAGAATAATAGCGAATACCAAACAGATGCAATAAAATATTCGTCCGTTTATTCCAATTTGATCGATTCCAATCGTGATTTCGCGATGAATTATGAGTTAAAATTTGAGAATTAAAAACTTTATTAATCATAATTATGCAAATTAAAAACTGTAGAGATTGGAAATTCTGATCATTGACTTCCCTGAACTAAATCAGTAATGACCAATAGAATAGATCCAAAAAATATGTAAATACCACTGTACACCATACAGTTTCATCAGCAATAGACAGTGCCATTTGTGCCATTCGAATACAGCATGAACTCATCGCATTATTAACCACCATCCTTGGCTTGATTCTCAATTACTACAGAACGTGGGATTTAATTACTCAATGCGTCATTTATATTTATTATACACAGGTTTCGCCAACACCTACAGCTTTTGTCAAAATTGTACACGGTTCGAACCTGAAAAGTGTTTCGCGATGAATTATGAGTTAAAATTTGAGAATTAAAAACTTTATTAAACATAATTATGCAAATAAAAAACTGTAGAGATTGGAAATTCTGATCATTGACTTCCCTGAACTAAATCAGTAATGACCAATAGAATAGATCTCGTAGAAAAGATCCTCGAACGGCCACAAAACGAACGTCCGTTCTCCGTCAAGCGTTCGACAGAGTAGCCATCCAGACGTCCGTCAGCGCCACTTGGAACCATCGAGTGGCAACGGTGCAAGGCGTCGCGTTCTCAATATCGATCGTTGTCGAGTTACTTCCTAGACAATCCGTGATCCAATTCCAGATAGAGTCGGACAAAACTACGCTAGACCAGGTAACGGTTCCTCGTCGAGGGACGCAACAGGTAACGCGACCACATCCCTCGTTACAATGCGCTGCGTAACAGTTCGTCGCGTTTGAAAAAACACGGGGAGCGGTCGAAAAATCACAGCGACGAGAAAGGGAGGGAGGCATAATGAAATGGAAATAGATTTTCGTGGCCACCACCGCGGAGCAACAGGTACGCCTCGTAACGAATTATCGCGGGCGCGATAAACGGTAATTCGAACGGAGAAAGGAAGCTCCACCAGCCACCGAAGACACGAGAACCAAGAAGGGCGCGACGTGTCAAAGTTTTTAATTAGTTCGCGAAGCGATCGGGTCGCTATCGGAACGCGAGTGGCTCGTTGCAAATCAAAAGCAATTTACACTTTTGCTGCTTTGGCACCGACTGGTCCATGCCCTGTAGATTCTCCGACGAAATTATCCAATCAGAGAATCCCGATAGTTCCGAGGCTGCTGGCGCGGCGTTTTCAAATAGGCTTTCGATCTCGTCGACATGTAAACGTAAGAAAATTGCCCTGCCTCAAGTTCGACTCGGAATTTTATCGAGAAGCAGTCGCGACACATAGACGATTTCGCGAATATTTGCGAAAGAAAAATAAGGATCCCAAGCCTAGGAGAAACATTTGTAATCGTGACAAAAGTTTTAGAAGCAAACAGGAACCGTACTACTGACGACAAAGGGGTAACTGCTAACGAACAGTGGCCAAAAGCAAATGTTGCTTACTTTCCTTCCCGATGAGCTCTCTTGCGAGGAGTAAAGCTAGGTAGAAATCTCCCATGACATTCGAGTAAATCCGGAATATCGCGAGACTACCAAACGAATCAACAGTTCCACGTGGAACGAACGATTACACCGGTTACCCCGCAAACAAGTCACCATCCACGATCACCCATTGATCACTCTAAACTTCCGCAGCGCCGTGTCAATCTCCACTCTTCGTTTCTTTACCCGATCGCAGAACTTCAGCAATTAGTATCAGACCAGCGGAACTCTCAGCGAAAGTGAAACGGATCGAACTTTCTTGCTCCAAAACAGCCGGTTCCAGTGGCCCCATAAAGGCCGTGGCACCATCGACTACCATCGCGATGTACCATCCAACGCCGCAACGCAACGTAACTAGAAACCATGGACTTGAAGAAAGCGGACCACCGATCTCCCATTGAGGAGCGACCATAGCCGCTCTGAACTGCAAGTTCCACTCGAACCCACCACCCGATGCAAACACAGGACAACGTGTGAAGCCGTTCGCAAGCTCAACCATTCACAATTATGAAGTCATGAAGCTTCTGTTACCTGCCGTGCTGATATACATGTGCTCGGCCAACAGCGAGCCGGGCGATAGATGGTTATTGAGCTCCGAGCAGGTTCGACTCGACGACGACGGCGACGATTACTCCAATAGCGAGTCGATCGATCGTGAAAAAATTAATCAGGAACTTCGCCGAGACTTTCCACCCCGGGCTGGTCCATCGACGCGGAAAGGGATCGCGATCGTTTGAGGGCGCGACACGAGCGTGGCTTCCGGTTCGAGAACCCGGAAACTCATCATCTGATTCGATACGGCCGCAGATAGTTCCGATCTATGGACCCGAGCGCGCAGGTTCTCGTCGCCTGACCAGTGAAGAAGAAGGCGGTCGTCGAGGGCAACCTCTTCCTCGGAGGGTTTATGCTGTTATGCCGTAGGGCGGAGTACAAGCATTGGAGGCGAGGCTTTACACCCTGGATAACCTCAGTGAGGGCGAGGGCATTCTGCCGGGTGTGAAAATCGGGGCGCACATCCTTGACGATTGTGATAAGGACACGTACGGTCTGGAGATGGCGGTGGATTTCATAAGAGGTGAGTAACTGAGAATAGCGAGGTCGCTAAGCTTACGTTTTCTCCGTTTTTTCGTATGCTAACGATCTGCGCGTTGCGCAGAAGGTAAAACGGTTCACCCTCAGAAACTCGAGTATATTTCCGTCGACTTGGAGAATTAATTCGTCGTGATTTTTAAAAACCTTGAGAGACCGTCGAATTTTGAACGCGGAAATAGATTGATAATGGATGTTTGTTGTTTCGCACATTTTTTTGCAGAAAATCAAATAGAAAGGAAAAACTTTTATCTCGAGTTATATGAAGCTACGTTCAATCGTGAGATTCGTAAACATTGTAAAGCAGCATTGAAATTTATGGACTGTATCCTATGCATTCCGAATGTTTGTTCAGCCGATGCTCGCGACGAGCGACTAAAGCTGATTTAGAATAAAAGAATAAAAGCGACTTTCGAACAATCCTGCAGTTTGCCGCTGAGCAATTAAACAAATATATTATAACATCATATATTAATAAATCAGAGTGTTACTTCGCGCGCTAATGGAGAGGGACGCGCGGCAAAGTCGCAATATTAGAACAACCTAACAATTTTCCTGAATCGTTAGCCCAGATGCTTCTTGCAGTTGCGACGATAAACCGTGAAAGCGGGACGGGAAGATAATCATGCTGGCAGCGCATCGCTCGCTTCGAAATTATCACGACCAAACGCCGTTTACGACCTTCCTGTTTGCGAAGTACGAAATTTCACTGATAAATAGAATCACGGGAAAGAGAAACGACAAGGGTTTGTTGGAATTTCTATTTTCTGTGTTTTTGTGGTTCCTCATAGTCGGCGCTCACGAAATATTCAGAGAACAAAATCAGAAATTAACGGGAGAACGAACGGAAAGAAGGAGAACGTACGAAAGAAAAAATAATGCATGGGTATGCATGGGTATGCATGGGTATAATAAAAGGCAAAAAAGAACGAACAATGAGATTGTTTCAGTGTTACAGCTTAAATGCGAAACTGTAAGTACGAAGCATAAGGAAATGGACTTCTAAAGTCCATTAATTCAATATCGCGCATTTGTCGCGGGGAAAAGGTGTAGTAGACACTGAAGTTATCCTGGTATTAAAATGAATATCCAGCCCGAGAAACGGCCAAGTTTCGCGAAACCACGGTGTAGTAAACCACGCCACTGGAGAACAGATGCGTGAAGGATGTCGTCAACTTTTAAGCTTTTACGACGCAACAGAGGTAGCTAGAAGATTGCTATAATTAGCACAATTGTCCATTAGATTTAGTTCAGAAGTGACAGCTGGAGAACCATCGAGAACTTTCGCGACATAACCCTTTTCCCCAATTAGCATATCCCTTCACTTATAGCTAATAATTAGTGTACCACCATCGAATCGAGTCAAGACTGAATTACGAAACTAGACAAATTTCAGACAACGCTCAATTACGTTTAAAAATAATAGTGAAAAGCACGCGTAAGGTATTCGTTTGCAGAAAACATTCGATTAATCTTCATAGCGTCTGCGATCAATAGCGCACCGAATAATTAACCAACCCTCCTCAATAGTTCGCCAACTTTCGAAAAAGAGATTACGTTCATTCATTATCGCAAGTCATTATCAAAAGTCGTTCGAATTAGAGAGGATTTGACACCGCAGATTCAGGACTGCATCCCTTCTGCATCCCATTATGGGATGACCAGGAGCAATTAAAAGTCGCACTGAATAGACACCAGAGATTCGATTAAACCGCACAAAGGACTGATGCAAATAGAAACGGAAGAATTGCTTATAGTAACGTACTCACGCTTGCACATAGATGTGACGCAACATAAATTATTTACAGACTTTCCCAGGTCTCTGACCACATCATCCTCGTTCACAGCTATTATGACGCCAACTGACGGGGATAATAATGATGTCAAACTGAGCAGCGTAAAACAATGAACAATTATTTATCCATCGATTCGTCAGGGAATGATATACATATGTATATACTTGTTCCTGACCCACAAATTCTACAAATTTTACTTCTTTTATTATTTCTTGTTGCAAACCAGGATGAGATCATATTTCGACGAACAAAATTGAGTGTAACAACGATCGTGCTATTACTGAATGTAGAATTAGTCTCAATTCTTTGTTACTTCATTTAAATAGGCTAGTATTTGGCCATTTTTTTACGAGATCCTTGAAACGTACGAACATACAGTAATTTTACGACGTAAGCGGTTATGTAACCAATGTAACGTTACAATTAACTAATTATAGGATACGCCGATGTTTAATGATCAACTACGATTTCAAACTACCTAGTAACTCGACTCCAATTGCATCGGAACCCACACCCCACTGAAAGCATGCTACGCCTTTCTACCTTGCGCCTTCACAAGCATTTAGGTCTCTATCAACCAATTATTCAATTCATTTAATGAAACTGTTGTCACGTGTTAAAATTATCCAAAATTTCCCAATTTCTCTCACTCGATATCACACTCCACATTTATTTTCGATTAAAAATATATTTCTGATTTATGCGGAATCTTCATTCGTAAACTTACTTCGTTCGCTCAAATAACAGCTGCTATTTTGAAGCAGCCAGTGTCTCCCTTTGGATTTAATACACTGCGCCCACAGGCCTTTAAACTTCGTTCGTAGTCGAAGCACGCTCCGGCGTAATTTGATCAGTGCCAGTCGTATTTTCTGAGTGTAGTAGGAAACCTAAATGAGACTGGCGCAACTGAATTTTACCCGGCCAGCAACGTTTTCGGTATGCGTCTCGTAAAAACGAACACGGTTCCTCACCTAAATATCTCGCATCGCTCAGTGTTTGTCTTGGCTGAGCTGTTGAATTATTTCTTCGCTGCTGTTGGATATTTAAACAGGCTTGCGCGCGGTAGCTGCCTCCGCGGTTACATTAAAATTCCTTAAGTCCTTGAATTTTCGCGAAAATCCGTCGCGATACGCGCCCGGCTTGCCGCCAGCACTCTTTTCCATTACGAATCAGACTTTCAAGTCGCTAATGGTGCTTAACGATTTAAACAGGTCCATCGAGGGAGCATTAACTCATTTGTCAGGGAGAACGTCCATTATACGTCTCATAATTCATAATGAATGGCGTCTCGCTCCTAAGGAATATTATTACTTTACTTTTAATTCTTCTATCGCTTTACATGTCGATATTTCTCGGACATTTTACAAGCCTCATCGAGAGAGAGAGAGAGAGAGAGAGAGAGAGAGAGAGAGAGAGAGAGAGAGAGAGAGAGAGAGAGAGGACAGAATGTGTAATTGCTAATAAAAGAAAATTGGTAAATGAATTAATTTGAAGAGAAAATGTTAAGAAAGCCCTCTATTCGCTGAAATGCGATTAAAATATTTCGTATCGGTGAAAAGGATTGAGAATTCCGCTTCCATTAGCCAGAATGACCCGATACGATAAAGTTTTGTCTAAACGATCAGGAATTTCGTTCGAAATTATACATAAAACGAATCCTCTTATACTTTCTGTATTGAAAACTGATAAAAATCAAGTAAAAAGCATCAACTATATCTCCATGCTTCATGAATGATAAAAACATTATTGATTTTTTTGTTGCTCGTCAAAATACATCGAATATAAAGGAAGCAAATTATCTTTCTATACCTTTCCACGCTGCAATAAATTATACAAATCTAACAATAGATATTTGAAGTAAAAGTTGTATTTCTCCTCTGCCGACGAATAATTTGTCATAAAAGGAAGAAGGAACAAGGAATTTAAAAAAGGAGAACACTATCTCGAAAGGAAAAATATATGAACATTAATTGGCGAAAAAGGAAGGAATAATTATTTGGAAAGACGCCAAGCGTCGCATCCATTGAAATCTCACGACGGCAGCAATGGACAACGATTAATTACCGCTTTATCATTCCACCGGGCCATTAAAATTCGAAACGCGGTAACGCGACGCATTCTGCCGTTTTCCTTGCATATCCCTCCTACTTTATTGCCTCTGACCGGTTAAAAAAATATTCATTCCGATTGCTACATCTAGAACGATTTTGTTACGTCAAACGTTATTCCGCGAATAGCGCTGATCAAAATTCATGGTACGAACGAGGATGTAACGTAAAAATGTTAAATAAATAAATCATTTATCTCTGATATTTGATTAAAATTCGTATTATAGGAGGAGAATTTAAAAAATGTAATACTTTTCGAATTCGTGAAAAGTAATTGAACTGGAAGTTTAATAAAAATTCTATGAGAGATTTTTTTGAAATTTTAGCTCGTTTCAAACGTGAATGGTGATTTCATTTTACTGGATTTGACAAATTTTATTACCAATTACGCTTGGCGTCGTTAATATCAACACAGTGTCAATAAGTGATTAAATGAATCCAATTTTATCGGCTCCAGATACGGTATATCCGCCATTAGGTGTTGAATTTGGGGGAAGAGTATAGACGCATTTCACATCGCTCCGTGCATTTTCGAGTTTTCGAGTGGAAATCTTGAGATTTCGAATACAAGCTACGGGTTAATCGAATTTGGTAAGTATCGCGTGAAATCCAGACGTAAAAATCTGGAATTATTTCGGTATTAGGGTCGAATAATAGCGAATTTCGTGCTCGGATTCGCTATCCTTCACGGTTACGACACGTGCGCCGTCGTTCGCCATTTCCAAATCTAATTTCGAGTCGTGGAGGCTGCTGACGACGTCGTGGGAGAACTGAAGAGGAAGAGGATATCGGAAAATGCACCGGTCAACACCTCAAGAAGGTGTTGACACATTCACAAAACGGGATATTAATCGCCAAAAACAACGATAAAAAGAGTTGAAATAGTAGACCGAGCGCCAACGTACGTTCACTATCAGCAAACTTTACCTTTCGCGAGGGACAGAGGTGCAGAGGTGTAAGCGAGTAGACAATAGATCGCAAGTATCAATCTGTCACGGTGATAAAGGACCCGTAGTGCGAGAGAGACAGCATCTGATTATAATTCGTGATACGTCACGAATTTAAAAGTAAATAAAAGCTCTAATAAATTCGTAACGCACCGAAGAAAGACAACAAATAAGCGCAGTGAGTGCGAGCACACACTGTAAACAGAATGACACAGAATTGTAAGTAACAATCGTACATCAAGTGCAATAAAAGTAGTTTTGATTATAAATAAATTAAAACTACCGGATGGGTGAAAATAAACATGAAAAGTTAAAAGAAAAAAGACTTGTGCCCACGCTGACAGAAGGGGGTCGGGCAGATAAGTGTTTCACGGCAGGGGAGCTCTTGACCCACCGCGAAAAGTGTTCTCAAAAGTCGACTGTCACTGACCTACCTCTCAAGTGCCAACCTGTTTACCTACAAAAAAGGGGGACAGGAAGGCAATAAATAGACAGTGTAGAGGGGGTAAACACTCGTCGGCGTCGCACGCATGTCGACAAGTCAAAACAGGTTAAAAAGCTCGTTAAATACGGAAGCTTTACATCCTGTGCAGTTTGCAGTGAAGTAAATAAACACTTTCTACATGCAAATGTATGATAAGTGAAACAAACATAGTGAAGATACGACAGAATCAATTCCAAACAAAGAAAGACAGAATAAAAATATTACATGCATTACAAAAAGTTAAAGTGAATGGTATAAAAGATATTGTTCAACAAACTGCAGTAAGTGTGTAATATTAAGAAGACCAAGACGTGGGTAGAGTGTTTGTAATCCTCTCCATATCCGTAACACAAACAATTATAAGAACCATTCACTAAAAATGCAAATATAGATATATATTGTGAAGTGAGAAACTATAACTGAAGAGAAAGAACTAAGTGTCTAGCAGACATAACAAAGATAGGTTAAAGGCTGTTTAATACATACTTAAAACGAAATCTGATTCACGCGTACTATAGAAAAACGAATAATAAGGAGCTCCTGGTGTGAATAAAGCTCATTGCACACCTAAAAGAAAGAATTTCAAGAGTTAGAAGAAGAAGAAAATACAATCTGTTTACATGTCAAAAAACGAACATATCATACCTCTGTAAATAGAGAGTCTAGAATACAGTTCCTACGTGCGGGTTGGGCATAAATCACTCCACGCGTGCCTAAAACAGGCAATAAGTACTAAGATAATTAACGGTGCATAAAGCCGAGAGAAGAGAAGAGAAGATTTGTAACAAGTGCATAGTGGGAAGGATGCAAACAATACCATACGTACCTAAACAGATAAAAATGCAAACAATCAATGCGATAGTTTCAAATTAGATCAAAGCTGGCAGTTTTTACACCGGTAAAACCGCCAATAAGACGGAAAACAAAGCTGGTAATAAAACGGAAACCAGTAAAAAGAGCAGCGGTGACAACAGGATCACCAAATATTTTAGAAAGGAAATAAAAGAGCTGCTTAAAGACGACGCCGTCCCGACAACTAGCAAGGGAATGAGTGGCGGCAAAAAAATAGAGCACTCCATCGTTGGAATGGCGGTGGAAAACAGGTTTGCCGCCCTAGATATCGAAGGAGATTCAAATGAAAATGAATTTAGCCTGGAGGAGGCGATGGACAAAGCTTAAAATTCACCCTGCTGTGTCAAATACTACAAGTGAATGTGCACCATGCTGCCAAAGCACAGGACTTAGTAATAAGCGAAATGAAGCGCAGCATGGTGGAACTTATAGTCATCGCAGAACCGTATCGGTTACCATTGAGTCAATATTGGATCGAGGATACAAGCCTATAACCAAAATAGCAAATGGAAACAGCTACATCGCAGTGAACTGGGCGGAATACGTGGTGGTGGGTGTGTACGCACCGCTGAATTGGCCGTTGAGCGATTAAGAGCGCTTACTGGACGAAATATGGAGCGCAATTAAAAACATTTGGAACCGCCCGGAATTTGTGCTTGGAGATTTCAATGCGCATGCAGTCATGTGACATTCGAAAAGCACAATAGATCGCGGTCACTCGATGCTGAAGTGGGCGAATGCTGCAAACTTACAGATCCTAAATCGTGGAGCGGAAGCAACGTGCTCGCGATTTCAAGGAGATAGCATAGTAGATATCTCCGTGGGAAATGCTCTCACAGCGAAAAGAGTGCAAAATTGAGAAGTCGACAACATGGACAATCTGTCGGACCATAAGTGTATTTGGATACAGATATCCACAGCCCAAGCAAAACGCCTCAGAAATTCTTGATAGCAGCACCACGTAAAAAAATGAGCCGTTAAGAAGCTGAACGACGATTATATGCGGGTTGCTGCTTTATCCGCAACATGGACTCGAAAAAAAGAAGGTCCAGTGAATGTGGACGAGGAAATAGCAGAATTAATGGATTCCGTGACAGCGGTGTACAACGCTTGCATGCTACGTACAAAACCCAATGTGCAAAGACGACCTGTGTATTGGTGGAACGAAACAATATCGCGAATTTGTGCAGAATGTACGCTAACGCGCCACCAGTACAAAAGAGACAAGGGTCGCCGGTCCATGAGAAACATAGAAAACATCCTGCGGTGCACCGAAAGCTATAAAAATAAGAAAAAGAAGCTGCAGTCCGCAATATCTGACTCCAAGACACGGGCACGGGAGCGACTAATGTCCACCTTGCAAGAGGATCCGTGGGGGCGTCCATACAAAATGGTAATGGACAAACTAAGACCATGGGCGCCTCCTATATCAGAAACGATGCAACCAAACTTCCTGGAGCGGGTGGTTGAGAATCTATTTCCACGAGAGGAAAATGGCGCAACCAGAGATCGCCCGCGCAGTGCAAAAACTTAAGAGAAAGAGCACTGCGCCAGGCCCGAATGAAGTTCCTGGCTGAACTTGGCTAGGAATTCTAGGTTTCTTTGCCCGACGGCTGCAGAGGATCTTCACGGAATGCTTGCAGACCGGAAAATTTCTAAGAAAGTGGAAATCCGGCAGAATGTTCTTGCTGAAAAAGCCCGGAAGGCCGGAAGAAGATCCGTCTGCTTATCGTCCTATCGTTCTGCTGGACGAGATAGGAAAAATCTTCGAAAGAGTAATTCACCGGAGACTCGTTCAGCATTTTACGACGAGAGGACGAGATTTAGCGGATTGCCAGTACGGTTTCAGGGAAGGTCGATCCGTAATCGATGCGATAAGAAATGTAAAGTCGATTGCAGAAACAGCCACAAAAAACGGGGGGATTGCTTTTGCGGTATCTTTTGACATGAAGAATGCCTTCAATTCCCTCTCGTGGGCGGCCATACGTGGAGCAATGATTTTCCGGAATACCTACGTATGGTAATAAATAACTACCTGAGCGATAGAACCATTACTTACAATGGAAAAGACAGATACTTTGAGAGGGTGGTCAATCGCGGTGTTCCGCTGGGATCGGTTCTTGAACCGTTACTATGGAACATCGGATATAACATAGCTATCTTTCAGCCACTTCCGATAGGAGTACATATTACATGTTATGCCGATGACACGCTAGTACTTGCCACTAGAAGCAACGAAAGCAGGACCATCTGTCGTGCAGAAGGGGGAGTGGTATCGGTAACGATGAAGTTCCGTGAACTTGGCTTTCAGATTGCCGCGGAAAAAACAGAAGTTTTACTCTTGATTGACCCGCGTGACAATAAAAGAAGAGCTGAATGTCGAGAGATGAAAAAATTGCGAATACAACTGTTGAGGTAAAAAAAGATATTAAATATCTTGGACTTCACCTCGATAGCAAGTGGAATTTCGAGTCGCATTTTGCAAGATTGGCGCCCAGATTGGATCGTGCGACACTACATTTTAGCCACATTATGCCAAATCTCAGTGGTCCGAACGCAAATGTCAAACGGTTGTACGGCAGCATCGTATACAGCAAAGTATCGCTCTATAGGGTGCGCCCGTATAGAGCGAAGTTCTTGTCGCGAGTAAAACGAACTTGAAAACGGTGCGTAGACCGTGGAGAGAGGTTGCGATAAGAGTATAGAGGACGATCTCGTACGATGCAGCAACGACATTGGCGGGATTGGCGCCGATCGAACTTCTCGCGGAAGAAAATACCTTCGCATATAATAATATGCGAGAAGAAATCGACGTTACCAGAAAGAAACCTCGAATGTTGGGAAGATGCATCTTGATGACGAAGTGAAAGCAAGCCATGAGCCGTCACACGAACAATTAGACGATAAGTTTGCTCCGTCAAAATCTCATGAGATGGACGGAAAGAAAAAGCGACGTACAGAATGACGCAGATATTCACCGGGATATTTTGCGTCATTTCTGAAGCAGATAGGCAAAGAAAACACGTCATTGTGCCCCCATTGCGAAGAGGAGGACAACAGGGGGTGTCACACGCTACAGCGCTGTCCAGCACGGGAGCTGCCACGACGCGCTCTGGTAAGCGAGGTAGGGCCAGATTTAACTCTGAGCAGTATCTTTGATAAAATGATGCTAAAACGGAGTTCCTGGCAGGCAATGGCTTTGTTTTGTGATAAAGTCACGGCTTTGAAGGAAGTGGAAGGAAGGAGGAGGAAGGAGGAGGAAGGAGGAGGAAGGAGGAGAAAGGAGGAGAAAGAGCGCGAATTCTCTGCCCGGCGTGTCCTGCGTGGTCGGCGTCGTAGACGTCTGCCGCGTCCAACCGTGCGAGCGGGGGCTGTTGTTTCCTGAAACGGTACGACAGTTCAGCTTCAAAGATCCTTTCGGTAGGCTGGTCTTCTCCTGCATTGCTACCATGACGCTAGTGGCAAGCTCAATGGAGACGCGATCTTCGCGGATCATGCGAAGACGAAGAAGAAGCTTCGCTGAAGACAAAAACAATGATATATGCACAGAAGAGTTGCATTGTTGGAAACCACAGACCGAAGAAAGAAGAAAAACCTCAAGAGGAAAGTGGTGAACAATGCGTATAGCGCGGGCGTGAACAATCTCGTGTGCATGAGTGCGCGAGAATTTCGTGTGTGTGAATGCGCGCGGTTTTCATGTACGGGAGTCATCATGACAAACATTTGCAAAATGACAACCGAAAGCGAGGCAAGGTACTGGCAATGGATAAATAAATGAAGAAAGAAGACATTGCGTGGCAGACAGTTGCTGACTACATAATGGTCGGTTACTGGTCGACCACAAATGAAGAAGAGGAAAAATAAAAGTAGACGGAGAGTTACCGACACATGAATGTTTAATAACCAAGGTCGGTAACTCAAGAAGATTCATGTAACCAAACGACAGAGGAAAAACAGAAGTTACCGACGACGAAAGACACTGTAACCACGGTGGGTAACTCAAAGAAAAAAAAAAAGAAATGGACTTAGATTATCATGCTCGTACAAAACACATAGACTCAAAAGATTCGGGATCAACCTTTGAGCCATTGCACGCATATTGCGAGATGCGGAGATAAACGGGTGATCACGTCTATCTCCCACATGCCTTGGCACATCAAGAGCACAATTCAGCGCATGCACTGCCCAGAAGAGAGTCTCCTGAAAACATTCAGAGACTCTCAGCGCGGGGGGGGGGGGGGGGCTGATGTAAACGATGTTAACTTCCGGGCCTCCTCCATATATTTGTGCGCTATGATAAGCACTGTTAGGTTTTAGTCAGTAAGAATCTGGCATAACCACCTAGCAAATTAATCCAAGTCGAGTGGAATCTATGAACATTTCCCAACGAAAAAAAGGTGCCGAATTTGGAGGCTGGAGAACTCCTGCAGCGGTTACTAATGCCCTGGAGCCAATATGCAGTTATATGAACCCAATTCTGAAGGGCCTAGGTATGGCATCTCCGGACATCTGATTCGAATTAGGAGCCCGGATAATCCTTGGAACAGTTAATAATAACACAGCGTCAAGAGGTGATTAAATGATACCAACTCTTATGGCCCCAGTTACGGTATGTCTACTCCTATGTGTCGAAGTAGGGGGCTCTGGAACTCCTGGGGCGATTACGAATGCCGCAGAGCCAATAATAGGTTATATAAACCCGACTCTGCAGATCGTAGGTACGGCATCTCCGGCCATGGAATTCGAATTACGCGCGCGGAAAACTGTTGGTGCCGTTAATGACAACACGGAGTTAATAGGTGATTAAATGAAACCAATTCTTGAGGACACAGTTAGGGCATGTCCGCTAATATGAGCCGAATCAGGCGGCTGTAGAACTCCTGGAGCGATTACTGATTCCCCAGAGCCAATAAGAAGTTATTTGAACCCAACTCTGCAGGGAATAGGTATGGCATCTCATGACATGGGATTATGTTCTCGCCGATATGAAGGAACCGACACGCCTCGAATCTTGTAAAACATTACCACCGAGAGGCTAGATGGGTTAGGTTAGGTTATATTACGTTATAGACGTATATAAAGATCACTCCGAGAAGTAGGGGCGGACACGCAAGAAATGTTGGAAAATACTACATTCGAGATGTTAGGTTGCCTTAGGATAGGAAATATAACGTTATAGACGTATATAATGTCCGCACCGAGACGTACGGGACGACACGAACGGGATTGTGTAAAACATTACCCGCGAGGGTATAGATGGGTTAGGTTAGGATCTATTACGTTATAGACGTATATAATGTGCCCACCGAGAAGTAGGGGCCGACCCGCCAGCAATGTTGGAAAATACTACATCCGAGATGTTAGGTTTCCTTAGGTTAGGATATATAACGTTGTAGACGTACATAATGTCCCCACCTAGACGTACAGGACGACACGAACGGGATTCTGGAAAACATTACCAGCGAGGGTCTAGATTTGTTAGGTTAGGATCTATTACGTTATAGACGTATATAATGTGCCCACCGAGAAGTAGGGGCCGACCCGCCAGCAATGTTGGAAAATACTACATCCGAGATGTTAGGTTTCCTTAGGTTAGGATATATAACGTTGTAGACGTACATAATGTCCCCACCTAGACGTACAGGACGACACGAACGGGATTCTGGAAAACATTACCAGCGAGGGGCTAGATGGGTTAGGTTAGTTTATATTACGTTATAGACGTATATAATGTTCCCACCGAGAAGTAGGGGCCGACCCGCCTGGAATGTTGTAAAATACTACATTCGAGATGTTACGTTGCCTTAGGTTAGGATATATAACGTTATAGACGTATATAATGTCCCCACCGAGAAGTACGGCCCGACACGCCCGGGATTCTGTAAAACATTACCAGCGATGGTCTAGATGGGTTTGGTTAGGTTCTATTACGTTATAGACGTATATAATGTTCCCACCGAGAAGTAGAGGCCGCCCCGCCAGAAATGTTGGAAAATACTACATTCGAGATGTTAAGTTGCCTTAGGATAGGAAACATAACGTTATAGACGTATATAATGTCCGCACCGAGACGCACGGGACGACACGAACGGGTTTCCGTAAAACATTACCAGCGAGGGTCTAGATTTGTTAGGTTAGGATCTATTACGTTATAGACGTATATAATGTTGCCACCGAGAAGTAGAGGCCGCCCCGCCAGAAATATTGGAAAATACTACATCCGAGATGTTAGGTTGCCTTAGGATAGGATATATAACGTTATAGACGTATATAATGTCCGCACCGAAACGTAAGGGACGACGCGAACGGGATGCTGTAAAACATCACCAGGGACGGTCTAGATGGGTTAGGTCAGGTTATATTACGTTATATACGTATATAATGTTGCCACCGAGAAGTAGAGGCCGCCCCGCCAGAAATATTGGAAAATACTACATCCGAGATGTTACGTTGCCTTAGGTTAGGATATATAACGTTATAGACGTATATAATGTCCCCACCGAGAAGTACGGCCCGACACGCCCGGGATTCTGTAAAACATTACCAGCGATGGTCTAGATGGGTTTGGTTAGGTTCTATTACGTTATAGACGTATATAATGTTCCCACCGAGAAGTAGAGGCCGCCCCGCCAGAAATGTTGGAAAATACTACATTCGAGATGTTAAGTTGCCTTAGGATAGGAAACATAACGTTATAGACGTATATAATGTCCGCACCGAGACGCACGGGACGACACGAACGGGTTTCCGTAAAACATTACCAGCGAGGGTCTAGATTTGTTAGGTTAGGATCTATTACGTTATAGACGTATATAATGTTGCCACCGAGAAGTACAGGCCGCCCCGCCAGAAATATTGGAAAATACTACATCCGAGATGTTAGGTTGCCTTAGGATAGGATATATAACGTTATAGACGTATATAATGTCCGCACCGAAACGTAAGGGACGACGCGAACGGGATGCTGTAAAACATCACCAGGGACGGTCTAGATGGGTTAGGTCAGGTTATATTACGTTATATACGTATATAATGTTCCCACCGAGAAGTAGGGGCCGACCCGCCTAGAATGTTGGAAAATGCTGCATCCGACATGTTAGGTTGCCTTAGATTAGGATATATAACGTTATAGACGTGTATAATGTCCACAACGAGAAGTATGGGCCGACACGACTGGGATTCTGTAAAGCATTATCACCGTGGTGCAAGATGGGTTAGGTTAGGATCTATTACGTTATAGACGTATATAATGTTCCCACCGAGAAGTAGCGGCCGACCCGCCATGAATGTTGGAAAATACTACATCCGATATGTTAGGATGCCTTAGGTTAGGATATATAACGTTATAGAGGTATATAATGTCCGCACCGAGACGTACGGGTAGACACGAACGGGATTCTGTAAAACACTACCAGCGAGGGTCTGGATTTGTCAGGTTAGGTTATATTACGTTATAGATGTATATAATGTGCCCACCGAGAAGTAGGTGCCGAACCGCCAGGAATGTGGAAAATACTGCATCCGAGATGTTAAGTTGCCTTAGGTTGGGATATATAACGTAGTAGACGTACATAATGTCCCCACCGAAACGTAAGGGACGACGCGAACGGGATGCTGTAAAACAGCACCAGGGACGGTCTAGATGGGTTAGGTCAGGTTATATTACGTTATATACGTATATAATGTTCCCACCGAGAAGTAGGGGCCGACCCGCCTGGAATGTTGGAAAATACTACATCCGACATGTTAGGTTGCCTTAGATTAGGATATATAACGTTATAGACGTGTATAATGTCCACAACGAGAAGCATGGGCCGACACGACTGGGATTCTGTAAAGCATTATCACCGTGGCGCAAGATGGGTTAGGTTAGGATCTATTACGTTATAGACGAATATAATGTTCCCACCGAGAAGAAGCGGCCGACCCGCCATGAATGTTGGAAAATACTACATCCGATATGTTAGGATGCCTTAGGTTAAGATATATAAAGTTATAGACGTATATAATGTCCGCACCGAGACGTACGGGTAGACACGAACGGGATTCTGTAAAACACTACCAGCGAGGGTCTGGATGGGTCAGGTTAGGTTATATTACGTTATAGATGTATATAATGTGCCCACCGAGAAGTAGGTGCCGAACCGCCAGGAATGTTGGAAAATACTACATCCGAGATGTTAAGTTGCCTTAGGTTAGGATATATAACGTAGTAGACGTACATAATGTCCCCACCGAGAAGTACGGGCCGACACGCCCGGGATTCTGTAAAACATTACCAGCGAGGATCTAGATGGGTTAGGTTAGGTTATATTACGTTATAGACATATATAATGTTCCCACCGAGAAGTAGGGGCCGACCCGCCCGGAATGTTGTAAAATACTACATTCGAGATGTTACGTTGCCTTAGGTTAGGATATATAACGTTATAGACGTATATAATGTCCCCACCGAGAAGTACGGCCCGACACGCCCGGGATTCTGTAAAACATTACCAGCGATGGTCTAGATGGGTTTGGTTAGGTTCTATTACGTTATAGACGTATATAATGTTCCCACCGAGAAGTAGAGGCCGCCCCGCCAGAAATGTTGGAAAATACTACATTCGAGATGTTAAGTTGCCTTAGGATAGGAAACATAACGTTATAGACGTATATAATGTCCGCACCGAGACGCACGGGACGACACGAACGGGTTTCCGTAAAACATTACCAGCGAGGGTCTAGATTTGTTAGGTTAGGATCTATTACGTTATAGACGTATATAATGTTCCCACCGAGAAGTAGAGGCCGCCCCGCCAAAAATATTGGAAAATACTACATCCGAGATGTTAGGTTGCCTTAGGATAGGATATATAACGTTATAGACGTATATAATGTCCGCACCGAAACGTAAGGGACGACGCGAACGGGATGCTGTAAAACATCACCAGGGACGGTCTAGATGGGTTAGGTCAGGTTATATTACGTTATATACGTATATAATGTTCCCACCGAGAAGTAGGGGCCGACCCGCCTAGAATGTTGGAAAATGCTGCATCCGACATGTTAGGTTGCCTTATATTAGGATATATAACGTTATAGACGTGTATAATGTCCACAACGAGAAGTATGGGCCGACACGACTGGGATTCTGTAAAGCATTATCACCGTGGTGCAAGATGGGTTAGGTTAGGATCTATTACGTTATAGACGTATATAATGTTCCCACCGAGAAGTAGCGGCCGACCCGCCATGAATGTTGGAAAATACTACATCCGATATGTTAGGATGCCTTAGGTTAGGATATATAACGTTATAGACGTATATAATGTCCGCACCGAGACGTACGGGTAGACACGAACGGGATTCTGTAAAACACTACCAGCGAGGGTCTGGATTTGTCAGGTTAGGTTATATTACGTTATAGATGTATATAATGTGCCCACCGAGAAGTAGGTGCCGAACCGCCAGGAATGTGGAAAATACTACATCCGAGATGTTAAGTTGCCTTAGGTTGGGATATATAACGTAGTAGACGTACATAATGTCCCCACCGAGAAGTACGGGCCGACACGCCCGGGATTCTGTAAAACATTACCAGCTAGGGTCTAGCTGGGTTAGGTTAGGTTATATTACGTAATAGACGTTTATAATGTTCCCACCGAGAAGTAGTGGCCGACCCGCCAGAAATGTTGGAAAATACTACATTCGAGATGTTAGGTTGCCTTAGGATAGGAAATATAACGTCATAGACGTATATAATGTCCGCACCGAGACGTACGGGACGACACGAACGGGATTGTGTAAAACATTGCCCGCGAGGGTATAGATGGGTTAGGTTAGGATCTATTACGTTATAGATGTATCTAATGTTCCCACCGAGAAGTAGGGGCCGACCCGCCTGGAATGCTGGAAAATACTACATTCGAGATGTTAGGTTTCCTTAGGTTAGGATATATAACGTTATAGACTTATATAATGTCCGCACCGAGACGCACCGGACGACACGAACGGGATTCTGTAAAACATTACCAGCGAGGGTCTAGATGGGTTAGGTCAGGATCTATTACATTATAGACGTATATAATGTTCCCACCGAGGAGTAGGGGCCAACCCGCCAGGAATGATGGGAAATACTACATCCGAGATGTTAGGTTGCCTCAGGTTAGGATATATAACGTAGTGGACGTACATAATGTCCACAACTAGAAGTACGGGCCGACACGCCCGGGATTCTGTGAAACATTACCAGCGAGAGTCTAGCTGGGCTAGGTTAGGTTACATTACGTTATAGACGTATATAATGTTCCCACCGAGGAGTAGAGGCCGCCCCGCCAGAAATGTTGGAAAATACTACATTCGAGATGTTAAGTTGCCTTAGGATAGGAAACATAACGTTATAGACGTATATAATGTCCGCACCGAGACGCACGGGACGACACGAACGGGATTCCGTAAAACACTACCAGCGAGGGTCTAGATTTGTTAGGTTAGGATCTATTACGTTATAGACGTATATAATGTGCCCACCGAGAAGTAGGGGCCGACCCGCCAGGAATGTTGGAAAATACTACATCCGACATGTTACGATGCCTTAGGTTAGCATATATACCGTTATAGACGTGTATAATGTACCCACCTAGACGTACAGGACGACACGAACGGGATTCTGGAAAACATTACCAGCGAGGGGCTAGATGGGTTAGGTTAGGTTATATTACGTTATAGACGTATATAATGTTCCCACCGAGAAGTAGGGGCCGACGCGCCAGAAATATTGGAAAATACTACATCCGAGATGTTAGGTTGCCTGAGGATAGGATATATAACGTTATAGACGTATATAATGTCCGCACCGAAACGTAAGGGACGACGCGAACGGGATGCTGTAAAACATCACCAGGGACGGTCTAGATGGGTTAGGTCAGGTTATATTACGTTATATACGTATATAATGTTCCCACCGAGAAGTAGGGGCCGACCCGCCTGGAATGTTGGAAAATACTACATCCGACATGTTAGGTTGCCTTAGATTAGGATATATAACGTTATAGACGTGTATAATGTCCACAACGAGAAGCATGGGCCGACACGACTGGGATTCTGTAAAGCATTATCACCGTGGCGCAAGATGGGTTAGGTTATGATCTATTACGTTATAGACGTATACAATGTTCCCACCGAAAATTAGGAGCCGATGCGTTAGGAATGTTGTAAAATATTACACCCGAGATGTTAGGTTCCCTTATGTTAGGATATACAACGTTATAGACGTATATAATGTTCCCATCGAGAAGCAGGCGACGACACGCCACGAACGCTGTAAAATATTACATCCGAGATGTTATGTTGCCTTACGATAGGATATATAACGTTATAGACGTATATAATGTTCCCACCGAAAATTAGGAGCCGACGCGCCAGGAATGTTGTAAAATATTACATCCGAGATATTAGGTTGCCTTCGGTTAGGATATATATCGCTATAGACGTATATGATGTTCCCACCGAGAAGTAGGGGCTAACACGACAGGAATGTTGTCAAATATTACATCCGAGATGTTTGGTTGCCTTAGGCTAGGATATATAACGTTATAGACGTATATAATGTTACCACCGAGAACTACGGGCCGACACGTCAGGAATGATGTAAAATATTACATTCGACATGTTAGGTCGCCTTAGGCTAGGATATATAACGTTATAGACGTATATAATGTTCCCACCGAGAAGTACGGGCCTACACGCCAGGAATGTTGTCAACTATTACATCCGAGATGTTAGGTTTCCCTAGGTTAGGATATATATCGTTATAGAGGTATGCAATGTTTCCACCGAGAAGTAGGGACCGACATGCCAGGAATGTTGTAAAATATTACATCCGATATGTTAGGCTGCCTTAGGTTAGGATATACAAGGTTATAGATGTATATAATGTCCCCATCGGAAAGTAGGCGACGGCGCGCCAGGTATGTTGTAAAATATTACATTCGCCATGTTAGGTTGCCTTAGACTAGGATGTATAACGTTATAGACGTATATAATGTTCCCACCGGAAAATAGGGGCCGACGCGTCAGGAATGTTGTACAATATTACACCCGAGATGTTATGTTCCCTTAGGTTAGGATATACAACGTTATAGACGTATAGTATGTTCCCACCGATATGTAGGGACCGACATGCCAGGAATGTTGTAAAATATTACATCCGAGATGTTAGGTTGCGTTATGTTAAGACATACAACGTTATAGACGTATATAATGTCCCCATCGAGAAGCAGGCGACGACACGCCAGGAATGTTATAAAATATTACATCCGAGATGTTAGGTTGCGTTAGGTTAGGATATACAACGTTATAGATGTATATTATGCCTCCATCGAGAAGCAGGCGACGACACGCCGGGAATGTTGTAAAATATTACATCCCCGATATTAGGTTGCGTTAGGTTAGGATATACAACATTATAGACGTATATAATGTCCCCATCTAGAAGCAGGAGACGACACGCCAGGAATGATGTAAAATATTACATTCGACATGTTAGGTAGCCTTAGGCTAGGATATATAACGTTATAGACGTATACAACGTTCCCACCGAGAAGTACGGGCCTACACGCCAGGAATGTTGTCAACTATTACATCCGAGGTGTTAGGTTGCCTTAGGTTAGGATATATATCGTTATAGACGTATATAATGTTCCCACCGAGACGTAGGCACCGACATGCTAGGAATGTTGTAAAATATTACATCCCAAAAGTTAGGGTGCGTTAGGTTAGGATATACAACATTATAGACGTATATAATGTCCCCATCGAGAAGCAGGAGATGACACGCCAGGAATGTAAAATATTACATTCGACATGTTAGGTCGCCTTAAGCTAGGATATATATCGTTATAGACGTATATAATGTTCCCACCGAGACGTAGGCACCGACATGCTAGGAATGTTGTAAAATATTACATCCCAAATGTTAGGGTGCGTTAGGTTAGGATATACAACATTATAGACGTATATAATGTCCCCATCGAGAAGCAGGCGACGACACGACAGGAATGTTATAAAATATTACATCCGAGATGTTAGGTTGCCTTAGGCTAGGACATATATCGTTATAGACGTATACAATGTTCCCACCGAGAAGTAGGGACCGACATGCCAGGAATGTTGTAAAATATTACATCCCAGATGTTAGGTTGCGTTAGGTTAGGATATACAACGTTATAGACGTATATAATGTCCCGATCGAGAAGCAAGCGACGACACGCCAGGAACGTTCTAAATTTTACATTCGACATGTTTGGTCGCCTTCGGCTAGGATATGCAACGTTATAGACGCATATAATGATACCACCGAGAACTACTGGCCGACACGCCAGGAATGATGTAAAATATTACATTCGACATGTTAGCTCGCCTTCGGCTAGGATATAACGTTATAGACATATATAATGTTCCCATCGAGAAATAGGGGCCGACGCGTCAGGAATTTTGTAAAATATTACATCCCAGATGTTAGCGTCCCATAGGTTAGGATATATATCGTTATAGACGTATATAATGTTCCCACCGAAAAGTAGGAGCCGACGCGCCAGGAATGTTGTACAATAATACATCCGAAATGTTAGCTTGCCTTCGGTTAGGATCAATATCGCTATTGGTGTATATGATGTTCCCACCGAGAAGTACGGACCGACATGCCAGGAATGTTGTAAGATATTACATCCGAGATATTAGGTTGTCTTAGGTTAGGATATACAACGTTGTGGATGTATATAATGTCCCCATCCAGAAGTAGGCGACGACACGCCAGGAATGTTTTAAAATATTACATTTCACATGTTCGTTTTCCTTAGGCTAGGATATATAACGTTATAGACGCATATAATGTTTCCACCGAGAAACAGGTGCCGTCACGAGAGGAATGATGTAAAATAATACATTCGACATGTTAGGTCGCCTTAGGATAGGATATATAACGTTATAGACGTATATAATGTTCCCACCGAAAAATAGGGGTCGACGCGTCAGGAATGTTGTAAAATATTACACCCGAGGTGTTAGGTTCCCTTAGGTTAGGATGTACAACGTTATAGATGTATAGTATGTTCCCACCGAGATGTAGGGACCGACATGCCAGGAATGTTGTAAAATATTACATCCGAGATGTTAGGTTCCCTTAGGTTTGGATATATATCGTTATAGACGTATATAATGTTCCTACCTAGACTTGGGGACCGACATGCCAGGAATCTTGTAAAATATTACATCCCAGATGTTAGGTTGCTTTAGGTTAGGATATACAACGTTATAGACGTATATAATGTCCCCATCGAGAAGCAGGCGACGACACGCCAGGAATGTTGTAAAATATTGCATTCGACATGTTAGGTTGCCTTAGGCTAGGATATATAACGTTATAGACGTATACAATGTTCCCACCGAAAAATAGGGGCCGACGCGTCAGGAATGTTGTAAAATATTACACCCGAGATGTTAGGTTCCCTTAGGTTAGGATATACAACGCTATAGACGTATAGAATGTTCCCACCGAGATGTAGGGACCGACATGCAAGGAATGTTGTAAAATATTACATCCGAGATATTAGGTTGCGTTAGGTTAATATATACAACGTTGTAGACGTATATAATTTCCCCATCGAGAAGCAGGCGACGACACGCCAGGAATGTTGTAAAATATTACATCCGAGATGTTAGGTTGCGTTAGGTTAGGATATACAACGTTATAGACGTATATAATGTCCCCATCGAGAAGAACGCGACGCCACTCCATGAATGTTATAAAATATTACATCCGAGATGTTAGGTTGCCTTAGGCTAGGATATATAACGTTATAGACGTATATAATGTTCCCACCGAAAAATAGGGGCCGACGCGTCAGGAATGTTGTAAAATATTACACCCGAGATGTTATGTTCCCTTAGGTTAGGATATACAACGTTATAGACGTATAGTATGTTCCCACCGAGATGTAGGGACCGACATGCCAGGAATGCTGTAAAATATTACATCCGAGATGTTAGGTTGCGTTAGGTTAATATATACAACGTTGTAGACGTATATAATTTCCCCATCGAGAAGCAGGCGACGACACGCCAGGAATGTTGTAAAATATTACATCCGAGATGTTAGAATGCCTTAAGCTAGCCATATATAACACTATAGACGTATATAATGGTTCCACCGAGAAATAGGGGCCGGCGCGTCAGGAATGTTGTAAAATACTACACCCGAGATGTTAGGTTCCCTTAGGTTAGGACATACAACGTTATAGACGTATAGAATGTTCCCACCGCGACGTAGGGACCGACATGCCAGGAATGTTATAACATATTACATCCCAGATGTTAGGTTGCCTTAGGTTAGGATATACAACGTTGTAGATGTGTATAATGTCCCCATCGAGAAGCAGGCGACGACACGCCAGGAATGTTTTAAAATATTACATTTGACATGTTAGGTTTCCTTAGGCTAGGATATATAACGTTATAGACGCATATAATGCTACCACCGAGAAACAGGGGCCGTCACGCCAGGAATGATGTAAAATATTACATTCGACATGATAGGTTGCCTTAGGCTAGGATATATAGCGTTATAGACGTATATAATGTTCCCACCGAGAAGTAGGTGCCGACGCGCCAGGAATGTTGTAAAATATTACTTTCGACATGTTAGGTTGCCTTAAGCTAGGATATATAGCGTTATAGACGTATATAATGTTCCCACCGAGAAGTAGGGGCCGAAGTGCCGGGAATGTTGTAAAATATTACATGCGACATGTTAGGTTGCCTTAGGCTAGGATATATAGCGTTATAGACGTATATAATGTCCCCACCGAGAAGTAGGGGCCGAAGTGACGGGAATGTAGTAAAATATTACATTCGACATGATAGGTTGCCTTAGGCTAGGATATATAGCCTTATAGACGTATATAATTTTCCCACCGAGAAGTAGGTGCCGACGCGTCAGCAATGTGGTTAAATATTACATACGATATGTTGGGTTGCCTTAGGCTAGGATATATAGCGTTCAAGACGTATATAATGTTCCCACCGAGAAATAGGGGCCGATGCGCAAGGAATGTTGTAAAATTTTACATTCGACATGTTCGGATTGCCTTAGGCTAGGATATATAAAGTTATTGACTTATATAAAGTTCCCACCGAGAAATAGGGGCCGACGCCCAAGGAATGTTGTAAAATTTTACATTCGACATGTTCGGATTGCCTTAGGCTAGGATATATAACGTTATAGACGTATATACTGTTCCCACCGAGAAGTAGGTGCCGACGCGTCAGCAATGTTGTTAAATATTACATACGACATGTTAGGTTGCCTTAGGCTAGGATATATAGCGTTATAGACGTATATAATGTTCGCACCGAGATGTAGGGGCCGGCGCGCCAGGAATGTAGTAAAATATTACATCCGAGATGTTAGGTTGCCTTAGGCTAGGATATGTAACGTTATAGACGTATATAATGTTCCCACTGAGAAGTAGGGTCCAACGAGCCAGGAATGTGGTAAAATATTACAATCGACATGCTAGGTTGTCTTAGGTTAGTATATATAACGTTATAGACGTGTATACTGTTCCCACCGAGAAGTAGGTGCCGACGCGTCAGCAATGTTGTTAAATATTACATACGACATGTTAGGTTGCCTTAGGCTAGGATATATAGCGTTATAGACGTATATAATGTTCCCACCGAGATGTAGGGGCCGGCGCGCCAGGAATGTAGTAAAATATTACATCCGAGATGTTACGTTGCCTTAGGCTAGGAAATATAGCGTTATAGACGTATATAATGTTCCCACCGAGAAGTAGGGGCCGAAGTGCCGGGAATGTTGTAAAATATTACATGCGACATGTTAGGTTGCCTTAGGCTAGGATATACAGCTTTATAGAATGTATATAATGTACCCACCGAGAAGTAGGGGCCGACGCGCCAGGAATGTTGTAAAATATTACATTCGACATGTTAGGTTGCCTTAGGATAGGATATATAACGTTAAAGACGTATATACTGTTCCCACCGAAACGTAGTTGCCGATGATCCAGGAATGTTGTAAAATATTACATTCGACATGTTAGGTTGCCTTAGGCTAGGATATGTAACGTTATAGACGTATATAATGTTCCCACTGAGAAGTAGGGTCCAACGAGCCAGGAATGTGGTAAAATATTACAATCGACATGTTAGGTTGCCTTAGGCTAGGATATATAGCGTTATAGAAGTATATTATGTTCCCAGCGAGAAATAGGGGCCGACACGCCCGGAATGTTGTAAAACATTACGTCCGAGGTGTTAGGTTGCCTTAGGTTAGGATATATAACGTTATAGACGTATATAATGTTCCCACTGAGAAGTAGGGTCCAACGAGCCAGGAATGTGGTAAAATATTACAATCAACGTGCTAGGTTGCCTTAGGGTAGGATATATAACGTTATAGACGTGTGTACTGTTCCCACGGAGAAGTAGCTGCCGACGCGCCAGAAATGTTGTTAAATATTACGTACGACATGTTAGGTTGCCTTAGGCTGGGATATATAGCGTTATAGACGTATATAATGTTCCCACCGAGAAGTAGGTGCCGACGCGTCAGCAATGTGGTTAAATATTACATACGATATGTTAGGTTGCCTTAGGCTAGGATATATAGCGTTATAGACGTATACAATGTTCCCAGCGAGAAATAGGGGCCGACTCGCCAGGAATGTTGTAAAACATTACATCCGAGGTGTTAGGTTGCCTTAGGTTAGGATATATAACGTTATAGACGTATATAATGTTCCCACTGAGAAGTAGGGTCCAACGAGCCAGGAATGTGGTAAAATATTACAATCGAGATGCTAGGTTGCCTTAGGTTAGGATATATAACGTTATAGACGTGTATACTGTTCCCACGGAGAAGTAGCTGCCGACGCGCCAGAAATGTTGTAAAATATAACATTCGACATGTTAGGCTGCCTTAGGCTAGGATATATAGCGTTATAGACATATACAATGTTCGCACCGAGAAATAGGGGCCGACACGTCAGGAATGTTGTAAAACATTACATCCGAGGTGTTATGTTGCCTTAGGTTAGGATATATAACGTTATAGAAGTATATACTGTTCCGACCGAGAAGTAGGGGCCGGCGCGCCAGGAATGTAGTAAAATATTACATCCGAGATGTTAGGTTGCCTTAAGCTAGGATATATAGCGTTATAGACGTAAATAATGTTCCCACAGTGAAGTAGGGGCGGAAGTGCCGGGAATGTTGTAAAATATTACATGCGACATGTTTGGTTCCCTTAGGCGAGGATATATAGCGCTATAGACGTATATAATGTTCCCACCGAGACGTAGGGACCGACATGCCAGGAATGATGTAAAATATTACATCGCAGATGTTAGGTTGAATTAGGCTAGGATATACAACGTTATAGACGTATATAATGTCCCCATCGAGAAGCAGGCGACGACACGCCAGGAGTGTTGTAAAATATTACATTCGGGATGTTATGTTGCCTTACGTCAGTATATATAACGTTACCGACGTATATAATCTTCGCACCGAAAAGTAGGGGCGGACACGCCAGGAATGTTGTAAAATATTACACCCGAGATGTTAGGTTCCCTTAGGTTAGGATATATAACGTTATAGATGTATATAATGTCCCCATCCAGAAGTAGGCGACGACACGCCAGGAATGTTGTAAAATATTACGGCAGAGAGGTTAGTTTGCCTTAGGTTAGGATATATAACATTATAGACGTATATAATGTTCCCACCGAGAAGTAGGGACCGACTTGCCAGGAGTGTTGTAAAGTAATACATCCGAGATGTTAGGTTGCCTTAGGTTAGGATATATATCGTTATAGACGTATATAATGTTCCAGCCCAGACGTAGGGACCAACATGCCAGGAATGATGTAAAATATTACATTCGACATGTTAGGCCGCCTTAGGCCAGGATATATAACGTTATAGACGTATAGAATGTTCCCACCGAGAAGTAGGCGCCGTCACGCTAGGAATGTTGTAAAATATACGGTAGAGAGGTTAGGTTGACTTAGGTTATGATATATAACGTTATAGACGTATACAATGTTCCCACCGAGAAGTAGGGACCGACATGCCAGGAATGTTGTAAAATATTACATCCCAGATGTTAGGTTGCTTTAGGTTAGGGTATACAACGATGTAGACGTATATAATGTCGCCATCGAGAAGCAGACGACGACATGCCAGGAATGTTTTCAACTATTACATCCGAGATGTTAGGTTCCCTTAAGTTAGGATATACAACGTTATAGACGTATACAATGTCCCCATCGGGAAGTAGGCGCCGTCACGCCAGGAATGTTGTAAAATATTACGGTAGAGAGGTTAGTTTGCCTTAGGTTAGGATATATAACGTTATAGACGTATATAATGTTCCCACCGAGAAGTAGGGACCGGCTTGCCAGGAGTGTTGTAAAATAATACATCCGAGATGTTAGGTGGCCTTAGGTTAGGATATATATCGTTATAGACGTATATAATGTTCCAGCCCAGACGTAGGGACCAACATGACAGGAATGTTGTAAAATATTACGGTAGACCTGTTAAGTTGGCTTAGGATAGGATACATAACGTTATAGACGTATGTAATTTTACCACCGAGAACTACGGGCCGACAAGCCAGGAATGATGTAAAATATTACATTCGATATGTTAGGTCGCCCTAGGCTAGGATGTATAACGTTATAGACGTATATAATGTTCCCACCGAGAAATAGGGGCCGACGCGTCAGGAATGTTGTAAAATATTACACTCGAGAAGATAGGTTGCTTTATGTTACGATATACAACGTTATATACGTATATAATGTCCCCATCGAGAAGTAGGCGACGACACGCCAGAAATGTCGTAAAATATTACATTCGACATGTTAGGTCGCCTTAGGCTAGGATATATAACATTATAGACGTATATAATGTTCCCACCGATAAGTAGGATCCGACGCGACAGGAATGTTGTAAAATATTACATCCGAGATGTTAGGTTGCCTTCGGTTAGGATATATATCGCTATAGACGTATATGATCTTCCCACCGAGATGTACGGGCCGACACGCCAGGAATGTTGTGAAATATTACACCCGAGATGTGAGGTTCCCTTAGGTTAGGATATATAACGTTATAGATGTATATAATGTCCCCATCCAGAAGTAGGCGACGACACGCCAGGAATGTTGTAAAATATTACGGCAGAGATGTTAGGTTGCCTTAGGTTAGGATATATATCGTTATAGACGTATATAATGTTCCAGCCCAGACGTAGGGACCAACATGACAGGAATGTTGTAAAATATTACATTCGACATGTTAGGTCGCCTTAGGCTAGGATATATAACGTTATAGACGTATAGAATGTTCCCACCGAGAAGTAGGCGCCGCCACGCTAGGAATGTTGTAAAATATACGGTAGAGAGGTTAGGTTGCCTTAGGTTATGATATATAACGTTATAGACGTATACAATGTTCCCACCGAGAAGTAGGGACCGACATGCCAGGAATGTTGTAAAATATTACATCCGAGATGTTAGGTTGCTTTAGGTTAGCATATATATCGTTATATACCTATATAATGTTCCCACCGAAACGTGGGGACCGACATGCCAGGAATGTCGTAAAATATTACATCCCAGATGTTAGGTTGCTTTAGGTTAGGGTATACAACGATGTAGACGTATATAATGTCCCCATCGAGAAGCAGACAACGACATGCCAGGAATGTTTTCAACTATTACATCCGAGATGTTAGGTTCCCTTAAGTTAGGATATACAACGTTATAGACGTATACAATGTCCCCATCGGGAAGTAGGCGCCGTCACGCCAGGAATGTTGTAAAATATTACGGTAGAGAGGTTAGTTTGCCTTAGGTTAGGATATATAACGTTATAGACGTATATAATGTTCCCACCGAGAAGTAGGGACCGGCTTGCCAGGAGTGTTGTAAAATAATACATCCGAGATGTTAGGTTGCCTTAGGTTAGGATATATATCGTTATAGACGTATATAATGTTCCAGCCCAGACGTAGGGACCAACATGACAGGAATGTTGTAAAATATTACATCCGAGATGTTAGGTTGCCTTAGGTTAGGATAAACAACGTTACAGATGTATATAATGTCCCCATCGGGAAGTAGGCGACGACACGCCAGGAATGATGTAAAATCTTACATTCGACATGTTAGGTTGCCTTAGGCTAGGATATATAACGTTATAGACGTATGTAATTTTACCACCGAGAACTACGGGCCGACAAGCCAGGAATGATGTAAAATATTACATTCGATATGTTAGGTCGCCCTAGGCTAGGATGTATAACGTTATAGACGTATATAATGTTCCCACCGAGAAATAGGGGCCGACGCGTCAGGAATGTTGTAAAATATTACACTCGAGAAGATAGGTTGCTTTATGTTACGATATACAACGTTATATACGTATATAATGTCCCCATCGAGAAGTAGGCGACGACACGCCAGAAATGTCGTAAAATATTACATTCGACATGTTAGGTCGCCTTAGGCTAGGATATATAACATTATAGACGTATATAATGTTCCCACCGATAAGTAGGATCCGACGCGACAGGAATGTTGTAAAATATTACATCCGAGATGTTAGGTTGCCTTCGGTTAGGATATATATCGCTATAGACGTATATGATCTTCCCACCGAGATGTACGGGCCGACACGCCAGGAATGTTGTGAAATATTACACCCGAGATGTGAGGTTCCCTTAGGTTAGGATATATAACGTTATAGATGTATATAATGTCCCCATCCAGAAGTAGGCGACGACACGCCAGGAATGTTGTAAAATATTACGGCAGAGATGTTAGGTTGCCTTAGGTTAGGATATATATCGTTATAGACGTATATAATGTTCCAGCCCAGACGTAGGGACCAACATGCCAGGAATGATGTAAAATATTACATTCGACATGTTAGGTCGCCTTAGGCCAGGATATACAACGTTATAGACGTATAGAATGTTCCCACCGAGAAGTAGGCGCCGTCACGCTAGGAATGTTGTAAAATATACGGTAGAGAGGTTAGGTTGCCTTAGGTTATGATATATAACGTTATAGACGTATACAATGTTCCCACCGAGAAGTAGGGACCGACATTCCAGGAATGTTGTAAAATATTACATCCGAGATGTTAGGTTGCTTTAGGTTAGCATATATATCGTTATAGACGTATATAATGTTCCCACCGAAATGTGGGGACCGACATGCCAGGAATGTTGTAAAATATTACATCCCAGATGTTAGGTTGCTTTAGGTTAGGGTATACAACGATGTAGACGTATATAATGTCCCCATCGAGAAGCAGACGACGACATGCCAGGAATGTTTTCAACTATTACATTCGAGATGTTAGGTTCCCTTAAGTTAGGATATACAACGTTATAGACGTATACAATGGCCCCATCGTTAAGTAGGCGACGACACGCCAGGAATGTTGTAAAATATTACGGCAGAGAGGTTAGTTTGCCTTAGGTTAGGATATATAACATTATAGACGTATATAATGTTCCCACCGAGAAGTAGGGACCGACTTGCCAGGAGTGTTGTAAAGTAATACATCCGAGATGTTAGGTTGCCTTAGGTTAGGATATATATCGTTATAGACGTATATAATGTTCCAGCCCAGACGTAGGGACCAACATGCCAGGAATGATGTAAAATATTACATTCGACATGTTAGGCCGCCTTAGGCCAGGATATATAACGTTATAGACGTATAGAATGTTCCCACCGAGAAGTAGGCGCCGTCACGCTAGGAATGTTGTAAAATATACGGTAGAGAGGTTAGGTTGCCTTAGGTTATGATATATAACGTTATAGACGTATACAATGTTCCCACCGAGAAGTAGGGACCGACATTCCAGGAATGTTGTAAAATATTACATCCGAGATGTTAGGTTGCTTTAGGTTAGCATATATATCGTTATAGACGTATATAATGTTCCCACCGAAATGTGGGGACCGACATGCCAGGAATGTTGTAAAATATTACATCCCAGATGTTAGGTTGCTTTAGGTTAGGGTATACAACGATGTAGACGTATATAATGTCCCCATCGAGAAGCAGACGACGACATGCCAGGAATGTTTTCAACTATTACATTCGAGATGTTAGGTTCCCTTAAGTTAGGATATACAACGTTATAGACGTATACAATGTCCCCATCGTGAAGTAGGCGCCGTCACGCCAGGAATGTTGTAAAATATTACGGTAGAGAGGTTAGTTTGCCTTAGGTTAGGATATATAACGTTATAGACGTATATAATGTTCCCACCGAGAAGTAGGGACCGACTTGCCAGGAGTGTTGTAAAATAATACATCCGAGATGTTAGGTTTCCTTAGGCTAGGATATATCGCGTTATAGACGTACATAATGTCCCCACCGAAATGTACGGGCGGAAACGAACGGGATTCTGTAAAACATTACCAGCGAGGGGCTAGATGGGTTAGGTTAGGTTGTATTACGTTATAGACATATAAAACGTTCCCACCGAGAAGTAGGGGCCGACCCGCCAGGAATGTTGTAAAATACTACATCCGAGATGTTAGGCTGCCTTAGGTTAGGATATATAACGCTATAGACGTATATAATGCTCCCACGGAGAGGTACGGCCCGACACGACCGGGATTCTGTAACACATTACCAGCGATGGGCTAGATGCGTTAGGTTAGGTTGTATTTCCTTATAGACGTATATAACGTTCCCACCGAGAAGTAGGGGCCGACCCGCCAGGAATGTTGTAAAATACTACATCCGAGATGTTAGGCTGCCTTAGTTTAGGATATATAACGTTATAGACGTATATAATGTCCGCACCGAGACGTACGGAAAGATACGAACGGGATTCTGTAAAACATTACCAGCGAGGCTCTAGATGGGTTAAGTTAGGATCTATTACGTTATAGACGTATATAATGTTCCCACCGAGAAGTAGGGGCCGACCCGCCAGGAATGTTGGAAAATACTACATCCGAGATGTTAGGATGTCTTAGGTTAGAATATATAACGTTATAGACGTGTATAATGTCCACACCGAGACGTACGGGACGGCACGACCGGGATTCTGTGAAACACTATCAGCGAGGGCCTACCTGGGTTAGGTTAGGTTACATTACGTTATAAAAGTATATAATGTTCCCACCGAGAAGTAGGGGCCGACCCGCCAGAAATGTTGGGAAATACTACATCCGAGACGTTAGGTTGCCTTCGGATAGGAAATATAACGTTATAGACGTATATAATATCCGCACCCAGACGTATTGCACGACACGAACGCTATTCTGTAAAACATTACCGGCGAGGGTCTAGATGGGTTAGGTTAGGATCTATTACGTTATAGACGTATATAATGTTCCCACCGAGAAGTAGGGGCCGACCCGCCAGGAATGTTGGAAAATATTACATCCGAGATGTTAAGTTGCCTTAGGTTAGGATATATAACGTAGTAGACGTATATAATATCCGCGTCGAGAAGTACGGCACGACACGAACGGGATTCTGTGAAACATTACCAGCGAGGGTCTAGCTGGGTTAGGTTAGGTTACATTACGTTATAGAAGTATATAATGTTCCCACCGAGAAGTAGGGGCCGACCCGCCTGGAATGATGTAAAATACTACATTCGAAATGTTGGGTTGGCTTAGGAAAGGAAATATCACGTTATAGACGTATATAATGTCCGCACCGACACGTACGGGACCACACGAACGGGATTCTGTAAAACACTACCAGCGAGCCTCTAGATGGGTCAGGTTAGGTTATATTACGTTATGGTCGTATATAATGTGCCCACCGAGAAGTAGGTGCCGACCCGCCAGGAATGTTGGAAAATACTACATCCGAGACGTTAAGTTGCCTTAGGTTAGGATATATAACGTAGTAGACGTATATAATATCCGCGTCGAGATGTAGGGGACGACACGAACGGGGTTCTGTGAAACATTACCAGCGAGAGTCTAGCTGGGTTAGGTTAGGTTACATTACGTTATAGAAGTATATAATGTTCCCACCGAGAAGTAGGGGCCGACCCGCCAGAAATGTTGGAAAATACTACATTCGAGATGTTAAGTTGCCTTAGGATAGGAAATATAACGTTATAGACGTATATAATGTCCGCATCGAAACGTACGGGTAGACACGAACGGGATTCTGTAAAACACTACCAGCTAGGGTCTGCATGGGTCAGGTTAGGTTATATTCCGTTATGGTCGTATATAATGTGCCCACCGAGAAGTAGTGGCCGGTCCGCCTGGAATGTTGTAAAATACAATATTCGAGATGTTATGTTGCGTTAGGTTAGGATATATAACGTTATAGACGTATATAATGTCCGCGCTGAGATGTACGGGACGACACGAACGGGACTCCGTGAAACATTACCAGCGAGGGTCTAGATGGGTTAGATTAGGCTCTATAACGTTATAGACGTTTATAATGTTCCCACCGAGGAGTAGGGGCCAACCCGCCAGGAATGTTGGAAAATACTACATCCGAGATGTTAGGTTGCCTTAGGTTAGGATATATAACGTTATAAACGTATATGATGTCCACACCGAGACGTACGGGACGGCACGACCGGGATTCTGTGAAACACTATCAGCGAGGGCCTACCTGGGTTAGGTTAGGTTACATTACGTTATAAAAGTATATAATGTTCCCACCGAGAAGTAGGGGACGACCCGCCAGAAATGTTGGGAAATACTACATCCGAGACGTTAGGTTGCCTTCGGATAGGAAATATAACGTTATAGACGTATATAATATCCGCACCCAGACGTATTGCACGACACGAACGCTATTCTGTAAAACATTACCGGCGAGGGTCTAGATGGGTTAGGTTAGGATCTATTACGTTATAGACGTATATAATGTTCCCACCGAGAAGTAGGGGCCGACCCGCCAGAAATGTTGGAAAATATTACATCCGAGATGTTAAGTTGCCTTAGGTTAGGATATATAACGTAGTAGACGTATATAATATCCGCGTCGAGAAGTACGGCACGACACGAACGGGATTCTGTGAAACATTACCAGCGAGGGTCTAGCTGGGTTAGGTTAGGTTACATTACGTTATAGAAGTATATAATGTTCCCACCGAGAAGTAGGGGCCGACCCGCCTGGAATGATGTAAAATACTACATTCGAAATGTTGGGTTGGCTTAGGAAAGGAAATATCACGTTATAGACGTATATAATGTCCGCACCGACACGTACGGGACCACACGAACGGGATTCTGTAAAACACTACCAGCGAGCCTCTAGATGGGTCAGGTTAGGTTATATTACGTTATGGTCGTATATAATGTGCCCACCGAGAAGTAGGTGCCGACCCGCCAGGAATGTTGGAAAATACTACATCCGAGACGTTAAGTTGCCTTAGGTTAGGATATATAACGTAGTAGACGTATATAATATCCGCGTCGAGATGTAGGGGACGACACGAACGGGGTTCTGTGAAACATTACCAGCGAGAGTCTAGCTGGGTTAGGTTAGGTTACATTACGTTATAGAAGTATATAATGTTCCCACCGAGAAGTAGGGGCCGACCCGCCAGAAATGTTGGAAAATACTACATTCGAGATGTTAAGTTGCCTTAGGATAGGAAATATAACGTTATAGACGTATATAATGTCCGCATCGAAACGTACGGGTAGACACGAACGGGATTCTGTAAAACAAATACCAGCGAGGTTCTGCATGGGTCAGGTTAGGTTATATTACGTTATGGTCGTATATAATGAGCCCTCCGAGAAGTAGTGGCCGGCCTGCCTGGAATGTTGTAAAATACAACATTCGAGATGTTATGTTGCCTTAGGTTAGGATATATAACGTTATAGACGTATATAATGTCCGCGCCGAGACATACGGGACGACACGAACGGGATTATGTAAAACATTACCGGCGAGGGTATAGATGGGTTAGGTTAGGATCTATTGCGTTATAGACGTATACAATGTTCCCACCGAGAAGTAGTGGCCGACCCGCCATGAATGTTGGAAAATACTACATCCGAGATGTTAAGTTGCCTTAGGTTAGGATATATAACGTAGTAGACGTACATAATGACCCCACCGAGAAGTATGGTCCGACACGCCCGGGATTCTGAAAAACATTACCACTGAGGGTCTAGATGGGTTAGGTTAGGATCTATTACGTTATAGACGTATATAATGTTCCCACCGAGAAGTAGGGGCCGACCCGCCAGGAATGTTGGAAAATACTACATCCGACATCTTAGGATGCCTTAGGTTAGGATATATAACGTTATAGACGTATATAATGTCCGCGCCGAGATGTACGGGACGACAGAACGGGACTCTGTGAAGCATTACCAGCGAAAGTCTAGCTGGGTTAGGTTAGGTTATATTACGTTATAGACGTATATAATGTTCCCACGGAGAAGTAGCGGCCGACCCGTAAGAAATGTTGGAAAATACTACATTCGAGATGTTAGGTTGCCTTATGGTAAAGTATACAACGTTATAGACGTATAGAATGTACCCATCCAGAAGTACGTGCCGACACGACAGGGATTCTGTATAACATTATCACCGAGGGGAAAGATGAGTTAGGTTATGTTATATTACGATATAGACGTAAATAATGTTCCCACCGAGAAGTAGGGGCCGTCCCACCTGGAATATTGTAAAACACTACATTCGAGATGTTAGGTTGCCTTAGGTTAGCATATATACCGTTATAGACGTGTATAATGTCCGCACCGAGACGTACTGGTCGACACGAACGGGATTGTGTAAAACATTACCAGCGAGGGTCTAGATGGGTCAGGTTAGGTTATATTACGTTATAGACGTATAAAATGTGCCCACCGAGAAGTAGGGGCCGACACGCCAGGAATGTTGGAAAATAGTACATCCGAGATGTTAGGTTGCCTTAGTATAGGATATATAACGTTATAGAAGTATATAATGTCCGCGCCGTGATGTACGGGGCGACACTAACGGGATTCTGTGAAACATTACCAGCGAGGGTCTAGCTGGGTTAGGTTAGGTTATATTACGTTATAGACGTATATAATGTTCCCACCGAGAAGTAGGGGCCGACCCGCCAGAAATGTTGGAAAATGCTACATTCGAGATGTTAAGTTGCCTTAGGATAGGAAATATAACGTTATAGATGTATATAATGTCCGCACCGAGACGTACAGGTAGACACGAACGGGATTCTGTAAAACACTACCAGCGAGGGTCTAGATGGGTCAGGTTAGGTTATATTACGTTATGGTCGTATATAATGTACCCACCGAGAAGTAGGGGCCGCCCGCCAGGAATGTTGGAAAATACTACATCCGAGATGTTAAGTTGCCTTAGGTTAGGATATATAACGTAGTAATCGTATATAATATCCGCGTCGAGATGTACGGGACGACACGAACGGTATTCTGTGAAACATAACCAGCGAGGGTCTAGCTGCGTTAGGCTAGGTTACATTACGTTATAGAAGTATATAATGTGCCCACCGAGAAGTAGGGGCCGACCGCAAGGAATGTTGAAAAATACTACATCCGAGATGTTAAGTTGCCTTAGGTTAGGATATATAACGTAGTAGTCGTATATAATATCCGCGTCGAGATGTACGGGACGACACGAACGGTATTCTGTGAAACATAACCAGCGAGGGTCTAGCTGGGTTAGGCTAGGTTACATTACGTTATAGAAGTATATAATGTTCCCACCGAGAAGTAGGCGCCGTCCCGCCTGGAATGTTGTAAAATACTACATTCGAAATGTTGGGTTGGCTTAGGAAAGGAAATATAACGTTATAAACGTATATAATGTCCACACCGAGACGTACGGGACCGCACGACCGGGATTCTGTGAAACATTACCAGCGAGGGTCTAGCTGGGTTAGGTTAGGTTACATTACGTTATAGACGTATATGATATTCCCACCGAGAAGTATGGGCCGACACGCCAGGAATGTTGTCAAATATTACATCCGAGATGTTAGGTTGCCTTAGCCTAGGATATATAGCGTTATAGACGTTTATAATGTCCGCACCGAGACGTACGGGACCACACGAACGAGATTCTGTAAAACATTACCAGCGAGGGTCTAGATGGGTTAGATTAGGCTCTATAACGTTATAGACGTTTATAATGTTCCCACCGAGGAGTAGGGGCCAACCCGCCAGGAATGTTGGAAAATACTACATCCGAGATGTTAGGTTGCCTTAGGTTAGGATATATAACGTTATAAACGTATATAATGTCCACACCGAGACGTACGGGACGGCACGACCGGGATTCTGTGAAACATTACCAGCGAGGGTCTAGCTGGGTTAGGTTAGGTTACATTACGTTATAAAAGTATATAATGTTCCCACCGAGAAGTAGGGGCCGACCCGCCAGACATGTTGGCAAATACTACATCCCAGACGTTAGGTTGCCTTGGGATAGGATATACAACGTTATAGACGTATATAATGTCCGCGCCGAAATGTACGGGACGACACGAACGGGATTCTGTGAAACATTACCAGCGAGGGTCTAGATGGGTTAGATTAGGCTCTATAACGTTATAGACGTTTATAATGTTCCCACCGAAGAGTAGGGGCCAACCCGCCAGGAATGTTGGAAAATACTACATCCGAGATGTTAGGTTGCCTTAGGTTAGGATATATAACGTTATAAACGTATATAATGTCCACACCGAGACGTACGGGACGGCACGACCGGGATTCTGTGAAACACTATCAGCGAGGGTCTACCTGGGTTAGGTTAGGTTACATTACGTTATAAAAGTATATAATGTTCCCACCGAGAAGTAGGGGCCACCCCGCCAGAAATGTTGGAAAATACTACATTCGAGATGTTAAGTTGCCTTAGGATAGGAAATATAACGTTATAGATGTATATAATGTCCGCACCGAGACGTACGGATAGACACGAACGGGATTTTGTAAAACACTACCAGCGAGGGTCTAGATGGGTCAGGTTAGGTTATATTACGTTATGGTCGTATATAATGTGCCCACCGAGAAGTAGGGGCCGACCGCCAGGAATGTTGGAAAATACTACATTCGAAATGTTGGGTTGGCTCAGGAAAGGAAATATCACGTTATAGACGTATATTATGTCCGCACCGAGACGAACGGGACCACACGAACGGGATTCTGTAAAACACTACCAGCGAGCCTCTAGATGGGTCAGGTTAGGTTATATTACGTTATGGTCGTATATAATGTGCCCACCGAGAAGTAGGTGCCGACCCGCCAGGAATGTTGGAAAATACTACATCCGAGACGTTAAGTTGCCTTAGGTTAGGATATATAACGTAGTAGACGTATATAATATCCGCGTCGAGATGTAGGGGACGACACGAACGGGGTTCTGTGAAACATTACCAGCGAGAGTCTAGCTGGGTTAGGTTAGGTTACATTACGTTATAGAAGTATATAATGTTCCCACCGAGAAGTAGGGGCCGACCCGCCAGAAATGTTGGAAAATACTACATTCGAGATGTTAAGTTGCCTTAGGATAGGAAATATAACGTTATAGACGTATATAATGTCCGCATCGAAACGTACGGGTAGACACGAACGGGATTCTGTAAAACAAATACCAGCGAGGTTCTGCATGGGTCAGGTTAGGTTATATTACGTTATGGTCGTATATAATGAGCCCTCCGAGAAGTAGTGGCCGGCCTGCCTGGAATGTTGTAAAATACAACATTCGAGATGTTATGTTGCCTTAGGTTAGGATATATAACGTTATAGACGTATATAATGTCCGCGCCGAGACATACGGGACGACACGAACGGGATTATGTAAAACATTACCGGCGAGGGTATAGATGGGTTAGGTTAGGATCTATTGCGTTATAGACGTATACAATGTTCCCACCGAGAAGTAGTGGCCGACCCGCCATGAATGTTGGAAAATACTACATCCGAGATGTTAAGTTGCCTTAGGTTAGGATATATAACGTAGTAGACGTACATAATGACCCCACCGAGAAGTATGGTCCGACACGCCCGGGATTCTGAAAAACATTACCACTGAGGGTCTAGATGGGTTAGGTTAGGATCTATTACGTTATAGACGTATATAATGTTCCCACCGAGAAGTAGGGGCCGACCCGCCAGGAATGTTGGAAAATACTACATCCGACATCTTAGGATGCCTTAGGTTAGGATATATAACGTTATAGACGTATATAATGTCCGCGCCGAGATGTACGGGACGACAGAACGGGACTCTGTGAAGCATTACCAGCGAAAGTCTAGCTGGGTTAGGTTAGGTTATATTACGTTATAGACGTATATAATGTTCCCACGGAGAAGTAGCGGCCGACCCGTAAGAAATGTTGGAAAATACTACATTCGAGATGTTAGGTTGCCTTATGGTAAAGTATACAACGTTATAGACGTATAGAATGTACCCATCCAGAAGTACGTGCCGACACGACAGGGATTCTGTATAACATTATCACCGAGGGGAAAGATGAGTTAGGTTATGTTATATTACGATATAGACGTAAATAATGTTCCCACCGAGAAGTAGGGGCCGTCCCACCTGGAATATTGTAAAACACTACATTCGAGATGTTAGGTTGCCTTAGGTTAGCATATATACCGTTATAGACGTGTATAATGTCCGCACCGAGACGTACTGGTCGACACGAACGGGATTGTGTAAAACATTACCAGCGAGGGTCTAGATGGGTCAGGTTAGGTTATATTACGTTATAGACGTATAAAATGTGCCCACCGAGAAGTAGGGGCCGACACGCCAGGAATGTTGGAAAATAGTACATCCGAGATGTTAGGTTGCCTTAGTATAGGATATATAACGTTATAGAAGTATATAATGTCCGCGCCGTGATGTACGGGGCGACACGAACGGGATTCTGTGAAACATTACCAGCGAGGGTCTAGCTGGGTTAGGTTAGGTTATATTACGTTATAGACGTATATAATGTTCCCACCGAGAAGTAGGGGCCGACCCGCCAGAAATGTTGGAAAATGCTACATTCGAGATGTTAAGTTGCCTTAGGATAGGAAATATAACGTTATAGATGTATATAATGTCCGCACCGAGACGTACAGGTAGACACGAACGGGATTCTGTAAAACACTACCAGCGAGGGTCTAGATGGGTCAGGTTAGGTTATATTACGTTATGGTCGTATATAATGTACCCACCGAGAAGTAGGGGCCGCCCGCCAGGAATGTTGGAAAATACTACATCCGAGATGTTAAGTTGCCTTAGGTTAGGATATATAACGTAGTAATCGTATATAATATCCGCGTCGAGATGTACGGGACGACACGAACGGTATTCTGTGAAACATAACCAGCGAGGGTCTAGCTGCGTTAGGCTAGGTTACATTACGTTATAGAAGTATATAATGTGCCCACCGAGAAGTAGGGGCCGACCGCAAGGAATGTTGAAAAATACTACATCCGAGATGTTAAGTTGCCTTAGGTTAGGATATATAACGTAGTAGTCGTATATAATATCCGCGTCGAGATGTACGGGACGACACGAACGGTATTCTGTGAAACATAACCAGCGAGGGTCTAGCTGGGTTAGGCTAGGTTACATTACGTTATAGAAGTATATAATGTTCCCACCGAGAAGTAGGCGCCGTCCCGCCTGGAATGTTGTAAAATACTACATTCGAAATGTTGGGTTGGCTTAGGAAAGGAAATATAACGTTATAAACGTATATAATGTCCACACCGAGACGTACGGGACCGCACGACCGGGATTCTGTGAAACATTACCAGCGAGGGTCTAGCTGGGTTAGGTTAGGTTACATTACGTTATAGACGTATATGATATTCCCACCGAGAAGTATGGGCCGACACGCCAGGAATGTTGTCAAATATTACATCCGAGATGTTAGGTTGCCTTAGCCTAGGATATATAGCGTTATAGACGTTTATAATGTCCGCACCGAGACGTACGGGACCACACGAACGAGATTCTGTAAAACATTACCAGCGAGGGTCTAGATGGGTTAGATTAGGCTCTATAACGTTATAGACGTTTATAATGTTCCCACCGAGGAGTAGGGGCCAACCCGCCAGGAATGTTGGAAAATACTACATCCGAGATGTTAGGTTGCCTTAGGTTAGGATATATAACGTTATAAACGTATATAATGTCCACACCGAGACGTACGGGACGGCACGACCGGGATTCTGTGAAACATTACCAGCGAGGGTCTAGCTGGGTTAGGTTAGGTTACATTACGTTATAAAAGTATATAATGTTCCCACCGAGAAGTAGGGGCCGACCCGCCAGACATGTTGGCAAATACTACATCCCAGACGTTAGGTTGCCTTGGGATAGGATATACAACGTTATAGACGTATATAATGTCCGCGCCGAAATGTACGGGACGACACGAACGGGATTCTGTGAAACATTACCAGCGAGGGTCTAGATGGGTTAGATTAGGCTCTATAACGTTATAGACGTTTATAATGTTCCCACCGAAGAGTAGGGGCCAACCCGCCAGGAATGTTGGAAAATACTACATCCGAGATGTTAGGTTGCCTTAGGTTAGGATATATAACGTTATAAACGTATATAATGTCCACACCGAGACGTACGGGACGGCACGACCGGGATTCTGTGAAACACTATCAGCGAGGGTCTACCTGGGTTAGGTTAGGTTACATTACGTTATAAAAGTATATAATGTTCCCACCGAGAAGTAGGGGCCACCCCGCCAGAAATGTTGGAAAATACTACATTCGAGATGTTAAGTTGCCTTAGGATAGGAAATATAACGTTATAGATGTATATAATGTCCGCACCGAGACGTACGGATAGACACGAACGGGATTTTGTAAAACACTACCAGCGAGGGTCTAGATGGGTCAGGTTAGGTTATATTACGTTATGGTCGTATATAATGTGCCCACCGAGAAGTAGGGGCCGACCGCCAGGAATGTTGGAAAATACTACATTCGAAATGTTGGGTTGGCTCAGGAAAGGAAATATCACGTTATAGACGTATATTATGTCCGCACCGAGACGAACGGGACCACACGACCGGGATTCTGTAAAACATTACCAGCGAGGGTCTAGATGGGTTAGATTAGGCTCTATAACGTTATAGACGTTTATAATGTTCCCACCGAGGAGTAGGGACCAACCCGCCAGGAATGTTGGAAAATACTACATCCGAGATGTTAGGTTCCCTTAGGTTAGGATATATAACGTTATAAACGTATATAATGTCCACACCGAGACGTACGGGACGGCACGACCGGGATTCTGTGAAACATTACCAGCGAGGGTCTAGCTGGGTTAGGTTAGGTTACATTACGTTATAAAAGTATATAATGTTCCCACCGAGAAGTAGGGGCCGACCCGCCAGAAATGTCGGGAAATACTACATCCGAGACGTTATGTTGCCTAAGGATAGGATATACAACGTTATAGACGTATATAATGTCCGCACCGAAATGTACGGGACGACACGAACGGGATTCTGTGAAACATTACAAGCGAGTGTCTAGCTGGGTTAGGTTAGGTTATATTGCGTTATAGACGTTTATGATGTTCCCATCGAGGAGTAGGGGCCGACCCGCCAGGAATGTTGGAAAATACTACATCCGAGATGTTAAATTGCCTTAGGTTAGGATATATAACGTAGTAGACGTATATAATATCCGCGTCGAGATGTACGGAGCGACACGAACGGGATTCTGTAAAACATTACCAGCGAGGGTCTAGATGGGTTAGGTTAGGTTCTATTACGTTATAGACGTATATAATGTTCCCACCGAGAAGTAGGGGCCGACCCGCCAGAAATGTTGGAAAATACTACATCCGAGATGTTAAGTTGCCTTAGGTTAGGATATATAACGTAGTAGACGTATATAATATCCGCGTCGAGATGTACGGGACGACACGAACGGGATTCTGTGAAACATTACCAGCGAGGGTCTAGCTGGGTTAGGTTAGGTTACATTACGTTATAGAAGTATATAATGTTCCCACCGAGAAGTAGGGGCCGACCCGCCAGAAATGTTGGAAAATACTACATTCGAGATGTTAAGTTGCCTTAGGATAGGAAATATAACGTTATAGACGTATATAATGTCCGCATCGAAACGTACGGGTAGACACGAACGGGATTCTGTAAAACAAATACCAGCGAGGTTCTGCATGGGTCAGGTTAGGTTATATTACGTTATGGTCGTATATAATGAG